>CM038672.1:478320993-481280993 GCA_021605145.1 Aegilops bicornis | reverse complement strand
TTCCGAACAACCCTTGGGTGGTCGGTGACTTTGGCAACTATGCTCAACGAGCCTTCGACGAGGACATGTTGGACGGTAAAAACCTGCATCTCGATCTCTTTCGCCATTTGGAACCACTGGACCGGAGGGCTATGGTTTCGAGAATTAGGACTAGATGGCTAGTCTAAGCTGAAGAAGATGATTATTTATAGGGGCTTGAATTACTCACGGAGGATGTGAAGAGGTTAAAACAATGTGAATGCAGTGTGGTTTGGATGCAAATGAAGATCAAGGAGTAGTGAAAAGCCGAGGAAAATCGGTTCCCGATGGAGAAATAAATGGGAGAAGTTATGCGCATGCATGAGGAGAGAGTGCGGTGGTTTATTGCTGCATGCAATGGATTGGATGGGCTCTTGGTTTGCCTTTTCTCTCTCCCACGCAGCGCCAGTGGCCCACTTGCATCTTTCTGGGTTTATTGGCTGGAGTCTGCTGTTGCTGCTCATCGTCGCTAATTAATGTTGTGAATGCGGTGCATGGAGGAGATGGGCGCATGCAAAAGGGTATATCGCAGACTAATTAGAGAAATCTTGACAAAAGTTGTCTTGTGAGACAAAAGAGGACTGAAGGAGTACTACTCATGTTCCTACTACGGTTAAGGAATATGCGGTTATCCTCAAAAAGAAAAGTCCTTCTTGGCGCTTCCGCATGCACGAGAATTTGGTTACGCTTCATAATATGGATGATAAATTTGGAGGATGAAGTGAACCGAGGCATGCTAGCAGGGAGTGTACTCATGTTCCTACTACTCCTACTACTAGTAGTAGTACAATTGTGGTACACTTGATGGTCAAAATACTATTATTCATCCGGTCCTCACAGTGAAGTGACAAGGCCCGAGGTGACACCAGTCCAGGCGGCGTGTCTGGGTTACCAAAGTCAGCCTCACCTTGTGCACTATCACGATCCTTTGTCACCTTGCTGTACATCATGCCTCGCCTCGTATCCCTCTCCCCTAGCACCACTCCATATCCATCTCTGTCTCGCCGGAGATCCTGAGGTCCCTCTTCATTATCTCACTGTGCCCCCGCATACCCTCGCCTCGCTCGCCTCCTCCAGTACCACTAGTCCTTCACTAGCCGCTCCAGCACCGATAACCTTCTTGTCGGCGTTCTGGGAACGGGGGTCCCCAGACTTGCCTGCCTGCGGCCTGCAGCGTGGCTCAAAGGAGGGGCCCATCACGACCCATCTTCATCAACACAAGTTCAAGACCCTCGCGAGGGGCCAAGCCTCATGAGGTGGGCTGACGAGGAGCTTCCTCGAGCCACGGCCTCGTCGGTGGCTCGCGAGGAGGCGGAGAAGATCGAGGTGGGGTACCTCACGAGGTGCCCATGGCGCAAGCCATGGCGACCAAGGGCGCCCGGTGGGCGCCAGCCAGCAGATGTCCTCCTTTCCTCTTTGATTCAAAGGGAGCAAGCGCGGCGAGATCATCAAGCAAAAGCGTCCATTTCGGTGCCACAAGACCAAGACCAGTCCAACGGCGGGAAGGAAGTCATTGTGGAGCCCAAGCGGCGTCACGAGCCTTTGACGGCGAGGACCAACTTTAGTCAGGATAAGTGTACCAGATGTTCCCCTTCAAAATGGCGATTGTTGGCGCCCTTCCCGCTCAATATTTGGGAAGAGGCCCAGGGCCTTTGCCTATAAATAGGACTAGCCACCCACAGGGTAGAGAGATCTGAGATCTGGAATCAACGGGGAGAGAGAGCGACTGAACTCCCACAACAGTTCATCACACCGGCCAAGAACAGACCCTCGTGAGGCTGTTCTTCCTGGTATTGTTCATCATCATCAGCCCAAGAGGCAATCCACCACGCCACAAACGAGACTAGGGTATTACACCACAATGGTGGCCCGAACTAGTATAAACCTTGTGTCTCTTGTGCTGTTCCTTTCGTAGTTTAGATCCTAGCGAGGCGGCGGGGTGCGGTAGGTAGAGGTGAGATTCGCGTGCACCCGGTGTTGAACCTCAAGGGTCTGCCGGAACCCGAAATCAACATTTGGCGTGCGGTAGAAGTCTTGCGGGATCCTATACGCCGCCGTGTCCCGTTGAATCGTCATCATCATGTCCGGCGACCAGGCAACCCCGATCCTGGCGGCTTGGCCCGCCCACCTTGAAACTCGCTTCGCCTCGGGCGACCCCATGCCCAGGCAGCTCGCGGTCCAGGCGCTGCGGGCAGCGGCGGCAGCAGACGAGCCGACAACTCTCACGCCCTTGGCGGCAGCGCGGTCGGCAGCAGTGCCTCCAACCACGCCCTTGGCGAGCACGGTGGCGGCGAGGGCCTCCAACCACGCCCGTGGCATGACGCCCGTACACCCGTTGGGAAGCGGCGAACTTCGAGGCAGCGCTCACGGTGGCGAGGAGCTACTATAGTGCGAGGCTGCTGGAAAGGCGGCGCGGCGTGCTACTAGGCGGGTGGCGAGCTCACGGGCTTTGTCGCCTCGGGGGCTCATCCCGCACCCAGCTCCCACCTCGAGGTCCAGGGCGGCCAGCAGGCTCCACCGGACGCGGGCTCAAACTACTCAACACCAATTTGTCGGCCTGGCCCGCAGTCTTGCCTCCGCTCCCGGCCAGCGAAGAAGGACTCGTCGCGACCCCGGCCCCGATGGGCAGCGCTACCACCCCGGTGGGCGCCTCAAGTAGAGCTGCATAGCGCGCGAGCACTATGGCGCGGCCTTCGGGATGGCGGCCCAGAAGAATATGTGCCCCACATGATGGACCAGCGCACCGGCCGAAAGGCGAACAAGGCTCGCTCCTCAACCCGGTACGGGGGCGAAGCGGCAATGAAGCTCTTCCAAGAGCCCGTGAAGGCCCCACCGGCCATCTTTGAAGCGGCGATTATCGGGTACCACTAATTTGTCGAGGAAGCGAGGCATCGTTAATCATGAATCGCGGAGAGTGCAGGTCGCCACAGCGGCGGCTGCCCGCTCCGCGATCTCCTACCCCTCGGGAGGGCGGCGTCGGGAGCTGCGGGAGAGGGCGAGATCCGGCATCACCACCATGGCGTTACGAGCAAGGCGTTCTCGGAGGTAGGCCCTCACGAAGGAGTCTGGATTAGGGGGTGTCCGGATAGCGAACTATCATCGTTGGCGGACTCCTAGACTATGAAGATACAAGATTGAAGACTTCGTCCCTTGTCCGGATAGGACTTTCCTTGGCGTGGAAGGCAAGCTTGGCGTCTGGATATGTAGATTTCCTACCATTGTAACCGACTCCGTGTAACCCTAACCCTATTCAGTGTCTATATAAACCGGAGGGTTTTAGTCCGTAGGACGAACAACAATCATACCATAGGCTAGCTTCTAGGGTTTTAGCCTCTCTGATCTCGTGGTAGATCTACTCTTGTACTACCCATATCATCAATATTAATCAAGCATGAGTAGGGTATTACCTCCATCGAGAGGGCCCGAACCTGGGTAAAAACATCGTGTCCCTTGATTCCTGTTACCATCCGCCTAGGCATACAGTTCGGGACCCCCTACCGAGATCCGCGGTTTTGACACCGACATTGGTGCTTTCATTGAGAGTTCCTCTATGTCGTCACCTATAGGCCCGATGGCTCCTTCAATCATCAACAGCGACCACAGTCCGAGGTGAGACTTTTCTCCCAGAGCAGATCTTCGTATTCGGCGGCTTTGCCTGCGGGCAATTCGCTAGGCCATCTGGAAGCGGTCGAAAGCTTCGCCCCTGGCCATCATGTCAGATTTGGAAAGCTTGAACTATACGGCCCGATGTCGCGGAGACTTGATCTTGGCGGATTCGAGCCTGATCGGCGTGCCACCTTTGTCTCGATAGTGCGATCTAGCTACGCCGCGAGCGATTGCCACGGAGGCCGCACGATGCCGCTCCGACCCTTAATCCGGAGCCCGTTTACGCCCGATCGAGGGCGGTTGGTTGGACACCGCCTCGGGGCTGAAATCTCTGGCGGTGGAGCGAACTCCATCCAGTCGCTTTGCGAAGCCGTGACTCCAAGGTGCGGACTCCTCTCCGGACTCCGAACCCTCCAGCGCTCACCTTAATCGAATCCGATTGAGGCGGCGGTTAATGGAGTTCACTGCCGCGGACATCTTTCGGCACTCGCCCTTTGGTGACATCCTGAATTCACTAAAGTCTCTCTCTTTATCGGGGAGAGCCCTGGCGGACTACGGTCGGGAAGGTTGAGATGCGGGACGGCGAAGAAATTCAGCGCCCACCACCACCCACTTTGTAGCCAGCATCGATGATTTAACCGACATGCTCGACTTCGACTCCGAAGACATCGGCGGTATGGACGGCGATCTTTGGAGGCGACCAAGAACCAGCGCCCTACAGAACGCTGGAAGGCCACCTCGTCATCGACATATACATGGTGGACATCCCAAAAGATGGGAATGGCGATGGAACAGCGGAGGATGACCCCTCAAGAAATAGCCCAGCGCCCGGCGTCGTGGCGCCGCTCTAAATCCCGCCACAGCAAAAGCGGTGATTCCGGCACGGGAGATAATAACACCCGGACAGTGGCGAAGACAACCCCCTCGGCAGGATTCAGTACGGAGGAGGGAGAAGCCAGCCCTCATGATAGAAGCGGCAGACGGGGAGGTGGAGGGCGATAATTATCGCCCCCCTCCGAAGATGAGGCAAGCCTCGACGAGCAATTTGTCATGCACGAGGATCCCGCCCGAATAGGGCGTTTCAAACCACGGGCTTATGGCCACGGCAAGCAGCCTCAAGAAAAAGCAGCGGCAACAGAAGTGACCAAGACTTGCTAGGCGGCGGATGGTGAAGTCCTTGTGGCGAAAGAGTATGAACTCGAGCGCCCCTCAAGAGATACCCCAAGCGCAGGCTGCTACCCCAATTAGAGGAAGCAGCACCCAAACCTACATCACCAGCGCATGATGCGGCCGACCGGCCACTCCGTGGTCGCGACAGAGAGGCCTCTAGACCCTCCATTCAAGCCGCACTCCGGCATCGCTCGAAAAGTACCAAGGCACGGGGAAACGCGCCAGACCTGCAAGACATATTGGAGGACAAGGCAAGGCAAACAAGATCAATCTACGCATGGTGTGGGCGCCCCACGACACGTGACGATAACCGTCACGCCGGATACAGCAATTCCAGTCGGTCCGAACACAGTAGACAAAGCTCATTTGAGCTGTGTTGTGATATAGCTCAATACAGAGGCGCCACACACCCACTATGCTTCACAGATGAAGTAATGGATCATCAAATCCCCGAGGGTTTCAAACCCGTAAACATCGAATCATACGATGGCACAACAGATCCTGCGGTTTGGATCAAGGACTACCTCCTCCATATCCACATGGCCCGCGGCGATGATCTACAAGCCATCAAATACCTCCCACTCAAGCTTAAAGGACCAGCTCGGCATTGGCTTAACAGCTTGCCAGCAGAATCAATTGGTTATTGGGAGGACCTGGAAGCCGCATTCCTTGATAACTTCCAGGGCACATCGATGCGACCACGACGCCGATGAACTCAGCCACATAATTCAGCAGCGGAAGAATCGGCGGAACAATTACGGACACGGTTCCTAACCAAGAAAAATCAAATCGTTATTTGTCCGGATGCAGAGGCCCTTGCAGCCTTTAAACATAACATCATGACGAGTGGCTAGCCCGGCACCTAGGACAGGAAAAGCCGAAATCCATGGCAGCCCTCTGGCGCTCATGACCGGCTTTTGCGCGGAGAGGACAGCTGGCTGGCTCGTAGTAACAACTTGACCAAAAACCACGGTAGTTCGAATACCAAGGACAGCAATGGCAGGTCGGCGTCGCCAGCAAGAACAAGCGCGGATTAACGGCGAAAATGCTGAAGATACGGCGGTCAATGCGGATTCAGGCTCTAAACCCGGTCAGTGGAAAAAGTCGTTCAAAATAAATACTCGGGGCCCGTCCAATCTGGACCCGAATACTCGATCGCTCGTGCCAAATACATGGAACCCCGAAAACCAGCCAACCACACCAACAGGGATTGTTGGGTCTTCAAACAAGCAGGCAAGTTAAATGCGAACTCAATGACAAGGGGCTGCATAAGCGATGGCGAGGAGGAGCCCGGCCGCCGAACAATAGAGGACGAAGGGCTTCCCCCACAAGTGCGGACGGTGAACATGATATCGTAACCCACATACCCAAAAGGGAGCGAGCGTGCACTAAAGGGATGTATATGCGATGGAGCAGATCGCCCGAAGTTCAACCCATGGTCCTCTGCGGATCACCTTTGATCGAAGGGACCATCCACTAGCATCCACCACGGCGGATTCGCGCATTGGTTCTTGACCCAATCATCGGCCAATTTCACCTCACTAGAGTCACGATGGGCCGGCGGTAGCAGCCTGAACCTGCTTTATCAGGATACAATGCGCAAAATGGGCATAGAACCCTCAAGGATTAAACCCACAAAGACGACCTTTAAAGGCGTCATACCAGGTGTAGAGGCCAATTGTATAGGCTCGGTTACACTCGAAGTGGTCTTCGGATCCCCGGATAACTTCCAAAGCAAAGAGTTAATCTTTGACATAGTCCCGTTCTAGCGGCTATCACACCTTTGCTTGGGCCGAACCACATTTGCAAAGTTCAATGCGGTGCCGCACTATGCATACCTCAAGCTCAAGATGCGGTCCCTCGAGGAGTAATCACGGTCGGTGGAAACACGAGCGCTCTCTCCGAGCAGAGGAGCACACGGCGGCCCTCATGGCGGAGGTGCAAAGCAGCCTCTCACAACAATTCTCGAGTCCGGCTATTAAGCGTCGGGGCCCGCCGTCAGCGCGCCGGAGTAACCTACAACAAGCCCGCTGGCACGATCCGAGCAGCGTAGCAATCCGGCTCCAACCCGGCCCTCATGGCTGAAACTGCGAAGCCCGATTACTCTGGCGTACATAACTACGCTCTGGAGATACCATGGGCATAAGGGGAGGGCATGACCACGGCACGCCAGAATGCGGCTCAACCGCACCGGGGCTCCGATTGTGTCATTCTTTTTCTTTTCTTCTTTTTCTTACTTTCGGGACTCCTTTTCCAGAAGTCTGTCCGGCACTAAATTGCTGAACTCATGATGCAACAGCCGAGGGAAATGACTTCGTCGAGTGTCCAGGTGGTCTCTACTACGATCATTATACCTGTTTTACATACCATCCCGCAGCTTACCCCTGGAGGGGGACATGTTAAATAGTCCCATCCCTTGCTTATCGCACTATTTGTATCATTCTGCTCCCATTGTAGTACCTTTTTGAATAAACAATACATAGCTTTTGCCTATTATTGCACTCCTTTCTTTGTCTATATATATGTTCATTACATGACGTGTTGCACCCGTACACTTTGGTACGGCAAATACACCAGGGGCTCCCCAAAAATATGGTGTGATAAGTCCGAACACTTTCACAAGTGCGGCACCCCGAACTTATAGCATTATATGCATCGGCTCCGAATCATGTCTTGGGTCAATAGTTGGGTTTGCCCGGCTCCCATGCTTTGGTACCTTATGCTCCGTTATATCGGCTAAGGTAGCGCTGGGAGAACCACCATGATTGTGCCGGTTGAGCTGGGTTGAGCACCTCGGTGGAGAAAGCTAAAACTGACCGTCATGATAAAGGCGAGAACGGTCGTTGTTGAGAGGTTTTCGGGTCCCTAAAGACTTATGCCTCTTAGGCGAGGAGTCGGCATTATGCAGCCAAAGGCATGGATGGCGCCCGAACTCGGTCTTACGAATACTAGGGCTTCGCGAAATTTAAAATTATAGAATTCTATGGCTAAATGAGAGTGTTCAAGCACTATAAGTCCGGTTGCCTTGTTCGTTGCATTGGCGCCACCCTCGGCGGACCCAAGAATGGGAACAAGAGCGCTCAAGTTTATCGAATACCCCACACTTTCGTGGCATGGGGGCTGAAGCCAACGACTTGCCATCTCTCAAATTTAATAAGCGGCCGCCTGAAGGTAATATTTTAAATTAACAAGCGTTGCTTAGCGCATATGAACAAGTTTTCAGCGTGCGGGATAACAAATGCGAGTCTATTAAAAATTACATCTTTGGAGCACTCATCCGCTATCTGGCGGGCACCCTTCAAGACGCCCTCATAGTACATTTGGGCTTGCGATGCTCCTTGCCCTTCGGTGGCCCGTCCGTCACAAGCTTCTCCGCATCCAGCTTGCCCGGTGCACTTTAGCTTGCGGGCAAGGGCCCGACAGGCACCTTCAATGTAGACGGGCGCTTGATGACTTCAATCCATGGACGGCCACCACCAGCCGCTGCACTAGCAGAAGTAGCTCCGGGCATGGCTTCCAATGGCCACAGCCAAACTATGAGGCCCTTCATGGCCTGTTCGGCGACCTTGTGGAGCTCGACCAGCTACTTCATTTGGTCGCTCGAGGCACCGGACGTTCGGCCTCGGCATCTTGAGACGAACACCTTCTCCGTCGAGCTCCCTCCTTGGTGCGGTAGAGCAGCGGCGACATCGGACACACTACGGGGCAGATCTGCGAATGCTCCTAGAGAGCTCGAATCCGGGTAAGTAATAGGTAATTCACTTTCACATGCTTGCTTTGCATAAAGAATGCCTTACCGCCGCTATCTTCTTTAATGATTCAATTTCTTGGAGGGCTTTTTGGGCTTCGGCCTTAGCGGCTTTGGCACTCTCAAGAGCGAGGCGAGCTCGGACTCTCGAGTTTTAGTCACGCTCCAAACTCTCGTGTTTTTCCACGAGCACTGGAGCTCTTGCCGCACCTCCGCCACCCGCTCCTCCTGCTTCTCTCGCTCGGTGCTTGTCGCTTTTCTTTCGGTCGCGGACACCGCTTCCTTGAGGTCGCCACCTCGTTCGTGGCCCTACAATACCCATGTTATTCCTGTCATTTTTGCAGCGAATCCTTTCTATAAGGTATTTCTTTAATAAGGTATTGCTTACCTTCCCTGTCCTCGAGCTGCTTCTTGGCAAGGCCGAGCTCGTTCTCGGACCGCTCAAGGCTCTTCTTCAATGCATTGACCTCCGCTTTCGGTCACGGCAGAGGTCGGCAGTAGCCTTCTAATCGCATAATTGACATACTTATGTTAGACTCCTGCGTATATCTTTTTAGATCCTTAGTCCGGCTTTTCTTTCCGAACACCGAACTAAGCATCGAGAACTACTCTTGTCTATGCGGTAATATTTTTACATATTCTAAACTTACCTCAAAGCTTTGTTAGAAGGCTGGTGCAGGCTTCGAGTCGGCCAGCTCTTGGCGAATTTGAACTTCTGGATCACCACACACATAACGATGCGGTGCTCCTGCGTGGATGGGCGCCGTTAAGCGCCTCGAGTAAGCTATCCGGTGCCTCCGATTGGGCGGAGGACACCGGCTTACCCTTCCTGAAGGGCCGCTTGCGGACTTCGGAACGGCTGAAGGTTCGGTATGGAGTCCGGACGAGGGTCGGGCTTAGAGCCCCTAGGGGTCTAGCTGCCCTCGCGCCTGGAGACCGGGAGGTAGCCTAGCGGCGCCTCCTGCGCCACCTCCTCTAGACCAAGCCCCCCTAGGGGCCCCACCTCGGCGTCGTCTGCGGCGTGAGGTGAGGAGGCGGCAGTGAAGTACTCTCCACTTCCAGCGAACTTCGGGGACCCGCTCGACGAAGCGGCGAGCTCGTCCTTGGGCGGGCTGCATGATTGTTCGGCATTAGAGAACACTATGCAATGAAAAAAGCCATGGGTATCCAGACACTTACGATCTCGCCAGGAGCTTGGCCCTTGTTGGCCACTCCTCCTCGTCGTTGTCGGCGATGGTGGAGAAGTCCGGAGGAAGGGTCCTTCCCTTCTTGGACCCTTGGCCTCCCGGTTAGGCGGCCTTCCTTTTCTTCTCTGCCCCGTTGGGAGAGGCTTCTTTCCTCCTCCTCTTCCTCGGAGGAGGATTCCGCCTCGAGTTATCGGGCGGTGAGTCCGACACACTGGCGTCGGGAGCTCTTCGAGCTCCGTGGCCTTCTTCTTGGCCTTCTTCTCGGCACCACGTGAGGTGCCGGAGCCAACAGCCGTCAATCAATCGGCGTCCGCTGGGTCCTCTGGGAAAGGGCGGACGGTTCAATCTGTCCGGACGTCTTCAGCTAGTCCTCACAAAGGTTAGGGAGTTTTAGATCCCGTGACAGAGTCAAACTATGAAAAAAGAGTCCCATCAAGGGTAAAATAACTTACCTCGCTGGCTTGACACTGCGAGCTGAATCCGCGATCTTCGGTAGCAGATGTGGGAGCCTCGGCGCCCTTGAATAACACCTTCCAGGCATCTTCGTACGTAGTGTGAAGAGCCTTTGAGCTGTGTCTTTGTGCGGATCGAACTCCCACAATTTGAAGGCCCGTTGTTGGCATGGGAGAATCCGGCGGATGGGGATCACACGGATAACGTTGACAAGCACGAGATTCTTGTCCGCCGAGTTTTGGACGCAGGTTTGGAGTCGGATAGCTTCGTCCCAATCACCCACGGCAGTGCCGTCTCTTTCCATGATGTGAGCCGGCGTGGGGAAGCGAATCGAATCGTGGGCGCCGCCCATTGAGAGTCCGCAGCGGCTCGGTGATGTAGAACCACCCCGATTGCCACCCCTTTATGGTCTCCACAAAGGAGCCCTCGAGCCATAGGACTTTGGCCATCTTGCCATCCATGGCGCCTCCGCACTCCGCTTGGCGGCCGCCCACTACCTTCGGCTTGACGTTGAAGATCTTAAGCCATAAGCTGAAGTGGGGCTGGATGTAGAGGAAGGCCTCGCACACGACGATGAACGCCGAGATGTTGAGGATGAAATTCAGGGCCAGATCGTGGAAATCCAGGCCGTAGTAGAACATGAGCCCCGGACAAATGGGTGAAGTGGAAAACCTAGTCCATGGAGGAAGTGGGTGAGGAACACCACCCTCTCATGGGGCCCGGGGTGGGAATGAGCTGCCCCTCATCGGGTAGCAGTGCGCGATGTTGCTGGACAAGTATCCGGCCTTCCGCAGCTTTTTTTGATGTGCCCCTCCGTGACGGAGGAGGCCATCCACCTGCCTCCGCTCCGGACATAGTTGGAGAAGGTTGAGGTGGTATGTGCGGACTGGGCGCTGGAGCTCAGTCTTGTGAAATGGATGAGCAAAGGAGGAAGAAGGCGTAGGTGAGAAGGTGGATCCTTATCCCCTTATATGGACGGACGAAGCTATGCGTCCCCCGCCAGCCTAGTAAAAACTCACTTATCTCCTTAGTCGTAGGCACTACGGGCAGGTGCTCGCCACCCCCAGCCGCGACAGCCTGGGCCTCAGGAGCTACTCCCTCAAGAGCGCCGCCTAGCACGGCACAAAATAAGGAGGCGTGGGGGAACAGTGCCGCCCATGTCCAATCAACCGCCACGTGGCGCCCAAGGCCTTGAGGTTGTTGGGGCTCTGGCGCTCGCACTTGCTTCGCCTCTCTGCTCGGCCAAGTCGAGGCGCGCCTTGGGCAGGGGGCTCTTGTCGGCGTTCTAGGAACGGGGGTCCCAGGACTTGCACACTGCGGCTGCGGCGTGGCTCAAAGGAGGGGCCCATCACGGCGCATCTTCATCAACACAAGCTCAAGACCCTCGCGAGGGGCCAAGCCTCATGGCCGGGACGGGGAGCTTCCTCGAGCCACGACCTCGTCGGTGGCTCATGAGGAGGCGGAGAGATCAAGGCGGGGTACCTCACGAGGTGCCCATGATGCAAGCCATGATGACCAAGAGGCGCCCGGTGGGCGCCCGACCAGCATAATGTCCTCCTTTCCTCTTTGGTGCAAAGAGAGCTAAGCCTTGACGAGCATCTAGCAAAGGCGTCCATTTGATTGCAACAAGACCAAGACCAGTCCAACGGCGGGAAGGAAGTCATTGTGGAGCCCAAGCGGCGTCACCACGAGCCTTTTGACAGCGAGGACCAACTTTAGTCAGGATAAGTGTACCACATGTTCCCCTTCAAAATGGCCAATTGTTGGCGCCCTTCCCGTTCAATATTTGGGAAGAGGCCCAGGGCCTTTGCCTATAAATAGGACTAGCCACCCACAGGGTAGAGAGATCTGAGATCTGGAATCAGCGGGGAGAGGCGTGAACTCCCCCAAAGAGTTCATCACACCGGCCAAGAACAGACCCTCGCGAGGCTGTTCTTCCTGGTATTGTTCATCATCATCAGCCCAAGAGGCAATCCACCACGCCACAAACTAGAGTAGGGTATTACACCACAATGGTGGCCCGAACTAGTATAAACCTTGTGTCTCTTGTGTTGTTCCTTTTGTAGTTTAGATCCTAGCGAGGCGGCGGGGTGCAGGTAGGTAGAGTGTGAGATTCCGCACGCACCCCAGTGTTCGAACCTCAAGGGTCTGCCGGAACCCGAAATCTGACACTTCTCCCTCGTAAATCAAGCCCCCCAAATCCCCACCTTCCAAACTCCACCATGGCCGAACGCGAACCGCCCAGGATCCATATTAGCCGCGATTGGAGCAAACTCCCCAGTGACGTCCTCAACCTCTGTTGTTCGTGTATGGATATGTTGAGCGCCCTGCGGCTGGCTGCATGCTCACGGGGCATGCACACGGCCATCATTGAAGCGAGGCCAAAGCTTTTCAAGACACCCTGCTTGCTGCTATCTGGTCTTGCGAGATTGGCTCACCATGATACAAAGGCGTACATGATTCCCCTCGACTTCAATCCAATCTCCATTAGCTGAAACTTCTTTGCAGGTATGTAGTGGGTCGCCCTACATCATTTCCCTCGACTTCAATCCGATCACCATCGCCCAAAACTTCTTGGCAGGTATGTACTGGGTCGACATGAACTCCCACTGGATGGCTGCCTTCAAAGAAGATGATAAAAAGTTGGTGCTCGTGAACTTCCAGACCTCCCATGAGATTATCCTTCCTCCGTTGGATTATATAGAGTTTTACCATCGCGGTCCTAGTCATCTAGATTACCACGTCAGTTGGATGGACCTTGTTTTGCAGAAGATTGTAATCTGCCAAGTGCCCACACGACATGCGAATTACGCAGACTTCAAGCTAATTGCCTTGTTCGACCGCTTACTCGCCTATCTTTACGCCGGTGCATTCTTTAGCTGGAGACAACTCAACTCGCAGTGGATCATCGTCAAAGCTGATACACACTTCTGTGATGCTATTGAACACAATGGCATCATCTACGCGATCGACAAAGCAGATGGCACCACGTATTCTTTGAGACGGTAGCGTGTAAGTTGTTTCCATCTCATGTTAATGATGACGCCATGACACTGGTTGAAATTTTTGTGATGATTGGCATATGCCTGTTTGAGCAGAATTTGAGTAGAACTATGGCAATGTATTAGAGACACCGTAAATCAGCTATATTTGGAATGAGTTAATTCATGCGATTGTGATCATGTCATTACAGCCAATTTGTACCCCTGAATAATCAAACGGTTAGGACTATATGGTTATTCTCCTTATTTTACAGTAATCTATATACTACTACTAAATATGAGTGTGTATCAATGGCCATGTTAGTTTCCTCATTTTCATGATGTAGAAACATGCACCACACTGTTGGTTTCATCTAACCATACATTAGGGAAGTAAATGTGCATACGGAGAACTCTATATTTGGAAGTAGTGAAATCCTGTAATGCTTACCATGTGTACATACCTATATTCTCCCTTCAGCAATCAATGGCTAGAATAATATCCTCACAAAAAATTTGCCCACAGAACACGAGTATATAAAAATGCATGGCCTGTTAGTTACCTTGAAGAATTTGTTTGTGAGGACATAACATGATTCCATAACATGCATGACATGGTAGTTTCCTGTGAAGAATCGATTGTGAGATAACATGAGTATAACCATGCATGGCACTTCTATATTTTCGAACCCAGTATACATTTCCCTGTATTTTCCTCCCAGTTCCAACAGGGACATATCAATGCTGTTTCTTGCATTATCCTACTCATACTCTGAACAATGCTGATCTTACATTAACAATGCCTATCCTTTTTGATATGATGCAGTGTCCCTACAGTTACTGCCCTTTGTAATCATACCACCTTTGCCAAAAATAGGGAAGCACAACTGGTTCCTCACTAGATCAGAAGACAGCATAAGAGTGATGATCATTCGGACACATGAGCTGGAAAAGTTATATTGCAAAAATCCCACTGTATACAAGCACCGTGAAATACGTGAGTATCCGGACAGTGGCTGTTACGTCTATGAGCAGGATACCAACTTGTTGGCGCCTTCAGGATTTTTTAGTTGGAGGCGGGTAAACAGCCTTGGTTCACACTCTCTGTTTCTCGGACTCAATTATCCGATTAACCAGGAGATCACCGTTGGCAAGGACCTTGATGGCAGAGAGGCTCTGTTTGCTATGGAAAACTGTGTCTACACGGCGAGCCCTAGGAGTTCGGGAGCAAACTCCCCTGATTGTCAATGATACAGCCTGTAGCCAAAAGAAGGTGAGAATGACAAAGGCATCCGGATTAACTTTGATCCTTGGATGTCTCAATTACGACACGCGGTGATGTGGTTCAAGCCTTCAGGCTGATAGGTAATTAGGTTGTTGCGTCGAAAGGGTGGAGTACTGGTGTCTTAGGATCATTGGTCGCTGAAGCGGGGCTGTAAATTATGATGGTGTTGGATCATCTCTTCGAATAACTTTGTTGTCTTTGCTGCTTGTTCCGGATGGGGTACTTCTTTCTTTTGTTATGCATATTCCCTGTCATTTGGTCATCCTCGTCTATGTCACTCTTACTATGTAATAGTTGCCTCTGTTAGAATGTCATTCTCGTCTGGATCACGAGAGTCTGAGCATTGCAGATGGGTGCGTTTTGGTGGTGTAGCAAGACTTCTTATGAACTATCATGCCGTGCTGTTTATGTCAGTTGTAGTCACTAGTTAGTGTTTGAATGTCGTATATATCGTTGTTTCGAACTGTTTATTGTCTCGAACTACTGGTGGGCTAAATGAGGGCATCACCATTCTCCAGTGTTCAGAGTGTATCTCCTTTTTTCAAGTTATATAATTTGAGCTCAGTGTCTTTTCGATGATGTACACTTGTTTGGGCCAGTGAGGTGTCGTTGAATATGGGCCGAGTAGTAACGCAATGACAAACAGGCCAATTATGACTCTCAGGCCGGGCTCTCAAAAGATACTAAAAAAAGGCCGGGCTCTCCAAAAAGGAAAGAATAAGGACTCTTAGGCCGACATGTGGGCGCCACCGGTGTTTTCATGCGCTTGCGCGCCGAGAGCATATTGGTGCGTGTTCGAAATTAAAGCTGCCTTTTCATCCCCAATCTCCCGCCCCTCCCCCACCTCTGGAATCTCGATTCCTACTCCAGTTACCCCATACCCCCCTCCTATACTCCCTGTACTCAAGCTCACTATCATGTCACCGGTCAACGCGGATCTCCGAGCCGGAGATCCGGAGGTCCGTCTTGCCTTCGGTCGCTGCGTGCTGTCGCTCAACAGTGGCATGGCAGCGCTTGATGACCAGTTTGCCGGCAAAGTGCTGATGGTAACCATCAACGGAGAACGGCCTCCCATCTCGCCGGACGACCTTGTCAAAGCTCTTGGCATTGCGCAGGCATCCAAATAAGTGACTTGCTCGTCCAAGTCTGTCCGCCACCGGCTGATTTCTTCGTCAGGTTCCGGACAACTTTTTTTTGACAGAAAGACTGTAAGGGAACCCCTTACAGTATAATTGGTGCAACAAACCCAAATTGCAAGTACCATGCCTTGAACAGGTGGGTGGGAAGGCATCAACCCCTTCCCACCACTAGGCTATGCCTTAGTCTGCATTCCAGACAACTTTTGACTGTAGTCGTGTGTTCGAATCTTCCCGGCGTTTGTTCTGCGATGGCGCGCTGGTGAGCTTTGATCGGTGGCACCCAGGATGGGGCTCGGTGCCCTCTCAGCTTGAGTTTTTAACAAATCTTACCTTCCACGGCATGCCTCAACGTGCTTGGAATAGGGAGTCCATGAATGAGCTTATCAACGACCTTGGAGGTGAGCTCGTAAGTATGTTTGTTCCTCCAGACAGCTGGGCTCTAACGGTTATGGCATGGATGAAGAAGTCGTCCACCATATCGAATGTGATTGGTGTTGAGATACCGGTGCAGGAACCTGGGTTGTGCTATTCATCGCCACCAAGGCCGCCGCGGACCACGTTAGGGTGTACCTATATCAAGCGTTCGTGCATGTTGAAGAAGTGGTCAATCCATCAATCGAAGTCCTGCCGCCGCCACTGGTGCCAGGGTCCGTCAACGATGTCCACCGCGCGGTGGAGGCCACTGCTTCTTTGGGAGAAGAGGCAGGGCTGGCTGCCTGGATGTGCTCTAATTTGAGGTAACAACTGAATCTTGTTAGATAATAGTTAAATACGAGCTATGGGTATGAAGCACTGATGTGCCAGTACATTTGATTGTGACCTGTTTTAATTTTGTACCTGAACTTTTTTTAGAAAGGGCTGTACGTCAACTTAATGTGCTAGCAGAACTTATTGTGTTGTCTGTCTGTTTTCTTTGCATAGCATTCAAGATATTTCCCTGTCATTGATAAAGACGATGAACTGTTATGTACGAGTTCGTTGGTTTAAACATATCCCTACCCGTAGCGATCCACTGCTTCCATCCTGATTGTGTCGCCTGCGTGGAATTTTTGTATGCAAGTTCAGTGTGCTATGATGTTCTATATGATTGTGTCAACTATATAAGTTTTTACTGAGCATCAGCAATGCATATGGCTGAAATATGTATTTACGAGCATCGACCGATGGGTCTCTCTCTCTCTCTCTCTCTCTCTATCTATCTCACACACACACACACAAACGCACAAGTGGGACCCGTTGAATTATTTCTTTGCTCGTGACAGCTTTTAATTAGGTTCCACTGTAATCTAACCTTTTTCTTAAGTTATCAATTGAGCTCATTGACTTCAAAAAGTTGTACAGAAGCCTTGTTTGGACCTTTCCGGCGTCGCTGAATGTGGGCTGAGTAGCCATGTTAGGTTGTACTGTACTACACAAGCCTTTTTTTCAACATCAGCAATGCAACTGGGCCGACAGTTGTACACAATATCTAGGTCAACTTGTTATTCTCCGCCCATTTGGCTGCAAACTTTCCTAGGAGGTATGCATTAGGCTTAACAAGAAAATGGACTTTAAGAAATAATAAATGGGATGTAATTATAATAATGGGCAATAACTATAAAAATGCACCAAGCAGCGTAATTAGTTTATAAAATATATTATTTTCGGAATTTGAAAATTTTAATTTCATTACTTGTTGCGCGCGCAATATTTCGTTGGATTTTAACGTAATACAACTTTATTTTGAAATTATATTTAATCTGACTAGCAATTTCGGTTAAAAATATTTCGGATCCCATAAAAATGTGGGATTTTTTTTGAATTCTGTTTTGAGCGGTTGGTTGAAATTAATAATCGTTGTCCTAGCTAGAAAATGGGCTGTACTTTTAACAAACTGTAAATGGGCTGTAGTAAATTCCATTAGAATTAAAAAATGGGCTGTACATTCTTACAAATCGCAAATGGGCTATATGTTCTCTTCCACACACTTGTGGGCCTTCTAAGTTGACGCGTCCCCTAAAAAAACTAAGTTGACGCGTATGCAAGGCTTTGTCAACAACACACGGTTCTGGCAGCTGTGGCAGTTGGATGTCCATCCAACAGATGTCGTGCTTCTTCTTCAATCTCGGATATTCTTACTTCAGCCGCCCAAAAAATGATTCCTCCCCTTGACATTTGGGGCGCACCGTTTCGGAGGCTGGCCTGTGGGCCTACTAAGTTGACGCGTACCAAGGGCTTTGTCAACTTAGTCAATACAAACGATTCTAGCTAAAGTGACCGTACGATGTCCATCCAACGGCCGTAGTGCTTCTTCAACCTCTGGTCTTCTTGCTCCAGCCACCCAAAGCAGCGCCGGTCGTGCCGCGTGCTCCTGCCTCCCAAGGCCGGCTGTGATGCCGCGGAGGCCTCACCGCCCCTACTACTCCCACCGCTGGCCAGGCCATCCCTCTAGTCACCCACACCCCCTGTTATTCCGCGGCGACGGTAGCCTCACACCGCAGCCGAACTAGTGAACCCTCATACTCCTCTCCGCGCGGGCTTCCACTGCCGCGTCTTTCCCGGCTCCGCGTCGTCCCCTTCCTAGGCCTCATGCCGTCCACATACGGTGCTCTCGGCGCGGCGTGGTCAACATGGTCAAGGAACTGCTTCCATCGGACGTGGACTGTACGTGGAGAGGCTGACAGCTGGGTCCATGACGGAAGTAAGGAAGTGCCTCCTTATTACGCGGAAAATAATGATTCCTCCACCTGACAGCACGGACAAACCGGACGGGCCACCGTATTTCGTGAAAAAAAGTTCCCCCCTGACTGTTGGGACCCACCAGATGGGCCACCATATTGCGCGAAAAAAACGTTCCCCCCGCTATCAGCTCGGACCCACCGGAAGTGCCTCCTTATTACGCACAAAAAAATGAATACTCCCCCTGCTGGTTGGGACCCACCTTGGTGGGAGGCTGACTTGTGGGCCTACTAAGTTGACGGGGACGGAGTGCTTTGTAAACTTAGTCAATATGAACGATTCTAGCTCCAGTGACCGTACGATGTCCATCCAACGGCCGTAGTGCTTCTTCAACCTCTGTTCTTGTTGCTCCAGCCGCCCAAAGCAGCGCCGGTCGTGTCGCATACTTCTGCCTCCTGTGGCGGTTGTGCCAGGAGGCCTCACCGCCTTCTCATAACCACCATCGGTGCCAAAGCATCCCTCTACTCACCCACACCCCTGTTATTCTGCGGCGACGGCAGCCTCACACCGCAGTGAACCGGTGAACCTCGTACTCCTCTCTGGCGTGGGCATCCTTTGCCGCGTCTTCCCGGCTCGCGTCCCCTTCCTAGGCCTCGCCGTCGTCCACCGCCCTGGTGCTCTCAGTGCGGCGTGGTCAACATGGTCAAGGAACGACTTCCATCGGACATGGACTGTACGTGAAGAGGCTGACAGCTGGGTCCACGGTCGCAGCAAGGAAGTGCCTCCTTATTACGCGCAAAATAAGTATTCCTCCACCTGACAACAGGGACCCACCGGACGGGCCACCGTATTTCACGAAAAAACGTTTCCCCCTGACTACTGGGACCCACCAGCTACATCTTCGCATGCAAGGAAGTGTGTCCGGGCAAAAAAAAACGATTCGCCCCCCTGATTGCTGGGACCTACCAGCTACATCTTTGCACGCAAGGAAGTGCCTGACAGTCGAGACCCACCTGGTCAAAGCATACGTAGCGTTGTCATTCTGGTTGCGAACATGTACGTACATACTGGTCGATGTAGAGGCGCGAACGTGTCGTAGTAGAGGCGCGCATGTAGCATGTACACGTAGTACAGCGGCCAGGGTGCAAGTAAGTAAATACGGCCACATACGTAGATACTGGCGGGGTCTCGAACGCCTACTCGCGCGTACGTATGGCGAGGGCTCGTGTACATGGCTGGGTCGGAATGGAGAAATAGCGTCGTCGTCGTGTTCATGGGGAGCCAACCGGCTGGGTCGGAACGGTATGCGTCGTCGTGTTCATCGGGAGGGCTTGGACGGAACAGCCGATGGAAACGAGGCATGGCGTACCGCAGAACGGAGGAAACGGCCTTGTGTTTGACTGGCCGTGTTCGAAACGGGATCCTGTTCATCGGGAGGGGTCTGGCGTACCGCAAAACGGAGTAAACGGACCTCCTACGGTCGAGACGGGGGTCCTATTGATCGGGAGGGGTGTGGCGTACCGCAAAACGGAGGAAACAGACTTGTGTTCGAGCGCTACGGTCGAAACGGGGGTCCTGTTCGTCGGGAGGGGTGTGGCGTACCGCATTAAAGGACTCCACGGGATATTGTTCATCTCCACCATCGACCCCCTCCAGCCTCCACGGGATACTGTTCATCCACCGTCGACCTCCTCCAGCCTCCACCTGCGACTGTTCATCCACGGGCTCCTGTTCATCCAGCCTCCACCGCGCGCTACTCCACCGGCTACTGTTCAACCAGCCCTCTCGATGGGCTCCTGTTCAAGCAGCCCTCCACGGGCTACTGTTCATCCAACCCTCCATCGTCTACTGTTCATCCTGCCCTCCACGGGGTGGTCCTGTTCATCCTGCCCTCCACGGGGTCCTGTTCATCCAGCCCCAACCGGCTCGATCGATCGGGGTACTGTTCGTCCAGAGGCAACACCAGGGATCCTGTTCATCCACCCCACCGGGAACTGTTCATCAAACCCCGACAACGCTCACTCTTCATCGAGGCAGCATCGATCGGCTTCGTTAGCGGCGGTAGCGAAGGAATCGCTCGATCGGGTTCAGTTAACAGCCATTGATCGATAGCTCGGGTTCAGTAACGCGTAGCCTGCAGTGTAATCACTCGGGTTCAGTTAGAGCCCAACGCCTCGCTCGGGTTCAGTTAGAGCCCAACGCCTCGCAATGCGTGTGCATGTACGAGAGAAATGCGCATCGCTCGGCCCTGACCACCCACCGCAACCGGGAACACCCCGATAATTTCCTCGCCCTCGCTTCTACCAAGGTTTTTTCCGTCATGGACGACCGAAAGAATGTCATGCAGCTACGTCTCCGGCCCGCCCAGGACGAAAAGCCCATTTTTTGTCATAGAAGAAGGACCCCACCACATCTATGATGATACCGGGTTTTGTCACAATTATCGTCATAGAAGTGTCATAAGTATGACAGAAAAAAAATTCGTTCGGCCCAAAATGTCACGGATGTGTCTTTTTTTGGAGTGCATGTATTTGGCACGGACGGTCGAGTATGCGGTCCAAGCTGGATGGTCCCTCACTGTTCCTTTTGTAGGGCTTCTTCCGCTGACGGGACTTGGAGTCGCTGAATCCGGCGTTAACTATAGTGTCATCGGTGTTATCGCCATTGCTTCGGCGTTTGTGTCTGTTGCGCCGAAGCTTGCCGGTGCTATTTTTGGCCTCGGAGGGGCCTGCCTCGCTGGCTATGTTTTTGCTATGAGCCAGCCAGCTATCCTCACCCGCGCAAAAGTGGGTCATGAGTGCCGTGAGGGCTGCCATGGATTTTGGCTTTTCTTGGCCGAGGTGGCGGGCAAGCCATTCGTCACGGATGCTGTGTTTGAAGGCCGCTAGGGCTTCGACATCCGGACAATCAACGATCTGGTTCTTTTTGGTTAGGAACCTAATCCAGAATTTTCTGGCAGATTCTCCAGGTTGTTGAACTATATGACTTAAGTCATCGGCGTCTGGTGGCCGGACATAAGTGCCTTGGAAGTTGTCAAGAAAAGCTTCTTCCAAGTCCTCCCAGGTGCCGATGGAATTTTCGGGCAGGCTATTTAACCAGTGTCTAGCTGGTCCTTTTAGTTTTAGTGGGAGGTATTTGATGGCATGGAGATCGTCTCCTCGGGCCATATGTTTGTGGAGAATAAAATCTTCGATCCATGCTGCGGATCGGTTGTTCCATCGTATGATTCAGTATTGATGGGCTTGAACCCCTCGGGAATTCATGATCCAGTACTTCATCTGTGAAGAAAAGAGGGTGTGCGGCGCCGCTATATCGGGCCACGTCGTGGCGCACCTCTGATGAAGTCCGCCTGAGGTTATCGGCCCGGGCATGACTAGGTTTGTTACGTCCGAATAGGTAGCCGTCATCCCGAGTCGAAAAGCGTCCTCGCGATCCGTAGATTGATCTGGTGTGTCCTGCTCTACTGTCCAGGTCCTGCCGAAGGTCGTATGTATAGTCCGAGCTATTTTGTCTCTGTTTTTGCAAGGCGGTGGGGCGTGCTGCTGTTCGGCACGAGTTGCCATTTTGTCCTGACCACGGGGTGGTCGATCTGCTGCACTGTCCCGACCACGCGGTGGTCGTTCTGCATTGCGCAAGGGAGGTATGGGCTCCGGCGCCTCCTCATCGAACTGAGGTAGCAGTCTACGCTTCGGGTAACTCTTGGCTGGACGCTTGATGTCGTATTCTTCGGCTGCCAGGACATCAGTCCATCTGTCAATGAGTAGGTCTTGATCATCTTGAAGCTGCTGATGAAGCCATGTACCTAGGGTAGGGTCATGGACCTGTACAAGATACCCTCCCCAAGGACATCTCTTGATCAAACCACCTTTCAGTCGACCTGGAAGGGTTCCACTCGATGGACTTGAAGACACTTTCGACCATGAAGCCAACCACTTTCGACCGCCAGAGATCTAAAGTCGATCTGCACGCAAGCGCGGTCGGTCATTAAGTAGCTTTTATGGTCATCATAGCACTTTATGTGGGCGTTACAGTAACCCCGGTCTTAATGTACTTTAATCCCTGCATAGCGAGAAATTTGGAGGGTGCAGTGAACTCTATATAAGCCACCCCCTCCTCGGTGTAAAGGGTTCGCACCCTGTAACTTATACGCACATAATTGATCGACCGCGCCCGGGCTCAGGAGCCTTGAGGCTGTTACTTCCTCCGAGAAGGGCCTGAACTCGTAAACATCTTGCGTATACAACTACTCCATAGCTAGGATCTTGCCACTCCATTCCTACCCCCCTATTCTACTGTCAGACTTAGAACCACGACAGTTGGCGCCCAGCATGGGGCAGGTGTCTTAGCAATTTATTGGAGAAGTTGGGATTTTTCCGATCTCCTTCATCATGGTTTCAGGCGGAGTTTTGGTTGAGGGCCGCGAGATCCGTTTCGGCGCGCTCACGTTCATCGCCGACGACTCCGCAGGCTTTCCGGAGGCTCCACTCAACGTCGAGCGCTTCCGTCCAGCGGCGACGCACTTTCGTGCGTGCGTCCGCGGCGTCCTCCTACGGCAACCGCCGACCCAGTATCAGTCGACCCCTGTGTCGTCCTCCCTCCCTGTTTCCGGCCGGCGCAAGCGTTCCGGTCGGTCAAGGCTCAGCGGTGGGTGAGACACGCGGTGGCCCGCCAGTCGGCCACTCCCCAACTCGCGACAATCGAGCCCGACGAATCTCTCTATGGCCTGTTCGATCTGTCGACTGGCTCCGCAGAGACTGCATCCGAGTGCGACAGCAGTGATCCAGCGGTGGAGGTTCTGATGGTCGATGGACCATGCAGTCCTCCTGGCTTTCCCCGCGCCGACGGAGGCGATGGCGGAGGCGATCCGGTGCAGGTTCATGAAGAGTATCAACCCGAGCCCCTCACTTCGCTGCAGAGGGAAGAACTTCGCCGCCGGAACATGGATGCGTACACACTCCTATCGTTGGAGAAACCCCCAAGGCTCGTGCCTTAGAGGATGCGCGCTTGGCCAACTTGGCTGAGCGCACTCAACTGGAGAACCTCCAGCGAGCACTCGACGAGCGTGTGTGGCAACGGGTTCCAGACTCCAGTCGACGTCAACTCTTTCCACCACCGACTCGGGTATATCAAACTCCGATTCAGAATCTAGCAGCTGCAGCCCATATAGCGAGAATCGATTCAGCCTTCGGTCGAGAGGCTGGTAGAGGTTTGCTACAGATCAGAGATTTACTCCGGGCAGCAGGAGATCAAAATTCAGCTGTATCGCAGTCACGGAATAGGATTCACAGCAGACCCGTCGCTGCGAATTCAGTCCAGTTGGCCCATAGTCCAAGATCGCCCTCGAGGCGTGAGGAACCCGGAGGCCGGCGTGATGACCAGTACAAGAACCATGAGCAGTATGATCACCGATTCGATCACAATGATCGACGTCGAGTGCCCACCCCTCCCCCAAGGGGTGGATCATACGCTCCTCGACAATGAGGATGATGACGCCTTGACCGGTGTTGGGCGAAGGATTCGGTCGACCCCGAAGAACCGAGGCTTTGATGCGAGATCCATTATCGTTCAAGGTTTGGTCGGCAGAACGGAAAGCTCACCGAGAAGGCCATGACAGAGATGTGCCCACCAGCAGCAAAGTTCACGTCTCAGGACCAGAGTGTTTTAGCAGAGCCATCAGGGCCGCGGTGATTCCTCCCAACTTCAGGTTGGCGACTGGAGTGAGTAAGTTCACTGGTGAGTCCAAGCCTGATACTTGGCTTGAGGATTACCGAGTGGCTGTTCAGATCGGCGGCGGCAATGATGAAGTGGCCATGAAACACCTACCTCTTATGTTGGAGGGCTCGGCCAGAGCATGGCTGAATCAGTTGGCACCCAGCAGCATTTACACTTGGGAAGATCTTGCCTGAGTGTTTGTCAGAACATTTGAAGGAACTTGCAAGCGACCAACAGGGTTGACAGAGCTGCAATTTTGTGTGCAAAAGTCGAATGAGATTCTGAGGGATTACATCCAGAGGTGGATCACTTTACATCACACGGTAGAAAATGTATCTGATCACCAAGCGATGCATTGCCTTCAAGGAAGGTGTTAAGAACAGAGAACTAAGTTTGAAATTCGGTCGGGCCGGAGACATGACCCTGAGTCGAATGATGGAGATTGCCACCAATTATGCCAATGGTGAAGAAGAGGATCGGCTCCGGAGTGGCAAGTACAAGTCAGCCGCTCATGAAATCGGGGGAGGGAACTCCAGTTGTAAGCAGAAGCGGAAAGCCGAGCCACCGCTTCCCGGAGAAGCCTTGGCCGTGACTCAAGGAAAGTTTAAAGGGAAACCCAAAGGGTCTTGGAACCCTAAGAAGGTGAAGGACAAGGAAGGGAATGACGTTATGGATTTGTCGTGCCACATCCACACGGAGAAAGATGAAGAGGGTAAATTCATTTACCCGAAACATACCACTTCAGCGATGTCGGCTCACGATCCATAGCCTGTTCGGAAACAGTCCAAAGATAAGGAGAAGGAGTCGGACAAAGTTGAAGACAAAGAAGATAGTGATGATGGATACCCCGTGTCAATTCCACCACGATGATTTTTGCTAATGTAGAAAGCAAAAGTTGATTGAAAGTTATAAACCGAGAGGTGAATATGGTTGCTCCGTGATGCCCGATTATACGAAATGGTCTCAGACTGCCATCACATTCGACTCAGTCCGATCATCCAACACACATAGCCACCCACAGGAGGCAAGCTTTGGTGGTCGACCCGGTCATCGAAGGCACTTTCGATCGACTAAAGTCTTGATGGATGGTGGCGATGGCCTGAATGTATTGTATGCGAGAGGCTTGAAAGGGATGGGCATTCCGATGTCCACACTCAGTACCAGCAACATGAGTTTCCATGGAGTCATTCCTGGAAAGAAGGCTGAGTCACTCGGCCAAATTGCTCTTGATGTGGTTTTCGGTGATTCCAAGAATTACCGCAAAGAAAAGTTGACGTTTGAAGTTGTGGATTTCCAGAGTGCTTATCACGCTATTTTGGGCAGACTAGCTTATGCACGTTTTATGGCTCGACCATGTTATGTGTACCTCAAATAGAAGATGCCTGGTCCCAGAGGTGTGATCAACATTACTGGCAATCGGAAAAAGGCATAAGAGTGCTTTCAGAAGGGCTCAAAGATCGCCGATGCTCAGATGGCAGTGGTAGAGCTGCAGGAATACCAGAAAACTGCAGATCCGAGTGATTTGTTGCGAGCCAAGAAGCACCTTTACGGAATCAGCATTTGATCGTCCGGTGAGACAAAGCCGATTCACATTCACCCGAACGACCCCGGAAGCTTCTCCGACTCATATCTCAACGACACTCGACTCCAAATAGGAAGAAGCGCTCATCCAGTTCCTCCGTGAGAACTGGGACATCTTCCCATGGAAGCCTGCTGACATGTCGGGTGTTCCCAGGGGCTGGCTGAGCATCGTCTACGAGTCGACCCAAAGGTGAAACATGTCAAGGAACATCTTCGACGGTCCGCCGTCCAGAAGAGAAAAGCCATTGACGAGGAGGTGGCTCGGCTCTTAGCAGCAGAGTTTATCCGAGAGATTTACCACTCCGAGTGGCTCGCCAATGTTGTCATGGTCCCCAAGAAGGACAAGTCACTCCGCATGTGCATCGACTTCAAACATATCAATCGGGCCTGCCCGAAAGATCATTCCTCTCCCCGCATCGACCAAATAGTCGACTTCATTGCGGGATGTGAGCGGTTGTCTTTTTAGACGCCTATTCGGTTACCATCAGATCCGTCTATATGGACCTAACGAGATCAAAACAGCTTTCATCACTCCATTCGGTGCTTATGTTACGTCACCATGCCATTCGGCCTCAAGAATGCCGGAGCCACGTTCATGAGGATGATTCAGAAGTGTTTGCTCACTCAAATCAGTCGGAATGTGGAAGCATACATGGATGATATTGTTGTCAAATCATGGAAGGGTTCCGACCTGTTGACTGACCTTGCTGAAACATTTGCCAATCTCAGGAGGTATGATATCAAGCTTAATCCATCAAAGTGCACATTTGGAGTTCCTGGCGGAAAGTTACTCAGTTTTCTCGTTTCCGAACGAGGAATCGACGCCAACCCAGAAAAAGTTGGTACAATACTCCGAATGAAGCGCCATGTGCGTGTGCACGATGTCCAGAAGCTTACTGGATGCTTGGCCGCTTTAAGTCGATTCATCTCTCATCTCGGTGAAAAGGAATTGCCTCTTTACCGACTGATGAAGAAGTCAGACAAGTTCGAGTGGACTCGAAGGCGATGCAGCGTTTGCGAGCTAAAAGCTCGCTCTCCACCCAGCCGGTGCTTGCTGCCCCAATCAGCAAGAGCCTTTGATGCTTTACATTGCAGCCACAGGACAAGTCGTCAGTACAGTACTTACGGTCGAGCGGGAAGAAGAAGGAAAAGCCTTCAAAGTTCAGCGCCCAGTATATTATCTTTCTGAAGTGTTGACCCCACCAAATCAAAGATACCCTCGTTATCAGAAGCTTGTTTATGGGATTTATATGACCACGAAGAAGGTTGCTCATTACTTCTCTGACCATTCCATTACAGTCGTCAGCGACACCCCATTGTCAGAGATTGTGCACAACAGAGATGCAACTGGTCGAGTGGTGAAATGGGCGATTGAACTCCTTCCCCTTCATATCAAGTTTGAGGCAAAGAAAGCCATCAAGTCCCAAGCAGTAGCAGATTTCATCGCCGAGTGGATTGAACAGCAACTACCGACTCAAGTTCACTCGAACCTTTGGACCATGTTCTTTGATGGTTATAAGATCTTTGAATGGTTCGGTCTTTGGGGTAGTGTTGGTTTCCCCGAGGAGATAAGCTCAGATATGTGCTCCAGATCCACTTTGATTCCTCCAACAATGGAGCAGAATACGAAGCACTTTTGTATGGGTTGCGTATGGCCATTTCACTCGGCGTCCGTCGCCTCATGGTCTATGGCGACTCAGATCTGGTGGTTAATCAAGTGATAGAAGAATGGGACATTAGAAGTCCAGCCATGACTGGTTACTACAATGCAGTGAGAAAGCTAGAGAAGAAATTTGAGGGGTTAGAACTTCATCATATACCCCGACTAAAAAATCAAGCTGCTGATGATTTGGCAAAAATAGGGTCCAAGAGAGAAGCCATTCCCAGTAATGTCTTTTTGGAGCACATCCACACACCATCAGTTCAAGAGGATCCTTTCACCGAAGAAGCCCCGCAGCCAAAAACTGTCGCTGATCCAACTGAAGTTGAGGTCCCAGCTGTGGTCGACCTGATCATGGAAGTTTTGGTCATCACTCCCGATCGGATAAAGGTCAGATATCGCGTATATCCTAAGGAAAGAGCTCCCGGAGAACGAAGAAGAGGCTCGACAGATCGTCCGCCGATCCAAGTCCTTTACTGTGATCAAGGGACAGTTGTACAGAGAAAGCACGACTGGAGTCAGCCAGAAATGTATAACACCAGAAGAAGGTCAGATAATTCTTGACGATATCCACTCGGGGACCTGTGGTCATCATGCGTCTTCTCGGACCATTGTGGCTAAAGCATACTGAGCGGGATTTTACTGGCCAAGAGCAAATGAAATGGCGAAGGAAATAGTCGACAAGTGTGAAGGATGTCAGTTCTATTCCAATATGTCGCACAAACCCGCCTCAGCCTTGAAGACCATTCCACTCGTCTGGCCCTTTGCTGTTTGGGTATTGGATATGGTTGGACCACTGAGAACTGGCAGGAGTGGCTTCACCCATGTACCTGTGGCAGTCGACTAGCTCACTAAGTGGATTGAAGCTAAGCCTATCAAGAATCTTGATGCTTGCACTGCAATCAGTTTCGTCAGAGAGTTGATATTCAGATACGGAGTTCCGCATAGCATCATCACTGATAATGGCTCAAACTTCGATTCTGAAAAGTTCAAAGCCTTTTGTGCCTCTCAAGGCACGCGATTCGACTACACTTCAGTTGCTCACCCCCAGTCGAATGGAGAAGCGGAACGAGCAAACGGTCTAATTCTCAAAGTTCTGAAACCCCGACTGATGCATGATCTCAAGCACGCTGCGGGTGCATGGGTCGACGAACTTCCATCAGTTCTTTGGGGATTGAGGACCACACCTAATCGGTCAACTGGACGAACTCCATTCTTTCTGGTATATGGAGCTGAAGCTGTTCTGTCGAGTGACTTGCTTCACAATGCACCCCGAGTCGAACTCTATTCAGAAGATGAAGCAGAACAAGCCCGGCAGGACGCAGTCAACCTCCTAGAAGAGGAAAGAGAGATGGCCCAGATCCGATCGACTATTTATCAGCAAGACTTGCGTCGATTCCATGCCAGAAATGTGAAGAGTCGAGCCTTTCAAGAAGGAGACTTGGTCCTCCGAGTGGATCAGCAGAAGCCACACAAACTTGCTCCTACTTAGGAAGGCCTCTTCATCGTCACCAAAGTTCTCCACAATGGGGCGTACCGTCTTTACAACGTCGATCGCCAGATTGACGAGCCACGAGCTTGGAACGCGGAGCTGCTCCGCCCCTTTTATACTTAAGTACTCACTCGGATGAGATGTAATAAAAGTACCTCTGTAGTTTGTTTATCAAAGACAAGAATGTTATAATTTTCCCAGTGATTGTTAATACTTTTTGTTTACATGGGAAACCCCTCAGTGGGTGGCTTA
Organism: Aegilops bicornis; assembly: GCA_021605145.1. NCBI lineage: Eukaryota > Viridiplantae > Streptophyta > Magnoliopsida > Poales > Poaceae > Aegilops > Aegilops bicornis. The sequence continues at coordinate 481,252,051 of CM038672.1, read as the reverse complement.
GCTGTGAATCCGTTTCGCCTAAGTTTGTAAAAAAAATCCCTACCGAGTGGTGAGCCAGCCTCCCACTAGGGGGCTTAGCTGCGAATCGTTTCGCCTAAGTACTCGAATATCCTACCGAGTGGTGAGCCAGCCTCCCACTCGGGGGCTTAGCTGCAGTCCAAGTACACGCCTAAGTGTCTAAAATCCTACCGAGTGGTGAGCCAACCTCCCACTCGGGGGCTTAGCTGCAGTCCAAGTACTCGCCTAAGTGTTTAAAATCCTACCGAGTGGTGAGCCAGCCTCCCACTCGGGGGCTTAGCTGCAGTCCAAGTACTCGCCTAAGTGTTTAAAATCCTACCGAGTGGTGAGCCAGCCTCCCACTTGGAGGCTTAGCTGCAGTCCAAGTACTCGCCTAAGTGTTTAAAATCCTACCGAGAGGTGAGCAAGCCTCCCACTCGGAGGCTTAGCTACAGTCCAGTACTCACCTAAGTACTTAATACAATATGCGCTTTGCAAGGACGACGAGGTGCAGGTCGACTGCTGCCTTCTCCTTCGGAGCTACACCACAAAAAATCCTACCGAGTGGAGAGCAAACCTCCCACTCGAGGCCTTAGCTGCAATCCAGTACTCGCCTAAGTATTTAAAAATCCTACCGAGTGGAGAGCAAACCTCCCACTCGGGGGCTTAGCTGCAGTCCAGTACTCGCCTAAGTATTTAAAAATCCTACCGAGTGGAGAGCAACCCTCCCACTCGGGGGGCTTAGCTGCGATCCGGTACTCGCCTAAGTATTTAAAAATCCCACCGAGTGAGAGCAACCTCCCACTGGGGGCTTAGCTGCCAGTCCAAGATGCTAGCCTAAGTATTTAAAAATCCTACAGTGGAGAGCAAACCTCCCACTCGGTGGCATAGCTGCCGTCCAGTACTCGCCTAAGTATTTTAAAATCCTACCGAGTGGAGAGCAAACCTCCCACTCGGGGGCTTAGCTGCAGTCAAGTACTCGCCTAAGTATTTAAAAATCCTACCGAGTGGAGAGCAACCCTTCGACTCGGAGGCTTAGCTGCAGTCCGAGCACTCGCCTAAGTATGAAATCCATTCAGATCCACAAGGACGACGAGGTGCAGGTCGACTGCTACCTTTCTCCTTCGGAGCTGCGCCACAAGTGCAACGTGCGCTCCATTCCGATCTGCAAGGACGACGAGGTGCAGGTCGTGCTACCTTCTCCTTGAGCTGCGCCACAAGTACAACATGCGCTCCGTTCCCGATCCGCAAGGACGCAGGTCGATTGCAATCTGTGCTCCATCCCTACACCGCAAGATCGATGAAGTGCAGGTCGACTGGATTTTCCACCTCAGAGCTGCGTCTCAAGCACTGAAGTATATTCCAAGTGAAGAACAAAGTTTGCTCGAAGGCAAATGAAAGCATATTCAACGATAAGCCAAGTTCAGATAACACCCTACGGATTCGAAAGTACTCAGGCGTCAAGCCTGTAAAAGTTTATCGGTTACAAAACCACTCGGCATTCCGAGGCAAATTTAAGACGAAGCATATGAGTTTTTTATTCCTCAGGTGGAGGACTGGAAGGCGCGACAAACTGGTCCAGGTCGATTCCGCCAGCAATCCGGGTGGCTGCAGCAATGAAAGTCTCCATGAAAGATTGGAAGTCGTGCTTCTTGGTATTGGCCACTTTGATGGATGCCAGCTTGTCCTCACGCGCGTCCTTGCAGTGAACGCGGACCAGAGACAGAGCAACATCGGCACCGCACCTGGCAGAAGACTTTTTCCATTCCTGCACTCGACTTGGAAGGTCATTCAGTCGAGTCATTAAAGACTCGAGGTCATTTTGAAGCGTCTCGCCTGGCCAGAGTGTCGTGTCGATTCGCGACACCGCAACCTTCAATCGAGCGAGGTAGTCCACCACACCAGCGACACGAGACTCTAGTCGGAGCATGTTCGTAGCAGCTTCATCCTTCACAGGAGAGTTAATGGGGTCCAAGATTGTCTCCACTCGACTGGTATCCTCCTCGAAGTTCTGGCAGAATTATGTAAACACAACTCGAGTTTAAGCTAACGGTTCTATGATGAGTCAGTGATAACAAGTCAGTCGGATGGAAGAGATTACCTTCAAGCATGATGAATAACTTCTGGGTGAGCCCTCCCAGATAAACCTCCAGATCGTTCTTCTTCCCCGCCAGTTCGCTTAGCCTTGTCACTCGAGCTATCTTGTCATTCTCTGATCGGTGACCTCCTTGTTGGCCGCGTCGAGAGCAGCTTTCAGATTGGCCTTCTCCTCTTCATGTTTACCGACTGAAGCCAGTTTTTCTTCCGCGAGCTTTATTTTGTCCAAAGCCGCCTTCTACGCCTCGGCAAGGTCGTGGTCCTTCTTCTTCAGAGCCTCCTCCGTTTTATCTGCAAAATGACAATGATATCAGAATTAGGAATGGGCAAAAAGATAAAGACAGTCGTCAATTTCTCACCAGCCATACCTTTTGCTTCGTCTCTCGCCTTCTGCAAGTTCTCCTGAGCAAGCTTCAAGTCAAGGTCGAGCTGGATCTGTTTGTTTTCCAATTCGATGCAATGAGCCACAAGCTCGCAGGATTTCTGCGAAAGGGTCGGTCGACAGACATCAAAGATAGGTTGCTTCCGGAAAGTGACTAAGAGAGAAATCAGAGCATTTCTAAGACTACAGCCGAATCAAAATATTCAACAAAGAGTCTCGGGGACTACACCGGTGGGTGCACTCGGCGTGCCCCCACCGGGTTCTATCTGTTCGGTTCGATCGATCAATGACCGAAAGAGGCAAAAGGTTATCATCCTAAACCATAGCTAATCGCCGTGATCAGCCACGGTATCATCATGATCTAAAAAGAGGGTTCTTGAGACTTTAGTCGATTGCCCGTGATCGACCATAGTCTCGAGGACTACACCAGTGGGTGCACTCAGCGTGCCCCACCGGTTCCAAGATTCCATTCGACATGGTCCGACCAGGACCGAGTGAAGAAGTTAGCAAAGAAATTCAAAGTATAAAGACTACAGTCGACTGCCAGCAGTCCACCATAGTCTCGGGGACTACACCCAGTGGGTGCACTCAGCGTGCCCCCACCAATCCAAAAATTCAATCGACACACCCAGTGGGTGTACAGATACAAAGATCTTCGGAAAGAAGAGTTTTCAGATACCATATCCTAACAGAACAAGCGGTGACCAACTAACCTGGACGTTGCTCTGAAGAGCTGAGCTAGCATCGTAGGCCGCTTGGCTAGCTTCCCGGATCGCCTTCACCTGCTCCATCATGACCCTTGCCTGACGTATAGCCTCCTTAGCAGCACCTGCTTGGTCCTCTGGGACGTGGTGTGTGGCGAAAAGGGAAGGCGGATCAGCAGTCGATAACGAAGGTCGAGCACTTGTCGTGACAGCGAAGGACACGAAATGCAGTGATGTTGCCACCCTCATGAACCAGCGTCTCAGGCACTGATACAACTTGAGCAGTCTTGCCAGCAGGCGCCTTTTTATTCCTCCTCGGCCTCAGCAGCGCCTCATCGTCATCATCAGGGAGATCAATGACATGAGGTGGGGCTACAGGAAAGATTCAAAGTTAAAAATGAAGATCCAATCGACCAAAAGCGAAACTACAGAGATCATACCGGGGTTGGAGGTGGCAGCATCTTCCATTTCCTGGTCTTCGTTCCTGGCTGAGGTCTCGGAGGTAGCAGCACTGCGGATGTCAGAAATCAGTCGGTTAGCCAACGAGTCGACTAAGAGTTTGTCCATGCTAAACGAGAAAATGCAAGTTCTACTGTTACCCGGAAATGGTGGGAATGGCCATTCTCATCTTGGGCAGGGCCTTCGACGGCTTTGATGACGCCGCTCGGGGATGCTTCAGCGCTTTTTCCGAAGGTGCCGGAGAGGTCGTCTGAGGGCGTTTCGTCGACTGCTCAACATGCACAGTTGCTTTGCCACGCTCGACTGTGGGGTCATGGGTGAGTTTGGATCGCCTCTCCGTGCGAGGAGGGTCGACTTCCTCCTCCTCCTCCTCCTCCTTCTCTTCACCGGAGCCGTCGTCATCTTCATCCCCCTCGCCATCAGATTGCCACTCCTCCTGACTTTCACCACTGCTCGCCTCCTCTTCCTTGACCTGTTCTTGCGCCCCGTTGGGCATCGAGTACATCTCAGTGGTAGCCTGGAAGACAACGAGCAAGAGAAATGTCAGTCGACTGATTTTAAGCAAACAGGATAAAGAAAACAAAGTCACAGTCGGAGATGCAGAATCAGACTTTGTCTACTTCATATGATTGGTCGAGTGGAGGAATCCTTCTGGCCCCTCGAGGGTTGTCCTTGTTCCCTGTGATGGCAGCCAGCCACCTCTCCAGTGTGGCCTCCTCGACCTCCTCTGGGTGGATCCGAGTGGTGTCCTCAGTGCTAGAATACATCCACATCGGATGATCTCGATATTGAAGCGGCTGGATGCATCGTCGGAGGAAGACCTCCAAGAGATCCATGCCGGTGACCCCGGCCACGGATAAGCTGGACTACACGCCGACCAACACCTTAACCCGCGCCTTCTCCTCGGGATAACCTTCAAAAGGAAGGCTTCCTCACTCGGTCCATAGAAAAAGGGGAAGTCCGGTCGATCGCCTCAAGGCGTCGGCTGGTCTTTGCAGTAAAACCAGGTCGACTGCCATCCATGGACCGAGTCGGGAAGGATCATGGCCAGAAAAGCACTTTTTCCCCTCATCTGAACCCCAAGACCAACACACATCTGAATCACTTGTGTTCTCTCATCACTCGGATTGGCCTTTTTCGCCGTCTGAGAGCAACAGGTGAAAATGTGCTTGAAAAGACCCCGATGAGGCCGACAACCCAAGAAATTCTCGCACAAAGACACAAAAGCAGCGAGGTACACGATGGTGTTGGGTGTGAAGTGGTGGAGTTGCGCCCCAAAGAAATTCAGAAATCCCTGAAAGAAAGGATGAGGTGGCAAAGAAAACCCACGGTCAACATGAGTGGCCAAGAGAACGACCTCACCCTCCTCAGGCTGCATCTCAGACTCCTTCCCTTGGAGCCGCGCCGATCCATGGGGGATCAGTCCTCCATTGGCCAGGTCGTCAAGATCCGCTTGACGAATCTTCGAGCGGATCCAGTCGCCCGGGATCCAGCCCTGAGGCAGGCCGGCCCTCGACGAAGGTCCACCCCGACTGGTCGCCCTTCCCTTCGCCTTCGCCGTTGCCTTCTTCGCCCACTCCAGGGCTGCCGTCTTCTCCTTCACCGTCATCGTCGGTGAGACGAGCACAGCGCAGCGGTACTGAGATGGAGGCGAATGCGGGAGATAAGTTTGAGGAAGAGAGGAGAAAATGGGAGCGCACTGTTCAAAAACCCCCGTCCGGGGCCTTATATGAGGTTGCTTCCGAGTGACTGACTGGTAAGCCCGGGCGATCCTGTCAAATCCCGCAACAGTAGCGCGCGCGATACGTGGCGAAAAAGGTGGCACGGAGATTGAGGCGTTCCTGCCTTATCCCATCCGATTACTGCGGCTTCCTCCTCCCCGCTCGCTTCCCGAAATTCGAATCCCGCTAAATCCGCGTGCTGCAGAGCAAATCGTCAAACAGAAGATTTCCTTCGCCCTATGATTCGGAGTTCTCCAAGTAAAGAAATTCACTCGACGGATACAGAGAATGGATCAAGACGACTGAAAAAGAAGTTGGTGCCGTCACCTAAGTTCATTGATCCAGAACAAGACACACTCATGACAAAAATGGGTCGGAAGTATGTTCAACTCCTTCCCCACTCAAATCTCGATCCATTCGGGGGCTAATGATGAAGCCATGTACCTAGGGTAGGGTCATGGACCTGTCCAAGATACCCTCCCCAAGGACATCTCTTGATCAAACCACCTTTCAATCTACCTGGAAGGGTTCCACTCGACGGACTTGAAGACACTCGACCATGAAGCCAACCACTCGACCGCCAGGAGATCTAAAGTCAGTTTGCACGCAAACGGTCGGTCATTAAGTAGCTTTTATGGTCATCATAGCACTTTATGTGGGGCATTACCAGTAACCCCTGGTCTTAATGTACTTTAATCCTGCATAGCGAAATTTGGAGGGTGCAGCGAACTCTATATAAGCCACCCCCTCCTCAGTGTAAAGGGTTCGCACCCCTGTAACTTATATGCACATAATACAGTCGACTGCCTTCGGGCTCCGAGACGTAGGGCTGTTACTTCCTCCGAGAAGGGCCTGAACTCGTAAACATCTTTCGTATACAACTACTCCATAGCTAGGATCTTTCCTCTCCATTCCTACCCCCCTATTCTACTGTCAGACTTAGAACCACGACAGCTGCTGCTTCTTCTTCTTCAGGCTTCTTGCAGTGGCTATTAGCTGGCGCTTGAAGCGCTCCTGCTTGAGGGGTGCCTCAGGCACGATGAAATCCTCATTGCCGAGGCTCTCCTCATCTCGGAGAGTAGACGATAACTATCATCATCCAGCTTATTGGGCATGGCCTGTTTATCAGGGTTAACTTGCCCGTTGTCTTGTTCCTCCTGTTCGGATGTTGCTCCAACAGGGTCTTCATTGTTTCTGGCGTCGTCCGGAGTACTATTTTCTCCGGTGCCGGTGTTTCTATCTTTTGAGGACGTGACTTAGAACGGCGTTTAGGGCGCCGACGCTTGGACTGTGTCTCAGAAGGTTTATTCGCAACTAGATCTTCTTTGTCATCGTCGCTAGCTTTTTAGGTGTGTTAACCATGTACACATCGTACGAAGAGGTGGCCGTCCAACGTCCAGTGAATGGCGGATCTTGGCCTTGCTCCTTGTCGGCATCATCGTCCATACTGTCGATGTCTTCGGAGCCATAATCAAGCACGTCGGTTAAGTCTTCGACGGTGGCTATGAAGTGGGTGGTGGGTGGGAAGTGAAATTCTCCATCATCAGCCTCTAGTTCGAACCAGACATTGTTCGGCTGTGAGTCCCCTGCCAGGGACAGGTTCTTTAATGAATTTAGCACATCGCCCAAGGGTGAGTGTTGGAAGATATCTGCGGTGCTGAACTCGAATATTGATAACCGATCCAGCTCTGCGCCCGCAGGCGTACGTGGTTCAGAACTTATAGCCGAAAACGAGTCCGGAATTCCGTTGACACAGATATTGCAAGGTGCTAAGTCTGTGTGCGGCTCCAACGCCGCGGATTTTGTGGCTTCGGATGGCGCAATCTGCTCCGGATCTAAGGCCGTAGCAGTTACAGGAACCATCTCCTGAATATGGTCCGATGACACATTTAAGTCATGTTCATTAGAGAAAGGGGGAGAAATTCCCGTGGTCTCAAATCCGTTGAAGATCAGGTCTCCACGGATATCCGCGATGTAGTTCAAGCTTCCAAATCTGAACTGGTGGCCAGAGGAGTAGCTATCGATCTGCTCCAGATGGCCAAGCGAGTTGACCCGCAGTACGAAGCCGCGGAATATGAAAATCTGTCCGGGGAGAAAGTTTTCTCCTAGGACAGCGTCACTATAGACGATCGAAGGCACCATCGAACCTTTAGTCGACGACACAGTGGAACTCTCAATGAAAGAACCAATGTCGGTGTCAAAACCGGCAGATCTAGGGTAGAGGGTCCCGAACTGTGTGTCTAAGGTCGATGGTTACAGGAGATAGGGGACACGATGTTTACCCAGGTTTGGGCCCTCCCTATGGAGGTAATACCCTACTTCCTGCTTGATTGATCTTGATGAATATGAGTATTACAAGAGTTGATCTACCACGAGATCGTAATGGCTAAACCCTAGAAGCCTAGCCTGTATGACTATGGTAATGAGTATATCCTTTTCGGACTACACCCTCCGGTTTATATAGACACCGGGGGAATCTAGGGTTACATAGAGTCGGTTACATAAGAAGGAATCTTCATAGTCGGTCGCCAAGCTTGCCTTCCACGCCAAGGAGAGTCCAATCCGGACACGGGTACAGTCTTCGGCCTTCGTGTCTTCACAACCCATCAGTCTGGCCCATGGATAACAGGCCGGACGCCCGAGGACCCCTTAGTCCAGGACTCCCTCAGCCCTGCCCACAGCTTTGGCTTCCACGAGCTTCAGCTTCAGGTCGTACCTGCCAACAAGGTCCGCACGAGCCTTGGCCACCCGGTGGTCGACCTCCTCCTGGGCCTTGGCCTCGCGCGCGCCGGCAGCATCCTCTGCTTGGGCGACCTGTCGCTCCCTCGTCTCCGACCACTCGAGCTCGAGGCTGCGCTCCGTGGCCTCCAGCAGCAGTGCTTCCTCACGCCTCGGGATCTCCTCCTCGTCGAACAGTGCACCATCTATCGATGCCAAGGTAGCTCTGCGCGCCTCCACCTGCTGCTCCAAGGAAGCGTTCAAGGCCTGGAGCTCCCGCTTGCGCTCCTCGGCGACCACGCGGTAATGGTCTGCCTCCCTGGCCTCCTCCAAGGCTCGGGCGCTGGCCTCGCGTGAGGTTGCCAGGGATGCCTCAGCCTTCGCATTGGCGTGCTCACGCTGAAGGCGCCCGAGGTTGATAACCACCTTCAGTTGATGCCACTCCTCCACCAGCCGGAGACCCTCGGCCTCAAGGCGCGCATCAACATCCATGAGTTCTCCACCGAGTCGGCTCAGTGCGCCCATTGCCTCCTGAAAAAGCTTGTGATGGACGACACTCCGCTCGTGCGCAAACTTAAGTGCGCTACCAGGCCTGTCCCCCACAGCGGGGGTTGCCGAAGGGATCCTAAGCGGCTCACTCCCTTTGAGTAGGGGGCTGGGGGCTGGCGCTTCCCCAGTCGCCGTCCGGGCCTTGGCAGGGGCCAGGATGGGTGGGGGCTCGTTGTTTGAAGAAGAATCCATGATCGAGGTGATCCAGCCGCCGTCCATAACCAGGGGTGGAGCCCTCGGCCCATTTCCCGCGCTCCGGACCGGGCGGCGAAGGAAGGGCAGCAGGAGCGCAGGATCAAGGCGCCAGACCGGAGCACCCGTCTCCCTCACCGATCTTGCACCAAGCGTGGTAGGCCGGCATGGGACGCTCAGAGTCAATGAAGGGTGCGAGGTAGGAGGAGGTTGCTCTTCGGAAGATCTGGCCATCCTGGTGAAAGGGGCCCTGAGAAGCCATGATTAGGAGGGAAGATGGCACTCAAGAAACTACAAGGATAAGGTACTCACTCGTCCACGGCAATGTACTTCCTCTGCTTCAATGGTCGGAAGGCATCACCGCTGCAGCTTGGTTACCCTGGAAAAAATCATAAGCAAGCTTTCGGGAAGAAACTCCGCCGCCACGAGGCGGAACCTTGGCGGAACCAATCTAGGGCTCCGGCAGAGCTGTTCTGCCGGGGAAACTTCCCTCCGGGAGGGGGAAATCATCGCCATCGTCATCACCAACGATCCTCTCATCGGGAGGGGGTCAATCTCCATCAACATCTTCACCAGCACCATCTCCTCTCAAACCCTAGTTCATCTCTTGTATCCAATCTTTGTCCCAAAGCCTCAGATTGGTACAGGTGGGTTGCTAGTAGTGTCGATTACTCCTTGTAGTTGATGCTAGTTGGTTTATTTGGTGGAAGATCATATGTTCAGATCCTTTATGCATATTAATATCCCCCTGATTATGAACATGAATATGATTTGTGAGTAGTTACGTTTGTTCTTGAGGACATGGGAGAAGTCTTGCTATAAGTAGTCATGTGAATTTGGTATTCGTTCGATATTTTGATGAGATGTATGTTGTCTTTCCTCTAGTGGTGTTATGGGAACGTCGACTACATGACACTTCACCATTGTTTGGGCCTAGAGGAAGGCATTGGGAAGAAATAAGTAGATGATGGGTTGCTAGAGTGACAGAAGCTTAAACCCTAGATTATGAGTTGCTTCGTAAGGGGCTGATTTGGATCCATATGTTTCATGCTATGGTTAGGTTTACCTTAATACTTCTTTTGTAGTTGCGGATGGTTGCAATAGGGGTTAATCATAAGTGGGATGCTTGTCCAAGAAAGGCAGCACCCAAGCACCGGTCCACCCACATACCAAATTATCGAAGTAACGAACGCGAATCATATGAGCGTGATGAAAACTAGCTTGACGATAATTCCCATCTGTCCTCGGGAGCGCTTTTCTCTATATAAGAGTTTGTCCAGGATTGTCCTTCGCTACAAAAAGGATTGGGCCATCTTGCTGCACCTTATTTACTTTTATTACTTGTTACCCGTTACAAATTACCTTATCACAAAACAATCTGTTACCGATAATTTCAGTGCTTGCAGAGAATACCTTACTGAAAACCGCTTGTCATTTCCTTCTGCTCCTCGTTGGGTTCAACACTCTTACTTATCAGAAGGACTACGATAGATCCCTTATACTTGTGGGTCACCAATGGCCTCTTGGTTGAGCACCAACGATCGACCGACAGAAGGCTCAATGGCCGGAGGTGGTCCGGCTAAAGACTGGGACTTCTTCCCCTTCTCCGTTCGGCTCGGCGCCATGGGGATGGGGGGCCGGCGCTCGGGTCAGATTGGGAGAAGAGGAAGAGTTTCGAGGAGGCGGAAGAGTTGGGGAAGTGCGTCGCCAGCAATGGGGAAATAACTGTGTAGGACGCCGTGGCTGCCTAGCCAGGCGGATATCAAGGCTGCATGGGGAAGTGGGGCTGCCCACGTCCCATCAATCGCCACGCGTCAACCGAGGCCGCAGGCTGTTGGACCCCGCGGCGCTCTGCACTTGCCCCTTGGCTTCGCCCCGAAGCCAAGTCCGAGCACGCCTTGGGCCCGGGGGCTACAGTCGGCGTCCTGGGAACGGGGGTCCCCAGACTTGCCTGCCTGCGGCCCATGGCGTGGCTCCACTAGCGGCCCCGTATGGACCATCTTCATCAGCCAACGCTCAAGACCCTCGCGAGGGGCCAAGACTCGTGAGGCAGACGATGCAAGACCTCCTCGGGGGCGGCCTCACCAGGCTGGCTCACGAGGAGCGGAGAGATCAAGGCGAGGAGCACCTCATGAGGTTTCTATGATGCAAGCCATGATGACCAAGGCCAGGCGGGCGCCAGAGCACGCAGCATACTCATTTCCTCTTTGGTGCTAAAGAGGCAAGCGCAGGCGAGGAGTCCCGAGGCATCAAGCAAAGGTTTCCATATCGGTGCAACAAGACCAAGACGGCGTCACTACCAAAGCCTTTAGCAGGCGAAGACCACCTTTAATTAGGATAACTTGTACTAGTTGTCTCCCTTCAAATTTGGCGTTTGTTGGATCATTTCCCGCCTACATTTGGGAAGAGGACCAGGGCCTCTATAAATAGGACTAGCCACCACAGTAGGAGGCAACTGATCTTGGGCTATTAAGATCATCCACATCCACACAAGCTCACCAAGCACAAGAGCACCTCTCCTTAGGAGGATGTTCTTCCCTTGTAACTGTTCATCCTCATCCCGAGAGGCAATCCACCACACCACACTGGAGTAGGGTATTACACCACATCGGTGGCCCGAACCAGTATAAACCTTGTGTCTCTTGTTCTGTGAGTTGGACGTGCTGAGCTTTGAGATCGCAGTGAGGGCGTGAGCTAGGGGGAGGAGAGATCTTCGTGCGCACCCCATAGTTCGAACCTAAGGCTTTTGCCGGAACCCGAAATCTGACAAAGTGCTTGACCGTATGCTCTACACAATAAGCCTCCTGACAAAGGTTGGTACTCGCCCACTGATTTCATCCATATGATTAAGCTTTGTCATCTCTTTGGTGTTGTGCTACTATTTAGATACTGTCATGAAAAAGTGGTATTGTGCTTGAGAAGTGCTTCATCTATGTTGTTTTAAATATTTCCTTTCCTTTTTTTTCGAGCAAACATGGATGCTAGCATTTAGTTGTCCTCTTGTCTTTGCACAACAGGATCATCCTCCTCTGAAGAAGAACATGGAGTACGTGAAGTGACTAGTTCCGATTATGCGGTGATGAAGAAGCCCTGTCTATCTTCTCATCAGAAGGAGTAGTTGAAGGATGGTTACATTACTCCCCACAAGACCAAACTAACTTCAACTCAGAAGGACTGACAGATCTCCATCTTTTTTGCTGTGATGCGCAAGTACAATATTATTCTAGGATTCTTTCTGGTGAGTTCCATTTTTTAAAGTGTGCTCTACATGGACCATGTAGGTGCCTGTTTAAACTATCAGTTCATAGTAGAGTTTGCTTTATACTAATCACTTTTTTTATATTTGTGCAAACAGGGGTGCTCAGCTTGATTTCAATGGGAACTGCACAAAATGTTCATGAATACATCGAATCATTCATTTCCACCACAAGAAAGGAGGTGCAGATATGTTCAAGGCGTTGCTACATATAAAGGCGAAATCATACAAGCCACGCGCGAATTTGGTTGATTTTGGTGGAACTGCACAAAAAGAACAGCTGGCTTATTTAGCACGAGGTGTCATGTCAATGTCCGAACTGATGGCAAACCCCGCCCATTCCACAATCGTAGGCATTTGATAGTTTGGAATGGGAAAACCTTGTCACAGTTTGCTCATTGATGTACGCAAAACAAAACGCATTGGACATTTTGGAATGGGACAACCTTGTCAAATTTTTCTCATTGATGTTAGCAAGAAGACATGCGTTTGATATTTTCGAATGGGACGCCCTTTGCTGTCAGCAGCATCGATCGATTTTTCTTTATTGTTTAGTTGTGAAGTAAATATTGGCTCTGACATGTGAATCGCTGAGATGCATAATCATTGATTGTTTTGAATGTTCTCTATGAATTGCCAGGCCTGTGTGTTTGATTGCAATGTACAAGAACGCTAAAAAGCAGCTCAAACTCTTTGTACCCCCTTTATTCCTTTTTACTTTGCATATTAGATTTCTGTCAAGTCAGTTGATTTTACATTGTGAATAATCCTAGTACGTATTGTTTTGCATGTTCATCCAATCCCAGTGATACAAGAATTCGAACTAATCGAACTAAATTAACTCATACATGGTCAGATTTCATATAAACATGCCGGATTTCATTACATTTCATACATTCTTCAACTAAAAAGGGGTGCGACGGAGGTATAATTAATTAACCGAATCTACCCACATGTGTCCAGCTAAGCCGAACAGAAGCTTATTCTCTAGTGGACTGAGATTCATTGACTTAACTGCAGGTGCAGTTGCGCAACTGACATGTGGCCCAGATGCCTGTTGGGCCCACGTGTCAGTGACCCAACTACACCAAAGAAGCTATAATCAAGCAGCGTCCTTCTCCAACATAGCTCTCCGACTCCACGTCGCCGCCAAGAAGCTAATCGGCCGTCAATGGTCAACCCGCCTAGCTTGGCTTCAACCGGAGGGTAGCAGCGGTGGCCTTACTTGGACCCGAGCAGCGGCGACCTACCATGTTGTACTCTTCCTCATTTTCTGTGTGGTGCGGCCTTGTTGGCAGTAGGGTGGGGCCTCGCCAAAGCCGGCAATGTCCTCTATCTCATTACCGACGGGGCGGTGCCTCGGCGGAGCAGGGGAAATCCTCACCCTCGTTGCCGGTAGGGTGGGGCCTCGGCTGAGCCGGCGATGTCCTCTGCCTCGTTGTTGGCGGGCCTCGTCGGAGTAGGGCCTCGCCGAAGCCGGCGAGGTCCTCCGCCTCAGTGCCAGCGGGGCAGGGCCTTGGAGGAGCCGGCGGTGTCCTCTTCCTTGTTGTTGGTGCCGCAGGGCCTCGGCGGAGCAGGGTCTCGTCGATGCCAGCAGAGCGGGGACTCATCGGAACCGGCATTGTCCTCTACCTCGTCCTCGGTCTTGCCAAACAGCGCCTCGCTCGCTTCATCGCCCTCTTTGTAGGCGGCCGCAGCCTCCACCACTCGCATGCGGTACCGCCAGCGCTCGAGGCGGCCCCCGTGGACGGAGCGGTACGAGTCGAGCAGCGCCTCCCGCTCCGCCCGCTCCGCGGTGATCTGCTCCTCCGCCTGCAGGTGCTCCTGGAGGAGATGGTGACTGTAGGCGGCGTCGGCCTGCGCCTTCCGGAACTGCTCCTGACGCTTCTGCCTCACCGTGTCCATGTATTGGGCACAGGCCTTTCCGATGGTCATGGTGCATTGCACCAGCGAGGATGGCGCGGAGGAGGGGTTTGGTGCCAGATCGTCGACTACCATGTTATCCATTCGGACGTCGTCGTCCTCCAGCTGCCTGCAGGCCAGCCAGCCGACAGCAATGGCTGCCATCTCCTTGTGGTCCGTTGTCCGCCCGTCCCAACGAGCGCTGGAGCACGAGGAAGCCATGGTGGGCAGTAGTGGTGTGGACAGGTGAAAGGGAACGGAGGCGGATGATTGTGGCTTTGGCCGGTGCAGCAGTTTATATAGCAATGGTGGTCGGCGGAGGGACGGACGTGTGGCACTGGAGTAGCTGCCTCAGCAACTGCATATCATTAATGTGGGTGGCAGACAGACAGACGGACGACACTTTTGTCGTTTGAAGGCAAAGCAATCGCCTGCACCAGGAAGCAGGGCGGGCGGCGCTGACCGTTTCGGGCAAAAAGCGCGCGCGGGCGAGGGAGGCGGTCTGGGTGGGCCAGGGTAGTCAGACTCGGGCTTGGCAGCGGGTCGGTCCAACAGCTGGACATGCTGGCTCACCAGTGAGCTCGCCGAGCTGAGCCTCGACAATCAGACGATGGACGTAGCTTCCGACCAGGAGCCGGCGCCACTGTCCAAGACGGTTCATGCCGTGTTCACCATAGAGCAGGTGCGGCCGCACTTCGATGCCCTAATGGAGGAAGAGCTACCAACGCAGGAGGACATGTGTTGCAACCTCCTTCTCCTCAACGAGCACCGGTGAACAAGAAAGCGACAATGCCGTCGCGGACATGTGGCCCTATGATCCTGGCTTCCCGAATGAGCAGCGGGCGCTGTATCAGACCATCCGTAGGGCCCGCGAGGCCCTCTCCGTCATCCTTCAAGTTGTTGCGCTCGCCGTGGCGCCGTCGTCTCGCATTGTCAACATGGTCAACGGATGTGAGGAATGAGGACATGACTTTACTTGGAGAGGATGACAATGGGGACCCACCAGGGCCATAGCCGCACTTATGCAAGTGCCTCCTAATTATA
Organism: Aegilops bicornis; assembly: GCA_021605145.1. Taxonomy (NCBI): domain Eukaryota; kingdom Viridiplantae; phylum Streptophyta; class Magnoliopsida; order Poales; family Poaceae; genus Aegilops; species Aegilops bicornis. Next base: position 481,237,030 of record CM038672.1, on the reverse strand, counting down.
TACAACTATATTTTTTTTGCTTCCTCCTGCTATCCTCACATCACGGTTGAAAGGATCAATATAGTTGACTAGAGGGGGAGGGTGAATAGGCAACTAACAATTTTTAGCTTTTCTTTACCAATTTACACTTTGCATCAAAGTAGGTTGTCTAGAAATGCAACTAGGTGAGCAACATATATGATGCAACAACAACAAGCACACAAGCAAGCAAGGGATTTAACACAAGTAAGCTTGCAAAAGTAAAGGGATGAGATAACCAAGAGTGGAGCCGGTGACGACGAGGATGTGTTACTGAAGTTCCTTCCTTTTGAAGGGAAGTACGTCTCCGTTGGAGCGGTGTCGAGGCACAATTCTCCCCAAGAAGCCACTAGGGCCACCGTATTCTCCTCACGCCCTCAGACAATGTGAGATGCCGTGATTCCACTATTGGTGCCCTTGAAGGTGGCGACCGGACCTTTACAAACAAGATTGGGGCAATCTCCACAACTCAATTGGAGGCTCCCAACGACACCACGAAGCTTCACCACAATGGACTATGGCTCATGGTGACCTCAACCCGTCTAGGGTGCTCAAGCACCCAAGAGTAACAAGATCCGCTAGGGATTAGAGGGGGGAATCAAATTTCTCTTGGTGGAAGTGTAGATCGGGGCCTTCTCAACCAATCCCGAGAAAATCAACAAGTTTGATTGGCTAGGGAGAGAGATCGGGCGAAAATGGGCTTGGAGCAACAATGGAGCTTTTGGGGGAAGAGCTAAGTCAACTTTGGGGAAGAAGACCCCCTTATATAGTGGGGGGAACAATCCAACCGTTACCCCCAAAACAGCCCCACAGAGGGCGGTACTACCACAGAGGTAACGGCATTACTACCAGGTTTCAGCGGTACTACCGCTTCTCAGCGGTATCGCTGCCGTGCCCAAGGGCGGGAGAGAGAGAGAGCAGGAGGGGACCTAGTGCGGTATCTTGCTGTGGTTGGGCGGTACTACCGCTCATGAGCGGCACTACCGCTCTACTGTCACTGCTTAGTGTCGCACAATTCGACACGAGAAGCGACCCCCTCGAATCGACGCGGTAGGAGCCTGGTACCGCAACGGTACTATGGCAGAGGACCCACCGACGGTACTACCTCTGCGGAGCGGTACTGCCGCCTGTGTCTCCTAAGCGGTACTACCGCTGGGCACCGCGGTACTACCGCAGGGACCAGACGAAGCACAAAGAAAAGGGGAAAGAGCTCTCCATTAAAGCGGAAAGGCTCAAAGGGTGTGAAAAGGATGTGTACGTGTTGATTCCACCCTAGACTTACCAAAGCGGACCCCCTCTTGATAGTACGGTGACTCCTACGGAACTAGTTCACCAAAATAGAAGCGAAAGAGATACACCATCTTGAATAACACTCCGAGGGGAAAGAAACCGTCTCGTGCCGAAGGATGAATATCTGAAAATTCTCAAAGCACACGATTAGTCCGCAAACATGTTGTCATCAATCACCAAAACTACATCCAGAGATATATGCCTTAACAATCTCCCCCTTTTTGGTGGATTGATGACAACCAGGGATTTGCACATGGATATAACATGAAAGTAAAGATACTTAGAACTACAAAATATAGACGGGCTCCCCCTGAATGTGTCCACCTAGTTAGTAGTGCCTTTGGAATGCAAGACACACACATTAGGATCAACACTCCCCCTATATTTTATAGTCCAACAACCTAAGCATAGGATACATGAGAGCAGGGTATATAACATGATAAGCAAGCAACTCATAAGATACCAAAGTACTAGATAGACATAGATAAAGATAAGGTAGCATATGTCTCACACCATATGTCTGGAACTTAGGTCTCACAGGCACAAAACCAAACAAAGAAAATTGCGAGAAAACACAACGACACTACAAAGAAACGACGAGAAACAACGACACAACAAAGCACAAATCCCTAAACTCTCTCCTCCTTTGGCATCGAGACACCAAAAGGGCAAAGAGCGTTGCTACGGCTCCAGGTGATAGCCAACTGAGGAGCTCTCTCATCACATCCTGGCAGGGTCATCCGCACTGCCATCCTCAGTCGGAAACTGCTCGGTGTCTGAATCGGTCCACGGACAGTGCTGCTAGATCCATTCCTCCTCCTTAGTGATCTGGCCCTCAGAACCGCTAGCAACGGTCACACCCAGCTGACACATGAGCTCCTTGTGACGCCCCTGGCCTTCTTCTCAGCCACATGAGTCATGTACTGACCATGAGACTCCATGCAGAAGAGCTTCTTCATCTTGCGCTTGAGCTTCTTTGCCCAAGAGGGCTCTGTCCCAGAAGGCTCATAGTCATCATCGTCATCATCGGCCTCAGCCCCGCCCTCGGTCTCCATGCCAGCAGCAGTAGATGGACCCCCGGTTTAGGAGCTGGGGTGCCCCAATTGTCCTTTTTCCTCAGACATTTGATCTCATGAGAGACCAATTCTCCAGTTTCTAGCATAACCTTGTGATAGACACGTGCCCAGGCCTTCTCAATGAGCAGCATGATGAACGGACCATAGATCGGGCACTTGCGCTCAGAAACGGCAGAAAGAAGCTCAAACCACATAACATGAGAAATGTCCAGGGACTCGCCAGTGTTTGCTTCCTTCTCATGCTGGCAGAAGAGAAGCATGTCCACGAGATAAGAGTGGACCATATCCAGATTTCCGATGCGAGGGAAGAGAGCCTCTCGGAAGACACGATGAAGGATATCCAGAAAGGCAGATAGCTCATAGGTTTCCTTCTTAGTCATAGGGTGAACCTTCACAGTACAGTAGGGCCAGAGGGCTTGCTTGTGAGTGGAGTTTGCATTGTAGTGAGGGCGGAAGCCAACAGGAGTCTCAAGCCCGTGATCTTCCACCTCAAGTAACTCCATGAAGGCCTTCCACTTGACAGAAAGCAACTTGCCATTTCTCATCCAAGTCAGAGTCCTTTCTTCATCAGTTCCAAGATGGACAGTAGCATAGAATTGAGCCACCAAATTTGCATCAAAGTCCTTGTTGAACTGCATGATTCTGAGAATGTTCAGCTGAGAACACATCCGAAGGGCTTCACCAAAGTACTCAGGATCCTTTTCCATGGCATCTGTATCGATGGAGCGAGCCTCAACATAGAGATTCTTCTTGGCCTTGATCACATCAAAGTAGATGGCAAACTGAAAGCGGTTCCAGAACGGGCAGTTGACCAAATTGGGTTCATGGTCTTCCGCATAGGGGTTGCGGCGACGCCTTTCCCAGAACTCCTTGGCAGTCAACTCAGTCACAGTCTTGCCCCTTGGCTTCGGCCTGTTGGCAGGTTTCTTCTGGAGTTGAGGCAGAGGTGGCGCACTTGAGGAAGCACCTGCTGACTCAGAGGTGCGGTAGCGCTTTGATGTTGCACGTCCGGGGTTGACACGGCGGACTTGCTGCTCAGGAAGTTCATCACCTAGAGCCAAACACACGAGCAGAAGAAACAACACGAAAGAAAGAGCATAAGCCTCCAAACAGAACAACATGGATTAAAAAGTGGTAGGAAAAAGATGGAATTGGGCATGCAGCGGTAGTACCGTGACCTAACCTCGGCAGTACCACTCGAGCGGTAGTACCGCCCGAGGTGAGTGGTAGTACCGCTCTAGACGAGGAACGGCAGTTCCCTACTGCCGTGACCAGATCCGGCACTATCGGGGATGCCAAATTCAAAAATAAACCTACCAAACCTTAATTCAAACAGTCTAGTCGCTTTCTCCAAACTACTCAAGCCTTGATTTAGCCAAAAATCGAGAGATGCAACCACTATTGCCCCAAGACACAAGATCTGAAAACTAGACAAAAGGAGAGGAGGAACGGGGGCAATACCGGCATCCATGGCAAGAGGACGGGGTGGGGATCGACTCCACCACAGGGAATGGAGAGGGACGGCCCGGAGACGGTGACCCGCCGGAGCCCTCTCGCAGCGAGGCGACGCTGGAGAGAAGAAGAGGAACGAGGGGGCGGTGCGAATGGGTATTGGAGAGACAAAACCTCCCCCCTGTCCCGACATAACCCCCTGGTCCCGCCCCCCAACGGTAGTGCCGCTCGGGTGGGCGGTAGTACCGCTTGTCAACATAAGCGGTAGTACCACGCACCACCAGCGGTAGTACCGCCCAGCGAGACTTCAACGACTCGACAAAAAAGGCTCGGCTCAAAAAGAACAGAAAAAGAAACAAACGGCAAGATGAGGAGACTGAGACTTAGCAGAGAGAAAGAAAGGCAAGACACAATAAGGACCAACCACAAGACACAACCTCTCCAAGGAGTGGGCGGTGGCTGAAGCCACCTATGTTTGAGTCAATTGGTATGGCACCGCGAAGAATTATCCTTGGGCCCATGACCAAAACTCGTCTTTGAAGCACAAGTACCATAAAAAATGGCTAATGTGAAAGAGTTGATCAATTTATGCATAATGGGGGGAGGGAGAGTTCATTGAGAGAACAACACTCCCCCTGTGTCCATGCCTACACCAAAACAAGATAACAAGTTGAGTATGGTGAAGGTGTGCAAGGGTTCAAGCAACATTGCTTCAATCAATGATATTTAGCTCATGCCTTAACTCGCGAAATCTTGCTTCATCCAAAGGCTTCGTGAAAATATCTGCAAGGTTATCATGAGTGTTGAGATAGTTGAGCTCGATCTCCCCTCGTCTAATATGATCCCGGATGAAGTGATACCGAATCTCAATATGCTTCGTCTTGAAGTGTTGCACCGGGTTGAGAGAAATCTTGATGGCACTTTCATTGTCACACCAAAGAGGCACTTTGTCAAAAATGACACCGTAATCCTTTAAAGTTTGCCTCATCCATAAGAGTTGTGCACAACAACTACCGGCCGCCACATACTCCGCTTCGGTGGATGAGAGAGACACACAACTTTGCTTCTTGGAAGACCAACTCACCAAAGAGCAACCAAGGAATTGGCACCCTCCGGAAGTGGACTTCCTATCCACTTTGTCTCCCGCCCAATCTAAGTCCGAATATCCTACAAGCTTGAAGTTTGCTCCTCTTGGGTACCATAAGCCAAAGTTTGGGGTATGAGCCAAGTATCGAAAGATTCGCTTGACTGCCACAAAGTGGCTTTCCTTAGGTGCGGCTTGAAACCGGGCACAAATTCCCACACTCAACATGATATCCGGTCTAGAGGCACAAAGGTAAAGCAAGGAGCCAATCATGGAGCGATATACCTTTTGATCCACCGCTTTACCATTGGGATCAATGTCAAGTTGGCACTTGGTGGGCATTGGAGTGGAAGCCGGCTTGACATCACTTAGCTTGAATCTCTTAAGAATGTCTTGAGTGTATTTGGCTTGGTTGATGAAGGTTCCTTCTCTTCTTTGTTTCACTTCGAACCCGAGGAAGAACTTCAACTCTCCCATGGAAGACATCTTGAACTTTGAGGTCATGAGAGCAGCAAATTCCTCTTTGAAAGCTTTGTTAGGGGAACCATAGATAATATCATCAACATATAGTTGGCACACAATCAACTCCCCTTTAACCTTCTTAGTAAAAAGAGTGGGGTCGATTAGCCCAACTTCAAATCCACGATCTTGTAACAACTCGGTAAGGTGATCGTACCACGCACGTGGTGCTTGTTTAAGGCCATAGAGTGCCTTATCGAGTTGACACACATGATCGGGAAAGTAGGGATCCTGGAACCCGGGGGGTTGCTTGACATACACCAACTCATTAATAGGACCATTAAGAAAAGCACTCTTCACATCCATTTTTTGCAACTGAAAGTTGTGATGAGAAGCATACGCAATCAACAAACGAATGGACTCAAGACAAGCAACGGGAGCAAAGGTTTCACCGTAGTCGATACCCTCGACTTGGGAGTAGCCTTGTGCCACCAATCTTGCCTTGTTGCGAACAATGGTCCCGTGAGCATCTTGCTTGTTCTTGAATATCCACTTGTTTCCAATGACATTGTGGTTCCCCGTTGGCCTTGGCACCAATATCCACACCTTGTTGTACTCAAAGTTGTTGAGTTCTTCATACATGGCATTAAGCCAATCCAGATCTTCGAGTGCTTCATATACCTTTTGGGGTTCAACACAAGAGACAAACGCGTGATGTTCACAATAGTTTGCCAATTGTCTGCGAGTGCTTACCCCTTTTTGAATGCTTCCAAGCACATTCTTCATGAGATGACCCTTGGTGGAGAGCTTGGAAGCAATCTTGGCGGCACGACGCTCCAATTCCTCCTCCGGGGTGAGTGGAGGAGCGGTCACTTGATCATCTTGAGCACCGTCTTGAGCGTGTTCTTGATCTCGAGGAGGCTCTTGATCTTGAAATTGCTCGGAGGATAGAACTTGACCTTGGGCATCACTTGTTGTTACAACACCATCTTGATATTGATCTTGCCCTTGGTCTTGTTCTTGAGGTTGAGGGCCTTCATTTTGTTCTTCGGAAGCGTGTGGGCCTTGGGTTGGTGATGGCTCCACTTGAGTGGAGTATTGTCTTTCTCCTTCGGCCACAAGGGGTTCCTCAATGGGTAGGATAAATCCAACACCCATTCTTCCTATGGCTTGAGGAGGAATTTCATCACCTACATCACAAGTGCCACTTTGCTCCACTTGGGAGCCGTTATTCTCATCAAACTCCATGTTACACGTCTCCTCAATAAGCCCCATGGACTTATTGAGGACACGGTAAGCATGAGAGTTTGTAGCATAACCAACAAATATGCCCTCATAAGCTCTAGCCTCAAATTTAGACAAACGGACACCTTTCTTGAGAATGAAACACTTACACCCGAACACCGGGAAGTACTTGAGGTTGGGCTTGTTGCCGGTGAGTATCTCATATGGAGTCTTGTTCAAGCCTTTGCGGAGGTAGAGCCGATTAGATGCATGACACGCGGTGTTAATGGCTTCGGCCCTAAAGTTGTATGGAGACTTGAACTCCGCCATCATGGTCCTTGCCGCATCCATCAATGTCCGGTTCTTCCTCTCCGCTACACCATTTTGTTGAGGGGTGTATGGTGTGGAATATTGATGCTTGATCCCCTCATCACTAAGAAACTCATCCAAGGTGTAGTTCTTGAACTCGGTGCCGTTGTCACTTCTTATAGTCAAGATCTTTGCATTGTGTTGACGTTGGGCTTCATTTGCAAAACCAATGATGGTTTGTTGGGTCTCGCTCTTCCTCTTGAAGAAATACACCCAAGTGTATCTTGAATAGTCATCCACGATCACCAAGCAATACTTCCTACCCCCAAGGCTATCAAAGGATGGAGGCCCAAAGAGATCCAAATGAAGGAGCTCCAAAGGCCTCTTCGAGTAAATGATTGTCGTGGGAGGGTGAGCCTTCTCATGTAGCTTTCCTTCGATACAAGCACTGCAAGCACGATCTTTAGCAAAACTAACGTTCGTTAGTCCATGGACATGGTCCCCCTTGAGAAGACTTTGCAAAGATCTCATATTGACATGGGCTAAATGGCGGTGCCAAAGCTATCCCACGTCAACTTTAGCCATTAGGCATGTCGCGATCTTAGTGGGTCGCTTCGAAAAGTTAATCACATATAGACCGTTCTCGACATGCCCAACAAAGGCTACTTTAAGAGTCTTGCTCCACAAGAGGGCCCGGTATTGATATCAAAGAAAGTGGCAAAGCCCATGATTGCAAGTTGACGAACGAAAACTAAATTGTATGCAAGGGACTCAACAAGCATGATCTTCTCGATCGTGAGATCATGAGAAATGACAACCTTGTCGAGTCCCAATACCTTAGAAGACGAGGCATCACCCCACTCGACATTGGTGGGCATAGATGGAATCTTGTGCACGTCCACCACCAAGTCCTTGCTTCCGGTCATATGATTTGTAGCTCCACTATCGAGCAACCATGATCCCCCACCGGAAGCAAACACCTACAAGAGATCAATGCTTGGTTTTAGGTACCCATTTTGTAATGGGTCCTTTGATGTTAGTAACAAGGGTCTTAGGAACCCCAATAGACCATTCAATATACTCATGAGGAGAACCAACAAATTTGGCATAAACATGCCCATCACTAGCACGACATAACACATAAGAAGGATTAAAGTCACCGACTTTGTTGGGAGGGGTGGCATTGCCCTTCTTGACACCGCCACCCTTTGCATTGTTCTTCTTCTCCTTGGAAGCACCCTCTCCCTCCTTCACAAAAGTTTGCTTGAGAGGAGGAGGTCATTTGGTCTTGTCATTCTTCTTCTTGTTCTTGGGCTTGGGTGCGAACCCAATCCCCTCCTTGGCTACAACTTCCTTTTGATTTCTCAAAAGGTCGTTGAGGATCTTCTCACCTTTGTATGCATGACACAAGGCCTTTCTCAAGTTGCTCCTTCAACTTAGCATTCTCCTCAACAAGATGCGCATGCTCACAACAAGGGTTAGTAGCATTTACATTATCAATTAACACCATATGAGGAAAGGTGGTTTTCTCCTTGGTTAGCTTCACTTGGATTTGATCATGAGACTCCTTGAGGCTAGCAGGAGTACCTTTCAAGACTTTATGAGCCTTGTCAAGTATATCAAACTCCTCCTTGAGTCTAGCAAGATCAACCCCAAGTTTGGCTTTCTCGGAATTGAGCACACGAGAAACAACAAGAGCATGATCAAGATCTTTCTTTAACTTAGCATGATCATCGTTGTGTGACTCCTCAAGAGCCAAACGAAGACCACGCTCTTCCTCAAGAGCATTGGAAAGATCCGAAATATCATCGGCATAGTCACGACTATGCCCCTCCATCTTAGAGATGGTATCTTCGTGAGCCTCGATCATGTCATTGGCTTCACCAAGTTGTTCCAAGACGGCAACAAAGTGCTTCTTGGATTTACCCTTGAGTTTACCCATAAAGGTCTCAAACTCATTCTCCTCCACATTTGTTCCCTCATGTTCATCAATGCCATCCATCAAAGGAGGATGATTAATGATGGTAGTTTTGATGTTGTGGGTTACCTTGTTGGTCGCTTTAGCCATGAGGCACTTGGCGGTGGTGCTCTCATTGGCTGAGTCGAAGAGAGACACCCGTGGAGTCGTCGCAATGGCAACGGAGGCCATGGCAATCGACTCACCATCTTCATCATCATCATCATCATCATCATTGTACTCTTCTTGAACCACCAATGCCTTGGGAGGAGTCTTCTTGGTGAAGTTGCTCTTGTTGGGAAAAGACTTGGCCTTGTCCTTTCGGATGAGCTTGCCACCATTGTCTTCCCTCTTCTCAAAAGGGCACTCCGCAACAAAATGGCTCACATTGCCACAATTAAAGCAAGTCCTCACTCGTTGCTTGCCCTTTGCGCCACTTGAATTGTTCTTGTTGAAGTTGGGCCTTGAGTTCTTCTTGCTCCAAAATTGCCTTGAAGCAAGAGCCATGTGTTCATGATAGGCATACTTCGTATCTTCGAGGTAGCTCTCCTCTTCTTCCTCTTCATCCTCTTCCTCCATACTAACCTTGGCCTTTAGTGCAAGGTTGGGCTTCTTTACTCTTTGAGAGCGAAGAACCACATTGTCGGCGGTCTTGTCCAAGATGCTCATAGCAACAAACTCATCCAACACTTCACTTGAGGACAGAGTGTGGAAGTCCGGTCTTTGACGAATGACGGAGGACATGGCTTTGTGGTAGGGCATCATTGCCTTGAGGAATTTGCGCTTGATCCAATTGTCATCCGTGTCTTTACTTCCATGATCTCGGAGTGAGACCGCGAGTTTGGCTACCCTCCGATATAGCTCACGAGGTTCTTCATCTTCTTTCATTGCAAACTCATTGGCTTCATCTTGCACCACTTCATAGTTGGAGCGTTGAATGCTTGCACTTCCCCGGTAGAGGGAAACCACTTGGTGCCAAGGATCTTTGGCCATGGAGTAGGGCCGAAGATGAGGAAGATCTTTGGGTGGGATTGCTTCTTGGATGATGAAGAGAGCATTCTCATTGAATTGATTATCCACGGCTTCTCTAGGAGTCAAGTTGCTTCGGTCATGCGGATAGAAACCTTCTTCAATGATTCTCCAAAGGTTAGTGTTAACATGATTTAAATGACGCTTAAAATGATAGACCCAAGAATCAAATTCCACATTCTTCTCAATCTTAGGGCCGGGCGGCATGATTCAAATGAGTGGAAGGAAGCGGTCCACCATAGACAAGTGGAGGTTCCACATGAGCAAAGATGTCGGTGCCATTTTTACCACTAGAAGAAGGAGCTTTCTCGCTAGTAGCTTCCCCCTTGTCGGAGGTAGCATCCGTCACCTTGTTAGCGGGATCACCCACTTACAATGGTGCGGTGGAAAGTTTAAGCCCTTCTATGAATTTATTAAACATGCTTTCGACCTCGGTCGTCATGGAGGTTTTCAATGTGTCCAACGCCACATTGAATTCCTCACGAGAGACCGCGGTTCCCCCATCTCCCGTAGACGAGACCGGATTCGTACCGGAGTGCTCCTCCACACCGTCTACGATGTCAACCATACTCTTCGGACGGTAAAGTCCATAATAAAGAGACGAGGCTCTGATACCAATTGAAAGGATCAAGATAGTTGACTAGAGGGGGGTGAATAGGCAACTAACAATTTTTAGATTTTCTTTACCAATTTACACTTTGCATCAAAGTAGGTTGTCTAGAAATGCAACTAGGTGAGCAACCAATATGATGCAACAACAACAAGCACACAAGCAAGCAAGGGATTTAACACAAGTAAGCTTGCAAAAGTAAAGGGACGAGATAACCAAGAGTGGAGCCAGTGACGATGAGGATGTGTTACCGAAGTTCCTTCCTTTTGAAGGGAAGTACGTCTCCGTTGGAGCGGTGTGGAGGCACAATGCTCCCCAAGAAGCCACTAGGGCCACCATATTCTCCTCACGCCCTCACACAATGCGAGATGCCATGATTACACTATTGGTGCCCTTGAAGGCGGCGACCGACCTTTACAAACAAGGTTGGGGCAATCTCCACAACTCAATTGGAGGCTCCCAACGACACCACGAAGCTTCACCAAAATGGACTATGGCTCCACGGTGACCTCAACCGTCTAGGGTGCTCAAGCACCCAAGAGTAACAAGATCCGCTAGGGATTAGCGGGGGGTCTGGGCCCATCGCCCATTGCACACCTGCATGTTGCGTACGCGGCCGGAAGCAGACCTAGCCCCCTTAATACAATTGCGAGCTTACGGTCCAACGCGGCGCGCGCAGCTCAGTCGCTGACGTCAAAAAGAGCTTCGGCTGATACCATGACGCCGGTTGCCCATATCTTGTCCCATGTGGCGGTTAGTGCGTATAAGGTCAACGACCCAACTCAGATCAAATACCAAGATCTCGATAAGCGTGTTATTATGATGAAACCGCAGAAACCGACCAGGGCCAGGCCCACCTCTCTCCTGGGTGGTCTCAACCTGCCCTGTCGCTCCGCCACAAAGATCCACACAGAGGGCCGTGGGAAAGTATGTCCTTTCAGCCCCCAATCAGTGAATCACACGCGGGTACTCCTCGAGCCGAACCGACTTTAGTCACCACACGTATCATGTATAAAGTATATAGTATATACCCGTGATCACCTCCCGAGTGATGACGGCCCGATAGTATAGCACAGCAGACGGACAAGAATGTAGGGCCACTGATGGAAAACTAGCATCCTATACTAAGCATGTAGGATTGCATGTAAAGGTAACAATAGTAGTAGCAAGGACTCAGGATAGGATAAACGGAAAGCAGTAACATGCTACACTACTCTAATGCAAGCAGTATAAAGAAGAATAGGCGATATCTGGCGATCAAGGGGGGGGGGGGCTTGCCTGATTGCTCTAGCAAGAAGGAGGGGTCGTCAACACCGTAGTCGTACTGGGTAGCAGCGGCGTCGGTCTCGGTGTCTAGCGAGAGAAGTGGGGGAAGAAACAATAAATACAATGTAAGCAAATGCATGACGATGCATGACATGAAAAAGCGTGATGCTAGGCGTGCCCTAACGCGGTATGAGGTGATACCGGTGAAGGGGGGAAACATCCGAGAAAGTATCCCCGGTGTTTCGCATTTTCGGGCAGAGGAGCCGGAGGGGGGCAGTTGCGAGTTCGGTATGTTAGGGATGTGTGGCGGACGAACGGGCTACGTATCCTGATTCGTCTCGTTGTTCTGAGCAACTTTCATGTACAAAGTTTTTCCATCCGAGTTACGGATTAAAAGATATGATTTTAAAAGAATTTATTAATTTCTAGAATTTAATTAATTATTTAATTTAATTCGAAAGTGGATTTATGACACCAGCATGATGTCATGCTGATGTCAGCAGTCCACACGGGTTGACTGGTCAACCTGACCAGTGGGTCCCACTGGTCAGTGACACATTTTAATTAAACATATTAATTAACCTAATAAGGATTAATTAGGGGGTTGGGCCCCACTGTCATTGACTGATTAACTGAAACAGATTAATTAGTTTAATTAGTAATTAGGTTAATCTAATCAGAATTAGTTAAGCTAATTAATTTAGTTAACTAACTAATTAATTAATTAATTAATATTTTTATTATTTTCTTTTAATCTTTTTTTAAACGTTCGAGGGGCTCGGCCCCGTTTGGCAGTGGCCCAGAGGGCTAAACGGGTGCTGGGAGGCTACGGGCGCAAGGGCTCGCGGGCTCCCGACCCAAGTGGAAGCCGCACGGGCATGGCTGGGCGCCTGGCACCGGAGGCGGCCGCGGGCATGGCGATCAGGGTCTGCAGCGGAACAGGGGGCGGTGGCGTCAGCGAGGCAACGGCAGGCACGGCGCAGCGCAGGGAAGAGGTGGCGGTGGGCTCAGCGGCGGGCGGAGGCATGGTGGGACGGGACGGACGGCGAAGTAGGGCGGCGCTTGATCGGGCAAGCCGGGCGCTGCCAAAGCGCGAAGGAGGGTGCGGGTGTCTCGCCGGGAGCAACAAGCGGCGCGGTTGGGCGGAGGCGGGTGCGACGAGCCACTGGCGACGGCGGCAGCTAAAGCGGCGATGGCGAAGCGTCGGCGGGCGCATGAGGCGTGGCTACAGCGCGGAAAGGGCGCGAACGCGGCAGGCATGGTGGCCGTGCAGGGCGGAGCGGAGCGGGGCGGGTCCGAGCACAGCGCACAGAGGAAGCAGGCAGAGCAAGCAGCAGCGCAGTAGAAGGAAGAGCAGCAGCGATAGCTAGGCAGGGCCGCGGCACGGGGCAGACGAGCACGGCGCGTGCTCGCGCGTGGACGAGTGGCCGGAGCGGATGATGCGTGGTGACCGGCAGCGCGGTGAGGAATAGATGAGGGAGTGGAGGCCGTGGCCTCACCGGGGACGTAGGGTCAGGGCAGCAGGGCTTGGGGTGGTCGACGGCGATGACCCGACGACGAGGAGGCAGGCCGTTGAGGTGGTCCGGCGAGGAAGGCGTGCTCCCTGCGGCGGCGGCGGCGGCGTTCTCCGAGGTGGCGAGCGGCGGCCTCCTCCTCTTGATCCCGATCCAATCGGGGGGGGGGGGGGAGGAGATATTTTCGTGGGGGGGAAGTGGGGTGTCGATTGGAGTGGGTGGGGTGGTGAGTGGATAAGGGGAGTGGATGGCGGTGGGCTCGATGAGTTGGCCCAGTTGGGCCACGCCCCAGGGGGTTTTCTCTTTTTTTCTGTTTTGTAATTTATTTTCTTTTATTTCTTTTCCTTTTCTGTTATATTTAATTTAGGGCATTTAGGTACTTTAAAAAATTGTGTCTTCTACACCATAATTACCTAGGCATTTAACCGCACAATCCGAACATTTTTATTTCAATGTTAGAAAACTTTTGTTGTTTGCCATATTTTTAATTGATTTTATAATCGGTTTGAACTGACAAAAGATTAGCAATAGTAATCATAGATGACATGGCATCATTAGGAGAGTTTTACTGTAGCCAAATTATCCGGGTGTTACAAATCTCCTCAACTAAAAGAAATCTCGTCCCGAGATTTAAGAGGTAGTGAAAGGGGGGAAGGTTTGGTTACGAATCTAGCGGGTCTTCTCATCCTGGCTTTCTCTTCTCGAAGAGGCCGGTCCAATACATTGATGTCTTCATTTCTCTGCTTCAGGTCATCATGATGAAGTCGGCGTCCTTTCTTCAGGATCTCCATCGTACTTACGAAAGAATATAGGGTGGGCATTCCGGGAGAACAGGCCTCAGCAAGGTCAACTATCTGGTCGATAACATCGAGGAAGGTGGCGGAGGTAACTCTCAAATTGAAACTTAAGAAAATATCGAGAGTAAAATAAGAAGGTACCATGAGAAGTTTCCAATGGGCAAGCAATGGTTCGACGGCCTAATCAGAAGGTGAAAGGGGTTCAGAGCAACGAGAACAAGTATTGCGTCTGATACTAGAATAGATCACTAGGCAGGTGGCCCGTGAATTACATATGAAGTCAAGCGCGAGGTATAACTTTGACAACAAGGTGTACAAGAGAGTCAGGTTTTGATCCTATGGAACTGTGGATTATGGGCCCACCATGTGAGCTAATGGTAGGAAGGGCGGTGACGTCTTGTATGACCATGTAGGCAAGACATGTCAGCGGATAGCCTGTCAGTTATGTCGGTAACAACGTCGGTACCAAGGGTGAGGGACAAACAGAACCATCTTCCTGCTTGTTGAACGAGGCGGACCAATAGGCAATGTTCTCGTCCATCGGTGGATACCGGAATGTCATCAACAATAGTAACAGGGTCTTACCGACAGAATTGTACACCGAGGTGTTTGCATAAGGAGGAGAATGTTACTGCTTAGATCATATAGATCACAAGAAACGTTAAACCAACCAATGGAAAGGAAAATATGATTATCAGATTAAACAGAACAATGGAAAGGAAAATGTGTTTAAACACATATTTCAAGGGTATATCCTTCCCAAGGACAAGCAGAGCATGATATCCATGACAGGATATAATGTAGAAAACTCTTTAGGTAGGGGAGATAAATTCCATGACATTACCCATACAACGGTGTTTGGATAATTGAGCAGGAAACATTTAGCATTGGCTTCAAATGTTCTTGTTGAAAATTGGAGTACCACCGACATGCTTCGAGATAGCATTGACAAGGTCTTCAAGCAAAGGTCAGACTTTGGATACACAAAGGATCCATTAGGATAAACTTATTAAACAAGGCATTCAAATTTCCTCACGGAAAAAAATGGTTAACCTTGTTAAGAAGGAAACTATAATACTAGGTCCTCCGTTCAGGTGTGCTAGGCATGACATCACCTTACCGGGTGATATAAAGACCAGTTTTATGACTCTTGGAAAATGTTCCAACCATCATATCTGACCGAGATTCAGATCTGATTGGTGTCAGGATACCTCAGACTCAGGGAATGAACTATGGGAGTGAGTTTCGAAACGAGAGTTCATGATTAAACTAAGGAGAGGATGAGGAGGTGGCTGATGGACTCAGCGACAACTCACAGAGATTTCCAAAAAGATGGATTGCCACAATTATGTGAACAAGGAGATATCATTTGTCAGATCAAATGATATAATGATTTATGCTCGAAACATACATATTTAAACATTGGTTGAAAGTTGCACCCGAAATATGGGTTCGATAGCACGATCAATGTTAGAATGGTGATTCGATAACCATTGGTCTAAGAATGAACTGTCGATCATTAACTTCAAAGCATTTGGGTTGCTAGAAGTACAGAATCCAAACAACACCGTTCACTTGTTGGTACCCCGGTTAGAATCAACACAGGAACCAAGAAAGAATGGAGATGGTGAGAAGTATCACTATACCAAGAATTCTTAAGAGGTGGAGCAATCCTCACAACATCCTTGACATAATAGACAGTAATACTTCAAGGTAGAACATAATATAAGCTAGATAGCAAGGAAATAAGATACAACACAAAACATGAACAAGTTTGCGTTGGGGGGGGGAGGCAAGAATGTTGCGGATGATAACACAAATCATCGAGGGGCAAGGATGGTATTTCACATCATGAATTTGATTGATATCCTGGAAGAGCTTAGAATGTTGATGATGATCATGACACAATGGTCGGGAGACTTCATGAAGATGTAATCGATCGGCGATGACATCACACCAAGGGAATGGTGAAGCAAAAGGTTTCTGGAACCATGGGTAGGACACAAACTCGAAATCAAGTTTGTTGTTCAAGGAGAATTGATATGACGAGGAAGATCGACATAAGATTAGCTCATCATCGAAAGTTGTGCTCTAGGAATAAGGACGAGGTAGCACAGTTAAAATTTAGCACGATAAGTATGTAGCCAATCAGGCTAGGAATGACTTCAAGGATTATTAAACTCATAAGCAACAAAAAATACTTAGAGTTATCGTATCGGAGCGCGGAATCGATTCACTTATCGATGTTCTCGGTTGACAACAACCCAGAACCCGTGTTGTCACTATGACAGGGAAGGTACTGCTTCATCAGAAATTCATAAGATATATCCTCAAGATACCATGGGGGTAATACAAGAAAGCAGATCAAAAATAGAGGTTGGGGGCGTATTGATCTATAGAAGGCAAGTACTCTAACTTGTCCGAGAAATGGAATCAAGAAGAAAATATGGTCGAAACCACGGTTGCAAAAGACCAATTCCCATATATAAGATGAACTTATACCTAACAGGGTTTAAGAGAAGCATCCATGATAAGATCAACATCGTGTCCACGGGCATGAACGCAAGGTTCAAGGTCGACTCCCACTTCTCCAATACACAACTTCTCATTTACTGCTCTCAGTTAAGAATGTTTAGAGTTTGAAAGTTTAACTGGCAGAATACCAGAAGGTTATGACCCATGAAGACTTTTGGGTTCACACAAATTAAGGAAGGTATATGTTCAACCCATCGGGGCATCTTAGAAACATATACCACAACTCCAGGAGTAAGGCATACAAGCTCGAAAGCAGCACATGGTTGAGAAAGCAGAGGATACAATTTACCCAAGGCATTACGTATCCGAGGACGGCTTAGAATATTATTGAATATGAAGGACGCTGTCAGATAAAATCCAACCAAGTATCTGATGGTCCATAACAGTGTTAATGTGAGTACCGGCAAAATTAAAGGAAGAAACAATGCAAAGGCATTGTATTATAGAAACAACTAACTAACTCAAATTTTAGATGCAAAGGAATTTATGATTTCCAAATCAAGGGATCAGAAGAAAATGCTCTGATTAGGGATGGATAAGTTGAATACCCTTAGGGGTACAATCGACGGCAATTGGATTGCACTACAAAACAAAGACACATCCGTGACATTTTGGGCCGAACGAATTTTTTTCGGTCATACATATGACACTTCTATGACGATAATTGTGACAAAACCCGGTATCATCATAGATGTGGTGGGCTCCTACTTCTATGACAAAAAATCATGAAAAAATGGGCTTTTCATCCTGGGCGGGCCGGAGACGCAGCTGCATGACATTCTTTGGGCCGTCCATGACGGAAAAAACCGTGGTAGAAGCGAGGGGTAGAAAAATTTCGGGGAGTTGCCGGTTACGGTGGGAGGTCGGGGGCCGAGCGATGCGCGTTTCTCTCGTACACGTGCGAGGCGTTGGCTGTAACTGATCCCGAGCGAGGCGTTGGGCTCTAACTGAACCCAAGCGATTGCACTGCAGGCTATGCGTTACTGAACCCGAGCGATCGATCAATGGCTGTTAACTGAACACGATGGAGCGATTCTTCGCCATCGCTGCTAATCAAGCCGATCGATTGGATGAACAGTGAGCATTGCGCGGGGGGGTTGGATGAATAGTGAGCGGTGGCATTGCCTCTGGATGAACAGGACCCCGTGGTGTGGAGGGTTGGATGAACAGTGAGACGGTGGAGGGTGGCCGTGGAGGGTGGTTGAACAGGACCCCATGGTGTGGAGGGCTGGATGAACAGAGACGATGGAGGGGTGCCCGTGGAGAGGTGGTTGAGCGATGGCGGTGGAGTAGCGCGCGGTGGAGGCTGGATGAACAGGAGCCCGTGGAGGCTGGAGGACGTCGACGGTAGCCCGTGGAGGCTGGAGTAGGTCGACGGTGGAGAAGAACAGTATCCTGTGGAGTCCCGTTTGGCGATACGCCACACCCCTCCCCCCGTTTCGACCGTAGCGCTCCAACACAAGTCCGTTTTGTCCGTTTTGCGGTACGCCACACCCCTCCCGATCAACAGGACCCCCGTTTCGACCGTAGGAGGTCCGTTTCCTCCGTTTTGCGGAACGCCACACCCCTCCCGATCAACAGGACCCCGTTCCGAACGTGGCCGGTCGAACACAAGGCTGTTTCCTCCATTCTGCGGTACGCCAGGCCTCGTTTCCATCGCCTGTTCCGTGCAAGCCGGTTGGCTCCCACGCGTTCCGTTGCCTCCCGATGAACACGACGCATCCCGTTGCCTCCCCATGAACACGACGCATTCCGTTGCCTCGCGATGAACATGATGCATTCCGTTGCCTCCCCATGAACACGACGCATTCCGTTGCCTCCCCATGAACACGACGCATTCCGTTGCCTCCCCATGAACATGAGCCCTCGCCGTACGTATGCGCGACTAGGCGTTCGAGACCCCGCCCGTATGTACACATACGTGGCCGTATTTTCTTTCTTGCACCCTGGCCGCTGTACGTACGTGTACATGCTACGTGCACGCCTCTACTACGACACGTGCGGGCCTCTACTACGACACGTGCGGGCCTCTACATCGACTAGTATGTACGTACACGTTCGCGACCAGGATGACAAAGCTATGTACGCTTCGACCAGGTGGGTCTCGACTGCTAGGCATTGCCTGAGAAGATGTAGCTGGTGGGTCCCAGCAGTCAGGGGGCGAATCGTTTTGGTTTTTTTCCCCGGAGCACTTCCTTGCGTGCGAAGGTGTAGCTGCTGGGTCCCAGCAGTCAGGGGGGCGAATCATTTTCTTTCCTGGACGCACTTCCTTGCGTGCGAAGGTGTAGCTGCTGGGTCCCAGCGGTCGAGAAGCGAATCGTTTTTTGCGGACACACTTCCTTGTGTGCGAAGGTGTAGTTGGTGGGTCCCAGCAGTCGGGGGGTGAATCATTTTTTTTCGGATGCACTTCCTTGCGTGCGAAGATGTAGCTGTTGGGTCCCAGCAGTCAGGGGGGCGAATCGTTTTTTCTTCGGACGCACTTCCTTGCGTGCAAAGATGTAGCTCGTGGGTCCCAGCAGTCAGGAGGCGAATCATTTTTTTGACGAAATATGGTGGCCCGTCCGGTGGGTCCCCGCTGTCAGGTGGAGGAATAATTATTTTGCACGTAATAAGGAGGCACTTCCTTGCGGCTGCCGTGGACCCAGCTGTCAGCCTCTCCACGTACAGTCCACGTCCGATGGAAGTCGTTCCTTGACCACGTTGACCACGTCGCACCGAGAGCACCACGGCGGTGGACGACGGCGAGGCCTAGGAAGGGGACGACGCGGAGCCAGGGAAGACGCGACAGTGGATGCACACGCGGAGAGGAGAACAAGGGTTCACTGGTTCGGCTGCGCTGCCGTCGCCGTAGAATAACAGGGGGTGTGGGTAAGTGGAGGGATGGCCTGGCCAGCGGTGGGAGTAGTAAGGGGCGGTGAGGCCTCCGTGGCAGCACAGCCGGCCACGGGAGGCAGGAGCAGGCGGCACGACCGGCGCTGCTTTGGGCGGCTGGAGCAACAAGACCAGAGGTGGAAGAAGCACGACGGCTGTTGGATGGACATCGTACGGTTACTGCAGCTAGAATCGTTTATATTGACTAAGTTGACAAAGCCCTTGGTACGTCAACTTAGTAGGCCCACAGTTCAGCTTCCGAAACGGTGCGCCCCAGATGTCAGGGGGAGGAATCATTTTCTGGGCGGGTGAAGCTAGAATATCCGAGATTGAAGAAGCACGACATCCGTTGGATGGACATCCAATGGCCACTGCTGCTAGTACCGTGTGTTGACTATAAGTTGACAAAGCCTTGCATACGCGTCAACTCTGTTTTTTTAGGGGACGCGTCAACTTAGTAAGGCCAGAAGTGTGTGGCAGAGAACTTATAGCCCATTTTAGATTTCTAAGAATGTGTAGCCCTTTTTTGAATTCTAATGGAATTTACTACAGCTCATTTACAGTTTGTTAAAAGTACAGCCCATTTCAACCAACCGTTCAAAACAGAATTCAATAAAATTTTCCACATTTTGATGGGATCCGAATATTTTTATCCGAAATTTCTAGTCAGATTAAATACAATTTCAATATAAATTTATATTACGTAAAAATCCAACGAAACATTGCGCTCGCAACAATTAATGAAATTAAAATTTTCAATATTCCAAAAATAATATTTTATAAAGTAATCACTGTTTGGTGCATTTTTATAGTTACAACCCGCTTTTTCTAATTACATCCCATTTATTATTTCTTAAAGCCCATTTTCTTGTTAAGCCTAATGCATCCCTCCTAGGAAAGATTTGCAGCCAATGAGCGGAGAATAACAACTTGACCTTGCATGGGTATTCCTAAAAAAAGTATAAATTTGGGCTAGCCATTTTCAGCTTGAAAAAAATTAATATCTCAATTTGGATATCGGTTCAGGCTAGACGGGCCACACCGCCAGTTAATACATGCAGCGATGTTTTCGTTGTTGTTCAGAGGAGATAAATTAATATCTGGGGTAAACATCGAAAAACTCTGTAGTGCTCACACCTCAAAAACACAAATACTACTCGAGCTGCTTGGTCCCAGTTGTCGGGCGCTTCTTGTGCAATTCTCTCGTTTATTGACTACTCCCTCCTTTCCGGTTTATAATGCTCAATTCAAAAATTTCACCAATCAAGATAGATGGCGAGTGGTGGAATACTTTTTGTAGTTTTGCAAAAGCACCTAATTAATGCTCTTGTTATCCTCAAAAAATTATGTTTATCAATGCATTAGTTGCAATGCATGCATGCATAAAGTACATGCATTGGTCAGCTTTCTCTTAATACTTGCATGAAATGATTTAATGCACCTTGGAATCTGAACATGTGATGGAAAACAACCAAATTGAGCCTTATAAAATGGAAAAACTAAAATTTTGAGATAAGCCCTATAAACCGGAAAGGAAGCAGTACATAGGTTGACAATGGTGTGGGACCGTGATGTCAGGAAACCAGGAGGAAGCAAAATAAATTATAGTTATATATATATATATATATATATATATATATATATATAATAAGGAGGCACTTGCGTACGTGAGGCTATGGACCTGGTGGGTCCCCATTGTCATCCTATCCAAGTAAAGTCATCTCTCGCCTGGCGTGCTTTCCGCTCAAAGCAGTCGGCGCCGCCGCCGCTTCGGTACAGCGATTGCTCCGCCTTCAAACGACACAAGTGACGTCCGTCATCCATCTGCCGCACACATTAATGATACACGGTTGCCGAGGCGGCTACTCCGACGCCACACGTCCGTCCCTCCGCCTGGCCCACCATTGCTATATAAAGCTATGCGCGCCATAGCTGCGATCATCCGCATCTGTTTCCCTTTCTCCTGTCCACACCACTACTGCCCACCATGGCTTCCTCGCGCTCCAGCGCTCTTCGGGACGGGCGGACGACGGACCACAAGGAGATGGCAGCCATTGCTGCCGACCGGCTGGCCGGCAGGCAGCCGGAGGACGACGACGTCCCAATGTAGAACATGGTAGTCGACGATCCGGTGCCAACCCCCTCCTCCGCGCCATCCTCGCCGGTGCATTGCACCATGACCATCGGCGAGGCCCGTGCCCAATATACGGACAGGGTGAGGCAGATGCGTGAGGACCAGTTCCGGGAGGCGCAGGCCAACGCCGCCTACAACCACCATCTCCTCCAGGAGCACCTGCAGGCGGAGGAGCAGATCACCGCGGAGCTGGCGGAGTAGGAGGTGCTGCTCGACTCAGCCTCCCGCAAGGGCCGCCTCGGGCCGGGCGGTACCGCATGCGGGTGGTGGAGGCTGCGGCCGCCTACAAAGAGGCTAGCAAAGAGGGCGATGAAGCGGGCGAGGCGCTATTTGGCAAGACCGAGGACGAGGTAGAGGACAATGCCGGCTCCGACGAGTCCCCATTCCATTGGCGTCGACGATGCCCTGCTCCGCCGAGGCCCCGCGGCGCCAACAATGAGGCAGAGGACACCGCCGGCTCTGCTGAGGCCCCGCCCCGCCAACAACGAGGCAGAGGACATCACCGGCTCAGCCGAGGCCCCACCCTGCCGGCAACGTGGGGGAGGATTTCCACCGCTCCGCTGAGGCGCCGCCCGCCGGCAACAAGACAGAGGACATCGCCGGCTCCGTCGAGGCCCTGCCCCGCTGCCAACGAGGCCGCGCCACACAGAAAATGAGGAAGAGTAGAACACGGTAGGTCGCCGCCGCTCGGGTCCAAGTAAGGCCACCGCTGCTACCCTCCGGTTGAATCCAAGCTAGGCGGGTTGACCATTGACGGCTGGTTAGCTTCTTGGCGGCGACGTGAGTCGGAGAGCTGCGCTTAGAGAAGAACGCCGCTTCTACTTAAGTGCGGGTGCGGTTGGTCGATCGACACGTGGGCCCAACAGGCCACATGTCGATTACGAATCGCACCTGCAGTTAAGTCACTGAAGCTTCTGTTCGGCTCAGCGGGACACAGGTGGGTAGCTTCGGTTAATTAATTATACCTCCAGCGCACCCCCTTTTAATTTTTTTATAAAAGGAGGATGACCCCCGACCTCTGCATCTGGGAGATGCATGCGGCCACACACTCCTTTTTAGTTTAAGAATGTATGAAATGTAATGAAATCCGGCATGTTTATATGAAATTGGACCGTGTATGAATGAATTAATTTCGATTAGTTCGAATTCCTGTATCACTGGCATTGGATGAACATGCAAAACAATACGTACTAGCATTATTCCTGTGGTGATCGCCACGCTTTGCAGTTTCACATGTACTCCCTCCGGTCCTTTCAAGTCTGCATACAAGTTTTGTCTGCAGTCAAAGTATCTCTACTTTGACCAATCTTATACAAAAAGTATGCACTTTCACAATGTGCTAAGTAAAAAGGAAATGTATGAGTACAAAGAGTTTGAGCAGCTTTTTAGCGTTTCGGTACATTGCAATCAAACACACAGGCCTGGCAATTCATAGAGAACATTCAAAACAATCAATGATTATGCATCTTAGTGACTCACATGTCAGAGGCAATATTTACTTCACAACTAAAGAATAAAGAAAAAATTGATCGACGCTGCTGACAACAAAGGGCGTCCCATTCAAAAATATCAAACGCATATCTTGCTAAAATCAATGAGCAAAATTTGACAAGGTTGTCCCATTCCAAAATATCAAATGCCTACGATTGTGGAATGGGCAGGGTTTGCCATCAGTTCGGACATTGACATGGCACCTCATGCTAAATAAACCAGCTGTTCTTTTGTGCAGTTCCACCAAAATCAACCAAATTCGCAGCGTAGTTTGTATGATTTCGCCCTTATATGTTGCAACGCCTTTGAACTTATGAGCACCTCCTTTCTTGTGGTGGAAATGAATGATTCGATGTATTCATGAACATTTTGTGCAGTTCCCGTTGAAATCAAGTTGAGCACCCTGTTTGCACAAATACAAAAAAGTGATTAGTATAAAGCAAATTGTACTATGAATTGACAGTTTCAACAGGCACATACATGGTCCATGTAGAGCACACTTTTAGAAAAATGGAACTCACCAGAAAGAATCCTAGAACAACATTGTACTCACAAGCATCACGCAAACAAATGGAGATTTGTCGGTCTTCCGAGCTGAAGTTAGTTTGGTCTTGTGGGGAGTAATGTAACCATCCTTCAACTGCTCCTTCTGATGAGAAGATAGACAGGGCTTCTTCATCCTGGCATAATCGAAACTAGTCACTTCACGTACTCCATATTCTTCTTCAGAGGAAGATGATCCCTGTTTGCTCGAAAAAAAGGGAAGGAAATATTTAAAACAACACAAATGAAGCACTTCTCAAGGACAATACCACTTTTTCAGGACAGTATCTAAACAGTAGCACAACACCAATAGAGATGACAAAGCTCAATCATACGGATGAAATCAGTGGGCGAGTACCAACATTTGTCAGGAGGCTGATTGTGTAGAGCATACAGATGAAGCACTTCTCCGGAACCATCTGTTGCTATCTACGGGGGTGGCCATGCTTACTATATACTCCTCGATTAGTTTAATGTTTCCAACATCTTCTTGTGCAGTTCCACTAAAATATATGGTATCTTCAAAGAAGATCCCTGTTTGCACAAGTAGAGATAATTACGAATGGCATCAAATCAGTGGGAAAACAATTGCTCGTTCCAGCCATAGCAATAAATTAAGATGCAAAACTATATCATTACTTGTTTCATCACAATTCCAGTGCTTCATTACAGCACCGGGAGTTGATTTTTGTTTTTCTTCCGCTTGTTCTTCCCCTTCATCACTTTGTTCAATAACAGACAAGCTTTGCCTTCAATGTAAGATTTGGCATGTCAATTAGGGAGCACAAGTATAGTACTAAACTTAATTTTCTGATGAAAGTGGCAAAATACAGGCCAGCCAGTTGTGAAATATCCTTATCTTACCTCAATGGGATATTACGGTGCACATACAGATTGGAAGTCTTGTCTCCATTTGTGCAGTTCACTAAAAACAAGCAACATTATCGCATAAGTAGCACAACATATGAAAGCACACTTTGTAGAATCATGTGAAAGAAGGCTAGTACTGACCTCTCATGATGCGGAATTCAAACAACTCACAAGAAGAAGATCTGAACCAAATTCGCCTTAACGGATAGGAAGTAAGATCTCCTCTTGTGCAGTTCCACTAAGATCAAGCAATCAAGCAATGTTGTCGGTGTGACATTTTGGTTGAACTGCACAAAACACTCTTAAAACAAAAGTGTTTTGTGCAGTGCAACAAAAGGTCACAATGGCAACGAGGTGAAGTAGATAACCCTGTTTACACACAGGTGCAAAGGAAACAATTAGTGGTCAATAACGGTGGATGACACAGAAGCCAACAAAAAGAAGCATCTACCTTATCTAAATGGGAAGGAAAGCAAGACAGTAGCATTTCTCAAACGGTGGCATCGATTAATATTAACATAGAGATTATATTAACAATAAAATTCGTTAAACATGTAATTTGCTTTTAATTGTGGCATTGCATCAATTTTCCAAATGCATTATTAGAGGGTGTTTGTTTACAGGGGACATTTTGGTGTAGGGACTAAAAACTCCATGTCACCACATCTAAACCAAACAGGAGGGACTTTCGTGGACTAAAAGTGGGCATTTGGGACTAAAGAAAGAAGACCCCGAGGGAGTCTTTTTGGGACTTTTTCCAACAGTTGCCCTCGCCATGCATCGCACCTTGTTTCTATTAGTTCATTACTAGGGTAACATGGTCTTTTATCATGTCATTTAATAACCTCTAGTCCATGTTTAGTCCTCGAACCAAGCAGGTAGGGACTAGGGAGTTTTTAACCAAACAGGGCCTTAGATTAACAACAGCTAATGAGTTGCACGGACAGTTGGACGACCAGCACCATGTGCATCTACCGATGTCTTGTGGTCATGCACAGTCTGTTGCAACAAAGAACAAACAACCAAGGAGCATATTTGTGTTGGTCCCAGCTTTGTTATCTTGAGACACCTTTCCCTATGTGAGCGCAAAGAAATCTAGTCCCCGCTCAAACTCTACAGCCTTGTCCCTTCCTTTCCTTTTTGAACTAGTACTTTCGCCCCTTCCTTTCCTCTTTGAATCACATCCTAGATTTATGCGATAGAACTTTCCCCACTACTTTCCCCCATTCCTTTCCTCTTTGAACCACGTCCTAGGTTCATGCTATACAACTTTCCCCCTTCATTTCCTCTTTGGACCACGTCCTAGATTCATGCTATATACAACTTTTCCCACTACTTTCCCCCACTCCTTTCCTCTTTGAACCACGTCCTAGATTCATGGTATACATGCAGCTAGAGCAATGCATGTGGAGTAAGTAAAATATACCTTAAGGTTCTTGGGGCGTGGTTCGGTGGGCGACACGACGGCGGCGAAGAAGAAGGGGTCGGAGGCCCTCCCGCCACGCTGGGTGGAAAGTGAACAATCAAGGCCGGTAGTGGATTCCTCCTCACGACAATGACAGCGTTAAGCCTCCTTCCCTTTCCCGGCAGACGGATCCTGCCGGCTCTTTGAGCAACAGTGAGGGGAGAGAGAGGCCAACGAAGTCTTGTTTAGATCTGGAGAGGGCGAGAGAGTGTGAAGAGAGCAACTACAAGCGTTGAGGCTCCAGCGGGAGAGGGCGAGAGAGTGTGAAGAGAGCAACTACAAGCGCTGAGGCTCCAACGTGTATATATATACTGGAGAGAGAGTGTGAAGCGTGCAAACCCTAGAAAACATTTTGACCAGTCAAAGAATCCTCCTGGCAAAAATTATGCTCAAGTGTAGTTATCGAACCTGAGACCTCAAGTTTGATGAGCGAACAGGCTAACCAGCTACACAACCCTCCCGTTATGTTCAACGAGAGGAAAATAACCTTTTATACATTCCTGCATTCGTGTGACAGGCATGCCGTGTTTTTGTGTGTGTGTGGGAGTCATTAGGATTTCAATCATAATCGTGTCATGTGGCTTTGGTGGTAAGACTATCCAAAGTGGTGCAGAAATAATGCAGCCTTAGTCACCTTACCTCTCTCCATGTAGTACGTTGGGTCCCACCAGTCAGATGGTGAAACAAACAATTTAATAAGAAAAATTAAAAGCGCCGGCGGTGTATCTTACTACCTCACACATCTCGCTACTGCTCGGGAACACTGTCCAATTGATCCCTCTGTTCGCTCACGTACTATTTTAAGTAATCCTTATTATAACATGCACACAAATTATGGGAACTTGTATTCGACTTAAGTCAGTGTGCCATTGTATCTTGTATACTTACTACTCCCTCCGTCTAGGTGTAATAAGTCACGTTAGAAGGTGCAACGGGACCAATGTGCGTGTGTGTGCGTGTGTGTGTTTAACAGCATGTGTGTGTTAGAGAGTGCGACAGGTCGACCTACTCCTACAGAGAGATGGTGTGTAGTGTACGATTTTAGCCGCGAGAGTCGGTGCATCCTCTCGTTTCTGGGCGTGTCCGGTAGGGACATGCGGACAGCTGCCACGCCCGCTCCTCGACCAGCTGGCCCACCCAAAGCCCCTCCATCGCTCACGGCTTCCCGCCTGAAACGCAGTCGGGCCGCCGGCCCAAAGAATCGGTGCCGCATTCATGCCCGGGCAGAGCGGACGCGACCTCTCACTGGCGCAAGAGTGATAGTTTCTTCATTCATCCAACTTACTGATGGGTCTATGTGATTTGACGGCTCATTGGTCTTTATTACTGATGTGGTAGGACTGCTGGATGTCCCACGCTTTCGGCGAAATGAGGTAGTAGATTACAATTTTCTCCATTCTTACAGCGGAGGAGTGCAAGAGCAGTGAAAACACGCAGGCTCAGTGATTACATGGCCCACCTCACACTATCACTGTGTGACACCTAACTCTTTACATAGAACTCCCTCCGTTCCTAAATATTACTAGATGAGTCCCCGCGCGTTGCCGCGGAACAGCGGTATATCTCTCTGCGCAAAATTATCGATTTCAAAGAACTAAAAAAATATCTATAACATCATGACAAATGTGGTAGCCAAACTAAATAAACTCCCATCATGATTTAGATCATCCCACGTAAGGAAAAAATATCAGCCAACTCCTACTGCATAAGGCTGGTCATAGTGGGAGTAACTTAGCAAGTAACATAGCGCATTTCAAGACAGGTTTGCTTATGTGGCATAGAGTTAATGAGGAAAGAGGTGTTTGGAGTAACATAATATGTTACTGTAACATAACGCAACCCAAAGCAAAATGAGTCTATAATGTAATAAATGTTATCATCTATGATATTGCACTATGAAGGTAGTAACAAAGACTAGTGTCATATGCATGGCACTAGTCTAAGTTACTCCCCACTATGACTAGCCTAATGGGATTATATTTTTCTTTTTGACATGTTAATGGGACTTAAAAGCTCACTTACATGCATGCTACCGGTGCATGCTTGCATGCAGACATGTTGATGTGATTTAAAACCCACTCACATGCATGTGCCACGGTATTTCTGCATGCTTGCATGTGGCTTAGTGCGGAGCCTCTCAATGACTATATCGACGGCTATTATGACTGATTTACTTCATCTAACGGCCACGCTAATTTTGAAGATGTGGCTCAAGGAGAGGATAGAGAATTCCTAGTAGTGGGGGCTAGCTATTACTAGTAGAGAAGTCTTTGTAGAGATTCCACTAGGTGAACTACATATGGAACAAAATGAATGAATCTACACTTAAAATGCAAACTTTGGTACAAAGTTGTACTACTACTAAAGTTGACCCTTATTTTGGAACAGAGGCAGCTAAAGAAAAAAACGATCCATGCAGTACCTAGCCCTTGAACCGTGAACCCTGACCAGGCTTCAATTTGCTGGCAACGTTCGAGCTTCCTAATAAATGAAGTTTGCAACCTTTTGACTATCGGATCATTTTGTGCAGTTTCAGCAAAATCGAGATGAGCGTCCCTGTGGCAAAGATATTGAAGAAGCATGATTAGAATAAGATTACTGGGACTAGTTAACGAGACATAAACTCATCACAAATACAGTACATAGAAGCTAGTAGAGGTATCAGGTATGTGCGGGGAAAAGAAGTAGAGAAATAACCACAGTGAGTGATGTGGGCAATTTGGAAGCGATGGTGCAAGCGGCTGTAAAGGGAGTTGTACACGAGGGACGTAGCTCAACCTTGAGGAGGGCGGCGGGAGGCGGCAACTGCCCACGTCGCGGCAGTGAGCAAGGGACGAAGGCAACCTCACCGGCTTTGTGAGACAGAACGGAGGGGACCCCTGATCGGGACGTGCCGACAGTGGGTTTTCACCGTCGGCGACGGCCACCGCATCTACACTAAGCATCCACCCCTTCCCCAAGCGGACGTGATCCGCCGGGATGTTAGAGATGTGGCCACAGTCGTTTTGTGCGAGAGAGTGTGAAGAGAGCAACCCAAGCAAGCAACCGTGTAGGCTGGCCCTTCCCGATTGTATATAGTGGAGCGATTTCCTTTTCTCTCCATATGAACCTATCATATTGCGTGACGTGTTCAAGAAAAAAATTATTTATAAATGACGCGGCACCTACTACTCGTTCTCCTATTACCTTGCGCTTGGCATCTCCAAAATATTAACCTTGCGATTGGCTCTTCGCCTCTTCGGGAAGTCAAGCAATAATGGTAGTGTAGTATATATCGTTCTGGCTATATGAGACCGAATGAATTGCTGCACGTCCACCACGTGGGCGAGGGTCGAGGGGCGAGGGAGGGTGCTAGTACTACATACGGAGCAAAATGAGTGAATGTACACTCTAAAATACATCTATATACATCAGTGTTTGGAGTATGTACTAGTAGTTCATATTGAAATCTACTAAAGGACATATATATTCCAAACAATATGATATAATCTCTATAACCAAGGTAGTAGGGACGAGGAGTAAACGGAGGGAGTAGTAAATTTTCTCCTCGTCCTGCGAGCCACCGCGCGCATGGGCGAGGGAGCGGGCGTAAGGCGGAGCAAGCTTCACCTCATCCTGCGAGCCACCGCGCCCGTGGGCGGGGGAGACGGCATACTAAGCAAGCTTCTCCTCGTTCTGTGAGTTGACGGGACACATCAAAAGTACTCCAGTGTATAGAGCCTTGCCTCTAAGGTAGGCCCCACATGGTTTGCCTCTTTTTTTAATTTAACATAACGCGTCAAGTCGCAATTTGTTTGTTCACCCGTGGTAGATGATCCCCCCTCCACCAAGTGGACAACTAGTACACGTGCCAAATCACCACGTGGGCTGCCTTTTTCGTACAGAAATGAGCTCCACCGTGTACTAGCGCGGGTGTGGTTGGGAAAGAGACGGGAGTACGTGCACTGTGCATGCATCTCTTCTCTTCGTGCACGTCCCCCACCTACGTGGGTGTGTGTGAGAGATACAAACCGCGTTCATAAGTGTTTTTTGTTTTGTGGTGGGGTGGGGGTGGGGTGGGGGTTGATTTCATGAATTATTTGTGGGAATATGTGTCGATGACATCTCAAACAAAATTTTGCATGCAATGTGTGTGAAATGGAGGCCTATCCATATCATACATCGAGGGTCGGGCAATCCACGAGAAGAGAGGGAGGGGTCATAGCTATCGATAGAGTCGAAGAGAGGATCAAGTGGGTGGGTGCGAGATCGATGAAGAGAGCCATCGAAATTGTATGTGTGTGCAAGTCAAAGATATAGGGCGACTGGCCTACCGGAACGTTAGAGGGCACATGTCAAGTTTGTGTGTGGCAGAGAGACATGACTAGAGCGCTTGATGTATCGGTGTGTGTGGGGGGGAGGGGTAGGCAGAGGCCTAACTATAGAGGTAGAACGACTCGTATATGTGTTGAGAAGGAGAGACCCAGCTATGTCTTGAGGGAGATCGGTCGACATCTATACATAACTGAAGGACGGGAAATATGATGGGACAGAGAAAGAGAGAGGAGAGAGAGAGAGAGGGAGGGAGAGGGAGGGAGAGGGAGGGAGAGGGGTAGAGTGCTGGATGGATGATGGAGTTGCTTCTCGGAGATGTTGGGAGAGGCCTACTAGACAAACTGATGGTGGAACTGCAATGTTATCAATAAGAGTGGGGATGTGTTTCTGTGCGTGGCTGTGCGTGATAGATCTGTCGGGACGCATCCATGGATGATGAAGGGGAACCATGTGTTTGGTAAGCAAACCTAACTAGATCAGTAGATCAATTGTTGTTTGTCGGAGGAAGGGAGAGACACAGCTAATGAGGTAGATCGATCGATGTGTGTGTAAAAACGAGTTATAAGGACCTAGCTGGCTATATGTATATAGCGAGAGATCGGTCGGTGTACGTCGATTTGTTAGAGGCAAATAAGGCCCAGCGAGACGGATAGATAGAGAGAATGGAGCTAGGAGGTGGTGCGAGAGGCCCAACTACTAGCTAGATAGGGGGAGGAGTGTGCGGCTGTGAGATCGATGAAAAGAGGGGCGAGAGTTTACACGTGTGTCTGACCATATGAGAGACACGAGGCAAGGATACATAAAGGAGGAGATTGAAGCTGTGTGTGTATGTTGTAGGCAGGAATCGCTGGAGAGGTTTATCGATCGGTGTGTGTCGGAAAGGAGTTGTGGAGACTCTGGGAGAATGACCTAAAGAAAAAAATGAATGTGCCCGGTGGATAGAATGCCGAGGGAGGGGGAGGGTGAGGAGGGCGTGTGCATGCACGAGAGAAAGTTAGTGGTAGCTACAAAGGTTAGAGGATTGTGTGGGTGTAAGAGACTAACAAAGATCATAATTTGATATGAAAGCGGATTCATATATTTGAATAGGAGATCATAGTGTTTTAAACATTGCATGCATGAATATAGCGGTGATACACGTGTTGTGCACATGTTATACCATAATGTGATAATACATGGCGTTTGCAAATCACAGCTAAATGCCGAACAATCTAAACCATATTATACATCAAACAATCTCACATTTTATTTGAATTTGTGATAATGTGCGGCGTTTGCAGCTTACATGTAGCGACCCGACCTCAGATGATCAAGTCTCTGTGTTTCAGTGTAATCCCTGGATCAGTAATGCTGACACACACAGTACTTGAAGGATTTATAACAGAGTAGCAATCACACACTTATTACATCGAATGTCTCACAAGAGAACTTATTACAATAATATGGCTTAAGGCCATCTAATGAGATAATAGCGGAAGACTTGGAAGATAAAGTGAGTCCATCAACTCCAACGGCATAGCTGAGCTGCACGGCAACGACCTAACGAACCTTACTCCTCGTCTGAAAAGTCTGCAACATAATACGTTGCAGCCCGAGAACGGGTCAGCACATGGAATATGCCGACAATATAACAGAATAGAGCAGGAACAGAATAATGCTATCACTACATGCATATATGGCTGGTGGAAAGCTCTATGGTTATAGTTTTGCGAAAAGCCAATTTTTCCCTACAACAAAGGAATAAATTTTAATTTAACTATCATGGTGGTTGAAACATTGAGAAGGTATAACCCCAACTCAATCCCAATTAAAGTAGTTAACAACCCAACAATATTAGTTAAGAGTGATGAGATACATGTGAATACTCAAGTACTAGATACTCAAAATTGTCCATAACCGGGGACACAACTAACCATGATTAGATTTTACACTCTGCAGAGGTTTGCGCACTTTTCCCCACAAGACTCGATCGCCTCGTTGATTTCTCGCACTACATGATGTTTGAGAAACGGATGACCGAGACATAGTTTTTCAGAAACATTAACTCTCTACTCCGGATAGACCATACCAAACCTACAAAACCCACTACCTGTTGATCTACCTCTTCAAGAGCTTCACGTTCCCAGGTGGCTTCCTCCTCGGTATGGTGGCTCCACTGAACTTTGCAAAACTTGATAACCTTGCTGCGAGTGACTCGGCTGGCAAAGTCAAGAATCTTCACTGGCTTCTCCTCATAAGTCAAATTACTGTCCAACTGTACCGCCTCCAGGGGTACTGTATCTCTTAATGGTATATCGGCCATCTCAGCATGACACTTCTTCAACTGTGAGACGTGGAACACATCGTGAACTCCTGACAGTCCTTCTGGTAACTCCAGTTTGTAGGCAACTTCTCCCATCCGTTCCAAAACACGATACGGTCCTACAAATCTCGGAGCTAATTTTCCCTTAACTCCAAAATGTTTCACTCCTCGCAAGGGTGATACTCGCAGATATGCTCTGTCTCCAATCTCATAAATTACCTCCTTGCGTTTCGAATCTGCATAACTCTTCTGCCTTGAATGAGCTATCTTCAATCTGTCACGGATCAGTTTAACCTTATCCTCCGACTCTTTGGTCAAATCTGGTCAAAACAACTGACGGTCTCCTACCTCATCCCACATCAGGGGTGTTCTACATCTGCGTCCATAAAGAGCTTCGGACGGTGCCATCTTCAAACTGGCCTGGTAACTATTGTTGTATGAGAACTCTACGTAAGGCAAATTGTCATCCCAACTAGATCCATAATTTAGCGCACAGGCTCTCAACATGTCCTCTAGAATCTGGTTGACTCTCTCTGTCTGTCCATCTGTCTGTGGGTGAAATGATGTACTGAACTCCAATCTCGTACCCAAGGTCTGGTGTAACTGATGCCAAAACTTTGAAGTAAATTGTGTTCCTCTATCTGATATGATGGTCCTCGTAACTCCATGCAAACATACGATCCTGGACATATATATCTTGGCCAACTTTGCACTTGTATAAGTTGTTTTCACTGGGATGAAGTGAGCCACTTTGGTCAAGCGATCCACTACTACCCATATTGAGTCATATCCTGCTTTGGTCCCGGCAATCCGGTGATAAAGTCCATGCCAAGTTTATCCTAACGCCATTCGGGAATCGGCATAGGCTGTAATGATCCTGGCGGCTTCGATGGTCTTCCTTCACTCTCTGACATACATCACATACGGCTACATACTCGGCAATATCCTTCTTCATACCAGTCCACCAAAAACGTTCTTTCAAATCCAAATACATCTTCGAGTTTCCGGGGTGTATCGAGTATGGTGAGTCATGGGCCTCCTGAAGTATTAACTTCCTAATCTCTGGGTTATTGGGCACATAAACTCGGTCCTCAAACCATAAGGTATCGTGCTCATCCTCGCGAAAACCTTTGGCCTTTCCTTTGCTCATCTTCTCCTTTATCTCAGCAATCTCATTGTCCTCCTTCTGAGCTTCTCGAATCTTGTCCAACAATGTAGGCTGAACTTCCATTGTTGCAGTGAAACCTCTTGGAACAATCTCCAACCGAAGTTCCATGATATCTTCAGCTAACTCCTTTGGCAACCCCTTACTTTCAAGGATATTAGCGTAACTCTTTCGTCTCAAAGCGTCTGCTACGACATTGGCCTTTCCTGGATGATAGTGTAGCTTCATATCGTAATCCTTTATAAGTTCCAACCATCTCCTTTGTCTAAGGTTCAATTCCTTCTGTGTGAAAATGTACTTAAAACTCTTATGATCCGTGTACACATCACAACGATTTCCAATAAGATAATGTCTCCAAGTCTTTAATGCATGCACTACTGCTGCTAGCTCCAAATCGTGAGTGGCATAGTTCAACTCATGGGGCTTCAGTTGTCGCGAGGCATACGAAACAACCTTCCCGTCCTGCATAAGCACACATCCAAGTCCCAAGCGTGAGGCGTCACAATACACTTGAAACTCCTTATGTATATCTGGCAATGTTAGCACTGGGGTTGTAGTCAAACGTTTCTTCAACTCCTGAAAACTTGCCTCGCAATCCTCTGTCCATTTAAAATTAGTATCCTTCTTCATCAATTCAGTCATTGGCTTAGCAATCTTGGAAACATTCTCAATGAATCTCCGGTAATATCCTGCGAGTCCAAGAAAACTGCGGATCTCGCCAACTGAAGTGGGTGCCAACCATTCACTGACTGACTGAACCTTACTGGGATCTACTACTATACCTTCTCCTGATATAACATGTCCAAGAAATCCAACTTCCTTCAACCAAAACTCGCACTTGCTGAATTTGGCGTATAACTGGTGTTCCCTGAGTTTCTCGAGAACTAAATGCAAATGCTCCTTGTGCTCCTCTTCGTTCTTCGAGTATACCATAATATCATCAATAAACACCACAACAAACTTGTCCAAATATTCCATGAACACCTTGTTCATCACACTCATGAAATAGGCAGGGGCATTAGTCAGTCCAAACGACATGACCATATACTAATATAATCCATACCGCGTGGTGAACGCTGTCTTTGGTATATCCTTCTCGCGGATCTTCAACTGGTGGTATCCCGATCGTAGAACAATCTTCGAAAACATCTTAGCTCCTTGCAACTGATCAAACAGATCATTGATCATCGGTAGTGGATACTTGTTCTTAATCGTTACTTCATTCAAGGCTCGGTAATCAACAACCATTCTCAGGGATTTATCCTTCTTCTCCACCAAAAGCACTTGAGCTCCCCAAGGCGATGAACTCCTTCGAATGTAACCTTTCTCCAACAACTCCTTGATCTGTTTCTTAATTTCCTCTAGATCATTCGCGGGCATCCGATAGGGTCTCTTGGATATTGGCCCTGTACCTGACGAAAAATCTATCAGGAACTCGATGTCTCAATCCGGTGGCATGCCTGGTAACTCCTCCGGGAAAACATCCGGAAAATCCTTTACTACATGCACTTCCTCCTGTACAACTCCAGTGAGGACATTCACTTGGCTCCTCCTAGGCACATGCCTAGATACATACTTAATCCTTTTTCCCTCCGGGGTGGTAAGATAAATTGATTTGCTAGCACAGTCAATACTTCCTCCATACTTCGACATCTAGTCCATACCTAATATCACATCCAATCCTTGTTGTAAGTGCATCTAGTGCCCCTTAGTGATTTTGGTGTATTGAAGACTTATAGGTTAAGGGACTAATGTGTTTATGAGTGTACACAGGTCTATAAGTCTATGAGGAGTTTGATATTTACAGAGAAAGTCGACCCCTAAAAATGAAGTTCTTCGACTTAAGACTTTGGGATTCTGAAGACTTTCTGAAGACTTTGAAAGTGAAGAAATTGGTGTGACCTTGAAGACTTGGTATTCATTTGAGGAACATGAAGCGTGAAGACTTCTGTTTTCGTAGTTTCGTTTTTCTCTTTCTTGAGTCATAGGAAACAACATACTGTTAAAGGGGGTCGAGGAAATACTAAGGAAAAATTTCCATGTGATGCTCAACTCAAAATCCTACACCTACCAATCCCTTCGAGTGAAGCCTTTGGAAATCTCATACAGTTCAGTCATTTTCTTCAGTGATACAGACAAAGTTCTTCTGGTCGCTGAGAAATTTGTCCTGACTGAGGAGTTAGGAATTCGCCAGTGCGGATTGCCTACACAGTGAGGAACATGATAGCCCTGAGGAATTTGAGAGTCAAATTTCCGACCGTTGTTGTCTTGTCTTGACTGTCCCAAAATATCTTATCCACCTAACGGTCATATCATTGAAGGGCATTTATGTCTTATCATGTCGGGCTGCTCCCTAGGCTATAAATAGCCGCCCCTACAACCACTAGCTGGTTGGCTGCTCCAAGAGAACTTGACACTTGTCATTTGAGAGCAACCCATCCTCCGAGGACTTTGAGCGAAAATCATCGAGTGAGGAAAAACCCAAAACCAAACCCCTACAAACCCAAAGTGATTGAGCATCACTAAAGAGATTGATCCTGCGTGGATCCGACGCTTGTTACCTTTGAAGACTGTGGTTCTTCCCGACGGTTAGGCGTCATGGTCTAGAGCATCCAAGAGGAATTGTGGATCGCCGAGTGACCAAGTCTGTGAAGGTTTGGAAGTCGCCTGAAGACTTACCACGAGTGATTGGACGAGGTCTGTGTGACCTTAGTTCAAGGAGAATACGGTGAGGACTTGGTGTCCCGAGCTGCGTGCTCACGATCGGGTGTCCGGGGTGTGTCCTCGAGTTTAAATACTCAGCTGCTCCAACCAGACGTACAGCTGAGACAGCAGTTGGAATTGGTCTACCAAATCATTGTCTTCACCAACCTTACTAGTTCTATTTCCTCAACTCTTTCATTTCCTCATTACTATGTTGAGTGCTTGTTCATATCTGTGTTTGAAGACTTTTACTGAAGACTTTCTCAATTTCTCAGTTCAATTTCTTCAGTCTGTTTGTCTTCATCTTGTGTTATCATGTGTTTACGCTTTCTGTACTCTATGATTGTCTTCATTTCATCATGATGACCATGCCCGCATTCTGTTATGCTTACTTCTGCGTACTTATTCCGCTGCAAGTAGTTCTACACTTAGGAATTTCCTCACCGGCAATTTCCTCAATGAAGAATTCATAAAATTCGCCTATTCACCCCCCCCTCTAGTCGATATAACGCACTTTCAATTGGTATCAGAGCAAGGTACTCCCTTGTTCTGTGTGATATTGGTTTAACCACCTGGAGTTTTAGTTATGTCGACCGCAGATATGATCAAGGTCTCGGCTGGGTGTCCTACCTTTGATGGTACAGACTACCCCTACTGGATGAACAAGATGTGAATGCATCTTGAGGAAATTGACAACGATCTCTGGTATGTTGTGGAAAATGGTGTTCCCTCTGTCTCACCCTCACTAAACGCTACCGATGTGAAGAGATTCAAGCAACTCGATTCTCAAGCGAAGAATATCATATGTGGCCATCTGAGCAAAGGACAGTATGGAATAGTGAGTGCTTTGGAAACTGCTAAGCTCATCTGGGACAGGTTGTCCAAAGTAAATGAAGGAGTCTCAACTCAGCGTGACTCTCGAGTTGATGTTCTTCGCAATCTCTTCAACCACTTCAAGAGACTCGACAATGAAAATGTTCAACAAACCTTCGATCGCCTCACTGACATCTCAAATGAGCTTCAAGCGCTTGGTGCCACTGACATCACTGACCATGAGTTGGTGAAGAAATTGTTGAGATCGCTTGATTACTCATTTGATACTCTGGCACTGATGATACAAGAACGTGCTGACTACAAGTCACTTGATCCAGGTGATATCCTCGAGAGGCTAAATACTCATGAGTTCCAGCTTGCTGAAAAGAGAGATCTCTATGGTTCTAGCTATGGCAAATCACGTGCCTTGAAGGCCAAGGCTGTGTCTGAATCTGATTGTGAAGACTCTGGTAGTATCCTTGGTGACCCTGAAGAATTAAGCCAGGAGCTAACCGCCGTGAAGAAGTTCCAGAAGTTCTCAAGACGTGGTCGCTTTGGAAAATCCTCAAGGAGCAGTGATTCCTCATCCAGTGACTATAAGAGAAGGCTATGCCACAAATGCAAGAAACCTGGTCACTATATTCAAGATTGTCCTCAGTGGGAAAAGGAATTAAAGAAGAAGAAATATAAGGATTACAGTTCTGATGACGCTAAGAAGAAGAAGAAATCGTCAAAATCTTCATCATCAAAATCCTCGAAGTCTTCATCTCACAAGAAGAGCAGCTCCAAGAAGGCTCGGGCATTCATTGGCAAGGAAATGGACTCAAGCTGAATCGAGGAACATGAGGAAGAGGAGGCATCGAGGAGTCCGAGTCCGGTGTGGCGAGTCCGGCTCTCGCTCTTGCATTAAATCGACAAGTCCATCTTCAACTCTGAAGAAACTGACCTCACCAACAAAGGTGATGAAGATAGTGATGACTATGCTCCCACCTTTTGCTTCATGGCAAAGGGTGCCAAGGTACTCAAATATACCTCCTATGAATCTAGTGAAAATGAATCTGATGAAGATCTCAAGCCCAGCTACTCTAAACTTGCTAAGATTGTCAGAAACAACAAAGGGCTTCTGAAAAGGTTCAAAACATGCTAGATAAAAGTGATTATATGTTGGGTGAAGAAATGGATCGCACTAAAGCCCTGACTGAAAATCTTCAGAGACTTCAGTCTAGGTTTGACAGCCTTCAAGGTCATCATAACACTCTTATCTGATCATGAGAAGCTTTCTTATGGATTTCTTCAAAGAAAGCAAGATCTTGAGAAGCTAAGAGTGAGTTATGAAGATCTTCAGAAGGAGCGCGATTCATTACTTGTTCAACAAATCAGCGCTTCTCAGGAAGAATTTGATCCTCCATGCTTAAAGTGCATTGAATGTGAATCTGCTAATTCTTCACCTGAATTTTCAAATGCTTCAACTGTTACAAATTCTTCACCTGCCTCTGCTATCACTAATTCCTCATCTGAGGACATTGCTAGTATCACTAACAATGCAGGGCTGAAGGAATTGTACATGATGAGCATGTACAAAAAGCCTCAAAGGGCATCAGACTCTTTGTGATGTGCTTAAAAGCAGATCCTCAACAGGAACCCTAGGAAAGAGGGTATTGCCTTTGAGAGGAAACTCAATGTCGATGGTACATATTGGAAGCCTGAGCAGTACCCCAAAACCTCATGGGTTGCTGCAACGGGACCTCCAGTTGATCCATCTAACTTATCTGGCTTTACATGTGAATCTCCTCATTCTTCTGATGAGTCATTTGACTCCAACTATATACTGTTCAAAAATCAGAATGGTGAAGTATTTGCTAGATATGTTGACACTAACTGCAGGAACGGTTCTCCTATGAAGAAAATCTGGGTTCCCAAGAAGTGCCTTGAAAGTCTTCAGGTGAATGTCCTCATGACTCCACCTGTGAAGAATAGGAACCCCAGATCAAACTCTTCATATGGACCAAATTCTTCATATGGATCCAAGTCCTCATACGGACCAAATTTCTCATGTGGATCAAATTCCTCAAAAGGATCAAAGTCCTCATATGATTATCATCGTGCTAACAACTCTGTTTCGCAGGGTAGAGCTAAGGGCCATGAATATGTGCATTATTCTTCAAACCAATATGTTCATAAGTCCTCAAAGAATTTCTCTACTTATTCATATGCTTACCCTAACCCCTCTTATGTGAAACGAAATGGATTGGCCTCTATGCCACCATTCTCATATGGAGCTCGTAGAGTGATGAACTCTTTGCTACCCCTTCAGATGTGGGTGGTGAAGAAAAAGAACTAATCTTTTCTCAGGGTCAGGTCTCGAGACGAGCTTTAACGTCTCAAGAATTTCTTTGGGGACACGACAACATTGCACTGAAAGGACGCAGTTAATCATGAAGAAATGAACTTTCATTTCACACGTCCTCATCTTGCTATATCTGCTTTCTTTGCTTGATGAAATTCATCTGATGAAATTGATATCATATTCTTCACTGATGAAGCATATGAGATCGTGAGTTGCACTAATTCATCTGCAGGATGATCAACCCAAAGCCAATGAGTGGGTCCTCAATAGTGGATGTACAAATCACATGACTGGTGACAAGAACCTATTGATGGATGCTCCCTTATCACCGTCACATCTGAAGCATATCATCTTCTTGACAAAGGCAAAAGTCGGTATTGGGTCTTGGTAAGGTTGCGATCTCTAAGGACATACACATGGACAGAGTCATGCTTGTTGAGTCCTTAGGATACAACCTCATGTCAGTCTAAATGCTTTGTGATCTTGATATGGTTGTTGTCTTTGGCAAGTATCGTTGTGTTGTCATTATGGAAGCTGACAATTCCAAAGTCTTGAAGGCTTTAGGAGAGGAGACTTGTATATTGTTGATTTCTCTGACGGACCACAACCAGCCGTGTGTCTACTTGCAAAGGCTTGAAGGCTGGCTATGGCATCGATGACTTGGTCATGCAGGCATGAGGAATTTACTGCACGCCATGCGAAGAAGAAGCATGTCATTGGCATTGAGAATGTCAAATTCCTCAAGGATCACTTATGTGGAGCCCGTGAAGCTGGAAAAATGACCAAGGCCAAGCATCCAAATAAGACTACCATGACCACTACTCGTCCATTCGAATTGCTTCACATGGACCTCTTTGGTCCTAATCATTACTCAGCAGTCACTAATGATGCATCTCTATATGGCTTTGTTATTGTCGATGATTACTCTCGTTATACTTGGGTACACATTGTTACTTACAAACATGAAGTGCAGGAAGTCTTCAAACGATTTTCCTCGAGGGCTTCAACCAACTTTGGTGTGAAGATCAAGCACATCAGGAGTGACAATGGAACTGAGTTCGAGAATTCCGGTCTTGATAACTATCTTGACGAACTTGGTATTACTCATGAGTTATCTGCTCCCTATACTCCTCAGCAAAATGGCGTCGTGGAGCGCAAGAACAGAACTCTTGTTGAGATGGCTCGCACTATGCTTGATGAATACAAAACGCCTCGTCGTTTTGGATTGATGCAATTGATACTGCGTGCCACATCATCAATAGAGTATATCTTCACAAATTCTTCAAGAAGACTGCCTATGAACTCCTCACTGACAAGAAACCCAATGTGAGTTATTTCAAAGTCTTGATTGCTAAATGCTGGATTAGAGATCCTCATCACAATGCTAAATTTGCATCGAAAGCACATGAAGGTTTTATGCTTGGTTATGGAAAGGACTTCGCACACCTCTGAGTCTTCAACAATGTTCTTTACAAGATTGTTGAAAGCGTAGATGTGCAGATTCGATGAAACTAATGGCTCGCAAAGAGAGCACCTACCTTCTGTGATAGATGAACCAGCACCTGAGGAATCTATCAAGTTCAAGGCAACTGAGGATGTCATTCCTACTGAAGAATCTGCTGAAGAATTCATTCCAGAACGTGAAGAACGTCGAGCTGATGCACCTGAAGATAATGCTGAAGAAAATGGTGCTGAAGAAAATGCTGATCAAATTCCTCGACGACAACCAGCTCATCCTCGCGTTGCAAAAGAAGTGCAAGTTGACAAGATCATCGATGACATTGAAGCACCAGGTCCTCTGACACGCTCAAAAGCTTCACATTTAACTAACTTTTGTGGGAACTATGCTTTTGTCTCTATCACAGAGCCCACTAAGGTAGATGAAGCATTTCTGGAGCCTGAGTGGATTCAGGCCATGCAAGAAGAATTACATCAGTTTGAGCTCAACAACGTCTAGGAACTGGTCAAACGTCCAGATCCTTGTAAGCATAATATCATTGGCACAAAGTGGATCTACCGCAACAAGCAAGATGAAAATGGCCTTGTGGTGAGGAATAAGGCACGACTTGTAGCTCAAGGCTACACACAGGTTGAAGGAATTGATTTTGATGAAACTTTTGCACTGTTGCTAGACTTGAGGCTATTCGCATATTACTTGCTTATGCTAACCATCATAATATCACTTTATATCAAATGGATGTGAAAAGTGCATTCCTCAATGGTAAGCTTGAGGAAGAAGTATATGTTGCTCAACCCCTGTGTTTTGAAGATCCAAAGAATCCCGACAAAGTCTTCAGACTCAACAAGGCCCTCTATGGCCTCAAACAGGCCCCACCAGGCGTGGTATGATACTTTGAAGGAATTCTTCGTGAAGAATGGCTTCACACCCGGTTCACTCAACCCTACTCTCTTTACTAAATCTTATGATGGTGAACTGTTTGTGTGCCAAATATACGTTGATGATATTATCTTTGGCTGTACTGACCAACGTTATAGTGATGAATTTGCCTATACGATGAGTGAAGAATATCACATGTCTATGATGGGAGAGTTGAAATTCTTCTTAGGTCTTCAAATTCGTCAACAACACAATGGCATATTCATATCTCAGGAGAAATACCTCAAGGATGTTCTGAGGAAATTCGGCATGCAAGATTGCAAAGGCATCAAAATTCCTATGCCCACAAATGGCCATCTATGCAATCGATGAAAATGGTATTGACTTCGATCACAAGGTATACCGCTCCATGATTGGTTCTTTATTGTACTTATGTGCATCTAGGCCAGATATAATGCTTAGTGTTTGCATGTGTGCCTGATTTCAAGCTACACCGAAGGAATCACACCATAAGGATGTGAAGCATATTCTTCGATATCTAGCTCACACACCAACACTAGGATTATGGTACCCCAAGGGCTCTACTTCTGATCTCACTGGATATTCTGAATCTGACTATGCTGGTGATCGTGTGGACCGCAAGTCAACATCTGGTACTTGTCATTTCCTCGGACGATCTTTGGTCTGTTGGTCCTCAAAGAAACAGAACTGCGTATCCTTTGTCATCGCGGAAGTCGAGTACATTGCTGCCGGCTCTTCTTGTGCTCAATTCATCGTGGATGAAGCAAACTCTCAAGGACTACGGCATCAACGTGAAGAATATGCCTCTCATCTGTGACAATGAGAGTGCCATCAAGATTGCTCACAACCCAGTTCAGACTCGAAGACAAAGCACATTCAGATTCGTCATCATTTTCTTGGCGATCATGTGTTGAAGGCGACATCTTTATTGATCATGTGAAGACTGAAGAACAGCTAGCCGATATCTTCACAAAGCCCTTGGATGAGAAGAGATTTAGCAAGTTGCGGTGTGAGCTAAATATCTTAGAATCTTCGAATGTTCTTTGAAAAGGACACACATCCTGACAATTATGCAAAATTGATGACTTAGATGTGAAACACACGAAGAAACGTTTTTCTTCTATCAATGAAGAATAACACTCTAAGTGTGAAGAAATTAATGAAGAATTTGATTCTTAGAACCCTACGATAATTGTACGCGGTGTCTGGAATCATCATTCTTATACGGTGGGTCACGCCACCACCAAAGTTGAAAATCTTCAATTTGAGTTTTTCCTCAGTTTTGAAATTCTTCAGTTTTTCAAATTCTTCATCTTTGCAAAATCTTCACTGTTTCCATCGTTTTTCTTCATTGGCTATATCTATATATATGGATTTATGTCCTCTACAACATTCACTTATGGCTATTTCTTCAAGTTGTGCTTTCTGCTAAGTGAATGTGATCGGACACTTCCCCCTCTATGCTATACTCAACCCAATCTATTCACAAATTCTTCATGTGCGTTCTATTTGAAACTCGTTCAAAATCTTCACTCTGTCCTTGTCAGCTGAAGAAATTGCGAACGGAACTTTTAACTTATCTTATCCAAATTTTCGGCTTTGCCGCTCAAATCGTTCCGTATCCCACGATAGACTTATCTATTCACCCACGATCTAACATGATCTCCACTTTTCAATACGTGGGTGACACATGTCAAGCGAATGAGAAGGGTCGGCTGCTCGTCCAAAATCTTGAGCGAACAGTTTTTCACTGTGGCTATATATACCCCTCTCCCTTCCTCACTTCCTTTACTCGCTCAACCGCTCTCTCTCTCTCGCCGAGCTTCTCAAACCCTAGCGCCGCCGCTTACTCCATCGTCGCCGGTGAGGAAGAGCTTCATCGCCTCGACCTCGTCGGCCATACTCGCACCGATCATGGAAATCTTCACTCCGCCGCCGCCGTAGCTGTCTTCCTCCGCCGAGTTTGGGCGTGGGAGATCTGAACTGACGAACTTCTAATCTACACTTCTCAGTTCGTCGTGTTCTTCAGTTCGGGTAATTAAAAGTTACTATTATTACTCGCTTTGATTCTCAAACCTTCCTGAAAATCTTCAAAGGTGTTTATTCTTCAAATCTTCACACATCTGAACACCTCAAAATTAATATGCTCTTGACTCGTTTCTCTAAGCAATGATTTTTCTTCAAGATTCCTCAATTGTGTGGATCCTCGACCTATACAACTCTGGAACCTAAGACAAAGATCGCTTAGTGAAATTCTTCAAGACTCATCTGGTCAAATTCCTCAAACTTGTTCTTTTGAAAAACCTTCCGAGAACGCATATGATATGACCTCTCCAAATTCCTCGCAACTATACTGTTCACAGGTACTCATCTCCGCTGCTGAATCACGAGGTTCTCATCAACTTAACTCACTTGCAGCGTTCCTCCACGAAAAGTTGCACACTTCTACAGAGAATTCGATGGTTCAAATTCCTCATCTCAAGACTATGGCTGACGGTAAGAAGCCCCAGAAAGGAGGAAAGAGGCCTGAGGTCATGACTGCTTTTGAAATACCTGAGGACATATATGCTGACTATTGCACACCTGATGAGGCCAAGTTCGGAAAGGAGAACAAAAATCAGCGCAAGGTGCGCATACAGAGGATTGAAAGGAGATGGGCAAGAGAATGGAGGGAGTACAGGTATGTTACTCCAAAGTACATGAAGAAATTCGCTCTTAATCCTCCATGCCCAAGA
This sequence comes from Aegilops bicornis, assembly GCA_021605145.1. Taxonomy (NCBI): domain Eukaryota; kingdom Viridiplantae; phylum Streptophyta; class Magnoliopsida; order Poales; family Poaceae; genus Aegilops; species Aegilops bicornis. The sequence continues at coordinate 481,192,298 of CM038672.1, read as the reverse complement.
GCTCCATTGGCACCTGGCCAAGAAGCTGACCCCACCAGCATCAAGCGTGGTGAGGATTTTCCTGAAGAATGGGCCAAGCGCCAAGCCAAGTTGGCGAGACAAGCCAAAGAAGCAATGAGGAAATTCAATGAAGACTCTGCTACTGCTGCTGCCACTGAGGCCCCTATCAAGCCCAGAAAATAAATGGCAAAGAAGCCAGCGCACAAGCCAAGTGCTTCACCAACAGTGCCCTCACGGCCAAAATCCTCAGCAATGCCCTCACGGCCAGTTCCTCGTGCTGCTCCTGCTCCTCCAAAATCCTCAGCTCCTCCTCCAAAGTCCTCAGCAGCTCCGGCAAAGTCCTCAGCACCTGTGCATCTGGCCACGTGCCAAAGGACTGCGAGCATCTCTATTGCCTCTGGTGTCTCAAAGCAAGTTCCTCGGCTGCACCAAATTCTTCATCAGCCCCACTCTGCTTTGAAGAAAAAGGCAACGGTTGCTCGAGGTCCTCGGCCAAGTCCAAGAAGAAACAGGTTGCCTTCCAAGTGCCATCCGACGATGAAGGCGATGATGATGAACTTGCGAAATCATCGAGACCGACAAGAAAGGGCCGCTAGAGCCAAAGGCACACACTGTAATCGCTTTTGGATCCAAGGGCGATCCTCGAGTACATTGATCTCTGGCACAAGGATCCAGAGAAACCAATGCCTGATTTTCATTTGACTCCTGGCCAAAGTCACATGCTGACCCATTTCATTTCTGAAGAGAAATGGAAATTTGAGAAGGCTAGGCAGATCAAGAAGGCTCAGTTCAGGAAAGAGAAGTTCCCGAGGAAAAACGTTGTCAGAATGACAACTGAGGAACTCCTCAAGATCCAGTCTGAAATTAAAGCCCTCAGCGATGACTTTGATGCATATTATGCTGATTGGCAAGGAGCCAAAGTCAGATTTGTCAACCTGACAAAGAAGTTCACAAATGTTGCAGCCCCAACGCAACAAGAAATTCCTCAGGCTGGAGCCTCTGCTCAGCCTGCTGAAGAACATGCCAGCACCGCTGATGATTTTCAGCCTGCTGAAGATAATGCTAGTTCCACGGCTGATGACTCCATTCCAGCCGCTGAAGAAATTGCCAGGGCATCCACTAGTGGTGCGCCTGAAGAAACTGAAGAAGTCAGGGCAATCGCGCATCGATTGCGCCAGAAATTCAAACAGATTCCTCAGCTCCTCCTGCACCTACACCAACTCCTATCCTTCCATCTCCATCAGATGTGAATAAGATCAAGGCTGCAGAGCGAGCTGCAGTGAAGAAAAGGAAAGCATCAGCTGCGTCAAATTCTTCAGCCCCGAAGAAAATGAAGCCTATGACCAGCTCGTTTGAAAATCCAATTGATGTTGTTCCGATTTCCTCCATGCCATCAAAGGACCTTGTTCCTTTTGGTGAAGAATACGAGATCCCAAGCGGATCTGATGAAGAAAATCATTTTGTTGCTTCGTCAGAGCAGATTGATGAAGAAATTGAAGTGGATGTGATCCATTCAACACCAATAATTTCCTCACCCATGCCTCAGTTCACAGCTGAAGAGGCTGGTGTTGAAAAAATTGAAGACGAAGACGTGGATATTGGATGCACCACGCCTGTGATGAATGATGACTTTTGGGAAAGTCAGCATCCCAATTCCCCACTATTCACCCCAATCCAACAAATACCTCAGTCCCTGCACCAACAGTTCAAATGGGCTCTGAAGAAACTCATCCCACCTCGTCTATGCATGAAGAAATTCCAGCCACTAGTGCTGAAGAACCTGCTGCTGCTGATCCTTTGAACATGCAGACTGCATATGAAGAGGAACCAGAAAATCCTTAGCATGAAGAACCTGAGATTATGATTCCTGAGGTAGTGATGCAACTCACTGACACTCCACTGCCAAAGCAAAGAATCCATTCTCAACGAAGCAAAAGTTCAAGGCTGAAGATTTCTTCGACGAGCATGTATTCTTCACTGACTACAACCCATATGACTCTGCTCGCATAAGGAAGAGGCGGTTCTGGACTGCTAGTCAAGCCAACTTATATTCCTCTGTGCTATTCAACAAAGACAACTTCGATCATGCACATATTCCTCACGTGGACATGGAATCTCTGCCAGGCTTCGAGCCAGTCCTCAGCGTTCTTCACGATGCTGGATTGCTGAATTTCTGCACTGACATATGTGATTGGAATGAAGAACTCATTCTTCAGTTCTATGCGACGCTGCACATCATCGGAGACTCTGAAGATGTGAACTCATGGGTGCTGGACTGGATGTCAGAAAATACTCACTACAAGGCACCAAAGAACTGAATTGCTTCGTGCCCTCCCACTCAGTCCTCCCCTTGATGGTGCTCGTTGCATCTACAGTGAACCTGAGCTTACAAATCACTACATGCAAGTTCTGATGAAGCCTTTGAAGCTAGGGCAGGCCCCACGAACCAAATTCCTCGTCAAGGAATTACTATATGTGCCTCGGACTGTCTATCGCATTCGAACGAAGACAATGAGTCCTATCAAAGGCCACGACTCAAATGATGAAGAAGTCATTGGCATCATGAAGAATATGCTTTTCAATATCATTCATGGTGTTCCTGGCCAACTTCCATGATTTCTTCATGAGGACTCGCAAACATTGCTATGTCACCTTTTGAGCTGAAGCCTTATGCACCATGGATTATGAGGTTCATCAGTCAAGGTCTTCACTCAATTACAAGGCTGGTACTCAACCACTGCAGCTACTTGCCTCCAATTGAAGTCCTCAAACGGACATTTTCCTCGCCTAATGACAAAGGCAAGGCAAGCTGCTGTGATAGATGAAGGCATTCGTCCATTGGATGGTCAATTTCGCAAGGCTGCATCCTACTCCACCAATGATGACTCGCCACACATGACTCGCCGCCAACACCTACGCCAAGCAAAATCCTCAAGCCACAAAGACCTGTGGTGATGATCGATTGTGAGTTACTCCTCAATCTTCATCAAGGTTGATCGCAATCATAAATGGGTCAAGCATCGCTTTGGTTCAATTCTTCACAACATGACCTCAACACACAATGCAGTGAAGAAAAACCAATACTACCTCCATGAAACCTTCAACCGCACCTGGGTTGTTCTATCTCATCTCCGCAAAAGATCTGAAGAACATGGGTCTCAAGGAAGAATTTGACTGGTCTGCACCTCCACCGAAGAAATTCAAGAAGGTCAAGGTTCCTTCCTTGGTGGCCAGTTCCTATTCTTCATCGCACGACACTGATGAAAATGAAGACTTGGGCGACATCGCAAGAGGCCCAACTTCGACAAGCGGCCCTCGACAACGCCGGCGCTCCTCCATCAACTTGATATTCTTGAGCGTTAGTCCTCAGTTTCGATCCTTTTGGTCATTCGATGACAAAGGGGGAGAAATTTGAGTTAGTCTTCAAGCGGGTCTATTATATGGGCATTTTTTTGCTAAGTTACAACTCTCGCTCTTCTGAAACTTTTATTGGATCGAGTTGTAATCTTAAACCCGATGGTGCTCTGATACTTTTGATGTGTTCCTCTGCATGCTTATTCTTCGTTATGTGTTAATACAGGCATGCTGAATTACATCAGTCACCATATTTCATCATGCATTTCAAATTCTTCATATTATATGTCAAATGCGTGTACGAATTACAAGATATAGGGGGAGATCTCCATGATTCAACTCTACAAATGTGCAATGCCTCAAAAGCAAATTCCTCACTATGCACATCTTCAGGGGGAGTTCTTCTATATCTTGCAATCAAATTCCTCAATATCAGTAATTACACTTCATATATTTATCCCCGTTGAAAACTTAACCTATATTGTCATCAATCACCAAAAGGGGGAGATTGTAAGTGCATCTAGTGCCCTTAGTGATTTTGGTGTATTGAAGACTTATAGGTTAAGGGACTAATGTGTTTATGAGTGTACACAGGTCTATAAGTCTATGAGGAGTTTGATATTTACAGAAAGTCGACCCTAAAATGAAGTTCTTCGGTGAAGACTTTGGAATTCAAGACTTTCTCAAGACTTTGAAAGTGAAGAAATTGGTGTGACCTTGAAGACTTGGTATTCATTTGAGGAACATGAAGCGTGAAGACTTTTGTTTTCGTAGTTTCATTTTCTCTTTCTTGAGTCATAGGAAACACCGTACTGTTAAAGGGGGTCGAGGAAATACTAAGGAAAAACTTCCATGTGATGCTCAACTCAAAATCCTACACCTACCAATCCCTTCGAGTGAAGCCTTTGGAAATCTCATACAGTTCAGTCATTTTCTTCAGTGACAGAGACGAAGTTCTTCTGGTCGCTGAGAAATTTGTCCTGACTGAGGAGTTAGGAATTCGCCAGTGCAGATTGCCTAAACAGTGAGGAACATGATAGCCCTGAGGAATTTTAGAGTCAAATTTCCGACCATTGCTGTGTTGTGCGCCAGCTGTCCAAAATATCTTATCCACCTAACGGGCATATCATTGAAGGGCATTTATGTCTTATCATGTCGGGCTTCTCCCTAGGCTATAAATAGCCGCCCCCTACAACCACAAGCTGGTTGGCTGCTCCGAGAGAACTTGACACTTGTCATTTGAGAGCAACCCATCCTCCGAGGACTTTGAGCAAAAATCATCAAGTGAGGAAACCCAAAACCAAACCCCTACAAACCCAAAGTGATTGAGCATCACTGAAGAGATTGATCCTCCGTGGATCCGACGCTTGTTACCTTTGAAGACTGTGCTTCTTCCAGACGGTTAGGCGTCATGGTCTAGAGCATCCAAGAGGAATTGTGGATCGCCGAGTGACCAAGTCTGTGAAGGTTTGGAAGTCGCTCAAGACTTACCACGAGTGATTGGACGAGGTCTGTGTGACCTTAGTTCAAGGAGAATACGGTGAGGACTTGGTGTCTGAGCTGCGTGCTCGGCGATCGGGTGTCCGGACTGTGTGTCCTCGAGTTTAAATACTCACCGCTCCAACCAGACGCATAACCGAGACAAAGGTTGGAACTGGTCTACCAAATCATTGTCTTCACCAACCTTACTAGTTCTATTTCCTCAACTCTTTCATTTCCTCATTCTTGTGTTGAGTGTTTGTTCATATATGTGTTTGAAGACTTTGACTGAAGACTTTCTCAATTTCCTCAGTTCAATTTCTTCAGTCTGTTTGTCTTCATCTTGTGTTATCCTGTGTTTACGATTTCTGTACTCTGTGATTGTCTTCCTTTCATCATGATGACCATGCCTGCATTCTGTTATGCTTACTTCTGAGTACTTATTCTGCTGCAAGTAGTTCTTCACTTAGGAATTTCCTCACTGGCAAATTCCTCAATGAAGAATTCATAAAAATCGCCTATTCACCCCCCCTCTAGTCGATATAACGCACTTTCACTTGCGACTCCAAGATAATTAGGTCAGACGAAAAAACATGCGTGCCAATGGTTAGGGGTATCTGGGTGCACCATCGGCTAGCCATGTACTCTGCTCCAGGCGAGATCACTAAAAGAGGGGTCCTAAGGGTTTGGGTTGGTAGCTTAAACTTATCCACAAATCCCTTGATATGTATGAATGCGATGCACCAAAGATTTAAAAAGAACAAGAGCGGTAAATGACTTAACCAAAAACTTACCTATTACCGCGTCTGCTGCTCTTCAACTTCCTCCACGTTAACGTGGTTCACTTGTCCTTTGTTGAATGGATTGGGCTTCTTCCCAGCGCTCCCATTTCCGTTTCCATTCCTTCCTTCAGGGCAATCATTGGCATAGTGCCCTGTCTTCCCGGACTTAAAGCAAGTAACTTGACTTAGGTCCCTTTTGGCGGGTGTAGCTGGGTTGGGGCGGTTCTGATTGTTATTAACTCCATTCCCATTCCCATTCTTAGCACCATTGTGGTTATGCGATCCTCCTCCAGTGTGGTTGTGACCTCCATGATTATGAACAAGTCCTCCCGAGTTCGGGGTTAAGCGGGGCTTCTGTTGAGCTCCTGAATTATACTTCCCTTGTCCATACTTCCTTTTACGGCTCTCAATCTGTTGCTGCTTTCCTTCAATCATAAGGGCCTTGTCTACCAACTCCTGGTAGTTGTTGAAAGTTGCCACCATCAACTGCATGCTCATCTCATCATTCAGCCCTTCCATAAACTTCTCCTGCTTCACGGCATCTGTGGCCACATCATCAGGGGCATAGCATGATAACTTGCTAAAATCATCCACGTACTGAGCTACAGTACGGTTCCCCTGGCGTAAGTTGCGAAACTCCCGCTTCTTCATCTGCATGGCTCCAGTTGAGACATGGGCCGCATAAAAGCTTGTCAAACTGGTCCCAAGTGACACCGGCTATAGGAAAAGTAGCCGTGTAATTCTCCCACCATGCGGCTGCTGGTCCATCCAATTGATGTGCGGCAAAGTGCACCTTCTCAGCATCCGTGCATCCTGCGATGGTTAACTCCCTTCCAATACGGCATAGCCAATCATTAGCAACTATTGGCTCGGTGCTACTGAAAAACACTGGCGGTTGTAACCTTAGGAAACGGGCTAAGTTGTCCACTGGCGGCGGGTTATTTTTGTTGTTGTTGCCCTGGTTCTAAACTAGCAATTGCATCAAGGCATTCTGCTGCTGGATCAACTGGGTGAGTTCCGGTGGGAAAACAAATCGGTGTCACGTCTCGGAGGCATCTGGTGGGTTTAGATGGAAGAGATTAGAATAGAAAAAGGTCTAATGAGAAAACACTACCCATATGCATATGAGGCAAACACAATCATTTCACTCAATCAATCAAGCAAGGGCATACAACGGTCTAGAACTATCGCAAAAGTGCTTAACTAAAACTAGATACATGGGGGAAAATACTACTAATATATGGTGGTCATCTAGAAATTTTGATCGGTGGAAGACTCCATGATGTTTGCTACAGCTTCCTATTTGTAGTCATCATCACTTGGATCAGAATCGGTGTCGTCGATGATGATGTAGTTGTCTGGGCGAGTGGGGTCATCGTCTTCTTCTTCCGGTGCTGGTCCTCCCATGAATACTCCGATCTTCTTAACTAGGTCGTCGTTCTTCTCCAGTAATGCCTTGATTTCTTCCTCATATCCATCGCGTGTAAACTTGAGTTCTTCCTCCAGTTCGATGATCCTGGTCTTTGCCCTCTTCAATTCCATCATATCTGTGCACATATGGTTCTCCTGACGTCGAATGTGCTGGTTTAGCTCCTGGATGAAAGCGGCAATGGATCTATCCTTCTTGGTGCTGATTACCTCCCATTGCTCATCTCGGCGCCCACATATTTGATAGATGGTGTCCTTAAGCTCCCTGTTGTAGACTTCTCCAATGCGTCCCATGGTAATGTGAGCTGCCATGCTCTTGCCTAGACTCCAGGTGGGTGCTTCGAAAGAAAATTCTATGGATTTAGAAGTTGGCGAGAACGTCCTTCCTGGAACTTGTACATGAATCATCCAGCGCTCCTCTTCTGGTAAGGTGGCGTTGTACGTCGCGGTGAAGCTTGGTATTCCAATGTTCAAGTACATAGTGACTTCCTTCAAGTGGCATCCAAAAGGTGTGTCTTCATCCAGTTGTGCAAACTTGTTCTTCATCTCCGTCATCCTAAAGAGTGGAAAAATGGAGAGGAGTCAGAAATGAGTAGAGAAGAGTGACCTATGATTTATCTTAGTGGTCGTGTCCTACACTCAACGTGTGCTCTGATACCATCTTGTAGCGACCCGACCTCAGATGGTCAAGTCTCGTGTTTCGATGTCATCCTCGGATCGATAATCTTGACACACACAGTACTCGAAGGATTTATAATAGAGTAGCAATCACACACTTATTACATCGAATGTCTCACAAGAGAATTTATTACAATAATATGGCTTAAGGCCATCTAATGCGATAACAGCGGAAGCTTGGAAGATAAAGTGAGTCCATCAACTCCAACGGCATAGCTGAGCTGCACGGCAAACATAATATGTTGCAGCCCGAGAATGGGTCAGCACATGGAATATGCCGGCAATATAGCACAATAGAGCAGGAACAGAATAATGCTATCACTACATGCATATATGGATGGTGGAAAGCTCTATGGTTATAGTTTTGCGAAAAGCCAATTTTTTCCTACAACAAAGGAATAAATTTTAATTTAACTATCATGGTGGTTGAAACATTGAGAAGGTATAACCCCAACTCAATCCCAATTAAAGTAGTTAACAACCCAACAATATTAGTTAAGAGTGATGAGATACATGTGAATACTCAAGTACTAGATACTCAAAATTGTCCATAACCGGGGACACGGCTAACCATGATTAGATTGTACACTCTGCAGAGGTTTATGACTTTTCCCCACAAGACTCGATCGCCTCCGTTGATTTCTCGCACTACATGGTGTTTGAGAAACGGATGACCGAGACATAGTCTTTCAGAAACATTAACTCTCTACTCCGGGTAGACCATACCAAACCTACAAAACCCACTACCTGCTGATCTACCTCTTCAAGAGCTTCACGTAACTTACGCAACTATGCTAGAGCCCATAGTAGCTTGTGGCTGCACACGGAAGTTTCTAGCATGAATAATCTCAGTTCCCTTTGAGCCTGGGTGGCGGTCCATAGGAAGATCACACGGGTAGCCCGGGATTTCCAAAAATAAAAACAGACAACACTGGGTTCCCCAGGTGCCTCAATCCACCCAGATGTGTATTAAAGTTGCCACCTTAAATTAAACCATTAATTAACCATCTCACATCTGTCATGGATTCACTCAAACCCAACCACGTCTACGAGCATAGCATAGCAATATAAGCAACACGTAGAAGTAACTCCCAAGGGTTTGATAGTAACAGGGCAATAGGTTCTACCTCAACTACTACTTCCCAACCCACAAGTTAATGACATCCTAACCATGCAATGTTTGAGGATTGAGCTAATGCATAAAACTGGGTATGAAAAGAGTATGATCAAAGTGTTACTTGCCTTGCTGACGATCCGCGAATCCTAGAGACTCGTAGTAACACGCTTCGCACTCCGGGAATTCTATTACAAGCAAACAATAACATACGTAAGCAACAAGCAAAGAGGCACAAGTAAAACTTCAACTAAAGAGGCTGACCAGAAAGTTCAACTTAAGAACTCCGGTTCGCAAAAAGAATCAAACCAAACGGAACAACGAAACTCAAACGGCGAAAGAAACAAGGTCCGTTTACTAATATGAACCTAGGTCAAATTTTATAGAGGCAAAAAATTGTTTGAGTTGATTATTCGGAAAGAGGGTTTTGAGACGAAACTCTAGGCGCTTGAATCGCCTAATTCCGATAAACGAGCGAAAAGTTATACTAGATCGAACATCGGATCAGAAATCGCGATCAGAAAAATCGCGGAATAAATCCGATAAAAGAAAAGCGACGAACAGCTTAACGAACGAACGTCGGAGGTTCCCTGAAGACCGTCTCCATCTCCTCTAGGACGGCGTGGTACCTGGCCTCTTGAGCCGCCAGGACTCTCCGCATGTTGCGCTGATAGGCCGACGCCATGCTCGGCAAGCCGAAGGGCATGCGAACGTAGCTGTGTGGTGGACCTTCGCAGCGGCCCACACGCGATGGCCAGAGGCGCTCCTGAGATGCGGCCCTGTTGAGCCCGGGGACGTCGATGCAGACACGCAGCCCAGCATCCTCGCCAGGATGCGGAGCTGCGCCTCGTGAGCGGCGGTCGCCGCGCATGGCCCTTGCATCTTGCAGTTCCTGAGTGGTCTTGGTGATGAACTCCTGGGTGGTGGGCACTCCTTGCCCTGTGCTCTCCTGAGGGACACACGCCGTGAAGCAGGCCTCCAAGTGGTGCCCAAGCGCCTCCCTCGTGAGGTTGGCAAGGTCTGAGGCCCTCCAAAAGAGAGCCCCCGAGCCCTGCCCGAGAGGGGCGCCGGGCGCGCCTTCCTATGCGATGGAGGGAGGCGCCCCTGGAGCGGGCGCTGATCCTGATGAGGCTTCTGCCGCGACGCCATCTTCCTGAGGTCATGCGCTGTGTGGCTGCTTCTTCTTGGGGATGGCCTCTGGAGGGCCTTCACTTATGCTGTCGGGGTCGTCAATTGCTGCGGCATGGAAGGCGCGCTCGAGGGAGCACACCGCATCCCTCTCTTCACACGGGACCGTGATGATTCCTCCACTTCCTGGCATCTTGAGAACATTGTAGCCTTGATGAGTGACTGCCATGAACTTGGCCAGGGCTGGATACCCGAGGATGGCATTGTACGGCAGGCGGATGTGCGCGGCGTCGAAGTCGATGAGCTCGGTGCGGTAGTCCTTGCGCTCCCCGAAGGTGACAGGCAGGTGGACTTGCCCTATCGGTGTGGGGGAACCGTCGGTCACTCCTGAGAAAGGCTTGGTTGGCTCGAGCTGTTCATATGGCACTTGGAGGTTGTCGAACGTGTCGACGGACAGGACGTTGAGCCCTGCACCGCCGTTGATGAGGGTCTTGGTGACCTGCACATTGCTGATGACTGGGGAACACAGCATGGGGAGGGCGCCAGCGGTGGCTGTGCACTTGAGCTTATCCATCGAGTTGAAAGTGATGGCGCATTGGGACTACCTGAGCGGGCGCATGGCTTCGAGCTTGGGGAGCACCGCTTTCACCTCGCGAGCCAACTGTTTGAAGATGCGCTGAGAGGCTGGGGCCTGGGCACCGCCCAAGATGCAGGTGATAGCACGCGGCTCCTGGAAGCCCCCAGCCCCCTCGTCCTGGTGGTGGTCATCATTCCTTCTTGGTGGCGGCAGCGCAGGAAGACCGGTGTTGCCTTGGGGGCGATCCTCACGAGGTGGGTCCCCCCCAGGCACCCTCGCGAGGTTGGTCCTACCAGTGGTCCTCACGAGGCCGGTCCCGCCACTCCTGGCGCGAGCCATGGTCGTCCCAGCGTCCGCCTCCACGTCCTCCTCCGCGGCCGTAGCCCCGGTCATTGCGGTTGGGGCGTCGACCGTAGCGTCCTTCCCGTATGGCTCTGAGCTCTTGACAGTCGCTGGTGTTGTGGGTGTTCAGGTTGTGGAAGGCGTAGAACGGTCGACCATTCTTGGATGACTCGGGCTGATCTCTGCCCCGCTTGGTGTCAGGCTCCGCTGCGAGCACGACTGCCTCCTTGCGCTTCACGTCCTTGGCCTTGGCCTTCTTCTCCTTCGCTCCTGTGGCTGGCAGCTCTAGGAGAGAAAGGCGCCCCTCCTCAGCTCTTGCACACTTGGTCGCCAGGTTGAACAGCTCTTGAGAGGTGCAGAGCTCCTCGTGGATGGCGAGCTCTTCCTTCATCTTGACGTCACGGACGCCGTCGGAAAATGCGGAGATCATGGCCTCGTCCGTGACCTTGGGGATCTTGAGGCGGGTGTTGTTGAAGCGCTGGATGTACTTCTGGAGGGTCTCTCCTGGTTGTTGCTTGATGCGGCGCAGATCACCCGTGGCCGGGGGGCGGGCGCGAGTTCCCTGGAAGTTGGCGACAAAGCAGTCATGCATCTCGTCCCAGGAAGAGATCGATCCGTTCTGCAGGTTCAGGAGCCAGGAGCGGGCTCCAACCTTGAGAGCCATGGGAAACCAGTTCACCATGACTTTTGCGTCGCTGTTGGCCGCTTCGATGCTCAACTCATAGAGCTGCAGGAAATCCGCGGGGTCGGCGGTGCCGTCGTAGCGAGGAGGCAGATCCGGCTTGAACTTGCCTGGCCAGGCGACGCTACGCAGCTCGGGGGTGAAGGCGCGGCAGCCAGCCGTGGTTGCCGGGGCCTGCTTCATAGGTGGAGCTTGGTCTTGGCGGGGTCCGTGCTGCGCCGCTGCGGGCAGTGCACGGTCTTGACGAGGTGGGGCGGGGAGCGCATGTGCAACTTCTCACGGCCGCGGAATTTCTTGGCAGCTTCTCTCTTCGCGCGTGGGCGCCGGACGTGGTGGATCACGCCGCGGAGCCGCGCGCCTTGGTGCCAAGGCTCCATCTTGGGGCTGAGGTGGTGGAGGCATGCCATGAGCCCCATCGCCCGTGGCTGGTTGAGGGGGAGGCAGAGAGTGGGACGGCGCAGGAGAGCCCCCCGTAGCGCGGACGAGCTCAGCGACACGATCGAGCCACTCCTCATAGAGGTCGTCGATGGGGCGGTAACGCAGGAGCTCGTTCGCCGCGAGGAGCGCGGCCCGTGCCTCCATGGGAGCGCGGTGCACGCGGGACGAAGAACAGGCAGGGGTCAGTGATGGAGTAGCGGTGCGGCCGTCCGGCCGCACTGAAGGATGCAGCAAGGACGCCTACTGCTCGTTCCCCGCCGGGCAGGTGGCAGCGTTGGCGGAGGGAGACGGAGAACGATGAGGTGGCCCACCGACGGGAGCCGTCTGAGCGACGCGGGCGGTGAGGGCGGCCCGACGCTCAGCTTGAGCATCACGAGCGTCCGCCATGGATACGATGGAGCGACGGAGCGACGAACTGATGGAAGGGAAGCAATGGCGCACCCCTAACTGGCGCGCCAGATGTTGGATGTGGGGTTCCGGCAAACCCATGAGGTTCGAACACTGGGGTGCGCGCGAAGTCTTTCCCTCCTACCGATCTACGCCCTAGCACGCAAAGATCTCGCGGACGAACTCGACGAACTCGCAACATAGAGAGACACGAGGTTTATACTGGTTCGGGCCACCGTTGTGGTGTAATACCCTACTCCAGTGTGGTGGTGGTGGATTGCCTCTTGAAGGAAATATGCCCTAGAGGCAATAATAAAGTTATTATTTATTTCCTTATATCATGATAAATGTTTATTATTCATGCTAGAATTGTATTAACCGGAAACATAATACATGTGTGAATACATAGACAAACAGAGTGTCACTAGTATGCCTCTACTTGACTAGCTCGTTAATCGAAGATGGTTATGTTTCCTAACCATAGACATGAGTTGTCATTTGATTAACGGGATCACATCAATAGGAGAATGATGTGATTGACTTGACCCATTCCTTTAGCTTAGCACTTGATCGTTTAGTATGTTGCTATTGCTTTCTTCATGACTTATACATGTTCCTATGACTATGAGATTATGCAACACCCGTTTACTGGAGGAACACTTTGTGTGCTACCAAACGTCACAAATAACCGGGTGATTATAAAGGTGCTCTACAGGTGTCTCCGAAGGTAGTTGTTGGGTTGGCGTATTTCGAGATTAGGATTTGTCACTCCGATTGTCGGAGAGGTATCTCTGGGCCCACTCGATAATGAACATCACTCAAGCCTTGCAAGCATTGCAACTAATGAGTTAGTTGCGGGATGATGTATTACGGAACGAGTAAAGAGAGTTGCCGGTAACGAGATTGAACTAGGTATAGAGATACTGACGATCGAATCCCGGGCAAGTAACATACCAATGACAAAGGGAACAACGTATGTTGTTATGCGGTTTGACCGATAAAGATCTTCATAGAATATGTGGGAGCCAATATGAGCATCCAGGTTCCGCTATTGGTTATTGACCGGAGACGTGTCTCGGTCATGTCTACATTGTTCTCGAACCCGTAGGGTCCGCACGCTTAAAGTTTCGATGACGGTTATATTATGAGTTTGTGAGTTTTGATGTACCGAAGGAGTTCGGAGTCCCGGATGAGATCGGGGACATGACGAGGAGTCTCTAAATGGTCGAGACGTAAAGATCGATATATTGGACGACTATATTCGGACTTCGGAAAGGTTCCGAGTGATTCAGGTATTTTTAGGAGTACCGGAGAGTTACGGGAATTCGCCGGGGAGTATATGGGCCTTATTGGGCCATACGGGAATAGAAGAGAGAGGCCAAAAGGAAGGAGGCATGCGCCCCCCCCCCCTCTGGTCTGAATTGGACAAGGGGTGCAGCCCCCTTTTCCTTCTCCCTCTCCTCCTCTTTCCTTCTCTCCTACTCCAACAAGGAAAGGAGGAGTCCTACTCCCGGTGGAAGTAGGACTTCCCCCTTGGCACGCCCTCCTCTTTGGCTGGCAGCCCCCTCCCCCTTGGCTCCTTTATATACGGGGGCAGGGGGCACCTCTAGACACAACAATTGATCTCTTGATCTCTTAGCAGTGTGCGGTGCCCCCTCCACCATAGTCCTCGATAATATTATAGTGGTGCTTAGGCGAAGCCCTGCGACGGTAGAACATCAAGATCGTCACCACACCGTCGTGCTGACGGAACTCTTCCCCGACATTCTGCTAGATCAGAGTACGGGGATCGTCATCGAGCTAAACGTGTGCTAGAACTCGGAGGTGCCATAGTTTCGGTTCTTGATCGTCGGGCTGTGAAGACGTACGACTACATCAACCGCGTTGTTCTAACGCTTCCGCTTTCGGTCTACGAGGGTACGTGGACAACACTCTCCCCTCTCGTTGCTATGCATCACCATGATCTTGCGTGTGCGTAGGAATATTTTTGAAATTACTACGTTCCCCAACAGTGGCATCCGAGCCAGGTCTTATGCGTAGATGTCATATGCACGAGTAGAACACAAGTGAGTTGTGGGCGATTCAAGTCATACTGCTTACCAGCATGTCATACTTTGGTTCGGCGGTATTGTTGGATGAAGCGGTCCGGACCGACATTACGTGTACGCTTACGCGAGACTGGTTTTACCGCCGTGCTATGCACAGAGGTGACTAGCGGTGTCAGTTTCTCCAACTTTAGTTGAACCGAGTGTGGCTACGCCCGGTCCTTGTGAAGGTTAAAACAGCACCAACTTGACAAACTATCGTTGTGGTTTTGATGTGTAGGTAAGAACGGTTCTTGTTAAGCCCGTAGCAGCCACGTAAAACTTGCAACAACAAAGTAGAGGACGTCTAACTTGTTTTTGCAGGGCATGTTGTGATGTGATATGGTCAAAGACGTGATTCTATATTTTATTGTATGAGATGATCATGTTCTCAGAACGAGTTATCGACAATGGCAGGAGCCATATGGTTGTCGCTTATTGTATGCAATGCAATCGCCTGTAATGCTTTACTTTATCACTAAGCGGTAGCGATAGTCGAGAAGCATAAGATTGGCGAGACGACAACGATGCTACGATGGAGATCAAGGTGTCGCTACCGGTGGTGATGGTGATCATGACGGTGCTTCGGAGATGGAGATCACAAGCACAAGATGATGATGGCCATACCATATCACTTATATTGATTGCATGTGATGTTTATCTTTTATGCATCTTATCTTGCTTTGATTGACGGTAGCATTATAAGATGATCCCTCACTAAATTATCAAAGTATAAGTGTTCTCCCTGAGTATGCACCGTTGCAAAAGTTCTTCGTGCTGAGACACCACGTGATGATAGGGTGTGATAGGCTCTACGTTCAAATACAACGGGTGCAAAACAGTTGCACACGCAGAATACTCAGGTTAAACTTGACGAGCCTAGCACATAACAGATATGTCCTCGGAACACGGAGGCCGAAAGGTCGAGCGTGAATCATATAGTAGATATGATCAACATAGTGATGTTCACCATTGAAACTACTCCATCTGACGTGATGATCGGACATGGTTTAGTTGATATGGATCACGTGATCACTTAGAGGATTAGAGGGATGTCTATCTAAGTGGGAGTTCTTAAGTAATATGATTAATTGAACTTTAATTTATCACGAACTTAGTCCTGGTAGTATTAGCATATCTATGTTGTAGATCAATAGCTCGTTGTTGCTCCCCGTTTATATTTTGATATGTTCCTAGAGAAAAATAAGTTGAAAAATGTTAGTAGCAATGATGCGGACTTGGTCCGTGATCTAAGGATAAACCTCATTGTTGTACATAAGAATTATGTCCTCGATGCACCGCTAGGTGACAGACCTATTGCAGGAGCAGATGCAGACGTTATGAACGTTTGGCTAGCTCAATATGATGACTACTTGATAGTTTAGTGCGCCATGCTTAATGGCTTAGAATAGGGACTTCAAAGACGTTTTGAATGTCATGGACCATATGAGATGTTCCAGGAGTTGAAGTTAATATTTCAAGCAAATACCCGAGTTGAGAGATATGAAGTCTCCAACAAGTTCTATAGCTAAAAAGATGGAGGAAAATAGCTCAAGCAGTGAGCATGTGCTCAGATTGTCTGGGTACTACAAATCACTTGAATCAAGTGGGAGTTAATCTTCCAGATAAGATAGTGATTAACAGAGTTCTCTAGTCACTATCACCAAGTTACTAGAACTTCGTGATGAACTATAATATGCAAGGGATAACGAAACGATTCCCAAGCTCTTCGTGATGCTGAAATCGACGAAGGTAGAAATCAAGAAAAACATCAAGTGTTGATGGTTGACAAGACCACTAGTTTCAAGAAAAGGGAAAAGGAAAGAAGGGGAACTTCAAGAAAATGGCAAGCGATTTGCTGCTCAAGTGGAGAAGCCCAAGTCTAGACCTAAGCCTGAGAGTGAGTGCTTCTACCGCAAAGGTTCTCATCACTGGAAGCGGAACTGCCCCAAGTATTTGGCGGATAAGAAGGATGGCAAAGTGAACAAAGGTATATTTGATATACATGTTATTGATGTGTGGTTTACTAGTGTTTATAGCAACCCCTCAGTATTTGATACTAGTTCAGTTGCTAAGATTAGTAACTCAAAGCAGGAGTTGCGTAATAAACATAGACTAGTTAAGGGTGAAGTGATAATGTGTGTTGGAAGTGGTTCCAAGATTGATATGATCATCATCGCAGACTCCCTATACTTTCGGGGTTAGTATTGAATCTAAATAAGTGTTATTTGGTGTTTGTGTTGAGCATGAATATGATTTGATCATGTTTATTGCAATACGGTTATTCATTTAAGTTAGAGAACAATTGTTGTTCTGTTTACATGAATAAAAACCTTTTATGGTCATACACACCAACGAAAATGGTTTGTTGGATCTCGATCGTAGTGATACACATATTCATAATATTGAAGCCAAAAGATGCAAAGTTAATAATGATAGTGCAACTTATTTGTGGCACTGCCGTTTAGGTCATATTGGTGTAAAGCGCATAAAGAAACTACATGTTGATGGGATTTTGGAACCACTTGATTATGAATCACTTGATGCTTGCGAACCATGCTTTATGGGCAAGATGACTAAAACTTCGTTCTCCGGAACAATGGAGCAAGCAACTGGCTTATTGGAAATAATACATACTGATGTATGCGATCCGATGAGTGTTGAGGCTTGAGGCGGGTATCGTTATTTTCTGACCTTCACAGATGATTTGAGCAGATATGGGTATATCTACTTGATGAAACATAAGTCTGAAACATTTGAAAAGTTCAAAGAATTTCAGAGTGAAGTGGAAAATCGTCGTGACAAGAAAATAAAGTTTCTACGATCTGATCGCGGAGACAAATATTTGAGTTACGAGTTTGGTGTTGAATTAAACCAATGTGGAATAGTTTCACAAATTCGTGCCACCTAGAACACCACAGCATAATGGTGTGTTCGATCGTCATAACCATACTTTATTGGATAATAGTGCAATCTATGATGTCTCTTACCGATTTACCACTATCGTTTTGGGGTTATGCATTAGAGACAGCTAAATTCACGTTAAATAGGGCACCATCAAAATCCGTTGAGACGGCGCCTTATGAACTGTGGTTTAGCAAGAAACCAAAGTTGTCGTTTCTTAAAGTTTGGGGTTGTGATACTTATGTGAAAAAGTTTCAACATGATAAGCTCGAACCCAAATCGGAGAAGTGCGTCTTCATAGGATACCCAAAAGGAAACTATTGGGTACGCCTTCTATCACAGATCTGAAGGCAAGATCTTTGTTGCTGAGAGTGGATCCTTTCTAGAGAAGGAGTTTCTCTCAAAAGAAGTGAGTGGGAGGAAAGTAGAACTTGATGAGGTAATTGTACCTGCTCCCTTATTGGAAAGTAGTTCATCGCAGAAACCGGTTTCTGCGACACCTACACCAATTAGTGAGGAAGTTAATGTAACGCCCCAGATTCGATGCGCCAGGTGTCTGCCAGTTATTCGCTGTCGTTGCCATGTCATGTGCTTGCTTGTTGCACTTTGCCATGTCATCATTTGCATTTCATATCATGTCACCATGTGCATTTCATTTTGCATACGTGTTCGTCTCATGCATCCGAGCATTTTCCCCGTTGTCCGTTTTGCAATCCGGCACTCCTATGTCTCCCGGCGCCCCCTTTTACCTCTTTTTCATGTCGGGTGTTTAGCGGTCTCGGAATGGACCGAGGTTTGTCAAGCGGCCTTGGTATAGCACCGGTAGACCGCCTGTCAAGTTTCGGATCATTTGGAGGTCGTTTGGTACTCCAACGGTTAACCGGGTAACCGCAAAGCCCTCTTTGAGTTGCAGCCCAACACCCCTTTCTAAGTGGCCCAAAACCCACCAAACTCCCCTCCATGCTCTCGGTCGTTCGACCACGATCGCGTGGCGAAAACCGCACCTCATTTGGACTCTCCTAGCTCCCTCTACCTATAAAACTAGATCCCACGAAAAAATCGCAGATGAAACCCTAGCCTTCGTCCTCCTCCCGCAGCGGACACGTCCGGACCCGCGGACATGTCCGTCGCGTCCGCCACCTCACCCG
The DNA here is from genome assembly GCA_021605145.1 of Aegilops bicornis. Lineage (NCBI taxonomy): Eukaryota > Viridiplantae > Streptophyta > Magnoliopsida > Poales > Poaceae > Aegilops > Aegilops bicornis. Next base: position 481,173,773 of record CM038672.1, on the reverse strand, counting down.
GCCAATCCTGCATGCCACCTCAGCTCCGCCGCCACGTGGCGCCTCTGATCGCCGCCCCGCGCCCACTTCCCAGCGCGCCGCCCGGCCAGCTGAGCCCAGCAGGAAAACCCGCTTCGGTCCGTCCGCCGCCGGACCGCGCCGCCGCCCTTAAGCCCCATGGCGGTGCCGCCCGCCTACGCCCGCGCCGCCCGCCCTCACGCCGCCGCCTTCCGCGTCGCCGGGCACCGCGCGCCTCCGGCAATCGCCTCTCCCGCCTCGCCTCGCCTCGCCCGGCGCCCAGCCCGCCGCCTCCACGGCCGCCGCCGCCGCGGAAACTCCGGCCCGGCGAGATCCGCCCGGCCGCGCGCCTCGCCGCTCCGGCCCGGCCGCGCCATGGCGAGATCCGGGCCGGCGCCGCCCGGATCCGCCTCTCCCCGTCCTTCTCCGGCCCTCCCCGGCCTCCTCCCCGATCTCCGGTGAAATTCCGGCGAAGTTCCGGCGCTGCATCGATAACCGTGCAAGAGGTTGATTTTTTTCCCCCCTCCAATTTTCTTCTAAGTCCCGAGCATATGTGATATTTTGTGCCATTTTCGTTGCATCATATCTCTGTCATCGTAGCTCCGTTTTGCGCGTGTAATATGTCAAAATGTTCGCCTCGAAGAGTAGATCATTTCATCTCCTTGCATCGTCTTCATTTGAGCTCATCTTGGTGCCCGAAATGCTGTTGCAAGAGTGCTATGTGATGTTAGTTTCTGATTTTTAACAGAACTTGCACTTTTGTCATTTTTGCCATGATTGATGTGTGCATCCTATGGACCTGAGTCCTACATGTGTTTTGCAATATTCCATGCCATCTTTCCAGGGATGTATGCCATGTATTTTTGTGATCTATGTGATGACTAGCACAAGCATGCGAACTAGGTGTCTTGTTGTTGCTGTTTTCAGCCCTGTTTAGCTGTTATTTTGATGCCATGTGAACTTGATGCTACCGAGAGATGCATGCATATTTTGAGATACTCCAGTAAGGATGTTTTGTTATACATGACTTTCTCTATCCATCCATGCCCTTGTTTGCAATTATGGAGTGCCCTAGCTTGAGTCAATCGAGCTCTACTTTTGCTATAAAATGTTTCCTGGCAGATTGTTTACATGTTATTCAATTTTGCCAAGGTTGTTGTGGTTGATCCATGTATGCTATGTTATTGTTCTTGCCATGTATGTCTTCTATGTCATGTATTCTTGATGTGTGCATGCTTAGTTTATAATTTAAGGCTCTGTAGTGGGTGCATTGAGCTTGTAAACATGCCTACTTGCTATCAGTTTTTGACATGCCATGTTGCTGAATCTGTTAACAAAATTTTCAATATTGACATGGGTGTTACTATATTTTCTGATCCTTTTTGGCTTATGGTCACTAAAGGACTTTTGTTCTATGATTTGAGTAGATTCATGCCATGCCTTTTTTTGCCATGATAAGTTCCTGTAACATGTTGTTTCATAGCTCTAAACATTGCAACCTGATGCTAATTTCTGCAATGCCTGAAACTGTTATTAGTTGCAATCTTGCCATGTGTTTTTGAGCTTGCTCTATTCATTTCTGGAGGTAGCTCAGTTCTCATGTTTTGTAATGCTTTACCTGTACATCATTCCCATGCCTTTTGTTTTCATGTTGAGGTCCTGTAGCATGTTGTTTTGATGCTTGCAATATGCTTAGTTGCTGTTTTGGACAGATTGTTGCCATAACTTGTATAGGGTGTATGTGTTGAACCGTTGCTCCGTTTTGAGTGTGCTCTATATGATACTTGCTTGATTTTGCATGTAGTTTCATATTATCATGTTGCATCCTTGTTTTGAGGTGTTTTCTTGATGTTTGTATGCATTTTGCATCAATGCCATGCTTATCTTGTTTTGCTCATATCTTCTAGGCCGTAGCTTCGAATCTAATGAACTTTATATGTAACTTGACTAGAATTTCGTGTAGATCATCGTGGTGCATCTTAACTTGCTGTTTAACAACTTGAACATAAGGTTTATTCAGATCTGGACCAATTTCGAAATTTGCATATGAGGACTTACCGGAATTGTTCTATGTTGTTTCCGGCCTCATTTAAACTTGCTTTGATGTGTTGCTCTTGTTTGCATCATCTCTTGCCATGAGTAGCTTCATGTAGCTTTGTCATGCATCATGCTTGTTATGCATCTTGTCTTGTTCCTGTGTGGAGTGTTTACTTTGTTGTGTGCTTCTTCTTGTTAGTTCCGTTTCGTTGCGATCGTGAGGATTCGTTCGTCACGCTTGGTTCGCTTCATCCGTTCATCTTCTTCATGGACTCGTTCATCTTCTTCATGGACTCGTTCTTCTTCCTTGCGGGATTTCAGGCAAGATGACCGCTACCCTGGATCTCACTACTATCATTGCTATGCTAGTTGCTTCGCTCTTTCGCTATGCTGCGTTACCTATTACCTGTTTATCAAGCCGTCCCAAATTGCCAGGAACCTCTAACTCGTTGTTCCCCTTCCCAGCAAACCGTTGTTTGGCTATGTTACCGCTTTGCTCAGCCCCTCTTATAGCGTTGTTAGTTGCAGGTGAAGATGAAGTTTGTTCCTTGTTGGAACATGGAGATGTTGTTCCTTGTTGGAACATGTTTACTTGTTGGGATATCACAATATATCTTATTTAATTAATGCATCTATATACTTGGTAAAGGGTGGAAGGCTCGGCCTTATGCCTGGTGTTTTGTTCCACTCTTGCCGCCCTAGTTTCCGTCATATCGGTGTTATGTTCCCGGATTTTGCGTCCCTAACGCGGTCGGGTGATTTATGGGACCCCTTGACAGTTCGCTTTGAATAAGACTTTTCAAAGAAGGCCCAACATTGGTTCTACATTTGCCTCACCTAGCCTTTTTCCCTTGGGAGTCGCTCTCAAGGGTCATCTTTATTTACCCCGGGCGGTGCTTGTCTAAGCGTTGGTCCAAACTAGAGCACCGTATTGGGACCATCCCTTGGCAACTTGGGTTACGTCGGTACCTGTCGCTTAGCTTATCCGGTCGTGGCTCGAGACGAGATCTGCGCGGCTACTATCGAGGATGTCGGCGACCGGGAGGTCTTCTTGGACTTGTTTTATTGCTTTGTCGAAATGTCTTGTAGCCGGATTCCGAGACTGATCGGGCTTCCCGGGAGAAGGTCTATTCCTTCGTTGATCGCGAGAGCTTATCATGGGCTAAGTTGGGACACCCTGCAGGGTATAAACTTTCGAGAGCCGTGCCCGGTTATGTGGCAGATGGGAATTTGTTAATGTCCGGTTGTAGAAAACCCGAAGTTGATCTTAATTAAAATACACCAACCGTGTGCGTAACCGTGAGTGTCTCTTTTCGGGGTTGATCGAAAGGAGAACACGGTTTCTGGGTTATGTCTGACGTAGGTAGGAGTTCAGGATCTCTTCTTGATCATTGCTAGTTGACGACCGTTCCTTTGTTTCTCTTCTCGCTCTCATTTGCGTATGTTAGCCACCATATATGCTTAGCCGCTGCTGCAACCTCACCATTTTATCCCTTCCTTTTCCCTTTAAGCTTTGCTAGTCTTGATACCCATGGTAATGGGATTGCTGAGTCCTCGTGGCTCACAGTTTACTACACCACCAGTTGCAGGTACAGGCTATGCGGTGATCATGACGTGAGAGCGATGTTTGCTTGCTTTGGAGTTATTCTTCTGCTTCTTCTTCGATCATGGGTTAGGCTCCAGGTCGGCAGCCTGGGCTAGCAGGGTGGATGTCGTTTGAGCTTCTGTTTATGTTTCCTCCGTAGTCGGATGTTGTTTTCTTATGTATGATGTTGAAGTATTCTTGTGGCATTTGTGCCTTATGTATGTATCCCCATCTATTATGTAATGTTGATGTAATGATATCCACCTTGCAAAAGCGTTTCAATATGCGGGTCTATCCTTGGTGGGACCTTGAGTTCCTTTTGGATAGGGTCGCATATTGGGCGTGTTCAAGTTGGTATCGAGCCTCGACCGACCCTAGAGGCCCCTTGTTTGATCGGTAGTTTGGCCGTTGTTGAGTCTAGAAGAAAACTTTTCGAGTCTAGTTATATCGGAGAGTAGGAATTCTTTTTACTCCTCTGCCCCTTCGTCGCTCTGGTGAGGAATCTTGAAGTAGGTGTTTTGAACTACTCCTCTTCCCCTTCAAATTTTTCTTTAGGATCACGCAGTTGGTTTTCCGGTAGTTGTTCCTCAGCTCTTTTCATCCGGTGCTTTTCTCGTCAAGTCGACTCGACCATCTTCATCGTTGAGTTCAATCCTCAGTTCTTCCTCCAACGTCGTTGTTTTCCTTGTCCGAAGTTGTCATTGTTTTTTTTCCCACCCGCCCACCCTTTTTCATCTCGGAACCGGAATCCGTAATCGAGTATCGATCCTACTCGTGCCCTCCCACCCTAATATTCCCGAGTCCGAGTCTCTCTCGACCATCTATCTCATTCGTGCAGAGCCTCTTAGGTCTTTCAGAATTATCTCAACCGTGAATTCTCATCTCGTTCGTCATTCTTCATCTCTTTTTCTTTTCCGACGGATTCAATTCAAGTTTTTCGGGTTGATCATATTCATTTCCTCGGCTCGAAGTGTTCTCTTTGCTCGTTCGCCTCTCGCCAGTTTATCCTTCCGGAGTGCTCAAGTCATCTCAGGAGATTCGTCTGTGTTCTAACTAATTCGAGGTTGTCACCTCATTCAAATATTTCAATTGTTCCGGTGCATCATCTATCTGTTCAACATTCTTTTCCAACGGTGTTTTCTCTTTAGTGGGCCCTAACCCACAGGTCTTTTCCCAGGATCTTACCTGACTCTTCTAATTTCCCCGGAGGTATTCTCATTTCTTTTCGAAGTTTGACGTAAGTATGAATTTCATCAGTCAGATGCCTTTTCCAAGATCGATTTCGAATCATTTCATTATTGGCTCAACCTCTCTGCCTTTCATTCCACCGGAGTATCTCAACAATTTTGGTGGTGTCTCTCATTCTCAACCTTGAAGATCGAAGAAGAGTTTTTCCTCTAAATCTTGTCCGTTCTCCCGGAGGTTCATGGTGCTAGCTCGATGTTATCCTATCTAATTGATTCCAGTCGTGCAATTCTTTTCATCTATCCGGAGTATATCAGGAGTTATTTTCCGCCTCAATCATCCGGAGGCTATCTTTTTGGTATATTTCTTCGTTCCAAGTTTTCAGCTTCGTTCGTCTCAATATTCTTCCGGTGCTTCGTTCAAGCATTCGTCAATCAGTTCGCGATCTCTTCGATCTCTTTTCTCTAAATTCCCTCAAGTATCTCCGTGCTTCTCTAATTCTTCCCGGTGATTCATTCTCTTTCATCAGTCATTTTCGAATTCTTACGGTGGTTCGTTCAAGATTCTTTTTCCTTGATTATCATATTAATTCATTCATTCTTTCCAATCCTACCGGTGGTTCATGAAGACCTTCTCAAGGTGGCACTAAGTCACTTCTTAATCCTTTTTCAACGAGAATAAGTATTATGCAAAAATCCATTGCTTGTCATCAATTTAATTTGATGAAGGATAAGCATACAATAAATCTTATTCTTATTTCCTCATAGTGTTTAATCTTTCTTCAGAGTTTGTTCTTGAGGAATAGATTCTAGTTCGAAGTGGTTTCATCTTTTCCTTTCCGGAGTTCAATTATTTACTCAGCCATCTCGTCGGAACCTCCATCTTATTCTTTCTTCCTTCATCCTATCTCATCATCCTTTTGTTACCGGAGTTCTTCACGGTGGTTCTTCATGATTTAATTCATTCTTCAAGTGTTCATCAAGATTCTTGTCGGTGGAGTTCAAGTATCTTTTCTTCTCGCGTCTCGAAGTGCAAATATTTCTTCATTTTTCTTCTGAAGTGGAGTTTTGCATTTCTCCGTTCTTATCAGATATTTAATCTTTTCCGTTTGTGGTCGGCGTTCACCTCATAAGTTTGAGATGTTACCATAAGTCCACAACAAGTTTATTCTTTCGTGGTTGATTTTCTCAACAACTTCGTTCAATCATTCCTTCTAAATTCTTTTCATTCCATTATTTCAATTCTTTCCGGAGGTTTTGTGTCATGTCTTCATCAAGTATCATTCCATCCTCTCGAGTTCATGTTCCTTTATTTCCTTGTTCAACCGAAGTGCTGCCTAAATCCTTTCAGTCTTATTCGTTTCTTTTCTCATTCTAACCTGAGTGTTTTCATAGTTTGTCTGATTCAGCGAGCTTTCGATTCTCCTCATTCTCATCGCTCATCTCTTCTTCTCGAGTGCTCTCGATTCTTTGATTCTTCTTTGAGTTCTTGTTTCACCTCATCCCTTTTTCCCTTCCGTCTCGGTCCTAAGATCTCGGGACGAGATCTCTTGTTAGTGGAGGAGTGTTGTAACGCCCCAGATTCGATGCGCCAGGTGTCTGCCAGTTATTCGCTGTCGTTGCCATGTCATGTGCTTGCTTGTTGCACTTTGCCATGTCATCATTTTCATTTCATATCATGTCACCATGTGCATTTCATTTTGCATACGTGTTCGTCTCATGCATCCGAGCATTTTCCCCGTTGTCCGTTTTGCAATCCGGCACTCCTATGTCTCCCGGCGCCCCCTTTTACCTCTTTTCATGTGCGGGTGTTTAGCGGTCTCGGAATGGACCGAGGTTTGTCAAGCGGCCTTGGTATAGCACCGGTAGACCGCCTGTCAAGTTTCGGATCATTTGGAGGTCGTTTGGTACTCCAACGGTTAACCGGGTAACCGCAAAGCCCTCTTTGAGTTGCAGCCCAACACCCTTTCTAAGTGGCCCAAAACCCACCAAACTCCCTCCATGCTCTCGGTCGTTCGACCACGATCGCGTGGCGAAAACCGCACCTCATTTGGACTCTCCTAGCTCCCTCTACCTATAAAACTAGATCCCCCACGAAAAAATCGCAGATGAAACCCTAGCCTTCGTCCTCCTCCCGCAGCGGACACGTCCGGACCTCACGGACATGTCCGTCGCGTCCGCCACCTCACCCGGCCAATCCCGGCATGCCACCTCAGCTCCGCCGCCACGTGGCGCCTCTGATCGCCGCCCCAGCGCCCACTTCCGCGCGCCGCCCGGCCAGCTGGGCCAGCGGGAAACCCTTCGGCCCGTCCGCCGCCGCCCGGACCAGCGCCGCCGCCCGTCCGGCCCCAGCGCTGGTGCCCGCCGCCGCCTCGCGCGCCCGTCCCGCCTCGCCCGGCGCCGCCGCCGCCGCCTCCGCCGCGCGAGCATCGCCGGGCACCGCGCCCTCCGGCCAGTCGCCTCTCCCGCCTCGCCTCGCCTCACCAGCGCCCGACCGCCGCCTCCACGGCCGCCGCCGCGGAAACTCCGGCCCGGCGAGATCCGCCCGACGCGCCCTCGCCGCTCCGGCCCCGGCGGCCGCGCCATGGCGAATCCGGGCAGCGCCGCCGGATCCGCCTCTCCCGTCCTTCTCCGGCCCTCCCGGCCTCCTCCCGATCTCCGGTGAAATTCGGCGAAGTTCCGGCGCTGCATCGATAACCGTGCAAGAGGTTGATTTTTTCCCCCCTCAATTTTCTTCTAAGTCCCGAGCATATGTGATATTTTGTGCCATTTTCGTTGCATCATATCTCTGTCATCGTAGCTCCGTTTTGCGCGTGTAATATGTCAAAATGTTCGCCTCGAAGATTAGATCATTTCATCTACTTGCATCATATTCATTTGAGCTCATCTTGGTGCCCGAAATGCTGTTGCAAGAGTGCTATGTGATGTTAGTTTCTGATTTTTAACAGAACTTGCACTTTTGTCATTTTTGCCATGATTGATGTGTGCATCCTATGGACTTGAGTCCTACATGTGTTTTGCAATATGCCATGCCATCTTTCCAGGGGTGTATGCCATGTATTTTTGTGATCTATGTGATGACTAGCACAAGCATGCGAACTAGGTGTCTTGTTGTTGCTGTTTTCAGCCCTGTTTAGCTGTTATTTTGATGCCATGTGAACTTGATGCTACCGAGAGATCCATGCATATTTTGAGATACTCCAGTAAGGATGTTTTGTTATACATGACTTGCTCTATCCATCCATGCCCTTGTTTGCAATTATGGAGTGCCCTAGCTTGAGTCAATCAAGCTCTACTTTTGCTATAAAATGTTTCCTGGCAGATTGTTTACATGTTATTCAATTTTGCCAAGGTTGTTGTGGTTGATCCATGTATGCTATGTTATTGTTCTTGCCATGTATGTCTTCTATGTCATGTCTTCTTGATGTGTGCATGCTTAGTTTATCATTTAAGGCTCTGTAGTGAGTGCATTGAGCTTGTAAACATGCCTACTTGTTATCAGTTTTTGACATGCCATGTTGCTGAATCTGTTAACAAACCTTTCAATATTGACATGGGTGTTACTATATTTTCTGATCCTTTTTGGCTTATGGTCACTAAAGGACTTTTGTTCTATGCTTTGATTAGATTCATCACATGCCTTTGTTTGCCATGATAAGTTCCTGTAACATGTTGTTTCATAGCTCTAAACATTGCAACCTGATGCTAATTTCTGCAATGCCTGAAACTGTTATTAGTTGCAATCTTGCCATGTGTTTTTGAGCTTGCTCTATTCATTTCTGGAGGTAGCTCAGTTCTCATGTTTTGTAATGCTTTACCTGTACATCATTCCCATGCCTTTTGTTTTCATGTTGAGGTCCTGTAGCATGTTGTTTTGATGCTTGCAATATGCTTAGTTGCTGTTTTGGACAGATTGTTGTCATAACTTGTATAGGGTGTATGTGTTGAACCGTTGCTCCGTTTTGAGTGTGCTCTATATGATACTTGCTTGATTTTGCATGTAGTTTCATATTATCATGTTGCATCCTTGTTTTGAGGTGTTTTCTTGATGTTTGTATGCATTTTGCATCAATGCCATGCTTATCTTGTTTTGCTCATATCTTCTAGGCCGTAGCTCCGAATCTAATGAACTTTATATGTAACTTGACTAGAATTTCGTGTAGATCATCGTGGTGCATCTTAACTTGCTTTTTAACAACTTGAACATAAGGTTTATTCAGATCTGGACCAATTTCGAAATTTGCATATGAGGACTTACCGGAATTGTTCTATGTTGTTTCCGGCCTCATTTAAACTTGCTTTGATGTGTTGCTCTTGTTTGCATCATCTCTTGCCATGAGTAGCTTCATGTAGCTTTGTCATGCATCATGCTTGTTATGCATCTTGTCTTGTTCCTGTGTGGAGTGTTTACTTTGTTGTGTGCTTCTTCTTGTTAGTTCCCGTTTCGTTGCGATCGTGAGGATTCGTTCGTCTACGCTTGGTTCGGCTTCATCCGTTCATCTTCTTCATGGACTCGTTCATCTTCTTCATGGACTCGTTCTTCTTCCTTGCGGGATTTCAGGCAAGATGACCGCTACCCTGGATCTCACTACTATCATTGCTATGCTAGTTGCTTCGCTCTTCGCTATGCTGCGTTACCTATTACCTGTTTATCAAGCCGTCCCAAATTGCCGTGAACCTCTAACTCGTTGTTCCCTTCCCAAAGAAACCGTTGTTTGGCTATGTTACCGCTTTGCTCAGCCCCTCTTATAGCGTTGTTAGTTGCGGTGAAGATGAAGTTTGTTCCTTGTTGGAACATGGAGATGTTGTTCCTTGTTGGAACATGTTTACTTGTTGGGATATCACAATATATCTTATTTAATTAATGCATCTATATACTTGGTAAAGGGTGGAAGGCTCGGCCTTATGCCTGGTGTTTTGTTCCACTCTTGCCGCCCTAGTTTCCGTCATATCGGTGTTATGTTCCCGGATTTTGCGTCCCTAACGCGGTCGGGTGATTTATGGGACCCCTTGACAGTTCGCTTTGAATAAGACTTTTCCAAAGAAGGCCCAACATTGGTTCTACATTTGCCTCACCTAGCCTTTTTCCCTTGGGAGTCGCGCTCTCAAGGGTCATCTTTATTTACCCCCCCGGGCCAGTGCTTGTCTAAGCGTTGGTCCAAACTAGAGCACCGTGCGGGACCATCCCTTGGCAACTTGGGTTACGTCGGTACCTGTACGCTTAGCTTATCCGGTCGTGGCCTGAGACGAGATACGCGCGGCTACTATCGAGGATGTCGACGCCGGGAGGTCTTCTTTGGACTTGTTTTATTCTTTGTCGAAATGTCTTGTAGCCGGGATTCCGAGACTGATCGGGCTTCCCGGGGAGAAGGTCTATTCCTTCGTTGATCGCGAGAGCTTATCATGGGCTAAGTTGGGACACCCGTGCAGGGTATAAACTTTCGAGAGCCGTGCTGCGGTTATGTGGCGAGATGGGAATTTGTTAATGTCCGGTTGTAGAAAACCCGAAGTTGATCTTAATTAAAATACACCAACCGTGTGCGTAATCGTGAGTGTCTCTTTTGGGGTTGATCGAAAGGAGAACACGGTTTCGGGTTATGTCGGCGTAGGTAGGAGTTCGGGATCTCTTCTTGATCATTGCTAGTTGACGACCGTTCCTTTGTTTCTCTTCTCGCTCTCATTTGCGTATGTTAGCCACCATATATGCTTAGCCGCTGCTGCAACCTCACCATTTTATCCCTTCCTTTTCCCTTTAAGCTTTGCTAGTCTTGATACCCATGGTAATGGGATTCTTTGAGTCCTCGTGGCTCACGATTTACTACACCACCGATTCTAAGTACAGGCTGTCACGGTGATCATGACGTGAGAGCGATGTTTGCTTGCTTTGGAGTTATTCTTCTGCTTCTTCTTCGATCAGGGGTTAGGCTCCAGGTCGGCAGCCTGGGCTAGCAGGGTGGATGTCGTTTGAGCTTCTGTTTATGTTTCCTCCGTAGTCGGATGTTGTTTTCTTATGTATGATGTTGAAGTATTCTTGTGGCATTTGTGCCTTATGTATGTATCCCCATCTATTATGTAATGTTGATGTAATGATATCCACCTTGCAAAAGCGTTTCAATATGCGGGTCTATCCTTGGTGGGACCTTCGAGTTCCTTTTGGATAGGGTCGCATATTGGGCGTGACAGTTAATGATGATGATCATGAAACTTCAGATCAAGTTATGACTGAACCTCGTAGGTCAACCAGAGTAAGATCCGCACCAGAGTGGTACGGTAATCATGTTCTGGAGGTTATGTTACTATACCTTGACGAACCTACGAACTATGAAGAAGCGATGGTGAGCCCAGATTCCGCAAAATGGCTTGAGGCCATGAAATCTGAGATGGGATCCATGTATGAGAACAAAGTGTGGACTTTGGTTGATTGGCCCGATGATCGGCAAGCCATTGAGAATAAATGGATCTTCAAGAAGAAAGACAGACGTTGATAGCAGTGTTACTATCTACAAAGCTAGAATTGTCGCAAAAGGTTTTCGACAAGTTCAAGGTGTTGACGATGATGAGAGTTTCTCACTCGTATCTATGCTTAAGTCTGTCCGAATCATGTTAGCAATTGCCACATTTTATGAAGTCTGGCAAATGGATAAACAAAACTGCATTCCTTAGTGGATTTATTAAAGAAGAGTTGTATATGATGCAACCAGAAGGTTTTGTCGATCCTAAAGGTGTTAACAAAATATGCAAACTCCAGCGATCCATCTATGGACTGGTGCAAGCATCTCAGAGTTGGAATATACGCTTTGATGAGTTGATCAAAGCATATAGTTTTATACAGACTTGCGGTGAAGACTGTATTTACAAGAAAGTGAGTGGGAGCACTACAACATTTCTGATAAGTATACGTGAATGACATATTTTTGATCAGAAATAATGTAGAATTTTCTGGAAAGCATAAAGGAGTATTTGAAAGGATTTTTTTCAAAGAACGACCTCGGTGAAGCTGCTTACATATTAACCATTAAGATCTATAGAGATAAATCAAGACGCTTGATAAGTTTTTTCAACGAATACATACCTTGACAAGATTTTGAAGTAGTTCAAAATGGAACAGTCAAAGAAAGAGTTCTTGCCTGTGTTACAAGGTGTGAGATTGAGTAAGACTCAAAACCCGACCACGGCAGAAGATAGAAAGAGAATGAAAGTCATTCCCTATGCCTCAGCCATAGGTTCTATAAAGTATGCCATGCTATGTGTACCAGATCTATTGCATACCCTACCACTAAGTTTGGCAAGGAGTGCAATAGTGATCTAGGAGTAGATCAATGGACAGCGGTCAAAATTATCCTTAGTGGAATAAGGATATGTTTCTCGATTATGGAAGTGACAAAAGGTTAGGTAAGTAAAGGGTTACGTCGATGCAAGTTTTGACACTAATCTAGATGACTCTATGTCTCGGTCTAGATACATATTGAAAGTGGGAGCAATTAGCTAGAGTAGCTCCGTGCAGGGCATTGTAGACATAGAAATTTGCAAAATACTTACGGATCTGAATATGACAGACCCGTTAACTAAAATTATCTCACAAGCAAAACATGAACACACCTTAGTACTCTTTGGGTGTTAATCACATAGCGATGTGAATTAGATTACTGACTCTAGTAAACCCTTTGGGTGTTGGTCACATGTCGATGTGAACTATGGGTGTTAACCACATAAAGATGTGAACTATTGATGTTAAATCACATGGCGATGTGAACTAGATTATTGACTCTAGTGCAAGTGGGAGACTGAAGGAAATATGCCCTAGAGGCAATAATAAAGTTATTATTTATTTCCTTATATCATGATAAATGTTTATTATTCATGCTAGAATTTTATTACCGGAAACATAATACATGTGCGAATACATAGACAAACAGAGTCACTAGTATGCCTCTACTTGACTAGCTCGTTAATCGAAGATGGTTATGTTTCCTAACCATAGACATGAGTTGTCATTTGATTAACGGGATCACATCATTAGGAGAATGATGTGATTGACTTCACCCATTTCTTTAGCTTAGCACTTGATCGTTTAGTATGTTGCTATTGCTTTCTTCATGACTTGTACATGTTCCTGTGACTATGAGATTATGCAACTCCCGTTTACCGGAAGAACACTTTGTGTGCTACCAAACGTCACAACGTAACTGGGTGATTATAAAGGTGCTCTACATGTGTCTCCGAAGGTACTTGTTGGGTTGGCGTATTTCGAGATTAGGATTTGTCACTCCGATTGTCGGAGAGGTATCTCTGGCCCACTCGGTAATGCACATCACTTAAGTCTTGCAAGCATTGCAACTAATGAGTTAGTTGTGGGATGATGTATTACAGAACGAGTAAAGAGAGTTGCCGGTAACGAGATTGAACTAGGTATAGAGATACCGACGATCGAACTCGGGCAAGTAACACACCAATGACAAAGGGAACAACGTAAATTGTTATGCGGTTTGACAGATAAAGATCTTCATAGAATATGTGGGTGCCAATATGAGCATCCAGGTTCCGCTATTGTTTATTGACCGGAGACGTGTCTCGGTCATGTCTACATTGTTCTCGAACCCGTAGGGTCCGCTTGCAACAAAGTTTCGATGACGGTTATATTATGAGTTTATGAGTTTTGATGTACCGAAGGAGTTCGGAGTCCTGGATGAGATCGGGGACATGATGAGGAGTCTCGAAATGGTCGAGACGTAAAGATCGATATATTGGACGACTATATTCGGACTTCGGAAAGGTTCCGAGTGATTCGGGTATTTTTCGGAGTACCGGAGACTTACGGGAATTCGCCGGGGAGTATATGGGCCTTATTGGGCCATACGGGAATAGAAGAGAGAGGCCAAAAGGAAGGAGGCCTGCGCCCCCCCTCTGGTCCGAATTGGACAAGGGGTGCAGCCCCCTTTTCCTTCTCTCTCTCCTCCTCTTTCCTTCTCTCCTACTCCAACAAGGAAAGGAGGAGTCCTACTCCCGGTGGAAGTAGGACTCCCCCCTTGGCGCGTCCTCCTCCTTGGCTGGCCGCCCCCTCCCCCTTGGCTCCTTTATATACGGGGGCAGGGGGGCACCTCTAGACACAACAATTGATCTCTTGATCTCTTAGCCGTGTGTGGTGCCCCCTCCACCATAGTCCTCGATAATATTATAGTGGTGCTTAGGTGAAGCCCTGCGACGGTAGAACATCAAGATCGTCACCACACCGTCGTGCTGACGGAACTCTTCCCCAACATTTTGCTGGATCGGAGTACGGGGATCGTCATCGAGGTGAACGTGTGCTAGAACTCGGAGGTGCCGTAGTTTCGTTTCTTGATCGGTCGGGCCGTGAAGACGTACGACTACATCAACCGCGTTGTTCTAACGCTTCCGCTTTCGGTCTACGAGGGTACGTGGACAACACTCTCCCCTCTCATTGCTATGCATCACCATGATCTTGCGTGTGCGTAGGAATTTTTTTGCAACTACTACGTTCCCCAACAGTGGCATCCGAGCCAGGTCTTATGCGTAGATGTCATATGCACGAGTAGAACACAAGTGAGTTGTGGGCGATACAAGTCATACTGCTTACCAGCATGTCATACTTTGGTTCGGCGGTATTGTTGGATGAAGCGGCCTGGACCGACATTACGCGTACGCTTACGCGAGACTGGTTTTACCGCCATGCTATGCACACAGGTGACTAGCGGGTGTCAGTTTCTCCAACTTTAGTTGAACCGAGTAGCATACGCCCGTTCCTTTCTAAGGTTAACACAACACCAACTTGACAAACTATCATTGTGGATTTGATGCGTAGGTAAGAACGGTTCTTGCTAAGCCCGTAGCAGCCACGTAAAACTTGCAAAAACAAAGTAGAGGACATCTAACTTGTTTTTGCACGGCATGTTGTGATGTGATATGGTCAAGACGTGATACTATATTTTATTATATGAGATGGTCATGTTTTGTAACCGAGTTATCGGCAACTGGCAGGAGCCATATGGTTGTCGCTTTATTGTATGCAATGCAATCGCCCTGTAATGCTTTACTTTATCACTAAGCGGTAGCGATAGTCGTAGAAGCATAAGATTGGCGAGAAGACAACGATGCTACGATGGAGATCAAGGTGTCGCGCCGGTGATGATGGTGATCATGATGGTGCTTCGGAGATGGAGATCACAAGCACAAGATGATGATGGCCATATCATATCACTTATCTTGATTGCATGTGATGTTTATCTTTTATGCATCTTATCTTGCTTTGATTGACGGTAGCATTATAAGATGATCCCTCACTAAATTATCAAAGTATAAGTGTTCTCTCTGAGTATGCACCGTTGCAAAAGTTCTTCGTGCTGAGACACCACGTGATGATCGGGTATGATAGGCTCTACGTTCAAATACAACGGGTGCAAAACAGTTGCACACGCAGAATACTCAGGTTAAACTTGACGAGCCTAGCATATAATAGATATGGCCTCGGAACAGGGAGACCGAAAGGTTGAGCGTGAATCATATACTAGATATGATCAACATAGTGATGTTCACCGTTGAAACTACTCCATCTCACGTGAAGATCAGACATGGTTTAGTTGATATGGATCACGTAATCACTTAGAGGATTAGAGGGATGTCTATCTAAGTGGGAGTTCTTAAGTAATATGATTAATTGAACTTTAATTTATCATGAACTTAGTCCTGGTAGTATTAGCATATCTATGTTGTAGATCAATAGCTCGTTGTTGCTCCCCGTTTATATTTTGATATGTTCCTAGAGAAAAATAAGTTGAAAAATGTTAGTAGCAATGATGCGGACTTGGTCCGTGATCTGAGGATAAACCTCATTGCTGCACAGAAGAATTATGTCCTTGATGCACCGCTAGGTGACAGACCTATTGCAGTAGCAGATGCAGACGTTATGAACGTTTGTCTAGCTCAATATGTTGACTACTTGATAGTTTAGTGCCCCATGCTTAACGGCTTAGAATCGGGACTTCAAAGACGTTCTGAATGTCATGGACCATATGAGATGTTCCAGGAGTTGAAGTTAATATTTCAAGCAAATACCCGAGTTGAGAGATATGAAGTCTCCAACAAGTTCTATAGCTAAAAAAATGGAGGAGAATAGCTTAAGCAGTGAGCATGTACTCAGATTGTCTGGGTACTAAAATCACTTGAATCAAGTGGGAGTTAATCTTCGAGATAAGATAGTGATTGACAGAGTTCTCTAGTCACTATCACCAAGTTACTAGAACTTCGTGATGAACTATAATATGCAAGGGATAACGGAAATGATTCCCAAGCTCTTCGTGATGCTGAAATCGATGAAGGTAGAAATCAAGAAAAACATCAAGTGTTGATGGTTGACAAGACCACTAGTTTCAAGAAAAGGGAAAAGGGAAGAAGGGGAACTTCAAGAAGAACGGCAAGTGAGTTGCTGCTCAAGTGGAGAAGCCCAAGTCTAGACCTAAGCCTGAGACTGAGTGCTTCTACTGCAAAGGATCTCGTCACTGGAAGCAGAACTGCCCCAAGTATTTGGCGGATAAGAAGGATGGCAAAGTGAACGAAGGTATATATGATATACATGTTATTGATGTGTACTTTACTAGTGTTTATAGAAACCCCTCAGTATTTGATACTAGTTCAGTTGCTAAGATTAGTAACTCGAAAGGGGAGTTGCAGAATAAACAGAGACTAGTTAAGGGTGAAGTGACGATGTGTGTTGGAAGTGGTTCCAAGATTGATATGATCATCATCGCAGACTCCTATACTTTCGTGATTAGTATTGAACCTAAATAAGTGTTATTTGGTGTTTGTGTTGAGCATGAATATAATTTGATCATGTTTATTGCAATACGGTTATTCATTTAAGTTAGAGAACAATTGTTTTACATTTACATGAATAAAACCTTCTATGGTCATACACACCAACGAAAATGGTTTGTTGGATCTCAATCGTAGTGATACACATATTCATAATATTGAAGCCAAAAGATGCAAAGTTAATAATGATAGTGCAACTTATTTGTGGCACTGCCGTTTAGGTCATATTGGTGTAAAGCGCATAAAGAAACTCCATGCTGATGGGATTTTGGAATCACTTGATTATGAATCACTTGATGCTTGCGAACCATGCCTTATGGGCAAGATGACTAAAACTCCGTTCTTCGGCTGATGATGAACAGTACAATGGAAGAACAGCCTCCTGAGGTCGAGGTGCTCTTGTGCTTGTCGAAGTTGTGCGGGTGAGGATTCGATGCCTCCTACTGTGGTGGCTAGACCTATTTATAGAGGCCCTGGTCCTCTTCCCAAATATCGAGCGGGAACGGAGCCAACAATGGCGGGCGAATTTGAAGGGGGACAACTAGTACAAGCTATCCTGACAAAAGCGGTCTTCGCCTGCGAAAAGCTACAGTGGTGACGCGCCGTCTTGGGCTCATGATGACCTCCATCTTGCCGTCCTCCTGGTCTTGGTCTTGTTGCACCAATATAGCAACCTTTGCACGATGCCTCGGTACTCTTCGCTTTGTCTTGGCCTCCTTAGCACCAAAGAGGAAATAAGGACGCTTCTTGTGGCATCACTTTGGTGCCGTTCGTCATGGCTCACATCATGAGGGCCTCGTGAGGTTTTTCCCTGCCTTAATATCTCCGCTCCTCGCGAGCCTGCCTGGTTAGGCTACTCCAAAGGAGGTCTTGCATCATCCGCCTCGTGAAGCTTGGACCCTCACGAGGGTCTTGGATGTCTTGTTGATCAAGATGGGCCATAGGGCCTGCTGGCTTATCCATGCCATGGGCCGCAGGCAGGCAAGTCTGTGGACCCCCGTTCCTAGAACGCCGACAAATACAATGTTCTCCCCCTCTCTCATGGAAATCTATTCGATGTAATCTTCTTTTGCGGTGTGTTTGTTGAGACCGGTGAATTGTGGGTTTATGATCAAGTTTATCTATGAACAATATTTGAATCTTCTCTGAATTATTTTATGTATGATTGGTTATCTTTGCAAGTCTCTTCGAATTATCAGTTTGGTTTGGCCTACTAGATTGATCTTTCTTGCAATGGGAGAAGTGCCTAGCTTTGGGTTCAATCTTGCGGTGTTCTTTCCCAGTGACAGTAGGGGCAGCAAGGCACGTATTGAATTGTTGCCATCGAGGATAACAAGATTGGGTTTATATCATATTTCATGAGTTTATCCCTCTACATCATGTCATCTTGCTTAAAGTGTTACTCTGTTCTTATCAACTTAATACTCTAGATGCATGCTGGA
The DNA here is from genome assembly GCA_021605145.1 of Aegilops bicornis. Lineage (NCBI taxonomy): Eukaryota > Viridiplantae > Streptophyta > Magnoliopsida > Poales > Poaceae > Aegilops > Aegilops bicornis. Next base: position 481,155,702 of record CM038672.1, on the reverse strand, counting down.
TAGCGGTCGATGTGTGGAGTAATAGTAGTAGATGCAGACAGAAGTCGGTCTATTGTCTCGGACGTGATGCCTATATACATGATCATACCTAGATATTCTCATAACTATGATCAATTACGTCAATTGCTCAACAGTAATTTGTTCACCCACCGTAAATACTTATGCTCTTGAGAGAAGCCACTAGTGAAACCTATGGCCCCCGGGTCTATTTTCCATCATATTAATCTCCCGACAACAAGCTATTTCTGGCGATGTTTTTATTTTACTTTCTTTACTTTGCATCTTTATCAAAAAAATACCAAAAATATTATCTTATCATATCTAGCAGATCTCACTCTCGTAAGTGACCGTGTAGGGATTGACAACCCCTTATCGCGTTGGTTGCGAGGATTTATTTGTTTGTGTAGGTGCGAGGGACTCGTGCGTGGCATCCTACTGGATTGATACCTTGGTTCTCAAAAACTGAGGGAAATACTTATGCTACTTTGCTGCATCAGGCTTTCCTCTTCAAGGGAAAACCAACGCAGTGCTCAAGACGTAGCAGGTCTGTGCAGCTAGAATCGTTTATATTGACTAAGTTGACGAAGCCCTTGGTGCGCGTCAACTTAGTAGGCCCACAGGTCAGCCTCCAAAACGGTGCGCCCCAGATGTCAGGGGGAGGAATCATTTTTGGGCGGCTGAAGCTAGAATATCCGAGATTGAAGAAAAGCACGACATCTGTTGGATGGACATCCAACAGCCACTGCTGCTAGAACCGTGTGTTGACAATAAGTGGACAAAGCCTTGCATACGCGTCAACTTACTTTTTTTAGGGGACGCGTTAACTTAGTAGGCCCACAAGTGTGTGGTAGAGAACATATAGCCCATTTGCGATTTGTAAGAATGTACATCCCATTTTTGAATTCAAATGGAATTTACTACAACCTATTTACAGTTTGTTAAAAGTACAACCCATTTTGTAGCTAGGACAACGATTAATAATTTTAACCAACCTTTCAAAACAGAATTCAATAAAATTTCCCACATTTTGATGGGATCCGAAATATTTTTATCCCGAAATTTCTAGTCATATTAAATACAATTTCAATATAAATTTGTATTACGTAAAAATCCAACGAAACATTGCGCGCGCAACAATAAATGAAATTAAAAATTTCAAAATCTAAAAAAAATTATAAACTAATTACGTGTTTGGTGCATTTTTTTATAGTTACTGCCCAGTTTTTATAATTACATCCCATTTATTATTTCTTAAAGCCCATTTTCTTATTAAGCCTAATGCATCCCTCCTTGGAAAGATTTGGAGCCCAGTGGGGTGGAGAATAACAAGTTGACCTTGCCTGGGTATTCCTCAAAAAAAATAGCTGGGCCAGCCATTTTTAGGTTAAAAAATAATAATACCTGGGCTGAATATCTGGCCTGGACTAGACGGGCCATAGCCCGCCCAGTTAATACCCTGCTCTCCTCTGAACGACAACGAAAATATCGCTCTTGTCTAAAAATCCGAAAACATCACTGAAGAAAAAGTCTGCAGTGCTCACACCTAAAAAACACAAATACTGCTCGAGCTGCTTGGTCCCAGCTGTCGGCCACTCCTTGTGCAATTCTCTCGTTTATTGACTACATAGGTTGACAATGGCGTGGGACCGTTGTTAAGGCATATCTCTCTAGATGTAGTTTTGGTGATTGATGACAACATGTTTGCGGACTAATCGTGTGCTTTGAGCATTTCAGAGATTCATCCTTTGGCACGAGACAATTTCTTTCCCCTCGGAGTGTTATTCAAGACGGTGTAGCTCTTTCGCTTCTATTTTTGTGAACTAGTTCCGTAGGAGTCACCGTACTATCAAGAGGGGGTCCGCTTTGGTAAGTCTAGGGTGGAATCAACACGTACACATCCTTTTCACACCCTCTGAGCCTTTCCGCTTTAATGGAGAGCTCTTTCCCCTTTTCTTTGTGCTTCGTCTGGTCCCAACGGTTGTACCGCGGTGCCCAGTGGTAGTACCGCTTAGGAGTCACAGGCGGCAGTACCGCACCGCAGCGGTAGTACCGCTGGTGGGTCCTCTACCGTAGTACCGCTGCGGTACCAGGCTCCTACTGTGTCGATTCGAGGGGGTCGCTTCTCGTGTCGGATTGTGCGGCACTAAGCAGCGGCAGCAGAGCAGTAGTGCCGCTCATGAGCGGTAGTACCGCCCAACCACCGCGGCAATACCGCACTAGGTCCCCTCCTGCTCTCTCTCTCTCCTGCCCTTCAGACTGCACGGCAGTACCGCTGAGCACAGCGGTAGTACCATTGCCTCCTGCGGTAGTACCGGACTCTGCGGGGCTGTTTTGGGGGTAACGGCTGGATTGTTCTCCCCCCACTATATAAGGGGGTCTTCTTCCCCAAAGTTGACTTAGCTCTTCCCCCAAAAGCTCCATTGTGGCTCCAAGCTCCATTTTCGCCCGATCTCTCTCCCTAGCCAATCAAACTTGTTGGTTTGCTCGGGATTCTTCATGCCCCCGATTCAATCGTACACTAATCATGCACGCAAACGTGTATGATCAAGATCAGGGACTCACGGGAGGATATCACAACACAACTCTAAAAATAAAATAAGTCATACAAGCATCATAATACAAGCCAGGGGCCTCGAGGGCTCGAATACAAGTGCTCGATCATAGGCAGTCGGGAAGCAACAATATCTGAGTACAGACATTAGTTATTGAATTTTGCCTTAAGAATGCTAGCACAAACTGGGATTCAGATCGAAAGAGGCGCAGGCCTCCTGCCTGGGATCATTCTAAATACTCCTGGTAAATCGTCGGGCTGGCTGACGTAGTAGTAGGCACCTCCGGTGTAGTAGAATTAAATCGTCGACGGTGGCGTCTGGCTCCTGGGCTCCAGCATCTGGTTGCGACAACCAGGTAGAAGGGAAAGGGGGAAGAGAGGGGGAAAAGCAACCGTGAGTACTCATCCAAAGTACTCACAAGCAAGGAACTACACTTCATATGCATGGGTATATGTGTAAAGGGCCATATCAGTGGACTGAACTGCAGAATGCCAGAATAAGAGGGGGATAGCTAATCCTGTCGAAGACTACGCTTCTGGCCACCGCCATCTTCCAGCATGTAGGAGAGAATAGATGGTAAGTTCACCAAGTAGCATCGCATAGCATAAACCTACCCGACGATCCCCTCCACGTTCCCTGTTAGAGAGCGATCACCGGGTTGTATCTGGCACTTGAAAGGGTGTGTTTTATTAAGTATCCGGTTCTAGTTGTCATAAGGTCAAGGTACAACTCCGGGTCGCCTGTTACCGTGGACACGGCTATTCGAATAGATCAACTTCCCTGCAGGGGTGCACCACATTACCCGACACGCTCGATCCCTCGGCGGGCACACTTTTACGGGTCATGTCCGGCCTCGGAGATCAACACGTCGCAGCCCCACCTAGGCTCAACAGAGAGGCCGACGCTGGTCTAAATCCTATCTTGTAGCAGTGCAGGCCCATCGCCCATTGCACACCTGCACGTTGCGTACGCGACCGGAAGCAGACCTAGCCCCTTTCCCCCTTAATACAAGCGCGAGCTTATGGTCCAATGCGGCACGCGCCGCTCAGTCGCTGACGTCAAAAAGAGCTTCGGCTGATACCACGACGCCGGTTGCCCATATCTTGTCCCACGTGGCGGTTAGTGCGTATAAGGTCAACGACCCAACTCAGATCAAATACCAAGATCTCGATAAGCGTGTTATTATGATGAAACCGCGGACACCAACCAGGGCCAGGCCCACCTCTCTCCTAGGTGGTCTCAACCTGCCCTGTCGCTCCGCCACAAAGATCCACACAGAGGGCCATCGGGAAAGTATGTCCTTTCAGCCCCCAATCCGTGATCACTCGCGGGTACTCCTCGAGCCGACCCGACTTTAGTCACCACATGTATCATGTATAAAGTATATAGTATATACCCGTGATCACCTCCCGAGTGATCACGGCCCGATAGTATAGCACAGCAGACGGACAAGAATGTACGGCCACTGATGGAAAACTAGCATCCTATACTAAGCATGTAGGATTGCATGTAAAGGTAACAATAGTAGTAGCAAGGACAGGCTATGCATCAGGATAGGATAAACGAAAAGCAGTGACATGCTACACTACTCTAATGCAAGTAGTATAGAGAAGAATAGGCAATATCTGGTGATCAAGGGGGGGCTTGCCTGATTGCTCTAGCAAGAAGGAGGGACGAGATTAGTACTTTGGATGAGTACTCACGGTTGCTTTTCTCCCTCTCTACCCCCTTTCCCTTCTACCTGGTTGTCGCAACCAGATGCTGGAGCCCAGGAGCCAGACGCCACCGTCCATGATGACTCCTACTACACCGGAGGTGCCTACTACTACGTGCAGCCCGCTGACAACCACCAGGAGTAGTTAGGAGGATCCCAGGCAGGAGGCCTGCGCCTCTTTCGATCTGTATCCCAGTTTGTGCTAGCCTTCTTAAGGCAAACTTGTTTAACTAATGTCTGTACTCAGATATTGTTGCTTCCATTGACTCGTCTATGACCGAGCACTTGTATTCGAGCCCTTGAGGCCCTTGGCTTGTATTATGATGCTTGTATGACTTATTTTATTTTTAGAGTTGTGTTGTGATATCTTCCCGTGAGTCCCTGATCTTGATCGTACACGTTTGCGTGCATGATTAGTGTACGATTGAATCGGGGGCGTCACAAGTTGGAATCAGAGCCGACTGCCTGTAGGAATCCCCCTTCCGAACTCCTTGGCCGAAGTCGAGTCTAGACATTGCTAAACTTTTACTAACATGGTTGTGTGCCTTACGGGCCCACGTCGCCATTGGGTGGTATTAGGATCTTTTATTCCTCGTCTATACTCTGGGATTCTAATCTCTCTTCTATTCGGGTTAAATGATTTTCTAAAAATCTAACTTTAGGTTCTCGAAAACACTTTCTGCCAGAGAGCCCCTTCAGTCCAGATGATCGCCGGCTGCACCAGAAGATTTCGAAGTTACTCTCCGATACTCTTTTGAGACTTTGTACCGTTGCTTTTGCAATTCCCTACCACCGAAATATCCCTATGGATAAATATATACACTGGCCGTTCTTACTCTTATTCCCGGTTGATCTTGTTATTACAAGATACCCTGAAATCCTCTCTATTGTTCCGAGAATATTTTGTGCCTACTGCCTTGCAGTTCTTTACCACATGAATACACCTACGGATAATTTCTCGCCCTTATCGAGTATCCGCTCATTCCCCACTTGTTCATGTGTTTCAAAATGGTCTTCGAAATACTATTCGATCCTCCAAGAATCCTTAGTAGCTTATTGCTCTGCAATACTTGTCTACTTGCATTATGTATGCTTTCCATATGTGTGGCAATATTCGTTAGTATCCTTAGGCACCGTCATTTTGATCCTATTGATTCAACATGAGTGTGAATGCACGTAATCATCAGTTGATCCTTTTAAATTATCTTTCCGACTCAGACATCATTTTGAACATGAGTTGGTTCTCAACCAACACTACAAAAAAATACACTTCTGTGATGATACGTGTTTGTCACAGTAGGTCGCATTTTTTGTCATGCATGTACATCCATGACAAATTTATGACAGAATCAAGATAGTCATACTGTCTGTCGTAGAAGTGTTCCATGACATTACCAAAATTATCATCACGAAAGTGTCCACTTCCATGACGATAAATCGCTACGCACGAAGTGCTTTTCGTCAAGGGTGACCGACACGTGGCATCCACCGTAACGGAACGTCGTTAAGCTATCGGGTCGGGTTTTGGATCCGATAACCCATTAACAGCCTCGACCAATGGGGATTTTCCACGTGTAAAATCATCATTGGCTGGAGGAAACACGTGTCGGCTCACCGTTGGGACAGATGTCATCCACTCATTGGACAGAAGGCGCCTATGATACGTCGACACGTGGCATGGCCCAATAGAGGCCCATTCCTGTGAAAAGGTCGGCCCGTTTGACTTGGTCAAAAGGTGGCGGGTGTAGGACCTTGAAGTATGTCTAGAAGGGGTGATTAGACTACTTGACCAATTAAAAACTTAACCTTTTCCCAATTTTAGACTTTGGCAGATTTTAGCTATCTTAGAACAAGTCAAGCAATCTTCACGCAATTCAAGCAAGCATACAAAGAGTATATAGGCAGCGGAAAATAAAGCATGCAACTTGCAAGAATGTAAAGGGAAGGGTTTGGAGGATTCAAACGCAATTGGAGACACGGATGTTTTTGTCGTGGTTCCGATAGGTGGTGCTATCGTACATCCACGTTGATGGAGACTTCAACCCACGTAGGGTAGCAGTTCTTGCGAGTCCACGGAGGGCTCCACCCACGAAGGGTCCACGAAGAAGCAACCTTGTCTATCCCACCATGGCCGTCGCCCACGAAGGACTTGCCTCACTAGCGGTAGATCTTCACGAAGTAGGCGATCTCCTTGATTTACAAACTCCTTGGTTCAACTCCACAATCTTGTCGGAGGCTCCCAAGCGACACCTAGCCAATCTAGGAGACACCACTCTCCAAGAAGTAACAAATGGTGTGTTGATGATGAACTCCTTGCTCTTGTGCTTCAAATGATAGTCTCCCCAACACTCAACTCTCTCTCAGGATTTGGATTTGGTGGAAAGAAGATTTGAGTGGAAAGCAACTTGGGAAAGGCTAGAGATCAAGATTCATATGGTTGGAATGGAATATCTTGGCCTCAACACATGAGTAGGTGGTTCTCTCTCGAGGCTGGTAAGTCGGAAGTGTAGGTTCGTTCTGATGGCTCTCTCCACGAATGAAGAGGAGGTGGAGGGGTATATATAGCCTCCACACAAAATCTAACCGTTACACACAATTTACCAAACTCGATGGGACCGAATCATAAAACTCGGTCGGACCGATTTAGTAAACCTAGTGACCGTTAGGGTTTTCGGTGGGACTGACATGCAACTCGATAGGACCAATATGGTTAGGGTTAGGGCATAACATAATCTCGGTGAGACTGATTACACAAACTCGGTGGGACCGATTTTGGTAATTAGCTAACCAGAGAGTTGGTCAGGTAAACTCGGTGGGATCGATTCACTCTTTTTGGTGAGACCGAAATGTTACAAAAGGGAAACAGAGAGTTTACATTGCAATCTCGATGGGACCGATCGCTCACTTTGGTTAGACCGAAACGTTACGAAGGGAAACAGAGAGATTACAATACCATCTCGGTGAGACCGAGATCCCTATCGGTGAGACCGATTTGCCTAGGGTTTGTGGCAGTGGCTATGACATTTGAATTCGGTGGCGCCGGATAGAAAGAATCGGTAGGGCCGAGTTTGACTTTAGGTTTAGGTCATATGTGGATGTGAGAAAGTAGTGGAGGGTTTTGGAGCATATCACTAAGCACATGAAGCAAGAGGCTCATTAAGCAACACCTCATCCCTCCATGATAGTATTGGCTTTTCCTATAGACTCAATGTGATCTTGGATCACTAAAATGTAAAATCTAGAGTCTTGAGCTTTTGAGCTTGAGCCAATCCTTTGTCCTTGATATTTTGAGGGATCCACTTTCATCATCCATGCCATGCCATTCATTGAGCTTTCCTGAAATATTTGTCTTGGAATAGCATTAGCTCAATGAGCTATATGTTGTTACGAATTACCAAACCCACCTAGGGATAGTTGCACTTTCAATCTCCCCCTTTTTGATAATTGATGACAACATATAGATCAAAGCTTCGACAAATGATAATAAAATTGAAAAACATCGTCGCTTTGAGAAGTATGTGATAAGCAAGAGCTCCCCCTAAATTTGTGCATATTTTAAGTTTTGCTTTGGACTGCAAATGCACAAGGAGTTAGGCTCATGGGTTACTCTTCCATGTCACATACATCTTGGTGGAGCTCAAAACAATAAAGATTGAATACATGCACTCATCACCAAGCAAAGTGAATGATCATATAAGGATAAGTAAGATAATATCATAACAAGCATAAGTGTAGCTTATGATCAAACACATGATCATCAATGTCTCACAGGTAAAAGCATAGTATCTCAAGAAATCAAAGCAAATGAAGTTCAACCAAGAAGACAAGAGAGAACAAAAGAAAATCTCTCTCTCTCTCTCTCTCTCTCTCTCAAAGCCTATGATCTATACATTTTTCTCCCCCTTTGGCAACAAGTTACCAAAAAGTTCCTAGAAAATGCATAGGACTCTATCGTCTCTCAGGCTTGGTCTTCTGGAGGTGGTGTAGATAGAACTCCAAGGACGAAGGCATCGTGAGATGCGGAAGGAGCTGAAGGAGTTGGTGCTGGAGCTAGTTCTTGTTGGAGCTGTAGCTGGAGCTGATGAAGTGACTCGGTGACTGGCTCTGCAGTGATCTCCGAGCTCGTGGCACTCTGGCAAATGCATCGATCGTTGTTACGCCCTTCCTCTCCTGCATGTCATCCTGTAGCTGCTCCACTGGTGAATCTCAGTTACTTTGACATCAAGATCATAGAATTTTTGTTCCATGATTATTTCCAGACTCTCTTGGTTTTGAGTTAGGGTGGCCAACCCCTTCTCAATCCGCAGAGTTGATGCTATCAACTAACCAAGCTGCTCCTGCTTGTTCTTCAGAAAGTAATCAGATGCCTCTGCTTGAGTTGGCATCTTGGCAGCCTTCTCTTTCCTTGCTTTTGTTTCCTACAGCAGCAGCATGTTCTTTGGGCTGGGATTCCAAAGAAGCTTGAGTGGAGACTCTGGCTTTCGACATTGGTTGTCTACCTGCTGGCCTTTTGATCTTCATCCTGTGCTTAATCTTTGTTGTGTTGTACTCCTTCTTGAGCACTTTCTTCTTTGAACTGGCCTCATCCTCAACTGCCACATAATCCTCATCCTCGGACTCGAGGTCTTCTTCTTTCTTGTCCTTGTGGCAGCCTTGGGCAAATTATCGGGAGTGCTTCGCTCCCCTCATCTGAGCTGCTAGAGGGACTAGTGCCCTCACTCATGTGAATCGCTCTTGACCTATTCTGCTGTCACTTTGGTCCTGGCATGCTGCATAATAATGCTGACCATGTGAATAGTTATAGATGAGGTAGAGTGGATGAGCATCACAAAATGCAGAGATTTTTGCAAAAGAATGATTCAAAAACTTACTTTTAGTTTTCCACAGAAAGCATTTCGGATCTACCGATTTTTAAACTCGGTGATACTGAAGCAGTTTTGGAACCTAAACTAGTGAACTCGGTCAGACCGAGTCACAGTTTGGTGGCACCGAGACTGCTAGGGTTTCACAAAGTTCTAAAATCGGTCACACCGATTTGTAATTCTCGGTCAGACCGAGACTTACTAGTGCAATGGCGTTATCCAAATTGGTGGGACCGATTTTTTCAACTCGGTGGGTCCGAGATGGTTTTGGCGGAAACCTAACCCTAAATTTTCGAATCACAACTATTCTAAGGATTGTTTTGACTGGATAGAAGTGTTTCAATCGTGGCAAGATGCATTACGAACACAATGTGCTCAGAATCAGACGAGGATAGCACAGTGATCGAGTTCATACCCTAGTTCGGCGATGAACTCACTACGGCGGCAACGGCGGAGAAGAATTCCGTTGACGGCAGCGGAGACCAGCGGCTAGAGGCGGCTGGCGACGAAGTCGACGATCCGTAGACCTAGTAGGTAGAGCGAGCTATGCGCGGGCGAGGAGTTTCGGAGAAAGTTTTCCAAAATTTGCCTGTGTGAATATATAGCCTGACACTGTCGGTGTGACCGAGTTGAACAACTCGTGGCACCGAGATACATAATTGTTAACAATTACAGCAACTCGGTGTGACCGAAAAGTTAAAATTGGTTGCACCGAGATTGAAAACCTAGATCGACTTAGTGATCTCGGTATGACCGAAATGGAGGAATCGGTCAGACCAAAAATCACAAAGAAGTTTTGGAAGTTTAAGTCTATGACGAATCGGGGACTCCGAGTGCTCCTCACATAGAGTGGTTCGAATCTGACTTGATCAAATTTTGTGATGTAGCATGAAGAGAGTTTGAGACGAGAAAAGCATAGATAGCTAGAGAAGGTTCTTAGGCATTCTTGTCCATCCACTTGGCCAAAGAAAAAGAAACCAATCAATCAAAGCAACAAGTGGATGTCCTCGAATGAGTAAAATATGCAACCAACATGCTCACACAATAAAATGACAAATGAAATATGTGCCAAAGCATGCACAACCAATGCTAGCATCTATCAAACAATTGGCGATGACTAGGTCATCTATATATGAGTATATTGACTTAGGAGTCAAATGAGAACATTTGATCATAGGTCATACTCATCGTTTAAGCTCAAGTGGGGTACCACTTTTACATAAAGCATTTATGTGTTCACATCATTAGAGTTGCTTTGACTCAATTCTTAGAGTTAAGCTCCCCCTAGATGTGAGATCCCCCTTAGAGGGATGAACTAACCTTGGGTTTTGTCGATGATGACTTCATGTAGGTGTTGAAGATGTGGATGCTCAATGTTGATGTAGATCTTTTGGAGCAATCCTTTGGAGTGAGTTGCACTTTCAATACCTACATGGGTTAGTCCCACGAGGAACAAGCAAGAATATCCATAGACATAGAGTGATGCACACACAAAATGATGTCCATGAAAACATTAGGCTACCTTGTCCTTTGCCTTACCAACATGAGGGTTTTGTGACTCCTTGAACTAGTGCAAGATATGGAAGTTGATTGCACTTGTCCTTGCCATAATGATATGAGTGAAAAATGTTGGCGGAGTCACCCTCAAGAACTCTCTAGTTCTTCTTCTTCTGGATCCACATCATCTTGATGGGAATCCTTGGTGTAGTACTTGTGCTTGATGAAGTATAACTTGACGTAGTCTTGGGAACCCACTTGACCAAGGCCTTAGGTGCTTCTTCAAATGCATCAATCTCCTCTTGAAGCTTGTCCTTTCCCTTGTTCTTGTGGTCTTGTGGTGGAAGATCATCTTGTGCTTGTGTTCCCTTGAAGGAAGTAGGATCATACTTCTCTTGTTGAGGAACAAACTTCGTCTTGGGGTATTGATCTTCTTCCCACTCAACTCCATTGGCATTGAACTTTCGCTCAAAACCAACACCTTGATTTTTCCGGTGCCTTCCTTGCTTGCGTACAATTTCCTCAAATTGCTTACTCCCGGCAAGGCTCTTGTATACACCTTTCTCTATAATTCCCTTCAATAAGCTGTTTTCTTGCTCAAGTGTAACTTGGCTAAGAGAATCATTAGTGGAATCAAGAGAGCTACTAGAAGCAACAATATTGGATTTAGCATTGTTATTGTTACTACTAGAAGAAGAATCTTTCTTGTTCTTGTTGCTAGACTTGACTATAGGCATGTAAGTAGATAAGAGTAAATGCTTGGCAATATAAGAAGAACTTTTCTTACGGAGATCATCATTGATCGCTTTTAGGAACTCATGCTCTTGCTCAAGATTGAGCTTTTCAAAGCGTAACTTCTCATGAGCCCTTAAAAGTTCTCGATGATCTTCGAAGATAGTTTCATCAGCTAACTTAAGAGTGTTTAGTTCTTTAGTTAGACGCTCAATCTTCTCCTTATCATTGTCATTCGTTTCATCTTGACTAGCATGATTAATTGACGTTTCATCATAGTATTCATCACTAGAGTTGTCAATAAGTAAATCATCATCACCTAGCAAGTCATTTTCATCACCATTAAAATCAACATACTCGGGGTGTGTTACCTTAGGACATTTGGCCATGAAGCATCTTCCAATTACTTCATTTGGTGATTCAAATATGTCGTAGGAGTTGGTTGACACAAGTGCTAAACCGGCAACACCTTCATCTTGAGTGTATTCGGAGTCGGAGTGATAGCTTCTCTTGGAGTGATTGTCGGAGTCGAGCGGATACCCATTCACCAACATGAGCTTGATGTCTTCGTTTTGTATAGCTCTTTGATGACTTGTCCTTCCTTTCGAATCCTTGCTTCTCCGTGAGGGTCTTCGTTCATAACGATCATCTCTACTCCTTCTCTCTCTTGGTGGTGATTCTTCTCTTCTACTTCTTCTCTTGGGAGAATCTTCTCTTCTTTTGTAGGGTGACGTACACTCATTGGAATAGTGTCCGGGTCTCCCACAATTGTAGCAATTTCGCTCTCGACTAGAAGATCTTTTGTCATTGTAGGACCTTGGTAGGGAGCTTCTTTCTTTGCTTCTGCTCTTGTAGAATTTGTTGAAGTTCTTCACCATTAAGCTCAATTCTTCATTGAAGGTTTGTTTCTCACTTGATGATGTGGGAGCTTCACATGAGGCTTTGTAAGCACCACTTGACTTGTTGTGAAGTTCCTCCTTATCCTTGAGTGACATCTCATGAGCAACAATTCTTCCAATGACTTCCGTTGGCTTGAGATCTTTGTAATTTGGCATCATTTGGATCAACGTGCACACGGTATCATAGTTTCCATCCAATTCTCTTAAGATCTTCTTGATGATGAATCTGTCGGTCATTTCTTCCCTTCCTAAGACGACAATCTCATTTGTGATAAGAGCAAGCCTAGAGTACATTTCAGCGACACCTTCACCATCCTTCATATTGAACTTGTCAAGCTGACTTTGGAGCACATCCAACTTGGATTCCTTGACGGAGTCGGTACCTTCATGCATATCAATCAAAGTATCCCAAATTTCCTTTGCATTCTTAAGATGGCTGATTTTGTTGAATTCTTCGGGGCACAAGCCATTGAAGAGGATATCACAAGCTTGAGCGTTGTATTGCAACATCTTCAACTCTTCCACACTAGCTTCATGGTTCGGTTCTCTCCCATCAAAGAATTCACCTTGCAAACCAATACACACAATAGCCCAAACGGTGGGGTTATGTCCGAGAATATGCATTTTCATCTTATGCTTCCAACTAGCAAAATTAGTGCCATCAAAGTAAGGACCTCTACAGTGACAATTTCCCTCGCTAGACGCCATACTCTCCTAGGTTGTGAAACCAAGGCTATGACCACCAAAAGCTATGGAAATCAAAGCAAATGGAGATCAAAGCTATGATACCACTTGTAGGACCTTGAAGTATGTCTAGAGGGGGGTGATTGGACTACTTGACCAATTAAAAACTTAACCTTTTCCCAATTTTTGACATTGGCAGATTTTAGCTATCTTAGAACAAGTCAAGCAATCTTCACGCAATTCAAGCAAGCATGCAAAGAGTATATAGGCAGCGGAAAATAAAGCATGCAACTTGCAAGAATGTAAAGGGAATGGTTTGGAGGATTCAAACGCAACTGGAGACACGGATGTTTTTGTCGTGGTTCCGATAGGTGGTGCTATCGTACATCCACGTTGATGAAGACTTCAACCCACGTAGGGTAACGGTTGCGCGAGTCCACGGAGGGCTCCACCCACGAAGGGTCCACGAAGAAGCAACCTTGTCTATCCCACCATGGCCGTCGCCCATGAAGGACTTGCCTCACTAGCGGTAGATCTTCACGAAGTAGGCGATCTCCTTACCCTTACAAAGTCCTTGGTTCAACTCCACAATCTTGTCGGAGGCTCCCAAGCGACACCTAGCCAATCTAGGAGACACCACTCTCCAAGAAGTAACAAATGGTGTGTTGATGATGAACTCCTTGCTCTTGTGCTTCAAATGATAGTCTCCCCAACACTCAACTCTCTCTCACAGGATTTGGATTTGGTGGAAAGAATATTTGAGTGGAAAGCAACTTGGGAAAGGCTAGAGATCAAGATTCATATGGTTGGAATGGAATATCTTGGCCTCAACACATGAGTAGGTGGTTCTCTCCCAGAACTAGTAAGTTGGAAGTGTAGGTTTGTTCTGATGGCTCTCTCCACGATTGAAGAGGAGGTGGAGGGGTATATATAGCCTCCACACAAAATCTAACCGTTACACACAATTTACCAAACTCGATGGGACCGAATCATAAAACTCGGTCGGACCGATTTAGTAAACCTAGTGACCGTTAGGGTTTTCGGTGGGACTGACATGCAACTCGGTAGGACCGATATGGTTATGGTTAGGGCATAACGTAATCTCGGTGAGACTGGTTACACAAACTCGGTGGGACCGATTTTGGTAATTAGCTAACCGGAGAGTTGGTCAGGTAAACTCGGTGGGACCGATTCGCTCTTTTCGGTGAGGCCGAAATGTTACAAAAGGGAAACAGAGAGTTTACATTGCAATCTCGGTGGGACCGATCGCTCACTTCGGTTAGAGCGAAATGTTACGAAGGGAAACAGAGAGATTACAATCCCATCTCGGTGAGACCAAGATCCCTATCGGTGAGACCGATTTGCCTTGGGTTTGTGGCAGTGGCTATGACATTTGAATTCGGTGGCGCCGGATAGAAAGAATCGGTAGGGCCGAGTTTGACTTTAGGTTTAGGTCATATGTGGATGTGAGAAAGTAGTGGAGGGTTTTGGAGCATATCACTAAGCACATGAAGCAAAAGGCTCATTAAGCAACACCTCATCCCTGCTTGATAGTATTGGCTTTTCCTATAGACTCAATGTGATCTTGGATCACTAAAATGTAAAATCTAGAGTCTTGAGCTTTTGAGCTTGAGCCGATCCTTTGTCCTTGATATTTTGAGGGATCCACTTTAATCATCCATGCCATGCCATTCATTGAGCTTTCCTGAAATATTTGTCTTGGAATAGCATTAGCTCAATGAGCTATATGTTGTTATGAATTACCAAAACCACCTAGGGATAGTTGCACTTTCAGCGGGCCAGCCCATGGAAAGCCTGTTAACGGCATGTTCGCATATAGCCCATTTACAGCCCGCTAACCCAAGGCCCGTTACGCCCTATCCGAATTAGGCCCAGCAGCGTCATCTGAGCCATCTAATATGATTCCAGCCCGTTTTCACTTCTGGCCCATGTATGGCCCATGACATCTTTCGGCCCATATGAGGCCCTATGTAACTCTTGGCCTATTAACGGCCCGTGGTGAAACTGGCCGGCAATGAAGAGTGTATCACTTTACACCCATTAACGGCCCGTGGTGAAACTAGCCCGTAATGAACAGTATATCACTTT
Organism: Aegilops bicornis; assembly: GCA_021605145.1. Taxonomy (NCBI): domain Eukaryota; kingdom Viridiplantae; phylum Streptophyta; class Magnoliopsida; order Poales; family Poaceae; genus Aegilops; species Aegilops bicornis. Next base: position 481,140,653 of record CM038672.1, on the reverse strand, counting down.
ATACCCATTAAGGGCCCGTTATTCAGTTGGGCCGTTTCTGGCAAATGTTATCTTTCGGCCTTCTCAGAGCCCATTTGTTCTTGGGCTCATTTCCATCATTCGTTTACTTACGGCTCGTTACTGTCATTTTCTGCTTGTGGGCCAAATTCAGCCCGTGGTTACATCGTCCCATTTGTGGTCTGTTAATACGTTTGGCCGTTTTCACAGCGTCATCAAATACGGCCTATTAACGATGGCCCGTTATGGTCATACGGCCCATAGAAGGCCCATTGTTTCCACGGCCCGTAGAAGGCCCATTGTTTCTACGGCCCGTAGAAGGCCTACTGTTTCTACATCCCGTAGAAGGCCCACTGTTTCTACGGCCCGTAGGAGGTCTAGTGTCACTACTGTAAATATTAGCCCATGGTTATTGTGGCCTAGTTTTAAAAAGAACTGCACTGACTACAAGCAAACAAATAAACAAGACAACAAGGAAATAAATAAGCAAGCAACTTATGCTAGGGTATCACGGCTGTTACACATATTACATCCTTTGGGCATCAAAGTTCGCCACCAAAGGTAAAATATAGGGAACAAAGCAGCATATCATATACACTGGTTGTCAAAGTTGGCGACCAGCGCAAATAAACGCGGCAGCAAAACAAATCCAGAACTGAAACCACTTCAGAAGATCTCAAGAAACAATATCATGGGTACCCATATACTGGCAAGATGCTTAGCAAGCTTATTAACTTTCTCTTGTTTGGCGCTTAAATCCTCCAGCGCTTGCTGTTGCACCAGAAAATATGCATCTGAATTCTGCAGGGACTTCCTCAGTCCTTCAGCTTCCTGTCACAGCACATCTGATCGATGTCTTTCAACTTGAAGTTGAGACTCAAGAAGATGAACTGATTCAGGCAGCGAGTTCGAAGAGCTTGTGCGGTGATAGTGGCGAGAACTCGAACACTACATCAAGACAGGACTTTTGGGTTCCCTCACTATCGTTAAGATAGTTTTTATCAGCTTTCTTGGAGACCAACAGGGATGTGTCACTATCTTGAACCTTATCTGCATTACTTCCTTTACCATTGGATAACGCGGTACTGTTCTCCAATATTTTATCCGCATTCTAAAAGAGAAACAAGCAGACACATCACATGTTTACCATGTTGTATATAAAACTCATTTTGGTAAATGAGTTCAGTAGTAAAGTGGACAGGATAACAGCATGAAACAAACATATATCTAAGTACCATGGTCACTTTATGGTCTATATCATTCTAGTTTTTGTTGCCAAATCAAGATAGAGACACAGTTCAAATAATATTTGTTCAAGACAAAGCAGAATAGACAGAATATAAGTGTGGGTAACTATAGAGCAATAACAACACTTGTAATGTGCATGACATGAGAACATAACTATTTATTCAATTGAAACTGAAATCAACATAGAGCAGGTTACAACAAAGAAACCAGTTAAAGAAACAGGTTTAAAACATACTTGTTGCGCCATTGGAGTTTCAATTCCATCCTTCAAATTTGAAAATAGTTGGTATGAGTAAATACAAAGAATGCAAGAGCAAAGGAGTATGAAACATAGCTACTGAGAACTGACACGAGAACAAATCTTCTTCTCCTTTAAGCGTTGAGTTGGGATTCGGAGTGGTGGTCCTTGTGCTTTGGGCACTGCAGTTCCCTTACTAACTGCCGTGTTTGGGTGCTCTGTGGTGGAGACGGTGATGTGTCAACTGGGCTGGGTTACTATCTGCCGGGGTTGGGGTTAGAAGGGGTGTAGCTGGTTCTCTGTCCAAGCTGGGTAGGGGTACAATCTGCAAGAGTGCGGGTTATGTGTGGTGGATCTGGTCCTCGGGCAAGTACAACCGTGGTTCTATCTGCATCAACTGGTAGCACTATCTTTTCTGAAGACCGTGTTGTTACTCCCTTAGATACTGCCATCACGCTCTCCAATTCAAATGGCTGATAAACAAGAGAAGTAATTGAAAGTATAGACATTGTATGATAGACAGGTGCAATGGATAGTGGGGAATAAAAGAGGGCATGAAATAATTCATATTTATGTTGTCTAACCAAACAGGATAGCATGACACAATTTCACATATATGATGGCTAACTAAACCGGATAGCATGACACAATTTCACATTATGATGGCTAACTAAAAAAGATGGAAAGACATAGTTCAAAATATGAGACTATGTAAACAGGATGACATGACATAACTATATAATGTGTTTATTAAATAGGTTGGCATGCCATAATTCACATACATTCATTGATAGAATGCCATAATTCCAAATATGATGTTGTAAACACTAAACAGGATGAGATGATATAACTATATGATGTCTTTATTAAATGGGTTGCCGTGCCATAATTCAGATAGATGATGTGTATGTACTATGTAAGCATGATGGGATGATATAATTCAAATATATGATTTATATAGTAAGCAAGTAAGCAGATGGCAATCCATATATGATGTAGAAACTAAGCAATGCAAGACAACATGCATGACATGGGTAATATAACCCTGCCAAGTTTGAGCATAGACCTCAGGGGGGAAATAGGACAGGTCATCAGTCTCTGAATCCCCCTCTGAGGAGCTCTCTGTAACCAGCAAGATGTCTGCTTCAGCAGTAGCATTATGCCTTTCTGAATACCTCGTTTTCACTCCAGATACTTCCATCACCGCTTCAAATGGCTGATGCACAGGAAGAGTAGTTGAATATACAAACGTTGTCGACAAATGGAACACGTAATACAAAAAAATGATAGCATGATATAATTCGCATACATGATGATTGGCTAAACAGCATGGCCTTGCATAATTCACATATATAATGCCTTTTCAACAAGATACATTGTATAATTCACATATATAATGTCTTGCAACAAGATGGCAATGCATAATTCACATATATGGTAATTAGACCTTTGAGCAGGTGGCATTCACACAAAGAATGTCTAAACTAATCAAATGACATAGCAATGCGAGACACCATATGCACGATATGAGCAACATAACCCTGCCAAGTTAGAGCATACACCTCGGGGGGGGGGGGGATAGGACTGGTCATCTGTCTCTGAATCCTTTTCTGAGGAGCTATCCATAACCAGCGAGATATGTGCTTCGTCAGATAGCATAGTCTGCTCAGAAGACCTTGTTTTCACTCCAGAATTTGCCATCACCGTGTCAAATGGCTGATGCACACGAAGAGCAGTTGAATGTACTAACACTGTTGACAAACGCAATATCTAACGAAAGAAAAGGATGGCCTGATATAATTTACATATAAGATGACTGGCTAAGCAGGATGGCATTGCAAAATTCACATATATGATGCCTGGCTAAACAAGATGGCGTTGCATAATTCACATAAACGATGAATAAACTAAGCGAGATGGCATTACGCACAAAGGATGTCTAAACTAAGCGAGATGACATATTTGATGTATAAAGTAAGCAATGCAAGACACCATATGCATGATATAACCAACATCAAGATGCCAAGTTAGAGCGAAGACCTCGGGGTACATAGGAGTTATCTTCTCCTTCTAAATCCCCTCGAGCAGATATCTTCCTCTCGATTACAATCTGAAATGCGTGGAGGGGGGGCTGCCTTTGCGCCTACCATGGAGCGACGTCTGCATGAAATTATATTGCCACACAAGGTTCGTCTCTTTTGCTCTACATGTTCAGGTCCATTGTTTACAATAACTGTCATGCATAGGAATAAAACATAGTGAGATTATGTAAGGAGTGCATGCAGAAATCCAGAGTGATGGTAGCAACCTGTGGATAGACCCAAAACCAATAATAGCAGGCAGATAATGGCTTCAGTTAAAAAATACAGATAATGGCTTCTTTACTGTTTTTTTCCCTCCCAATATGAAACTCATAGTAAACACCGGAGATTAACCAGATAGTAGATAGATACTATTGATAGCGGCCCTGATATGTACCCCACAACCATTTAAAAACTCAAGTTTGACCATTAGTTTGGAGCTGACTCAGAGTCTATCGGTGAACAGGATGATAAAGTAGCATGTAATATTAAGCGATGCATAACATAAGCAGACACGAAAGAGTGTGACCTCTCTTGCGGACCCATGTAGTCCTCGAGGTCATATGCTCGGTTGATGATGGTAATGCAGTTTTCGTGGCTGCCAACGGCGGGGAAGAAGATCTGAGGCGGCGAAAGACAGTCTGGAAGCCGGATCCCTACTGTGCTGGACCATACATCGTTGGAGCAGCTGAAATTTGGGGTGGACGACGCCTTGTGAAGGAGCGGACAAACCACGCAAGGTTTTCTTTGACAACTATCTGTAAGAGAAGTAATTCTGTAAGGGCTCGTTTGAATTGGAGGATTCCAACAATGCAGGGATCGGAAATAGACAGGAATAGGATAGTAATGCACGTGCAAAACAGAGAATTTAAAAACACAGGATTTCTGCCAATCTGGGTGTTTGTTTCACAACAATTGGAAGATCATAGGATGCAAAGAAGCATGGTGAGATTAAGTCAAACCACAAGAAAATGTACGGTTATAATTCTATTATGCTACTATCTCTTAGTCTTGTGCTTCATGAATAGGAATTTGAAAAGGAGGACAAGTGAAATTTAAATTCCTACATTTTTTCTTTCAAGGAGACACTAAAGGAACAAATACGTGTGCTCAGTGGACAATATATATAACATGTAGAGGAAAAAAGAGATGCAACAAGTGTACAACCTCTTTGGCGAAGCCATGTCGATCCCAGCATGATTGGGTTGGCTGGTGAGGATGCTCCGGCTGACTTGGCTGTCGGAGGAGGGGAAGAAGATCTTAGGCGTCTGGAGATGGAGCCCAAGGCACTGCTCTGCTGTGATGGAGGGTTTCGTCGTTGGAGCAGCTCCGGTGAGTTGTACGACGCCGAGGCTGAAGCAGGACAAGAGAGACAACGAACAACGTTAACCTGAGTGGAATTCTAATAGCATCTCCAATACATGACGTAAAATACATAACCACAAAGTGCTAGATGTAAAATACATCAGCCGCTCATCTCTGAACTTAATTGTCAAAACTGAACTTAATCGTCAAACGAACTTAATCACAAAACTGAACCTAATCGTCGAAACTGAATTTCTTGTCGAAACTGAATTTTCTTGTCGGCCGAAACGCACTAGCAAGGTGAGGCTACGTCGGTCGATCGACTTTTTCATCTCTGGTCGGTCGATTTTGCAGCCGTTGGATACGAAATCAAGGGCTCGCGGTTCATCTTCAACCTCCACCTTCGAGCCGCCACCACCACCACCAAACAAGAGTTCTCGCCGCCGGCGGTGTGTCGCCTCGCTACCAAAAACACTCCCCACCGCCGTCCGCCGCCGCCTGGCCATCCTCTAGGCCCCCGTGCCGAGCTTTTTCTCCGGCGATCCCCACGCCACCACCCGCCAACGCCCGCCACCGCCGGCCACCACCTCCCCATCCTGAACCCTAAGATAGATAGTGGGGTACCTCTCCGTGAGCCCCTTCCCTGCTAAGGCTGGTTCTTCCTTCACCCAATGAGCCCACCCTTGAAAATCGACTAACCCAAAAGTCGATTCACCGATCAAGTGTAGCCAAATCGGAGTAGCATCGCAAGCAAGAGCAAGAGCGAGAGCAACAGCACGAGCAAGAGCAATAGCAAGAGCAGACCAGGCAGGGGACCGAGAGCAAGAGCAAAGCAACAGCATGAGCGAGAGCTAAAGCAGCAGCATCTCCTACTGATGTGGATGTCGCCGCCGAGGGAGCAACGCTGTGGAGGAAGTGGCCGGCGACGCTGCCGAGGATGGAGCCACGCCGTGTCGGCTCGAGACCGAGCGCCGGCAGCACCGTGAGATTGAATCAAGAAGAAAATGCGGTGATTAGTGTACAACCTCTTTGGTGGCGCCTATTAGGCCGCAGCTTCATCCGAGGAAACGGTGATGATGATGATCTTCCAGTGGTGCAGGTGAAGACGGCGGTGTGGGAATGGAGGAGGCGCGAAAGACGAGGGGAACATCGGGGCAGCTCCTTGGAGGTGGAGGACGGGGTGGCTGAACCGGCGGGACGATGAGATCGACGACAGATCCTCATCCGGTACGGTGGATGAGGGTCGTCGAGGTGTTGCTGTGGACGACGTCGTCGGGGAAGAGGCTCCTACCGGGTGGCGGACGGAGCAGGTGTGGGGTTTCGCGGGTTTTCGCGGCCTCGGTGTATGAATGGGTGGGCGGATGGGATGGCGGTGGGGAACCATGGATTAGAGACGCGCTTGTCCGAAATGTGGGTAAAGATGAAAGTACCCCCACCGATTTGAGGCGGTTCTTCGGTTCAGGGTACCACGATAATTTCGCGTGTCGGGATTTCACAGGAGGTGGGAGTTTTACGCCGTTGTAATTTCGGAATAGCAAGGCGGGTTGAGATGGAGGGAGTTGTCGGAGCACAACGAGACAAAGATATATCTTAAATATTTCGGGCTAACAAGGTGCGGGTTGAAATTTCCGGACAAGCCTAACGTGTACTGTACCAAATCAATGCGCACTATGAATGTCATTCAAAACTTTGAATTCATGTTATGTTCAATTAAAATATTTCGCTACGTGTATAATGCATGCAACCTACTACTCAAATGAACGTTTTTAGTGCATTCCAAACGTATATACTACCGCTTCAATATGAACTAAATTTGAATAAGATCTACAAGTAATGATTGTTGTGAAGTCAAAGCATTTGAATTCGCTTTCTGCTTTTAATAAGATCTACAATCATCATTATTGTCAAGTTAAACCATCGCTTGTGTATTATCTTCACAAAGACACCACATGATTAGTCTCGAGTTACATATGAACTATGTGTACTATATGAACTCGAACTAGATTTTTGAATCCACTTTATTTTGATTTCAAATCACATTACATTTCTAGCTCTAGCTAGATCTTCATAATCTAAACCATGTCTCATATGTATAATGTGTTTATCACATTATGTATGGTGCCCCGCCCCCTACGCCTACAAGTATTTAGATGTGAGTTGCAAACACCACGCATTACCACAAATTCAAATAAAATGTGAGAATGTTCGATATATAGTATTGTTTAGATTGCTCGATATTTAGTTGTAATGTAACATCCCAAATTTTCAATTTGGAATGTTATACATAGGTCATTCATACATATCAAATTTTATTGCATCTTCGTTCCGCAATCCTCGAAATCCTAAGCAACTCAAGGACCCTCGGAGAGAGTTGGGGATATTCCGGTTTTCATATTTGATTTTTATCAAATAGTGAAAAACGAGGATTTTTTATTTTAATTATTTTTCTCTCCGGAAAAATATTTCATAATAAAATATATGAGGGGAGATAATATGACTTCTTCAAAACAATTGAAATATTGGAGGAAAAATGTTAAAATCATTTGTTGGATTTTATTTGATTTTATTTGGATATTATTTGCGTTAGAAAAATTGCACGTTTTCAAAAATTGCATTTAGGGCCAAGAAAATGTTCATCTCGTTCTAAATATTGCATTTAGACGGTGAAAATTTGTTTTGGCTTTCTTAGATTTTTATTTATTTTTCTAGGATTTTTCTAAGTCCCGGCGGAATTTATTTAAAAAAAACTCGCGCGCGCGCCCGCACCCGACTAGGCCGAGGCCCAGCCAGGCCGGCCCAACCGCCAACGCTGCCTTCCTTGCGCCTCCGCCGTGTCCGAGGCGGACACCGCCTCCCGCCGCCGCCGCTTGCCCCCTTCCCCAAGCCACCGCACCCCCTCCTTAAATACCGGCCCCCCGCCGCCTCTCACCACCACCACCCGCCACCACCACCGCCCCGCCCGAGCCCCGCCAAGACCACCCGAGCCTCCGCCGCCTGCCGCCACCGCCTCCGCCGCCACTCCGCTCACGGAGCCGAGCGAGGTAGCCGCCCCGCCGCCCCGGTTTTCCAAAGATAATCGTTTCGTTTTTTTAGAAAACCCTAGGTTTTCGTTTTTTTATTTTAGATCTGTTTATTTCTTCGGTTTATTTATTTAGCGAGCGTTCGCTCGTTCGTTCGTTTTAACGAACGCGTTCTTCGTTTAGGTTCAGATAACGAGCCCCCAGAACCTCCTGAGGCTCAGGGTCCTGGTGGCTCATGAGGGGTCCTTTCTTCGGCGCACGCCTTCAGCTGCACCAAGCCTACTTCGTCTACAGAACCAGGTGACATCTTCCAAGTTCGTTTAAGCTGGGAGCACCCCTCGGGCTGCATTATTCCCAGGCCACATGGGCCCGTCCCTGTGGCATGTATCCCTTTTGCTTATGTCTTTAGCTTACCTTGCTGGGGGCGCCCCTCGGGCTGCATCATCCCCAAGCCGCTCGGGCCGGACCCAGTGGTATGTACCTTCCTGCATTTATCCAAGTTGATCAGCTCTCCATACTTAACCTGCCAACTGCTTCCACCTGCCCGATCATTGCCTCCCCGGGGGCCTTCACACAGGCACGGCGCTGATGCATGGGTCCGTCCCTATCACGTCGACAAACCTAAGCAGTCGAGCTCTGGCTCGCGGCACGCCCCGCGCATGTCACCTCACCAGGCCCTCGGTGCGTTCATCCCATCCAGAGCAACCAGCGGCAGGCTAACAGCTGTAACGGCAAACCATGTTTCTTCTTGTGCCAGCTCACAGGGATCCCGTGAGAAGGATAGCAGGCGGCACCGCGAGTCTCCTTTCCTCTCGTGAAATTCGCTTGCACGTTAAAAGGGGGGCTCCTGAGCATCGTGACTCAGGAGCTCTTACTGGCTCTCCAGCCCTCACCCCATGGCCTTGACCACGGCATCACGACCTGGCATCAGACCAGCGGCCGAGCTCGCCGAGGGCCGGACACGAGGACGTAGAGCACTAAGGAGAGCATGAGGGGAGGGAACTCGTATGGGCCAGTCTGGCTGCGCCACACAAGTAGGCGCGCAGCCCTGGCATGACATCAGGAATCGTCGCGAAATCAACGAGATAAGTCCCGCACTCGGATCGTCTACATGTCTGGGCCTAATGGTCACTTGCGCCTTGCCGTAACCCCATTGCGGCCACTTCGACTCCCTTTCTCGCCTCACCATGGCTGCTTTAGCGCTAAGGGGGACCTCCTGAGCATCGCGCCTCAGGGGCTCTTACTGGACCTCGAGCCGCACACCTCCTGGCCTTGACCACGGCATGCGACCTGGCATACCAGCGACGGCTGTAGCCTGCCTGGGGACCGGGACCTGTCAGCGTAGAGCAACAAGCTATCACGAGGAAAGAAAGGGGGGACCAAGCCTTAACGGGACGTGCGTTCACCAAGTTTTCATAACAAGGAAGATAAGCACAAAAGACATTACAGACCCTTACATGCCCCCACGGGGTGATTCATGGTTCTTCGCAGGAAGCAAAAGCTTACACTAAGGGGAATCCTATCTACATCCTTCCGTGGCGGACGCCATCATCAACAGTGGGCCATGGAAGACCGGCGCCAACCCCATCCAGATCAGCGGTGGCGACGGCCGGACGCCGCAGCTCTGCTCCGGGTGCGGCGAGAGCTCGGGGGCACGTAGCTGTCGTCGCTCGTCTCCGGAGTCTCGTAAAGCTCAGGAGAGCTGCTGGACTCCCGGGGGCTGCTGCTACTGGAGTAGCCACGAGCGGAGCGTCGATTTGGCGCTCCTCTCGGGCAGCACTCAAGCGGCGGCCCTCGAGCATGGAAGCGTCGTACTCGAAGTGGATCGCGAGGGCGCCGCGCGGCAGACCTGCGGCGATCTCCCCCAGCCATGGGTCATGAAGATCTTGCTTGGCGGAACTGCTGATCTCCGCTCCGGTCGCCGGGCGCTGCGGTCGGCGTCCGCAGTGAGCTCGATAGGCCCCCTCGGCGGCATCACGTCGGAGAAGAACCGCGGGAAGCGGATCCAGGAGCTTGGAGGCATCGGCGCCCACAGCACCAACTCGTGCGAGGAGTCCGCGGCATCGGACCCCAGGGGCGGCGGCTCGCGTCGCCGCAGCACGGCGGCTCCAGACACGGCGTGGGCGGCGCTGCTCGTTGCTTCGTCCTCCCGAGCCCTCGGCTCGGGTGTACAAGGGTAGCGGGTACCTCGGAGGAGGCCGCTCGCACCAAGGCCTCGACACCACCTGCATCGCCGCTTCATCACGGCGATGAATCTACCTCTTCTTCGGCGGAAGAGGCCCCAGATCATCACGGGGAGCCTTTCCTTTCTCTTCAGTAGAAAACCTTCTGATAGGCGCCATTGTTGTCAGCAGTGGAGCAAGGAGGAAGAAGCAAGCGAGTGAGGAAGAGATGAGCAGCGGGGGCTCTGCCCCACTCCCCATTTATAGCAAGAGAAGGCCAACCGGCGTCTCCCATGATCGCGGGTAATGATGGTTTTCCTTGCATGTCGTAGGGAGTTGTCAAGTCGTGCAGTCGCCGAGGCAGCATGGGGAAGCGGAGACGCTCACGTCCAATCAACCGCCACTCGTCAACCAAGGCCGCAGGCTTTTGGGGCCCACGGTGCTTCGAACTTGACCCTTGGCTTCATCGCGAAGCCAAGCCCGAGCGCACCTTGGGCCCGGGGGCTACTGTCGGTGTTCTGGGAACGGGGGTCCCCAGACTTGCCTCCCTGCGGCCCACAGCGTGGCTAAGCCAGCAGGCCGTACGGCCCATCTTCATCAACAAGGCATCCAAGACCCTCGCGAGGGTCCAAACTTCACGAGGCGGATGACGCAAGACCTCCTCTGGAGTAGCCTAACCAGGCAGGCTCGCGAGGAGCGGTGATATCAAGGCAGGGCAAAACCTCACGAGGCCCTCATGACGTGAGCCATGACGAACGGCACCAGGAAGGCGCCGTGCGCGCATCGTCCTTATTTCCTCTTTGGTGCTAAGGACGCCAGCGCAGGCGAAGAGTACCGAGGCATCAGGAAAAGGTTGCTATATTGGTCAAAGAGACCAAGACCAGGAGGACGGCAAGACGGAGGTCATCGTGGAGCCCAAGCGGCGTCACCACCAAAGCTTTTCGTAGGCGTAGACCGCTTTTGTCATGATAGCTTGTACTAGTTGTCCCCCTTCAAATTCGCCCACCATTGTCGGCTCCCTTCCCGCTCGATATTTGGGAAGAGGACCAGGGCCTTTATAAATAGGTCTAGCCACCACAGTAGGAGGCATCGAATCCTCATCCGCACAAGTTCGACAAGCACAAGAGCACCTCCACCTCAGGAGGTTGTTCTTCCTTTGTACTGTTCATCATCAGCCCAAGAGGCAATCCACCACCACCACACTGGAGTAGGGTATTACACCACAACGGTGGCCTGAACCAGTATAAACCTCGTGTCTCTACGGTTATGCGAGTTCGTCGAGTTCGTCCGCGAGATCTTTGCGAGCTAGGGCGTAGATCGGTAGGAGGGAAAGACTTCGTGTGCACCCCAGTGTTCGAACCTCAAGGGTTTGCCGGTACCCCACATCCGACAGTATTCAGATCTAAAAAGAGAGAAGAAGCCATCTAGCTAATAACTATGGACCCGAAGGTCTGAGGTAAACTACTCACACTTCATCGGAGAGGCTATGGTGTTAATGTAGAAGCCCTCCGTGATTGATGCCCACTCCGGCGGAGCTCCGGAACAGGCCCCAAGATGGGATCTCACGGGTACAGAATGTTGCGGCGGTGGAATTAGGTTTTTGGCTCCGTATCTGGTAGTTTGGGGGTACGTAGGTATATATAGGAGGAAGGAGTACGTCGGTGGAGCAACAGGGGGGCCACGAGGGTGGAAGGCGCACCTAGGGGGGTAGGCGCGCCCCCTACCTCGTGCCCTCCTGGTTGATGTGTTGAGGTAGGGTCCAAGTCCTCTGGATCACGTTCGTTCCAAAAATCACGTTCACAAAGGTTTCATTCCGTTTGGACTCCGTTTGATATTCTTTTTCTGCGAAACTCTAAAATAGGCAAAAAAAACAACAATTCTAGGCTGGGCCTCCGGTTAATAGGTTAGTCCCAAAAATAATATAGAAGTGTATAATAAAGCCCAATAATGTCCAAAACATAATATAATATAGCATGGAACAATAAAAAATTATAGATACGTTGGAGACGTATCAAGCATCCCCAAGCTTAATTCTTGCTCGTCCTCGAGTAGGTAAATGATAAAAACAGAATTTTTGATGTGGAATGCTACTAGGCATAATTTCAATGTAATTCTTCTTAATTGTGGTATGAATATTTAGATCCAAAAGATTCAAGATAAAAGTTCAATATTGGCATAAAAATAATAATACTTCAAGCATACTAACTAAGCAATTATGTCCTCTCAAAATAACATGGCCAAAGAAAGTTCATCCCTACAAAATCATATAGTTTACTCATGCTCCATTTTCGTCACACAAGAATGCTCTCATCATGCACAACCCCGATGACAAGCCAAGCAATTGTTTCATACTTTTGTAATCTCAAACTTTTTCAACCTTCACGCAATACATGAGGGTGAGCCATGGATATAGCACTATGGGTGGAATAGAATATAATGATGGGGGTTATGTAGAGAAGACAAAAAAGGGAGAAAGTCTCACATCAACGAGGCTAATCAATGAGCTATGGAGATGCCCATCGAATGATGTTAATGCAAGGAGTAGGGATTGCCATGCAACGGATGCACTAGAGGTATAAATATATGAAAGCTCAACAAAATAAACTAAGTGGGTTTGCATCCAACTTGCTTGCTCACGAAGACCTAGGGCACTTGAGGAAGCCCATTGTTGGAATATACAAGCCAAGTTCTATAATGAAAAATTCCCTCTAGTATATGAAAGTGACAAAACAAGAGACTCTCTATCATGAAGATTATGGTGCTACTTTGAAGCACAAGTGTGGTAAAAGGATAGTAACATTGTCCCTTCTCTCTTTTTCTCTCATTTTTTTGGGGCCTTCTCTCTTTTTTTTTGGCCTTCTCTTTTTTTTATTCCTCACTTGGGACAATGCTCTAGAAAATGATGATCATCACAATTTTATTTATTTACAACTCAATGATTACAACTCGATACTAGAACAAAGTATGACTCTATATGAATGCCTCCGGCGGTGTACCGGGATATGCAATGAACCAAGAGTGACATGTATGAAAGAATTATGAATGGTGGCTTTGCCAGAAATACTATGTCAACTACATGATCATGCAAAGCAATATGACAATGATGAAAGTGTCATGATAAACGGAACGGTGGAAAGTTGCATGGCAATATATCTCGGAATGGCTATGGAAATGCCATAATAGGTAGGTATGGTGGCTGTTTTGAGGAAGATATAAGGAGGTTTATGTGTGAAAGAGCGTATCATATCACGGGGTTTGGATGCACCGTGAAGTTTGCACCAACTCTCAATGTGAGAAAGGGCAATGCAGTGCATCGAAGAGGCTAGCAATGATGGAAAGGTGAGAGTGTGTATAATCCATGGACTCAACATTAGTCATAAAGAACTCACATACTTATTGGAAAAATATACAAGTCATCAAAAACCAAGCACTACGCGCATGCTCCTAGGGGGATAGATTGGTAGGAAAAGATCATCGCTTGTCCCCGACCGCCACTCATAAGGAGGACACTCAAAGAACACCTCATGTTTCAAATTTGTTACATAACGTTTACCATACGTGCATGCTACAGGACTTGCAAACTTCAACACAAGTATTTCTCAAATTCACAACTACTCAACTAGCACAACTTTGATATCACTACCTCCATGTCTCAAAACAATCATCAAGCATCAAACTTCTCTTAGTATTCAACGCACTCATAAGAAAGTTTTTACTAGTCTTGAATACCTAGCATATTAAGATTATTTAAGAAAATTACCATGCTATTTAAAGCTCTAAAAATAATCTAAGTGAAACATGAGAGATCAATAGTTTCTTTAAAACAAATCCACCACTGTGCTCTAAAAGATATAAGTTAAGTATTAGAGCAAAAACTATATAACTCAAAAGATATAAGTGAAGCATATAGAGTATTCTAATAACTACCGAATCATGTGTGTGTATCTCAAAAGGTGTGTGCAGCAAATATGATTGTGGTAAACTAAAAAACAAAGACTCAAATCATACAAGACGCTCCAAGCAAAACACATATCATGTGGTGAATAAAAATATAGCTCCAAGTAAAGTTACCGATGGAAGTAGACAAAAGAGGGGATGCCTTCCGGGGCATCCCCAAGCTTTGGCTTTTAGGTGTCCCTAGATTATCTTGGGGGTGCCGTGGGAATCCCCAAGCTTAGGCTCTTGCCACTCCTTGTTCCATAATCCATCAAATCTTTCACCCAAAACTTGAAATCTTCACAACACAAAACTCAGCAGAAAATCTCGTGAGCTCCGTTAGCGAAAGAAAACAAAAGACCACTTCAAGGTACTGTAATGAACTCATTATTTATTTATATTGGTGTTAAACCTACTGTATTACAACTTCTCTATGGTTTATAAACTATTTTACTAGCCATAGATTCATCAAAATAAGCAAACAACACACGAAAACAAAATCTGTCAAAAACAGAACAGTCTGTAGTAATCTGTAACTAACGCAAACTTCTGGAACTCCAAAACTTCAGCCAAAATAGGACGACCTAGGAAATTTGTTTATTGATCAGCAGCAATTGGAATCAATATTTTATCACGTTCTGGTGATTTTTAACAATTGTTTTTGTGAACAGAAAGTTTCTGGAATTTTCTGCAAGATGAAATAACTATCATCCAAGAAGATCCTATAGGTTTAACTTGGCACAAACACTAATTAAAACATAAAAACACATCTGACCAGAGGCTAGAACAAATATTTATTCCTAAACAGAAGCAAAAAACAAAAAACTAAAAATAAAATTGGGTTGCCTCCCAACAAGCGCTATCGTTTAACGCCCCTAGCTAGGCATAAAAGCAAGGATAGATCTAGGTATTGCCATCTTTAGTTTTAGGGTAGAAAAGGGCAAACTCGTTATCTATGGAATTAATATTTCTATTTTGATAAAGCACGTGGATATTAATGGTAGAAGAAAGATTAAGCACATTGCGGAAATTGGCATCTAGGCTAGCTTTTATTTCTTTGATAGATTCGTTTTGGTAAGAGAGCAAAAGGGATGTGGATTCAACTTTCTTATTCATGGGGTGCCCAAATATAGTTTTCATATTTTCATAGGTATATATGGGGTCCCCTTCAAGAAAACCCTCTTCAAAAATAGAATCTAAAACTTGTTTGAACGAAGCGGGCAACCCAACATAAAAGCTTTTTAAGTAAACCTCAATTTGATATTGGGGTAAATAGCTATCCCGGATCCTTAACAGCCTATCCCAAGCATCTTTCAAAGATTCATCGAGTATAACGAAAAATTCCAGAATCATCTTCATCAAAATTATTAGGATTCTCACTGATAACTCTGGCAGGTTTTTCCATAGTATCTCTATTTATGAGTTTAGATAAAATAGCAGGATTGTCTAAAGCGCTAAAACTCGGGAGAGAAACCCCAACCCTTTTTGATACTGACATGGCGAAAGGAAGGCAGGCGGAAAAGAGAGGGCGAATAAAACGGTAAGGGTGAAGTGGGGGAGAGGAAAACGAGAGGCAAATGGAAAATAATGTAATGCGGGAGATAAGGATTTGTGATGGGTACTTGGTATGTTGACTTTTGCGAAGACCTCCCCGGCAACGGCGCCAGAAATCTTTCTTGCTACCTCTTGAGCACTGCGTTGGTTTTCCCTTGAAGAGGAAAGGGTGATGCAGCAAAGTAGCGTAAGTATTTCCCTCAAATTTTGAGAACTAACGTATCAATCCGGTAGGAGGCCACGCACGAGTCCCTCGCACCTACACAAACAAATAAATCCTCGCAACCAACGCGATAAGGGGTTGTCAATCCCTACACGTTCACTTACGAGAGTGAGATCTGCTAGATATGATAAGATAATATTTTTGGTATTTTTATGATAAATATGCAAAGTAAAGAAAGTAAAATATAACGTCGCCAGAAATAGCTTATTGTCGGGAGATTAATATGATGGAAAATAGACCCGGGGGCCATAGGTTTCACTAATGGCTTCTCTCAAGAGCATAAATATTTATGGTGGGTGAACAAATTACTATTGAGAAATTGACAAAATTGAGCATAGTTATGAGAATATCTAGGTTCGATCATGTATATAGGCATCACGTCTGAGACAACTAGACCGACTCCTGCCTGCATCTACTACTATTACTCCACACATCGACTGCTATCCAGCATGCATCTAGAGTATTAAGTTCATAAGAACAGAGTAACGCTTTAAGCAAGATGACATGATGTAGAGGGATAAATTCATGCAATATGATAAAAACGCCATTTTGTTATCCTCGATGGCAACAATACAATACGTGCCTTACTGCCCCTGCTGTCACTGGGAAAGGACACCGCAAGATTGAACCCAAAGCTAAGCACTTCTCCCGTTGCAAGAAAGATCAATCTAGTAGGTCAAACCAAACTGATAATTCGAAGAGACATGCAAAGATAACCAATCATACATAAAATAATTCAGAGAAGATTCAAATATTGTTCATAGATAAACTTGATCATAAACCCATAATTCATCGGTCTCAACAAACACACCGCAAAAGAAGATTACATTGAATAGATCTCCACGAGAGAGGGGGAGAACATTGTATTGAGATCCAAAAAAAGAGAAGAAGCCATCTAGCTAATAACTATGGACCCGAAGGTCTGAGGTAAACTACTCACACTTCATCGGAGAGGCTATGGTGTTGATTTAGAAGCCCTCCGTGATTGATGCCCCCTCCGGCGGAGCTCCGGAACAGGCCCCAAGATGGGATCTCATGGGTACAAAATGTTGCGGCGGTGGAATTAGGTTTTTGGCTCCGTATCTGGTAGTTTGGGGGTACGTAGGTATATATAGGAGGAAGGAGTACGTCGGTGGAGCAATAGGGGGCCCACGAGGGTGGAGGGCGCACCTAGGGGGGTAGGCGCGCCCCCTACCTCGTGCCCTCCTGGTTGATGTCTTGACGTAGGGTCCAAGTCCTCTGGATCACGTTCGTTCCAAAAATAACGTTCACAAAGGTTTCATTCCGTTTGGACTCCGTTTGATATTCTTTTTCTGCGAAACTCTGAAATAGGCAAAAAAAACAACAATTCTAGGCTGGGCCTCCGGTTAATAGGTTAGTCCCAAAAATAATATAGAAGTGTATAATAAAGCCCAATAATGTCCAAAACAGAATATAATATAGCATGGAACAATAAAAAATTATAGATACGTTGGAGACGTATCAAGACCGTACGATGTCCATCCAAGGGCCGTAGTGCTTCTTCAACCTCTTGTCTTCTTGCTCCAGCCGCCCAAACCAGCGCCGGTGGGACTTCCTGCTCTCGCCTCCCGTGGCCGGCTATGCTGCCGCACAGGCCGCACCGCCCCACCCTACTCCATTGCTGGCTAGGCCATTCCTCTACTCACCCACACCTCCTGTTATTTTCCGGCGACGGCAGCCAAACCAGTAAACCCTCATACTCCCCACCGCGTGGGCAACCACTGACGAGTCTTCCCCGGCTCCGTGTCGTGCCCTTCCTAGGCCTCGCCGTCGTCCACCGCCCTGGTGCTGTCGGCGCGCCGTGGTCAACATGGTCAACGAACGACATCCATCGGACGTGGACTGTATGTGGAGAGGCTGACAGCTGGGTCCATGGCCGCAACAAGGAAGTGCCTCCTTATTACGTGGGAAATAATGATTCCTCTACCTGATAGTAGGGACCCACTTGACGGGCCACCGTATTTTGCAAAAAAAACGTTTCCCCCTGACTGCTGGGACCCACCAGCTACATCTTCGCACGCAAGGAAGTGCCTGACAGTCGGGACCCACCTGGTCAAAGCGTACGTAGCATTGTCATTTTGGTCGCGAACATGTACGTACATACGCTCGGTCTATCTGGAGGCTGCAGCGATGAACCATGGCCGTGTAAGGAAGGGCACGTTTCGTAGTATAGGCGCGCACGTGTCATAGTAGAGGCGCGCACGTAGCATGTACACGTACGTACAGCCAGGGTGCAAGAAAGAAAATACTGCCACGTACGTACATACGGGAGGGGTCTCGAACGCCTAATCGCGCATACGTACGGCCAGGGCTTGTGTACATGGCTGGGTCGGAATGGAGAAACTGCGTCGTCGTGTTCATGGGGAGCCAACCGGCTGGGTCGGAACGGAGTGCGTCGTCATGTTCATCGGGAGCCACCCGGCTTGGACGGTATAGCCGATGGAAACGAGGCCTGCCGTACCGCAGAACGGAGGAAACTACCTTGTGTTCGACCGGCCATGGTCGAAAAGGGATCCTGTTCATCGGGAGGGGTCTGGCGTACCGCAAAATGGAGGAAACAGACTTCTCTTGGTCGAAACGGGGTCATGTTAATCGGGAGGGGTGTGGCGTACCGCAAAACGGAGGAAACGGACTTGTGTTGGAGCGCTACAGTCGAAACGGGGGTCCTGTTCATCGGGAGGGGTGTGGCGTACCACAAAACAGGACTCCACGGGATACTGTTCATCTCCACCGTCGACCTCCTCTAGCCTCCACGGGCTACTGTTCATCCACCATCGACCTCCTCCAGCCTCCACCTGCGACTGTTCATCCACGGGCTCCTGTTCATCCAGCCTCCACCACGCGCTCCTCCACCGGCTACTGTTCAACCAGCCCTCTCCATTGGGTCCTGTTCAACCACCCTCCACGGGCTACTGTTCATCCAGCCCTCCACCGGCTACTGTTCAACCAGCCCTCCACGGGGTCGTCATGTTCATCCAGCCCTCCACTGGGTCCTATTCATCCACCCCTCCACGGGGTCCTGTTCATCCACCGGCTCGATCGATCGGGGTCCTGTTCATCCAGCGGCAACACCATGGGGTCCTGTTCATCCAACCCCCCACCGGGAATTGTTCATCCAAACCCCCAGCAATGCTCACTGTTCATCCAGAGGCATCATCAATCGGCTTTAGTTAGCAGCAGTAGCGAAGGAATCACTCGGGTTCAGTTAAAAGCAAGGGATCGATCGATTGCTCGGGTTCAGTAATGTGTAGCCTGCAGTACAATCGCTCGGGTTAAGTTAGAGCCCAATGCCTCGCTCGGGTTCAGTTGGAGTGCAACACCTCGCACAAGCGTGTACGTGTATGAGAGAAACGCGCATCGCTCGGCTCCCGACCACCCACCCTAACCGGGAACTCCCCGATATTTTCCTCGCCCTCGCTTCTAGCACGGTTTTTCCATCATGGACGGCCCAAAGAATGTCATGTAGCTGCGTCTCCGGCCCGCCCAGGACGAAAAGCCCATTTTCTGTCATGATTTTTTTTCAGAGAAGTAGGAGCCCACCACATCTTTGATGATATCGGGTTTTGTCACAATTATCATCATAGAAGTGTCATAAGCATGACAGAAAAAAATTTGTTCGGCCCAAAATGTCACAGATTTGTCTTTTTTTTGTAGTGTATATAGTGTTGAGAACCATGTTAAAATAGAGATTAGAGTGGGGAGAAGAGGTGTTACACCGCTGCATAGAGGGGGAGAGAGTTGGTGATGACGGCGGCGAAGTTGTTGGTGTAGATCATCGTCACGATGATGGCCCCGGCGGCGTTCCGGCGCCACCGGGAGAGAGGGGGAGAGAGCCCCCTCCTTTTTCTTCTTCCTTGACCTTCCCCCTAGATGGAAGAAGGGTTTCCTCCCTGGTCCATAGTCTCCATGGCAGCGAAGGGGCGGGAGCCCCTCTGAGATTGGATCTCTCTCTCTCTCTCTCTTTGTGTTTCGTTCTGTTTCTGCGCTCCCAGAATCTGGCCTTTCACTGTTTCTTAAATTTTCCGGAGATCCGTAACTCCGATTGGGCTGAAATTTTAACACGTTTTTATCCGGATATTAGCTTTCTTGCGCCAGAAGAAGGGCACCAACCGCCTTACAGTGTGACCACAAGGGCCCAGGGCGCACCCTCTGCCTTGTGGCCCCCTCGGGCATCATCTCGCGTTGATTCTTTTTCCCAAAATTCACATATATTCCAAAAAAATATTTGTAAGTTTTTATCGCGTTCGGACTCTGTTTGATATAGATTTAATGCGAAACACGTTTTGCGGTACGCCACACCCCTCCCGATGAACAGTACCCCTGTTTCGACCGCAACGCTCCAACACAAGTCTGTTTCCTCCGTTTTGCGGTACGCCACACCCCTCCCGATCAACAGGACCCCGTTTTGACCGTAGGAGGTCCGTGTCCTCCGCTTTTGGCAGACGCCGCACTTCTCCCAATGAACAGGATCCCGTTTCGACCGTGGCCGGTTGAACACAAGGCCGTTTCCACTGTTCTGCGGTACGCCAGGCCTCGTTTCCATCAGCTGTTCCGTTGCCTCCCCATGAATACGACAACGGTGCAGCTTCTCCGTTCCGACCCAGCCATGTACACGAGCCCTGGCCGTACGTATACGCGAGTAGGCGTTCGAGACCCTGCCCGTATGTGTGTATGTGGCCGTATTTACTTTCTTGCACCTTGGCCAATGTACGTACCTGAACATGCTATGTGCACGCCTCTACTACGACACGTGCCCTTCCTTACTCGGCCACGGTTCATCGCTATTGCCTGCAGACAGACCGATCGACCAATATGTACGTACATGTTTGCCACCAGAATGACAACTGTATGTACGATTCGACTAGGTGGGTCCCGACTGTCAGCCACTTCCTTGCGTGCGAAGATGTAGCTGGTTGGTCCCAGCAGTCAGGGGGCGAATCATTTTTTTGCCCGTAATATGGACGCACTTCCTTGCGTGCGAAGATGTAGCTGGTGGGTCCCAACGATTGGGGAAACGTTTTTCGTGAAATACGGTCGCCCGTCCGGTGGGTCCTCGCTATCGTGGAGGAATCATTATTTTCCACGTAATAAGGAGGCACTTCCTTGCTGCGGCCGTGGACCCACTGTCGACCTCTCCACGACAAGACTCTTCCGATGGAAGTCGTTCCTTGACCACGTTGACCACGCCACGGCGAGAGCACCAGGTCGGTGGACGACGGCGAGGCCTTGGAAGGGGACGATGCGGAGCCGGGGAAGACGTGGCAGTGGAAGCCCACGCGGAGAGGAGTACGAGGGTTCACTGGTTCGGCTTTGGTGTGAGCCTGCCGTCGCCGCAGGGCCTGGCTAGCGGTGGGAGTAGTAGGGGCGGTGAGGCCTCAACGGCAGCACAGCCGGCCATTGGAGGCAGGAGCAGGCGGTCTCGCCGGCGCTGGTTTGGGCAGTTGGTGCAAGAAGAGCAGCGATTGAAGAAACAGCAGGACCGTTCGATTCAAATCCAACGGTCACTGCTGCTAGAATCGTTTGTTGACTAAGTTGACAAAGCCCTGCGTACGGGTCAACTTAGTAGGCCTGTGTCAGGCTCCGAACCGGTGCGCCCCAGATGTCAGTGGGAGAAATCATTTTTTCGCATAATAAGGAGGCAATTGATTGCGTGCGGCCAGGCCAGCAGAGGGAGTAGGGTGGGCCGGTGAAGCCTGCGCGGCAGCACAGCGGGCCACAAGAGGAGGGAGCAGGCAGTCCCGCCAACGCTGGTTTAGGCGGCTGGAGCAGGAAGATTCGTGTGTTGACTGACAAAGCCTTGCGTAAACAAGTCAGCCTCGAAATTTGTGGCGTGTACAGCCCATTCTCTATTGTTTTTATAATTTTTACTCATTTTCTAATTCATATGGAATTTATTGCAGCCCATTTTCCATTTTTAGAATTGCTGCCCATTTTCTGGTCAGTACCAGGATTAAAAAATTGAACTAAAAATGTGCGAAATTTTGAAATTCGCAATTTTTTCTAGGGAACAAAATATTCTTAATCGAAAAATTATTAGCCATACTAAAAAAATTTAAAAATAAGTTAGTAGTATGTCATGTTAAAATCCAATGAAATATAAAATATCAGTGAAGAACAAAAACAAAAAAAGAAACTAATTTTCCCATTTACTTTTAACAGATACTGACCAAACTCTTTGGCCAGGCCGGAATGCATCCCTCCTCGTCTTCAAAGATTTGCAGCCCAGTAAGTCGGAGAAAACAAATAGGCCTAGCTTGGGTATTCTTCAAAAAGAAATAGTGGCCTACCTATTTTCCCAAAGAAAAAACTGCTGGCCTGGTCATGTTGTTAGACGGGCCACAGAGATCGCACAACCCAGTTTATAGCCTGCTCCTCCGAACAAATCCTCAAAAAAAATTGTGCAATTCTGTCGTTAATTGACTATACATTGAAAATGATGTGGGTCCCAGATATCAGTAGGGTGTATTAGAGTAAAAAAACGATGGGTGCATCTGAGTAGTAAAAGAGGCGCTTTACTTTTGTTCGGGAGTGGACCTGGTGGGTCCGTACTGTCATACTCACATCTAGAGTCCTCTCCCGATTCACTATGTTGACAGGGCCGGACGGCGGCGCCGCGGCGAGCGCACCAAGGCGGAGGATGAAGTGATGTCGCCAATGTGTTGGGTTGGGTTGAACATTCTTATTGAAAATTAAAAATGGACCGGAACTATTTAAGATTTTGACTACGATTTGCATGGGTCCGCTGGTTGTAGGAAGAAAATGATGGGAGAAAGAAGACTGGCCGCTATCTTTGCCTAAGAATTATATCGACTAAATGTAACGACACTATCATAGGAAATAATATCCTCCTGTTAAATCATGAATTTAAAGAACTGGTGCATGAGCATTTAGCTTTATTTATTTATTTATTTACTTACTTATTTATGTTTAGGGGACCATGAGCATGTACCTGGGCCAGATTCATGTGAGAGCTTCCCTTCCAGTTAATTATGGGCTCCTCTATTGGGTCTTCATCAGTGGGTTGCATGTTATCAACAAGTGGAAAATGTGTTCCGTACAAAAAATAGTATGCGCTACGTACGGTATGGGGCATTAAAGGATCGGACCATGCAACAACTTCCAAACATTGTGTTTGTCATTCTAACAACACATTTATTCAACCAACAGACGAAATATAATACTGATTGTACATTGAAAACAGCAGCATCAGCAACCAGGGGTGGGGGTGCAACACAAGCAATAAGCAGGCCAGAAGAGTGAAGACGCAACTCTCTCTTCCAAACCAAACATCAGCCATCATTAGAAAAGGGCTACCAAAAAAGAACAAGTGTATGCATTAAACTAAATAAAGATGCTACTACACCAAGTGTACGCATCTAACTAATTGGCTCAGTTAGACGTTACTATTTATTAAGCTGTGGAGATTGGCTGACGGCTTGAACCAGATGGATGCCTGACGGGGGAAACATCAGCCAGCGGGTCGAAGTCTGATACTTGTGTAACATCCCAAATTTTCAATTTGGAATGTTATATATAGATCATCATTGCATATCATATTTTATTGCATTTTGGGCTTGATCCTAGAAATTTCACGCAACTCAAGGACCCACGGAGAGAGTTGGAGATTTCATTATTTTCATATTTGAGTTTTCTCAAATTTTGAAAATAGGATCATTTGATTTTATTTATTTTATCTTCAATTATTTCTATTATAAAAATATGAGAGAGGGAATAAAATGACTTTCCCAAAAAAAGAAATATTGAAGGTTTAATAAAAAATCAAATAAGATTTTATTTTGGAGTTTATCGCTATTTTATTTGAATTTAGGAAAAATGTGCGTTTTTCAAAATTTCATTTAGGCCCCAAATAAATGTTCACCTTGTCCGGCTTGATTTTAGAAGTCGGGGAAAATTTATTTCGGGATTTTTGGAGTCCGTTTAGTATTTCTTTTGTTTGTTTTTCTGCGCGAAATTATTTTAAAAAAACGAACCGACCTAACCGGGCCGTGTCAGTCCGGGACTCCGACCCGGCCGGCCCTTTAAGAGCCGGAGGCCCGAGCCGCCAGCCCCGCCCCCGAAACCCTAGCGCCGCCCGCCACTGGGCCATTGCTCCTGGCCGCCAAAATCGAGCTCTCGCACCTCTACAAATCCCTGCTTCTCTCTGCGAAGGGCCTATCTATTTACTTTTATGTTGAGTCATCACCCTCTTATTAAAAAGCACTAATTTGGAGAGCACAAATTGTCATTTGCATTCATTATCGTTAATTTATATCGTATGACTATGATTGGATCTCTTTTACCATGAATTACAATGTCTAGTCACCCTTGATCTTTAAAGGTGCTCTGCATTTATGTTTTATGGTCTCGAGAAAGGGCTAGCGAGATACCATCTTGTTATATCATATTATGATTGTTTTGAGAAAGTGTTGTCATCCGAGATTTATTGTTATGGCTTGCTAGCTGATTATGTTATTGATATGAGTAAACATGAGATCTGAGAATTATTGCAAATGTGGTTAGTTATGATCTTTGCTGAAAACCTGAATGCTGGCTTGCCATAGGTACAACAACAAGAGCAAACAGAGTTTGTAAAAGTTTTTCTTTTTCTCTTTCAGTTTGTCAACTGAATTGCATGAGGACAAGCAAGGGTTTAAGCTTGGGGGAGTTGATACGTCTCCGTCGTATCTACTTTTCCAAACACTTTTACCCTTGTTTTGGACTCTAACTTGTATGATTTGAATGGAACTAACCGGACCGACGCTGTTTTCAGCAGAATTGCCATGATGTTGTTTTATGTGCGTAAAACAAAAGTTCTCGGAATGACCTGAAAATCCACGGATGTCTTACAAAAATAAAAAATCCTTGCCAAAGATGAAGACCAGGGGCCCCACACTCGCCCACGACGGTGGCGCGCCTCCCCGGGCGCGCCTCACCTCGTGGCCCTCGAGACCCTCCGACGCCAACTCCAACTCCATATATTGGCTTTCGGGAGAAAACAAATCAGAGAGAAGAAATCATCGCTTTACGACACGGAGCCGCCGCCAAGCCCTAATCTCTCTCGGGAGGGCTGATCCGAGTCCGCTCGGGCTCTGGAGAGGGGGATTCGTCGCCGTCGTCATCATCAACCATCCTCCATCACCAATTTCATGATGATCACCGCCGTGCGTGAGTAATTCCATAATAGGCTTGCTGGACGGTGATGGGTTGGATGAGATTTATCATGTAATCGAGTTAGCTTTGTTAGGGTTTGATCCCTAGTATCCACTATGTTCTGAGATTGATGTTGCTATGACTTTGCTATGCTTAATTCTTGTCACTAGGGCCCGAGTGCCATGAATTCAGATCTGAACCTATTATGTTTTCATGAATATATGTGTGTTCTTGATCCTATCTTGCAAGTTATAGTCACCTATTATGTGTTATGATCCGACAACCCCGAAGTGATAATAATCGGGATACTTCTCAGTGATGACCATAGTTTGAGGAGTTCATGTATTCACTATGTGCTAATGCTTTGTTCCGATTCTCTATTAAAAGGAGGCCTTAATATCCCTTAGTTTCCAATAGGACCCCGCTGCCACGGGAGGGTAGGACAAAAGATGTCATGCAAGTTCTTTTCCATAAGCACGTATGACTATATTCAGAATACATGCCTACATTACATTGATGAATTGGAGCTAGTTCTGTGTCACCCTATGTTATGATTGTTACATGACGAACCGCATCCGGCATAACTATCCATCACTGATCCGGTGCCTACGAGCTTTCCATATACTGGTTTACGCTTATTTACTTTTCCGTTGCTACTGTTACAATCACTACAAAAATACCAAAAACATTACTTTTGATGTCTTTACTTTTGTTATCGTTACCACCACTATCATATTACTTTGCTACTAAACACTTTGCTGCAGATACTAAGTTCCAGGTGTGGTTGAATTGACAACTCAGCTGCTAATACTTGAGAATATTCTTTGGCTCCCCTTGTATCGAATCAATAAATTTGGGTTGAATACTCTACCCTCGAAAACTGTTGTGATCCCCTATACTTGTGGGTTATCAAGACCTTTTTCTGGTGCCGTTGCCGGGGAGCATAGCTCTATTCTTTGAGTCACTTGGGATTTATATCTGCTGGACACTATGAAGAACTTGAAAGACGCTAAGACAACAATTTATCCCTCAACTACGAGGGGAGGTAAGGAACTGCCATCTAGCTCTGCACTTGATTCACCTTCTGTTATGAGTAAGCTAGCAACACCTAAACCTGCTTACGCTATTCGTTCCGATATGTCGCATGTTATTGATGATGCCACTTCGCTATGCATGATACTTATGATGAAACAACTTCTATGCTTGATACCATCGTGCCCTTGGTGAATTTCTAGATGAACAAATTTGTAGGTCTAGAGAAAGAGAAATTATTGAAACGGAATACAATGATGAAAGTGATGATGAAAATATGCCTGCTATTCCTGAGGGTTATCTTTTTGATGCGGAACCTTCTGCAGCTTTTTTGCTTGCCAGGATAGATACGAACTTAAGAGGCTGCTAGTTAATTGGAGTAAAGAATCTCTTAGAGATAGGATGACACCTGAACCTGCTTTTGCTACTTCACCTATCTGTGTTCCTGATAAGGATTATGAATTCTCTGTTGATCCAGATATAATTACTTTGGTTGAATCTGATCTTTTTTATGGCTATGAATCTGAAACTGTTGTGGCACATCTTACTAAGTTAAATGATATAGCTGCCCTGTTCACTAATGATGAGAGATCGTGCTACTTTTATATACTCAAAATATGTCCGTTCTCATTAAAGGGTGATGCTAAGATGTGGTTTAATTCTCTTGATCCTGGTTGTAAAGCGTAGTCCCTGTGATATGATTTATTACTTCTCGCAAAATATTTCCCTGCTCATAAGAAACAAGCTGCTTTGAGGGAAATATACAACTTCATGCAAATTGAAGAAGAGAGTCTCCCACAAGCTTGGGGGAGGCTTCTCAAGTTACTTAATGCTTTGCCTGATCATCCTCTTAAGAAACCTAAAATACTTGATATCTTTTATAATGGACTAATCGATGCTTCCAGAGATTACCTTGATAGTTGTGATGGTTCTCTTTTCAGGGAAAGAACACCGGATGAAGCTGAAATTCTATTGAATAATATGTTGACAAATGAAAATAATTGGGCACCTCCTGAGCCAACTCCCGAGCCAAGACTGAGCCACCATTCGAGTCTATTCCTAAACCAACTCCAAAGAAGAGAGGTGTTCTATTTCTGGAGTCCACGAAGATATGCAAGAGGCAAAGAAATCTATGAAAGAAAAATGTATTAAAGCTGAAGATGTTATAAATTTACCTCCTATTGAAGAAATACATGGTCTTAATTTACCGCCTGTTGAAGAAGTGTATGATCTCAATTCTTTATTCACTGAAGAACCTCCTGATCCTGATATCATGACACAGGTAGTAAAGGTAAATTCTCTCTATAGATATGATAAAGCTGAAGTTCCTCCTACTAAAATTGCTAGTCAGTGCTTGGATGAGTTTGACAACTTTATGTTTAAGCAAGATGACTTTAATGCTTATTTTGGTAGACAATTAAAACATAATACCTTTATGATTAAACGCTTGAGTGATTATATGGCTAATATTAGAGGTGAACTTCAACTTGTTAGCAAACATGTTTCTATGGTTACCACTCAAGTAGAACAAGTACTTAAAGCTCAGAAAGAAGTGCTTGATGAAATGAATAGTAAGAAAAATGATTATGTTGTTAGAGTGGCTACTAGAACTGGTAGAACGATTCAGGAACCTTTGTATCCTGAAGGCCACCCTAAGAGAATCGAGCAAGATTCTCAGAGAAATAATATTGATATGCCTAGTTCTTCTAAAAGGAAGAAAAAGAAAAATGATAGAACTGTGCAAACTTCTAGTGAACCTGTTCTTGAACCACCGACAATCCAAATGATACCTCTATGTCCGATGTCAAACACAATCTGGTAATGAACATGAACCTAGTGAAAATATTAATGATGATGTTCATGATGATGCTCAACCTAGTAATGATAATGATGTAGAAGTTGAGCCTGCTGTTGATCTTGATAACCCACAATCAAAGAATCACTTCGTTGCTAGGAAACATGGTAAAGCAAGAGAACCATGGGTTCAGAAACCCATGCCTTTTCCTCCCAAACCATCCAAGAAAAAGGATGATGAGGATTTTGAGCGCTTTGCTGAAATGATTAGACCCATGTTTTTGCGTATGCGATTGACTGATATGCTCAAAATGAATCCTTATGCAAAATATATGAAAGATATTGTTACAAATAAAAGAAAGATACCGAAAGCTGAAATTTCCACCATGCTTGCTAATTATACTTTTAAGGGTGGAATATCAAAGAAACTTGGAGATCCAGGAGTACCTACTATACCATGCTCCATTAAAAGAAATTATGTTAAAACTGCTTTATGTGATCTGGGAGCCGGTGTTAGTCTTATGCCTCTCTCTTTATATCGTAGACTTGACTTGAATAAGTTGACACCTACTGAAATATCTTTGCAAATGGTTGATAAATCAACTGCTATAATTGTCGGTATTTGTGAGGATGTGCTGTTGTGGTTGCAAACGTTACTATTTTAACGGACTTTGTTATTCTTGATATTCCCGAGGATGATAGTATGTCTATTATTCTTGGAAGACCTTTCCTTAATACTGCAGGGCTGTTATTGATTGCAACAAAGGCAATGTCACTTTTCATGTTAATGGTAATGAGCGACGGTACACTTTCTGAGGAAGCAACCTCAAGTTCATAGTATCAACTCTATTGGAAAAATTCCATCGATTATATTTGGAGGTTTTGAATTTCCTCTCCCTACTGTCAAGAAGAAATATGATATACTTATTATTCGGGATGTGCATATCCCCGTTGAGGTAACATAGTGTTATTCGAAATTTCTCCGGTTCTATGTTAATCGGAATGAGTTTGTTAACAAGACTTGATCAACCTTGTTAGTGGATTCTTTTTGATGAGCATGAGATGGATGAAACTAGAAGCACAACCTTCTCGTACCCTCTTTATATTTTCTGTTACTTAGTAGAAATAAAGTAAAATAGTATTTTTCCGTCTGCTTCTCGACTTATCCGTGCAATATAAAAATATCCCAAAAATAAAAGTCCTCAGAATGACATGCCAATTTAATATGATTTTTTCAGGAATATTTGAGGATTTACTGTGCAAAAATTACCGCGGGGGGAGCTGCCACCTGGCCACGAGGGTGGAGGGCGCGCCCTACCCCCCTGGGCACGCCCCCTGCCTCTTGGGCCCATGCTGGCCCTCCGCCACTTATCACTGCACCCATCTTCTTCCTCTGCCTCACACAAACCCGAAAAACCAACTCAAGCTCGTGTTCCAGCCACTTTTGCTGCGACTTTCGATCTCCTTGCTCAAAGCACCTCTCGCAAAACTGCTTGGGGAGATTGTTCCTTGAAATAATGAAGAGACTTTTGAGGGGCTCGTCGAGCCGAAGCTCGAAGGAAAAACAAAAGGAAGAAGAGAAGAAGCCCAAATTTAATTTGGCTCGCATCATGGAGGTCGGCCGTGAATGGCCTTCCGATGACTTCTTGAGGAGAGCCGGGATTTATGAGGATTTCTATTTATTGATTGAGAACGCCGGCCTCACCGACTTCCTCCGCGACCAACGTCATCAGTATCTCTTACTCACAAATACTTTTGTGTAGAACTTCTACTTTTTCCCTAAGAAATCACCTCCAACAATAGAGTTTCATTAATATGACGTTGTTAAGGAGATGACATTAGCTGAATTTTGCGAGGTTTGCAAAATACCTTTTGAGGGCACCTTAGATGAACCACACCGTAATGAAGTGGAAGCTTTTATTAACACTATCACTGTGGGAGAAACCAGGAAGGTTTACGATGCAAGAATTACTAGCATACATTTTCCTGCTCGCTACTTTTGCCTTATTTGCTAGTCCTTGCTTGATTGGTCACGGGAACTATGGAAACCTTAGTGTTCCTGATATTATTATTTTGTTCCATGGTTTATACCGCAATAACTCTGTTAGTATGGGGGGAATTGTTGCTAGACGGTTAAGTCTGAACCATACTAAGGGCCCCATCTTTGGAGGCATTTATGCTTCACGCCTAGCTGAATATTTTGAAATACCTATTAGGCATGAGGAGAAAGAAGAAACAACGTTGCCCCGTGCTTATTTAGATTATAAGAGTATGCTAGTGCATGATTTTCTTGTTAAGAGTCGTGAAGGGGAGCTCAAATATAAATTGTACTTTGATAAACATCACCCTGAGACTATTACTTTGCCTGCTCCCTCTTTGTTTAACTTGTCTATAGGTCCTTACATCGTTCCGTGGGCGGCTGTTCAAGCCTATCGGAATCCTGCACCAGCTCCGGAACCGGAGCCACAAGATGAGCCTCCACGACAGTCTGTTTATTCTTGGGATCCTGAGGCGGTTGCCAGCTAGTGGCAGTTAGAGTCCTCTTCATCACATTATGATCCCAACTATTCTGCATCGCAGTACGACCCCAGCTACACCTACGGGTATCCGCCAGGCTATCCCTGGCAATAGACCAACTTAGGCCAAAAGCCTAAGCTTGGGGGAGTACATATTTCCCACCGACATTACATTTATGCTCACACACACTCATTGCTAGATGTCGGTGCTCATACTCTTTCACTGTAATATCCATGCTAGTTTATTTAGTTTTTCCTGCTTTCTTCTTGTGTGTTTAATAAACCTTAAGAAAAACCAAAAAAAATTAGTAGTAGTTTATTTTTCCTGCTGTAGTAGTAATAATTAAAAAGAAAACCCAAAAATATTTTCTCGTTCTTCTTTTGCTTGTTGGGAGCTTTCCCGTGTAAATAGTTTTAATTTCCTTTCTTTTCTTTGGGGGTCAGTAGGAGAAGACCATGATTAAATTGTTGAAGTGGCTCTTATATGCATCATTGTTGATTTAACCAAGAGCCCATATTGCCTTGTCTTCTCCTGTTTATTGAATGCTCGCAGATTCCAGCGTCCAATGCACATGCACTCTTATTATTATTCACATCGTTCTGTCGTGCAAGTGAAAGGCAATTATGATGACTTATATGAAGGACTGACTGAGATGGGAAAAGCTGGTATGAACTCGACCTCTTTTGTTTTTGTAAATATGATGAGTCCATCGTTCTTGATTCAGCTTATTATGAATAAACATGTTTGCAATGACAATTAGAGATCATAGTTGCTTGTGTCATGCTTGATTAGCTATGAGTTATAATGGTTTACCTTGTGTGCCAACATGCTATTAAAATGGTTGTGATGTGGTATGATGGGGTGGTATCCTCCTTTGAATGATTTAAGTGACTTGACTTGGCACATGTTCACGCATGTAGTTGAAACAAATCAACATAGCCTTCACGATATTTATGTTCATGGTGGATTATATCCTACTGATGCTTGTATTCAATGTTTATTAATTCTAATGCATGTTCCTGACTGTTGTCGCTCTCTAGTTGGTCGCTTCCCAGTCTTTTGCTAGCCTTCACATGTACTAAGCGGGAATACTGCTTGTGCATCCAATCCCTTAAACCCCAAAGTTATTCCATATGAGTCCACTATACCTTCCTATATGCGATATCTACCTGCCGTTCCAAGTAAATTTGTATGTGCAAAACTCTAAACCTTCAAATAAACATTCTGTTTTGCATGCTCGAATAGCTCATATATCAACTATTGCTGCCCTTATCTTCTGTGTTAGGCGGGTTATTCTCAAGAGGAATGGACTCCGCTCCTCACTCACGAGAAAATGGTTGGTCACCGGGATGCCCAGTACCATGCTTTATGCAAACTAAATCAAAATAATTGCAAACAAAACTCCCCCTGGGACCCGTTGAATGTTGGAGGCACTCGTTGTTTCGAGCGAGCCATGGATTGATGCTTGTGGAGGGGGAGTATAAACTTTACCATTCTGTTTGGGAACCGCCTATAATTTTTTTAGCATGGAAGATATCGTCATCTCTTAGTTGTTATGTTGACAATGAAAGTATGCCGCTCAAAATATAATTTATCTCTATTTCAAAATCGAGCTCTGGCACCTCTACAAATCCATGCTTCCCTCTGCGAAGGGCCTATCTATTTACTTTTATGTTGAGTCATCACCCTCTTATTAAAAAGCACTAGCTAGAGAGCACAGCTGTCATTTGCATTCATTACTGTTAATTTATATCGGGTATGACTATGATTGGATCTCTTTTACCATGAATTACAATGTCTAGTCAGTCCTTGATCTTTAAAGGTGCTCTGCATTTATGTTTTGCGGTCTTAGAAAGGGCTAGCGAGATACCATCTTGTTATATCATATTATGATTGTTTTCAGAAAGTGTTGTCATCCGAGATTTATTATTATGGCTCGCTAGCTGATTATGTTATTGATATGAGTAAACATGAGATCTGAGAATTATTGCAAATGTGGTTAGTTATGATCTTTGCTGAAAACCTGAATGCTGGCTTGACATAGGTACAACAACAAGAGCAAACAGAGTTTGTAAAAGTTTTTCTTTTTCTCTTTCAGTTTGTCAACTGAATTGCTTGAGGACAAGCAAGGGTTTAAGCTTGGGGCAGTTGATACGTCTCCGTCAGATCTACTTTTCGAAACACTTTTGCCCTTGTTTTGGACTCTAACTTGTATGATTTGAATGGAACTAACCCGGACTGACGTTGTTTTCAGCAGAATTGCCATGATGTTGTTTTATGTGCAGAAAACAGAAGTTCTCGAAATGACCTGAAACTCGACGGGATGTCTTATAAAAATAATAAAAAATCATCGCCAAAGATGAAGACCAGGGGGCCCACACCCTGTCCATGAGGGTGGGGGGCGCGCCCCCCCTCCTGGGCGCGCCCCCCTACCTCATGGGCCCCCTGGAGACCCTCCGATGCCAACTCCAACTCTATATATTGGCTTTCGGGGAGAAAACAATCAGAGAGAAGAAATCATCGCGTTTTACGATATGGAGCCGCCGCCAAGCCCTAATCTCTCTCGGGAGGGCTGATCTGGAGTCCGTTTGTGGCTCCAGAGAGGGGGATTCGTCGTCGTCGTCATCATCAACCATCCTCCATCACCAATTTCATGATGCTCACCGCCGTGCGTGAGTAATTCCATCGTAGGCTTGCTGGACGGTGATGGGTTGGATGAGATTTATCATGTAATCGAGTTAGCTTTGTTAGGGTTTGATCTCTAGTATCCACTATGTTCTGAGATTGATGTTGCTATGACTTTGCTATGCTTAATGCTTGTCACTAGGGCCCGAGTGCCATGAATTCAGATCTGAACCTATTATGTTTTCATGAATATATGTGTGTTCTTGATCCTATCTTGCAAGTCTATAGTCACCTATTATGTGTTATGATCCGACAACCTCGAAGTGAGAATAATCGGGATACTTCTCGGTGATGACCATAGTTTGAGGAGTTCATGTATTCACTATGTGCTAATGCTTTCTTCCGGTTCTCTATTAAAAGGAGGCCTTAATATCGCTTAGTTTCCAATAGGACCCCGCTGCCACGGGAGGGTAGGACAAAAGATGTCATGCAAGTTATTTTCCATAAGCACGTATGACTATATTCGGAATACATGCCTACATTACATTGATGAATTGGAGATAGTTCTGTGTCACCCTATGTTATGACTGTTACATGACGAACCGCATCCGGCATAATTATCCATCACTGATCCGGTGCCTACGAGCTTTCCATATACTGGTTTACGCTTATTTACTTTTCCGTTGCTACTGTTACAATCACTACAAAAATACCAAAAACATTACTTTTGTTGTCTTTACTTTTGTTACCGTTACCACCACTATCATATTACTTTGCTACTAAACACTTTGCTGCAGATACTAAGTTTCCGGTGTGGTTGAATTGACAACTCAGCTGCTAATACTTGAGAATATTCTTTGGCTCCCCTTGTGTCGAATCAATAAATTTGGGTTGAATACTCTACCCTCGAAAATTGTTGCGATCCCCTATACTTTTGGGTTATCAACGGTCTACCCGTTCGTAAGGTGCTAGCGCTTCTGAAAGACTATGTCTCGGTCATCTGTTTCTCAAACACCATGTAGTGCGAGAATACTAACGGAGGAGATCGAGTCTTGTGGGGAAAAGTGCGTAAACCTCTGCAGAGTGTATAAAACTAATCATGGTTAGCCGTGTCCCCGGTTATGAACATCTTGAGTATCTAGTACTTGGATTATCATGTGAATCTCATCATGTTACTTTAATTAATATTGTTGGGTTTTAATGATGATGCTTAATTGGGATTGAGAATGTTGTCAAGCATTCCCAATGTTTAACAACCACCATGATAGTTAAATAAAATTTATTCCTTTGCAGTAGGGAAAAATTGGCTTTACGCAAAACTGTAACCCTAGAGTTTTCCACCAGCCATATATGCATGTAGTATAGCATTACTCTTTCGTATTACCCCCTATGTGTTACATTGCCAGCATATTCCATGTGCTGGCCCGTTTTCGGGCTGCAACGTTCATGTTGCAAACTTTTCAGACGACGAGTAAGGTGCCTTAGGTTGTGGTTCTATACTCAGTGATGCCGTTGGAGTTGATGGACTCGCTTATCTTCCAAGCCTTCCGATGTTATCGTTATTAGATGGCCTTAAGCCATATTTATTGTAATAAGTTCTCTTTTGGGACATTCGATGTAATAAGTGTGTGATTGCTACTTTGTTATAAATCCTTTGAGTATTGTGCGTGTCAAGATTATCGATCCAGGATGACAACGATGCACGAGATCGTATTTGAGGTCCTGTCGGTACAAGATGGTATCAGAGCACACGCTGACTGTAGGACACGACCATTTAGTTAAAGCCCTAGATCACTACTCTTTCTTCTCATTTCTGACTCCTCATCTTTTCTACTCTTTTAGGATGGCGGATGCAAGGAACAAGTTCATGCAACCGGATGATGATACACCCTTTGGACGTCACTTGAAGGAAGTCACTAGATACCTGAACATCAGAGTACCAAGCTTCACCGGGACCTACAATGCCACTTTACCCGTAGAGGAGCGCTGGATGATTCAAGTTCAAGTTGCAGGAAGGACGTTCGCGCCAGTCACGGAGCCCATAGAGTTTTCCTTTGATGCACCAACCTGGAATCTAGGAAAGAGCATGGCAGCCCACATCGCCATGGGACGTATTGGAGAAGTTTACCGCAATGATCTCAATGATACTATCTAACTGATTTGTGGGCGCCGAGATGAGCAATGGGAGATGATCAGCACCAGGAAGGATAGATCAATCGCAGCTTTTATCCAGGAGTTAAACCAGCATATCCGACGCTAGGAGAACCAGATGTGTGCAGGCATGATGGATCTGCAGAAGGCCTTGACCAAGATCACGGAGCTAGAGGAAGAACTCAAGGCTACGCGTGAAGATTATATGGAGGAAATCGAAGTGCTAGTGGAGAAGAATGACGACCTAACTAGGAAGCTAGGGATTTTCATGGGAGACCCCGCACCAGGAAGAGAAGACGACGATTCCACTTGCCCGAATAACTATATCATCATCGACGACTGACTCGGACCCAGACGACAGCGATGATGACTATGTTGATGAAGCTGGAGCGGATATCATGGAGTCTTCACCGGAGCAGTTTTTCTAGTTGACCACCATAACAGTAGTAGTATTTTCCCCATTATATCTAGTATAGTCCGAGCACTTTTGTAACGATAGATAGACCGTTGTATACCTTTGTTTGAATTGATTGGAGTGATTTTTGTTTGCATTTGTCTCATATGCATATGGGTAGTGTTTTCTCTCTAGACCTCATTCTATTCTACATTCTCACCTTCTCTAAAACCCTCACATGCCTCCGAGACGCGACACCGAATTTGTTTTCCCACCGGAGATCACTCAGTTGATTCAGCAGCAGAATGCTTTGATGCAAGCACTAGTACAGAACCAAGGCAACAACAACAACAACAACAACAACAACAACAACAACAACAACAACAACAACCCACCACCACCACCACATGTTGACCATTTGACTCGTTTCTTGAGGCTAAATCCGCCGGTGTTTTCCAGTAGCACCGAGCTGATTGTTGCAGATGATTGGCTCCGCAAGGTTGGAAGGGAGCTGGCCACTGCAGGATGCACAGATGCGGAGAGAGTGAGTTTTGCCGCACATCAGCTTGATGGACCCGCAGCATCATGGTGGAAGAATTACACAGCCACACACCCTATTGACACTGTCACATGGGACCAGTTTCACCAAGCTTTCCATATTGCCCACGTTTCAGCAGGAGCTATGGCCATGAAGAAGCGTGAGTGTCGCAACTTACGCCAAGGAGGACGCACTGTAGGCCAATATGTGGAGGACTTTAGTAAGTTAGCACGTTATGCCCCAGATGACGTTGCTACAGATGCAGCTAAGAAGGAGAAGTTTCTGGAAGGACCGAATGATGAGCTGAGCATGTTGTTGATGGTAGCAACTTGCAACAACTACCAGGAGTTGGTAGATCGTGCTCTTATGATTGAAGGGAAGCAACAACAGATTGAAAACCGCAAGAGGAAGTATGGTCAAGGGAAGTACAATTCAGGAACTCAGCAGAAGCTACGCTTTACCCCGAAACCGGGAGGAAATTTTCAGCATACCCATGGAGGAGGTAGCTCGCACAATCATAATGGCTCCAAGAATGGTAACGGGAATGGAGGAAGCAACGGACAGAACCGTACAAACCCATCAACCCCAGCCAAGAGAGACCTGAGCCAAGTCACTTGCTTTAAGTGTCAGAAGACTGGACATTATGCCAATGAATGTCTGAAGCCTTAATGGAAATGGCAATGGAAGCTCGGGAAGAAGCCGAACCTTTTCAACAGGGGACAGGTGAACCACGTTAACGTGGAGGAGGTTGAAGCCCAGCCAGATGCAGTAATAGGTAAGTTTTTGGTTAAGACATTTACTGCAATCGTTCTTTTTGATACTGGTGCATCGCTTTCATCCATATCACGGGGATTTGTGGATAAGTATAAACTGCCCACCAAGGTCCTTAGAACACCTATGTTACTAAGCTCACCAGGATCGGAGTATATGGCTAGTCGAGGATGTTTTCAAGTGCCATTGAGTATAGGCAGGCATGTTTTCCCCACGGATTTAATCATTCTGGAATCGCAAGGTTTGGACGTGATTCTAGGTATGGATTGGCTATCGATGTATGGAGGAAACATCGATTGCGCCAGTAAGTCGATTTTACTTACCACTCCAGAAGGAAGAAGGATCAAGTATGTGTCACGGCATGAGCCAAAGAGGACTCAAGTAAATTCCTTATTAGGAGTTGCGCAGGAAGAAGTACCAGTGGTGAAGGATTTCCCTGATGTATTTCCGGAAGAGTTGCCAGGGATGCCGCCAGATAGAGACATTGAGTTTTTGATTGAGCTTTTGCCAGGCACAGGGCCGATATCTAAGAGACCGTACCGGATGCCCGCACAAGATTTGCAAGAAATTAATAAGCAGATTAAGGAGTTACTGTATAAAGGTTTTATTCGCCCAAGTTCTTCACCTTGGGGATCGCCAGTACTTCTAGTGGAGAAGAAGGATGGATCATTGAGAATGGTTGTTGATTATCGAGGATTGAATGAAGTGACC
The DNA here is from genome assembly GCA_021605145.1 of Aegilops bicornis. NCBI lineage: Eukaryota > Viridiplantae > Streptophyta > Magnoliopsida > Poales > Poaceae > Aegilops > Aegilops bicornis. The sequence goes on along the minus strand of CM038672.1, from coordinate 481,103,185 downwards.
ATTAAGAATAAGTACCCGTTGCCGATGATCAATGATTTGTTTGACCAATTACAAGGAGCCAAGGTATTTTCCAAGATCGATCTGCGATCAGGATACCACCAGTTGAAGATTCGAGAGCGGGATATACCCAAGACCGCTTTTACCACCAGGTATGGACTGTATGAGTATACCGTTATGTCATTTGGTCTGACTAACGCACCTGCCTATTTCATGAACATGATGAACAAGGTGTTTATGGAGTTTTTGGATAAGTTCGTCGTGGTGTTCATTGATGATATTTTGGTTTACTCGAAGAATGAAGAGGAGCATAAGGAGCATTTGCGTTTAGTGCTTGAGAAGCTCAAAGAACATCAGTTATACGCCAAGTTCAGCAAATGTGAGTTTTGGTTGAAGGAAGTTGGATTCCTCGGACACGTTATATCCGGAGAAGGTATAACAGTGGATCCCACCAAGGTTGTCACTGTGACAAACTGGGAAGCACCAACGACAGTTGGAGAGATCCGGAGTTTCCTTGGACTGGCAGGATACTACCGGAGATTCATTGAGAATTTCTCAAAAATTGCGAAGCCCATGACGGAGTTATTAAAGAAGGATACCAAATTCAATTGGACTGAAGAATGTGAGGCCAGTTTCCAGGAGTTAAAGAAACGTTTGGTTACATCACCAGTGCTGATTCTGCCAGATCAGAGTAAAGATTACGAGGTATATTGTGACGCTTCACGTCGAGGACTTGGAGCAGTACTTATGCAGGAGGGAAGAGTTGTTTAGTACCTTCACGACAACTTAAGCCCCATGAGTTGAATTATGCTACACATGATTTGGAGTTAGCAGCCGTAGTACACGCATTGAAGACTTGGAGTCATTTTATCATTGGAAACCATTGTGAGGTGTACACGGATCACAAGAGTTTGAAGTACATTTTCACGCAGAAGGAGTTGAATCTCAGGCAAAGGAGATGGTTGGAGCTCATTAAGGATTATGACATGAGATTGCATTATCACCCTGGAAAGGCTAACCTAGTAGACGATGCGTTGAGCCGCAAGAGCCACGTCAACACACTCATGAACGGAGATTTACCAAAGGAGTTAGCCGAGGATCTTTGAGAGCTATGTTTAGAGATAGTTCCGAGAGGCTATGTAGCAGCATTGGAGATTCAGTCTACTTTGATGGATAAGATCAGAGAAGCTCAGAAAACTGACAAGGAGATTGCCTCTATTAAAGAGAAAATGAGCAAGGGAAAAGCTAAAAGATTTTGTGTGGATGAACACGATACCTTATGGTTTGAGGACCGCGTTTACGTGCCTAATGATCCGGAGATCAGGAAGTTGATTCTGCAAGAGGCCCATGATTCACCGTATTCGATTCACCCAGGAAATACCAAGTTGTATTTGGATCTAAAGGACACTTTCTGGTGGACCGGAATGAAGAAGGATATTGCGGAGTATGTAGCAGTTTGTGATGTATGTCAGAGAGTGAAGGCAGAGCATCAGAAGCTAGTAGGATTGTTACAGCAATTGCCGATACCCGAATGGAAGTGGGATAAACTAGGCATGGACTTTATCATGGGATTGCCCAGGACTCGTTCAGGCTATGACTCGATTTGGGTTGTAGTCGATTGTTTGACGAAGGTAGCTCATTTCATCCCAGTGAAGACTACTTACAGCAGTGCCAAGTTGGCTAAGATATACATGACCAGGATCGGATGTCTGCATGGAGTTCCGAGGAGCATTGTATCGCATGAGGAACCCAATTTACCTCAAAGTTCTGGAATCAGTTGCATGAAACTTTGGGTACCAGACTAGAGTTCAGTACAGCTTTTCATCCGCAGACAGATGGACAGACCGAGAGAGTCAATCAGATTTTGGAGGATATGCTGAGAGCTTGTGCACTAGATTATGGATCAAGTTGGGATGACAACCTGCCATATGCGGAGTTCTCTTATAACAACAGTTATCAATCTAGTTTGAAGATGGTCCCTTTTGAAGCCTTGTACGGAAGGAGGTGCAGAACACCATTGTCGTGGGATGAAGTTGGAGACCTGTAGGGACCCCGACTCATAAGTCATGATCACCGAATGCACGTGTACAGTGATCCCAGAGATCAATGCTCACTGAACACACAGAAGCTGAATAACAAGAGGCTTACATCCATACATACCGTATTACACAAGTAGGACCATTATGGTCAAGTCTTGAGTATAACATTGCAGCGGAAATCTTCGTCGATAACTTGGACCCATGCCGTCTGCCTTAACCCTACAGGCATTCTGACTGGGAAAGCGTCCTAGCTCGCATGTTCGTCACCAAAGTGTTCTTCATCACATCATGTTCTTTCATGCCTGGCCAATAAAATAACCAGTGGCAAGCCAATGAGTACTTTGAATGTACTCGCAAGCAACCCATGTTTTGGTTCAAGATTCAACAATGCATGATATAGGTATTTTTTTTGCAGAAAGCTAGTTTTGAGTGCAATGACATGTTCAACAACTTGCATAGCATGCCTCAAGAGGATTCATGTAATCCCTGAGGACAAGTGATAGATATCAACATAAATGGAGTGGGCACCAACCCAACTCAATCATGTCAAGTCCTTGGACTTGACCCATGTAGTTCTCTCCACTCATCCATACATACTCACCAGGTTTCGTAAACATATGGACGTAGCCCAAGAGCGGCTACCCAACTATCCTTGACCGTGGACACGGCTATTCGAATAGTTTTACACTCTGCAGAGGTTGCACACTTTACCCACAAGATCCGGGGAACTTCCGTGTCATCCACGACCCGCGATACCTCAAGTACACAGGGTAAGCACCGATCACTACTTTTCCTAGACGACACTAACATGGAGTCCACTCGATTGGTAGTAACCCCGTGCCCAAAATTTCACAACTTAAAATTGTGGAGCCTCGCTCCCATATTCATCACATACCACCGCACGGGTACCAACGGTGTGTCCGGTGCCCCATAAAAATGTTCTTGGCCGCCCTACATGCACGAGCCCGTCCCGAGAGAGCACCAACTCTCCCCGTCACTAGTAATGCGGGCTCCAAGCTAGTATCGGCCTAGGTAATCAATAATGCCCTTTCCCATACAAGGGTAGAGTGGTTGCGCATGTAAGGTTGGAATAACAGTTTAACTTAAACCAATCCGTTTTTGAAACCACACTCACATATCCTTCTCCAGTACACCACTTCTTTGTCAAGTGGTTACCTAGCTCAACATCTCCCTCGGGCATTAGTGGCACCCGACGGGGTTTTCAAAAAGTCTTTGGGAACATATTTGCCTCCATCACCATGCATATTCCCGTCCCTTTTTGCGTAGCAACTACTTTAGCATCCTATCTACTCCCACCGGCATAACCCTCATAAGGAGGTAGGGTCATGCACAATGCAAGTATCAATGAGGAAGTAACAGAGGCAACCAACCAACATGGTTTACCATCTCATCATGATTCCGATGAAACAATAATAAGTGATATATGACATGCATAAAAAGGGTTTCATGGACATGGTCAAAGGGCTGCTTGCCTGGTTCATCTGAGTCTTGAAATCTTCTGGTCCTTCTCCATGTACTCCGTCTACTTCGTCAACTAACATCGGAAACAATCACAATAAGCAACACAACAAGGCAGGAAATATAAGTTCTCCAAAAATATTAATTTGACTGTTCTAGGACATCTCTGGTTATATGAAAAATAACCAGAGTGGTTTCATTGGAATTGGATCATTGGATATCCCTGAACATTTCAATATGATGGAATCAAGGGGTTTATGGATTTGCCAGGAGTGTACAGAAATATATTTTTGGAAAATGAGCAAAGGCACCCATTTAACAAACCATGATTTTAGAAGCATCTAGGAGTTGATTTCACTGGATTTGGAGTTCAAATGCATTTCTTATGAATCCGCAAAGTTGACAATTATGAAGAAATGGCTCATTATTTTGTGTGGTACAGAAAGTATTAATAAAAATGTTCATAAACTAAGTTATGAACTTATAAGCATCTAGGAATTTGAATCATGGCATTTGGATCAATTTTGAGCTCTCTGTGATTTTCTAAAGTTCATCACAGAAATAGGAAAAACAAGATTTGATAAATGTTTGTGAAGAAAAAGTCTCTGGAAAAATGTGCATGTTGCACCAACAGATAGATCATGATTTATAGAGCCACTAGAAATTTGAATCATCAAATTTGGAGGCAATATGAATATTTGGGAGATTTTACAAGTTTTTGGAAAAAGAAAAAGACAAAGGAAGGGGGGCGTTATACCTATGTTGTGCCTTTGGGTGCAACATAGCGCCAAGAACAGCATCTTGGGTCAGCCCACTGCACGGCTCTGGCAGCGTGGGGGGCCACGCCGATGGCGCCTTCACAGGAGTACGCCTCCCTGTGGAGAAAACGGCATGCGGCCTATGCCGCCTCCACTTAAGCAGCGGGGCCCAGCTGGTCGCCGACGCTGCTGGCCCAGCTGGCCAAAGCCGTCGCCTTCAACCTCCCGCGCGGCTTGACGGGGGACAAAGGAGGCGAGGCCGAGCGGTGCCGGCGCTCTCTCCGCCGGCTCCGGCCGTCCCCGGCGACGTTCGGCATACCGACGGACTCGGGAGGCCGAGCCACACCCATCCATGGGCCTCACGCAGGCTGGGAGGACCGCAACAATGGTGGCCTTGACACGGTGACGGGGCTTTGGGGGAAGATGGATGTGGCGCCATGGGGCACCAGAGCAGGAGGAAAGGAGGGGGAGAGCTCCGCCGATCATCTGCAGTTCCACTGGTGGCCAAAGGAGGGGCGGGGAGGCCCTGGTTTGCCGGAGCCGAGTGGAGGCCGACGGCGACCATGGCGGCGATGGAGAGGCAAGGAGAGCACGAGGGGGATAGAGAGCTTGTCCGGGAGGTTGCTGGGGGAGAGGGGGCTCGGGGGTGGCCTTAAGTAGCCGACCCGTGGCTTACCGTGGACACGGCGCACGGGTGGCCGCGGCAACGGCTCGGGAGGCCAGGAGGGAGGGAGAGGGGATGTCTACGGCGTTTGTGGGAGTCGAGTAGGGCGCCAGGAAGAGAGAGAGGGAGCGGGGCGAGCTCCTGGTGGAGCCACGGGCTCGCGCGAGCATTGGCGGGCTCGGGCGGCTCTGGGCACGCGCGGCATGGGCAAGACAGAGGGGGAAAGGAGGGGGCCAGTGCGGTGGCGTGTTGCGGACGTCGAGGCACCTCGACTGGCGTGAGGGGAAGGCTCGAGGTGGTCGGGGGACGCGGCATCAAAGGTCGGGAGCACGCTGACGTGCTCTAGAGCGCGCAAATGGCCGGCACCCGCGGCTTTTCCTCGCGTCCTCACGCACCCACTTGTGTCTGGAAGCTGCAGGGGGGAGTAAACAATGTGAAAATGGCATTGGATGCCCCGGGGATCCACTAGAGTGAGGAGGGAGGTTGAGAGAGAGAGAAATGGTGCTGTCCAGAGAGGGAAAAAGAGCTTTTCACCCCCATCATCATGGCTCCTCGGGCAGGGAAAGATGCAGGGGTTAGAGGAAGACCAGATGATCTTTGTGGGAGAAAGCTTAGCTCATGGAGATTAGTGGAAATGGCCAAAACATGCATTTTAAATTTCTGCCAGAAGGTGTTTGATGGTGGTTTGGGCAATAAGATGAACTCCTCTTGTCATGAGGCTTGACAGGGTCAAATGGTATGATAAAATAATAGGTTCCACCAATATTGAGTCTATTTGGGCAAAGTTGCCAATGCAACTTTTGTAAACCCTAGAAATCAACAGAAATGGACTTCCCAAGGTTTAGTCATGCAAACCTATTCTCCTTGATGCACCACTTGGTGTGGTGGCCTTATTTGGTCATGTGAACATGCTCACCAAAGTTGGGGTCAAGGAGAGAAAGTTGGTAGTACAAAGTTGTTCAAATTTGATTCTGGTCAGAGAAGGTTTTGGGGCTCTTTGATAAAGTTAACTTGTTCTCCAACTTGTGCCATTTGGTCTAGATGAATGATTAGACCAGTTGAGCATGTACACAAGATTTGAGAGCATTTGGACATGTTTGGCAATTTAAAGTTGCTCAAACTTCAAAATGGACAGAAATGGTTTTGAGGAGATTTCATGGGGTTATACTATTCTCCATGACATGATACTTGTCCAGATCATCAAACATGTCATATGTGACATGCTAGAATTTTCTTGGAATTTTTGGAGAATATTTCCTTTGTAAATATTTCAAAAGCTTGAAATATCCAGAAAGGGTTTTTGAGGGATTTGACCAAAATTTTGGACATGACCATGTGTTGAAACTCTTATATATGGGAAATATATGCCCACTTAGTTTCCCTGATTTTTGTCAAATATTTTTAAAACAATAAAATATTTTTTTCCTATTAAAGACCATTTCTGGCCTTAAGAAAAAGCTTTTAAATAAAATAGTAAAATAACTTTTAAAATTATATTTTTGTGGTTTATGGGATTACTTTATCTAATAGGTCTCATATATACTCTTTGAAATATTTTTCATACCCCAATTCAAGTACTTGCAGTGCAAACCTCAATTCAGGGGTTTTTGGAAAACTAAATTTAGAAAATACTTTTTGGCCAAAATATTTTTTACAAGAAATTATTTTTATGTCCTACACACATGGCATGATCATTGGGCAGAAGTTTTGGATCAAGGAGAAGGAGTATAAGGGTTGGAGGATTTATTTTATTTTTAGAGCACTTGCAAACAATACACAAAAATCAAATCAAGCATAGACCAAAACACACAAAAGTTTTTGTCAAACCACAATTTATCATGATTTATCATCTTAAGTGTTGTGCCATGAAAATTAGGATGTGACAAGACCACCAGTTGTTTGGACCAGATTTGATTAAGGAGTCTGAACAAAAGGTGAAGTTGATTCACGATAGGCTCAAGGTAGCCCAGTCTAGGCAGAAGAGCTATGCAGATTCAAAATGCAAGGAGACAGTTTACGAAGTCGGAGATAGAGTCTATCTTCGAGTATCTCCACTTCGAGGAGTTAAAGGAAAATTAGCGCCACGTTTTGTGGGACCATACAAAGTTTTGGAGCGCATGGGAGAAGTTGCTTACAAGTTGGAATTGCCCGATGGATTGTCAGGAGTTCACGACGTGTTCCATGTTTCCCAGTTGAAGAAGTGCCATGCAGAGATGGCTGATATACCGCTGAGGGACATAGTGCCGCTGGAAGCAATTCAGTTGGATAGTGATTTGACCTATGAGGAGAACCCAGTCAAAATTCTCGAATATGCCAGCCGGATCACCAGCAGCAAGGTTATCAAGTTTTGCGAAGTCCAGTGGAGCCACCACACCGAGGATGAAGCCACCTAGGAGCGAGAGGAAGATCTCAAGGACCACCTCACCTATTTTCTAGCCAACCCGAATCTCGAGGGCGAGATTCATCTTAAGGGGGTAGGTTTGTAACATCCCAAATTTTCAATTTGGAATGTTATACATAGATTATCATTGCATATCATCTTTTATTGCATTTTGGCTTGATCCTAGAAATTTCACGCAACTCAAGGACCCACGGAGAGAGTTGGAGATTTCATTATTTTCATATTTGAGTTTTCTCAAATTTTGAAAATAGGATCATTTGATTTTATTAATTTTATCTTCAATTATTTCTATTATAAAAATATGAGAGAGGGAATAAAATTACTTTCCCAAAATAAAGAAATATTGAAGGTTTAATAAAAAATCAAATAAGATTTTATTTTGGAGTTTATCGCTATTTTATTTGAATTTAGGAAAAATGTGCGTTTTTCAAAATTGCATTTAGGCCCCAAATAAATGTTCACCTTGTCCGGCTTGATTTTAGAAGCTGGGGGAAATTTATTTCGGGATTTTTTGAGTCCGTTTAGTATTTCTTTTGTTTGTTTTTCTGCGCGAAATTATTTAAAAAAAACGAACCGACCTAACCGGGTCGTGTCCGTCCGGGACTCCGACCCGACCGGCCCTTTAATAGCCGGAGGCCCGAGTCGCCAGCCCCTTGAAACCCTAGCGTCGTGCCTCCGCCGCCCGCCTCGTTCACGCCGCTTGCCGCCCACCCCGGCACCCGCGCCGCCACATCTCATGCCGCCCGGCGTCGCCGCCGCCACCACCCACCGACCGACGCCCCGCCGCCGGATCCCCACGCCGCCGCCCCACCGCCGACCCCCCCCGACCCCGCCGCCCCCTCGCCGGAGTAAGCCGCCGGCGGTTTTCCTCGAGAAAACCGTTCTGTTTTCCGCCGGTTTTTCGTTCGTTTTTTTTAACCCTAGAACTGTTTTTTTCGGTTTAGTTTATTTAGCGAGCGTTCGCTCGTTCGTTAGTTTTAACGAATGATTTTCGCCGTTTAGTTTCAATTAACGAACGTTCGTTCGTTAGCCTCTTCGTCCGTTTTTATTTTTCTCGGATTTTCCGCGATTATTTCTGATCGCGATTTCTGATCCGATTTTCGATCTAGTATAACTTTTCGCTCGTTTATCGGAATCAGGCGATTCAAGCGCCTAGAGTTTCATCTCGAAACCCTCTTTCCGATTAATCAACTCAAACAGGTTTTTGCTTCTGTAAAATTTGACTTAGGTCCAGATTAGTAAACGAAGCCTGTTTCTTTCGCCGTTTTCTTTTTGTTGCTTCGTTTGATTTGATTCTTTTTGCAAACTGGAGTTCTTAAGTTGAAATTTCTGGTTAGATCTTTTGTTTGGGTTTTACCTGTGCATTAGATGAGTACTTATTGTATGCTTGTTTGTTGCGATAGAGCACCCGGAGTGCGCCGCTTGCTACTTCGAATCGCTAGTTTCACGGATCATCATCAAGGCAAGTAACACTTTGATCATATCCCTTTTCATACCCAGTTTTTATGCATTAGATCAATCCTCAAACATTGCATGATTAGGATCTAATTAAATTGTGGGTTTTGGGAAAGTAGATGAGGTAGTACCTATTACCTGTTTTATTATCAAAACCTTGGGAGTTACTTCTATGTTTTCTTATATTGCCATGCTATGCTAGTAGACGTGGATTGGGTGAGTGTATCCATGACAGATGTGAGATTTTAATTAATGGTTTACTTAAGGTGGCAACTTTAACACACATCTGGGTGGATTGAGGTACCTGGGTATTCCAGGATTGCCTGTTTCTTCTTGGTCCGCCACCCAGGCTCAAAGGGATCATGAGATTATTCATGCTAGAAACTTCTGTGTGCAGCCACAAGCTACTATGAACTCTAGCATAGTTGATTAAGTCGTGCGAACTCTTACAGTGGTAGACTAGCAGATGTAGGGGAAGTAGGTGTAACGGTCTACCCGTTCGTAAGGTGGTAGCGCTTCTAAAAGACTATGTCTCGGTCATCCGTTTCTCAAACACCATGTAGTGCGAGAATACTAACGGAGGAGATCGAGTCTTGTGGGGAAAAGTGCGCAAACCTCTGCAGAGTGTATAAAACTAATCATGGTTAGCCGTGTCCCCGGTTATGGACATCTTGAGTATCTAGTACTTGGATTATCATGTGAATCTCATCATGTTACTTTAATTAATATTGTTGGGTTTTAATGATGATGCTTAATTGGGATAGAGAATGCTGTCAACCATTCCCAATGTTCAACAACCACCATGATAGTTAAATAAAATTTATTCCTTTGCAGTAGGGAAAAATTGGCTTTACGCGAAACTGTAACCATAGAGTTTTCCACCAGCCATATATGCATGTAGTATAGCATTACTCTTTCATATTACCCCCTATGTGTTACATTGCCAAAGATATTCCATGTCTTGGCCGTTTTCGGGCTGCAACGTTCATGTTGCAGACTTTTCGAACGACAGTAAGGTGCCTTAGGTCGTGGTTCTATACTCGATGATGCCGTTGGAGTTGATGGACTCGCTTATCTTCCAAGCCTTCCGTTGTTATCGTTATTAGATGGCCTTAAGCCATATTTATTGTAATAAGTTCTCTTTTGAGACATTCGATGTAATAAGTGTGTGATTGCTACTCTGTTATAAATCCTTGAATATTGTGCGTGTCGAATTCATCGATCCAGGATGACAGCGATGCACAGAGATCGGTATTTGAGGTCTGGTCGCTACAACTTGCGACCCTCTCTCCTACTTTGGGCTACAGAGCGTGGCGGCACATATAAGGGTATGGTGCATGCAGAGTCGCATGGTATGCTATGTACACACAGTTTTGCCTGATGAACGAAACCGCGCTTCCATCATGATCCTTGTTGTCGGTTATCTCCTGGTTAATCGGATAATTCAGTTCAAGAAACATAGTGCGTGTACCAACGCTACTTACCAGCCTCCAGTCAAAAAATCCTGAAGGCCCAGAGAAGCTGGGATCCTGCTCAAAGACCTTGCAGTGACTGTGATTTTGTTCCGTGAAACAACACGTCCAGTACGTGCGAACGATCATCAATCGTTCGCCATTGTCTGATCGAGCCAGGAACCACCTACAACTGCCATGTCGCTTTTCTTTGAAAGGTTCTGGGATTAGGAAGGGTAGGGACACTAGGCGGCCTACAACATCATATCAAGTTGGAGTCAAATAAAAAAGGGCTCTTAATGTAGTCAATCTTAAGAACAACATGTTATGAGCATGAATATTTTTTCCGTAAATGTTGACAGTAATATAAGCAAGCCATCATGATATTATAGGAAAGTAACATACTGTTGTAACAGCCATTTGTAGCGATGACTGGAGTAGGCCAGCAATACGTACAGCCATAGAAGGAGTCGTCAGCGTAAATGAAGCCCTTGTGTTCAATGGCATCAGAGAACCATGGATGATGTATGATCCTACGATGGACGTGTAGATTTATCCACTTACCGCAGTGACCTGTCAGATAGGGGAGACCGCGGTTGAAGAATGCAATTAGCCTGAAGTCTTTATAATAATTCACAGATCTTGTGGGCACTTGGCAGATTACAACCTTGAGCATCCAGCTGGGTGTAGAGGACATCCATCAAACCTTTTTGTGTGTGTGAAAACAATCCCCGAATATTACTCAACTTTTTTTCCTGGAAAAGTTCTTGACGCTACAATATTTCCATATATTTGAATTTAGCTCCAATTTGTGTTTATTTGGATTTGGACGTTTTAGGTGCGCCCTAGTTTTTTTAAATATTGATTTTGTGTGTGTGACTGAGAGAGAACATGTGTATGTGTCCATATGTGTGTTGTGGCGGAAGGGCAATGTGGAGACGGTGTGCGTGTGATAGAGACATAGAGAGGTGTGGATGTGCAAATGATCATGCATGAGTGAGACATAGACAGATGCCGATACATTGTGTATACATGAGAGAACGGTCTTCTATTTGTACTTGTGTGTGTGTGTGTGTGAGAGAGAGAGGAGCATCTGTAACACAACAACCATCTCTCTCGATTCGTCCGTCCCTTGCACGATCGCATGTAATACATGCATCAACGCACACATTTTGACACCCTCACCTAGCCCCTGCCCACCTCAAGGCCCGCACATCGCTCTCTATCTCGCACGCACAATCTCTTCGTGAAAACCCTATTTAGCATGTAGCTTTCCATCACATACACAAACATTTCTCTCCATAGGTTTGATTTGTCTCAATACCTCACACACACACACACACACACACACACACACACACACACACACACCGCACACACACACCCCTCCCCCGAGCACACAATTCATCCCCGTCCAAGGCTATATGGCGACCACTCTCGCTTGTGCTTCTCTGCACCCCAGCATGAACAACACCTCAACCTTCAAAGGGCATCAAGGAGATCGAAGACGGCTACCACGCTGCACTAGAAGAATGCGAGGCCATTTGGAAGCAGGATGATGTGATTACGGCTGACTAACTCCTCCCACCCCCTCTCTCCCGCACAAAATTACCAACCCCTCTCTCTCCCGTGCAAAATTATCAATCCCTCAACAAACAAGATCCTTCCCCTCTCGTCCATGTTTTTCCAGCTCTCTCATCAAACATGTTGTCTCTTCTCCTTCCACGTCTACAGAATCCAGATGCACACACATCTCACGTATATTACATGTCTCTATCTGTCTCACAGACCTAACTTCTTCCTCTCTCTTTCTCTCTCTCTCTCTCTCTCTCTCTCTCTCTCTCTCTCTCTCTCTCTCTCGTTAGGTTTGTCTCCTACTCTCTTGTCCACATACACACAACCTTTACCGCCCTATCTGCTTCATCTTCGCAATCTCTCTCTACACGTTTCATTCACACATTGGGATGTGTTCAAAATGTTGCTTTTATAATGGATGATGTAGAGTTATGGTTGGTTTTGTTGCATCCTACAAAGTAATAACTATGAAATGCATTTAGATTCTCATTTGATTGGGATTATGTGAGTTTGAGCATATTGTGAAGTACTATAGACCTCATATACATCTTGGAATTCAACAATGATTGTAACTATTGAATTGTATAGACCATTACATTCGAAGTCAGTAGCCTAATATATTTATTTCACAATTACAACAAATGAATATTTCACTACAAACTAAGAAAACAAATGTGTACTCCCTCCATTTTTATTTAAGTCCGCGTATTAGCATTGGTCAAAGTCAAGTTTTGTAAATTCTCAGAAAGTTTATAACAAAAAATTAACATATACAATAACAAATAAATACCATTAGATTCATTATTGAGTGTAATTTCACATCGTACTTATTTGTTATGGTAAATGTTTATATTTTTCTATAAACATGGTCAGACTTTAGGAAGTTTGACTTTGGTCAAACCTAATATGCAGTTAATAAAATTGGAGGGAGTACTAATAGTTACTAGTACTACTCGCTAGTTGCTTAGCCCAATCACCCAACACGCCACACGGGGAGTTTAGTGTCACAAAATTTTGAGGTCGGCAGGAAAATCTCCCGCGACCCTGATTCGAGCAGTGTGAAGTTACCATCATAACCTTCGGAACAGGTCTACGGATTATACTTGGTAGGGGCCTATTTTCCTAACTTCAGGTTCACCCTACCCAGCCAACCCCACCCCGGCACACAGAGTAGTACACCTGATTACTCCCCATTTTCTATCCCCACACCAAAATAGACTTCTCCACGGCACCGCAGCCTTCGTGCTACTCCCCTTCTCCATCGGCGCACTCGTCCACCACAGTGCATCTGCCTCATTGACGACCTCGTACGCCACACTGGAGCTGGTCCACCGTCGTCGTCATACACGGAGCCTCTTCCCCGGCACCGTCTTCCACGGTCTCGGATATGCTTCCCGGAAGCCGACGCCAAGCGCAGAAGCACCACCGTCATGGAAAATGAACTGACTCATGTTGCCGACCATGATGCACAGAGGCCACCGTGACCATTGTTCTCCTCCTCGATTGGTAATGTGTGTATTAAATCACTTAGCAGTACACGTGCAATTCCAATTTTGTTCATACCTACCCTTCAAATTTCCTGGTTGCTATTGTTCCCGTAAAAGTAATTGGTTATAGCCTCCATTGTCCAACAAAATATCAGCTTGTAATTGTGCGTCGCTCCTGTATCGCGTTGTGCTTGGGTAGGTTCTTCATCTGCAACCAGTAGTGTGGCAAATGATGGGAAGTTTTTTAGAACTAGCAAGATGCCCATGCGTTGCACGGAACATCAAGAGGCCTTTGTATGAGTAGTTTATCTTATAGGAGAAAAGGATGAACGAGGGAAGGCCTTACTTGCAAATCTGGAGAGGAGCGTGGGTATCTTTCTGCAAAATTGCCATAGTTTCCTTCTTATCTATCGGATATAAATCAGACGGCCTATATTGCAGGATGGAAGGCACACCATCATCACCAACTCTGTTTTTTAAAAGAAAAAAGAGTAGAAAAAAAGAGTAGAGTATAGAAATAAATATTAAATATAAAATAAATATAAAAGTAGAGAAGAGAGTAGAGATAAATATGAAATATAAAATAAATATAACAGTAGAGAAGAGAGTAGAGATAGCAGGGACGTCGAGAAAGGATCGCGCACGCGCGGGAAAAAGCGGCCGGGCGCGCGGCGTCGGCGCACTTTATAAAACCCAACGCCCTTCCACCACTCTGTGCCTTGCCACCGCTCTCTCCCCGCTCTGTGCCCCGCCACCGCTCTCTCCCCGCTCTTTGTCGCCTCGCCGCTGCCTCGCCACCATGCCGCCGCGTCGCCGGGAAACTTGGGGATACCGCGGCGTCCACGCACACCCCTCCGGCGGCTTCTTCGCCAAGATCCGGTTCCGCGGGATGCGCCTCGGCCTCGGCAATTTCGACACCGCCAACGAGGCCGCTCGTGCGTACGACACGGCGTCATGGCGCCTCCGGTGGCCTCATAGAGCATTGAAGTTCCCCAACATGCCGACGCGGGAGCGGGCGTAGGAGCTTGCGGCTTACCACCGACGAGGATCATCGCGACAACCGGAGGCGGGAGCACCGTCTCGGCACCACCGAGATGGACGATGAAGCCATGGCGCTGTGACGCCAATGCTTCCCATAGGACATCATCAACGAGCGCGAGTTCTACGCGCAAAGGAGGGCGGAGAGGGAGAAGATGAGGGCGAAGCGAGCCGCCTATCGCGAGGACAAGCATACGCGAAAAGCAGACGCTCAGTTCAACATGAGGCTAGGAGAAGCGTCGCCCTGGGAATCCAACGACAATCGGTATCTTCACGCCTATATTGAGACGTCGGAGGAGGACATCACCGAGGAGGAGTCGGACGACGAGGAGTAGTTGAACTATCTATTTTTTTATCTATCTATGCTACATCTATGCTGAGAACTATATATGTCTCTACTCTCTAGTCTCTACTCTCTATCTCTACTTTTCGATCTCAGCACTGTAAACACTTTTTTAAAGCACCGCGTGTTGCGCTTCTGTTGGAGATGCTCTAACATGCCAGACGAGTGCTTTAATGTTGCCCACAAGATGTGTGAGTATTACTAGTATATTTTTCTTGCCATGTTGAGATTTTAAAACCACGAGTGTGAACATGCACAGGAGCAATGAAGACCAAACACGGGATATTGGGGACATCTTCAAGGACCGTGGCAAGTTAAAGAGGAGCTGCACCGAACACAGAAAGCGAGCTTTGGTAAGTAACACCCTTTCAATTACTTTTGTTTAGCCTCATGTTCTTTGATGTGTATATGTTGTAGTTTATGTTTCTCTTAGCCTCGTGTTCTTTGATGTGTAATAAGAAAAGTATTAATCATCCTAGTGCTTTTGTTTTTAGCTTGATGTAGGAACTGGGTGTTCTCACCTTGTAGTCTGTTTTTTATATTTTTCCTTTTGAATTCACTTCTCCGAGTCCTATTTATGTGGCTTCTACTAAATGGATATGGGTTGCTCTGAGTATTGATCTAAAAAAGAAGTAACTTCATGTTAGGATGCAGTTCCTGCGAGGAGGGAAGTATGGTCAACCTCGAGATCATGTTTCCAAAATGAGGCTGGATTACACACAAGGTGCCAGTTCCCTAATGATGCTGGATTAAAAACAAGGTGCAAATTCCCAGATGATGCTGGATTACACACAAGCCAGGTGGAGTCGCCAACTGTCCGTGTCCTCGTGGCTCTAGTAAAGGCTAAAAGAAATCGTGCAACAGCCCTATAGAATGTAGCTGAGTTCCTGAAGAAGCGAAAAGAGCAATCAGATGCTCTCTTCACCCAAGCCAAAGAAGAGATGGAAGAAGCCAAAAAGAAGCTAGCAGAGGTAGAGCAGGCTAGGCCCCTCCTGCTATCTAAAACTGTTGTCAATACAAATTTTCCTTCATAATAGCTAGATTCAAATGTTTATCCAGTCAGCACGGCTGTTGTGATGTCTGTGCATCTACTGATGTGGCACAAAATAATTTTTTTGGGTCATGTAATAACAGCAATTACTTTCCAAACGATAACACACGAAGCATTGGACATGGTATAGTTCACGGGCAAGCCCAACATTCCAAGTTCAACTTCCACATCAAACTCATGTTCACAGATATCTGCACATTCATAGATAATGTCCACAACCATGGTTCACTACAAAGCCAAAAAAAGTGAGGAGAGTTATAAATAAAGAAAAGCCTCTAGTTCCTACTACCAGTGCAAGCACAACAAGTCAAGACCATGCGTAATTAATTATATTTTGGTCATTTTTTGACCAATCGCGAATAACGTCTAGAAGCAGGTATAATTTCTAATGCCGGCCGCGGCTGGGGTCCACGATGTTTTGAGCCAAACTTGGCAACACACCGGGTGTCTATGCCGGTGACGCGGTGGTCGTAGCATTCGTGGGTTCAGAGTGGCGACGGCTCCTGTCGGGGATATACCCCGCGGTATAGCCCGCCGGATGTATCACCCGGCTGGAGCGTGGCGACTCACTGGTGACCCGCCCGGAGCTTGGCGACTCAAGAGTGACCCGCCTGATCTCTGCGACTCATTAGTAACCCGGCGGGCGGGTTAGACGGATAACAAGGCCCAAGGCCCAGAAGGCCGGCCCACGTTTATGACGGGCCGACTTAAGATGAAAGCGTAAGAAATATTCCCTTACAAAGGAAGCAAGACTAGGACTCCACTTGTAATAGACCAATCCTAATACTACTAGGACTAGTCATGTAACCCGCCCCTTCAACATATATAAGGACGGGCAGGGCACCCCAAGAGGGCAAGAAAAGAATCATTAAGGCTAGACACAAAGAGAGAGAGCCGGATTTACGGCTTCTCCCTCATGAGCATAATGAGACCTAGCCGCAAACAGCATGTAGGGCTATTACCGGATGATGTTTCCCGGGGCCCGAAGCTGTCTAAATCCTTGTCTTATGTGTTGCGTCTCTCGTCCCGATCAACCCCTATCAAGCTACCACATAGATGCGTTGGCCTCACGAGTAAGTCCTCACACTAGGACATCTGGCGTGACAATTCCACGACAGCTCCCATGGTCTACTATTCCTCGATGTCGGCGATGGCCGCAAACGTGTTGGCCACCTCCGCCAGCATGCCGCGGTTCGGCCAATGTTTGCGTCAGATGGCGTGGCCAACCATGGTGCACTGGACACCGTGGTCTCCCGTCTGCCGGCGTGCAGCAACTAGTCATTCCTCTGTGAGCAGGCTTGGAGCGTCGAGTTGATGCACCAAGGGCCAGCTTGGAGCGGCGGCTTGCTCCTCCACTTGCCCACCTGCAGCCTCACCCATCGTACTGACGGCCTTGGGAGGGGAGGGAGGTGGGGCAGCGAGTTGCCTGGCTTGTCGGGGCACCCTGCCAACTTTTATGCCAGAGAAATCGTCTTCCTGCTCACCGGATGCTATTGAGAGTGTGGGGAAATGGTGCAAGGATGATATGGGGACCAGCGGTGTGGTGCGGTTCTTGCCAGGCGTTTGGCCTCGCTTAAATAGCGAGCGGGCGAGAGGAGCCAGCCGACGTTGTTCTAAAATGCCAGCTGGCTCACGGAAGGACGGGTTGCCCGCACACGCGGATTCAATGGAGGTAGACGGGGCAGTCTGAAGCCGGTTGCATGTGGCGAGGAGGCGTGTTCGTGTTCAGCCTTGCCTGCAGCGAGTGGGGCCCTCTTGGCCGGCGCGCCGATTCAATGCTTGCGCTATGAGAGGTTGCGTCTGAGTCAGAGCAATCACTCCCTCCAGTCCTTTTTTGTTTAGGTACAACGAAATCTCGTTTTCCATTCACATTTTAGAAGTAAAATTCATGGACAAACTTTGACACAAAATACGAAGGGACTTGTAAACCAGGACGGAGGTAGTAGTTTTTTTTATCAAAGAAGGGTTTCCCCCTTCCGATTTTCATTACTGAAAACCAACATCTAAACCATAGTATTTGCCCTAGAACTACCAGGTTCAACATCTCGCAACATAAACCCATACAACCATACGCCAAGGAGGTGGTAGTTATGAATTCCATTTTCGCTCCATACCAATCGTTCTAAAAACTACTTAAGTACTTATAACACGCCCTTGAAAATCGGAACTCTTACCCTGCTAAAAAATGATATTTTAAACGTGGCTACTCGATCTGTGGCAACTGGCGAGCCACCGCCTCCAGGTCGTTCACCTATGGACCCGACCATCAACTCCTACGGATCAAATTATCACGCGAGCTGACTATTCCTACAAAGGCGCGCTCCACCACATACCCGGTACCCGCGCATGCAGCAATCGTGCACCTAGGGTTTTAGGGTTTATTTGTTAACGGTGCCTTTAAGTAACTATCATGTGTGCGAGACAGCGAGAGACCGATTGCGTGCGTGCGCCTCTTCTCTTCGTATATGTACTCCACCGTTTGTCGGGTGTCCAAAAGAGTATACAGTAGTAATAACTACTAGCAATGTGCCAATGCATTGCCACACGATCAAAGTAGATTAATACATATTCATCGATTTGATAGAAAAAAGAGTCTAGTTTTGAAATACGTGTATCACTAAAAATATCTTATGTTTCACTCAAAATATATTCCTTTGGCGGTTTTGATGAGATAAGAGAGGAATGTTGTTGGTTTCAAGATTCGAGAAGTGGTATATCTCTAATTTCTATTCTTGCTAGCAAGATGCACATGCGTTGCACGGAAACATCAAAATCTTGTGGGAGAAAATGATGAATGAGCGAAGGCCTTATCTGCAAATGTGGAGAGGAGTGCGGGTAAATTGCCATAGTTTCCTTCCTATCCGTTAGATATAGATCGAACGGCCTATATTGCAGGATGGCAGGTACACCATCTTCACCGACTATGCTTTTTATAAGAGTAGAGATAAAAACAGAGTTGGTAATGATGGTGTGCCTGCCATCCTGCAATATAGGCCGTCCGATTTATATCTGACGGATAGGAAGGAAACTATGGAAATTTTGCAAAAAAGATACCCACACACCTCTCCACATTTGCAAATAAGGCCTTCCCTCTTTCATCCTTTTCTCTCACAAGATAAACTACTCATACAAATGCATCTTGATGTTCCATGCAACGCACGGGCATCTTGCTAGTTGTTGCAAAAAGCGCATGTGTGTGTGTTGTGTGTGTGAGAGAGGGAGAGAGGAGGAGGGTGGAGTGCATATGTGACAAAGACAGAAAGAGTGTGTGTGCGAGAGGTATCAGCTTAAAATGAGGCGATAGTGTGTGTGTGCACGATCGAGAGGGCGTGTCTCAAGAAGGGATGAAATATCTACATAGATACAAGGAGCGCAAGATAGACATGCACGCGATAGTGGAAGCACGAGTGTGCGGGTGTATAAACCTATCTGGAGGCTAGTCGATCAATGATGTGAGAGAAATACGAGTCGGGGTGCGAAAGCGAGAGTTTTGTGTGTGTGAGAGAGAGACAAAGTCGGGAAGGGGAGTGGAAGCATGAGTTGTGTGTGTGTGTGAGAGAGAGAGAGGGGGGGAGTTTGTATGATCGGTAAACAAATGAATAATGTCAGTTTATAACTGGGATGGAGACGGAAAGGAGACTGCAACAAATGTTGTGTCTGCAGGAGAGAGTAATTTTAGTGGTACGAGTCATATCTAGAGACATATAGGGTGTGTGAGAGAACCCCATAGACAGAAAGACAAAGTGAAAGACGAGTGAGACTGTGTGTGTGGCGATGAAAAAGAAAGCTTAGGTACCTAGTGATACCAGAGAACTGTAGAGACGTGAGAGATAATGAAAAACGTGTAATGTATAATGATAGGGAGAGTGTGACATTTCTCAAGGGAGACGCCGAGAGACCATGTTTGCAAAGATAGGAGAAACATGAAGTGAGCGTGCAGGTGAGCTGGAGAAAAGAGAGTGATAGCTACATGAAGGAGCATGCCAGAGAGATGGGCGTGAAAGGAGTCAACATAAAAGGGATTCAAATATTTGAATTCGAGATGATGATACATGTAATTCATACTCGAACCAAAATTGATCTATCAAACATGCATACTCATATGATATTACTGATCCATACATTTTAGTAGAACAAAATTTGGTCTAAATTTTTTTGAATTCAACCTTATGATTTTGAAATCATTGTATTTGTAAATCATATTATATACATATAAAGGAGCAAAATTCTTTTTGTGCTTTTGAAAGTTTATATAAAAAATGATGTATATAGAATTTTATTCCAATCGCAAATGGATCCTGCCCGAACAAAAATAGAATACAAACTGGATTCGAATTGAGTTGGCACGGTAAACATGCACTCTTGCTCTGCAAAAATTTGAACAAAGGGGGGAAAGTCGCAGCAATCGCCCGAAACCAAAATCTGCGACATGGAAATCACTGCCTATCCCTGACACGCAAAGCCTATCAGCTCTATTCTATAGGTTTCGATAGGGGTAGGTTTGTAATTTCACTCAAATGTGACATAACCCCCTCTCACCCGGATTCATACATGGTGGGCGCCAAAACACAGTGTCTCCTCGGCCGACATCGACTCCCTCCCCGATTCATACACGGTGGGCGCCAAAAACAAACTCTCGTCAGAAAATATTCGGTGTATGCGAGATTACCGTCCTATCCCCAACCGACTATATTGTTGTGATGTAGGAAATTTTAAACGGGGGCTAAGTTTGTAAATTTACTCGCATTTGAGACAAGCGTGCCCTGAAGACATGGTTCCCCTCTTCCTCTCTCCCTCCATTTCCCCATTCGTACTCCATGGGCGCCAAAACACCCTCTCCACCCCAGCCTCCTCCATCGTCCACCCCATCCACCGCCGTCCTCCTCGACCATGCCGGAGCTGATACCCCGACGCCGTAGGCCATTACAAGAGATCGATCTCTCTCATCCACGGTTCGGACCGGGATCCTTGCATCCCGTCCTCTCGCTTCATCCCCGCTGTCGTCCACCTTGCCGGCGCCGCTCCTACGACCGTTTCGTCCACCATGCCCCGCCGCTTGCTCTTCTTTAGCATGTTCTTCTTTAATAATTACTCTCTCCATTCCTAAATACAAGTCTTTGTATAGATTCCACCATGGACTACGTATGGACCAAAATGAGTGAATCTAGACTCTAAAATGTATCTGTATACATCTGTATGTGATCCATAGTGGAAATCTCTACAAAGACTTATATTTTGGAACGGAGGGAGTATGATAGTAGTATAGTATGTTCCTTATAGTGAAGATGAGCAGGGACATTTGCAGTGTAGAGGTCTATCGGTCGGTTGTGATGGACACTTTGAACTCTTCGGGCCTCTTTGATTCGTAGGATTTTGTAAACATAGGAATAGGATTTGTAGTGGCCTGTCCACTTGAATCCTGTAAGATTAGCAAGGAAATGCGGGGAGCTGTGTCGCCTTTGAGAGTTACACTAATATTAACAGTATCGCACCTTCAGGTGAAGAGAGCTGGTATCCGAAGCCTATCTAGCTGTACCGGCAATACTAGCACATATATTCCAGCAAGTTCCACTTTGCTGATTTTACTCCTGATGCTTACGGTTTTCCCATTATATCTACACTATGATCTGTGTAGCTGCTATGTGTCGCACTAGCAGTAGTCCACTCTTGAAGCTAAACAACACACCAATCACAAGTCCAAACCTTACTTCTTCAAATACGAATGGTGATATGATACTGATATTAGTTAACAGACACACATTTAATTGGTCAGGTAATGCTCCCACTTTATTTTCCACATACATGTGGCCACATATAAAGAGACAGCATGGAATTGCATTTCTTTGGGCGCTGTGATTCATCATGAGTGGGCAACCAACATTGTATGCAATGAAGTGGAACCTCAAGAATATGCTTCCTCTTCTGTTCTTTAACATGTTCCTCTTTTGTTATTCTGTATTTAGTGCGACAAGATGTTCCTTGTCCTAAGGGGAGCAGGGACATCTGCGATCAACAACCGATAGAGCTGGCTCAGACGTGATCGATAGGCTTTCAATTAGTAGCGGCAATACAACACCGTATTTTCCAGCCAGTTCCACTTTCCCGATTTATATATCGTGGTTATGGTGTACCCCTTTTATGTACACTATGATCTGCCTAGTTGCTGTGTGCTCTTGTTATCATGGTTTGGCAATAAACTCTCTATACAAAGATATTATGAACCTATCATCCGCAAACTATCCTTACTTACGGAACCTATTTTTTGTGTACTTGTGCCAGATTATATTAATGCACGCACCATATTACAGACACCGTGAGCTCTCTCATCGTAATCTAGTGATAGCACACAAGGGTTTACAGGGGCGCCCCTATATTAGAATATCCTCTACATTACAAAGATAATCTCACTACTTTTTATGTCTTCATGATTCTCAGATAATATACATAATTACAGTGAATATCAGCATCCGCGCATCAGAAGAATATTGTGGAACACTGCAACAACTTACAAAATTGGCACCAAGGCATTGAGTGCCATTCTGGATGCAATGAGACACATACGCTCCCCACCTGTAGATTCTTTTTTAGAATATGATCCTAATGACTGCTCTAACCTCAAGGAGTCAAAGGCAGCTGGCCTGTCCTATTCACCCATCAAGGTGCATGTTCTAATTTGGCAAGGTTTTATTGATTGCGCGTATCTTGCATATGTTGTCTTGCATTTCTTCTACTTTATTGCACCTCCATCTGCTTAGTTTACTCATCCTATATGTCAAGATGCCATGCCCATCCATTATCAATACATATTCCATCTGTCATGATACCATGTTTTTTCCACTCAAATGATGTTCTTGTGCATTATACATCAAAAAGGAAGAGGGTGGTTGCCGAACCTGAAGGAGCACCAGCAAAGTCCTTGAAAAATGTGGTAGTGCCGGAGAAATCAGACAGCACCCCACTTATATTGGTTGTACAACCAGTGACACAAAACGTAGGACCGACTCAAGCAGACTGTACCCATACTTCACTAGCCACACCACTAGCCCCACCACACAGGACCTGCACTCCAGCAAAAGGTATGCCGATTTCAGTTACCATAGCACCAGCCGTACCACAGAAAACTCCCACTCCAGCAAAAAGTACAGCAAGTCCACCGGCCGAAGACCTATCCCAACTTCAGAGACAGCCAATTCCTGCAGATTGGAACCCCATTCCAGTTATTCCCAGTTTTAAAGACAACGCTTTCAATGTTGTTAGGGACTACGTGCATATATTCCCATCAAGGGAAGATTATAGTGAAGACAAACACCATTTTCACATCTTCCTGTCCCACTTACGTGTAAGTGCTATTATTCATGGTGATTATTTTCCTGTTTTCTGCTAATTGAACACATCAATGATTTACATTACATTGTTGTAAGTAGGCAAGGGTCAATCTGGATAGTCATGACGAGCAAAGCTTGCTTGCACTTTTCAAGGAAGCATTGCGGCAGTATTGGTGTTACCTGAGGAAATCACAGTTTGACGGCAAGTCTATAAACGAATTTCCGGTGAAGTCTCCTATGCTAAATTTAGAAGACATTGAATGGAAAATCCTTGTTATGCACTGGTCTTGTTCCCAGGATGAGGTACCGTCTATGATATCACATGACAATTTGAACTTCTACTTTTTCGCATGTGCCTTACGGATCTTTTTTGCAGGAAATCAACTTGAAGAATTCCGGTTTGAAAAGAACAACGGGATATCACAAATATGCTACCCGCTGCTTTGCTCTTGTTAGTACTTGTTGTCCTGTATCACTGTACTTGCATTCATACCTGGTTCATTATGTGACAGCAGTATGCAGGATAGCTTGCTTATCAATTGTTCGCTCCAAATTATCTGATATGTATGAATGGTTACATTAGTGTAGAATATATCCAATGCCAATGAAAATTTTTAGCTCTGCATTGTTGTTGTAAGTACCTGCTGTCCTTTATCAGTCTACTTATATTGTCAGGTAGTTGTTCATGTACCATCACTCTGCAACTTATTTTTGTTTGCCCCCCATTTTCTATGCATCAGGTCTATATTTACTCTTACCATAAGGTTGGATAACACCGATGGTCCTGAAGAAGTTTAGCTCTGCGTTGCTCTTGGCTATACCTTTTGCGTGTATCGTTGTACTTACATTTATAGCTACTTGGTCATGCAGCATCACTCTTCATCTTATCTTAAATATTCTCCATTTTTTCTAATATTATCACATCTATATTTACTCTCAACAAAATGTAGAATAAACGCAATGCTTATGAACAAGATTTTGGGTAAACTTCTTGAATTGCCCCCACCATCAGCATGGACAAGGGCTTTATAGAGCATGTCTTCACTAATAATGTAAGTTTGTCCTTCTCAAGCATTCAAACTTTGTTGTGTATATTTGGTTAGGCTTGACTGCAACAGCTGTTTATTTTTGGTGTTTGCATCAAATTGCATGTTTAAAGTTTATTATGTACTTCATAAACAAAAGTTTGTCCTTCTCAATTTAAGTTTTCAGTTGTACAACCAAGTTCCTTCTTCATACCATGTAAATTAAACTATACAGAGCAAATGATCTTCTTTTGCACTGCATGTATGCTTCTGGTCTTGATCCATAATCCAGTGGTGTGGTGAACCTACCCACTACAGCACAATGTCATATTCTGCAATGTCTTGACTAACAATGTCATATCATTCTACTATTATTTAAACCGTCTCTTCATTTGCCAATCTGAAATGGGACAAATTGACAGCACACTAACCATTGATACTTATGAGTTCTTGATCTGTAATCCAGTGGTGTCGTGAAGCTGCCAACTCCTTCACAATGTCATTTCCTGCCATGTCTTAACCTGAACAATACCATATTGTGTTAATGCTATATTAAACTGTGACACTTTATTCGTCAGTATGAAATGTGATGAATTGTCAGCACTGATACTTATATGTGCAAAACATGTCATCTGTCTGCTTGTTTATCTTTCAGAGTGAGGAGGATATAAGTGTCAAACAAGCAAAGTCCCATCAGCTTGCTCAGCTGCTTGCGCTGCAGCTCCCGAGCAGGGCTAACCTTTCTTGAACTCTATTGAAGTGTTGTCGGTTTAGTATATTATTTTGTCGGCATGTTTATTTGCACTGGTGGCGATCTTTGATGCCCAAAGGTATGTAATCTATTTGTCTGCTTGTGCTTTATTATCATAGTGGCGAACTTTGATGCCCAGTGGATGTAATATGTTGTACTTTCTTTATTGTATAGTCTAGGTTTTTTATTATTCACGATGCTACAGTTATTTTACTGTATATATATCTTGTCTTCGCAGTAGACCGACCAAACCGTAAAATTACGGTACATAATCGGGCCGTCTTGCAAATCACTACATAATCAGTCCGTTAACACGCCTAAATGTAAACTGGCCCACTAGTAGATTTGGGCCTCTAATAGGCCGAGTAACCGTCGGCCCTATTTTCGCAACAAAACTCAATGGGCTTTTAGGAGGCTGAAAAGTGGGTTGGGCCTGAAACGTGCCGAACAGCTCACGGGCCGGCAGCAGGCCGAAATAGACCCCGGCCCATGATTGTGCCAATCACATCACGGGCCGTTAACAGGCCAAAATTGTCTCGGTCCTTGTTTGGCCAAATCAGATTATCGGTTGTGAGCATGTCGGATGCAAACCGGGCCGTAGTTAGGCCCAACTATATGACAGGCTTTTAACAGGCCAAAATAAATATAGGGCCGAAATGTTAAACGGGCCTTTAACAGGCCGAAACTAATATCAGACCGAATTACTAAATGGGTCTTTAGCAAGTCGGCCCAAAATCATAGCGTCAAGTTGACGGGCCGAATCTGATATGGGCCATAATTTAGCCCAAAGCCTCTTAAAGGGCCGGATCTGATCTGGGCCGTAATTTGGCCCAGAATGTGGTAGGCTTTTAACGGGCCAAATCTCATATGGGACTTTATTGGGCTCGAAACGTGGCATGTTGTTAATGGACCGGATCAAATATGGGCCGACATTTGGCCCAAAACATGGCAACCTGTTAACGGGTCGGCCCACTAGTGTCCTCAAAATCTTGTGGGCCTTTAGCTGGGCCGGCCCATTATGGTCAGCGAAATCTCATGGGCCTTTAGCTGGGCCGGCCCATTATGGTCGGCGAAATCTAGTGGGCCTTTAGCTAGGCTGGCCCATTATGATATGCAAAATCATGTGGGCCTTTAGTTGGGCCAGCCCATTTAATCTTTATGGGCCACTTTTGGGCCGGTCCACGTGTTAACATATCATAGGTGCATCTCGCCCATTGGATGAGTGACACCTGTGCCAACGCGGAGTTGACACATGGTTCCGTCGGCCAATGAGAATTTTACACGTGGAAAATCGTCATTGGTCGTGGTTGTTAGCGAGTTATCGGATCCAAAACCGGACCCAATAGCTTAACGGCGACCCGTTATGATGGATACCATGTGTCAGTCACCCTTGACGAAAGCACTTCCATGATGCGGCATTTATCGTCATTGAAGTGAACACTTCCGTGATGATAATTTTGGTAATGTCATGGAACACTTCTACGACAGCACAGGTATGGCTATCTTAATTCTGTCATAAAATCGTCATGGATGTACATGCATGACAGAAAATGTGACCTACCGTGACAAACACTATCATCACAGAAGTGTATTTTTTTGTAGTGCAAAACCGGTGTAAAGACAACTGTTGCTACATCTCGCACGGGTGCCTTGCACTGGCGAGCCGATGCAGCGGAAAAAAATTAGGGACCCAGACTCAGGAGCACCTAGTTGCTCTGATGCCCAGTTCCTTCGTGCCATAAAGATTTAGTATTTTACAGCTTTGCTGCTCGGATGTGTGGACCAAAGTTAGCTGCACAAACTGCTGAAGCAGTGCCAAATAATTTTCTAATGGCACCGCTGATGAGATGGCAACATTTTTAGATACTAGGTACAAACTGTGACACTGTCTTAGGATGCGTTTGGTTGAAGGTGTGGTATGAATGGGTTGGGACCATGACAGTGTCTGAATCACATCTAACAAATGATTTGTAACAACAAAAGAGGGTCTAACCTTCTCTGCACATGTCAGAAACTTCCACCCACTGTCCACAAATTCAAACGCAACTAGCTTCACGCATGGAGATTGATGGTGACAACGAGCAGACAGATCTTCAGCCACCCCGCTCCATTCGTTGCAACTGATGGTCCTAGGAGCTACAAGAGGAAGAAATGACTCAAATCGACCGCAGGGTTAAAATCCTTCATTCCAAGTCATAGCCCGAGAGAGAGAAGATAGGCATACCCGGGTGGTGAAGTTGTCGTCGTTGGAAGAACCGTTGGAGAGATCATTGAAGAAGACCACGGCGACCCCGGCGGTAGGATGCAAGACGGCGAGAGCGAGGAAGCAAGCGAGGAAGCGACTATGGCTTAGGAAGGAAGGAAGGAAGGAAGGAGGAAACAGGGGAAATGTGACTTGTGGTCAGGGAGAAAAGGGGGTGAGGAAGGGGGGAGGGGGCGGGGGTAGATATTTTGGCGGTAGGCCAAAAATTTCTAAATGTGGAGGGAAACTTTGCGCGTGGTGCCGCCGGACACCATTCACTTTGAACGATTGTGTGCATCACAAATGATTCTTCTGCTTTACACGCATGGGATGAGTTTGATAATTCAAATTTTGGTGGAAATTTCCCCGGGTACGTCATTGCATAATTTAGTATCGCTTGCTAATTTGGGCACACAAACGAGTGTACATCACACAGACCACACTTACCGAATCGAGCAATTTTAGTAATTAAATAGAGCCAGGTGACCTAAACATTGCTCTAACAAAATACCAGCATTAAAAACAAAGCCTAAGTATGCATAATTTTAACAAATCCAACGCCGCGCTGGCCTATGCATCACCGGTGTGAGATGAGACGTCGATGACTTGTCTTGGCGAAATGTCGTCGTTGGTGGACTCCGCGTCCCCCTGCTGAAGTCGACCGCGTCCTTGTCCTCGTCCTCGGCGCCGCCCTCAAGGTTGCTATACTCGTAGTAGTGGTTGCGCCAGAGGTCGCGTTGGTACTGCACCGCCGATTCCTCGACAGACATACTCTTCTCTACCTCGACCTCGGCCATGCGCAACTCCTCCTCCCGGCGCTCCTCGATCTCCGCTACCTCCTGCATCTCCAGCTCCTGCTCGGCGATCTCATGAAGGAGCAGGTGCTCCATGGCCACCACCGCCTTTCCGGACG
The DNA here is from genome assembly GCA_021605145.1 of Aegilops bicornis. NCBI lineage: Eukaryota > Viridiplantae > Streptophyta > Magnoliopsida > Poales > Poaceae > Aegilops > Aegilops bicornis. Next base: position 481,075,191 of record CM038672.1, on the reverse strand, counting down.
TGGGTTGCATGCTGGATTCTGAGGTGGCCTAGAATATCTTGGCGTGTGCATCCTCGATCTTGGCGTGGATGGCCCCGACCCGGGCTAGGGCGACATTGGTGGCACAAACGGCAGCTCGAGCGCTCTCGGTGTTTGCAGCCGTCATCACAGCAGTAGCTGCAGCCGTCTCGGCTGCTGCGGCAGCCCTGTCGGCTACCGCAGACGCCCTCTCGGCGGATGTGGCCGCACTCAATGCAGATGCCCCCGCACTCTCGGCGTGGGCGGCCGCGCTCTCGGCGCAGGCGGCGGCGCCCGGGGAGGACGCAGCCATCGTACGGGCCTTCACAAAGTATTTCCACGGCGTCATCTTTGCAAGAAGGGGGTGCGGGAATGGGGATCAGGATTCGTGGATTCGGGGGTTGCCGGCACTGGAGCAGACGAGTAGGCGAAGCATAAGGAGGAAGACTTAAATAGACCCAGAAATTTTCATCGCAGACGGTTCCTACAAAAATACTGTGTGTGATGTTGTGGATATTTTTTATTAGCTCTGAAAGGCGAATTTGGAGTAAAGTGGCAACGGATTATGTTTTAAATGTACAATAAAATTTGAAGTACTAATACAACTGTCATGTCAAATTTTGGAAAATTTCACGGGTCATTTGACCTTTTAAGACATTTAAGTGATTTTCTAGCCATTTAATGACCATAATTCAAATATGAACTGCATGTACATGCAACGGCTAACCATAATGGTTTGAAAAGTCATATTTTGTGTACTTGTGTGCGATTTAATTCCATGTGCAGTAAATTGGAAGGAATTTTCTAACATATTGGTCTAACGGCTATGACACAATTAAGCATAGAGTGCCATGGCATTTAAATTCCAAAAAAATAAAAGAAGATCAGAAACACATGAAACCTTGCTTGATGTAATGTCATGCCACCAAGATGATGTGGTAAAAAATTTGGCATGTTTGACAAAAGTATGGACACACACCCCTCACAAACCGAAGCAACTCACTAGAAGGCTCGTGGTTCCGGGAGGGAACGATGCATGTTTGATGACGAATGGGAGATAGCTTCCCCTTACAACCTTCAAATTTTTTCTACATTTAACGTGCACTAATGCAATTGCCATGTGAAAATTTGGAAAATTTCAGGGGTCATTTGACCTTTTAAAGACATTTAAGTGATTTTCTAGCCATTTAATGACCGTAATTCAAATTTGAACTACATCTACATGCAACAGCTAACCATAACGGTTTGAAAATCATATATGTGTGCTTGTGTGCGAGTTAATTCCTTGTGCAGTAAATTGCTAGGAATTTTCAAACATATTGGTCTCACGGCATGGACACATGCATGGAGTGCCATGGCATTTCAATTACAAAAAGTTAAAAAATGATCAGAAAAACATGAAACATTGCTTGATGTAATGTCATGCCACCAAGATGATGTGGTAAAAAAAATTGGCCAGTTTGACAAAAGTTTGGACACACGCCCCTCATAAACCGGAGCAACTCACTAGAAGGCCCGTGGTTCCGAGAGGGAACAATGCATGTTTGATGACAAACGGGAGATGACTTCCTCTTACAGCCTTCAAATTTTTTTCTACGTTTAACGTGCACTAATACAACTGTCGTGTGTAAATTTGGAAAATTTCAGGGGTCATTTGACCTTTTAAAGACATTTAAGTGATTTTCTAGCCATTTAATGACCGTAATTCAAATTTGAACTACATCTACATGCAACAGCTAACCATAACGGTTTGAAAAATCATCTTTGTGTGCTTGTGTGCGAGTTAATTCGATGTGCAGTAAATTAGAAGGAATTTTCAAATATATTGGTCTCACGGCATGGACACATGCATGGAGTTCCATGGCATTTTAATTCCAAAAAACTAAAAAATGATCAAAAAGCATGAAACCTTGCTTGATGTAATGTCATGCCACCAAGATGATGTGGTAAAAAAATTGGCCTGTTTGACGAAAGTTTGGACACACACCCCTCACAAAATGGAGCAACTCACTAGAAGGCTCGTGGTTCCAAGAGGGAACAATGCATGTTTGATGACGAACGGGAGATAGCTTCCTCTTATGGCCTTCAAATTTTTCTACATTTAACATGCACTAATACAACTGTCATGTGAAAAATTGGAAAATTCCAGGGGTCATTTGTCCTTTTAAAGACATTTAAGTAATTTTCTAGCCATTTAATGTCCGTAATACAAATTTGAACTACATGTACATGCAACGGGTAACCATAATGGTTTGAAAAATCATATTTTTGTGCTTGTGTGCGAGTTAATTCCATGTGCAGTAAATTAGAAGGAATTTTCAAACATATTGGTCTCACGGCATGGACACATGCATGGAGTGCCATGGCATTTTAATTCCAAAAAATTAAAAAATGATCAGAAAAACATGAAACCTTGCTTGATCTAATGTCATGCCACCAAGAATATGTGGTAAAAAAATTGGCTTGTTTGACGAAAGTTTGGAAACTTCTAGGGGTCATTTGACCTTTTGAAGACATTTAAGTGATTTTGTAGCCAGTTAATGATCGTAATTCAAATTTGAACTACATCTACATGCAACAGCTAACCATAACGGTTTGAAAAATCTTATTTTTGTATACTTGTGTGCGAGTTGAAAAATCATCAGACAATGTAAATATCTGGTGTTCAAAAAAGAAAATGTAAAGATCTAGCAAGACAACCGGCCCCTACACGATTGGCACTCTATTTCACGGCTCGAGGTTTGGTAGGTGAGTGGCGGGGGTTATTAATCGGACACGGTTCTGTATTGGAAACAGTCAGCTATTAAGTTCACACACGGATTTTTTTGTGGGAATCGTGTGTAATTCAAACTACAGTACTCGTAAATTCTGGTGATCGGCGTGTGTACTGTTCCTGTCGATCTAGATTCTGGCCGCCAATAAATACTACCTTGCTCACGTCGTCCCGCATGCATTCTCATCTACATCCTACCCCCGCTCGCCCTCTCTCTCTCTCAAATCTCTGGCATGGCGCCGCCGGTCTGCCCACGCGCCGACGAGGAGTCGCCGCCCCTCGAGGATGCTTAGTTGAAGAGCAGCGACGAGGACCCCTACGCGTCGCTGGACGAGGTTGCGCCGGACCCCCCCCCCCCAACTTTGGATTAGTTTTGGGGCCAGTACAATGTTTGTCTGTGGAAGTCATCGCCACGGCCGAGAAAGCCGTGCAAGTGGCGTTCAAGAAGGAGATGGCGGAGGAGGAAGCCAGGCACCAGGCGGCCTGTGAAGCTCGTGATGTCGCTTGGAAAAAGGAGGCGGCGGAGCTTTGGGGGCGAGCGCGGCATTGTGCGGAGGAGGTGTACAAAGATGGGTACTTCGCGAGGAAGGTCAAAGGCGCTAGGCGCCTCATCGCTGCATGGAGGTGGCCGAAAAGCTCCAGCGTGCCATCGACGAGGAGCTCCAGTGGGTGCCCAACGAATGGCAAGATCGTTCGCGCTTGTCCGCCAGCCAGAGGCAGATCGGTACGTCAAGCACTGCGAGGCGGAGGAGGCGGAGTACCGCCTCCGTGCTGGGAAGACGCCGCGCACCAGGGAGCTGCCGGTGAGGGGCTGCCGGATACTGTCCCCGGGAGGATTATTAGTTTTAGTATTGTTCATTTTCAATTTTATGCATTGTACTTAGTAGTTAAGTATCATCACGTATATGTGATGATATTATATATATTCTGTGATGAATTAATGAACAATTAATATATATATATATATATTATGAATTCCATTTCCAATCTGTTTCTGTATACTAATTTGAATCTAGCTATTATCATCCACATATACAAAATGGAAAGCGTATATACACACATTGAAACACAACATATAAGAACGGAAAACAGAGTACACACGTTGAAACAGAGCAATAAACGGAGCAATACTATGATTGCTGTGAATACATAGCTATCCACGTCGAAACGACTCAACAAAATAAAACGTGTCCATGAGACCATGACCAGCAGCCCTTGCCTACGGTAGCTCTTGGCTATACCAGAACTTGTGCATGCGTTCGTCCAAGCGGTCGACACGCTCGCGGTACATCTGGAGCGCGATCTCGAGCTCCAAATTGGCTATTTCATCGGAGATCACCAGCTCGAGGATGCGACGGCCATGTTCTTCTACTGCGCCCAGGTGGATACCTGGGCCAAGGAGGCGGTCGAGCCTACCGACCAGCGCGTTGGCATCGAGCGGGGCGCGGACAAGGCGAACAACGTGACCCATGCGAACGGCGCGGTGGGCGTCCGGTGCAAGTACGGCGTGGCCGGCCTCGGGTGCAAGTACGGCGTAGAGGGCCTTTGCCCACTCCTGGCGAGGAATGGGCGTTCTGATGGGACGTGTACCCAGCTGCGACGCCTTGTCGACAACAGGCAAGCGCCGATGGATCCGCTCTTTCTGTGCGACACACCTTGCTCTCGCTCTGCGGTGCTCCAACAGTCTCTCCGTGCGGCGAGCCGCAGCGTATCGGCACGAACGCGCCTAGCTTGCTTTGCAGCGCGCCATCGGTCATGTTGTGTGGCGAGCTGCAGCCTGTCGGTGCTGACATGCCTATCTTGATCTACGGCGCTTAAGCGCCATGTGCCAAGGGTCAGCTCAACCCTGGTGATGACGCCCATCATGGCGTCGTCCATCGCGTTGCCAGGGAGCGCTTCGGCCTCGACGGGCCGTGGTGCCTGCTCGTTTTCCTCGTCGACGAGGTTGATGGCAGAGGCGGCGCTTTGGTGGGTTGGCATGCTTGAAAAGGTGGATGTGCTACATGTTGTGCTTGTTGCCTCCGTGCTTCGTGCCCCGCCTAGGTTTATGCGCAATATCGCTGGGTGGTGGGAAACCGGTGAGGAAATGGCGGGAAGTGGTGGCGTATTCATAAAATGCCATGAATTAATGAAAACTTAGCATAGAAGGAACGTCGAGCTAGCACAAGAATTAGATGATGATCATATGATCGTTTATCCTAGTTAATTATGCATGTAATACTTTACTTTGGTGTGTAGAACTGTCATGTGTATACTAGCCACCTATGTAATTGAATGTTTGCCGCGTATTACACACATCTTGTTTATGTGAAACGTTTTTGTTCTCTTGGCTCAACACAAACAGTTTATTGGAATGAAATGTATGCCCTCCATTGCACACACCTTGATCTGGTTGAACCATTTCTATTGCGTTGCCTAATCGAAAACAGTTCATCTGAGTGAACCGTATGCCATCGCAAACATTTTGCATCTTTTTGGACGATTTTTTTACATCACCGTTTGCGATTAATGCATCGCACACAGTTTCGTCAAAGGGTCTCTGATCGTAGTGTCGCGTTAGCAGCATCTTGCAGCAGTGATAGCAAGCATCAAGTTCATCAAAAAGGGATATTTCAAATGAATCAAAGGAATCATAGCAATCATCGTAGGATTCATCCTTCGGTAAGCACGAAAAGAAATTAAACAATGTATGAGTTGAAGAGTTACTCTTGTTAGAAGGTGGGAACTGAAGGAAATATGCCCTAGAGGCAATAATAAAGTTATTATTTATTTCCTTATATCATGATAAATGTTTATTATTCATGCTAGAATTGTATTAACCGGAAACATAATACATGTGTGAATACATAGACAAACAGAGTGTCACTAGTATGCCTCTACTTGACTAGCTCGTTGATCAAAGATGGCTATGTTTCCTAGCCATAGACATGAGTTGTCATTTGATTAACGGGGTCACATCATTAGGAGAATGATGTGATTGACTTGACCCATTCCGTTAGCTTATCACACGATTGTTTAGTATGTTGCTATTGCTTTCTTCATGACTTATACAAGTTCCTATGACTATGAGATTATGCAGCTCCCGTTTACCGGAGGAACATTTTGTGTGCTACCAAACGTCATAACGTAACTGGGTGATTATAAAGGTGCTCTACAGGTGTCTCCGAAGGTACTTGTTGGGTTGGCGTATTTCGAGATTAGGATTTGTCACTCCGATTGTCGGAGAGGTATCTTTGGGCCCTCTCGGTAATGCACATCACTTAAGCCTTGCAAGCATTGCAACTAATGAGTTAGTTGCGGGATGATGTATTACGGAACGAGTAAAGAGACTTGTCGGTAACGAGATTGAAGTAGGTATTGGGATACCGACGATCGAATCTCGGGCAAGTAACATAGCGATGACAAAGGGAACAACGTATGTTGTTATGCGGTTTGACCGATAAAGATCTTCGTAGAATATGTGGGAGCCAATATGAGCATCCAGGTTCCGCTATTGTTTATTGACCGGAGACGTGTCTCGGTCATGTCTACATAGTTCTCGAACCCGTAGGGTCCGCACGCTTAAAGTTTCGATGACAGTTATATTATGAGTTTATGTGTTCGGAGTCCCGGATGAGATCGGGGACATGACGAGGAGTCTCGAAATGGTCGAGGGTAAAAATCGATAAATTGGATGACTATATTCGGACATCGGAAAGGTTCCGAGTGATTCGAGTATTTTCCGGAGTACCGGAGAGTTACGGGAATTCGTATTGGGCCTTAATGGGCCATACGGGAAAGGAGAGAAAGGCCCCAAAGGGTGGCCGCACCCTCCCCATGGACTAGTCCGACTGGACTAGGGAGGGGCGCCCCCTTCCTTCCTTCTCCTTCTCCCTTCCCTTTTCCTACTCCAACAAGGAAAGGAGGAGTCCTACTCCCGGTGGGAGTAGGACTCCCCCCTTGGCGCGCCCTCCTCTTGGCCGGCCGCCTCCCCCCCTTGCTCCTTTATATACGGGGGCAGGGGGCACCTCTAGAGGGAAGTTGATCAGTTGATCTCTCCCAACCGTGTGCGGTGCCCCCCTCCACCATAGTCCACCTCGATAATACTGTAGCGGTGCTTAGGCGAAGCCCTGCATCGGTAGAACATCAACATCGTGACCACGCCGTCGTGCTGACGAAACACTCCCTCAACACTCGGCTGGATCGGAGTTCGAGGGACGTCATCGGGCTGAACGTGTGCTGAACTCGGAGGTGCCGTATGTTTGGTACTTGATCGGTCGGATCGTGAAGACGTACGACTACATCAACCGCTAAGCAGTTAACGCTCGCTTTTTGGTCTACGAGGGTACGTAGACAACACTCTCCCCTCTCGTTGCTATGCATCACCATGATCTTGCGTGTGCGTAGGAATTTTTTTGAAATTACTACGTTCCCCAACAGGAACGGGTAGCTAATCCGCTCTTCCTCCTTTTGTTCTTCGCTCTCCTCATCATCTTTTTCATCCAATGAGCTCATAGTATCATCAATTTCTTCTTCCATAGATTCCTGCAAAATATTACTCTCCTCTTGGACAGCGGAGGAGTCCTCAATATATCCTTTAACATAAGCATTAGAAGCATAGTTTTCGTAGCAATATTTAAGTATGGCAAAATTTTCAGATTTGTAAAGAGTAGCATCATACTTTTCAATCAAAGAAGCAATTTCATAAGCACCCTTAAAAGCAACAAATTCTTTAGTTTGTTCAACATCATAGTAATTATAAACACCCTTGGCATAAAAAGATAAGATTCCATTATCACTAAACTCACATTGGTAGGGAAGGTGTTTCTTAGGGTCTTCAGAACAACAAGTAAAATCATGTAATTCACATAAATTCCAAGCATGGCATAGCATAGTATGAATTTGATGCAGTAAAAGTTTCCCTTTTTGAGATAAGCGGTGTCGCACAAAATAAGCATGCTCATCTAATGATTTCCCCTCAACTAAGCTAGTTGAGTTTTCAGCACGAGCACAAAGGGATCGAAGATGATCCAAGTAAAAAGCTTCAGGAGTATGATAGATTTTGGGTGGTTCTTCAACCATTGGTTTACTAGCTACAACTATTTTTTTTGGCATTTTACGTTTCCTACCCATAACTAAAGATACAAAACAGGAGCACAAAATAAATCCTACTTAGTGATAAAGCAAACAAGCACACACGAGAATAATTACCCCATGCTATTGCTCCCCGGCAACGGCGCCAGAAAAAGGTCTTGATAACCCACGAGATCCGTAACTCCAATTGGGCTGAAATTTGAACACGATTTTTATCCGGATATTAGCTTTCTTGCACCAGAAGAAGGGCACCAACCGCCTTACGGTGTGACCACAAGGGCCCAGGGCGCGCCCTACCCCCTGGGGCGTTCCCCCTGCCTTGTGGCCCCTCCGGGCATCGTCTCGCGTTGATTCTTTTTCCCAAAATTCACATATATTCAAAAAAATTCTCCGTAAGTTTTCATCGCGTTTGGACTCCGTTTGATATAGATTTTCTGTGAAACAGAAAACATGCAACAAACAGGAACTGGCACTGGGCACTGGATCAATATGTTAGTCCCAAAAATAGTATAAAAAGTTGCCAAAAGTATATAAAAGTTGTATAAAATTGGCATGGAACAATAAAAAATTATAGATGCGACACAGACGTATCAGTACGACCTACGCCGTGACCTGGACGCTCGGGTAGGTCTGACAAGGTCCATCCATGGACCTCAAAGAGATCCTCCTGCTAGACAGGACGGATACAAATCCTGGCTAGACCGAAATGATCGAGCTCGGGAGCTGCAGTGAGCCTGCATGACAGATGATCTCCGGCGCGATCTAGCCCGAATCAGGGGCGCTGCTCATCATCTTTACTTCGCAGATAGAGTGATGCAGCACCAATTCCCGGAAGGTTTCAAACCTGTCAGTATTGAGCCCTATGACAGGACAACAGATCCGGCAGTATGGATCAAAGATTTTCTATTGCACACTCATATGGCACGAGGGGATGACCTTCATGCCATTAAGTACCTACCATTAAAGCTCAAGGGCCCGGCTCGATACTGGCTAAATAGCCTCCCCGAAGACTCCATAGGATGTTGGGAGGAGCTCGAGGACGCCTTTCGAGCTAACTTTCAGGGCACTTATGTCCGGCCCCAGGATGCGGATGACCTGAGCCACGTAATCTAGAAGCCCGGCGAGTTAGCCCGGCAATTTCAGAACCGGTTTTGGACCAAGAAGAACCAGATCGTTGACTGTCCGGACGCCTCCCTGATGAATGCCTAGCACGCCAGCTCGGCCAGGACAGGCCGAGAACGATGTCGGCACTCACCTCCCTGATGACCCGCTTCTACGCCGGAGAGGATAGTTGGCTGGCTCATAGAAGCACCAACCCCAACAACCCCCGCACCTCGAAAGTTCAAGACAGGAACGGGAAGCCATGAAGGAATAAGAACAAGCGCCGCCATAATGACGGCGAACCGGACGAAACGACAGTTAATGCCGGATTCCGTAATCCGAAGTCACCGACATGGAACAAGCCTTCTAAAGGCAACCAGGACGGCCCAACCAAACAGGACGCAATCTTGGATAGGCCCTGCCAGATTCATGGCACCACCGAAATGCCCGCCAACCAAAGCAGGACGGCAAGCTCAGAGCCGAAGACTCGGGCAAAAGCCCATGAAGCGAGGATGATGATGTGCCCCGCGGGCCGAACAGTGGAGGCCAAAAACCCTTCCCTTCTGAGGTCAATACTGTGAACATGATCTACGCCACCCATATACCAAGGAAGGAGAGGAAGCGCGCGCTGCGGGATGTGTATGTCGTCGAGCCCGTAGCGCCGAAGTTCAACCCGTGGTCGGCTTGCCCGATCACCTTCGATCGCAGGGACCATCCGACCAGTATACATCATGGAGGATCGGTAGCCCTGGTACTTGATCCCATTTTCAATTGGTACCACCTCACAAGAGACCTAATGGACGGAGGTAGTATCCTCAATCTGATTTATGCAGACACAATGAGGAAAATGGGAATCGATCCGTCAAGGATCAAACCCAGCAGCACCACCTTCAAGGGGGTCATTCTAGGCGTAGAGGCCCTCTACTCAGGCACGATAACTTTGGAAGTGGTATTCGGCTCGCCAGACAACTTCCAAAGCGAAGACTTATTCTTCGATATCACCTCATTCCGCAGTGGCTGCCATGCCCTCCTTGGCCGAACGGCGTTCGCCAGTCAATGTCGTCCCGCATTACGCATACCTCAAGCTGAAGATGCCTGGTCCCTCAGGTGTCATAACAATCAACGGCAACACGGAGCGCTTACTCCGGACTGAGGAACACACCGCGGCCTAGCAGCCGAAGACCAATATGTTGCCAACGGGCCAAACTATTAGCCCGCAGTAAAGGCCAAAGGTACAATTAAACGGGCTCGAGCCCGATCCCCGTTATGGGAACCCGCCTGCGCACGCCGCAAATAGGGATAAGCTCTCCACGGCATGCCCGCCTTCATCGCGCTCTACATTCCTCGTCAGCACAACTTCATGCCCAAGATACCATGGGCGGCCGTGGGGGCTCATGTTAAACACATAACACCATGTGTTCGGCTCAGCCGAACTATGGCATCATCTCGTCCTCGGACGACAACGGGCAGGACTCCGAACTCGCTCAGCATCAAGCAAGGACGGCAAGGCTACATCTCAAGGTCCCTGTTGAAGGCACCCCTCGCCAGCATGCGGTGTTATACACGGACGTCCAATTCACTCCCCTCCACCTTGCAGAAGAAAAGGCGCAGACGTGCAGCAGGGCACAATTGAGGCTTCGACCCACACATCAAGGCCCTGTGTAAACCTTTCTCTGTAAAAGTTTCTTTTTTGAATTATCATAAATGCTTCAGCAGTTCGAATTGTACGGATAGACGTCCAGAACTTATGGAAAATAAAAGCATATTTTACGGTGTTCAGGCATCCACATTATCTAGCCCTCTTTCTTCTCCTTTTTCCTGCTCTTCGAACAACTGGGCATATACACATTGTGTAACAAATACAAATTGTATAATTGACCAAAGGCTTGATCTTCCCATCAGGTCTACGTACTAAGTCCGGCTCCACTTTTCATTGAGTGTTCGGCGTCTCAGATATTGCACTATATGCACTAGTCCCGAACTACGTGTTAGGTCAATAGTTGGGTTGCCCGGCTCCTGTGCTTGCCTTCTTATGTTCTACACGTTTGGCTAAGAAGGTAAAGGGAGAACCCCTGTGATTGTACTTCTGGCTAGTCTAGTTAAGCACCTTGGGGGAGAAAGCCGAAATCTGGCCGTCATAGTAAGCAAGAACTGGTTAGCGATCCGATGACTAAACTAAGAAACCGTTGGCGATTTATCTGTGTCATACGCAGGGTTCATCCTAGCACAAACCATTGCTTGGGCTCCCACGTACATCACAAAACACGGGGGGCTAGTCATTAGCTCCCATCGTCAAGCTCCTATGGCTAAGTGAAAGCAATAAAGCCGAATAGTCAGATTACCTAGTCCCTCTCACACACTACCGTCTTCGGGCACCGAGACATCGGCTAAGGGTAATAGTGCGGAGATGAGATACCCCTTATACCATTCACTAGGGGCTGAAGCCGACGACTGGTAGTTGTCAAAATAATAAACAGCTGCACAGGAGTCAAAATAAAAACACCATAGTATATAAACGAGCCGTGTTATAAAGCAAGAGGTTCAGCTGACAGCTTAATACAATCACTCAATGATTACATCCTTGGAAATTGGCCCTCTATCGCCCGAGCACCACCCATAACTTGTGAGAAATACAATTTGGGGCGGACATGCTCCTTTCCAACTGGTGGGGGGCCAGTGGCCATATGCATTAGCTTGATCTTGGGCCAATGTACCACGGTCTTCGCAAAGGTCAGCCTGGCTCCTTCAAGGCACACGGAGCGCTTCACGGTATCAATCCAGGGTGATGCAGCACACAGCTTTTGTACCATGCCAAAGTAGCTATCCGGAATAGACTCTATAGGCCATAGCCGAACGCAAAGATCCTTCATGGCCGGCTCGGCCATCCGATGCAACTCCATCAGCTGCTTCATCTAGTTGTTGAGGAGGGGAGGGTGCTCAGGCGCGTGGAACTGCGACTAGAAAAGCCATTATTCAGAGTCCTCCTCCGCGTGGTGTAGTGCCCCGCCGTAGGCGCCGCACTCTTCGGAAGCTCGACGAAAACGCCTGCGGAACGCCAGACCCGCGTCAACAATGTGAACATGTTGCCACCAAAAACACTCTGCAGTAAGTATTTCTTATCATCCGCGATCTGCTTCACCTGGCGGAGCTCCTCCCGGGCACCCCGCACCTCCGTTCTGGCCTCCTGAAGCTCCTTGTCCACCTTGGACAACTCAGACGACTGCTCCTTCTCTTTCTGCTCAAGGGCCTCAAATTTCATGACGGCATCCTCGAGCTCCACCTGCACTTCGGCCACTCAAGCCTCACGCTTTTCGCCGGTGGTCTTTGCTTTCTCAAGTTCGGTCGCCGCCTTTTCGGCATCCGATTTCTTTTCGGTCGCCTCGGCCTCGGCCTTCTTCAGTGCCGCCTTGAGGCCCTCAACCTCCACGGCGGCAGCTGCAATCACCAAACACCATGTGCCCAGCATACAATCTGGAACGTAAGTATCCGGTGATGTTAACTTTGCATCTTAATAGAAGCTTACCCTGTGCCTCATCAAGCCGTTTGTTGATGAGGTCAAGCTCTTCATTGGAGCATCTAAGCTTCTGATCATCTCCTCCAGGGCAGCGGCATTAGCAGCCGCAGCCAAGGATGATGCCTGCGATATCAAGTCAATCACGATATTTTAATTACTGGCCTACGGATATTTGACCCTCTGTAAGGTTTTTTACAATCCTTGGAGAGTCACGAGGGCTGCTATATATACGGCCTACTCAAACTTTGGCTGAAAAAGTAAAATCCGTTCTGCAGGGAAAGGACATTACTTGACTTACCTCGAAGCCTGTCAGAAGGCCCTGGATGGCGTCGTTCAGTCCGGTATTGACGGACCGAACAACCCGTAGAACCGCACCCATAAGGGCACGGTGCCTGTCGACGATAACGAAGTTGTTCACCAACTCCTCCATCTCGTCCGACCAGCCCGCCGCCGCCTGGTTGTTGGTATGCGGCGCGGGCGGCGGGTCCTTAACCCCTTCCCTGTCAGAAGGTAGGACTGACACCTGTGATGACCTTGGAGGCTCAGGTGCGGACGACTGAGAGGGTCCGGACTGTCTGGATCCTCCTCCCACATTCGCCAGGAGGGGCGCATCCTCCTGGTCTTCGGTCACCGAGGCAGCAACCTCGGCCATGACTGCGTCACCCTCCTCCCCCGTGTTCGGACGAGGAGGGGTCCTTCAGGACAACACCTCCCCGGCCTCGTCAGGGGCCAGGGGAGGCACGGAGCGCGACACGGACCCGCTATCTGCCAGCTCGGTGGGCAGAGAAGTCCCCTCCGAGGTCTGGTCAGCGGGGTGGCCGCACGGTGGGCTAAGACATTAATCAGTTCCCATTAGTAAAGAGGTTAGTAAAACAAAGTAAATAAGAGATATCTTGGTGCACATCTCATGGCAGGGGGCTTGCCCTGGGTTCCCTCTGCGGAACCTTTTCGGACGCCACGGACTCCTCTTTGGAGTCTGAACTGTCTAGCAGGACCAGCTTGGGCTTGCACCGCCTCTTCTAGGCCCGAGGAGGCTGCTCCTCCTCGACGTCCCCGGCCGCCGCCCTCTTCTTAGAGTAGGAGGAGGCGCTCTCCTCCTCGTCTTCCTCCTCATCCTCGTCTTGAGAAGACGGGGAGGCAGTGTCTCCGGACTTGGTGTCCGGACAACCTCTTCGGCGGAGCCCTTCCCGGGTCTCCGATAAATCCTTCTTCTTCTCCCCCTTCTTTTTGGGCACCTTATAAGGCGCCAAAACCAGCAGCTCCTCCATTGAGCCGATTGGGGCTCTTTTGGCAGTGGAGACGGACTGTTGATCTCTCGACGTTCTCGATCCAGCCTTGTAAAGGTCACAAGATAAAGCTTAAACCGAATTTTGTGTTGTATGACTACCCGAATATACACCAGGCAAGAGGTCAAATACCTTCGTCGGGGATTTGCGGCGTCGAGGCCGATGTCTTCATTCGACCGGCCAGTCCTCCTGGGACATGAACAACTTACCCCACTCCTTGTCGTGGGTTGCGTCGAAGAGGTACTACACAGTGGCCGGGTTATCAGACTTGTAAGCCCACATCAGGCTGGCCCTTAGCTGGCAAGGAAGGAGCTGGCGTCTGAGCATTATCTAGACCACATTGGTCAACTTGGAGCGGGTCTCCATCACGCTGGCGACGCGCTTCTGTAGCATCTTCACCTCGCTAGTGAACCCCCAGTTAGGACCTTTTTTGGTCCACGAGGTCAGTCTCGCCGGCGGGCTGGATTTGAATTCGGAAGCAGCCGTCCAGGCCGCATCCCTTGGTTCTGTAACGTAGAACCACTCCTTCTGCCACACCTTGACGGTGTCAATAAACCGGCCCTCCGGCCATTGGACTCGAGTCAACTTGCTGATCATTGCTCCACCGCAGTCCGCTTGGGCGTCGCTGACCACCCTCGGCTTGACATTGAACACTTTCAGCCATAGGCCGAAGTGTGGCTGAACTCGCAGAAGGGCCTCACAAACGGTGATGAAGGCCGAAATATGGAGGAGGGAGTTGGGGGCTCGATCATGAAAATCTAGACCGTAAAAGAACATCGACCCCCTCATAAAGGGGTGCAGAGGAAATCCTAGCCCCCTGATAAAATGGGGGAGGAGTACTACCCTCTCGCCCGGCTTGGGCGTGGGGATGATTTGGCCCTCCTCGGGGGCCCGATGGGCGATGTCGACCAATAAGTAACCGGCCCGCTTCAACTCCTCGATGTCATTGTTGGTGATGATGGAGGTGTCCCACTTGCCGTTTGCACCAGATCTAGCCATGGCTGAGGCTCGGGAAGAACTAGGAGGGACCCGCCGCAGAGGGACAAGGCAGGGCACTGGAGCTCTTGAGATTGAAAGGCAACAATGGGAGGTGGAAGAAGGCATAAGTCGATAACTGTAGTTGTTCCCCTCTTTTATAGACCGCGGAGCAGCCAAGATTTCCCCTTTTCATGCCGCAGACCTCTCCACTTCCTGACATGCTCACAAAATTATGCGCGTGTGGGGAATTGAAATCATTGATCATATCCCCTAAAAATGGGGCACGATCTCTGCCTTGATGACACGTGCCAATTGAGGGGCGGCCTCGAGCCGTGCATCGAGAACCTCTGGCCGTTCGATGTTATGACTGGACGCGATCCTTCAATAAAAGTTGTCAGATGTGGGCACTATTCATACTTGAGCACTTTGGCCTTCTGATGTCTGCTAGAACTACGTCAGTATTTTCCCAAAGAGGCAGGGATGATGCAGCACAACAACGGTAGGTATTTCCTTCAGTGATGAGACCAAGGTTATCGAACCAGTAGGAGAACCACGCAACACTACATGAACGGCACCTGCACACGAATAACAAATACTCGCAACCCGACGTGTTAAAGGGGTTGTCAATCCCTTTCGGGCAACGGCGCCAGAAATTGGCAAGTAGACTGAATAAAAATATGATAGATTGGATAAATAGATCTCGCGGGAACGCAAGATAAAATAAATAAGAATAAATTGCAGCAAGGTACTTTTGGATTTTGGGAAATATAGATCTGAAAATAAAAGCAAATAAAAATAGACCGCAAAAGCAAATATAATAAGGAAGAGACCCGGGGCCGTAGATTTCACTAGTGGCTTCTCTCGAGAAAAATAGCAAACGGTGGGTAGACAAATTACTGTTGGGCAATTGATAAAACCTCAAATAATCATGACGATATCCAGGCAATGATCATTATATAGGCATCACGTCCAAGATTAGTAGACCAACTTCTGCCTGCATCTACTACTATTACTCCAAACATCGACCGCTATGCATCTAGTGTATTAAGTTCATGGAAAATGGAGTAATGCAATAAGAACGATGACATGATGTAGACAAGATCTATTTATGTAGAAATAGACCCCATCTTGTTATCCTTAATAGCAACAATACATATGTGTCGGTTCCCCTTCTGTCACTGGGATCAAGCACCGTAAGATCGAACCCATCACAAAGCACCTCTTCCCATTCCAAGATAAATAGATCAAGTTGGCCAAACAAAACCCAAATATCGGAGAAGGAATACGAGGCTAGAAGCAATCATGCATATAAGAGATCAAAGAAGACTCAAATAACTTTCATGGATAAAAAGATAGATCTGATCATAAACTCAAAGTTCATCGGATCCCAACAAACACACCGCAAAAAGATTTACATCATATGGATCTCCAAGAGACCATTGTATTGAGAATCAAAAGAGAGAGAGAGGAATCCATCTAGCTACTAACTACGAACCCGTAGGTCTACAAAGAACTACTCACGTATCATCGGAGAGGCACCAATGGACATGAAGAACCCCTCCGTGATGGTGTCTAGATTGGATCTAGTGGTTCTGGAACTTGTGGCGGCTGGAATTGATTTTCGTCGACTCCCCTAGGGTTTCCTGAATATTGGGTACTTATAGAGCAAAGAGATGGTGCAGGGGGCCACCGAGGTGGGCACAACCCACCAGGCCGTGCCTGGGCCTCCAGGCGTGCCCTGGTGTCTTGTGCTCATCTTAGCCTCCCTCTTCGGTACTTCTTTGGCCCACTTGATTCTTCTGGTCTAAAAAAATCCACAAAAAGTTTCGCTCCGTTTCGACTCCGTTTGGTATTGATTTCCTGTAATGTAAAAAACATGCAGAAAACAGCAACTAGCACTAGGCACTATGTCAATAGGTTAGTACCAAAAAATAATATAAAATGAATATAAAATGATTGTAAAACATCCAAGAATGATAATATAACAGCATGGAACAATCAAAAATTATAGATACGTTGGCAATTTATCAGCATCCCTAAGCTTAATTCTTGCTCGTCCTCGAGTAGGTTGATAAAAACAGAATTTTTGATGTGGAATGCTGCCTAACATGCTCATCACATATTCTTTTCTTTGTAGAATGGACATTTGGACTTTTATATGGTTCAAAGCAATAGTCTAGTTTTGACATGAGGACTTTAATACTCTAGCATATCAACAAGCAACCATGTCTTTCAAAATATCAATGCCAAAATAAGTTATCCCTAGCCCATTATGCTTAATCATTGATCCATTCATGAAACAAACTCGCATATTAGCTACACCCAATGCTCAAGTACGATCATAGTGCCCCTTAGTTGGTGCTTTATAAGAGAAGTGGAGACTCAAATAAAAAATAAAAATTGCATAAAGTAAAAGAAAGGCCCTTCATGGAGGGAAGTAGGGATTTGTAGAGGTGCCAGAGCTCAAAGCGAAAAAGATAGAGATAAAAGCATTTTGGGATCATGCTTTTCCTGTCAACGAAAACGATCGAGTAATTCCCAATACTTTCCATGATAGATATATCATAGGCGGTTCCCAAATATAAATTAAATTTTATACCTTTTTCAATCATACTTTCACTTTCCATGGCTAGCCGCATCCACGCGTGCCTTCCATACCAACACTTTCCAAGGAATTTATTATTTGACAACATAAAGTAAATTCATTTTTCATTTCGGAACTGGGGATCCCTAATACTTTTGCCTTACTCTCGTGTAATGACAAGTGAATGAACACTCATCTTGAGAACAACATATCGAGCATGGAAATATATTAGCCACCCCCTACCGTTTCATGAGCAGTACGAGCACACAAAAGAGAAATTTATTTTGAAAATTAGAGATGGCACATACAAATTTGCTTAGAACGGCAAAAGAATACTGCATATAGGTAGATATGGTGGACTCATATGGCAAAACTGGTTTAAAGGATTTTCGATGCAAGTTGTGATCATACTTAGTGCAAAATGAAGGCTAGCAAAATATTGAGAAGCGACCAACCAAGAAACGAAAAATCTCATAAGCGAGCATTAAGCATAATTAACACCGAATAATGCACCACAAGTAGGATGTAATTTCATTGCATAACTATTGACTTTCGTGCTTGCATAAGGAATTACAAACTTAACACCAATATTCTTACTAAAGCATAATTACGCATCAACATGTCTCACATATCACATCATCATATCTCAAAACTATTACCAAGAACCAAGTTTATTTTGTCCAATGATCTTCATGAAAGTTTTTATTATATCCTCCTTGGATATGTATCACTTTGGGACTAATTTTCATGTGTTGCTTTTGATAAGCTCAAACATATAAGTGAAGATCATGAGCATAATATTTCATTCTCTCAAATTAATTTAAGTGAATCAAGAGAGAATTTCTTCAAAAATACTAAAGCACACCGTGCTAAAAATATATAAGTGAAGCATTAGAGCAATTCCATAGCTCATAGAGATTTAAGTGAAGCGTAGAGAGCAATTCTAACAAGTCATGGCATAATTTTAACTCTCTCAAATAGGTGTGTACAGCAAGGATTCATGACTTAAAATAAAAATCAAAACAAGCAAAGACTCATATCATACAATACGCTCGAAGCAAAACTCATAGTATGTGACGAATAAAAATATAGCTTCGAGTAAAGTACCGATGGTCGTTAGAAGAAAGAGAGGATGCCACTCGGGCATCTCCAAGCTTAGTTGATTGCTTATCTTTGGATAACAGCTTGGGATGCCATGGGCATCCACAAGCATAGGATCTTCTTACTCCTTTTTCCTTCATCCATCGTAACATCACTCAAAACTTGAAAACTTCAATCACACAAAACTCAACAAAACCTTCGTGAGATCCGTTAGTATAAGAAAGCAAATCACTACTATAAGTACTGTTGCAAACCCATTCATATTTTATTCTTGCATTATATCTACTGTATTACAACTTTTTCTATGGCAAAAACTCTTCAAAGAAAACCATAGAATCATCAAAACAAGCATACAACGCAAAGAAAACAAAATCTGTCAAAAACAGAACAATATGTAGCAATCTGGATATTTTGAATACTTCTGAAACTCCAAAAATTCTGAAAAATTAGGAAAACCAGAGCAATTTGTGTATAAATCTTCTTCAAAAATAATTTGTATTTTATCACGCTTATGTTAAAAATGAAAACTATTTTTGTGAGCGCAAAAGTTTCTATTTTTCGACAAGATCAAAACAACTATCACCCAACAAGATCCTAAAGGCTTTGCTTGGCACAAACACTAACTAAAACACAAAAAACACAATCATAACAATAGCATAATTGTGCAAACACTCAAGAACAGAAAGCAAAAGACAAAAATAAATTTTATTCATTGGGTTGCCTCCCAACAAGCGCTATCGTTTTACGCCCCTAGCTAGGCATAAAGCAAGGATCTAAGTATTGCCGTTCGTAGTTTTGGCAACTTTTGTAAGGGCTTTCTCAAACCCGGGAGGCTCTTTGCGCTTCCCTAAATTCTCAGGAAAAGAAGCCATCTTCAGATCTAAAATATCCAATCGCTTATTGCAGAGAGTAATCAAGGTATTCATGCGATTGATACTACCATTAAGATGTTTGAGGGGTTCATTATATTTTTGCAATTCAACCCTATGTTTGTGCAAATCACCAAGTTTATCCAACATTTGAACTCCCTCTGGGGTGAAGGAAAACCCCTTCTTTTGAGGTGGAACCCCTAGAATTCCTTCTAAGATTTCATAGGCAATTAGCATCAAGCTCAATAAAACTCCCTTTAGCGGCAAAGTCTAAGAGTTGTCTATGATGCAAGGCCAATCCTATGTAAAAATTATGAAGCAAAATCTTCGCATCCCCCTTTAGGTTGTAAACACGATAGGATTCCATTAGCCTATACCAAGCATCTTTCAAATTTTCTCCTTGTCGTTGCTTGAAGTATAAAACTTCAAAATCTGGTGACAAAGGAGGAGTAGACACGCTAGCCATTATGACTAGAAAGCAAGAACACGGATAGATCCGGCAAGAAAACGGCGAACCAAAAGAGGGCGAATAAAACGGCAAATTTTTGTGAAGTGAGGGAGAGGAAAATGAGAGGCAAATGGCAAATAATGTAAATTGCAAGGAGATGAGATTTGTGATTAGGAACCTGGTAGATGTTGATGATGTCTCCCCAGCAACGGCGTCAGAAATTCCTTTTGATGTCTGCTAGAACTACGTCAGTATTTCCCCAAAGAGGAAGGGATGATGTAGCACAACAACGGTAGGTATTTCCCTCAGCGATGAAGTTATCGAACCAGTAGGAGAACCACACAACACTACGTGAACGGCACCTTCACATAAATAACAAATAATCGCAACCCGACGTATTAAATGGATTGTCAATCCCTTTCAGGCAACGGCGCCAGAAATTGGCAAGTAGACGGAATAAAAATATGATAGATTGGATAAACAGATCTCGCGGGAACACGAGATGAAATAAATAAGAATAAATTGCAGCAAGGTATTTTTGAGGTTTTGGAAATATAGATCTGAAAATGAAAGCAAATAAAAATAGATCGCAAAGGAAAATATAATAAGGAAGAGACCCCGGGGCCGTAGATTTCACTAGTGGCTTCTCTCGAGAAAAATAGCAAACGGTGGGTAGACGAGTTACTGTTGGACAATTGATAAAACTTTAAATAATCATGACGATATGCAGGCAATGATCATTATATAGGCATCACGTCCAAGATTAGTAGACCGACTCCTGCCTGCATCTACTACTATTACTCCACACATCGACCACTATCCAGGATGCATCTAGTGTATTAAGTTCATGGAAAAACGGAGTAATGCAATAAGAACAATGACATCATGTAGACAAGATCTATTTATGTAGAAATAGACCCCATCTTGTTATCCTTATTAGCAATGATACATACGTGTCAGTTCCCATACATCCTTTGGGATCAAGCACCGTAAGATCGAACCCATCACAAAGCACCTCTTCCCATTGCAAGATAAATAGATCAAGTTGGCCAAACAAAACCCAAATATCGGAGAAGAAATACGAGGCTATAAACAATCATGCATATAAGAGATCAAAGAAGACTCAAATAACTTTCATGGATAAAAAGATAGATCTGATCATAAACTCAAAGTTCATTGGATCTCAACAAACGCACAACAAAAAGAGTTACATCATATGGATCTCCAAGAGACAATTGTATTGAGAATCAAAAGAGAGAGAGAGAGAGGAAGCCATCTAGCTACCAACTACGGACCCGTAGGTCTACAAAGAACTACTCACGCATCATCGAAGAGGCACCAATGGACATGATGAACCCCTCCGTGATGGTGTCTAGATTGGATCTGGTGATTCTGGAACTTGCGGCGGCTGGAATTGATTTTCGTCGACTCCCCTAGGGTATCTGGAATATTGGGGTATTTATAGAGCAAAGAGGCGGTGCGGAAGGCCACCGAGGTGGGCACAACCGCCGCGCCCTGGTGTATTGTGCTCACCTCGGGCTCCCTCTTCGGTACTTCTTTGGCCCACTGGATGTCTTCTGGTCCAAAAAAAATCCACAAAAAGTGTCGCTGCGTTTGGACTCCGTTTGATATTGATTTCCTGCGATGTAAAAAACATGCAGAAAACAACAACTGGCACTGGGCACTATTTCAATAGGTTAGTACCAAAAAATGATATAAAATGATTGTAAAACATCCAAGAATGATAATATAATAGCATGGAACAATCAAGAATTATAAATACGTTGGAGACGTATCACCTTTGAGGCTAAGTAATGTAAATGCTCTGGATTCCGGACACCACTCAACTTCGAGCACGCACATGAAAATATGAAGAACTCGCCTCGCAAGTCAAAGACCGTGAAATGTGCGGATGTCGAACACAAGCGCTGGCGTTGGAGGCTAGTTCGGGGGCTACTGAGGGAGTCCTGGATTAAGGAGTCATCGGTCCATCAGCCTACTTCATACGGGCCGGACTGATGGGACACTATAGGGCCAAGCTAGAGTGTGGATCCGTGACCAAGTAGGAGATCTTCGGAGTCGTGGTATGCCCTCCAAGTCAAGGACTAGCTGATCTTTCCTTCATTGTAACTGATCGCTTGTAACCCTAACCCTACTGGTGTCTATATAAACCAAGGGGTTTTTAGTCTTTAGGGCAAGAGCAACATCCATCACCCCATCAACCTAGGGTTTAGCTCGCCTGATCTCGTGGTAGATCGACTCTGTAACCATATCATACACATCAAATACAATCAAGCAGGACGTAGGGTTTTACCTCTTTGAGAGGGCCGGAACCTGGGTAAACATCGTGTTCATCATCCCTTCTTCCCCGTTGATACAAGATCAACAGCTCGGGGCCCCCAACCCGAGATCCGCCGATTTTGACAGCGATAATGACCTTATGTTCTTCTTGGTGCTAGTGGAAGCAATGGTGTTATCAAGTGAGAAACTTAGTCTTAATTCCTAAAATAAGCTCATTAAAACTAGTCACCTTAAATGGGTTTATCATACCCGGCAAAAAAAGGTTTTCACATAAATTATCAAAACTAATAAGGGAAATTGATGACAGCCGAAACCGCATCTCTATATTCTTTTGCTTAATTGTTATTATCCAGGAAACTATAGTTTTATAGAAAAGTCCTCTAACTTCATGCATATAATAACTCCAAATGTGCATCGCATTAAGACAAACTATATATGTGAAATGTTTAGAATTTTGTGTAGATTCATAATATGCAACTCTCACGCATGTTAAAAACATTTAAATTGATGTTTGAATTAAAATTGCCCTAACAACTTGCTAAAATGGTTTACTTTATAACTAATTAATCTTAGCTTCGAATTAAATAACTATATATGTAAATGGACTAAAAAGCATGTAGATTAACGTGGCCCACTTAGTTTTATTGTTTAAAAACATTAAAAATATGTTTAAGGCGGAACAATACCAAATTTGAAAAATGCATATGAGGCCATTTTGGAAATTCTATATGTTGTTTTCGGCATCATTTAAATTGCCTAGATAGATAGTTTACTTATGCTTCACTTCTTGCCATGTTTAATAGTATTTAAACTTGTTGAGTACATAACTGGGATTGAACTAAATATTTGAACGTGGAGTTTTGTCAATATGCAACTCGTTACATATGGAGCTTTAATTAATGTGTAGTATTTGTTCATTGCATCTTGCCATGCTATGCATCTCTAACTTTACATGCACAATGATTGGTTGTGCATCATGCCATGTATATGTGATGTTTGTTTACCATGTCATTCGCTTCTTTTCAGTTTTGCTTCTTCTCATTAGCTTTGTAACTATGCGGAGTGCGAGGATTCGTTTGGCTACGCTTGGTTCGAGTACTTCATTGATTTGATTTTCTTCAATGCGAGATTCCAGGCAAGGATAATCATTACCTTGGATATCTTTACTAGCTTTGCTTGCTAGATGTCTCAATGCTATCATTTGGTCTCGCTACCTACCACTTGTTTGCAAGACTCGCAACTGCCATGATACGGCCTCTAACCTGCACTATCCTAGCAAACCTTTGTCTGGCTATGTTACTGCTTGCTCAACCTCTCTTATAGTGTCGCTAGTTGCAGGTGCAATTTGTTTCATGTTGGGACATGGATATCGTGTGATATCATTATATCATGCTTATTTAGTTAATTCATCTATACACTTGATAAAGGGTGGAAGGCTTAGCCTTTTGCTAGGTGTTCTGTTTCGCTCTTGCTGCTCTAGTTTTCTTTATACTTGCGCTACGTTCCTTGATGAGCGCTCCTAACATATGTGGGGTTTATGGCCCCCCTTGATCATTCTGTCTATGTGTTGAAATTTTCCAACAAGGCCCAACATTGATACTAAAAATTCCTCACATAATAATACTGATAATTAATTATTGCATAGGGGTTGGCCACCTCGTGGTCTTTTAAACAACATAATCTAGGTGGGCCAGTGCTGAGAGCGCTCGTCCAAAATAAAGTCGTGTGTGGTGCTACCCGGAACAACCTGGGTTTTGGGTATCCGTACGCAGAGCTTATCCGATGGCGTCCGGGGAAGAGTGTGTGCGTCTCCGAAGTGGGGTCGACACGTCGGGTGGCCTTGTTGGACTAGTTTTACCTTAGGTGGAGTACTTGTTACTTCGAACTCCTGGAAATCATGTGGCTATCCACGGGGGCTATAACGGCCTATTTGAACTGGGAGGAACGGGTATGCTTACGACAATTTGTAATGAACGAGTTGGAGCACCCCTGCAGGGTTAAATCTTTTGGAAAGTCATTCTCGCTGTTATGTGGTGACTTGAACTATTCGATAATCATAATCGATCATAACATCACAGTTCCCACTGCTATTTCAAAACCGTACATGAAACCTTAGCTTCATAGGGCTTCTCTATGATTAGAAAAAGGAAAGGACTCTTTTGTTCCTATCTCTGGGGCGTAGATAGAATTAGGTAAAATAAAATAGATTTGAAAGTCCTAAATTATACCAAAGGAATTTTGTGTGCTAGAATAAGAAAAGGCGCTTCTGAATTGATCTCATTCTTTATAATATAATGAAAAATTTATTTGTTCAGTAATAACCTAATCTTGGAATAAAACACTCATTCATTGTTATAGAAATTCAATTAATAAATGGAAAGGGTTGGAAATTTATGACATTCGGTTGTAGAGAACTTCAAACTAAATATAATTAAAACTTGCCAACTGTGTGTGTAACCATGATTGTCTCTTCTTGTGAAATTAGGATAAAGAAGAGAACACGGTGGGATTATGATTGACTCGTAAGTAGGTGTTCAGGATCACTTGATCATTCTAGTTGTACCCCTTATGTGTAGGATTTATCTCATCTTGTTCTAGTACTTGTAGAACTAGTTGGGCTACAAATGCCTAGTGTTTGTTGCAACCATACCGCTTAACCATATCCAACCCATTAAGTATTGTTAGTCTCGATGTCCTTAGTTATTTTATTGCTGAACCTGAATGACTCACGAATACTCCAACAACAACAGGTGTAGGTACAAGTAAAGTGATACTCAAAACTTGAGAGTGATGCGTTGTTCTATTTAAAGTTTCTTCTTCTGTGAACGATCATGCATCTCGGTTGGCAGCCTAGGATTAACAGGGTGGACATTTTTTTCTTTATTGGGGGCTTCCTTAGACCAATTTGATTATTATTCGTACTCGGATTCTGTCTTATTATATGATGATTGTTATGTATTGATGGATCATGACACTTATGTTGTTCGCCCTATGTTGTGGTGAGTGTAAGCCAAATTAACGCTTGTATTATCATCTCTTCAGTTGATGTTGTATTTGTTGTGATGTCCACATTGTTACCGACATGTGACACTCACGTGTATGATATTAATCACATGTTGGGCCGTCTCCATTATGCGTTCATATCCTTAGTGAGACTTGAAAGACTTCATTCGGGCTAGGACTGCATGTTGGAAGTTACAAAATTTAAGATACACTTCCAATCATCAAGCGGCTCCACGGCTCAACCGTATATGTGTTTCTTACCACAATAGCAAAAGGGGGAGCAATTAGCGAGCGAGTTCCCATTACGCTCGCCTGGAGGACAGACGCGCGAGGACGCGCCATGTGTTGTGTGTCCAGTCGCCATTACGTGTCACGCGCTGGCCGCACCCTCGGGGTCGCATTTTTTTATTGCAAGTGTTTTTGCATTTTGCTTGGTTTTTGTGATTTTTTTATGGTTCCTTTTCATGAAAGCATAACTCTACTTTCGGGAAGTGAAAAATACAAATATGCTTTGGGGCGAAGCACATTTGTGCTTTCCATAGATGTGCTTTCCGAATATTAAAAACCACAGCTATGCTTCCGCGCGGAAAGTGAAAAGACACAGTTATTCTTCACGGCGAAGCATACTTGTGTTTTTCGAAAAGTGAAAAGGCACATGTGTACTTCCCCAAAAAACTTGAAAAGCACATATGTGCTTTGGATTTTTTTCGGGTTTCCAGTACTTTTGTTTCTGGTTTCTGTTTAAAAAATTTCCATTTTCACCGATTTCAGATTTTTTTTTCAATTTTTTTCTTTCTCATTTCCGGTTTTTAGTTTTTTCTCTCAGATCTTTTTTTGTGCAAACCTATTAACATGAGATCTAGTTTTAAAGATCTTAATGTAAGAAATGCAATGGTGAAAATGGTTCGTGATTTGGATACATGATTCGAGAGTTCAAATTTTTTGAAAAAAAAATGAATGAACAAAAAACACAAAACTTCCAGATTGTGACAAGTATGACACATGCAGTGCGCCACTTGTGATCACAAGAGGAGGTGTGAGTGACATTTGCAAAGAGACCCTATAACTAGTGGTTTCAACAAAAAAGACCTTGAGGGAGCAGACCATGCAACCAAGCACTCCTGCTGAATTGTTTGGTGAGAGAATAACATACAGAAACCAAAATTCAAAAAACTTAACTTCATGGAAACCATGTTTGAAAGTTTTAAAAAAATCTGATAAAAATGTGGGATGTTAAGGGAATGTTCTACTGTCCCGTGAAATTTGAAGTAAAAACACATTACAGGATGCGAGCTACGGAAAAGACGAATTCAACAATGAATAGTGATGTTATTGTTCGGCGCTATTCAATATTGATTTTGTCTTTTTCATAGCTCACATCCCGTAACATGTTTGAACTTGAAATTTTGCATGGCGATAGAACATCACCCTCTTAATATCCCATATCTTTTTGAAAAAAAATCGAGACTTCAAAACATCATTTTCGCATGATTTTTATTGGTTTCCACCGAATGTTGGTCTCGGTATGATATTTTCCCCATGTATGGTAGGTTGTCCCATGCCTTGGACGGAGCTGGATCCTCTAACATTCGAAAGGAAGTCAGGTAAGCTAAACAATGCTTATTTCAATTTTCAAAAGACATGTTTTAATTTCTAAAAAGTCAATTTCAATTCCTGACATACCAAATTCAATTTAGAAGACTCATTTTAATTTTGTTTAAACTCATTTACTTTTTTCAGAAAAACTATTTCAATTTCATATGTTCCCTGACTTTCCTTCTCTTTTTTTTATAGAAGAAGAACATTGTAGCTCTCTGACTTTCCATGTTAGAGGATCCGGCTCCGCCTTGGACTGGGCTGCTATTTTTTAACTCTGAGACACCCTTGGCTGCTACTTTGTGCACTCTCAGTAGCCAAAGCCCATGGTGATTTTAGTTCACACGTTTTGGGCTGCAAAGACGGGAGTCACTTCAGCTTCCTTCGTCCTTTCTGCTAAACTAATTTTGTGATGTACTCCTAAAACTTACGTGTCGGTTCGTTGCTTATCTTGGAGTTGTGGTTCATATTTTCCTGCCCGGATGAGATGGTACTCACTTGTGTAATATCTATCTGCTTGTCCCTACGTCGATAGAAAAATTGTACGCTTCTGAAAACATTGACCGAATAATTGGACCGTGTATGAAAAGGAGCGCGTAGTGATGGTAACTGGTGTAGAATATGATGCAACTCACGATATATTGATCGGGTGCAATATGCACATATATATAAGTACATAGAGGAGCCACGTCCTCAACTATTCATGGAAGGAGGAGGGCTTGTTGTACAAGAAATATACATGCTATATCTATATCTCAACACCCTCCCGCAGTCGAAGCGGCACCATGGTCGACGCAAAGACTGAAACGGAACTCCTCAAAGGACGCAGTAGACAAGCCCTTGGTCATGATGTCAGCAAACTGTTGGAAGGTAGGGACATGTAGCACGCGTACATGACCAAGAGCTACCTGCTCCCGAACAAAGTGGATATCAATCTCAATGTGCTTGGTGCGTCGATGACGAACCGGGTTGGCGGAGAGGTAGACCGCGGAGACGTTGTCAGAATAGACGATCGTGGCCTTGTCAACTGGAGACAAGAGCTCATGTAGAAGCTAACGAAGCCAGGAACACTCAGCGACGACGTTGGCGACGACGCGATACTCCGCTTCAGCGCTGGAATGGGAGACAACGGGCTGCCGCTTGAACGACCAGAAGATGAGTGATGGCCCAAGATAGACACAATAGCCGGATGTCGAGCGTCGCGTATCAGGGCAGCCGGCCCAGTCGGCGTCAGAGTAGGAAATCAAGTCCAAAGAGGTCGACGCCTGAAGTGACAACCCGAGATCCAATGTGCCTCGGATATAGCGAAGAATGCGCTTGACCGCGGTCCAGTGAGGATCACGAGGAGCATGCATATGGAGGCACACCTGCTGCACGGCATATTGAAGCTCCGGGCTGGTAAGAGTGAGGTACTGAAGAGCACCAACAATCGACCGGTAGAACGGAGCATCTGAAGCGGGAGAACCATCTGTGGCAGAGAGCTTGGCCTTCGTGTCGACATGCGTGGCAGCCGGTTTGCAGTTAAGCATCCCGGCACGATCCAGAAGCTCATGAGCATACTTCCGCTGATGAAGAAAGAAGCCATCTGCTCGACGAATAACCTCGATCCCGAGGAAATAGTGCAGAGGACCTAAGTCCTTGATGGCGAACTCAGCACGAAGACGATCAGTGAGCTGTCGAAGAAGAGCAGTCGAGCATGCTGTCAAGATGATGTCGTCGACATAGAGCAGCAGAAAAGCAGTGGCATCACCCTGGTGGTAGACAAATAGGGAAGCATCGGAGCGAGTGGAGTGGAATCCAAGCTAATGAAGAAACACTGCGATGCGCTGGTACCACGCGCGAGGAGCCTGCTTAAGCCCATATAAGGACCGGGAGAGCAAGCACACATGATCCGGAGAAGACTCATCGACGGATCCCGTAGGCTGCTGACAGAACACTTGTTCCTCAAGATGACCATGAAGAAAAGCATTAGAGACGTCCATCTGATGCATAGGCCAAGACCGGGAGACCGCAAGATGAAGAACAGTCTGAATCGTCCTGGTTTTGACCACCGGGGAAAGGTATCGGTAAAGTCGACACCGGCGCGCTGACGAAAACCACGAACGACCCAACGCGCCTTGTGACTGTCAAGGGTGCCATCAGGATGAAACTTGTTCTCGAAAACCCACTTCCCGGTAATGATGTTGGCATGAGGGGGGACAAGCTGCCAAGTGTGATTGCGCTGCAAAGCGTCGAATTCCTCCTTCATCGCGGCAAACCACAGAGGGTCGCGAAGCGTGGTACCGGCGGAGGTCGGCAGAGGCGACGGTGATGACATGGACGTCGAAGCCACACATGTATACTCCTCTGGGGAGTACCGAGTACTCGGTCGGTAGACACCCATGCGGGACCGGGTGACGGGGCCGGCGAGTGGTTGGACCACGGCGGCCCCGGTGGACCCGTCTCCAGTAGCCAGAGAAGCCGAAGGCGGGTCGGGGCGAAGATGCCCCGGCAGAGGCCGGCGCGATCAGTCGGGTGGCCGTGGAGCCTGACGAAGGGGCCGGCGAAGCCACCACTGCAGAGGCCGCTGCAGAGGCCGACGAAGCGGGGGTAGCAGCGGGTGAGGCCGGCGAGGCCACCGCAGAGGTCGGGGAGACCGGTGCAGCAGCTGGCGAGCTCGCAGAGGCCGGTGTAGACGCCGGCGAGGTCGGTGTAGACGCCAGCGAGGCCGGCGAGGCCGGAGAAGCGGCGGGCGGCGCACCATGCCGCGGCAGAGAGCCGGGGCAGACAGGGTCGGCCAAGGAGGGGCCGGGCGCCGAAGGAGAAGCCGCATGTTGGTCATGTTTAAACGGAAAAGAACACTCGTCGAAATAAACATTCCGGGAGGTGATAACACGGTGAGAGACCGGGTCATAGCACCTATAGCCCTTGGTGTTAGCCGGGTAACCGAGAAAGACACACGGGAGGGAACGAGGAGCAAGTTTATGAGGAGAGGTGGCGATGGTACTGGGATAACAGAGACAACCGAAGATACGAAGACCATAATATGAGGGTGGAAACCCAAAGAGAAGGTGATGTGGTGTAAAATTCCAGCGGGTGCGACACGGACGAAGGTTAATGAGGAGGGTGGCAGTAGCAAGAGCATCGGGCCAGAAACGGGGAGGCGTGTAAGCATGGAATAAGAGGGTACGGACACAATCGTTAAGAATGCGTAGGATGCGTTCAGCCCGACCGTTCTGCTGAGAAGTGTAAGTACATGTGAGCCGGAAAATTGTGCCACGGGTGGAAAGAAGGTTGCGAATGGTGGTGGTGTCAAATTCTTTCCCGTTGTCAGTTTGCAAAGCAAGAATGGGACGACCAAATTGCGTAGACACGTAAGAGTAGAAGGCGGTGAGAGTGGCAAAAACTTCGGACTTCTTACGCAATGGAAAGGTCCACACAAAGTGAGAATAATCATCTAAGATAACAAGATAATATGAAAAACCAGTATTACTAGCAACGGGAGAGGTCCAGACATCACTATGGATTAACTCAAAAGGTAGTGACGCAACTGTGGATGAAGAACTAAAGGGAAGACGAACATGTTTGCCCAGATGGCATGCGTGACAAGAGTGCGCATCCATTTTATTACATGTAAAAGAAAAATCTCTAACTATTTGACGAAGTGCGTTGGAGCTAGGATGACCAAGACGGGCGTGCGAAAGATCGACGCCGGCAGAAAGAGCAACCGGTCCAGCAGGTGTAGATGATGGAGGCTGGACGGAGTACATATCGCCGGGGCTGTCACAACGGTGAAGAACCATCCGGGTGAGGGCGTCCTTAACAGAGAAACCAACTTTGCCAAATTCCACAGTTACAGAGTTATCACGAGAAAGTTTGCGAACACAGACTAAGTTTTGAATAAGTTCAGGAGACACAAGAACATTATTTAGAAAAGGTGGCCTAGAGGTGGAAGGAAAACGAGTGGAACCAACATGAGTAATAGGAAGACCAACACCATTACCGACAATGATACGAGAGGAAGTGTTGATGGGAGACGCAGAAGAGAGGTTACCTAGATAAGCGGCCATATGTGATGATGCACCGGTGTCCATAAACCAGTCGCCACCTCCGGAATAAGCACCGGCCGGAGGCTGTTGATGAAGTGCAGCGAGGAGAGCCGGGTCATAGGAGACCGGCGCAGGGTAGCCCGAGTAGCCGGTCACCCCAGCGCTAGGGTTCGGCCCACCATAGCCAACCGGAGTGGGGGAGTAGTAGGGCGGCAGAGCACCCGGGCCCGGGTGCTGGCCGGCGAAGAAGGCCTGATGGCTGGAGGGTCCGGGCCCTAGGAGACTCGGAGCGGGGGGCGTGGCACGGGCATGGTGTAGGCGTGCACGACCCCTATCCAGGGGTTGTGGCCGCCACCCCCCCCCCCCCAGGTGGCGCCGTTCTTCTTGAAGTGGGCCAGTAGCTGTTGCCGCCTTCTTGGCCTTTGTGGCCGCCGCCTGGCGGCGACGGGTGTTGGGGAAGAGCAGGGGGCCGCTGTTGATACGAGGCGCCGTAGACGGCGGGCGGCGCAGGAGGAGCCGCGGGCCGAGGCGCCGGGAACGGCGTCGGAAAGCCGGGAGGTGCGCCCGCGGGTGCAGGACCGCCGCGCGCGTAGCCGGCGGCGAAGGCAGTATGAACGGCACGGGAGCGAAGATGCTTCAACCGGCGTTCCTCGAGGCGGAGATAGGCCACCGCCCGCTCGTAGGTGGGGTTCTCCATGAGGGTGAGGTTGGAGGCGGCGTTGCCGAGATCCTTATTGAGGCCAGCGGTGAGGGTGGAGAGGAGCAGCTCGTCGCCCACCTTGAAGCCGATGTCATTGAGCTCGTTGGAGAGGGTCTTGGGACGCATGTAGTAGTCCGACGGAGGAGGAGTCGTTTTGGTGACACCCGAAGAACTCCTGCTGCAGGAAGACGATTCGTTGGAGCTTGTTGTCGGTGAAGAGACCGACGATCTTGGTCCACACCGTGCATGCATCATCCTTGTCGCGAACAACGGTGTGGAAGATGTCCTTGGGGACGGTGAGGAAGAGCCACCTGATTATGGTGGCATCGATCGCCAGCCAGTCGGCGTCATGGTTCAGGACAAAGAGGTTGGCGGTGTCGTCGATGTGATCCTGCAGGTTATACTCACGAAAGAGGAGATTGAAGTACGTCTTCCAAGCGCAAAAATTCGCCTCTTTGTGGGAGAGGATGACCGGGACGCGGCGTTCGATGGGAACATCACGGATATAGACAGGGTCGGGGAGGGTGGCGGCGGAGGAATCGAAGGGGTTTGAGGGGCGCACGGCCGGAGGGGTGGAGGCAGCCGAGCGATGGGAAAGGTCAGAACCAGACATGGTGGAAGATGCTGTCGGGTTAGGGTTAGGGTTTTGGTGGCGGCTACCAGAAGGGGCGGGTGCGGCGAGCGAAAGCAGCGGGCGAGCGACTTTAGCAGAAGCGGCGGGTGGTAGCGATGGGTGAAGGCAGCAAGCGAAGGCAGTGGGCGGGCGAGGCTACGAGGCGGGCGAGCGAGGCTACGGGCAAGGAAGCAGCGAGGCTACTAAGCGGCGAAAGGGGCCACTGGGCGCAGCTGGGCGAAGCGAGGCTAAGGGGCAAAGTAGCGAGGCTACGGCAGCGGGCGAGAGAGGCTACGGGGCGGAAGCGGTGGATGGCTAGCAACGGGAGAGCGGAAGCGATCGTGAGGCGGGTGGGAGTGCGGCGAGATTTTTAGCGACGCGGGCGTAGTGAGGCGACTAGCGGCAGCTAGAAAGCGACGGCGACGCGGCTAGGGCAGAGGGATCGTAGGAAGGCTGATACCATGTAAAATATGATGCAATTCATAATATATTTATCGGATGCAATATGCACATATATATAAGTACATAGAAAAGCCACGTCCTTAACTATACATAAAAGGAGGAGGGCTTGTTGGAACCGACTAACTCGGGAAAACATTGGCGGTGATGTCCGTTGTTCAAAAAATATAGGGGAAGAAGAGAAACGACACGCGGTGTGTGCTAGTGGTTCTGGTGCAATACACTTGCATGAATTTTCAATCCAGGGAAGAACCGCGTGCAAATGATTTTCTATGAAGTCCTGATTTTCCACCCGTTTTTTTTTTGTGGGATTGATTTTCCACCCGTTACCGGAGGTCACATCCCATCTCACATAGGAGTCGAGTGCAATTCGATATGCGGGTCATCGTCGATACTCGCCGATTATCATTTTTTCCTGTGAAACTAGAGTGCACATGTATGTGCAGTTAGCAAAAGTAAAACTCGTACCCAAATGATAACGTCTATACGTGTGGCACGAATTAATTCTGTCTATATGATTTTTTATGGCAACTTTAGTTACAAGAGGATGGTAACTTTAGCTGTGACACATGTCAACTTTCTATTTGGATGGCAAATTTCAGTTTTTCTGAGATTTTTTTCGATGGCAATTTTAATGTAAAAAATGTGTAGGTGGTGTTACTACATGCCACACGTGTGGCAGTTATCAGCGTCCAACTTGTAAGGTCCGTCAAAGTTTAACATTGGACTCCCAACTTCAAAATTAGTGGTGTGTACTCATCGTTCCCGATCGTTAGTTCACTCCAGGAAAACATGGAGGCCCGAGGCCAGCCAAGTTTGAAACCATAGCCGCCATCCCGTTTCCTCTCTGCTCCACCCACCTCGTCGTTATAGAAGGAAGCCAATGGATAAAGCCTACCCGACGGACAACGACGATGGGCACATCTCCTTGCGGTAGAGGAGTCCTCAAGGTTT
Source organism: Aegilops bicornis (assembly GCA_021605145.1). NCBI lineage: Eukaryota > Viridiplantae > Streptophyta > Magnoliopsida > Poales > Poaceae > Aegilops > Aegilops bicornis. The sequence continues at coordinate 481,041,813 of CM038672.1, read as the reverse complement.
GAGTGTTGCGGCGGCCCTGGACGACGCGTGTCAACGAAGTTCGGATGCCAGAGCGACGGACCGGGACATCTCTCGGCGGTGACTATGCCGCAACAGCTGCGAGGGCAGAGCAACTGCGGGCCGTAGCATCGATGATGGTGGCGGTGATTTGTTGTGGAGGCTTTCCTTTCTCAGTTTCAGCGACGGTGAATATTCCTGGTCCTGTTATCATGCAGCATTGTACGTCTTCCTGGCGCTACGGTAAGAGGCAATTTGCACCTGTCATGATTGTGTGCGCATCAGTTATTTTGCTCTCTGACAATGTGACCACTTCATCCCACTTCATGTGCTTTATTGTATGCGCATCAGTTATTTTGCTCTCGACAATGTGACCACTTCATGTGCCTTGTACTTCCCGTTACCATCGTGACAAGATCACCAACTCGGGATCCCCTACCCAGGATCCGCTCCTTTTAGCACTGACACTGCCCACAAGCCACCCGGTGCGTCTGGGGAAGTTCAGCTTGTGGTGCCATCGGGCACCATATTGTGTTGATTCTTTCTACCAAAAATCGTATATATTCCATAAAAATCGTCTTCCCTACTTCAGAAACAGAGTTTCGTTCGGCGGTGCCCCTGATCTTCAGTCCAAAATCATGCGAGCTTTCCATAACAGTTCTGTTGGGGGCCACTCGTGCTTTCCCGTTACCTACAGAAGCCTGAGACATCTCTTTGCATGGCCCAAATGAAAGAGCAAATCCGCCACTATGTGTAGTCTTGCACCGTATGCTAACAAGCAAAGCCAGAACGAGTCAAGTATCGCGGCCTTCTTGAACCCTTGCCATTGCCCGAAGGAGCTTGACAAGTTGTGGCAATGGATTTCATCGATGGTCCTTCTCAGTCCAATAGATACAACTGCATTTTGGTGGTCGTTGACAAATTCACTCGGTACGCTCATTTCTTACCCTCGAGACATCCTTTCACAATAGCCAAGGTGGCCCACTCTTATCTCGCAATGTCTACAAACTACACGGGCTAGCGATGGCAATCATCTCGGATCATGACCCCATCTTCACCAGCAAGTTCTGGACGGAGTTATTCACAATCATTGGGACAGAACTGAAGATGAGCACACCCTATCACCCGCAAACGGACATTTAGACAGAACGGGTCAACCAGTGTTCGGTGACCTTCTTGCATTGCTTCATCCATGCTTGCCCTAACAAATGGAGTCAATTCCTTTCCCTCGCTGAATTCTATTATAATTCGAGCTGTCACTCTGCCTTGAAAACTTCTCTTTTGTGTCTCTCTACAGCCATGAACCCGTCACTGGGCATTGAGGCGGCTTCGACATGCAAAATCCCAGCTCTGACACATGGGCTCGAAGAAAGAAGACTGATGTAACAAGTGTTGAAATAACATTTGCATCGTGCTTGCCACATCATGAAAGTGTGGGCAGACAAGAAGCGATCTGAGAGAACATTCCAGCCTGGTGACTCTGTCTTTGTCAAGCTACAACTTTATGTCCAAACATTAGTGGAGAGGCGCGCCAATCACAAGCTATCTTTCAGGTACTTTGGTCCTATCAAAATTCTGCAGGCGATTAACCCTGTTGCTTACAAGATCTAGTTGCTGGAGGGATCCAAGGTACACCCGGTATACCACGTCTCCCAACTTCATCAAGCTCTTGCTCCAGGCACTCCAACCTCGACCAACCTGCCCCAGCCATCTACTGTTGAGCTTGTACCGGTCGAAGTCATCTCCAACCGGTGGCGCCAAACACCAACGGGGCGACGTGATCAAATCATCGTCCGTTGGTCGGACCCAGCACTCCTCGACGCCACATGGGAAGACACGACAATTCTCAAAGGAACGTTTCCCTTCTCTACCGACTTCGGGGCAAGCCGTCTCTAAAGGGGAAGGGGATGTCAATGCCCTAAATCAAGCAGCGGCCAGCAACAGCAAAACTGCTGCCATGGCAGCCGACCCGGACGAGGGAACCAATCAAGGGGAAGACGCGTCATCGCAAGGCCACATCGGATACAACAGCCCAATCGCAAGTATGTGGGCCCTAAGTAGAGCAACGCTACTTAAAGCGATCGTCGACACGAGAAACGACATCCAAGTTGGATCAGGCAAACAGCACTGCGCGACTTTCCTTTTGCTTTTTCACTTTCTTCTTTCCTCCTCCCCAAGTTGTATCTGAAGAAACCTGATATTGTCTGTGATGTGTATCTGAAAGTGAGATTGAGTGCCTAACATGCCTTGGGGTGAGGTGGTGGCGGCTGCGGCGTCATCCCATGAGTCAGGCGCTTCGACCAGGCCACGCTATCAGCCGGCGGTGGCAGGTGCGACGGAGGGGCGGCAATGGACGAGGAAGAGGATAGGAGGCGGAGGCAGGGAACCCTAGAAAAAAGGGTGTGCGGTTGCAGGGTTCATGTGGATTTTGGTGGGTAAAAAAAACCCAGCATGAAGGGATGGCGGGAGGTGAGACAAAAAAACCAAACAAAAAATTTGATGGTGAGATGAGGAAAAAAAACAGAAAAAATAGCGGAAAACCCGTGGAACGAAGTTACCGAAGCCCTCTTTAGAAGTGGAGATATTTCTAGACCGTAAAACAAACACTACAACAGATTGCTGATATTTCCAACGTTTCAAGACGATCCGACGGCTGAAACACCTAATCCACAACGGACTGGAAGCCCGAAACCGTGCCACCCGTTGCACCGCACACATCTTCGGCTGAGAATCGGAAGCAGTTGCGGTTAAAAGGAAGGAAAGGAACCACCGAAATGCACCGAAGCCTCCCCACCGTCCACGCGCGCGCGTCCTCCAAACCCGGCCGCCCCCTCGTCACGCGCCGCACTTTTATAACCCTCCACGCGCCCCGCATGCGCGCATCACGAGATTGCAGAAAGAGAGAGAGAAGAAGAAGAAGAGCGCGATCGCGGGTCAGCCGAGTCCACCCACGTACGCGCGCGCGCGCCGGTCCATGGAGATGAAGCTGTCGCCCGGCACCGGCGAGGTGCTAGCCTGCAAGAACCGCCCGCCGAGCAGGCTCCAGAAGAAGGCGCCCGCGTCGCTGCAGCTCGAGCAGGCCGGCCCGGGCGCGGCCCATCCTTCCCCCGCCGCGTGGGGCGACGGGAGGACGCCGATACCGCTCCTGTCGCCGCTCGTCGCGTCCCCGGCGCCGGCGTGGGAGCCGGACCAGGGCGGGAGCAGGAGGGACGCTGCGCAGGCCGAGACCAGGAGCGGCGGGGATGCTGACGGCATCCTGAGCCCGATCCGGCGCGGCGCGCACGGTGTCAGCAACGGGGCAGACGAGACGGCCACGACGCCGGCGCTCGCGCCCAGCGGCGGGTGGCAGCACCCGGCCATGTCGACGCCGACGCCCGCTTCCAACGGGGGCGGGGGGTGGCGGCACCCGGCGATGCCGTCGCCGGTCCCGGAGCCGGCGTCCCTGACGCCGCTCTTCAAGTCGCAGTGTGCGGTGGAGCTGCACAACCCGCAGGCGCAGGCGCAGTAGCGAGGATCCAGGGCCACTTCAACCAGGCGGCCGGCTGTCGACGTGCGCAAGGCTTCGCGGTGACTACCAAAGCCAGCACGTGCACGGACACTCCGTGCGTGCTCTCGTGTGTGTCTGCCTCATGCCCTCCTCGTGAATTCGTGATCTTGCTTGCACAACTAGTTTTACTCCATTCTAGCTTGGTCATGTATAGACGTGGTTGTGGTTCTCTGGGTCACTGGACTAAATTAACTGATCATTCTCAATTGTAAAACATGATCCAATAAAGCAAATGGCAGAATCCCAATTTCCCTCGTTGTAAGATTTCGATGAATCAGTGGCTGCATAAGGAACGTCGACAGGGCGAAGGCCAAACACGCAGAATTCGCACTGCCTAACCAGTCGTTGCAATGTCAGATTTCTAGATATTTCAGGGGAGAAACATGAGACTTGCATCAGATTCAAAGTAATCATGCACACCCTTTCATTTCATTGCTCCGGCTAACGATTAGAGAGTGTATACAAAAGAGAAACATGGTGATCTTAAATAGGGAGTAGTAGAATACAAGCTGTTCATCAGATACCCACAGCAATCTGGCTGTGTAAATCCCCAGATATATATAGTAGTAGATGCCATTCGTTTTTTACCCCGAAGTACAGGCTACTCTTCGGTTACGGCTTACTTCTAACAGCTCAGCTCGACTTGATGCAAACTAGGCTAAGGGAACTATCAAACTTATCCTGCATTGCGCACCATTACTGCAGCTGTCTTGACAGTGTGCTGCGCCATGACAGAACACCGTTGGCTTCTCTCAAACTCCTCGCCCTTCTGTACTCAATTTCTGCATCTGAGCATGCCTGGCCAGGCGGAGATCTCTTCCTGACCTCAATGGGTTTTAGAGATATTTCATCCCTCGCCTTCCTGAAAGGGTGGCAATCTTTCGCGGTTGCGTCATCCTCAGACACATGCCCCGCTTTCGTTCCTGAGGGAAGTTGATTAAGGACATCATTAGGGTATTGTGCAAATCAAAACCTGGTATAGCTAGATGTTGATGAAAGACATTTGTGTTCAGGCTACAAAATGTAAGTATAGTTCAAATTACCGAACAACTGGTCTGCACAGCACAACAGTTCATGGAGATCTGAATGATGATTCTGATAAATCAAGATATAACAGAATGGCTGGGGTGAAAAGTCGGGATTTTGTTTACCTTTGAATATATCCAAATGCAGTACTTTCTGTGGACTGCCACCAGAAATCTGGTCTGGCGACTTCTTTGGGCTTGTGATCATTTTTGCATTGAAGAGTGATTTATCCATTTTATCAACTTTCTGAAACTCATTAGGCAGACCGTTAAACGGGGACACCTCAGTAGCAGGGGCATTGTTTACAAATGGGGATATGCTGAACCCATCATCCAGCGCATCTGGTATTTCTACATAATGTTGAGTTGTAACAATCTCATCCGCACTGAATCCAAATGATGCTCTGTATGCTTCAACCTCATCAGCATCTTGCTTATCCCTTGAGACACTAAGCCTTCCACCACTATATGGAAATGACTGTTGAGCCTGATCCAGGTAGAACTGAGCAGATGCCGCTGGACGGAAAAATTTGCTATCTAGCAGACAGTTTCTAGGGGCAGCTGAATCAAGTCCAAAAATATTTGATGGTGATGTATTGGAATACGGTGTGTCACAAGCAGATCTGGAAGTCTTCCACTGTGCAGTAGGGACCTCTTGCTCAGGAATGGGCGATGCAATGGAATATGGTGTGTCACAGACGGACCTAGATGTCTTCCAGTGTGCAGTAGGAACATCTTGCTCAGGGATTGGTGAGGATAGACCGGTCCTCGGAGTTACTGAGGCAGGCGATATGAGGCTGCTAGAAGGGCTCCCTGGGTAAAGTGGATAAGATCCCTGGAGTCCTAAACCACCAGAGTATGTTGTTGACAGGTAATGCATGTTATGCTCCTTGCCAGCAGTTTTAGGACCCGTATATGATGAAAGAAACCGAGCATATGGAACATCTGGAGAGGACGGAGTGGTTGCATGAGCTAGTTCAGGAGGAGGGGTCAGTGGTGCTGTAGAGGGCTCAGTTGTGAAAGTTGAAAAGGCTGTTGGAGGTGAGACAAGTTGAGGTTCATTGGCATATGGTCCAACAGCGAACATATTAGACGTTGGGCCACCAGGAGAGTTTGCAGATACTGACAGGAAGCGGTTAGGTGACTGAGCAGTCGAAGGAAGAGCAGAGTTCGAGAAGGATGCGGGCGATGATGGTGGCGCAAGAAGAGATAAATTCATAGCTCCATTTTGGTTGGAATTTCTACCAGATTGAAGAGCATTTCCACGGTTAGTTGACGCATTCCCATCAAGCATACGTGCTGCAGGAACTATACGCTTTCCACCCTTCTGTGATCCAAAACATGACAAGCCAGAAAAACAGCCAGCCCATCTACTCTGCTGTTAAGAACATAGAAACATGCATTGTATTAGTGCAAGTAAATGATTTTTTTAGGGAGCAAGTAAATGAATTTGGTTGTTCCTGGAAGCAGAGATAAAAATCATCCTGCTAATTATTGGTAAAAGATACACAATATTGACTCCACAGCTGAAGGAAGACCAAGTTTAGAATTGACAACACAATGTACTAGTTAGGTCAATGAGGAAACTGCAGATGACTATTAAGCTCTGTACATAAAGAAAAAACACATTGCATCATTAATAACCGTGCAAGTAAATTAGCCAGAAATTCACAAGCGCAAAATGATGTCGCACATAAAACATATAAATTGTGTTATCAGTCATCACAGCTCGTATCTCACGAGTTTGAAAAAGTGAAAAATCTTCAGAAGGAAAAAGATCCTAACTGATCACAGCACGTATTTCACGAGAGTCTGAAAAATCTTCAGAAGGAAAGAGATCCTAACTGATCACAGCGTGTATTCCACAAGAAGTCTGAAAAATCTTCAGAAGGAAAATTACCCTAACATGAAAAACACCAAATGAGTTTGTGCTTCTACCATACAGTAAGTGCTTTCCAAAGTGAAAAGCTACTTTTGCCTAACCTCAACTCTAAGCAAAATGTGGATATAAAGAAAAATCAACCAGCTATACCTATATACTGATATATCAATAGCTATGAAAGGAATGAAAGAGCAAGATACTCCAGGTGATGCTGTAGCAGGACAAGGTATGTGCTTTGTACAAAATTACCAAACTAGTGCAAAATGCATGCAATTTAGCATGGACCAACACCAAGATGAATAGTCAATTCAGCTCATTATGCACAGCTGCATGGAGCAAGCAGTCAGCACTAAAGCATAATTATTGGGGTAAAGATGTCCTTGCAAGTTGCAGCAACTAGTGTCCGGTACAGTTCGTACTTCGTATGCAGTGATGGATGTGCTCATCTAAAGCAAAAAAGCACAAACGACTAGCTAAGCTTAAGTAATTGAGCGCACGAGTATACCCTAACCTGATGTGGTTGTTGGGAGTGGAATCTGGCGTCGGCCGAACCGACCGCCGTCGCAGCAGAATTGACGGCAACTGCGCCAGTCGCCGGTCTGGTGCTGCTGCTGCCAGCCCCAGTACTGCTCCCTGGTGTGGCCATTTCTGAATGAAACCGTAGTTGCTTCCAATCACATTCTCCGTAGCTCGGGGAGACCTCGCTTTTGGATCCCTGGATCCTACCTGAAAAGAAACGAAGAGCAGTCAGGATCCAAATCAGGTGCGGATCTACATGGTGTGCAGGAAGGGAACCGGCACGCCCAAAATTTGCCGAGGTTAGTTTGAGGTTTAGTAGTTTCTGGATGATTAGAAGCTCATACCTTAAAAAGCAAGGTCCAAGGTTGCGGACGAGGTGGGGACAGCAGCGACACGATGAGGACGGGAACGGCGACGCGCGTGAGAGGTGGAGGGATTTGGGGTATGCGGCGTCGGCGATGACGCTTAGATAAGGGATTTCATGGCCGCATTGGGTCGGATTGGAGCTCGAGTAGGCCCAAGCATAAGACGGGGTCAGGAGAGGGGGAGGGAAGTTACGGGATGGACGGATGGTGGAGAGAGCAAGTCGCTGTGGGGCTCGCGGAGTGGTGAGGCAGCGGGGAGGACCGCAGACGACGGCAGGCCTGACGGAGGGGCGGAGCTCGGGGCAGGGCCGGGCGTCAGCGGAAGGGGGAAGCGTGGCGGCGGCCGCAGCCGGGTGAAATCCCGGCAGAGTGGAGCGACAGAGGTCAGGGAAGTGCCGAATGGGAGAAGTCGGTGGGGAGGCGCGGCGAAGAGCGGGACGGTCGGCTGTCGTCTGGCCGTCTGCGGTCGTCGGCGGGAGGGGCGGCGTTGTCCGCCGTCGTCAGGCGCTGGGTGAGTTCGCGGGAGAGGATGCGCACGGGCTGGCTGAGAGTGAGAGCCGACTTCTCTCTTTCCTTTTCCTTTGTACTCTACTAATAAAACTGCTCCCGGTTCGATGATTTGGACCAGGGGTATTATTGGTCTTCCCCTGGGTGCTTAGAGCTTTTAAAAAAATTGATCTATAATAGTATTTTTTAATTAAACTTTTGATCTATTCATCAAACATTATGGCAGGGTCAAAGAACACGAGAAGTAACAAAAAGTTACATCAATGTCCGTAGACCACCTACTACAAGCACTGGAGCAGCCGAAGGCGCGCCACCTTCGTTACTCCTCATTCGTCGTAGCGGGGCAAACGTTATTGTAATAGAAAATCTAAAAGTCGCCGTGCTAAGGCCCCAAAGGACCAGCGCATGAGAACAACAACCGCTGATAAAGAAAAGTATAGACCAGAAGGATCCAACTTGTAGACACTTGAGCGAAGACGAACGAAGATCGGATCTACATAGATACACCGAAGACAAATACGGGAAAATATTATTTCATCTTCAGGGAATCTTCACCGCCTCGCGCTCCCAGAGAATGACATAAACCCTAAACATACTAAAAAAACACCTAAAACGAAGCATGAGCCCCCCCTCCCCCCCCCCCCGCCGCCGGTAAGGGCCTGGATTCACCGCGTCTCCATGGCCCTGAGGCCACAGGAGACCAGGCAGATCGACGGCGGCATCGGCGGAAGGTGAGGAAACTGTCGGCGTTCTGGGAACGGGGTACCCAAACTTGCCTGTCTGCGGCCCACGGCGTGGCTCCATCGACGGCCCAGTACGTCCCAGCTTCAGCAACAACAACCCAAGACCCTCACGAGGGGCCAAGCCTCACGAGGCGGACGACACCAAGTGTTGAGGAACGCAGTAATTTCAAAAAAAATCCTACGATCACGCAAGATCTATGTGATGCATAGCAAAGAACGGGAGAGTGAAGTCCACGTACCCTCGTAGACCGTAAGCGGAAGCGTCAAGTGACGCGGTTGATGTAGTCGAACGTCTTCGCGATCCAACTGATCCAAGTACCGAAAGTACGGCACCTCTGCGACCGCACATCGCTCAAATTTCGGTGACGCCCCACGAACTCTAGATCCACCGAGGCCAAGGGAGATTTTCACAAGACGAGGACGGTGTTGATGAAGTTACCGACGCAGGGCTTCGCCTAAGCACTACAACAATATGATCGAGGTGGAAATCTGTGGAGGGGGGCACCGCACACGGCTAAACAATGTCAACTTGTGCGTTCTAGGGTGCCCCTGCCCCCGTATATAAAGGAGCAAGGGGGGAGGCCGGCCGACCCTATGGCGCGCCAAGGAGGGGAGGAATCCTCCTCCTAGTAGGAGTAGGATTCCTCCTTTCCTAGTCCTACTAGGAGGGGGAAGGACGGGGTTGGAGCGGGGAAGGAAAAGGGGGGCGCCGCCCCTCCCTCCTAGTCCAATTCGGACTCAAGGGGGAGGGGGCGCGCGGCCTGCCCTGGCCGCCCCTCTCTCTCTCCACTAAGGCCCATCTAGGCCCATTAGTTCCCCGGGGGGTTCCGGTAACCCTCCGGCACTACGGTTTTATCTGAAACCACCCGGAACACTTCCGGTGTCCGAATGTAGCCGTCCAATATATCAATCTTTGTGTCTCAACCATTTCGAGACTCCTCGTCATGTCCGTGATCATATCCGTGACTCCGAACTACCTTCGGTACATCAAAATACATAAACTCATAATACCGATTGTCATCGAACGTTAAGTGTGCGGACCCTACGGGTTCGAGAACTATGTAGACATGACCGAGACACATCCCTAGTCAATAACCAATAGCGGAACCTGGATGCTCATATTGGCTCCCACATATTCTACGAAGATCTTTATCGGTCAAACCGCATAACAACATACGTTGTTCCCTTTGTCATCGGTATGTTACATGCCCGAGATTCGATCGTCGGTATCTTAATACCTAGTTCAATCTCGTTACCGGCAAGTCTCTTTACTCGTTCCATAATGCATCATCCCGTAATTAAATCATTAGTCACATTGCTTGCAAGGCTTATAGTTGTGTGAGGGAGTCCTGGATTAGGGGGTATCCGGACAGCCGGACTATATACATCATCCGGACTATTGAAGCGTGAAGGTACAAGACTCAAGACTTCGTCCCGTGTCCGGATGGAACTCTCCTTGGCGTGGAAGGCAAGCTTGGCGATCCGGATATTGTATTTCCTTCCTTGTAACCGATCGTGTAAACCCTAGCCCTCTCCGGTGTCTATATAAACCGGAGAGGTTGGTCCTTAGAAGGCCGATCACAATTACAATCATACCATCATAGGCTAGCTTCTAGGGTTTAGCCTCTACGATCTCGTGGTAGATCTACTCTTGTACTACCCATATCTTCAATATTAATCAAGCAGTGAAGTAGGGTTTTACCTCCATCGAGAGGGCCCGAACACAGGTAAACATCTGCGTCCCTTGCTTCCTGTTACCATCACCCTAAGACGCATGTGTCGGGACCCCTACTCGAGATCCGCCGGTTTTGACACCGACATTGGGGCTTTCATTGAGAGTTCCTTTGTGTCGTCGGCTGCAAGGCTCGATGGCTCCTCTCGTTGTCGTGGGACAACATTATCAGGGAGCTCTGGCTGTAGGCCAAACTCTCCGACTAGGCGGCTTCGTCATGGCCGCCCCATCGGCTGTCACGCCAACGATGGCCTCTCGGGTCATCACGCATAAACTTCGCATCAATTTGGAACTCGCCAAACAGATGGATCCGATAGAGCTCTCTTCTCTTAATGAGCTCTTGGATCGCATCGCCGCTTCGGGAGTCGCAACGGACTATGACCGGATCGGGCTTAAACCCGACCAAAGGGACATTAAATCCCCGTCGGCCACCCATGAGATAGCGGTAGCGGAGGAACCACATGTGAGTATCCTCTATTTTGAGGACGAATTATGTCCAGATCGCCGAGCTCCGGAGCGGACACCCGCCTGAGGAGGATATGACCCGGTCCCGGACTTAGAACCGCACGCAGGGCTGGAAAAATTGGGCGTCCGGATCCCGAGCTATTGAACTCGGAAGCTTCCATGCCTGGGGTGCTAGATCGGATCGTAATCCGGATTCAGCTATAACCACCCACGCGGACTTAAATCGTCTCTCCCATATCAGGCAAGAGCCCCAGGAGACAGTGCATAATTACTGGGCCAGATTCCTCCTTGCGCTAAACAAGGTCGAGGACTGCCACGAGGAGGACGTAGTCTCGCTCTTCTGCGAAAACTACACGGACAAAGGAATCCTTAATGCTATAAGTCGCCGTGACATTGTACGCTTTGCATACTTAGCAATCATAGTACAGAAGTACTGTGCGATGGAAAGCGTCTGGAAAACCCAAGCTGAATATTGGGACAGTCCGGCTTTCACCAAAACCTTTGTCCGAACTAAACGGGCGAACTCTCGTAAGTCGGCCGATCCAATCCCCAAGAAACCAAAGCCCACCCCAGGGCGGGGAACCGTATTGGAAAAATGGCTCAATGGGCCATGTAAGCTCCACAGCACTCCGGACACAACACCAACTCATAGCCTTAGGGCATGTTGGATACTCCGGCAGGTTGCAAAAAGTGGCGAGGATCTTCTTACAGAACAACATCCCGCCAACGAGCACAATACGGTACTAACAGTCTTCGAGACTTTTGCCTCAAACAATAGGCGCAAGCGAGCTCATCGAAGCTCCGCGGAAATTTGCCATATGGCCAAAATAAACCCCTGGAACGACACTTCTATAACTTTCAATGCCAGTGATGAACCTCGATTCTAGACTGTCCGGGCACCAGCCGCTCTGGTTCTTAGCCCAATCATGGACGGCTTTCGGCTCTCTAAAGTTCTCATGGATGGCGGAAGCGGATTAAACTTGATCTATGAAGAGACACTCAACAAGATGGAAATTGACAAATGCTGCATTGAACAAAGCGGCACAACCTTCAGGGGAATTATCCCTAGTCGGGAAGCGCGGTGTGCAGGAAAAATCACACTCGACGTGGTATTCGGCACCCGGAGAATTATAGGTCCGAAGAAATCACATTCCAAGTGGCCCCTTTTAGCAGCGGATACCACGCCCTTCTAGGGCGGGACGCGTTTACAACCTTTCAAGCCATACCCCATTACGGGTACATGAAGCTTAAAATGCTCGGGCCCAATGGAATCATCACTCTAGCCAGTGATGCGGACGTCGCACTTCACGCTGAAAACAAAACCGCAGCACTAGCCCTGGAGGCATTATCCGAGGCCCTAGCAGCCGAAGAATTAACAACACTGCAGGCCACCATGGACAGGGACGACGTGATACTCGATAAGCGACCCAAGTCCACCTCATTTAAATCCGCAAACGAGATAGTCAAATTCCAAGTCCATCCAACGGACCCCACGAAGACAGCTTCCGTCGGGACACAGCTGAGCCCCGCGATGGAGGCCGCACTGCGAGACTTCTTACGCGAGAATTGGGACATCTTCGCCTGGCACCCATCGGACATGCCAGCATCCCACGCAGATTGGCGAACACAGCCTCAATATACTAAAAGGATACAAACCGGTCAAGGCAGACTCTAAGACGGTATTCAGAGCCCAAACGACAGGCCATGGGGAAGAGCTAGCCAAACTACTCGAGGCCGGATTCATCGGAGATATCAAGCATCCGGATTGGTGGCAAACCCGGTAATGTTACCAAAGAAGGACAAATCACAGGCGCCTATTTGTCGACTTTTAAAGACCTCAACAAGGCTTGCCCCAAGGATCCCTTTCCTCCCTCGCATCGATCAAATCATCGATGCCACAGCAGACACGACTCATTGTTTCCTCGACGATACTCTGGATACCATCAAATAAAGATGGCAGAGTCGACCAAGCTGCAACAGCTTTCATAACGCCATATGGCCCTTTCGCTTCAACACTATGCCTTTCGGGCTTAAGAACGCCGCCAAGAACCTACCAACGCATGATTCAAACATGCCTGAAAAGCAAATCGGCAAAACAGTGGAGGCATACATGGATGACGTGGTCATAAAAACAAGACACGTCGAAACACTAATAGATGACTTGAGGCTTACATTCGACAATCTCCGGACATACGACATCAAGCTGAACCCGGAAAAATGCGTTTTTGGCGTCTCCTCGGGGAAACTACTCGGCTTCATAGTTTCCAATAGAGGAATTGAAGCGAATCTGGCAAAAATACGAAGCTCACATCACGCTTGGCTATACCAATGCACCTCAAGCACATCCAGAAACTAGCCAGATGCGTGGCTTCTCTAGACCGCTTTATCTCCAAGTTAGGAGAAAAGGCATTACCTCTTTACCGCCTTCTTCGGTGCACCGAACACTTCGTGTGGACGGATGCAGCCGCGGCCGGACTAGATGAAATAAAGACCTTATTGGCCAGTAATCCAATACTAACAGCGCCAAATATTGACGAACCTATGCTCCTGTACATAGCTGCAACGCATCAAGTTGTAAGCGTAGTGCTCGTCGTTGAACGAGAGGCTGACGGATACAAATTCCCGCTCCAGAAGCCGGTTTACTATGTATCCACGGTCCTAACCCCATGCAAATCCCAATACCCACACTATCAAAAAATAGCATACGCGGTGTTCATGGCATCCCGGAAGCTACGACACTACTTTCAAGAGTGTTCGATTACGGTGGCCTCCGAAGTACCACTCAATGACATAATAAATAACCGTGATGCTACGGGCCGAATTGCCAAATGGGCCATTGAGCTACTTCCGTTCAACATAACATACAAACCACGGCGTGCCATCAAGTCGCAAGTATTGGCTGACTTCGTTGCCGAATGGACAGAAGCCGAACTCCCTAAAGAGTACGACGCATACTCAAACTGGACCATGCACTTCGACGGCTCTAAAATGCTGGCCGGATTGGGAGCAGGTGTAGTCCTGACGTCTCCCACCGGAGACACGGTCCAGTACGTCCTCCAAATATTATACACAGACTCCAACAATGCAGCCGAATATGAGGCTCTGTTGCATGGTCTTCGGATGGCAGTCTCTATGGGCATTCAACGCCTAGAAGTGCGCGGGGATTCAAACCTCACAATATCACAAATAAATGGAGATTTTGATGCCAAGGACCCGAAAATGGCGGCCTACCGTAATGTCGTCACGAAGATGTCATTTCGGTTCGAGGGGCTCGAATTCCACCATGTGGCTCGAGAAAACAATCAAGCGGCGGACGTCCTCGCTCGCATCGGCGCTAAACGTGACCCTGTCCCACCTAACATATTCTTGGAACGGTTGTTCAAGCCATCCGTAGTATGGGAAGGGAAGTCCGGCAATACTAGCACGGATCCGAATACACCCCCAGATCCTGAACTATCAGACATAGTCGGAGGTTCTACCACCGAAATAATGTCCCCGGCCCACGAAATCATGGCTGTAATCACCCCGTGGACCGAGCCTTTCTTGGCCTACCTAAATAGGCAGGAGTTCCCGGAGACCAAAATGAAGCACGCTGCATCGTCCGGCGCTCTAAAGCTTACAAAGTCTACGAAGGGGAACTCTACAAGAAAAGCGCTACCGGAGTGCTCCAAAGATGCATCTCCGAAGAGGAAGGGCGGCAGCTCTTGGCTGAATCCATGCCGGACTGGGCGGGCACCACGCCGTGGCTCGAGCATTAGTCAGCAAAGCCTTCCATACAGTTTTCTACTGGCCGACGGCCCGAGCAGACGCACAGGACCTTGTCCAACATTGCGTTGGTTGCCAGCTATTTGCCAATCAGTCATATGCCCCTACCGCTCTCCAAACAATCCCCATAACTTGGCCCTTTGCGGTGCAGGGGGCTGGATATGGTCGGACCTCTTAAAGGGGGAAGCCATAAGAAAAAATACTTATTGGTCATGGTGGACAAATTCACCAAATGGATAGAAGCCAAACCAGTCAAAACGGCCGAATCTGGACCAGTAATAGACTTCATATCCGGGGTCGTACACCGATACGGTGTCCCCTACAACATCATCACTGATAATGGCTCAAACTTCACAGCTGACGAAGTGAAAACTTGGTGCGCAAAAATGGGCATTAAGCTTGATTACGCTTCCGTCTACCATCCCCAAACAAACGGCCGGGTAGAGCGGGTAAATGGTCTCATCATGAGCGGCATCAAACCCAGACTAGTGCGATCCTTGACAGAGTCGGATACGCATTGGGTCGAGGAGCTCGACTCCGTACTCTGGGGGCTGCGGACCACGTCGAATCGCACCACCGGACATACACCATTTTTTATGGTGTATGGCGCGGAAGCAATATTACCCTGCGACATAATACATGATTCGCCATGCGTACTCATGTACGAAGAGAAGGAAGCCGAGTTAGATCGGCAGGATAACTTGGATGCCCTGGAGGAGGAGCGGGACGTCGCAAAAGCCCGCTCCGCATTCTATCAGCAGCAGGCTCGACGATATCAAAGCAGAGAAGTGCGGGCCAAAACTTACAATATTGGCGAGCTCGCTCTACGCCTACCGGAGAAGAAGAAGGACAAGCTCAAACCCAAGTGGGAGGGTCCCTTCGTCATTGACAAAGTTCTCACCGGAGGAGCGTACCGCTTATGTAATGCATCCGATAACATACTCGAGCCGAACCCATGGAACGCGCAGACTCCGAGATTCTACGCCTAACGCCGAACTCAGTGTTCGTCTCCTAACCCCTCCTTTTTAATTATGCTCCATCCCTTTTCCTTTCTCGACCTTTTTCCTCTTCACACAAAGTATTCAATACAGTGCGGACTCCCGGATCACTCTGGCCGCACTAGGTGTGTAAGCAATACCTGGGGGCTTCCTATACGGAAGCTAAAATAATTACTCACATGGCTTTCTGCCCATCACATATGCATTCTTTTTCCATATGTGCCTTTTCTTCACCATTATATGCATCGATATGACTTAAGATGTGGCCAAGCTGGGTTGCCCGGCTCTTGTGTTTATGCCCTACATTCCCGTTAATTCGGCTAGGGCATAAGGGGAGCACCTCTGCGATTGTTACTGCCGGTTCAGCCAGATTTGTACGTTAGACTGGGTGAAGCCGAAAGCTAGCTTCCTTAAGAGAATATTCGGTCGGTGAACAAAAGATGTATTCGTTTATTACAATGCAAATCCCCAGAAGTTTTGTATCCTGCGCAATCATTCGCAGTCCGGACATGTGCATTGTCGCATGCGTACCCAGGGAAAGGAACCCCTAACGGAACTATCCTCCCTGGAAGATGTTTCTTACTATCCATGTAATATAACATAACTAGTTGGGTACTTGTCTGTTCAAGCACTTATGACCCCTACGCCTTTGTTTCCACGCATACCCGGTTTTGTATAACCGAGTGGGTATTCGGACACACCCCGATCGTAGGATCCGGGGAAGCGAAAAGGTCCGCCATGACAAATGATTTTAATCCGGCTAGGGACTAATTATGTCCATTGAATTACGATCACTTGACTGACTATATTCCTCCTCTATACCATCCAATGTGCTATCTAGCTTACAATCCTGTTGAGAATACTTAGCGGCTAATGCTACCTGGTCATATACCAGACTCACGGGAATTTCTTGCCCATCGGGCCCCGCCGGTCCTACTTCGGCCATATGGTTCGGGTCCAGCTTGGTGTAGCGCGTCTTCACCATAGCCCAGGCTTCTCTTGCGCCTTCTTGGCAAGCGGACATCTTCCATAGTCGGAGCGCCACCACGCTCCTTGAAGCATATCCACAAGCTCCCCATGCCATTCGGCAAAGAAGCTTGATGGCCACAAAGCTCGAGAAACACCTGCATCACTTGCCGAGCTTGCTCATGCGATTCTGAAGGTCTTGCAAGAAATCACTTGCAGATGAGGGCATCTCCTCCTCGGGCGACCCGTTAACATTCCCGCAAGCAAAATTATTTCAATATACTTCCTCGCCGAACTATACTACGATTCGTCTAGGCACTTACCGTAAATGCCGATCGAAGCCTTTTGTTCTCCTTCACGGAGTCCGCCACCGAGCGCGGAGATCTTTTAACTCCACGCCCAAATGGACTTTGGCATCTTGAAGATTGTTCTTCTCCTGCCTAACTTGCGTAAGAATGCGCCGCCACCTTCACTGCCTTTTGAGATGCGATTCGTCCTCTCTTACGCCTTCGGATTCACCCGGGATTGTCTGCAGAATTTTCTGTCAGACTTGTCATATTAGCCATTTACTAACTGGTGCATCTTCGTACAATTGAGACAAATGCTACCAGATGAGGGTTTTTGGGATTCCTCTAACTTGGCAACTGCGACCCTTAGCTCGGCCTTGCACTCCTCCAGTTCCCGAGACAATTGCTCATTCTTATCTACAAGGACCTGTGCATAAATTGATCCTTAAAACAGTTGTTCCAACCGTTACAAGTCTCAGGGGCTACTGCTACACATGCTTATCAAAATTTCTTACCCGTATATCTTTGATATACTGGTCCGTCGCTCGAGCAAGCCCGCCTTGAGCAGCTCGGATGTATGCGTCTCCTGAATTGAAGGCATTAACTGCCTCTTCGGAAAAGATGTTGTTCCGAAGCACGGCTCGTCGACGCCGGTGATTCATGGCGCTCTCTACTTCGGAATTAGTGGCCGAGAGCATATCCGCATTCTCTGTTGGAGAACTATGCGGCATCGGCCCCGCTCCCGCCTCCGCTCTCGAAGCCGGATTTGGAATCCGACTGGTGGAGGCGTGGTTGGCAGGATCCCCGGATATAGTCCGGCTGCTCCTCTTCCTGCCAGGACACAAAGGGTGTTGTCATACTTCAAAAATACCATAATCACAGCACAAGTTTTTGCCTTACCTCTGTAGCGGCGAGTCGACCCTTACCTCCTTCCTCTTGAGCCTGCCCGATCCGGACGCCCTTGGCCGACGAGTCCCTAGGGGCTCGGCCCCGCGCTCCAACCGTCGTCTCTGCAATGACACAACACTTCAAGGGTAAGGCATGACATCTGAAGGGAGTCCTCTTCGGAGGATATGGTTTTTCGGCTTGGCTTACGCGCGACATAGGCAGCGGTCTAGGATAGTCGGCAGTAAGGGCCACTGAGGCGCCATCGCAGCTCGCTTGATAAAATATCCCGTTGACAAGCTCCACGGCAATATCCGGATCTTCTTAGAGACCTGGATCTAGGGCCCTTCCGGGTCCTTCCGGCTGCGGAGGGGCTGGAGATTCCTTCTACGACCCTCCTTAGTTCCTGCTCGGGAATATCGAGGCAGATGATCTTAGCGAAGAACGCCACAATAAGTGATGCGGGGAAAGGAATGACAACTTACCCAGTTTGGGGGGTTGTACATGGAGAATCCATCTCGCGGTTTGATGTGAAGGAATTCCTCCTCTTCCCCTTTGTATAAATCGGACAATATCCTTGCCAGAGTAGTGGCGGAGTCCGGACCCTTACGACCATAGCGGGTGGCATCATCTTCCCCGTTTAAGTGCCACATGGGCTTCCCCTGATATTGAAGCGGTTGCACTCCCCGTATTATGCATATTGCCATAGCCTCGACTATCGTCAGTCCGGATTTGGCCAGTAACTTTATCCTGCTCATCAGGTAATATATTTCCTGGTATCCTCCTCTTGGGGGCCTCGGGGCGCCCGGCTTAGGCAGGGCGTTATCGAATGGGGAGACCTGTCCGGAATGGATCCGGAAGGGGAACGTCGTCAATGTAGAACCACTCTGAAGGCCAGTTCTCTGGTGCCTTCTTGGGAGTGTCGGATAGGTATCCGGTCTCGGCAATGCGCCATACTTCGGCCCCACCTACCTGACATAGGGATTCTCCACAGTTGCGGGGACAAGGCGTAACAACTTCTTCCATAACTCAAGTGAGGCTCGCAGCCTAAAAATAGCTTCATAAAGGGCAACGTACCCTGCTATATGTAGTATAGAGGCAGGGGTAAAGTTGTGTAACTGGAGGCCGTAGAACTCCAGGAGCCCGCGAAGGAACGGGTGGATAGGAAACCGACTCCCCTTAGCAGATGCGGGATGAGACATATTCACTCCTCTGGAGATGGATTGGGAGATCTCTCCGCTTGCTCCCCTCCATTATAGGTGGCTATTCCGGCTCGGACGGGAACCATGAATGCTGGTGGGAGAAACCCTTGGGTTTGTAACTCAATCAAACGGCTATGGGGAACTGAACACTCTTCCCAGTCCCCAGCTTGAGCGAGGAGAGCGAGCAGAGGAGCTGCGACGACCGGCCATGTTGGAATGGTTTCTCCGGAGCGCTCTGTTGGATGCTTGCTCGAGGGGGAAGAGTGAGGTTTGGATCTGAGAATCCCCGTCTCTTCAAATAGGCGGTCAGCCCAAAAGGATTGAGGGTAGCAAATGCGAAAAATACCTCGGCTCCTCGCATTAATGACCGCGTGAGATGGTCATTATTGAGGCAATTGAAGCCAAGGAGTACAACATTGATGGAGTTAGGACACTATTCGTAAATGTGTACTTCGGAGTATTCGGAGATGGAACCCGCCCTGCAATGCCAAAGATAAGACTGCGCGCCGGACTCATCGTAATTGAAGCCTAGTTCAGGGGCTACTGAGGGAGTCCTGGATTAGGGGGTATCTGGACAGCCGGACTATATACATCGTCCGAACTATTGAAGCGTGAAGATACAAGACTCAAGACTTCGTCCCGTGTCCGGATGGAACTCTCCTTGGCGTGAAAGGCAAGCTTGGCAATCCGGATATTGTATTTCCTTCCTTGTAACCGACTC
The DNA here is from genome assembly GCA_021605145.1 of Aegilops bicornis. Lineage (NCBI taxonomy): Eukaryota > Viridiplantae > Streptophyta > Magnoliopsida > Poales > Poaceae > Aegilops > Aegilops bicornis. The sequence goes on along the minus strand of CM038672.1, from coordinate 481,022,207 downwards.
CGTGTAAACCCTAGCCCTCTCCGGTGTCTATATAAACCAGAGAGGTTGGTCCTTAGAAGGCCGATCACAATTACAATCATACCATCATAGGCTAGCTTCTAGGTTTTAGCCTCTACGATCTCGTGGTAGATCTACTCTTGTACTACCCATATCTTCAATATTAATCATGCAGGAAGTAGGGTTTTACCTCCATCGAGAGGGCCCGAACCTGGGTAAACATCTGTGTCCCTTGCTTCCTGTTATCATCAGCCTAAGACGCACAGATCGGGACCCCCTACCCGAGATCCGCTGGTTTTGACACCGACAATGTGCATTACCGAGAGGGCCCAGAGATACCTATTCGACAATCGGAGTGACAAATCCTAATCCCGATCTATGCCAACTCAACAAACACCATCGGAGACACCTATAGAGCATCTGTATAATCACCCAGTTACGTTGTGATGTTTGATAACACACAAAATGTTCCTTCGGTATTCGGGAGTTGCATAATCTCATAGTCATAGGAACATGTATAAGTCATGAAGAAAGCAATAGCAACATACTAAACAATCAAGTGCTAAGCTAACGGAATGGGTCAAGTCAATCACACCATTCTCTAATGATGTGATCCCGTTCATCAAATGACAACTCATGTCTATGGTAGGAAACTTAACCATCTTTGATTAACGAACTAGTAAAGTAAAGGCATACTAGTGACACTCTGTTTGTCTATGTATTCACACATGTACTAAGTTTCCGGTTAATACAATTCTAGCATGAACAATAAACATTTATCATGATATAAGGAAATATAAATAACAACTTTATTATTGCCTCTAGGGCATATTTCCTTGAGTCTCCCACTTGCACTAGAGTCAATAATCTAGATTACACAGTAATGATTCTAACACCCATGGAGTCTTGGTGTTGATCACGTTTTGCTCGTGAGAGAGGCTTAGTCAACGGGTCTGCAACATTCAGGTCTATATGTATTTCGCAAATCTCTACGTCTCCCTCCTTAACTTGATCGCGGATGGAATTGAAGCGTCTCTTGATGTGCTTGGTTCTCTTGTGAAATCTGGATTCCTTTGGCAAGGCAATTGCACCAGTATTGTCACAAAAGATTTTTCATTGGACCCGATGCACTAGGTATGACACCTAGATCGGATATGAACTCCTTCATACAGACTCCTTCATTTGTCGCTTCAAGCAGCTATGTACTCCGCTTCACACGTAGATCCCGCCACGATGCTTTGCTTAGAATCGCACCAACCCAGCTCCACCGTTCAATATAAATACGTATCCGGTTTGTGACTTAGAGTCATCCGGATCAGTGTCAAAGCTTGCTTCGACGTAACCATTTACGATGAGCTCTTTCTCACCTCCATAAATGAGAAACATATCCTTAGTCCTTTTCAGGTACTTCAGGATATTCTTGACCGCCGTCCTGTGATCCACTCCTGGATTACTTTGGTACCTCCCTGCTAAACTAATAGCAAGGCACACATCAGGTCTGGTACACAACATTGCATAAATGATAGAGCCTATGGCTAAAGCATAGGGAACAACTTTCATTTTCTCTCTATCTTCTGCAGTGGTCGGGCATTAAGTCTGACTCAACTTCACACCTTGTAATACAGAAAAGATCCCTTTCTTTGCTTGATCCATTTTGAACTTCTTCAAAACTTTATCAAGGTATGTGCTTTCTGAAAGTCCAATTAAGCGTCTTGATCTATCCATATAGATCTTGATGCCCAATATATAAGCAGCTTAACTGAGGTCTTTCATTGAAAAACTCTTGTTCAAGTATCCTTTTATGCTATCCAGAAATTCTATATCATTTCCAATCAACAATATGTTGTCCACATATAATATCAGAAATGCTACAGAGCTCCCACTCACTTTCTTGTAAATACAGGCTTCTCCAAAAGTCTGTATAAAACCATATGCTTTGATCACACTATCCAAGCGTTTATTCCAACTCCGAGATGCTTGCACCAGTCCATAGATGAATCGTTGGAGCTTGCACACTTTATTAGCATCCTTTGGACTGATAAAACCTTCGGGTTGCATCATATACAACTCTTCTTCCAGAAACCCATTCAGGAATGCAGTCTTTACATCCATTTGCCAAATTTCATAATCATAAAATGCAACAATTGCTAACATGATTCAGACAGACTTAAGCATCGCTACGGGTGAGAAAGTCTCATCGTAGTCAACTCCTTGAACTTGTAGAAAATCTTTCGCAACAAGACGAGCTTTGTAGACAGTAACATTACCATCAGCGTCAGTCTTCTTCTTGAAGATCCATTTATTCTCGATGGCTTGCCGATCATCGGGCAAGTCAACCAAAGTCCACAATTTGTTCTCATACATGGATCCCATCTCAGATTTCATGGCCTCAAGCCATTTCGTGGAATCTGGGCTCATCATTGCTTCCTCATAGTTCGTAGGTTCGTCATGGTCAAGTAACATGACCTCCAGAACCGGATTACCGTACCACTCTAGTGCGGATCTTACTCTGGTTTACCTACAAGGTTCGGTAGTAACTTGATCTGAAGTTTCATGATCATTAGCTTCCTCACTAATGGTGTAGGGATCACAAGAACTGATTTCTATGATGAACTACTTTCCAATAAGGGAGTAGGTACAGTTACCTCATCAAGTTCTACTTTCCTCCCACTCACTTCTTTCGAGAGAAACTCCTTCTCTAGAAAGGATCCATTATTAGCAACAAAGGTCTTGCCTTCGGATCTGTGATAGAAGGTGTACCCAACAGTCTCTTTTGGGTATCCTATGAAGACACATTTCTCCGATTTGGGTTTGAGCTTATCAGGTTCAAGCTTTTTCACATAAGCATAGCAGCCCCAAACTTTAAGAAACGACAACTTGGGTTTCTTGCCAAACTGAAAGAGCAATCATGCCCTTACATCATGTTTTGATGTTGATGACAATATACATGTAGGGGACTAACAATGGTTGTCAAGTAAATCTCAGGTATTAGTCCCCGGTTCATCGATGTGTGTGGATCAAGAGCTTACAAAGTGATTTTACTCAAGGATGAAGCATAAAAATTGATTTCATATTTGTTCTCTTGAGTATAGGATCCCACACTATTAAGAGGGGATCGATAGGGATAGTTAAAGGCTTGCTCTTGCCACAAACCTCCTTGCCATACATGCACATGCTAAAACCTTCATGTTTCTGTCTCTTGGCTGCCGGATGTCCGGGCTTCAAGACTTGCCGGATATCCGAGCCTAGCCATCCAGAGAGCACTTTTGTGCTATGCTGCACGCCGGATGTCCGGGCCTTCCTGTTACGCCGGATGTCCGGGCCCTATTCCAGATGTCCGGCCTCTACTACCCATGGAACAACTGAGATTCTATATCCTTTTAGTGGTCACGCCGGATGTCCGGCCATCTGCCGGATATCCGGGCCTTCCTGATATGCCGGATGTCCGGGCTTGGCCCCCGGATGTCCGCCCCCTCTATTTTTTTCTGTTCTGCTTCTGTGTTTTGTTCCTCATACCTTGCCAGGCCGGATGTACGGCCCCTAGCCCGGATGTCCGGCCTGCTCATTCACTTACACTACAACGGCCATATTTGTGCTCACACTATATATAGCCCTTCTTCCCCACGGGAGAGGGCTGACCACTCACTTTGAACAAACCCTATAACACATTTCACTCTCTCTCTCACTCCTCCGCAGCAAATCTTAGATCCCCAAGGGATTTGAGAGCATTTGAGAGAAGTTGTCCGATGAAGTGATAGATCCACTCCTTCTCCTTCTTGTCACCAAAGGAATTCGTGATTTGAGCAAGTCTTGAGCTTTTCCCCATCGTTCTTGTTACTCTTGGAGGTTGGAGACTCCTAGGCGGTAGGAGTCTTTCAGAGAGGAATCGACCTTCGTGATTACCCCTGGAAAAGTTTGTGAGGGTTTGGAGACCACCCCAAGGTCTACCACTAGTGGTTGAGAAACGCCTCCGTGGTGTTGTCTCAAACGGAGAATAGGGCGAGCCTTCGTGGTGTTGGTGTGCCTTCGTGGTAACATCCACCTCTCTAACGGTGACGTAGCTTCCCTCCAAGGAAGTGAACATCGGCATACATCCTCGTCTCCCGGAGTTGCGGTTATTCCTAACCCTAACTCTCTACTCGTGGTTACTTGTCTCTTAGCACTTACTTATATCATATGGTGCTTGCTTACTTAGATACTTGTGTTACTTGCTTAGCACTTAGTACTACACTTGCAATTGTTAGGCTCACTTTCATATTCTGCATTATTGCCTAAAATTGCTAAGTAATAATTAAAAATTGTAATTGTACATATTCACCCCCTCTAGGTCCATCTCGATCCTTTCAATTGGTATCAGAGCCTCGTGCTCTATTCTTGTGGATTAACCGCCCTAGAGCTAGATGAACCCCGATGGGACTCCCCTTGTTGCAGATCCGAAGGATAAAGGCGAGGCTTCTTCAGAAGTCAAGTCCTTTACTTCTGGGGATCTGGAACGGGACCTTGCTAAGCAAAAACAGGAGCATGATGCTTCTCTTGAGGCCTTGGTTCAAATGAGACTAGCCATGTTGTCTATGGTGCTTGCACCACTTTCTAGTGGTGCGGCTTCGAGGCCAACTGTGCCTACTCCGTAACTTGGTCAACAACCTCCTAGCAATGATCACTCCAGTGTTCCTTGGCTTTATGCAAGACCCCATGTTAAGAAACCAAAATATAACCCTCAAGGCAAACCTCCTTTACTTGATGCCACTTCCGATTTTGCCTTGTGGAGAGTTGCTATGAAGGATCATCTTCGATATGGAAACGATGAGATGCTGGAGATCTTGGAGTATGGTTACCATGTGGTTGATCCAAAGAATCCTACACCAAGAGAAATTTATGACAAGAATCTCAATGACACTGCAACCATGTGTATAAGGAGAGGTATGGTTGAAAAGCAAAGGAGACCTTTCATACACATCACAAGTGCAAAGGAACTCTGGGAAAGTATTATAAGATCCAAGACCGGTACCTCCACCCTCCGGAGTGCTCAATATGAAATTGCCAAGGGGCAATTCCAAAACTTTTGTATGGAGAAAGGTGAAACTCCCAATCAACTCCTTGAGCGTCTCATGACTCTCACCGCTGACATTGAGTCGTGCGAGTGTGACAAGACACAAGATGGATTCAACATGACTAAGCGATTCCTTGTGGACAAGTTGCTTCATGCTCTTGCCCCATATCACCACCAAATGGCGTGTGACATAAGACAACACCATGCCTTCAAGGAAATGACTACAGATGACATCATATCCACTTTCCAACTATTTGAAGAGTCGAAGGTAAATGCTACAAAACATCTTGCCATGCATGGTAGTCCAACATCAAAGATCAATCTTGCATTGAAGGCCAAGCATGTATGTGAAGATGAGTAAAGTGAAGATGATGATGATGATGATGATGATGATGATGATGATGATGAAGATGGTGATGAGGTTGAATCCGATGAGGGCCCCTCATATGAAGACATGGCTCTCTTTGTCAAGAAGTTTAGCGCGGGAAACTTCAAGGGAAGATTTCAAAAGAAGAAAGTAAGAAAATGCTACAATTGTGAAGAAACCAACCACTTGTCCAACGAGTGCCCTTATGAGAAGAGAGAGGATAAACCAAGGTTCCCCAAGACCTTTCCCAAGAAGTTGCCAAATCCTTTGAACTCCAAGCTCAAGAAGAGAGATGGGAAAGCAATGGTTGCTCAAGAAGAATCCAATCCGGATGATGTTAGTGGTGTTGCCGGAGTTGCTCAAGATTCTCAAAACACATTGAGGCTAGTTGTAGGACCTTGAGAAGAGGTGTCTAGAGGGGGGGGGGGTGATTAGACACTAAGTACCAAAGTTGCAGTTTTTAAGTTTCTTTAAAGTTTGAGTGGAGTTTAGGCACAAGTTTAACATTCACAACATATAGCAAGCAAGCATGCAAAGAGTATATGAGTAGCGGAAAATAAAGCATGCAACTTGCAAGAATGTAAAGGGAAGGGATTGGAGGATTCAAACGCAATTTGGAGACACGGATGTTTTTGGCGTGGTTCCGATAGGTGGTGGTATCGTACATCCACGTTGATGGAGACTTCAACCCACGAAGGGTAACGGTTGCACGAGTCCACGGAGGGCTCCGCCCATGAAGGGTCCACGAAGAAGCAACCTTGTCTATCCCACCATGGCCGTCGCCCACGAATGACTTGCCTCACTAGCGGTAGATCTTCACGAAGTAGGCGATCTCCTTGCCCTTACAAACTCCTTGGTTCAACTCCACAATCTTGTCGGAGGATCCCAAGTGACACCTAGCCAATCTAGGAGACACCACTCTCCAAGAAGTAACAAATGGTGCGTTGATGATGAACTCCTTGCTCTTGTGCTTCAAATGATAGTCTCCCCAACACTCAACTCTCTCTCATAGGATTTGGATCTGGTGGAAAGAGGGTTTGAGTGGAAAGCAACTTGGGGAAGGCTAGAGATCAAGATTCATATGGTAGGAATGGAATATCTTGGCCTCAACACATGAGTAGGAAGTTCTCTCTCAGAAATAGGATGCTGGAAGTGTAGGTTCAGTCTGATGGCTCTCTCCTCGAATGAAGAGGAGGTGGAGGGGTATATATAGCCTCCACACAAAATCTAACCGTTACACACAATCTACCAAACTCGGTGGGACCGAATCGTTAAACTCGGTCAGACCGATTTAGCAAATAATGTGACCGTTAGGGTTTTCGGTGGGACCGGAATGCAACTCGGTGGGACCGATTCGGTTAGAGTTAGGGCATAACGTAATCTTGGTAAGACCATTTACACAAACTCGGTGGGACCGATTTTGGTAATAAGCTTTCTAGAGAGTTGGTCAGGCAAACTCGGTTTAACCGATTATCAAACTCGGTCTGACCGATTATCAAACTCGGTGGGACCGATTTTGATAATAAGTTAACCAGAGAGTTTGCATTGTAATATCGGTAGTACCGATTGCTCAAACTCGGTGAGACCGATTTTGATAATGGACATACACAGAGAGATTACAATCCCATCTCGGTGAGACCGAGATCCCTATCGGTGAGACCGATTTGCCTAGGGTTTGTGGCGTTGGCTAAGACATCCAAACTCGGTGGCGCCTGATAGAAAGAATCAGTGGGGCCGAGTTTGACTTTAGGTTTAGGACAAATGTGTGGAAGTGGGAAAGTAGTTGAGGGTATTGGAGCATATCACTAAGCACATGAAGCAAGAGGCTCATTAATCAACACCTCATCCCTTCTTGATAGTATTGGCTTTTCCTATAGACTCAATGTGATCTTGGATCACTAAAATGTAAAATGAAGAGTCTTGAGCTTGAAGCTTGAGCCAATCCTTTGTCCTTAGCATCTTGAAGGAGTTCCCATATCCTTTAGTCCATGCCACTCCATTGTTGAACTTATCTGAAACATACTAGATAAAAGTGTTAGTCCAACAAGAGATATGTTGTCATTAATTACCAAAACCACCTTGGGAGTACTTGTGCTTTCAATCTCCCCCTTTTTGGTAATTGATGGCAACATACATCAAAGCTTTAGATAAAGATATAAAGAATAGCAAGTAAAGCTTTGGAAAGACATGTAACAAGCATAGGCTCCCCCTACATGTATGCAATCATGTGAATATGAAATATAGAAGCATGTGATAGCATAACCATGATAGAGCAGGCAATGTGTTACATGTATCTTGGCTATATGCATCAAGCAAAAAGTATTAAAGAGAATACCTTCATGCCCATGAGTCCTTCTTGCAAACAGTATGTACATTAGCAAGAATTCCTCATACACATGATTGTGATGCATATACTTACCTTGTGGTCTTGAGTTGGCTTAGGATGGAATGAACCTGTGAAAACAAGGTTAGATAACACAGATGCATCTACTAGCCGAGCAAACAGAAGAAACCACAAGAATACCAAGACCGAGATGACATGTAGAGAGTGAGTACTGAGTACCACATTGGATTAGACATGTCCCCAAGAGTAAAGATATGCAATGAATTTAAATGATCTCTTTCCCTTAGATGTCTTGCTCCCCTGAATCTAACATGGGAAGCTGGGAGAAGATAGGGAATGTAAAATCAGAGTGAAGGAAAACAGAGCTGAAAGATATGACTGATGATCGAGCTAAAGTTCAAGAGCTAATGTATGCTAATGCAAAATTGAGCACAACAGATCATATGAACATGTCTCTCCCCTCAAGAAGACATGTGGACATCTCTCCTCTTGAACACCAAGCATCTGGGATCCTTGAGAAATACTTTCTACTTAAGTATCCTCTCCCCCTGGAGACCTTTCTCGTCTTTTGAGGGTCTATCCCCCTAGAAGGTCTCTCTCTCCCTTAAGAACAAAGGTGATAAGTTTTGATGCTCTCTCTCTATCTCCAAATGATAAGCTTTGATGTTCTTTCTCTCCCCCTTTGGCATCAATTTCCAAGAAGGGTCTTCTGGAGTCTGTCGAATGGGTTTGGTCCTTGAGACACAGAACAAAGCAATGATGAAAATGTGATGCTTGTAGAGGACAAGATTCATTGAGTGGAGCTGGATCAGAAGAAACACAGAATATGTGGCAAAGAGTTTTTCCTGTTATGAAATCGGTGGCACCGAGTGGTATGCTTCGGTCAGACTAAAAAGATTGATTGGTCCGAAAATAACAAATTGGTGTAACCGAGTTCATCGTAGAGAACACTTGTCACCTCAGCTCACTAGACTAGTAAGATCTCACAAAGATTTGCAAGGAATTAACTGAAAGATATGCAAGGAATTAGATGCAGAAAATGCAGAGAAAACAGAAAGAAATCTAGATGAAGTTTTTTTTGAAAGGGGAAACACAAATGCATGAGACAAATGCAAAAACTCAGAAAAAAACACAGGGGAACTTCATCTAGAGATGGTCGGCGACAAAGTCACCTATGTTAGAGTATATTGACTTAGGAGTCAAGTGAGATCACTTGATCATAGGCCATACTCATCGTTTAAGCTCAAAATGGGGTTGCCATTTTTCGTTTAAGCATCTTGATGTATTCACATCTTGTCGAGTTGCTTTAACTCATGACTCGGAGTAAAGCTTCTCTAAGATGGAATAACATACCTTGGTTGGTGGTGTTGTCCATGTAGTTGAACTTGCGTGGGTTGCTCAAGGTTGATGTAGCTCATCAAGAATTTGGAGCACCACTTGGAATTTGAGTCCATCTACCTACATGGGTTAGTTCTTGCAAGGAAGAGCACTTGTATATCCAAAAATGACAATCATGAAACTCAACATAGAATTTGTCAAAGGATATGTTTGAATGGTTTCGTGCTTCCTTGTTTTCGACCACCTTGTGTAGAGACTTGGTGATGTAGAGATTGTTCAAGATATGAGTAGGTTTCAACCTCTGGAATTTGATTCAACCAAGTACCTACATGGGTTAGATAACATGCAAGATACAAATATATCCAAGACATAAGTTTTTCATCATAAGAGAAATATCAAGGATTAGTCATAAGCTCATGTCTTGCATGTATCCAATGGAGTTTCTACTCCATGTTTGAAGCATCAATGATGTTCAATTCTCCTCTTAACCTGCAAAACACTTTCTCATCAAGAGGTTTAGTGAATATATCCGCTAATTGCTTTTCGGTGCGAACATGCTTAAGATCAATGTCACCCTTAGCAACATGATCTCGAATGAAATGATGACAAACTTCAATATGCTTAGTTCGAGAATGTTGCACATGATTATGACCAATTTTGATAGCACTTTCATTATCACAAAGCAATGGAACATGTCTCACATATATCCCATAATCTTTAAGAGTTTGGGTCATCCAAAGTAATTGAGCACAACATGAACCAGCGGCAATATATTCAGCTTGGTGTGGATAAGGATACTGAGTTTTGTTTCTTGGAGGACCAAGACACAAGAGATCTACCAAGAAATTGACAAGTACCAAGTGGACTTTCTATCAACCTTGTCTCGGCATAGTCCCAGTCGAGAATAGCCAAGAAGATCGAAAGAGGCCCGCTTAGGATACCAAATGCCAAAATTTGGTGTATGGAGTAAGTATCTCACTATCCTTTTCACGGCCTTAAGATGACATTCTTTAGGGCAGCTTGATATCGTGCTCACATGCACACACTTAGCATAATATCGGGACGTGAAGCACATAGATATAACAATGAACCAATCATAGAGCGATAAACCTTTGATCAACCGGTTCACCATCTTTGATTAAGTCAAGATGTCCACTAGTAGGCATGGGTGTAGTCATACCTTTGCATTCTTGCATATTGAACTTCTTGAATAAGTCCTTGGTGTACTTTGTTTGCGAGACAAAAGTACGTTCCTTTGTTTGCTTGATTTGCAAACCAAGAAAGAATTTGAGTTCACTCATCATAGACATCTCAAACTTCTCCGACATTAGCTTCCCAAACTTTTCACTAAAATGAGGGTTAGTTGAACCAAATATAATATCATCAACATAAATTTGGCACACAAAGAGTTCACCATTAACCCTTTTAGTAAAAAGAGTAGAATCACTTTTCCCAATTTCAAAGCCTTTTCAATAAGGAACTTGGTCAAGCATTTATACCATGCTCTAGGAGCTTGTTTAAGTCCATAAAGAGCTTTGTGAAGTTTGTAAACATGATTGGGTTTCTTAGGATTGACAAAGCCGGAGGTTGTTTAACATAAACTTCCTCCTCTATTTCACCATTTAGAAAAGCACTTTTAATGTCCATTTGGTACAAGGTGATATCATGGTGATTAGCATAGGCAAGTAAGATGCGAATGGACTCGTGTCTAGCAACGGGCGTAAGTCTCACCATAGTCCATACCTTCGACTTGTGTGTAGCCTTGGGCGACGATACGTGCTTTGTTGCGAACTACTTGTCCATCTTCATCTTGCTTGTTGCGAAACACCCATTTGGTACTGATGATGTTGTGGTTGTTGTCGGGCTTCTCAACCAATGTCCAAACTTGGTTCCTCTCAAAGTTGTGTAGCTCTTCATGCATATCATTTATCCAATCCGGATCTTCCAATGCTTCTTCGACCTTCATAGGTTCAATGCTAGAGATGAAAGAATAGTTTTCACAAAAGTTAGCTAAACGAGTTTTAGAGCGAGTGATTCTCCGGTTTGAATATCATTGTAGATTTGCTCGACGGGATGGTCTTTAGCAATTCTTGCTCGAACTCGTGAAAGCTTTTTGCTTGGGTCTTCGTTGAACATCTTCTTCATCTTGTTCTTCTTCTTGGCCTTCTTCATTGTTGGCATTGTCGTTCTCTTGTCGTGGTGGAGAAGGAGGTTGTTGACGTTCATCTTGATGCACTTCCTCGCTTTTCTTCATCTTGGTGTGTCCCACTTGTGGATGCTTCCGTATCAACTCTTGGTTCACCTTGTCGTGAAGTAGAAGCTTCCACTTGACGGACGAGGTACTCTCCTTCACCTCCGTTGGACGGACCTTGCCAATAGACAAGTCTTGGATTGCTTCCGAAGGATCTTTGTCTCCTACATCAATTGGCAATTGCTCTACTTGCGAGCCGTTAGATTCATCAAACTTCACATCTACCGTCTCTTCAACCTTTCGGGTGAAATTGTTGTAGACATGGTAAGTGTGAGAGTTTGAGCCATAACCTAGTAGGAAACCTTCATGATACTTAGGAGCAAATTTAGAACGACGATGCTTATCAAGAATGTAGCACTTTGAGCGAATACCGAAAGTATCCAACTTGGGGTTTGTTACCGTGAGTAGCTCAGATGCCGCCTTGCCGAGTAGCTTGTGAAGATACAAGTTTAATTGTTGCATGACAAGTTGTCTCAACCGCTTCTACCCAAAAAGTGCTTGACGTCTTGTACTCATCAAGCATCGTTCTCGCCATTTCGATGAGCGTCCGGTTCTTCCTCTCAACAACTCCATTTTGTTGAGGTGTGTACGTAGCCGAGAACTCGTGTGAAATCCCTTCTTCGTCAAGAAAGGTGTCCACATTTGCGTTCTTGAACTCCATTCCGTTGTCGCCGCGAACCTTCTTGATCTTCACTTCAAATTGGTTTTGGGCCTTCCTAGTGAAGTTTTTGAAGATCTTTTGGACCTGCGATTTATCATCGAGAAAGAACACCCACGTAAATCTGAAAAAATCATCAACTATAACTAGACCAAAAGAATTTCCACCGAGACTCTTGTAAGAGTTGGGACCAAAGAGATCCATGTGAAGTAGCTCGAGTGGCCTCTTCGTGGTCATGATGTTCTTCACGGGATGCCTTCCTCCAACCTGTTTACACCTTGACAAGCACCGCAAAGTCTATCCTTGTCAAATATGACATCATTAACTCCAAGGATATGATTCCCCTTAATAAGCTTGTCAAGGTTTCGCATACCAACATGACCTAATCGCCTATGCCATAACCAGCCTTTTGAGGATTTAGCAATGAAGCAAGTTTTAGGTTGAGCCTTTTAGTGAAATCAACAATGTATAGATCACCTCTACGCACACCAAGAAGACCATTTTATGATTATCTCGACGAAACACTTGGCAATCTACTTTAGTAAATAGAACATTGAAACCGAAATCAGCAAGTCTAGATAATCGAAAGTAAGTTGTAACCAAGAGATTCAACGAGCATAACATTTTGTATGGAGCTATCATGTGATATGGCCACCTTACCGAGGCCAACCACCTTACCCTTTGAGTTGTCACCGAAAGTGACATACTTTCGAGGACTATCATTATCAGCAAGCTCACGAAACATGTCTTTATCTCCGGTCATGTGATCGGTACATCCACTATCAAGAACCCATTACTTTCCTCCCCGACATATATCCTCAAGATTTGCCATAAGACCAAAATGTCTCATTGCATCATCAAGATCGAAGTCACTATCATCATCCTCATCATAGTATCCATATTCAACATCGTCATGTGGTGGATCAAATCCTAGAGAGGGTGATTCATTAGAATGAGTTTGACAATAATCTTGTCTATGAATTCTTATAGCTTCGGAAATAATGTCACTAATAATTCCGACATTTTCTTTGGCACGCATAAGGTTTGTAAGCTCAAATAGACGATCACAAAACATAGGATCACTAGTGTTCATCTTACTCAAGGCAATAGACTTATAGAGAATTTCATCTAGATTTTTCAAAGAATAATCTGGAAATCGTTCCTCAAGAAATTTCCATATAGTGTAGGCACACTCAAAAGTAGGCAAGATTCTAATCAAGTTTCTAGGCAATCCTCTAGTGATAAGATTAACAGTTCTAAGATTCCTAGTCATGTCAATAGATTCATCAAGGGTAGGATGCATAGGATCAACATAAGGTGCACAAGGGCTAGTAATGTACTTGTTAAAATGATATTGATTGAAAATAACAAGCATCTCATTTTTCCACTCACGAAAATACTCTCCATCAAGAATAGGCACTCCATGTCTAAGACTCCCCAAAGTACACTCATCCATCTTCCTCCAATGGTGATTAAACCAAGGCAATGGAAACCTGGCGCTGATACCACTTGTAGGACCTTGAGAAGAGGTGTCTAGAGGGGGGGTGATTAGACACTAAGTACCAAAGTTGCAGTTTTTAAGTTTCTTTAAAGTTTGAGTGGAGTTTAGGCACAAGTTTAACATTCACAACATATAGCAAGCAAGCATGCAAAGAGTATATGAGCAGCGGAAAATAAAGCATGCAACTTGCAAGAATGTAAAGGGAAGGTATTGGAGGATTCAAACGCAATTTGGAGACACGGATGTTTTTGGCGTGGTTCCGATAGGTGGTGGTATCGTACATCCACGTTGATGGAGACTTCAACCCACGAAGGGTAACGGTTGCGCGAGTCCACGGAGGGCTGCACCCACGAAGGGTCCATGAAGAAGCAACCTTGTCTATCCCACCATGGCCGTCTCCCACGAAGGACTTCCCTCACTAGCGGTAGATCTTCACGAAGTAGGCGATCTCCTTGCCCTTACAAACTCCTTGGTTCAACTCCACAATCTTGTCGGAGGCTCCCAAGTGACACCTAGCCAATCTAGGAGACACCACTCTCCAAGAAGTAACAAATGGTGCGTTGATGATGAACTCCTTGCTCTTGTGCTTCAAATGATAGTCTCCCAACACTCAACTCTCTCTCATAGGATTTGGATCTGGTGGAAAGAGGGTTTGAGTGGAAAGCAACTTGGGGAAGGATAGAGATCAAGATTCATATGGTAGGAATGGAATATCTTGGCCTCAACACATGAGTAGGAAGTTCTTTCTCAGAAATAGGATGCTGGAAGTGTAGGTTCAGTCTGATGGCTCTCTCCTCGAATGAAGAGGAGGTGGAGGGGTATATATAGCCTCCACACAAAATCTAACCGTTACACACAATATACCAAACTCGGTGGGACCGAATCATTAAACTCGGTCAGACCGATTTAGCAAATAATGTGACCGTTAGGGTTTTCGTGGGACCGAATGCAACTCGGTGGGACCGATTCCGGTTAGAGTTAGGGCATAACGTAATCTCAAGAAGACCGATTACACAAACTCGGTGGGACCGATTATGGTAATAAGCTTTCAGAGAGTTGGTCAGCAGACTGGTTTGACTGATTATCAAACTCGGTGGGACCGATTTTGATAATAAGTTAATCAGAGAGTTTGCATTGTAATCTCGGTAGTACCGATTGCTCAAACTTCGGTGAGACCGATTTTGATAATGGACATACACAGAGATTATAATCCATCTCGGTGAGACCGAGATCCCTATCGGTGAGACCGATTTGCCTAGGGTTTGTGGCGTTGGCTAAGACATCCAAACTCGGTGGCGCTCGGATAGAAAGAATCGGCAATGAGTTTGACTTTAGGTTTAGGACAAATGTGTGGAAGTGGGAAAGTAGTTGAGGGTATTGGAGCATATCACTAAGCACATGAAGCAAGAGGCTCATTACAACACCTCATCCCTTCTTGATAGTATTGGCTTTTCCTATAGACTCAATGTGATCTTGGATCACTAAAATGTAAAATTAAGAGTCTTGAGCTTGAAGCTTGAGCCAATCCTTTGTCCTTAGCATCTTGAAGGAGTTCCCATATCCTTTAGTCCATGCCACTCCATTGTTGAACTTATCTGAAACATACTAGATAAAAGTGTTAGTCCAACAAGAGATATGTTGTCATTAATTACCAAAACCACCTAGGGAGCACTTGTGCTTTCACTAGTCAACAAGAGTGGTTATGTTGTCACCTACAACTACATGAAGGACTACAAGGGCAACGCTCACAAGTGCCTCATGGCAAAGGCCGTGGTAAAAGATGGAGAGGACAACACTCTCCTGACAAGGTCAAGGTAACCCCACGATCAAACCCTCCTCTTTTCACTCCTCCTACTCCTAGTTATGAGTATCTTGATGCGGAGGATAGTTATGAGGATGATGATCTAGATGATCCTATGCTTGCTAAACTGAATAAGTTCATGTGCTCCCTTAAAGGAAAGAAGCTCACTATGTTTTGTATGCTTATGGAGATGGTGAGTAAGCACACCATCACCATTAAGGAACTCGAAACCCTCGTCACCGAGGAAAAGGAAAAATATGAAATCCTTGAGCGGAAAGTCCAATATGAGGAAGCACGAAATGATGAACTATTTTTGAAAATTGGTGCGAACATTGATGTTCATACTAAAGATCTTGCCTCCTTGAAAAAGGCTATTGACTCTTGCGAAGAGTTGATGAATGATAAAAGTAAGCTTGTGAAGTCTAATGCTTCTCTTTCTAAGGATTGTGAGCTCCTATCCGTGTCCCTCAAGACTAAGGAAGAAGAGCTCACCCTTCTTACAAAGAGTTTTGAGACACTCAAGCTTACTTATCTTGAAACTCTAGCCAAGGCTTACTCTTCTCCTATTATCAATGTTGATGCTTGTACTACTAACTCTAGTAGTGATCTAGCATCTATTCTTGAGGAGAATCGCTTTCTCAAGGCTCAAATCGAGAAAGGGCTCATGACATGTGCTCAAGGGCAAAAGAACCTTAATGAGGTGTTGAGCCAACACAATGAGGTGTTTGCCAAAGAGGGACTCGGGTTTGACTCAAGCACAAGCAAGAAGAAGACGTCCTCTCAAAAGTGCACCACCCCTCTAAAAGAAACTTTGTTACGAGAAGGGCACAAGGAGAAAGGTAAGGTTGTTAGTGGGAAGGCCACAAGGGGCATGCCTACTCTCAACAAGCCAAAAGAGTTCATGCCTCCATCCTATGTACTTTGTAAGACTAAGGATGGAGAAGTTTTTGCTCAGTTTGTTGGTCCTCGAAATGCATTTCGGTTTTATGCTATTTGGGTCCCTAAGACCCTTGTGACTAACCTGAGAGGTCCCGTTGCAAAAATGGGTGCCTCTAACCAAGTCATAATTGTGTGTAGGTTGCTTTCTCCGGTGGAGTAAAATGGGTGATTGACAGTGGATGTACCAATCATATGACCGGAGATAGAAAGTTGCTCTACGATTTCATGGAAGCTATTCAACCATTTATGAGTATTATGTTTGGTGGAGGATCAAAAGGACAGGTACTCGGGTTGGGCAAGGTGGCTATCACAAATGACATGTCTCTTGCAAATGTCATGCTTGTCCAATCCCTTAAATACCATTTGCTTTCTGTTCGCCAATTGGCTTCTGTTGGTTATGATACACTCTTTGGACTAACGAATGTGGAAGTATTTAAGAGAGATACTCTCGAAGTGGCCTTTGTTGGAGAGTTGGATGGCAACCTTTACACGGTTGATTTCTCGAAAGAGAGCACATTCCATGCAACTTGTCCAATAGCCAAGGCCGACAAGGGGTGGCTATGGAATCGCCAGCTAGCCCATGTCGACATGATAAATCTTCAAGATCTCTTAAAGGGTAATCACATCCTTGGACTAATCGTGTGTGTAGTGCATGCATAGCCGGGAAGCAACATCAATCAAAGCACCCAACCAAGAATATTGTGTCTACTTCAAGGCCTATGGAGCTCCTTCATGTGGATCTTTTTGGGCCTCCTTCATGGGATAGTCTTGGTGGGAAAAAGTATGTGTCGGCGTTCTGGGAACGGGGGTACCCAGACTTGCCTGCCTGCGGCCTGCGGCGTGGCTCAAGGGGTGGCCCATCAAGGCCCATCTTCATCAGCACAAGCTCAAGACCCTCGCAAAGGGCCAAGCCTCGCGGGGCGGATGACAGGGAGCTTCCTCAGGCACGGCCTCGTTAGGCTGGCTCGCGAGGAGGCAGAGAGATCAAGGCGGGGTACCTCACGAGGTGCCCATGACGCAAGCCATGACGACCAAGGGCGCCAGGCAGGCGCCAGCCCGCGCAGTGTCCTCCTTTCCTCTTTGGTGCAAAGGGAGCAAGCGCAGGCAAGAGTATCAAGCGAAGGCATCGGTTTCGGTGCAACAAGACCAAGACCGACGCTATGGCAGGAAGGAAGTCATCATGGAGCCCAAGCCGGCGTCACCACCAGAGCCTTTGACAGGCGAGGACCAACTTTAGTCAGGATAAGTGTACTAGATGTTCCCCTTCAAAATGGCCAATTGTTGGCGCCCTTCCCGCTCAATATTTGGGAAGAGGCCCAGGGCCTTTGCCTATAAATAGGACTAGCCACCCACAGGGTAGGGAGAGAGGATCCCGCACCTTGAATCAGCAGAGAGAGAGAGCGACTGAACTCCCCCTAGCAGTTCATCGCACCAGCCAAGAATGACCCTCATGAGGCTGTTCTTCCTTGTATTGTTCATCATCAGCCCAAGAGGCAACCCACCACACCACACACTGGAGTAGGGTGTTACACCACAATGGTGGCCCCAACCAGTATAAACCTTGTGTCTCTTGTGTTGTTCCTTTCATAGTTTAGATCCTAGCGAGGCGGCGAGGTGCAGGTAGGTAGAGGGCGAGATCTCCGACACCCCAAAGGTTCGAATCTAGAGGGTCTGCCGAACCCGAAATCCGACATTTGGCGCGCTGTAGGTGCGTGACC
Source organism: Aegilops bicornis (assembly GCA_021605145.1). NCBI lineage: Eukaryota > Viridiplantae > Streptophyta > Magnoliopsida > Poales > Poaceae > Aegilops > Aegilops bicornis. The sequence continues at coordinate 481,004,243 of CM038672.1, read as the reverse complement.
TGCCGCTTCGCGCCCCATCGCATCGTCATCATCATGTCCGGCGACCAGGCGGGCAACCCTGATCCCTGGGCGGCCTGGCCCGCCCACGCAGAGCCGCTCGCCCCGGGCGACCCCATGCCCCAGGCAGCTCGCGGTCCGCAGGGCGCTGCGGGCCGCGGGCAACACGGACAGGCAATGACAGCTCTCACGCCACGGCAGGCGCGGTCGGCGGCAAGGGCCTCCAACCACGCCGCGGCCACGACGCCGTACACTCGACGGGAGCAGGCGAACTCAAGGGCCGCGCTCACGGCCACGGTAGCGAGAGCTAATGCAATGCAGGCCGGAGGGCGGCCGTGACGTCGCTAGAACAGTGGCGAGCTCCTGGCTTCACCGACTCGGGGCTCACCCTTCGCACCCAACTCCCACCTCAGGTCCGGGGTGGCCCGTGCGGAGGCTCCACGCACGCCGCGCAGCTCCAAGCGGACTCAAGGCCACCCTAACGCCCGGCCAGGGCCGTCAAGACTGGGCCAAGAGGCGGGCGCTTCCTCCGCCTCGGCCAGCGAGGAAGGATTCACGACCCACGGCCCTAGTGGGCCGCCTACCACCCTGTGTGGGCGCCTCAAGGTAATCGCATGGCACACGGAGCACTACGGCACAACATTCAGGATGGCAGCCCCGGAAGAGTACGTGCCCCACACGATGGATCAAGGGCACGCGCATGAGGACGAACAAGGCACACTCCTCGGCCCAAGCTGGGGGGACGAGTCACCAGAAGCTGAGCTCTTCCAGGAGCCCCGGGAAGGCCCCGTCGGCCACGCTGGAAGCAACGATTATCGGGTACCGCTAATTCCTCAGGAGCAGGCATACGCTAACCATGGATCGCAGGAGGTACAGGTCGCCACAGCAGACGGCTGCCCCACTCCCGCAGTTTCCTACCCCTCAGGAGGAGGGCGCCGGGGGCTGCAGGAGAGGGGCCGAGATCCGGCATCACCACTGCGGTGTTCGGAGCAAGGCATCCTCAGGAGGTAGGCCCTCTGCTGGGGAGGTGCCTCAGGGCCTACCCCTGGCAGAGGACCCGTGGTCGTCGGGGGAACCGCTGGCGACCGCTCTACCCCATCGGCGGTGTCCTGGTTTCCGGTCGTCGTCGGTGGCACTAGAGTGTGGCATAAGGCGGGGCCCTCGTCTGGCGATATGAAGCAAGGCCGGTACCTGTGAAGAAGGCCGAGTGCCTGTGAAGCTCGCCGCCCCATGACACTCTCACGTAATAATGAGTGGGGCTGTACACGCCCCGGAGTCTCAGGGGTGCCGGCCTCAGGCCCTGGGGCTCCCTCCCACGCCCAGTGGCAGCACTTAGCTCCGCGCTGGTGAGAAGACGTCCAAGACTAGACTAGGTGCCGGACGCGGCCTTTTTCTGCTTTCATTGCTTTTACCCTTGGCTGTCGTTTTCCCCCGTTGGATTTAAGTTGGATTTGAGCTTGATATTTGTGTGTGTTCGGGGAAGGGGTGTTTAGTCTCGTTCGAGCAATCCCTCGCGTTCTGGTTACCACTTTGCCTCAGCTGCCTCCCCTCGTGAGCCACACGCGAGCCGGGCCAGGCCTAGCTTGCGTGCAGCCCAGACTGCCGTCGCCGCACCCTCTCAAGAGGTTTTCATTACAGGTTCAATGGGCTTGTCCAGGAGACACTCGAGACACCGCAGCCCTCCGCAGGCTATCTCGGGGCCCACGCGGGTCGAAGGTAAACAAGCCAGCCAGCTCGTCGCAAAGCCAGCCACTTGGCGCAGCGCATGGTGATACCGCATCTACTAATACGCTGAATGCAAATTTTTACATGAGGGGCTCCCCCTCCCAAAATGCTCTTACAACCTTCAGGGCAAAGCCCGAACTCTATCTGCGTAGGGTAAGAAAGCAGGGGCAACACGCGGTCAGTCGGATAAATCCCCTAATGCATCCTCAGAGGCACCTCCTGAATCGTTGTTGGCGTCGCTGGCCTCGCCATCGCTCTCCGCATTGCCGTCAGCGGTGTCAGGGCCATTCACCACGCCGCCTTCATCAGCAGCCACGACCACGCCGTCGTTATCAGAAGCGAAGGCCCTGAAGAGGGCATCCACGTTGTCTTCCATCCAGTGCGCCAGGTCGTCCCGGACGGCCTGTGGTACTGGGGCGATGGCGGCGTCAAAGTCGAAGTTGGAGTCCATGTTTCGAAGATGGCTGAAGACACGAGAAAAGGCGCGCTCGAGCAGGGCGCATCTCCTCTCCTCCACCAACCTGTTGGCTCTGACCGATCGCACCTCCAGCTGCGTCACCACGTTGGTGAAGAACTGAAGGTTGCCAGCATAGTTGACTGCGTGGGGCTCGCCGACGGCCGCCTCGCAGATGTTACCCAAGGCCGCGTTGGCTCTCTCCCGGAGCGTGGTGAGCATGGGGCCATGCTCGTGCTCCAGGATCCGCCGCTGGCGTATCTCATCCTCGTTCTGCCGCGCAACAGCCTCGGCCTCGTCCACCTGTTGACGGAGAAGAAGCGCCTCAGCGCGGGAGGTAGTCAGCTCCTCCTGCACCATGCCAAGGGTGGCCCGGAAAGCATCGGCCCGCCGCGTCACTTCATCCAGCTTGGCCCTCAGGGCGGCGGTCCTGCCTTCAGCCTCGACCCAGATCAACCCCAGCCTCTCCTCGAACTCGCGCTCAAGGTTCAAGCGGGCCGTCGCCACCCGGGCCCAACCTCTTCCAGATGCGGGCTTCTGCGCAGCGACATCATCGCCGCTGCGTCACCAAGCACTCCCTCGTCTCCAGACGCTCAAGATCGCGTGCGTGTTCGGCAGCTTCCAGCGTCAGTGCCTCCTCACGCCTCTGGAGCTCTGCCTGGTCGACCGAAGCCACCTCCATCGACGCAAGGGCCGTCTCATGCAGCTCCACCTGCCGCTCCAGGGAATGGCACCGGGCCAGGAGTTCCCGCGCCCGCTCCTCCGCTGCCTCACGCCGCCGGTCAGCCTCTCAGGCCTCCTCGACGACCCGGAAATGGGCCTCCCGAGAGGCCGCCAGCGACGCCTCGGCTTCCTCATTGTCGAGGTCACGCTGGTGGCGCGCAAGGGCAACAGCCGCCTTCAGCTTGCGCCTCTCTTCAGCCAGGCGCAGGCCCTCAGGCTCAAGGCGCGCATCTTCATCAGCGAGCTCTTCACCAAGTAGGCTCACCGCGTCAGCCGCTCTCCGGAGAAACCCTTGGCGAAGAGCGCGACGCCCCCGGGCACGCTCGAGCACATCTTCTGCGTCGTCATCCGCCCCAAGTAAGCGCGGGGAGCCACGAATCAGCACTCCCCCTCTGGGCAGGGGGCTGGGGGCTGGCGCCCTCGCGATGGCCGGGCACGCCTCGCCAGAAGCCCGGCCTGGAGCCAGCCCATCCCCAAATGAAGAGCGCAGGGCTGACCTCAGCCAATCGCCATCCACGACCAGACGAGAAGCCCAAGGCAGGCTGGCTATGCCCCGAGAAGGCTCGCGAAGGAGGGTCGCGAGGCGCGCAGAGCCGCGATGCACCACAGGATGGCTCACCTCTCCGACCGGCCTCACCACAAGGGCTCTACTTGAGCTCGGAGCGCTCGAAGACGATGGAGAGGGCGAAGCCTGGGGGGATGGCTCCTCAGCCATCTCCGTGAGCTCGGCAGGAAGGGCCCTAAAGAGCAAGGATCAGCCAAAGCAACGGGGGGATCAGGAGCTAGGAAAGGGGAAGGCTTACTCATCAATGGCGAAATACTTCCTGCGCTTCAGCAGGCGGCAAGGGTAATCGTCACCCAAGGCCTCCCTTCTTCTGGAGAGCCTCAAGTTCACGCGAAGCGGCCCAGAGTTGAGCGCAGGGTCACTGCTGACGAGGAAGAAGCATCGAGGTGACCAGCGTCAGGGGCGTCGTCCTAATGCACGCCGCCGGTCGCCCCACCAAGAAGGGTAGCTGGGGCCTCAAGGGCCTCAACCACGAGTGCCGCGGGCAGCGGCTCAACGCCTCCAGCCGCAGCAGTACGGGCCTCAGGAGCTTCCCCCTCAGGAGTGCTGCCTGGCGTCGTCATCCCGGCGGGGGCCCCCTCAGCCTCCAGCGGCCCGTGCCTCCCTGCTCCGCCACTCGAGGAAGGACCGCCGTGGGCGACTGGAAGGGCAGTCACCACCACTGGGTTCTCGCGAGGCCCCAGGAGGCCAGCGGGGCGCAGCCCCCATTCGTCGAAGCCGGGCATCTGATTCACAAAGTCGCCCATGTTCTAGCAAAAGTACAGCAAAGCCCCACCTTGCCGGATGCTGCCGGGGAAGGGTCCCACCAAGACCAAGAGCACCTCCTCGCCGCTTCAGCGCCAGTCCTCCTCGGAGCCTCATGCGATCCCCACGCTACCAAGGCCCACATCCGGCGGGAGGACGCCGGAGAGGGGCAATGCGGCATAGCAGAACTCCTTCACCACCTTGGGCGCCACACGCCGAAGCGCCAGAACGCCAAGCGACGCTTAAACGGCGAGAGCCGGGGCTCGTGGAGCGCCTCCTGCCCCACCAATTGGGGACAGTGGGAGATGTTGGCTCCGAAAGCAGGGGGCTGGACACCCCGACATCCACGTACAGCCACCGCTCATGGAACCCAGGCGCGGGCTGAGGAAGACTGAAATCAATCCCTGAAGCCGCTGTTTCTGGTGCGGCAATGAAGGTCACGCACCCCGAGCATTGGGTGGGGTCGACGAGGCGCAGAGAGAAGAAGTGATGCAACAAGGCAACTGAAGGAGGGATGCCCATCATTGCCTCACAGACAAAGGCGAAGACGGCAAGAAGAGTAATGGATTCAGGGCCCAAATGCATCATATGGATCTGGTAATGGGAAAGCACAACATTGAAGAAATTGGAAAAGGGGGGAACCAGTCCCGCCCACATGGCGTCGGCAAAGTACCGGACCTCGGTGACTATTCTGTCGATGGAGAAGTGAGACGTGGGCCAGGCTGTCATCCTCCCGCACTCATTGAAGATAGTGGCCAGAGCAGAGCTGACCTTGCCCAAGCCTTCTCGGTTGAGTATGATCGACCGATCGACGGCAGGAGCCGCCGACGACGGCGAGCGAGGCGGAGGCACGAGTTTCTTCCCTTTCACCTTCTTCGTGGGAGCCATGGTGACGGAAGGGGGGAGGATTCGAGATTGGATTGGAAGCGGAGACTGGAGCTCGAGAGGAGGAAGAGCAGCGGACGGTCGAAGCGGCGAAGAGAGGGACGACTGTGTGCAACCACGAGTCCGCCTAGCTGGGCGCAAAATAAGGAGGCGTGGGGGAACAGGGCCGCCCACGTCCAATCAACCGCCACGCGGCGCCCGAGGCCGCAGGTCAAGCTGTTAGGGCTCATGGGCGCCGCAGACTTGCCCCTTCGCTTCTCTGCTCAGCCAAGTCCGGGCGCGCCTTGGGCCCGGGGGCTACTATCGGCGTTCTAGGAATGGGGTACCCAGACTTGCCTGCCTGCGGCCTGCGGCGTGGCTCAAGGGGTGGCCCATCTTCATCAGTACAAGCTCAAGACCCTAGCGAAGGGCCAAGCCTCGCGGGGCGGACGACATGGAGCTTCCTCAGGCACGGCCTCGTCAGGCTGGCTCGCGAGGAGGCGGAGAGATCAAGGCGGGGTACCTCACGAGGTGCCCATGACGCAAGCCATGACGACCAAGGGCTCCAGGCGGCGCCAGCCACAAGAAGGTCCTCCTTTCCTCTTTGGTGCAAAGGGAGCAAGCGCAGGCAAGAGTATCAAGCAAAGGCATCTGTTTCGGTGCAACAACACCAAGACCGACGCAATGGCAGGAAGGAAGTCATCGTGAAGCCCAAGCCGGCGTCACCACCAGAGCCTTTGACAGGCGAGGACCAACTTTAGTCAGGATAAGTGTACTAGATGTTCCCCTTCAAAATGGCCAATTGTTGGCGCCTTCCCGCTCAATATTTGGGAAGAGGCCCAGGGCCTTTGCCTATAAATAGGACTAGCCACCCACAGGGTAGGGAGAGAGGATCCCGCACCTTGAATCAGCAGAGAGAGAGAGCGACTGAACTCCCCCTAGCAGTTCATCGCACCAGCCAAGAACAGACCCTCGCGAGGCTGTTCTTCCTTGTATTGTTCATCATCAGCCCAAGAGGCAACCCACCACACCACACACTGGAGTAGGGTGTTACACCACAATGGTGGCCCGAACCAGTATAAACCTTGTGTCTCTTGTGTTGTTCCTTTCATAGTTAGATCCTAGCGAGGCGGCGAGGTGCAGTTAGGTTGAGGGCGAGATCTCCGCGCGCACCCCAGTGTTCGAACCTAGAGGGTCTGCCGGAACCCGAAATCTGACATTATGGGCTTGTCATTGTTGATGATTACTCAAGATATACATGGGTTTTCTTCCTCAAGTCAATGGACGAGACGAAGATCACCTTCATTGATTTTGCCAAGACAGCACAATGCAAGTTTGACAAAGAAATCTTGGCAATAAGAAGTGATAATGGCTCTGAGTTCAAGAACTACACCTTGGAAGAATTTCTTAGTGATGAAGGGATTGAACATCAATATTCAGCTCCATACACTCCCCAACAAAACGGTGTAGCAGAGAGAAAGAACCGCACACTTGTGGAGATGGCAAGGTCCATGTTGGATGAATACAAGTCGCCACATAGTTTTTGGGCCGAGGCTGTCAACACTGCATGCCATGGATCAAACCGGCTCTTTCTCCGCACTATAATGGAAAAGACTCCATATGAGCTTCTAACTGGGAACAAGCCAAATGTCAAGTACTTTCGTGTATTTGGGTGCAAATGTTTCATCCTCAACAAAAGAGAACGGTTAGGAAAATTTCAATCCAAAACCATTGAGGGCATACTTGTTGGCTATGGATCAAACTCTCACGCCTATAGAGTCTACAACAAAACCAATGGATGTGTTGTAGAAACTTGTGACGTGGTGTTTGATGAATTTAATGGCTCCCATGGGGAGCAAGTTGATCTAAGTGATGTAGGTGAAGAAGATTCTTCTCAATATATCTTGACCATGGGTGTTGGTGCACTTCTTCCAATGGAACAAGAACCTCATGATGATGAAGAAGAAGATGGAAGCTTCACACATCATCAAACTACTTCAACACCCGTACCACCACAAGCTCCTATTACTCAACCAATGCCCATAGTCCAAGTACAAGATGATGATCAAGTTCCTCTTCATGATAATCATCAAGAACAAGATCATCCTCAAGGGCAAGAACAAGAAAGTGCAATCATTGACAATGAACCTCAACATATGTAAGATGAAGAAGAAGATTTTCCACCACACATTAATGATCCATATGTTGAGGACATGGATGATGGACATGAAGTTGAACCTCACGAAACCTTAACCTCCATCATGCCTCGGGTGGCCGGTCGTGTTGATGTTGATAAAATCCTAACTGGCATATCGGAAGGTAGAGTCACTCGTAAACAATTGACTAACTTTTGTGCTCACTTCTCGTTTGTGTCTAGTGTTGAGCCTCTCAAGGTACAAGAAGCATTGATGGACAACGATTGGCTCATTGCTATGCAAGAAGAGTTGAATAGCTTTGAGCGCAACCAAGTGTGGTCATTAGTCAAGAGGCCAACTACGGAACACAATGTCATTGGTACAAAATGGATTTTCAAGAACAAGCAAGATGATAATGGGGTAATCATCCGTAACAAGGCAAGGTTAGTGGCACAAGGGTACTCACAAGTTGAGGGTTTGGACTTTGGTGAGACCTTTGTCCCCATTGCCCGTCTTGAATCCATTCGCATCTTACTTGCTTATGCTGCTTTCAATGGGTTTACATTACATCAAATGGATGTGATGAGTGCTTTTCTTAATGGTCCTCTACAAGAAGAAGTATATGTATCACAACCACCTGCGTTCGTTGATCCCGATCACAAAGACTATGTGTATAAACTTCATAAGGCTTTGTATGGCCTCAAACAAGCACCTCGTGCTTGGTATGATCATCTTAAGAAGTTTTTACTCGATGATGGCTTTGTGAGAGGGGTGATCGATCCCACTCTTTTAACTAAGAGGGACAAGGGTGATTTGATCTTATGCCAAATCTATGTAGATCATATCATTTTTGGTTCTCCTATCATTCATTTGTGCAAGAAGTTTGCGGCTTCAATGACCAAGAATTTTGAAATGTCACTCAATGCAGATTTTAAGTTCTTCCTCGGATTTCAAATTCAACAATTTCAAGAAGGAATTTTCTTGTCCCAAGCAAAATACCTCAAGGATATCCTAGAGAAGTTTGGCATGTCTGATGCTAGTCCATCTAAGACACCCATGCCAACCAAAATTGCATTCACTGAAGACACAAATGGTATTCCTTTTGACCCATCTATGTACCGCTCTATGATTGGTTCATTGCTTTATCTTTGTGCATCTAGGTCAGACATCATGTTTAGTGTATGCATGTGTTCTAAATTTCAAGCTTCCCCTAGGGAAAGTCATCATAAGGCGGTTAAGCATATTCTTAGACCTTGTTCACACCCCAAAGTTGGGTCTATGGTACCCCAAGGATGCTAAGTTTGATCTCATTGGGTACACGGATGCGGATTGGGCTGGAGACAAAGTGGATCGTAAGTCCACCTCTGGTGCATGTCAATTTCTTGGACACTCATAGGTAAGTTGGTCCTCGAAGAAACAAAATTGTGTTGCCCTTTCTGTCGGCGTTCTGGGAACGGGGGTCCCCAGACTTGCTCGCCAAGGCCCACATCATGGCATAGCGGCGGTCAGACGGCCCATCTTCATCAACAAGGCATCCAAGACCCTCGCGAAGGTCCAAGCCTCGCGAGGCGGAGGACGCAAGACCTCCTTTGGAGTAGCCTAGCCAGGAAGGCTCACGAGGAGCGGAGATATCAAGGCGGGGCAAACCTCACGAGGCTCTCGCGACGTAACCCATGACGAACGGTGCCAGGCGGGTGCCAGGCGGGCGCCGGTGCACACAGCATCCTCATTTCCTCTTTTGTGCTAAGGAGGCAAGCGCAGACGAAGAGTACCGAGGCATCAGGCAAAGGTTGCCATATTGGTGCAACAAGACCAAGACCAGGAGGACGGCCAGGCAGAGGTCATCCTGGAGCCAGACGGCAGCGTCACCCAGAGCATTTCGCAGCGAAGACCGCTTTTGTCGAGGATAGCTTGTACTAGCTGTCCCCCTTCAAATTTGCTGCCGTTGTTGGCTCCCTTCCCGCCGATATTTGGGAAGAGGACCAGGGCCTCTATAAATAGGACTAGCCACCACAAGAGGAGGGGGATCCTAACGAGCGGTCCATTGAACCCTCACACCACAAGTTCATACACACAAGAGCACCTCAACCTCAGGAGGTTGTTCTTCCCTTGTATTGTTCATCATCAGCCCGAGTGGCAATCCACCACCACCACACTGGAGTAGGGTATTACACCACATCGGTGGCCCGAACGAGTATAAACCCCGTGTCTTTCTATGTTGCGAGTTCGTCGAGTTCTTCCGCAAGATCCTAGTGAGCTAGAGCATAGATAGGTAGGAGGGAAAGACTTCGCGCGCACCCCAGTGTTCGAACCTTAAGGGTTTGCCGGAACCCCACATCCGACATTTGGCGCGCCAGGTAGGGGTGCGCCGGGGCTCCTCTCCACCAATTTGCGCCCTGTGCCGCCGCGCTTCGCTCCCATGGCAGATGCGCCGCCATCCGCCACTGCGACCGACACCAGCAGCAGGGAGTCTGGGTACTGAGCCCTGGCCCCCGCCTTGCGGCAAGTGCAGTGGCCGACCAAGTTCAAGCCAGACATGTCGCCGCGTTACGACGGCGCGGCAGACCTGGCGCCGTTTCTGCAGGCGTATGAGGAGGCCGTCCTCAATGCCGGAGGCGATGGCCGGATCATGGCCAACTGGTTCCCCATGGCTCTCACCGGCGAGCCACGCGTCTGACTGCTCAACCTCCCGAGGTCCACGGTGGCGTCCTGGGAGGAGCTCCGCAACCACTTCATCGCACGCTACGCGGTGCCGGCGCACCATGCAGTCGCCGCGCTGCTGGGTGGCTCTCAAGCACCGCCTTCAGATCGCCACGTCAAGCCTTTCTTCCGTCAGATTGGGGCAGCCTCCAAGCGCCCAGGGGCTCCACCAGGTTGGGCTGCGTCGGAGGCCGACCTCACCTTCGGTTCAGAAGACCACCCCGGCTCCACCACCAGCTCTGGCGTTCTTCCAATGCTATGCACGCCTACCATTTGCAACGTGGCCGTCACCAAGACCCTCATTGACGGCGGTGCTGGCCTCAACTTGCTCTCCGTAGAAGCCTTCAGCCTCCTCCACGTGCCGCCCGAGAGGCTCAACCTCAGCAAGCCTTTTTCGGGAGTGGGCGGTGGAGCTGCCTACTCTCTGGGGCAGATCCGCCTCCCCGTCACCTTCGGCATGCGCGACAACTACTGCACTGAGTTGGTAGACTTCGACGTCGCCCGCATCGGTCTCCCGTACAATGCCATACTCGGGTACCCGGCTCTTGCTCAGTTCATGACGGCGACTCACCCGGCCTATAACCTCATGAAGATGCCAGGGAGCAAGGGCGTCCTCACCGTCAAGGGGGACACTAAGGAAGCAGTGACGGCGCTCAGGCTCGCCTTCAAGACCGCGGCAGCAGCACAGCCAGCCGGCGCCAGTACGCCCGAGGCCAAGGAGACCGCGCCCGCCAAGAAGAAGCAGTTGTTCACCCAAGACAAGGCGGAGACCAAGCAGGTGCCGGTTGACGAGGACGGGTCTTCAGGAGCCACCTTTACCATAGGAACCAGCCTTGACCCGGGACAAGAAGAAGCATTGGTGAGGTTTTTGCGTGCCAACAAGGAGATATTCGCGTGGGAGCCCAATCAGCTGGTAGGGGTCCCAAGAGAGGTGATCCAGCATCATCTAAGGGTGTGCCCCAACATGCGCCCCGTGAAGCAGCGGGCAAGACGGCAGTCCACAGAGAAGCAGGCCTTCATCGTCCAAGAGACGCGCAAGCTGGAGGCAGCAGGTACCATCCGAGAGGTTCGGTACCCCGAATGGCTGGCGAACCCTGTCGTGGTACTGAAGAAAGGTGGGAAGGAACGGATGTGCGTTGACTTCACCAACCTTAACAAAGCTTGCCCCCAAGATCCGTTCCCCCTTCCGCGCATCGATCAAATCATCGACTCCACCGCCGAATGCAACTCGTTATGTTTCCTGGATGCGTTCTCTGGATACCATCAAATCAAGATGGAGGTGGAGGATGTGGAGAAGAAGGGCCCCTTCGAGTGGACCCCGGAGGCCGACCGGGCCTTCCAAGACCTCAAGAAATACCTCACTAGCCCCCCGGTGATGGTGGCACCAAGGCCTCTCGAGCGTCTGGTACTTTACCTTGCCGCCACCCCGTACTCCGCCAGCTCGGTGCTAGTGGCGGTTCGGGAGGAGCGTCGTGCCAAGCCAAAGCTGATGCCGCGCAGGGTCAGGAAGGCGCGGCAGGGCCGTCAGTGGCGGAAGACCAAGCTCAGCAGGGCAACATCATAGAAGCTCCCGAGGACGGTCAGATCCCAGGAAACCCTCCACCTCAAGATACGCCACAATCTCCGCAGGACCCGAGCCTTAACAGTGCGCCAGCCCTCATCGAGCATCCGGTGTACTTCGTCAGCACCGTACTGCGGGAGCAAGGGCATGCTACCCCATGCCGCAAAAGCTCCTGCTCGCACTCCTGGTGGCCTCACACAAGCTGCGACATTACTTCCAAGGGCACCCCATCAAGGTCGTCTCATCTTACCCATTGGAGTGGGTACTCAGGAGCCCAAACTCGGCCTGAAGGGTCGCAGAACGGAACATTGAGCTGCAATCATTCTAGCTGGAGTTCAGCACCACCAGGGTCATTAAGGGAGCCGCACTCGCCGATTTTGTGGCAGAATGGACAGATGCCCCGGCTCTTGAGGAAGGAGAAGACCGGTCCACCTCCCCAGGAAGTGAGGCACCAGACGGCTGGGTCATGCATTTCGATGGCGCCTTTGCGCACCAGCGCGCGGGGCCTGGAGCAGTGCTCATCTCGCCCACTCAGGACAAGCTCTACTACGTGCTACCTCTTGAGCAGTGCGTTGGATTTCCCCGAAGAGGAGAGGATGATGCAGCAAAGTAGCGTAAGTATTTCCCTCAGTTTTTGAGAACCAAGGTATCAATCCAGTAGGAGGCCACACACAAGTCCCTCGTATCACGCACAAAACGATAGCTCCGCGCAACCAACGCGATTAGGGGTTGTCAATCCCTTCACGGTCACTTACTTAGAGTGAGATCTGATAGAGATGATAGATAATATTTTGGTATTTTGGTATATAGATGCAAAGTAAAAGTAAAAGGCAAAGTAAAACAAAGCAAGTATTAAAGTGATGGAGATTGATATGATGAGAATAGACCCGGGGGCAATAGGTTTCACTAGTGGCTTCTTTCAAGAGCATAAGTATTCTACGGTGGGTGAACAAATTACTGTTGAGCAATTGACAGAATTGAGAATGGTTATGAGTATATCTAGGTATGATCATGTATATAGGAATCACGTCCGAGACAAGTAGACCGAAAGGATTCTGCATCTACTACTATTACTCCACTCATCGACCGCTATCCAACATGCATCTAGAGTAATAAGTTAAAAACAGAGTAACGCCTTAAGCAAGATGACATGATGTAGAGGAATAAATTCATGCAGTATGATAAATACCCCATCTTGTTATCCTCGATGGCAACAATACAATACATGCCTTGCAACCCTTTCTGTCACTGGGTAAGGACACCACAAGATTGAACCCAAAGCTATGCACTTCTCCCATTGCAAAAACTACCAATCTAGTTGGCCAAACCAAACGGATAATTCGAAGAAATTGCAAAGATAACCAATCATACATAAAAGAATTCAGAGAAGATTCAAATATTATTCATAGATAAGCTGGATCATAAACCCACAAATCATCGGTCTCAACAAACACACCGCAAAAATAAGATTACATCGAATAGATCTCCAAGAGAGGGGGAGAACATTGTATTGAGATCCAAAAAGAGAGAAGAAGCCATCTAGCTACTAGCTATGGACCCGAAGGTCTGGAGTAAACTACTCACACTTCATCGGAGGGGCTATTGTGATGATGTAGAAGCCCTCCATGGTGGATGCCCCCTCGTGAGCTCCTAACAGGCCCCAAGATGGGATCTCATGGATACAGGAAGTTGCGGCGGTGGAATTAGCTTTTTGGCTCCTGTTACGATCGCTTGGGGTGCAATGAGGTATATATAGGAGGAAGGAGTACGCGTCGGTGGAGCAACAGGGGGCCCACGAGGCAGGGGCGCACCCCCACCCTCGTGACCGCCTCTCTTGTTCCTTGGCGAGGGTCCAAGTCTCCTAGATCACGCTCGGTGAGAAAATCACGCTTCGAAGGTTTCATTCCATTTGGACTCCGTTTGATATTCCGCTTTCTTGAAACACCGAAATAGGCAAAAACAACAATTCTGGGTTGGGCCTCTGGTTAATAGGTTAGTCCCAAAAATAATATAAAAGTGCAAAATAAAGCCCAATATAGTCCAAAACAGTAGATAAAGTAGCATGGAGCAATCAAAAATTATAGATACGTTGGAGACGTATCAGGCATCCCCAAGCTTAATTCCTGCTCGTCCTCGAGTAGGTAAATGATAAAAAGAGAATTTTTGATGCGGAGTGATACTTTGGCATAATTTCAATGTAAATCTTCTTAATCATGGTATGAATATTCAGATACGAAAGATTCAAGACAAAAGTTCATATTGACATAAAAATAATAATACTTCAAGTATACTAACTAAGCAATTATGTCTTCTCAAAATAACATGGCCAAAGAAAGTTATCCCTACAAAATCATATAGTGTGGCTATGCTCCATCTTCCCCACACAAAATATTTAAATCATGCACAACCCCGATGAAAAGCCAAGCAATTGTTTCATACTTTAACATTTTCAAAACTTTTTCAATCTTCACGCAATACATGAGCGTGAGCCATGGATATAGCACTATATGTGGAATAGAATGGTGGTTGTGGAGAAGACAAAAAGGGAAGATAGTATCACATCAACTAGGCGTATCAAAGGGCTATGGAGATGCCCATCAATAGATATCAATGTGAGTGAGTAGGGATTGCCATGCAACGGATGCACTAGAGCTATAAGTATATGAAAGCTCAACAAAAGAAACTAAGTGGGTGTGCATCCAACTCGCTTGCTCACGAAGACCTATGGCAATTTGAGGAAGCCCATCATTGGAATATACAAGCCAAGTTCTATAATGAAAGATTCCCACTAGTGTATGAAGGTGACAAAATGAGAGACTCTCTATCATGAAGATCATGGTGCTACTTTGAAGCACAAGTGTGGTAAAAGGATAGTAACATTGTCCCTTCTCTCTTTTTCTCTCAATTTTTTATTTGGGCCTTTTTTTATGGCCTCTTTTTTTCATTTTTTTTATTTTTTATTTTTCGTCCGGAGTCTCATCCCGACTTGTGGGGGAATCATAGTCTCCATCATCCTTTCCTCACTTGGGAAAATGCTCTAATAATGATGATCACCACACTTTTATTTTTCTTACAACTCAACAATTACAACTCGATACTAAGAACAAAGTACGACTCTATATGAATGCCTCCGTGATGTACCGGATATGCAATGAAACATGAGTGACATGTATGAAAGAATTATGAACGGTAGCTTTGCCACAAATACGATGTCAACTACATGATCATGCTAGCAATATGACAATGATGGAGCGTGTCATAATAAACAGAACGGTGGAAAGTTGCATGGCAATATATCTCGGAATGGCTATGGAAATGCCATAATAGGTAGGTATGGTGGCTGTTTTGAGGAAGATATATGGTGGGTGTATGATAACGGTGAAAAGTGTGCGGTATTAGAGAGGCTAGCAATGGTGGAAGGATGGGAAAAAGTGCGTATAATCCATGGACTCAACATTAGTCATAAAGAACTCATATAATTATTGCAAAAATCTAGAAGTTATAAAAGCAAAGTATTACGCGCATGCTCCTAGGGGATAGATTGGTAGGAAAAGACCATCGTCATTCCCCGACCGCCACTCATAAGGAAGACAATCAATAAATAAATCATGCTCCAAGTTCATCACATAACGGTTCACCATAATGCATGCTACGGGAATCACAAACTTCAACACACGTATTCTTTAAATTCACAACTACTCAACTAGCATGACTCTAATATCACCATCTTCATATCTCAAAACAATTATCAAGCATCAAACTTATCTTAGTATTCAACGCACTCAAAAGAAAGTTTCACATATCTTGAATACCAAGTATATTAACATTAAGCAAATTACCATGCTATTAACGACTCTCAAAATAATCTAAGTGAAGCATGAGAGATCAATAGTTTCTTTAAAAGAAATCCACCACAGTGCTCTAAAAGATCTAAGTGAAGCACTAGAGCAAAAATTATCACGCTCAAAAGATATAAGTGAAGCACTATGAGCAAAACTATCAAGCTCAAAAGATATAAGTGAAGCACTATGAGCAAAACTATCAAGCTCAAAAGATATAAATGAAGCACTATGAGCATTCTAGCAAATTCCAATTTATGTATGGCTCTGTCAAAAGGTGTGTACATCAAGGATGATTGTGGTAAACTAACAAGCAAAGACGCAAATAATACAAGACGCTCCAAGCAAAACACATATCATGTGGTGAATAAAAATATAGCTCCAAGTAAATTACCTATGGAAGTAGATTTAAAGAGGGGATGCCTTCCGGGCATCCCCAAGCTTTGAGTTTTTGGTGTCCTTGGATTATCTTGGGGGTGCCATGGGCATCCCCAAGTTTAGGCTCTTGCCACTCCTTGTTCCATAATCCATCAAAAGAATTCACCCAAAACTTGAAAACTTCACAACACAAAACTCAATAGAAATCTCGTGAGCTCCGTTAGAGAAAGAAAAAAAAGACTACTTTAAGGTACTGTAATGAACTCATTCTTTATTTATATTGGTGTTAAACCTACTTTATTACAACTTCTCTATTCATTATAAACTATTTTACTAGCCATAGATTCATCAAAATAAGCAAACAACACACGATAAACAGAATCTGTCAAAAACAGAACAGTCTGTAGTAATCTGTAACTAACGCAAACTTATGGAACTCCAAAATATCTACCAAAATTAGACGACCTGGAAAACTTGTTTATTGATCAGCAGCAATTGGAATCAGTATTTTATCACGTTCTGGTGATTTTTAACAATTCGGGCACTGAGCGCAAAGTTTCTGGAAATTACAGCAAGATCAAATAACTATCATCCAAGAAGATCCAATAGGTCTAGCTTGGCACAAACACTAATTAAAACATAAACCACATCTAAAAAGAGTCTAGATGGATTATTTATTCCTAAACAGAAACAAAAGCAAAAAACAAAAAATAAAATTGGGTTGCCTCCCAACAAGCGCTATCGTTTAACGCCCCTAGCTAGGCATAAAAGCAAGGATAGATCTAGGTATTGCCATCTTTGGTAGGAAATTCATAAGTGGCTCTCATGATAGATTCATATGGTAATTTTATTTTCTTTGTAGGAAAATGTTCCATGCCTTTCTTTAATGGAAATTGGAATCTAATATTCCCTTCCTTCATATCAATAATTGCACCAATCGTTCTAAGGAAAGGTCTACCAAGAATAATAGGACATGAAGGATTGCAATCTATATCAAGAACGATAAAATCTACTGGCACATAATTTCTATTTTCAACAATAAGAACATCATTAATTCTTCCCATAGGCTTTTTAATAGTGGAATCCGCAAGATGCAAGTTTAGAGAGCAATCATCAAAGTCACGGAAATCTAGCAAATCACACAAAGTTTTGGGAATAGTAGAGACACTAGCACCCAAATCACACAAGGCATGAAACTCATAATCTTTGATTTTAATTTTAATAGTAGGTTCCCACTCATCATAGAGCTTTCTAGGGATAGAGACTTTCAACTCAAGTTTTTCTTCATAAGATTGCATCAAGGCATCAACAATGTGTTCGGTAAAGGCCTTATTTTGACTATAAGCATGAGGAGAATTTAACACGGATTGCAACAAGGAAATACAATCAATTAAATAGCAATTTTCATAATTAAATTCCTTCAGATCCAATATAGTGGGTTTAGCAACATCTAGGTTTTTATTTCTTTCAATCCCACTTTTATCAATTTCATCATCAAGATCTAAAAACTCCGAATTCTTAGAATGCCTTCTAGGTAAAGGAAGATCATATTCAGTTTCATCAAGATTCATATTGCAAAACAAAGATTTAATAGGGGACACATCAATAACTTTTAGATCTTCATCTTGATTTTCATAGGAATTAGAAGAACACGCTTTAATAAAGGCATCTTTGGAAGCACGCATCCTAGCGGTTCTTTCTTTGCACTCATCAATGGAAATTCTCATAGCTTTGAGAGACTCATTGATATCATGCTTAGGAGGAATAGATCTAAGCTTTAAAGAATCAACCTCAAGAGAAATTCTATCAACGTTCCTAGCCAAATCATCAACTTTAAGCAATTTCTCTTCAAGAAAAAGCATTAAAATTCTTTTGTGAATTCATAAACTCTTTAACACTACTCTCAAATTCAGAGGGCATCTTATTAAAAATTCCATAAGAGTTGTTGTAGGAATTTACATAATTATTAGAAGGATTACTAGGATAAGGCCTAGGATTAAAATTCCCTCTATAATGGCGTTGTTACCAAAATTATTCCTACCAACAAAATTCACATCCATAGATTCATTATTATTCTCAATCAAGGTAGACAAAGGCATATCATTAGGATCAGAAGAAACACTCTTAGTAGCAAATAATTTCATAAGTTCATCCATCTTCCCACTCAAAACATTGATTTCTTCTATCGCATGCACTTTTTTATTAGTAGATCTTTCGGTATGCCATTGAGAATAATCAACCATAATATTATCTAGGAGTTTAGTAGCATCTCCTAAAGTGATTTCCATAAAAGTGCCTCCCGCGGCCGAATCTAAAAGATTTCTAGAAGCAAAATTCAATCCGGCATAATTTTTTTGTATAATCATCCATAAGTTCAAACCATGAGTAGGACAATTACGTATCATTAATTTCATTCTCTCCCAAGCTTGTGCAACATGTTCATGATCAAGTTGCTTAAAATTCATAATATCGTTCCTAAGAGAAATAATCTTAGCGGGAGGAAAATACTTAGAGATAAAAGCATCTTTGCACTTGTTCCAAGAATCAATACTATTTTTAGGCAGAGATGAAAACCACGCTTTAGCACGATGTCTAAGCGAAAAAGGAAATAGCTTCAATTTAACAACATCATTATCGACATCTTTTTTCTTTTGCATATCACATAAATCAACGAAGCTATTCAGATGAGTAGCGGCATCTTCACTAGGAAGGCCGGCGAATTGATCTTTCATAACAAGATTCAACAAAGCAGTATTGATTTCACAAGATTCAGTATTGGCAAGAGGAGCAATCGGAGTGCTAAGGAAATCATTGTTATTGGTATTGGTGAAGTCACATAATTTGGTAGCATCTTGAGCCATCGCGACAAACAAGCAATCCAACACACGAGCAAACAAGCAGACGAGGAAAAGGCAACGGGAAAAAGAGGAGGAGATTGGGAAAGAGAGGGCGAATAAAACGGCAAGGGTGAAGTGGGGGAGAGGAAAACGAGAGGCAAATGGCGAATAATGTAATGCGGGAGATAGGGATTGTGATGGGTACTTGGTATGGGGCTTGACTTGCTCTTGCGTGATCCTCCCCGGCAACGGCGCCAGAAATCCTTCTTGCTACCTCTTGAGCAGTGCGTTGGATTTGCCCGAAGAGGAGAGGATGATGCATAAAAGTAGCATAAGTATTTCCCTCAGTTTTTGAGAACCAAGGTATCAATCAAGTAGGAGGCCACGCACAAGTCCCTCGTACCTGCACAAAACGATAGCTCCTCGCAACCAACGCGATTAGGGGTTGTCAATCCCTTCACGGTCACTTACGAGAGTGAGATCTGATAGAGATGATAGATAATATTTTTGGTATTTTTGGTATATAGATGCAAAGTAAAAAGTAAAAGGCAAAGTAAAAACAAAGCAAGTATTAAAGTGATGGAGATTGATATGATGAGAATAGACCAGGGGGCCATAGGTTTGACTAGTGGCTTCTCTCAAGAGCATAAGTATTCTACGGTGGGTGAACAAATTACTATTGAGCAATTGATAGAATTGAGCATAGTTATGAGTATATCTAGGTATGATCATGTATATAGGCATCACGTCCGAGACAAGTAGACCGAAAGGATTCTGCATCTACTACTATTACTCCACTCATCGACCGCTATCCAGCATGCATCTAGAGTATTAAGTTAAAAACAGAGTAACGCCTTAAGCAAGATGACATGATGTAGAGGAATAAATTCATGCAATATGATAAATACCCCATCATGTTATCCTCGATGGCAACAATACAATACGTGCCTTGCAACCCTTTACATCCTTTGGGTAAGGACACCGCAAGATTGAACCCAAAGCTATGCACTTCTCCCATTGCAAGAACTACCAATCTAGTTGGCTAAACCAAACGGATAATTCAAGAGACTTGCAAAGATAACCAATCATACATAAAAGAATTCAGAGAAGATTCAAATATTATTCATAGATAAGCTGGATCATAAACCCACAATTCATCGGTCTCAACAAACACACCGCAAAAAGAAGATTACATCGAATAGATCTCCACGAGAGAGGGGGAGAACATTGTATTGAGATCCAAAAAGAGAGAAGAAGCCATCTAGATACTAGCTATGGACCCGAAGGTCTGAAGTAAACTATGTTGGGGAACGTAGCAGAAATCAAAAAAAATCTACGCATCACCAAGATCAATCTCTGGAGTTATCTAGCAACGAGGGGCAAAGGAATGCATCTACATACCCTTGTAGATCGCGAGCGGAAGCGTTCAAGAGAACGGGGTTGATGGAGTCGTACTCGTCGTGATCCAAATCACCGATGACCGAGCGCCGAACGGACGACACCTCCGCATTCAACACACGTACGGTTGGGGAAGACATCTCCTCCTTCTTGATCCAGCAAGGGGGAAGGGGAGGTTGATGGAGATCCAGCAGCACGACGGCGTGGTGGTGGATGCAACGTGGATCTCGGCAGGGCTTCGCCAAGCTCTACAGAGGGGAGGAGGTGTTGGAGAGGGAGAGGGAGGCGCCATGGGCTAGGGTGCGGCTGCCCTCCTGTAACACCCCGGATGTAACTTTCCATATTTGTAACTCCAACTCTTGCCATTTTCGGCATTGTGATATGATATTCCCTCAGTGGTTGGGTTTTTCCTCTTTTTGCATTTTGTCTATGTCATGCATTTTTATCATGTCATTATGTGCATCGCATTTGCATACGTGTTCGTCTCATGATTCCAAGCATTTTTCCCGTTGTCCGTTTTGCAATCCGGCACTCCTATCTTCCCCGGCGGTCCCTTTTACGTTTTTCCGTGTGCGGGTACTAAACCTTCTCGAAATGGACCGAGGTTTGTCTAGTGGCCTTGGTATACCACCCGTAGACCACCGGTCAAGTTTCGGGTCATTTGGAGCTCGTTTGGTACTCCAACGGTTAACCGCACTCTCGCAAAAGGCCTCTTTTAAGTTGCAGCCCAACACCCCTCCAAAACAGCCCAATAACCCATCTAAGTCACTCCCATGCTCTTCGTCGTTCGATCACGATCGTGTGGTAAAACTACACCTCATTTGGACTCTCCTAGCTCCCTCTATGCCTATTTAAGCAAACCCCTCCAAATCCGGATCATCCCTTCCCGAAACCCTAAAATTCGTCCTCCGCCGCCACGGACGTGTCCGCCCGCTACGGACGTCGTCCGCCGCCGCCGCCCTTGAATCCCAGCGCGCCACGTGGCCCGCCGCCACCGCCGCGCGACCGCCCGCCAGCGGCCCTCCCGTCCACCTTGCCGCCACACATGGCGCCACGCCCGCCTCACATGCGCCGCCGCCGCCCAGCTCCGCCGCCCGCCGCCGGAGCGCCGCCCGCCGTCTTCCTCCCGTGGCGCCCGCTGCCGGGTGGCTCTCCGGCCACCGGAACCTCCCGACCACCGCCGCCTCTGCGACCACGGGGCCGCCCCTCGGCGCCGCCTCCCCCTCCGGCCACCGGCGCCTCCCCGCGCAGCGCCCCACCGGCGCCGATCCGATCGATCCGGCCCGATCCGGCCTCGGGAATCGCGCCGTTGACTTCTCCCCCTCCTAATTTTCTCTAAGTTATTTTGCATCCAATGTTTTTATTGCATTTTCAACGTGCTGTAACTTTGTCATCGTAGATCCATTTTGCGTGTATAATATGTCGAAATGTTCGACTCGAAGAGTAGATCATTTCATCTCATTGCATCATTTTCATTTGAGCTCATCTTGATGCCCGAAATGCTGTTAGAAAAGGGCTATGTGATGTTAGTTTCTGTTTCTTAACAGAACTTGCACTTTTGTTATTTTTTCCATGATTATTGTGTGCACCCTATGAATTGGAGTCCTACATGTGTTTTGTAATATGCCATGCCATCTTTCCAGGGGTGTATGCCATGTATTTTTTTAATCTATGTGGTGACTAGCACAAGCATGCAAAGTAGGTGTCCTGATGTTGCTGTTTTCAGCCCTGTTTAGCTGATATTTTGATGTCATGTTAACTTGATGCTACCGAGAGATCCATGCATATTTTGAGATACTTCAGTAAGGATGTTTTGTTAAACATGTCTTGCTCTATCCATCCGTACCTTTGTTTACAATTATGAAGTACCATAGATTGAGTCAATCAAGCTCTACTTTTGCTATGAAATGTTTCCTGGCAGATTGTTTACATGTTATTTAATTTTGCCAAGGTTGTTGTGGTTGATCCATGTATGCTATGTTATTGTTCTTGCCATGTATGTCTTCTATGAAATGTCTTCTTGATGAATGTATGCTTAGTTTATCATTTAAGGCTCTGTAGTGAGTGCATTGAGCTTGTAAACATGCATACTTGTTATCAGTTTTTGACATGCCATGTTGCTGAATCTGCTAACGAAACTTTCAATATTGACATGGGTGTTACTATATTTTCTAATCCTTTTTGGCTTATGGTCAGTAAGGGACTTTTGTTCTATGCTTTGAGTAGATTCATGCCTTGCCTTGTTTTGCTATTTTAAGTTCCTGTAGCAGGTAGTTTTCTTGCTCTGAACATTTGCAACCTGATGCTGTTTTTGCCATGTCCAGCCTGATATTTTGTGCACTTTTGCCATGCTTGTTTGTACCTGTTATGATGTGAACTAGCCGTAGCTCAGTGATCATCTTTTGTCGATCATCTTGTGTAGATCACTGCCATGTACTTTGTTGATACGTTTGGGTGCAGAAGCTTAATTATTTGTTGCTTGCTAAGTGGCATCATGCTGTTAATGGCAGATTTGTGCCATTCTTGTTTTGCTTGTCATTTGCAAACCGTGCATCCGATTCCGGTGATCTTTATATCGATTTCAACCGAAATCATCTCATCTTTCCAGTGGCATACTTGGTTTGCCAAGTTGATGCCTGGTTCATCATTTTCCTTCCGGAGCGCACATACGCATTGCATATCACATCCGCATATCATGCCATGTTTTGCATCATGTTGATTGTGCATTGCACCGTGATTTATTGTGGTTCCTTTGTTTGTGTTGTTGCTTTGGGTAGAGCCGGAGATGAGTACGTGAACGAGGAACCTGTTGAGAACGCTTACGAGGATCAAGCTTTCGACAACTCCGAGAACATTGCGAGCAAGATGACCATACCCTCGAAATCACTTCTATCTTTGCTATGCTAGATGCTCGCTCTTTTGCTATGCCTATGCCGCGATGCCTACCACTTGCTATATCATGCCACCCATATTGCCATGTCAGCCCCTAACCATCCTTTCCTAGCAAACCGTTGATTGGCTATGTTACCGCTTTGCTCAGCCCTCTTATAGCGTTGCTAGTTGCAGTGAAGCTGAAGTTTGTTCCTTGTTGGAACATGGAGATGTTGTTCCTTATTGGAACATGTTTACTTGTTGGGGATATCACAATATATATCTGCTATAATTAATACATCTATATACTTGGTAAAGGGTGGAAGGCTCGGCCTTATGCCTGGTGTTTTGTTCCACTCTTGCCACCCTAGTTTCCGTCATACCGGTGTTATGTTCCTTGATTTCGCGTTCCTTACACGGTTGGGTGATTTATGGGACCCCTTGACAGTTCGCTTTGAATAAGACTCCTCCAAATGAGGCCCAACTTTGGTTTTACCATTTGCCACCTAAGCCTTTTCCCCGGGTTTTCGCGAGCCCGAGGGTCATCTTTATTTTAACCCCGGACGGTGCTCCTTCGAGTGCTGGCCCGAACCGGCAGACTGCGGGGCCACCACGGGCAACTCGAGGTCTGGTTTTACTCTAGGTGACCTATCCGGATGTGCCACGAGAACGAGATATGTGCAGCTCCTATCGGGATTTGTCGGCACAATCGGGAGGCTTTGCTGGTCTTGTTTTATTGCTTTGTCGAAATGTCTTGTAGTCCGGGATTCCGAGATTGATCGGGTCTTCGGTAGAAGGAATATCCTTCGTTGACCGTGAGAGCTTATAATGGGCTAAGTTGGGACACCCTGAGGGTAATATCTTTGAAAGCCGTGCCCGGTTATGAGGCAGATGGGAATTTGTTAATGTCCGGTTGTAGAAAACCCGAAGTTGACCTCAATTAAAATACACATCAAGGCGTGTGTAACCGTGATGGTCTCTTCTCGGTGGAGTCCGGAAGTGAACACGGTGTTGGAGTTATGTCTGACGTAAGTAGTTCAGGATCACTTCTTGATCGCTATTAGCTTCACGACCGTGCTTTGCTCCTCTTCTCGCTCTCTTTTGCGAAGTAGCCACCATATATGCTAGTCGCTTGCTGCAGCTCCACTTTACTACTCAGTCCTTCCTATAAGCTTAAATAGTCTTGATCTCGGGTGTGAGATTGCTGAGTCCCGTGACTCACAGATACTTCAAAAACAGTTGCGAGTTCCGGCGATGCGGTCAAGGCGACTCAACCGAGCTCAAGTGGGAGTTCGACGAGGAACGTGGTCGTTACTATGTGTCTTTCACGATGATCGGTAGTGGTGCCCGATTGGGATGATTCGGGATCTGTAGCATTTGGGGTATCTTCTTTATTTTGGTTCCGTGAGTCGGACCTTGAGTGTACTCTGTATGATGGATGTTTATTTATGTATTGTGTGAAGTGGCATTTGTAAGCCAACTATGTATCTCTTTCCCTATTTATTACATGGGTTGTGTGAAGATTACCTCACTTGCGACATTGCTTTCAATGCGGTTATGCCTCTAAGTCGTGCCTCGACACATGGGAGATATAGCCGCATCGAGGCGTTACAAGTTGGTAATCGAGCCTTCCGACTTAGAGCCCCCTACTTGATTGTTTCTTTGGCGTTGTTGAGTCTAGAATGGAAAATGTTTTGAGTCTTAGGATTATATATATCGGAGAGTAGGATTCTTTTTACTCCCGGTCCCTTCGTCAGCTCTGGTGAGGTATCCCGACGTAGAGTTTTGACTCTTCTCTCCTCAAATTTCACTAAATTTTTTTAGGATCACGTGGGTATCTTGGAATCGTTCCGATGGTTTTGTGACGAGACCATTGTTCTTGGTGCCTCGACATTTAGGGGTTGTGGCGGTGTCCGGGGAGTTGAGCTCCGAGGTGTTGTCGCCACAATTTTATCGTTGCGATTCTGGAATACTGAGTTTTGCCGACATCGAAATCTCTTTTGTGCGTTGTTGATGAGATAACCACGATAGCCCGATCTTGAGGCGAGTCTTGAGTATTGCCATGACTTGTATAACGGATGTTTTTGAAGGTCGAGGTACACGATTTCCGAGGATTTCTTGGTTATGTGTTGACGGATGGATACAAATTTGGATCTAGGTATTGTTAGTTTGGGTGATATATTTTGTGTCCCTGTATCCCCAACACCAGATTTCATAACTAGAAAGTTTCGGGAGTTTATAGGTGGGAATTCTAGTAGCTTCTGAGATTTCTTTCCGGCGGATGTATGATTTGAGATTGGGGTTCAACGTCCTAGTGGTCCGCCCATTCACGGTCGATTTACTGATGGTCGCGAGGCGTCTTAAAGAATCCTTGGCTATGCTGATTCGGGGACGTCTTGTTTGTCATTCATGACGGCCGCTATCGTCGTGTCCGTGTGGGCCCCACCACGAACACTTTGGGCGAAATCTCTATCATGTATTTGTTCCGGCTTATTCTGCAAGCCAAATCCTTTGTTTTGTTTTATTTGTGGTATTCGAGTTGCTTCAAAGTCAAATGTTGAATCCATACCTTTCCTTAAACGGTGTTCTCATATTTCTATGAGAGTGCTAATCCTTCTTGTTTATCGAGATCGTCATGTTAATTCTTTTCTACTGGCGTGCTTCTCTTCGAGTGGATCCAATCATTGCAACATTCGCAAGATCAATTCTAAGCTTTTTCTCAACGGTGTTCGTTTCATCCGACCCAAGTTGTTTTTGTTTTCCCACCCTCCCACCCTTTTTCTTCAAGGACTCAGATTTCTTAATCAAGCATCCATTTCTTTACTGTGAAGTTTCTTCATTCTTTTCCTTTAATGTTTTATCCGGTGATTTCTCATGAAGACGCTAAGGAAGCTTCAAACTTATCGTTGTTCCATTCTAATTTTCTTCTCCGGTGGATTCAATTCAAGCTTTGTCGATCATATCATTTTCCCGTTTCAAATGCTTTCTCATACCGGTGCACCTATCAATCACTCACTTCGCTATTGATTTGTTCTGGAGTGCTGAAGATATCTCCGAAGGCTCGTCTTTTCATTCAAGATCCGTTCAAGCTATTTGGGGATTATTATCTCATTCAATTCATTTAATTCAACCGGTGCAATCTTTATTTCAAGCAATCGTTCAACGGTGTTTCTTTTGAGTGGGCCCTAACCCACAGGTCTTTTCCCAGGATCTTACCTGACTCTTCTAATTTTCCGGAGTTATTCAAAATTTTTGCAAAGTTTGACGTAAGAATGATTTATCATCAGTCAAATGCTTTTCTCCAAGATCTTTCAAATTATCTTCATCGTTGGTTAAACTTTTCTAATTTTCATCCCGGAGTGCCTCAACAATTCATGATGGTGTTTCTCGTCGTCATTCTCGAATTTTGAAGACCGAAGAAGAATTTCTCTTTAATCTTGCTCCATTCTCTTCAGGATTCATGGTTCTAGTTTGATGCAGCCTCTCATAATTGTTTTCGATTGTGAGAATTCTTTTCACCCATCCGGAGCAATTCAGAAATCTTTTCAGTTTGATTATCCAGAGCCATCATCTTAGAATTATTCATTCTCAACATCTCACTCTCCAAATCTTACCGGTGCATCATTCAAGTATTCTCCAATCAGCTCGTCATCTATTCGTTCACTTGTATCTAAATCCCCTCAAATATCTTCATTCGTTTTCCAATTCTTCCCGGTGAATTGTGCATTTGCTACTTTCATTCTCAATTCTTACGGTGGTTCGTTCAAGATTTCATTTCTTTTATTATCGTATCAATTCATTCGTTCTTTCCGAATCCTACCGGTGAATTGTTGAAGACCTTCCCAAGTTTGCGCCATATCTATTTTAATCCTTTCTACGGGAATAAGTAGTATGCCAAATCCGTTGCTTGTCATCAATCTAAATTGGTGAAGGATACGCATAACATAATTCTTGTTCTTGTTTCTCCAAGTGATTGATTCATTCTTCCGGAGTTCGTAATGGTATCAATTTCTCGGTTCTAAGTTGTTCGTCTCTTCTTTCCGGAGTTTGTTCATCATATCACATTCTCGGTCCGAGATGCTTCATCCTTTTCTTACCGGAGTTCTTCATGGAGGCTCTACATGGTGGTTCATCAAGGATTCTTTTCATTCTTCAATTGTTCATCAAGATTTCTCTCGGAGTTAAGATCCGCCAAGCTTTACTCAAAAATAAGCATGGTGTTCAACACATGTTTTGTTTGGAGGAGCTCAAGTATTCTTCATCTTGCATTCAAGTGCAATTCTTTCGACCTTATCTTTTGAGGTGGTGTTATGTCATTCTTGACAATTTCCTTCATGCTTCATGATTCACATGTTGTCAAGAACGAGGTATTTTAAATCCATCAATCTCTTCGTTGGAGTTATCTTGTGTCATATTTCACCTAAAGCCTTCCCTAAGGAATGTTGCTAATTATGGTGCTTATTAATGATCCAAGTTTCTCCTTCTCTTCTCGGTGAAAGAGTTTTCATCTCTGCATTGCTCTCAAGCAATCAATTGTTTTTCATAGTGGCAGTATTCACCTCTAAGTTTGAGATGTTTTCCATAAGCCCACAACTAGCTTATTCTTTTCATTGTTGGTTTTCCAACGACTCCGTTCTAACCTTCTTGGAAGGGTGCTTTCCAAGTTCATTTGTGGCAAAAGTTGTCAGTCTCTTCTCCATTTTGTTATTCCAATGATCTATCTTCTATTCTTTCTTTAGAAGGCATTGTGATGTTGCTCTCTTCACTCATCTTCTCGTATTGTGAGGATCGTGTTCTTTTCGTGCTTATCCATCTAACCGGAGTGTTGTGTCATCTCTGCTAAGTTCTTTGCATCTTATCAAGTCTCGCATCTCTTTTCAACCGGACTTCTATCCGAATTTGTTCTTCCTTGTTTCTTGTTTATCTCGTTTCAACCAGAGTGGTTCCAATTCCTTCTTGTTCATTGTGCTCGTCATTCATAGCTTTGCAACCTCCAAGGTTCAAATGGCGTTCCTTGTTTCTATTTTTCTACCGCAGTTCTCTCAATTGTGTTCAACTCTGTTGTGTTCTTTCTTTCAACTTTTCAACCTCTCAAGGTTCTTTGGTTTCATTCTTTTGTCGAAGAAGCAACTTAGTTTACCTCTCATCTTCCTCTTCCTTTTCCCTCCGGTGCCATCCTAGATCTCGGGACGAGATCCTCTTGTAGTGGTGGAGTGTTGTAACACCCCGGATGTCACTTTCCATATTTGTAACTCCAACTCTTGCCATTTTCGGCATTGTGATATGATATTCCCTCCGTGGTTGGGTTTTTCCTCTTTTTGCATTTTGTCTATGTCATGCATTTTTATCATGTCATTATGTGCATCGCATTTGCATACGTGTTCGTCTCATGATTCCAAGCATTTTTCCCGTTGTCCGTTTTGCAATCCGGCACTCCTATCTTCCCCGGCGGTCCCTTTTACGTTTTTTCCGTAATGCGGGTACTAAACCTTCTCGAAATGGACCGAGGTTTGTCTAGTGGCCTTGGTATACCACCCGTAGACCACCGGTCAAGTTCCGGGTCATTTGGAGCTCGTTTGGTACTCCAACGGTTAACCGCACTCTCGCAAAGGCCTCTTTTAAGTTGCAGCCCAACACCCCTCCAAAACAGCCCAATAACCCATCTAAGTCACTCCCATGCTCTCCGTCATTCGATCACGATCGTGTGGTAAAACTACACCTCATTTGGACTCTCCTAGCTCCCTCTATGCCTATTTAAGCAAACCCCCTCCAAATCCGGATCATCCTTCCCGAAACCCTAAAATTCGTCCTCCGCCGCCACGGACGTGTCCGCCCGCTACGGACGTCGTCCGCCGCCGCCGCCCGCCGAATCCAGCCGCCACGTGGCCCGCCGCCCGCCATGGCGACTTGCCCAGCGGGCCTCCCGCCGCCGCCCGCCTTCGCATGGCTCGTCGCCCGCATCTCCAGCGCCCGGTGCCGCCGCCGCCAGCAGCTCCGCCGCCTGCCGTCTTCCTCCCGGCCGGCGCATGCCGGGTGGCCCTCCGGCCACCGGAGCCTCCTACCACCGCGCCTCTGCTGCCACAGGGGCCCGCCGCCCCTCGGCGCCGCCTCCCCTCCGGCCACCGGTGCCTCCCAGCGCAGCGCCCACGGCGCCGATCCGATCGATCCGGCCCGATCCGGCCTCGGGAATCGCAGATTGACTTCTCCCCTCCTAATTTTCTCTAAGTTATTTTGCATCCAATGTTTTTATTGCATTTTCAACGTGCTGTAACTTTGTCATCGTAGCTCCATTTTGCGTGTATAATATGTCGAAATGTTCGTCTCGAAGAGTAGATCATTTCATCTCATTGCATAATTTTCATTTGAGCTCATCTTGATGCCCGAAATGCTGTTAGAAGAGGGCTATGTGATGTTAGTTTCTGTTTCTTAACAGAACTTGCACTTTTGTTATTTTTTCCATGATTATTGTGTGCACCCTATGAATTGGAGTCCTACAAGTGTTTTGTAATATGCCATGCCATCTTTCCAGGGGTGTATGCCATGTATTTTGTGATCTATGTGGTGACTAGCACAAGCATGCAAAGTAGGTGTCCTGATGTTGCTGTTTTCAGCCCTGTTTAGCTGATATTTTGATGTCATGTTAACTTGATGCTACCGAGAGATCCATGCATATTTTGAGATACTTCAGTAAGGATGTTTTGTTAAACATGTCTTGCTATATCCATCCATACCTTTGTTTACAATTATGGAGTACCATAGCTTGAGTCAATCAAGCTCTACTTTTGCTATAAAATGTTTCCTGGCAGATTGTTTACATGTTATTTAATTTTGCCAAGGTTGTTGTGGTTGATCCATGTATGCTATGTTATTTTTCTTGCCATGTATGTCTTCTATGAAATGTCTTCTTGATGAATGTATGCTTAGTTTATCATTTAAGGCTCTGTAGTGAGTGCATTGAGCTTGTAAACATGCCTACTTGTTATCAGTTTTTGACATGCCATGTTGCTGAATCTGCTAACGAAACTTTCAATATTGACATGGGTGTTACTATATTTTCTAATCCTTTTTGGCTTATGGTCAGTAAGGGACTTTTGTTCTATGCTTTGAGTAGATTCATGCCATGCCTTGTTTTGCTATTTTAAGTTCCTGTAGCAGGTAGTTTTCTTGCTCTGAACATTGCAACCTGATGCTGTTTTTGCCATGTCCAGCCTGATATTTTGTGCACTTTTGCCATGCTTGTTTGTACCTGTTATGATGTGAACTAGCCGTAGCTCAGTGATCATCTTTTGTCGATCATCTTGTGTAGATCACTGCCATGTACTTTGTTGATACGTTTGGGTGCAGAAGCTTAATTATTTGTTGCTTGCTAAGTGGCATCATGCTGTTAATGGCAGATTTGTGCCATTCTTGTTTTGCTTGTCATTTGCAAACCGTGCATCCGATTCCGGTGATCTTTATATCGATTTCAACAGAAATCATCTCATCTTTCCAGTGGCATACTTGGTTTGCCAAGTTGATGCCTGGTTCATCATTTTCCTTCCGGAGCGCACATACGCATTGCATATCACATCCCGCATATCATGCCATGTTTTGCATCATGTTGATTGTGCATTGCACCGTGATTTATTGTGGTTCCTTTGTTTGTGTTGTTGCTTTGGGTAGAGCCGGGAGATGAGTACGTGAACGAGGAACCTGTTGAGAACGCTTACGAGGATCAAGCTTTCGACAACTCGAGAACATTGCGAGCAAGATGACCATACCCTCGAAATCACTTCTATCTTTGCTATGCTAGATGCTCGCTCTTTTGCTATGCCTATGCCGCGATGCCTACCACTTGCTATATCATGCCACCCATATTGCCATGTCAGCCCCTAACCATCCTTTCCTAGCAAACCGTTGATTGGCTATGTTACCGCTTTGCTCAGCCCTCTTATAGCGTTGCTAGTTGCGGTGAAGTGAAGTTTGTTCCTTGTTGGAACATGGAGATGTTGTTCCTTATTGGAACATGTTTACTTGTTGGGGATATCACAATATATATCTGCTATAATTAATACATCTATATACTTGGTAAAGGGTGGAAGGCTCGGCCTTATGCACAGTGTTTTGTTCCACTCTTGCCACCCTAGTTTCCGTCATACCGGTGTTATGTTCCTTGATTTCGCGTTCCTTACGGTTGGGTGATTTATGGGACCCCCTTGACAGTTCGCTTTGAATAAGACTCCTCCAGTGAGGCCCAACTTTGGTTTTACCATTTGCCACCTAAGCCTTTTTCCCCGGGTTTTCGCGAGCCCGAGGGTCATCTTTATTTTAACCCCGGACGGTGCTCCTTCGGTCTTGGCCCGAACCGAAGGCATCAGGGGGCCACCACGGGCAACTCGAGGTCTGGTTTTACTCAGAAGCTGACCTATCCGGATGTGCCACGAGAACGAGATATGTGCAGCTCCTATCGGGATTTGTCGGCACAATCGGGAGGCTTTGCTGGTCTTGTTTTATTGCTTTGTCGAAATGTCTTGTAGTCCGGGATTCCGAGATTGATCGGGTCTTCCCGGTAGAAGGAATATCCTTCGTTGACCGTGAGAGCTTATAATGGGCTAAGTTGGAACACCCCTGCAGGGTAATATCTTTCGAAAGCCGTGCCCGCGGTTATGAGGCAGATGGGAATTTGTTAATGTCGGTTGTAGAAAACCCGAAGTTGACCTCAATTAAAATACACATCAACTGCGTGTGTAACCGTGATGGTCTCTTCTCGGTGGAGTCCGGGAAGTGAACACGGTGTTGGAGTTATGTCGGCGTAAGTAGTTCAGGATCACTTCTTGATCGCTATTAGCTTCACGACCGTGCTTTGCTCCTCTTCTCGCTCTCTTTTGAAGTAGCCACCATATATGCTAGTAAACTGCTGCAGCTCCACTTTACTACTCGGTCCTTCCTATAAGCTTAAATAGTCTTGATCTCGCGGGTGTGAGATTGCTTTGAGTCCCGTGACTCACAGATACTTCCAAAACAGTTGCTGGTTCCGACGATGCCAGTGCAGGCGACTCAACCGAGCTCAAGTGGGAGTTCGATGAGGAACGTGGTCGTTACTATGTGTCTTTTCACGATGATCGGTAGTGGTGCCCAGTTGGGGACGATTCGGGGATGTGTGTTGCTTTTGGGGTTTCTTCTTTACTTTGGTTCGGTTGTCGTTCCTTTTGTGTTCTCTGTATGATGGATGTTTATTTATGTATTGTGTGAAGTGGCATTGTAAGCCAACTATGTATCTCTTTCCCTATTTATTACATGGGTTGTGTGAAGATTACCTCACTTGCGACATTGCTTTCAATGCGGTTATGCCTCTAAGTCGTGCCTCGACACGTGGGAGATATAGCTTGATCGAGGGCGCTACACCTCCCTCCCCCACTATATAGGCCCCACAGGCGCAAGCCTAGTAGATGGGATCTCCAAGGCGGCGGCCAAGGGGGTGGCTTGCCCCCCAAGCCAAGGGGGGCGCCCCCACCCCTAGGGTTTCTTGCCCTAGGCGCAGGAGGAGGCCCAAGGGGGGCGCACCAGCCTACCAGGGGCTGGTTCCCCTCCCCCTTTCGGCCCATGGGGCCCTCCGGGATAGGTGGCCCCACCCGGTGGACCCCCGGGACCCTTCCGGTGGTCCCGGTACAATACCGGTGACCCCCGAAACTTTCCCGATGGTCGAAACTTGACTTCCTATATATAAATCTTTACCTCCGGACCATTCCGGAACTCCTCGTGACGTCCGGGATCTCATCTGGGACTTCGAACAACTTTCGGGTTACTGCATACTAATATCTCTACAACCCTAGCGTCACCGAACCTTAAGTGTGTAGACCCTACGGGTTTGGGAGACACGCAGACATGACCGAGACGACTCTCCGGTCAATAACCAACAGCGGGATCTGGATACCCATGTTGGCTCCCACATGCTCCTCCATGATCTCATCGGATGAACCACGATGTCGAGGACTCAATCAATCGCGTATACAATTCCCTTTGTCAATCGGTACGTTACTTGCCCGAGACTCGATCGTCGGTATCCCAATACCTTGTTCAATCTCGTTACCGGCAAGTCACTTTACTCGCATGCCGTAATGCATGATCCCGTGACCAGACACTTGGTCACATTGAGCTCATTATGATGATGCATTACCGAGTGGGCCCAGAGATACCTCTCCGTCATACGGAGTGACAAATCCCAGTCTTGATTCGTGCCAACCCAACACACACTTTCGGAGATATTCGTAGTGCGCCTTTATAGCCACCCAGTTACGTTGTGATGTTTGGCACACCCAAAGTACTCCTACGGTATCCGGGAGTTGCACAATCTCATGGTCTAAGGAAATGATACTTGACATTTGGAAAAGCTCTAGCAAACGAACTACACGATCTTGTGCTATGCTTAGAATTGGGTCTTGTCCATCACATCATTCTCCTAATGATGTGATCCCGTTATCAATGACATCCAATGTCCATAGTCAGGAAACCATGACTATCTGTTGATCAACGAGCTAGTCAACTAGAGGCTCACTAGGGATATGTTGTGGTCTATGTATTCACACATGTATTACGATTTCCGGATAACACAATTATAGCATGAATAATAGACAATTATCATGGACAAAGAAATATAATAATAACCATTTTTTTATTGCCTCTAGGGCATATTTCCAACAAACTACTCACACTTCATCGGAGGGGCTATGGTGATGATGTAGAAGCCCTCCGTGGTGTATGCCCCCTCCGGCGGAGCTCCGGAACATGCCCCAAGATGGGATCTCATGGATAAAGGAAGTTGCGGCGGCGGACTTAGGTTTTTGGCTCCTGTTCTGATCGTTTGAAGTGCGAGGTATATATAGGAGGAAGGAGTACGTCGGCGGAGCAACAGGGGGCCCACGAGGCAGGGGGCGCGCCCTTCGTGACCGCCTCTCTTGTTCCTTGGCGTAGGGTCCAAGTCTCCTGGATCATGTTCGGTGAGAAAATCACGTTTCCGAAGGTTTCATTCCATTTGGACTCCGTTTGATATTCCGTTTCTTCGAAACACTGAAATAGGCAAAAACAGCAATTACAGGCTGGGCCTCCGGTTAATAGGTTAGTCCCAAAAATAATATAAAAGTGGAAAATAAAGCCCAATATAGTCCAAAACAGTAGATAAAGTAGCATGGAGCAATAAAAAATTATAGATACGTTGGAGACGTATCACTACGCCGTGCAACTCTGCTTCCAGCACGGCGAGAAAGTCTCCAACAATATCGCATTATACGAAGGCCTCATAGCTGGCCTGAAGGCTGCGGTGGCTATAGGGGTGAAGCGCCTCACTGTCAAAGGCGACTCGCAACTCCTCGTCAACTTCTCCAACAAAGTGTATGAACCGAAGGATGAGCACATGGAGGCCTACCTTGTGGAGGTACGCAAGATGGAAAAGCAGTTCTCGGGCCTGGAGCTGCAGCATGTGCCCCGGGGCACCAACAAGGAAGCCGACGACATTGCCAACAGAGCATCCAAGCGGCAACCGCAAGAGCCCGGCGTCTTCGAAGAGCGGCGTTTCAAGCCGTCAGCTACACCGCCTCTTCCGAGCGCGACTCGGCCTTGGGAGGAGCTCCCATAGCCCCCGACCACAGGAGCCCCTGCTTGCGGCCCAACTTCAAGAGCTCGGCTGCTCTTGGCGTTCGAGCCTCAGGAGAAGTGCTGGACCAAGGAATTCAAGGAGTACCTGATGCACGGGACGCTGCTGGAGAAGGAAGAAGACGCGGAGCACATGGCCCGACAGGCCACAACATACTGCATTCAAGACGGCGAGTTGTACAGGAAAAGGCCGAACGACGTCACGCTACGCTGCATCTCCAGCAATCAGGGAAGGGAGCTGCTGATAGACATACACGGCGGGGACTGCGGACACCACTCGTCGTCAAGGACCCTCGTCGGCAAAGTCTTTTGCAGCGGATTCTATTGGCCAACATCACTCAATGACGCGGCCGAGCTGGTGAAGTCTTGTGAAGCTTGCCAATTCCACGCCAAGCAGATCCATCAGCCTGCACAGGGCCTCCAAACCATACCGCTCACGTGGCCGTTCGAGGTTTGGGGGTTGGACATCTTGGGCCCGTTCCCACGAGCGCCAGGGGGCTACCGCTATCTCTACGTCGCCACCGATAAGTTCACCAAGTGGGCAGAAGTGGAAGCTGTTCGTACCATTCCAGCTGGCTCTACCATCAAGTTCATCAAGGGCCTCGTGAGCCGCTTCGGGGTTCCCAACCGCATCATCACAGATAACGGCTCGCAGTTTACTAGTAACCTCTTCAAAACCTACTGTGCTAACCTTGGAACGCAGATCTGCTACGCTTTGGTGGCCCACCCCAGGAGCATGGTCAGGCCGAACGCGCCAACGCTGAGGTCCTGAGGGGTCTCAAGACCAGGACCTTCAAGAAGAAGCTGGAGGCCTGCGGCAGGGGCTGGCACGATGAACTCCAGTCGGTGTTGTGGTCCATTCGTACCACTGCCACCAAGCCGACGGGCGAGACTCCATCCTTCCTCGTCTATGGATCTTAGGAAGTCCTTCCTCATGAGGTCAAGCATCGCTCCGCGCGGGTCCTGGCGTTCGACGAAACGCAGCAGGATGCCACGCAGGGGATGGATCTCGTGCTGGGGGAGGAGCGTCGTCGCGAAGCCGCATTGAGGGCGGCAAGGTACCAACAAGCTCTGCGGCGGTACCATTGCCGTAACATCCGCTCCAGAACGCTCGAGGTTGGTGACCTCGTCCTGAGGCGGGTCCTCTCCAGGGAAGGGCTGCACAAGCTCTCGCCCATGTGGGAGGGCCCGTTCAGGGTCGTCCATGTATCCAGGTCGGGTGCAGCCCGCCTGGAGACGCAGGATGGGATACCCATCCAGAACGCCTGGAACATCCAGCACCTCCGGAAGTTTTACCCATGAAGCAAGGCCCAGAGCCTGAGAAGAAAGGCCCAGAGCCTGTGAAGAAGGCCCGGTGCCTGTGAAGAGTCGCCGTCCGTGACACTCTCACGTAATAATGAGTTGGGGATGTACACGCCCCGGAGTCTCAGGAGCACCGACCTCAGGCCCTGGGGCTCCCTCCCACGCCTAGTGGACAACACTTAGCTCCGCGTTGGTGAGAAGACTTGAAGACTAGATTAGGTGCCGGACACGGCTTTTCATTTGCTTTCCGTAGTTGGCTCATTTTTCTTTAATCAAAGTTGCTCTTGGTGTTCGTTGCTGATTTGGTTCCCTAGCCTTTTATCACATTTTTCGGCTTTGGTTTGCTCATGCTCTCTCTCTCGCATACCTCGCAAGGGGGCTAGGCAGGTGCCCTCATGAGCATTCTTATTCTCTCTGTCTTTTCGCGAGCCACCCTCGTTCGAGCTTGGAAGCTGTCACATCTCCCCTGATCCGTGCCCCTCGGGTACCGTGATACAAGGCGCCAAGTCAAGGCTTGGGTGGACGGCAAATCCTTAGCGCACCCCTAACGAATTTTTTGCAGTTTCCGAGCAACGCGGATAGCACGTGAGGAAAGGGCTTCCTAAACACGCCAGGTTAAGTTATCTTTGCGCAAAATAACAACACGGCATGGGAACGACTTGCACAATGCATTAACCAAAGAACCACAATTCAATACACGCCCCTCTGGGCCCATGCTGGTTCCGTTTTCCGATGCAGGAAAGAAAGAAAAAGCTAAGCAAAGCAGCGTTGCAGCAATCCGCGGAGGCATGCCCTTGTCGATGCCCCGAGCCTAGCCAGACCCCTCCTCGCGCTTCACAGAGGCGCGATGACGGGATGACCCGCTGCCTCCTTCAAAGTGGGCGCGGCGACGCGGCGGCTGGTCGTAGCCACCGCTGCTGGAGCTGTCGCCGGAGGAAGAGTCGCCGTAGCTGGAGGAGGCGCGGTCGCCGCCGAGGGCAGGCTCTCCCTCGTCCTCGTCGCGACCATCACCAAGACCGAACACCTCCTCACCGTCGTTTGTCTCGGGGGAACACCCGGTACGGCGACCATCTTCCTCGAACACCCTCACATAAAGGGTCGATTTACCATCGTACCGGAAGTGGAGGGTGCACCGCTTCTTTCGAGGCTATGGGCGAACGTCTGCCAGCCGCGGGCCAGGGCTATGTTGCCCGCGGCGGAAGTCTCGACCGCAACCCAAGAGGCCCTACTGCACCAGCCGTCCGCCTGCAGCCAGAGCCCGCCTGGACCAGAGGCCGGCAGTTCGCCGGCGAAGAAGCGCGGAAGTTGGAGCCAGCTGCCGGCCAGGCTCTCCGACCAGACAACGAACTCCGGCGACACCTCAGCCGAATGGAAGCGCGGGTGGGGAGGCCGCGCCACCAGCACGCGCCTCCCCTCATTGACTGAACCACCGTGGAAGGGACGATCCCCACCACGTACCATGGCGCCACCTTGGCCGTGGGCCACGGCGGGGGTCACAGCGTGCTTGCATGGACGACCATGGCCGCGCTTGGGCGCCAGGGAGCCGGGGCCCTCGCGAGGGGCCTTTACTTTCTCGGCGGCGGAGAACTTCTTTCGTGGTGCCATCGATGGCAGTGTGAGCAATGGAGCAGGGAAGCGAGCAAGAAAGGAAGAGATGAGCAACGGGGGCTCCGCCCCTCTCCCCATTTATAGCAAGAGAAGGCCAACCGGCGTTCCCCACGATCGCAGGTAATGATGGTTTTCCTTGCATGTCGCAGGGACTTGTCAAGTCGTCTAGTTGCCGAGGCAGCATGGAGAAGCGGAGACGCCCACGTCCAATCAATCGCCATGCGTCGACCGAGGCCGCAGGCTTTTGGGGCCCGCGGTGCTCCGAACTTGACCCTTGGCTTTGCCGCGAAGCCAAGCCCGAGTGCACCTAGGGCCCGGGTGCTACTGTCGGCGTTACGGGAATGGGGGTCCCAGACTTGCACTGTGGTCCTGGCGTGGCTAAGCGATGTCAGACGGCCCATCTTCATCAACAAGGCATCCAAGACCCTCGCGAGGGTCCAAGCCTCGCGATGCGGAGGACGCAAGACCTCCACTGGAGTGGCCTAGCCAGGAAGGCTCACGAGGAGTGGAGATATCAAGGTGGGGCAAACCTCATGAGGCTCTTGTGATGTGAGCCACGACGAACGGTGCCAGGCGGGCGCCGGTGCACACAGCGTCCTCATTTCCTCTTTGGTGCTAAGGAGGCAAGCGCAGACGAAGAGTACCGAGGCATCAGGCAAAGGTTGCCATATTGGTGCAACAAGACCAAGACCAGGAGGACGACCAGGCGGACGTCATCGTGGAGCCCAGGACGGCGTCACCCCAGAGCTTTTCGCAGGCGAAGACCGCTTTTGTCAGGATAACTTGTACTAGCTGCCCCCCTTCAAATTTTCCCGCCGTTGTTGGCTCCCTTCCCGCTCGATATTTGGGAAGAGGACCAGGGCCTCTATAAATAGGACTAGCCACCACAGTAGGAGGGGGATCCGGATCGAGCGGTCCATTGAACCCTCACACCACAAGTTCATACACACAAGAGCACCTCAACCTCAGGAGGTTGTTCTTCCCTTGTACTGTTCATCATCAGCCCGAGAGGCAATCCACCACCACCACACTAGAGTAGGGTATTACACCACATCGGTGGCCCGAACCAGTATAAACCCCATGTCTTTTTGTGTTGCGAGTTCGTCGAGTTCTTCCGCAAGATCCTAGCAAGCTAGAGCGTAGATCGATAGGAGGGAAAGACTTCGCGTGCACCCCAGTGTTCGAACCTTAAGGGTTTGCCGGAACCCCACATCCGACACTTTCCACCGCCGAAGTTGAATACATTGCTACCGCCAGTTGTGCAACTCAATTACTATGGATGAGGCAAACTTTGAAGGATTACGACATCACCTATAGATATGTGCCTCTTCTATGTGATAATGAAAGTGCCATCTATATTGCTGAGAACCCCAAAGATCATACCCACATCAAGCACATTGATATTAGGTATCACTTCTTGAGAGATCACGTGGAGAAGGGTGATATTGACATTGCTCATGTTGGCACAGATATGCAACTTGCTGATATTTTCACGAAGCCATTGGATGAAGCAAGGTTTTGTCAACTTAGGCGTGAACTTGGAATCTTGGAGCTTGACAATATTATGTGAAATCTAGTACCCATTCATGCATAAACATAATGTCTTGTCTTGATGTAGGCATATATTTAGGGGGAGACATTCAATTCATGAGTATTCTCACCCTACATAATGCATAAATAGAACAAACACTCTCAAAGTTATCATAGTTCTCGAAATATGGTACTTAACATGATGGAGTCGTGACCATGTGCCCAAAGTCTATGTCTTTGCGGTACTATGTTCCATATGCTCAAACATGGTGACCTCGATCACCGCTTGTAGAATGCTTGTATGGACCTTTCTTTACTTAATAAATCTTGGTTGTTAGTATATCTTAGTATGGCCTTAGATCTCAGGATTTCACCCCTATAAATCTCTAAAAATTCCTTGGTGGAGTCTATATCAAATTATACTTGTTGGCCCCTTACAAATCTTTCCCCTGCCCTGCTCTTCTGTCCAGTGGCCGGACATCCGGGCCCTAGATGGACATCCAGGCCGTAAACCTTTGCTCCCTGACCTCCTCACATCGGATATCCGGGCTTATACCCGGATGTCTGGCCCGTTGGCGCTAATTCTTCTGCTCTCTGACCTCCGGTCGCCGGATATCCGGGCCACATATAACTAGGGGGCAGTTCCTCTCTCTCTCTCATTCATATCCCCATCTAGCCACACCGCCGCCGCCGCCGGGCCGTCGCTCCGGCGCTGCCCCGGCCCTCTCCTCCGACCTCCGGCCCTGATCTCCTGCCCACAGATTCTCCTCCTCCCGATCTATGATTCTATCCAATCATTTCTTGGGTTGTGATGTGAATCCCTCGGGAGGGACCGGTGTATTGTGGGATTCACCGCCGGAGTTCCTCATGGCACGTACCAAGAACTGCGGCCCCAATCGCCCCAAGCCTTCTTCCCGGGGTATGGATGCTATCTCTCTTCCATTCTATTTTTATGGTGACCGAAAAATCTTAGGGCTTCATTCTGTCATGCATATCTTGGCGTCTATATCTCTCTAGAGTTTTGGTATCTCTTGCCTAAGCCTAAAAATCTCTCTATGTACTTGGCTAATCAATTTAAATCATGGACATGTCACAATTTTTGATCTACCACTGGACTTGTTCTATGGTCATGATAAAAAATGTTCATCCCATTGTTTAATTTGTTTTATCCTTGTTCATACTTGTTGGCTCCTTCTCATCAAGGTGTATCATTATCCATTCCAGTTGTTCGCCGGCAAGGCTCAACCGACCCTAATGAGCATGCTCGGCCTAAGAAGAAGAAGACCACCACCAAGAAGAAGAAGCGGGCACCATCCACAAGTCCGTCGGCCTCGGATCCAGATGATGCGGACTATGTTGGGGAGGAAGAGGATGACATTGCACCAAGACATTCCGTTGGGCAGTCCAAGCCTGGTACTAGGAGGGCGCCGGTGCCTCAAGTTCGTGGGTCTGCAATGCCCGTTGTCCATGGTTGTCGCATCTCCATAGAGCTTCCTGACAGCGGGGATCGCCCCACTCACGACTTCACAACTGTGGGGGCGGGTCAATATATTGTGTTTCGTCGGGATGTCAATCAATATGAGATGGTGGCTGATGCCGAGGATCCTCGGTTCCGGACCCGTATGTAGCAGGATCTCTATTCCAGTTTCGTCCATGGGCGAGGACTTGCTCCTCACAAATACTTGGATCTCAAATTCCTACGTGATCATCCTGCCATGTTCCCTAACAACCCGGTTAAGATCATTGATGATATGACCCTAGGTCCTGCAATGACCTTCAGGTGTGATTGGAATGAAGCTGCCATTCTTCAGTTCTATGCCACCTGTTTCTTTGGTCCAGACAACACTCTCACATGGATGACCGATGACACTACACCGAGTATCACCTATGATCGGTTTGTTCAGATTTTGGGCCTCTCTGGAGTTGGGCATTGCATTCACAGTATGGATCCAGAGTATAATCCCAAAGGGATTGATGCTTGCTTGTCTCTTGTGAAGCCTAACTCTCAGCTCACTGAAGAGGAGCGTGGATATACACTCAATGAGGTGTCCATCTTCCGTGCTCCTTACTACATCCTCTATCAGTGTGTGCTTCGCTCCCTCTATCCTAAGACGGGAGATCGCTCAAGGGCTCGCAACTACTGTATTGACTTGATGGTTCGTATGTATGACGAACCCACTCTACCTCTGGACATAGCTCATTTCATTTGGCATGAGATCCGCCTTTGCAGCTTCATTCATTTGCGCCAGTTCCCTCGTGCTCCATTTATTCAGGCTCTGATTGATCACACTGCTCCCTTTGAGGTGGTTAAGACTGCTGTGTACTCCATTTGGATGCCTCCTCCTCATATGCGCGTGGTGGTTAGTGCTCAGACTGTTCCTCCCACTCAGCCTAGGAGGACTGCCAGTGGGACTCAGCCCACGGGTTCCTCTGTTCCATCTTCCTCGTCTGCTCCTCGTGGATGCCTTGCCTTGTTCTTCGGCAAGGCTTAGTCTGCTATCATGAAGGCAATCACTTTCAGCTGTCAACAGAATCATGATGTTCAGAACCGCCTCATCATCTCCAAGAATCAGCTCAAGCAGCGCCTCCGTGACCATGGGAGTCCCGTGAGCGATGATGATCCTCTTCCCGCGGCTCCGTCCTCGTCCACCTTCGGATTTCCATCTCGTGTCGAGTACCCCGAGTTCTTTGATGATGACGATGACATCCGCCAGGAGTGATAGAGCACGTTTAGTTCTTCACCCCTTTTTACTTGTTGCTATCAAATGGGGAGAAGTAGTATCTTAGGTCATGCTATGTTATGTTGACTATTTGTGTTAACTACTATTCGAACTTGTTATGTTGCTATCTATGGTACTTGATCGTGTGAGACTATATTATCTTGGATTATCTTGTGGCTATGAAATGTTTTTAAGTCTATGAGTTATTGTGGTTTCATATGTGCATGTCTCTCACATTTTTATCTAGCGACATATGCTACCTTAAGGAGATTATGTTGTACGTCCTAACATATTCATCCCATGCACACATTGAGGGGGAGCTAAAAGCAAATAGAAACATAAACTTATTCTGTACTTTTGCTCTCATGATTGTCAATGCTAAGATTATTTATTGCATCTATGATACTACATGTATGGTTGTCATCAACAAACAAAAAGGGGGAGACTGAAACAGAAATCATGCCCTTACATCATGTTTTGATGTTGATGACAATATACATGTAGGGGACTAACAATGGTTGTCAAGTAAATCTCAGGTATTAGTCCCCTGTTCATCGATGTGTGTGGATCAAGAGCTTACAAAGTGATTTTACTCAAGGATGAAGCATAAAAATTGATTTCATATTTGTTCTGTTGAGTATACACTACAAAAACAAGACATCCGTGACATTTTGGGCCGAACGATTTTTTTTTCTGTCATACATATGACACTTCTATGACGATAATTGTGACAAAACCGGTATCATCATAGATGTGGTGGGCTCCTACTTCTATGACAAAAAATCATGACAGAAAATGGGCTTTTCGTCCTGGGCGAGCCGGAGACGCATCTGCATGACATTCTTTGGGCCGTCCATGACGGAAAAACCGTGGTAGAAGCGAGGGGGAGGAAAATTTTGGGGAGTTCCCGGTTACAGTGGGAGGTCGAGGGCCAAGCGATGCGCGCTTCTCTCGTACACGTACGCGCATGTGTGCGAGGCGTTGGCTCTAACTGAACCCGAGCAAGGCGTTGTGCTCTAACTGAACCCGGCGATTACCGCAGTTACGCGTTATCGAACCCGGCGATCGGTCGATGGTCGTGGCGAACCTGATCGGCGATTCGCCGCTCACTGCTAGCGAAGTCGATCGATGGGATGAACAGTGAGCGTTGCAGGGGGGGGGGATTGGATGAATAGTGAGCGGTGGCATTGCCTTTGGATGAACAGGGCCCCGTGGTGTGGTGGAGGCTGGATGCACAGTAGACGGTGGAGGGGTGCCCATGGAGGGGTGGATGAACAGGACCCCATGGTGTGGAGGGCTGGATGAACAGTAGACGGTGGAGGGGTGGTTGAACAGGACCCCGTGGTGTGGAGGGCTGGATGAGCGATGAGACGGTGGAGGGGTGGTTGAACAAGAGCCGATGGAGAAGCGCAGCGGTGGAGGCTGGATGAACAGGAGCCCGTGGAGGCTGGAGGAGGTCGACGGTGGAGATGAACAGATACCGTGGAGTCCTGCTTTTGCGATACGCCACACCCCTCCCGATGAACAGGACCCCCGTTTCGACCGTAGTGCTCCAACACAAGTCCGTTTCATCCGTTTTGCGGTACGCCACACCCCTCCCGATCAACAGGACCCCCGTTTCGACCGTAGGAGGTCCGTTTCCTCTGTTTGGCGGTACGCCAGACCCCTCCCGATGAACAGGATCCCGTTTCGAACGTGGCCGGTCGAAC
Source organism: Aegilops bicornis (assembly GCA_021605145.1). Lineage (NCBI taxonomy): Eukaryota > Viridiplantae > Streptophyta > Magnoliopsida > Poales > Poaceae > Aegilops > Aegilops bicornis. The sequence goes on along the minus strand of CM038672.1, from coordinate 480,960,955 downwards.
ACAAGGCCGTTTCCTCCGTTCTGTGCTACGCCAGGCCTCGTTTCCATCGCTTGTTCCATCCAAGCCCTCCCGATGAACACGACGCATTCCGTTGCCTCCCCATGAAACCGACGCATTCCGTAGCCTCCCCATGAACACGACGACGACGTTGTTTCTCCGTTCCGACCCAGTCATGTACACGAGCCCTCACCGTATGTATGCGCGAGTAGGCGTTCGAGACCCCGCCCGTATGTACACATACGTGGCCGTATTTTCTTTCCTGCACCCTGGCCGCTGTACGTACATGTACATGCTACGTGCGCGCCTCTACATCGACTAGTATATATGTACGTACACGTTCACGACCAGAATGACAACGCTACGTACGCTTCGACCAGGTGGGTCCCGACTGTCAGGCACTTCCTTGCGTGCGAAGATGTAGCTGGTGGGTCCTAGCAGTCAGGGGGGCGAAATACGGTGGCCCGTCCGGTGGGTCCCTCATTGTCGGTGGAGGAATAATTATTTTGCACGTAATAAGGAGGCACTTCCTTGCTTGCGGCCGTGGACGGCCTGTCGGCCTCTCCACGTCTGATCCACGTCCGATGGAAGCTGTTTCTTGACCATATTGACCACGCGGCGCCGAGAGCACGGTCACGGTGGACGAATGGCGAGGCCTAGGAAGGGACGGCGGGCCGGGGAAGATGCGGCGATGGATGCCCACGCCAGAGGAGGAGCACGAGGGTTCACCGGGTTCACTACGGTGTGAGGCTGCCGTCGCCGCAGAATAACAGGGGTGTGGGTGAGTAGAGGGATGGCTTGGCGATGGTGGGAGTAGTAGGGGCGGTGAGGCCTCCGCCGCATCGTAACCCGGCCACGGGAGGCAGGAGCACGAGGCACGGTGGCGCTGGTTTGGTAATTTGGAGCAAGAAGACCAGAGGTTGAAGAAGCACTCGACCGTTGGATGGATATCGTGCAGTCACCGGAGCTAGAATCGTGCATATTGACTAAGTTGACAAAGCCCTCTGTCCCCGTCAACTTAGTAGGCCCACAAGTCAGCTGCCACTATACTAGGTCCCAACTAATGTGGGGAGTATTCATTTTTTTATGCGTAATAAGGAGGCACTTCCTTGCTTGCGAAGATATAGCTGGTGGGTCCGAGCTGTCATTGGCGGTAACATTTTTTTTGAAATCTGAGAGGCCCTTTCGGTGGGTCCACGATGTCGTGGAGGAATCATTATTTTCTTGGCGTAATAAGGAGGCATTTCCTTGCGTGCGGCCATGGACCCACTGTCGGCCTCTCCACGTAAAGTTCACTTCAGATGCATGTCGATGCGTTGACCATGTTGACAAGGCAGCGCCCGAGAGCACCAGGCGGTGGACGGTCGCGAGGCCTAGGAAGGAACGACACGGAGGGTGGGAAGACTTCGGCGGTTGTTTCCCACGCTGAGGGGAGTAATCTGCGAGGGTTTACTTGTTCGTCTGCCGTCACGGAGAATAACAGCGGTGTGGGTGAGTAGAGGGATGGCTAGGCCAACGATGGGAGTACTGGGGCGGTGAGGCCTCAAGGAAGCGAGCCGGCTTGGGAGGAGGGAGCAGGCAGTCCCTTGGCGCTGCTTGAGCGAGCAGGAAGAGCAGAGATTGAAGTAGCACGACGGCCGTTGGATGGCCATCCAATAGTCAATGCTTGTGTGTCAACCTTTTTTTTAGGAAAGCCTCAAATCTGTGGAAAACAGCATACAGCCCATCTGCCATTATTTCTAATAATTTACAGCCCAGTTGCTTTGCTAATTATTAAGGTTTTTTTGGAGCCCATATTCTTTTTGTAAGCATTACAGCCCATATTGTGGCCACGGTTAAAAAATTATACGAAATTTTGCATATTTCGGTGCGGTCCGAACTGTTTTTAATCCCGAAATTTTGACTCACATTCAAACTGATTTTAAAAATAAATGTATATCAATATAAAATCCAACAAATTCTCCATGCATAAAAATTAATGTAATTTCAAATCTCGAAATGAAAAAAGATATTTGAAACTAATTGCCGGTTTGATGTGTTTTAAAAATGTACAGCCCATTTCTAATTACTGATGGGCCATTTTCTCGGCCAAATTAATGAAAAGCTCTCCTCGTCTTGAAAGATTTGCAGCCAACAGGGCACGACAAAGCGACTTACTTGGCAAATCACAAAAAAACTGGGCTGTGGCCGTGGACCCAGCTGTCAGCCTCTCCACGTACAATACTCTTCCGATGGAATGTCGTTGACCACGTTGACCACGCCGCGCCGAGAGCACCAAGGCGGTGGACGACGGCGAGGCCTAGGTAGGGGATGATGCGGGGCTGGGGAAGACGCGACATTGGATGCCCTCGCGGAGAGGAGTATGAGGGTTCACTGGTTCGGCTGCGGTGTGAGGCTGCCGTCGCCGCAGGGCCTGGCTAGCGGTGGGAGTAGTAGGGGGCGATGAGGCCTCGCCAGCTGACCCGACTCTGGAGGCGAGGAAGCGGCGGTCTCCATGGCGCTGGTTTGGTAATTTGGTGCAAGAAGAGCAGCGATTGAAGAAGCAGGAGGACCGTTCGATTCAAATCCAACGGTTACTGCTGCTAGAATCGTTTGTTGACTAAGTTGACAAGCCCTGCGTACACGTCAACTTAGTAGGCCCACAGGTCAGCCTCCCAACCGGTGCGCCTCAGATGTCAGTGGGAGAAATCATTTTTTCGCGTAATAAGGAGGCAGTTGATTGCGTGCGGCCAGGCCAGTGGAGGGAGTAGGGTGGGCCGGGGAAGCCTGCGCGGCATCACAGCGGGCCACAAGAGGAGGAGCAGGCAGTCCCGCCGGCGCTAGTTTAGGCGGCTGGAGCAGGAATATCAGAGATTGAAGAAGCATGTCGGCCATTGGTTGGACATCCAACACTAACTACTGCTAGAATCGTGTGTTCACTGACAAAGCCTTGCGTAAACAAGTCAGCCTCGAAATCTGTGGCGTGTACAACCCATTTGCTTTTATTTTTATAATTTTTACTCATTTTGTAATTCATATGTAATTTATTGCAGCCCGTTTTCCATTTTTAGAATTGCTGGCCATTTTCCTCGTCAAGCATTGTGGTCAAAATTTAACTAAATATGTGGGAAATTTTGAAAATTTGCAAATTTTTGCTGGGGAACGAAATATTCTTAATCCAAAAATTAATAGCCATACTAAAACAAATTTAAAAATAAATTAGTACTATGTTACGTTAGATCCAATGAAATACGTATAAGATATCAGTGAAGAACAAAAACAAAAAAAGAAACTTATATCCCATTTGCTATAATTTTTTTGGAATTTTCAACCCATTTTGATATTACTTTTAACAGACATTGACCATACTCTTACGCCAGGCCGGAATGCATCCCTCCTCGTCTTGAAAGATTTGCAGCCCAGTAATTTGGAGAAAACAAATAGGCCTAGCTTGGGTATTCTTGAAAAAGAAATACCGGGCTACCTATTTTCCCAAAGAACTGGTGCATGAGCATTTAGCTTTATTTATTTATTTACTTATTTATGTTTAGGGGACCATGAGCATGTACCTGGGCCGGATTCATGTGAGAGCCTCCCTTCCAGTTAATTATGGGCTTCTCTATTGGGCCTTCATCAGTGGGCTGCATGTTATCAACGAGTGGAAAATGTGTTCCGAGTTTCAAAAAAATGTGTTCTGTACGATAAATAGTATGCGCGACGTATGGTACGGGGCACTAAAGGATTGAACCATGCAACGACTTCCAAAACATTGTGTTTGTCGTTCTAACAACACATTTATTCAACCAACAGAAGAAATATACTACTGATTGTACATTGAAAACAGCAGCAGCAACAACCAGGGCTGTGGGTGCAATGAAGCGAAGCGAGGCGGAAGAGTGAAGATGCAACTCTCTCTTCCAAACCAAACATCAGCCATCATTACAAAAGGGCTACCAAAAAAGAACAAGTGTATGCATCAAACTAAATAAAGATCCTACTACACCAAGTGCACGCATCTAACTAACTGGCTCAGTTAGACGTTACTATTTATTAAGCTGTGGAGATTGGCTGACGGCTTGAACCAGATGGGTGCCTGACGGGGGAAACTCCAGCCAGCAGGTCGAAGTGTGATACTTGCGACCCTCTCTCCTACTTTGGGCTGCAGAGCGTGGCGGCACATATCAGGGTATGGTGCATGCGAGACGCATGGTACAGCTGTGTACACAGTTTTGCACGATGAAACGAAACCGCGCTACCATCATGATCCTTGCCGTCGGTTATCTCACGGTTAATCGGATAATTCAGTCCGAAAAATAGAGAGCGTGTACCAAGGCTACTTACCAGCCTCCGATCAAAAATTCACGAAGGCCCAGAAGTTGGGATCCTGCTCAAAGACCTTGCAGTGACTGTGATTCTATTCCGTGAAACAACACGTCCGGTACGTGCGAACGATCATCAATCTTTCACCGTCGTCTGATCGAGCAGGAACCACATGCAACTGCCATGCCGCTTTTCTTTGAAAGGTTCTGGGATTAGGAAGGGTAGGGACACCAGGCGGCCTACAACATCATATCAAGTTGGAGTCAAATAAAAAAGGGCTCTTGGTTTAGTCAATCTTAAGAACAGCATGTTATGAGCATGAATATTTTTTCAGCAAATGTTGATGGTAATATAAGAAAGCCATCATGATATCATAGGAAAGTAACATACTGCTAATAACAGCCCGTTGTAGCGATGATCGGAGTAGGCCAGCAATACGTCCAGCCATAGAAGGAGTCGATAGCGTAAATGAAGCCCTTTGTGTTCAATGGCATCGTAGAACCATGGAGGATGTATGATCCTGCGATGGGCGTGAAGATTTATCCACTTACCGCGGTGACACATCGAGATAGGCGAGACCGCGGTTGAAGAACGCAATTAGCCTGAAGTCTTTATAATTCGTAGATCTTGTGGGCACTTGGCAGATTACAACCTTGAGAAAATCAAACTTGGTATCATGTTGGCTACTGTAAGATTCCGAGTATTCTGGGTCGTGGTGCCAAAGCAGTGCAGTGTTAATCGAATGAAGGGGGATCAATCGCCGGGTGTAGACCTCCACGAGCATCCAGCTGCCACGACCGTCGACGAGCACCATCCAAGACGTAATCATGCCGACCCAGTACATACCGTTAATGTAGTTGAGGCTGACGGGGATCGGATCGCAGTCAAGGGGGTTGATGCTCGCCACCCTACGATCGTTATGCTGCGTGACACGCCGTTTACGAAGATCGAGGCATCGCAAGCAAGGAGCTGGCTTAAAAGCTCCGACACGAGAGCTTTGAGTAAACGGTACAGCCCTCGATTTAGCACGCGGCGAGCGGCATGGTACTGAGATTGTCCACACGCGAAACAATGAGCTTGATTACCTCCGTGGGGAGCGAATTCCAGCCACTCTTTCGGCGGACGCTGCTCGGTTCTGCCATTGTTAGTGCTTGGGTTTCGGACGAGGGGGGGAGGCGCCTTAGCGGGGATGGAAGATTGGACGAGATTATGCGCGGACAAAGATGGAGAAGCGAATATTCGCTACGGGAAGTGGAGAGGTGATGATGACTACAGCACGCCGCTTGACTTACGAGACACATACCAGCAGCGTAGGGTCATGTCGATGCCAGACATACTATTCGATTTGACAACTACAACCAGTATATTATAAAAAACAAAGAAGAGTAGTAGAGATAGAGATAAGAATAGAGACTAGGGAGGAGCGCCATCTACTGCTTCGTGGGCTACTCTTTCGCTCCATTCGGCGGCCGCAACGTCCCCTACAGCCACTCCCTCATGCGCTCCATTCGGCGGGCGCTGTTGAAATTTGGGGAGCGCACTCTCGCGACTGCTAACAGCGACGACTTCACCGACGACGACTTCTTCCCCGACCTCGGCAACATCTTCCTCAACGACATGGGCGACAACCTCAACGCCAATGGTGCTGCTCCCGTTGCACCGTATGTGTTTCTGTCCTTCCTGTTTGAAATCGTGGTAGAATTCATGTTTCTAGTCTGTGTCCTAGATTCGATCTGTTCATCTACTGTGCTAGTCCGCATGATTAGTTTAATCTCTGTTATAGCCGTCATGATTTATTTTGTAGTAAATCTCGTTGTAACTTGCTCATATATTCAACTGGCGGAACGTCCCCTACAACCACTCCCGTTTTATGGACGTCCTGGTCGATGCCTCCAAGGAGCCCTTCGTCTACTGCTATGAGTGCCCGGTGCCGTTTTGGGGCTCGCCGGCGCACATCGTGCATCACCTGACATAGGCGTGCAGCAATCACTATTGGCCCTTGGCGAAGAACATCAAGTACGAGATGTGCTACCCGTTCAACGTGCCGGAGTCGCTGGAGGATCAATGCCGCCTGCTAGTCTCGGAGGAGGACGGCAGCGTCTTCCTCTTGATCGTGGCCACCGGCAAGGCCCGCGCAGGCCGCCGCCACATCTCTGTAGTGTGCGTCAGGGGCGACGCCGCTGACGCTGACACTGACACGAGGCCGATGTACGGGTGCGTGCTCACTATTACTACCCCTCGGAGGTATGTGGGCGGCGGCACTGGCTACGCCAAGCATACTTGGACTCTGTCGAGCTGGGACTTTCCCGCCGATGTGGACATGGAAAGGGCACGGTGTTATTTGAACCCCAACGATGTGCGTGGGGACTCCAGGAGGTTCACCTGGACATCTGCATTATCAAGTTAAATGTTGATCATTAGTCTTCGCTCAATGTAATCCGCTGTCTAAGCATGTGGAGACTTCCATGCATGATCTTGCTCTATTGGAGTATCGCGCATGAATAAAAGTGTATCCATTTATGGTTTAGTCTAGAATCTTCCATGTATGAATTTTTACTACAGTACTGGTGAAAGACTTATGATGAACCATTTCTTACATATCCTCTGCCCCCTCCCAAGTCATCCTGATTTAATCCCTCCGTCTAGGTGTATAAGGGCATGGTTAATACTTAAATAGTATAGCCAACTGTTGGCTATAAGAAAGTGCCATGTCATCTGTAGCCAACATGTACAACAATGGATACTCAAAACTAATTCTTGAAGATCATTTCCTGCAAAGCACAATAAGAGTTATTTCTTCACAAGTTTTGGATGCAGGTTGAGCAGTTGAACGCTTTTGTTTGCAAAAGATACTTTTTATCTATTTCACCGGATGTTTGTGAGCTCTAGAGATGAAATAATATTCGAACAAACCTATCCAAATGAACTAACCGAGGCATCTCCATCTTAATTTTCTCTTGCAAGTCGTGCATGGTCCCTTCATCGTGAAAAATGCTCTGGCCGTCGCATTGATTTGCATGCATGGATAGCACCACCATATTTTCAAAGGAGGAGCGAGCTCTATATTTCAGCCAATGCATGCATGATTTGAGGAATTATGGTTGGGCATGCATGTAGAAAAGGGAGGAGAGTAATTTGCATGGGAGGGATTAAAGGAAGGAAGGCCAGTGGCTAGGCATTCAAAGGAGGCTGCATGCAAGATTACATGGGATCCAGATACTAGTCCCAAAATTAGTTCCTCGTTTTGCGGACATGCCTTGGTACGAGAGATTGACAAGTTAGGCCCTGTAAAAATGGATGGAGGGAGTAGTAGTACTAGTGTAGAGGGCGGCGCTGCACGGGAGTCTCACCTCTCACCCCGCTCGTGGCGCGGCAGTAAAGCCGTCATATCACAAAACCCAACCACTCCCAGTAATAAGTGGCCTGGTGAAATAAAAGGACAAGCAACCATCACATCCCTCCGTCTTTTTGAATTTCATCTCTATGCATTTACTTTCTCCGGTTCATCTCGCACACTCGATCCCTAGCTACTACTCCTAGGGCCAGTTTTTTTGGCGGCTTCCCCAGCTTTTCCCACAAGACTAGTCACAGTGGAGAGTAACAATAAGGCGCATCACTCATTTATTTGGGCTTCTAAACTACTATTCCGTCCTTGTTTATTCCTCACCATTGTAATTTGTGCTAAATTTTGACCAAAGATTTAACTGGTTTATTCCTCACCATTGTAATCCCTCCGTCTAGGTGTGTAAGTCATCTTACGAAAACCAAATAATCCCAAAACACTTAGGCGCGGTGCATTAACTTCTACCTCGTTTCTTGTTTCTTGACATATCAACCAATAAGAGATAAAGAGTGTGCATGCTTTTAATGACTTAAGATATCAAACACGACATGCAGTGGTTAGTTCATTGCATGCAATACTATTAATTACGAAATAAACATTAACGTTTCTCGTTTTCTCCTCCTCCTTGGTCACGGTGCACAGCCTAAGATGACTTACTCACCTGGACGGATGGAGTAGTGCATGAGACATGCTCTAAAATTTCATTAGTTAAATTTATGATCAAAATTTGACACAGATTACAATGGGGACCAATAAACCAGGACGGAGGTAGTAGTTATGGGATTACTAATCTAGAAGCCTAAAAGAAGCTGGCCTCGGTACTCCTACTAGTAGTAGTACTCAAGTTGGAATTCCAATTGCACGACACAACTTGTTAGGCAAAAATTCGATACAGTGGTGTAGGAAGCGGTTTGGGAATTTGCATGCCTTTCCAACCAGTGAGATACTCCGTACATAAAGTCTGACGGAGAAATAACGACAGAGAAGGAAGCTAAAAGTAAATAATCAAACGAGCATTTTTGCATTTGTTTTGCAGTGAATCGTTTCACAAGATTGACTAGTGCTGTTTTTCTACTTTTACAAAACCGCATCGTAATGTTAAAACATGCATTTGCACGCATACATAAGTAATAGTAGTACTCCTCCATCTAGGTGTATAAGTCTTCCCTCCTTGGTCACAGTGCACAACCAAAGATGACTTATTGACCGACGGGAGGGAGTAGCACGATCTGCAAGCATATATCGAGAGGCGTGTAGTGCGATAGTATATAGTAAAGTTTGTGCTATATGCACGTACTTGCAAAATGCGTCACGAATACACAAGGTTTCCAAACTTTCCCTTTACATACTTAATTAAGGACGCTAAAATTCTTGAACGCTCGGATTTATCATTTGGCGTCCCAAAACTAATGAGATCGCCTTATGAAACAAAAATTATACTCCTCCTAAAAGCCACGGGGCTCGCGGGGAGGCGCTTGCGCGCGCCACGAAGTGCCCAGTGCGCGTGCCGTTTCCCAGCGGCCGACACAACGCCTCTTCCTCAGCCTCGCAACTCGCGAGGTGCTGATTAATGACTTGCCCGTGGCGGCCAGCGATCTCACCGGCGTGGTGATCCGGCGCCAACAGATACTCCTCCTCGCTGGAAGCATGCACCCGGGCCACGTACCGCCAAGCGTAGATGAGGCGCTTGGGCCCGACTGCACTCACGGCGTCGGCACAGGCGTCCTCCGCCACCCACACGGCCTTCGGACGAGCTCACGCTAAAGAGCCAATTGCTCGACTCTCGGACGCGACATAGGCCTCCCAGGCAGCTTGTTCCGCGGTGCGCTTCTCTTCCTCGGCCTTCTTCTCCGCATCTATTTTGGCGCGCTCTGCTGGAGGCAAAGCCTCCCACAAGGCGACATCCATTTCTTTCCAAATCTCCTCAAGTCTGGGGGGCTCGGCAGGCGGTGCGGCGTTCTCCTCGTAGCGGGGAGCCGACGCGTCCTCCGGCACGCGTGCTGGCGAGATTGGGAACGCCGACGGGTCCACCTCGACGCGTCGCGGCGAGGAGCGGAACACCGACGCGTCCTCCTCGACTAGTGGCGGCGAGGAACGGAACGGCGACGCGTCGCGTCGCGGCGAGGAGCGGAACGCCGGCGCGTCCTCCTCGACTATTGGCGGCGAGGAACGGAATGGCGACGCGTCACGTAGCGGCGTGGAGCGGAACACCGACGCGTCCTCCTTGACCAGTGGCGACGAGGAACGGAACAGCAACACGTGACCGTCCGCGCGGTGCAGCGAGAGGCTCCTAGGGCTTGGGAGGGGCGATGCCATGGTGGTCGACGCGAGAGGGAGGGGGTGGAGATAGCGATGAACGTGAACGTGAGGGGAAGGAGATAGCGATGTCGTGGGAGGCACAGTATTTATAGCAAGCAATGGCACACCTACGTAAGATATGGTGAAGTTGCATCGACTAGCTGCAGGTCCAGTTGCGCCAGCGACATGCGGGCTGCACCTGCTGGGGCCCATATGTCGCTGACCCAATGCACCTGCAGCTAAGTAACAGCCTACGTGGGCATATTTGTTGGAGTAAATTATGGGAGAAGCGAAGGGGTGGAAATATTGCTGGTCACAACGGATTGGACGGCGTGGGGAGGAGAGTCATGCATGCAGATTTTTTTCACATGGGTGGAGTGGTGGGACCGCCGGAGGGAGAAGGAGAGTTTGGCAGGCATATTGTTTCCACACATGGAGAGGAAAAGATTTGGAGACGAACGGGCTTCCTGCAGGTATGGGGAACGGTTCATAATAAGTCATCTTGCATGCCGGGCTTGGTATAGTCTCAAGTCATTAAAAACATACACGCCCCACACATGTTCATATTTCAAGGTGCACTAAATTATTGCATGCGATGATTAAGTCTGGCCTTTATGGTGGTTTATTAGCTGGTTTCATGCACACGGAATAGCAAACATCTTGATGTGGCAAAGAATTAAAGAAGAGAGGGGGGTTAGAGTAACTAGTGTTCATGCATGCATTGGTAAACACATTTTTTTGTGAAGAACGACAACACTAGTTGAGTACTTCTGCAGACTTCAAAAACTATTCCACAATGTGTCAATATTCACAATGTCGAATCAATATTTTTACACTCATTATAAAACGTAGTTCTTATACTCATTATAATCAGTACTTGTAGATATTGATATTTTTAGTATAAATTTGGTCGTGGGATTTCATTGATGCCTGTCAAAGCATGGAGGAAGCAGAGCTTAGGCTTGCATTGTCGGTCTCTACATAAGTATTTCTGTTCATAATCCTGTAATTTTAGAGACTGATTGCGCTTTTGTGGTAGCGTCTCTTGCATCAGGGGACTATGACAGGTCTGCTATGCGTGACCTGAAGATGAAAGCGTTGAGCATCTCGAAGTTGATCAACAATCTTCAATTGTCAAAGATTAGCCGTCATTCAATAAGGTGGCACACTTAATCGCTAAGTATAGCTTTGACAATAGATTAGATGGTATTCTTGTAAATAACGTGCATACAATGTGGTGAATATTGTATCGAATGAGTGTACTGGTGTGGCTGGTTAATTAAAATAAGGTGGTGTTCAAAAAAAAGTATAAATTTGTCAAACACTTTGCAAATGGTTGCCGGGAGTAAAAAGGACTAGAGGGAGTATCATGCATGTGGAGTAGGCAAAACAAATTGCTTGTCTAAAAAAAGGCAAAAAAATGCTCATTTATAGCCAGTCGAAGTCTCAAAGGGCGCGACCGCGCGAGGGAGGCTAAGATCGTGGGAGGCGCGACGTTTGACGGAATTAAGTGAAGTTACATCCACGCAAGCATGTCGTGCGTAACAGGCGAAGCTATACCGTCAGGCCTACGATATGGGTCTAGTAGACATGACATCTAGTGGGTCCCGCATAGTTCTCGAGAACTCTTTGGGGGCTTGCAACTGTTTATCCACCGGGCAAGCCAGCAACCCCATGCTGTTCACACTCCCTACTCATCCCCGTCTTCTACCTTACAACAGTTCGCTCCCAGTCGTCCCGTCCTTTCACATTAGTTTGCTCCCAGTTTGTTTTACGGGGTACAACAGTTCAACTTCTCCTAATCCTCCTCCAAAATCCATGGCCTCCCAAATCTCCATGGTCGCCGCTGAGTACCGTGTTAGAGCCATCACCGCCATCAGTTCATCGTCATCTACACACGTGGATCCGAGACGGTGAAAGCATGGCTTGCTCGCTTCCCTACGCATGTTCAACAGTTCAACGGATGAGTGGGTCATTGGGCTAGATGTTGAGTACACCACAATCTCGGGACGAGAGAAGGATCTAAAGGACAAAGAGAGGAAGAAGCCCGCCGTGATCCAGGTTTGCGTACATAACGCTTTGCTTGGTCTACCACATATGCCATGCCGACGTTGAGTGCCGGGATTTTAAGAACTTCCTCAAGGACAAAAGAGTGAAATTCGTTCAGTAGGCTTTAAGAACGACAGTGGACGTCCTGCGTCGGATAGGTCTCATTGTAGGCCAGTCCTTCGATCTCCGTAAGGCAAGCACGGTGTCCTCCTCTCAACCTTCAATGCTGACCCTGGCAGCGCCATGATTGATCCTTCAGACGCTAAACCGAAGAAACCTCATCATGAGTTTCATCATGCATGGGAGTCGAAGACATTAGATGAAGATCACATCCTGTACGCAGCAATGGATGCCTACCTTTGTTTAAATATCTACAAGGGTTGGATGAAGAAGCAGAGCCCAGTGTCCGGTTCATGGAAAGAAGCGTCGGCGAAGAGGAAGAGGAAGAGGGACGAGGACGGAGTCGAGGACGTGGACTCGGACTCCGAGTAGGTGGCAGTGCCGTCGCTCATGCTGGTTCTACTGTAGTGTCAAGCGGACTAGTTTCTTAGTTTATTTTCAAGGGTGTGTTGTGCTGAGGCCCCAGCATAACTATGTTTATGTTCTTTCTCGTTATTTGAACTCTTTAGTACGTACAGTAGTACTAGTACCATGTCTTTGTCGGTGTTCTGGGAACGGGGGTCCCCAGACTTGCCTGCCTGTGGCCTGCAGCGTGGCTCAAAGGAGGGGCCCATCACGGCCCATCTTCATCAACACAAGCTCAAGACCCTCGCGAGGGGCCAAGCCTCACGGGGCGGACGACAGGGAGCTTCCTCAAGCACGGCCTCGTCAGGCTGGCTCGCGAGGAGGCGGAGAGATCAAGGCGGGTACCTCACGAGGTGCCCATGATGCAAGCCATGACGACCAAAGGGCGCCCGGTGGCGCCAGCCAGCAGTGTCCTCCTTTCCTCTTTGGTGCAAAGGGAGCAAGCGCAGGCGAGAGCATCAAGCAAAGGCGTCCATTTCGGTGCAACAAGACCAAGACCAGTCCAACGGTAGGAAGGAAGTCATTGTGGAGCCCAAGACGGCGTCACCACCAGAGCCTTTGACAGGTGAGGACCAACTTTAGTCAGGATAAGTGTACCAGATGTTCCCCTTCAAAATGGCCAATTGTTGGCGCCCTTCCCGCTCAATATTTGGGAAGAGGCCCAGGGCCTTTGCATATAAATAGGACTAGCCGCCCACAGGGTAGAGGGATAGGCATGAGTAGCTAGAGGCAATCTGGAATCAGAGAGAGAGAAGGCGACTGAACTCCCCCTAGCAGTTCATCACCATCAGCCCAAGAGGTAATCCACCACACCACAAACTAGAGTAGGGTATTACACCACAATGGTGGCCTGAACTAGTATAAACCATGTGTCTCTTGTGCTGTTCCTTTCGTAGTTTAGATCCCAGCGAGGCGGCGGGGTGCAGGTAGGTAGAGAGCGAGATTCCGCGCGCACCCCAGTGTTCGAACCTCAAGGGTCTGCCGGAACCCGAAATCCGACATTTGGCGCGCCCGTAGGGGTGCGCCGGATCCACCTTTTGCCACTTCGTGTCCCGTCGCATCATCATCATCATGTCCGCGACCAGGCGGCAACCCCGTCCTGGGCGGCTTGGCCGCCCACGCAGAGCCGCCGCCTCGAGCGACCCCATGCCCTGTGCAGCTCAAGGGTCCACAGTGGCGCTGCGGGCCGGGCGACGCAGACAAAGCTGAAAACTCTCACGCTGGCAGCGCGGGTCGGCAGCGAGGGCCTCCAACCACGCCGCGGCTGCAACGCCGCACACCCGCCGAGCAAAGGCGAACTCGAGGGCCGTGCTCACGGTGGCCCGGAGCTACTGCCGGTGCAGGTTCTTTGGAAGGCGGCCGTGACGTGCTGCTAGAGTGGGTGGCAGAGCTCCTGGGCTTTGCCGCCTCGGGGGCTCACCCCTTCTCCACCCATCTCCTACCTCAGGTCCAGGGCGGCCCGCGCGAGGGCTCCACCAGCGACCACGGGTTCCAAGGCTACTCCAACACCAGCGAAGCTGTCGGCACCGGGCCCGCAGCAGCGCTGCCTCCGCTCCCGGCCAGCGAAGAAGGACTCGCCGCGACCCCCGGCCCCAGTGGGCGCGCTCACCCCTGTGTGGGTGCCTCAAGCAGAGCAGCATGGCACGCGGAGCACTATGGAGCGGCCTTCGGGATGACGGCCCCAGAAGAATACGTGCCCCATATGATGGACCAAGGGCACCAGCATGAGGGTGAACAAGGCTCGCTCCTCAGCCCAAGCTGGGGGGACAAGGCGACAGAAGCTGAGCTCTTCCAGGAGCCTCGTGAAGGCCCCACCGGCCACGCTAGAGGCGACGATTACCGGGTACCACTAATTCCTCAGGAGCAGGCATGCGTTAATCATGAATCGCAAGAGGTGCAGGTCGCCACAGCGAGCGGCTGCCCCGTTCCCGCAGTCTCCTACCCCTCGGGAGGAGGGCGTTGGGGGCTGTAGGAGAGGGGCCGAGATCCGGCATCACCACCGCGGCGTTCGGAGCAAGGAGTCCTCAGGAGGTAGGCCCTCTGCTGGGGAGGTGCCTCAGGGCCTGCCCCTGGCGGAGGACCCGTGGTCGTCGGGGGAACCGCTGGCGACCGCTCTACCCCATCGGCGGCGTCCTGGTTTCCGGTCGTCGTTGATGGCACTAGAGTGCGGTGCAAGGTGGGGCCCTCGTCTCGCGATATGAAGCAAGGCCTAGTGCCTGTGAAGCTCGCCGCCCCGTGACACTCTCACGTAATAATGAGTGGGGCTGTACACGCCCCGGAGTCTCAGGGGTGCCGGCCTCAGGCCCTGGGGCTCCCTCCCACGCCCAATGGCAGCACTTAGCTCCGCGCTGGTGAGAAGACGTCCAAGACTAGACTAGGTGCCGGACGCGGCCTTTTTTGGTTTGCTTTCATTGCTTTTCCCTTTGGTTGTCACTTTCCCCCGCTGGATTTAAGTTGGATTCGAATTTGAGATTTGCGTGTGTTTGGGGAAGGGGGTGTTTAGTCTCGTTCGAGCAATCTCTCGCGTTCCGGTCACCGCTTTGCCTCAACTGCCTCCCCTCGTGAGCCCCTCGCGAGCCAGGTTGGGCCTAGCTTGCGTGTAGCCCAGACTGCCGCACCGCATCCTCTCGGGAAGCTTTTACTTCAGATCCTACGGGTTCGACCGGGAGACACTCGAGACGCCACAGCCCTCCACAGGCTATCTCGGGGCCTGCGCGGGACAAAGGTAAACTAGCCAGCCACTTGGCACAGGCGTACGGGTGATATAGCATCTACTAATACGCAGAACACAAGTTTTACATGAAGGACTCCCCCTCCCAAAATGCTCTCACAACCGTCAGGGCAAAACCTGAGTTCTATTCATGCAGGAAACATGAACGGTGCGTAGTCAGTCGGATAAATCCCCCAATGCATCCTCAGGGGCACCTCATGAATTGTCGCTGGCGTCGCTGGCCTCGCCGTCGCTCTCTGCATCGTCACCAACGGCGTCAGGGTCGTTCACCACGCCGCCTTCATCAGCGGCCACGATCACGCCATCATTATGCAGCGAAAGGCCACGACAAGGGCGTCCACGTTGTCCTCCACCCGGCGCCCGAGTCGTCCCGGACGGCACCGGGCGATGGCGGCGTCAAAAGTCGAAGTGGGGTCCATATCCGGAGATGGCTGAAGACGCGAAAAAAGCGCGCCCGAGCAGGGCGCGCTCCTCTCCTCCACCAACCTGTTGGCTTCGACCGAGCGCACCTCCACCGAAGTCACCATGTCGGTGAAGAACTGAAGGTTGCCGGCGTAGTTAACTGCGTGCGGCTCGCCAACAGCCGCCTCGCAGATGTTACCCAAGGCTGTGTTGGCTCTCTCCCGGAGCGTGGTGAGCATGGGGCCGTGCTCATACTCCAGGATCCGCCACTGGCGTATCTCGTCCGCATTCTGTCGCGCGACGGCCTCAGCCTTGTCCACCCGTTGGCGAAGAAGAAGCACCTCGGCACGGGAGGTAGTTAACTCCTCCTGCGCCACCTCAAGGGCGGCCCGAAAAGCATCGGCTGCGCGTCGCTTCCTCCTGCTTGGCCCTCAAGGCAGCGGTCCTACCTTCGGCCTCAGCCCGGATCAACCCCAGCCTTTCCTCGAACTCGCACTCGAGGTTCAAGCGCGCCGTCGCCACCCGACGCCCGACCTCCTCCAAGACACGGGCCTCCCGCACAGCGACATCATCCTCCGCCCTCGTCACCAAGCGCTCCCTTGTTTCCAGGCGTTCGTACTCGCGTGCGCGTTCGGCGGCTTCCAGTGTCAGCGCCTCCTCCCGCTTCTGGAGCTCTGCTGGGTCGCCTGAGGCCACCCTCATCAACGTAAGGGCCGTCTCGTGCAGCTCCACCTGCTCCTCCAATGGCGGCATCGAGCCGAGAGTTCCGCGCCCGCTCCTCCGCCGCCTCTGCCGCCCGGTCAGCTTCGAGCCTCTTCAACGACCCGAGAACGGACCTCCGAGAGGCCCGGCCAGCGCCTTGGCCTCCTCATCGTCAAGATCACGCTGATGGCGCGCAAGGGCGACAACCGCCTTCAGCTCGCGCCTCTCCGTGGCCAGGCGCAGGCCCTCAGCCTCGAGGCGCGCGTCTTCATCGACGAGCTCTTCACCAAGCAGGCTCACCGCATCAGCCGCCCTTCGAAGAAACCCTTGGCAAAGAGCGCGACGCTCCCGGGCGCGCTCAAGTACGTCTTCCACACCATCGTCCGCCCCAGGCGAGCGCCGAGGGCCACTAATCAGCACTCCCCTCGGGCAGGGCTGGCTGGCGCCCTCGCCACGGCCGGCACGCCTCGCCAAGCCCGCCAGAGCCAGCCCATCCCCCAAAGAAGAGCACAGGGAATGCCTCAGCCAATCACGGTCGACGACCAGGCGAGAAGCCCACGGTAGGCTGGCTATGCCACGAGAAGGCTCGCGAAGGAGGGTCGCGAGGCGCACGGGGACGCGATGTGCCTCAGGATGGCTCGTCTCTCCGGCCGGCCTCACCACGAGGGCTCTGCTGCTCGGAGTGCTCGAAGACGGCGGAGAGGGCGGAGCCCAGGGGGATGGCTCCTCAGCCATCTCCGTGAGCTCGGCGGGAAGGGCCCTGCGGAGCAAGGATCAATAAAAGCAACAGAAGAATCAGGAGCCAGAAAAGGGGAACGCTTACTCATTGGTGGCGAAGTACTTCCTGCGCTTCAGCAGGCGACAAGGGTAATCGTCGCCCAGGGCTTCCCTTCTCTTCCGGAGAGCCTCAAAGTCCACGCTGAAGACAAGAGTTGAGCGCAGGGGTCAACTGCTGACGAGGAAGGAGCGTCGAGGCGACCAGCGTGGGTGCGTCTACGATGCACGCGCCGGTCACCTCACCAAGAAGAGTAATCGGGGCCCAGGGCCTCGGCCGCAGAGCACCACGGGCAGCTGCTCGCCACCCCCAGCCGCGACAGCCTGGGCCTCAGGAGCTGCTCCCTCAAGAGCGCCGCCTGGCACCGTCACCCCTGCGGAGGCCCCCTCGGCCTCCAGCGGCTCGTGCCTCCCTTCTCCGCCACTCGAGGAAGAGCCGCCATGGCCGACTGGAAGGGCAGTCACCCCCACCGGGTTCTCGCGAGACCCCATGAGGCCCGCGGGGCGCAGCCCCCATTCGTCGAAGCTGGGCATCGGCTTCACAAAGTCACCCCTGCTTGAGCAAAAGTACAGCAAAGCACCCCCTTGCCGGATGCTGCCAGGGGTGGGGTCCCCAGTCAAGACCAAGAGCACCTTCCTCAGCGCTTCAGGCGTCAAGTCCTCCTCCTGGAGCCTCATGCGGTCTTCACGCCCGCTGAAGGCCCACATCCGGCGGGAATGGCGCTGGAGAGGGGCAATGCGGCACAACAGGAACTCCTTCACCACCTTGGGCGCCCGTCACATCGGCGCCCTTAGAACGCTGGCCGGCCAGACGACGGCGAGTCGGGGCTCGTGGAGCGTCTCCTGCCCCAACTGAATTGGGGACAGCGGGTGATGTTGGCTCCGACAGCGAGGCTGGGCACCCCCATGTCCATCTGACAGCCACCGCTCATGGAACCTGTGCGCGGCGGAGGAAGGCTGAAGTCGATCCACAAGCCGCTGTTTCAGATGCAGCAATGAAGCTCACACACCCCGAACATTGGGTGGGGTCAACAAGGCGCAGAGAGAAGAAGTGGCGCAGCAAGGCAACTGAGTGAAGGATGCCCATCATCGCCTCGCAAACAAATGCAAAGACCGCAAGAAGAGTGATGGATTTCGGACCCAAGTGCATCATATGGATCTGATAGTGGGAGAGCACAACATTGAAGAAATCAGAGAAGGGGGGAACTAGCCCCGCCCACAGGGCATCGGCAAAATACCAGACCTCAGTGATTATCCTGTCGATGGAGAATTGGGACGCGGGCCAGGCCATCGTCCGCCCGCATTCGTTGAAGATGGTGGCCAAAGCCGAGCTGACCTTGCCCAGGCCCTCTCGATTGAGTATGATTGACCGATCGACGGCGGGGGCCGCCGACGGCCAGCGGCGAGGTGGAGGCACATGCTTCTTCCCTCTTCCCTTCTTCGTCGGGGGCCATGGCAGCGGAAGGGGGGAAGGTTTGAGATTGGATTGGGAGCGAAGCTGGAGTTTGAGAGGAGGAAGAGTGGGGACGGTCGAGCAGCGGAAAGGGAGCGGCTGTGCGGCTACGAGTCCGCTTAGCATGGCACAAAATAAGGAGGCGTGGGGAACAGTGCCCACGTCCAATAAACCGCCACGCTGGCGCCCAAGGTCAGAGGCTGTTAGGGGCTCATGGTGCCAGACTTGCCCCTTCGCCTCTGCTCGGCCAAGTCCGGGCGCCTTGGGCTGGGCTCTGTCGCTGCTCGGGAACGGGGTCCCAGACTTGCCTGCCTGCGGCCTACAGCGTGGCTCAAAGGAGGGGCCCATCACGACCCATCTTCATCAACAGCTCAAGACCCTCGTGAGGGGCCAAGCCTCGCGGGGCGGACGACAGGGAGCTTCCTCAGGCACGGCCTCGTCAGGCTGGCTCACGAGGAGGCGGAGAGATCAAGGCGGTGTACCTCACGAGGTGCCCATGACGCAAGCCATGACGACCAAGGGCGCCAGGCGGGCGCCAGCCCGTGCAGTGTCCTCCTTTCCTCTTTGGTGCAAAGGGAGCAAGCGCATGAGAGAGCATCAAGCAAAGGCGTCCATTTCGGTGCAACAAGACCAAGACCAGTCCAACGGCAGGAAGGAAGTCATTGTGGAGCCCAAGCCGGCGTCACCACCAGAGCCTTTGACAAAGCGAGGACCAACTTTAGTCAGGATAAGTGTACCAGATGTTCCCCTTCAAAATGGCCAATTGTTGGCGCCCTTCCCGCTCAATATTTGGGAAGAGGCCCAGGGCCTTTGCATATAAATAGGACTAACCGCCCACAGGGTAGAGGGATAGGCATGAGTAGCTAGAGGCAATTTGGAATCAGAGAGAGAGAAGGCGACTGAACTCCCCCTAGCAGTTCATCGCCCCGGCCAAGAACAGACCCTCGCGAGGCTGTTCTTCCTTGTATTGTTCATCACCATCAGCCCAAGAGGCAATCCACCACACCACAAACTAGAGTAGGGTATTACACCACAATGGTGGCCCGAACTAGTATAAACCCCGTGTCTCTTGTGCTGTTCCTTTCGTAGTTTAGATCCCAGCGAGGCGGCGGGGTGCAGGTAGGTAGAGGGCGAGATTTCGCGCGCACCCCAGTGTTTGAACCTCAAGGGTCTGCCGGAACCCGAAATCCGACAGTCTTACTACTGTTCTTCTTGCAGTTGGTACTACTGCTCGTATCTTCGTGTTCCTACTATACGTAATACGTTCGTACTAGTAGTATAATTTGGGACAGTCGATTTGTGAAAGAAGTTCGACGGAGCGAAGGAAGAAGACGGCAGAAGAGGTGGAAGAAACCCTTCTAGCCATCCATGTTGCATCAAACGGCTCACATGAGTCGACCGACCCAAATTGGTCCTTCAGATTGCAGGATCCACATGGCATTCAAGGTCTCGAAGGTAGATTCCGCGTCCGCACCCAGTTTGCGGGCTCGACGCGCGCGCGACCGGCTTCCGCCGCGACAGCCACCATGCGCGCCTCCTCCGCGCGGGCGGAGACGACAATGACACGCTAGTTCCTCCTCGCCGGCATGCTGGAGCACGCGCTCGTCCTCCTCTTCGTACGCTGCGTGCATAGACGCGGCTCCACCAGCTGCTCGCGTGCTTGGAAGCGTGGCGACATCGCGAGGAGGGACTGCAGACGATGTGAGCGGGCGAGCCTTCGGCTTCATGGCACAGGGATGGCAGCGACACGGCGGTGATGGGCGAGAAATTGTTGGCCGGAGCAGGCAGGCGCCGGCATGCGCAACGGAGGCGGCGGCATATTGACGAGTGCGTTGTGGGAGCTTACTTTAGTTTTATATATAAGGTTGGTCAAACTTAAAATAAAACCATACTAGTACACATAAACATTAGACTTAGGCAGCGCTTTTATTAGTTAGTACCACAACCACGATACGGAATCCTGTGCAAGCGCGTGAACCGCGTCAGCGGTCGATCGAGCAGTGCGTCACCGTGTCGCTTCGAAGGACATCCACGAACCTTTTTGCGTGTGTGAAAACAATCCTCGAATATTACTCAACTTTTTCTGTGAAAGTTCTTGACGCTGCAATATTTCCATATATTTGAATTTAGCTCCAGTTCGTGTTTATTTGGATTTGGACGTTTTAGGTGCGCCCTAGTTTTTTTAATACTGATTTTGTGTGTGTGACTGAGAGAGAACGTGTGTATGTGTCCATATGTGTGTTGTGGTGGAAGGGCAATGTGGAGACGGTGTGCGTGTGATACAAGCATAGAGAGGTGTGAATGTGCAAATGATCATGCATGAGTGAGACATAGACAGATGCCGATACGTTGTGTATACATGAGAGAACGGTCTTCTAGTTTACTTGTGTGTGTGTGAGAGAGAGAGAGGGAGAGAGACAGAGACAGAGAGAGGAGCATCCGTAACACAACAACCATATCTCTTGATTCGTCTGTCCCTCGCACGGTCGCATGCAACACATGCATCAACGTGCAAATTTTGACACCCTCACCCGGCCCCTGCCCACTTCAAGGCCCGCACAATCTCTTCGTGAATACCCATTTCTCTCCTTAGGTTTGTTTTCTCTCAATATCTGACACACACAGAGAGAGAGAGAGAGATGGAGAGACACACGCAACACAACACACACACACACACACACACACACACACTCCCCCGAGCACAAAATTCATCCCCATCCAAGGTTATACGGCGACCACTCTCGCTTGTGCTTCTTTGCACCCCAACATGCACAACACCTCAATCTTCAAAGAGGGCAACGAGCAGATTGAAGACGGCGACCACACCGCGCTAGAGAATGCGGGGTCATTTGGAAGCAGGGTGATGTGACGACGGCTGACTGACTCCTGCCCCCACCCGCTCTCTCTTGCACAAAATTACCAATCCCGCTCTCCCCCGCACAAAATTGTCAATCCCTCAACCCACGAGATCCTTCCCCTCTCGTCCATGTTTTTCCAGCTCTCTCATCAAACATGTTGTCTCTTCTCCTTCCACGTATACAGAATCCAGATGCACACGCATCTCATGTATATTACATGTATGCATCTTTCTCACAGACCTAACTTCTTCCTCTCTCTTTCTCTCTCTATCTCTATCTCTCTGTCTCATTAGGTTTTTCTCCTACTCTTTCGTCCACATACATACAATCTTTCCCGCCCTATCTGCTCCATCTTCAAAAGCTCTCTCTGCACGTTTCATTCACACATTGGGATATAATGTTGCTTCTATAATGGCTGATGTAGAGTTATGATTGTTTTTGTTGCATCCTACAAAGTAATAACTATGAAATGCATTTAGATTCTCATTTGACTGGGATTATGTGAGTTTGAGCATGTTGTGAAGTACTATAGACCTTGTATACATCTTGGGATTCTACAATGATTGTAACTATTGAATTGTATAGACCATTACATTCGAAGTCAATAGCCTAATATATTTATTTCACAATTTCAACAAATGATTAGTTCACTACAAACTAAGAAAACAAATGTGTACTCCCTCCGTTTTTATTTAAGTCGCGTATTAGCATTGGTCAAAGTCAAGTTTTGTAAACTCTCGAAAGCTTATAACAAAAAATGTTAACATATACAATAACAAATAAATACCATTAGATTCATTATTGAATGTACTTTCACATCATACATATTTGTTATGGTAAATGTTTATATTTTTCTACAAACTTGGTCAAACTTTAGGAAGTTTGACTTCGGTCAAACCTAATATGCAGAGTTTACTACTACTACTCGCTAGTTGCTTAGCCGAATCACTCAACACGCCACACGGGGAGTCCAGTTTCACAAAAGTTTGAGGTCGGCGAGAAAATCTCCCGCGACCCTGATTCGAGCAGTGGGAAGTTACCATCATAGCCTTCGGAACATGCCTACGGATGACACTTGGTAGAGGGCTGTTTTCGTAACTTCAGGTTCACCCTACCCAGCCAACCCCACCCTGGCACCCGGATTAGTACACCTGAATACTTCCCAATTTCTATCCCCACCGCAAAATAGACTTCTCCACGGCACTGCAGCCTTCGTGCTCCTCCCCTTTACGTCAGCGCACTCGTCCACCGCAGTGCATCTGCCTCATCAACGACCTCGTACGCCGCACTGGAGCCGGGCCACCGTCGTCGTCGTACACAGAGCCTCTTCCTCGGCATCGTCTTCCACGGTCTCGGATCTGCTTCCCGGAAGCCGACGCCAAGAACAAGAGTACCACCGTCGTAGACAACAAACTGACTCCCGTTGCCGACCATGACTAACAGAGGCTGCCGCGACCATCGTTCTCCTCCTTGATTGGTAATGTGTGTATTGAATCACTTAGCAGTACATGTGCAGTTCCAATTTTGTTCATACCTACCCTTCAATTTTCTGGGTGCTATTGTTCCCGTAAAAGTAATTGGTTATAGCCTCCATTGTCCAACAGAATATCAGCTTGTAATTGTGCGTCGCTCCTGTATCGCGCTGTGCTTGGGTAGGTTTTTCATCTACAACCAGTAGTGTGGCAAATGATGGAAAGGTTTTTAGAACTAGCAAGATGCCCATGTGTTGCACACATCAAGATGCATTTGTATGAGTAGTTTATCTTGTTGGAGATGCTCTAACATGGCAGAAGAGTGCTTTAATGTTGCCCACAATATGCGCGAGTATTACTAGTAGTATATTTTTCTTGCCATGTTGAGATTTTAAAACTACGAGTGCGAACATGCAGAGGAGCAATGAAGACCAAACACGGGATATTCGGGACATCTTCAAGGAGCGTGGCAAGTTAAAGAGGAGCTGCACCGAACCTGTAAAACAAGCTTTGGTAAGTAACACCCTTTCAATTACTTTCATGTAGCCTCGTGTTCTTCGATGTGTATATGTTGTAGTTTCTGTTTCTCTTAAGCGTGGTGTTCTTCGATGTGTAATAAGAAGAGTCTTAATCGTCCTAATGCTTTCGTTTTTAGCTTGATGTAGGAAGTGGGTGTTCTCACCTTGTAGTCTATTTTTATTTATTTTTTCCTTTTGAATTCACTTCTCCGAGTTTTGTTTATCTGGATTCTACTAAATGTATCTAGGTTGCTCTGAGTATTGATCTAAAAAAGAAGTAACTTCATGTCAGGATGCAGTTCCTGCGAGGAGGGAAATATGGTCAACCTCGAGATCATGTTTCCAAAATGAGGCTAGATTACACACAAGGTGCCAGTTCCCTAATGATGCTGGATTAGACACAAGGTGCAAATTCCCAGATGATGCTGGATTACACACAAGCCAGGTGGAGTCGTCAGTTGTTCGTGTCCTCGTGGCATTAGTAAAGGCAGAAAGAAAGCGTGCAGTAGCCCTTGAGAATGTAGCTGAGTTCCTGAAGAAGTGAAAAGAGAAATCAGATGCTCTCTTCACCCAAGCCAAAGAAGAGATGGAAGAAGCCAGAAATAAGCTAGCAGAGGCAGAGCAGGCTAGGCGTCTCCTGCTATCTAAAACTGTTGTCAATACAAAATTTCCTTCATAATAGCTAGGTTCAAATGTTTATCCAACAAGATGCTGTTGTGATGTCCGTGCATCTACCGATGTGGCACAAAATGTTTTTACGGGTCATGTAATAATAGCAACTACTTCCCAAACAATAATGCATTTAAGCATTGGACATGGTATAGTTCACGCGCAAGCCCGACATTCCAAGTTCAACTTCCACATCAAACTCATGTTCACAGATATCTGCACATTCATATATAATGTCCACAACCATGATTCACTTCAAAGCCAAAAAAAATGTGAGGAGAGTTATAGATAAAGAAAATCCTCTACTAGTTCCTGCTACCAGTGCGAGCACAACAAGTCAAGACCATGCGTAAATTAATTATATTTTAGTCATTTTTCGTGTTCTAAAATGCCTGACGGCTCGCGGAAGGACGTGTTGTCGGCACACGTGCGGATTAAATGAAGGCAGGCGGGGCAGTCTTAAGCTGGTTGCATGCGGCGAGGAGGCGTGCTCAGCCGGGCCTGCAGCGAGTGCGGCCCTCTTGGCCGGCGCGCCGGTTCAATGCCTGCGCTATGAGAGATCGCGTCCGTGTCAGAGCAATCACTCCCTCCAGTCCTTCTCTGTTTGGGTATGACAAAATCTCGTTTTCCATTCACATTTTACAAGTAAAATTCATGGACAAACTTTGACCCAAAGTACGAAGGGGACTAGTAAACCAGAATGGAGGTAGTAGTTTTTTTAATCAAAGAAGGGTTTCCCCTTCCGATTTTCATTACTGAAAACTAGCATCTAAATCTAAACCATAGTGTTTGCCCTAGAACTACCAGGTTCAACATCTCGCAACATAAACCCATACAACCTCCATCGCAAAAGAAAAACCATACAACCATACGCCAAGGAGGTACGTAGTACTATGAATTCCATTTTCGCTCCATACCAATCGTTCTAAAAACTACTTACTACTTGTAACACGCCATTGAAAATCGGAACTCTTAACCCCGCTAAAAAACGATATTTTAAACGTGGCTACTCGATCTGGCAACCGGCGAGCCACCGCGCTCCAAGTCGTTCACCGTGGTCCCGACCATCAACTCCCTCTGAGATCAAATTATCACGCGAGCTGACTATTCCTAAAAAGGTGCTCCACCACGTACCCGGTACCCGCGAATGCAGCAATCGTGCGCCTAGGGTTTTAGGGTTTATTTGTTAACATCGCCTTTACGTAACACTCATGTGTGCAAGACAGCGCGCGTGCGCCTCTTCTCTTCGTATATGTACTACACCGTTTGTCTGGTGTCCAAAAAATTATAATAACTACTAGCAATGTGCCAATGCGTTGCCACACGATCAAAGTAGATTAATACAGTGGCGGAGCTAGATGCAGATTACGCCTGGGGCTGTGCTATGTTGAGTGATAAACTTCTATGATTTTCTATGGTTTGCATGAAGAAATTATAAAGGAAGTTGCTTCTAGGCCTGGGGCTATAGCCCTAGCTGCCCCAGGCCTGTCTCCGCTACTGGATTAATACATATTCACCGATTTGATAGAAAAAAAGTCTAGCTTTGAAATACATATATCACTAAAAATATGTTATGTTTCACTCAAAATATATTCCTTTGGCGGTTTTGATGAGATAAGGGAGGAATGTTGTTGGTTTCAAGATTCGAGAAGTGCTATATGTCTAATTTCTACTCTTACTAGCAAGATGCCCGTGCGTTGCATGGAACATCAAGATCTTGTGGGATAAAATGATGAACGAGGGAAGGCCTTATCTGCAAATGTGGTGAAGAGTGCGGATAAATTGCCATATTTTTCTTCCTATCTGTCACATATAAATCAGACGACCTACATTGCAGGATGGCAGGCCCACCATCATCACCAACTCTATTTTTTATCCCTACTCTTATAATAAGCATTGTCGGTGATGATCGTGTGCCTGCCATCCTGCAATATAGGCCGTCCGATCTATATCCCATGATAGGAAGAAACTATGGCAATTTTGCAAAAAGATACCCACACCCCTCTCCACATTTGCAAATAAGGCCTTCCCTTGTTCATCCTTTTCCCCCACAAGATAAACTACTCATACAAATGCATCTTGATGTTCCGTGCAACGCATGGGCATCTTGCTAGTTGTTGCAAAAAGCCCATGTGTCTATGAGAGAGAGGGAGAGTGGAGGAGGACGGAGTGCATGTGTGACAAAGACACAAGGAGTGTGTGTGCGGTAGGTATCAACTTAAAATGAGGCGATAGTGTGTGTGTGCACGATCGAGAGGGCGTGTCTCAAGAAGGGAAGAAAAATCTACATAGATACAAGGAGCGGGAGAGAGACATGTACGCGATGGTGGAAGAACGAGTGTGCGGGTGTATAAACCTATCTAGAGGCTAGCTAGTCGCTAAATATTTGTGAGATAAATACGAGTCGGGGTGCGAAAGCGAGAGTTTTGTGTGTGTGAGAGAGAGACGGTAGTCGGGAAGGGGAGTGGAAGCAGGAGTTGTGTGTGTGTGTGTCTGTGTGAGAGAGAGAGGAGACGGTAGTCGGGGTTGTCTGATCGGTAAACAAATGAATAATGTCAGTCTGGGATGGAGACGAAAAGGAGACCGCAACAAATGTTGTGTCTACAGGAGAGATAGAGAGAGTAATTTTAGTGGTATGAGTCATATGTAGAGACATATAGGGTGTGTGAGAGAATCCCATAGAGAGAAAGACAAAGTGAAAGACGAGTGGAGACTGTGTGTTTGGCGGTGAAAAAGAAAGCTTAGGTACCAAGTGATACCAGAGAACAGTAGAGACGTGAGAGATAATGAAAACCGTGTAATGTATAATGATAGGGAGAGTGTGACACTTCTCAAGGGAGACGTCGAGAGACCATGTTTGCGAGGATAGGAGCAACATGAAGTGAGCGTGCGGGTGAGCTGGAGAAAAGAGAGTGATAGCTACACGAAGGAGCATGCATGCGAGAGAGATGGGCGTGAAAGGAGTGAACAAAAAAGGGATTCAAATATTTGAATTGAGATGATGATACATGTAATCCATACTCGAACCAAAATTGATCTATCAAACATGCATACTCATATGAATTCACGCACATCTATGTTATTTAATATGTAGATATTACTGATCCATACATTTTAGTAGAACATAATTTGTTTTTTTTCTAATTCAACCTTAAGATTTCGAGATCGTTGCATTCGTAAATCATATTATACATATAAAGGAGCAGAATTCTTTGTTGTGCTTTTGAAAGTATATATAAAAAATGATGTATATAAAATATAATTCCAATTGAAAATGGATCCCGCACGAAAAAAATAGAATACAAACGGGATTCAATTGAGTTGGCACGGTAAACATGCACTCTGCAAAATTTGAACGAAGCGGGGAAAGTCGCAGAATAACATGAAACCAAAATCTGCGAGATGGAAATCACTACTGCCTATCCCTGCCACGCAAAACCTATCTGCTAGATTTCTATAGGTTTCGATAGGGGTAGGTTTGTAATTACACCCAAACGCGCCTCTCACCCGGATTCATACACTGTTGGTGGCAAAACACAGTGTGTCCTCGGCCGAAATTGACTCCCTCCCCGTTTCATATTCATACACGGTGGGCGCCAAAAACAAACTCTCGTCGGCAAATATTCGGTGTATGCGAGATTACCGTCCTATCCCCAACCGACTAGTGTTGCTGTGATGTAGTAGAAATTTGAAGCAGGGCTAAGTTTGTAAATTTCAGCGCATTTGAGACAAGCGGCCTCGAATACATGGTCCCCCCTTCCTCTCTACCTCCCTTTTCCCCATTCGTACTCCGTGGGCGCCAAAACACCCTCTCCACCCCACCCTCCTCCGTCCGCCGCTGTCCGCCACCCCATCCACCGCCGTCCTCCTCCACCATGCCGGAGCTAATACCCCGACGCCACCGTCCATTACAAGAGATCGACCTCTCTCATCCATGGCTGCGGACTGGGATCCTTGCATCCCGTCCTCTCGCTTCATCCCCGCCGTCGTCCACCTTGCCGGCGCCGCTCCTACGACCGTCTCGTCCACCGCGCCCCACCGCCATCGTCTACCCTCCTAGATCTGCTTCCACGCGGCCGACAACCATCACTACCGCAGCACCATCAAATTCTCAGTAGATGCATACATGGCGCCGCACCAGAGGTGGTACTCTTTCATACCTGCTCAACTTATTTATCGCAGCAAGAAAATAGACCGCCACTGCTTTACTCTGATTTCTTGTCTTGGTTGCGAAGTTGCCTTTGTCCGGTTTGCACCTTCAGATCCGCCATGCCACACTCAACACCATACTCCCAATGCTTATGGTTTTCCCCTTTTATCCACACTAGTTAAATCACAGTAGCCTAAATTTCAAAATTGGGTCAGTCGATTTTTCAGAGCTCGCCGGAGTTCGCCGGTGCGATCGAAGGGGCTCGGGTGGGGACGGTGGTTGTGGGGGGCGGTGGTGGGGCCTCGTCGAACGAAGAAAACTCGATGCAGGTGGGGGCGGGGGTGGGGGTGGCGGAGGAACACAAGCGGTGTGTAGCGACCCGACCCGAATGGATCAAGTCTCTGTGCTTAAGTGTCATCCCTGGATCGGTATGCTGACACACACAGTACTCGAGGATTTATAGCAGAGGTAAATCACATGTATAAATAATGTAAATACTATTACCTCAATCCAAATAGCGGAAGTAACAAGGTTCTGGATTCCCATCAACACCAACGACAAAGTTGAGTGTAGAAATTGTAACCCTAACGTATCACTTACTCGTCATAAGATATCCTGCAACATGAGACGTTGCAGCCACAAAAGGGTCAAGACATTGAATGTCTTGGCAAATTCACACCATAGGAGAATGATGAATAAAGGCTATCACTACATGCATATTTGGCTGGTGGAAAGCTCTATGGTTATAGTTTTCGCGAAAAGCCAATTTTTCCCTACTACAAAGGAATAGATTTTAATTTAACTATCATGGTGGTTGAAACATCATTGAGAAGGTATAACCCCAACTCAATCCCAATTAAAGTAGTTAACATCCCAACAATATTAATTAAGAATGATGAGATACATATGATAACTCAAATACTAGATAGTCAAAATTGTCCATAACCGGGGACACGACTAACCATGATTAGATTGTACACTCTGCAGAGGTTTGCGCACTTTTCCCCACAAGACTCGATCGCCTCCGTTGATTTCTCGCACTACATGGTGTTTGAGAAACGGATGACCGAGACACAATCTTTCAGAAACATTAACTCTCTACTCCCGGTAGATCATACCAAACCTACAAAACCCACTACCTGCTGATCTACCTCTTCAAGAACTTCACGTAACTTACTCAACTATGCTAGAGCCCATAATAGCTTGTGGCTGCACACGGAAGTTTCTAGCATGAATCATCTCAGTTCCCTTTGAGCCTGGGTGGCGGTCCATAGGAAGATCACACGGGTACCCCGGGATTTCCAAAAAAATACAGGCAACACTGGGTACCCCAGGTGCCTCAATCCACCCAGATGATAATTTAAGTTGCCACCTTAAGTTGAACCATTAATTAACAATCTCACATCTGTCATGGATTTCACTCACCCAAACCACGTCTACGAGCATAGCATGGCAATATAAGCATAACGTAGAAGTAACTCCCAAGGTTTGAATGCAGGACAATAGGTTCCTACCTCATCAACTACTTCCCAACCCACATGTTATCAAACCTACTCATGCAATGTTTGAGGGTGAAACTAATGCATAAAAACTGGGTATGAAAGGGATATGATCAAAGTGTGAACTTGCCTGCAATGTTGATGAAGATGATTCGCACTCAAAACTCTCGATAGATCTACTCGTCACACTCCGATCAATCTATCGTGAGCAAGCAATAGTAACCACACATAAGCAATCACTCAAAAGATCGAAAAGAACGAAGAGAACAACTCGGAAAATATCAAAACCAAGCAAATAACTCTTGCAGCACAAAACAATTTCTAACAGTACCAAAATCATGTGAATTTGGCCTTATTAGAAAGTTTAGGTCAAGAGCTTCGATTTGCAAAAAGAATCAACTCAAACGGAGTTATAAAACTAAAGTTATGATCAAACGAAGTTCAAATACAAATCTGTTTGAATTCAAATTTTAAAACTTTCAAAAACATGTTTAAGTTGATTATCTGGATAGAAGAGATCATAACGAAGAAGTGGGTGTTGGTTTCATCTAATTTGGATGAACGAGTAAAAAGTTATGGTCGTTTGAAAATCTGGGGCTAATCTGTAAATAAATCATCACAGATAGGTCCCTGGCCGAAATTAAAAGAAAAAAGAAAAATACTAAACAACAGACGTTCGCTGCCGAACGCTAACTAACGAATCGGTCCGCTCCATATCCTAAACGAGCGAACATCCATTAAAAAAACGTTCGGGCAAAACCGAAGAAAACCAAATAAACCGGGGTGGCTCGGCGGTTTTACCGGCGGTTTTCATCGAGTTTTCTTCGTCGATGGCGCCGAGGTCAACGGCGAGGCGGGATCAGCGGCAGTGGCTCCGGCTGCGTCTTGGGCGCAGCTGAGGAGGGTGGCTAGGGGCTCCGGCGGCAGCGGCGGATCGGCGGGACGGCGTGGCAGCAGGAGGTAGCAGCGGGAGGCGCGGCGGCAGCCGTGGCTTTGGCCGGTGGTGTGCGAGGGCTGCGGCGGTGCGGGAGGTGCGAGGGACGAGAGAGAGGCGGGGCCCGGGGCATCGGGATTTATAGGGAGTGGAGGAGGTGGCGTGGAGGAGGGGGCAGAGGAGAGGCCGGGGCGGTCACGGCGTCCATGGCGGCGCGGCGGCGGACTCGGGACGAGTCCCGGTCGGGGACGGGAGCGAGGCGGAGCGCTGGGCTGGCTGGGTCGTGGCCTGGCCGGTTGGCGGGGCAGGCCCAGTTCGGCGGAAGTATTTTTTTTAAAATAGAGACAAACAAAAAAATAATAAAACCAAAGAAATAAAAAATATTATATAGGCATATAATATATCAAAATTTTCAGAAAAAGATTTTCTACAACATGAAAATTATTTTAGTTTCAAATAAAATCCACAAAAATTCAAATAATTCAAACAGTGCTACTGCTCTAATAAAATCCACTGAAAATCATTTTAAAAATACCAAAATGACTTCAAATTAATTTCTCTCCAATTTTCTGATGTAGGGAATCATGTTACCCTATTTTCCATATATTTTATTTTTGGAGAAAAATAATTTGAATAAAACTCAAATAACTCCAAATTGAAAATAAATTCAAAAGAACTTTGAATTTAATTCTTTGAAACTCACAACTCATATTTCATAAGTTTTGAAGAAGTCATTTTATCTTCTCTCGTGAAAATCATTGAGTTGCATAAAGTTCTGGGTTGGAAATATTTTCCAAATGAAATTCAAATATTTTCAACACCCTTGTCATTTAAATAAATGGAAGAAGTCATGTCATCTTCTCTCCGTGGTTTTGTGGTGAAAAGAATTTGAATTCATCGAGATCATAAAAGCAAAATGAAAGTTTGGGAAAGTCCTTTTATTCCCTCTCATTTAACTTTCAAAAGTTTCGAATTTCACTCAATTTCACACAATCAATCAAACACTCAATCAAATCTATCTATTGTTTATAACATTCCAAAATTTAGAATTTTGGGATGTTACAAATCTACCACCCTTAAAATGAATCTCGTCCTCGAGATTCGGAGAGGCTAGCAATAAATAGGTTAGGGTAGGGGTCTTCTCAAAATCCATCGATCGTCTCCGGGGTCTCGGGTGCTACCACCCTTAGAAGCATGGTTACGGTTCCATCAAAACTCATATACTCCATCCTTATTACTGACAGTGTCGGTCTTCTCAGATCTTAAGGATAATTCCTTCTCTGGGCTCTTCCGGTAGTGACATAACCTTAATACTTATGTCCTTTCATCTTGGTAGGATTATCCCGAAACTGGGTCTTCTTAGCTGACGGGTCTGGCGCCAATTCTAAACAACTATCGATATCTCATGGTGGTCAACAATTTATGGTTTCTCCTGTAGAAAATGGGTCTGGGTTGAACCTCACCGTATAACCTACGGTTGGCAAAAGCTGCCTTGTACAAGGGAAAAAATTATTATACCATTCTAAGGTTTAAACAGGGTTTTGATTGTCGTCTCTCTACCATAGGTAAGTCACTCAGATTTACCATCCCATATAGCAAGGCGAACAATAAGAGTAAGTCGGTATGGTGATCAATCCATCCTGCACCCAAATCATTACCTTGTACCTGGTTTAGTGAATCTCGCATTCTAACACTCGGTAATCCTCACTAGCATTGCAGAATTTCTATTGTCGACGAACCAAGTTCAGATAAATCCATTGATTCTGCAAGCCAAACAAACATCTATCGTTCCTTAACAACTCTCAGGTTTTGCGTTACTCCTATAAGATCGTCTATCGATAAAATCGTAACTTCTTCCAGGGTTTTTCCTTCAGCAAGAATGTGCTTGCTTACGGCAGGTCCCGGGGCCCGTGGGTTATGGCCCATCTCATCACTTGTAGTCCTTGAACTTATCCTCGGGCTTCGATCATTATTCCAACTTCCAACTTCCTAGTATTCTTAAATCCATCCAATTGTAATGTCTTCCTTCCTTCTATTGGCACCAAACTAGGACATGATTACTCAGACTCATCATGGAATTTCCATTGATCCATATTTCCAACATCATACCTCCTTTATATCCAATAGTAATTCATCTCTTTATCCTCGTGGGATATCCCACCTACCGAGATAAAAACTTTTACTTATGAAGTCCATACTCCACTTCATGGAACATCATTATCCTTTCCAGGGTCAAGCGTCCTTACAGGGGAATATTGGCCATTTCTGCATGGCACTTCTTCAACTGGAATACGTGAAACACGTCATGAACTCCTAACAGTCCTTCGCGTGACTCCAACTTGTTGGCCACTTCTCCCATACGCTCCAAAACTCGGTATGGTCCTACAAATCTCGGGGCTAACTTTCTCTTAACTCCAAATCGTTTAACTCCTCGCAGAGGGGACACACGAAGACATGCTCTGTCTCCAATTTCATAGACTACCTTCTTGCGTTTTTGAGTCTGCATAACTCTTCTGCCAGGACTGAGCTACCTTTAGTTTATCTCGAATCAACTTAACATTCTATTTTGACATCCTTGATCACATTTGGTCCAAACAACTGACGGTCTCCAACTTCATCCCACATCAACGGTGTCTGGCTCTTTATCCCATACAAAGCTTCAGAAGGGGCCATCTTCAAACTGGCTGGGTAACTGTTGTTGTATGAGAACTCCGCGTAAGGTAGATTATCATCACTACTAGATCCATAATCTAGCGCACACGCTCTCAACATGTCCTCCAGAATCTGATTGACTCTCTTGATTTATCCATCGGTCTGCGGATGAAAGGCTATACTGAACTCTAGCCTAGTACCCAAAGTCCGGTGCAGCTGATTCCAAAACTTTGAGGTAAACTGTGTTCCTCTATCTGATACGATGGTCCTCGGAACTCCATGCAGACATACGGTCCTGGTCATATATATATCTTGGCCAACTTCGCACTTGTATAGGTGGTTTCACTGGGATAAAGTGAGCCACTTTGGTCAAGCGAATCAACTACTACCCAGATAGAATCATACCCCGATCAGGTTCTGGGAAATCCGGTAATGAAATCCATGCCAAGCTTATCCTGCTTCCATTCGGGTATCGGCATAGGCTGTAGTAAGCCGACTGGCTTACGATGCTCGCCTTTACTCTCTGGCATACATCACCTATGACTACATACTCCGCAATATCCTTCTTCATACCAGTCCACCAGAAACGCTCCTTCAAATCCAAATACATCTTGGTGTTTCTAGGGCGAATCGAGTATGGTGAGTCATGAGCCTCCTGAAGTATTAACTTCACGATCTTTGCATTATTAGGCACATATACACGATCCTCGAACCATAAGGTGTCGTGCTCATCCTTACGAAAACCTTCGGCCTTTCCTTTGCTCATCCTCTCTTTTAACTCAGCAATCTCTTTGTCATCCTTCTAAGCTTCACGGATCTTTCCCAACAATGTAGACTGAACTTCCATTGCTGCAAGAAAACCTTTGGGAACAATCTCCAACCGAAGTTCCCTGAGATCCTCGGCTAACTCCTTTGATAATCCTCCGATTATGAGGGTATTCGTCCTTGTTTTCTTTATGGTTGTGTCCTATTTCTCCACAAAGCTTGTATGCACAAGGTTTCTTCATATCCTTTTCATAAGGCCTCAATTTCTGGGACACTAGCCAAGATTTTAACAAAGTCCACTTAAATTCTTTCCAAGTGGTTATTCCTTGCCATCCATTGATGGTTTGGTACATCTTCCACCAAGGTAGCATCACCTCTTTCAAAGAACGGAAGAGCATGCTGAGCTATATCCTTTTCGACTATAGGGTTATTCTCCATGTGATCCTCCATGTTCTGAATCCATCGGTCTGTCCCCAATTGACTCATCGGTCCAGAAAATATAAGCTCATCTCCATCCATCCTCTAATGGGTCCATGGGTTTGGGGTGGGATAAGAGAGATAGAGAGGGATACACACAATACAAACAAAAGTTTTGAAAAGACCGATTTTGTTTGTGGCTGTCGGAAAACAACAAACAAATGACAGCTCACAATCGTCGCATCTAACGTAGGTATATGACAGGGGTTTGGTCTTTCTAATGGTCAATAAATCTTCAATGTCATCAAACTCTTTAAGTCTTGTTCATGTCTCCGATGGCTTCTTCTGATCATGCTTGTCCTACTCAAGTTCTTTTGCCAGATCATCTCTATTGACACGAAGTCTCTCATGCCGTCCTTTAATATTCTGGGGTTGGATTCCAACTTCTGGATTTCATCATCCTTGACATGAACCATGATCCAAATGTCCTTCAGTTCCTGACAAATCTCCGGTATCTCGAGGTTTTGCTCCTCCAGCTTGGCTACTTTCAGCTTCTAGGTCATGAGTTTCTTCACGAAATACTTCTTTGTCGAATATAGCTTCCTGCAAGTCCATCTTAAAATCCTTGATGTAATGCTCCAGATCCTGGTGATGCACCAGCTATGTTAAAACTGCATCCTTCGCTGACAGATGCTCCTTCAGCCTTCTACCATCCAATTCTTCCAAAGAAATGCATGCTTAACTCAGCACAGAGACAATAGCATAAGTGGGAGACAACATCATGGATAGCCGTGTTTCTGCTCTTGTCATTTCCATGAGCTATCATTTCATAGTTGATATCTCCTGCATTAGGGTTTTCTTGACAGAACTTTGAGTTTCTAACTCTCCATGTTCCGGTCTTTCTCCGATACACCTTGATCTTAGGTATTGACAGTTTCCATAGTCTGACAAGCTCTATCAGAGTAGCCTTCCTAGGTCATACCAATCTGGAAATTCTTCAAAGCTTTCAAATCCTCCTAGTCTTCGAAGTCTTCACCGTTGTAATTTCCGTCATTGTAATGCACGGTAAAATCTCCTTCATTCCATAGTGGTCGTGGTTGTCCGATATCTTGTACTTCTTGGAGTGGTCTCATTAGTCGAATCTTCGAGGGATCAAAAAGGAAAAGGGTATGGTCTCACTAAAAGGGAATATTTGAATAAGCTCAGAAGAGAAGATAGGTAAAAGATCTTTTTGAAAAGAAAGTTGTAGAGGAAATCTTTCCTATGGGCTTGCCAGTTCCTAGGGTCACGTTCTACAGTCAACATGTGCTCTGATACCATCTTGTAGCGACCCGACCCGAATGGATCAAGTCTACGTGGTTAAGTGTCATCCTCGGATCTGTATCTTTGTGAGACCACGGTACTCGAGGATTTATAACAGAGGTAAATCACATGTATAAATAACGTAAATACTATTACCTCAATCCAAATAGCGGAAGTAACAAGGTTGTGGATTCCCATCAACACCAACGGCAAAGTTGAGTGTAGAAATCGTAACCCTAACGTATCACTTA
This sequence comes from Aegilops bicornis, assembly GCA_021605145.1. NCBI lineage: Eukaryota > Viridiplantae > Streptophyta > Magnoliopsida > Poales > Poaceae > Aegilops > Aegilops bicornis. Next base: position 480,924,895 of record CM038672.1, on the reverse strand, counting down.
CTCGTCATAAGATATCCCGCAACATGAGACGTTGCAGCCACAAAGGGTCAAGACATTGAATGTACTGGCAAATTCACACCATAGGAGAATGATGAATAAAGGCTATCACTACATGCATATTTGGCTGGTGGAAAGCTCTATGGTTATAGTTTTTTCGAAAAGCCAATTTTTCCCTACTACAAAGGAATAGATTTTAATTTAACTATCATGGTGGTTGAAACATCATTGAGAAGGTATAACCCCAACTCAATCCCAATTAAAGTAGTTAACATCCCAACAATATTAATTAAGAGTGATGAGATACATATGATAACTCAAATACTAGATACTCAAAATTGTCCATAACCGGGGACACGGCTAACCATGATTAGATTGTACACTCTGCAGAGGTTTGCGCACTTTTCCACACAAGACTCGATCGCCTCTGTTGATTTCTCGCACTGCATGGTGTTTGAGAAGCGGATGACCGAGACACAGTCTTTCAGAAACATTAACTCTCTACTCCGGGTAGATCATACCAAACCTACAAAACCCACTACCTGCTGATCTACCTCTTCAAGAACTTCACGTAACTTACTCAACTATGCTAGAGCCCATAATAGCTTGTGGCTGCACACGGAAGTTTCTAGCATGAATCATCTCCGTTCCCTTTGAGCCTGGGTGGCGGTCCATAGGAAGATCACACGGGTACCCCAGGATTTCCAAAAAATATAGGCAACACTGGGTACCCCAGGTGCCTCAATCCACCCAGATGTTAATTTAAGTTGCCACCTTAAGTTGAACCATTAATTAACAATCTCACATCTGTCATGGATTTCACTCACCCAAACCACGTCTACGAGCACAGCATGGCAATATAAGCATAACGTAGAAGTAACTCCCAAGGTTTGAATGCAGGACAATAGGTTCCTACCTCATCAACTACTTCCCAACCCACATGTTATCAAACCTACTCATGCAATGTTTGAGGGTGAAACTAATGCATAAAAACTGGGTATGAAAGGGATATGATCAAAGTGTGAACTTGCCTGCAATGTTGATGAAGATGATTCGCACTCAAAACTCTTGATAGATCTACTTGTCACACTCCGATCAATCTATCGTGAGCAAGCAATAGTAACCACACATAAGCAATCACTCAAAAGATCGAAAAGAACGAAGAGAACAACTCGGAAAACATCAAAACCAAGCAAATAACTCTTGCAGCATAAAACAATTTCTAACAGTACCAAAATTATGTGAATTTGGCCTTATTAGAAAGTTTAGGTCAAGAGCTTCGATTTGCAAAAATAATCAACTCAAACGGAGTTATAAAGCTAAAGTTATGATCAAACGAAGTTCAAATACAAATCTGTTTGAATTCAAATTTTAAAACTTTCGAAAACATGTTTAAGTTGATTATCTGGATAGAAGAGATCATAACGAAGAAGTGGGCGTTGGTTTCATCTAATTTGGATGAACGAGTAAAAAGTTATGGTCGTTTGAAAATATGGGGCTAATCTGTAAATAAATCATCACAGATAGGTCCATGGCCGAAATTAAAAGAAAAAAGAAAAATACTAAACAACAGACGTTCGCTGCCGAACGCTAACTAACGAATCTGTCCGCTCCATATCCTAAACGAGCGAACGTCCACTAAAAAAATGTTCGGGCAAAACCGAAGAAAACCAAAATAAACCGGGGTGGCTCGGCGGTTTTACCGGCGGTTTTCGTCGGGTTTTCTTCGTTGACGGCGGCGAGGTCAACGGCGAGGCGGGATCGGCGGCGGCGGCTCCGGCTGCGTCTTGGGCGCAGCTGAGGAGGGTGGCTAGGGGCTCCGGCGGCAGCGGCGGATCGGCGGGACGGCGTGGCAGCAGGAGGTAGCAGCGGGAGGCGCGGTGACGGCGGCCGTGGCTTCGGCCGGCGGTGTGCGAGGGCGGCGGCGGCGCGGGAGGTGCGAGGGAGGAGACAGAGGCGGGACACGGGGCATCGGGATTTGTAGGGAGTGGAGGAGGTGGCGTGGAGGAGGGGGCAGAGGAGAGGCCGGGGCGGTCACGGCGTCCATGGCGGCGCGGCGGCGGACTCGGGACGAGTCCCGGTCGGGGACGGGAGCGAGGCGGCGCTTGGCTGGCCGTGGCTGCCGGGTTGGCTGGGCCGCCCGGGCCAAGGAAGTCTTTTTTAAAACAGAGACAAACAAAAAAATAATAAAACCAAAGAAATAAAAATATTATATAGGCATATAATATATCAAAATTTTCAGAAAAAGATTTTCTACAACATGAACATTATTTTAGTTTCAAATAAAATCCACAAAAATTCAAATAATTCAAACAGTGCTACTGCTCTAATAAAATCCACTGAAAATCATTTTAAAAATACCAAAATGACTTCAAATTAATTTCTCTCCAATTTTCTGATGTAGGGAATCATGTTACCCTATTTTCCATATATTTTATTTTTGGAGAAAAATAATTTGAATAAAACTCAAATAACTCCAAATTGAAAATAATTCAAAAGAACTTTGAATTTAATTCTTTGAAACTCCCAACTCATATTTCATATGTTTTGAAGAAGTCATTTTATCTTCTCTCGTGAAAGTCATTGAGTTGCATAAAGTTCCTGGGTTGGAAATATTTTCCAAATGAAATTCAAATATTTTCAACACCCCTTGTCATTTAAATAAATGGAAGAAGTCATGTCATCTTCTCTCCAGGGTTTTGTGGTGAAAAGAATTTGAATTCACTGAGATCATAAAAGCAAAATGGAAGTTTGTGAAAGTCCTTTTATTCCCTCTCATTTAACTTTCAAAAAGTTTTGAATTTCACTCAATTTCACACAATCAATCAAACAATCAATCAAATCTATCTATTGTTTAGAACATTCCAAAATTTAGAATTTGGGATGTTACACGGTGGGGCCGGTGGTTCGGCCGGCGGCCCGTGCGGTGTTCTGTATGGGAAGCACAGTATATTCCTTGTCAGGAAGGGGAGCAGGGACATCTGCAGTCAACAACTGATAGAGCTGTCCTGTACATGATCGATAGGCTTTCAATTACTAGCGGCAATACAACATCGTAATTTCCAGCCAGTTCCACTTTCCTGATTTATATATCCTGGTTATGGTGTACCCCTGTTATGTACACTATGATCTTCCTAGTTGCTGTGTGCTCTTGTTATCATGGTTTGGCAATAAACTCTCTATACAGTATATTATGAACCTATCATCTGCCAGCTATCCTTACTTCTGGAGCCTACCTTTTTGTGTACTTGTGCCAGATTATATAAATGCACGCACCATATTACAGCACACATGAGCTCTCTCATCAGAATCCAGTGATAGCACACAAGTGTTTACAGGGGCGCCCCTATATTAGAATATCATCTTCATTACAAAGATAATCTCACATCTATTAATGTTTTCATGGTTCTCAGATATTATACGCAATTACAGTGAATATCAGAATCCGTGCATCAGAAGTATATTGTGGAACACTGCAACGACTTACAAAATTGGCAGCAAGGCATTGAGTTCCATTCTGGAAGCAATGAAACTCGTACGCTCTCCACCTATTGATTCTTGTTCAGAACATCATCCTAATGACTATTCTAACCTCGAGGAGTCAAAGGCAGATGGCCTGTCCTGTTCACCCATCAAGGTGCCTGTTCTAATTTGGCAAGGTTTTATTGATTGCGCGTATCTTGCATATGTTGTCTTGCATTTCTTCTACTTTGTTGCACCGCCATCTGCTTAGTTTACTCATCATATAACTCGAGATGCCATGCCCATCCATTATCAATACATATTCCATCTGTCATCATACCATGTTTTTCCACTCAAATGCTGTTCTTGTGCATCAGACATCAAAAGGAAGAGGGTGATTGCCGAACCTGAAGGAGCACCAAAGAAAGTCCTTGAAAACGTGGTGGTGCCGGAGAAATCGATGACGCCCCACTTATATTGGCTGTACAACCCGGTGACACAAAATGTAGGACCGACTCCGCAGACTGTACCCATACTTCACCGGCCACACCACTAGCCCCACCAAACAGGACCTGCACTCCAAAGAAAAGGTATACCGATTTCATTTGCCATAGCTCCAGCTGTACCACAGAAAAATCCCACTCCAGCAAAAAGTACAGCAAGTCCACCAGCCGATGACCAATCCCAACTGCAGAGACGGCCAATTCCTGCAGATTGGAACCCCATTCCATTTATTACCAGTTTAAAAGACAATGCTTTCAATGTTGTTAGGGACTACGTGCATATATTCCCATCATGGGAAGATTATTGTGAAGACAAACACCATTTTCACATCTTCCTGTCCAACTTACGTGTAAGTGCTATTATTCATGGTTATCATTTTCCTGTTTTCTGCTGATTGGACACATCAATGATTTACATTACATTGTTGTAACTAGGCGAGGGTCAATCTGGATAGTCATGACGAGCAAAGCTTGCTTGTGCTTTTCAAGGAAGCATTGCAGCAGTATCGGTGTTACCTGAGGAAATCACACTTTGATGGCAAGTCTATAATCGAATTTTCGGTGAAGTCTCCTGTGCCAAATTTAGAAGACATTGAATGGAAAAACCTTGTTATGCACTGGTCTCGTTCCCAGGATGAGATATATGAAATCACATGACAATTTGAATTTCTACTTTTTCGCATGTGCCTTACGGATCTTTTTTGCAGGAAATCTGCTTGAAGAAGAATTCTGGTTTGACAAGAACGACATGATATAGCAAATATGCTGCCTGCTGCTTTGCTCTTGTTAGTACATGTTGTCCTGTATCAATGTACTTGCATACATACCTGGTTCATTATGTGATAGCAATAGGCATGATAGCTTGCTTACCAATTGTTCGCTCCAAACTATCTGATCTGTATGAATGGTTACATTAGTGTAGAATATATCCAATGCCAATGTTTTTTTAGCTCTGCATTGTTCTTGTAAGTACATGTTGTCCTTTATCAGTGTACTTATAATGACAAGTAGTTGTTCATGTACCATCACTCTGCAGCTTATTTTCCTTTGCCCTCCATTTTCCACACATCAGATCTATATTTACTCTTACCATAAGGTTGGTCTTGAAGAAGTTTAGCTGTGCATTGCTCTTGGCTGTACCTTTTGCCTCAGACGTCAAGACTTACATCTATAGCTACTTGGTTATGTAGCATCACTCTTCATCTTATCTTAAATATTCTCCATTTTTTCGTATATTATCACATCTATATTTACTCTTAACAAAATGTAGAATAAAGGCAATGCTTTTGAAGAAGATTCTGTGGTAAACTTCTTGAATTGCTCCCCCCCATCAGCATGGACAAGGCCTTTATAGAGCATGTCTTCACCAATAATTTAAGTTTGTCCATCTCGAGCCTTCAAACTTTGTTGTATATATTTGGTTAGGCATGACTGCAACAACTGTTTATTTTTGGTGTTTGCATCAAATTGCTTGTTTAAAGTTTATTATATGTAGTTCATAAACAAAAGTTTGTCCTTTCTCAATTTAAGTTTTCAGTTGTACAACCAAGTTCCTTCTTCATACCATGTAAATTAAACTATACAAAGAAAGTGATCTTCTTTTGCCGCATGTATGCTTCGTTTCTTCATCCATAATCCGGTGGTGTGGTGAACCTACCCACTACAAAGACAATGTCATATTCTGCAATGTCTTAACTATGAACAATGTCATATCATTCTACTATTATTTAAACCGTCTCTTTATTTGCCAATCTGAAATGGTATAAATTGACAGACACTAACCATTGATACTTATGAGTTCTTGATCTGTAATCCAGTGGTGTCGTGAAGCTGCCAACTCCTTCACAATGTCATTTCCTGCCATGTCTTGACCTGAACAATACCATATTGTGTTAATGCAAATTTAAACTGTGTCACTTTATTCGTCAGTAAGAAATGTGATGAATTGTCAGCACTGATACTTTTATGTGCAAAACCTGTTATCTGTCTACTTGTTTATCTTTCAGAGTGAGGAAGATATAAGTGTTGAACAAGCTAGCCTCATCATCTTGCTCATTTGCTTATGCAGCTCCCAACAGGGCTAACCTTTCTTGAACTCTATTGAAGTGCTGTCGGTTTTGTATATTATTTTGTCGGCGTGTTTATTTGCACTGGTGGCGATCTTTGATGCCCAGTGTATGTAACCTGTTGTCTGCTTGTGCTTTATTATCATAGAGGCGAACTTTGATGCCCAGTGGATGTAATATGCCGTAATTTATTTATTGTATAGTCTAGGTTTTTTCTTATTCACGATGCTGCAGTTATTTTACTGTATATATATATCATGTCTTCGCAGTAAACCGGCCAAACCGTAAAATTACGGTACATAATTGGGCCATCATGCAATCACGATGTAGGTTGGACCTGAAACGTGCCGAACAGCTCATGGGCCGGCAGTAGCCCGAAATGAACCCCGACACATGATTGTGCGAATCAAATCATGGGCTTTTAATAGGCCAAAAAATTGTCTCGGTCCTTGTTTGGCCCAATTAGATATCGGCTGCGAGCAGGCCGGATGCAAACCGGGTCGTAGTTAGTCCCAACTATATGACGGGCTTTTAAAAGGCTGAAATTAATATAGGGCCGAAATGTTAAACGGGCCCTTAACAGGCCAAAACTAATATCATGCCGACTTACTAAGTGGACCTTTAGCAAGTGGGCCCAAAAGCATAGTGTCCAGTTGACGGGCCGAATCTGATATGGGCCATAATTAGGCCCAAAACCTCTTAAAGGGCCGGACCTGATCTGGGCCGTAATTTGGCCCAGAACGTGGTAGGCTTTTAATGGGCCGGATCTCATATGGGCCACTATTAGGCCCGGAGCGTGGCAGCCAATTAATGGACCGGATTAAATATGGGCCGACATTTGGCCCAAAACATGGCAGCCAGTTAATGGGCCGGCCTACTAGGGTCCTCAAAATCTTGTGGGCCTACAGCTAGGCCGGCCCATTAATGTCGGCAAAATCTCGTGGGCCTTTAGCTGGGCCGGCCCATTATGATCCGCAAGAATTTTGTGGGCCTTTAACCGGGCCGGCCCATTATGGCACACAAAAATCTTGTGGGCCTTTACCTGGGCCGGCCCATTATGGCCCGCGAAATCTTGTGGTCCTTTAGCTGGGCCAGCCCATTATGGTCCGCAAAATCTCGTGGGCCTTTAGCTGGGCCGGCCCATTATGGTCCGCAAAATCTTGTGGGCCTTTAGTTGGGCCGGCCCATTTAAACTTGTTGGGCCGACCCATTTAATCTTGTTGGGCCGTGCCACCTATCCCGATGATGAGCCGACACGTGTTTCCTCTAGCCAATAATGATTTTACACGTGGAAAATCACCATTGGTCGGGGCTGTTAACGGGTTATCGGATCCAAAACCCGACCCGATAGCTTAACGGCGTTCCATTACGGTGGATGCCACGTGTCGGTCACCCTTGACGAAAGCACTTCTGTGATGCGCGATTTATCGTCATGGAAGTGGACACTTTCGTGATGATAATTTTGGTAATGTCATGGAACACTTCTACGACAGCACAGGTATGACTATCTTGATTCTGTCATAAATTTGTCATGGATGTACATGCATGACAAAAAACGCGACCTACCGTGACAAACACGTATCATCACGGAAGTGTATTTTTTTGTAGTGATAGGATCCCGCACTATTAAGAGGGGGTCGATAGGGATAGTTAAAGGCTTGCTCTTGCCACAAACCTCCTTGCCATACATGCACATGCTAAAACCTTCATGTTTCTGTCTCTTGGCTGTCGGATGTCCAGGCTTCAAGCCGGATATCCGGCCTACTTGCCGGATATCCGGGCCTAGCCATCCAGAGAGCACTTTTGTGATGTGCTGCACACCGGATGTCCGGGTTATTCCCCGAATGTCCGGGCCTTCCTATTACGCCGGATGCCCGGGCACTATTCCGGATGTCCGGCCTCTACTACCCGTGGAACAACTAAGGTTCTGTATCCTTTTAGTGGTCACACCGGATGTCCGGCCATCTGCCGGATATCCGGGCCTTCATGATATGCCGGATGTCCTGGCTTGGCCCCCGGATGTCCGCCTCGCTTTTTTTTGCTCGCTTACGTGTTGCTCCTCATACCTTGCCAGGCAAGATGTCCGGCCCCTAGCCCGGATGTCCGGCCTGCTCATTCACTTACACTACAACGGCCATATTTTTGCTCACACTATATATAGCCCTTCTTCCCCACGAGAGAGGGCTGATCACTCACTTTGAACAAACCCTAGAACACATTTCACTCTCTCTCTCACTCCTCCACACCAAATCTTAGATCCCCAAGGGATTTGAGAGCATTTGAGAGAATTTATCCGATCAAGTGATAGATCCACTCCTTCTCCTTCTTGGCACCAAAGGAATTCGTGATTTGAGCAAGTCTTGAGCTTTTCCCCATCGTTCTTGTTACTCTTGGAGGTTGGAGACTCCTAGGCGGTAGGAGTCTTTCGGAGAGGAATCGACCTTTGTGATTACCCCCGGAAAAGTTTGTGAGGGTTTGGATACCACCCCAACGTCTACCACTAGTGGTTGAGAAACGCCTCCGTGGTGTTGTCTCAAACGGAGAATAGGGTGAGCCTTCGTGGCGTTGGTGTGCCTTTGTGGTAATATCCACCTCTCTAACGGTGACTGATGACCCACAAGTGTAGGGGATCTATTGTAGTCCTTTTGATAAGTAAGAGTGTCGAACCCAATGAGGAGCAGAAGGAAATGACAAGTGGTTTCCAGTAAGGTATTCTCTGCAAGCACTGAAATTATCGGTAACAGATAGTTTTGTGATAAGGTAATTTGTAATGGGTAACAAGTAATGAAAGTAAATAAGGTGCAGCAAGATGGCCCAATCCTTTTTGTAGCAAAGGACAAGCCTGGACAAACTCTTATATGAAGGAAGACGCTCCCGAGGACACATGGGAATTATCATCAAGCTAGTTTTCATCACGCTCATATGATTCGCGTTCGGTACTCTGATAATTTGGTATGTGGGTAGACCGGTGCTTGGGTGCTGCCCTTTCTTGGACAAGCATCCCACTTGTGATTAACCCCTATTGCAAGCATCCGCAACTACAAAAGAAGTATTAAGGTAAACCTAACCATAGCATGAAACATATGGATCCAAATCAGCCCCTTACGAAGCAACACATAAACTAGGGTTTAAGCTTCTGTCACTCTGCAACCCATCATCTACTTATTACTTCCCAATGCCTTCCTCTGGGCCCAAATAATGGTGAAAGTGTCATGTAGTCGACGTTCACATAACACCACTAGAGGAGAGACAACACACATCTCATCAAAATATCGAACGAATACCAAATTCACATGACTACTTATAGCAAGACTTCTCCCATGTCCTCAGGAACAAACGTAACTACTCACAAATCATATCCATGTTCATAATCAGAGGGATATTAATATGCATAAAGGATCTAAACATATGATCTTCCACCTAATAAACCAACTAGCATCAACTACAAGGAGTAATCAACACTACTAGCAACCCACATGTACCAATCTGACATTTTAAGACAAATATTAGATACAAGAGATGAACTAGGGTTTTAGAGGAGATGGTGCCGGTGAATATGTTGATGGAGATTGACCCCCTCCCAATGAGAGGATCGTTGGTGATGATGATGGCGATGATTTCCCTCTCCCGGAGGGAAGTTTCCCCGGCAGAACAGCTCCGCCGGAGCCCTGGATTGGTTCCGCCAAGGTTCTGCCTCGTGGCGGCGGTGTTTCATCCCGAAAGCTTGCTTATGATTTTTTTCCAGGGTAAAAGACTTCATATAGCAGAAGATGGGCACCGGAGGCTTGCCAGGGGGCCCATGAGGCAGGGGGCGCACCCCCCACCCTCGTGGATGGTGGGTGGCCCCCCTCTGGTTGATTCTTTCGCCAGTATTTTTTATTAATTCCAAACACTGCCTCCGTGACGTTTCAGGACTTTTGGAGGTGTACAGAATAGGTTTCTAATATTTGCTCCTTTTCCAGCCCAGAATTCCAGCTGCCGGCATTCTCCCTCTTCATGTAAACCTTGTAAAATAAGAGAGAATAGGCATAATTATTGTGACATAATGTGTAATAACAGCCCATAATGCAATAAATATCGATATAAAAGCATGATGCAAAATGGACGTATCAAATCCCCCAAGCTTAGACCTCGCTTGTCCTCAAGCGAAAACCGATAAAGAAAAATATGTCCACATGTTTAGAGATAGAGGTGTCGATAAAATAAAATACGGACATGAGGGCATCATGATCATTCTTATAACAGCAACATATATAAATATTGTCATATGCTTTCTTATGCTCAAGTAATAATCTATTCACAATGTCAAGTATGAATCAAAAACTTCATTGAAAACCAACAAACTATAATCTCGGTCATTGAAGCAATTGCAATTTATCATAACATCAGAAAGAGTCAATATAAGAGCTTTTCAGCAAGTCCACATACTTAACTATCATTTAGTCTTTCATAATTGCTAACACTCACGCAATACTTATGGGTATGGATTTTTAATCGGACACAGAGAAAGATAGGGGCTTATAGTGTTGCCTCCCAACCTTTTACCTCAAGGGTGATGTCACAATAATAATTCATGCTAACTTACATCCAATTGGATATATATATATATCAGGATCTTTCCAACACAAGGTGCTTGCCAAAGGATAAAATGTAAAAAGAAAGGAAAGGTGAAGATCACCATGACTATTGTATAAGGTATAAGACAAAAGTAAAAGATATGCCCTTTGTAGAGAGAAGCAAAGGTTGTCATGTGCTTTTGTGGTTGGATGCACAAAATCTTAATGCGAAAGAACGTCACTTTATATTGCCACTTGTGATATGGACCTTTATTATTCAGTCCGTCGCTTTTATTGCTTCCACATCAGAAGATCTTATAAAGCTTATTTTCTCCACACTAATAAATCATACATATTTAGAGAGCAATTTTTATTGCATGCAACATGACAACTTACTTGAAGGATCTTACTCAATCCATAGGTAGGTATGGTGGACTCTCATGGCAAAACTGGGTTTAAGGATATTCAGAAGCACAAGTAGTATCTCTACTTGGTGCAAAGAATTTGGCCAGCATAAGGGGGAAAGGCAACCTCAACATGTTGGATGATCCATGACAATATACTTTATTTCGGATATAAGAAAACATAACCCATTACCTTGCCTTCCTTGTCCAACATCAACTCTTTAGCATGTCATATTTTAATGAGTGCTCACAATCATAAAAGATGTCCAAGATAGTATATTTATATGTGAAAACCTCTCTTTCTTTATTACTTCCTGTTAATTGCAACGATGACCAAAACTATGTTTGTCAACTCTCAACAACTTTTATTCATCATACTCTTTATATGTGAAGTCATTACTCTCCATAAGATCAATATGATCTCTTTTATTTCTTTTATTCTCTCTTTTTCTTTTATTTTTATTCCCACAAGATCATAGCAAGATAACCAAGCCCTTGACTCAAAACTAATCTTTATTATATATAGCTCACGGACTCGATTACATAGAAGGATCATAAAGCAAAGCTCAAAACTAGATCATACTAAAACTTTATTCTACTAGATCAAGATATTACTAAAAGGATCGAACTAAGAAAAACGGTAAAGATAGGAGTGTGATGGTGATACGATACCGGGGCACCTCCCCCAAGCTTGGCAGTTGCCAAGGGGAGTGCCCATACCCATGTGTTTATATCTATTTCCTCGGGGGTGGTGATGATGGAGTTGTTGACGATGACAATTGTGCCTTCAGCTTCTTCATACTGTAATTGAGAAGAGAAATTTCGTCCTTTAAATCATCAACCTCCGATTCCAGCTTCAAGATCTTGTCACATAAATCTCCTTTGCTTTTCTGCCGAAAACGAGAAGGAACAGATCGGTTGTTAGACAGTTTAGCCCTCTTAGGAAGACTAGACTTCTTGAACTTCACGTGCATATCCCCAGGTTGAGGTAGAGGGACATCCTCTTCCTCTGAACTTGAATCATTGATCCTCATCAAATGAGCATCCTCCTCCTCATCCATAGTTCTACCACAAGGAGATAGATCCCCATAGGTCTTTGGGTCAGAAACGAGATGTGAGACATAGCTCTCTCCGTCGGAATCCTGAGATGACATCTTGCTCCAATCCTGCTACAGAAACAGCCCGAAACAAAAGCAGAGGATATTTGCATGGTACGGTGGTCAAAACCTTTGGAGGATTTTATAATGAATTTTTACCGACCAAAAGAAGTATCGTGCAAGAAAACGGAGTCCGGAGAGCACACGAGGTGCCCACGAGGCAGGGGGCGTGCCCATGGGGAGTAGGGCGCGCCCTCCACCCTCGTGGACGCCTCGTGTCCTTCCCAGACTAATTCTTATTTTCCTATTTTCTTAAATATTCCAAAACTGAGAAAAATTGCCATTAGAACTATTTTGGAGTCGGTTTACTTACCGTACCACATACCTCTTCCTTTTCGGAGTTTGAAACATTCTGGAAAGTGTCCCTCATGTACTCCTCCGGGGTTACGGTTTCAATCACATTGGTTTCAACATTTATGGGATTACCTGAGATATAATGTTTGATTCTTTGACCGTTCACCACCTTCGGATTTGTGCCTTCGAAGTTGTTGATTTTTATGGCACCGGAGCGATAGACCTCCTCGATAACGTAAGGACCTTCCCATTTAGAGAGAAGTTTTCCTGCAAAAAATCTTAAACGAGAGTTGAATAGCAACACATAGTCACCGACATTAAACTCACGCTTTTGTATCCTTTTGTCATGCCATCTTTTAACTTTTTCTTTAAACAGTTTGGCATTCTCATAGGCTTGGGTTCTCCATTCATCAAGTGAGCTAATGTCAAATAGTCTCTTCTCACCGGCAAGTTTGAAATCATAATAGAGCTCTTTAATGGCCCAATATGCCTTATGTTCTAATTCGAGAGGTAAGTGACATGCTTTTTGATAACCCACAAGTGTAGGGGATCGCAACAGCTTTCGAGGGTAGAGTATTCAACCCAAATTTATTGATTCGACACTAGGGGAGCCAAAGAATATTCTCAAGTATTAGCAACTGAGTAGTCAATTTAGCCACAACTGGATAACTTAATATCTGCAGCAAAGTATTTAGTAGCAAAGTAATATGATAGTAGTGGTAACGGTAACAAAAGTAACGGAAGCAAAAGTAATATTTTTGGTATTTTGTAGTGATTGTAACAGTAGCAATGGGAAAGTAAATAAGCGAAAAACCAATATATGGAAAGCTCGTAGATGGAGAATTATGCCGGATGCGGTTCATCATGTAACAGTCATAACATAGGGTGACACAGAACTAGCTCCAATTCATCAATGTAATGTAGGCATGTATTCCGAATATAGTCATACGTGCTTATGGAAAAGACTTGCATGGCATCTTTTGTCCTACCCTCCCGTGGCAGCGGGGTCCTAATGGAAACTAAGGGATATTAAGGCCTCCTTTTAATAGAGAACTGGAACAAAGCATTAGCACATAGTGAATACATGAACTCCTCAAACTATGGTCATCATCGGGAGTTGTCCCGATTATTGTCACTTCGGGGTTGCCGGATCATAACACATAGTAGGTGACTATAGACTTGCAAGATAGGATCAAGAACTCACATATATTCATGAAAACATAATAGGTTCAGATCTGAAATCATGGCACTCGGGCCCTAGTGACAAGCATTAAGCATAGCAAAGTCATAGCAACATCAATCTCGAACATAGTGGATACTAGGGATCAAACCCTAACAAAACTAACTCGATTACATGATAGATCTCATCCAACCCATCACCGTCCAGCAAGCCTTTACGATGGAATTACTCACGCGGGCGGTGAGCATCATGAAATTGGTGATGGAGGATGGTTGATGATGACGATGGCGACGAACCCCCCTCTCCGGAGCGCCGAACGACTCCAGATCAGCCCTCCCGAGAGATTTTACGGCTTGGCGGCGGCTCCGTATCGTAAAACACGATGATTTCTTCTCCTTGATTTTTTTCTCCCCGAAAGCAAATATATAGAGTTGGAGTTGGCGTCGGAGGAGCTCTAGGGGGCCAATGAGGTAGGGGGCGCGCCCTAGGGGGGCGCCCCCACCCTCGTGGACAGGGTGTGGGCCCCCTGGTCTTCATCTTTGGCGAGGATTTTTTATTATTTTTAATAGGACGTTCCGTGGAGTTTCAGGTCATTCCGAGAAGTTTTGTTTCTGCACATAAATAACACCATGGAAAGTCTGCGAAAACAAATCGATCCGGGTTAGTTCCATTCAAATCATGCAAATTAGAGTCCAAAACAAGGGCAAAGGTGTTTGGAAAAGTAGATACGACGGAGACGTATCAACTCCCCCAAGCTTAAACCTTTGCTTGTCCTGAAGCTATTCAGTTGATAAACTGAAAGTGATAAAGAAAACTTTTACAAACTCGCTTTGCTCTTGTTGTTGTGAATATGTAAAGCCGGCATTCAAGTTTTCAAAGAAAGATCAGGACTAACCACATTTGCAATAATTTTCAGGTCTCATGTTTACTCATATCAATAGCATAATCAACTAGCGAGCCATAATAATAAATCTCGGATGACAACACTTTCTCAAAACAATCATAATATGATATAACAAGATGGTATCTCGCTAGCCCTTCTTTGAGACCAAGAAACATAAATGCAGAGCACCTTTAAAGATCAAGGACTGACTAGACATTGTAATTCATGGTAAAAGAGATCCAATCATAGTAATACCCAATATAAATTAATAGTAATGGATGCAAATGACAGCCGCACTCTGCAGCTAGTGCTTTTGATAAGAGGGTGATGACTCAACATAAAAGTAAATAGATAGGCCCTTCGCAGAGGGAAGCAGGGATTTGTAGAGGTGCCAGAGCTCGGTTTTGAAATAGAGATAAATAATTTTTTGAGCGGCATACTTTCATTGTCAACATAACAACTAAGAGATGGCGATATCTTCCATGCTACACACATTATAGGCGGTTCCCAAACAGAATGGTAAATTTTATACTCCCCCTCCACCAACAAGCATCAATCCACGACTTGCTCGAAACAACGAGTGTCTCCAACTAGCAACAGTCCCAAGGAGAGTTTTGTTTGCAATTATTTTGATTTAGTTTGCATAAAGCATGGGACTGGGCATCCCGGAGACCAGCCATTTTCTCGTGAATGAGGAGCGAAGCCCACTCCTATTGAGAATAACCCGCCTAACATGGAAGATAAGGGCAGCCCTAGTTGATACATGAGCTATTCGAGCATACAAAACAGAATGTTTATTTGAAGGTTTAGAGTTTCGCACATACAAATTTACTTGGAACGGCAGGTAGATACCGCATATAGGAAGGTATGGTGGACTCATATGGAATAACTTTGGGGTTTAAGGGATTGGATGCACAAGCAGTATTCCCGCTTAGTACAAGTGAAGGCTAGCAAAAGACTGGGAAGCGACCAACTAGAGAGCGACAACAGTCATGAACATGCACTAAAATTAATAAACATTGGATGCAAGCATGAGTAGGATATAATCCACCATGAACATAAATATCATGAAGGCTATGTTGATTTTGTTTCAACTACATGTGTGAACATGTGCCAAGTCAAGTCACTTAAATCATTCAAAGGAGGATACCACCCCCTCATACCACATCACAACCATTTTAATAGCATGTTGGCACGCGAGGTAAACCATTATAACTCATAGCTAATCAAGCATGGCATGAGCAACTATGATCTCTAATTGTCATTGCAAATATGTTTATTCATAATAAGCTGAATCAAGAAAGATGAACTCATCATATTTACAAAAACAAGAGAGGGCGAGTTCATACCAACTTTTCTCATCTCAGTCAGTCCATCATATATCATCATAATTGCCTTTCACTTGCACGACCGAATGTTGTGAATAATAATAAGAGTGCACGTGCATTGGACTAAGCTGGAATCTGCGAGCATTCAATAAACAGGAGAAGACAAGGCAATATAGGCTCTTGGTTAAATCAACAATAATGCATATAAGAGCCACTTCAACAATTTAATCATGGTCTTCTCCTATCGACCCCCAAAGAAAAGAAAATAAATAAAACTATTTACACGGGAAAGCTCCCAACAAGCAAAAGAAGAACATGCAATCTTTTTGGGTTTTCTTTTTAATTATTACTACTACAGCAAGGGAAGTAAACCAACTAAAAACTACTACTAATATTTTGGTTTTTCTTAAGGTTTATCAAACACACAAGAAGAAAGCAGGAAAAAGAAAATAAACTAGCATGGATATTACAGTGAAAGAGTATGAGCACCGACATCTAGCAATGAGTGTGTATGAACATAAATGTAATGTCGATGGGAAATACGTACTCCCCCAAGCTTAGGCTTTTGGCCTAAGTTGGTTCATTGCCAAGGATGGCCTGGCGGATATCCGTAGTTGTAGCTGGGGTCGTACTGAGACGAAGAGGACTCTGACTGCCACTGGCTGGCAGCCATCTCCAGATCCCAAGAATAAACAGACTGTCGTGGAGGCTCAAATTGTGGTTCCAGCTCCGGGGCTGGTGTAGGGTTCCGGTAGGCTTGAACGGCCGCCCACGAAACGAGATAAGGACCTTCAGACAAATTAAACAAAGAAGGAGCAGGCAAAGTAATAGTCTCAGGATGATGTTTATTAAAGAATAGTTTATATTTAAGCTCCCCTTCCCTACCATTAACAATAAAGTAATGCACTAGCATACTCTTATAATCTAAATAAGCATTGGGAAGCAATTTTTCTTCTTTCTCATAGAGCCTAATAGGTATGTTAAAATGTGCAGCTAGGCGTGAAGCATAAATACCTCCAAAGATGGGGCCCTTTGTACGGTTCAAACTTAACCGTTTAGCAATAATTCCGCCCATACTAACAGTGTTATCGCGGAATAAACCATGGAACAAAATGATAATATCAGGAACACTAAGATTTCCACAGTTCCCGCGAGCAATCAAGCAACGACTAGCAAATATGGCAAAGTAGCGTAAGACAGGAAAACGTATGCTAGTGATTCTTGCATCGGAAACCTTCCTGGTTTCCCCCACAGTGATGGTGTCAATAAATTCTTCCACATCTTTATGGTGTGGTTCATCTAAGGTACCCTCAAAGGATATTTTGCAAACCTTGCAAAATTCAGCTAATGGCATTTTCTCAACAACATCATATAAATGAAACTCTATTGAAGGAGGTGATTCCTTAGGAAAATAGTAGAAGTTTTGCACAAAAGTATTAGTGAGTAAGAGATACTGATGACGTTGGTCGCGGAGGAAGTCGGTGAGGACAACATTCTCAGCCAATGAATAGAAATCATCATAAATCCCGGCTGCTCTCAAGAAATCATCGGAAGGCCATTCACACGGTCGGACCTCCGCGGTGCGAGGCAAATTATATTTGGGCCTCTGTGCTTCTTCATTTTGCTTTTCCTTCGAGCTTCGGCTCGATGAGCCCCTCAAAAGTCTCTTCATCATTTACTAAAATATTCTGAAATTTTTAGTAACTTCAAACAAAAGTGAAACATACTTCAATAAAATTGATAGCAACTATTCCTACAAGTGCCTAGAGGATATATCATGCATTAGAACTACTTGGAACCATATAAATTTAACATGCAAGCTCAAGAACATGGCCACCTAGGCAGCACAAATTTGCAATGAATAAAGAACTAGAACAAAAACTAATTGGACCAATGGAGGAGTCACATAGCAAGGAACAATCTCCCCAAGCCGTTTTGTGAGAGGTGCTTTGAGCAAGGAGATCAAAAATCGCATCAAAGTGAGCTAGAACTCGTGCTTGAGCTGGATATTGGTGTTTGTGGGAGGAAGAAGGAGTGTATGGGTGCAGGAATAAGTGGAGGAGGGCCACCGTGGGCCCATGAGGCAGGGGCGCGCCCTGGGGGGTAGGGCGCGCCCTCCACCCTCGTGCCCAGGTGGTTGCCCCCCCTGGTGTGTTCTCAGTTCCATAAATCCTCAAATATTCTAGAAAAAAATCATATTTCATTTTCAGGGCATTTGGAGAACTTTTATTTTCGGGGTATTTTTATATTGCACGGATAAATCAGAAAACAGACAGAAAAAATACTATTTTTACTTTATTTCAACTAAATAACAGAAAGTATAAAGAGGGTACAGAAGGTTGTGCCTTCTAGTTTCATCCATCTCATGCTCATCAAAAGGAATCCACTAACAAGGTTGATCAGGTCTTGTTAACAAACTCATTCCGATTAACATGGAATCGGAGAAATTTCGAATAACACTATGTTACCTCAACGGGGATATGCACATCCCCTATAATAAGTATATCATATTTCTTCTTGAAAGTAGGAAGAGGAAATTCAAAACCTCCAAAAATAATCGATGGAATTTTTCCAATAGAATTGATACTATAAACTTGAGGTTGTTTCCTCGGAAAGTGTACCGTATGCTCATTACCATAAACATGAAAAGTGACATTGCCTTTGTTGCAATCAATAACAGCACCTGCAGTATTCAGAAAAGGTCTTCCAAGAATAATAGACCTACTATCGTCCTCGGGAATATCAAGAATAACAAAGTCCGTTAAAATAGTAACGTTTGCAACCACAACAGGCACATCCTCACAAATACCGACAGGTATAGTAGTTGATTTATCAGCCATTTGCAAAGATATTTCAGTAGGTGTCAACTTATTCAAGTCAAGTCTACGATATAAAGAGAGAGGCGTAACACTAAACCCGGCTCCAAGATCACATAAAGCAGTTTTAACATAGTTTCTTTTAATGGAGCATGGTATAGTAGGTACTCCTGGATCTCCAAGTTTCTTTGGTATTCCACCCTTCAAAGTATAATTAGCAAGCATGGTGGAAATTTCAGCTTCTGGTATCTTTCTTTTATTAGTAACAATATCTTTCATATATTTAGCATAAGGATTCATTTTGAGCATATCAGTCAGTCGCATACGCAAAAAGATAGGTCTAATCATTTCAGCAAAGCGCTCAAAATCCTCATCATCCTTTTTCTTGGATGGTTTGGGAGGAAAGGGCATGGGTCTCTGAACCCATGGTTCTCTTTGTTTACCATGTTTCCTAGCAACAAAGTCTCTCTTATCATAACGTTGATTCTTTGATTGTGGGTTATGAAGATCAATAACAGGTTCAATTTCTACATCATTATCATTACTAGGTTGAGCATCATCATGAACATCATCATTAATATTTTCACTAGGTTCATGTTCATTACCAGATTGTGTTTCAGCATCAGACATAGAGATATCATTTGGATTCTCAGGTGGTTCAGCAATAGGTTCACTAGAAGTTTGCAAAGTCCTATCATTTTTCTTTTTCTTCCTTTTAGAAGAATTAGGTACATCAATATTATTTCTCTGAGAATCTTGCTCAATTCTCTTAGGGTGGCCTTCAGGATACAAAGGTTCCGGAGTCATTCTACCAGTTCTAGTAGCCACTCTAACACATAATCATTTTCTTACTATTCATTTCATTGAGCAAATCATTTTGAGCTTTAAGTACTTGTTCTACTTGAGTGGTAACCATAGAAGCATGTTTGCTAACAAGTTTAAGTTCACCTCTAACATCAGCCATGTAATTGCCCAAGTGTTTAATCATATCGGAATTGTATTTCAATTGTCTACCAAAATAAGCATTGAAGTTTTCTTGTTTAACGATAAAATTATCAAACTCATCAATGCATTGTCTAGCAGACTTATAGTGAGGAATATCACCTTCATCAAATCTATAGAGAGAATTTACCTTTACTACGTAGCCGGGTTATCAAGACCAGGAGGTTCTTCAATAGGTAATGGATTAAGATCATATGTTTCTTCAACATGCGGTAGATTAATACCATGAATTTCTTCAATAGGAGGTAAATTCTTAACATCTTCAGCTTCAATACCTTTTTCTTTCATAGATTTCTTTGCCTCTGGCATATCTTCAGGACTGAGAAATAGAACACCCCTCTTCTTCGGAGTTGGTTTAGGAATAGGCTTAGTAGTTGGAGTAGGAGCTGGCTCAGGAAGTGCCCAATTATTTTCATTTGTCAACATATTATTTAATAAATATTCAGCTTCATCCGGTGTTCTTTCCGTGAAAACAGAACCAGCACAACTATCCAGGTAATCTCTGGAAGCATCGGTTAGTCCATTATAAAAGAGATCAAGTATTTCATTTTTCTTAAGAGGATGGTCAGGCAAAGCATTAAGTAACTTGAGAAGCCTCCCCCAAGCTTGTGGGAGACTCTCTTCTTCAATTTGCACAAAGTTGTATATTTCCTTTAGAGCAGCTTGTTTCTTATGAGTAAGGGAATATTTAGCGGAGAAGTAATAAATCATATCCTGGGGACTACGCACACAACCAGGATCAAGAGAATTAAACCATATCTTAGCATCACCCTTTAATGAGAATGGAAATATTTTAAGGATATAAAAGTAGCGAGATCTCTCATCATTAGTGAACAGGGTGGCTATATCATTTAATTTAGTAAGATGTGCCACAACAATTTCAGATTCATAGCCATGAAAAGGATCAGATTCAACCAAAGTAACTATATCAGGATCAACAAAGAATTCATAATCCTTATCGGCAACACAAATAGGTGAAATAGCAAAAGCAGGGCCAGGCCTCATTCTATCTCTAAGATATTGCTTATTCCATTCAGCTAATAACCTCTTGAGTTCATATCTATCTTTGCAAGCTAAAATAGCTGCAGAAGCTTCCATATCAAAAACATAACCCTTAGGAATAACAGGCCTATCTTCATAATCACTTTCATCATTATAATCAGTTTCGATAATGTCGGTGTACTAGAGTAGGGGTACCCTAGTATCCCGAACTTGTGCTGCAGGCGATTCTTGACCCTCCATGGCAAGGCTTACCGGGTGACCGCCAAGGTCCTCCGTGGTTCCTTTGGAGCCATTCAAGAACAAAGTATTCAAGCCAAGGAGACAAGGCCCCGGCAAGAGGAGCTTGCCGGGAAGGCCACCCAAGGCACCTAGGAGACAAGGCCCCGGCAAGAGGAGCTTACCGGGAAGGCCACCCAAGGCACCTAGGAGACAAGGCCCCGACAAGAGGAGCTTGCCGGGAAGGCCCGGTGAGCGACAAGCTTCCGGACGCGACAAGACAACAACATGACAAGGCGCTTGCCGCAGACCACCACTCAGTACTGCGCTCCAAAGACATCCACTAACGTGTCGCCACAGGACCTTTCCGGTAGCGCGTGGCAGAAGAGGCTGTCTTGCGGTGAGCCAGCGGTGGCAAGCGACAAGATTGCCATCGTGGCAAGCGGGCGCGCCGACGGTCTCTTTCTGCCTTTGTTAGGGCGGCGTGACGGGCATTTAATGCCTTTGTCCCCTGCCGTCGGGGTTAGGTATGATACCTTTGTACAAGTAGCTGTACCAACCACTCCTTTTTCCATTTTTACCCTTGTCTACGTTGCCACCTGTCGGAGACCCCTTTAGCATATAAAAGGAGGCCCATGCGCAACATAGAGAGGGGGATGGGAGAAGGGCTCGACCTCACGCTCGGTCTCGTTAGCAGCTTGTGTGTACTGTAGCACTCAGCGCTCCTGAGCAAGAACCCAATACACTCAGACATGCAGCAGTAGGAGTGTAAGGAGAAGATAATGGTGTGGACCAAGCGTCGCTCAAGGAAGTCTAGCCTTACCGGGAAGCAAACGACAGAAAAGCTAAGTTGCTAAAGTTTGAGCAATCAGTTCTAAAATTTTTAAGTTATCTTCCTCGAACGACCATACTTTGTATGGAAAACCTGTCTTGTGGAGGAACCAACTCGTAGCTAGTTGCGCCTTACTTTGTTTCGAGTCCGCTCAACAACTTAAGTGAGCTGTGACTAGTTGAGACAAGGTTTCTTGTCGGCAGCAGCACCGCCATCATCAGTTGTTGACGTCCCTTTTCGGCCTTCATGACCCAGTGCCTCACACGACAAGTTCCCTAAAAGCGTGGGGCAAAAACATACAAAGGAAGGAACCAAGTAAAGGAAATAACATAGCAATTGCTACCCGAAATAGAGTTATATTACAAGATAGCTTGTCGCAGCTCTAATAGATTGTTCTCATAACATGACCAGCAGCGGCAAGAAAAAGAGAAAGCAGGCGGCTTAATCTACGCGATCGCCCTCAACCCTCTTGATCCCGCTCACCCTGTCCACGATGGGTGCGACAAGGGTCTTGAGCGCCTCCACATCAGCATTCGGCAAGGACTTGAGGACGTTGGTGAGGTTGAGGCCTGGATTCTGAAGGCCACCTTCATCAAGACCTTTTGAAGAGCTCCAGCGCAGATCTGGCGCGACTCCTCGCCAGCCGCTTTGGGATTTCTTCCGAGTCGCTGGAGGGCCGTCCACCACGCCTTGAAGAACAAGCTGAGCTTGGCGCTGGGTCGGAGGTGCTCATTGGAGGAATATCCAAGATCCTCCATCCCCAGTGCGCTTGACTCCCTATCGATGGCTGCGGCAACATCCACGAGACCCTCGGTCCAGTGCTCCACATTCTCCCTAAAGGTATTACAGGCGGCAAAGAAGACTTCGCCATGACAGCGCCTCGTCGGCCTTGATCTTCTCCTTCAAGGCCACCTCTCGATCCCTGGCGCCGTCCGGCCCGAGTCAAGGTGGTCGGCTTCAACTCAAGATCTGCGTTGGAGTCCTTGGCGGCGCTGAGCTCCTTGCTCCTCTCGGCGAGACGGCCTTGCAGCTCGCCAAGAGTGTAGGCGTCCTTCTCGCGCTCATGCTTGAGTGCAGCAAGCTCCTCGCCGCTCTCCTTGAGATTGGCTTCCAGCTGCATCACCTTCGTCTCCAGCTCCTTCTTGGCGGCCTCGGCAGCTGCGGCAGCATCCTTTGCTTCCTTGAGAGCCCCGCCAAATGTTTGCTCGCACGTGGCTAGATCCTCCTCATGGCTGTCAAGATTAACCTTCCTCTGCGCCAACTCACCTTCCTGCGTAGATAGCTTCTCGGCGGCAAGCCGCTGTTCCTGCTCAGCTTCGGCCTTCTCGAGGAGGAAGGCTTTGTGCTCCTCGGTGAGTCGCTCCCGCTCCTCTGCCAAGGACCGGAGAGCTTCCTGGTTGAGGCCCCGGAGCTCCTCCGCGCGCTTCTCGATGTCTGCTCCCGCCTTCGCGACAAGCGCTTCCCGGGATTTCAGCTTGGCTTGCCAGGCGTGGTAGAGCGACAACAGCTTCTGCAGCAGCTGCTCCTCCTTAGGCTCGCCGCTGCTGTTGTTTGGTGCGTCGACCAACGTCAGTCCAGCGGAGGCGAGCAGCTCTTCATCAAAAGTTTCTCCTTCGGCCGGCGCCCTGGAGCTCGATGCCCATGGGAGCTTGATGAAGACACCATCGCCGGCCTTCAAATAGGCGCCGGGCTGGGGCTCTTCGGAGCCCGACGCTGCCGCAGCGGCGGAGGGATCGGCGGTCGGCGTAGCGCCTGGTGCTCCTGCGGCCTCAGGGCCGTCAGTGCGATCGCCGGACCCCTCGCCAGCTTCTGCGGCGGCAGCTTTGGCGGCCTCTTTGCCGGCGGGCTCGTCAGCGCCAGCTTCTTCTCCTATGGCAGCGGCGTCGTCAGTATTGCCGCGCGCGTCCTCCTCGCCGGCGGCCTCGGTCTCCATTGGCTCTATGGCGGCTGGATCTGACGACCGTAAAATGAAGAAAAGTCAAGCAAATATTCAAAAAGAAAATCAGAAGAAGAAGAACACAAGGGAAGTTTTCAAGCAAGAGGATTACTTGTGCTAGGGTCTGCAGTCATGGTCTCCGCCGCCAGGGGATCGCTGGTGCTGTCCCTTGCCGGAGAACTGCCCCTTGCCGGAGAACGCTCTCTTGCCGGGGAATCCTCCCTTGGCGGTGTAGTCGAAGCAGAAGGCATGTCAGGAGCAGCTTCAGGGCACTCCTGGTAAGGCTGCTCTGCTCCTACGCAAATCAGCAGTCAGATATCAGTAAAGAAAGGGCCCCCATGCACGCCTAACAGCAGGAAGTGAACCATATACTTACGCTGGGGGCTGCGCTGGGGGCTGCTTTGAGGAAGAGTTGCCGCGTCCGGCAAGGTGGTCTCGGACGCACCTCCTGCTATCGCGGTGGGTTCGTCCTCGATGACAATCACCGGGGCCTTGGCTCTCTTCGACGCTCTCTGGGCCAGCGTCCTGAAAAGGAATAGGTTCGGAGTGAAGCAAATTAGATACAAGACAAAGCAACAAGCCGAAGAACTACAAATGCTGCAAAGAATCTTACTCTTCTTCTTCCTCGTCGGAGCTGAGCCTGGAGAGATCAAATTCGGGCTCGCCTCCAAGACGACGAGGCGGAGGAGTAGGTTCCCTTGGCCGCTTGGCGGGAGCAGAAGCGGTGGTCTGCGAGGGCCCCGCTCCAGCTTGCCGATGGCGTGAGGTGCTCCAGCGGCAACAGTGCTTGCCGCGGTGGAGCTGCCGCGCGCTGGCGGGCGGCTGTTGACCCGTCTGCCGCCTTCGCCACGTCTCCGCCTTGCGAGACGCCTTCTTGGTGGAGCTGGGGCTCCGCTCGCGGCAAGCTGTTCAAGGCGAGGGGAGGAGGCGCCCTCGGCGGGCTCGCTCGACTCAGCCGAGCACGACAAGCTCTTCCTCGCCGGCAAACTCCCTCGCCGACAAGGCTTGCCGCCTCTGCCTCCTCCACGGTGAATCCGAACTTCGCCCAGCGGCCGCTACGCCGCCTCTTCCGGCTGGTGGCGTCGTTGCATCTCATCGTCGGTGGTGTCGCGGGTGAGGCTCTTACATTCATCGGGCGGACCGGCACTTCTACCAGGCTGTCAAAGAACACTCGCACGACGTCATCTGCAGGCTCTTGCCAGGTTGGAACGATTCCATGCGAGTCGCACAACGGCATCATTGCACGGATGAGGTCGAGCGAGGAATTGTTGCACAGCGGGACGACATTCTTCGGCAACCTGAACGCTCCGGGATGCTCTGGATCGTGCTTGAACAGCTCCAAGAGCATCACATCCAGTTCCAGGACAGTGAAATTGAAGTTGAGGCCCGGGCGCAGCCTCATGATATCCGCCGCGTTCTGGAACTCCCAGGCGGGTCTCCTCCTCTCCTGCAGGGGGGCGATGCGGCGACGAAGGAAATCTGCGCCAACGGCGCCTACAGTGAGTCCGGCAAGCCTCAGGCGTAGGATCCGGATGACGACAATCTTCAGCCTAGCGTCTTCCGGGGCCAGACTGCTCCAATCGTTGCCGCGCACTACTGGGGTTTGGCGCTGGGTGGTAAACGGCCGCGGGTTCTCCTCGACAACCCAGCACCAGTCTGCTCTCCACTCATCCCATTTGCTGTGGAGCTCTCCCTCCAGATAAGCTTCCTTCTTGCCGGTCCTCGAGATCCAGGCGATCCCACCGAAAAGAGGCTCCCCTCTCTCAACTCGGGGCATAAAGAAGTGGCGGAAAAGGGCTACGTTTGGATGGACTCCGAGAAAGTTTTCGCAGAGATGTGCGAAAACTGCCATGGTCAGAACAACATTGGGGGTGAAGTCAAGGAGGCGGAACCCGTAGGTGTTCATGATATCGCAGAAAAATTCAGAGAAAGGCGGGCAGAGCCCGCAGTAGAAGAACAGCGCGAAGAAAGGGTACCCATTGAAGCCAGTTCAAGCAGCAGCGAAGTACCTTCGTCTTGTGGATGCGCTCGAGTCTCTGTCGACGAGAAGAGGTAGTAGTACTCCCTCGGCTCCTCGCGGCGAGCTGGGGGAAAGATTGCCGCTCCTTCCGCGGCGCCAAGAAGACGCTGCGCCTCGGCCGACTTCACGGCCTTCCCTTGTCGGCTTTGAGCCATGGCGGAGGTGGTGAGGAGATCGACGGCGTTGGTGATGCTGGTGGCGATGGGGAGCGCTTCTCTTCAGCCTTGAGAAGAAGGGGGAGGCAGCAGGGGTTTTTCGAGATTGGACAGCAACTGGCGAGATGGGCGGACTGCCCCTGTTTCCCCTGCTTATAAAGAGGGAGGGGGCGGACTTTCCGTTTTTCCAAATAAAGAAACCACCCACTATCTCTCACACGACGCCGCATTCGACGCTGCGGCTGCTCGTGGAGGGCGTGGTGGGTCCGGGGTGAGTTACGTAACCCAGGCCGCGTGCCCGTGCAGCCTGTTTGGGCACAGCCCAACAGCGCTTCGGCATCGTGTGTGGCCCAGCCCGGGCTCCTGTCGGTGTACTAGAGTAGGGGTACCCTAGTATCCCGAACTTGTGCACGGGCGATTCTTGACCCTCCGCGGCAAGGCTTATCGGGTGACCGCCAAGGTCCTCCGTGGTTCCTTTGGAGCCATTCAAGAACAAAGTATTCAAGCCAAGGAGACAAGGCCCCGGCAAGAGGAGCTTGCCGGGAAGGCCACCCAAGGCACCTAGGAGACAAGGCCCCGACAAGAGGAGCTTGCCGGGAAGGCCACCCAAGGCACCTAGGAGACAAGGCCCCGGCAAGAGGAGCTTGCCGGGAAGGCCCGGTGAGCGACAAGCTTCCGGACGCGACAAGACAACAACCGGCAAAGGCGCTTGCGCGGCAGACCACCACTCTGTACTGCGCTCCGGCACATCCACTAACGTGTCACCACAGGACCTTTCCAGCGGTAGCGTGGCAAGAGGCCGTGTGGCGGTGAGCGCGCTGGCAAGCGGCGCTGACAAGATTGCCATCGTGGCAAGCGGTGGCGCCCCTGACGGTCTCTTTCTGCACTGTTAGGGCGACTAGACGGGCATTTAATGCCTTTGTCCCCTGCCGTCAGGGTTAGGTATGATACACTGTACACTGTACAAGTAGCTGTACCAACCACTCCTTTTCCATTTTTACCCTTGTCTATGTTGCCACCTGTCGGAGACCCCTTTAGCATATAAAAGGAGGCCCATGCGCAACGTAGAGAGGGGGATGGGAGAAGGGCTCGACCTCATGCTCGGTCTCGTTAGCAGCTTGTGTGTACTGTAGCACTCAGCGCTCCTGAGCAAGAACCCAATACACTCAGACATGCAGCAGTAGGAGTGTTATCTCTCCGGAGGAAGCTCGAAATGGGCAAACCGCTCGTGTGCTTCGCCTCGATCTGCTCTTCGTGCGACCTCCGCCCCCCGCCGAACCGAAAGGGGCTCGGTCCGCCGGTCCCATAGGTGTTCGTGGGCCAGATCAGCCTCCCCGACAGATAATTTCCTTCTCTCTAGCCCTAGCAATTTGTTCATCAAGAAATTCACTAAGGGGCACAGTAGTATCAAGCATAGAAGTAGTTTCATCATAAGTATCATGCATAGCAGAAGTGGCATCATCAATAACATGCTACATATCAGAACGAATAGCAGAAGCAGGTTTAGGTGTCGCAAGCTTACTCAAAACAGAAGGTGAATCAAGCGCAGAGCTAGATGGCAGTTCCTTACCTCCCCTCATAGTTGAGGGATAAATTGTTGTCCTAGCGTCTTTCAAGTTCTTCATAGTGTCCAGCAGATTTAAATCCCAAGTGACTCAAAGAATAGAGCTATGCTCTCCGGCAATGGCGCCAGAAATTAGTCTTGATAACCCACAAGTGTAGGGGATCGCAACAGCTTTCGAGGGTAGAGTATTCAACCCAATTTTTTTGATTCGACACAAGGGGAGCCAAAGAATATTCTCAAGTATTAGCAACTGAGTTGTCAATTCAGCCACACCTGGATAACTTAATATCTGCAGCAAAGTATTTAGTAGCAAAGTAATATGATAGTCGTGGTAACGGTAACAAAAGAATGGAAGCAAAAGTAATTTTTGGTATTTTGTAGTGATTGTAACAGTAGCAACGGGAAAGTAAATAAGCGAAAAAACAATATATGGAAAGCTCGTAGGCATTGGATCGGTGATGGAGAATTATGCCGGATGCGGTTCATCATGTAACAGTCATAACATAGGGTGACACAGAACTAGCTCCAATTCATCAATGTAATGTAGGCATGTATTCGAATATAGTCATACGTGCTTATGGAAAAAAACATGCATGACATATTTTGTCCTACCCTCCCGTGGCAGCGGGTCCTAATGGAAACTAAGGGATATTAAGGCCTCCTTTTAATAGAGAACCGGAACAAAGCATTAGCACATAGTGAATACATGAACTCCTCAAACTACGGTCATCACCGGAGTGGTCCCGATTATTGTCACTTGGGGTTGCGGATCATAACACATAGTAGGTGACTATAGACTTGCAAGATAGGATCAAGAACTCACATATATTCATGAAAACATAATAGGTTTAGATCTGAAATCATGGCACTCGGGCCCTAGTGACAAGCATTAAGCATAGCAAAGTCATAGCAACATCAATCTCAGAACATAGTGGATACTAGGGATCAAACCCTAACAAAACTAGCTCGATTACATGATAGATCTCATCCAACCCATCACCGTCTAGCAAGCCTACGATGGAATTACTCACGCACGGCGGTGAGCATCATGAAATTGGTGATGGAGGATGGTTGATAATGACGACGGCGACGAAACCCCCTCTCTGGAGCCCCGAACGGACTCCAGATTAGCCCTCCCGAGAGGTTTTAGGGCTTGGCGGCGGCTCCGTATCGTAAAACGCGATGATTTCTTCTCCTTGATTTTTTTCTCCCCGAAAGCAGATATATAGAGTTGGAGTTGGCGTCGGAGGAGCTCTGTGGGGCCCACGAGGTGAGGCGCTCCCACCCTCGTGGGCGGTGTGGGCCCCCTGGTCTTCAACTTTGGCGAGGATTTTTTATTATTTTTAACTAGACGTTCCGTGGAGTTTCAGGTCATTCCGAGAAGTTTTGCTTCTGCACATAAATAACACCATGGAAAGTCTGCTGAAAACAGTGTCAGTCCGGGGTTAGTTCCATTCCAATCATGCAAATTAGAGTCCAAAACATGGGCAAAAGTGTTTGGAAAAGTAGATACGACAGAGACGTATCACTTTTCCATAAACCATTTCATATGGAGACATACCCATAGGATTTTTATATGCAGTTCTATATGCCCATAATGCATCATCAAGTTTCATGGACCAATTCTTTCTAGATCTATTAACAGTCTTTTGCAAAATTAATTTGAGCTCTCTATTACTAAGTTCTACTTGACCACTAGACTGCGGGTGATATGGAGATGCAATTCTATGATAAACATCATACTTAGCAAGCATTTTACGAAAGGCACCATGAATAAAATGTGAACCACCATCAGTCATTAAATATCTAGGAACTCCAAACCTCAGAAAAATAACTTCTTTAAGCATCTTAATAGAGGTGTTATGATCAGAACTACTAGTTGGAATAGCTTCTACCCACTTAGTAATGTAATCAACAACAACTAAAATATGTG
Organism: Aegilops bicornis; assembly: GCA_021605145.1. Taxonomy (NCBI): domain Eukaryota; kingdom Viridiplantae; phylum Streptophyta; class Magnoliopsida; order Poales; family Poaceae; genus Aegilops; species Aegilops bicornis. Next base: position 480,895,589 of record CM038672.1, on the reverse strand, counting down.
TATACCCGTTAGAGGAAGGAAACGGTCCCATATAATCAAAATCCCAAACATCAAATGGTTCAATAACAAGTGAATAGTTCATAGGCATTTCTTGACGTCTGGTAATATTACCAATTCTTTGACATTCATCACAAGACAAGGCAAACTTACGGGCATCTTTGAAGAGAGTAGGCCAATAAAAACCGGATTGCAATACCTTATGCGCAGTTCTATCTCCAGCATGGTGTCCTCCATAAGGTTCAGACTGACACTTTCGTAGGATCCGTTCCTGTTCATGCTCAGGTACACAACGTCTAATAACACCATCTACTCCTTGTTTGTAAAGGTGTGGGTCATCCCAGAAGTAATGTCTTAAATCATAGAAAAACTTTTTCTTTTGCTGGTATGTGAAACTAGGTGGTATAAATTTAGCAACAATGTAATTAGCATAATCAAAGCATACCATGGAAGCAAGACTGAGACGCATTTATGACAGCTAATTGTTCATCAGGGAAGCTATCATCAATAGGTAGTGGGTCATCAAGAACATTCTCTAACCTAGGTAAGTTGTCTGCTACGGGGTTCTCAGCTCCCTTTCTATCAATAATATGCAAATAAAATTCTCGTAGAAAAGAACCGATCTAATGAGTCTAGGTTTAGCATCCTTCTTTTCCATAAGATATTTAATAGCAGCATGATCGGTGTGAACAGTTACTTCAGAATCAACAATATAAGGTCTGAATTTATCACAAGCAAATACAACGGCTAAAAATTCTTTTTCAGTAGTAGCATAATTTCTCTGGGCACTGTCTAGAGTTTTACTAGCATATTAGATAACATTTAATTTCTTATCAACTCTTTGTCCTAGAAAAGCACCTACAGTATAATCACTAGCATCACACATAATTTCAAAGGATAAATTCCAATGAGGTGGCTGGACAATAGGTGCAGAAATCCAGGCTTTCGTAAGTATTTCAAATGCTTCTACACAATCATCATCAAAAACAAAAGGAATATATTTTTGTAAGAGATTAGTCAGAGACCTAGAAATTTTAGAGAAGTCCTTAATGAACCTCCTATAAAAACCGACATGACCAAGGAAACTTCTTAGACCTTTGATGTCCTTAGGACACGACATCTTTTCAATAGCATCAATTTAGCTTTATCAACTTCAATACCTCTTTCAGAAATTTTATGCCCCAAGACAATACCTTCATTAACCATAAAGTGGCACTTCTCCCAATTCAAGACAAGATTAGTTTCTTCACATCTCTACAAAACTCGATCAAGGTTGCTTAAGAAATCATCTAAAGAAGTTCCATATACGGAGAAATCATCCATGAAGACTTCAACAATCTTTTCACAAAAATCAGAGAATATAGCCATCATGCATCTTTGAAAGGTAGCAGGTGCATTACATATACCAAAAGGCATACGTCTATAAGCAAAGGTACCGAAAGGGCAAGTAAAAGTGGTCTTTTCTTGATCCTCTTTTGACACAGGTATTTGAGAGAAACCAGAATAACCATCTAGAAAGCAGAAATGTGTATGTTTGGATAATATTTCTAGCATTTGATCAATAAAAGGTAAAGGGTAATGATCCTTTTTAGTAGCTTTATTTAATTTGTGTAAATCAATTACCATTCTATAACCTGTAACAATTCTTTGTGGGATCAATTCATCTTTATCATTAGGAACAACAGTGACACCTCCCTTCTTAGGGACACAATGGACAGGACTTACCCACTGACTATCAGCAATGGGATAAATTATACCTGCCTCCAGAAGCTTTAGTATTTCTTTTCTTACCACTTTTTTCATCTTAGGATTTAACCGTCGTTGGTGATCAACAACTGGTTTAGCGTCTTTCTCCAATTTTATTTTGTCTTTGGCATAAAGTGGGACTAATGCCCTTAAGATCATCAAGAGTATATCCAATAGCAGCACGGTGCTTCTTCAGAGTTTTCAATAATCTCTTTTCTTCATGCTCCGAAAGGTTAGCACTAATAATAACAGGATATATCCTTTTCTCATCAAGATAAGCACATTTAAGAGTATCAAGTAATGGTTTAAGCTCAAACACGGGATCACCCTTGGGTGGAGGAGGATCCCCTAGGATTTCAACAGGTAAGTTGTGTTTCAAAATAGGTCCCTGTTTAAAGAATACTTCATCTATTTCCCTTCTTTCATTCATAAAAATATCATTTTCATGGTCGAGAAAATATTGTTCTAAAGGATCATTAGGAGGCACGACAATAGAGGCAAGACCAATAATTTCATCTTTACTAGGTAAAATTCTTTATCATGGGGTTGTCTATGAAATTTAGCAAAATTAAACTCATGAGACACATCCCCCAAACCAATAGTAACAACATCCCAACTGGTGAAATAGTGTCTCTATTGGCAAGCTTAATTGTAACATAAATTTCCTCTATCTCAGCAGGTGCAATATCATGCATAATTTCTTTGTATAAGGAATGAGGTATTGCACTTGCACTAGCACCCATATCACATAAGCCATGATAACAATGATCTCCTATTTTAACAGAAATAACAGGCATGCTTACAACAGGTCTATGTTTATTTTTAGTATCAGATCTAGCAATCCTAGCAGCTTCATCACAGAAGTAAATAACATGACCATCAATATTATCAGCTAAGAGATCTTGGATTTCTACCAGCTCTAAACTCTTTTAAGAGATCTTTATTCTCTTTCCGAGAAGCTTGTGTTAAACACAACAAAATTTTCTGTCAAACGGATATCAATCTTTAATTTGGCCACCCGTGCCCACATTAAGGCTCGGGGGCTACTGGGCTTTGCGCTCATTAAAGGGGCACATCGATCCCCTAATCTGGTGTTGCCACCCGACCAGTGTCTCGGGGGCTACTGCATTGCCTATTCAATGCAGAAAATTCAAAGTGCTCAGTGTTCGGCATAACTGTCACAGCCCCAGATCAGCCCTAGCTTGATTTTCTTGCATCCATGCATCATGTCAAAATTTCCTTTAAATTTGAATTGGGGAATTGGAGAGCCCCAGGAATCATTTAAAATAAATGAGCAACATTTAAAATTGCTTCAAATGTTCCAAGGAAATGTTCCTTTTCAGCTTTAAAAAATATTGGCAAGAATAAAATTCAAACCAATATTTTTGGAGGATCAAACATTTTATTTTGGGCCTTTGAATTAATTCAATAACTACTTGCATTGGATATATATTTGATATATAAATAATATATGTCCAATAACTCTGGAACATTTTATGTGGTTTGGTATATTTTAGTTCTAGCCACATAACTATTTTCAGGATTTTATAAAATGGTTTAGTATTTTACTAAACTAAAACAAAACAGAAAATAGAAAGCAGAAAACAATAAAAGGAGCAGAACTCACTGACCTACAGGCGCCCAACCGCCCTTCTCCCCTCCCTCATTGGCCCAGGTTGGTGGCCCAGCCCACCAACCGCCACGCCGCTCGTCGCCTACCTCTGCCAAGATGGCGAGAGGAGGACTGGCGACAGCGCCGAGCTCGCCACCTCCTCCCTGCTCGCCGCTGGCTACCCCTCGGCCTTGGGAGATGCCACGCGCCTCCCGAACCCCCTCGTCCTCTTTCCTCTCTCCTGGACCATCTCCTCCTCGCTCTCTCTCCCCACGACGCCACCGAACGCAGCCGACGCCGATCGTCGTACCAGCCACCGCCACCCCTCTCCTCCCGGCATGCCCCGAGCTCCGCCGAGCCCTCTCTCCCCTCCTCACCGAGCCCCTCGACACCGGAGCACCCCGAGGCGCCCGCCCGCCACTTTCCCCCTTCTCGGACCCGCGGACTTCATCGACAAATTACCGGCTCCGGTGCCTCCCGAGCTTCGCCGATGCCATCGTCGCACTCACGGTGAGCCCAGTCGTTTCCCCCTCTTCCCGACTCGTTCCCCTCCTCTAGCCACCGTTTCCATCGTGATCAAACCCACCGCCGCGAGCTTGTCGCGGCGTCGCTCCGGCGACCATATGGTCATTCCGTCTTGACCAACATGTCCGCCGCATCACGTAGAAACCTCGCTAAGCGCCTCGGCTTCTGCGTTTGCACGCCGCAACCCCAACCCGCACATGGCGAACTCCGTGGCCGCCAACCTCGTCGCGGCGTCGATCGACCGTCCCCGAGCTCAAGCCACTCCACCAAGAGCCTCGGCTCATCCCGGCTCCACGTAGGTACCTCCCCGACTCTTTTGGTGGCGGAACGGCAAAATGCACTGCGCCGGCCGGCTTCGCCGGCGGACTAAACGCCCGGCAGCCGACGTGGACTTTGACCTCGGGTGGGCCCGGTTGACTCTCTGAGTCAATGATGTGGGGCCCAATCGCTTAATAACTAGGTTTAGTTTTAATTAAAATCTAATTAAGTTAATTACTCGACACGTGGGACCCACTGCCGGTTTGACCCGGACCAGCCCTGTTGACCTGATGACGTCAACTGCGACATCATCTTGGCCTTGATAAACTGATTTCTGGAATTATTTTAATTCAGGAAATTCGAAAATACTCTAAACTTCTAAAAATCATATAAATTCAACCGTAACTTCGGATGGAAATAATTTATATATGAAAATGATCAGAAAAATATGAAGAATCTGTTTATGCCATGATCATGCATGTTTGAACAAGTTAACCTCACTGAATAGGATGAATCATGATTAGGGTAATTTATGAACTAGCATTTGGAGTTGGAGTTCAACCTGTTTGAATTCCACTTCAACTAACTTGGGTTATTATTGCATTAGGTGAATTCAGTACCTTAATATGACATGTCATTCATGTGAATGTGCATTGCATTGATTGTGTTCTCTCTTGTTTGCGGTAATTGTCCCTCCGGTGAGCGATGTTAGATGATTGTTCGATGACACCGATGAAGAGCTATATTATCTTCGAAGTGCCGTGCAAGCAAAACCCCTTGTTCATTCCGATATAATCCCACTCTCTCGCTCCTGCTCTATTTTACTGCATTAGGACAACAACGACTCATGTGTTACTTGCTGCGGTAGCTAAACCCCTTGATCCTTTGCATGACTGTCATTCCACAAGAATTAGATGAAACCCACTAGCATGAGTAGGAATTGTTTGAGCCATGTTGTGCCTACTCATCTATGCTTGTTTGTCATGCACTGCCATCGCTTAGAGTTGAGTCGGGTCCGATTCATCGGGAATGGATTGGAATTGTTATGAACATGCCCTATTGCGTGTAAGCTAAGTGTGTGAACACGATTTGGTAAAGGTAGCGGTGAGAGGCCATGTAGGAGTACATGGTGGGTTGTCTCATTGAAACCGTCCCTCGAGAACTGAGTTACGTGTTTGTGATCCATGATCTGATTACTACCACGCATTGGGCCCGAAACCAATGGACCCTCTCGGCTTCTTGACCACCCTTGTCCTCGGTCCGGAGTTGCAAGTAGTTTCGGTGTTTGTAGCATCTTTGGGGGCCGCCGCATTTAACGCTGACCTTAGGGGTGGGTTGTGTTGCGGTAGGCACTGTGGCCGGTGTACCGAGTGCCCGTTTGGTATCTCGGGAACCACCGCACACATCGTTCGGGGCTGTATGGGAAACCTCGGCGGACTCCTGCGGATGGAACCGAATAGGCGATAAACTGGACTAGGGACTTGAGTGTTTAGGTAGGCCGTGGCCGACACCCACGTTGGGCTTCCGCTTGAAGGTTGCCGAGTACATGTCGTGTAAACGGCGGTAAGTGGTGAGAGCGTGTGTGAAGAAGTACACCCTGCAGGGTTTAATATGATCTATTCGAATAGCCGTGTCCACGGAGAAGGACTTCTGGGTTGCCTATATCGGTTCATAGACAAGTGAAAGCGGATACTCTAAAATGCGCAAGATAAGCGTGAGTACTATGGATGGCGTTCTCGTAGGGAGGCGGGAGCGGGTCCATAGTGGTGTATTGATATGGTGAATATGTGGACTCGTAGCGCCACCTCAAAGAGTTACTTGCGATCGTAGTTCAGGATAGCCACCGAGTCAAAGCTGGCTTGCTTGATCAAACTCCACCACCCCTTTTGATAATGATGCATATGTAGTTAGTTCTCGATGTAAGTCTTGCTTGAGTACAATTGTACTCACGTTTGCTTATTTTATGTTTTGCAGAGAGACGCTACCTCGCTAGTAGTTCCGCTTGGACTTCGATGTTTAGCTTGTTACCTCATTACGATCTTGTGCCTTGGCAGGATCTCGGTAGATAGTCGGGCTTCTCAGCCTTTTTCATTTATAGTTATGCGTACTCGAGACATGATTAGCTTCCGCTTGTGCTTTGACTTGTATGTTTCGAGTGTTGGGTCATGAGACCCATGTTTGTAATATCTCGCTCTTGAGCCTAATGAATAATATCTGAGTCGTAGAGTTATGTTGTGATGCCATGTTGTATCTACGCATATCAAGTATAATGTGTGTATGTTTGAAATGCTTGGTATGTGTGGGATCCGACAAACTAGTTGTTTATCCTTGGCAGCCTCTCATATGGGGAAATGTAGTCTCGTGCTTACGAGCGATAGTAGTCCGCTTCTGACCGGTTCACCGGAGTCACGCTAGCCCAAAGCACTCTTGCTTGGACACTTGACTGGCGGCATGTGTTTCACTTCGTTCCTATGTCCGTCCCTTCGGGAAATGTCACGCGGTGTTATTCGAGTCTCGCTTAGCTCGCTACAGCCCGGGATACCGGAGTCCTCATAGCCCAAAGTGCTACAGCCCGAATATATACGTTGATGACCGACATGCTCGATGTGATTCATGTATGTCTGTCCCCATAGGTTAGCGCCGCTTTGGGTTCACGACTAGCCATGTCGGCCCGGTTCTTTGTCATATGGATGCTAGCGACACTATCATATCGTGAGCCAAAAGACGCATAAGCGGTCCCGGGCCATGGTAAGGCGACACCCGTGGGAATACCGTGCGTGAGGCCGCAAAGTGATATGATGTGTTACATGCTAGATCGGTGTGACTTAGGATCGGGTCCCGACAGCGTTGGTATCGTGAGCCCTGTTGCTCAGAGGATTACCAAGCCAAACTGGTCAAGTTGTGTCTAGAAATGCTTTAGTTATGTAAGGGAATTGATTGTGGAAGGAACGTAAGGCTCTTTTTACTCCTTATACCTCATGGCCTTCTGATCTGAGTCATCCTCTTTTCTTCTACGGGTTTAAGAACTAGGCTTCTCATCTATCTATCAGGATGACGTGTTACTAATCCATAGACCTTTAAGATTGTTGGTTTTAATCCCCAGTTCAGTTCTTACTATTCCTGTATGATAACTGTTGATCTCAGAATCTTGTTATGATGCTGTTGAGTGGTCATGCCACCATTTTTGCAGGATGTCTCAAATCATTTTGAGCATTTACAGCCGTTATCTTTGTCCGAGTCATCCTGTGTCTCTAGATAGTCTCGATGCATTTGCAAGTCCTTCCCTTCCGCTTCCGATGTCCTTTTTGGGCGGATTAAGCACACCAACCCGGTCCAATGAGGTACCCCATTGCCTCGACATATATGTGGAGTTATTATTATGACCCTAGGTGTTTAGGGAGTCACCTAGCAATTTAGCAATGCTTTTGTATCCCCAGTGTGATGATTACGCCATCACTTTGAAAGCATCCCGTGATGCCATTTAGTAGTAGGCATTCTACTCTGGGTTGCTGAATCCGAGATTCATCCTACTTCATGTTGTTAGTATTTGCTAGTGCCTTTAGGATATTAGTAACCTTGCGATAGTCCTCAAGGTCCGTGGTATATCCTTCTTCCAAATACCATGAACCACTTATGGCAGAAGTTTGTTGAACCAAAAGATCACAACTAGAGTGCTCTTGAGGAGTTCTCCGTTCATAATTGTGACTCTGCCAGTTCTACTTTTCTGCATGGATTATCCGGAAGAAATGTTGAGCTTCGTTCGACATACTAATCTGTGCATCCACAACTCGAGGAAGTTATATGTTCCTCCGAGTTGCTCTCTTGATTGTATTCGACCTTCATCTATCAATTGATAGCCAAGGGTATGTGTGCATTTGTGTTCATCGATGCATTTTGTCCTTGTGGTCCGTCAAGCCATTCTATTCGGAATGACTAGGAGAAACAAACTCGATTACCTCATCCATACCTGTGATTGGGTCAAAGTAGTTGTATCCCGCAGATCAAAACGCCAATTCAGCTTTTGTTCTGTTCTACCTTGGAGTGTTACCATCTTTATGTCAAGAGTGTCATGGAAATTTCACAACCTCTTATGAATTCTTGACGTAGTGATACTCTCGCCATCATCGTTCATTCCTCGGTTCCGTGTTGATGCAACCGGAAAGCCGACAAGTGACTTGTGATGTGTGACATCAATACTCCGAGCAATTCGTTGCTTGGCAGCTAATGGACATTATCCTCATTCTTAGCGTGTTGGTTATTAAATCATCATCCTGAGATTGATCGTGCTACCTAGTCCTTATTTTCGGTGCACTCTTCGATCCATGAGTTAGGATCTTGTCTAGTAATCACTCATTTGATAATATCGTCTTGCCACGAAAAGCAAGATTGTTCTCGAGCTTAGTAACATAACGGTGGTTCGTGACTTTCCAAATATCTTCTTGGAAGTGTTACCGGTTTGTTTCTTGACTGTTATCTTGGGCTCGTGATCAAGATAGATTTCCTGTGAACCACACCTTCTCCAAGAATCTGTGTTTGGATACCCCGAGCTAGTTGGTTAAGCTAAACAACAACTTGGAGAGTTGGAAGATAAAAGCTTGCCTAACTTAGATTCGATCCAAAGGGATATTCTTGTGAAGTGTATGTTGAAGAAAGATGATATCTTCATCGATTGGTCCTCGTGATCAGTTGTTGGATCTATCGTCCTCCCAATTCTTTGATTTGAGTATGGGCTATCGTCAAATCAAATCAGTACTAACGGTGCTCGTAATGTTGTCCTACTGCGTGGTTGATCCCTCGAGCATACACCATTATATCTTTGGTCCGACCAATGCTAGCAACGTGTTCACATGATGGTGGAAGTCTGTGATATGGAAATTCCGATGAGTTGCTGTTGAGCCCATCAAGAGCATTTTGTCTCCCCATGAGTCATGTTGAACATCAACCTAGTGTTGGAAACTTGTGTAAGCAATGCCTTCGTGATCCGTTCATGAAGCCTATGCTTGGATGGTTGAAGAGACTTCCTCGAATTTATGTGTTTTAGGTGTAAGTTACCGCCATGAATTTGAGAAAGGTTTGTCTTGCTTCCTCTGGAATCATTCCAGGTCGATCATGCATGTGCGAAGTATTCTATGGTTTGATAGTGATCATCTTCATTCCGTATGTATTCCTAGCACACCAAGCCACCGACTGATTTGTTCAAGGAAAGGAGTTCTTTCATAAGAGCTAATCATGACTTATGTTAAGACTTGATATCCTCGATGATGTTTCCCCACCCGAACTTCGGTAGTGTTTTATTATAAGACTACCATGTGGTCATGCTTGTCTAGGACAACGTGTTCACATGTTTGTAGCAAAACCAGCTCATGTTTTGGAGCTTGCTATCGTAGTTCATATCCCGAGAATCTCATAACGCCATCTCGTCGAATTGTGTTGCAACCCTTCCTTTTCGGACATGATGAGTCTGAAATATCCTAACATCAACCAGATCTGAATCTCGTGAGATATGATGGTTGGAACATTCGAACGGTTGTATCTCATTCCCAGCTTGCACCCCATTGTGCCAATTTCCATGGGCTGCCCTCTCATTAATTGATGTCTAGGATCATCCTCAAAAGTGGACTTACCATGGGTTCCCTCCACCTCCGACGATAAGCAAAAATCATCCATTGCGTTGTCTTCAACAAGGTAGTCCACATCATCCACTCTAGTCCGGTGTACCATTCCTTTGCACTCCGTCAAACGATCGTTATGAATTGCCTTAGGCTGGTATAAAGAGTTCCAATGATCTATGGATCAAAAGTAATTCTTTTTGCCACTTAAGGGAATAGTTCTTGTGTCACCTTTCTCGAGGTGTCCTGTTACGGGATCATGATAAATATTTCCTCGCCACCTTGACACCATCCACTATCTCCCTAAGAGTGGAATTGTTACCACCAATCAAATCCCATTGTTGTTCTTCCATCCCCTCGATGTATTTTGTGTCTCAACTCGAGATGTGTCACCGTCTCAGTCCGTGAGTTGATCATGTTTACCTGATCTTCATGAAGATCGAGTCATGTAGGTTTTCCCCTTTCTTTCTATTGTCGTGTCGAGTGAAGATCTTGAAAGCAAATACGTCAAGACTAAGATAATGGAGTGAATCAACATCTTCGAGAAGGGCAAATGGATCATGAAGATTGTGATAGTTTGTGACTTCCCTTTTCCTCTTACCTCACGTCTTGAATCTCGGGCGAGATTCTTGTTTAGTGGGGGTGAGCTGTCACAGCCCTGCATCAGCCCTAGCTTGATTTTCTTGCATCCATGCATCATGTCAAAATTTCCTTTAAATTTGAATTGGGGAATTGGAGAGCCCAGGAATCATTTAAAATAAATGATCAACATTTAAAAATTGCTTCAAATGTTCCAAGGAAATGTTCCTTTTCAGCTTTAAAAAATATTGGCAAGAATAAAATTCAAACCAATATTTTTGGAGTGATGAAACATTTTATTTTGGGCCTTTGAATTAATTCAATAACTACTTGCATTGGATATATATTTGATATATAAATAATATATGTCCAATAACTCGAACATTTTATGTGGTTTGGTATATTTTAGTTCTAGCCACATAACTATTTTCAGGATTTTATAAAATGGTTTAGTATTTTACTAAACTAAAACAAAACAGAAAATAGAAAACAGAAAACAATAAAAGGAGCAGAACTCACTGACCTACAGGCGCCCAACCGCCCAGCCTTCTCCCTCCCTCGGCTGGCCTGGTGGCCAGGCTCCAGCCCACCAACCGCCACGCCATCGTCGCCTACCTCTGCCAAGAGGGCAGAGGAGGGTTTCTGGCGACAGCCGAGCTCGCCACCTCCTCCACCTGCTGCTGGCTACCCCTCGGCCTTGGGAGGCGCCACGCGCCTCCCGAACCCCTCGTCCTCTTTCCTCTCTCCTGGACCATCTCCCTCCTCGCTCTCTCTCCCACGACGCCACCGAACGCGGGCCGCCGACGCCGATCGTCGTGACCATGCCACCGCCACCCCTCTCCTCCCGGCATGCCCCCGAGCTCCATGAGCCCTCTCTCCCCTCCTCACCGAGCCCCCGACACGGAGCACCCCGAGGCGCCGCCCGCCACTTTCCCCTTCTCGGACCCGCGGACTTCATCAACAAATTAAATCGGCTCCGGTGCCTCCCGAGCTTCGCCCGATGCCATCGTCGCACTCACGGTGAGCCCCGAGTCGCTTCCCCTCTTCCCGACTCGTTCCTCCTCTAGCCACCGCTTTCCATCGTGGCCAAAACCCACCGCCGCCCGAAGCTTGTCGGCGTCGCTCCGGCGACCATATGGTCATTCCGTCTTGACCAACATGTCCGCCGCATCACGTGAAACCTCGCTAAGCGCCTCGGCTTCTGCGTTTGCACGCCGCAACCCCAACCCGCACATGGCGAACTCCGGCGGCCGCCAACCTCGTCGCCGGCGTCGATCTGACTGGCCCCGAGCTCAAGCCACTCCACCAAGAGCCTCGGCTCATCCTCGGCTCCACGTAGGTACCCTCCCGACTCTTTTGGTGGCGGAACGGCAAAATGCACTAACGCCGCGCGTCGCTCGCCGGCGGCTAAACGCCCGGCAGCCGGCGTGGACTTTGACCTCGGGTGGGCCCGGTTGACTCTCTGAGTCAATGATGTGGGGCCCACCTCGCTTAATAACTAGGTTTAGTTTTAATTAAAATCTAATTAAGTTAATTACTCGACACGTGGGACCCACTTTGCCGGTTTGACCCGGACCAGCCCTGTTGACCTGATGACGTCAACTGCGACATCATCTTGGCCGATGATAAACTGATTTACGGAATTATTTTAATTCAGGAAATTCGAAAATACTCTAAACTTCTAAAAATCATATAAATTCAACCGTAACTCGGATGGAAATAATTTATATATGAAAATGATCAGAAAAATATGAAGAATCTGTTTATGCCATGATCATGCATGTTTGAACAAGTTAACCTCACTGAATAGGATGAATCATGATTAGGGTAATTTATGAACTAGCATTTGGAGTTGGAGTTCAACCTGTTTGAATTCCACTTCAACTAACAGGTTATTATTGCATTAGGTGAATTCAGTACCTTAATATGACATGTCATTCATGTGAATGTGCATTGCATTGATTGTGTTCTCTCTTGTTTGCGGTAATTGTCCCTCCGGTGAGCGATGTTCCGACGATTGTTCGATGACACCGATGAAGAGCTATATTATCTTGAAGTGCCGTGCAAGCAAAACCCCTTGTTCATTCCGATATAATCCCACTCTCTCGCTCCTGCTCTATTTTACTGCATTAGGACAACAACGACTCATGTGTTACTTGCTGCGGTAGCTAAACCCCTTGATCCTTTGCATGACCTGTCATTCCACGATAATTAGATGAAACCCACTAGCATGAGTAGGAATTGTTTGAGCCATGTTGTGCCTACTCATCTATGCTTGTTTGTCATGCTGCCTTTGCTTAGAGTTGAGTCGGGTCTGATTCATCGGGAATGGATTGGAATTGTTATGAACATGCCCTATTGCGTGTAAGCTAAGTGTGTGAACACGATTTGGTAAAGGTAGCGGTGAGAGGCCATGTAGGAGTACATGGTGGGTTGTCTCATTGAAACCGTCCTCAGGAACTGAGTTCTGTGTTTGTGATCCATGATACAGTTACTACCACGCATTGGGCCCGAAACCAATGGACCCTCTCGGCTTCTTGACCACCCTTGTCCTCAGTCCGGGAGTTGCAAGTAGTTTCTGGTGTTTGTAGCATCTTTGGGGCCGCATAGCGCTGACCTTAGGGGTGGGTTGTGTTGCGGTAGGCACCGGTTCGTGTACCGAGTGCCCGTTTGGTATCTCGGGAACCCTGCACACATCGTTCGGGGCTGTATGGGAAACCTCGGCGGACTCCTGCGGATGGAATCCGAATAGGCGATAAACCTGGACTAGGGACTTGAGTGTTTAGGTAGGCCGTGGCCGACACCCACGTTGGGCTTCCGCTTGAAGGTTGCCGAGTACATGTCGTGTAAACGGTGTAAGTGGTGAGAGCGTGTGAAGAAGTACACCCTGCAGGGTTTAATATGATCTATTCGAATAGCCGTGTCCACGGAGAAGGACTTCTGGGTTGCTTATATCGGTTCATAGACAAGTGAAAGCGGATACTCTAAAATGCGCAAGATAAGCGTGAGTACTATGGATGGCGTTCTCGTAGGGAGACGGGAGCGGGTCCATAGTGGTGTATTGATATGGTGAATATGTGGACTCGTGTGCGCCACCTCAAAGAGTTACTTGCAAATGTAGTTCGGGATAGCCACCGAGTCAAAGCTGGCTTGCTGCGATCAAACTCCACCACCCCTTTTGATAATGATGCATATGTAGTTAGTTACGATGTAAGTCTTGCGAGTACAATTGTACTCACGTTTGCTTATTTTATGTTTTGCGAGAGAGACGTCGGTCCTCGCTAGTAGTTCCGCTTGGACTTGATGTTTAGCTTGTTACCTCAGCTACGATCTTGTGCCTTGGCGAGGATCTGGTAGATAGTCGCTTCTCAGCCTTTTTCATTTATAGTTATGCGTACTTTCGAGACATGATTAGCTTCCGCTTGTGCTTTGACTTGTATGTTTCGAGTGTTGGGTCATGAGACCCATGTTTGTAATATCTCGCTCTTGAGCCTAATGAATAATATCTGAGTCGTAGAGTTATGTTGTGATGCCATGTTGTATCTACGCATATCAAGTATAATGTGTGTATGTTTGAAATGCTTGGTATGTGTGGGATCCGACAAACTAGTTGTTTATCCTTGGCAGCCTCTCATATGGGGAAATGTAGTCTCGTGGCTTACGGCGATAGTAGTCCTTCTGACCAGTTCACCGGAGTCCTGCTAGCCCAAAGACTACCGCTTGGACACTTGATCGGCGGCATGTGTTTCACTGTTCCTATATGTCCCTTCGGGAAATGTCACGCTTGGTGTTATTCGGAGTCTGCCTAGCCTGCTGTACCGGGATACCGGAGTCCTGTTAGCCGTGCTACAGCCCGAATATACGTTGATGACCGACATGCTCGATGTGATTCATGCATGTCTGTCCCCATAGGTTAGCGCCGCTTTGGGTTCACGACTAGCCATGTCGGCCCGGGTTCTTTGTCATATGGATGCTAGCGACACTATCATATACGTGAGACAAAAGACGCAAATGGTCCCGGGCCATGGTAAGGCGACACCCGTGGGAATACCGTGCGTGAGGCCGCAAAGTGATATGATGTGTTACATGCTAGATCGGTGTGACTTAGGATCGGGGTCCTGACAATAACCGAACTATGACAAGTACGTCTTCGGACGAAATTAAGTACCATATGGGAATTATCCGGCATCAAGCTGATATATCACGGCGACTTCTCATGACCCTCTCTCAAGGGCCCGTCCGCCGATCGCTATTACCTCTAATATATTACACTGCGTTTCTATTCCTATGTATGCTGCCGAGCTAGGAGTTGATCCTCAGGCCGATTTCACGACCTGAGTCTCAGAAGCTACTAGGATCAGCGGTTTTATATTTTCCTTCAGGTGCATCTCGGATTTTAGGCCAACAGACACCTTGAGGGCTACCGGCAATACATGTTGACAGCAAATAAATTTACACGCATCGGAAATAAAATCCGTAAACAATCAACCCAAGGCCGAGGTGGTGCATCACTTCGGAAGCGGTCCGGCATAAAGCTCGGATGCAAGTGGCTGGCTCTGTAGAGGGCATTTCCGGCATTAAGCTCGGCTAACTTCCTTTAAACTTCTTCAAGCCGAGGTGATCTATGACACCTCGTATACAATCCGGCGTTGGAGCTCGGATACAGTCCGGCGTTGGTGCTCGGCTACAAAAGACACCTCGAAATGTAGTCCGGCGTTGGAGCTCGGATGCAAGAAGACACCGCTGCCCGGTAACAGCTTCGAACCTGAGGTGGGCGTAAAAATAACAAGGCATTGATAAAAGCCGATAACTTAAAGGGGCTCCTCGGATACCCGACATATAAACCCTTCGGATTTACTTCGGCGATCCTCAAGATCGAAGATAAGGAGATTTGTTGAACCAGTTTTCAAGACCAAAGAGCGAAGATGAAGAATAGTTCGGAAGAATCGAGGAGCATCCCCAACTTGAAGACCGGTTCAGGGGCTACTGACAGTGTGCTGGACTAGGGGGTACTCACCACGTCGTCTCCCGATCAGTTAGATTGGGCCGAGGACCCCCATGACGGTTCACTATTGGGCCAGTTCGGACAGCCCATGCCGCATACAAGGAGAATTCTACAAGACTTGGCGCCCAAGACAAGGACTCCTCTAAACCCTAGGCCAACATTGCCTATATAAACCGAGGCCAGGCTAGTCAATAGACAATCTCATATTCATTACTACAATCTCGTGGTAGATACATGTACTCTGTACTACACCCATATGAATACAATCAAAAGCAGCATGTAGGGTATTATCTCATCAAGAGAGCCCGAAGCTAGGTAAAACCCCGTGTCCATGTTACCATCGCTCCAAGATGCCTAGCTTAGGACCCCTACTACGAGATACGCCGGATATTGAACCGACACTCCATTAAAAGAAACTATGTTAAAACTGCTTTATGTGATCTTGGAGCCGGTGTTAGTGTTATGCCTCTCTCTTTATATCGAAGACTTGATTTGAATAAGTTGACACCTACTGAAATATCTTTGAAAATGGCAGATAAATCAAGCTGCTATAATTGCCGGTATTTGTTAGGATGTACTGTTGTGGTTGCAAATGTTACTATTTTAACGGACTTTGTTATTCTTGATATTCCGAGGACGACGGTATGTCTATTATTATTGGAAGACCCTTTTTGAATCTGCGAGGGTTGTTATTGATTGCAACAAAGGCAATGCCACTTTTCATGTTAATGGTAATGAGCATACGGTACATTTTCCGAGGAAACAACCTCAAGTCCACAGTATCAATTCTATTGGAAAAATTCCATCGATTATTTTTGGAGGTTTTGAATTTCCCCTTCCTACTGTCAAGAAGAAATATGATATTCTTATTATTGGGGATGTGCATATCCCCGTTGAGGTAACATAATGTTATTCAAAATTTCTCCGGTTTCATGCGATTCAGAATGAGTTTGTTAACAAGACTTGATCAACCTTGTTAGTGGATTCCTTTTGATGAACATGAGACGGATGAAGTTAGAAGGCACAACCTTCTGTACCCTCCTTCTACTTTACATTATTTAGTTGAAATAAAGTAAAAATAGTATTTTTTACATCAGTTTTCTGAATTATCCGTGCAATATAAAAATACCACGAAAATAAAAGTTCTCCAAATGCCCTGCCAATTTAATATGATTTTTTGGAATATTTGAGAATATCCGCATGCGAGAACACATCAGGGGGAGCAAGCACCTGGGCACGAGGGTCCAGGGAGTGCCCCCTGCCTCGTGGGCCCATGGTGGCTCCCCTCCACTTATTCCTGCACCCACACACTCCTTCTTCCTCCTAAAAAAATCACCATCCAGCTCAAGCACGAGTTCTAGCTCATTTTGCTGCGATTTTCGATCTCCTTGCTCAAAGCATCTCTCACAAAATTGCTTTGTGGTATTGTTCCTTGGTATGTGACTCCTCCATTGGTCCAATTAGTTTTTGTTCTAGTGCCTTATTCATTGCAAATTTGTGCTGCCCAAGTGACCATGTTCTTGAGCTTGCATGTCAAATTTATATGGTTCCAAGTAGTTCGAATGCATGATATAGGCTCTAGGCACTTGTAGGAGTAGTTGCTATCAATTTTGTTGAGTTTGGTTCACTTTTATTTGAAGTTGCTAAAATTTTCAGAAATTTTTCAGAGGAAGAAATATGTTTAAGAAATTGTACCAAGGTGGTTCTTCAAGGAAGCAAGGACCCAGGCTTGCAATGCGTGATGCTGATGATGAACCACCAAGAGACGCTCCCGTGCGGCCTTGTGAATGGCCTTCAGAGGACTTCATGGATCAAGCAGGAATGAAGGAAGAATTTAACGCATATTTGTGTAACGCTGATCTTGTGAGCTTAGAGGCAGAAAAGTGCCGCCGGTACCACTATCTCACTAGTTCCTTTGTGAGGAGGTTTGAATTTTCATCTTCACGCAATTCTCAAACTGTCCTGTTTGATCTTTATGAAAATTCTTATACTATGGACTTAGAGGATTTTACGACCACTTGCAAACTTCCACAATGGGGTAGTGCTAGTGAACCTCGCAAATCTGAATTTAGAGATTTTCTTGCTAGTATAACCGTGGGGAATCTAGAGACATAGCACAAGCTACCATAGGGAGCATTCATTTTCCTGCTATACATTATTTTGCTCTCTTCATAGGTAGGTGCATAAATGGTAAGGATAAAGCATGTCACATGTGTGTCCCTGACCTCAGTATTCTTAGGAGTGCTGTGTTAGGAGATAAATCTTATAATTTGGGAGCTATTGTTGCACGTAGGTTGCATCATAATAGATTTAATGGAGATTTCTTTGGTGGAATTTATGCAACCCATATAGCTAATTTTCTTGGTTTAACCATACGTGAGGATGATATTGAGTTGCCTCGTGCTTATTTGGATTATGAGGCTATGGTTCGTAATCATTTTGTTGAGAGGAACGATCAGTTCCTCCAGTACCGACTAATCTTTGACAGACGACGCACCTATCACGTCGCTCTCCCTGCTTCTACTTTCTTTGACTTTCAGGCAAAGGGGAGATATTTTATAACCAGAGAGGAGGCGGATGAGTATAAGAGGAGGGCTGAGATAGCTCGCCTCCAAGCTGCAGCCCACGATGCAATGACGGCTGCATCTCAGTACGACCCCAACAACAGCTTTGGATATCCGCCAGGCCAACCATGGCAATAGACCAACTTAGGCCAAAAGCCTAAGCTTGGGGGAGTAAGTATCTCTCACTGACATTACATTTATGCTCACACACTCATTGCTAGATGTCGGTGCTCATACTCTTTCATTGTACTATCCATGCTAGTTAATTTTCCTTTTTATGCTTTCTTCTTGTGTGTTTGAAAAACCTTAAGAAAAACAAAAAAAATTAGTAGTAGCTTTTAGCTAGTTTACCTTTCTTGCTGTAGTAGTAATAACTAAAAGAAAACCCAAAAATATTTCTTGTTCTTCTTTTGATTGTTGGGAGCTTTCCCGTGTAAATACTTTTATTTCTTTTCTTTCTTTGGGGGTCGATAGGAGAAGACCATGATTAAATTGTTGAAGTGGCTCTTATATGCATTATTGTTGATTTAACCAAGAGCCCATATTGCCTTGTCTTCTCCTGTTTATTGAATGCTCGCAGATTCCAGCTTAGTCCAATGCATGTGCGCTATTATTATTATTCACATCATTTGGTCATGCAAGCGAAAGGCAATTATGATGATATATGATGGACTGACTGAGATGAGAGAAGCTGGTATGAACTCGACCTCTCTTGTTTTTGTAAATATGATTAGTTCATCGTTCCTGATTCAGCCTATTATGAATAAACATGTTTGCAATGACAATTAGATTATAGTTGCTCGTGCCATGCTTGCTTAGCTATGAGTTATAATGGTTTACCTTGCGTGCCAACATGCTATTAAAATGGTTGTGATGTGGTATGATAGGGTGGTATCCTCCTTTGAATGATTCAAGTGACTTGACTTGGCACATGTTCACACATGTAGTTGAAACAAATCAACATAGCCTTCACAATATTTATGTTCATGGTGGATGAGGGAGTCCCGGATTAGGGGGTGTCCGGATGGCCGAACTATAACCTTTGGTCGGACTCCTGGACTATGAAGATACAAGATTGAAGACTCCGTCCCGTGTCCGGATGGGACTTTCCTTGGCATGGAAGGCATGATTGGCGTTACGGATATGTATATCTCCTCCATTTGTACCCGACTCTGTGTAACCCTAGCCCTCTCCAGTGTCTATATAAACCGGAGGGTTTTAGTCCGTAGGACGAACAACAATCATACCATAGGTAGCTTCTAGGGTTTAGCCTCTCACGATCTCGTGGTAGATCTACTCTTGTACTACCCATATCATCAATATTAATCAAGCAGGAGTAGGGTTTTACCTCCATCGAGAGGGCCCGAACCTGGGTAAAAACATCGTGTCCCTTGTCTCCTGTTACCATCCGCCTAGACGCACAGTTCGGGACCCCCTACCCGAGATCCGCCGGTTTTGACACCGACATTGGTGCTTTCATTGAGAGTTCCGTTGTGCCGTCGCCATCAGGAAGGATGCCTCATCCCGTCTTTAAAGACGGCACTGTTGCTAAAGGAGCTTTGGCTATCGGCCAAACTCTCCGGCTAGGCGGTTTTCTTATGACCGCCTGTTCGGCCACCGCGCCGACGATGACTTCTCGGGTCATCGAAAGCAATCTTCACGTCAACTCGGAACTCGCCGAGCAGTTAGATCCGATGGAGCTCTCTTTCTTAAAAGAGCTCTTGGATCGCATCGCCGCCACAGGAGTCGCTTGCATCTACGATCAGATTGGGCCTAAACCCGATCCGAGAGAGATTAACTCTCCCCAGGTCACCCGTCATGTTGTAGTGTTGGAGGAACAATGTGGCAAGCCGTCATCTATCTTAAGGACTAGTTATGTCCGGATTCCCGATCCCTCCAAGCCGGATACCCGCGGAGGGGAGGACGTCACTCAAGCCCTGAACCTAAAGTCAGGCAGCGGGCTAGATTCATTGGACAACATCCAAGAACCCAAGCTTATGAGTTAGGAAACTCCTTGGCCTCGAGTCTCAGATTAGGCGAGGTTCGGATTTAATTCCACCCGCCCACCCAAACATAAGCGATCTATCCCAAATTCGCAAGAGCCCGCATGAAGCGATACACCATTACTGGGCCAGATTCCTCCTGGTCATGAACAGGATAAAGGACTGCCGCGAGGAGGATGCAATTTCATTCTTCTGCAATAATTGCACGGACAACGGAATCCTCAACGCCATAAGTCGCCGTGAAATTACACACTTCGCTGACTTGGCGTCCATAGTACGAAAGTACTGTGCGATGGAAAGCGCCTGGAAAACCGAAATAAAATTTTGGGACAATCCGGCCCTGAATACAACCCCAGTCCGAAATAAAAGAGTGCATTATCACCAGGCACCTGGGTTAAACACCAAAAAGCAAAAACCCTTTTATAGGGCATGGAACCGTACTGGAGGGATGGCTCAATGGACCCTGTAAAATTCATAGTACAGAGGGCGCCACACCAACTCATAGCCTTAGAGCATGTTGGATACTCCGGCAGGTGGCCAGAAATGGCGAAGAGCTTCTAACTCCAGAATCCACAGAGCACCAGCCCAAGGATACCAGTACGGTATTAACAGTCTTCGAGACTTTCACATCAAATAATATGCGGAAACGAACACTCCGCAGCCTTGCCGAGGTCTACCAAGTAGCAATAACAAACCCATGGAGTGACATGGCTATTACCTTTAATGCCAGTGATGAACCTAAATTCCGAACAGCCCGAGCACCAGCCGCATTGGTCCTCGATCCAAGAGTGACGGCTTTTGCCTTACCAATGTACTCATGGGCGGTGGCAGCGGATTGAACCTCATTTACGAGGAAACTCTTGAAAAATGGAAATAGATCGGAGCCGCATTGAGCGAAGCAGCACAACCTTTAGAGGAATAATCCGCGATGGGAGCGCTGTTGTCAGGAAAAATCACACCGGATGTGGTGTTCGACGCATTTGGATAATTACAGGTCCGAGGAGGTCACGTTCCAAGTGGCCCCTTTCGGCAGCGGATACCATGCTCTATTAGGGCGAGAGGCATTTACAATTTTTCAAGCTATATCCCATTACGGGTACATGAAGCTCAAAATGCCCGGGCCCAACGGAATCATCACTCTTGCTAGTGACCCGGACATAGCACTCCGCACCGGAAATAAGACAGCCGCACTGGCCCTTGAGGCACTATCTGAAGCCCTAGCGGCCGAGGAACTGACTGTGATGCGCTCCACGGTGAACAGGGACGACGTGATACTCGATAAAAGATCCAAGTCCACCTCTTTTAAACCAACGGACGAAATAGTCAAATTCCAAGTCCATCCAACGGACCCTACAAAACGGCCTCCATCGGGTGCAATTAAACCACGATGTAGACGCCAGACCTCTGAGAATTCCTACGCGAAAATTGGGACATTTTTGCCTGGCACCCTTCAGACATGCCAGGAATCCCACGCCGTCTGGCCGAGCACAGCCTAAACATCCTAAAAGGATTCAAGCCAGTAACGCAGGCCCTTCGGCGTTTCTCCGAACCTAAGAGACAAGCCATGGGAGAGGAGCTAGCCAAACTACTGGAGTCCGAATTCATCAGAGATATAAAACATCCGGATTGGCTAGCAAACCTGGTGATGGTACCAAAGAAGGACAAATCCTGGCGCCTATGCGTCGATTTCAAGGACCTCAACAAGGCTTGCCCAAAGGATCCCTTCCCCCTCCCCCGCATCGATCAAATTATCGACGCTACCGCAGGACACGATTCATTGTGTTTCCTCGACGCATAATCCGGCTACCATCAAATTAAGATGGCAGAGCCAGACCAAGCTGCAACGGCATTCATCACCCCATACGGCCCATTCTGCTTCAACACAATGCCCTTCAGGCTCAAAAACGTCGATGCAACATATCAGCGCATGATTCAGACATGTCTGGGAAACCAGATCGGCAAAACAGTGGAGGCATATGTAGATGACGTGGTCGTCAAAACCAAGCATGTCGAAACTCTAGTAGACGACTTGAGGCTCACATTCGACAACCTCCGAACATATGACATCAAGCTTAACCCGGAAAAATGCGTTTTCGGTGTACCAGCCGGAAAGCTCTTGGGCTTAATTGTATCCGGTAGAGGAATTGAAGCAAACCCAGCCAAGATCCAAGCTCTGTCACAATTGGATACCCCAAAGGACCTCAAAAAAATACAAAAATTGACCGGATGCGTGGCGGCTCTAAGCCGCTTTATCTCCCGCTTGGGAGAAAAGGAATTACCCCTTTATCGCCTCCTCCGGTGCACCGAACACTTCGAGTGGACGGATGCCGCCACGGCCGGACTCAAAGAAATAAAAGCCATATTGGCAACAAACCCGGTCCTGGCCGCGCCTAACATCGGCGAACCAATGCTATTATATATCACGGCAACTCATCAAGTTGTAAGCGCATTGCTCGTCGTCGAACGAGAAACGGACGGACACAAATTCCCCCTTCAAAAATCAGTTTACTACGTGTCCACTGTCCTCACTCCATGCAAGTCGCGGTACCCGCATTATCAAAAGATAGCGTACACGGTATTTATGGCATCTCGGAAGCTGCGACACTACTTTCAAGAGTGTTTGATAACAGTAGCCTCTGAAGTACCTCTTAACGATATTATAAACAACCGTGACGCGACGGGCCGGATTGCCAAATTGGCCATTGAGCTCCTCCCGTTCGACATAACCTATAAGCCACGGCGAGCTATTAAGTCGCAAGTTTTGGCCGACTTCGTCTCCGAATGGACTGAAGCCGAACTCCCTAAAAAGTACGACACATATTCCAACTGGATCATGCACTTCGACGGCTCCAAAATGTTGGCTGGTCTGGGGGCTGGTGTCGTTCTAACGTCCCCAACAGGAGATCTGATTCAATACGTACTTGAGATAATGTATACGGACTCCAACAACGCGATCGAAGATGAGGCCCTTCTACATGGTCTCCGGATGGCAGTCTCCATGGGCATTCAACGCCTAGAGGTGCGAGGATTCGAACCTCGGGATATCCCAAATAAATGAAGACTTTGATGCCAAGGATCCAAAATGGCAGCTTATCGCAACGCCGTCCTAAAAATGTCTCGCTTTCGGTTCAAGGGGCTCGAATTTCACCATATAGCTCGGGAAAACAATCGGGCATCGACGTCTTGGCGCATTGGCATAAAGCGCGATGCCGTCCCCCCCAACATCTTCTTGGAGAGGCTGTTCAAGCCATCCATATTATGGGAAGGGGAATCCGGAAATAACAGCCGGACCCAACCAGACCGGCCGACACCGAACATTACGACACAACAGAGGCTCGCCAGCGAAGTAACATCTTGAGCCCACATAATAATGGCAGTCATTGCCCGTGGGAGTAACCATTCCTAGCCTACCTAACCAGGCAGGAACTTCCGAGGACCAAAAGCGAGGCACGCTGCATAGTGCGGCGATCGAAAGCCTATAAAGTCCACGAGGGAGAGCTTTATAAGAAAAGCACCACTGAGTCCTTCAAAGGTGTATCTCCGAAGAGGAAGGGCGGAATCTTCTGGCTGAAATTCATGCCGGACTCGGCGGGCACCACGCCGCAGCCCGGGCCCTTGTAAGCAAGGCCTTCCGTACAGGATTTTATTGGCCGACGGCTCGGGCAGATGCTCAGGACTTAGTCCAACGATGCGTCGGTTGCCAGCTCTTTGCTAACCAAAGCCATCTGCCACCCACCACCCTCCAAACTATACCCATCACCTAGCCCTTCACGGTCTGGGGGCTTGACATGATTGGACCCCTTAAAGGAGGAACCCACAAGCAAAAATACCTATTGGTCATGGTGGATAAATTCACCAAATGGATAAAGGCCAAGCCTGTTAAGACGGCTGAATCCGGACCGGTGATAGACTTCATATCAGGGGTCGTACACCGTTACGGCGTCCCCACAAGCATCATCGCGATAACGGCATGAACTTTACGGCCGACGAGGTCAAACTACGGTGCAAAAACATGGGCATCAAGCTCGACTATGCTTGATCTATCACCCACAAACTAACGGTCAAGTCGAGCGAGCAAATGGTCTAATCATGAGCGGCATCAAACCCAGATTAGTGCGGTCCCTCAAGGAATCTAACACGACCTTTGGGTAGAGGAGCTCGACTCCATACTGGGGGCTGCGGACCACGCCCGAATCGCACCACCGGATACACACCATTCTTTATGGTATCTGGCGCAGAGGCGGTTACGCCTGCGACATAATTCATGACTCACCTCGCGTGCGCATGTACGAAGAAAGAGAAGCCAGACTTCGTCGGCAGGACAGTTTGACGCCTTTGAGGAGGAGCGTGGCGTGGCAAAAGCCCGTTCCGCATTTTATCAATAGCAGGCTCGAAGATACCAAAGGTAGAAGTACAGGTCAAAACTTACAATGTTGGCGAGTTAGTTCTCGCTGCCGGACAAGAAAAAGGACAAACTCAAGCCCAAATGGGAAGGTCCCTTTATTATTGACCAAGTCCCGACCGGTGGAGCGTCTGCGTCTGCGAGATGCATCGGATAACCGACTCGAGCCGAACCCATGGAACGCAGCCCGTCTCCGAAGATTCTACGCCTAGCGTCGGACTCTGTGTTCGTCTCCTTCCTCTGTCCATTTTTACACATTAGCTGTCTTTTATTTCTCTCCTTCTCCCTCCTTTTCTCTTACAGCCTTTAAGGGCTCGTTCGCGCCTTGTTCGCACACAATTGATGCGCTATCCGCCCTCATTATACCTGGGGGCTTCTTTAACAGAAGCTTATTTATACGGGCTTCATGCCCAAGACATGTGTCACGCTTCCGCATGTACCTTTTATTCACCATTATATGCATTGATATGACTTAAGTTTTGGCCAAGCTGGGTTGCCTGGCTCCTGTGCTTACCCCTACGTTCCCGATTGTTCGGCTAGGCGGTAAAGGAGCACCTCTGCGATTGTTACTGCCGGTCACCGGATGTGTACCTCGGACCGGGTGAAGCGAAAGTTAGCGTTCTTAAGGGAATATTGATCGGTGAACTAAAGATGATTTCTCACTTGTTTATTTATCCGCCCCAGATGCTTTTTGCTTTTTTCGCGATGCGGACATGCACTTTAGGGCATGCCTCGTGGAAAGGAACCCCTAACGGAACTATTCTCCCTGGAAGATGTTTCTTACTAACCATGTAATATAACATACCTAGTTGGGCACTTGCCTGTTCAAGCACTAATGACCCCTACGCCTGGTCTCCACGCATGCCCCGGTTCTTACATAACCGAGAGGATATTCGGACACACTCCGTACTATCGGGTCCCGAGGTTGAAGCGAAAAGGTCCGCCATGACAAACGATCTACAATCCGGCTAGAAGGCATTTTTACATGTCATCTTAAATTACATAGTCAATTTGACTGGGTATATTCCTCTTCAATACCTTCCAACAGGCTGTCTATACAGTCCTGTTGGGAATATTTGGCGGCCAACTCTACCTGGTCGTACGCTAAGCTCACAGGGATCTCCTTCCCATCGGGCCCCACCGGTCTGACCTCGGCCATGTGGTTTGGGTCAGCCTTCGTGTACCGCGTCTTCACCATGGCCCAGGCCTCCCTGGCGCCTTGACGGCACGCCGATATCTTCCATAATCGGAAGCGCCCGCGGCGCTCATAAGCCTCTCTGCAAGCTCTCCAAGGCCTTTCGCACGGAGACAGATGGCCACAAGGCACTGGCGACGCTTTTCATCACTGCCGAACTTCGTTCATGCAGTTGTAAGAGCTTCGGGAAGAAGGTCATCCGTAGAACACGGCATTTCCTCTGCGGGGACGACATTCGTGAGCATACCTACAGACATAACTCTGTTAGTCGACTTCCTCGCCGAACTCTTTTTCAAAGTTTGTTCAAGCACTTACTAAACATGGTGCGTCGAAGCCGCCGATTCTCCTTAACGGAGTCCGACAGTTGGGCACGAACATCCTTTAGTTCCTCGCCCAGCTGGGTGTTGGCATCTTGGAGATTATTCTTCTCCTGCCTCACCTTCGTAAGCACGCTCTCGCTGGCCTTTAACCGGCGCAAGAGTTGTTGCTTGTCCGGATCTACTCCGGCGCCATCTGCAATGTTATTGTCAGATTTGCACACATGCCGCACTTCACAACATACTTATCTTTCGAAGCATATATTACTAGAGGGGGTCTGCTTGGCCTCCCCTGCCGCGGCTAGTGCGGCCTCAAGTTGGGCTTTGCACTTTTCCAGCTCCTGGGACAGTTGGGTATTCTTTTCTGTAAGATCCTGCATAACAAATGATCCTTAAATCAATTATTCTAACTGTTTCAAGTCTCGGGGGCTGCTGACATATATAACCAACAAATTTTCTCACCCGTATGTCTTTCACATACTGCTCCGTGGCTCTGGCTAGACCATTTTGAGCGGCACGGAGGTACGCATCTCCTGAATTGAAGGCATCAAATGCCTCTTGGGAGAAACAAGAGTTGCAAAGAACTGTCCGACGGCGCCTGTGATTCATGGCACTCTCCACCTCGGAATTGGTGGCAGATACCTGTCCGCATCCTGCAGCCGGAGGAGCGTCCGATGCACGCCTCGTGTTCGCCTCTGCTTCTGGACCGGGCTTTGGAGCCTGGCTGGTGCAGGCGCGATTGGCAACCTCTCCGGATATAGTCCGGCGAGCCCTCTTTTTCCTAAAAAGAGCACGGGCGTTAGTATGCATCGCAAGAATAATACCTTGGAATAAGGCGGCGTGCCTTACTGCTGCGCCGGTGCCTCGACCCGGACTGCGCGTCTCTTTAGCCTGCCCGCCCTCGCGGTCCCTTGTTGGCTAGTCGCCGCAGGCTCGCCATTCCGCCTCGAGATCCTCCCCTGCGAAACACCATTGGTATACGGTGATAAAAAATAAGCACAGACAGATCATCTTCGAAGTATCGGGACTTCGGTCTCGGTTACTTGTGAGGCGGGGAGCAGTCCAGGATAATCGGCTGTAATAGCCACCAAGGCATTGTCGATGCTCAGTTGGTAAAATACCCCATCGATCAACTCCACGGATATGTCCGGATTCTCTGTGGAGGCCGGATCGAGGGACCGTTCCAGATCCTTGGGTTGTGGAGGAAGGCTGTTTATATCCTTTACGGCCCGGCGCAATTCCTGCGTCGAAATCACAAGATGAGATACTTAACCACGGGAATATGGAACGGATGGGCAACAGAAGTGTCCGCTTACCCAGTTCGGGGGACTGTACATAGAAAATCCGCCCTGTGGATGGACGCGGAGAAATTCCTCCTCTTCTCCCTTGTACAATGCGGGCAAGATCTTCGTCGGAGCGGCAACCGATTGCGGCTCCTTACGGCCGCAACGGGTGGCATCATCCTCCCCGTTGAAATCCCACATGGGGTGGCCTCTATACTGAAGCGGCTGCACCCCCCGCATAATGCATGTGGCCATGACCTCGATCATGGTCGATGCGGAATGAGCTAACAACCTTATCCGGCTCATCGGTAAAGGTCGTCCTTGTCATTTTCCTTCCGAGGGCTCCGTGGACGCCCGGCTTAGGCGCTTCTTGAAGGAACATTATCGAACTTCGGGGAGGCCGATCCGAGCGAGGTCCGCAGGAGGACATCTTCTATATAAAACCATTCTGAAGGCCAGTCTTCGGACACCTTCTTTGGGGTTCCGGATAGATATCTGGTCCCGGCGATGCACCATAGTTCGGCTCCGCCCACTTGATATATCGACCCCTCCTGAGAACGGGGCACGAGGCAGAACAGCTTCTTCCACAGCGCGAAATGAGCCTCGATGCCCAAAAATAGCTCGCAAAGGGCTACGAAGCCCGCAATATGCATTCGTTTGACACGTGGAAGATGGCCATTATTGGGTGCGGAAGCCAAGCAGCGCAATATTCACAAGGAGCCGGACACTATTCAACAGGTGCACGGAATTTGGAGAAGAACCCGCCTTGCAATGCCGAAGACAATCTGCATGCCGGACTCACTGTCATTGAAGCCTGGTTCGGGGGCTACTAAGGGAGTCCCGGATTAGGGGGTGTCCGGATGGACTATAACCTTTGGCCGGACTCCTGGACTATGAAGATACAAGATTGAAGATTTTGTCCCGTATCCGGATGGGACTTTCCTTGGCGTGGAAGGCAAGCTTGGCGATACGGATATGTAGATCTCCTCCCATTGTAACCGACTCTCTGTAACCCTAGCCCTCTCCGGTGTCTATATAAACCGGAGGGTTTTAGTCCGTAGGACGAACAACAGACATACCATAGGCTAGCTTCTAGGGTTTAGCCTCTCCGATCTCGTGGTAGATCTACTCTTGTACTACCCATATCATCAATATTAATCAAGCAGGAGTAGGGTTTTACCTCCATCAAGAGGGCCCGAACCTGGGTAAAAACATCGTGTCCCTTGTCTCCTGTTACCATCCGCCTAGACGCATAGTTCGGGCCCCCCTACCCGAGATCCGCCGGTTTTGACACCGACAGTGGATTATATCCTACTCATGCTTGCACTCAATGTTCATTAATTTTAATGCATGTTCATGACTGTTGTCGCTCTCTAGTTGGTCGCTTCGGTCTTACGCTAGCCTTCACTTGTACTAAGCGGGAATACTGCTTGTGCATCCAATCCCTTAAACCCCAAAGTTATGCCATATGAGTCCACTATACCTTCCTATATGCGGCATCTACCTGCCGTTCCAAGTAAATTTGTATGTGCCAAACTCTAAACCTTCAAATGAAATTATGTTTTTTATGCTCGAATAGCTCATGTATAAACTGGGGCTGTCCGTATCTTCCATGCTAGGCGGGTTACTCTCCAGAGGAGTGGTCTCCGCTCCTCACTCATGAGAAAATGGCTGGTCACCGGGATGCCCTGTCCCATGCTTTATGCAAACCAAATCAAAATAATTGCAAACAAAACTCCCCCGGGACTGTTGTTAGTTGGAGGCACTCGTTGTTTCGAGCAAGCCATGGATTGATGCTTGTTGGTGGAGGGGGAGTATAAACTTAACCATTCTGTTTGGGAACCGCCTATAATGTGTGTAGCATGGAAGATATCGCCATCTCTTGGTTGTTATGTTGACAATGAAAGTATGCCGCTCAAAATATTATTTATCTCTGCTTGAAAATCGAGCTCTGGCACCTCTACAAATCCTCGCTTCCCTCTGCGAAGGGCCTATCTATTTACTTTTATGTTGAGTCATCACCCTCTTATTAAAAAGCACCAGCTGGAGAGCACCGCTGTCATTTGCATCCATTACTTTTAATTTATATTGAGTATGACTATGATTGGATCTCTTTTACCATGAATTACAATGTCTAGTCAGTTCTTGATCTTTAAAGGTGCTCTGCATTTATGTTTTGCGGTCTCAGAAAGGGCTAGCGAGATACCATCTTGTTATATCATATTATGATTGTTTTGAGAAAATGTTGTCATCCGAGATTTATTATTATTGCTCGCTAGTTGATTATGCCATTGATATGAGTAAACATGAGACCTAACTGTTATTGTGAATATGGTTAGTTCATAATCTTTGCTGAAAACTTGAATGTTGGCTTTACATATTCACAACAACAAGAGCAAACAGAGTTTGTAAAAAATTTTCTTTATCACTTTCAGTTTATCAACTGAATTGCTTGAGGACAAGCAAAGGTTTAAGCTTGGGGGAGTTGATACGTCTCCGTCGTATCTACTTTTCCAAACACTTTTGCCCTTGTTTGGGACTCTAACTTGCATGATTTGAATGGAACTAACCCGGCTGACGCTGTTTTCAGTAGAATTGCCATGGTGTTATTTATGTGTAGAAACAAAAGTTCTCGGAATGACCTGAAACTCCACAGAGATTATTTTTGGAAATAATAAAAATACTGGCGAAAGAATCAAGGCCAGGGGGCCCACACCCTGTCCACGAGGGTGGGGGCGCGTCCCCTGCCTCGTGGGCCCCCTGGAGCTCTACCGACCTCAACTCCAACTCCATATATTCGTGTTCGGGGAGAAAAAAATCAGAGAGAAAGATCCATCGCATTTTACGACACGGCGCCGCCGCCAAGCCCTAAACTCTCTCGGGAGGGCTTTTCTGGAGTCCGTTCGGGGCTCCGGAGAGGGGAATCCGTCGCCGTCGTCATCATCAACCATCCTCCATTACCAATTTCATGATGCTCAGCGCCGTGCGTGAGTAATTCCATCGTAGCCTTGCTGGACGGTGATGGGTTGGATGAGATTTATCATGTAATCGAGTTAGTTTTGTTAGGGTTCCATCCCTAGTATCCACTATGTTCTGAGATTGATGTTTCTATGACTTTGCTATGCTTAATGCTTGTCACTAGGGCCCGAGTGCCATGATTTCAGATCTGAACCTATTATGTTTTCATGAATATATGTGAGTTCTTGATCCTATCTTGCAAGTCTATAGTCACCAACTATGTGTTATGATCCGGCAACCCCGAAGTGACAATAATCGGGACCACTCCCGGTGATGATCATAGTTTGAGGAGTTCATGTATTCACTATGTGTTAATGCTTTGGTCCGGTACTCTAATAAAAGGAGGCCTTAATATCCCTTAGTTTCCGCTAGGACCCCGCTGCCATGGGAGGGTAGGACAAAAGATGTCATGCAAGTTCTTTTCCATAAGCACTTATGACTATATTCGGAAGACATGCCTACATTACATTGATGAATTGGAGCTAGTTCTGTGTCACCCTATGTTATGACTGTTACATGATGAACCGCATCTGGCATAATTCTCCATCACCGATCCAATGCCTACGAGCTTTTCACATATTATTCTTCGCTTATTTACTTTTTCGTTGCTACTGTTACAATCACTACAAAACCCAAAAATATTACTTTGGTATCACTACCGTTACTTCCATACTACTTTCCTACTAAATACTTTCCTGCAGATATTAAGTTATCCAGGTGTGGTTGAATTGACAACTCAACTGCTAATACTTGAGAATATTCTTTGGCTCCCCTTATGTCGAGTCAATAAATTTGGGTTGAATACTCTACTCTCGAAAACTGTTGCGATCCCCTATACTTGTGGGTTATCATGATGCATAGCAACGAGCGGGAGAGTGAAGTCCACGTACCGTCATAGACCGTAAGCGGAAGCATCAAGTGACGCGGTTGATGTAGTCGAACGTCTTCGTGATCCAACCGATTCAAGTACCGAAAGAACGACACCTCCGCGATCTGCACACGTTCAGCTCGGTGATGTCCCACGAACTCTATATCCAGTTGAGGCCGAGGGAGAGTTTTCTCAGCACGACGGCGTGGTGACGGTGTTGATGAAGTTACTGACGCAGGGCTTCACCTAAGCACTACAACGATATGACCGAGGTGGAAATCTGTGGAGGGGGGCACCGCACACGGCTAAACAATGTCAACTTGTGTGTTCTAGGGTGCCCCTGCCCCCGTATATAAAGTAGCAAGGGGGAGGCCGGCCGGCTCTATGGCGCACCAAGGAGGGGAGGAATCCTCCTCCTAGCAGGAGTAGGATTCCTCCTTTCCTAGTCCTACTAGGAGGGGGAAGGAAGGAGTGGGAGAGGGGAAGGAAAAGGGGGGCACCGCCCCCCTCCTAGTCCAATTCGGACTCAAGGGGGAGGGGGCGCGCGGCCTGCCCTGGCCGCCCTCTCTCTCTCCACTAAGGCCCATCTAGGCCCATTAGTTTCCCGGGGGGGGGGGGGGGTCCGTTAACCCTTCGGCACTCCGGTTTTATCCGAACCCAGCCAGAACACTACCGGTGTCCGAATGTAGCCATCCAATATAGCAATATTTATGTCTCGACCATTTCGAGACTCCTGTCATGTTTGTGATCATATCCGGGACTTCGAACTACCTTCGGTACATCAAAACACATAAACTCATAATATTGATCGTCATCGAACGTTAAGCGTGCGGACCCTATGGGTTCGAGAACTATGTAGACATGACCGAGACACGTCCCCGGTCAATAACCAATAGCGGAACCTGGATGCTCATATTGGCTCCCACATATTCTACGAAGATCTTTATCGGTCAAACCGCATGACAACATATGTTGTTCCGTTTGTCATCGGTATGTTACTTGCCTGATATTCGATTGTCGGTATCTTAATACCTAGTTCAATCTCGTTACCGGCAAGTCTCTTTACTCGTTCCGTAATGCATCATTCCGTAACTAACTCATTAGTCACATTGCTTGCAAGGCTTATAGTGATGTGCATTACTGAGAGGGCCCAGAGATACCTCTCCGACAATCGGAGTGACAAATCCTAATCTCGATCTATGACAACTCAACAAACACCATCGGAGACACCTGTAGAGCATCTTTATAATCACCCAGTTACATTGTGATGTTTGATAGCACACAAATTGTTCCTGCGGTATTCGGGAGTTGCATAATCTCATAGTCATAGGAACATGTATAAGTCATGCAGAAAGCAATAGCAACATACTAAATGATCAAGTGCTAAGCTAACGGAATGGGTCAAGTCAATCACACCATTCTCTAATGATGTGATCCCGTTCATCAAATGACAACTCATGTCTATGGCTAGGAAACTTAACCATCTTTGATTAACGAGCTAGTCAAGTAGAGGCATACTAGTGACACTCTGTTTGTCTATGTATTCACACATGTACTAAGTGTCCGTGTAATACAATTCTAGCATGAATAATAAACATTTATCATGATATAAGGAAATATAAATAACAACTTTATTATTGCCTCTAGGGCATATTTCCTTCACCAAGATCTTCCCGGGGGGGGGGGGGCGACCTCCCCAAGCTGGCTCCCGAGGAGAGGAGATATCTATGTGAGCTGCTCCTCACGAGGTTCATATGACGTGAGCCATGACGACCAAGGCCAGGCGGGTGCCAGTGGGCACAATGTACCAGTTCCCTCTTTGGTCCTAAGGAGGCAAGCGCAGACGCGGAGTCCCGAGGAATCAAGCAAAGGTTTCCATTCCGGTGCAACAAGACCAAGACCGCCAGGACGGAGGTCATCGCGCAGCCCACCGTGGCATCACCACCAGATGCTTTTGCACGCAAAGACTACTTTTGTCACGATAACTTGTACTAGCTGTCTCCCTTTGAATTTGGCCGTTGTAGGATCCCTTCCCGCCTACATTTGGGAAGAGGACCAAGGCCACTATAAATAGGACCTAGCCACCACCATAGAGGAGAAGAGGGATCCATCCCACCCTGACCAACTCACCAGCTCATCGAGCACAAGAACACCTCACCTCCTGAGGCGGTTCCACCACTGTACTACTTCATCCTCAGCCCCTCAAGGCAATCCACCACAAAGCTGGAGTAGGGTATTACACCGCAAGGAGGCCTGAACCAGGATAAAATGTTGTGTCTCTTGTCCATTGGGTTCACCAAGCTAGGCCATGCGATCGTTGAGCAGGCAGACTGGGGAGGATGAGTTCTTTGCACGCACCCCAGAGTTCGAACCTCTTAAGTGTCTGCGGAACCCTGAATCCAACATTTGGCGCGCCACGCAGGGGTGCGTCGGAGCCTCTCTTCCACCGGTCGACTCGCCACCTCTCCACCGCTTCCATGGCTGATGTCCGTCGAGCCCGTGCTGAGCGTTGGGCCGCCCTCGCCGCTCACGTCGCCCAGACGGCGCCTGCTGGCGGGCCTCCCTGTCCTTCTCCATCGCCTGCCGCCAACACCGCCACCGGCCCAGCGGGGCACGAGCAGCAAGCTTCGTCGCTGCACCCCTCTATGCGGCGTGATGGACACACGGCCACCCTGTCGCTGACTCCGGCTGGTTCGTCATCTCATGCTCGTCGCGGGCCGGCGGACGCGCAGGCTGCGCTGCTCATGGCGCGCGAGCTTCTGCGCTACCGCCCTGTCGATGACTTTTACGAAGACTGGCTGGACCGCATCGCCGAGCTTATCAGCGCCGCTGGGGGATCTCACACACCGTCTCTCTCGCTGCCTTGCCTGCCGCCCACTGCGGGCGATGTAGACCATGGAGCACCTCCGCCACCTTCCCGTCAAAGACGTCGCCCTCGGACCAAGGCGCGCGGCCCCACGGCGTGACCCGCCGTGCAGGGCGCCCGCGCGTGAAGAAGAAAAATGCCAGGAGGTCCAATGGCTGCAAGAAGATGCTCCTGTGCTCCCAACAACACCACGTCAAGACCGCGCGCCACCCACGGTGGTGGCGCGTGAGTGCCAAGATCAGGCTCCACCTCCACGCCGGGCTCCCATGACTACCGCGGGTTGCCATGCCCTCACTCCCGAGCTACGCAGCATCGTCTGGCCGGGAAAGTTCAAGCCCGACCTGCCTCCATGCTACGACGGCACCCCCGACCCCGCTGAGTTCTTGTAGCTTTACGAGATGAGCATCGAGGCGATCAACGGTGACGAAAAGGTCATGCCGAACTGGTTTCCCATGGCCCTCAAAGATGGCGCGCGCTCGTGGCTCCTGAACCTGCCCGCTGGATCGATCTCCTCCTGGGGCGAGATGCGCGAGCATTTTGTCGCCAACTTACAGGGCACTCGCGACCGCCCGCCTGCTACGGGTGACCTGCAGCGCATCAAGCAGCAGCCGGGGGAGACCTTGTAGAAGTACATCCAGCGCTTCAACAACATTCGCCTCAAGATCCCCAAGGTTGCGGAGGAGGCCATCATCTCGGCATTCTCTGATGTCAAGATGAAGGGGGAGCTCGTCATACACGAGGACCTGTTCACGGCTCTGGAAATGTTCAACATGGCGACCAAGTGTGCGAGAGCTGAGGAGGGTCGCCTCTCCCTCCTGGAGCTCCTGGGGGCAGACCCAGAAGACAAGAAGGCCAAGGTCAAGGACGTGAAGCGTAAGGGACCGGCCGTGCTCGCGGCTGAACCAGAGATGAAGCACGGCTGCGACTACCCAGAGTCATCCAAGGGCAGCCGTCCGTTCTGCATCTTCCACAATGTACACAGCCACAACACCAATGACTGTCAGGAGCTCAGGGCCATCTGCGATAGGCGCCTCGGTCATCGCCCCGAGCGCAGTGATCGAGGCTACGGCCAGGAGGAGGCCGAAATGGAGGACACTGGGATGAGCGTGGCCCCCGCCAGGAGTGGCGCAACCAGCCTAGTGAGGAACGCTGGCAAGGCCAGCCTCGTGAGGGCGCCTGGAGAGATCAGCCTCGTGAGGACCGTCCTCAGGGCAACGCCGGCCTCCCTCCGATGCCGCCACCACCAAGAAGGAACGACGACCACCACCAGGACGAGGGGGTTGGGGGCTTCCAGGAGCCTCGTGCCATTGCCTGCATCTTAGGTGGCGCTCAGGCCCCAGCCACTCATCGCATCTTCAAGAAATTCATCCGTGAGGTGAACGCAGCCCTCCCCTGGCTCGAGGCCATGCGTCCGCTCAGGTGGTCCAAGTGCACGATCACCTTCGGCTCGTCCGACCAGCTCAAGTGCGCGGCAACTGCCGGTGCCCTCCCGATGCTTAGCTCGCCCGTCATCAGCAACGTCCTCGTCACCAAGACCCTCATCGATGGCGGTGCGAGGCTCAATGTTCTTTCCATCGAGACATTCGACTGCCTTCAAGTGCCCTATGATCAGCTGCAGCTCATCAAGCCTTTCTCAGGAGTGACCGACGACTCCACCACCCCGATAGGGCAGATCCGCCTCCCTGTCAACTTTGGCAAGCGCAACAACTACCGCACTGAGCTCATCGACTTTGACGTCGCCCACATCCACCTTCCGTACAATGCCATCCTTGGGTATCCATCCCTGGCCAAGTTCATGCCGGTGACTCACCATGGTTACAATGTCCTCAAGATGCCAGGGAACCGCGACATCATCACGATTGCCTGCGAGGAGAAGGACGCAGTGTGCTCTCTCGAGCGCGCCTACCAGGCAGCGGCGGTCGAGAACCCATATGATGAAGGCACCATCTACCCTCCGGAGGATGTCCCCAAGAAGAAGAAGCAACTGCTCCACCAAGAGCCTCAGGAGAGCAGTGTCTCCAGCGGCACCACCTCAGGACCAGCGCCCACGGATGGGGTGCCTCCCACTCTCACATAGGAAAGGCGTGCCCGGCGCCCCTCTCAGGCTGGGCTTGGGGGCTCTCCTCTGAAGGGCCTTTGACCTAGCTAACATCATGAGGGAGGCGCTCGGGCACCACGTGGAGGCGTGCTTCAGTGCGCGCTTCCGCCACGAGGGCACAAGGCAGGGGGTGCCAGGTGCGCAGGAGTTCATCACTAAGGCAGCCAAGGGGCTTCAAGAGGCGAGAGCCATGCACGGCGACCGCAGCCCACCACCTGGCACGGCTCCTTGTCCTGGCGAGTATAACGAGCTACGCGTCTGCCTCAACATTCCAGGGCTCAACAAGGACGCATCCCAGGAGCGCTTCTGGCCATCGCACGTTGGTCGGTGTGAGGTCCCCCCTCACAGCTACGTTCGCATGCCTTTCGGCCTGCCGAACGTGACTGTTACCTTCTAGCGCCACCTGCGGAGCATTCTGGCAGCTCAGGAGGTCAGGCACCAGGCCATCCTAGCGGAAATGGCGACGGTTCATTGCGAGCCTCCTGGGCCCCCAGAGCCTCCCGAAGTTCAGGACCTGGATGGCTCGTGAG
Source organism: Aegilops bicornis (assembly GCA_021605145.1). NCBI lineage: Eukaryota > Viridiplantae > Streptophyta > Magnoliopsida > Poales > Poaceae > Aegilops > Aegilops bicornis. The sequence goes on along the minus strand of CM038672.1, from coordinate 480,859,114 downwards.
GTGCGACTTCTTCAGCTACTTCAACATCTCCTCAGCAACGGTGCCAGGTGACATTTTCCAGTTTATTCAGTTGGGAGCGTCCCTCGAGCTGCATCACCCCCAAGCCGCATGGGTCCATCCCTGCGGCATGTATCGTTTTGCATCTATCAGAACTAGCTCTACTTTATCCATGATATGATTTATGTTATCACCCACTTGCCTGTCGTTATTGCCCTTCGCGGCCTCCCACGTTGCTGACCGGCCTCCTGCTCATCCCGCAACGGGGGCTACACATGCTGCCATGGCGCTTGTGCTCGGGTCCGTCCCTGCAAAACTGACAAATCTAAGAGATCGAGCTCTGGCTCACGGCCCGCCCCGCGCACGTCACCTCACTAGATCCTCAGTGCCTTCATCTTCTTGCAGAAAGATCAGCGGCAGGACAGCAGACGCGATTATGAGTTATATTCTCCTCTTGGACTAACCCGCAGGAATCTCTAGAGCTTAACTACAGGCGGCCCGCCGCCGCCCCTTTTTATTTAATTCGCTATGCGTTAAAGGGGGCTCACGAGAACTGCGCCTCAGAGTCTTCTTCGACTCTCCAGCCCTCACCCCTGGCCTTGACCACGGCATTGCGACCTGGCATACCAGCGGCGGCTGAGCCTCGCTCAAGGGTCGGGACCCGAGGACGTAGAGCATTTAGATGAGCGAGAAAAAGGGGAGGCCGGCGTGAGCCCTACCTGGTAGCACCACCGCTAAAGCACAATCAGGCACCGCGCAAAGGAATCACCTCAGGCTCGCTAAGACAAGTCACCTATACGTATCAATGTGAACCCGCTGTCTGGAATTTTCGACTCTCGCAATCTCGCTCCGGCAATGCCGCTTCCTTTTTGGCCTTCAGGGAGCTGCTTGCACGCCAAAGGGGACCTCTTGAGCATCGCGCCTCACGAGCTCTTATCGGACCATGGGCCGCTCACCTCCTGGCCTTGACCACGGCATTGCGACACAGGCATACCGGTAATGGTGAAGCCCTTTGAGGACTGGGACCTGCAGGCGTGAAGCGCTAAGCTCTCTTGAGCGAAGGAGGGAGTAATGCCGAAGCGAGACGCACAGCCACAACCTTATACTAGGAGTAGTAAACATCGAGCAAAAGCATTACTGTTTTTTACATACCCCCATGGAGTTTGTCTCTATTCCTCACAGGGAAACAAAAGAAGGAAGCTTCAAGGAGCCCGACTGCTGGGCATAACCGACGACACCGAGCAGACGCTGCTGCCGCGCTCCGGGCACGGCGAGAGCTCGGTGGCACGTAGCTGTCATCACTCGACTCCGGAGAAACGCTTGGCTCGAGAGAGTCGCTGGACTCCCAGGAGTTGTCGCTACTGCTGGAGGAGCTGTCGGCAGGACCGGAGGCGGGCTCGAGGCCCGTAGCCATGCCACGCAGGCTGCTTCCCCTGGGGCAGCACTCCAGGCGATGGCCTTCCTTGTCGAAGGCCTTGAAGAACAATGTGGAGGTGCCGTCGTACTCGAAGTGGAAGGCGAGGGCCCCCTCCGCTTTAGCGACCAGACCTCAAACGGTCTGATCTCAGTGCATCAGTGTCATCCCTGGATCGGTAATGCTGACACGCATAGTACTTGAAGGATTTATAACAGAGTAGCAATCACGCACTTATTACATTGAATGTCTCAAAAGAGAACTTATTACAATGAATATGGCTTAAGGCCATCTAATACGATAACAGCGGAAGGCTTGGAAGATAAAGTGAGTCCATCAACTCCAACGGCATCACTGAGTGAATGACCACGACCTAAGGCTCCTTACTCGTCGTCTGAAAAGTCTGCAACATGATACGTTGCAGCCCAAAAACGGGTCAGCACATGGAATATGCTGGCAATGTAACACCAAAGAGTAATGAACAGAATAAAGCTATCGATATATGCATATATGGCTGGTGGAGGCTGTATGGTTAATATGTTTTGTGAAAAGCCAATTTTTCCCTACCACAAAGGAATAAATTTTATTTAACTACAAAGTTGGTTGAAAACATTGAGAATGGTAAACCCCATCTCAATCCCAATTAAAAGTAACTAATAACCCAACAAATTTATTTAGAGTGATGAGATCCACATGATAATCCAAGAACCAGATACTCAAGATGTCCATAACCGGGGACACGGTTAACCATGATTAGTTTATACACTCTGCAGAGGTTTGCACACTTTTCCCCACAAGACTCGATCTCCTCTGTTTGATTTCTCGCACTGCATGATGTTTGAGAAACGGATGACCGAGACACAATCTTTCCGAAGAGGTCCCCTTAACTGATAGATAGGCCTGTACACCTACAATCCCCTACATCTGCTAGCCCATCATGGAAAGGTTTCCCACAACTTACTCAACTATGCCAGAGCCCATAATGACATGTGGCTGCACACGGAAGTTTCTAGCATGAATAATCTTATGATCCCTTTGAGCCTGGGTGGCAGTCCATAGGAGAATCACACGGTACCCCGGGATTTCCAAAAAAATAGAAGCAATCACTGGGTTCCCCAGGTGCCTCAGTCCACCTAGATGTGTATTTAAGTTGCCACCTTAAGTTAACCATTAATTAACAATTCTCACATCTATCATGAATGCGCTCAAACCCAATCCACGTCTACGAGCATAGCATAGCAATATAAGCAACGTAGAAGTAACTCCCAAAGGTTTGATAATAAACAGGTGAATAGGTACTACCTCAACTACTTCCCAAACCCACAATTTAATCAGATCCTAACCATCTAATTGTTTGAGGATTGATCTAATGCTATAAAACTGGGTAGTAAAGAGGTATCATCAAAGTGTTACTTGCCTTGCTGACGATCTGTGAAACCTAGAGACTCGTAGTAGCATCCTTCGCACTCCGGGTACTCTATCGCAAACAAACAAGCATGCACTAAGCAATCAAGCAAGGGCATGGGTAAAACTCAAATAAGAGATCTAACCAGAAAGTTAAACTTAAGAACTCCGGTTTGCAAAAAGAATGAAATCAAACGAAGCAACAAAACTCAAACGGCGAAAGAAACAAGCTTCATTTACTATTCTAGACTAAAGTCAAATTTTACAGTAGCAAAAACTTGTTTAAGTTGATTAAACAGAAAGAGGGCTTTGAGACGAAACTCTAGGCGCTTAAATCGCCTGATTCTGATAAACGAGCGAAAAGATAAACTAAAACGGAAATCGGATCAGAAATTGCGATAGAAAATAATCGCGGAAAATCTGAGAAAAAGAAAAACTGACGAACAGACTAACGAATGAACGTTCGCTAGATAACTAAACCAAAAAAAAGAAAAAGTAAACCGAACTAAAAAAATAAACCGCGGGTTCTAAAAAACCCGACGGTTTTCTAACGAAAACCGCGGCGGCGGCGGCTACCTCCGGCGGGTCGGCAGGGCGGCGGCGGGGCTGTGGTGCAGCGGCGGTGGCGCTCCGGCGAGGCGAGGCGGGGCGGAGCGGCGGTGCTGTGGCGCTGGCGGCGGGGCTGGGGTTTGGGGCGACGTGGGCTGGGGCGGCCCGGCTCCTCGGGCTTTAAAGGCCGGCCGGGTTGGAGTCCCAGGCGAACACGGCCCGGTTAGGTCGGTTGACTTTTTCTTTTTCTTTTTCTAAAATATTCCGCGTAGAAAAACAAATAAAAGAAATACTAAACAGACTCCAAAAGTCCTGAAATAAATTTTCCCCGTCCTCTAAAAATCTCGGACAAGGTGAACATTTATTTGGGACTCTAATGCAATTTTGAAAAACGCATATTTTTCCTAATTCAAATAAAATAGTGATAAAACTCCGAATAAAATTCTTATTTGATTTTAATATTAAATCTCCAATATTTCTTTATTTTGAGGAAGTCATTTTATCCTCTCTCTTTTGTTTTTATCAAAGAAATATTCAAAGAGAAAATAATTAAAATCAAACGATCCTCTTTTCAAAATTTGAGAAAAACTCAAATATGAAAATAACAAAATTCCCAACTCTCTCCGTGGGTCCTTGAGTTGCGTAGAACTTCTAGGATCAAACCAAAATGCAATAAAATATTATGATATGCAATGATGATCTAATGCATACATTCCAAATTGAAAATTTGGGATGTTACAAACCTACCCCCCTTAAGAGGAATCTCGCCCTCGAGATTCGGGTTGGCTAGAAAATAGGTGAGGGTAATCCTTCCGTAAGTCTTCCTCTCGTTCCCACGTGGCTTCATCTTCGGTATGGTGGCTCCACTGAACCTTGCAGAACTTGATAACTTTGCTGCGTGTGACTCGGCTGGCAAACTCGAGAATCTTAACTGGCTTCTCCTCATAGGTCAAATCGCTATCCAACTGTATTGCTTCTAGCGGCACTGTATCTCTCAGAGGAATATCAGCCATCTCTGCGTGGCACTTCTTCAACTGAGAAACGTGGACCACATCGTGAACTCCTAACAATCCTTTGGGAATTCCAACTTGTAAGCAACTTCTCCCATACGTTCCAAAACTTTGTATGGTCCCACAAAATGTGGTGCTAACTTTCCCTTAACTCCAAAACGCTTCACTTCTCGAAGTGGGGATACACGAAGATACACTCTGTCTCCAACTTCATAAACTGTCTCCTTGCGTTTAGAATCCGCATAACTCTTCTGCCTGGACTGGGCTACCTTGAGTCTATCGCGAATCAGCTTAACCTTCTCTTCAGACTCTTTAATCAAATCTGGTCCAAACAACTTTCGATCTCCAACTTCATCCCACAACAACGGTGTTCTGCACCTCCTTCCGTACAATGCTTCGAAAGGGGCCATCTTCAAACTGGCTTGATAGCTGTTGTTGTAAGATAACTCTGCGTAAGGCAAATTGTCGTCCCAACTAGATCCATAGTCTAGCGCACAAGCTCTCAACATGTCCTCCAGAATATGATTGACTCTCTCAGTCTGTCCATCCATCTGCGGGTGAAAAGCTGTACTGAACTATAGCCTGGTTCCCAAAGTTTCATGCAACTGATTCCAAAACTTTGAGGTAAACTGGGTTCCTCTATCTGATACAATGGTCCTCGGAACTCCATGTAGACATATGATCCTGGTCATGTATATCTTTGCCAACTTAGCACTGGTGTAAGTGGTCTTCACTGGGATGAAATGAGCTACCTTCGTCAACTGATCGGCTACAACCCATATCGAATCATAGCCTGAACGAGTCCTGGGCAATCCCGTGATGAAATCCATGCCTAGCTTATCCCACTTCCATTCGGGTATCGGCAATGGTTGTAGCAATCCTGCTGGCTTCTGATGTTCTGCCTTCACTCTCTGACATACATCACAAACTGCTACATACTCCGCGATATCCTTCTTCATTCCGGTCCAGCAGAAACTATCCTTCAAATCTAGATACATCTTAGTATTTCCTGGGTGAATTGAATATGGCGAATCATGGGCCTCCTGTAGAATCAACTTCCTGATCTTCTGATCATTTGGCACATATACGCGGTCCTCAAACCATAAGGTATCATGCTCATCCTCACGAAATCCTTTAGCCTTTCCTTTGCTCATCCTTTCCTTTATCTCGGCAATCTCCTTGTCCGTCTTCTGAGCTTCTCTGAGCTTATCCATCAACGTAGACTAAATCTCCAATACTGCTACATAGCCTCTCCGAACTATCTCCAAACATAGCTCGCGAATATCCTCTGCTAACTCCTTGGGTAACTCTCCGGTCATGAGTGTATTGACATGACTCTTGCGGCTCAACACATCGGCTACTACGTTAGCCTTTCCGGGATGATAATGCAATCTCATATCATAATCCTTAATGAGTTCCAACCATCTCCTCTGCCTGAGATTCAACTCCTTCTGTGTGAAGATATACTTCAAACTCTTGTGATCCGTGTATACCTCACAATGGTTTCTGATGGGAAAATGTCTCCAAGTCTTCAATGCATGCACTACGGCTGCTAACTCCAAATCATGCGTAGCGTAATTCAACTCATGGGTTTTAAGCTGTTGTGAGGCATATGAAACAACTCTCCCTTCCTGCATAAGCATGGCTCCAAGTCCTCGACGAGAAGCATCGCAATGCACTTCATAATCCTTGCGTTGATCTGGCAGAATCAACACTGGTGATGTAACCAAGCGTTTCTTCAACTCCTGAAAACTGGCCTCACATTCCTCAGTCCATTTGAACTTGGTGTCCGTCTTTAACAACTCCGTCATAGGCTTTGCAATCTTCGAGAAATTCTCAATGAACCTCCGGTAGTATCCTCGCGAGTTCAAGAAAACTCCGGATCTCTCCAATCGACGTGGGTGCTTCCCAATTTGTCACAAAGGACAACTTTGGTGGGGTCTACCGCTATTCCTTCTCCGGATATAACATGTCCAAGGAATCCAACTTCCTTCAACCAAAACTCACACTTGCTGAACTTGGCGTATAGTTGATGTTCCCTGAGCTTCCCAAGTACCAAACGCAATTGCTCTTTGTGCTCCTCTTCATTCTTCGAGTAGACCAGAATATCATCAATGAACACCATGACAAACTTATCCAAAAACTCCATAAACACCTTGTTCATCATGTTCATAAAATAGGCAGGTGCATTAGTCAGGACAAATGACATAACGGTATACTCGTATAGCCCATACCTTGTGGTAAAAGTTGTCTTAGGTATATCCTGCTCTCGAATCTTCAGCTGGTGGTACCCTGATCGCAGATCGATCTTGGAAAACACCTTAGCTCCTTGCAGCTAGTCAAACAAATCATTGATCATCGGCAATGGGTACTTGTTCTTGATCGTCACCTCATTCAATCCTCGATAATCAACAAACATACTCAATGATCCATCCTTCTTCTCCACTAGAAGCACTGGTGATCCCCAAGGTGACGAACTTGGGTGAATATAACCTTTATCCAGTAACTCCTTAATCTGCTTCTTAATTTCCTCCAAATCCTTTGTGGGCATTACAGACGGTCTCTTAGATATTGGCCCCTGCGTTCGGCAAAAGCTCAATCAAAAACTCAATGTCTCTATCCAGTGGCATGCCTGGCAACTCTTCTGGAAATACGTCCGGAAAATCCTTCACCCCTGGTACTTCCTCCTGTACAACTCCTGATAAGGAATTTACTTGAGTCCTATTCGGCACATGCCGGGATACATAGTTGATCCTAATTCCTTCTGGGGTGGTGAGCAAAATCATCTTACTGGCACAATCGATGTTTCCTCCATATATCGATAGCCAATCCATACCCAGAATCACATCCAAACCTTGCGACTCCAAAATTATCAGGTCTGAGTGGAAAACATGCCTACCTATGGTCAATGGGATCTGAAAACATCCTTGGCTTGCCATATACTCTGCTCCTGGTGAGCTTACTAACATAGGTGTACTAAGAACTTTGGTGGGCAGTTTATACTTACCCACAAATCCCTTTGATATGTATGATTGCGATGCACCAGTATCAAAAAGAACGACTGCAGTAAATGACTTAACCAAAAACTTACCTATTACTGCATCTGGTTGGGCTTCAACCTCCTCGACGTTAATGTGGTTCACTTGTCCCCTGTTGAAAGGGTTGGGCTTCTTCCCAGAGCTTCCATTGCCGTTTCCATTCTTAGCTTCAGGACATTCATTAGCGTAATGTACGGTCTTCTGGCACTTGTAGCAAGTAACGTGGCTTAGGTCTTTCTTGGTGGGCGTTGCCAGGTTGGAACGGTTATGTCCGTTGTTTCCTCCGTTACCATTCCCGTTCTTGGAGCCACTATGGTTGTGCGAACTTCCTCTAGTGTGATTGTGACCTCCATGGTTATGGACAAGTCCTCCCGAGTTCGGGGTGAAACAGGGTCTCTGTTGGGCTCCAGAATTATACTTCCCTTGCCCGTACTTCCTCTTGCGGTTGTCAATCTGCTGCTGCTTCCCTTCAATCATGAGAGCTCTATCTACCAACTCCTGGTAGTTATTGAAATTTGCCACCATCAACTGCATGCTCAGCTCATCATTCAGTCCTTACAGAAATTTCTCCTGCTTAGTTGCATCCGTAGCGACGTCATCTGGGGCATAACGTGCTAGCTTACTAAAGTCATCCACATACTAGCCAACAGTGCACCCTCCGTGGCGTAAGTTGCGTAACTCACGCTTCTTCGTAGCCATAGCTCCTATTGATACATGGGCAGTACGAAAAGCCTGCTAGAACTGGTCCCATGTAACAGTGTCGATGGGGTAAGTGACTGTGAAATTCTCCCACCATGATGCTGCGGGTCCATCAAGCTGATGTGCGACAAAACGCACTCTTTCCACATTTGTGCATCCTGCAGTGGTCAACTCCCTTCCAATCTTGCGGAGCCAATCATCTGCAACTATCGGCTCGGTGCTACTGGAGAACACCGGTGGATTTAGCCTTAAAAAACGGTCTAAGTGGTCAACAGGTGGTGGTGGTGGTGGGTTGTTGTTGTTGTTCCCCTGGTTCTGATTCTGGACTAGTATCTGCATCAATGCATTCTGCTACTGGATCAACTGAGTGAGCTCCGGTGGGAAAGCAAATCCATTGCCGCGTCTCGGAGTTATCTGCTGGGTTTAGAAAAGGTGAGAAAATAGAATAGAATGAGGTCTAGGAGAAAACACTACCCATATGCACATGAGACAAACACAAAACATATCACTCAATCAATCAAGCAAGGGCATACACTCGGTATAGAACTATCGTTACAAAAGTGCTCGGACTATACTATATTCATGGTGGAATGCTAGGTGGTCGACTAGAAAAATTGATCGGTCGAAGACTCCATGATATCCGCTCCAGCTTCATCAACATAGTCATCATCGCTATCGTCGGGGTCCGAGTCGGTGTCGTCGATAATGATGTAGTTCTCCGGGCAAGTGGAACCGTCATCTTCTCCTCCTGGCGCGGGATCTACCATGAATACTCTGATCTTCCTTGTCAGGTCGTCATTCTTCTCCACTAGTATGATGATTTCCTCCTCATAGTCTTCGCATGTAGCCTTGAGTTCTTCCTCCAGCTCCGTGATCCTTGTCATCGCCTTCTTCAAATCTGTCATGCCTGCGCACATCTGGTTCTCCTGGCGTCGAATGTGCTGGTTTAACTCCTGGATGAAAGCTGCAATTGATCTATCCTTCCTGGTGCTGATCATCTCCCATTGCTCATCTCGGCGCCCAAAAATCTAGTAGATAGTATCCTTGAGATCCTTGTGGTAAACTTCTCCAATGCGTCCCATGGTGATGTGAGCTGCCATACTCTTTCTGTCGGCGTTCTGGGAACGGGGGTCCCCAGACTTGCCTCCCTGCGGCCTGCGGCGTGGCTCGAAGGAGGCCCAGCACGGCCCATCTTCATCAACGCAAGCTCAAGACCCTCGCGAGGGGCCAAGCCTCATGAGGCGGACGACAAGGAGCTTCCTCGAGCACGGCCTCGTCAGTGGCAGCTCATGAGGAGGCGGAGAGTTCAAGGCAGGGTACCTCGCGAGGTGCCCATGACGCAAGCCATGACGACCAAGGGCGCCAGTCGGGCGCCAGCCCCGCAGTGTCTTCCTTTCCTCTTTGGTGCAAAGGGAGCAAGCGCAGGCGAGAGCATCAAGCAAAGGCATCCGTTTCGGTGCAACAAGACCAAGACCATCCCAACGGCTGGAAGGGACTCATCGTGGAGCCCAAGCAGGCGTCATCACGAGAGCCTTTGGCAGGCGAGGACCAACTTTAGTCAGGATAAGTGTACCCGCTGTTCCCCTTCAAAATGGCCAATTGTTGGCGCCCTTCCCGCTCAATATGTGGGAAGAGGCCTGACCTTCACCTATAAATAGGAGTAGCCACCCCTGTGGCAGGTGGGCGCACCGGACCAAGACCGAATCCTCATCAAGAAACCAGAGAGCTAGAGCGACCGAACACCACCTAGCAGTTCATCGCACTCCGCCAAGAACAGACCCTCACGAGGCTGTTCTTCCTTGTATTGTTCCTCATCAGCCCAAGAGGCAATCCACCACACCACACCTTTGGAGTAGGGTATTACACCACAATGGTGGCCCGAACCAAGATAAATCTCGTGTCTCTTGTGCTGTTCCGTTTAGTAGTTTAGGTCCCAGCGATTCGGGCGAGGTGCGAGGCGGTGGAAGGTTGGATCTCCGCGCACCCCAGTGTTGAACCTCAAGGGTCCGCCGGAACCCGAAATCCAACATTTGTGCGCCCGGTAGGTGCGCGGAATCTGCCTTTCGTCGCCCGTTCTTCCCCGACCACCGCAACCATGTCGGCGCCCGTCGGGCCCAGCGGGCGCCGAGCCGCCCTACGCCTCCCATGTCGGAACAGCTCCCGTCGGCGGGTGCTCTCGTCGTTCCTTCGCTGCCGTCAACACCGCCACCGGCCCGACGAAACGAGCACCAAGCATCGCCCCAAAGACTGTCCATGAGGCGGACGGCCGCACCGCCATGCCTTCGTTCACCCCGCTGGTTCGCCGTCCACGCGCCAAGGCGCCATGGAGGCCCGAGCTGCACTCATCGCGGCAAACGAGCTCCTGCGCTACCGCCCCGTCGATGAAGGCTACGAGGAATGGCTCGACCGAGTCACCGAGCTCGTCCGCGCCGCAGGAGGCGACCCCGCACCGTCTGGCCTCGCCAGACCGCACCCCGCCTGCGGCGGGCGATAAACTCTGGGCGCCTCGGCCGCTTCCTCTGAAGAAGCGCCTGCCCCAAAGGCGCGGCCCCTGGCGGAACCCGCTCCGCCCGAGCGCCCGGTAGCAAGAGCAGAGCTGTCAAGAAGTTCCTCGCCCACAAGAAGCTACCAGGCGCTCCCGCTCGGCCAAGACGCCAGACCTGCGCTGCCCCCAGCCGCGGTGCAGGGAGGCCCGCAGGACCAAGCTCTCTGTCGTCCGAGGCCCCCCGAGGCCACGGCGGGCTGCCGCGCCTTCACCTCCGAGCTGCGCAGCGTCGTGTGGCCCGCCAAGTTCAAGCCAGACCTGCCTCCTCGCTACGACGGCACAACCGACCCTACGGAGTTCCTCCAGCTCTGAGCTGGGCATCAAGGCTGCCAACGGGATGAAAAGGTCATGGCGAACTGGTTTCCCATGGCGCTCAAGGACGGAGCCCGCACTGGCTCTGAATCGGCCCCGAGCACGATCTCTTCTGGGCCGAGATGCGCACCCGCTTCATCGCCAACTTCCAGGGTACTCGCGACCGGCCACCCGCCGTGAGCGACATGCGCCGAATCAAGCAGCAGCCAGGGGAAACCCTGCAGAAGTACATCCAGTGCTTCAACAACGCACGCCTCAAGATCCCCAGGGTAACGGAGGAGGCCATCATCTCTGCCTTCTCTGATGGCGCGCTGACGCCAAGATGAAGGAGGAGCTGGCGATGCATGAAGATCTGTGCACCTCCTTGGAGCTGTTCAACTTGGCGACCAAGTGCGCCAGGGCTGAGGAGGGGCGCCTCTCCCTCCTCGAGCTGCCTACCGCGGATCCCGAAGAAAAGAAGTCCAAGGCCAAGGACGTGAAGCGCAAGGGGGCTGCCGTACTCGCGGCCGAACCAGACACCAAGCAAGGCAGAGATCAGCCCGAGTCCTCCAAGGGCAGTCGATACTGCGTGTACCACGACCTCCACACCCACAACACCAATGAATGCCAAGAGCTCCGGGCCGTACGTGAAGGAAGCGTCGGCAGACGCCTGAGCGCAGCCGACTGGGCTACGGCCGAGGAGGAGGAAGGAATGCAGACGCTAGGAAGACCGCGGCCCGCGCCAAGGGTGGCGCGACCAACCTCGCGAGGACTATTGGCAAGACTCCACCTCGCGAGGGAGGCCGGAGGATCAGCCTCGCGAGGATCGCCCGCAGGGGAACGCAGGCCTCCCTCCACTGCCGCCGCAGCCAAGAAGAATTGAGGACCGTCATCAGGACGAGGGGGCTGGGGGCTTCCAGGAACCGCGTGCGATCGCCTGCATCCTGGGTGGAGCTCAAGCCCCAGCCTCTCAGCGCATCTTCAAGCAGTTCGCCCGCGAAGTGAATGCAGTCCTCCCCAAGCTCGAGGCCACGCGCCCTCTCAGGTGGTCGGCGTGCGCCATCACGTTCAGCTCAGCGGATCAGCTCAAGTGCGCGGCCACAGCCGGAGTTCTCCCGATGCTTTGTTCCCCAATCATCAGCAACGTGCTGGTCACCAAGACCCTCATCGACGGCGGGGCAGGACTCAACGTCCTGTCCGTGGAAACATTCAACAATCTTCAAGTGCCTTCTGATCGACTTCAGCCAACCCAGCCTTTCTCCGGAGTCACCGACGGCTCCACGGTCCCGATCGGGCAGGCCCGCCTTCCTGTCACCTTCGGGGCTAGCGACAACTACCGCACCGAGCTCATCGACTTCGACGTCGCCCACATTCGCCTGCCGTACAACGCCATCCTCGGGTACCCGGTGCTGGCCAAATTCATGGCCGTAACCCACCATGGCTACAACATCCTCAAGATGCCAGGAAGCGGCAGGGTCATCACGGTGCCCTGTGAAGAGAGAGACGTAGTGTGCTCCCTGGAGCGAGACTTTCAGGCCGCATCGCTAGAAGACCCAGACCACAGCAGCAGGAGGCCTCCCGAGGCCGCACCCAAGAAGAAGAAGACATCGGCCGACCTGGCTCCTCAAGAGGCAGGCCCCTCAGGGCCCGCGCCTGGCCAGGGGGAGCCTCCTTCCATTGCGTAGGAAAGCGCGCCCAGCGCCCTCCTCAGGCCGGGCTCGGGGGCTCTCCCCTGGAGGGCCGCCGACCTCGCCAAGGTCATGAGGGAGGCGCTTGGGCACCACATGGAGGCGTGCTTCGAAGCACGTTTCCCGCAAGCAGGAGCAAGGCAAGGAGGGCCGAGCCCTCATGAGTTCGTCAGCAAGGCCATTCAAGATCTACAGGAGTCAAGGGTCATGAGGGGCAGCCGCCGCATACCCGCTGTGGCCCCCCATCCAGGCGAGGATGGTGGGCTGTGCGTCTGCATCGACATACCAGGGCTCAACCGAGCCGCATCGCAAGAGCGCCTCTGGCCCTCGTGAGTGGGACGTTGCCAGGGCCCGCCCCACAGCTACGTGTGCATGCCTCACGGCCTGCCAAACGCGGTTGCTGCGCACCAGCATCTCATGAGGGCCATCCTGGAGGCTCGAGAGGTCAGGCACGCCGCAGCCCTGGCGGAGATGGAGATGGCCCCCGAGGAGCCGCCAGCGCCTCCGGATCCTCCCGAGGCCCCCGGGCCTGGGGGCTCGTGAGGATCGGCTCCCGCAGCCCACCGAGCCTGCTACACCAACACCCCTTCGTCCCCAACATCACCAGGTGACATCTTTAAGTTTTATTTCGGTGGGGCGCCTTGAGGCTGCATTATTCCCAGGCCGCGTGGGCCCGTCACAGCGGCATGTATCCCTTTTATTTCATGTCATTAACCTATCCTGTTGGGGGCACCCCTCGGGCTGCATCATCCCCAAGCCGCTCGGGCCTGTCCCAGCGGCATGTATCCTTCTTATGTTTTCCTTAGGATTATGCTCTCGCTCCACCATGCTTGTTATTTGGTGCCTTTTCCTGGGTGACGGAATCTTGCACGTTAAAGGGGGTGCACGAGCATCGCGACTCGTGGCTCCTACCGGCTCTCCGGCCCTCACCCTCTGGTCTTGTCCATGGCATCGTGACTGGCTTGCCCGGCCACGGCTGAGACCAGCCCGAGAGTCGGGACCCGAGGACGTAGAGTTTCGTCATCTAACCCGGCTTATGCTGCTAAAGGGGGTGCCTGAGCATCGCGACTCAGGGCTCCTACCGGCTCTCTGGCCCTCACCCTATGGTCTTGTCCATGGCATCGCGACCTGGCTTGCCAGCGACGACTGAGACCAGCCTGAGAGCCGGGACCCAAGGACGTAGAGTTGCTGCATCTAACCCAGCTTGCGCGTTAAAGGGGTGGTGCCTGAGCATCACGACTCAGGGCTCCTACCGGCTCTCAGGCCCTCACCCTCTGGTCTTGTCCATGGCATCGCGACCTGGCTTGCCAGCGACGGCTGAGACCAGCCCGAGAGCCGGGACCCGAAGACGTAGAGCACCAGCATCCGCCAAATTTGCAGGAACACACTTTCGAAGATAAGGCCCAGAGCCAGGCGCAACCCGCCTTGAGGTAGGGCCCGTGAGTCCCGCGCTGGCTCACGGGTGCCCAGATACACCTCGTCCAGCCCTACCGTGCCAGCCACGTGTCAGGGTGGGGCTGTATACGCCCCGGGGGCTCCTCCCGGAGGGGAGCCCCCTCCCACGTACCAGTGGAAGCACCATGCTCCGCGCTGGCTGACGACACTGCCGAGGAGCGGCTATGCCCGTACGCATGCGGAAGCGCTATGCTCCGCGCTGGTGATAAACAACTGAGGGTGGCCTCCGGGTCGCCTCAACCTCACGGAGCCCAGAGCTCAGTGTCCGGCCTCATCACAACGCCTCCCCTTGGGAGCGCCGCGCGAGGGGGCTGGGCACGGGGGCTGCGCCTGGGTCACGCCCAGACGCACGCCACCGAGCCAGGCCCCCGGGCCTGGTTCGTGACGCCACTCCCCGAGCGGAGCCAAGGTACGAATGCCGTTTGAGCGTCAAGGGGGACTCCTGCGCGACTCAGAAGCCTAACTGGTCACGTAGCCCCTCACCCCTTAGTTCCGAAAGGCTAACAGCGGTTGAGGTATGCGCGGGGCCGGGCTCTGCAGACGTAGAACGGTAGATCCGCCCGCGTCTCACCTCCCTACTTGCTGTTCGTGCGCCAAGGGGGACTCCTGAGCATCGCGACTCAGGAGCCTAACTTGTCACGTAGCCCCTCACTCCTTGGTCCCGTCCTAGTTTCCGGTCGGGGTAACGGCGGCTGAGGTATGCGCGGGGCCGGGCTCTGCCGGCGTAGAACATAAGCAAGTAGGAAGAGCAAATTTCAAGGAATTCAAAAGCAAATATTATAGTCCACACTGTTATCGCAATACCAAATGCAAGTTTAAACGCCTCCCCGAGGCATGATACATGTACAGGAATTAAAAGCAGGACAGGAGCCACAACGGAGTCACTTGTCAGCGGGGGAGCAGCGCGGAGTGGGTTCGCCTCGTGGAGCAGCAGGGCCGGCAGTGTCTCGCTTCGGCTTGGTGCTGAAGGCCCGGAACTTCCCCAACAGAGCCTCCACGCGACCCTTCACAGCCTCGGCAGCGGCAGCTGCATGCTCGCCGTTTGCTGGCTCCAGCAAGTTGTCCAGGTCGACGCTGGGATCGCGAAGGTAGATGTGGGTGAGGACCCGCGTCAGTGCCGCAGAAGACAAGACACGCGCCTCGGCCTCGGCCGTGGGGCCAAGGCCAAGGGAGACATCTTCAAGAGCGCGAACCAGGAAGGGAAGCAGCTTGGCGGGACCATCCTCGGCGCCGGCCAGCGGACTCTCCAGGCCGCTGTCGTAAAGCGTCTTCAGCAATGAGCGAGCCTTCACCTCCATATCCATGAAGGCCACGCGATCTTCCAGAAGAACCCGCGCCTTGTCGTCCGGCTCGACCTTCCTCGCCTCCAGCTCCTGCTCCAGCGCGCCTAGGCGGTCGCGGCGCTTCTTGAGCCTGGCCTCCCGGTCCTTGACGGCCGCCTCGCGAGCCTTCATGCTTTCCTCCTGCTCCTGGCGGAGGCGGGCCCCCTCGGCAAGCTGGTTCTGCAGGCCCTTCAGCTCGCTCTCCAGCGTCTCACAGCGACCTTGGATGCTAGCTGCCTCCCCCAGGGCAGCATCGCGGGCAATCTTCGCCTCATGAACAGCCTGCTTCTCCTCGTCGCAAGCCGTCGAGGCCTGGACCAGCACCGCCCGAATCGAAGCATCGGAGCGAATCCAAATTAAGCCAGCTCCAAACGCCCGGCCATCGACGGAGTCGGCGCCAGAAGATCTCGCCGCAAGCGGTCCAGTCCCAAGAACGACGCGATCCGTAATAAAGATACGGAGGAGCAGCAGTCGGTGGAGTAGGAGGAGAAGACGGCTGTGTGACCACTGCGCCCTGAGGCGGAACCAGCGGCGCCACGACGACAGTGGAGGCAGCGCCAAGCAAGGGCACCTCGGGAGTCGCCTGGGTCAAGGGGGCTGAGCTCGCCCCAGCGGGCTCAGCCTGGCCTCGCGAGGACGCCCGGGCAGGAGAGGCCTGTGCGTCACGATCACCTTCTTTCTTGGGCAGAGGCACCGCCACGGATGGGGCCTCAGGAGCCCCCTTCAGCTTCTTCGCCGCGGGCGCCAGCCTAAGGACATGGACATCAGATCTTGTCGACGGAGCAATAATCAAGACAAGAATCAAGCACTTACTGGTCATCGCTCGCGAGCTCGAGCAACCTCCGACCATACTTGAAGCCCGCAAGCCGGCTGCAAGGGTCGGCTTCAAGGGGCCCGGGAGTAGGAGGCGCGTCAGCAGATCGCCCCGGGGCCGGGGCGAACCCACGGGGGACCAGCCCAATCCGGTCCTTCTTCGGGATCGGGGGCAGGCTTCCGCCTCCCTGCTCATCCTCATCCTCGTCGTCGTCACTTTGGGGGAGGCAGAGAGTGCGGGACCTACGCCGAAGGGGAGGAGCCCTTGACTCTGCCCCCGAATCAACCCCCTCTCACGGCTCTCTTTCCTCCACCTCTTCGCTGGAGTCGGCAGAGGACACGTCCACCAGGTCCTCCGGAGCCTCCACGGGCATGGGCCCATCCCCATTGAAGATAGGCATGGGCCCCACTACCTGCTCCCAATCCTCGCGAAGGAACAAGGGCGCAGGGGCGCCCTCCAGTCTCGCCACATTGCCCCCAACCAAGGACTGGAGGACCATCACCAGATCCTCACCGGCCAGGACCATGGGGCTCGAGTGAGGCCTCCACATCGGAAGCGAGTACTGACGAAGTGGAGCCAGTTGATGCTCCAGGAACTCCCTTAGCAGCGACGTTGGTCAGCTTCCCCGCCGCCACGTTGGCCAGCTTCAGATCTGCGTCCATCTTCTCCAGCACCAGCTTTGCGCGGGGATCCAGAAGCTCCACTCGGGACCAGTCGTCGGAGCTCGCGGGGCACTCCGTGGGCAGGATCAGGCGAGGGTGGATGCGCCCAGCATCCACCAAGACCCACTTGCTCCTGAAGCCCTCAATCCGCTTCCTGTGGTTTGAAATGGCGATGGCTCCACCATATGCATTTAAGCTCACAAGACGCTGGAGGCGGAACCACGGGAGGTTCGGAGGGAGAAATAGTGGCGCAGCAAGGCCACCGAGGGCTTCACCCCAACATGGGCCTCACAATAGTAGACGAAGATTGCCAGAAGAAGGACGGAGTTGGGATGGAGGTGCAGAGCTTGAATGTTGTAGTGACGGAGGACGGAGAAGAAGAACTCAGAAAAGGGAGGCACCATGCCAGCAATGATGGCGCTCACGAAGAACGGGTAGAAGGTACTCCCCCGACCCTCAGGGGCGGAAGAGCCGGCCTTGAACGCCTCTGTTCCATTGACACCCTGCGCCTCCGCCATCCGGCGCTTGCAGGCAAGGCTCGCCTCGACACATTCGCGGGTCCAAGGCAGGAGAGTACCAAGCTCCGGCCGGGCTTGGCGAGGCGCCATGATTTGGCTAGGGCACGCAGCGGAGTGGATCTGAAGATCTTGGAAGCGAGAGAGAGGAGAGGCGTGAGAAAGGGGATCTGAGCAAGCTGGAGAAAGTAAAGGAGCCAAGGAAGATGCCGCTCTGTTATCAACTCACGCTGATTCTGAGCGCGACACGTCCAATCAACCGCCACGCTGGCGCCTAAGGCCGCAGTAGTCGTTAGGGCCCGCGACGCTTCGCACTTGCCCTTTCGCCTCTCTGCTCGGCCAAGTTCGGGCGCGCCGTGGGCCCGGGGGCTACTGTCGGCGTTCTGGGAACGGGGGTCCCCAGACTTGCCTGCCTGCGGCCTGCGGCGTGGCTCGAAGGAGGCCCAGCACGACCCATCTTCATCAACGCAAGCTCAAGACCCTCGCGAGGGGCCAAGCCTCGCGGGGCGGACGACAAGGAGCTTCCTCAGGCACGGCCTCGTCAGGCTGGCTCATAAGTTGGCGGAGAGTTCAAGGCAGGGTACCTCGCGAGGTGCCCATGACGCAAGCCATGACGACCAAGGGCGCCCGATCGGGCGCCCGGCCCGCGATGTCCTCCTTTCCTCTTTGGTGCAAAGGGAGCAAGCGCAGCGAGAGCATCAAGCAAAGGCATCCGTTTCGGTGCAACAAGACCAAGACCAGCCCAACGGTGGAAGGGAGTCATCGTGGAGCCCAAGCAGGAGTCATCACGAGCCTTTGGCGGCGAGGACCAACTTTAGTCAGGATAAGTGTACCCGCTGTTCCCCTTCAAAATGGCCAATTGTTGGCGCCCTTCCCGCTCAATATTTGGGAAGAGGCCCAGGGCCTTCGCCTATAAATAGGAGTAGCCACCCCCAGGGCAGGTGGACGCACCCGGACCGAAGACCCGAATCCTCATCAAGAAACCAGTAGCTAGAGCGACTGAACACCACCTAGCAGTTCATCGCACCCGCCAAGAATAGACCCTCACGAGGCTGTTCTTCCTTGTATTGTTCCTCATCAACCCAAGAGGCAATCCACCACACCACACACTGGAGTAGGGTATTACACCACAATGGTAGCCCGAACTAGTATAAATCTCGTGTCTCTTGTGCTGTTCCGTTTAGTAGTTTAGGTCCCAGCGATTCAGCGAGGTGCGCGACGGTGGAAGGTTGGATTTCCGTGCACACCCGAGTGTTCGAACCTCAAGGGTCTGCCGGAACTCGAAATCCGACACTTTCCTAGACTCCAGGTTGGTGCATCAAAGGAAAACTCTATGGGCTCAATGACTGGCGTGAAGGTCCTTCATGGAACTTGAACTTGAATCATCCAGCGCTCCTATTCTGGTAAAGTGGCGTTATAAGCCCCGGTGAAGCTTGGTATTCCGATGTTCAAGTACCTAGTAACTTCCTTCAAGTGGCATCCAAAAGGGGTGTCTTCATCCGGTTGCGTGAACTTGATCCTTGCATCCGCCATCCTAAAGATTTGAAAATGGCGAGGAGTCAGAAATGAGAAGAGAGTAGTGATCTAGGGCTTTAGCTTAGTGGTCGTATCCAACAGTCAGCGTGTGCTCTGATACCATCTTGTAGCGACTAGACCTCAAACGGTCTGATCTCTGTGCATCAGTGTCATCCCTAGATCGGTAATGCTGACACGCACAGTACTTGAAGGATTTATAACAGAGTAGCAATCACACACTTATTACATCAAATGTCTCAAAAGAGAACTTATTACAATAGATATGGCTTAAGGCCATCTAATACGATAACAACGGAAGGCTTGGAAGATAAAGTGAGTCCATCAACTCCAACGGCATCACTGAGTGAAAGACCACGACCTAAGGCTCCTTAGTCGTCGTCTGAAAAGTCAACAACATGATACGTTGCAGCCCGAAAACGGGTCAGCACATGGAATATGCTGGCAATGTAACACCAAAGAGTAATGAACAGAATAAAGCTATCACTATATGCATATATGGCTGGTGGAGTCTGTATGGTTAATACGTTTTGCGAAAAGCCAATTTTTCACTACCACACAGGAATAACTTTTATTTAACTACAAAGTTGGTTGAAAACATTGAGAATGGTAAACGTCATCTCAATTCCAATTAAAAGTAATTAATAACCCAACAAAATTTATTTAGAGTGATGATATCCACATGATAATCCAAGAACCAGATACTCAAGATGTCCATAACCGGGGACACGGCTAACCATGATTAGTTTATACACTCTGCACAGGTTTGTGCACTTTTCCCCACAAGACTCGATCTCCTCCGTTTGATTTATCGCCTTTGCATGATGTTTGAGAAACGGATGACCGAGACTGATCTGTCCGAAGAGGTCCCCTTAACCAATAGATAGGCATGTACACCTACAATCCCCTACATCTGCTAGCCCATCATGGAAAGGTTTCCCACAACTTACTCAACTATGCCAGAGCCCATAACGGCATGTGGCTGCACACGGAAGTTTCTAGCATGAATAATCTTATGATCCCTTTCAGCCTGGGTGGTAGTCTATAGGAGAATCACACGGTACCCCGGGATTTCCAAAAAAAATACAGGCAATCACTAGGTTCCCCAGGTGCCTCAATCCACCCAGATGTTTATTTAAGTTGCCACCTTAAGTTAACCATTAATTAACAATTCTCACATCTGTCATGAATGCGCTCAAACCCAATCCACGTCTACGAGCATAGCATAGCAATATAAGCAACATAGAAGTAACTCCCAACGGTTTGGTAATAAACAGGTGAATAGGTACTACCTCAAATACTTCCCAAACCAACAATTTAATCAGATCCTAACCATGCAATTGTTTGAGGATTGATCTAATGCAATAAAACTAGGTAGTAAAGAGGTATGATCAAAGTGTTACTTGCCTTGCTGACGATTGTGAAACCTAGAGACTCGTAGTAGCATGCTTCGCACTACGGGTACTCTATCGCAAACAAACAAGCATACAATAAGCAATCAAGCAAGGGCATGGGTAAAACTCAAGTAGAGATCTAACCAAAAAGTTCAACTTAAGAACTCCTGTTCGCAAAAAGAATCAAATCAAACGAAGCAACAAAACTCAAACGGCGAAAGAAACAAGCTTCGTATACTATTCTGGACTAAAGTAAAATTTTACAGTAGCAAAAACTTGTTTAAGTTGTAAACAGAAAGAGGGCTTCGAGACGAAACTCTAGGCGCTTGAATCGCCCGATTCCGATAAACGAGCTAAAAGATAAACTAAAACGAAAATTGGATTAGAAATCACGATAGAAGATAATCGCGGAAAATCCGAGAAAAAGAAAAACTGACGAACAGACTAACGAACAAACATTCGCTAGATAACTAAACAAAAAAGTCGATCTAAAAAAAATCGCGGGTTCTAAAAAAACCCAACGGTTTTCTAACGTAAACCGCGGCGGCGGCTTATGTGGACACAAACCTAGGGTAGGGTAATAGGCCTGACCTATACGTCCTACCTAAGGTCCTTGTCCTAACAATGAAGAATTTCAAGAATCAGAAGAAGGGATCCAGCAAAGGTGTCGAGTGAAGTCCACTCGACCTACCATCTACTTGGAGACCCCACTATATCCAGGTCACTCGACCATCAAACCAATCGACAATAAGAAGACCTAAAGCCGCTCTGTGCAGCAACGGTCGAGCATTTACTCATGTATTTAATGATCATTTGTGGCACTTCAATACAGGCGTTACCTGTAGCGCCACCTCTTTATGTACATTCAATCCTATGTAACGGAGGGGAGCTGGGGTCCTGGCGCACTCTATATAAGCCAACTCCCTCCTCTTGGACAAGGGTTCGCACATCCTGTAACTCACACGCTTATAATCCAGTCAACCGCCTCCGGGCTCCGAGACGTAGGGCTATTACTTCCTCCGAGAAGGGCCTGAACTCGTAAAACTTGCGTGTACAACTCCTCCATAGCTAGGATCTTGCCTCTACATTCCTACCCCCTATTCTACCGGGACTCGTAACCACGACAGTTGGCGCCCACTGTGGGGCAGGTGTCTTAGCGACTTGTTGGAGAAGTTGCAATCTTTCTGATCCCCTTCATCATGGTTTCAGGCGGAGGTTTGCCTGAGGGCCGCGAGATCCGTCTCGGCGCGCTCGTGTTCATCGCCGACGACTCCGCTTGGCTTCAGGAGGCTCCACTCGACGTCGATGCACTTCCCGTCCGCGGGGCAACACTCTTTCACGCGTGCGTCCGCGGCGTCCTCCTGCGGCAGCCGTCGACCCAGTATCGGTCGGCACCTGTGGCGTCCTCCTGCCCCGTCGCCCGCCGGCGCAAGCGCTCCGGTCGGTCAAGGCTTCAGCGGTGGGTGAGGCACGCGGTGGCTCGCCAGACGGCCACCCCCCAAGTCGCGGCGATCGAGCCTGACGAATCTCTCTATGGCCTGTTCGACTGGCTCCGCAGAGACCGTATCCGAGTGCGACAGCAGTGATCCAGCGGTGGAGGTCCTGATGGTCGATGGACCTCGCAGTCCTCCCGACTTCCCTCGCACCGACGGTGGCGACGACAGAGGCGATCCGTCGCATGCCCATGAGGAGTACCTCCCCGAGCCCCTCTCTTCGGAGCAGAGGGAAGAACTTCGCCGCCGGAACATGGATGCTCTTCACACTCCTATCGTTGGAGAAACCCCCGAGGCCCGGGCCTTGGAGGACGCGCGCCTGGCCAATCTGGCTGAGCGCACTCGACTGGAAAATCTCCAGCGAGTACTCGATGAGCGTGCACGGCAAAGGGTTCTAGAATCCAGTCGACGCCAGCTTTTTCCACCTCCGACTCAGGTATATCGAACTCCGATCCAAAATCTTACAGCTGCAGCTCGGATAGCAGAGTCAATTCAGCCCTCCCAGTCAGAAGCTGGCAGAGGTTTAATGCAGATCAGAGCTTTACGCCGGGCAGCGGGAGAGCAGAATACGGCCGTGTCACAGTCACGGAATAAGATCCATAGCAGGTCCGTTGTTGCAGATACAGTCCAGTCGGCTCATAGCCCAAGATCACCCCCGAGGCATGAGGGACATGGTGACTGGCGTGATCAGTACAGAAACCGAGAGCAGTTTGATCACCAACTCGATCGTGATGATCGTTGTCGTGTGCCCACACCTCCCCCAAGGAGTGGATCATACGTGCCTCGACAGCAGGATGACAGACGCCCTCATAGTGTTGGGCGAAGGATTCCAGTCGACCCCAGGGAGCCAAGCTTTGATGCGAGATCCATTCTCGTTCAAGGTTTGGTCGACAGGAACAGAGCTCACCGAGAAGGTCATGGTAGAGATGTACCCACCAGCAGCAGAGTGCACATCTCAGGTCCAGAGTGCTTTAGCAGAGCCATCAGGGCCGCGGTGATTCCTCCGAACTTCAGGTTGGCGACTGGATTCAGTAAGTTCACTGGTGAGTCCAAGCCTGATACTTGGCTTGAGGATTACCGAGTGGCTGTTTAGATTGGCGGCGGCCATGATGAAGTGGCCATGAAACACCTGCCTCTGATGTTGGAGGGCTCGGCCAGAGCATGGCTGAATCAATTAGCACCCAGCAACATTTACACTTGGGAATATCTTGCCCGAGTGTTTGTCAGAACGTTTGAAGGGACATGCAAACGACCAGCAGGGTTGACAGAGCTGCAATCTTGTGTGCAGAAGACAAATGTAACTTTGAGGGATTATATCCAGA
Source organism: Aegilops bicornis (assembly GCA_021605145.1). Classification (NCBI taxonomy): domain Eukaryota; kingdom Viridiplantae; phylum Streptophyta; class Magnoliopsida; order Poales; family Poaceae; genus Aegilops; species Aegilops bicornis. Next base: position 480,835,969 of record CM038672.1, on the reverse strand, counting down.
GATGGATCACACTGCATCACACAGTGGAGAACGTGTCTGATCACCAAGCAGTTTGTGCCTTCAAGGAAGGCGTCAAATATCGAGAGTTGAACTTGAAGTTCGGTCGGACCGGAGACATGTCTCTGAGTCGAATGATGGAGATTGCCACCAAGTATGCTAATGGTGAAGAAGAGGATCGGCTCCGGAGTGGCAAGCACAAATCAGTCGCCCATGAAACCGGAGGAGGAAACTCCAGTCGAAAGCAGAAGCGCAAAGCCAAGCCAGCTGCTCCTAGAGAAACCTTAGCCGTGACTCAAGGAAAATCCAAACGGAAGCCCAAGGGGCCATGGAAGCCTAGGAAGATAAAAGATCAAGATGGAAATGATGTGCTAGATTTGCCATGCCACATCCACACAAAGAAATATGAAGAGGGTAAAATCATTTATCCGAAGCATACCACTCGACAGTGTCGGCTCCTAATCCAGGAGTTCCGAGAGAAACATCCCAAAGACAAGGAAAAAGAGTCAGACAAGGTTGAGGACAAGGAGGAGAGTGATGATGGTTACCCTCACGTCAATTCCACTCTGATGATTTTTGCTGATGTTGAGAGCAAGAGTCGACTGAAAGTGATCAACAGAGAAGTGAATATGGTCGCTCCAGCGACACCCAGTTATTTGAAATGGTCTCAGACTGCCATCACCCGACGCATATAGCCACCCCTGGGAGGCAAGCTTTGCTGGTCGATCCAGTTGTCGAAGGCACTCGACTGACTAAAGTTCTGATGGATGGTGGCGTATTCTGAACATTCGTGATGCGTAAACATTGAAAGGGATGGGCATTCCAATGTCCGACTCGATGAAAGCAGTATGAGTTTCCACGGAGTCATTCCAGCAAGAAGGCTGAATTACTCGCCAGATTGTTCTTGACGTGGTTTTCGGTGATTCCAAGAATTACCGCAAAGAAAAGTTGACATTTGAAGTTGTGGATTTCAGAGTGCTTATCACGCCATTACGGCAGGCCGGGCTTATGCACATTTTATGGATCGACCATGCTATGTGTACCTCAAATTGAAGATGCCCGGTCCCAAAGGTGTGATCACTATCACTGGCAATCGAAAGAAGGCAGAAGAGTGCTTCCAGAAGGGCTCGAAGATCGCCGACGCGCATATGGCAGTAGTGGAATTGCAGGAGTATCAGAAAAATGCAGATTCGGGTGATTTGCTGCGAGCTAAGAAGCCTGCAACGGATTCAGCATTTCAGTCGTCTGGTGAAATGAAACCGATTCATATCCACCCGACTGACCCCAATGCTGCTCCAACCCACATTTCAACAACACTCGACAGAAGCGCTCATCCAGTTCCTCTGTGAGAACTGGGACATCTTTGCATGGAAACCTTCTGACATGTCGGGTGTTCCCAGGGGACTGGCTGAGCATCGTTTGCGAGTCGACCCAAAGGTAAAACCGGTCAAGGAACATCTTCGACGGTCCGCCCTACAGAAGAGAAAAGCAATCAGTGAAGAAGTGGCTCGGCTCCTGGCGGCTGAGTTTATTCGAGAGATTTACCACTCCGAGTGGTTATCTAATGTTGTCATGGTCCCTAAGAAGGACGATTCACTTCGCATGTGCATCGACTTCAGGCATATCAATCGGGCCTGCCCGAAGGATCACTTTCCTCTCCCTCGCATCGATCAGATAGTCGATTCGACTGTGGGGTGTGAGCGTTTGTCCTTTTTGGACGCCTATTCCGGGTATCATCAGATCCGTCTGTATGGACCGGATGAAATTAAAACAGCTTTCATCACCCCATTCGGATGCTTTTGTTATGTCACTATGCCATTCGTCTGAAGAACGCTAGAGCCACATTCATGCGGATGATTGAGAAGTGTTTACTCACTCAAATCAGTCGGAATGTGGAAGCGTACATGGATGACATTGTGGTCAAGTCACGTAAAGGTTCCGACCTACTGGCTGACCTTGGTAAAACCTTTGCCAACCTCAGAAGGTACGATATCAAGCTTAATCCATCAAAGTGCACGTTCGGACTTCCAGGAGGAAAGTTACTCGGTTTTCTCGTTTCCGAACAAGGGATCGATGCTAACCCCAAGAAAGTTGGTGCCATACTCCGAATGAAACGCCCTGTGTGTGTGCATGATGTCCAGAAGCTTACTGGTTGTTTGGCCGCCCTAAGTCGATTCATTTCCGGACTCGGTGAGAAGGCGCTGCCTCCGTACCGACTGATGAAGAAGTCAGATAAGTTCGAGTGGACTCTCGAAGCTGATGCAACGTTTGCAGAGCTAAAAGCCCTGCTTTCCACCCAGCTGGTGCTTGCTGCCTCAATCAGCAAAGAACCTTTACTGGTTTATATAGCAGCCACTGGACAAGTCGTCAAGACAAGATTTTACGGTCGAGCGAGAAGAAGAGGGAAAAGCCTATAAAGTTCAAATACCGGTTTATTATGTTTCAAGTTACGACTCCGTCAAAAACAGAGATATCCGCACTATCGTAAGCTTGTTTATGGGATTTACATGACCACGAAGAAGGTTGCACACTATTTCTCCGACCACTCATATAGCTTGTCGCCGATGCTCCATTATCGAGATTCTCGCACAATGTGAGACGAATCGGTCGAGTGGCAAAATGGGCGATTGAACTCCTTCCCTTAGATATTAAGTTTGAGGCAAAGAAAGCTATCAAGTCCCGAGCAATAGCTGATTTCCTCGCCGAGTGGATCGAACAACAACTGCTGACTCAAGTTCACTCGAAGCACTGGACCATGTTCTTTGACGGTTCCAAGATCTTTGAATGGTTGCGTAGCCGGGTGGTACTAGTATCCCCGAGGAGACAAGCTCAGATATGTACTCCAGATTCACTTTGATTCCTCCAATAACGAAGCAGAATATGAAGCACTCTTATATGGGTTGCGCATGGCCATTTCATTTCGGCGTCTGGTCGCCTCATGGTCTATGGCGACTCAGATTTGGTAGTCAATCAAGTGATGAAAGAGTGGGACGTCAGAAGCCCAGCCATGACTGGCTAATGCAATGCGGTGAGAAAGTTGGAAAAGAAGTTTGAGGGGTTAGAGCTCCATCATATACCCTGACTGAAAAATCAAGCAGCCGATGATTTGGCGAAGATAGGTTCCAAGAGAGAAGACATTCCCAGCAATGTGTTTCTGGAAGACATTCACACACCGTCAGTTCAGGAAGATCCTTTTAGAGAAGAGCCCCCGCAACCTAAGAGCGCCACAGATCCGACTGAAGTCGAGATCTCGGTCGTGGTCGACCTATTCATGGAGGTTCTGGTCATCACTCCCGACTGGACAGTAGCTTACATCGTGTACATCCTTAGGAAAGAACTCCCAGAAGATGAAGAAGAGGCTCGACAGATCGTCCGTCGATCCAAGGCCTTTACTGTGATAAGGGGACAATTGTTCAGGGAAAGTGTGACTGGGGTCAGTCAGAAATGCATAACACCAGAAGAAGGTCGAATGATCCTCAATGACATCCACTCGGGGACCTGTGGCCACCATGCGTCTTCTCGGGCCATAGTGCCTAAAGCATACCGAGTTGGGTTTTATTGGCCACGAGCAAACGAGATGGCGAAAGATATAGTCGACAGATGTGAAGGCTGCCAGTTTTACTCTGATATGTCTCACAAGCCGCGTCAAATACCAAGACCATTCCCCTCGTCTAGCCCTTTGCTGTTTGGGGATTGGATATGATTGGACCACTGAGAACTGGTAGAAGCGGCTTCACTCATGTGTTGGTAGCAGTCGACAAGTTTACCAAATGGATTGAAGCTAAACCAATCAAGAATCTTGAAGCGACCTTCTTTGTCGGCTTCATCAGAGAATTGACATTCAGATATGGAGTTCCACACAGCATCATCACTGACAACGGGTCGAACTTCGATTCTGATGAGTTTAGAGCTTTCTGCGCTTCTCAAGGCACACGAGTCGACTATGCTTCAGTCGCTCACCCGCAGTCGAATGGACAAGCAGAAAGGGCAAATTGCCTAATTCTCAAAAGACTAAAACCCCGACTGATGCATGATCTCAAACACACAGCAGGCGCCTGGGTCGATGAAATTCCATCAGTTCTTTGGGGTTTGAGGACAACTCCCAATCGGTCGACCGGACGAACTCCTTTCTTTTTGGTCTATGGAGCCGAAGCTGTTCTGCCAAGTGACCTGCTCCACAATGCACCCTGAGTCGAGATCTTCTCTGAAGAGGAAGCAGAACAGGCCCGACAGGATTCAGTCGATCTCTTAGAAGAGGAAAGAGAGATGGCATTGATCCGGTCGACCATCTATCAGCAAGACTTACGTCGATTCCACGCCAGAAACGTGAGGGGTCGAGCCTTTCAAGAGGGAGATCTGGTTCTTCGAGTGGATAAACAGAAGCCACACAAGCTTGCCCCTTCTTGGGAAGGCCCCTTCATTATCACTAGAGTTCTCCACAATGGAGCATACCATCTTTACAATGTCGAGCATCAGAAAGACGAGCCACGAGCTTGGAATGCGGAGCTCCTCCACCCCTTTTATACTTAAGTACTCACTCGGATGAGATGTAATAAGAAATACCTTTGTAGTTTATTTATCAAAGACAAGAGCTTTATAATCTTCCTAAACGGTTGTTGTTGCTTTTGTTTCCATTTGAAATCCCCAGTGGGTGACTTCGCTGTGAATCCTTTTCGCCCAAGTCTGAAAAATCCTATCGAGTGGTGAGCAAACCTCTCACTCGGGGGCTTAGCTGCGAATCCGTTTCTCCTAAGTTCGAGAAATCCTACCGAGTGGTGAGCAAGCCTCTCACTCGGGGGCTTAGCTGCGAATCCGTTTCGCCTATGTTTAAAAAATCCTACCGAGTGGTGAGCAAGCCTCTCACTCGGAGGCTTAGCTGCAGTCCAAGTTCTCGCCTAAGTTTAAAAAATCCTACCGAGTGGAGAGCAACCCTCCCACTCGGGGGCTTAGCTGCAGTACTCGCCTAAGTTTGAAAAATCCTACCGAGTGGAGAGCAACCCTCCCACTCGGGGGCTTAGGTGCAGTCCAAGTACTCGCCTAAGTTTAAAAAATCCTACCGAGTGGAGAGCAACCCTCCCACTCGGAGACTTAGCTGCAGTCCAAGTACTCGCCTAAGTTTAAAAAATCCTACGGAGTGGAGAACTACCCCCCCACTCGGGGGCTTAGCTGCAGCCCAAGACTGCGCCTAATTTTGAAAAATCCCACCGAGTGGAGAGCAACCTCCCACTGGGGGCTTAGCTGCAGTCCAAGTACTCGCCTAAGTTTAAAAATCCTACCGAGTGGAGAGCAACCTCCCACTCGGAGGCTTAGCTGCAGTCCAAGTACTCGCCTAAGTTTGAAAAATCCTACCGAGTGGAGAGCAACCCTCCCACTCGGGGGCTTAGCTGCCCAGTACTCGCCTAAGTTTGAAAAATCCTACCAAGTGGAGAGCAACCCTCCCACCCAGGGGCTTAGCTGCAGTCCAGTACTCTCCTAAGTTTGAAAAATCCTACCGAGTGGAGAGCAACCCTCCCACTCGGGGGCTTAGCTGTAGTCCAGTACTCGCCTAAGTTTGAAAAATCCTACTGAGTGGAGAGCAACCCTCCCACTCGGGGGCTTAGCTGCAGTCTAGTACTCGCCTAAGTGTGGAACACAACCCTATCCGCAAGGACGACAAGGTGCAGGTCGACTGCAACCTTCTCCTTCGGAGCTACGCCACAAGTACAATGTGCGCTCCATCCCTATCCGCAAGGACAACGAGGTGCATGTCGACTGCAATCTTCTCCTTTGGAGCTATGCTACAAGTATAACGTTCGTTCCATCCCTATCCACAAGGACGACGAGGTGCAGGTCGACTGCAACCTTCTCCTTCGGAGCTACGCCACAAGTACAACGTTCGCTCCATCACTATCCGCAAGGACGACGAGGTGCAGGTCGACTGCAACCTTCTCCTTCGGAGCTACGCCACAAGTACAATGTGCGCGCCATCCCCATTCACAAGGACAACGAGGTGCAGGTCGACTGCAATGCGCACCCCATCCCTACCTGCAGGGACGATGAAGCGCGGGTCGACTGAAATCACTACCTCAGAGCTGCATCTCAAACACAAAGATTATTCCGAGTGAAGAACAAATTCCACTCGAAGGCAAACACAAGCATATTCGGAAATAAACCAAGTTCGGATAAATCCTAAGGTTCCGGACGACGGATCAAAAGTATTCGAGCATCAAGCCCGAAGAAGTTTAACGGTTACACAATCACTCGGCATTCCGAGGCAAATAAAGGTGAAGCTTAATGTTTTTTTGGTCACGCATCAGGAGAAGGACTGGCTGGGTCGCAGAAACTGTCAAGGTCAATGATGTCTGCAATGCGAGTGGCGGTGGCAAGGAAGGTGTCCATGAAAGACTGGAAAGTGTGCCTCTTCGTGTTAGCAACCTTGAGCTCCGCCAGCTTGTCTTCTTTGGCATCCTTGTAGTGCACTCGGACCAGAGACAGAGCAACGTCAGCACCACAGCGAGCAGATGACTTCTTCCATTCTTGCACGTGCTCAGGGATTTGATTCAGTCGAGCCATCAGGGACTCGAGATCTTGAGACAGTTCCGCCTGAGGCCATAGTTCTGCATCAACCCGGGTCATTGCAGCTTTTAGACGGGCCAGATAAGCAATCGCGTTGTCCATACGAGACTCCAACCGCATCACGTTCATCGCAACATCATCCTTGACTGGACAGTTGATGGGATCAAGACCTGTCTCGACCCACCCAATTTCTGCTTCAAAGTCTTGGCAAAGTTCTGCACAGTCGAGTGAATGATGAGTCGACGGTGCAATTAGAATTGTCAGTTGATAGAAATAAGACAGATTAATCAGTACCTTCAAGTTTCAAGACCAGCTTCGTGGCAAGTTGGCCCAGATAAGATTCTAGCTCGCCATTCTTGGCCCTGAGACTTCCAAGTTCGTCGGTCAGTTTCTCCTTGTCCTTCTTCAGTCGCTCGACCTCTTGATTGGCGTCAGAAACATCAGTCTTCAGTTTGGAGTTTTCTTCTTCTAACTTGCCGACTGAAGCATGCTTCTTGCCAGCAAGCGTTGTCTTCTCACGCGCCTCCTTCTGAGCTGCAGCTAGATCCAGATCCTTCTTCTCCAAAGCCTGCTTCATTTTATCTAAAGAAATAGCAATCTTCAGACGGGCTTGGAGTTGGCGGTTTTCACTACATACATCTGCTCGAGTGGAGTCACTCGGTTCAAAAAATGGAAAGGAAAGGTGCTAGTAGTGGGATAAACAGTCGGTGATTGATTACCTCCCATGGCAGCTACTTCGTCACGAGCGCTCTTGAGATTCTTCTTGGCCAATTCCAGATCAAGGTTGAGGCTGATTTGCTGCTTGTTCATTGCAGAAAGCTGAGCCCCAAGATCACAAGATTTCTATAGTCACAAGCCATAACAATGATGATATAAACAGACATCACAATTACTCTAAGACTACCACCGAATCAAACATTCAATGGCAGTCTCGGGGACTACACCCAGTGGGTGCACTTAGCGTGCCCCCACTGATTTTGCAAAAAAGAAAAAGAAGGTTCTCAGACCACAGTCGACTGCCCGCAGTCACCTATGGTCTCGGGGACTACACCCAGTGGGTGCACTCAGCGTGCCCCCACTGGTTTCGATTCCACTCGGCGTGGTCTTCCCAGCTCGAGTGGCAAAAAAAAAGAAAAAGAAAAGAGAGGTTCCCATTCTCAGACCACAGTCGACTGCCCGCAGTCACCTATGGTCTCAGTGACTACCCCCAGTGGGTGCACTCAGCGTGCCCCCACTAATGCAAAGATTCAGTTCGAATCGACACAAAGAGACATACAGCATCAAAATAGCCACACCCCAGTGGGCGATCAGACAAGAAATACGGTTGATCGGAAAGTCAACTAACCTGGACATTGGCTTGCAGAGCAGCTCTGGCGTTGAAGGCTACCTGACTAGCCTCATGCACCATTTTCATCTGTCCCATCACAAGATTCAACTGAAGAAGAGCTTCCTTGGCAGCAGCTGGCGGATCGTCTAGAGTTTGATATGCAGTGAAAAGTGATGGAGGCAGAGCAATCGAAACAGCCGCCAGATCTGAAGCTGGGAGTTGTATCGGCGCGGCAGAAGTCTGAGCAGCTGATCCTCAGGGACAGTCAGTCGACAGTGGAACCGCGAAGGTGACATTGGTTCGAGCTTGATCTGTCGACCGCTCGACCGTCGTCCCAGGCGTCACAGTCGGCCGGGGAACCTGGACTTCAGGCGCTTTCCCACTCGTTTCTTTGTCCTTCTTCCTCCTCCCTCTCAGCTACACTTCTTCATCATCGTCCGGAAGCACAACAACATCTCGTGGATCTGCAAGGATTAGAGAAAGCCATAAGGATAACTGACAAATCATTCAGTCCACCAGAAAAATTCGAATCGACCAGACTTACTAGCTTTGGAGGTGACAGCGTCGTCAGCTTCCTCGTCGGCTGGAGTCTTGTCAATATCCATGTCGGTCGCAGCTGAGGTCGGGCTACACAAATTCATCGTCCACTCGGTCAGAATAAGAAAACCGGTCGGTACATAAAAATTGATCGGAACAAGAAGATATGAGAAGAGCGTTTACCCAGAGGCAACAGGGACGTCCATCTTGATCCTAGGCAAGGTCTTCCGAGCCTTCGAAGGATTAGCTTTGGGCTGCTTGGTGACCTTCTCAGTCAAATCTGGAGTCGGGGACCGAGCGCGCTTGTGAGATGGAGCACTCGACACCACAGCTTTGCCGCGCCTGCTCGCGGGATCGTGGCGCAGCTTGGATCGACGTTCAGAACGAGGTGGTGAGTCGGCCACTTCCTCGTCGGCCAACTCGTCGCTCTCGTCATCGTCATCATCAGCTGGAGACTCCCACTCGCTGCTCTCCTCGGTGCTGTCCTCGCCCTCTTGGTCTTGCTCCAGGGCTTTTTCACCATTGGGCATTGAATACATCTCCGTGTAGATCTGCAAAACAAGGGACCGATCATAAGTCAGTCGGATCAACAATCAGTCGGAAAATACATTCAAAAATTCAGTTATGATGACCAGACCTTGTCCGGCAGGTTGCTGTCGCTGAAAGGGTCGACTCTCCTAGCGCCCCTGGGGTTGTCCTTGTTCCCGGTGATCCCCATCGACCACTCGGCTATGGTTTTGGCCTCCACCTCCTCCGGATGAACCCGAGCAGTGTCACCAGCCCCAGAGTACATCCACATGGAATGGTCACGAACTTGGAGGGGTTGGATCCGCCGACTGAGGAACACCTCGAGCAGGTCCATACCAGTAACACCTTGGTTGATCAGCTGGACTACTCTCTCAACTAGCATTCCTGTCTCCGCCTTCTCCACAGCAGTCACTTTTAAGGAAGATGGGGTTTGAACACGGTCGAAAGAAAAAGGAGGAAGCCCGATCGACTGGCCTGGGGTCGTGATGTCCTGGCAGTAGAACCAGGTCGACTGCCAGCCCCTGACCGACTCAGGAAGAGTCATCGGAGGAAAAGAGCTCCTCTTCCTCTTCTGAATGCCTAGACCCCCACACATCTGAATGACATGGGTTTTCTCGTCTCTCGAGTTCGCTTTTTTCATAGTTTGGGATCAGATGGTAAAGATGTGTTTGAAAAGACCCTAGTGCGGTCGGCACCCAAAGAAATTCTCACACATGGAGACGAACGCAGCAAGATATGTGATAGTGTTGGGAGTGAAATGGTGGAGTTGGGCACCAAAGAAATTCAGGAAACCGCGAAAGAAGGGATGCGGAGGAAGAGAAAAGCCACGGTCGACGTGGGTGGCGAGCAGGACACACTCACCCGGCCGCGGCTGTGGCTCCGATTCTCCCCTCAGCAGGCGTGCGGACTTATGGACGATCAGCCCCAGCTCAGCCATATTGTCCAAGTCCTCTTACCGAAGCAAAGATCGGATCCAGTCTCCCTGGATCCAACCCGACAAAGAACCCCGAGCGCCGAAGACCCCGATTCATTTTTCTTGCTCTTCGCCGCCTGTCAGCTTTCTTCAAGACGCTCTAGCACCGCCATTTTGTCCTTCCCCATGGCGGTGGAGCAACGGCGTCGAGAGTGGTTGGTCTGGGCAAAGAGGAGTTGTGAGAGGAAGAAGAAGGGGAATGGGCACGCACAATGCAAACGCTTCGGCCTCGCCGCTTTTAAAGGCCTACTTCGAGTGGTCGACGCAGGCCCGAAAGCGATCCTCTAAATCCCCCAACAGTTGCGCATTTAGATACGTATAAAAAAGGTGGCACGGAAATCGAAAAGTCCTATTTATCTATTCCACTTACCGCGGAACGCTCCGCCTGGCGCGCTTTCACCAAAATTTCGAATCCCAGGAAATCCAGGATCCTTTGCAACTGGTCACGCCAAAGATTTCATGTCAAAAATATCATTCGACAGATGCAGTGATACAAATCAGTCAGCAATTTCTGAATCGATCAAGGCGATCAAACGGTTGAAGTTCTAAACAGCTGACCTCCACTTGAAGACAATGACAAGACAATCAAGATTAAAAGCAAGGTCAATAACATCCTTCTTTTTCACTCAAACCTCGATCCATTCGGGGGCTAATGATGTGGACCCAAACCTAGGGTAGGGTAATAGGCCTGACCTATACGTCCTACCTAAGGTCCTTGTCCTAAGAATGAAGAAGTTCAAGAATCAAAAGAAGGGATCCAGCAAAGGTGTCGAGTGAAGTCCACTCGACCTACCATCCACTCGGAGACCCCACCTTATCCAGGTCACTCGACCATCAAACCACTCGACAATAATAAGACCTAAAGCCGCTCAACGAGCAATGGTCGAGCATTTACTCGTGTATTTAATGATCATTTGTGGCACTTCAATACAGGTGTTACCTGTAACGCCACCTCTTTATGTACATTGAATCCTATGTAACGGAGGGGAGCTGGGGTCCTGGCGCACTCTATGTAAGCCACCCCCTCCTCTGGGACAAGGGTTCGCACATCCTGTAACTCACACGCTTATAATCCAGTCGACCGCCTCCGGGCTCAGGGGCGTAGGGCTATTACTTCCTCCCGAGAAGGGCCTCGACTCATAAAACTTGCGTGTACAACTCCTCCATAGCTAGGATCTTGCCTCTACATTCCTACCCCCTATTCTATTGTCAGACTCAGAACCACGAGAAGGCAGCTACCTCCCGTGGGCGGCGGCGGGTTATGTGCAGCGGCGGCGGTGTTCCGGCGAGGCGGGGCGGTGGTGCGGTGGCGGCGACGAGGCGGCGGCGGCGGATCACGGCGGCGCTAGGGTTTGGGGCGACATGGGCTTGGGCGGCTCGACTCCTCGAGCTTTAAAGGCCGGCCGGGTCGGAGTCCCAGGCGGACACGGCCCGGTTAGGTCGGTTGACTTTTTTTTAATATTCCGCACGGAAAAACGAATAAAAGAAATACTAAACGAACTCCAAAAATCTTGAAATAAATTTTCCCGGTCCTCGAAAAATCGACCGGACAAGGTGAACATTTATTTGGGACTCTAATGCAATTTTCAAAAACGCATATTTTTCCTAATTCAAATAAAATAGCGATAAAACTCCGAATAAAATTCTTATTTTATTTTAATATTAAATCTCCAATATTTCTTTATTTTGAGGAAGTCATTTTATCCTCTCTCTTTTATTTTTATCAAAGAAATATTGAAAGAGAAAATAATTAAAATCAAACGATCCTCTTTTCAAAATTTGAGAAAAACTCAAATATGAAAATAATGAAATTCCCAACTCTCTCCGTGGGTCCTTGAGTTGCATAGAACTTCTAGGATCAAACCAAAATGCAATAAAATATGATATGCAATGATGATCTAATGCATAACATTCCAAATTGAAAATTTGGGATGTTACATCCGCGCGGCAGGCGCGGGCGACCTCACCCCATCCTCGGGTCATGACGATTCTTTTTGAACCTTGGGGTCGTGAAGATTTCGCCCGGGGGGAAGACCTCGACCTCCGCCTGCGGGCTGCAATTGCAAGACCCGGCAAGATGTCGCAGCCACAACTCAAGCGGCCCTCTTGGCGGCATCTCCTCGGTGAAGAACCGCGGAAGCTGGATCCACGTGCGCGGTGGCTGTTGGATTTCAGGTTCTGGCAAACCCTTAAGGTTCGAACATAGGTATGCGCACGAAGAACTGTCTCTCCCCCTAGCTCGCTCGCACAACGATCTCAAGGCCTAGCTCGACGAACCAAAAGAACAAGAGATGGAGGGTTTATCTTTGGTTCGGCCTTGCCAGTGGTGTAATACCCTACTCCAGTGTGTGTGGTGGATTGCCTTGGAGGCTGAGGATGAATAGTACAAGGTAAGAACAGCCTCCTGAGGAGAGGTGTTCTTGAGCTCGACGAGCTGGAGCGTAAGAGGGTGGTCTCAATGATCCGTCCCCTTCCTATGGTGGTGGCTAGCCCTATTTATAGAGGCCTTGGTCCTCTTCCCAAATGTTAGGCGGGAAGGGATCCCACAACGACCAATTTTGAAGGGAGACAACTAGTACAAGTTATCCTGACAAAAGATGGTCTTCGCCTGCCAAAGGCTCTGGCGGTGACGCTGCCGTGGGCTCCGTGGTGACCTCCGTCCTGCCGGTCTTGGTATTGTTGCACCGATATGGAAACCTTTGCCTGATGCATCGGGACTCCTCGTCTGCGCTTGCCTCTTTAGCACCAAAGAGGAAACTGGTACACTGCGCCCGCCTGGCCTTGGTTGTCATGGCTCACGTCACGTGAACCTCGCGAGGTGCCCCTTGCATAGATATCTCCACTCCTCGGGAGCCAGCCTAGTGAGGCCGCCCCTGAGGAGGTCTTGGTGTTGTCTGCCTCGCGAGGCTTGGCCCCTCGCGGGGGTCTTGAGCGATTGCTGCTGAAGATGGGTCGTACCAGGCCGTTGGTGGAGCCGCGTCGTGGGCCGCAGGCAGGCAAGGCTGGGGACCCCCGTTCCCAGGACGTTGATAGTAGCCCCCAGGCCCAAGGTGCGCTCGGACTTGGCTTCGAGGCGAAGCCAAAGGGCAAGTGCGCAGCGCCACGGGCCCCAACAGCCTGCAGCCTTGATTGATGTGTGGTGATTGATGGGACGCGGGCGTCTCCGCTTCCCCATGCTGCCTCGGCAACCATTCGACTTGATGAGACCCTGCTGCATGCAGAAGAAAACCATCATTACCTACGATCATGGACGCCGGCAGTTGGCCTCCTTATGGCTATAAATGAGGAGAGGGGCGGAGCCCCCGTCGCGCATCTCTTTCTCCACTCCGTCTGCTTCTTGTTCTTCCCTCTCACTTCGCCATCTTTCCGCGACACCCATGGCACCGACGAAGAGGTTCTCAGCCACAGAGAAGGGGAAAGCGCGCCAGGAGGGACCTGGCTCGCCACCGCCTGATAACCCACAAGTATAGGGGATCGCAACAGTTTTTGTGGGTAAGTATTTAACCCAAATTTATAGATTCGACACAAGGGGAGCCAAAGAATATTTGAAGGTATTAGCAGCTGAGTTGTCAATTCAACCACACCTGGAGATTAATTATCTGCATCAAGGTGATCAGTAGCAAAGTAGTTTGATAGTTTTGATAATAGTGACAGCAGCAATAGTAATAGTAACAGCGATAGCAGTAATTTTGTAGCAAGTGTAACAGTGATGATAGCAGTACTAACGCAGCAAGAACAATAAGGATAAATTCGTAGGCATTGGATCGGTGACTTGTTGGATGATATTCATCATGTGACAGTTATAACCTAGGGCGATACAACACTAGCTCCTGTTCATCGATATAATGTAGGCATGTATTCGGTAAATAGTCATACGTGCTTTATTAAAAGAACTTGCATGACATCTTTTGTCCTACCCTCCCGTGGCAGCGGGGTCCATATTGGAAACTAATGGAAATTAAGGCCTCCTTTTAATAGAGAACTGGAACAAAGCATTAACACATAGTGAATACATGAACTCCTCAAACTACGGTCATCACCGGGAGTGGGCCCGGTTGTTGTCACCTGTGGTTGCGGATCATAACACGTAGTAGGTGACTATAACTTGCAAGACCGGATCTAAAACATGGATATAATGATGAATTCATAAATGGTTCAGATCTGAGTTCATGGCACCCGGCCCAAAGTGGCAAGCATTAAGCATAGCAAAGTCATAGCAACATCAATCTAAGAACATAGTGTATACTAGGGATCAAGCCCTCACAAAACTAACTCGATTACATGATGAATCTCATCCAACTCCTGACCGACCGGTGAGCCTACGAAGGAATTACTCACTCTCGGCGGGGAGCATCATGGAATTGGCGATGGAGAAGGGTTGGTGATGATGAAGAACGAAGACCCCCCTCTCCGGAGCCCCAAACGGACTCCAGATCTGCCCCCCCCCCCCCCGAGGAAGAATAGGGCTTGGCGGCGGCTCCGTCTCGTGGATCGCGATAATTCTTTCTCCCTGATTTTTATGGAAATATGTGATTTTTTTATAGTATCAAGGGGTCGTCAGCGGGGCCACCAAGTGGGTACAACCCACCTGGGCGCGCCAGGAGAGGGGGGCACGCCCTGGTGTGTTGTGCCCAACCAGGGGCCCCTCTCTGGTGGGTCTTGGATCCAAAAAGCCTTATTTATTCCATAAAAATTCCTCGCAAAGTTTCGTTCCATTCCGAGAACTTTTATTTCTGCACAAAAAACAACACCATGGTAGTTCTGCTGAAAATAGCGTCAGTCGAGGGTTAGTTTCATCCAAATCATGCGAATTAGAGTCCAAAACGAGAGGAAAAGCGTGAGAAAAAGTAGATATGTTGGAGACGTATCAACTCCCCCAAGCTTAAACATTTGCTTGTCCTCAAGCAATTCAGTTGATAAACTGAAAGTGAGAAAGAAAACTTTTACAAACTCTTTTGCTCTTGTTTGCATAAATAAGCTTAAACGACACCCAGGTTCTCAGCCAATATTATAACTAACCATGTCAACAATAACTCTTAAAGATTATAGTGATTCACATCAATGACATAATCAGCTAGCGAGCAATAATAAAATATCTCAAACAGCAACACATTGTTAAAACAACCATGATATAATATGACAATAGTGGTATCTTGCTAGCCCTTTCTGAGAACGCAAAACACAAATGCAGAGCACCTCCAAAGTTCAAGCAGCGACTAAACATTGTAATTCATGGTAGAAAAGATCCAGTCATGATGCACCCAACATTAGCTACACACAATGCATAAATCATGACAGCTGTGCTCTACTCAGTTTCTGGTGCTTGTGTTTAGAAGGTGGTGACTCAACATAAAAGTAAATAGAAGGTCCCTTCGTAGAGGGAAGTAGTGATTTGCAGAGGTGCCAGAGCTCAATTTTTAAAACAGAGATAAATGATAATTTTGAGACATGCCCCCTTCTCATTCACTTCACGACTATCAGTTATCAACATCTTCCATGCTAAGCACGCTAGTGGCGGTCCCCAAGCGGATAGTAAATGTTTTGACTCCATTGGGAGTTTTTGTTTGATTATGGAAGAGATGAACTCTTTTTCATATTTGCAATTTGGGACTGGGCATCCCTAATACCGCCCATTTCCGCGTGCGATGGCGAATGAATAAACACTCGGCCTGAGGATAACATGCTTAGCACGGAAGATATAAACCACCTCATGTCGTTCCATGAACGATCCACGCACACAAAAAGGATAATTTTTTAGAAGTTTTTAGAGGTGGCACATGCAAATTTACTTAGGACGGCAGGGTAATACCGCATATAGGTAGGTATGGTGGACTCATCTGGAATAACTTTGGGTTCAGGGTTTTGATGTACAAGCAGAATTCCCACTTAGTACAGGCGAAGGCTAGCAATTAAGATTGGGAAGCGGCCAGCTAGAGAGCGACAACGATCATGACCAGGCATTATGCATAAGTAACATTGCACACTAGCATGAGTAGGATATGAACACCATGAACATAAACATTATAGAGGCTATGTTGGTTTTGATTCAACTACATGCATGAACATGTACCAAGTCAAGCCACTCGAACATTCATAGGAGGATACCATATCATCATACTACATCACAATCATGTTAACACTATGTTGATATCCAAGATAAATCATTATCAACTCCCAGCTACTTATGCATGGTATGAGAAACTATAATCTCTAATGGTCATTGCAAACATGTTTAATCATAATGGGTCAAGCTCGGATACTTGGTTAAACATATTTACACAGACAAAACAAGTCGAGTTCATACCAGTTTCTCTTTGCCACGGCCAGCTCATCGAATGTCGTCATTATTGCCTTTCACTTGCACGACCGAACGATGTGAAAATAATAATAATGCAAGAGTGCCATGGACTAAGCTGGAATCTGCAAAACATTTTATTCAACAGGAGAAGACAAGGTAAAATGGGCTCTTTATTAGTTCAATAGTTATTCATATGAGAGCCACTCAACATTTTCATCGTGGTCTTCTCCTCGGTACAACTCGAATAAAAAGAAAGAAATTCAGAGAAACACACTGAAATATTTTTGGAGTTTTTGGTTTTTCTTCAACAAGCAAAATAAAAAGCAAAAACGAGAAAAACTATTTACATGGGAAAGCTCCCAACAGGCAAAAGAAGAACAAGGAAATCTTTTTGGATTTTCTTTTTAGTGCTACTACTAAGCATGCATAGAAAGTAAATTACTGCAACTATTTTTTTGGTTTTCTAAGGTTTTTCAAACACACAAGAAGAAAGCAAGAAAATAAATCTAAGCATGGATAATACAATGAGAACGTGTGAGCACCGACAAATGGAATAATATGTGAACATGAATATAAAGTCGGTGAGAAACACGTACTCCCCCAAGCTTAGGCTTTTGGCCTAAGTTGGTAGTCGATCAGTAGCCTGGATAGTAGTCGGCGTGGTAGCTCATAGAGGCTCTCGGTGCGGATGCCTCGGCCTGCCGGGCTGCCACTACTGCTGCGTTGTGAGCTCGGGCCTCGCTCTCAAGAAAAAATATCCCCTTTCTGTGACAATCAAAGAGAGCAGGCGCAAGAAAATATGTGTCCACAACATGTGACTGGTTAAACAACAAATTATAAGTGAAGTTATCAGCCCTTCCCTTGAGAATCTTATGCTCCTTTAAGACATCAAAATCTAAATAGCGAGTGGGTAGGATAGGGTCAAAGGGCAAAGGAGAAACACCCAGTCCTCGTGCTAAACGTGTAGCATAAATTCCACCATAGAACCAGCCACTTTTGGCGTTATGCTGAAGTCTACGTGCAACAATTGCTCCAAGGTTATAATTTCTTTCACAAGTGAGAGCGGTGTGAATGAGGCTCAAGTCTGGCGAACAAAGTATGCTGCAGTCTTGCTTGCCTACTATACATTTCCCGTTAAATAAAGCAATATACTGAATTGCGAGAAAGTGAACGCTCTTTATTCTTCCCTGTCTCACTCCCCTACCTTCACCGTAATAAAGACTAGTCAGGAAGTTCTCATACTCAGTTTTTGCTGGCTCATCGAGCGAACCCCAAAATGGAAGTTTGCAGTGGTGAGCAAAATTCTCTAGTGAGATAGTAAATGGTTCATCATAAATCATAAATGACACCCTAGACTCACGTGGAAAATATTTAAATTCTTTGACAAATGATTTAGTGAGAAGATGACACTGTTCACACTTATCTGAGAGGTAGGGACCGAGACCGGCATTGTGAACATATTTCTCAAATTCCTCCTTGATGCCCACCTGCACCATATATTCATCACAAGGCCATAAGCATGTTTTGCTGGCGGCATCTCGCGTGGAACTTTCATTTGGTTCAACATAGGACCGACGAGCGGAACTGTCACTAGAAGATGCCCCCGAGGATCGTCTCCTCGAGGAACTCCTTCCAAATAAGTTCATCATGTCTGCGTACAATTTTTCCAATGAACAAAAAATCTGAATTTTTAGTCCACAAAATTTTTCCAACAAAACTTCACAAAACCAATAGCAACTACTCACAGGGATACATAGAGGCCATAGCAAGCATTCAAACTACTTAGAACACTAAGAATTGAACATGCAAGCACATCTACAGCAACACCAAGAGTATCTATTTATTCAAAGTATAAACCACTAAAACAAAAACTAATTGGACAAATGATGGAGTCACATACCATGCAACAATCCCCCGAAATAGTTTCAGAAATGGAGCTTCGAGCAAAGAGATCAAAAATGGCAGCAAAATGAGCAAGAACTCAGGAGAGAGAGCAAGGGTGAATTTTTTCTGGAGGTAGGTGACAATGTGGGATGAAGAGATAAGTGAGGGAGCCCACGTGGGGACCACAACCCCCAGGGCGCGCCAGGGGGTGCTGGGTTGTGCCCACCTGGTGCACCTCCCTGTGGTAATTTTTGCACCAAAAATTCTTAAATTTTCAGGGCATTCTGAGAACTTTTATTTTTGGGTCATTTTTATTGCACTGGAAATTTAGAAAACAGACAAAACACGGCATTTTATTTTATTTAACTAATAAAAACAGAGAATAAAGAGTAGGGACAGGAAGCAGTGCTTACTATATTCATCAGCTTCATACCGTTCAAAAATGATTTATTAATAAGGTTGATTAAGTCTTATTAACAACCACTTTCGATAAGCATGAAACCGAAGAACTTTCATAAATCACTAAGTTACCTCAATGGGGATATGCATTTCCCCAACAATAAGTGTTTCATATTTCTTTTTGATAGTAGGTAGAGGTATTTGAAAACTTCCAATAGTGATTGTCGGAGATTTTTCAATAACATCAATACCATTCACTTGGAATTGTTTCTTCGGAAAGTGCACCGTATGCTCATTACCATTAAATTTTCAGGGCATTCTGAGAACTTTTATTTTTGGGTCATTTTTATTGCACTGGAAATTTAGAAAACAGACAAAACACGGCATTTTATTATATTTAACTAATAAAAACAGAGAATAAAGAGTAGGGACAGGAAGCAGTGCTTACTAAATTCATCAGCTTCATACCGTTCAAAAATGATTTATTAATAAGGTTGATTAAGTCTTATTAACAACCACTTTCGATAAGCATGAAACCGAAGAACTTTCGTAAATCACTAAGTTACCTCAATGGGGATATGCATTTCCCCAACAATAAGTGTTTCATATTTCTTTTGATAGTAGGTAGAGGTAGTTTAAAACTTTCAATAGTGACTGTCGGAGATTTTTCAATAACATCAATACCATTCACTTGGAATTGTTTCTTCGGAAAGTGCACCGTATGCTCATTACCATTGATATGAAAAGTGACCTTGCTTTTATTGCAATCAATAACAGCCCTTGCAGTATTCAAGAAGGGTCTACCAAGGATAACCGACATGTTGTCGTCCTCGGGCATCTCAAGTATAACAAAGTCAATCAAAATAGTAACATTAGCAACAACAACGGGCGCATCCTCACATATACCGATAGGTATGGCAGTTGACTTGTCAGCCATTTGCAAAGATATTTCAATAGGTGTGAGTTTATTCAGGTCAAGTCTTCTATATAAAGAGAAAGGCATAACACTAACACCAGCTCCTAAATCACACAAAGTAGTTTTCACATAATTCTTTTTGATAGAGCAAGGTATAGTTGGTATTCCCGGATCTCCAAGTTTTTAAGGCACTCCATCTTTAAAAGTATAATTAGCAAGCATAGTGGAGATTTCAGCTTCCGGTATTTTTCTCTTATTTGTGATGATGTCTTTCATATAGTTTGCATAAGGAGGCATTCTCAAGATGCCAGTCAAGCGAGTACGCAAAAAGACTAGGCTCAACATTTCAGCAAAGCATTCAAATTCTTCATCATCTTTCTTTTTAGTTGACTTGGGTGGAAAAGGCATAGGGTTTTGAACCCATAGTTCTCTTTCTATACCGTGTTTCCTAGCCACAAAGTCTCTTTTATCATACCTTTTATTTTTAGGTTGTGGGTTATCAAGATCAACATGTGGTTCTATATCAACATCATTGTTTGGTTCTTTTTCATTGGGTTGAGAGTCTTCATGAACCTCATCATTATCTTTTTCGTTATCACTAGGTGAGTGTTCATTACCAGATTGAGTTTCAGCATCTGAGATAGAAGTTCCATTTTCATTATCAGGAGGTTTCTCTATTTCAGGTTCACTAGGAGTGTGCAAAGTCCTATCATTTTTCTTTTTATTTTTCTTTTTAAAAGGACTAGGTGCACTAGTGTTATCTCTTTATGAATATTGTTCAATTCTTTTTGGGTGTCCTTTAGGATAAAGTGGTTCCTGAGTCATTTTACCTCCTCTAGTTGCAACTCTAACAACAAAGTCATGCATATTACGATTCATTTCATCATGTAATTCTCTTTATGATTTAGCAACTTGTTCTAACTGAGTTTGAACCATAGAAGCATGTTTTCCCACACCTCTAACATCATTTGAAATTCTAAATAACAAGTCACTCAAGTGAGCAATCATATCAGAATTATATTTCAATTGTTTCATAACATTTGCATTGAAGTGATCTTGTTTTCTAATGTAGTTTTCAAACTCATAAAAGCATTGACTAGGATGCATATTGTGAGGATTATCATTTTCATTGAACTTCATAAGAGAATTTACCTCTACCACCTTAGGTAGTGGTGGTGTATTAAGCCCATGTATTTCTTCAATAGGAGGTAAATTTTTAACATCCTCAGCTTTAATACCTTTTTCTTTCATAGATTTCTTTGCCTCCTGCATATCCTCAGGACTGAGATATAATATACCCCTGTTCTTTGGAGTGGGTTTAGCCGGTGGTTCAGGAATAGTCCTCCCATCATAATTTTTCAATATGTTATTCAATAATTCTTCAGCTTGTCCAACAATTCGTTCCCTGAAAACACAACCAGCACAACTATGTAGGAAGTCCCTAGAAGCATCGGTTAGTCCATTATAGAAGATATCAAGTATTTCATTTTTCTAAAGAGGATGATTAGGCAAAGCATTAAGTAACCGGAGAAGCCTCCCCCAAGCCTGTGGGAGACTCTCTTCTTTAGTTTGCACAAAGTTAAATATTTCCTGTAAGGCAGCTTGTTTCATATGAGCAGGAAAATATTTTTCAGAGAAGTAATAAATCATATCCTGTGGACTACACACACAACCAGGAGCAAGAGTATTGTACCAAGCTTTAGCGTCACCCTTTAATGAGAAAGGAAATAATTTGAGAATAAAATAGTAGCGAGTTTTCCCATCATGAGTAAAAAGGGTGGCTATATCATTCAACTTAGTAAGATGTGCCACAACAGTTTCAGTTTCATAACCATGGAAAGGATCAGTTTCAACCAAAGTAATTAACTCTGGGTCGATAGAGAATTCATAATCCTTATCAGCAATACAGATAGGTGAAGTAGCAAACTTAGGATCACATTTCATTCTAGCATTCAGAGATTTTTCTTTATACTTGCATAGTAATTTCTCTAGATCATCTCTATCATTGCAAGCAAGAATATCTCTAGTTTCTTCTTCACTCATAACATAACCTTCAGGTACCTTAGGCAATTCATATCTAGGAAGGCTAGTTCTAGCAGGCGTTTTAGGAGTTTCAGTTTCAAGCTCATCATCAGATTCAACAACATCATGTTGTATAACTCTAGGAATTTGTTTATCAAGAAAATCACCAAGTGGCACATCATCATTAGCAAGCAAGGTACTAGCATCGTGCATAGTAGAAGTAGCATCATCAATAATTTGCGACATATCAGAGATAGCATGTGGTGGTGTTGCAAATTTACTCATAACATAAGGTGAATCTAAAGCGGAACTGGATGGCAGTTCCGTACGTCCCCTCGTCTTTGAGGGATAAATCTTCAGTTTAGGATCCTTCAGATTCTTCATATTGATAATATGATAATAATCTCAAGTGACTCAACAAATATATCTATGCTCCCCGGCAATGGCGCCAGAAAAAGGTCTTGATAACCCACAAGTACAGGGGATCGCAACAGTTTTCGAGGGTAAGTATTTAACCCAAATTTATAGATTCGACATAAGGGGAGCCAAAGAATATTTCAAGATATTAGCGGCTGAGTTGTCAATTCAACCACACCTGGAGATTAATTATCTGCAGCAAGGTGATCAGTGGCAAAGTAGTTTGATAGTTTTGATAATAGTGACAGCAGCAATAGTAACAGTAACAGTCATAGCAGTAATTTTGTAGCAAGTGTAACAGTTATGATAGCAGTAGTAACGCAACAAGAACAATAAGGATAAATTCGTAGGCATTGGATCGGTCACTTTTTGGATGATATTCATCATGTGATAGTTATAACCCAGGGCGATACGGCACTAGCTCCAGTTCATCGATATAATGCAGGCATGTATTCCGTAAATAGTCATACATGCTTTATTAAAAGAACTTGGATGACATCTTTTGTCCTACCCTCCCATGGCAGCGGGGTCCATATTGGAAACTAAGGGATATTAAGGCCTCCTTTTAATAGAGAACCGGAACAAAGCATTAACACATAGTGAATACATGAACTCCTCAAACTACGGTCATCACCGAAGTGGGCCCGGTTGTTATCACTCCGGGGTTGTTGGATCATAACACGTAGTAGGTGACTATAACTTGCAAGATCGGATCTAAAACATGGATATAATGATGAATTCATAAACGGCTCATATCTGAGTTCATGGCACCCGGGCCCAAAGTGGCAAGCATTAAGCATAGCAAAGTCATAGCAACATCAATCTAAGAACATAGTGGATACTAGGGGTCAAGCCCTAACAAAACTAACTCGATTACATGATGAATCTCATCAAACTCCTCACCAACCAGCGAGCCTACTAAGGAATTACTCACTCCCGGTGGGAGCATCATGGAATTGGCGATGGAGAAGGGTTGGTGATGACGAAGAACAAAGATCCCCCTCTCAGGAGCCCCAAACGGACTCCAAATCTGCCCTCCCGAGGAAGAACAGGGCTTGGCGGCGGCTCTGTCTCGTGGATCGCGATAATTCTTTCTCCCTGATTTTTTTCTGGAAATATGTGATTTTGTAGTATCAGGGGGTCGTCAGCAGGGCCTCTAGGTGGGTACAACCCACCTGGGCGCACCAGGAGAGGGGGGCGCGCCCTGGTTGGTTGTGCCCAACCAGGGGCCCCTCTCTGGTGGGTCTTGGCTCCAAAAAGCCTTATTTATTCCATAAAAATTCCTCGCAAAGTTTTGTTCCATTCCGATAACTTTTATTTCTGCACAAAAACAACACCATGGTAGTTCTGCTGAAAACAGCGTCAGTCCGGGGATAGTTACATCCAATTCATGCAAATTAGAGTCCAAACCAAGAGGAAAACCGTGAGAAAAAGTACATACGTTGGAGACGTATCACTGATGTCTACTACTCGACCTTCTTCTTGTAGACGTTGTTGGGCCTCCAAGTGCAGAGGTTTGTAGGACAGTAGCAAATTTCCCTCAAGTGGATGACCTAAGGTTTATCAATCCGTGGGAGGCGTAGGATGAAGATGGTTTCTCTCAAACAACCCTTCAACCAAATAGCAAAGAGTCTCTTGTGTCCCCAACACACCCAATACAATGGTAAATTGTATAGGTGCACTAGTTCGGCGAAGAGATGGTGATACAAGTGCAATATGGATTATAGATATAGGTTTTTGTAATCCGAAAATATAAAAACAGCAAGGTAACTAATGATAAAAGTGAGCGTAAACGGTATTGCAATGCTAGGAAACAAGGCCTAAGTTTCATACTTTCACTAGTGCAAGTTCTCTCAACAATAATAACATAATTGGATCATATAATTATCCCTGAACATGCAACAAAGAGTCACTCTAAAGTCACTAATAGCGGAGAACAAACTAAGAGATTATTGTAGGGTACGAAACCACCTCAAAGTTATTCTTTCTGATCGATCTATTCAAGAGTCTGTAGTAAAATAACACGAAGCTATTCTTTCCGTTTGATCTATCCTAGAGTTCATACTAGAATAACACCTTAAGACACAAATCAAACAAAACCCTAATGTCACCTAGATACTCCAATGTCACCTCAATTATCCGTGGGTATGATTATACAATATGCATCACACAATCTCAGATTCATCTATTCAACCAACAAAAAGAACTTCAAAGAGTGCCCCAAAGTTTCTACCGGAGAGTCAAGACGAAAACATGTGCCAACCCCTATCCATAAGTTCACAAGGTCACTGAACCAGCAAGTTGATCACCAAAACATACATCAAGTAGATCACGTGAATATCCCATTGTCACCACCGATAAGCACATGCAAGACATACATCAAGTGTTCTCAAATCCTTAAAGACTCAATCCGATAAGATAACTTCAAAGGGAAAACTCAATCCATTACAAGAGAGTAGAGGGGAGAAACATCATAAGATCCAACTATAATAGCAAAGCTCGCGATACATCAAGATCGTGCCAAATCAAGAACACGAGAGAGAGAGAGAGATCAAACACATAGCTACCGGTACATACCTCAGCCTCGAGGGTGAACTACCCCCTCCTCGTCATGGAGAGCGTCGGGATGATGAAGATGGCCACCGGTGAGGGATCCCCCCTCCGGCAGGGTGCCGGAACAGGGTCCTAATTGGTTTTTGGTGGCTACAGAGGCTTGCGGCGGCGGAACTCCCAATCTAGGTTTATTTCTGGGGGTTTCTGTATTTATATGAATTTTTGGCATAGGTCTCACGTCAACGGGGTTTTTGGCATAGGTCTCACGTCAACGGGGTCTCCGAGTCGTCCACGAGATAGGGGCCCATGCCCAGGGGGGTAGGGCGCGCCCCCACCCTCGTGGACGACGTGGGACTCTTCTGGCCCAACTCTTTTACTCCAGGGGCTTCTTTTGGCCCATAAAAAATCATCAAAAATTGGCACGTCAATTGGACTCCATTTGGTATTCCTTTTCGGCGATACTTAAAAACAAGGAAAAACAGAAACTGGTACTCAGCTCTAGGTTAATAGGTTAGTCCAAAAATCATATAAAATAGCATATAAATGCATATAAAACATCCTAGATGGATAATATAATAGCATGGAACAATCGAAAATTATAGATATGTTGGAGACGTATCAAGCATCCCCGAGCTTAATTCCTGCTCGTCCTCGAGTAGGTAAATGATAAAATCAGAATTTTTGATGTGGAATGCTACCTAACATAATTTTCAATGTAATTATCTTTATTGTGGCATGAATGTTCAGATCTGAAAGATTCAAGACAAAAGTTTAATATTGACATAAAAATAATAATACTTCAAGCATACTAACCAAGCAATTATGTCTTCTTAAAATAACATAGCCAAAGAAAGCTCATCCCTACAAAATCATATAGTTTGGACATGCTTCATTTTCGTCACACAAGCATGCTCTCATCATGCACTACCCCGATGACAAGTCAAGCAATTGTTTCATACTTAGTAATCTCAAACTTTTTTCAACTTTCACGCAATACATGAGCGTGAGCCATGGATATAGCACTATGGGTGGAATAGAATATGATGATGGGGGTTGTGTGGAGAAGACAAAAAATAGAAAGTGTCACATTAACGCGGCTAATCAACGGGCTATGGAGATGTCCATCAATTGATGTCAATGCGAGGAGTAGGGATTGCCATGCAATGGATGCACTAGAGCTATAAATATATGAAAGCTCAACAAAAGAAACTAAGTGGGTGTGCATCCAACTTGCTTGCTCACGAAAACCTAGGGCATTTTTAGGAAGCCCATCGTTGGAATATACAAGCCAAGTTCTATAATGAAAATTCCCACTAGTATATGAAAGTGACAAAATAAGAGACTCTCTATCATGAAGATCATGGTGCTACTTTGAAGCACAAGTGTGGAAAAAGGATAGTAGCATTGTCCCTTTTATCTTTTTATTTATTTTTTTATTTTTTATTTGGCCTTTCTCCTTTTTTTGGCCTTTCTTTTTTTCTTTTTCGGGACAATGCTCTATTAATGATGATCATCACACTTCTATTTATTTACAACTCAGAGATTACAACTCGATACTAGAACAAAGTATGACTCTATATGAATGCCTCCGGCGCTGTACTGAGATGGGCAATGAATCAAGAGTGACATGTATGAAAAATTATGCATGGTGGCTTTGCCACAAATACGATGTCAACTACATGATCATGCAAGGCAATATGACAATGATGAAGCGTGTCATAATAAACGGAATGGTGGAAAGTTGCATGGCAATATATCTCGGAATGGCTATGGAAATTCCATAATAGGTAGATATGGTGGCTGTTTTGAGGAAGATATAAGGAGGCTTATGTGTGATAGAGCGTATCATATCACAGGGGTTTGGATGCACCGGTGAAGTTTGCACCAACTCTCGAGGTGAGAAAGGGCAATGCATGGTACCGAAGAGGCTAGCAATGATGGAAAGGTGAGAGTGCGTATAATCCATGGACTCAACATTAGTCATAAAGAACTCACATACTTATTGCAAAAATCTACAAGTCATCAAAACCAAGCACTACGCGCATGCTCCTAGGGGGATAGATTGGTAGGAAAAGACCATCGCTCGTCCCCGACCGCCACTCATAAGGAATGCAATCAAAGAACACCTCATGCTTCAAATTTGTTACACAACGGTTACCATACGCGCATGCTATGGGACTTGCAAACCTCAACACAAGTATTTCTCAATTTCACAATTACTCAACTAGCACGACTCTAATATCACCATCTTCATATCTCAAAACAATCATCAAGTATCAATCTTCTCATAGTATTCAATGCACTTTATATGAAAGTTTTTATTATATCCCTCTTGGATGCCTATCATATTAGGACTAAATTCATAACCAAAGCAAATTACCATGCTGTTCTAAAGATTCTCAAAATAATATAAGTGAAGCAATAGAGTTCATCTATTTCTTCAAAATAAAACCACCGTCGTGCTCTAAAAAGATATAAGTGAAGCACTAGAGCAAACGACAAACTACTCCGAAAGATATAAGTGAAGATCAATGAGTAGCCGAATAATTATGCAACTATGTGAAGATTCTCTAACATTTAAGAATTTCAGATCTTGGTATTTTATTCAAACAGCAAGCAAAACAAAAGAAAATAAAATGATGCTCCAAGCAAAACACATATCATGTGGTGAATAAAAATATAGCTCCAAGTAAAGTTACCAATGAATGAAGACGAAAGAGGGGATGCCTTCTGGGGCATCCCCAAGCTTAGGCTCTTGGTTGTCCTTGGATAATACCTTGGGGTACCTTGGGCATCCCCAATCTTAGGCTCTTGCCACTCCTTATTCCATAGTCCATCGAATCTTTACCCAAAACTTGAAAACTTCACAACACAAAACTCAATAGAAAACTCGTAAGCTCCGTTAGTATAAGAAAATGAAACCACCACTTAGGTACTGTTTTGAACTCATTCTAAATTCATATTGGTGTAATTTCCACAGTATTCCAACTTCTCTATGGCTTATACCCTCCGATACTACTCATATATTCATCAAAATAAGCAAACAACACATAGAAAAAAGAATGTGACAAAAAACAGAACAATCTGTAGTAATCTGTATCATTCGAGTACTTATGTAACTCCAAAAATTCTGAAATAAATTGGTGGACCAGAGGAATTTGTCTATTAATCATCTGCAAAAATAATCAACTTAAAAGCACTCCCAGTAAAAAATGGCAGCTAATCTTGTGAGCGCAAAGGTTTCTGTTTTTTACAGCAAGATCGCAAAGACTTCACCCAAGTCTTCCCAAAGGTTCTACTTGGCACAAACACAAATTTAAAACATAAACCATATCTAAACAGAGGCTAGATGAGTTATTTATTACTAAACAGTAGCAAAAATCAAAGAACAAAAATAAAATTGGGTTGCCTCCCAACAAGCGCTAACGTTTAACACCCCTAGCTAGGCATGATGATTTCAGTGATGCTCACATAAAAGATAAGAATTGAAACATAAAGAGAGCATCATGAAGAATATTACTAGAACATTTAAGTCTAACCCACTTCCTATGCATAGGGATTTTGTCACCAAACAACTTATGGGAACAATAATCAACTAGCAGAGGAAGGCAAAACAAGCATAACTTCAAAACTTTAAGCACATAGAGAGGAAACTTGATATTATTGCAATTCCTACAAGCATATATTCCTCCCTCATAATAATTCTCAGTAGCATCATGAATGAATTCAACAGTATAACTATCACATAAAGCATTCTATTCATGATCTACAAGCATATAATTTTTATTACTCTCCACATAAGCAAATTTCTTCTCATGAATAGTAGTGGGAGCAAACTCAACAAAATAACTATCATGTGAGGCATAATCCAATTGAAAACTAAAATCATGATGACAAGTTTCATGGTTATCATTATTCTTAATAGCATACAACTCATCACAATAATCATCATAGATAGCAACTTTGTTCTCATAATCAATTGGAACCTCTTCCAAATAGTGGATTCATCACTAAATAAAGTCATGACCTCTCCAAATCCACTTTCATAATTATCACAATAATATTCAACATCCTCCAAAATAGTGGGATCATTACTTCCTAAATTTGACACTCTTCCGAACCCACTTTCATCAATATAATCATCATAAATAGGAGGCATGCTTTCATCATAATAGATATTCTCATCAAAACTTGGGTAACTAAACATATCATCTTCATCAAACATAGCATCCCCAAGCTTGTGGCTTTGCATATCATTAGCATCATGGGTATTCAAAGAATTCATACTAACAACATTGCAATCATGCTCATCATACACATATTTTATGTCAAGCATTCTATGTAATTCTTCTTCTTGTACTTGAGCACAATTTTCTTTCCCATAATTTTCTCGAAAGACATTAAAAACATGAAGCATATGAGGCACCCTTAATTCCATTTTTCTGTAGTTTTATTTTATAGACTAAACTAGTGATAAAACAAGAAACTAAAAGATTCAATTGCAAGATCTAAAGATATACCTTCAATCACTCACCTCCCCGGCAACGGCGCCAGAAACTGCTTGATGTCTACTACTCAACCTTCTTCTTGTAGACGTTGTTGGGCCTCCAAGTGCAGAGGTTTGTAGGACAGTGAAAATTTCCTCAAGTGGATGACCTAAGGTTTATCAATCCATGGGAGGCGTAGGATGAAGATGGTCTCTCTCAAACAACCCTGCAACCAAATAACAAAGAGTCTCTTGTGTCCCCAACACACCCAATACAATGGTAAATTGTATAGGCGCACTAGTTCGAGGAAGAGATGGTGATACAAGTGCAATATGGATTGTAGATATAGGTTTTTGTAATCTGAAAATATAAAAACAGCAAGGTAACTAATGATAAAAGTGAGCGTAAATGGTATTACAATGATAGGAAACAAGGCCTAAGATTCATACTTTCACTAGTGCAAGTTCTCTCAACAATAATAACATAATTGGATCATATAATTATCCCTGAACATGCAACAAAGAGTCACTCTAAAGTCACTAATAGCAGAGAACAAACTAAGAGATTATTGTAGGGTACAAAACCACCTCAAAGTTATTCTTTCTGATCGATCTATTCAAGAGTCTGTAGTAAAATAACACGAAGCTATTCTTTCCGTTCGATCTATCCTAGAGTTCGTACAAGAATAACACCTCAAGACACAAATCAAACAAAACCCTAATGTCACCTAAATACTCCAATGTCACCTCAAGTATCCGTGGGGTATGATTATATGATATGCATCACACAATCTCAGATTCATCTATTCAACCAACACAAAGAACTTCAAAGAGTGCCCCAAAGTTTCTAGCGGAGAGTCAAGAAGAAAACATGTGCCAACCCTATGCATAAGTTCACAAGGTCATTGTCGGCGTTCTAGGAATGGGGTTCCCCAGACTTGCCTGCCTGTGGCCCATGGCGTGGCTGTGCTAGCAGGCCTGTACGGCCCATCTTCATCAACAAGGCAGCCAAGACCCTCGTGAGGGGCCAAGCCTCACGAGGCGGACGGCGCAAGACCTCCTCAGGAGCGGCCTCGCCAGGTTAGCTTGCGAGGAGCAGAGAGATCAAGGCGGGGAAAATCTCACGAGGTTCTCATGACGTGAGCCATGACGATCAAGATTAGGCGGGCGCCAGGCAGGCGGCAGCGCGCGCAGTGTCCTTGCTTCCTCTCTTGTGCTAAGGGAGCAAGCGCATGCGCAGAGTACCGAGGCATCAAGCAAAGGTTTCCATATCGGTGCAACTAGACCAAGACCAGCAGGACGGCAAGATGGAGGTCACCATGGAGCCCAAGGTGGCGTCACCGCCAGAGCCTTTGCAGGCGAAGACCACTTCTGTGAGGATAAGTTGTACTAGATGTTCCCCTTCGAATCTGCCGTTGTGGGATCCCTTCCCGCTCAATATTTAGGAAGAAGACCATGGCCTATATAAGTAGAACTAGCCACCACAGTAGGGGGATCGATTCCATCTTCCATCCTCTCACCCACAAGCTAACCGAGCACAATAACACCTCAACCTCAGGAGGCTGTTCTTCCCCTTGTACTATTCATCATCAGCCCAAGAGGCAATCCACCACCACCACACTGGAGTAGGGTATTACACCACAATGGTGGCCCGAACCAGTATAAATCTCGTGTCTTTTGTGATTGTGAGTTTGTCTCGTTCTTGAGATCTTAGCTAGTTGGGACGCGGATCGGTAGGAGGGAAAGAACTTCGCGCACACCCCAGAGTTCGAACCTTAAGGGTTTTGCCGGAACCCGTGATCCGACATTTGGCGCGCTAGGTAGGGGTGCGCCGTAGCCCTCCCTTTGCCGATCTATGCTCCGCCCTCATGGCAGGCGCCTCACTACCGGCTCCGACAGCCGGCGCTGACGATGTGGCCAGGGGGCTCCGAGCCCTGGCCCCCACCCTGCGGTAGGTGCAGTGGCCACCCAAGTTCAAGCCGAAGATGCCGCCGTGCTACGGCGGTGCGGCGGACCCAACAGCTTTCCTGCTGGCATACGAGGAGGCCGTCCTCGAGGCCGGGGGAGACGACAAGGTCATGGCCAACTGGTTTCCCATGGCCCTCACCGGCCCGCCGCGCACCTGGCTGCTCAACCTCCCTGGATCCACGGTGGCATCTTGGGAGGAGCTGCGCGACCTCTTCACTGCGCGCTATGCGGCACCGGTGCACCACGCGGTCGCGGCCTTGCTAGGCAGCTCTCAAGCACCGCCTTCAGACCGTCATGTCAAGCCATTCCTTCGCCAGATCGGCGCCGCTTCCAAGCGCTCGGGGGCTCCGCCGGGCTGGGCTGCGCCCGAGGCCGACCTCACCTTCGACTCAGAAGACCACCCCGCCACCACTGTCGGCTCAGGTATGCTCCCGATGCTGTGCACTCCCACCATCTGCAATGTGGCCGTCACCAAGATCCTCATCGACGGTGGCGCCGGCCTCAACGTGCTCGCCGTGGAGGCCTTCAGCCTTCTTCACGTACCACTTGAGCGGTCAGCCTCAACAAGCCTTTCTCAGGGGTAGGTGGCGGCGCCGCCCACTCCCTGGGGCAGATCCGCCTCCCCGTCACCTTCGGCACGCACGACAACTACCACACCGAGCTGGTCGAATTCGACATCGCCCGCATCAGCCTCCCGTACAACGCCATCCTTGGGTACCCGGCACTGGCCCAATTCATGGCAGCGACCCATCCGGCCTACAACCTCATGAAGATGCCTGGAAGCAAGGGCGTCCTCACCATCAAGGGGGACATCAAGGAAGCCTTGGCAGCGCTCAAGCTCGCCCTCAAAACCGCCGCGGCGGTGCAGCCCGACGACGCAGGCACCTCCGAGCTCAAGGAAGCCGCACCAACCAAGAAGAAGCAGGTGTTCACCCAAGACAAGGCGGAAACCAAGCAGGTGCCGGTCGATGAGGACGCGACCTCAGGAGCCACCTTTACCATAGGTGCGGGCTCGACCGAAGCCAAGAGGAAGCGTTGGTGAAGTTCTTGCGCGCAAACAAGGAGATATTCGCGTGGGAGCCCAACCAGCTGGTAGGGGTCGCGAGAGAGGTGATTTAGCATCACTTAAGGGTATGCCCCAATGTGCGCCCTGTGAAGCAGCGGGTGAGATGGCAATCCATAGAGAAGTAGGCCTTCATCGTCCAAGAGACCTGCAAGTTGGAGGCGGCGGGTGCCATTCGCGAAGTTTGGTACCCCGAATGGCTGGCGAACCCCGTCGTAGTGCCGAAGAAAGGCGGAAAGGAGCGAATGTGCATCGACTTCACCAACCTCAACAAGGCCTGCCCCCAAGATCCGTTCCCGCTCCCATGCATCGACCAGATCATTGACTCCACCGCCGAGTGCGACCTACTGTGCTTCCTGGATGCGTTCTCAGGGTATCACCAGATCAAGATGGCGGTAGAAGATGTAGAGAAGACAGCCTTCCTGGCCCCGTGTGGAGTGTACTGCTACACCTGCATGCCCTTCGGACTGCGCAACGCGGGCGCGACCTTTCAGCGGCTGATGCACATCACCTTAGGGCGGCAGCTCGGGAGAAACACGGAGGCCTACGTTGATGACATTGTAGTGAAGTCTCGGGAGGCAATGACCTTGATCCAAGATCTGGAGGAGACCTTCACGAGCCTGCTCCAGGTGAACTTGCGGCTTAACCCGGAGAAGTGTGTGTTCGATGTCCCTTCCGGCAAGCTGCTGGGATTCCTTGTGTCCCACATAGGGATCGAGGCGAACCCAGAGAAGATCAAGGCCATTGTGGACATGAGCCCACCGCAGACCCTCAAGGAAATGCAGAAGCTGGATGGCTGGGTAACTGCGTTGGGACGCTTCATCTCCAAGCTGGGAGAGTGCGCCCTACCTTTCTTCAAGCTGATGAAGAAGAAGGGCCCATTCGAGTGGACCCCGGAGGACGACCGAGCTTTTCAAGACCTCAAGAGATACCTGACCAGCCTCCCGGTGATGGTAGCACCACGACCTCTCGAGCCTCTAGCACTCTACCTTGCCGCCACCCCGTACTCCGCCAGCGCGGCGCTGGTGGCGGTTCAGGAAGAGCACCAAGCCAAGGGCACGCTGCGCCAAGCTACAGCCGAAGTGACGCAAGATCAGGAAGGCGCCGCGAGAGCCTTAGCAGCATCAACAGAAGACCAAGCGCCACAAGATGACGCCGCCGAGATTCCCGCAAGCGATCATGCATCAGGAGTTCCACCACCTCAGGAGACATCCCGGCTTTCGCAAGACGCGAGCCTCAACAACACGCCAGCTCTTGTCGAGCACCCGGTGTATTTTGTCAGCACGTTGTTGTGGGACGCGAGAGCATGATGTCCCATGCGTCAGAAGCTCCTGCTCGCGCTCTTGGTGGCCTCGCGCAAGTTGTGGCACTACTTACAGGGCCACCCCATCAAGGTCGTCTCAGCCTACCCATTGGAGAGGGTGCTCAGGAGCCCCAACTCTGCTGGAAGGGTTGCTGAGTGGAACATCGAGCTGCAGGCATTCCAGTTGGAGTTCAGCACTACCAGGGTCATCAAGGGAGCCACGCTCGCTGATTTTGTGGCGGAATGGACGGATGCCCCGACACTTGGAGTAGGCGAAGACCGGTCCACCTCAGCAGGAAGCGAGGCGCCAGACGGTTGGGTCATGTATTTCGATGGCGCCGTCGCGCACCAGGGCGCGGGGGCTGGAGCAGTACTCATCTCGCCCAATCAGGACAAGCTCTACTATGATGTGCATCTCTGCTTTCGGCAGGGCGAGAAGGTCTCCAACAACATCGCAGAATACGAAGGCCTCATGGCTGGCCTAAAGGCCGCAACAGCTCGGGGGGTGAAGCGCCTCACCGTCAAGGGCGACTCGCAGCTCCTCGTCAACTTCTCCAACAAGGTGTACGAGCCGAAGGACGAACATATGGAGGTGTACCTCGCGGAGCTGCCCAAGATGGAGAAGCAGTTCTTGGGCCTAGAGTTGCAGCACGTGCCCCGGGGCACCAACAAGGAAGTTGACGACATCGTAAAGAGAGCATCCAAACGGCAGCCCCAAGAGCCCGGCGTCGTTGAAGAACAGCTCTTCAAGCCATCAGCGACACCACCACTTTCAAGAACAACTCATCCTCTGGAGGAGCTCCTGACCGCCGCCACAGAGCCCCACTGTGGCCCGACCTCGAGCCCGCTTTGCTCTAGGCGCCGAGCCCTGTGAAGGATCTTTGGACCAAGGAATTCAAGGAATATCTGATGCAAGGGGCGCTGCCGGAGAAGGAGGAGGACATAGAGCGCGTGGCCCGGCAAGCCATGACATACTGCATCCAGGACGGTGAGTTGTACGGGAAGCGACCAAATGATGTTTCACTGCGTTGCATTTCCAGAGACCAGGGGAAGGAGTTGCTGATTGACATACACAGCAGGGACTGTGGGCACCACTCGTCATCGCGGGCCCTCGTCGGCAAGGTGTTCCGCAGCGGATTCTACTGGCCCACGGTGGTCAATGACGCGGCCGAGCTGGTGAAGTCCTGTGAAGCCTACCAGTTCCACGCCAAGCAGGTCCATCAGCCGGCTCAGGGCCTCCAGACCATTTCGCTCACGTGGCCGTTCGCGGTCTGGGGGTTGGGCATCCTGGGCCCATTCCCTCGAGCGCCTGGGGGCTACCGCTACCTCTATGTCGCCATCGACAAGTTCACCAAGTGGACGGAAGTGGAAGCCGTCCACACTATCCCAGCTGGCTCCGTGGTCAAGTTCATCAAGGATCTCGTGAGCCGCTTCGGGGTTCCCAACCGCATCATCACCGACAATGGATCGCAGTTCACTAGTAACCTCTTCAAAACATACTGTGCTAACCTTGGAACACAGATCTGCTACGCTTCGGTGGTGCACCCCAGGAGCAATGGTCAGGTTGAACGCGCTAACATAGAGGTCCTGAGGGGCCTCAAGACCAGGACTGAGGGAGTCCCGGACTAGGGGGTGTCCGGATAGCCGGACTATCGTCACGGCCGGACTCCAAGACTATGAAGATACAAGATTGAAGACTTCGTCTCGTGTCCGGATGGGACTTTCCTTGGCGTGGAAGGCAAGCTTGGCGATACGGATATGTAGATCTCCTACCATTGTAACCGACTCTGTGTAACCCTAACCTATCCGGTGTCTATATAAACCGGAGGGTTTTAGTCCGTGGGGCGAACAACAATCATACCATAGGCTAGCTTCTAGGGTTTAGCCTCCTTGATCTCGTGGTAGATCTACTCTTGTACTACCCATATCATCAATATTAATCAAGCGGGGTAGGGTATTACCTCCATCGAGAGGGCCCGAACACAGGTAAAACATCGTGTCCCTTGTCTCCTGTTACCATCCGCCTAGATGCACAGTTCGGGACCCCCTACCGAGATCCGCCGGTTTTGACACCGACATTGGTGCTTTCATTGAGAGTTCCTCTGTTGTCACCGATAGGCCCGATGGCTCCTTCGATCATCAACAATGACGCGGTCGAGGGTGAGACTTTTCTCCCCTGACAGATCTTCGTGTTCGGCGGCTTCGCACTGCGGGCCAATTCGGCTGGCCATCTGGAGCATATCGACAGCTACACCCCTGGCCGTCAGGTCGGATTTGGAAGTTTAAACTATACGGCCGATATCCGTGGAGACTTGATCTTCGACGGATTCGAGCCGCATAAGCGCCGCCAAGACCTTGTCTCGATGGGCATGATCTAGCTCTGCAGCCAAACAGTGCCCTGGAGGCCGCACCAGTATCCGCTTTGACCCTTAATCCGGAGCCGGATTTCCCGATCGAGGACGAGTGGTTGGACACCGCCTCGGGGGCTACAATCTCTACGGAGATCGAGCCGAACTCCATCCTTGTCTTTTGCAAAGACCCCGACTCAGGTGCCGGACTCCTCTCCGGACTAACCCTCCAGCGCCCGCCAATCGAATCCGATTGGGCGCCGGTCATGGAGTTCAACTGCGTGGACATCTTTCAGCACTCGCCCTTTGGCGACATCCTGAATTCACTAAAGTCTCTCTCTTTATCCGGAGAGCCCTGGCCGGACTACGGTTAGGAAGGTTGGGATGCGGACGATGAAGAAATACAACGCCCACCCACCACCCACTTCAGAGCTAATCGTCGAAAAGCTTACACGACGTGCTCGATTTCGACTCAAGACATCGACGGCATGGACGACGATGTAGGAGACAACAATGAACCAGCACCTATAGGATGCCGGACAACCTCATCCCATGATGTATACATGGTGGATACACCTAAAGGAAATGAAGACGAGGAACAACGGGACGCTACGACGGATAAATCCCTCGAAAAGCAGTCAAACGGCAGCGTAAACGCCCGAACAAAGTCCCGCCTCCACAAAGACCCAGCCATAGAGCAGGGCGAACCGGTGGACAACGAACAAGCTATCGAGCAATCGTCCGAACAAGACAACTTGAGAAACAATCTGTCCCCGGCGAAGACAACGGTCGGACGATCCGACGCCGGACAAACTATTGGAGCAAAATGACCTCGAGAAAAGGCTCGTCGCCACTACGCGTAGCCTGAAAAAGCGAAGTGGAAGATCAAAACAGCGGAAGATGCACTCAGGAT
Organism: Aegilops bicornis; assembly: GCA_021605145.1. Taxonomy (NCBI): domain Eukaryota; kingdom Viridiplantae; phylum Streptophyta; class Magnoliopsida; order Poales; family Poaceae; genus Aegilops; species Aegilops bicornis. Next base: position 480,799,482 of record CM038672.1, on the reverse strand, counting down.
CGAGATGGAGCAAAGTATTCAGCATCACAGACAAGACGGGCGACACGCCGAACAAAGAGCTACCGAAAAGAAAGCTACTGCCTGAATTGACGAGGAGGCCTTGGAGCCCCACAATTAAAAAGCAAGAAGGCCACCCGGTCGGATGGGCGACCTCACAGCAAAAAGAGAGCGGCGAATGGTGCGACACAAGCCAATATGCGATCCACATAAGGATTCACATCAAAAGGATGGCCCATTAGGTCCATCTATGGGCCAAGAAAGCACGCTCGTCAAAGCAATGCAACACGCCAAAATTCAAGATCACGGCACACCCAACTATAGGGCGCCGCACACCCCTATGTTTCACCGATGAGGTCTTGGATCATGAATTTCCAGTGATTCAAACCCGTAAACATAGATGCATACGGCGGAACAACAGACCCTGGAGTCTGGATTGAGGATTACATCCTCCACATACACATGGCTAGAGGAGATGATCTCCACGCCATAAAATACTTACCCCTTAAACTCAAAGGGCAAGCTCGGCATTGGCTTAAGAGCCTCCCCGAAAATACCATTGGAAGCTGGGAAGAGCTCGAGGATGCATTTGGGGCAAATTTTCAGGGGACTTATGTCCGCCCTCCGGATGCAGACGATTTAAGTCACATAACTCAACAGCCCGGAGAATCAGCCCGAAAATTCTGGAACAGGTTCCTTACTAAAAAGAACCAAATAGTCGACTGTCTGGACGCCGAAGCCTTAGCAGCTTTCAAACACAACGTCCGAGACGAATGGCTTGCCAGACACCTCGGCCAAGAAAAGCCAAGAACAATGGCCGCATTAACAAGCCTCATGACCCGCTTTTTGCGGGAGAGGACAGCTGGCTAGCAAGATGCGATACCAGTGACCCAAGTACATCCGAAGTCGAGGATGGAAGCGGAAACCACGGCGCAACAAGGACCAGCGCCGGATTAAAAGGAACAGTCCAAAGAGCACGGCAGTCAACGCCGGATTCAAAAGCTCATGGCAGAATAACAAAAAACTGCCCCTTAAGGACAATAGCGATGAGCTATCCAACTTCAATAAAATCTTGGAAAAGATATGTCAAATCCACAGTACTCCTGGGAGGCCCGCTAACCATACCCACAGAAATTGTTGGGTCTTCAAACAGTCCGGCAGACTGAACGCCGAACACAAGGGGCTCGACGCACCAAGTGAAGATGACGACGAGCACCACAAGTAGAGCCTCGGAAAACAAAAAACTTTCCTACGGGAGGTCAAAACAGTAAACTCACTTCACGTGATCAAAGGGAAAAACAGAGGGCGCGTCGCACACTGGTTGTCAAAACCAATCACCTTCGACCATCAGGACTACTCCGAAAATATCCGGAACGCAGGATGGACTGCCCTGATACTGGATCCTATAATCAACGGATTCCAATTTACACATGTCCTCATGGATGGCGGCGATGACATAAACACGATATATCGGGACACAATCCATGTGGTGGGGATAAACCCAACCAAAATTCGCCGTAGCAACACCTCCTTTAAAGGAGTAATGCGGACCATATGCCCTTTATGCGGGCTCCATCTGCTTTGGAAGTTGTGTTTGGCTCATCCGACAACTTCCGTCGCGAAAGTTTACTCTTCCATGTCGCCCCGTTTAAAAGTAGCCATCAAGCACTATTGGAACGCGAAGCTTTCGCCCGCTTTAACGCAATACCGCACTACGCATCTCTAACACTTAAAATGACCGGTCCACGCGGCATCATATTGTTAAAAGGAAGAATTAAGTGTTACTCGAGCACGGAAGAACGGGAGACTGCCTTGACAGCCCCACAGTCATCCGGCTCTGCTAGGCAAAGAACCTAAATTGGTCATTCAAACCCCGGACACGGTTAGTCGAGTCCGGCTCCTACTAGCGGCATACCTCCATACGAGGGGCCGCATGCATGTATAACAAGAGATAATAAAGCTCAATTTTATTCAGTTCCGTACTCTGTTTATTTAATATTAAGTACATCTTTTGCACGATCCTTTTTCTTTCAAACTAAGTTCCTCTCTTTTACAGATGAACAACGTGCTACACCCGTCCAGGATACGGCACAACGGAGATACAGCAGACGCGTGCGATGAGGGACCCGTTGCAAGGATTCTTTTCATATTAAGACCCTGCGTAAACCTTTTTTCACTGTCTCTTGTTGATATTCATCCCCCCGGTTCCTTAATATAACCAAGGAGGAGGCTGGTGTTTTGGCATTGGCCGCACCAGAATTTTTTGCGCGTATCTGGACACCAGGGGCTTAGGGCATTATTCTGCCAATTTTCATAAAGACCGAATACCTTAGGGAGTATTCGGCGTCTCGAGTTAGGCCTTATATGCATCAGCTCCGAATCATGTCTTTGGTCAAATGTTGGGTTGCCCGGCTCTCGTGTTTTGCTGCCTTACGTTCCATTTTCATGGCTAACACGGCACCAGGAGAACTCTGCGATTGTGCCCCGGTTCGCCGGCGAGCACCTCAAGAGAGAAAGCCGAAACTGTTGTCATGATATAGCAAGAGACCTGGTCAACCACTCGATGACTTAGAGGAATGTTTAGGATTCCTCCGCATTAACGAAGGACCGGTTCGGTCGTGCACATACGCATTCTGAATTCGGGAGAGTGCGGTGCCCATAGGCTATATAGTAGCCCCACCCTCGAACTCCTATGGCTAAGTGAAAGTGATAAAGCATTATAGTCCGGTTGCCTGGTTTGCTATGCTATCACCTCCTTAACAGGACCAAGACGTTGGATTAAGTGTGAAAAACGCCTTTTTTGCAAACACCCCGCACTATGTGCGTGGGGCTAAGCCAAGGACTGCCATCTTTCAGGTTATATACACATATACATAAACGGCCGCACAGGGAGTAGTTTACTACTTGAACGCACAAGTATAAAAAAGCCCATATATTACATTGAAACATTGTTTTCACAAATCATACATGTCATTTAAACATAATATCCTTCGAGCACTGCGTCTCTATTAAACGAGCGCCCGGCAGGACTTCTTCAAAGTAGTGCTCGGCAGGTACTTGGCTTCGTCTCAATCTGGGAGACAACGTCGATGGCCTTCATCTCTGCCCGGTATGTCTTGACATCGGCAAGAGCCATCCGCGCTCCCTCAATACACGCCGATCGCTTCATTGCATCGACACGCTGCAATCGCACTCAAGAAACTGCTGCACTAAACCAAAATAGCTCTTCATGGGGTCCGTCCGGCCACAAGTGAGTCAAGACATGCTTCATGGCAAATCCGGACAATCGATTCAGCTCGGCCCATTCGCCAACCGATCGGTCGTGGCGGAGAGGACGCCCGGACTATGGAATTGTGACCAATATAGCTCTTCCCTTCGTGCCCTTCTAGCCGGAAGTGCTCAACTGCGTCACATGGCGCTTCGCCGCCAAGTCCAGATAAGCATCCACCGAACTCCACAACTTATCCAATCGAGCATACTTTGGATCTGTATATTTCCTCCGCAGAAACGGTTTTCCAGCCGCAATTGCCCCGGCCTGACTCAGCTCCTCCTTGGCAGCTCTTAAAGCCGATTGGGCATTCTTGGATTCGGCGGCGGCCTTCTTTAGGCCCTCTTGTTCCACTTGACGCTCTTTTCCAAGAACCTCGCAGCGATCGGTAGTATTCCTTAACTTTTTGGCCATATCGGACATCTCCTCTTTGCTTCGGCAGTGAGCAGCCCGTTCAGCTTCTAGCTCTTCGGCCGCCTTTAAAGCGGCCGCATTACTAATTCTGGCTTGCTATTTCGCTCGGGCTAACTTTCCCTTAACTCCAAATCGTTTAACTCCTCGCAGAGGGGACACATGAAGACATGCTCTTTCTCCAATTTCATAGACTACCTCCTTGCGTTTTTGAGTCTGCATAACTCTTCTGCCAGGACTGGGCTACCTTCAGTCTATCTCGAATCCACTTAACATTATTTTCTGACTCCTTGATCACATTTGGTCCAAACAACTGACGGTCTCCAACTTCATCCCACATCAACGGTGTTTGGCTCCTTCTCCCATACAAAGCTCAAAAAGGGGCCATCTTCAAATTTGGAGTAGCTTGTTGTTGTATGAGAACTCCGGGTAAGGTAGATTATCATCACTACTAGATCCATAATCTAGCGCACATGCTCTCAACATGTCCTCCGTAATCTGATTGACTCTCTTGATTTATCCATACATGCATGGATGAAAGGCTGTATTGAACTCTAGCCTAGTACCCAAAGTCTGCAGCTGATTCCAAAACTTTGAGGTAAACTGTGTTCCTCTATCTGATACGATGGTCCTCGGAACTCCATGCAGACATACGATCCTGGTCAAATATATCTTGGCCAACTTCTCACTTGTATAGGTGGTTTTCACTGGGATAAAGTGAGCCACTTTGGTCAAGCAAATCAACTAATACCCAGATAGAATCATGTCCAGTTCGGGTTCTGGGAAATCCGGTAATGAAATCCATGCCAAACTTATCCCACTTCTATTCGGTATCGGCATAGGCTGTAGTAATCCTGCCGGCTTCGATGCTCGCCTTTACTCTCGGCATACATCACCTATGACTACATACTCCACAATTTCCTTCTTCATACCAGTCTACCAGAAACGCTCCTTCAAATCCAAATACATCTTGGTGTTTCCAGGGCGAATCGAGTATGGTGAGTCATGAGCCTCTTGAAGTATTTACTTCCTGATCTTTGCATTATTGGGAACATATACACGGTCCTCGAACCATAAGATGTCGTGCTCATCCTTACGAAAACCTTTGGCCTTTCCTTTGCTCATCCCTTTTTTTTACCTCAGCAATCTCTTTGTCATCCTTCTGAGCTTCACGGATCTTTTCCCAGCAATGTAGACTGAACTTCCATTACTGCAACAAAACCTTTGGGAACAATCTCCAAGCGAAGTTCCCTGAGATCCTCGGCTAACTCCTTTGGTAATCCTCCGGTTATGAGGGTATTCGTCCTTGTTTTATTTATGGTTGTCTCCTATTTCTCCACAAAGCTTGTATGCACAAGGTTTCTTCTTATCTTTTCCATAAGGCCTCAACTTCTGGGACACAAGCCAAGACTTTAACAAAGTCCACTTAAATTCCTTCCAAGTGGTTACTCCTTGCCATCCATTGATGGTTTGGTACATCCTCCACCAAGTAGCAGCACCTCTTTCGAAACACTGCAGAGCATGCAGGGTCATATCCTTTCTGGCTACAGAGTTATTCTCCATGCGATCCTCCATGTTCTGAATCCATCGGTCTGTCTCCAATTGACTCATTGGTCCAGAAAATACAAGCTCATCTCCATTCATCATCTATGGGGTCCATGGGTTTTGGGGTGGGATAAGAGAGATAGAGAGGGATGCACACATTACAAACAAAAGTTTTGAAAATACAGATTTTATTTGTGGCTGTCGGAAAAAACATCAAACAAATGACATCTCACAATCGTCGCATCTAACGCAGGTATATAACAAGGGTTTGGTCTTCTAATGGTCAATAGATCTCAAAGTCATCAAACTCTTCAAGTCTTGTTCATGTCTCCGATGGCTTCTTCCGATCATGCTTGTCCTTCTGAAATTCTTTTGCCAGATCATCTCTGTTGACACGAAGTCTCTTGTGACGTCCTTTAATATTTCTGGAGTTGCATTCCAAACTTCTGGTTTCAACTTCCTTGACATGAACCATGATCCTACTGTCTTTCAGTTCCTGACGAATCTCCGGTACCTCAAGGTTTTGCTCCTCCAGCTTGGCTACTTTCAGCTCCTGGGTCCTGAGTTCTTCATGAACTACTTCCTTGCCAAATACGGATTCCTGGAGGTCCATCTTAAAACTCTTGATGTAATAGTCCAAATCCTGGCGATACACCAGCTAAGGTTAAAATTGCATCCTTCGCTGACAGATGCTCCTTCAGCCTTCTACCATCCAATTCCATGCATCTGCACGCTTAACTCAGCACGGTGACAATAGCATAAGCGGGCGATAACATCATGGATAGCGTGTTTCTGCTCTTGTCATTTCCATGAGCTATCATTCCATAGTTGATATCTCCTGCTTTAGGGTTTCTTGACAAAACTTTGAGTTCTATGCTCCATGTTCCGGTCTTACTCCAATACACCTTGATCTCGGGTATTGATAACTTCCATAGTCTATCAAATTCCATAAGCGTAACCTTCCTAGGTCATAAAAATCTGGGAATTCTTCAGAGCCTTCAAAATCTCCTAGTCTTCGGAGTCTTCAACAGTTGTAGTTTCCATTTACACGGTAAAATCCTCTTCATTCCAAATGGTCTTAGTTGTCCGATATCTTGTACTTCTTGGAGTGGTCTCATCAGCAGAATCTTCGTGGTCAAAAAGGGGAAAGGGTATAGTCTCACTCAGGGGAATATTTGAATAAGCTCAGAAGAGAAGAGAGGTAAAAGATCTTTTTGAAAATGAAGTTGTAGAGAAAAATCTTTCCTATGGGCTTGCCTGTTTCTAGGGTCACGTCTTACAGTCAACATGTGCTCTGATACCATCTTGTAGCGACCCGACCGAATGGATCAAGTCTACGTGCTTAAGTGTCATCCTCGGATCGGTATCTTTGACACACACGATACTCGAGGATTTATAATGAGGTAAATCACATGTATAAATAACGTAAATACTATTACCTCAATCCAAATAGCGGAAGTAACAAGGTTGTGGATTCCCATCAACACCAACGGCAAAGTTGAGTGTAGAAATCGTAACCCTAACGTATCACTTACTCGACGTAAGATCCTGCAACATGAAACGTTGCAGCCCGAAAACGGGTCAGCACATGGAATATGCTGGCAATGTAACACATAGAGAGTAATGAAATAATAAACCTATACTACATGCATATATGGCTGGTGGAAAGCTCTATGGTTATAGTTTTGCGAAAAGCCAATTTTTCCCTACTGCAAAGGAATAAATTTATTTAACTATCATGGTGGTTGTTGAACATTGAGAATGGTTGACAGCATCCTCAATCCCAATTAAAAGTACTAATTAACAACCCAACAATATTAATTAGAGTAACATGATGAGATCAACAGGATAATCCAAGTACTAGATACTCAAGATGTCCATAACGGGGGACACGGCTAATCATGATTAGTTTTGTACACTCTGCAGAGGTTTGTGCACTTTTCCCCACAAGACTCGATCTCCTCCGTTTGATTTCTCGCACTACATGGTGTTTGACAAACGGATGACCGAGACATAGTCTTTCAGAAGCGCTAGCACCTTACGTTTGGGTAGACCGTACCAACCTACAACCCCTACATCAACTAGTCCACCCGTAAGAGTTCGCACAACTTAGTCAACTATGCTAGAGCCCATAGTAGCATGTGGCTGCACACGGAAGTTTCTAGCATGAATAATATCATGATCCCTTTGAGCCTGGGTGGCGGTCCGAAGAAAAACAGGCAAGTCCTGATGGAAACCAGGTGCCTCAGTCCACCCAGATGTGTGTTTAAGTTGCCACCTTAAGTAAACCATTAATTTAACAATCTCACATCTGTCATGGAATACACTCACCCAATCCACGTCTACTAGCATAGCATGGCATAATAAGCAAACGTAGAAGTAACTCCCAAGGGTTTGAAAATAAACAGGTAATAGGTACTACCTCAAACTACTTCCCAAAACCCACAATTTCATTAGATCCTAATCATGCAATGTTTGAGGATAGATCTAATGCATAAAAACTGGGTAGGAAAAGTATATGATCAAAGTGTTACTTGCCTGCAATGTTGATGAAGATGATTCGCACTCAAACTCTTGATAGTTCTACTCATCACACTCCGATCAATCTATCGTAAGCAAGCAATAGTAACCACACATAAGCAATCACTCAAACGATCGGAAAGAACGAAGAAGACAATTCGGAAAACATCAAAACCAAGCAAATAACTCTTGTAACATAAAACAATTTCTAACAGTACCAAAATTATGTGAATTTGGCCTTATCAGAAAGATTAGGTCAGGAGCTTCGATTTGCAAAAAGAATCAACTAAATCGGAGTTACAAAACTCAAGTTATGATCAAACGAAGTTTGAATTCAAATCATTTTGAAATCAAATTTTAAAACTTTCAAAAACATGTTTGAGTTGGATTACTGGATAGAGGAGATCGTAACGAAGAAGTGGGCATTGGTTTCGTTGGATTTGGACAAACGTGCAAAAAGTTATAGTTGTTTGAAAACCAGGGGCTGATCTATAAAGAAAATATTCACGGATGGGTCCCTGGCCGAAATTAAAAGAAAAAGAAAAATCCTATCGAACGAATCGTTCGTTACAGAGACAAAACCGACGAAACCGTTCGCTCCAGAAGCCTAACTAGTGAACGCTCACTACATAACTAAACATAAAAAAAAATCAGATCTAGGTTTTCCATAGAAAACCGATCTAGGGTTGGTTTTTATACCGGTCCTTGGCGGTTCGTCGGTCTTCGGCGGAAAACCGGCAGCTCTCCGGCGAGGCTGCGGACTCCGGCGAGTCCGGCGACGAGGGGCGTCGGGCGTGGTCGCCGGCAGTGCTCCGGTGGCGCAGGCGAACGGAGAGGCGGCGGGGCAGCGAGGTACGCGGCAGCGGCGGCGGCGAGATGAGCAACGAGGCGGTGGCGGCGGCAACCGACGGCGGCGACGGCGTTTTGCGGCGCGGGCGGCGGCACGAGAGGAGAGAGAGGAAAGAGGGGGCCGGGGGCGTCGGGACCCGCCTTTTAAAGGCCATGGGAGGGGCGGTGGCGTGGGCAAGGGGCAAGGGCGGCGCGGAGTCCGGCCATGGGACGGCGGTGGCGCGTACTGGTTCGGGACTTTGTCCCGAGCTCGGTGGCGAGGCGGACGGCGCGTCGGGCCGGCTGGGCCGGCCCGGTCTGGTCGGTCCAGAAGTTTTTTTTCAAAAACATTTACAGGCAAATAAAAAAATAAAACGAAATAAATAAATATATTATATAGGCATATAATATATCAAAATTTTCAGAAAAAGATTTTCTACAACATGAACATTTTCCTAGCATTAAATAAAATCCACACAAATTCAGATAATTCAAAGAGTGCTACTGCTCTAATAAAATCCACTGAAAATCATTTTAAAAATACCAAAATGACTTCAAATTAATTTCTCTCCAACTTTCTGATGGAGGGAATCATGTTACCCTATTTTCCATATATTTTATTTTTGGAGAAAAATAATTAGAATAAAACTCAAATAACTCCAAATTGAAAATAAATTCAAAAGAACTGTGAATTTAATTCTTTGAAACTCCCAACTCATATTTCATATGTTTTGAAGAAGTCATTTTATCTTCGCCGTGAAAATCATTGAGTTGCATAAAGTTTTAGAATTGGAAATATTTTCCAAATGAAATTCAAATATTTTCAACACCCCTTGTCATTTAAATAAATGGAAGAAGTCATGTCATCTTCTCTCCAGGGTTTTGTGGTGAAAAGAATTTGAATTCACGGAGATCATAAAATGCAAAAATGAAAGTTTGGGAAAGCCCTTCTATTCCCTCTCATTTAACTTTCAAAAAGTTTCGAATTCACTCACTTTCAGTCAATCAATCAAACAATCAATCAAATCTATCTATTTATTATAACATTCCAAAAATTTGAATTTTGGGATGTTACATGTTGTTGGATAGGTTTGCAAGAATATAAAGAGCACGTAAATAAAAACTAGGGGCTGTTTTAAGTAAAGAAGAAATAAAGTTAGTATAACGAGTGTGGAAAAGTGGTGGTAGGAGTTGCAGAATTGCCCCTAAGCAATTGACTACTTTACTAGACCGATAGCAAGTTTTATGTGGGAGAGGCCACTGCTAGCATGTCATCCCTGACTTGGAATTCTATGCACTTATGATTGGAACTATTAGCAAGCATCCGCAACTACTAACATTCATTAAAGAAAAACCCAACCATAGCAATAAGATATATTGGCCCCCCTTCAATCCTGTATGCATCAATTTCTATGCTAGGTTGAAGTTTCTGTCACTCTTGCCCTCCAATACATAGTCCTATCAACATACAACTAACCCTATGGTGTGATCCACGCAGCTCATATGATGGGCACCAAAGGACAGCAACATAACCACAAGCAAATTAAACCAATCATAGCAATTCACCAATTACCGATAGGACAACGAAAATCTACTCAGACATCATAGGATGGAACACATCATTGGATAATAATATGAAGCATAAAGCACCATGTTCAAGTAGAGGGTACAATGGGTTGCGGGGGGAGTGGACCGCTGTAGATAGATGGGGGAAGGTGATGGAGATGTTGGTGAAGATGACGGAGGTGTTGGTGTAGATCGCGGTGATGATGATGGCCCCGGCGACGTTCCGGCACCATCGGGAGAGAGGGGGAGAGAGCCCCCCTTCTTATTCTTCTTCCTCGACCTTCTCCCTAGATGGGAGAAGGGTTTCCCCTCTGGTCCATGGCCTCCATGGCATGGGAGGGGCGAGAGCCCCTCCGAGATTGGATCTGTCTCTCTATGTTTCTGCATTCCCTGATTCTGCCCTTCCCCGTTTCTTAAATTCCGGGAGATCCGTAACTCCGATTGAGCTGAAATTTGGACACGATTTCTATCCAGATAATGGCTTTATTGCGGCGAAAGAAGGGCACCAACTGCCTTACGGAGTGGCCACGAGGGCCCAGGGCGCGCCTGACCCCCTGGGGCGCACCCCTCACCCTCGTGGGCCCCTCGGGCATCGTATCGCGTTGATTCCACTTCCCATAATTCACATATATTCTAAAAAATATCTCCGTCAGTTTTTATCCCGTTTGGACTCCGGTTGGATTTTCTACGAAACAAAAAACATGCAACAAACAGGAACTGGCACTGGGTACTGGATCAATATGTTAGTCCCAAAAATAGTATGAAAAGTTGCCAAAAGTATGTAAAAGTTGTAGAATATTGGCATGGAACAATAAAAAATTATAGATACGGCGCAGACGTATCAACATCCCCAAGCTTAATTCCTGCTCGTCCTCGAGTAGGTAAATGATAAAAAAGATAATTTCTGATGTGGAATGCTACCTAGCATAATCTTGATCACATAATCTAATCATGGCATGGATATTAAGACACGAGTGATTCAAAGAAATAGTCTATCTTTTGACATTAAGACAATAATACTTCAAGCATAGTAATAAGGCAGTCATGTCTTTTCAAAATAACATGGCCAAAGAAAGCTTATCCCTACAAAATCATATAGTCTGGCTATGCTCCATATTCACCACACAAAATATTCAAATCATGCACAACCCCGATGACAAGCCAAGCAATTGTTTCATACTTTTGACGTTCTCAAACCTTTTCAACTTTCACGCAATACATGAGCGTGAGCCATGGACATAGCATTATAGGTGGAATAGAATATGATGGTGGAGGTTGTGTGGAGAAGACAAAAAGGAGAAAGTCTCACATCGACGCGGCTAATCAACGGGCTATGGAGATGCCCATCAATTGATGTCAATGTGAGGAGTAGGGATTGCCATGCAATGGATGCACTAGAGCTATAAGTGTATGAAAGCTCAAACTGAAACTAAGTGGGTGTGCATCCAACTTGCTTGCTCATCAAGACCTAGGGCATTTGAGGAAGCCCATCGTTGGAATATACAAGCCAAGTTCTATAATGAAAATTCCCACTAGTATATGAAAGTGATAACTCAAGAGACTCTCTATATGAAGAACATGGTGCTACTCTGAAGCACAAGTGTGGTAAAAGGATAGTAACATTGTCCCTTCTCTCTTTTCTCTCATTTTTTTTCTTTTTTAGGCTTCTTTGGCCTTTTTTTGGGGGCTTCTTTGGCCACTTTTATTTTGATAACCTCACATGGGACAATGTTCTAATAATGATGATCATCACACTTTTATTTACTTACAACTCGATACTAGAACAAAGATATGACTCTATATGAATGCCTCCGCCGGTGTACCGGGATGTGCAATGATCTAGTGTAGCAATGACATCAAAAAAACGGACAAGCCATGAAAACATCATGCTAGCTATCTTACGATCATGCAAAGCAATATGACAATAAATGCTCAAGTCATGTATATATGATGATGGAAGTTGCATGGAAATATATTCAGAATGGCTATGGAAATGCCATGATAGGTAGGTATGGTGGCTGTTTTGAGGAAGATATAAGGAGGCTTATGTGTGATAGAGCGTATCGTATCACGGGATATGGATGCACCGGCGAAGTTTGCACCAAATCTCGAGGTGAGAAAGGGCAATGCATGGTACTGAAGAGGCTAGCAATGATGGAAGGGTGAGAGTGCGTATAATCCATGGACTCAACATTAGTCATAAAGAACTCACATACTCATTGCAAAAATCTATTAGTCATTGAAACAAAGTACTATGCGCATGCTCCTAGGGGGATAGATTGGTAGGAAAAGACCATCGCTTGTCCCCGACCGCCACTCATAAGGAAGACAATCAATAAATACCTCATGCTCCAACCCGTTACATAACGGTTCACCATACGTGCATGCTACGGAATCACAAACTTCAACACAAGTATTTCTACAATCCACAACTACCCACTAGCATGACTCTAATATCACCATCTTTATATCGCAAAACTATTGCAAGGAACCAAACATATCATATTCAGTGATCTACAAGTTTTATGTAGGATCTTATGACTAACCATGTAAATGACCAATTCCTGTCATCTCTCTAAATAGATATAAGTGAAGCAAGAGAGTTTAATTATTTCTACAAAAGATACGCCCACGCTCTAACAAATATAAGTGAAGCAAAAGAGCACTCTACAAATGGTGGTTTTCTATGTGTAGGGAAACATGCAATCCAAACTTCAAATGATATAAGTGAAGCACATGAATCATTCTATAAAGCCATACTCAAAAGTTATAAGTGAAGTGCAAAGAGCATTCTATAAATCAACCAAGGACTATCTCATACTAGCATGGTGCATAAAATAAAAGGGAAAACTAAATGCAAAAGATGCTCCAAGATTTGCACATATCACATGAACGAAACGAATCCGAAAACATACCGATACTTGTTGAAGAAAGATGGGATGCCTTCCGGGGCATCCCCAAGCTTAGACGCTTGAGTCTCCTTGAATATTTACTTGGGGTGCCTTGGGCATCCCCAAGCTTGAGCTCTTGCCTCTCCTCCTTATCCTCATATCGAGACATCCTCGATCTTCGAACACTTCATCCACACAAAACTCAACAGAAAGCTCGGTAAGATCCGTTAGTATAATACAGCAAATCACTACTCTAAGTACTGTTTCAGACCAATTCATATTTTGTTTTTGCATTGTAGCTACTGTAATATAACTTTTCCATGCCTTAATCCACTGATACAAATCGATAGTTTCATCGAAACAAGCAAACTATGCATCAAAAACAGAATCTGTCTTAAACAGGACAGTCTGTAGTAATCTGAACATTCACCATAATTCTGGTACTCCAAAAATTATAAAACAATTAGGAACAATAAACAATTTGTATAGAAAGACAGTGAAAAAAGTTTCAGAACCGTCTGACGTTCCAGTAAAAAATGTAAAATCGCGCACTACAGCCAAAGTTTCTGTTTTGCACCGCACAAACCAACAAGCACTGTAAACATCCTAGAGGCAACTCTTGGCACATTATTTTTATAATAAAATGGAATTGTACAAGGGTATAATTATTTTTGTTGAAAAGTTTCTGTAATCAAGATTCACAAAGTTTCCGTGAGCATGAACAAAGTTCAAGGAGCTCCCCCACTTCAACAATGCTTGTCTCTCTCACTTTCACTTTCCTTTTTGTAAAGTTTTGGGTTCCCCTCTTTATTTTTTTGTTTTTAAACTATATAAAAGCACTCAACAGAAAATAGATGACTCTCTAAAACTTCCGGGTTGTCTCCCTGGCAGCGCTTTCTTTAAAGCCATTAAGCTAGGCATAAGGTGCTCAAGTAATGAATCCACCCGGATCCCAAGGTATATCAAAGCCAATTTGAATTAGCAATGATTTGGCATTTAGTAGTGAGCACAAAGCAACATATATCAAGCAATGTAGAAGTCTAACTCTCTTCATATGCATCGGCATGTCATAAAAGAACAATTCATAAACATCAAGTAAAGGCCAATACATAGCATAAGCAGTTTCTTGCAATTTTATCGTGTTGAAAACAAAGAGAGGTGGAGATATAGTTCCCCTCTCATAATAATTGCAAGTAGGAGAAGAAAGCACATGCATATTATATTCATCAAAATCATCATGTGCAACGGTAAAAGGAAACCCATCAATATAATCCTTAATAAGGGCAAACTTCTCCGATATAGTGTAGTCGGGAGAATTCAAAAAGATAATAGGACTATCATGCGTGGGTGCAATAGCAATAATTTCATGTTTAACATAAGGAACAATAGGAAGTTCATCTCCCTAAGCATAATTCATATTGGCATCTTGGCCACAAGAATAGTAAGTATCAAGTTCTTCAAAAAGGGATATTTCAAATGAATCAACGGGATCATAGCAATTATCATAACATTCATCCTTCGGTAAGAAAGAAGGGGCATTAAATAATGTATGAGTTGAAGAGTTACTCTCATTAGAAGGTGGGACGAGTAGCTAATCCGCTCTTCCTCTGTTTGTTCTTCGCTCTCCTCATTATTATTTTTCATCCAATGAGCTCACAGTTTCATCAATTTCTTCTTCCATAGACTCCTGCAAAATATTAGTCTCTTCTCGGACAGAGGATACTTTCTCAATAAATTCATCAATATCATAATTGTATTTATAATTCTCATAGCAATATTTAAGGATAGCTAAATTTTCAGGTCTATAAACTGAATCATCGAAATCTTCAAACTCTTTAAACAAAGATTCAATTTCACATGCACCCTTAAAAGCAACAAATTCTTCTATTTGTTCCACATCATAGTAATCATATATACCATTAGCATAAGAAGCTAAGGTTTCATTATCATTAAATTTGCATGAAAAGGGAAGGTGTGGAGCCTTCATCCTAAAGCAACAAGTATAACCATATCTCAAGCATAGTTGCCTAGCATACCAATATAACATATAAATTTGATCCCATAATAGTTTCTCTTTTTGAGTCAAGCGATAATCCCTAAAGTATTCACATTGATCCAATGTGTCTCCCATAACATAATTGAATGGGGTTTTCTTAGGATTATTAAAGTAGTACATAATATCTTTCACATAATGAGCATCAAGGGTTTTAGGAGGTTCCCCATCTCCATGAGTAGCAAGTAAACCTAATTTTTTTGGTATTTCGTGTTCCATATCCATAACTAAAGATAGAGAACAAGAGCACAAAATAAAAACTACTTAGTGATAAAGCAAACAAGCACACACGAGAATATTCACCCCACGCTATAACTTCCCGGCAACGGTGCCAGAAAAAGGTCTTGATAACCCACAAGTATAGGGGATCAATTGTAGCCTCTTTCTATAAGTAAGAGTGTTGAACTCAACGAGGAGCTAAAGGTAGAACAAATATTCCCTCAAGTTCTATCGACCACTGATACAACTCTACGCACGCTTAACATTCACTTTACCTAGAACAAGTATGAAACTAGAAGTACTTTGTAGGTGTTGTTGGATAGGTTTGCAAGAATATAAAGAGCATGTAAATAAAAACTAGGGGCTTTTTTAAGTAAAGAAGCAATAAATTTAGTATAACGAGTGTGGAAAAGTGGTGGTAGGAGTTGCGAAATTGTACCTAAGCAATTGACTACTTTACTAGACCGATAGCAAGTTTTATGTGGGAGAGGCCACTGCTAGCATGTCATCCCTGACTTGGAATTCTATGCACTTATGATTGGAACTATTAGCAAGCATCCGCAACTACTAACGTTCATTAAGGCAAAACCCAACCATAGCATTAAGATATATTGGGCCCCCTTCAATCCCGTATGCATCAATTTCTATGCTAGGTTGAAGCTTACATCACTCTTGCCCTCCAACACATAGTCCTATCAACATACAACTAACCCTATGGTGTGATCCACGCGCGCGCTCATATGATGGGCACCAAAGGACAACAACATAACCACAAGCAAATTAAACCAATCATAGCAATTCACCAATTACCAATAGGACAATGAAAATCTACTCAGACATCATAGGATGGCAACACATCATTTGATAATAATATGAAGCATAAAGCACCATGTTCAAGTATAAGGTACAACGGGTTGCGGGAGAGTGGACCGCTATAGATAGATGGGGGAAGGTGATGGAGATGTTGGTGAAGATGACGGAGGTGTTGGTGTAGATCACGGTGATGATGATGGCCCCGACGGCGTTCCGGCGCCACCGGGAGAGAGGGGGAGAGAGCCCCCCTTCTTATTATTCTTCCTTGACCTTCTCCCTAGATGGGAGAAGGGTTTCCCCTCTGGTCCATGGCCTCCATTGCATGGGAGGGGCGAGAGCCCCTCTGAGATTGGATCTGTCTCTCTGGCTCTCTGTCTCTCTCTGTTTCTGTGTTCCCTGATTCTGCCCTTTCACCGTTTCTTAAATTCCCGGAGATCCGTAACTATGATTGGGCTGAAATTTGGACAAGATTTTTATCCGAATATTGGCTTACTTGCGGCGAAAGAAGGGCACCGACCTCCTTACGGAGTGGCCACGAGGGCCCAGGGCGCGCCTGGCCCCCTGGGGCGCGCCCCTCACCCTCGTGGGCCCCTCGGGCATCGTCTCGTGTTGATTCCACTTCCCAAAATTCACATATATTCCAAAAAAATCTCCGTCAGGTTTTATCCCGTTTGGACTCCGTTTGATATGGATTTTCTGCGAAACATTGAAACATGCAACAAACAGGAACCGACACTGGGCACTGGACCAATATGTTAGTCCCAAAAATAGTATAAAAAGTTGCCAAAAGTATGTAAAAGTTGTAGAATATTGGCATGGAACAATTAAAAATTATAGATATGACGGAGACATATCAGCAACACAAAAGAAACGGGCAGCCAGATGAAGGTGTGTGCGATATACATCATACAGTTCACTCGGATGAACTGTTTGAGATTAGGCAAGAGAACATAAACGGTTCAATATAACAAGATGTGTGTGATACGCGACAAACGGGTCTGTAATCAGAAATGTGTGCGAAGACCGATAATAACACAGACGATTGCTTCTAATAAGATGTATGTGATATGCTCTATCTACACAACATCAATTGGCCACTGTGGGACGGGCGGTCATCCGGATACGCCATAAGGAAGTGAAGAGGCATTCGTATCAGCAAGGACTAGCTCTTCCACCAGTAGCACATGTAAGAAAACTATCAAGTTAAGTGTGCTCAGGCTGGAGCAGCCATCGAATGGGTGACTAGATGGGAAGTTGTGTCGATGTTAAATTAGGTGATCGGATGGTTTATTTCGGTCAAATGACCGAAATGCCCCATTCCCTCAGCTAATTTAACCTCGAGGTCCTTGTTTTTTATTAATTTTTTATTTTTTAACACACATTAAAGAAGATCTACCGCATTACTTTTTGACAATGTGCGATACGTGGCATACAGTTGATCCATCCGGCCTAGTTGTGATGGAATAGGCCGTGTGTGTTGTGGGCAAACACTTGCTAGTATTCAACCATTTGGGATTGATGAATTCATCACCGACGGGTTCCCTAGTGTGGTCCGTGTTCATCTGATCATCATCTACGACTTGCGCTAGCTCGATGCTAAGTTTCCATTAATTGATGGCGTTTTATGAACACGACACCTTTTCCTGCCATTTCCTCACCTGTTTCCCGCCACCCTCCTATATTGCACATAGGGGGCGGGCGACGCACGGAGGCGACAAGTGCAACCTGTAGCATATCCACCTTTTCCAAGCATGCCAACCCACCAAAGCACCGCCTCTGCCATCAACCTCGTCGACGAGGAAAATGAGCAGGCGCCACGGCCCGTCGAGGCCGAGGCGCTCCCCGGCTACGCGATGGATGACACTGTGATGCACGTCATGGCCAGGGTTGAGCAGACCTTTGGCGCATGGCGCTTGAGCGCCGCGGATCAAGATAGGCATGTCAGCGCCAACAGGCTGCAGCTCGCCGCACAAAATGATCGATGGCATGCCGCGGAGCAAGCTAGGCATGTCCGCGCCGATAGGCTGTGGCTCGCCGCATGATGAGACCGTTGGAGTGCCGCGGAGCGAGAGGCGCAGCGCGCCGCACAGCAATAGCGGATCCATCGGTGCTTGCCTGCTGTTAACATGGCGTCGCAGCTGGGTACACGTCCCGTCAGTATCCCCATTCCTTGCCAGGAGTGGGCAGAGGCCCTCAGCGCCGTACTTGCACCAGAGGCCGGCCACGCCGTACTTGCACCGGACGCCCGCCGCGCCGTTCGCGTGGGTGCCGCCATTCGCCTTGTCCGCGGCCCGCTGGATGCCAATGCGCTTGTCTGTAGGCTCGATCGCCTCCTTGGCTGAGGTGTCCAACTCGGCGCAGTAGAGGAACATGGCCGTCGCATCCTCGAGCTGGTGATCTCCGATGAAATAGCCAACTTGGAGCTCGAGATCGTGCTCCAGATGTACAGCGAGCGTGACGATCGCTTGGACGAATGCCTGCTCGAGTTCAGGCAGATCCAAGAGCTACCCTAGGCAAGGGCTGCTGGTCATGGTCTCATGGACGCATTTTATTTTGGAAAGTCGTTTCGACGTGGATAGCTATGTATTCACAGCAATCATAGTATTGCTCTGTTTATTGCTCTGTTTCAATGTGTGTACTCTATTTTCCATTCTTATATGTTCTGTTTCAATGTGCGTAAAGACGCTTTCCATTCTGTATATGTGGATGATAACAACTAGATTCAAATGAGTATGCAAAAACTGAAAGAAAATGGAATTAATAATATATATATATTGTTCATTAGATCATCACAGAATATATATATATATATATATATATATTATATCATCACATATACGTGATGATACTTAACTACTAGGTACAATGCATAAAATTGAAAACAAACAATACTAAAACTAATAATCCCTCCTGGGGCCAGTATTCCGGCAGCCCCTCGCCTTGGCAGCTCACAGTGCGACGTCTTCGATCTTGAGGCAGTACTCTGACTCCTCCGCCTCGCAGCGCTTGACGTACCGATCTGCCTCTTGCTGGCGGACGCGTGCAGCCGATCTTGCCATTTCGTTGGGCGCCCACCGGATCTCCTCGTCGGTTGGACGCTGGAGCTTATCAGCCCACCTCCACGCAGCGACGAGGCACCCAGCGCCTATGGCCTTCCTCGCGAAGTACCCGTCTTCGTACACCTCCTCGGCACGACGACGCGCCCGCCCCCAAAGCTCAGTCGCCTCCTTTTTCCAGGCGGCATCATGGGCTTCATAGGCCGCCTGGTACCTGGCTTCCTCCTCCGCCATCTCATTCTTGAACGCCACTTGCCTGTCTTTCTTAGCCGGCGGTAGCGACTTCCACAGACAAAGATTGTACTGGCCCCAAAACCAATCCAAAGTCGGGGGGTCCGGTGCAACCTCATCAGGCGGCGCGTAGGGGTCCTCGTCGCTGCTAACCAAGTGAGCATCCTCGGGGGGCGGCGACTCCTCGTCGGCGCGTGGGAAGACCGGCGGGGCCATGGCAGAGATTTGAGAGAGAGAGAGAGAGAGAGAGAGAGAGAGAGAGAGGGCGAGCAAGGGGAGGATGTAGATGAGAATGCAAAGCGGACGACGTGAGCAAGGTAGTATTTATTGGTGGCGGAATCTAGACCGGCGGGGGACGATACACGCCGTCGCTGAAATTTATGAAATCTTGTAGTTTGAATTACACACAATTCCCGCAGCAAATCCGTGTGTGAACATAATAGCTGATGGTTTCCAATACAGAACCATGTCTGATTAATGATTCCCGCCAATCACCTACCAAACCTCGTGCTGGGAGATAGACTGCCAATCGTTCGGGGGCGGTTGTCTTGCCAGATCTTTACATTTTCTTTTTTGAACACTAGATATTTACATCGTCTGATGATTTTTTAACTCGCACAAAAGTACACAAAAATATGATTTTTCAAACCGTTTTGGTTAGGCATTGCATGTTCATGTAGATGTAGTTCAAATTTGAATTACGGTCATTAAATGGTTAGAAAATCACTTAAATGTCTTTAAAAGGTCAAATGACCCCTGAAAATTTCCAAATTTTCACATAGCGGTTGTATTAGTGCATGTTAAGCGTAGGAAAAAATTGAAGGCCGTAAGAGGAAGCTATCTCTGTCGTCGGCAAGAACATGCATTGTTCCTCTCGGAACCACGAACCTTCTAGTGAGTTGCTCCGGTTTGTGAGGGGTGTGTGTCCAAACTTTCGTCAAATAGGCCAATTTTTTTACCACATCATCTTGGTGGCATGACATTAAATCAGCAAGGTTTCATGTTTTTCTGATCATTTTTTAATATTTTGGAATTAAAATGCCATGGCATGCACTCCATGCATGTGCCCATGCCTTGACACCAATATGTTTGAAAATTCCTTCGAATTTACTGCACATGGAATTAACTCGCACACAAGTACATAAAAATATGATTTTTCAAACCGTTTTGGTTAGGCGTTGCATGTAGATGTAGTTAAAATTTGAATTACGGTCATTAAATGGTTAGAAAATCACTTTAATGTCTTTAGAAGGACAAATGACCCCTGAAATTTATCAAATTTTCACATGACATTTTCACGCTAAACGTAGGAAAAAATTTGAAGGCCGTAATAAGAAGCTATCTCCCGTTCGTCATCAAACATGCATTGTTCCCTCTCAGAACCATGAACCTTCTAGCTAGTTGCTCCGGTTTGTGAGGGGCGTGTGTCCAAACGTTCGTCAAACATGCCAATTTCTTTACCACGTCATCTTGGTGGCATGACATTACATCAACCAAGGTTTCATGTGTTTCTGATCATTTTTATAATTTTTTGAATTAAAATGCCATGTCACTCCATGCATACGTATGCATGTGTCCATGTCGTGAGACCAATATGTTTGAAATTCCTTCTAATTTACTGTACATGGAATTAACTCGCACATAAGTACACAGATATGATTTTTCAAATCGCTTCGGTTAGGCGTTGCATGTAGATGTAGTTCAAATTTGAATTACTGTCATTAAATGGTTAGAAAATCACTTAAATGTCTTTAAACTGTCAAATGACCCCTAGAATTTTCCAAAATTTCACATTACAGTTGTAGCATTGCACGGTAGACGTAGAAAAATATTGAAGGCCGTAAGAGGAAGCTATCTCCCGATCGTCATCAAACATGCATTGTTCCTTCTCGGAACCACAAACCTTCTAGCGAGTTGCTCCGGTTTGTTAGGGGTGTGTTTCCAAACTTTCGTCAAACATGCCAATTTCTTTACCACATCATCTTGGTGGCATGACATTACATCAACCAAGGTTTCATGTGTTTCTGATTTGTTTTGGAATTAAAATGCCATGCCACTCCATGCATACATATTCATGCATATGTGTCCATGCCATGATACTAATATGTTTGAAAATTCCTTCTAGTTTACTGCACCTGGAATTAACTCGCACACAAATACACAAATATGATTTTGAAACCGTTTCGGTTACGCGTTGCATGTAAATGTAGTTCAAATTTGAATTACGGTCATTAAATGGCTAGAAAATCACTTAAATGTCTTTAAAAGGTAAAATGAACCCTAGAATTTTCAAAAATTCCACATTACAGTTGTAGTAGTGCACGTTAGAGGTAGAAAAAAATTTGAAGGCCGTAAGAGGAAGCTATCTCCCGTTCATCATCAAACATGCATTGTTCCCTCTTGGAACCACGAGGCTTCTAGTGAGTTGCACCGGTTTGTGAGGGGTGTGTGTCCAAACTTTGGTCAAACATGCCAATTTTTTACCACATCATCTTCGTGGCATGAAATTACATCAACCAAGGTTTCATGTGTTTCTGATTTTTTTTATTTTTTGGAATTAAAATGCCATGTCAGTCCATGCTTAATTGTGTCATAGCCGTTAGACCAATATTTTTGAAAATTCCTTCCAATTTAATGCACATGGAATTAAATCGCACACAAGTACATGAAATATGAGTTTTCAAACCGTTATGGTTAGCTGTTGCATGTACATGTAGTTCAAATTTCAATTACGGTCATTAAATGGCTAGAAAATCACTTAAATGTCTTAGAAGGTCAAATGACCCCTGAAATTTTCCAAAATTTGACATGACAGTTGTATTAGTACTACAAAATTTCTCGTTCATTTAAAACACCATCCGTTGGCACTTTGTTCCAAATTCGTCTTTCACAGCTAATAAAAAATATCTACAACATCACACACAGTTGTTTTCTAGGAACCGTTTGCGATGAAAATATCTGTGTCTATTTAAGTCTCCCTCCTTAAGCTTCGTCAGCTCGTCTGCTCTAGTGTCGGCAACCCCCGAATACACGAATCCTGATCCCCATTCCCGCACCCCCTTCTTGCAAAGATGAGGACGTGGAAACGCTTCGTGAAGGCCCGTACGATGGCCGCGTCCCCCTCGAGCTCCGCCGCCTGCGCCGAGAGCGCGGCCGCCTACGCCGAGAGTGCCGCTGCATCCGCATTGAGTGCGGCCGCTTCTGCCAAGAGGGCGTATCTGGCAGCCAGACGAGCAGCTGCGGCCCGAGGCAATGCTCTTCTGCGACAAGCTATTACCAAACACCGAGAGCGCTCGAGCTACCGTCTGTGCCGCTGATGTCACCCTGGCCCGCGTCGAGGCCATCCACGCCAAGATCGAGGATGCACACGCCAAGATATTCCACGCCACCTCGGACTCCAGCATGCAACTCACGTCTGAAAAGGCGGCGGTGGCCATGGACCACCTACTTCCTCATGAGGTCACCGAGCGGGAACTAGAGATGCAGCAGGCGGCGGAGATCGAGGAGCACCGGGAGGAGGAGTTGCACGTGGCCGAGGTAGAGAAGAGTTTGTCCATCAAGGAATTGGCAGTGGAGTACTAACGCGAGCTCTGGCGCAGCCACTATTACTAGTACTACATCCTTCAGGGTGGCGCCGAGGACGAGCACGAGGATGCGGTCGACTTCAGCAGGGGGCGATGCGGAGTCAACCAATGGCGGCATGTCGCTAGGACAAGTCATCGACGTCTCATCTCACACCGGCGATACATAGGCCGGCGCGGTGGTGGATTTTTAATTATGCGTACTTAGGCTTTGTTTTTAATGCTTGTATTTTGTTAGAGCATTGTGTAGGTCAACTGGCTCTGCGTAATTACTAAAATTTCTCGATTCAGTAAGTGTGGTCTGTCTGCTGTATGCTCTTTTGTGTGCCCAAATTAGCAAGCGATGTTAAATTATGCAATGACGTACCCGGGGAAATTTCCACCAAAATTTGAATTATCAAACTCATCCCATGCCCGTAAAGCATAAGAATCGTTTGTGATGCACACAATCGTTCCAGGTGAATGGTCTAGCTGCACCGCACGCATTCAAAGTGAATGTGCCTATGCCTTGAGACCAAAATTTGAATTATCAAACTCATCCCATGCGCCTAAAGCAGAAGAATCGTTTGCGATGCGCACAATCGTTCAAGGTGAATGGTCCGGTGGCACCGCGCGCAAAGTTTCCCTCCACATTTCCAAAATTATGGCCTACTGCCAAAATATCTACCCCCGCCCCCCTTCCCCCCTTCCACACCCCCTTTTCTCCCTGACCACAAGTCACATTTCCCCTGTTTCCTCCTTCCTTCCTTCCTTCCTTCCTTGCTAAGCTATAGCCGCTTCCTCGCTTTTACCGTCTCGCATCCTACCGTCGGGGTCGCCATGGTCTTCTTCAAAGACATCTCCAGCGGTTCCTCCTCCGGCGACTACTCGTTCACCACCCGAGTATGCCTCTCTTCTCTCTCTCAGTCTATGACTTGGAATGAAGGATTTTTACTCGGAGGTCGATTTGAGTCATTTCTTCCTCTTGTAGCTCCCTAAGACCATCAGTGGCAACGAATGGAGCGGGGTGGTTGAAGATCTATCTGCTCGTTGTCACCATCAATCCCCATGCGTGAAGCTACTTGCGTTTGATTCTGTCGACACCGGGAGGAAGTTTCTGGCATGTGCAGAGAAGGTTAGACCCTCTTCCGTTGTTACAAATCATTTGTTAGATGTGATTCAGACACTGTCACGGTCCCAACCCATTCATACCACACCTTCAACCAAACGCATCCTAAGACAGTGTCACAGTTTGTACCTAGTATCTTAAATTGTTGCCATCTCATTAGCGGTGCCATTAGAAAATTATTTGGCACCGCTTCAGCAGTTTGTGCAGCCAACTTTGGTCCACACATCCGAGTAGCCAAGCAGTATAAAATACTAAATCTTTATGGCACGAAGGAACTGGGCATCGGAGCAACTACGTGCTCCTGAGTTCGGGTCCCTGATTTTTTTCCCGTTGCATCGGCTTTGCCGATTCAGAACGCAGTGCGAGATGTAGCAACAATTGTCTTTACACCAGTTTTGGCATACATAGTGGACGGCCTTAGTGCTATTAGTTCTATATTACTAAATTTGTGCATGCACACCTGTTAGTATCAATTTGCTGTCATCCAAACACTTTCGCTATGCTGTTGCAGTTATATTTACCTTCCTCATTAAATGTTCAATTTGTTATTTATTGTACATGAGTAAGAACTTGTAGCGTCATTGTAGTTAATTATAGCTTCTGATGTTCCAGAATTTGGTTGTTGTCTCACTACCAATTATTTCATTTGCACATTGATATTTTTGAGAAGATATGTCATAATTAACATGTTTCTTCAGTTTTTCAAAATAAGCATTGGTGATTTTCTATGTTGCTATAAACCCATTTCCCCTGCAATTGTTACTGATCTAGTTTTAAGTATTATAGGATGAAAGGAAGTGTTCTTACTTGGAGTGGGTTGATCAAGAGTGGCCACAGTCTTTAAAGATGTGCCTAACTAAGCTCTAGAGTATGTATGAGGAAGTGAACACATGTAGGCTTAGAGAAAGTCTTGTCAATGCTGAAACATATTTCAAGATGCGGGATAAAAAGTTGAAGGTGGAGAATGAGCTCAGATTTTTTTTAAAGACTTTGCTAAGATGGTGTTGGCGAAGGAGGAGTCACTTTCTCAGTTGGCCCGTGCAAAACGGGTTCTTACTGAACTGAAAGCAGAGGTGGATAAGACGAGCCTGGATGATCTCGATTAGGGAAATGAATATATTGTTCTTATGAAGTTGAACTAGCTATATGTTGTACTGTGTTGTTTTCATGTAGCTACAGTACTGTGATGTTATAATATATTTACTAGATCATTACGACGCGTGTTGCCGCGTCCGTCCATTTTTGTCGTAGAATGTTAGGAATTTCTTTAATGTGGGGACACTCAGCTGGGTCTAATGGGTGGTTTGCCACTAAGTTGCAAATCTTGCTTAACTCCAAGTATTTCTTCTTTTAACATGAAGTCAAGCAATTCCAAGCAACTAAATTTAGAGGAAGGCAAACCAGATAAAAAAATGTTAAGAGAAAAAAGAAAAGATTACATAGTTATGTATAATGGGAACTTCTCTAAAGCTGGGCGTCGCTGAACATGCCTATCTTGGCACACGCCATCTCATTACCCCAGCCTCACCATAGCTGCAAAATAAGCAATACCAATTGGACTGTATTTTTTAAAGCTGGCAAATACTTCACAAAATTTAATGTAACTAATACATGGCTTGCACAGCCAGAACAGAAAATGTAAAATGATTTCTTAAGATTAAAAATGATATGAGCAAACATAGACTTGTGATGAACTCATCCAGATAATTTTGTTATGATCGATCAATGCTTTTCTGTGGATTTCTTTAAGCACAACATGTCTTGCACAGTCAACAGCGATGAGCCGATGACACAGAATGGAGGTGGTTCTCTTTAGTGGCATCACATACCTTAATGATCCATCATGCGATGCATGCCATCGATTTATCATGCCCCATAAATCACCTTGTTATCTTTTAATAAAGTAATTTCATCCAACAGTTCGAGCTACTACTACAACTATAACTAAAAGGAAGGTTCATCTATTGAAGAGAAGGCAGCTTACATTTGTCAAGTCTAGTAAAAAGATTTACCTACACTTTCAGAAACAATGAACAGCCCTTCATCCTCTGCATCATATTCGTATGATATTTTGCAATCTAAACATAATAGTAAAGTCAACTGAGCATAGATTTACGGCTGTATATCACATACGTTGTTCTAGAATCTCCTAGATACACTTGATGAAATAGAAGTCCTGCTCTATCCATATATAGTAACAAACCTGTTTAATTCAATGAAATCTTGATTCTCTCCTAAAATAGCACGATTAATCTTTATCTTGGAGGTAGCCCTCCCAAGAAGTTTCATCCGCGTTTATGTTAAGAAGGTTTTTTTTTAATTTCAAGACAAACATGAATCCCTTGGTTTACACAGTATGTTAGATGCAATTTTGAACAACAGTGTGGCCAACTATATAATTTGTCCCTTATTCACTACCAAAAAAAATGGTCGAACATCATTTGAGCAACATAAAACTTTGTAGGTAAAAAAGGATACCTAAGATTTTGCTAGTAGTTGCGGATTTTACAATTGGTAAAAGTTGAAGACTTATCAAATCTCTGGTGCATGTAAAACAATATTTGATTAATAATAACACCACGTTTGGATGAATTTCACTAAAACAAAGCATTCAAAATACATCTTACACCGATGTCCTCCATCTTTCATTGGTGAAAGCAAAGACAGGAGTGCAAAGGTATATTGACACAAACTACAAGATTGCACACCCAAAGTTTGTCGTATGGAGAACTGCAAAGGTATATTTGTTATGAGAAGGAACACATACCAGTAATAATAAAATTTGCCTGCATAATTCGATATATCCTAGTTCATGCATCACCTCCTAAATTGGTAATGCGTAAACCTTCTAATCCAGCAGAACGGATCTGAAATTCTTCAACATAAAGAACCTGTTTGTGAGCAGGAAGAATTGATTAAAAAGCAAATTCTAAATTAGATGAAGAAATGGGGGAACAGGGGATGTATGAAGGAGGGAGGACTAGAACGAATTAGAGATCTAAGCATCAGTGCATCACCCATGGCTGCGGGAGGATGGTTTCTTGAAGCGAGGGGGTGGGGAAGGAGCCGGACGGGGTGGAGATTATATGGCCTGCGTGAATTAAAGGAAAATCGTGAGTCACCAGAATCGACCTGCAATTATCGGCAGCTGGCTCGTCGATTACCATTGATGGGCTCTGATTAACTTGTCAATGAATGTTGGCGATAAAGTCGAATCGACAATGACTGTTCGCCGCCCCTACCAATGCCGGGGCCACCGCCCAGCGTGACCGGCTTGGCAACCAAAGCGGACCCGTGCGGTCGTCTGACACGGGCGGCCCCATCGCATTCGGACCCATAGCGTAGCCGGCATGAGACTAATAACGAGATTTGGCCAGGAAGCGATGGCGGCCTAGATTCGTGATGAGTTGGAGTCGAGGAGACTACCCGGAGTCCGGAGATAGTGTCGGCAAGCGCATCTTAGTTTTCTACTATATCACGAATTCACAAGGAAAGGCGCCGCAAGTTCATCGCAAGAACCCCGGTATACACCTGCCTCTTGAATCTTGATTGATGGAGAGTGCCAAAGTGGGGAAGAACGGTGAGATGGTGCATCTTTGTATGGGCGTGCGTGGGGTGAAATAAGAACACGAAGCGGCATGGTAACCGTCATTACATAATTGATCTGCGGCGATGCACATTGATTGCCATTAAAGACCTGTAGCAATGACAATTTATTACCACAAATGCCGGCGAGTGGACTCCCAAATCCCAATCGATTCGTTTCGTTGCCCTATCATCTCCCCGGTTGTGGTGTCCCTATCATCGTTTTTGTTGCTCACGGATGATAAATCCCACAGGCCCAAATAACCAAGGAGCTCCGATTTTGTTACGGGAGCAGCGGCCTAGCCCATCCAGCGACCTCTTTTCGCCAAGGAAGCCCAAGCGGGATTGGCATCACATCCAATGGTCATAAACATCCAGAAGTGTACATTCGATGGCTGAAAACGTTGATGGTCTGTGAGGGATGGAAGAGTGCTCGGTTGTAATGTTTCTAAATGTTCCTGATATGAAATTGGCAAACAGTTGTTCGATATGAAATTTGAATTTGCGTAATACTGGAATTATAAATTGTAAACTAATAAACCTGCTAAATGTGTCATGGACCTTTGCAAACGGTTCTAGCAGTAAAAGCGCTTATGATGGATAGCCCAATGCCACATAGTTTTCTTCATCAAATCGTGTGTGATATAGTTGATAAAAGCAAACAGTTAACCAAGGAAGACCGTGTGTGATAGTTACACCTTTCACACATGAGCCTACACATAAAACTGTGTGGGATTTACGTCTGAACGGAAACATTTTACTTGGATTGACTGTGTGGGATGTACATAAGAACGAAAACGTATTCCTTGGATTGACTGTGTGTGATATACATACGGACGGAAATGTTTTTCTAGGATTCACCGTGTGGGATGTACATACCTACGGAAATGTTTTTCTAGGATTCACCGTGTGGGATGTACATACCTACGGAAATGATTTTCTCGGATTACCATGTGGGATGTACATACCTACAGAAATGATTTTCTCGGATTACTATGTGAGATGTACATACCTACGGAAATGATTTTCTCAGATTACCGTGTGGGATGTACATACCTACAGAAATGATTGGATTTCGATGCCTTGCCCGATCGCACACGGCCCCAGCCTGGGTCCCAGGAGGGCCTATCCCCGACGATTTCTAGGTAGTGTGGGAAGGACACCCTCTCGCACACACTCACTTGACGACGGTTCCAAATGCCATCGCGGAAAGGGGTAAAAAACCATTTGTTTAGGACCGACGCGCACCACTGTGAAGTCTTTATAATTCATAGATCTTGTGGGCACCTGGCAGATTACAACCTTGAGCAAATCAAACTTGGTATCATGTTGGCTACTGTAATATTCCGAGTATTCTGGGCCGCGGTGCCAAACAAGTGTAGTGTTAATCGAAGGAAGGGGTATCAATCGTCGGGTGTAGACCTCCACGAGCATCCAGCTGTCGCCACCGTCGACGAGCACCATTCAAGACGTGTTCATGCCGGCCCAGTACATACCGTTAATGTAGTTGAGGGTGACGGGGATCGGATCGCAGTCAAGAGGGTTGATGCTCGCCACCCTATGATCGTTATGTTGCGTGACACGCCGTTTTTGAAGACCGGGCAGCATCAGCAAGCAAGGAGCTGGCTTAATAAGCTCCGGCCTGAGGGCTTTGAGTAAACAATACAGCCCCGACGAGCACGCGGCGAGCGGCATGGTACTGAGTTTGTCCACACGTGAAACAATGAGCTTGATTACCTCTATGGGGAGCAAATTCCAACCACTCTTTCAGCGGACGCTGCTCGGTTCTGCCATTGTTAGTGCTTGGGTTTCGGAAGAGGGGGGAGGCGCCTTAGCGGGGATGGAAGATTGGACGATTATGTGCAGACAAGGATGGAGAAGCGAATATGTGCTGTGGGAAGTGGACAGGTGATGATGACTACTGCACGCCGCTTGACTTACGAGACACATACCAGCGGCGTAGGGTCATATCGATACAAGACAACTTGCTTGAGTGATCACAGTACTGGTACTCCCTACAGTACCTACTACTATGCCCTAACTTGCTTGAGTAGAGTAGTAGTGGAGTAGGACTCTTCTCTACTACTAGCATCGGAGGATTAGTATATTCTAATCTAAAATAGTTACAAACTTCAATGCCCGACCGTGGAACGACTACCACTAGTGCGCGTGGGTCCTAAACAATCGGTTTTTTACCCTTTCCGCGACGACATTTGGAACCGTTGCCAAGTGAGTGTGGGCGATAGGGGGGGTCCATCCCACACGACCCAGAAATCGTCGGGGATAGGGAGCCTTGATGCATACAGTTGTCCCTATATAACCATTTCCGATATCTCGAATATTCCAAACGCTTCATCCTTGCTACTCGTTTGTGCTCACATTGCCATCGCAGTCGGAGTTTTGTGGTTCTGCCTAAAACCAGGCAGATTCCAAGCTAGGGAGATTTCCAGGCAGATTCTAGGCACGGGAGTTTTACGATGCCTGACACATCACAAACAGTTCATGATTATAAATCGTGTACGATGGGTAGACAATCACACACATTTAGTTTTCCCGCACCGTATGTCATAGTGTCTGACATCACACGCTTTGCAAATGGCAATTGTGTGCATGCTTGCACACGTTTCCTCTCTGTGAACCATCTCGGATTATGATGTATATCGCAAACGTTTGTGTTCTAGAAACCGTGTGTGCTGTAATTACCTGCATAACGTAATTTCGCCCTAATTTAATTGCTGCTATTTAAAATTGTACCTAATTTAAACTTGAAAGTAGGCTATAGCTTTATTCATATCCATCGGGTTCAAACAACCAATGCATTATTCGATTCACAGGTACATATGTTTAAGAATTACATAAGCATCAAATAAATAATGATGTACCAGGGTTCTATACTTGTACTATTACATATGGTAAAGAAAGAGGCGACAGACATTCCAGTTGCTGAACAAGGTGAAGCGAAATGGCCCTATTGTGCTCTCCTAGATGCAGAAGGCATGCATGACTCTAGTCCAGCCCCTTGTGATGGCCGCCGCCAATCATGTAGTTTGAGAGGTAATCTTGAGTAAACTGCTTCAGGATCCACTACAAAAGAAAAAAGATTCATATATTGTCATCTAACACAACTCATTACGGGCAGTAAAAAGAAGGCTACAGGGTTCTTACATACCATCCTGCAGTTCACTGTTGTCTTGCATAAAGTGTAAACAAATAGTTCAATTGACATCTTTTGACCCATTTTAATAACAATCTTTATCAGTTTCCTCACTTGATGCTGGTTCATGAATATCTCATTGCCCCATACGTAGAAAGGGTCGAAGTGTGGATCTTTGTCAATGATATATGTACCTAAAAGCACCAAGTTAATATTAGAAGGTAAACAACAATTGAAAAATGATGTAGTACAACACTCCATCCATCCCATTATATAAGATTTTATTACATGTATATCTAGACATCATCAGAACATTAAGGTAACACTCTTCCTTGTTGCTATGTAGCCTGGGATTGCATATTTAGTCTTTCAGTACAATGCATGTTGCTAAACAACAATTGGAAAACGAAAAGGCATGTTAACTGCAATATCCTTAACATCAACCAAATATCTTAATTCATAGTGGTATTGTTGAAACTGTTATTGATGAAATTGAAATGCACGGCAAATAGTTGCACATATAGAGCATCACATTGTGAAGAACTGAAATAAACAAGTCATAAGGACATCTCTAGGCGATCCTTAAAAAGTTAAAGGACTAAAACCCTTAGTGGATATATATATATATATATATATATATATATATATATATATATATATACTCCAGCAATTTTTGGCCTGCTCTAGTCGATCCCCTAAACTTAAGGTTGTAAACTTCAATTTGATCAAGTTCAAAGCAGTTTCAACCGAAAGTAGCATGCATTCAAACATAAACATAGATAGTTTTGCATAACCGAACATAAAACATAAATTTAAACTAAGCTAAACTATTTTCGGTCAAAGTAGAGATCGAGCCAATCCTATCGTTGGAGAAACCCCCGAGGCTCGTGCCTTAGAGGAAGCGCGCTTGGCCAACTTGGCTGAGCGCACTCGACTGGAGAACCTCCAGCGAGCACTCGACAGCCTGTGGCAACGGGTTCGAGAATCTGATCGGCGTCAACTCTTTCCACCACCGACTCAGGTATATCGAACTTTGATTCAGAATCTATCAGATGCAGCCTGTATAGCAGAATCGATTCAGCCTTCCGATCGAGGTGGTAGAGGTTTACTTCTGGTCGTAGATTTACTCCGGGCAGCAGGAGATCAAAATTCTGTTGTATCGCTGTCACGGAATAGGATTCACAGTAGATCCGTCACCGCGAATACAGTCTAGTCGGCCCATAGTCCAAGATCGCCCCCGAGGCGTGAGGAACATGGAGGCCGGCGTGATCACCAGTACAAGAACCGTGAGCAGTATGATCACCGATTCGATCGCAACGATCGACGTCGAGTGCCCACCCTCCCCAAGGGGTGGATCATACTCCTCGACAATGAGGATGATGACGCCTTGACCGCGGTGTTGGGCGAAGGATTCCAGTAGACCCCAGAGAACCAGAGCTCCATCCCTACCTACAACAGCGATGAAGTGCAGGTCGACTGGACTTTCCACCTCAGAGCTGCGTCTCAAGCATTAAAGTATATTCCGAGTGAAGAACAAAGTTCGCTCGAAGGCAAATGCAAGCATATTCAACGATAAGCAAAGTTCAGATAATGGATTCAGAAGTGCTCAGGCATCAAGCCTGTAAAAGTTTATCGGTTACAAAACCACTCGGCATTCCGAGGAAAATTTAAGGTGAGGCATAAAAGTCTTTCTTACTCCTCAGGTGGAGGACTGGAGGGCGCGACAAACTGGTCCAGGTCGATTCCATCAGCAATCCGAGTGGCAGTAGTAATGAAGGTCTCCATGAAAGATTGGAAGTCATGCTTCTTAGTATTGGCCACTTTGATGGACGCCAGCTTGTCCTCTCGCGCGTCCTTGGAGTGAACACGGACCAGGGACAGAGCAACATCAGCACCACACTTGGCAGAAGACTTTTTCCATTCTTGCACTCGACCTGGAACGTCATTTAGTCGAGTCATTAAAGACTCGAGATCATTTTGAAGCATCTCTCTTGGCCAGAGTGTCGTGTCGATTCGCGACACCGCAACCTTGAGTTGAGCGAGATAGTCGACCACACCAGCAACACGAGACTCCAGTCGGAGCATGTTCATAGTGGCTTCATCCTTCACAGGAGAGTTAATGGGGTCCAGGCTTGTCTCCACTCGACTGGTTTCCTCCTCGAAGTTCCGGCAGAATTCTGTAAACACAATTCAAAGTTAAGCCAACAGTTTATGATGAGTCGATAATAACAAGTCAGTCGGATAGAAGGGATTACCTTCAAGCATGAGGAATAACTTCTTGGGGAGCCCTCCCAGATAAGCCTCCAGATCATTCTTCTTCCCCGCCAGTTTGCTAGCCTTGTCACTCTGAGCTATCTTGTCATTCTTCAGTCGGCTGACCTCCTTGTTGGCCGCGTCGAGAGCAGCTTTCAGATTGGCGTTCTCCTCTTCAAGTTTACCGACTGAAGGCAGTTTTTCTTCCGCAAGCTTTGTTTTGTCCAAAGCCGCTTTCTGCGCCTCGGCAAGGTCATGGTCCTTCTTCTTCAGAGCCTCCTTCAGTTTATCTTCAAAGTGACAATGAGATCAGAATCAGGAATGGACAAAAAGATAAAGACAGTCGTCAAGATTCTCACCAAACATACCTTTTGCTTCATCCTTCGCCTTCGTAAAGTTCTCCTGAACGAGCTTCAAGTCAAGTTCGAGCTGGATTTGTTTGTTCTCCAATTTAGTATAGCGAGCCTCAAGCTCGCAAGATTTCTGCGAAAGGTCAGTCGACAGACATCAAAGATAGGTCACTTCCGAGTGACTAAAAAAATCGTAGCATTTCTAAGACTATAGCCGAATCAAAATATTCAACAGTAGTCTCAGGGACTACACCCAGTGGGTGCACTCAGCGTGCCCCCACTGGTTCTACCGACTCGGTTCGATCAGTCGACCGAAAAGAGGCAAAAAGGTTATGATCCTAAACCATAGCTAACTGCCAGCTGTCAACCACGGTATCATTATGATCTAAAAAAAGGGAGTTTCTTCAGACCTTAGTAGACTGCCAGCAGTCGACTATGGTCTCGGGGACTACACCCACTGGGTACACTCAGCGTGCCCCCACTGGTCCCAAGATTCCATTCGACATGGTTCGACCAGACTGAGTGAAGAAGTTAGAAAAGAAATTCAAAGTATAAAGACTACGATCGTGCCGGTGATCCACCATAGTCTCGGGGACTACACCCAGTGGGTGCACTCAGCGTGCCCCCACCAATCCAAAAATTCAATTGACACACCCAGTGGGTGTACAGATACGAAGATCTTCAGAAAGAAGAGTTTTCAGATACCATATCCTAACAGAACAAGCGGTGACTAACTAACCTGGACGTTGCTCTGAAGAGCTGAGCTTGCGTCATAAGCCGCTTGGCTGGCATCCCGGATCGCCTTCACCTGCTCCATCATGATCCCCGCCTGGCGTATAGCCTCCTTAGCAGCACCCGCTTGGTCCTCTGGGACGTGGTGTGTGGCGAAAAGGGAAGGTGGATCAGCAGTCGACGATGAAGGATGAGCACTCGTCAATGGCACAACGAAGGACACGGAAGTCCGGGTGATGTTGCCACCCTCCTGAACCAGCGTCTCAGGTGCTGATGTAACTTGAGCAGTCTTGCCAGCAGGCGCCTTTTTATTCCTCCTCGGCCTCAGCGGCGCCTCATCGTCATCATCAGGGAGATCAATGACATGAGGTGGGGCTACAGGAAAGACCCAAAGTTAAAGATGAAAATCCAATCGACCAAAAGCGAAACTACAGAGATCATACCAAGGTTAGAGGTGGCAGCATCTTCCATTTCCTGGTCTTCGTTCCTGGCTGAGGTCTCAGAGGTAGCAGCACTGCAGATTTCAGAAATCAGTTGATTAGTCAACGAGTCGACCAAAAGTATGTCCATGCTAAACGAGAAAACACAAGTTCTGCTGTTACCCGGAAATGGTGGGAATGGCCATCCTCATCTTGGGAAGGGCCTTCATCCTCTTTGATGGCGTCGCTCGGGGTTGCTTCGTCGCTTTTTCAATCGGCGCCGGAGTGGTCGTCCGAGGGCGTTGCCGATCCGCCTTGACAGCGCAGAGCCTTTGCCATGCTTTCGACCAGCGGGGTCATGGGTGAGCTTGGATCGCCTTTCCGTGCGAGGAGGGTCGACTTCTTCCTCCTCCTCCTCCTCCTCTTGTTCACTGGAGCTGTCATTATCTTCATCCTCCTCCCATCAGATTGCCATTCCTCCTGACTTTCACCTCCGCTCCCCTCCTCCTCGACCTGTTCTTGCGCCCCGTTGGGCATCGAGTACATCTCAGTAGTGGCCTGGAAGACAACAAACAAGACAAAAGCCAGTCGACTGATTTTAAGCAAACGGGATGGAGAAAGCAGGATCACAGTCAAAGATGCAGGATTGGACCTTGTCTACTTCGTATGACTGGTCAAGTGGAGGAATCCTCCTGGCTCCTCGAGGGTTGTCCTTGTTTCCTGTGATGCTCGCCAACCACCTTTCCAGCGTGGCATCCTCGAACTCCTCCGGGTGGATCCGAGTGGTGTCCTCAGTGCCAGAGTACAACCACATCGGATGGTCTCGATCTTGAAACGGTTGGATGCGTCGTCGGAGGAAGACCTCCAAGAGATCCATGCCGGTCACTCCGTCTCGGATGAGCTGGACAACGCGTTCAACCAACACCTTAACCTGCGCCTTCTCTCCCGGGATCACCTTCAAAGAGGACGGCTTGCTCACTCGGTCCATGGAAAAAGGAGGGAGTCTAGTCGACAGCCCTGACGTCGGTTGGTCCTTGCAGTAGAACCAAGTCGACTGCCATCCACGGACTGACTCGGGTAGGATCATGGCCGGAAAAGAACTTTTTCCCCTCATTTGAACCCCAAGACCCCCACACATCTGAATCACTTGAGTTCTCTCGTCACTCGGGTTGGCCTTTTTCACCGTCTGGGAGCGACAGGTGAAAATGTGCTTGAAAAGACCCCAATGAGGCCGACAACATAAGAAATTCTCGCACAAAGACACGAAAGCAGCGAGATACACGATGGAGTTGGGTGTGAAGTGGTGAAGTTGTTCCCCAAAGAAGTTCAGAAATCCCCGAAAGAAAGGGTGAGGCGGCAAAGAAAACCCGCGGTCAATATGAGTGGCCAAGAGGACACACTCACCCTCCTGAGGCTGCGGCTCCGACTCCTTCCCCGAGAGCCGCGCTGATCCATGGGAGATCAGTCCTTCATTGGCCAGGTCGTCAAGATCTTTCTGACGGATCGTCGAGCGGATCCAGTCACCTTGGATCCAGCCCTGCGGCAGGCCGACCCTTGGCGAAGATCCGCCCCGACTGGTCGCCCTTCCCTTCGCCTTCGCCGTCGCCTTCTTCACCCGCTCCAAAGCCTCCGTCTTCTCCTTCACCATCGTCGCCGGCAAAGCGCGCATGGAGCAGCAGCGCTGAGATGGAGGCAAACGCGGCGGATAAGTCAGAGGAAGAGGGAGGAGAAATGAGAGCGCACTGTTCAAACACCCCCGTCCGGTGCCTTATATGAGGTTGCTTCCGAGTGACTGACTTGTAGGCCCGGGCAATCCTGTCAAATCCCGCAACAGTCGCGCGCGCGATACGTGGCGAAAAAGGTGGCGCGGAGATCGAGGCGTTCCTGCCTTATCCCATCCGAGTATCGCGGCCTCCTCCGCTTTGCGCGCTTCCCGGAATTCGGATCCCGCTAAATCCGCGAACCGCAGAGTAACTTGTCAGACGGGAGATTTTCTCCGCTCTGTCGTTAAGAGATCTCCAAGTATAGAAAACTCACTCGACGTATACAAAGAATGGATCAAGGCGACTGAAAAATAAGTTGATGCCGCCACCTAAGTTCATTGATCCAGAACAAGACATGCTCATCGCACGAAAAGTGGGTCAGAAGAGTTCTCAACTCCTTCCCCATTCAAACCTCGATCCATTCGGGGGCTAATGATGAAGCCATGTACCTGGGGTAGGGTCATGGACCTGTCCAAGATACCCTCCCCAAGGACATCTCTAGAAGAAACCACCTGTTAGTCAACCTAGAAGTATTCCACTCGACGGACTTGAAGACACTCGACTATGAAGCCAACCACTTGACCACCAGAAGATCTAAAGTCGATTACGCACACAAACGGTCGGTCATTAAGTAGCTTTTATGGTCTTCATAGCACTTTATGTGAGGCATTACCAGTAACCCCCGATCTTAATGTACTTTAAACCCTGCATAGCGAAATTTGGAGGGTGCAGCGAACTCTATATCAGCCACCCCCCTCCTCAGTGTCAAGGGTTCGCACCCCTATAACTTATACGCACATAATACAGTCGACCGCCTCCGGGCTCTGAGATGTAGGGCTTTTACTTCCTCCGAGAAGGGCCTGAACTCGTAAACATCTAGCGTATACAACTACTCCATAGCTAGGATCTTGCCTCTCCATTCCTACCCCCTATTCTACTGTCAGACTTAGAACCACGACAACCAGCGGGTGTGGGTCTCTCGATCTGTAATCTCGGCGACCCACATCCCCCATCGCCGCTGCCGGACCCCGAGGTAGGACTTCGTCGGCTGCCGGGTCCGAGGGAGGACGGGGAAGTCCTCAAACCGGAGTAGGGGCGCGGCAGAGGGCGGATCGGGGGACCGGCGATGGCGGATCGGGCCTGCGGAGGACGACGGGGACACCTCGGCGGCCACCTCGCTG
The DNA here is from genome assembly GCA_021605145.1 of Aegilops bicornis. Taxonomy (NCBI): domain Eukaryota; kingdom Viridiplantae; phylum Streptophyta; class Magnoliopsida; order Poales; family Poaceae; genus Aegilops; species Aegilops bicornis. The sequence continues at coordinate 480,761,958 of CM038672.1, read as the reverse complement.
GCGTCAGGTGAAAAGGCCGCGATAAAACTCTTTTTGGCCATTGGCTCCTCGAGCTCCCCGGCACACGGGAAGAGGTTGGGGATGGAGGCGCCGACGATGGCGGCGACCTACCAATGGTTTCGAGGGTTGTGTGCGCCTGTGTGAGCGGAGGTTTTGGGGTGTGTGTGGAGGGGGGAGCAAGGTTTTGTATGAGGAAATATTGCGGCAACTGAAAATTTTACTAGGCGGGAGTAACAAGGCGGGGCTACTGAAAATTTGGATCAAGGGCGAGCAGATATTTTTGAGATTGCGAGGGAGGCAGAGGCTGTAGGGTAACGCAACATAAAAAAAATTCCGACCTACGCACCAGCCCAGGACCACTATGGAGACTGCATACATGGTTTGATCTTTTTTGTTACCGACTCGTAGCGCAGCGGAAGTAGAGTCGATGACGAACGGCGGTGCAGATCCCCGCAGCTAGGATTTACAACCTCCCAATCGTGAGGATGTATACCCTCATCCGCCCCACGGACAGCCCTCTGGGAGGCGGTCGGATAGTCCCTCGGACGATGTCGCGCACAGCCCTTCGGAGGACCCTCAAAACTCGGACGGTCACTCGGACAGCCCTTCGGGAGGATTCATAGAACTCAAACCGTCACTTGGACAGCCCTTCGGGAGGCACTCCCAAAACAGCCCCTCGGGCAAAAGGATCGAAACTACGACCTCTCTACGGGGTTGCACACATACGGTGTCATCTATCCGGCAGGGCTTCACCGTCTAGAACTAGTTCCTGCCGGAACCTAGACAGCCTTATGGCTCTATGGAACTCTTTTCATGGGAGGGAGAGAAGAAGCCAGATAATGCATGGCATGTGTATGAGAGAAAGGGATGATCCTTTAGGCAGCCCCCCTCCACCCCTATTTATAGGCCAAGCCCAAGGGTGGCTTCTCCAAGAAGCCAAGGGGGGAAATACCAAAAAGGCCCTCAAGGTGGCTTCTCTAAGAAGCCAAGAAAAAATCACTTTCACTATTCATGACGACATTTTTCAGTGTCCGTTCGAACTGAAAATATTTATGTGGGCTCAGAACATTTCCAGTACCCACTAAAATAATTTTTAACGCGTTCCGAAACAATTTCGGTTTAGTGATTTTCATCTGCGAAAAGCAAACCAGAATGCGTTTTCACTATTCATGAAGACAATTTTTCGCGTCCATTAAATCAAATATTTCTGTGGGTCTTAGAATAATTCCAGTACCCACTAAAATGATTTTGGATTCGTTCTAAAACAATTTCAGATTAGTGAATTTCATCTGCGAAAAACAACCAAAGCGGTACCGGCAGCTCCGAAACATTTTTGGTTTTTATTTCTGAAAATTCCAAAAAGTTTCCAGAATGATTCTGGCACCCTCCAAGACTTATCATACATGTGCCGAAACCATTTTGACTTAATGGCATACCCCAAAACAACTTTTTCGGTTTCACCAGAACTCATCCGGTGACCTCTCTTTTCAGAACTTTTCTGATGTCTCTGAAAAACCTTTTTCGAAAACTTTCTCTCAGACTCCCTGTCTAGTATTCAGCAGATAGATGACCCTTAAGCGTGTGACCCTATAGGTTCGGTGAAGTATAGACATGACCTGGAACCTCTTCCGATCAATGATCAACATCGGAGCCGTGGACACCCATATTGACCCCTATACCCACACGAATGAATATTCGAGTGAACCTCCAGTTGCTGTGAGCTATTCCTGTTGCTCCGCGATATATCACAAACACCCGAGGTGAGATTTATTGCATTCATGTGGATCAACAATTTGTCCACCATGCAAGTTACCTCGTTACCGGTTTTGTTCTCTTTTCTCGTTTTCGTGTTCTGGCATCCCAGTAATCAAATCACAATGTGTCTGTCCAGACGAGGATTGATACCGCTATACCGAGAGGGCCCGAGTATATCTCTCCATCGTCGGAGGAGCAAATCCCAATCTTGAGCTATCTCGTTACTTGCCATACTTTTCCGTGAACCCGTAAGCCGCCGTAATAGCCACCCAGTTACGGATGACATTTAACAAACCCCAAAGTTCACTAAGCAAGTATGAAGGAACTCGATACTCTCATGGTCTAAGGAATTATGCAAACATTAACTTCTCTGTGTTATTAACCATTAACTTGTGACGAATGTATCTCATAACATAACATCAAATTGGGTCGATTCAACACAAGTGTTCTACTAATAATTGTGCCCTCAAAATTGCGGGCATAGTCATGCCCATGATCAGGAAAACAGGATCATCAGGCAATACTTGAGCCAGTCATAGAGGCTTGACTAGGAATACATTTTACCGTTTATTATCCCACACGTGCACATGAGTTTCCCTCCAAGCCTCGTTTTATTTGCAGACTCAAGAATCATTGCAGTTATAGCATGGAACATAAACCTAATTATGAATAGGGAGATAATCAATAACATTTATTATTGCCTCTAGGGCATATCTCCTACAGACTCCCACTTGCACTAGAATCAATATCTAGTCAATGCTACTGCACTTTACACCTATGGCATACTGGTGTAGAAAATGCTTCGCTTGTGGTATAGCCTAATGTCCAACGGATCTACCGACTTTAGCTCCGTGTGTATCTTTGCATATCCTCACGTTTTCACGCTTTCACAAAATTCATATTTTGTGTGGACTTGAATTTTATGTATGTGAATCACAGGTCGAACCTGGATTCCTTAGACTTAGTTATGGAGAAACTACCTGCAGTAGTGTCCCATTGACAAAAGCCATCTTGGAACCATAATTAGTTCATGAATGAACTATATGATTCAACATCTTGTTTGTTGCTTCTAAAGCGTCAACATACTTAGTCATTTGTTATAGAATTCACCACAGTATCCTGTTGGGAACAATTTCCAACTACAACGCCACCATATTGTGTATCACACAAAACCCTTAACTTAAATCGAAAATCTCATGGAGAAAAGATGAAGACTGTATCGATGTAACATTTTACAACGAACTCTTCATGATCCCTGCTTGCGAGAAAACATATCATCGGTACTTACTCTAGTACTCAATGACATCTTTCACTGTTGTCCCACGATCAAGATTACTTTGATCACTTTAGTATCCATACTCGCAACACCTTGGGAGTATCGGACATATCTGGTTGTTTTACATACCATGGAATACATGATTAACCCAAACACAAAAGTGTGTGGAATCTACATCATGTATTTTGCTCATGAGTGTTTTGGGACACCGAGTCTTGCAAAAAACTCTTCCATGTGACTCCATAAGAATCACTCCTTGGCGGTTTTAAATGCTAAAGGTTTTAGCACCTTGTCAATATGTATTCATTGCTTAGCCCTATTAGGTAAATCTATCTCCATAGATCATTATGCCTAATATTGAGGCTATTTAGCCTAAGCACTTCATCAAAAAACTATTTTCAAATGAAGTCCTAATTCATGTCAAGAAATTTATTTCCAATTAACAATGTGTCAAGCACACAAGGTTTTTAGAAATATTATTACGCTCCCACTTACTTTCTTCAATTACAAGCATCTTCGTTACCCATTGATGAAGTCAAACCCCTTTGACCATTTCATCAAATCACGAAGATTCCAACTCCATTTTGCTCTCTTCTGTCCATCGTTGGCACTCCAAAGTTTGCACCCTTACTAGCATCCTTTGGATAGACAAAATGCCTTGGACTATAACACATGCATGTCCTTGGTTTCATTTCCATCAGATGGAAATCCTATTTTCATCCATGTTTCATATCTCATGATTGAAATATGTATTAATTGCTAGTTCAACCCGAACCGACTTTAAGCATCGCTGCGATGAAAACAACCTCATCGTAGTCAACTCTTGAACTTGTCATTTCAACAAGTCGAGCTTTATGGATAATTTTTTTTATCCGTATCAGTTTTAAGTTCCATAAATATTCATTAGACTCTAAGTCTTCCAAAAGGTGTATCAAGGTTTTAATCTTGAATCACTTATATGGAAACTAACTCGGGTTGTATTGGCATTTAGCCGATTCGAGTCGGGGCCCATCAACGCTTCCTTGTGTATCGTAGGTATAATGTTGTCTAACAACAATATCTCGTTCTTGCGCACCTCGAGAGGTTTGCACGAGCCTTGCCTACGTGGTTCACCGCAAGTTCATTGAAGTTCATACATTTTATTGTAGAGACTTCCGTATCAGTCGTAGTAGGAAACTCTGGAATTACTTCCAAGGTCTCTTTCCTTTGATCTGATGACGAAGATATTGTTTATCTCGCCGAGTTGCACTATTCTCCCACTCATATTTTTGAAAGAACCATTCTCTTTAAAAGCACACCGTTTCGCGGCAAAACTATTTGCCTCGGTATAGTGAGGGAGGAATACCCAACATTTTGGTATAACCTACAAAGTAGCACTTGTCTGATTTGGAATAGGTTTGTAACCTTTTACACAAGCCCCACATTCCAAATGTTAAGAAAAGATATAACATGGTCGGGCGTACCATACCATGGCTTCATTTCAACAGACCCGATGTAGCTCTTTTCAGTGTAAAAGCATGATCTCTAAAGCATCACTTTAAAAGGGATAATGGCAAATTTATTTATGTCATCTTTGACCTTACCATGTCATAAATGGTTAGATTACATCTCCACGGACTTTCCACTTGTAGTGGTGTTCTGGGAGGTGCAAGTTATGAAACCCCTTTCACAACTCATCAGACATTCACTAAACATGTAACTTAAATATTCCTTTGTGCAATCAAATTGCAGAAACATAGTTTTCCTGTTACAATAACTTCTACTTCATTTTTGAAAACCTTTCGAATGATTTCAAAAGATCCAGACTTACGTCTCATTAAGTTAATATCCATATATCTACTTGAGTCATTTCTGAAGATGAATAAATCCACCACTAACAACACTTATCGGACTACACACATCAAATGTATGGTCACTAATAAGTTTGTTGTTCGTTCCTTATGGCCTGTGAACGGTATTTTAGTCACTTCACTTTTCGGAGGAAAGTTGCAAGTGTCAGATGATTCAAAATCAAAAAGACTTCAAAATCCATCATAATGGAATTTTCCATGCGGGTTTCTCCAATGTGACCAAATGTAGTGCCACACTTGTGTGGTATTCTTTTAGTCTTGCAACATTTAGCGTCAGTGTTATGGATGTATCATATTACCATCAATATTCATAACATACATCCCATCTTGTATGGAAGCATGGCCCTTCATGTTATTCATCTTGTATGACACTCTAAAATGAATTATGAAAGTAAACCCAGAGTTATTGTATTATTATCAATATTCATAACATACATCTCATTCATAATGAAAGTATGGCCCTTGTGTTATTCATAACATCGAACATAAAAAGTCCTCTTATGAACAACCTTCTTGCAAGATACCTTATGAAATGGGCTAGAGTTTGTAAAACTCTAAATGAATTATGAAAATAAATACAGACGACAATACACCGATGGAAGGTATAGTAACATTTACTATGTTCCCTGGGTATACCTTAACCTCCTTTCTGGCTAGTTTTTTTAGGCCATAGTAGCTCTTACATTGATTCGCAACAGAATGCAATCGAGCGGGTATCTTTGTGATTAACTCACAATACCCAAGAATTAGTGATTAACATGTTTAACCATAATTCCCAAGAACTATATCTTTGACCAGCCTACTATACATCAAAAACTTGTATGACATTCATACATGAGCTGGATATTCCAGTCATCTTTCTTTCTGCCTTTATACTTCTAACAGTTTAAATTTTAGTGGCAAAAGAAGCACCCAACTTAAGAGTGGCGTTAGCCCCGGACTTCCTAGGTGTGTAAGTCATACTAACACCCTTTGGACACTTCCTTTCTCTTTAAGTTGTTATTTTATTCACCTTTCATTATATGACAGGCGTTCTTCTGGATCCCTTTCCCAATAGTTAAATGCATAGTAAACACATTTACTAATACTTGCAAACAAACATTTCTTTGTTTGTATCTGAAAATAATTTTCAGTTCCCTGAATAGCATATAACTATCCCAACTTTCGAAGTTTGGGTTTCATGGAAGCAAACATATTCCACTTGACCGTAACAGAATTCTAGCTTTTGGATCAAAGGACGAGAGTCACATGATCCATAGCATTAGCGGGAGGATACGGAAAGCATGCGATAGGACAAAGTCCTTCTCGGCACTTTTGAGGACAATCCTCATATTACGTTACCAATCGTAAAGTTTTAACCAGATATTTAACAGCTATTCAATTTTAACAGGGAAAGTGGAATCGTGAGCCATTATTCTACAACTATTTTGCAAGAAACACTTAGACAGTGTTCATAATTAATTGCACTGAGATTTAAACATGTTAATTCAACAGTGCACTCCCACTCAAATCAATTTCTCTCGTAATTAATTTTGAGTGATACAAGATCCAGACTTCAATTCATCGCCATAGAATCATCATCTCATAACAAGAATTTTAATCGGTAGGCCAACTTGCCGATCACATCTCTATGTGACTCTTGCTCATCTTTCGATGCGTGTGTTAGAGCTCGGGGCGATCCTGCCATGAACATCAAGACAACCAAGTGATCTTGCTGCAGTGCGACCTCACCCGCCTCACACTTCTCTAATCGTTCATACCCATGCATCCATGGCGCACCCCGAAAAGATAGGTGTCGTGACGGTGCTACACTTGGGAGAACACTAACTACTTGATATTTTAGTGAGAGATCACCCTAATAAAAAGCGACTACCGCGCAATCAAGAAGGGTGCATCATAAGGGATAAACATCTCAGGCAATTCATAATAGCATGATATGGTATAGCCCTTTCTGACGGAGAAGTCTTTCATTTCTTCGTCTTCGGCATTCGCGTCGGTGTTCACCTTCGCGAAGATTGCCACCACCTTGTCGATGCACCAGATAATATTGCTATCTCTATAGCTAATAAAATAAGTGCATTACTTAAGGTTTTGACTTAAACCGCATCACATGCACATCCTGCAAAACCAAGTTAGACGCCTCTAATCGGTTTATGCAAAATTTTATTTTACGTGGCTTCTAAGGTTTTGACTTAAACCGCAACTACCAACGTTTTATCATCAAGTATGATTATTCAAGTTGCTAGATTAACATCTCGGGGTATATGAAACACGAGATAATTAAATCTCGAGCCCCATACTAAACTTCATCATACGCATGACCCCCGTGCAGATCATATCTGCAATGCCCTTTCATCCGTGAATTTCATCTTTCTTTTGACTACGGCAAAACCCAAAGAACTGATAGCACTTCCATGATCAATCAGGATCACGGATTGCCAGAACTTTGTCAAATTCCACCATGCTGTCTCGAGATTGAGCAAGCACAAATTCTAGGGAAGCAACAAGAACGTCGGGTAACAGATTTCATCATCACCCGCATAAATAATTTTCAGCAATAGATCTCATCTACTACCTAATTATATTATGCAATACCCATACATCTCCATGTATTCTAGATCGAAACCTGCATCTACGCATAGCACGGCTCTTGATGCCACCGCAGGTAACGCAGCAGAAAAGCAAAAAATTCCGACCCACGCACCAGCCGGGACCACTATGGAGATTGCATACATGGTTTGATCTTTTTCGTTACCGACTAAATGGCGCGGAAGTAGAGTCGATGACGAACGGCGGTGCAGATCCCCATAACTAGGATTTACAACCTCCCAACCGCGAGGATGTATACCCTCATCCGCCCCACGGACAGCCCTCTGGGAGGCGGTCAGACAGTCCCTCGGACGGTGTCGCAGACAGCCCTTCGGGAGGACCCTCAAAACTCGGACGGTCACTCGGACAGCCCTTCGGGAGGATTCACAGAACTCGGACCGTCACTTGGACAGCCCTTCGGGAGGCAGTCTCAAAACAGCCCCTCGGGCAAAAGGATCGAAACTACGACCTCTCTACGTGGTTGCACACATACGGTGTCATCTATCCGGCAGGGCTTCGCCGTCCAGAACTAGTTCCTGCCGAAACCCAGACAGCCTTACGGCTCTACGAAACTCTTTTCGTGGGAGGGAGGGAAGAAGCCAGATAATGCATGGCATGTGTATGAGAGCAAGGGATGATCCTTTAGGCAGCCCCCCTCCACCCCTATTTATAGGCCAAGCCCAAGGGTGGCTTCTCCATGAAGCCAAGGGGGGAAATACCAAAAAGGCCCTCAAGGTGGCTTCTCCAAGAAGCCAAGCAAAAAGCACTTTCACTATTCATGACGACATTTTTCAGCGTCCGTTCGAACCGAAAATATTTATGTGGGCTCAGAACATTTCCAGTACCCACTAAAATAATTTTTAATGCGTTCCGAAACAATTTCGGTTTAGTGATTTTCATCTGTGAAAAGCAAACAAGAATGTGTTTTCACTATTCATGAAGACAATTTTTCACGTCCATTAAATCCAAAAATATTTCTGTGGGTCTTAGAATAATTCCAGTACCCACTAAAATGATTTTGGATTTGTTCTGAAACAATTTCAGATTAGTGAATTTCATTTGCGAAAACAACCAAAGCAGTACCGGCAGCTCCGAAACATTTTTGGTTTTTATTTTTGAAAATTCCAAATAGTTTCCAGAATGATTCTGGCACCCTCCAAGAATTATCAGGCATGTGCCGAAACCATTTTGACTTAATGGCATACCACGAAACAACTTTTTCGGTTTCACCAGAACTCATCTGGTGACCTCTCTTTTCAGAACTTTTCTGATGTCTCCGAAAAACCTTTTCCGAAAACTTTCTCTCAGACTCCCTGTCTAGTATTCAGCAGATAGATGACCCTTAAGCGTGTGACCCTATTGGTTCGGTGAAGTATAGACATGACCTGGAACCTCTTAGATCAATGATCAACATCGGAGCCGTGGACACCCATATTGACCCCTATACCCACACGAATGAATATTCGAGTGAACCTCCAGTTGCCATGAGCTATTCCTGTTGCTTCGCGATATGTCACAAACACCCGAGGTGAGATTTATTGCATTCATGTGGATCAACAATTTGTCCACCATGCAAGTTACCTCGTTACCGGTTTTGTTCTCTTTTCTCGTTTCCGTGTTCCGGCATCCCAGTGATCAAATCACAATGTGTCTGGCCAGACGATGATGGATACCGCTACACCGAGAGGGCCCGAGTATATCTCTCCATCGTTGGAGGAGAAAATTCCAATCTTGAGTTATCTCGTTACTTGCCATACTTTTCCGTGAACCCGTAAGCCGCCATAATAGCCTCCCAGTTATGGATGACGTTTAACAAACCCCAAAGTTCACGAAGCAAGTATGAAGGAACTTGATACTCTCATGGTCTAAGGAATGATGCAAACATTAACTTCTCTGTGTTATTAACCATTAACTTGTGACGAATATATCTCATAGCATAACATCATATTGGGTCGATTCAACACAAGTGTTCTACTAATAATTGTGCCCTCAAAATTTCCGGCATAGTCATGCCCATGATCAGGAAAACAGGATCATCATGCAATACTTGAGCCAGTCATAGAGGCTTGACTAGGAATACGTTTTACCGTTTATTATCCCACACGTGCACATGAGTTTCCCTCCAAGCCTCGTTTTATTTGCAGAACGAGAATCATTGCAGTTATAGCATGGAACATAAACCTAATTATGAATAGGGAGATAATCAATGACATTTATTATTGCCTCTAGGGCATATCTCCTACAGAGGCGGGAGTAAAATGTCGGGGCTACTGAAAATTTGAATCAAGGGACTGTGTAACATCCCAAATTTTCAATTTGGAATGTTATACATTAGGTCATCATGCATATCATATTTTCTCGCATTTTTCCGACCCTAGAAATTTCACGCAACTCAAGGACCCTCGGAGAGAGTTGGAAGTTTCATTATTTTCATATTTGGGATTTTCCAAATCTTGAAAATAGGATCATTGGATTTATTTAAATTATCTTCATAACATTTTCCTATAAAAATCTCAAGAGAGGGAATAATATGACTTTCCCAAGCAATTAGGAAAAATGAAGGTATTATAAATAAACCAAATTTGGTTTTGGAAGATTTATTTTGCTTAGGCAAAAATGAGCATTTTAAAAATTTTATGCATGTATATTGTTTTTAAAGTTCATTTTGTTCGACTCATTTTTAGGAGTCGGGGAAAATTTGTTTTAATTAATTTGGAGTTCGTTTGATATTTATTTTATTTGTTTTGTTTTAATTTTATTAAAAAATTCGCCCCCCTGGACCGAGGCCCGGCCCAAGCCAGCCAGGGCCCAGGCCCAGCGCCTGCCCACCGCCTCCTCCCTCGCGCAGCCGCCGCTTGAGCGGAAACCCCGCCGCCACAAGACGCCTCGCCCGCCCGAGTCTGCCGGGACCCGGCTCCCCTTGACCCCTCCCAAGCCACCGCCCCCCCCTCGCCTTTATAACCCCCCTCGGCCTCTCTCTCACCCCCACCGAGCCGACCGCCACCCGCCCGGCCTTGAAGCCCGCCCGGCCGCCGACCGCCGTGGACCCGCCGCCCTCGGCCTTGAACCCGCCGCCCTCTCCCCGAGCCCCGGAGAGCCCGCCGGCGATCGCCGGAGGTAGCCGACCGCCGCCCCGCACCCGATTCGGTTTATTCCCCTCGAACCGGTCCGGTTTTTTTTTAAAAAAAAATGTGTTCGGTTTTTTTTTTAAAACCTAGATTGGTTTTATTTTCTTTCGGTTTTCTTATTTAACGGACGTTCACCGAACCGTTCGTTTCGATGAACGCGTTCGTTAGATTAGATTACATTATGACGCTCACTTTTTAACCCGTTCATCGTTTTCTTTTTAATCGGATTTAATCCGTTATTTTCGATTTGATTTGGATCCGATTTTCAAAACTGTTTTATTTCTCGCTCGTTTATCGGAATCGGGTGATTCAAGCGCCTGGAGTTTAAATAACGAAACCGCCGTTCGACTACCCTACTTTCACAGAGTTTTGCTACTGTGAAATTTTGACCTATTTTCAGATTGCTAAACCGAGTCGTTATCACTCCAGTTTCGACATTAAATTCGTTATTTTATTAGATTATTTTTCCACCAGGGTTCTTAATTTGAACAATATGTTTAGATATTTTATCCGAGATTTCCCTGTGCATTAGATGAGTACTTATTGTATGCTTGTTGTTTGTCTGCGTTAGATCACCCGAGTGCGCCGCTTGTTATTTGAATCTCTAGGACTCATGGATCATCGGCAAGGCAAGTAACACTTTGATCATACCTTTTCTACTACCCGGTTTTATTGCATTAGATCAAACCCTCAAACACTTGCATGATTAGGATCTAATCAAATTGTGGAATGGGAAGTAGATTGAGGTAGTACCTATTACTGTTTTACTTATGAAACCTTGGGAGTTACTTCTACGTTTGCTTGATTATGCCATGCTATGCTAGTAGGCGTGGATTGGGTGAGTGAATATCCATGACAGATGTGAGATTGTTAATTAATGGTTTATCTAAGGTGGCAACCTAAACACACATCTGGGTGGATTGAGGCACTGGTTTCTATCGAGATTTGCTGTATTTCTTGGACCGCCACCCGGGCTCTAAGGGATCATAAGATTATTCAAGCTGAAACTTACGTGTGCAGCCACAAGCCAATTATGGGCTCTGGCATAGTTGACTAAGTTGTGCGAACTCTTACGGGTAGGCTAGCTGATGTAGGGGATGTAGGTAGAGTACGGTCTACCCACATGTAAGGTGCTAAGCGCTTACGAAAGACTATGTCTCGGTCATCCGTTTCTCAAACACCATGCGGTCACGAGAACCAAGCGGAGGCGATCGAGTCTTGTGGGGAAAAGTCATAAACCTCTGCAGTGTATAAATTAATCATGATTAGCCGTGTCCCGGTTATGGACAATTTGAGTATCCGGTACTTGATTATCATGTGAATCTCAACATGTTACTTCTAAAATAAATGTATTGGGTTTTTAATGAGTACTTTTTAATTGGGATTGAGGATCTCATCAACCATCTTCAATGTTTAACAACCACCATGATAGTTAAATAAAATTATTCCTTTGATGTAGGGAAAAATCAGCTTTATGCAAAAATGTAACCGTAGAGCCTTACCACCAGCCAAATATGCATGTAGTATAGGCTTATTCATTCATTGCTCTTTCGTGTTACATTGCGGCATATTCCATGTCTTGACCCGTTTTTGGCTGCAACTTTTCACGTTGCAGACTTTTCGAATGACAGTAAGGTGTTAGGTCGTGGTTCTATACTCAGTGATGCCGTTGGAGTTGATGGACTCACTCGTTTTCCAAGCCTTCCGCTGTTATTATTAGATGGCCTTAAGCCATATTATTGTATTCAGTTCCCTTGTGGACAACGATGTAATAAGTGTGTGATTGCTACTCTGCTATAAATCCTTGAAATCTTGTCTTTGTGTCGGCATTCTTGATCGAGGATGACAACGAGCACGAGCGCTAGATCCATTCGGTGCAGTCGCTGACAGAGAATGGTTTGAGCACACTAATGTAGGACACGACCACTAAGATAAAGCCATAGATCACTACTCTCTTCTCATTTCTAACTCCTCATCTTTTCTACTCTCTTTAGGATGACGGACGCGAAGATCAAGTACACCCAACCAGATGAAGGCACACCATTTGGATTTCACTTGAAGGAAGTTACCAAGTACCTGAACATTGGATTACCAAGCTTCACGGGACTTTCAACGCCACTCTGCCTTAAGAGGAGCTGGAAGATTCATGCTCACGTTCGGGAAGGACATTCGCCCCAATCACCAAGCCTATAGATAGTGTTTTGATTGCACCCACTTGGAGTCTGGGAAAGAGCATGGCAGCTCACATCACCATGGGACGCATTGGAGAAGTTTATCAAGAAGACCTCAAGGACACCATCTACCAGATTTGCGGACGCCGAGATGACAACTGGGAAGTCGTCAACACTAAGAAGGATAGATCCATTGCAGCATTTATCCAGGAGTTAAATCAGCACATTCGCCGCCAGGAGAATCAAATGTGCAATGACATGTTGGAGTTACAGAAGACAAAGGGAAGGATCATCGAGCTTGAAGAAGAACTAAAGACAACTCGCAAGGACTATATGGACGAGATCGTAGCTCTAGCAAAACACAATAACGATCTTAAGTACGAGATCGAAGAACTCAAGAAGAAGTTGGCGCTCAGGAATGGAGACCAGTATGTCGGTTGCCCAAGCGACTACATCAACATCGATGACACCGATTCGGATCCAAGTGAACCCGACTTTGAAGACGAAGCTGGAGCAGACATTATGGAGTCTTCCACCGGTTCAAATTAGTCGAAGTCCCCACATATTAGTAGTATTCCTCCATGTAAACCTTTATAGTACACGCACTTTTGCGATAGTTAAATCGTTGTAAGCCCTTGTTTGATTGAATGAAGTGATTTTGTGTGCATTTGCTCATGTGCATTTGGGTAGTGATTCCCCTTAGACCTCATTCTATTCTACTTTCTCTTCTTTTCTAAACCCATCAGATGCCTTAGACGCGACCCGGATTTGTTTTCCGCCGAGAGATCACCCAATTGATCCAGCAGCAGAATACCCTGATCCAAACATTGGTGCGAACAACAACAACAACAACAACAACCACCGCCACCACCACCACTGCGGATCATCCGACTCGTTTCCTTAGACTGAACCGCGGTGTATTCCAAAGAGCACCGAGCCGATTGTAGCAGATGGTGGCTCCGCAAGATAGGAAGGGAGCTGACCGCTGCGGGATGCACGGATGGAGAAAAGAGTGAAGTTTGCAGCGCATCAGCTTGAAGGACCCTTGGCGGCATGGTGGGAGAATTTCACGACCACTTACCCGTGAACACGTCACATGGGATCGGTTTGACAAGCTTTTCGCACAGCCCATGTTTCAGCGGGAGCTATGGCCATGAAGAAGCGTGAGTTCGCAACTTACGCCAAGGAGGAAGGACTGTTGGCGAAGACATGGATGACTTTAGTAAACTAGCACGTTATGCCCCGGATAGCGTTGCTACAGATGCTGACTAAACAGGAGAAGTTTCTAGAAGGACTGAATGATGAGTTGAGCATGCCGTTGATGGTAGCAAGTTTCAATAACTACCAGGAGTTAGTAGACCGAGCCCTCATGATTGAAGGAAAGCAGACAAATTGAGAACTGCAAGCGGAAGTATGGACAAGGGAAGTATAACTCGGAGCCCAATGAAGCCTCGTTATACCCCTAAATCAGGAATTCAGTTTCAGCATACCCATGGAGGAAGTAATTCGCATAACCATAATGGCACCAAGAATGGGAACGGGAATGGAGGAAGCAACGGACAGAATCGCACCAACCCGTCAACACCATCCAAAGTAGACCTGAGTCACATTACTTGCTTTAAGTGCCGCAAGGCGGGCACTATGCAAATGTATCGAGAAGGCGAATGGAAATGGCAATGGAAGCTACTGGAAAGAAGCCCAACCCTTTCAACAGGGGACGGTGAACCACATTGATGTGGAGGAGGTTGAAGATCAGCCCGATGCGATGTCGGTAAGTTTTGGTTAAGTCATTTACAGCGGTTGTTCTTTTAAATCTTGGAGCATCGCATTCATACATATCAAGGGATTTGTGGATAAGTACAAGTTACCAACCCAAGCCCTTAGGTCACCCATGCTAGTAACCTCACGGGGCGAGTACATGGCTAGTAAATGGTGTGATCGACTGCCACCAAGGATTGGACACTATGTTTTCCCCTCAGACCTAATAGTTCTGGAATCCCAAGGATTGGATGTGATATTAGGTATGGATTGGTTATCAAAGTATGGAGGAAACATAGATTGTACCGCAAGGTCAATTTTGCTCACCACACCTGAAGGAAGAAGGATTAAGTATGTATCACGGCACGAGCCGAGGAGAGCACAAGTTAATTGCTTATCAGGAGTGGTACAGGAAGAAGTACCGATGGTGAAGGATTTTCTGATGTATTTAGGAAGAGTTGCCGGGAATGCCACCGGATAGAGACATTGAGTTTTTGATCGAGCTGTTGCGAGAACAGGCCCGATATCGAAGCGACCGTACAGGATGCCCGCAAAGGATTTGGCAGAAATTAAGAAACAGATTAAGGAACTATTGGATAAAGGTTTTATTCGCCCAAGTTCTTCACCTTGGGGATCACCCGTTTTGCTAGTGGAGAAGAAGGATGGATCGTTAAGAATGGTTGTTGATTACCGTGGATTAAATGAAGTAACAATCAAGAACAAGTACCCACTACCTATGATAAATGACCTGTTTGATCGCTTGCAAGGAGCCAAGGTGTTTTCCAAGATCGACTTGCGATCGAGGTACCATCGATTGAAGATTCGGGAGCAGGACATACCCAAGACAGCATTTACCACGAGATATGGACTATACGAGTATACCGTTATGTCATCTGGACTGACTAACGCGCCGGCCTATTTCATGAACCTGATGAACAAAGTGTTTATGGAGTTTTTGGATAAGTTCGTCGTGGTGTTCATTGATGACATTTTGATTCGAAGAATGAAGAGGAACACAAGGAACATTTGCGATTGGTTTTGGAGAAACTGAGGGAACACCAATTGTATGCCAAATTCAGCAAATGTGAGTTTTGGCTAAAGGAAGTTGGATTTCTCGGACATGTTATATCCGGAGAAGGGATAGCAGTTGACCCCACGAAAGTTGAGACCGTAACCAAATGGGAAGCCCCAACGACCGTTGGAGAGATTCGGAGTTTCCTTGGACTCGCAGGATACTACCGAAGATTCATTGAGAATTTCTCAAGGATTGCAAAGCCTATGACTGAATTGTTGAAGAAGGAAAATAAATTAATATGGATTTGAGGACTGTGAGGCAAGTTTTCAGGAGTTGAAGAAAAGATTGGTTACCTCACGGTTTGATCTTGCCAGATCAAACTAAGGATTTTGAGGTGTATTGCGGCGCTTCACGTCGAGGACTTGGAGCGATGCTTATGCAGGAAGGAAGAGTTGTTTACGTATGCTTCACGACAACTTAAGCCCCATGAGTTGAATTATGCCACTCATGATTTGGAGTTAGCAACCGTTGTGCACGCCTTGAAGGCGTGGAGACATTTTCTCATTGGAAATCATTGTGAAGTATATCACGGATCACAAGAGTTTGAAATACATCTTCACACGGAAGGAATTGAATCTCGAGACGGAGGAGATGGTTAGAGCTAATCAAGGATTATGATATGAGATTGCATTATCACCCGGAAAGGCTAATGTCGTAGGCGGCGCATTGAGCCGTAAGAGCCACGTCAATTCCCTAATGATGGGAGGAATACCCAATGAGTTAGGCGAGGACCTTGAGAGCTATGTTTGGAAATAGTTCCGAGAGGCTATGTAGCAGCATTGGAGATTGAGTCGACAGCGATGGACAAAATCGAGAGAAGCCCAAAAGGCGGATAAGGAAGTTGCCACTATAAAGGAGAAAATGAGCAAAGGAAAAGCTAAAGGATTTCGTGAGGATGAACACGATACCTTATGGTTTGAAGACCGTGTTTATGTGCCCAATGACCCGTAGATCGGGAAGTTGATTTTACAAGAAGCCCATGATTCACCCTATTCGATTCACCCAGGAAATACCAAGATGTATTTGGACTTGAAGAATATTTTCTGGTGGACCGGAATGAAGAAGGATATTGCAGAGTATGTAGCAGTTTGTGACGTATGTCAGAAAGTAAAGGCAGAACATCAGAAGCCAGCAGGATTGTTACAACCATTGCCGATACCCGAATGGAAGTGGGATAAATTAGGCATGGATTTCATCACAGGTTTGCCAAAGACCCGTTCAGGATATGACTCGATTTGGGTCATAGTCGACCGTTTGACCAAGGTAGCCCATTTCATTCGATCAAGACTACCTATAGCGGTGCTAAGTTGGCAAAGATATACATGACCAGAATTGTATGCTTACACGGAGTTCCGAGGAGCATTGTATCGAACAGAGGAACCCAATTTACTTGAAATTTTGGAACCGGTTGCACGAAACATTGGGAACCCGATTGGAATTGATCTGACTTTCCACCCACAGACCGATGGATGCACCGAGAGAGTCAATCAGATTTTGGAGGACATCTTTGAGAGCTTGTGCACTAGATTATGGATCTAGTTGGGATGATAATTTGCCGTATGCAGAATTTTCCTACAACAACGATTACCAAACCAGTTTGAAGATGGCACCTTTCAAGCTTTGTATGGAAGAAGGTGCAGGACACCGTTGTCATGGGACGAAACCGGAGATCGTCGATTGTTCGGACCAGATTTGATTAAGGAGTGCGAGCAGAAAGTTAAGTTGATTCGAGAGCGAGCTCAAGGTAGCCCAGTCCGGACAAAAGAGCTATGCCGATTCAAAGCGCCAGCGATTGAGTATGAAGTTGGAGACAGTATATCTCGAGTATCCCGCTTGAGGAGTTAAGCGTTTTGGAGTTAAAGGAAAGTTAGCACCCGTTTCGTTGGACCGTATAAGATTTTGCAACGCATGGGAGAAGTTGCTTATAAGTTGGAATTGCGGAAGGACTGTCAGGGAGTTCATGATGTATTCCATGTTTCTCGATTGAAGAAATGTCACCCGAGATAAGCGAGAGGTACCGTTAAGAGACCGCAGTACCATTGGAAGCAATTCGGTTGAAGGATGACTTGACATATGAGGAAAAACCTGTTAAAATTCTCGATTATGCGTGAGTTACCCATGACAAGGTTATCAAGTTTTGCAAAGTTCGATTGGAGCCACCACTGCGAGGATGAAGCCACACAGGAAAGAGAGGAAGTTTTGCTCAAGGACCACCCTCACCTATTTTCTAGCCAACCCGAATCTCGAGGGCGAGATTCATCTTAAGGGGGTAGGTTTGTAACATCCCAAATTTTCAATTTGGAATGTTATACATTAGGTCATCATGCATATCATATTTTCTCGCATTTTTCCGACCCTAGAAATTTCACGCAACTCAAGGACCCTCGGAGAGAGTTGGAAGTTTCATTATTTTCATATTTGGGATTTTCCAAATCTTGAAAATAGGATCATTGGATTTATTTAAATTATCTTCATAACATTTTCCTATAAAAATCTCAAGAGAGGGAATAATATGACTTTCCCAAGCAATTAGGAAAAATGAAGGTATTATAAATAAACCAAATTTGGTTTTGGAAGATTTATTTTGCTTAGGCAAAAATGAGCATTTTAAAAAATTTATGCATGTATATTGTTTTTAAAGTTCATTTTGTTCGACTCATTTTAGGAGTCGGGAAAATTTGTTTTAATTAATTTGGAGTTCATTTGATATTTATTTTATTTGTTTTGTTTTAATTTTATTTAAAAAAATTCGCGCCCCCTGGACTGAGGCCCAGGCCGGCCCAAGCCAGCCGGGCCCAGGCCCGGCCTCCCACCCCGCCCGCCTCCTCCCTCATGGCCCGCGCCCGGCGGAGAGCCCACTCACCGCCACGCCTCGCCCGCCCGAGTCCTGCCGGACCCGGCTCCCCCTTGACCCCCTCCCAAGCCACCGCCCCCCTCGCCTTTATAACCCCCCTCGGCCTCTCTCTCACCCCCACCATGGAGCCGACCGCCACCCGCCCGGAAGCCCGCTTGCCCGCCGTGGGCGCCGCCGCCCGACGCCGCCCGGCCGCCCGTGGACCCCGCCGCCCTCGGCCTTGAACCCCGCCGCCCTCTCCTCGAGCCCCGGAGAGCCCGCCGGCGATCGCCGGAGGTAGCCGACCGCCGCCCCGCGCCCGATTCGGTTTATTCCCCTCGAACCGGTCCGGTTTTTTTTAAAAAAAAAAATGTGTTCGGTTTTTTTTAAAAACCTAGATTGGTTTTATTTTCTTTCGGTTTTCTTATTTAACGGACGTTCACCGAACCGTTCGTTTCGATGAACGCGTTCGTTAGATTCGTTCTGTTAACGAACGCTCACTTTTTAACCCGTTCGTCGTTTTTCTTTTTAATCGGATTTAATCCGTTATTTTCCGATTTGATTTCAGATCCGATTTTCAAAACTGTTTTATTTCTCGCTCGTTTATCGGAATCAGGTGATTCTAGCGCCTGGAGTTTCGTAACGAAACCGCCGTTCCGACTACCCTACTTTCACAGAGTTTTGCTACTGTGAAATTTTGACCTATTTTCAGATTGCTAAACCGAGTCGTTCTCTCTCGAGTTTCGACTTTCGATGCTTTATTTGATTCGATTCTTTTTGCCACGGGGTTCTTAAGTTGAACTATCTGGTTAGATCTTTTATCCGATATTTCCTGTGCATTAGATGAGTACTTATTGTATGCTTGTTGTTTGTCTGCGTTAGATCACCCGAGTGCGCCGCTTGTTATTTGAATCTCTAGGACTCGCGGATCATCGACAAGGCAAGTAACACTTTGATCATACCTTTTCTACTACCCAGTTTTATTGCATTAGATCAAACCCTCAAACACTTGCATGATTAGGATCTAATCAAATTGTGGGATGGGAAGTAGATTGAGGTAGTACCTATTACTGTTTTACTTATGAAACCTTGGGAGTTACTTCTCGTTTGCTTGATTATGCCATGCTATGCTAGTAGGCGTGGATTGGGTGAGTGAATATCCATGACAGATGTGAGATTGTTAATTAATGGTTTATCTAAGGTGGCAACCTAAACACACATCTGGGTGGATTGAGGCACTGGTTTCTATCGAGATTTGCTGTATTTCTTGGGACCGCCACCAGGGCTCTAAGGGATCATAAGATTATTCAAACTAGAAACTTACGTGTGCAGCCACAAGCCAATTATGGGCTCTGGCATAGTTGACTAAGTTGTGCGAACTCTTACGGGTAGGCTAGCTGATGTAGGGGATGTAGGTTGGTACGGGTCTACCCACATGTAAGGTGCTAGCGCTTACGAAAGACTATGTCTCGGTCATCCGTTTCTCAAACACCATGCGGTCACGAGAACCAAGCGGAGGCGATCGAGTCTTAATGGGGAAAAGTGCGCAAATCTCTGCAGAGTGTATAAACTAATCATGATTAGCCGTGTCCCCGGTTATGGACAATTTGAGTATCCGGTACTTGATTATCATGTGAATCTCAACATGTTACTTCTAAAATAAATGTATTGGGTTTTTAATGAGTACTTTTTAATTGGGATTGAGGATGTCAACCATCTTCAATGTTTAACAACCACCATGATAGTTAAATAAAATTATTCCTTTGATGTAGGGAAAAATCAGCTTTATGCAAAAATGTAACCGTGAGCCTTACCACCAGCCAAATATGCATGTAGTATAGGCTTATTCATTCATTGCTCTTCGTGTTACATTGCGGCATATTCCATGTCTTGACCCGTTTCGGGCTGCAACTTTTCACGTTGCGAGACTTTTGAATGACAGTAAGGTGTTAGGTCGTGGTTCTATACTCGGTGATGCCGTTGGAGTTGATGGACTCACTCGTTTTCCAAGCCTTCATGTTATTATTAGATGGCCTTAAGCCATATTATTGTATTCAGTTCCCTTGTGGACAACGATGTAATAAGTGTGTGATTGCTACTCTGCTATAAATCCTTGAAATCTTGTCTTTGTGTCGGCATTCGATCGAGGATGACAACGAGCAGGCGCTAGATCCATTCGGTCTGGTGACGGTGCATCAAGCGAGCAGGAGTAACAGACGTCGCACACAGTCCGCACATACTAATCGTGTGCTATCAAAAATTAAAACCTTCTAGGCGGTAGATATTTTTGAGATTGCAAGGGATGCAAAGGCGGGAGTTTTGGGGGAGTGAGCTAGTGTGCTTGAAACGCCGGCTGTGGACTGTAGCCGACGCACCTTCTCGCGTAAGCCATAGGCGTACTATACACTGACAGTACTCCAAGATATTTTGTACTACATCTCACATGGTTGGTGATAATAAACTGTGTGGGATCTACCTGATTTGGATTACAAAATGGGGTCACGGCGGCAATGGACGCTGTTTGAATTGCTAGATCTTTTATCCGCAGTGAACATGCAACTATATGTGTGTTGTAAAATAATTGGAATTATTCACGGTTCTTTTGGAAATTTTATACAATAAACTGTTTTTCTAGCCAGTTCACGTGAATATTTTAAAATTAAACTACATGCACATGCTCCGGTGCATACAAATTGGTTGAAAAATCAAATCTATGTCCTTCAGTGCATGCTTAGGTCCCATGGAAGAAATGGGAATGAATTTTTCGGGGTCGTTTGGCCTTTATATACATTAACCGGGTTTTCTAGGCATTTTATGTGCATAATTCAAATTTGAACTACAAGCACATGCTCCAATGCACCAAAGTTGGTTGAAAAATCACATGTGTGTCCTTGGGTGAATTTTTTGGTCCCATGCAGGAGATGGGAATGAATTTCAAACACCAGGGCGCTGTTGATTGTCGGCAAAGCGTTGAGATACTTGGTTTTAAAATTCTAGTAGTAAATCCAAAACTCGTCTAAAATTCATGAAACTTGGCATGCCATGATGGAGCGGCGTCAACATGCCGTGATGAAAATTTTGTCCCATTTGGGGCAGGTTTGGGTATAAGCTTCTCACAAACCAGAGCTTCGCACAACAAGCATGATGTTTTCGATAGGGAACATACCACCTTTTAGGACGGGATGATATCCGTTGCCTCTTATTGCTTTCAAAAAAATTCTAGTGTCAACATAGAACAACAGGAGTGTTGTGTTTAATCTTGGAATATTTCGGGAGTTACATTTTGCCTTTTTATACATTAAGCTGGGTTTTGTAGGCATTTTATGTGCATAATTCAAATTTGAACTACAAGCACATGCTCCAATGCACTAAAGTTGGTTGAAAAATCACATGTGTGTCCTTGGGTGAATTTCTAGGTCCCTTGCAAGAGATTGGAATGAAATTCAAACACTGAGAACCTTTATTGATTCTTGACAAAAGCGTTGAGATTCTTGGTTTTAAATTCTAGTAAATCCAAAACTAAATCTGAAATTCATGAAACTTGGCATGCTATCATGGAGCGGCATTAACATGCCGTGGTAAAAAATTTGTCCCATTTGGGGCAGGTTCGGGTATATGCTTCTCACAAACCAGAGCTTCTCACAACAAGCATGATGGTTTCGATAGGGAACGTCCCACCTTTAGGGACGAAACTATATCCATTGCCTCTTATTGCTTTCAAAAAAAATCTAGAACAACAGGAGTGTTGTTTCAATTTTTAGGATTTTTCGGGGTTCGCTTGGACATTTTTATGCATTAACTGAGTTTTCTAGGCATTTTATGTGCATAATCCAAAATTGAACTACATGCACATGCTCCAGTGCATATAAATTGGTTGAAAAATCACATGTGTGTCCTTGGGTGCATGCTTAGGTCCCATGCAAGAGACGGGGAATGAATTTCAAACACCAGAGCCTTTGTTGATTGCCGGCAAAACATTGAGATACCTGGTTTTTAAATTCTGGTAAATCCAAAACTCGTCCGAAATTCATGAAACTTGGCATGCTATCATGGAGCGGCATCAACATGCAGTGGTGAAAATTTTGTCCCATTTGCGACAGGTTTGGGTATAAGCTTCTCACAAACCAGAGCTTCTCACAACAAGCATGATGGTTTCGATAGGGAACGTACCACCTTTGGGGATGGGACGATATCCGTTGCCTCTTATTGCTTTCAAAAAATTTCTAGTGTCAACATAGAACAACAGGAGTGTTGTGTTTAATCCTGGAATTTTTCGGGGTTCGTTTGGCCTTTTTTATACATTAATTGGGTTTTGTAGGCATTTTATGTGCATATTTCAAATTTGAACTACAAGCAGATGCTCCAATGCACCAAAGTTGGTTGAAAAATCACATGTGTGTCCTAGGCTGAATTTCTAGGTCCCATGCAAGATATTGGAATGAAATTCAAACACCAGGGCACTGTTTATTGCCAGCAAAACGTTGAGATGCCTGGTTTTTAAATTCTAGAAAATACATAACTCGTCTGGAATTCAAGAAACTTGGCACGCTATCATGGAGCGGCATCAACATGCTGTGGTACAATTTTTGTCCCATTTGGGGCATGTTTGGGTATGTGCTTCTCACAAACCGGAGCTTCTCACAACAAGCATGATGGTTTTCGGTAGGGAACGTCGCACCTTTGGGGACGAAACAATATCCATTGCCTCTTATTGCTTTCAATTTTTTTTCTCGTGTCAACATAGAACAACAGGAGCATTGTGTGAATTTTTGTGATTTTTCGGGGTTCGTTTGGACATTTTTATGCATTAACAGAGTTTTCAGTGCATGTATGTGCATAATTAAAATTTGAACTACATACACATGCTCCAGTGCACATAAATTGGTCGAAAAATCAAATATGTGTCCTTGGGTGCATGCTTAGGTCCCATGCAAGAAATGGGATTGAATTTCAAACACCAGACCACCGTTGATTGCCGGCAAAACATTGAGATGACTGGTTTTAAATTCTAGTAAATCCAAAACTAAATGCGCAATTCATGAAACTTGGCATGCTATCATGGAGCGGCATCAACATGCCGTGGTACAAATTTTGTCCCATTTGGGGCAGGTTTGGGTATATGCTTCTCACAAACCGGAGCTTCTCATAACAAGCATGATGGTTTTCGGTAGGGAACGTCCTCTTATGTAAAGGGGCCCCCTTAGAAGTGGGCTCCCTTTACGCACCTTTGGGGACGTAGGACTGATCATCCAGGCTGGAGCGGCCTATGTCAGGACCCATATTGGGACGATAGGGAAGCATAGAAATGTCTGAGGTATAGATACAGTTGCTTCTCATAAATGGTAGTCACATTGTGTCAACAACAGCTGGATCGCCTTCCACCATCATTGGATAGTTTTGTCCAAGGAAGAGCGAGTTTCCTCCAAGACTTTCAATACTGAACCAGGGAGAATGTGTTGGTGCTAGTACACTAGTATCCATTCCGAATACCCTGCAAGGGATGTTGGAATAGGTCCGGAGAGTGCGACTGTGGTGTCAAAACCGGCGGATCTCGGGTAGGGGGTCCCGGACTGTGCGTCTAGGCGGATGGTAACAGGAGACAAGGGACACGATGTTTTTACCCAGGTTCAGGCCCTCTCGATGGAGGTAATACCCTACTCCTGCTTGATTAATATTGATGATATGGGTAGTACAAGAGTAGATCTACCACGAGATCAAGGAGGCTAAACCCTAGAAGCTAGCCTATGGTATGATTGTTGTTCGTACTATTGACTAAATCACTCAGGTTTATTTAGACACCGGATAGGTTATTGTTACACTGAGTAGGTTACAATGGTAGGAGATATACATATCCGTATCGCCAAGCTTGCCTTCCACGCCAAGGAAAGTCCCATCCGGACACGGGACGAAGTCTTCAATCTTGTATCTTCATAGTCTTGGAGTCCGGCCGTGACGATTGTCCGGCTATCCGGACACCCCCTAGTCCGGGACTCCCTCAGTAGCCCCTGAACCAGGCTTCAATGACGATGAGTCCGGCGCGTCAATTGTCTTCGGCATTGCGAGGCGGGTTCCTCCTCCGAATACTTCATAAAAGGTTTTGAACACAAGGATACTGTCCGGCTCTGGAAAACAAGTTCCACATAACACCGTAGAGAGAATAAATTTTGCACAGATCTGCCGACGTATTCTGCGGCGTGACATCACACCACGGCAAGGTCTTTATATGAATCGTTTTTTACTGTTCCCACCTCAACGCGTTTAGCGAGGCGGTTTCCTTGGCACGTCTTATCAAAGCAGATCGTTCCCCCCTTATTCTGGGATTCTCATCAATACGGACGTGGGTAACGCATCCGCGCCATTGATTACGGTGCTTGGGAAATAAGCGAGTTTTACCAGACGGGTGGGGGACGCATAGCTTCGTCCGTCTATATAAGGGGATAAGGATCCACCTTTTCACCTACGCCTTCTTCCTCCTTTGCTTATCCATTTCCGCGCACTCGAGCTCCAGCGCCCAAGTCCACACATCCCACCTCAACCTTTCTCCAATTTCAGGAGCGGGAGGCAGGTGGATGGCCTCCTCCATCACAGAGGGGCACATCGCAAGATTGCGGGAGGCCGGATACTTGTCCGGCAACATCGCGCCTGAGCTTCTGACGAGGGGCAGCTCATTCCGACCCCTGGGCCCCGTGAGAGGGTGGTGTTTCTCCCCCAATTCCTCCGCGTACTAGGTTTTCCTCTTCACCCATTTGTCCGGGGGCTCATGTAGGCCTGGACTTCCACGACCTGGCCCCGAATTTCATCCTCAACATCTCGGCGTGTATAAAGTAGGTGTGCGAAACTTTCCTCTACATCCAGCCCCACTTGACTTATGGCTGAAGATCTTCAACGTCCGGTGAAGGTAGTGGGCGGCCGTCAGCCGAGTCTTGAGGCGCCATGGTCGGCAAGATGGTAAAAGTCCCATGGCTCAAGGCGCCTTCGTGGAGACAATAAAGGGGTGGCAATCGGGGTGGTTCTACATCACCGAGCCCATAACACCAAATGGGTGGCGGCCCCAATTCAGATCTGGCTTCCCCACACGGCTCTCGTCATGGAAAGAGACGGTTCGACGTGGGGAATTCGGACGAGACATCCGGACTTCAAACATGCGTCCGAAACCTGGTGGCCAAGAATCTTAGGCTTGTCGATGTAATCCGGTGATGCTCATCCGCGGATTCTCCCATGCCAACAAAGGGCCTTTAACTTGTGGGAGTTCGATCCGCACGGCACCAAACCTTGAACCGGCTCTTCGACACTACGTACGAAGATGCCTGGAAGGTGCTGTTCAAGGGCGCCGAAGCCCCAGCATCCGCTACCAAAGATCGCGGATACAGCTCGTAGCGTCCAGCCGGCGAGGTAAGTTATTTTACCCTTTACGGGACTCTTTTTTCATAGATTGACTCTACGTGGGATCTAAAACTCCCTAATCTTTGACAGGACTGGTTGAAGACGTCCGGACAGATTAACTGTCCGGCCCCTTTGCCAGAAGACCCAGCGGACGCCCGATTGACGGGGCTGCTGGCTCCGGCGCCATACATGGTGCTGGAGAAGAAGGCCAAGAAGGAGGTCACGGGAACTCGAAGGAGCTCCCGGCCAGTCTTGTCGATTCAAGCGGAATCTTCTCCACGAAGATGAGGAGGAAGAAGAAGAAGCTCCTCCCAGTGAGAGGAGAAGAAAAGGAAGGCCGTCCAGTTGGGGAGGCCGGAGGGTCCAAGAAGGGAAGAACCCTTCCTCCGGACTTCTCCACCAACGTCGACGATGACGAGGAGGACTGGCCTACAAGGGCCAAGCCCCTGGCGAGATCGTAAGTGTCCGGATACCCATGGTTTTTTTATTTCAGAGTGTTCTCTAATGTTGAACAACCGTGCAGCCCGCCCAAGGGCGAGTTTGCCGATTCATCGAGCGGGTCCCTGGGCTCGTCGAAAATGGAGAGTACCTCGCTTCCGACCGCATCCTCGCCTCACGCTGCGGGCGACGCCTTGGCGGGCCCCAAGGGGCTTGGTCAAGAGGAGGTAGCGCAGGAGGTGCCACAAGGCGACCTCCGGACTCCAGTGCTGAGGGGCAAGATCCCGAGGGCTCTAAGCCCGACCCTCGTTCGGACTCCATGCGGAACCATCAGCGGTTCGAAGTCCGGACAGCGGATCCTTCGCATAAGAAGGGTAAGACGCCGGTGTCCTCCGTCCAACCGGAGGCACGGATAGCTTACTGAGGCGCTTAGTGCTTCCATCGAGGAGGAACACCGCACTGTCATGAGTGCGGTGATCCGGACAGTTCAGTCCGCCAAGAGCGGGCTGACCGAAGCCTGTACCAGCCTTCTAACAGGCTTTGAGGTAAGTTTTAGAATATGTAAAAATATAACCCCTGATGCTTAGTTCGGTGTTCGGAAAGAAAAACCGGACTAAGGATCTAAAAAGATATACGCAGGAGTCTAACATAAGTATGTCAATATGGGAATGCAGGTTCTTGCTGCTGACCTCTGCCGCCTTGTTGTGGAGGTCAATGTATTGAAGCGAGAACCTCGAGCTGTCCGAGAAACGAGCTCGGACAAGCCAAGAAGGCGCCGAGGACAAGGAATGTAAGTAATACCTTATTAAAGAAATACCTTATAGAAAAGGTTTTGGTTGCAAAAATAACAGGAATAACTTGGGTATTGCGGGGCCACGAGCAGGTGGCGACCACTGAAGGAAGCGGTGTCCGTGGCCGAAAACAAAGCGGCCGGGCGCACCAGCGAGAGAAGGGGAGGTGCAGCTGGACAAATGCGGAAAGAGCTCCAAGCTCGTGGAAAAACACGAGAGTTTGGGCGTGACTCAAGACTCGAGAGTCCGAGCTCGCCTCGGCTCTTGAGAGTGCCAAAGCTGCTAAGGCCGAGGCCCAAAAAGCCCTCCAAGAAATTGAGTCTTTAAAGAAGATAGCGGCGGGTAAGGCATTCTTTATGCAAAGCAAGCATGTGAAAGTGAATTACCTATTACTTACCCGGATTCGAGCTCTCCAGGAGCATTCGCGGATTTGCCCCGTAGTGCGTATGACGCTGCCGCATTCTACCGCACCCAGGAGGGGAGCTCCACGGAGAAGGTGTTACGGTCTCGATTATCTTTGAGGCCGACCATCAGTGCCCTGGCGACCGGCTGAAGCAGCTGGTCGAGCTCCATAAGGTCGCCGAACAGGCCATGAAGGGCCTTATAAGCGGCGGCTGTGGCCATTGGAGGCCATGCCCGGAGCTACTTCGCTTGGTGCAGCGGTGGTGGATGCTCGTCCGCGGCTTGAAGTCATCAAGCGCTCCGTCTGCATTGAAGGTGTCCATCGGGCCCTTGCCCGTTCTAAAGTGCACTAGGGCAAGCTGGATGCGGAGAGGCTTGTGACGGACGGGCCACCGAAGGGCCATGAGCATCGCACACCCGAAATGTACTATGAGGGCCTCCTGAAGGGTGCCCGCCAAATAGCGGATGAGTGCTCCAGAGATGTAATTCTTGAATAAACTCGCATTTGTTATCTGCGCTGAAAACTTGTTCATATCGCTAAGCAAGGCTTATTAATTTAAAATATTACCTTACATGCAACCGTTTATCAAATTTGAGAGATGGCAAGTCGTTGGCTTGACCCCCATGCCACGGTGGTCTTTGGGGTGTTCGGGATAAACTTGAGCACTCTTGTTCCCATTCTTGGGTCCATCTAGGAGGCGCTCAACACAACGAACAAGGCAACCGGACTTA
Source organism: Aegilops bicornis (assembly GCA_021605145.1). Lineage (NCBI taxonomy): Eukaryota > Viridiplantae > Streptophyta > Magnoliopsida > Poales > Poaceae > Aegilops > Aegilops bicornis. The sequence continues at coordinate 480,733,777 of CM038672.1, read as the reverse complement.
TAATGCTTGAACACTCTCACTTAGCCATAGAATTCTATAATTTTAAATTTAGTGAAGCCCCTAGTATTTGGAAGACCGAGTTCCGGGCGCTATCCACGCCTTGGCCGGACAATTCCGGTTCCTCACTCTAAGCGGCATAAGTCTTTAGGGACCCGAAAAAACCTCTCGAACAGCGACCGGCTCTCGCCCTATCATGACGGTCAGTTTTAGCTTTCTCCACTGAGGTGCTCGACCTAGCATAATTGGGGCACAATCGCAGTGGTTCTCCCAGTGCTACCTTAGCCGATATAGCGGAACGGAAGGTACCAAAACACGGGAGCCGAGCAAACCCAACTATTGACCCAAGACATGATTCGGAGCCAATTCATATAATGCTATAAGTTCGGGGTGCCGCACTTGTGAAAGTGTTCGGACTTATCACACCATAATTTTGGGATACTTAAGTCCCTGGTGTATTGGCCGTACCAAAGTGTACGGTTGCAACATGTCATGAAATGAACACATGTATATATAAAGGAAGTAGAGCAATAATAAGCAAAAGTTGTGTATTGTTTATTCAAAAGGTACTGCAATGGAAGCGAGCGATACAAATAGTGCGATAAGCAAGGGATGGGACTATCTAACATGTCCCCTCCGAGGGTAAGCTGCTGGATGATATGTAAAACAGGTATAATGCTCGTAATAGAGACCACCTGAACACTCATCGTGGCTTTCCGCTTCCCTGGTTGTTGCATCGTGAGTTCGGCGATTCGAGCGCCGGACAAGACTTCTCAAAGACGGAGTCCTGAAAGTAAAAACAAAGGAATAAAAAGAAAAAAGAAAAAGGAAGTGACACAAACGTGAGCCCCTGGTGCGGTCGAGCCGCATTCTTGGCGTGCCGTTGTCTTGCCCCTCCCCATATGCCCATGGTATCTCCAGGGCGTAATTATGTACGCGTAATACTACCTTCGTAATTTCGCGAGGGCTGGGGTTGGGGCCGGATTGCTACTCGTGTTTGAATCGTGCCAGGTGGTCTTGTTGCAGGTTACTCCAGGCGCGCTTGGCGGTGTCCGGACGCTTAGTGGCTGGACTCGAGATTTGCTGTGAGAGGCTGCTTTGCACCTCCGCCGCGAGGGCCGCCGTATGCTCCTCCGTTCGGAGAGAGTGTTCGGTGTTTCCATTGACCGTGATTACTCCTCGAGGGCCTGGCATCTTGAGCTTGAGGTATGCGTAGTGCGGCACCGCATTGAACTTTGCAAATGCGGTTCGTCCGAGCAGTGCTTGATAGCCGCTGCGGAATGGGACGATGTCGAAGATTAACTCTTCGCTTCGGAAGTTATCCGGAGATCCGAAGACCACTTTGGGTGTGACTGAGCCTGTACAATTGGCCTCTACACCCGGTATGACGCCTTTAAAGGTCGTCTTTGTTGGTTTAATCCTTGAGGGGTCTATGCACATTTTGCGCACTGTATCCTGATAAAGCAGGTTCAGGCTGCTACCGCCGTCCATCAGGACTCTGGTGAGGTGAAATCCGTCAATAATTGGGTCAAGAACCAATGCGGCGAAGCCGCCGTGATGGATGCTAGTGGGGTGGTCCCTTCGATCGAAGGTGATCGGGCAGGAAGACCATGGGTTGAACTTTGGGGCGACTGGCTCCATCGCCAGATATCGTCCGTGAGTGCACGCTTCCGCTCCCTTTTGGGTATGTGGGTTGCGTATATCATGTTCACCGTCCGCACTTGTGTGGGAAAACCTTTCTGTCCTCTATTGTTTGGCGGCCGGGGCTCTTCCTCGTCGTCGCTATGCAGCCCCTTGTCATTGAGTTCGGCACTTAACTTGCCTGCTTGCTTGAACACCCAACAATCCCTGTTGGTGTGATTGGCTGGTTTTTCGGGGGTACCATGTATTTGGCACAAGCGATCGAGTATGCGGTCCAAGTTGGACGGGCCCTGGGTATTTCTTTTGGATGACTTCTTCCACGACCGGGTTTAAAGCTTACGAATCCGGCATTGACGGCGTATCTTGATATTATCGCCGTTATTGCGGCGCTTGTTCTTGTTGCGACGTGACCTGCCATTGTTGTCCTTGGTATCCGGACTATCAGGATGTTTGGCCAAGTTGTTGCTTCGAGCTAGCAAGCTATCCTCTCCTGCACAAAAGCGAGTCATGAGGGTTGTGAGGGCTGCCATAGATTTCGGCTTTTCCTGTCCCGGTGCGGGCAAGCCACTCGTCATGGATGTTATGTTTGAAGGCTGCAAGGGCCTCTGCATCCGGACAGTCAACGATTTGATTTTTCTTTGTTCGGAACCGAGTCCAGAATTGTCCGGCCGATTCTTCTGGCTGCTGAATTATGTGGCTAAGGTCATCGGCGTCTGGTGGTCGCACATATGTGCCCTGGAAGTTATCAAGGAATGCGGCTTCCAGGTCCTCCCAACAACCAATTGATTCTGCTGGTAAGCTATTGAGCCAGTGTCGAGCTGGTCCTTTAAGCTTGAGTGGGAGGTATTTGATGGCATGTAGATCATCACCGCGGGCCATGTGGATATGGAGGAGATAATCCTCGATCCGGATCAGCGGATCGATGGTACCATCGTATGATTCGATGTTTACGGGCTTGAAGCCCTCGGGGATTTGATGATCCATTACTTCATCCATGAATCATAGTGGGTGTGCGGCGCCTCTGTATTGGGCTATATCACGACGTAGCTCATATGAGCTTTGTCTACTGTGTTCGGCCCGGCCGGTTTTGCTGTATCCGGCGCGACGGTAATCATCCTGCATTGCTGGGCGCCCACGCGATCCGTAGATCGATCTTGTATGTTTTTCCTTATCCTCCAATCTGTCTCTCAAGTCCGGCGCATTTTCCCGTGCCTTGGTACTTTTTGAGCGGCGTCGGGGTGTGGCTTGAGCGGAGGGCCGAGAGGCTTCTCTGTCGCGGCCACGAGGTGGCCGGTCTGCCATGTCGTGTGCCGGTGACTTGGGTGCTTCCTCCTCTAATAGAGGCAACGGCCTGCGTTTGGGGTAGCTTTTGGAGGGGCGTTCGAGTTCATACTCTTCGGCTGCAAGGACTTCAGTCCATCTGTCAGCTAGCAGGTCTTGATCAGCTCTAAGCTATTGCTGCTTTTTCTTGAGGCTGCTTGCCGTGGCTATAAGCCTGCGTTTGAAACGCTCCTGTTCGGCGGGATCCTCAGGCACGACAAACTCGTCGTCGTTGAGGCTTGCCTCATCTTCGGAGGGAGGTGCATAATTATCGTCCTCAACCTCTTTTTCTGCCGCACTGTCGTGCGAGCTTGCTTCTCCCTCCTACCGCGTTGAGTCCTACTGGAGGGGGTTCTCTTCGGCACTGTCCGGGGTGTTATTATCTCCCGTGCCGGAATCACTATTTTTATTGTGGTGGGATTTAGAGCGGCGCCGCTGACGTCGGCGCTTCGGCTGTTTCTTGGAGGGGTCATCCTCCATTGTTCCATCCTCGTTCCAATCTTTTGGGATGTCCACCATATATATGTCATATGACAAGGTGGCCTTCCAGTGCCCTGTAGGCATTGCGTCTTGATCGTCTCCGGCATCGTCGTCCATACTGTCGATGTCTTCGGAGTCGTAGTCTAGCATGTCGGTTAAATCATCGACAGTGGCTACCAAGTGGGTGGTGGGTGGGCGTTGAATTTCTTCGTCGTCCGATAAAGAGAGAGACTTTAGTGAATTAAGGATGTCGCCGAAGGGCGAGTGCTGAAAGATGTCTGCGGCCGTGAACTCCATAACGGGCGCCCAATCGGATTCGATTGGCAAGGGCGCGGAGGTATCGGAGTCCGGAGAGGAGTCCGGCACCCTGGAGTCGAGGTCTTCGCAAAGGACAGGGGTGGAGTTCGGCTCTATCGCCGTAGAGATTGTAGCCCCCGAGGCGGTGTCCAACCACTCGTCCTCGATCGGGGAATCCGGCTCCAGATTAAGGGTCGGAGCGGATGCTGGTGCAGCTCCAGGGCACTGTTCGGCTGCAGAGCTAGATCATGCCCATCGAGACAGGTCTTGGCGGCGGCAGCTGCGGCTCGAATCCGTCGGAGATCAAGTCCCAGCGGATATCGGCCGTATAGTTTAAACTTCCAAATCTGACCTGATGGCGGGGGCGTAGCTTCGATCTGCTTCCGGATGGCTGCTTAATTGGCCCGCAGCAAAGCTGCCGAACACGAAGATCTGTCCGGGAGAAAAGTCTCACCCTGGACCGCGTCGTTGTTGATGATCGAAGGAGCCATCGGGCCTATCGGTGATGACACAGAGGAACTCTCAATGAAAGCACCAATGTCGGTGTCAAAACCGGCGGATCTCGCGTAGGGGGTCCCGGACTGTGCGTCTAGGCGGATGGTAACAGGAGACAAGGGACACGATGTTTTTACCCAGGTTCGGGCCCTCTCGATGGAGGTAATACCCTACTCCTGCTTGATTAATATTGATGATATGGGTAGTACAAGAGTAGATCTACCACGAGATCAAGGAGGCTAAACCCTAGAAGCTAGCCTATGGTATGATTGTTGTTCGTCCTACGGACTAAAACCCTCCGGTTTATATAGACACTTGATAGGTTAGGGTTACACAGAGTCGGTTACAATGGTAGGAGATCTACATATCCGTATTTTCAAGCTTGCCTTCCACGCCAAGGAAAGTCCCATCCGGACACGGGACGAAGTCTTCAATCTTGTATCTTCATAGTCTTGGAATCCGGCCGTGACGATAGTCCGGCTATCCGGACACCCCCTAGTCCGGGACTCCCTTAGCGACCATGCGAGACAACACATGCTTCCCTAGTAACATCAGCAGTGCCCTGTATACAGACAAGAAGAAGAGGTGATCCATCGGAATAAGTTGCCAAGCGCCACTGAGTATATGGGTCCAGCTCGTCCTCATGCTCGTGATCATCAGTATCATCATCTCCCCCTTAGTTATAAAAATTTAAAAGTATAGGTGGTGGAATGTTCACATGACCTTGGAAACACAAGAAGGTTAATTAATTAGTGAAGGGAAACTAGCTAACCTGCATGCATGTGGATGAAACAATTATAATTACGGTGGAAGACAAACGTACCGAAAGCATGATGATTCCATGCAAAATTAGTGCCATGAGTGGTGGCAGCAAACACAAGACCCTCGTACTGAATTGCATCGCACTACTCATCCGTGTACGAAATTGATTTTTGAGCAATATCCAATGAGGTGTGGATGTAAGGAAGGCAACAAGCTTGTCAAAGATAGCAACAACTTCATAGTTCGAGTGATCCCAAGAGCGGCTGGGAACTCGACAAATTGCTATCTTCAGTAGACGACAGTCACCATGATCGTATTTGAACTCACGTAGAATACTGGTGTACTCAACCTGCAGGCGTTAAATGCGAGATTTTTGGAAGTGGAACCCGGTGACAAGTGTACACATTCACAAGTTCCCACTTGCAATTGTACCCAATGTAAACAACCCAATCTCCATTTGCGCCTGCTCAAGCCTTGCCCTCAAGCGATGGCATCTTAACATCATACGTATCATTATCAAGCGGCATCAACTTGCAGAAGGCGAGGCTTCCCTCGTCCCCGCGCCACTCAGCACGGTCACGGCAAAGAAGATAGGGGAGATCAAACTGCTCCTGGACCCTTGGGTTCCTTGTAATGATGTTATTAGTTGAGTCGAGAATGGGCTTGAACGAACCTACCATGCTAGCCGAGGTGATGACGTCGCACCGATCAATGAGTTCCTCCATCTCGCCATCATTTAGATCGGGGCAAGAATAACGGGGTCATTTCCAGCCTGTTCCCTCCATGGAGAAGATGATCAAACAATGGCAGAAGGAAGGGTGAAAGGGAATGGAGGAGGGAGGAAGAGCGTGCGACAGCAGTTCCAAATCGAGAGGTAAAGGCGAAGAGGCGGTGGACGCTTGCCACGGTACACGAAGAGGCGCCTGGGGAGCGAACGGTTGCCACAGAGGTCACACACTGACGGCAAGGGCCGAGTGAACCGCATGCGTATATCGCACACACCTTGATCTGGTTGACCGTTTGTTTTGTGTTGCCTAATCACAAACAGTTCATCCGAGTGAACCGTATGTTGTATATCGCACACACCTTCATCTGGCTGACCGTTTCTTTTGTGTTGCCGATACGTCTCCAACGTATCTATAATTTATGAAGTATTCATGCTATTATATTATCCATCTTGGATGTTTAATGGGCTTTACTATGCACTTCTATATTATTTTTGGGACTAACTTATTAACCCAGAGCCGAGTGCCAGTTTCTGTTTTTCTCCTTGTTTCAGTGTTTCGCAGAAAAGGAATATCAAATGGAGTCCAAACAGAATGAAACCTTCGGAAGAGTTATTTTTGGAACGGAAGCAATCCAGAAGACTTGGAGTGTACGTAAGGGAAGCAACGAGGAAGGCACGAGGCAGGGGGCGCGCCATCCACCCTCGTGGGCCCCTCGAGGCTTCCCTGACCGACTTCTTTCGCCTATATATATCCATATACCCTAAAACCATCGGGGAACAGAATAGATTGGGAGTTCCACCGCCGCAAGCCTCTGTAGCCACCAAAAATCTATATCTACCATCCATATTGCACTTGTATCACCATCTCTTCGCCGAACTAGTGCACCTATACAATTTACCATTGTATTGGGTGTGTTGGGGACACAAGAGACTCTTTGTTATTTGGTTGCAGGGTTGCTTGAGAGAGACCATCTTCATCTTACGCCTCCCACGGATTGATAAACCTTAGGTCATCCATTTGAGGGAAATTTTCTACTGTCCTACAAACCTCTGCACTTGGTGGCCCAACAACGTCTACAAGAAGGAGGTTGTGTAGTAGACATCAAGCTCTTTTCTGGCGCCGTTGCCGGGGAGGTGAGTGCTTGAAGGTATATCTTTAGATCTTGCAACTGAATCTTTTAGTTTCTTGTATTATCACTAGTTTAGTCCATAAAAGAAAACTACAAAAAAATGGAATTGAGTTTGCCTCATACGCTTCATCTTTTTAATATCTTTCCTGAGAATGATGGGAAGGAAAATTGTGCTCAAGTGCTAGAAGTAGAATGCATTAGAATGTTTGGCACTAAATCTTTGAATGATGAGCATGATTGCAATGTTGTTAGTATGAACTCTTTCAATATCCATAGTACTAATGATGATTGCACTAGTTATGATGAAAATGTCTCCTATAAATATGTCAATTTTTGTGGAGTGCATAGAGTTTGCAAATACATACGAAAAAGGGAAGATAGATTTTGTAAGAGGCACAAGTACTTAGAAACTACATGGTTGCAAGAGGGGCTAAATGTTAGTGCTGAAAATTTAAAATATCTTAGCCATACTTGTGAACTTTGCAATGAACATGGTCATTTAAATATCAAATGCAAATTGTTTCATGATCGAATCGTGTCCAAAAATTGTGATGACTTGATTTCCCTTGCACATCATAATGAACTTAGTCTGCTTTTGGGTTATCAAGAATTGAAACGTCAAACTAAGTTTATTCCAGAATATAACCTCGAGAAATTCCTCGATATTGATCTAGAAGAAATTTATATGTATTGTGCGGTGAATTGCATTGAAAATCCTTATATTGCCAATTACATAAAGAAAAGAAATCAAATAGAAGATGAAGAGAATACTAATGAAAGGGAAGAGACTTCTCAATATCCTCCTATTATTTCTTATGATGAATCAGGTAACGAGGAGGAGCTTTCTATTCAACCAATCTCATTAATAAGGAGCTCCAAAGGAGGATTGAACCCACACATGATGTGAAGAAGAAAAAGAAAAGACGGAGAAGCAAAGGTAGAAAGGTATCTCCCCCAAATGATGTTGCTCCTATTACTCATCGTGATGATGATAATTGCTATACTATTGGTGCTATCCATACTATTAATGATGAGAGTGATTATGATTATGATATGAAAAAGCCCAAGCTTGGGGATGCTATGTTTGATGAAGATGCTGTTTTTGAGAATATATTTGCTGCAATTAATGTTTGTCCCAAGCTGGGGGGTGCTACATTTAATGAAGATGATATTTTTAGTCTCCCAAGTTTCGATATGCAAATTTATAATGATGATAGCATGCCTCCTACTTATGATGATTATATTGATGAAAGTGGGTTTGGAAGAGTGTCAACTTTAGGAAGTAGTGATCCCATTATTTTGGAGGATGTTGAATCTTATAATATTTATGAAAGTGGATTTGGAGAGGTCATGACTTTATTTAGTGATGAGTCCACTATCTTGGAAGAGGTTTCAATCGATTATGATGAGAACAAAGTTGCTACTTATGATGATTATTGTGATGAAACTTATGCTATAAAAAGTAGTGATGATTATATTTATAAAACTTGTCATGATTATGATTACCCTTTTTCTGAACAATACTCTTTTAATGTGGAAACAATTTATAGTATACAAGTCTCTTATGATACTCCCACTATTCCGAAAGAGAAGAATTTTGCTTATGTGGAGAGTAATAAAAATTCTATACCTGTAGATCATGAAAAGAATGCTTTATGTGCTGGTTATATGGTTGAATTCATTCATGATGCTACTGAAAATTATTATGAGAGAGGATCATATGCTTCTACATATTGCAATAATATCAAGTTTCCTCTCTATGTGTTGAAAATCTTGAAGATTTGCTTGTTTTACCTTCCTATGCTAGTTGATTATTGTTCCCATAAATTTTTTTACTCACAAAATCCCTATGCATAGGAAGTGGGTTAGACTTAAATGTGATAGTCATATTCTTCATGATGCTCTCTTTATGTTTCAATTCCTATCTTTTATGTGAGCATCATTGAAATCATCATGCCTAGCTAGGGGCGTTAAACGTTAGTGCTTGTTGGGAAGCAACCCAATTTTATTTTTGTTTCTTGCTTTTTGGTTCTGTTTAGTAATAAATTTTTGATCTAGCCTCTGGTTAGATGTGGTTTTATGTTTTAATTAGTGTTTGTGCCAAGTAAGACCTATAGGATCTTCTTGGATGATGGTTATTTGATCTTGCTGAAAATTCCAGAAACTTTCTGTTCACGAAAACAATTGTTAAAAATCACCAGAATGTGATAAAATACAGATTCCAATTGCAGTAGATCAATAAACAAATCATCTAGGTCTTCCGATTTTGGTAGATTTTTCTGAGTTCCAGAAGTTTGCGTTAGTTACAGATTACTACAGACTGTTCTGTTTTTGACAGATTCTGTTTTTCGTGTGTTGTTTGCTTATTTTGATGACTCTATTGATAGTAAAATAGTTTATAAACCATAGAGAAGTTGGAATACGGTAGGTTTAAAACCAATATAAATAAGTTCATTACAGTACCTTGAAGTGGTGTTTTGTTTTGTTTCGCTAACGGAGCTTACGAGTTTTCTGTTAAGTTTTGTGTTGTGAAGTTTTCAAGTTTTGGGTAAAGATTCGATGGACTATGGAATAAGGAGTGGAAAGAGCCTAAGCTTGGGGACGCCCAAGGAACCCCAAGGTAATATTCAAGGACAACCAAGAGCCTAAGCTTGGGGATGCCCCGGATGGCATCCCTCTTTAAATCTTCGTTCATCGGTAACTTTACTTGGAGCTATATTTTTATTCACCACATGATATGTGTTTTGCTTGGAGCGTCATTTTATTTTATTTAGCTTTGCTTGCTGTTTGAATAAAATACCAAGATTTGAAACTCTTAAATGAGAGAGAGTCTTCACATAGCTAAATAATTATTTAACTACTCATTGATCTTCACTTATATCTTTTTGGAGTAGTTTGTCATTTACTCGTGTGATTCACTTATATCCTATGAGTAAATAGTTGAATGATTTGAATGTCATAAATCTGTTTCATATGCTTATCCCATGGGGGGTAATGACTTCACATATAAGTAGAGGTGGTAAATTTATTTAAGTTTAGCAAACATTGTATTGGTCACTTGAACAATTCATGAAAGAATATTGAAGGAAAAGAGATTTCACATATAAATATACTATCTTGGACATCTCCTATGATTGTGAGCCCCATTAATTATTTTCAAGCCTGAGCAAGTTAGTTGAAGTAGGACAAGGAAGACAACATAATTAATGAGTTATGCTTGGGTATATTTGTATAGAAGTTATATTGTTATGGATCCTCTAACATGTGGTGCTTGCTATTTAGAATCCTTTGCTAGCCAAAATGTTTGTACTAAGCGGGAATACTGCTTGTGCATCCAAATTCCTTGAACCAAGTTTCTTCCGTGAGTGTCCACCATATCTACCTATATGCGGTATTTACCTGCCGTTCCAAGTAAATTTGCATGTGCCAAACTCTAAACCTTCAAATAATAATTTGTTTTGTATGCCCGAATCGCTCATGTAGCGACTAGGGGCTATCAGTATCTTCCATGCTAGGTGGGTTATTCTCACGATGAGTGGACTCCGCTCATCACTCATGAGAAAATGGTTGGTAACTAGGATGCCCAGTCCTATGATCAAAAGATCAAAAACAAAATCGCAAATAATTTAAACAAACTCCCCCAGGAATGTTGATAGTTGGACGGCACCCGTTTTTTTGGACAAGCCGTGGAGTGTGAATGTTGGTGGAGGGGGAGTAAAAACTTTACCTTTCTGCGTGGGAACCGCCTATAATGTATGTAGTATGGAAGATATTGGGAACTCTTGGTCGTTTTGTTGACAATGAAAGCATACCTCTCAAAATTATTTTCATCTCTGTTCTAGATTTGAGCTCTGGCACCTCTGCAAATCCCTGCTTCCCTCTGTGAAGGGCCTATGTTTTACTTTTTTGCAAGAGTCAATAGTATTCCTTCTCATTCTAACATACTATTTAGTTGGCAAGCATCATATATGGCCATTCAAATATATTTGAGCATGAATTATTATTGTTGACATTACCCTTGAGGTAAAAGGTTGGGAGGCGAAACATTAAGCCCCTATCTTTCTCTGTGTTCGATGAATACTATTTGTTCTAAAAATATGCTTTGAGTGGTAGCAATCAAGGAAGACTAAATGATAGTTGAGTATGTGAAGTTTGCGGAATCAAAGCTCTGACATAGACTCTTCCTGAAAATAAGATGAATTGTAATTGTTTGATGACTAATAACACGGTTTGTTAGTTTTCAAGAAAGTTTATGATCTATACTTTAACATGTGAATAGTTTGTTACTTGATCATGCAAAGTTTTATGATATGAGCTACTGTTATGACATACAATGATGCTAGAAAAGGTGATTGAAATTATCATTGATCAAACTTGTGCACCTACTAGCATTCACACTTCATAAATTCTTTCTTTTATCATTTACCTACTCAAGGACGAGGAGGAATTAAGCTTGGGGATGCTGATACATCTCCAAAGTATCTATAATTTATGAAGTATTCATGCTATTATATTATCCATCTTGGATGTTTAATGGGCTTTACTATGCACTTTTATATTATTTTTGGGACTAACTTATTAACCTAGAGCCCAGTGTCAGTTTCTGTTTTTCTACTTGTTTCAGTGTTTCGCAGAAAAGGAATATCAAATGGAGTCCAAACAGAATGAAACATTCGGAAGAGTTATTTTTGGAACGGAAGCAATCCAGAAGACTTGGAGTGTACGTAAGGGAAGCAACGAGGAAGGCACGAGGCAGGGGGCGCGCCCACCCCCTGGGTGCGCCCTCCACCCTCGTGGGCCCCTCGAGGCTTCCTTGACCGACTTCTTTCGCCTATATATATCCATATACCCTAAAACCATCGGGGAACATAATAGATCAGGAGTTCCGCCGCCGCAAGCCTCTGTAGCCACCAAAAACCTATATCTACCATCCATATTGCACTTGTATCACCATCTCTTCTCCGAACTAGTGCACCTATACAATTTACCATTGTATTGGGTGTCTTGGGGACACAAGAGGCTCTTTGTTATTTGGTTGCATGGTTGCTTGAGAGAGACCATCTTCATCCTACGCCTCCCACGGATTGATAAACCTTAGGTCATCCACTTGAGGGAAATTTGCTACTATCCTACAAACCTCTGCACTTGGAGGCCCAACAACGTCTACAAGAAGAAGGTTGTGCAGTAGACATCAGTTGCCTAATCACAAACAGTTCATCCAAGTGAACCGTATGTTGTGTATCGCACACGCCTTCATATGGCTGCCTGTTTCTTTTGTTCCTCCTCATCGCAAACAGTTAATTGAACTGAACCGTATGCCCTTCATGGCACACGCAACTAAAACCTGAACCGTGTTTGATGCATCCTTCATCGCAAACGTTTTATACATTTCTGACGGTTTGCATACAACACCGTTTGCGATTATTGCATCGCACACAGTTTCTCGAAGGGTCTCTGATCGTAGTTTCGCGTTAGCAGCATCCTGCAGTAGTGTAAGAACCGCCATCGGTGCTAACTCCAATCCCTAGCAAACGTTAGCGGCGAGACATGGCGATTTGCAAGCGCCCATGACGCGATTCTGATGCGTGTGTAAGGGTGGCGGTTTTTTCAAATACTATGGCTTAAAAACAGGCCACCGTCGGATGGAAATCTGACGATTACATGGGATTCACCATGATTGAGCTCATGGCGAACAATCGCCAGATATCATTACTAAAAAAAGGTTAAAACACCCGGGGCTATAACTTGCACCGGCTGGCCACTAACAATGATACTAACATAGTTGTAAAATGGTAAAAACCATGTCTTCGTGGTGTTTGGAATTATATGCAAAAAAAAAATAGCAAGATGCACGTGCATTGCACGGAACATTAAGATGCATTTTTTTACAAAACACCTGTTGTGATTGACCCATGCAGGAGTAATCCCATGTGTAAAAACTAATGATATCTCAAGAATTTTATCGAAAACATGGTATCTCGACCATTTCATTGAAAAAATGATATCTCGAGAAAGATGATAGATAAGGTGAGGAGGAGTGGGGCGTGGTGGTGACTGGTGGTCGGACTGGGCGGAGGCATGGGGATGGACGGCGCCGGCACTGGCCACCATGCCATATTGTTCTAGAGACTTCCTTTCTTAATTTCTCAGCAATGAGGTTGTGGGAGATAAGGATGAACGAGGCAAGGCCTTATCTGTAAATGTGGAGAGAGGTGCGGGTATCTTTTGTAAAATTGTCATAGTTTGCTTTCTATCCGTCAGATATAGATTGGACGATTACTATAAGATGGCAGGCACACCATCATCAGCAACTCGGTTTTTTCTCTACTCCTACTCCTATATTACATACTCCTATAAAAGACTCGGTGATGATGGTGTGTCTGCCATCCGCCATTTTTGACCGTTAGATCTGCATCTAACGGCTGTGATGTAAGTTGTGGCCTTTTGCAACAATTCCCACTTATCTGCTCCAGTTTACACAAAACCCCTTAGTATCTTGAAACCAACCACATTCCTCGCTTACCTCATCAAAACAGCCCAAAGAATATATTTGGAGTGAAAGATATGATATTTTTAGTGCTATGTATATCAAAACTAAACTATTTTCATTCAAATTTGTGAATGAAAATTTTTAGTGCTATGTATATCAAAACTAAACTATTATTCTACTTAGGATCTGTTGCAACGGACATGCTCATTGCTATAAAGGTTTATCTCTTGCATCGTCATAGCGAACACACAGTGTAATCTTGGTCCGGGCGGATGCTTGCGGCGTGATGGCCTGAGTTCGAATTATGTCCTAAACTGTAGCTTTTTATATTTTTTAATATATACTTCTTTCTCTACTGTACTGGGAGTGGAACCCACAGAGTACTTAGAATACAAGATTAAGGATGGATTTGTTTCTTTCTAACTTTCTGTACGAATCTGTAGCCAGCCTGCAAGTCATGTACACTGTACTGACAATGGAACCCACAGAGTACTTAGAATACAAGATTAAGGATGCAATTAACTTTTTATAGAGGGAGAATCATACACGCGATTAACTCAAATGGATTGGACGTGACTCTATTATTCTCCAACAGCAACCGACAAATTTCCTCCCGCGGGCTGGAGTAGGTTTCTCGGTTTGCATGCGGGTTTAACGAAGGGGTTTGATGGAGGCGAGGAGGCATGTTCAGCTGGGCGTGTAGCGGGCGGCGCAGTACTATTCGATTTGACAGCTACTAGTATATTATAAAAAAGAAAGAAGAGTAGTAGAGATAGAGATAAGAGTAGAGATAGAGACTAGGGAGGAGCACCATCTACTGCATTGTGTGCTACTACTGCGCTCCATTCGTGACATAGCGTCCCCTAAAGCCATCGGGCAGCGATTTAATTCACCGACGACTTCTTCCCGACCTCGGCAACCTCTTCCTCAATGACATGGGCAACAACCTCAACGCCAACGGTGCTGCTCTGTTGCACCGTATGTGTTTCATCCTTCTGCTCAAATCATGGTAGAATTCATGTTTCTGGTTTGTGTCCTAGATTTGATCTCTTCATCTACTATGCTAGTCCACATGATTAGTTTAATCTCGGTTATAGCCGTCATGATTTATTTTGTGCTTATTCGGACTAAATCTCGTAGTAACTTGCTCATATATTCAACTGGCGCAACGTCCCCTAGATCCACTCCCGTTTCATGGATGGCCTGGTCGATGCCTCCAAGGAGCCCTTCGTCTACTGCTATGAGTGCCCGATGCCGTTTTGGGGCTCGCCGGCGGACATCGTGCATCACCTCACACAGGCGTGCGGTGATCACTACTGGCCCTTGGCGGAGAACATCAAGTACGAGATGTGCTACCCGTTCACCATGCCGGAGTCGCTGGAGGATCACCGCCACCAGCTAGTCTCGGAGGAGGATGGCTGCGTCTTCCTCTTGATCATAGGTACCGGCGAGGCCCGCGTAGGCCGTCGCCCCGTCTCTATAGTGTGCGTCAGGGGCAACGCTGCTGACGCTGACACTGACACGAGGCCGATGTATGGGTGCGTGCTCACTGTTACTACCCCTCAGAGGTACGTGGGCGGCAACACTGGCTACATCAAGCTGACTAGGACTGTGCCGAGCTGGGACCTTCCAGCCGATGTGGACATGGAAGATGCATGGTATGACCCCCCCCCCCAACGTGGTGCACAGGGACTCCAAGGAGGTTCACCTGGACATATGCATTACCAAGTAAAATGTTGATCATTAGTCTTCGCTCAATGTAATCCGCTGTCTAAGCATGTGGAGACTTCATGCATGATCTTGCTCTATTGGAGTATCGTGCATGAATAAAAGTGTATCCGTTTATGGTTTAGTCTAGAATCTTCCATGTATGAATTTTTACTACAGTACTGGTGAAAGACTTATGATGAACCATTTCTTACATCTCCTTTGCCCCCTTCCAAGTCATCCTGATTTAATGCCTCCGTCTAGGTGTATAAGGGCATGGTTAATACTTAATAGTATAGCCAACTGTTGACTATAAGAAAGTGACATGTCATCTGTAGCCAACATGTATAACAATCGATACTCACTGGTGTGCGTCGGTCCTAAACAAACGATTTTTAACCCCTTTCCGCGACGGCATTTGGAACCGTCACCAAGTGAGTGTGGGCGATAGGGGGGTCCTTCCCACACGACCCAGAAACCGTCGGGGATATGCCCTCCTAGCACACACGTTTGGCAAATTGAGGTCGTGTGCGACCGACGAGCGCTCAAATACAGAAATACGTACAATAGAGCTAAAAAAATACAATTATATGGCAAAATTGTTTCCGGTCGCAGGTACATCCCACATAGTCAGTCCCCGCTAAACGTTTTCGTTCGTATGTACATCCCACACAGTCGCTCCAAGGAAAATATTTCCGTTTACATGTACATCACACACAATTTTTCCCGTTAAATCGTTTGTCATAGCGTTGCCATTGCACACGATATTAATATTTTATCGTTTGCATTATTGAATGCATCACACACGGTGCATGGAAGAAACTGTGTGGCAAAGGCTGTCCATCACACACACTTTTTATGTGATAAATGTTTGTGCAAGGTGGCCTAACGCAAATAGTTTTCAAGAGAAAGTCGTGTGTGCAGTGGAGATTGATCGCACACGTAGTGGATCCTAGAAATGTTTCTGATCTCCACGTCTATCACAGACGTTTCGCTTTCGCAAACCGTATGTAGTGTAATCCCTATTTAATCCATAATTAATCCAATTAATCCCTAATTTAAAAATCACATGTTATGAATTTGAAAGTAGGCAATCACTTATTTCATATCCAACCATATTTATTACAAATATAGGTTCAACCACGAATGCATAATTCAATGCACAGGTACATATACTAAAGAACTACAGAAGCACCAAGTAAAGAATGATGAACCACAGTTGTACTAAAGATTGTAAAGAGAGAGGCGAAATACATTCTGGTTGCTGGAGAAGGTGAAGCGTAATGCCCATATTGTGCCCTCCTCCATGCGTAAGGCACGCACGACTCTAGGCCAACCCCTTGTGATGGTTGCCCTCCATCCTTCACTGTCTTCATAGGACTTCTCGATGCTCACTGTAGTCTGGATGAAATACTTTAACCTTCATTGCATGTCCACCAATCATGTACTTTGTGAGGTAATCTTGAGTGAACTGCTTCGGGAACCACTGGGAACGAAAAAGATTCAGACATTGTTGTCTAACAACTCATTATGGGCAGTAAAAAGATAAGGCTGCAGAGTTTGTAGTTACCATCCTACAGCTCACTGTTGTGTTGGATAGAGCATAAACAAATAATTTCCTTGCCACCATTCGTATCTTATAATCCTTATCAGTTTCCTCACTTGATGCCTGTTCATCAATATCTCATTGCCCCATACGCAAAAAGGGTCGATGCATGGATCCTTGCCAAGGGCATATGTACCTACAAGCAACAAGTCAATATTAGAAGCTAACTAGTATCCAGGCCTGGATCTATATGCACTACATTATGGAACAACGGGGGGAGTACAAGCCGAGGGATGAAGCTAACCTCGGCGGAAAATGGTGGCCACTCCCATTGTTGTCCTGCATAAGTAGTGGAAAGGCATGATAAGTATAGCAATCTTAACATCAAACAAATATATCAAAGGTAAACAACATCATCTCCAAATGGTAGCTTGAATGTGTTGGTTTCAGCATGCTGTTAAAGCAGATATAAAATGGAAGGCAATGTTACCGACAGCAGGCTTAACAACCATCAAATATTGCAATTCAAACTGGTATTGTTGAAATGAATAGAACGTAGGTAATGCTTAAACATCACACTGTATAAATGTGTATAACTGAAATAAAGGGCATGTGTTAACTACACCAGGAATAAATGGAACCAAATATAGCCGTTCAAACTGGTATTGATGTAGCGGCACAGTTCCGACTTGCACATAATGAATAATACATTGTGAATGACTGAAATAAACAAGGCATAAATGACCAGTATAACAACCAAATATAGCCATTGAAAACTGGACAGAGTCTCACTTCAACCAACCTAACGAGCAAATACAGATAAACAGGGCATATACTTGAAAACTGGACAAATGCTCACTGCAACCAACCTAACAAGCAGATAAAGACAAACAAGGCATCTGCTTGATAACTGGAGAAATGCTAAAAAAAGCAACCTAACAACCAAATACAGATAAACAAGGCATCCTCTTGATAACTGGACAAATGCTAAAAAAGCAACCTAACAACCAAATACAGATAAACAAGGCATGCAGCGATAAGCTGGATAAATACTCATTGCAACCAAACTAAGAACCAAATACAGATAAACAAGGCATATGCTCAATAACTGAAAGAATGCTCACTCCAACCAACCTAACAACCAGATACAGATAAACAAGGCATCTACTCACTATAAACAACCAAATGTAACCATTCATGAAACTAAAGTGGACAATTCATACTTAAACATCACATAGACCTATTGAACAATACATTTTTGCATAACTGAAATAATTAAACACGGCTCAGTTAAAGCACCGCACGACAAATGCTACTATAGCAAAGGGTACGGGTTGGCAAGCTAGAAAAGGTAATATTTGCTGATAGAATGTTGTCTCACATTTCATGGACGGGATCCTTCCAGTTGGAAGAGCACAGATCAATGGTGCGCTCTCTGATGTCACAGATGGGCTGTTTCACCTTGGAAGAAACTTCGTGGGTGCCCTCCTCATGGTCGTGGTCGTGGTCGTGTTGATTTCAGCGCACTTGCATCACACACGGTTGAGCCAGTACCTCAACCCTTTGCTCGCGCTTGCGTGGTCGTGGTGATTTCAGCGCACTTGCATCGCACACGGTTGAGCCAGTACCTCCACCTTAATTTGCTCGCGCTTGCGCGGTCATGGTGATTCACATCGCACTTGTATCGCACACGGTTTAGATATTATACCCCGTGTCCGTTGAGGATCATCAGAGTCTTTGCAGCAAAAAATAACGTTAGGGAGGGTCAAAAGACAGCCACACCAGCATGTGGCCCAAATATATATGAGTGAAAAGGGTGGTATGTGATGTTCAAAATTCCAATGCACAACTTTTACCCCGCGGGCCCACAGTTGGGTGCGTCATTGAAGATCGATGAGAGGGGCCAGAAGTGAAGAACCACATGGAAGTGGCCAAATATATGTACGAATATTGGGGATGTTTAAAACTTTAAATACACAATGCATGACTTTGGTGGCACCTGCCTCGCAAACCCGAAAGCACCCTAACAACGACCTAGCTAGGATATATATAATGACATAATGTCGTACCTAGCTAGGATGCCTGGCCCACCACCTCCCACTTCGTGTCAGCGGGGTGGATGCACGTAATGACCGATACTTTGGTCATATATGCATGTCGCCATGACCTACCATAACATGGACCAATGAGTCTTTCGTTTGGTCAAATGATAGTTGTTGTTGTCGATAAACGACTTGGGCCAATAGATTGAACCATCATAAACATCGCACGAGAGGGACCACAAAACCAGCACCTCTTGCATGCGGCCCAAAATGATGTACGTTGGGAAGGGGTGATGTGTGTTTTCAATATAGAATAATGTACAATCTAGATGTGGTGCCTACCTCTCGATACAGAAAACAACTATGAAGCCAAGGTAGTTAAGGACGAGATACGTACGCAGGGTTTGATGTAGGTCGAACCCAGCAATCCGAGCATCTGGGAGGGAATCCTGACAACGCATGCGCTCGAGCTTTGGTTGACCGACATTTGACGGTGACCAGCCCTAACATGAACTAGGAGGAATCCATTCATGGCCAACACATACCCCTCATTATTGGTCAAAGGGATGATATATATACACTCGGGGAGCCCACAGATATCCGTGTCATCACAAAAAACCGCACAAGGGAGACGTGGTCAATCAGAAGACCTCGTATACACTGCATGCGGCCTGAAAATATGTATGGGTACGATGGTGTATGATGTGTTTAAATCCCAAATGCACAACTTCGATGGGCCACGCCAAGTACATTATAAACCGAACACCATACCCGACTCCAAGCCTGGTTCAATACCTATGATGTCAGTTTCCCAACTTCGAGGCGGCAGCAGGGGGGGTCATCCCACACATGCGCTCAAACTTTATTTTTTCTAGCATGGAACACATCTATATATGACTATACATATATAAACCTATATATTGTGCGAATAACTATGAAAGTTGCTCGTCGGATGAAGCCAATCCGACGGTACAGAGATGGCAAATCCGAGCACTACTAGCCGTTGGATATCATCTACATTCCACAGATTACGCCACATGTACAATCTAGAAGACTCCATGGTTGAACTTAAGCATAATGCACAAACCTCAAAACACAAGAACTTCTCCTTTGTTCTCTAGAATCTTCCATATCTTAATTTCCCAAACCTTTTTTCTAAATGAATTGTCACTTTTTGTTTTTACCTTCACAATGCACAATTCCATGAATCTTAAAATAGTTTTTTATAAAACTAATTGATTTTGGATGAGATGAACTATAAGAATTAAATGAACATCTACCTCATGCATATCTGGGAGAAGAGGCGGGAAACCGATAAGAGGAGTGGCGTGAAACGTAGCCTGCTTTGAATGAAAACCTAGTAGAGAAGGAAGCGTGAGCTACATGAGGCATGCGCACAATGCTTACCCATGTACTGCATGTGCTGTCGAAAGGGCTCAGGGTTGCATTTCGATCTGGGAGCATCCAACAGTGCACACGTACGATCTGTGGGGTTTCGGTTCTGGCCAGTCAGAACGCAGGACTTAGATTGTGCCTGCAGTGAGGGGGGAGGGAATATCATACGGAAACCAACGTTCGGTGGAAACCGATGAAAACCACGAGAAAAAAGATGTTTTGAAGTTTCAAAAAAATGCGGGATGTTAAGAGGATGATGTTTTATTGTCACACAAAATTTCAAGTTGAAACACATTAAGAGATGTGAGCTATGAAAAAGAAAAAATCAGTGTTGAATAGTGCCGAATAGTAATGTCACTATTCAGTATGGAATTTGTCTTTTCATAGCTCACATCTCGTAATGTTTTTCAACTTGAAATTTTGTGTTGCAATAAAACATCACCTTCTTAACATCCCACATTTTTTCAGATTTTATGAAACTTTAAAATATGGTTTCCACGAAGTTTTCATTGAATATCGGCTTCATTGAGTGAACCGTGTGTGCTATTTGAAAACATTTCGTGAGAAGAATCTCGGTTTTTAAATCCCCGTAAATCCAAAACTAAGCTGAAAATCGTGAAACCTGCCATGGTGTCACGACATCGCACTTATATGTCGATGAATTTTTTTCGTCCATTGTGGCGAAGTTTTATTACAAGCCTCTTACAAACCGGAGCTTCTCTCAAAGAAGCCTCGTGGTTCCGATAGGGAAACGTGTCCCCCTTGTGGGCGAAACATAATCACTGCCTCTTTTCACCTTGTATTTTCTTCTACGGGTAACATGGAACGACAGGATATCCGTGCTGAAATTTAAACTTATTCATGGTTCGTTTGGCCTTTTTATACACTAACTGAGTTTCCTAGGCATTTAATGTCCATAATTCAAATCTAAACTACAAATACATGCTCCAGTTCACCAAAATGGCTAGAAAAATTACACATGTGTCCTTGGGTGCATGTTTAGGTCCCATGCCAGGAATGGGAACGAGTTACAACCGTACTGGTGTCATGGCTCGTACTCAAACATTTCGAATCTCGGTTTTTGAGTCCCCATAAATCCTAAACTCACTAGAAAGTCATCAAAGGTGGCATGGTGTCACGTCATGGCACATATATGTCGTGGTAAAAACATTGTCCAATTTGGGCCAAGCTTTATTACAAACCTCTTACAAAAACGGGAGCTTCTCTCAAAGAAGCCTCGTGGTTCTGATAGGGAAACGTGTTCCCCTTGTGGGCGAAACGTAATCACTGCCTCTTTTTGCCTTGTATTTTCTTCCACGGGCAACATGGAACCACAGGATATCCGTGCTGAAATTTAAACTTATTCAGGGTTCGTTTGGCCTTTTTATACACTAATTGAGTTTCCTAGGCATTTAATGTCCATAATTCAAATCTGAAGTACAAATACATGCTCCAGTTCACCAAAATGGATAGAAAAATTATACATGTGTCCTTGGATGCATGTTTAGGTCTCATGCCAGGAATGGGGACGAATTACAACCGTACCGGTGTCCTGGCTCTTCCTCAAACATTTCGAATCTCGGTTTTTAAGTCCCTATAACTCCTAAACTCACCAGAAAGTCATCAAAGGTGGCATGGTGTCATGTCATGGCACATATATGTCATGGTAAAAACATCGCCAATGTGGGCCAAGCTTTATTACAAACCTCTTACAAACCGGAACCTGTCGCAAGAACCCTCGTGGTTTCGATAGGGAAACGTGTCCCTTTGTGGGCCAAACGATAATCACTCCCTCTTCTAGCCTCGTATTTTCTTCTACACGCGACATAGAACAACTAGAGATTCGCGCTGAACTTTGAAATTATTCAGGGTTCGTTTGACCTTTTTTATCCATTAATTGAGTTTTCTAGGCATTTAATGTCCATCATTCAAATCCGAACTACAAATACATGCTCCAGTGCACCAAAATGGCTGAAAAAAACCTACATGTTTCCTAGGGGTGCATGTTTAGGTCCCATGGAATGAATGGGAACGAATTCAACCGTCTCGCCGTCCTGACCTGGCCACAAACATTGCGAATCTCGGTTTTTAAATGTCTGTAAATCCAAAACTCACCAGGAAATCATGAAACTTGGCATGGTGTCACTACATGGTATATATAATTGTCCAATTTGGGCAAAGCTATATTACAAGCCTTTTACAAACCGGAGCCTGTCGCAACCCTCGTGGTTCCGGTAGGGAAACATGCCCCTCTTGTGGGCGAAACGGTAATCGATGCCTCTTCTCACCTTGAACTTTGTTTTCTACAGGCAACATAGAATAACAGGATTGTTGGGCTGAAATTTGAAACTGTTCAGGGTTCGTTTGGCCATTGTATATATATTACTAATTACTAAGTTTTCTATGCATTTAATGTAGTCCATAATTCAAATTTTAATTACAACCACATGCTCCAGTGAAGCAAAATAGGTGGGAAATCGTACATGTGTCATTGGGTGCATGTTTAGGTCTCGTTTAAGGAATGAGAATGAATTACAAACTTGTTGTCGTCCTAAAACAATGAGAATCTCGGTTTCATGACATGGCACATATATGCCGTGGTAAAAAAACCCGTCCAGTTTGAGAAGAGGCGCACACATTAGTAGCCAACGAAGTCCTTTTTTAAACAAAAAGCTGACACGTTAAGGTTGTATTATATTTACCATGTCGAAATTTAACCATACTCGGTGGCGTGCGTGCAGCTGTTTGATTAGACGGGACAAGCGCGAGAAGTCTGCCGTGCAGGTTCGACGGGACGCGTCGCAGCGATCCGCCTTGAGGCTCGACGGGACGCGTGCATCCTGTCCACCTCGCAGGCTCGACTGGACACGTGTGAGAAGCAAGGCCGCCCATGCTCACCGGGAAGCGAGCTCTTTGAACTCCATGCACCATCCGCCGCCCACCTTGCTCACAACTTTTCCATTAATGGGTTAATTAAAGAACCTGGACAGAGGGTGTTTGCTTGCGATCCCATGGCAGCATTTTCTTTGTTCGTGTTTTTTACTCGTATTCCGCCCTAATTTAAAATGCCACATAGGGCAACGGATAATACGACCACAAATAAAATGGCAATGGATAATACGACGACAAATTTACAATGGCGCAGATAATAATTATCTTACATATTTTGGATAATTTAAAATGCCACATGCGGCAAAGCCTGGAAGACACGGGGGCAAGAGAATAAGGAAATTGCAGACAACGATCTGGGTCGCCGGGCGGCGAAATCCTCCAGCTCCTTCAATTCCTCACGACTTTGTGAAAGCACCCACGGATTCCTCCACCTCCTGCTCGCGCTTGATCTGGAGCTTCCTCAAGCCACCCATCAGTTCCTCGACGACCGCTTTCAGCATCATCTCCGAGGCACTTCCCTGCTCATGCAGCATCTTCCAGCCGGCGTCCTCCTCCTCCTTCTTGGCGACCAACTTGAGGAGCTTTGCATTGTCATCCATGAGTTGCTCGACGAGGCCGGTCGCCTTGTCAACCGAGGCATCGCTGATCTTGAGCAGCTTCATCAAGCCGTCGACCAGCTCCTGCTGCGTAGTGATGCCAATGAGAATGTCGTCGTCGCCGGCGAAGGACTTCAAGAACGCCGGCTTGTTGCGATGGCCGACGCCGCGAATGCACTTGTGAGAGCCCTCACATGCCCGTGAGAGCTTGTTCGAGGGCTCCGCGGCGCGCCGGGACATCTCTTTTGCGGCTGCGGCTTCGCGGCGAGACCTCTCTAGTGCTTCCGCGGCCTTGGTCTTTGCTGCCTGGTTATATTTCCACCCCAAACTCCTCCTACAGGTCATGGCGGAACGACTTGACAGAAAAAACCAGTTTTTTGGGTGATGAGGAGAGGAACTATGAAGCAATTTTCGAGTGGGTAGGTTTTATAGCCCGGTGCTAAGTGTGAACACGTATTAGTTTGATAGGTGTGAACAGATTTGCAATTACTTATTGCGTTGTAATAATCAATGTGACGAGAAACACGGTCAAAATTTATTGATGGCGGAAGGTTGACCACGTGGTTGCTTGCCGTTGAGGCGGCCGCGGCGTGCTCCGCTCTGGCGTCCCTGCGCGCGCTCTGCTCGCCGTTGAGGCAAAGTTACAATGGCAACTGTTAATAATTCTTAATAATTGTCTTACATATTCAGGATAATTTAAAATGCCAAATGCGGCAAGGCCCAGAACACTCACGACCTACATATGCACACAATTATAATAAAATATAAGCTAAAAGGCTGAAATTTGGCGGCCTTAGGCGATGGTCTTCTCGGACTCCATGATCGGCATAGCACCCTTGCGGCCGTTCACTCCGAAAGTGTCCCAACCCGCTGCATACAGGCTCTTTGGCTGGGAGGCTCTTGGGGCTGCTGGGCCTCTTCCAGAAGAGCTTGACAGCGTGCGATCGCGCGCATGACAACTCCGCAGAACCGCTCCATTTCCATGTCTCTGGCCTCGTAGCAAATTCCGTCCATCACCTGCATCCTCAAGATATCACGTTGGCGATGTTCTACTTCATCGGGGACGTCAACTCCGCCAAGGATGCGCTCGAGCCTGGCCAGCACATCATTGGGATCGAGGTTGACACGGCCGCCATGTGCAATGATGAAGTCGTAGGCTGCCTTTATCTTGACTGAATCGCAGAGGTCCTCTACCCATTCCTTGCGGGGCATCAAGCTCTCAATGAGCACTGGTGATGGCGGCTCTTCGGGTGGGTCATCGACCATGCTTCCAAGCAGCTCTGGATATTTTGCACGGTGGATGGCAAACTGCTCACCACACCTCTTCTGCAATATGTCGATTGTGCTCCCAAGGACTGTGACACCGATATCGCTGCCGATGGGCCATGGTGCCTGCACCGGCTGATGAAGCTCTTGCTCCCCGACCTGCTCCGGCTCATTCTCCTCGCCTAAGATGTAACTCAGGTAGGCATCAACGTCGAAGCTTTGGTCGTTGCCTGGCATGCTTGGAATAACTAATGGTAGATGGGTGAGGACTAGATCTTCGTAGAGTGTCACGGCGGTGCGTTGCCGCCTGGGTTATATGCAGCAAGCCATTAGCTGGTGGCAGGAAACCGGTGAGCAATAGGCGTGGATTTTACAATTCATCCATGTGGAGCGCCGGAAGCATTCACTGGAGCACGGGAAGACTAAGTGGAGCACACACCCAACTCGAATACCGTATCCGGTGCCACGTGTTATTTATCACACAAGTGTTAACATAAGGAAACATATGTGTAACTTACTAATCATCACACACGAGTACTCGCAGACGCATCGTGTGCGATACTCCTAGCCACCGCAAGCAACTAGGTTGCATTTTCAAAGTTTTTTGTACACACAGAATCGCACACGAACTAACTATATTAACCGTCCGTGTTGTAATTTCTCATCGCAAACAGTTCATCTGAGTCAGCTGTTTGCCACTTATCACACACATCTTGTTAAGTTGAACCGTTTCTGTTGCGTTCGCTAATCGAAAACAGTTCGTCTGAGTGAACCGTATGCCCTATATCACACACACCTTGATCTGGCTAACCGTTTATGTTGCACTTCCTAATAGCAAACGGTTCATCGGAGCGAACTGTATGTCATATATCACATACACATTGATATGGCTGCCCGTTTCTGTTGTTCTACCTCATCGCAAACAGTTCGAACGAGTTAACCGTGTGTCCTGAATCGCACACGCAACTAAAATCTGAACCGTGTTTGATGCATCCTCCATCGCAAACGTATTGCACCTTTTTGATGGTTTTTTTACACCACCGTTTGTGATTATGGCATCGCACACGGTTTCGTCGAAGGGTCTCTGATCGTAGTGTCGCGTTAGCAGCATCCTACAGTAGTGACTCAAAAACTAATTCTTAGAGATCATTTCTTGCAGAGCACAATAAGTGTTATTTCTTCACAAGTTTTGGATGCAGGTTGAACAATTGAACGCTTTTGTTTGCAAAAGATACTTTCTTATCTATTTCACCCGGATGTTTGTAGGCTCTAGAGATGAAATAACATCCGAAGAAACCTATCGATACCCGTTACACATGAGATGACCCCCACATCCTTTGTCAAAATAAACAACTCCCAGATCAAAGCATTTCACTATTCCGTGCAACGCACGGGCACCTTACTATAGATTAGTACGACCAAAAATTGAACTAACATTATATATAGTACGATAAATGCTGATGCATGTCACCTAAAATTATATCATTGAAAACTATGTTCAAATACGAATCCAACGATATAGTTTTTGTTGACATGCACTAACATTTTGTGAGTTAAATCTTCAGTCAAATTCAATGGGGGACTAATAAACCACGACCGATGTAGTACTAGTGTAGAGGGAGGCGCTGCACGTGAGTCTCACCCCGCTTGTGGCGCGGCAGTAAAGTCGTCATATCACAAAAACCCAACCACTCCCAGTAATAAGTGGCCTGGTAAAATAAACGGACAAGCAACTATCACATCCCTCCGTCTTTTTTGCATTTAATCTCTCTGCATTTACTTTCTCCGGTTCATCTCGCACACTCGATCCCTAGCTACTACTCCTAGGGCCAGTTATTTTGGCGGCTTAAAAAATAAGCCGTCTCTTCCCCTGCTTTTCCCATAAGACTAGTCACAGTGGAGAGTAACATTAAGGCGCCTCACTCATTTGTTTGGGCTTCCAAACTACTACTAGTACCTCTGTCCTTGTTTATTCGTCACCATTGTAATTTATGCTAAATTTTGACCAAAGGTTTAACTGATAAAATGTTAGTGCATGTGACATATGCATGTACTTACAAAATGCGTACAGACACACAAGGTTTCCAAACTTTTCCTTTTACATACTTAATTAAGGACGCTAATGATTCCCGAACATTCGGGATTTACCATTTGCGTCCCAGAACTAATGAGATCGCCTTACGAAACTAAATTATATTCCTAATAAAAGCCATGACGCTCGCAGGAGCGCTTGCGGCGTGATGACCCACAAGTATAGGGGATCTATCGTAGTCCTTTCGATAAGTAAGAGTGTCAAACTCAACGAGGAGCAGAAGGAAATGACAAGCGGTTTTCAGTAAGGTATTCTCTGCAAGCACTGAAATTATCGGTAACAGATAGTTTTGTGATAAGGTAGTTTGTAACGGGTAACAAGTAATGAAAGTAAATAAGGTGCAGCAAGATGGCCCAATCCTTTTCGTAGCAAAGGACAAGCCTGGACAAACTCTTATATGAAGGAAAACGCTCCCGAGGACACATGGGAATTATCGTCAAGCTAGTTTTCATCACGCTCATATGATTCGCGTTCGTTACTTTGATAATTTGATATGTGGGTGGACCGGAGCTTGGGTGCTGCCCTTCCTTGGACAAGCATCCCACTTATGATTAACCCCAATTGCAAGCATCCGCAACAACAAAAGAAGTATTGAGGTAAACCTAACCATAGCAGGAAACGTATGGATCCAAATCAGCCCCTTACGAAGCAACGCATAAACTAGGGTGTTGGGGATTTCACTACTAGGCGTAAACCGGCCAAGAGAAGCCGGGTTATCCCCACAATGGATTACTGTACCTGAAGCCCATGAAGACATACGGTGGTGCTTTATGAAGGCCCAGGGCCCAAGGACGGTTTAAGGTCTATAGACGTAAACCGACATTGATATGTAAACTTGTGTTGTAAGATAGAAAGAGCAGAGACCGAGCCGGACACGTTTATGAGCCGGCCTCGGGACCCTGTAACCCAGTGGGCCTCAACCCATGTATATAAGGGGACGACCCGACAGTGGTTTAGGGACAACAAACAACAACTCGAGAGCCAGGCATAGCGAATTCGCTCCCTGGTCATCGAAACCCTAGCAATTCCACAACAACTGGATTAGGCTTTTACCTTCACCGCAAGGGGCTGAACCAATATAAACTCTCTGCATCCTTTGTCTTCTTTAACCCCTTTAAGCTAACCTGTCGCGATGGCTCCACGACTAAGTCCTTTCTTTAGGACATCTGTCGTGACAGAACCACGACAGTTGGCGCCCACCGTGGGGCTATCACACGATGGTTTCGAGTTCTTAGAGGGCAGCTTCGAAGGACTCAAGGGATACGCTGTGGGCCGGATGACCAAGAGTCATCGCGGCAAGCTCTACATCGACGACGCAGGCTGGGGCCCCGAGGCCGGCTCAATCGAGTACGGGTACCGGGTCCCCTTCGGCGGCATCCATGTTTTCATTGGCAAGATCGGCGAACCGGGCCCTGAGCCGGACATCTGCACCGACATCGTCGAGACGGCTCAGTGTGCGAGATCTGCCCGGGTTAAGCCTGTCAGGAAGCATGCCTTCGTGGGAGTCATCCACGGAGTGGAATCTGAGGATAGATCGGAATCCGATGGTGAAACCGTCGTTTATTCCGGCGACGAGTCATCGACCGGAGAGATCGAGTCATTGTACCAGTTGCAAGATGGCCGGATTGGGGGCTGTTCTGATGGCGACAGTATTCCGGACCCCTTTGATCCGCCAAACCGGGTTGCGATCTTCATGGCCGGTACACAGCCAGCGCTCCACTCTTCGATTGCAGCGGCAATGATTTCCTGGTCAGTAGCAGCGACAGAGGCCAGAGCAGGAGGCCCCGTGCGAGTGCCGGCTCAGGTTTTATCTGACTTATTTGACGCTTTGGCAATACTGATGGCGGAGGTTAATCCGGCAAATCAAGAGGAGCATAATGCGGAAATCGCGAAGGTGAAAGATCAGATAACCCAGGCCAAGGCCGACCTGGCGGCTGAGGATACCAGGATGGCTGCGGAACGGGCTGCATTGGATGCACAGGCTTACCGGCTTATGTTGGATCAGAATGCGTCAAACGATGTCATGAGGAGAAGGTACCGATCTCACCTGCCGCCGGTTTATGAGGCCAAGAACCTCTTTAGTACCCCAGGAGCGGGGACCAGTTATCCGCTAGTGGTAAACCGGGCGGAGGCACCTGGAACGGGGGCGCCGGTTCAGCCACGTCCGACTGATCTGCCTCGTCAGAACAACGTTTTGTCACAGCACGTCCCAACACCACCGGGTCATTACTCTAACCCGATGGATAACATTGTAGCTGCCGCTTCACGACTGACGGCCCTCCCGATCGAAGGCGAGTCCCTAGTGGCGGTCGAGACGCGATGGGCTAGGGAGCTCCTTCAGACAGCTTTGACTCAGCAGCAGGCTTATTCATATAGTCGTGAAAGGATCCATTCTACTCCCCGGCCAAGCCAGAGTTACAGTAGGCATATCGATGAGCCGGCCGTATCAAGCAGCGCGCGAAACCATAATCCACGCCGTGGCCATAACCCGGCAGGTGGCGGTGGTGATGCTCAGGATGTGGTGGATCGTGCTAGGGCACGTCGAGAGGCCGAGTTAGCGGCACAACATGAAGCTCGCCAACTTACTCCGGTTCGTGCAACCACATCGGTGGAACCGGGGGTTACTTCCAGCTCTTTGGGAGTGCCGTGTCTCGTCCCAGCACTGTGCAACGTGCGCCTCTTGGCGTTCTGGGAACGGGGGTCCCCAGACTTGCCTGCCTGCGGACCACGGTGTGGCTAAGCCAGCAGGCCATTCGTGCCCATCTTCATCAACAAGGCATCGAAGACCCTCGCGAGGGTCCAAGCCTCGCGAGGCGGACGATGCAAGACCTCCTCAGGAGTGGCCTAGCCAGACAGGCTCATGAGGAGCGAAGATATCAAGGCGGGGCAAACCTCACGAGGCTCTTGTGACGTGAGCCATGACGAACGACACCAGGCGGGCACCAGCGCGCGCAGCATCCTTATTTCCTCTTTGGTGCTAAGGTGGCCAGCGCAGGCGAAGAGTACCGAGGCATCAGGCAAAGGTTGCTATATTGGTACAACGAGACCAAGACCAGGAGGACGGCAAGACGCGGTCATCGTGGAGCCCAAGATGGTGTCACCACTAGAGCTTTTCGCGGGCGAAGACCGCTTTTTTCAGGATAGCTTGTACTAGCTGTCCCTCTTCAAATTTGCCTGCCGTTGTTGGCTCCCTTCCCGCTCGATATTTGGGAAGAGGACCAGGGCCTATATAAGTAGAGTTGGCCACCATAGTAGAGGCATCTCATCTTAGTTTGATCCAACCCGATCGAGAGCCTACCCAAGCCACAAGAACACCTCAACCTCAGGAGGCTGTTCTTCCCTTGTACTGTTCATCATCAGCCCTAGAGGCAATCCACTACCACCACACTGGAGTAGGGTATTACACCATAACGGTGCCCCGAACCAGTATAAACCTCGTGTCTTTACGTATTTGCGAGTTAAATCCGAGTTCGTCCGCGAGATCTTAGCGAGCTAGGGCGTAGATCGGTAGGGGGGAAAGACTTCGCGCGCACCCCAGTGTTCGAACCATAAGGGTTTGCCGGAACCCCACATCCGACATTTGGTGTCACATCACTAATTCTGGTCTGACCTATGCTAGCTTTTTGGTGATGCATCATGTTTACTTTTTCCAGAAATATGAAATGGGATGACAGAACCCCCAGCCCCCCCCCCCTTTTAACCAACTAGGGTTTACTAAAAAACATTTCAATGAACCCAAAATGCTCTTCATAAAAGTTCATCATTTTTGAATTGGTCTAGAACCTCTCCCAAAAATGGTGCACATTTTTCTAGGCCATTCTGGATTATTGAAGTAAATCATACGGTATTTGTTCTTGGACATTTAAATGCTATAAATAATTTTAAATGTCCAAATAATCTTGAAGGTAAATGAGGGCTGCTGGAAATAATAGAAACAATGCCCACAAATATTTTCAGGATTTTTGAAAATGCTCTGGCATTTTAAATAAAGCCAAAACAATTGCAAAAAAAATAGAAAACAGAAAATATTAAAAAAGCAGAGAGAGAGAAGCCCAACCACTTACCTGGAGCTGGCCCAGTTGGCCCAGCCCACCAACCCACCGCTGCCAGTCATCCCCCTCCTCTTGCCAGAAGGAAGAGGAGAAGACAGCCACGGCGCCGCGGCGTGCCACGCCGGCAGCTGCCTGCCTGGCAACCCCCTCGTCTCCCAGGACGTCGCTACGCACCCACCCCCCTCGACCCTCTGCACCTCCTCCCTCCTCGCAGCTCTCTTCCCCCCCTCTCTTCTCTCTTCCCGAACACGCCCGTTGCTGCCGCTCGCCGTCGCCGCACCCACAGCCACCGCCTCACCTCCCCGACGCAACCCAAAGCTCCGCCTCGACCTACTCTTCCTCCTCACCGCACCAAGCGACGCCAGGAGCCCTGCAGTGACGCCATCACCGTCGTCTTCACCGACGGGCACCAAAGATCGCCGGCGCCGATTCACCGTCTCCAGGTCGTACCCGAGCCCACTGACCACCCTACCGACATCACCGTGAGCCCTGCCATTTGTCCCCTCTCTTCTCGCTGCCGAACGCGTTCCCTAGCCATGGTTTTCCTCAGAGCCGAAAGCCTCTGCCGCCGGCCATGTCATCGCCATCAGCCGCTCGGGCTCGGGCTCGAAGCTGAGCGCGTTTCCATGCCCAGCAAAGCTCCAGGAGCACATAGAGGCCACCCGTTGCTCCTGCCGTGCACCATAGCGACGGTTGCATCATCGCCCGAACTCCGGCGCCGCCGCGAGCTCACCCAACTGCGGCCCCTGCGCCACTCCGGCGAGCGACCGTCGCTCTGGGTCGTCGCCGTCATCTAACCGCCGGCGAATCCGACGTGGCAGTCGTTAGCGGCTAACCTCCCCACACTAACCAACCCTTGACCCATCGACTCATGGGCCCCCACGCCCTAATTAACATAGATTACATTTTACGCTTAGTTTTAACTAACTTGGTGGGCCCACGCCTCGGTGTTGACTACGCCGACGTGGGTTGTGCCGACTGCCCACATGCGTGACCGTAGGGCAGCATCGCTCACCGGGCGGGCCCCACGCGTCAGGTTTGACCTGGACCGGGTCTGTTGACCTGCTGAGGTCAGCATGATGCAATGCTGCCGCAGTAATTGTTTTATGGATTTAAAATAATTCAGGAAATTCCAGAAAATAGTGCTAACTTCTAAAAATCATAGAAATTCAACCGTAACTCCAAATAAGATAAATTATATATGAAAAATGATCAGAAAAATCCAATCTATCCCTCTGTACCTTTTTCATGCATGTTTGGACAACTTAAAGTTGCTGTATAAGACAATTTGAATTAGTGGCATTTGAAATGTCATATATGGAGTTTGAATTTGAATCTTGGATTCAAACCAACTCCATTTAACATGTTCTAGCTTGCATTAGCCCAAAACGCATTCATATTGCCATGTCATAGCATGCATCATATTGTGCATTGCATTGATCGTGTTTCTTCTCTGTATGCCGGTGTTGTTCCCCCTCGATAGACGTTGTACCGACGTTGTGATCGTTGACACTAATGAAGACTCAATGCTATCTTCAGAAGTGCCAGGCAAGCAAGACCCCCTTGTTCATTCCGATACAATCCCACTGTCTCGCTCCTGCTCTCTTTTACTGCATTAGGACAACAACGATTTATCTGTTACTTGCTGCGGTAGCTGAACCCCTTTATCCTCTCGTGATGACCTGTCATTCCACGGTAAATAGATGAAACCCACTAGCATGAGTAGGAGTTGTTTGATCCCTGTTGTGCCTACTCATTCATGCTTGTTTGTCATGCCTGCCATCGCTTAGAGTTGAGTCAGGTCGATTCATCGAGGATGAATCGGAGGTGTGTGAACATGTCCTCTTGTGTGTGAGCTAAGTGTGTGAACACGATTTGGTAAAGGTAGCGGTGAGAGGCCATGTAGGAGTACATGGTGGGTTGTCTCATTGCAGCCGTCCTCAGGAACTGAGTTCTGTGTTTGTGATTCATGAAACAGTTACTACCACACATTGGGTTCCGGTAACTCGGCCCCTCTCGGCTTCTTAACCACCCTTGTTCTCTGTCCAGGAGTTGCAACTAGTTTCTGGTGTTTGTAGGATATGTGTTGGAGGCCGTGCATAGCGCTGACCCTAGGGTGGGCTATGATGCGGTAGATACACTGCGTGGTCTGCAAAATTTAATGCCCGTTTGGTATCTCGGGAACCCTGCACACATCGTTCGGGGCCGTATGTGGAAACCTCGGCCGGACTCCCTGCGGATGGAACCTGAATAGGCGATAAACCTGGACTAGAGTCTTGAGTGCTTAGGTAGGCCGTGGCCGACACCCTCGTTGGGCTTCCGCTTGAAGGTTGCCGAGTACATGTCGTGTAAACGGCGGTAAGTGGTGAGCGTGTGTGAAGAAGTACACCCTGCGCAGGTTAATATGATCTATTTGAATAGCCGTGTCCGGAAAAGGACTTGGGTTGCACATGCAGTTCATAGACAAGTGAAAGTGGATACTCTAAAATGCGCAAGATAAGCGTGAGTGCTATGGATGGCGTTCTCGTAGGGAGACGGGAGCGGATCCATAGTGGTGTATTGATATGGTGAATATGTGGACTCGTGTGTGCCACCTCAAAGAGTTACTTGCAGTCGTAGTTAGGATAGCCACCGAGTCAAAGCTGGCTTGCTGCAGTCAAACTCCACCACAACTTTGTTGATAATGATGCATATGTAGTTAGTTCTAATGTAAGTCTTGCTGAGTACATTTGTACTCACGTTTGCCTATTTTATGTTTTGCAGAGAGACTTCAGTCTCGCTAGTAGTTCCCCGTGGACTTTGACGTTTAGCTTGTTACCTCAGCTACGATCTTGTGCCCTCGGCAGGATCTGGTAGTTAGTCAGCATTATCAGCCTTTTTCATTTGTAGATGTTTGTACTCAGACATGTTAAGCTTCCGCTTGTGCCTTGACTTGTATGCTCTGTATGTTGGGTCATGAGACCCATGTTTGTAATATCTCGCTCCTCGGAGCCTAATGAATAAATACTTTGAGTCGTAGAGTTATGTTGTGATGCCATGTTGTATTTACACATATCGGGCATATTGTGTGTATGTTTGAAATGCTTGGTATGTGTGGGATCCGACAATCTAGTTGTTTATGCTTGGCAGCCTCTCTTATGGGGAAATGTAGTCTAATGCTTCCTTGAGCCATAGTAGTACGCTACAGCCCGGTTCACCGGAGTCCTGCTAGCCCAAAGACTACTCGCTTTCAGGACACTTGGTAGCGGCATGTGTTCCACTTCGTTCTCGTGTACGTCCCTTCGGGAAATGTCACGCGGTGACATCCGAGTCTGCCTAGCCTGCTACAGCCGGGTTCCCGAGTCCTGTTAGCCAGTGCTACATGCCCGGATTCACAGCTGGCGACCGACATGCTCGATGTGATTCATGTATGCTGTCCCCATGGGTTAGTGCCGCTTTGGGTTCACGACTAGCCATGTCGGCCCGGGTTCTCTATCATATGGATGCTAGCGACACTATCATATCGTGAGCCAAAAGGCATAAACGGTCTGGGCCATGGTAAGGCGACACCATTAGAATACCGTGTGTGAGGCCGCAAAGTGATATGAGGTGTTACCCGGCTAGATCGATGTGACTTGGAATTGGGGTCCCGACAGCTTTGGTATCGAGTCGACTTCTGTAGGATTACCAAGCCAAAGCGGTCGAATTTGTGTCTAGAAATGCTTTAGTTATGTAAGGGAATTGATTGTGGAAGGAACGTAAGGCTCTTTTTACTCCTTATACCTCATGGCCTTACGATCCGAGTCATCCTCTTCTCTTCTACGGGGTTAAGAACTAGGCTTCTCATCTATCTATCGAGGATGACGTGTTACTAATCCATAGACCTTTAAGATTGTTGGTTTTAAGCCCAGTTCAGTTTCTACTACTTTCGTGTGTTCATAGTTGGTCTCAGAACCTTGATATTGTGATGTTGAGTGGTCATGCCACTATTTTGCAGGATGTCTCAAATAATTTTGAGCATTTACAGCCATTATGTTGTCCGAGTCATCCCAGGTTTCTAAACTATCTGATGCATTTGCAAATCCCTTCTTTCCATTCCCGATGTTCCTTTGGGCCAGGTTAATCACACTAATTGCTGAGTTGAGGTATTCTATTGCCTCGACATATATGTTGGAGTTATTATTATGACCCTAGGTGTTTAGGGAGTAACCTAGTAAACTAGCCATGTTTTGTGTTCCCCGTGTGATGATTCTGGCCATTATTCTCGAAAGCATCATGTGATGCCATTTAGTAGTTGGTATTCTATTCCTGGGTTCTTGAACCCGAGATTCACCCTACTTACCCTCTGTTGATAGTGTTTGCTAGTTCCTTTAGGATATTAGTAACTTTGCGATAGTCCTCGAGGTGCATGGTATACCGTTCTTCCAATACCATGAACCATTATGGCAAGTTCTTTGAACCAAAAGATCACAACCAGGCGCTCTTGATGAGTTCTCCATTACGCATTGTGAATCTGCCAATTCTACCTTTCTCGCATGGGTTATCTGGAAGAAATGTTGAGCTTTGCTCGACATACTAATCTATGCATCCACAACTCAAATAATCTTATGTTCTCTGAGTTGTCCCCCTTCAGTTATATTCCGACCTTCATCTATCAATTGATAGTCAAGAGTATGTGTGCGATCGTGTTCATCGATGCCTATTATTCTTGTGGTCCGTCAAGCCATTCTATTCCGGAATGACTAGGAGAAACAAACTCCAGTACCTTATCCATTTCTAGGATTGGGTCAAAGTAGTGGTATTTCGCAGATCAAAATGCCAATCTATCTTTTGTCCTGTTCTACCTTGGAGTATTACCCTATTTATGTCAAGAATATCATAGGAATTGCACCATCTCTTATGGATTCTTGATGCAGTGATACTTCTCACCATCATCATTCATTCCTCGGTCCTCGTGTTGTTGTAATTAGAATGCCGACAAGTGAATTGTGATGTGTGAAATCAATACTCCGAGCAACTCGTTGCTTGGTAGTAAATGGACAATATTCTCATTCTTAGCGTGTTGGTTATTAAATCATCATTCTAAGACTGATTGTGCTACCTAGCCCTTATTTCTGGTGCACTCTTCGATCAATGAGTTAGGATTGTGTCAATCCCTCGCTCCCTTGGTCATATCATCTTGCCCTGAAAAGCAAGGTTGTTCTCGAGCTTAGTAACATATCGGTGGTTCGTGATTTTCCGAATATCTTCTCGAAAGTGTTACCAGGTTGTCACCTGACCGCTATGTTGAGTTCGTGATCATGTTGGTTTTTATATAAACCATCCATTCACCAAGAATCTGTGTTGGATACCACTGAGCTAGTTGGTTGAGCCAAACAACAACTTGGAGAGTTGGAAGATAAAAGCTTGCCGACTTAGTTCATTCTAAGGGATACCTTTGTGTGTGTGTTGAAGAAAGTTGATATCTCCATCATTTGGTCCTCATGATCAGTTGTTGGATCTATTGCCTTGTCAAAACTTTGACTTGAGTATGGGCTATCGTCAAGCCAAATCAGAACCAACGATGTTCGTAATGTTGTCTTACTCGTGGTTAATCCCTCGAGCATACACCATTACATCTTTTGGTCTGACCAATGCTATCACCGTGTTCACATGATGGTGGAAGTCCAGTGATATGGAAATTCCGATGAGTTGCTATTGAGTCCATCAGCAGCGTTCTGTCTCCCCCATGAGTCATGTTGAGCATCAACCTAGTGTTGGAAACTTTTGTTAGCATTATCTTCATGTCCCGTTTATGAAGTATATGTTTGGATGAAAGAAGTGACTTTCTCAAGTTCATGTGCATTAGGTGCAAGTTGCCGCCGTGAATTTGAGAAAGGTTTGTTTTGCTTCCTCTGGAATCATCCCAATTCAGTCATGCATATGTGCAAAGTATTCTGTGGTCTGGAGACTTGCAACCTTCATTCTATATGTATTCCTAGCACACCAAGCCACTGATTGAATTGTTCAAGGAGAAAAATTTCATTCTTAAGAGCATGCCTTATGCAAGGACTTTGATATCCTCGACGATGGTTCCCAACCAGAATTCAATAGTATTTTATTATAAGACTACTATGTGGTCATTCTTGTCTTGGACAACATGCTCACATGTATGTAGCAGAACCGGCTCATGTTTTGGAGCTTGCTATCGTAGTTCATATCCCGAGAATCTCGCAACGCCATCTCGTCGAATTGTGTTGCAAACTTTCTTTTCAGACATGCTGAGTCTGAAGTATCCTATTACCAATCAGATCTGAATCTCAAGCAGATATGATGGTTGGAACATTCCCAGCAGTTGCATCTTGTTCCCAGCTTGCACCGCCATTGTGCCAATCCCCCATGGGCTGCCCTTCTTGGTAGTTGCTGTGCAATATCATCCTCAAAAGTGGACTTACCATGGGTCCCCTCTGAAAGGATCGATATAGTTGACTAGAGGGGGGGGGGGGTGAATAGGCAACTAACAATTTTTAAGCTTTTCTTTACCAATTTAAACTTTGCAATAATAAAGATTGTCTAGATGTGCAACTAGGTGGACAACCTATATGATGCAAACAACACAAGCACAAGAGCAAGCAAGGATAGGAACACAAATAAGCTTGCACAAGTAAAGGGATAAGATAACCAAGAGTGGAGCCGGTAGAGACGAGGATGTGTTACGAAGTTCCTTCCTTTTGAGGGAAATGCGTCTCCGTTAGAGCGGTGTGGAGGCACAATGCTCCCAAGAAGCCACTAGGGCCACCGTAATCTCCTCACGCCCTCACACAATGCGAGATGCCGTGATTCCACTAATGGTGCCCTTGAAGGCTGACAACGGACCTTTACAAACAAGGTTGGGGCAATCTCCACAACAATTGGAGGCTCCCAACGAAACCACGAGGCTTCACCACAATGGAATATGGCCTCGAGGTGACCTCAACCGTCTAGGGTGCTCAAACACCCAAGAGTAACAAAATCCACACTAGAAAGTATGGGGGAACTAAATATCCTTTGGTGGAAGTGTAGATCTAGATATCCTCCTTCAAACCCTAGCAAATCAACAAGTTTGAGTGGCTAGAGAGAGAGATCGGGCAAGAAAGCTTGAGAGCATCAATGGAGGAGTGAGAGAGGTAAGAGGTGAGCGTGGTAGGTGGAAGAACCACCTTATATACCAGCCCACATAAATCCAACCGTTACTGCGTTTTCAGTACTGCAGTGGTACAACCGCTCCTTGTCCCGGTACAACCGGGACTCACGATGTAGATGCAGAACCCTACCAGGCGGTACAACCGGACCATCCGGGCCACCACCGCCCAGCCACCACATCAAAACAGAATCCTGACCGGTACATGGGCGGTGCATGGCCGGAAAAACCGCCTGGCCTTGAGCGCTTGAGCGGCTAAGGTATGACCGGAAGAACCGCTCGAACCTCCGGTTGTACCGGTTGAAAAGGAACAACCGGAGCAACCGGGCCACCACCGCCCAGCCACCGCATCGCAACAGAACCCAGGCCGGTACATGTGCGGTGCTAGGCCGGAACAACCGCTGCTGTGCTTTGTAGAGACAAGTGGCGGTACCACCGCCCGGAGGCAGCGGTACCACCGCTCGGCAAAGGCAGAGAAGCGTCAAGAGCCAGCGGTACAACCGCTCGGAAGAGGGGTACAACCGCTGGGAAAACACAACAAGGATTAGATAAAGATGGAGGCACACTCTCGACAAAAGAGGGGTGAAGAATGTGTACGTGAATGGAATCCCCTATACTCCCCAAAGTGGATTCCCTCTTGATAGTACGGGATCCCTATGACCAAAGAGATAAAAGCGTAGAGGATTCCGTCTTCAAACGATTCCTTCGAGAGAGAACCACCAAGCGACGAAAGCCTAATCATTGAGAACCCGAAACATTTAGCACAGGATTAGACCAACAAAGGGTTGTCATCATCATCCAAAACATAAGGTAGGGAAATGCCCTTTCAATCTCCCCCTTTTTGGTGGATGATGACAACAACACGATATAAGATAGAAGTCTATAGAAACTAGATGGAGCTCCCCCTAGATGTGAGCCCCAGGTCGAGACTCCCCCAAGGTTTTATAGACTGGCCACAAAGAGCATATAACAAGAAGGTAGCCAACACAATGAAATATGAGCAATCCTGCCATTAAAGACCAACAAGCATAAGGATAAGATAGCATGAGTGGCACAAAATCCACACAAAGCAAACGAGAACGACCAAAGTTCAACTGAAGACCACAAACAAGTTCAGACAAGTTCAATACGAGAGACACACACTACGCAACCACCCATGCAACTCCCGAGTCCTATCACACTCTCTCCCCCTTTGGCATCAGGACACCAAAAAGGAAGAGAGCGAAGCTATCGCCCCAGGCTTAGTCGTCCTCCTCTGACTCCTCGGTAGCATCTGGATCTTCATCATTGTCAGAATCTTCACCATCATCAGAAACTGCATCATCGTCCCGATCTGAGTCTTCCATGATATCATCAGCAGGAATGGTGGTGGAGGGCTGAGGAGGGCTTCATCATCGATCCAGTCTGTGGTAAGATATCCAACGCTCCTCCGGTGTGATGCTCTTCTCAGAACCACTCGGAACCGACAAGTAGAGGAGCCTCATCATATCAATTTGTGACGACGCCGCAAGCTTCTCATTGACATGTGCCTCATCTGACCTCTTACGGATGTCGGTGAAGGCACAAAGTCTTCTTCACCTTGGCGTGAGCTTGTCCACCCACGAGGGCTTGGCCCTGGTTCCAACTCAAAATCCTCATCATCAGAAGTGGCATAGACATCCTCAGGAGCATTAGCAGGGAAACGTGGCTCGGCGTGCTTCTTCTTCTTAAGGAGCTTGACTTAATGAGTGGTAAGATTGTCAGGAGAGGTGAGGGGCTCTCCAAGACGGCGAACTGCCCACACGGAGTTTAGAAGGCACATGACAAATGGAGAATAAATGGGGACCTTCCTGTAGATGACCATGTTGTACATCTCGTGCCACAACCAGTTGGACACATCAAACGTCTCCCCAGATCCCACCTTGGTCTTCATAGCAACCATCAAGTTAACAAGATAGCCATGGATTTCATCTTGATTCCCCACTTTGGGCAGAAGCACATTGCGAAAAACACGATGCATGATGTCATAGACCTTCACCAAATCCTTTGATTCACCAATAATACCACGGCCCCGAATGTACATAGGGGCAAGCTTCTCCTTAGGCATGGGCTCAGGATGATCATGGGGGCGAATGCCACCCCTTCCGCACGGTATCATCGTACCCAATAGCAGTGCAGAAGGTCCTCCAGGGAACGTGAAAAAGCTCATCACGACACATGAAAGTGAGGGTACGCGCGTCATCTTCTCCAGAGTGAACGGTGGCATAGAACTGATGGATGAGCTGAACATCAAAGTCACAGAGACGGACATGAGCTTGACAAGATCAAACTCCTCACAGAGAGCCAAAGCCTCACCAAAATACTCCAGGTTGTTCCGCCAATGATCAAGATCGATGGTCCACTGCTTGGCATATCTGTTCTTGTTGTGCTCAAAGAGTTCATGAACAATTCGTACTTGCATCTCATTCCGAAACTGAACAGTGGTCCAACGAGGAGCTACGGGAACCACATAAGGATTCTTTGAGCGGAAGGCTTCCCAATCCTTGGCTTTCCAACGGTGGAGTGGCATTACCACACGTTGCTTGATAGCGGCAGACTTTTCACGGCGAGTGCGCTTGGTAGGGATCACGACTTCCTCTTCAGAATCAGCGGCGGAGCCCTTGAACCCTCTTCTTGGTCTTGCGAGGAGCAGGGCGAGAACTGGAGCCACCTGAACACAAACACGAAGGGGACACACGAAAACCAACAAGAATGAGAGGAAAGCATACGAAAAATGCAACACCATAGAAACCAGAACAGTGATGTGAGGTGCAGACAATCCGGTTGTACAGGATCTCCGACCGATAGAACCGCCCCACCGGTTGTACTGCCCATCTGGGCGGTAGAACCGCTGACAGTGGCACTACCAGGGAAGTTAGATCTGTTCAAGACGTGCAAATCACCCAAGAAATATTCGGAGTTCTAGGTACTGCACAGACACAAGACAACAACAACGATCTCTCCCAACTAAAGAACGAAAACTAAACTAGGAGGGAAAAGTAATGCCCTAAAGCAAGATGGAAACCTAGAATCAAAGAATGAAGAACAAGCGCATTACCACCATCCATGGGAGAAGACCGGAAGACTTCCACGGAGAGAATCCACAGAGAGCCCTCGGGTCCGAAGCGCGGGGCGCACTCCGGGGCGAGGCAGAGGTGACCGGCGGCTAGGGCAAGGAGGAGGCGAATGGGGACGAAGGGGAAAAAAGAGAAACCCTTCGCCCCGTCGGATATAAATAGGCCCATAGCCGCGCGGCGGTAGAACCGCTCCTAGGACCGGTTGTACCGCAAGTCAGGTGCTGACAGATTGTAGTGGGCGGTACTTCCGTTTTCTGAAGGGCACCGGAAGTACCGGTCGGAGACAACCAGTAGAACCGGACGGAGAAGCCCAGTGAAAATGGGCGGTATAACCGCCCAAGCACCGAAAGCAACTCAACTGGGGCAGCACAACCAGGTATGAGCGGTAGAACCGCCCGTGACACCGGTTGTACCGCCCGACCACCAAATCCCAGACCAAAAGGAAGAGAACAAGACACTAGGAGCAACAAATAAGAGAAACCAAACACTAAGAACAGGGAAAATAACGAAAGGAAAACACAAGCAGAGCGAGCTCAGTCCTCTCTCTGAAGAGAGGGCGATGGCCGAAGCCACCTATGTTTGAGTCAAATGGGATGGCACCGCGAAGAATTATATCCTTGGGCCCATGACCAAAACTCGTCTTTGGAACACAAGTACCATCAAAAATGGCTAATGTGAAAGAGGTGATCGATTTATGCATAATGGGGGGGAGGGAGAGTTCATTGAGAGAACAACACTCCCCCTATGTCCATGCCTACACCTAAACTAGACAACAAGTTGAGTGTGGTGGGGAGTGCACGGGCTCAAGTCACATTGCTCAAATCAATGATATTTAGCTCATACCTTAACTCATGAAATCTTGCTTCATCTAAGGGCTTCGTGAATATATACGCAAGGTTATCACGAGTGTTGACATACTTGAGCTTGATCTCCCTCGCCTAATGTGATCCTTATGAAATGATACCGAATCTCGATGTGCTTCGTCTTGAAGTGTTGCACGGGTTGAGAGAAATCTTGATGGCACTTTCATTATCACACCAAAGAGGCACTTTGTCACAAATGACACCGTACTCCTTTAGAGTTTGCCTCATCCATAGGAGTTGAGCACAACAACTACCGGCCGCCACATACTCCGCTTGATTGGACGAGAGAGACACACAACTTTGCTTCTTGGAAGACCAACTTACCAAAGAGCAACCAGGAAATTGGCACCCTCCTAAGTGGACTTCCTATCCACTTTGTCCCCGCCCAATCGGAATCCGTGAAACCTTCAAGCTTGAAATTTGCTCCTCTTGGGTACCATAAGCCAAAGTTTGGGGTATGAGCCAAATATCGAAAGATTCGCTGACCGCCACATAATGGCTTTCCTTGGTGCGGCTTGAAACCGTGCACACATTCCCACACTCAACATGATATCCGGTCTAGATGCACAAAGGTAAAGCAAGGAGCCAATCATGGAGCGATATACCTTTTGATCCACCGCTTTACCATTGGGATCAATGTCAAGTTGGCACTTGGTAGGCATTGGTGTAGTAGCCGCTTGACATCACTTAGCTTGAATCTTTTGAGCATGTCTTGAGTGTATTTGGCTTGGTTGATGAAGGTACCTTCTCTTCTTTGTTTGATATCGAAACCAAGGAAGAACTTCAAC
The DNA here is from genome assembly GCA_021605145.1 of Aegilops bicornis. Lineage (NCBI taxonomy): Eukaryota > Viridiplantae > Streptophyta > Magnoliopsida > Poales > Poaceae > Aegilops > Aegilops bicornis. The sequence continues at coordinate 480,690,966 of CM038672.1, read as the reverse complement.
TCTCCCATAGAAGACATCTTGAACTTGGAGGTCATGAGAGCGGCAAATTCCTCATTGAAAGCTTTGTTAGGAGAACCAAAGATAATATCATCAACATATAGTTGGCGTACAAACAATTCCCCGTTGACCTTCTTAGTAAAAAGAGTGGGATCGATTTGCCCCACTTCAAATCCACGATCTTGTAACAACTCGGTAAGGTGGTCATACCACGCACGTGGGGCTTGTTTAAGGCCATAAAGTGCCTTATCGAGTTGATACACATGATCCGGGAAGTAGGGGTCCTCGAACCCGGGGGGTTGCTTGACATAGACCAACTCATTAATGGCACCATTAAGAAAAGCACTTTTCACATCCATTTGTTGCAACTTAAAGTTGTGATGGGAAGCATAAGCAATCAACAAACGAATGGATTCAATACGAGCAACGGGAGCAAAGGTTTCACCGTCGTCGATACCCTTGACTTGGGAGTAGCCTTGTGCTACCAATCTTGCCTTGTGGCGAATGATGTTCCCATGAGCATCTTGCTTGTTCTTGAAGATCCACTTGGTTCCAATGACGTTGTGGTTCCTCGATGGCCTTGCCACCAATCTCCACACCTTGTTGTACTCGAAGTTGTTGAGTTCTTCATGCATGGCATTGAGCCAATCCGAGTCTTCGAGCGCCTCATAGACCTTTTGGGGTTCAACACAAGAGACAAACGCGTGATGTTCACAAGAGTTTGCCAATTGTCTACGAGTGCTTACCCCTTTTCTTAGGCTTCCTACCACATTCTCCATGAGATGGCCTTTGGTGGTGAGTTTGGAAGCAATCTTCGCGGCACGACGCTCTAATTCCTCCTCGGAGGTGAGATGAGGAGGGGTCACTTGATCATCTTGAGCGCCGTCTTGAGCATGATCTTCATATTGAGCATGCTCGGGGGAGAGAACTTGACCTTGGGCATCATTTGGAGTGTCATCATCGTCTTGAGCACGATCTTGCCCTTGGTCTTGTTCATGAGGTTGAGGGCCTTCACTCTGTTCTTGAGCGTGTGGGCCTTGGGTTGGTGATGGCTCCACTTGAGTGGAGCATTGTCCTTCTCCTTCGCCACAAGGGGTTCCTCAATGGGTAGGATAAAACCAACTCCCATTCTTCTTATGGCTTGGGGAGGAATTTCATCACCTACATCACAAGTGCCACTTTGCTCCACTTGGGAGCCGTTATTCTCATCAAACTCCACGTTACACGTCTTCTCAATAAGTCCCGTGGATTTATTGAGGACACGGTAAGCATGAGAGTTTGTAGCATAACCAACAAATATGCCCTCATGAGCTCTAGCTTGAATTTAGACAAACGAACACCTTTCTTGAGAATGAAACACTTACACCCGAACACCGGAAGTACTTGAGGTTGGGCTTGTTGCGGTGAGTATCTCATAAGGAGTCTTGTTCAAGCCTTTGCGGAGATAGAGCCGATTGGATGCATGACATGCGGTGTTGATGGCTTCGCCCAAAAGTTGTATGGAGACTTGAACTCCGCCATCATGGTCCTTGCCGCATCCATCAACGTCCGGTTCTTCCTCTCTGCAACACCATTTTGTTGAGGGGTATATGGTGCAGAATATTGATGCTTGATTCCCTCATCACTAAGAAACTCATCCAAGGTGTAGTTCTTGAACTCGATGCCGTTGTCACTTCTTATAGTCAAGATCTTAGCATTATATTGACGTTGAGCTTCATTTGCAAAGTCGATGACGGTTTGTTGAGTCTCACTCTTCCTCTTGAAGAAATATACCCAAGTGTATCTTGAATAGTCATCCACAATCACCAAGCAATACCTTCTTCCTCCAAGACTATCAAAATGATGGTGGCCCAAAGAGATCCATGTGAAGGAGCTCCAAGGGTCTCTTTGAGTATATGATGGCCGTGGGAGGGTGAGCCTTCTCATGAAGCTTGCCTTCAATACAAGCACTGCAAGCACGGTCTTTGGCAAAACTAACATTTGTTAGTCCATGGACATGGTCCCCCTTGAGAAGACTTTGCAAAGATCTCATATTGACATGGGCTAAACGGCGATGCCAAAGCCATCCCACGTCAACTTTAGCCATTAGGCATGTCGCGGTCTTAGTGGGTCGCTCCAAAAAGTTAATCACATAGAGACCATTTTCGACATGCTCCACAAGAGGGCCACGGTATCAATGTCAAAGAAAGTAGCAAAGCCCATGACTACAAGTTGACGAACGGAAAGCAAATTGTATGCAAGGGACTCAACAAGCATGATTTTCTCGATCGTAAGATCATGAGAAATGACAACCTTGCCGAGACCCAATATCTTAGAATGTGATGCATCACCCCACTCGACATTGGTGGGCATAGATGGAATCTCTTGCACGTCCACCACCATGTCCTTGCTCCCAGTCATATGATTTGTTGCTCCACTATCGAGCAACCATGATCCCCCATCGAAAGCAAACCCCTACAAGAGATCAATGCTTGGTTTTAGGTACCCATTTGGTAATGGGTCCTTTGATGTTAGTAACGAGGGTGTTAGGAACCCAAATAGACCATTCAATGTACTCATAAGAAGAACCAACAAATTTAGCATAAACATGCCCATCACTAGCACGGCACAACACATATGAGGGGTTAAAGTCGCCGGCTATGTTCATGGGGATGATGTTGTCCTTCTTGGCATTGCCACCCTTTGCACGGTTCTTCTTCTTCTTGGAAGCACCCTCTCCCTCCCTCACAAAAGTTTGCTTGAGAGGGGGAGGTTGCTTGGTCTTGTCATTCTTCTTCTTGCTCTTGGGCTTGGGCGAACCCAATCCCTCCTTGGCCACAACTTCCTTTTGATTACTCAAAAGGTCGTTAAGGTTCTTCTCACCTTGTATGCATGTGACAAGGCCCTTTTCAAGTTGCTCCTTCAACTTAGCATTCTCCTCAACAAGATGCACATGCTCACAACAAGGGTTAGTAGCATTCGCATTATCAATCAATATCATATGAGGAAAGGTGGCTTTCTCCTTGGTTAGCTTCACTTGGAGTTGATCATGAGACTCTTTGAGACTAGCATGAGCACCCTTCAAGACTTTGTGAGCCTTGTCGAGAATGTCAAAGTCCTCGTTGAGTCTAGCAAGATCAACTCTAAGCTTTGCCTTCTCGGAGCTAAGCACACGAGACACAAGAAGAGCATGATCAAGGTCTTTCTTTAATTTAGCGTTATCATCGTTGTGTGACTCCTCAAGAGCCAAACGAAGACCACGCTCTTCCTCAAGAGCATTGGAAAGATCCGAAATCTCATCGGGATAGTCACGACTATGCCCTTCCATCTTAGAGATGGTTTCTTCATGAGTCTCGATCATGACATTGGCTTCACCAAGTTGTTCCAAGAGAGCAACGAAGTGCTTCTTGGATTTGCCCTTGAGTTTACTCATAAAGATCTCAAATTCATTTTCCTCTACATTAGTCCCCTCATGTTCGTCAATGCAATCCGTCAAAGAGGAATGATTGATGATGGTAGTTTTGATGTTGGGGGTTACCTTGTTGGTGGCTTTAGCCATGAGGCACTTGGCGGTGATGCTTTCATTGGGTGAACCGAAGAGAGACACCCGAGGAGTCATTGCAATGGCCACGGAGGCCATGGCAACCGATTCACCATCCTCCTCATCATCATCATCCTCATTGTACTCTTCTTGAACCACCAAGGGTTTGTGAGGAGTCTTCTTTGGGAAGTTGCTCTTGTTGGGGAAAGACTTGGCCTTGTCCTTACGGATGAGCTTGCCACCATTGTCTTCCCTCTTCTCATAAGGGCACTCCGCAACAAAGTGACTCACATTGCCACAATTGAAACACGTCCTCACTCGTTGCTTGACCTTAGAGGCACTTGAATTGCTCTTGTTGAAGTTGGGCCTTGAGTTCTTCTTGCTCCAAAATTGTCTTGAAGCAAGGGCCATGTGTTCATGATAATCATACTTAGTATCTTCGAGTTTGCTCTCTTCTTCTTCCTCCTCTCCATCTTCTTCGACACAAATCTTGGCCTTCAAAGCGAGGTTGGGCTTCTTTTCTCGTTGGGAGCGAAGCACCGCATTGTCGGCGGTCTTGTCCAATATGCTCATAGCCACAAACTCATCCAACACATCACTTGAGGACAAGGTGTGGAAGTTCGGACGTTGACGGATGACGGAGGACATGGCTTTGTGGTAGGGCATCATTGCCTTGAGAAATTTGCGCTTGATCCAGTTGTCATCTGTGTCCTTACTTCCATGATCCCGGAGGGAGACAGCAAGCTTGGTTACTCTCCGATAGAGCTCACGAGGTTCTTCTTCTTCCTTCATTGCAAACTCATCGGCTTCATCTTGGACCACTTCATAATTGGAACGTTGAATGCTTGCGCTTCCTCGATACATGGAAACCACCTTGAGCCAAGCATCTTTGGCCCGGGAGTACGGTCGGAGATGAGGAAGGTCTTCGGGAAGGATTGCTTCTTGGATGATGAAGAGAGCATTCTCATTGAATTGATGATCCACGACCTCTCTTGGAGAAAAGTTGCTCGGATCATGCGGGTAGAAACCTTCTTCAATGATTCACCAAAGGTTAGTGTTCACATGATTTAAATGACGCTTAAAACAATAAACCCAAGAATCAAAATCCTCCTTTTTATCAATCTTAGGTGGTGGACCGGCATGATTCAAATGAGTGGAAGGAATCGGTCCACCATAAGCGGAGGTTGCACATGGGCGAAGATGCGGTGCCATTCTTACCACTAGACGAGGGGCTTTCTCACTAGTAGCTTCCCCTTATCGGAGTTAGCATCCGCTCCCGTGTTGGCGGGATCACCCACTTTCACGGGTGCGGTGGAAAGTTTAAGCCCTTCTAGGAATTCCTTAAACATGTCCTTGACCTCGCCGTCATGGAGTTTTTCAATGTGTCCAACGCCACATTGAATTCCTCACGAGAGATCGAGGTACCCCATCTCCGTAGATGATGTCGGATTCGCACCGGAGTGCTCCCCACATCATCTACGACGTCAACTCATACTCTTCGGACGGTAAAGTCCTTAAAAGAGACGAGGCTCGATACCAATTGAAAGGATCGATATAGTTGACTAGAGGGGGGTGAATAGGCAACTAACAATTTTAAGCTTTTCTTTACCAATTTAAACTTTGCAATAATAAAGGTTGTCTAGATGTGCAACTAGGTGGACAACCTATATGATGCAAACAACACAAGCACAAGAGCAAGCAAGGATAGGAACACAAATAAGCTTGCACAAGTAAAGGGATAAGATAACCAAGAGTGGAGCCGGTAGAGACGAGGATGTGTTACGAAGTTCCTTCCTTTTGAGGGGAAATGCGTCTCCGTTAGAGCGGTGTGGAGGCACAATGCTCCCCAAGAAGCCACTAGGGCCACCGTAATCTCCTCACGCCCTCACACAATGCGAGATGCCGTGATTCCACTAATGGTGCCCTTGAAGGCGACAACCGGACCTTTACAAACAAGGTTGGGGCAATCTCCACAACAATTGGAGGCTCCCAACGAAACCATGAGGCTTCACCACAATGGAATATGGCCTCGAGGTGACCTCAGCCGTCTAGGGTGCTCAAACACCCAAGAGTAACAAAATCCACACTAGAAAGTATGGGGAACTAAATATCCTTTGGTGGAAGTGTAGATCTAGGTCTCCTCCTTCAAACCCTAGCAAATCAACAAGTTTGAGTGGCTAGAGAGAGAGATCGGGCAAGAAATCCTGAGAGCATCAATGGAGGAGTGAGAGAGGTAAGAGGTGAGCGTGGTAGGTGGAAGAACCACCTTATATACCAGCCCACATAAATCCAATCGTTACTGCGTTTTCTGTACTGCAACGGTACAACCGCTCCTTGTCCCGTTACAACCGGGACTCACGATGTAGCAGCAGAACCCTACCAGGCGGTACAACCGGACCATCGGGCGGTAGTACCGGTTATTAGCAAATAACCGGACCAACCGGGCCACCACCGCCCAGCCACCGCATCAAAACAGAATCGACCAAGACATGGGCGGTGCATGGCCGGAAAAACCGCCTGGCCTTGAGCGCTTGAGCGGCTAAGGTATGAGCGGAAGAACCGCTCGAACCTCCGGTTGTACCGGTTGAAAAGGAACAACCGGAGCAACCGGGCCACCACCGCCCAGCCACCGCATCGCAACAGAACCCAGGCTGGTACATGTGCGGTGCTAGGCTGGAACAACCGCTGCTGTGCTTTGTAGAGACAAGTGGCGGTACCACCGCCTGGAGGCAGTGGTACCACCACTCGACAAAGACAGAGAAGCGTCAAGAGCCAGCGGTACAACCGCTCGGAAGAGCGGTACAACCGCTGGGAAAACACAGCAAGGATTAGATAAAGATGGAGGCACACTCTCGACAAAAGAGGGGTGAAGAATGTGTACGTGAATGGAATCCCCTATACTCCCCAAAGTGGATTCCCTCTTGATAGTACGGGATCCCTATGACCAAAGAGATAAAAAGCGTAGAGGATTCCGTCTTCAAACGATTCCTTCGAGAGAGAACCACCAAGCAACGAAAGCCTAATCATTGAGAACCTGAAACATTTAGCACAGGATTAGACCAACAAAGGGTTGTCATCATCATCCAAAACATAAGGTAGGGAAATGCCCTTTCACCCTCCACCTCCGATGATAAGCAAAAATCATCCATTGCGTTGTCTTCAACAAGGTAGTCCACATCATCCATCCTCGTCCGAGTATGTCATTCCTTCGAACAATTTCCAATGATCGCTTGTGGTTTGCCCTTGGCTGGTATAAAGAGTTTCAATGATCTTTGAATCAAAAGTAATTCTTTTGCCACTTCAAATAATAACTCTACGAGTCACCTCCCCCAAGGTGCCCCGTTACGGGATCATGGAAATTATTTCCTCGCCACCTTGACACCATCCACCATCCTTCTTAAGTGTGGAATTGTTGCCTACCTAGTGAATCATCGTCATCTGTTTCACTCCATCCCTCTGGATGTATGCTTCGTGTCTCAGCTCGAGAGATGTTTTCAGTGTCTCACTCCATGAGTTGATCCTGAGTTGTTCGATCTTCAAGAAGATCGATCCTACTAGAGTTTTCCCTTTCCTCTCATTGTCATGTTGGTTGGAGTTCTCAGAGCAAGACATCGAGACAAAGATGGTGATCGAATCAACGTTCATATGAAGTGCAACTTGGATCGTGAAGATCGTGTTAGCTTTGTGTTCCCTTTGTCTTCTTACCACACGTCTTGAATCTCGGGTCGAGATCCTTGTTAGTGGGGGTGAGTTGTCACATCCCTAATTCTAGTGTGACCTATGCTAGCTTTTTCGTGATGCATCATGTTTAATTTTTCCAGAAAGATGAAATGGGGATGACAGAACCCCCAGCACCCCCTTTTTAACCAACTAGGGTTTACTAAAAAAACATTTCAATGAACCCAAAATGCCCTTCATAAAAGTTCATCATTTTTGAATTGGTCTAGAACCTCTCCCAAAAATGGTGCACATTTTTCTAGGCCATTCTGGATTATTGAATTAAATCATACGGTATTTGTTCTTGGACATTTAAATGCTATAAATAATTTTAAATTTTCAAATAATCTTGAAGGTAAATGAGGGCTGCTGGAAATAATCCAAACAGTGCCCACAAATATTTGCAGGATTTTTGAAAATGCTCTGGCATTTTAAATAAAGCCAAAACAATTGCAAAAAAATAGAAAACAGAAAATATTAAAAAGCAGAGAGAGAGAAGCCCAGCCACTTACCTGGAGCTGGCCCACTTGGCCCAGCCCACCAACCGACCGCTGCCAGTCATCCCCCTCCTCTTGCCAGAAGGCAGAGGAGAAGACAGCCACGACGCTGCCAAGGGCGTACACCGCATTGCCTGCCTGGCTACCCCCTCGTCGCCCAGGACGTCGCCACGCACCCCCCTCGACCCTCTGCACCTCCTCCCTCCTCGAAGCTCTCTTCCCCCCCCCTCTCTTCTCTCTTCCCGAACACGCCCGTCGCCGCCGCTCGCCGTCGCCGCGGCCACAGCCATCGCCTCACCTCCCAGACGCATCCCAAAGCTCCGCCTCGACCTACTCTTCCTCCTCACCGCACCAAGTGACGCCAGGAGCCCTGCAGTGACGCCACGCCGTCATCTTCACCGACGGGCACCGAAGATCGTCGGCGCCGATTCACCGTCTCCAGGTCGTCCCCGAGCCCACTGACCACCCTACCGACATCACTGTGAGCCCTGCCATTTTTCCCCTCTCTTCTCGCTGCCGAACGCGTTCCCTAGCCGTGGTTTTCCTCGGAGCCGAAAGCCTCTGCCGCCGGCCATGTCACTGCTGTCGCCGTAGCCGCTCGGGCTCGAACCTGAGCGCGTTTCCGTGCCCAGCAAAGCTCCAGGAGCACGTAGAGGCCACCCGTTTCTCCTGCCGTGCACCATAGCGACGGTTGCATCATCGCCCGAACTCCGGCGCCGCCGCGAGCTCACTTCCGGCGAGCTCCGACCACCCCGTGACCTGCCGCTGCCTCCGCTGGATGCGCGGGAGCGTGGGCTACCTCCAGGTGCCCTCAGCGCACCCAACTGCGGCCCCTGCGCCATTCCGGCGAGCCACCGCCGCTCTGGGTCATCGCCGTCATCTAACCACCAGCGAATCCGACGTGGCCGTCGTTAGCAGCTAACCTCCCCACACTAACCAACCCCCTAGGCCACTGACTCATGGGCCCCCACGCCCTAATTAACATAGATTACATTTTTTTTGCTTAGTTTTAACTAACCCCGGTGGGCCCACGCGTCAGTGTTGACTATGCTGACGTGACCGTTGACCAGGCCCACCTGTCTGTGACCGTAGGCAGCACTGGCTCACTGACCGGCGGGCCCCACGCGTCAGGTTTGACCTGGACCGGGTCTGTTGACCTGCTGAGGTCAGCATGACGCAATGCTGACGCAGTAATTGTTTTCTGGATTTAAAATAATTCAGGAAATTCCAGAAAATAGTGCTAACTTCTAAAAATCATACAAATTCAACCGTAACTCCAAATAAGATAAATTATATATGAAAAATGATCAGAAAAATCCAATATATACATCTGTACCATTTTCATGCATGTTTGAACAACTTAAAGTTGCTGTATAAGACAATTTGAATTAATGGCATTTGAAATGTCATATATGGAGTTTGAATTTGAATCTTGGATTCAAACCAACTCCATTTAACATGTTCTAGCTTGCATTAGCCCAAAACACATTCATATTGCCATGTCATAGCATGCATGATATTGTGCATTGCATTGATCGTGTTTCTTCTCTGTTTGCCGGTGTTGTTCCCCCTCGATAGACGTTGTACCGACGTTGTGATCGTTGACACTGATGAAGACTCAACGCTATCTTCAGAAGTGCCAGGCAAGTAAAACCCCCTTGTTCATTCCGATACAATCCCACTGTCTCGCTCCTGCTCTCTTTTACCGCATTAGGACAACAACGATTTATCTTTTACTTGCTGCGGTAGCTGAACCCCTTTATCCTCTCCATGACATGTCATTCCACAGTAAATAGATGAAACCCACTAGCATGAGTAGGAGTTGTTTGAACCCTGTTGTGCCTACTCATTCATGCTTGTTTGTCATGCCTCATCGCTTAGAGTTGAGTCGGTCCGATTCATCGAGGATGAATCGAAGGTGTGTGAACATGTCCTACTGTGTGTGAGCTAAGTGTGTGAACACGATTTGGTAAAGGTAGCGGTGAGAGGCCATGTAGGAGTACATGGTGGGTTGTCTCATTGCAGCCGTCCTCAGGAACTGAGTTCTGTGTTTGTGATCCAGGAAACAGTTACTACCACACATTGGGTTCCGGTAACTCGGCCCCTCTCAGCTTCTTAACCACCCTTGTTCTTTGTCCAGGAGTTGCAACTCGTTTCTGGTGTATGTAGGATATGTGTTGGAGGCCGTGTGTAGCGCTGACCCTAGGGGTGGGCTATGATGCGGTAGATACACCGTGGCCCGTTGTACCGAATGCCCGTTTGGTATCTCGGGAACCCTGCACACATCGTTCGGGGCCGTATGTGGAAATCTCGGCCGGACTCGCTGCGGATGAAACCTGAATAGGCGATAAACCTGGACTAGAGTCTTGAGTGTTTAGGTAGGCCGTGGCCGACACCCTCGTTGGGCTTCCGCTTGAAGGTTGCCGAGTACATGTCGTGTAAACGGCGGTAAGTGGTGAGAGCGTGTGTGAATAAGTACACCCCGGCAGGGTTAATATGATCTATTCGAATAGCTGTGTCCGCGGAAAAGGACTTCCAGGTTGCCTGTACAGTTCATAGACAAGTGAAACTGGATACTCTAAAATGCGCAAGATAAGCGTGAGTGCTATGGATGGTGTTCTCGTAGGGATACGAGAGCGGATCCATAGTGGTGTATTGATATGGTGAATATGTGGACTCATGTGCGCCACCTCAGAGAGTTACTTGCAGTCGTAGTTAGGATAGCCACCGAGTCAAAGCTGGCTTGCTGCAGTCAAAATCCATGACCCCCTTTGTTGATAATGATGCATATGTAGTTAGTTCTGATGTAAGTCTTGCTGAGTACATTTGTACTCACGTATGCCTATTTTATGTTTTGCAGAGAGACTTCAGTCTCGCTAGTAGTTCCCCGTGGACTTCTACGTTTAGCTTGTTACCTCAGCTACGATCGTTTTGCCCTCGGCAGGATCTGGTAGTTAGTCAGGCTTATCAGCCTTTTTCATTTGTAGGTGTTTGTACTCAGACATGTTAAGCTTCCACTTTTGCCTTGACTTGTATGCTCTGTATGTTGGGTCATGAGACCCATGTTTGTAATATGTCGCTCCTCGGAGCCTAATGAATAAATACTTTGAGTCATAGAGTTATGTTGTGATGCCATGTTGTATTTACACGTATCGGGCATATTGTGTGTATGTTTGAAATGCTTGGTATGTGTGGTATCCGACAATCTAGTTGTTTATCCTTGGCAGCCTCTCTTATGGGGAAATGTAGTCTAGTGCTTCCTTGAGCCATAGTAGTCCGCTACAGCCCGGTTCACCGGAGTCCTGCTAGCCCAGCACTATTGCTCGGGACACTTGACTGGCCGGGCATGTGTTTCACTTTGTTCCTGTGTCTATCCCTTCGGGGAAATGTCATGCGGTGACATCCGGAGTCCTGCCTAGCCTGCTACAGCCCGGGTTCCCGGAGTCCTGTTAGCCCAGTGCTACAGCCCGGATTCACACGCTGTTGACCGACATGCTCGATGTGATTCATGTATGCCTGCCCCCATGGGTTAGTGGCGCTTTGGGTTCACGATTAGCCATGTCGGCCCTGGTTCTCTGTCATATGGATGCTAGCGACACTATCATATACGTGAGCCAAAAGGCGCAAACGGTCCTGGGCCATGGTAAGGCGACACCCGTGGGAATACCGTGCGTGCGGCCGCAAAGTGATATGAGGTGTTACCGGCTAGATCGATGTGACTTGGAATCGGGGTCCTGACATTTGGCGCGCTAGGTAGGGGTGCGCCGTAGCCTCCCTCGCGTCGATCAGTCGCTCCGCCGCTCCGTCGCCTCCATGGCGGACGCTCGCCGTGCTCGAGCTGAGCGTCGGGCTGCCCTCACCGCCCGCGTCACTCAAACGGCTCCCGTCGGCGGGCCACCTCGTCGTTCTCCGTCTCCCGCCGCTAACGTTGCCACCGGCCCGGCGGGGAACGAGCAGCAGGCGTCCTTGCTGCACCCCTCGGTGCGGCAGGACGGCCGCACTACCACCCCATCGCTGACCCCTGCCGGTTCTTCGTCTCACACGTGCCGCGCTCCCATGGAGGCGCAGGCGGCGCTCCTCATGGCGAATGAACTCCTGCGCTACCGCCCAGTCGACGACCTCTATGAGGAGTGGCTCGACCGTGTCGCCGAGCTCGTCCGTGCCGCAGGGGGCTCTCCGGCGCCGTCCCTCTCTCTACCTCCCCCTCAACCAGCCATGAGCGACGAGGCTCATGGCGTGCCTCCACCACCTCTGCCTCAGGACGGTCCCTTGGCACCAAGGCACGCGGCGTGATCCACCACGCCCAGTGCCCGTGCACGAAGAGAGAAGCTGCCAAGAAATCCCGCGGCCGCGAGAAGCTGCACCTGCGCTCCCCGCGCCGCCTCGTCAAGACCGCGCGCCGCCTGCAGCGGCGCAGCGGGGACCTCGTCAAGACCAAGCTCCACCTCCAAAGCGGGCCCCGGCAACCACGGCTGGCTGTCGCGCCTTCACCCCCGAGCTGCGTAGCGTCGCCTGGCCAGGCAAGTTCAAGCCGGCTCTGCCTCCTCGCTACGACGGCACCGCCGACCCCGCGGAGTTCCTGCAGCTCTATGAGCTGAGCATCGAAGTGGTCAACGGCGACGAAAAAGTCATGGCGAACTGGTTTCCCATGGCTCTCAAGGATGGAGCCCGCTCCTGGCTCCTGAACCTGCAGCACGGCTCGATCTCCTCTTGGGACGAAATGTGCGACCGCTTCGTCGCCAACTTCCAGGGCACTCGCGACTGCCCGCCCGCCGCGGGTGATCTACGCCGCATCAAGCAACAACCAGGAGAGACCCTCCAGAAGTACATCCAGCGCTTCAACAACACCCGCCTCAAGATCCCCAAGGTCACGGACGAAGCCATCATCTCCGCGTTCTCAAACAGTGTCCGTGACGTCAAGATGAAGGAAGAGCTTGCCATCCATGAGGAGCTCTGCACCTCTCAGGAGTTGTTCAACCTGGAGACCAAGTGTGCAAGAGCTGAGGAGGGGCGTCTCTCTCTCTTAGAGCTTCCAGCCGCGTGTGTAGAGGAGAAGAAAGCCAAGGCCAAGGACATGAAGCGCAAGGAGGCAGTTGTGCTCGCAGCGGAGCCCGACACCAAGCGGGACAGGGATCAACCCGAGTCTTCCAAGAACAGCCGACTGTTTTGTGCCTTCCACAGCCTGAACACCCACAACACCAGCGACTGTCAAGAGCTCTGAGCCATACGAGAAGGATGCTTCATTCGACGCCCCGAGCGCAGCGACTGGGGCTACGACCGCGGAGGAGGATGTGGGGGAGGACGCTGGGACGGTCGTGGCCCGCGCCAGGAATTGCGCGATAGGCCTCGCGAGGACCGCTGGCAGGACGAACCTCGCGAGGGCGCCTGGAAAGACCCGCCTCGTGAGGATCGCCCTCAGGGCAACACCGGTCTTCCCCCACTGCCGCCACCAAGAAGGAACGGCGACCACCAACAGGACGAGGGGGCTGGGGGCTTCCAGGAGCCGCGTGCGATCGCTTGCATCTTGGGCGGCGCCCAGGCCCCAGCCTCTCAGCGCATCTTCAAACAGTTCGCTCGCGAGGTGAACGCGGTGCTTCCCAAGCTCGAGGCCACGCGTCTGCTCAAGTGGTCCCAATGCGCCATCACTTTCAGCTCGGTAGATCAGTGATACGTCTCCAACGTATCTATAATTTTTGATTGCTCCATGCTACTTTATCTACTGTTTTAGGCAATATTGGGCTTTATTATCCACTTTTATATTATTTTTGGGACTAACCTATTAACCGGAGGCCCAGCCCAGATTCTTTGTTTTATGCCTATTTCGGTGTTTCGAGGAAAAGGAATATCGACGGAGTCAAACGGAACGAAATCAACTGGAGAAGTTATTTTTGGAAGGAAACCCACCGATGGACTTGGACCCCACGTCGAGAAGATAGGGGAGGTGCTCACGAGGGTGGGCGCGCCCACCCCAGGCGCGCCCTGCCTCGTGGGGCCCTCAGAGCTCCACCGACGTACTCCTTTCACCCATATATACCTACGTACCCTAAAACTTCCAGAACAGAAGATAGATCGGGAGTTCCGCCGCCGCAAGCCTCCAGAACCACCAAAAACCAATCGGGACCCCTTTTCGGTACCCTGCCGGAGGGGGGATCCATCACCGGTGGCCATCTTCATCATCCCGGCGCTCTCCATGACGAGGAGGGAGTAGTTCTCCCTTGGGGCTGAGGGTATGTACCAGTAGCTATGTGTTTGATCTCTCTCTCTCTCTCTCTCGTGTTCTTGAGGTGATACGATCTTGATGTACATGAGCTTTGCTATTATAGTTGGATCTTATGTTTCTTCTCCCCTCTACTCTCTTGTGATGAATTGAGTTTCCCTTTGAAGTTATCTTATCGGATTGAGTCTTTTATGAACACTTGATGTATGTCTTGTCGTGATTATCTGTGGTGACAATGGGATATCATGTGCCACTTGATGTATGTTTTGGTGATCAACTTGCGGGTTTCGTGACATTGGGAACCTATGCATAGGGGTTGGCACACGTTCTTGACTCTCCGGTAGAAACTTTGGGGCACTCTTTGAAGTACTTTTATGTTGGTTGGATAAATCTGAGATTGTGTGATGCATATCGTATAATCATGCCCACAGATACTTGAGGTGACAATGGAGTATCTAGGTGACATTAGGGTTTTGGTTGATTTGTATCTTAAGGTGTTATTCTAGTCACGAACTCTAGGGCTGTTTGTGACACTTATAGGAATAGCCCAACGGATTGATTGGAAATAATAACTTTGAGGTGGTTTCGTACCCTACCATAATCTCTATGTTTGTTCTCCGCTATTAGTGGCTTTGGAGTGACTCTTTGTTGCATGTTGAGGGATTGTTATATGATCTATCTATGTTATTATTGTTGAGAGTACTTGCACTAGTGAAAGTATGAACCCTAGGCCTTGTTTCCTATCATTGCAATACCGTTTACGCTCACTTTTACCACTTGTTACCTTGCTGTTTTTATATTTTCAGATTACAAATACCCATATCTACCATCTATATTGCACTTGTATCACCATCTCTTCGCCGAACTAGTGCACCTATACAATTTACCATTGTATTGGGTGTGTTGGGGACACAAGAGACTCTTTGCTATTTGGTTGCAGGGTTGCTTGAGAGACCATCTTCATCCCACGCCTCCCATGGATTGATAAACCTTAGGTCATCCACTTGAGGAAATTTGCTCTTGTCCTACAAACATGTGCACTTGCAGGCCCAACAACGTCTACAAGAAGAAGGTTGTGTAGTAGACATCAAGCTCTTTTCTGGCGCCGTTGCCGGGGAGGCTAGGTAAGTGAAGGTATATCTTTAGATCTTGCAATTGAATCTTTTAGTTTCTTGTATTATCACTAGTTAGTTTATGTCGGGGCAGGCTGATCTGGCCCACGAACACCTATGGGGCCGGCGGACCGAGCTCCTTTCGGTTCGGCGGGGAGCGGAGGTTGCACGAAGAGCAGATCGAGGCGAAGCACGCGAGAGGCTTACCCAGCTTCGGAACTCTCCGGAGAGATAATACTCCTACTGCTGCATGTCTAGGTGTATTGCGTTCTTGCTCAGGAGCGCTCGGGTGCTACAGTACAGACGAGCTGCTAACGAGACTGAGCATGAAGGGAACTGATCGACCAACCCTTTCTATGTTGCGCATGGGCCTCCTTTTATATGCTCAAGGGGTTCCGACAGGTGGCAACGTAGACGGGGGTACAAATGGAAAAATAGTGGTTGGTACACCTACTTGTACAAAGGTGCGATGTACTATACCTAACCCTGACGGCAGGGGACAAAGGCATTAAATGCCCGTCTAGTCGCCCTAACAGTGCAAACAGGGACCGTCAGGGGCGCCACCGTTCGCCACGATGGCAAACTTGTCAGCGCTGCTTGCCACCTCGCACCGCTGGCTGCACAGCCTCTCGCCACGCGCGCCTGGAAAGGCCCCAGGGCGACACGTTAGTGGATGCGCTGGAGCGTAGGCACAGAGAGGTGGTCTGCCGCGGCAAGCGCCTTTGCATGTTGTTATCTTGTCGCGCCCGGAAGCTTGTCGCTCACCGGGCCTTCCCGGCAAGCTCCTCTTGCCCGGGCCTTGTCTTGTAAGTGCCTGGGGTGGCCTTCCCGGCAATCTCCTCTTGCCGGGGCCTTGTCCGCTATGTGCCTTGGGTGGCCTTCCCGGCAAGCTCCTCTTGCCGGGGCCTTGTCTCCCTGACTTGAATACTTTGTTCTTGAATGGCTCCAAAGGAACCACGGAGGACCTTGGCGGTCACCCGGTAAGCCTTGCCGTGGAGGCTGCAACTGCCCGTGCACAAGTTCGGGATACTAGGGTACCCCTACTCTAGTACACCGACAGAGCCCCCGGCCCGGGCCACACACGGTGTCAACAGCTGTTGGGCCAGGCCCAAAAAGGAGCAGGCACACGCGCCCGGTCACACCATAACTCACCCCGGACCCACCACGCCCCCCACGAACGGCACGCATCGAACGTGGCGTCGTGTGAGAGATCGTGGGCGAGATCATGGGAGTTTCTTTATTCGGAAAATCGGAACATCCGCCCCCTCCCTCTTTATAAGCAGGGGAAACAGGGGCACGTCGCCTACCTTGCCAGTTGCTGTCCCATCGAAAAACCACCGCTGCTCCCCCCTTCTTCTCAAGGCTGAAAAGAGAGCAGCCCGCTCACTTCATCGCCACCAGCACACTCAACGCCGTCGATCTCCTCCACCGCCTCCGCCATGGGCCCGGAAGTCGACAAAGGGAAGACCGTGAAGTCGGCCGAGGCGCTCTTGACTTCTTGGCCTTCTGCGGAAGGAGCGGGCCGTCTCCCCCTCAGCTTTCGCCCTTGAGGAGCCGAGGGAGAACTACTACCTCTTACGGTCGACGGAGGCAGGCGCATCCGCGCCGAAGGTACTCCCCGCCGCTGCTGCGAGAACTGGCCCCGACGGGGTATCCCTTCTTCGGCGCTCTTCTTCTCTGCGGGCTCTGCCGCCTTTCTCTGAAGTTCTTTTGTGACATTATGAACACCTCACGGGTTCTGCCTCCTTGATTTCACCCCCAACGCCGTTCGACCATGGCGGTTTCGCACATCTCTGCGAAAACTTTGTCGGAGTCCACCCAAATGTAGCTCTTTTCCGTCACTTCTTTTACCCCCGAGCCGAGAGTGGAGAGCCCTTGTCGGAGGAATTGCTTGGGTCTCTGTGGTCGGCAAGAAGGAGGCCTATCTAGAGGGAGAGCTCCGTAGCAAATGGGAGGAGTGGAGGGCAGATTGGTGCTGGATTGTTGAGGAGAACCCGCATCCTTTTACCGCCCAAATACTAAACCCCAGAGTACGCGGCAATGATTGGAGCAATCTGGCCCCGGAGGACGCTTAGGCTGAAGATCGCGATTACCGAATCCTCCGCCTCAGACTTGCCGGACTCACTGGCAAACGCTTGTTGGCGCGGACTTTCTTCGCCGCCGCGCTTCCCTTGCAGGAGAGAAGGAGACCTGCACCGGGAATTTCAGAACACAGCAGATATCATGAGGCTGCGCCCAGGCCTCAACTTCAACTTCACTTGTCTTGGAGCTTGACGCGATGCTCTTAGAGCTGTTCAAGCTCGATCCTGATCATCCGGAGATGTTTAGGTTGCCGAGGGGTGTCGTTCCGTTGTGCAACAACTCGTCGCTTGACCGCATCCGTGCAATGATGCCGTTGTGTGACTCCCATGGAATTGTCCCCACTTGGCAAGAGCCGGCAGATGACGTCGTGCGGCAGTTCTTCGACAATCTGGTAGAGATGCCAGTCCGCCCCGACGAGCAGAGGGGCCTCACCCGCGACACTACTGACGACGAGATGCAGCGCATCGCCACCAGGCTAGAAGAGGCGGCAGCAGCCGCTGCCGCGGGCGAGTTTGGCTTCACTGTGGAGGAGGCAGAGGCAGCCGAGGCGGCAAGCCTTGTCGAGCGAAAGGAGTTCGTTGGCGAGGAAGAGCTTGCCGAGCTGAAGCCGAAGTCGGCGAGCCGCCGAGGGCGCATCCTCCCCACCTCCAAGCAGCCTGCCGCGAGCGAGCCACCGGCTCCACCAAGAAGGCGTCTTCGCAAGGGGAGACGCAGCTGGGCGGCAGACGGGCTAACAGTCAGCGCATGGCAGCAGCTTCCACCGCGGCAAGCACTATTGCCGCGGGAGTTCCTCACGCCCGCTGCGGCAATCGGGCGGGCCTCGCAGCTACCGGTCCCGCTCCCCGCCAAGCGTCCAAGGAGCCCACTCCTCTGCCTGCGTCGAGGAGGGCCAGACCGACCTCTCCGCTCGGCTCCGACGAGGAAGAGGAAGAGTAAGATTCCTTGATGTACTTGTAATTCTTGATTTGTTGCCTTGTCTTGTATCTGATCTCGCTTTACTCTGAATCCATTCCTTTTGAACGCTGGCCCAAAGGATGTCGAAGAGGGCCAAGACCCGGTGATTGTCGCCGAGGACGAACCCATCTGCTGACGGGCAGAGGCGTGTCCGAGACAACCTTGCCAGATGAGGCAACTCTCCTTCAAAGCAGCCCTCAGCGCAGCCCAGTAAGTATATGGTCTACTTCTTGCTGTTCGGGCGTGCACGGGTGCTTTTTCATTCTTGATATCATTTGTTGACTTGTGTAGGAGCAGAGCAGCCTCCTTCTGCTTCGACTCACGCCGCCAAGGATGGATTCCCGGCAAGGGCGTTCCCGGCAAGGGAGCGCTCCCCGGCAAGGGAGCCTTCTCCGACAAGGGGCAGCTCTCCGGCAAGGGACGGCACCAGCGATCCCTTGGCGGCGGAGACCATGACCGCAGCCCCCGGCGTCGGTAACCTTCTCGCCTGAGTACTTCCCTCGTGTTTTTCTTCTTCTGATTTTGTCGTTGAATATTTGCTTGACTTTCTTCATCCGTCCGCCACAGAGCCAATGGAGACCGAGGTCGCCATGGCGAGGAAGGGCGTCTTGTATTTCTTTCTTCAAGCCGCCGCCGTGGAAGAAGAAGCCGGCGCTGACGAGCCTGCCGGCGAAGAGGCCACCGAAGCTGCCGCCGCAGAAGCTGGCGAGGGGTCTGGCGATCGCACTGACGACCCTGAGGCCGCAGGAGCACCAGGCGCTACACCGACCGCCGATCCCTCCGCCGCTGCTGCAGCGTCAGGCTCCGAAGAGCCCCAGCCCGGCGCCTACTTGAAGGCCGGCGACGGCGTCTTCATCAAGCTCCCATGGGAGTCGAGCTCAGGGCGCCGTCAAGGAGAAACCGATGAAGAGCTGCTCGCATCCGCCGGGCTGACGCTAGTTGACGTGCCAAGCAGCAGCGCGAGCTCGAGGAGGAGCAGCTGCTGCGGAAGCTGCTGTCGCTCTACCGCGCCCGACAAGCCAAACTGGCATCCCGGGAGGCGCTTGTCGCGAAGGCGGGAGCAGACATCGAGATGCGCATGGAGGAGCTCCGGGGCCGCAACCAGGAAGCTCTCCGATCCTTGGCGGAGGAGCGGGAGCAACTCGCCGAGGAGCGCAAGGCCTTCATCCTCGAGAAGGCTGCAGCTGAGGAGGAACAGCGGCTTGTCGCCGAGAAGCTGTCTGCGCAGGAAGGCGAGCTGGCGCAGCGGAAGGTTAACCTAGACAGCCACAAGGAGGATCTCGCCATGCGCGAGGAAACATTTGGCGGGGCTCTCAAGGAAGCAAAGGATGCTGCCGCAGCTGCCGAGGCCGCCAAGAAGGAGCTGGAGACGAAGGTGGCGCAGTTGGAGGCCAGCCTCAAGAAGAGCGGGCGAGGAGCTTGCTGCACTCAAGCACGAGCGAGAAGGACGCCTACACTCTTGGCGAGCTGCAGGGCCGTCTCGCCGAGAGGAGCAAGGAGCTTCAGCGCCGCCAGGGACTCCAATGCAGATCTTGAGTTGAAGCTAACTACTTTGACTCGGGGCTGGACGGCGCCAAGGAGCGGAGGTGGCCTTGAAGGAGAAGATCAAGGCCGACGAGGAGCTGGCGGCGAATCGCTGTTGCCGCCAGAGTGCCTTGAGGAGAATGTGGAGCACTTTGGACCGAGGGTCTCGTGGATACTGCTGCAGCCATCCACGTGGAGCTGATGGAGCTGGGGATGGTGGATCTTGGATACTCCTCCGACGAGCATCTCCAACCCGGCGCCAAGCTCAGCTTGTTCTTCAAGGGCGTGCAGGACGGCTCTCCAGCTGACTCCGGGAAGAGGTCCCAAAACAGCTGGCCGAGGAGTCGCGCCAGATCTGTGGGAGCCCTCCAAAAGGTGCTGATGAAGGTGGCCTTCCGCAACCCAGGCCTCAACCTCACCAACGTCCTCAAGTCCCTGCCGCCGGATGCTGATGTGGAGGCCCTCAAGACCCTTGTCGCACCCATTGTGGACAGGGTGTGCGGAATCAAGAGGGTTGAGGGCGATCACGTAGACTAGGCCGCCCGTTTTCTCTTTCTCTTGCCGCTGCTGGTCATGTCATAGGAACAATCCATTAGAGCTGCGGCAAGCTATCTTGTAATATAACTTTATTTTGAGTATCAATTGCTATGGTATTTCCTTTACTTGATTCCTTCCTTTGTATGTTTTTGCCTTACGCTTTTAGGGAACTTGTCGGCGCGGGCACCTGAGCCACGAGCGCTGAGTGCGGAACGTCAGCAGCCTGCTGGCGGTGCCGCTTCCGACAAGCAACCTTGTCGCAACTAGTCGCAGCTCACTTAAGTTGTTGAGCGGACTCGAAACAAAGTAAGGGCGCAACTAGCTACGAGTTGGTTCCTCCGCGCGCAGGTTTTCCATACAAAGTTCGGTCGTTCAAGGAAGATAACTTAAATTTTTTTAAAACTGATTGCTCAAACTTTGGCAACTTAGCTTTTCTGTCGTTTGCTTCCCGGTAAGGCTAGACTTCCTTGAGCGAAGCTTGGTCCACACCATTATCTTCTCCTTTCCCCCCGGCAAACTTGTGTGCGAGGGAACCTTCTTTTCTTTGAGAAAGAGAAAGAAGAGAAAATAAAGATATGGAGCCTCGTGGCTCGTTATCACTTACCAGGGGTAGGTGCTGCACAAAGTGTCAGATAATGTATGCAAAATAGAAGTAAAAAGCATGAAATTGACAAGGTGTGTGAAGCACGCTAGCTTTACTGATGCACGGGGTCTGCGCCCGGCTTTGTACAAAGGATTACATGCATCAGCGGCAAGATTTGTACAAAAGGTGGTTGCCGGAACAGGTTCCAAGAACCGCGCTTCTGAGTAAAACTTACGAAGGTGCTCAATATTCCAGGAGTTGCTCACCGAATGCCATCTTCGGTCTCAAAGGCAGACAGCGCCAGGCCTAGTGACTCGTTTCACCCGATAAGGGCCTTCCCACTTCAAGGCGTCAACTTGTTGGAATTCTTGGCGGACTGAACGCGCCAAGAACAAGGTCGCCTTCCTCGAGACTTCCGCATTGACTTTGCGGCTATGGTAGCGGGCGCCAAAGCTTGCTGGTACCGAGCAGCTCAGACATAAAGCTCGAAGACGATCTTCCTCAAGGAGCGGTCGTCATCTTGTCGCAGCTGCTCTTGCTCAAGCTCATCATAAGCGAGCACTCGAGGCGATCCGTATCACGAGTTCCGTGGGGAGAACTGCCTCTGCTCCATAGACTAGAGCGAAAGGTGTGCGCCGGTGGCTCGATTTGGCGTCGTCCTGATCGACCAAAGAACCACCGGCAGCTCCTCAATCCAGTTTCTTCCGCACTTGTGCAGCCTGTCGAAAGTTCTGGTCTTGAGCCCGCGCAGCACTTTAGCATTTGCCCTCTCCGCTTGACCGTTGCTTTTTGGATGAGCAACAGAAGCGAAGCAGACCTTGGCGCCAAGATCTTGGACGTACTGCATGAAGGTGCGGCTTGTGAACTGTGTGCCGTTGTCGGTGATGATCCTGTTAGGGATTCCAAAGCGGCAAACAATCGACTTTGAAGAACTTGGCGCTGTTGTCTTTGTCACCTTCCTCATCGCTTCCACTTCCGCCACTTTGTGAACTTGTCGATTACAACGTACAAGTACTCAAAGCCCCGACAGCTTGGGGGTAGGGGCCGAGGATGTCGAGCCCAGACCGAAAATGGCCAGGATAAAGGGATCGTCTGGAGAGCTTGAGTCGGCTGGTGTATCTGCTTGGAATGGAACCGCACGCTTCACACTTGGTTACTTGTGCAGTTGCATCACGGAGGGCTGTCGGCCAAAAGAAACCTTCTTGGGAACGCTTTGCGGCAAGTGCTTTCTGGCGCCAATGTGGTGACCACATATGCCTCCATGTATCTCTCGCCAACAGCTTTTTGTCCGCCTTCCGGTGAATACACTTCAATTTCACACCGTTGAGCCTTCTTCGCATGCTGGTGCTGTCGACAAACTGGTACATACTTGACTGCCGGGCTACTCTTTCCGCTTCTTATTGCTCTTCGGGAAGTTCTCCTGTCTGAAGGAAATGGACAATCTGCTGCGCCCATGCTGGAGCTTGCGGCTCGACAACAAGGACTAAAGGCACATATGCTGCTGCGGGAATATCAGCTTCCACGACGAGAACCTGCGGCTCAGCCGGAGCTTGACGTTCCCCGGCAAGCTTGCCGGAGCAAAACTTGTCGGGATTGTCTGCTTCAACGAAACGAACCCTGGGGCTTGTCGGAGCAGACTGCCCCTCAATATTCTTGGTGTCGATCTTGGGGACCTTCTTGACGGCGGCTTCGGGAAGCTCTGCCGGAAAGTAGTCACCAGAGATCAACTTCCTCTTCTTGTTCTGTCCGATTGGTGGTGTTACAGACGGTTGAGTCAGCTTGAGCACAAAATCCCTGGTTCCATTGAGTAACTTAAGTGCGGCGCACTTTGACAGGCCATCAGCAATGTCGTTCTGAGCTCTCGGAATATATTCCATCTGCAGGCCGTCAAAGTGCTCTTCTAGCTTCCTCACTTCATCAACATAAGCTTCCATCAACGGACTCTGATAATTCTTGTTCACTTGGCGGATAACAAGTTGTGAGTCACCCCTGACAATGAGCTTCTTGATCCCAACGTCTCTGCGATCCACGAGACCGGCAAGCAAACCTTCATACTCTGCGGTATTGTTTGTTGCTTGCTCCTTGGGAAAGTGCATCCGGACTACGTACTTGAGGTGCTCTCCGGTGGGTGCGACAAGCAAGACGCCGCAAGACCGGCGCCTGCAGCAAGAAGAAGGCACCATCAAAGTACATCAGCCACTCTTTGCTTGCTTCCTTGACGGGAATGCTCGCCTCTGGAATTTCTTCATCACGGTGTTGGCGTCCATTCTGCTATGAACTCCGCCAATGCTACGCTTTGGATAGTTGAAGTGCTCTCAAACTTGAGGCCAAAGCTTGACAGTTCCAGTGCCCACTCGACAATCCTGCTGTTGCCTCTGGATTTTGCAGTATCCTCTTGTTGAAAGCGAGTGACAACTGTGATCTCACGTGCACGAAAGTAATGGCGCAGCAGCTTTCTCGAGGCCATGAGGAGGCCGAAAGCAATTTCTGCACACCGCAGTACCTTGACCTAGCCCCTGCAGAAGGGGAACCGACAAAGTAAACTGGGCGCTGCACCATCCTTTTACGCATCTTCTCATGCTGCTCTGCAGATCCGTCCTTATCGGGACCAGAGCTCGCCGACGAAGCCCCCTGCTTGTCGCTGGATGCGTCTGCCATGGTTGCCAACTCATCATCCGCCTCCCTCTCCGCTACTAACGCAGCACTAACCACTTGATTGGTTGCTGCTATATATAGCAGCAACTTCTCTTGTGGCCTAGGTGCGACAAGTGTTGGAGTGGAGGACAGATATCTCTTCAAGTCCTGCAGCGCAGCCTCCGCTTCCGGAGTCCATTGCATCGGACCTGCCTTTTTCAAAATTTTGAAAAATGGCGGTGGCGCTCAGCAGACCTAGAGATAAACCTGCTGAGAGCAGCTACGCAACCGGCAAGCCTTCGTACATCCTTGACGCGCTTTGGTGCTTCAATCTGCTCGATGGCCTTGATCTTGTCGGGATTGGCTTCAATTCCCCGCTGAGACACGAAGAACCCGAGAAGCTTGCCGGAAGGGACTCCAAAAACGCACTTCTCGGGGTTGAGCTTGAGGTTGATCTTGCGCAGATTTGCAATGGTTTCGTCTAAATCTTGAACCAGGGTCGCTTTGTCCTTGCTTTTGACCACTATGTCATCCATGTATGCTTTCACATTTCTGTGCATTTGCGGCTCAAAAGCATCATGAACTACTCTTGCAAACGTTGAACCAGCATTCTTTAATCCGAAGGGCATCCGTACAAAACAGTATGTGCCACATGGGGTGATGAATGCGGTTTCTCTTCATCCTCTTACGCCATGAAGATATGATGATAGCCTGAGTATGCATCCAGAAATGAAAGCAAATCACATCCGGCCGTGGAGTCAACAATCTGGTCGATGCGCGGCAAGGAAATGGATCTTTGGGACAAGCTTTATTGACATCGGTGAAGTCGATACAAAGCCTCCATTTCCGTTAGCCTATGCATAACTACAGGATTGGCCAACCACGTAGGATGGAGCACCTCTCGACAAGGCCTGCCGCTTCCGGTTTCTTGATTTCTTTTCGCGATGAACTCTTGGCGCTCCACTGCTTGCTTCCCAACTTTCTGCTTGACGGGTCACGCATGAGGACAAACGGCAAGATGGTGCTCAATTACTTTCCTGGGAACACCGGGGATGTCAGACGGTTGCCATGCAAACACGTCGACGTTCGCCCGCAGGAAAGCAACAAGCGCGCCTTCCTATTTAGGGTCGAGGGAGGCACTGATGGTGAAGGTACCACCAGTGCCGTCCTCCTTGCGGACACCTTCTTGGTCTCTGGTGGAGCTGTCATCGTCTTCTTATACTTGCCGGTGGAGCTCGATGGTGCGTCCTCGACGGTAGCGCAGCACTCCGAAGAGGTGCGCTTGCCGGAGTGGGCATCAGAGCTCTTGCCGGACTTGGTCTTCTTCTTCCCTCCGGGAGCTTCAGCGGCAAGTGGCTTGCAATCTGTCATGTTGCTGCTTCCGGTAGATCTTGTCGGCGCAGATAAGAGCATCCTTCTTGTCGCCAGGGCAGAGATGACACTTATCGGGCCCGCATCTTGAGGAGGTTGTAGGCATAGTGAGAGGCTGCCATGAATTTGGCGAGTGCTGGACGGCCAAGTATTCCATTGTAAGGCAATGGAAAGTCAGCAACATCAAAGGTGACCCTCTCAGTCCTGAAGTTCAACTCCTGCCAAATTTTACCGGCAACGTGATCTTTCCCTTCGGCTTGCTCCTTCCCGGATTAATTCCTTGAAAAGTGCCGGTCTCTTCGAGCTCGCCATCAGGGATCTGGAGTTTCTGGAGCACCGCGGAGGAGATCAGATTCAAGCCGGCCCCGCCGTCAACTAGCATCTTGGTGACCTTGAGGTCGCGGATAGTTGGTGAAACCAACATCGGCAAGCACCCGACTGCAGTTACACGATCGTGGTGGTCCTCAATATCAAAGATGATAGGTGTGCTTTGGACCATTTCAGAGGCTTGCGTGACTCGATGGATGGTTCTGCCGCATTGACTTCCCGCATCCACTGCTTGAGTTGGCGGTGTGAAGTATGCAGAGAAGCACCGCCGTCAACGCACAAGACCTCTGTGGCCTTCTGGAACTCCTGCTCATCGGCCTCGTCATCATCCATGTCCTCGCTGCCGTAAATGCCGTCGTCCTTGTCGCGGCCGCGGGGAGGCCTGTCTCCTTGCCGCTGCTTGGCCTTGCCGCGGCGCCCTCCCCGGCCGGGACCTTTCTCAGTGGGTCCTCCTGCACCCTCCTGGGCCTTCTCCTTGTCGCGTCGTTCGTATTCAGCCTTCTGCTGCTCGACAAGCTGCTCTACCTTCTTGCAGCTCTAGAGGTCATGGCCCTTGGTGCGGTGGATCTGGCAGTACTGCTTGCCGGAGCCGTCCTGCTTGTCGGCGGCCGCCACAGACTGGCAGTTGGTGCCAGCGGCAACCTCCTTGCCGGAGCTACCAGCCTTGGCTTTCTTGTCGCCACCTCCGTTGCCGGACTGCTCAACAACTAGCACATCTCTGCCCTTCTTTTTCCTGTCGCCCCGCCGCCGGCTCTTCTTTGCCGGGGCGGTCTCTTCACTATCAGATCCTCCTACTTCGGTATTCTCTCCGGGGAGTCTCCTGCCTTCCTCAGCACGTGCACACTTGTCGGCCAGGGCGTATAGCTCACTGACGTCTCTGATTTTGCACATCGCCATCTCCTCCTGCATCCTGCGGTTTCGCACGTTCTGATGGAACGCGCTGATCACCGCGGCAGGGTGGACGTCTGGGATGTTGTGCTGTACATGGCTGAATCTTTGAATATACTTGTAGGGGCTCTCCTTCCTTCCGGGCGGCAGATGAAGGTCGCTTTCTTGGCCATGGGGCTTGTGGCCGCCTGTAAAGGCGCCGACAAACTGATGGCATAGATCTGCCCAAGAAGATATGGAGTTGTTCGGCAAGTGCATGAGCCAGGACCTGACATTGGGCTTGAGCACCAGAGGGAAGTAGTTGGCAAGGATCTTGTCGTCTCGCCCCCCGGCAGCCTGCACCGCGATGGTGTAGATCTTTGAGGAACTCCGACGGATGCGTCTTGCCGTTGTACTTCTCTCGTACGCCCGGCTTGAAGTTTTTCTTCTTGGGCCACTTTGGACTTGTCGCGGCTCACGAGTGAACGCAGGGCAACCTAGCGTCTGACAAGTCGCTGGTTCTTCCGGGCGCGCATGTCAACAGAGGGCCCAGCTGGCGCTTGTCGGATTGACGTCGCGCTTCTCTTCGGCGCTTGATGCGAGTTCGAGCGTCCTCTTGCTGTCGCTCGTGAAGAACTTGGCGCTGATCGCGATGAGCTCGTGGGTCTGATGACGCAGTGGAGTCGCTGTCAAGGTGGATCTGGCGAGTCGGTGATCTTGGCCTTCGGGCGGAGAGTGCATGGTGGTTGCACCCCACGGTCTCTGCCGCCACCGCTTCGTGTTTAGCAGTCTTGCCACGGCAGCGATGCACTTTCGGTTGCAGCGGAGCGTCGCCGTTAAGCGAAGCCGATGAGACTACGAATGGTGGCCCTCCATTCGCCGTCGACCTTGTCGGCCGTTGGAGGGTAATCCAGAGCGATTGAGCTCTCGCCAGAGCTTCTGCTGGAGTAGTGGGTGGCAGTGGCGAACGGCGCGAGGAGCGGGATATGCTCGGACTTCTAACTATGTTAGAAGGAGCAGTATCCCGTCCGGGCGACCGTGCCTCGCTCGCGCCGGCATGTTGGCGTGCATGCTGGTCTTGAGCATCCCGAGATCCTCCAGCTCGATCTCGGTCCAACGAGCGTATGGCATTGTGAATGCCATGACGTTGTCGGTCCCGCTCCTCCTGAAACGGGCGCGGTGCATGTACGGACGCCGAGGTCTGCGCGGCCTTGTCCTTGGACTTGGCAGCACCGTGAGCTCCCCCGTCGCCGTCCATTCTTCCGCCGGTGTCTACCCCACCACCTGTTTGCTCCGGTGGTGGTGGGTTCGACGCGGACGGGGCTTCTGCCGCCGAAGCCTTCTTCTTCGGTGGCATGTTGATGAAGATGATGGTGGAGCTTGCGTGGACGCCGGATCAGGTTCACACAACCTCGACGCCCCCTACCTGGCGCGCCAAAGATATCGGGGCAGGCTGATCTGGCCCACGAACACCTATGGGGCCGGCGGACCGAGCCCCTTTCGGTTCGGCGGGGAGCGGAGGTTGCACGAAGAGCAGATCGAGGCGAAGCACGCAAGAGGTTTACCCAGCTTCGGAGCTCTCCGGAGAGATAATACTCCTACTGCTGCATGTCTAGGTGTATTGCGCTCTTGCTCGAGGCGCTGGGTGCTACAAGATGCAGCTGCTAACGAGACTGGCGTGGAGGGAACTGATCGACCAACCCTTTCTACGTTGCGCATGGGCCTCCTTTTATATGCTCAAGGGGCTCCGACAGGTGGCAACGTAGACGGGGGTACAAATGGAAAAATAGTGGTTGGTACACATACTTGTACAGTGCACAGTGTACTATACCTAACCCTGACGGCAGGGGACAAAGGGATTAAATGCCCGTCTAGTCGCCCTAACAGTGCAAACAGGGACCGTCAGGGGCGCCACCGTTCGCCACGAAGGCAAACTTGTCAGCGCTGCTTGCCACCTCGCACCGGCTGGCTGACAGCCTCTCGCCACCTTGGCGCTGGAAAGGCCCTGTGGCAACACGTTAGTGGATGCGCTGGAGCGTAGGGCACAGAGAGGTGGTCTGCCACGACAAGCGCCTTTGCCGCGGTTGTTATCTTGTCGCGCCGGAAGCTTGTCGCTCACGGGCCTTCCGGCAAGATCCTCTTGCCGTGGCCTTGTCTTGTAAGTGCACAGGGTGGCCTTCCCGGCAAGCTCCTCTTGCCGGGCCTTGTCTCCTAGGCGCCTTGGGTGGCCTTCCCGGCAAGCTCCTCTTGCCGGGGGCCTTGTCTCCTTGACTTGAATACTTTGTTCTTGAATGGCTCCAAAGGAACCACGGAGGACCTTGGCGGTCACCCGGTAAGCCTTGCCGCGGAGGGCTGCAACTGCCCGTGCACAAGTTCGGGATACTAGGGTACCCCTACTCTAGTACACCGACAGTTTATAAAAGAAAACTACAAAAAAATGGAATTGAATTTGCCTCATACGCTTCATCTTTTTAATATCTTTCGTGAGTATGATGTAAAGGAAAATTGTGCTCAAGTACTAGAAGAAGAATTACATAGAACTCTTGGCATAAAATATGTGAATGATGAGCATGATTGCAATGTTGTTAGCATGAATTCCTTGAATATCCATGATGCTAATGATATGCAAAGCCACAAGCTTGGGGAACCTATGTTTGATGAAGATGATATTTTTTATCCCCCAAGCTTTGATGAGCAAATTTACTATGATGAAAGCATGCCTCCTATCTATGATGATTATTGTGATGACACATATGCTTTAAAGAATAATGATAACCATGAAACTTGTCATCTTGATCTTAATTTTCAATCACATGATAGCTATTTTGTTGAGTTTGCTCCCACTATTATTCATGAGAAGAATTTTGCTTATGTGGAGAGTAGCAAAATTTATATGCTAGTAGATCATGAAAAGAATGCTTTAGGTTCTGGTTATATTGTTGAATTCGTTCATGATTCTACTGAAAATTATTATGAGGGAGGAATATATGCTTGTAGGAATTGCAATAATACCAAGTTTCCTCTATATGTGCTTAAAGTTTTGAAGTTATGCTTGTTTTACCTTCCTATGCAAGTTGATTATTGTTCCCATAAGTTGTTTGCTCACAAAATCCCCGTGCATAGGAAGTGGGTTAGACTTAAATGTGCTAGTCATATTCTTCATGATGCTCTCTTTATGTTTCAATTCTTATCTTTTATGTGAGCATCATTGAAATCATAATGCCTAGCTAGGGGCGTTAAACGATAGCGCTTGTTGGGAGGCAACCCAATTTTATTTTAGTTTATTTCTTTTTGGTTCTGTTTAGGAATAAATAATCCATCTAGCTTCTGCTTAGATGTGGTTTTATGTTTTAATTAGTGTTTGTGCCAAGTAGAACCTTTGGGAAGACTTGGGTGAAGTCTTTATGATCATGCTGTAAAAAACAGAAACTTTAGCGCTCACGAGATTAGCTATAACATTTTGCTGGAGAGTGCTATTTAGTTGATTCTTTTTGCAGATGATTACTAGACAAATTCCTCAGGTCCACCATTTTATTTTAGAATTTTTGGAGTTCCAGAAGTTTGCGTTAGTTTCAGATTACTACAGACTGTTCTTTTTTTGACAGATTCTGTTTTCATTGTGTTGTTTGCTTTTTTGATGAATCTATGGCTAGTAAAATAGTTTATAATCCATAGAGAAGTTTGAATACAGTAGGTTTAACACCTATATAAATAAAGAATGAGTTCATTACAGTACCTTGAAGTGGTGTTTTGTTTTCTTTCGCTAGCAGACTTACGAGTTTTCTGTTAAGTTTTGTGTTGTGAAGTTTTCAAGTTTTGGGTAAAGATTCGATGGACTATGGAATAAGGAGTGGCAAGAGCCTAAGCTTGGGGATGCCCAAGGCACCCCAAGGTAATATTCAAGGATAACCAAGATCCTAAGCTTGGGTATGCCCCGGAAGGCATCCCCTCTTTCATCTTCGTTCATCGGTAACTTTACTTGGAGCTATATTTTTATTCACCACATGATATGTTTTTTGCTTGGAGCGTCATGTCATTTTCTTTAGATTTGCTTGCTGTTTGAATAAAATATCAAGATATGAAATTATTAAATGGGAGAGTCTTCACATAGTTACATAATTATTCGACTACTCATTGATCTTCACTTATATCTTTCGGAGTAGTTTGTCATTTGCTCTAGTGCTTCACTTATATCTTTTAGAGCATGGTGGTAGTTTTATTTTGTAGAAATTAATGAACTCTCATGCTTCACTTATATTATTTTGAGAGTCTTAAATAGCATGGTAATTTTCTTAAATAATCATAATATGCTAAGCATACAAGATTTGTAAGAATTCTTATGAGTGTGTTGGATACTAAGAAAAGTTTGATGCTTGATAATTGTTTTGAGATATGGAGGTAGTGATATTAAAGTTGTGCTAGTTGAGTAGTTGTGAATTTGAGAAATGCTTGTGTTGAAGTTAGCAAGTCTCGTATCATGCACGTATGGTTAAAGTTGTGTAACAGATTTGAAACATGAAGTGTACCTGGCTTGTGCATCCTTATGAGTGGCGGTCGGGGACGAGCGATGGTCTTTTCCTACCAATCTATCCCCCTAGGAGCATGCGCATAGTACTTGATTTTTGATAACTTCTAAATTTTTGCAATAAGTATATGAGTTCTTTTGACTAATGTTGAGTCCATGGATTATACGCACTTTTACCTTTCCGCCATTGCTAGCATCTTCGGTACCGTGCATTGCCCTTTCCCATCTTGAGAGTTGGTGCAAATTTCCGCCGGTGCATCCAAACCCCGTGATATGATACGTTCTATCACACATAAACCTCCTTATATCTTCCTCAAAACAGCCACCATACCTACCTATTATGGCAATTCCATAGCCATTCCGAGATATATTGCCATGCAACTTTCCACCGTTCCGTTCATCATCATCATGACATACTTTACTTTTGTCATATTGCCGTTGCATGGTCATGTAGTTGACATCATATTTGTGGCAAAGCCACCATGCATTATTTTTCATACATGTCACTCTTGATTCATTGCACCATCTCGGTACACCGCCGGAGGCATTCATATAGAGTCATACCTTGTTCTAGTTTCGAGTTGTAATCCTTATGTTGTAATCAATAGAAGTGTGATGATCATCATTCAATAGAGCATTGTCCCAAAAAAATAGAAAGGCCAAAGAAAAAAAAGAAGGCCCAAAAAAACAAAAAATAATAATAAAAAAAGAAGGGGCAATGCTACTATCCTTTTTTTCCACACTTGTGCTTCAAAGTAGCACTATGTTCTTCATGTAGTGAGTCTCATATATTGTGCTTCAAAGTAGCACCTTGTTCTTCATGTAGTGAGTCTCATATATTGTGCTTCAAAGTAGCACCATGTTTTTCATATAGTGAGTCTCATAAGTTGTCTTTTTCATACTAGTGGGAATTTTTCATTATAGAACTTGGCTTGTATATTCCTACGATGGGCTTCCTCAAATGCCCTAGGTCTTCATGAGCAAGCAAGTTGGATGCACACCCACTAGTTTTCTTTTGTTGAGCATTCATAGCTCTAGTGCATCCGTTGCATGGCAATCCCTACTCCTCATGTTGACATCAATTGATGGGCATCTCCATATCCCATTGATTAGCCTCGTCAATGTGAGACTTTCTCCTCTTTTGTCTTCTCCACACAATCCCCATCATCATATTCTATTCCACCCATAGTGCTATATCCATGGCTCACGCTCATGTATTGCGTGAAGGTTGAAAAGGTTTGAGATTATTTAAGTATGAAACAATTGCTTGGCTTGTCATCGGGGGTATAGAAGTTGGGAACATCTTTGTGTGACGAAAATGAAGCATAGCCTAACTATATGATTTTGTAGGGATGAACTTTCTTTTGCCATGCTATTTTGAGAAGACATGATTACTTTAATTAGTATACTTGAAGTATTATTATTTTTTATGTCAATATGAACTTTTGTCTTGAATCTTTCGGATCTGAATATTCATATCACAATTAAGAAGATTTATATAGAAATTATGCCAAGTAGCACTCCGCATCAAAAATTCTTTTTTTATCATTTACCTACCCGAGACGACTGTGAATTAAGCTTGGGGATGCTTGATACGTCTCCAACGTATCTATAATTTTGATTTCTCCATGCTACTTTATCTACTGTTTTAGGCAATATTGGGCTTTATTATCCACTTTTATATTATTTTGGGACTAACCTATTAACCGGAGGCCCGGCCCAGATTCTTGTTTTATGCCTATTTCGGTGTTTCGAGGAAAAGGAATATCGACGGAGTCAAACGGAACGAAATCAAGCTGGAGAAGTTATTTTTGGAAGGAAACCCACGATGGACTTGGACCCCACGTGGAAGATACGGGAGGTGCTCATGAGGGTGGGGGGCGCGCCCACCCCCCTGGGCGCGCCCCCCTGCCTCGTGGGGCCCCCGTAGCTCCACCGACGTTCTCCTTTCACCCATATATACCGTCATACGCTAAAACTTCCAGAACAGAAGATAGATCGGGAGTTCGGCGCCGCAAGCCTCGAGAACCACCAAAACCAATCGGGACCCCTATCCGGTACCCTGCCGGAGGGGGGATCCATCACCGGTGGCCATCTTCATCATCCCGGCGCTCTCCATGACGAGGAGGGAGTAGTTCTCCCTCGGGGCTGACGGTATGTACCAGTAGCTATGTGTTTGATCTCTCTCTCTCTCGTGTTCTTGAGGTGATACGATCTTGATGTATCGCGAGCTTTGCTATTATAGTTGGATCTTATGTTTCTTCTCCCCCTCTACTCTCTTGTGATGAATTGAGTTTCCCCTTTGAAGTTATCTTATCAGATTGAGTCTTTTATGAACACTTGATGTATGTCTTGCCGTGATTATCTGTGGTGACAATGGGATATCATGTGCCACTTGATGTATGTTTTGGTGATCAACTTGCGGGTTTCGTGACATTGGGAACCTATGCATAGGGGTTGGCACATGTTCTTGACTCTCCGGTAGAAACTTTGGGGCACTCTTTGAAGTACTTTTATGTTGGTTGGATAAATCTGAGATTGTGTGATGCATATCGTATAATCATGCCCACGGATACTTGAGGTGACAATGGAGTATCTAGGTGACATTAGGGTTTTGGTTGATTTGTATCTTAAGGTGTTATTCTAGTACGAACTCTAGGGCTGTTTGTGACACTTATAGGAATAGCCCACCGGATTGATTGGAAAGAATAACTTTGAGGTGGTTTCGTACCCTACCATAATCTCTACGTTTGTTCTCCGCTATTAGTGGCTTTGGAGTGACTCTTTGTTGCATGTTGAGGGATTGTTATATGATCTATCTATGTTATTATTGTTGACAGAACTTGCACTAGTGAAAGTATGAACCCTAGGCCTTGTTTCCTATCATTGCAATACCGTTTACGCTCACTTTTACCACTTGTTACCTTGCTGTTTTTATATTTTCAGATTAAAAATACCCATATCTACCATCTATATTGCACTTGTATCACCATCTCTTCGCCGAACTAGTGCACCTATACAATTTACCATTGTATTGGGTGTGTTGGGGACACAAGAGACTCTTTGCTATTTGGTTGCAGGGTTGCTTGAGAGAGACCATCTTCATCCTACGCCTCCCACGGATTGATAAACCTTACGTCATCCACTTGAGGGAAATTTGCTACTGTCCTACAAACATGTGCACTTGTAGGCCCAACAACGTCTACAAGAAGAAGGTTGTGTAGTAGACATCAATCAGCTCAAATGCGTGGCCACTGTCGGTTCCTTCCCGATGTTGTGTTCCCCAGTCATCAGCAATGTGCAGGTTACCAAGACCCTCATCGACAGCAGCGCAGGGCTGAACGTCCTGTCCGTCGACACGTTCGACAAATTCCAAGTGCCATATGAACAGCTCCAGCCCACCAAGCCTTTCTCAGGAGTGACCGACGGTTCCACCACACCGATAGGGCAGGTCCGCCTGCCTGTCACCTTCGAGGAGCGCAAGAACTACCGCACCGAGCTCATCGACGTTGACGTCGCGCACATCCGCCTGCTGTACAATGCCATCCTCGGGTATCCGACCCTGGCCAATTTCATGGCAGTCACCCATCACGGCTACAACGTCCTCAAGATGCCAGGAAGCGGAGGAATAATCACGGTCCCATGTGAAGAGAGAGATGCGGTGTGCTCCCTTGAGCGCGCCTTCCAAGCTGCAGCAATCGATGACCCCGACAACAAGAGTGAGGGCCCTCCGAAGGCCATCCCCAAGAACAAGAAGTTGCGCCACGTAGGACCTCAGGAGGATGGCGACGCGGCAGGAGCCTCATCAGGACCAGCGTCCGTCCCAGGGGCGCCTCCCTCCATCGCATAGGAAGGCGCGCCCGACGCCCTCCTCGAACAAGGCTCGGGGGCTCTCTTCTGGAGGGCCTCAGACCTTGCCAACCTCATAAGGGAGGCGTTTGGGCACCACTTGGAAGCGTTCTTCACGGCACATGTTCCTCAGGAGAGCACATGGAAAGGAGTGCCCACCACTCAGGAGTTCATCACCAAGACCACCCAGGAACTGCAAGATGCAAGAGCCATGCGCGGCAACCGCCGTTCACGAGGCGCAGCTCCCCATCCTGGCGAGGATGCTGGGCTGCGTGTCTGCATCGACGTCCCAGGGCTCAACAGGGCCGCATCTCAGGAGCGCTTCTGGCCTTCGCGTGTGGGCCGCTGCGAGGGCCCGCCACACAGCTACGTTCGCATGCCCTTCGGCTTGCCGACCGTGGCGTCAACCTATCAGCACAACATGCGGCGTGTCCTGGTGGCTCAGGAGGCCAGGTACCACGCCGTCCTGGAAGAGATGGAGGCGGTCTTCAAGGAACCTCCCGAGCCTCCAGAGCCTCCCGAGGCTCCGGACTCCGCTGGCTCGTGAGGAGTCGTTTCTTCAATGCACGCCTTCAGCCACACGGACTCTACTTCATCTACAGAACCAGGTGACATCTTCCGAGCTCGTTTAGCTAGGAGCGCCCCTCGGGCTGCATTATTCCCAGAGCACATGGGTCCATCCCTGCGGCATGTATCCCTTTTGCTTATGTCTTTAGCTTACCTTGCTGGGGGCACCCCTCGGGCTGCATCATCCGCAAGCCGCTCGGGCCGGACCCGGTGGCATGTATCTTCCTGCATTTATCCATGTCGATCTGCTCTCCATGCTTAACCTGCCAACTGCTATCACCTTCTTGATCATCGCCTCCCCCGGGGCTTCCACACAAGCACGGCGCTGGTGCATGGGTCCGTCCCTGTCACGTCGACAAACCTGAGCGGTCCAGCTCTTGCTCGCGGCACGCTCCGCGCACGTCACCTCACCAGGCCCTCAGTGCCTTCACCTCATCCAGAGCAACCAGCGGCAGGCTGACAACTGTAATGGCAAACCATGTTTTTTCTTGTGCCAGTTCACAGGGATCCCATGGGAAGGATAGCAGGCGGCACCGCGAGCCTCCTTTTCTCTCGTGCAATTCGCTTGCGCGTTAAAAGGGGGGCTCCTGAGCATTGCGACTCAGGAGCTCTTACTGGCTCTCCAGCCCTCACCGCCTGGTCTTGACCACGGCATCGCGACCTGGCATACCAGTGGCGGCTGAGCTCGCTCGAGGGCCGGGACCTGAGGACGTAGAGTACTAAGGAGGGCTTGAGGGGAAGGAAACTCGTATGGGCCGGCCTGGCTATGCCGCGCAAGTTGGCGCGCAGGCCCAGCGCACCGTCAGGAGTCGCCATGAAGTCAACAAGATAAGTCCCGCCCTCGGGTCGGCTAAATGTTTGGGCTTAATGTCCCCTCATGCCTTGCCGCAACCCCGTTGCGGCCACGTTAAGGGGTACTTCCTGAGCATCGCGCCTCAGGGGATCTTACTGGACCTTGGGCCGCAGACCTCCTGGCCTTGACCACAGCATGTGACCTGGCATACCAGCGATGGCTGTAGCCGCCTGGGGACCAGGACCTGTCAGCATAGAGCAAAAGCTATCGCAAGGAAAGAAAGGGGGGACCGAGCCTTAACGGGACATGTGCTCGCCAAGTTTTCGTAACAGGGAAGATAAGTACAAAAGACATTGCAGATCCTTACATGCCCCCATGAGGTGATTCATGATTCTTTGCAGGAAACAAAAACTGATACTAAGGGGAATCCTATCTACACCCTTCCGTGGCGGACGTCATCATCAACAGTGGGCCACGGGAGGCCGACTCCAACCCCATCCAGATCAGCGGCAATGACGGCCAGACGCTGCAACCCTGCTCCGAGTGCGGTGAGAGCTCGGGGGCACGTAGCTGTCATCGCTCGTCTCCGGTGTCTCATAAAGCTCAGGAGAGCTGCTGGACTCCCAAGGGCTGCTGCTGCTGGAGTGGCCGCGAGCGGAGTGCGCATCAGCCTGGCGCTCCTCTCCGGAACAGCACTCTAGGCGGCGGCCCTCGACGTCGAAGACCTTGAAGAAGGGCATGGAAGCACCGTCGTAATCAAAGTGGATCGCGAGGGCGCAACTCGCACGGCAGACCCATGCGATCTCCCCCCAGCCGCTGGTCATGAAGATCTTGCCGGTCGAAACCGCTTCGATCTCCGCTCCAGTCACCGGAGCGCTGCAGTAGGCGTGTTGCAACCAAAGCTCGAGAGGCCCCCTCGGCGGCATCACATCGGAGAAGAACCGCGGGAAGCGGATCCAGGAGCTTGGAGGCATCGGCGCCCACAGCACCAGCTCGCACGACGAGTCCGCGACGTGGATTTCACGGGCGATGGCGCGCATCGCCGTGGCGCGGCAACCCGGGCACGGCGCGGGTGGAGCTGCTCATCGCACCATCCTCCTGAGCTCTCGGCTCGGGCGTACAAGGGTAGCAGGTACCCCGGAGGAGGCCGCTCACACCAAGGCCTCGACACCACCTGCATCGTCGCTTCATCACGGCGATGGATCGACCTCTTCTTCGGCGGAAGTGGCCCCGGATCATCACGGGGAGCCTTTCCTTTCTCTTCGGCAGAAAACCTTCTGATCAGTCCCATTGTTGTTAGTAGTGGAGCGGAGAGGAAGAAGCAAGCAAGCAAGGAAGAGATGGGCGACAGGGGCTCCGCCCCCTCCCCATTTATAGCAGAAGAAGGCCAACCGGCGTCTCCCACGATCGCATATAATGATGGATTTCCTTGCATGTCACAGGGACTTGTCAAGTCGTGCAGTTGCCGAGGCAGCGTGGGGAAGCGGAGACGCCCACGTCCAATCATCCGCCATGCTTCAACCGAGGCCGCAGGCTTTTGGGGCCCGCGGTACTCCGAACTTGACCCTTGGCTTCGCCGCGAAGCCAAGCCCGAGTGCACCTTGGGCCCGGGGGCTACTGTCGGCGTTCTAGGAATGGGGGTCCCCAGACTTGCCTGCCTGCGGCCCACGGCGTGGCTAAGCCAGCAGGCCGTACGACCCATCTTCATCAACAAGGCATCCAAGACCCTCGCGAGGGTCCAAGCCTCGCGAGGCGGACGACGCAAGACCTCCTCTGGAGTGGCCTAGCCAGGCAGGCTCACGAGGAGCGGAGATATCAAGGCGGGGCAAATCTCACGAGGCTCTCGTGATGTGAGCCATGACGAACAGACACCAGGCGGGCGCCAGCGCGTGCAGCGTCCTTATTTCCTCTTTGGTGCTAAGGAGGCCAGCGCAGGCGAAGAGTACCGAGGCATCAGGCAAAGGTTGCTATATTGGTACAACGAGACCAAGACCAGGAGAACGGCAAGATGCGGTCATCGTGGAGCCCAAGACGGCGTCACCACCAGAGCTTTTCACAGGCAAAGAGCGATTTTGTCAGGATAGCTTGTACTAGCTGTCCCCCTTCAAATTTGCACGCCGTTGTTGGCTCCCTTCCCACTCGATATTTGGGAAGAGGACCAGGGCCTATATAAGTAGAGCTAGCCACCATAGTAGAGGCATCTCATCTTAGTTTGATCCAACCCGATCGAGAGCCTACCCAAGCCACAAGTACACCTCAACCTTAGGAGGTTGTTCTTCCCTTGTACTGTTCATCATCAGCCCTAGAGGCAATCCACCACCACCACACTGGAGTAGGGTATTACACCACAACGGTGGCCCGAACCAGTATAAACCTCGTGTCTTTACGTATTTGCGAGTTAAAGTCGAGTTCGTCACTTAAGATCTTAGCGAGTTATGGCGTAGATCGGTAGGGGGAAAGACTTCACGCGCACCCCAGTGTTCGAACCTTAAGGGTTTGCCGGAACCCCACATCCGACAGCGCCTGCCCAAGGATTTCAAGGGCCCATGTAAAGTGTCGAATTACACCGCTGATTTATCCCCTGAGTCATGGGTTGAAAGCTATGAGATGGCAATGGATATGCTGGATGTGGAGGATGCGGCGTGTGCTAAATACTTCACCATGATGCTGGAGGGGACAGCCCACACTTGGCTGAAGAATTTGCCGGCTAACTCCATTGGGTCATGGGCCGAATTAAGGGCTCGGTTTATCCAGAATTTCAAGGATACATGCAAGCAGCCCATGTCAATTGTGGATTTAGCTGCCTGTGTCCAGGAGGAAGGAGAATCAACAACCCGTTAGGTGCACCGGGTTTCGGAGATTTTGCATTCATCGGACCGCA
The DNA here is from genome assembly GCA_021605145.1 of Aegilops bicornis. Classification (NCBI taxonomy): domain Eukaryota; kingdom Viridiplantae; phylum Streptophyta; class Magnoliopsida; order Poales; family Poaceae; genus Aegilops; species Aegilops bicornis. Next base: position 480,652,412 of record CM038672.1, on the reverse strand, counting down.
TCAACGCTGATACAGCAGTTTTGACATTGGAAGGAAATTGCTGGTTTTCACCTCTGAAGTTGAAGTTGGGACGGCTCAAACGTCATTGTAATGACATGGGAACACTTATGGTAGCTCTGGTGAAGTATGCCGACTCTAATAGTACCAAAGACCCCGAGTCTGACGATGACAAGACATGGAAGGGAAAGAAGAGCGGCAACACCAAGGGGCAGCAGCATAACCCAGCGGGTCATGGAAACAATGGTAAGCGTAAGGTGGATAATAGTTTAGATTTTGTGGCTAACACCAACATGCGGGACAAAGGCCAGAGGCGTAAGGGTAAACCGCCCCAGCATGGTGGAGGACCAAGTCCTAATCCGGAGCGCTTGTCTTATCTGTTAAACCAGCCTTGCCCAAAGCACGGGACGCAGGACAAACCGTCCATGCACATCTGGAAAGATTGTTATATCATGCAGGAGTTCAAAAATTCCGACTTTTTTCGGTATGATCACGGATCGGGCGGCGGTTCATGCCCTGGATCTCATGGGCCGGGTTACGGTGGAGGCAGTTCCGGTTCAGTTTTTCACGGTAATCAGAGCGGACATGGTAATCAAGGCAATCAGGGCAATCAAGGTGGTTATAATCATCAGGGCAATCAGCAGCAACAACAGCAGTCGGGCTACCAGAGCAACCCGAAGCAGTTGAATAGTGGGCAATATCATGTCTTCACCACAAGTCCATGTAAGCGCGATCAGAAACTTCATAAAAGGGCAGTGAATTCCGTTGAACCAGCGGTGCCCTGTTACTTGTGCTGGTCTGAGCAGCCGATCGTGTGGAGTAGAGGATCATCCACCCCTGGTTGATAGTCCGGGTCATCTGGAATTGGTGGTGGCGCCTCAGGTTGGAGGTTATAAGTTCACCAAAGTACTCATGGATGGAGGGAGTAGTATCAATATACTTTATTATGAAACCTTCCGTCACATGGGGTTAACAGATAAAAATCTTAAACCGTCCAACACAGTCTTCCATGGTGTAGTGCCTGGTAAATCAGCATATCACAGCCGGTAAGATAGCTCGGAGGTGGCTTTTGGAGATGAGCATGATTCAAGGTCGAGACATTGACTTTTGAAGTGGTGAAAATAAAGAGCCCGTATCATGCCCTGTTTGGACGGCCGGCTTATGCTAAGTTCATGGCAAGGCCCTGTTATGTCTATCTGCAGCTCAAGATGCCGGGTCATAAGGGGACCATCATGGTTCATGGGGGCCTCAAGATCGCTTTAGAATGTGAAGAAGGTGATGCGGCTTATGCTGAGTCGGTTTATGCCACAGAGGAGTTGAAGTTCTATAAGGACAATGTTGATCCGGCGGATATGACTTCTTTGAAAAAGCCAACTACAGAGCACGATCCGGCCTTGAAGTTTAAATTGGCTGATGAGACTAAGCTTGTCGATTTCGTTCCTGGCGATTCATCCAAGCAATTTAGCATCAGCGCTAACTTGGATCCGAAATAGGAAAGCACGCTCATCGAGTTCATCCATGAGAATGAGGACATCTTTGCGTGGAAACCTTCTGACATGCCAGGTGTACCGAGAGAACTCGCTGAGCACACTCTCAATGTCGATCCCAAGTATAAACCGGTCAAGCAGTTTCTTCGCCGGTTCAATGAAGAACGACGCAAGGCTATTGGTGAGGAGGTAGCCAGGCTCTTGGCGGCTGGGTTCATCGTTGAAGTATTTCATCCTGAATGGTTGGCTAATCCGATGCTGGTACTTAAGAAGAACGACACTTCGCATATGTGTGTGTGGACTACATAGATCTCAACAAGGCCTGTCCAGCAGACCCTTTTACCCTCCCTTGTATTGATCAAATCATTGATGCTACGACGGGTTGTGAGCCTTTGAGCTTTTTGGATGCATAATTTGGTTACCATGAAATCAAAATGGCAGTTAAGGACCAGGAGAAGACAACATTTATAACTCCTTTTGGAGCCTTCTGCTATGTGTCTATGCCTTTTGGGCTCAAGAGTGCCCAGGCGACTTATCACCGCTATGTGCAGACTTGTCTTCATAATCAGATCGACCGCAATGTTCATGCTTATGTGGATGATATTGTGGTAAAATCTAGAAAGAAGGAGAAATTGATAGAGGACTTGAAGGAGGCCTTTGATAACCTTCGGGTTTACAAAATGATGCTTAATCCGGCCAAGTGTGTTTTCGGTGTACCGGCAGGCAAACTCTTGGGCTTTCTGGTGTCTAACAGGGGCATTGAAGCTAATCCGGAGAAAATCAAGGCTATAACTTCGTTGGCTAAACCGAAGTGTATCAATGATGTTCAACGCCTGGCAGGCCGGGTTGCCGCCTTGAACCGGTTCATCAGTCGCCTTGGTGAGAAATCCATCCCTTTATATCAGATGTTGAAGAAAACGGATGACTTTGCCTGGAGTGACGCCGCCAATAAAGCATTTGAGGACTTAAAGCAGCAGCTGGCTAATCCGCCGGTTCTTGCTGCTCCTGTTGATAAAGAGCCATTGTTGCTATATGTGGCCGCTAACACCCGGGTTGTTAGCGTGGCTATTATGGTGGAGCGCAAGGAGGCCGGAAAGGAATATCCGGTTCAACGGTCAGTTTATTATATCAGTGAGGTACTTATTGAGTCCAAGCAAAGGTACCCACATTGGCAGAAGCTGGTGTATGGAGTTTTTATGGCAAGCCGGAAGCTTAAGCAATATTTCCAAGGTCATCCCATCATTGTGGTCAGCTCTGCTCCTTTGGGGGATATAATTCAAAATAGGGAAGCAACTGGCCGGATTGCTAAGTGGGCTATTGAGCTTGGGCCTCACGGGTTAAAATATATGCCCCGGACAGCGATCAAATCTCAGGCACTTGTGGATTCCATCAATGACTGGACAGAATTACAGGCGCCAGAAGAGAAGTCGGATCATACTTATTGGACTATTCATTTTGATGGATCCAGGCAATTGGAGGGCTCGGGGGCTGGAGTCGTATTAACTTCCCCACGAGGTGATAAGTTTTGTTATGTTCTCTGATTAATGTTCCCTTGCACTAACAATGCAGCTGAATATGAGGCTTTACTCCATGGTCTTCGGATGGCTAAAGAGATGAATCTAAGCCGCGTTAAGTGCTTTGGTGACTCGGACCTGGTGGCTCAACAAGTATCTGGTACTTGGGATTCCAAGGACCCACTCATGGCAGCATATCGTCGAGAGGTGGATATTGTTGCAGGTCACTTCAAAGGTTATCAGGTTGATCACGTGGACTGGCAAAAGAATGAAGCGGCGGACTCTTTAAGCCGTTTGGGTTCCCAATGTAAACCGGTTCCACCTAACGTCTTCGTGGATGTGCTGCATAATCCGTCCATCAAGCTCCCTGGCGAAGAGGATTTGGCTGTGCGTGATCCGGAGGCTCAGTTGGTGGCGGCTCTTCATGTTATCCCGGATTGGACGGTTCCATATTTGGCGTATATGAACCGAGGCGAGTTACCAGAGGATGAAACTTCGTCCAGGCAGATAATCCGGCGGTCCAAGTCCATGACTTTTATCAATGGAGAGTTACATCATTGCAGTGTAACAGGGGCATTTCAGTGTTGTGTATCTCCTGAAGAAGGCCGTGAAATTTTGCGTGAGATCCACGAAGGAGATTGTGGTCACCACGCCGGTTCAAAATCTCTGGTAGCCAAGGCATTTCATCATGGTTTCTATTGGCTGACGACTCATGCTGATGCTGAAGACTTGGTCAAAAGGTGTGATGGATGTAAAAAATTCTCACGACGCGCTCATGTACCGGCTCAAGAGTTGAGGATGATTCCAATCACTTGGCCGTTTGCGAATTGGGGGCTAGATATGGTTGGGCCCTTTAAGAGATCCAAGGACAAGAAGAACCACCTTCTAGTGGCGGTTGATAAGTTCACTAAGTGGGTAGAGGTAGAACCAGTCAGTAAGTGTGATGCAGCTACGAGGGTTCAATTCATCAAAAAGGTGATTTTCCGGTTTGGCTTCCCACATAGCATTATAACTGATAATGGGACCAATCTGTCCAAAGGTGCTATGAAGGAGTTCTGTCAATGTGAGCACATCCGGCTTGACATATAATCAGTGGCTCACCCCCAGTCTAACGGTCAAGCAGAGAGAGCCAATCAAGATATCTTGAGAGGCATCAAGCCCTGGCTTATGGTTCCTTTGCAACGGACGCCGGGTTGTTGGGTGGAGGAGTTACCTTCTGTGTTATGGAGCATCAATACCACGCCCAATAGATCCACGCGTTATACACCTTTTTTCATGGTTTATGGAGCGGAGGCGGTTCTCCCTAGTGACATCCGTCATGACTCACCTCGTGTGGCGGCATATGTTGAAGCTGACAATGAGAAAGCACGACAGGAAGCACTTGACCTGTTGGACGAGGAGCGTGGCAATGCAGCAGCCCGTTCGGCGATTTATCAGCAAGATTTGCGTCGTTATCATAGCCGCCGGGTTAGAACCAGAACTTTTCAAGAAGGTGATCTGGTGCTCCGACTCATTCAGGATCAGACTGATATGCACAAGTTATCCCCACCTTGGGAAGGACCTTTTGTGGTCAGCAAGAATCTGCATAACGGGTCATACTATCTTATTGATGTTCGAGAGCGCAAAGACTCACGTAAATCAGAGGAGGAGACCCACTGGCCGTGGAATATCGCTCATCTTCGGCCTTACTATACCTGAGCCAAAGGCTCTGCTTATGTACATAGTTATGACAATGTATATATTATGATCAATATAATAAATCGGAGCCTCAGCTAAAGCGGGGTATTTGTTGTTTTTCTTATATCATGTGTGGTTACATGTGGGCTTCTATTCATAAAGCGGCGTCCGGTTTACACCTTGATTCAGCTTATAAAGCTTTATATACAAATCACTTGGGGGCTTGGTTGTACTTGAACCATAGCTACACCTCTTGATCGGCACAAAGCCACCAGAAAAATCACTTGGGGGCTTGGTCGTATTCGAACCATAGTCACACCTCTTGATCAGCTCAAAGCCAAATTACTTCGGGGCCAAAGAGAGTGTTGCAAAAGAACAACTCAAACATAGGCACCCACTGAGCATAGCTCAAAATATTGCTTGGGGATTCTTTGCTATCGCAATTAACAAAGAATCTACACTTGTAATAGGCTATCAAGCCACAGCTTGGAAGCCTGGTGTATACACCTAAAACCCCGGGTTAGCCTGCCTTTTTAAGTAAGTCACTCCATCCAGGTAAATCTGGTATGACCCGCCGAACTTCGACAAGTCAATCTGATAAGACCCTGAACTTGTCAAAGTTAAAACGACGATTGGTTAAGGATTGAGGACCATCTTAAAAGGCTTTGTGAAATGGTTTAACTCAGTGGCCTGGCAGCCCATGAAAAGCCTCGAATTTGGGGCCTGGCAGCCCGTGAAAAGCCTCGACTCCTAGCTTTTTTCGTATGCTTTTATTTGCCAAGTTTTTTCTCTTTTGATGACATGTATAATGTTCTGATAAACCGGCATTCGTTAAACCCGGCTTGGCTTTCAACTACAAGTTGTCAGTATCTGATCAGTCGTAATCCGGAGATTATTAACCCGGTCTGGTTTTGACTATAAGTCGCCAGAATTGAATATGAATAAATTGGTGTTTATCTTAACCCAGAACGGTTTTACCATAAACCGGCACAATATGACAGAAGATTAGGGTTATCAACCTCACTACAATAGTTGGTCAGCCAACATTATGACTCCAGGTCACAGGTATCAAGTATTTCCATATTTGATTATCTTTTTCCAGCCTTGGTTATAAACCCTGGCTATATATCTGGGCATCATGACCCGTCTGGTGGTAAACTGCCAGGACACTTTCAATTTCTTATATGCAGGAGCAGCTACGGATTATGAATATCATATATCATAGGCATGGTGAATTACCAAGTATCAAGCAAAATAAAAATGCACGAAGGCATAACAGACCAAGTATTTGACCTAGCCTATTACAAGGCGTTTCCGTGCCCAAAAGAATAATTGTTTTTCAAACAAGTGTTGCGGCTCGCAGAAGGCTAACCCGATCTCCAGATCATGATTCATCACCAGCTTGACCTGACGGCTGCGGATCACCTTGCACCGGTTCATCCTCTTCGTCTCTACCCAGTGGTTGGAAGTCAACAGTTGCCCAGTCGATCCCTATTAGGGCTTGGAACACAGCTTCGTCGCTTATAAGGGTGGACGGTTCAATGTCAGGGGCATAGGTGTGCTTACGAATTGGTGGGATGAGATTTTGAACCTCAGGAGTTGGTGCAGCAACCTATTTGTTGTTGACGTCATAACTCGCCTGATAATGTGAAAGGTCAGCTTCTTCTGCTAATTGGCAAGACAGTGGACGTACTTCCCGGTTTATGGCTCGGAGGTCATCATTGCCAAACTCTGATCCGTCTTCTTTTAAGCTCGGATAGCCTTTGTTGACATCCTCCGGATCAAGATCGGGCACCCATGCTTTTGCCCGGGTTAGCGCGATCAGAGCACCGGCTCTTGCAGCAGATTTCTTTAGCTCTTCTACCCGGGCAGGCAGCATTGACAGCCTTTCTAAGGTCTCCTTGATTAAAGTAAGTGGTGGTTTGTTGTGAGAAGCGGTGCAGATAATCTGTTGCGCGCCAGTATATAACTGCTCTGTAAGAGTATAGGCAGCCTTCAGCTTCTTCTGTACGTCGGAGCCCAGATGACTAATGCGAGTCCCTGCATAATTACAAGCATCAGTAAACCGGCTTCGTATGGGATGCTATGTTGAAAATGTGAGGCAAGGATGTTTACCAAATACAGCAGCCGTCATGGCATGTATCTGCCGCTTTACGCCAGTCAGTTCATCTACTACCGGTTTAAGAGCTGCTTCTGCGTCCTCGGCTCTTTTTTGCAAAGCGGATTTTTCTGTCTCCCAATCCGCCCGCTCCTTGTTGAAACTCTCCTTCAGTTTTTCCATAGCAGCTAAAGCGCTGGTCAGCTCATCCTTGGCCTTGGAGGTTTCGGCTTGCTGGGACTTGATGTTTTCTTGCAGATCGGCAGTTTGAGTTTCCTTTTTGCTCAGCTCATCCTATAAGAGACAGACATATCATGAGTTGACGGTACATATTTGAAGTACCAAACACATAAAAAGTTATGCACCTGATACTTGGGGGCTAATGCGTATTTTCTTGTTCTCGGAAATTTCTACAAGTCCTAGGCATAATACAAGTATTACTCTTGTCACTTGGGGGCTAATGTATGTTTGCTCAAAATAAGATTATGGGTATCAATCTAAAAAGTTTCGGTTCATCTTTACAAGTTAAACCGGACCTTGGGGACTACACTGGCAAAAATTACAGTATTATAAAAGTACCGGTTCATCTTGAAAAGATAACCGGCCCTTGGAGGCTAAAAATGCAAAGTCAAGATATTATAAAATACCAGTTCAGATGAGTATCATAAACCGGCACTTGGGGGCTACCGGAGTTTGATATTTGAATTGGACATAAGAGAGAAGTAGTTATGTGGTTACCTCATATCGCTCCTTCATCAGATTTACCAAACTAGCTTCATAGTCCCGACTTGTATACAGACGGTTCAAGAAGCCATAATGAATATCTTGAGCGCTGAGGTGGGCATAGCTTGATAAATCAGCATTCCACTTGCCTTTGCCGATAGCAGAAAGCTCGTCCTTAGCAGTATGCTTTGAGAAGGCGACAGGATTGCCAATAGTGGTGTGGCCAGTGCCAGTAATCATAATATCATCTTTTTCACCATCAGCGGCCTTCATGGGAGTTGATGGTTGTCAGCGGCTTCAGCTGGACTTGCCGGTTTATCAGTGTCGCGGACTGGACTAGTCGGTTTATTGGACTGACTCATTGGATCAATTTCCACTTGATCAGTAAGAAAGTCATGATCCTGCGGCGGCGGGTCATTAAGCATGGCGTCAGCGTTGGTATCTTCCAGATCTGGAGTCTTCTCCGGTTCAACAGCTGTATTTTCGTCAGCCGGTTTATTTAACCGGGCCTTCTTACTGGGTCTGGGTTTAGCAATGAGAAGAACAGATATAAAAGATCAGTACAGTATGCAAAAATAACACATCAAGGATAAAATCAAGGGCATAGCTCACCCAGGAACTGTCTTGAGGGCTGGAAGCTGTGTGGCCGTTGACTCGCCAGAGGATGAGTGAGGCGTGCCCTGATAATTTGAATCAGACGGATTAAGAGGCTGACGGAAACAACCCGCCTTGGGACAAGAAGTGTCAGGAATGTAAGAGACCTCTAATTGACGTTTCCGGACTGGAGTATTTGGTAAACCGACTGAGGTGACTACCTGTCCACTATGCCGGGTTTTGTGGCGAGCTTCGTGTTGCTGTGTCTTCAAAAGAAAGTTTGGGTCGAAGTGAGCAAGGGGGTGAGAAAATTTTACTTTCCGGTTTGCTCGATGGATTTTCGGTGTTGGCAGAGGATCAGAACCGGAGGAAAGATAATTACCTCTACATCATCAGCTTGGCTGCCTTCGGCATCGTCCTGATAAGGGTCATTGTCAATGAGATGTATGAAAAATGAACCAAGAGAGTCAAGTTCTACCTCTGAATCCGGATTAGCCAAATCGGCATCAACATTTGGCTCGGAAGACGCAGTGGTCCTCTTCTTGGCAGGTTTTTTAACAACCTTGGTCTTCTGGCGAAGCGGCTTAGCCGGTTTATCTTGTGGTTTTACCGGTTTATCCTGTGATTTTTTCTTCCAGAACGGATCGTCGCCTTGTCAAAGATGGACAAAATTGTGAGAGGAATTTGAAAGAAGCAAGTTAGAACAAAAAAGTTATGTGATCTTTATAGTTGGCAGTTTGTTAGAAACACAGAAAGGACTTAATCCGGTCTGGCTACAGACAGCCTCCGGTTCATTCAGCATCTTCTTCACAGCCTCAGTAACTTCAGCATCTGTAAGCTGAATATTAATGTGTCGTTGAGGGTCCTTCAAACTCCCTGTGTATTCACACATTAAACCGGGGCGTCGGCTTAAGGGCAGTATGCTCCAAGTTATCCAACAACGAGCAAAGTCAATACCTGTTAAACCGTTTACCATGAAGGCTCTAAGCTTTGACAGTTGTGGAGCATAGTTGGACCTCTCCTTTGCAGTTAGTCTATGAGGAAAGGAATGTGTATTGCTAAGACAGTGAGGGCGGTAACCCGACAAAGGATTTTCGATAGCTGGAGATGTATCTTTGCAATAAAACCGGTCTGGTTGCACTCTTTAGGGTGACTGTGAAGCTTGGCATGAGGGAAGCTGACATCCTTCCTCTTTTGAATCGCCATTCCGCCGAGTTCAGTGTTGGGTCCATCTGTGAACTCTGTGCGACGGTTTAAATAAAATAAATCCATAAACAATTCAACTGTGGGTTTCTCTTGAAGATAAGCCTCGCAAAAGACTTGGAAATGGCCGACGTTGCACACAGAGTTCGGACCGTTGTCTTAAGGGTGGAGCTGAAAACTGGCAAGCACGTCAAGGAAAAAATTTGAATCGGGAGGACTAATACCTCGACCCAGATGGTCAAAAAAACAACTACTTCTCCGTCTTTCGGTTCAGGAGGATTTTCCAGGCCAGGGGCCCTCCGGTGGATGACCTCTTTCTTGGCTAAAGCACCAGTTGGACACATCTGTCTAATTGTTCTTCAGTGACCCGGGAAGGAACCCAGTTGCACTCATAGACTTGTTTGGCCATTTCAATGGAAAGCTGAAACATGGTTATTGCCGGTTTAAGGTTTATGATGGACAAGTATAAAGCGGTGCAAGAGCAGAAGAAGACATAAATATGTACATATAGTTAAACCGGAACCAGACATGGGAGATGTACAAAGATAAAGCGGCTTGGCGGTTCAACAGTGGACTAATGGTACCTACCGGGTCATCATTTTTCTGTGAGGTTAAACCACCTACTCTAGTATTGAAGATACTGATCTAAGATGCATAAGTGAAGGAAAAAACAAGTTTCACAGCTTGGCTTGGTCATTTCAGATCTACAATGCGTTGGAAAATCAAAATATATTCTGACCTAAAGCGCAGGTGCTTAAGTAGTTTAAATAGTTCCATATGTGTTTTTCTACTCAAAGCAGATGTTCTAATGAGGAAAAAGGAGTTTTAACTACAAAGGCACTGGAAAATATCAGATCTAGTTCGCCATTTGCACTACTAAAGAGCAACATTGAAGAATAGCTCCAAGAACTTCGAAGAACTTGGACGAGTACAAACCCAAATGATAATATCTAGGGTGGAAGGAGAGAAGACTTACTAATGGCAAAAGAATAGCGGAGAGGCACCACAGCTTTCTGGTACGATCAGGTTGATGCAGCGGCCGTTGTTGAGGCAGATGTGAAGATCGATGGCGGCAACAGAGCTCGAAGGTTCGGTCGGCGCGAGGAAGAAGACGATGTGACGAGGCACAGGGGGAAAATGGAAAAGACCCCTGGTCCTATTTATAAAGGCAAAGGGATAAGTGACAGGTGCGAGAATCGAGGAGCCCAAAAGTTAGATATATGGCAGAGCTGTCGCCTCGATTGTCGGAGGCTCATTAAGGAAGGTGAGCTATATGCAATTTTTAATAAACATGTGACGTCATGGCAGTTTATCACGATACTGGAAGATGACATCATGTCGGTTTACAAGATTTCTATGAAGATGATGATGTGTTGAAGATTGACATGAACCAGTTCAAATCAATCTGGGGCCTAATGTTGGGGATATTACTACTAGGCGTAAACCGGCCAAGAGAAGCCGGGTTATCCCCATAATGGATTACCGTACCTGAAGCCCATGAAGACAGACGGTGGTGCTTTATGAAGGCCTAGGGCCCAAAGACGGTTTAAGGTCTATAGACGTAAACCGACATTGATATGTAAACGTGTATTGTAAGATAGAAAGAGCAGAGACTGAGCCGGACACGTTTATGAGCCGGCCTCGGGACCCTGTAACCCGGCGGGCATCAACCCATGTATATAAGGGGACGAACCGGCGGCGGTTTAGGGACAACAAACAACAACTCAAGAGCCAGGCATAGCGAATTCGCTCCCTGGTCATCGAAACCCTAGCAATTCCACAACAACTGGATTAGGCTTTTACCTTCACCGCAAGGGGACGAACCAGTATAAACTCTCTGCGTCCTTTGTCCGCTTTAACCCCTTTAAGCTAACCCGTCGCGATGGCTCCACGACTAAGTCCTTTCTTTAGGACATCTGTCGTGACAAAAACACGACATAGGGTTTATGCTTCTGTCACTCTAGCAACCCATCATATACTTATTACTTCCCAATGACTTCCTCTAGGACCAAACAATGGTGAAGTGTCATGTAGTCGACGTTCACATAACACCACTAGAGGAAAGACAACATACATCTCATCAAAACATCGAACGAATACCAAATTCACATGACTACTGATAGCAAGACTTCTCCCATGTCCTCAGGAACAAACGTAACTACTCACAAATCATATTCGTGTTCATAATCAGAGAGGTATTAATATGCATAAAGGATCTGAACATATGATCTTCCACCAAATAAACCAACTAGCATCAACTACAAGGAGTAATCAACACTACTAGCAACCCACAGGTACCAATCTGAGGTTTTGGGACAAATATTGGATACAAGAGATGAACTAGGGTTTTAGAGGAGATGGTGCTGGTGAAGATGTTGATGGAGATTGACCCCCTCCCGCTGAGAGGATCGATGGTGATGGCGATGGTGATGATTTCCCCCTCCCGGAGGGATGTTTCCCCGGCAGAACAGCTCCGCCAGAGCCCTAGATTGGTTCCGCCTCGTGGCGGTGGTGTTTCGTCCCGAAAGCTTCCTTATCATTTTTTCCAGGGTGAAAGACTTCATATAGCATAAGATGGGAACCGGAAGCCTGCCAGGGAGCCCACGAGGTAGGGGGCGCGCCCAGGGGGTAGGGCGTGCCCCCACCCTCGTGGATGGTGGGTGGCCCCCCTCTGGTTAATTCTTTCACCGGTATTTTTTATTAATTCCAGAAACTGCCTCCGTGAAGTTTCAGGACTTTTGGAGCTATGCAGAATAGGTCTCCAATATTTGCTCCTTTTCCAGCCCAGAATTCCAGCTGCTGGCATTCTCCCTCTTCATGTAAACCTTGTAAAATGAGAAAGAATAGGCATAAGTATTATGACATAATGTGTAATAGCAGCCCATAATGCAATAAATATCGATATAAAAGCATGATGCCATATGGACGTATAGAAAAATGTACATCAACATTCACAATGTCAAATCAATAATTTTATACTCATTATAAAACGTAGTTTTTATACTCATTATAATCAGTATTGTAGATATTGATATTTTTAGTATAAATTTGGTCAAAAACTTTGCAAACGGTTGACGGAAGTAAAAAGGACCAGAGGGAGTATCATGCATGCGGAGTAGGCAAAAAAAATTGCTCATTTATAGCCAGCCGAAGTCTCGAAGGGCGCGACCGCGCGAGGGAGGCGAAGGTCGTGGGAGGCGCGGCGGTTGAGGGAATTAAGTGAAGTTACATCCACGTGCCGGCATGGCATGCGAACAGGCAGAAGCTATACCGTTAGGCCTACGATATGGGTCTAGTAGACATGACATCTAGTGGGTCCCGCATAGTACTCGAGAACTCTTTGGGGGCTTGCAGCCGTTTACCAACCGGCCAAGCCAACAACCCCACACCGTTCGCACGCCCTACGTGTCCCCGTCTTCTACCTTACAATAGTTCGCTCCCAGTCATCATGTTCTTTCACATTACACAAGTTGAACTTCTCCTAACACTCCTCCAAAATCCATGGCCTCCCAAATCTCCATGGTCGCCGCTGAGTACCAAGTTAGAGCCATCACCGGCGATGAGTTCATCGTCATCTACACCCATGGATCTGCGATAGTGAAAGCATGCCTTACTCGCTTCCTACGCATGTTCAACAGTTCAAAGGATGAGTGGGTTGCTGGGCTAGATGTTGAGTACACGACAGTCCTAGAAAACGAGAAGATTCTAAAGGAGGCAGAGAAGAAGAAGCCCGCCGTGATCCAGGTTTGTGTACATAACGTGTGCTTGGTCTAGCACATATGCCATGCCAATGTTGAGTGCCAGGATTTTAAGAACTTCCTCAAGGACGAAAAAGTGAAATTCGTTACTATAGACTTTAGGAATGATAGGGATGTCCTGGGTCGGATAGGCCTCGTTGTAGGCCAGCCCTTCGATCTACAGAAGGCAAGCCTGGTGTCCTCCTCTTAGCCTTCAATGCTGACCCTGGCAGCAGCCATGATTGATCCTTCGTACGCTAAACTGAAGAAACCTCACCATGAGTTTCATCATGCATGGGAGTCGAAGACAATAGATGAAGATCACATCCTGTACGCAACAATGGATGCCTACCTTTGTTTAAGGGATTTTTATTTCTGTGGCCCTGGTTCCTTTGCTCTACTCATTCATCCCCACTCTGTTAACTTTTGCTCACTTTTCCCCACTCCCTTGCCCGAAACCCTCAGAACAGGTTATAACAGGCGTTGTCGTCGGGTCAATGCCTTTGACCGTTAGCTCTGACGAGTGGGGCCGTGTATACGTGGGCGCATGCAAGACCGCGGTCGTGGGGTAGCACATGTCCATGGACATGCCCGAAACGTCCCATCATATAAAGAGGGGCAACCACCTCCATCGCCCCTACCATTTTCCCCCTAATCCCCTCCCTGCCGCATCATCTTCCTCTCACCCACAAGCGTCGTCTCGCTCTCCTCCACTGCCTCCACTGCACCGTCTCGCTCTCCCCCACCGCATCCTCTTCCTCACCTTCATCGCCTCCATCTGTCAGATGGCCGACGCTCGTGGCAACGCCGGCGCAGCGGCCGGAGATGTGGCGGAGCTGCAGGGTCAGGGCGCGGTGACCGCGGATGTCAGCGGCGTCCATGGCGGTGCGAGGAAACTCGCAACTGCTGCGCATGTGACAGGCTCCTCCTCATTGCTGCAGAAGGTGATAGCATCGACCGGCGCAGTCCATCCCGATACCCCCGATGCGCCGCCTGCCGTGGAGCAGCAGGTATTTGCACTTGCTTAGCTTGTAGAGTTAGTTGCTCCCTAGTTGCATTAGTTAGATTGTGATTCATACGGTAGTTCAGATGGTTAGAGTAGTTGGTTTGACGGATGGGCTGGGTTTTTTTGTATGGGTTGGGGATGGGGGTTTTTGGACTAGGGTTTTGTTGGATAAATTCGTTGCAAAAATGCTAGATGTTGTGAACTATGATTTTAGGTGCTGCAATGATTGGGGTTTTTAGATTTGTTTTAGATTTGGATAAATTCGTTGCAAAAATGCTAGACGTTGTGAACAGATGCATGCTTATTAGATTTGTTTTTAGTGCTCACAGATTGGGGTTTTTAAGGCTACTCAGATTCGTTGCCTTAGATTGGGTCCCTATTAGATTTGTTTTTTAATGCTACTCAGATTGGGGTTTTGAATGTCATATGCCCAAATGGAATCCATTGATTAAGAAGTTAGTTATGTTTAGAATCACAATCCTACCGTATGAATCGCAATATAAATTTGAATGTCATAACCAAAAGTAACCCTTGATTCATTTGTATATAATTTGTCCACAATATGTAGTTATGTTAGCTTTGTTGTTCAATTTGTGCGCATGACAATGGAAAATGCAAAATAATGATCATAGTATATTGGGAGTATATTAGCCCTATGATCAATGTGTCATGTGTGCATATCTAAATTTTCAAATGGCTTCCGTATTTACTAGTGATGGATGTAATTATATGTTCAGGAGGATGATGGTTGGGGGGGTAGAAAGAGTAAGCCGGCCTATGTTGTGAACTATGATTTTAGGTGCTGCAATGATCACACATGTTGTGTAGGAAATCAAATGCATTCTCCAAATGAGATCATGTAAACCTTGGCAAACCTGGACAGTATAAAATTCATGAAAATGCAAAAACAAGTAAAACCTTGGCAAACTATCTATATATGTTTGTGTAGGAGATCATGTGTGCAAAATTTGAAGTGATTTAGAGGAGGTCAAATAAATTTGAATTTGATAAATGTGCTCCAAATGAGCGCCTAGGCTAGGGTAAACACCCGATTTGTAATCAAGTTTTTTTGGGCCTACTCTAAATGAGCCAAATCCTTTTTATTAACACATATTCACTTTCCATAGTGTAGATTCGAAGTCTCACTATTTTTTGAATTAATCTTCATATTTTTGTATTTTCTTTTGAAAACATATGCTTTAATATAAAAACTATTAAAAACACGTTTGAAATATGAAAATGGAAAACTAACTTCAGATCCTTCTTATTCACTTTGAAATAAAGCTTTGCTGATTTTTTTATTTTTTTAATTTTTCAAAAACAGAAGGTAACCCTACCTCCTGTCCTTGAATTCTATGAAATCATGTACATGATAGCTCATATGTGTGAAAGTTTTCTCATGAAAATGACCATAGACCAAGTTTATGATTTTTGGTTCGTAACATGTCACATAAGACAACATTGTGCACATGTTTTATATTTTTTGATTTTTTTAATTAATGGTGCTCATTTGACCTCGATCGTGCCATCTAGTTTTTTTCATGAAAATGACCATAGACCAAGTTTAGTATTTTTCCTTGTTAGTTTGTCTTATACGACGACGAACGGCGAAGGTTTCATATTTTTTTGATTTTTTTAAATTAGTTATGCTCAGTCAAAGCCTTCGAAACCCCGTTGACCAGCTCAAAACCCCTCTAAACCACGCAGGGTTTCGCCACCCTAGCTCCCAACGTCAGCCGTCCGATCATACCCTCGAGCCAAGCGACAACCCTCATATCTGGTCTTCTCGAAGGAATTAGGTGGGCTGGCTGCGTGCAGGCTTCGCGCCATTGGATCACAAGGACGGCTCCGCATTGTTGGATCATGGGGCGATCCGCGAGAGGCGATCCTATTGGTTGTGCTCGGCTGCTCGCCCACCACTGACTCTGTGAAAAAAAGTTGTTATTGGGCCCAAAAGGAAACCAAGCTTTGGTTGGGCCGTCGAATTGCGTCGTTTTTTTGCATCGCTTGCTTTGTTTTTTGTGAACGTGATGGCTCTGTATTTTTGCATCGTTTGAAATCAATAGACATTACGTAGCAAAATTTAGTTCTTTTTGTTCTATACGAATGCAAAATGACCAAAATTTTAAGGGCCAAATTTATTTTTATCATGCAAAATGGCCACAAACTATTCAAAAATTGTCTCTTTTTGTTCATATAATATATATGACCACGGATTCCCACACGTGCAATTAGCTTCTTTTTATTCTTCTTTTTCAGACCACCGTTTCCCACGCGTGTACACTCCGGATGCTGCGGAGGGTTTGAAAACGTGCTACTTCACATTTGACCCAGTTATTGCCACGGCCAAATAACACGTAGCACTATGACTATTTAAGCCACCCTCTACCTTTGCCATCCCTCATCCATCTCCCATCCTCTCTCCCATCCTCTCTTCCATCTGCCCTTCTTGCTCTTCGACCACTTCTCCTTCTTCTAGCACATCCTCAGCCATGTAGTACACTGGACCAACCTACCACTTACCACCCACTGTGCCGGAGAGGCTCTACCCTCCTGGCGTGTATGTTGAGCGCACACTACGTGTGTGGGCGACATCAAGGTGGAGGACCGCAAGGAACTTCATCGAGTTCTTCCTCGCGTCTGGCTACCACCACCTCCCGCGGGGATCTCCAAGGATTTCCATGTCGAGGAGGTCATCCAAAACGGGGTGGTGGTTGCTCTCCTTGCCCACTTCACCAACATATTCGACGCCTTCTACCTCCTCGGCCGGGTATTTTGGTGTGGCTGCGAGTTCATTGCTTTCACCACCCACAACATGTTCACAGAGTACACCAACATCTTCCCCACCGTGCCGCGCATGCACACTGTTCCGTACCCCATCGACAACGCCCCGTAGGAGCAGTGAAAGGCGCCCGGAGGAGGAGCGAGGTGGAGAAGACAGCGTCTAGGGTTCTAAACCCTCTATCTATTTTACTTTTTTTTGAGTCTATGTTATGTTAAGTTGTAATTGAACTATGTTGGAGATGCTATGCGCTTGTTGGCACTTTATCAAGTTCTATTATTAAGTTTTCTATCTATTCTTTTATGAAGTTCTTCCTAGTTTCAACTATGTGATCTTGCTATGGGCTTGTTGGCCCTATCTACATGTTTGTTGATTGTTTTCTTAGAGAGCTCGCTTTGTTAGTAACCACCTAGTGCATGCAGCCACAACGAACCCTTCTTTTTTTACACAAGCCACAAATATGTAGCTACCTAGCTAGTGCATGCAGCCACAACATATTTGTTCAATTTATTTGTCGTAGAAAAACGGGTGCAGATGCGAGTGGATCGAAAAGGCAAGTGTGCGAGAAGAGAGGAACCAGCGGCACCGACCGTCGCTGCATCCGTGGCGACTGGCATGCACGAAAGCGGCTTAGTCAGTGCATCATGGCGACACGCATCAGCGCATGCAGGCTCGGTCGGCGCATCGTGGCGGCGCGCATCGACGCATGCAGGCAGGCTTGTTGGGTGCATGCATAGCAGGCTTCTGTCGTGGCGGCGCGCGCAAGCGTTTAATGCAAGGGATGGCCAAACGAAACCACGGCCCAAAGGTCGAACAGCTACACCGCCCAACATGGCTCCAGTCGTCGGAGTTAACGGTCAAAGCACTGACCCGACGGCGATGTCCGTTGTGACCTCTTCTGAGGGTTTCGGACAAGGGAGTGGGGAAAACCGAGAAAAAGTTAAGAGCATGGGGATGAATGAGTAGAGCTAAGGAACCAGGGGCATCGATGTAAAAAAACCTTTGTTTAAATATCTACAAGGGTTGGATGAAGAAGCAGAGACCAGTGTCCGGTTCAAGCAAAGAAGCGGCAGCGAAGAGGAAGAGGAAGAGGGCCGAGGACGAAGTCGAGGACGTGGAATCGGACTCCGAGTAAGGTAGCAGTGACGTCGCTCATGCTGGTTCTACTATAGTGTCAGGCGGACAAGTTGCTTAGTTTTATTTCAGGGGTGTGTTGTGCTGAGCCCCCAGCAGAACTATGTTTATGTTCTTTATCGTTATTTGAACTTTATGTTCTTTCTCGTTATTTGAACTCTTTAGTATGTACAGTAGTACTAGTACTATGTCTTACTTCTGTTCTTCTTGAAGTTGGTACTACTTCTCGTATCTTCGTGTTCCTACTATACTTAATACGTTCGTACTAGTAGTATAATTTGGGTCAGCCAATTTGTGAAAGAAGTTTGACGGAGCGAAGGAAGAAGATGGCAGAGAAGCTACCCCAGTATCTATATTAGGGTGGCAGGGTGCCCATGATCTATCTTATGAGTGTTGGGTGTGGAATGAAGTTCGCTGGAAAAAATGGATCGTGCCCGGGGTTAAACGGATGGCGGGGGTGGGGGAGCATGGCGGTGGCAGGCGGTTCAGGGGAGGGCGGGGAGGCGGCGGCAGACGGTTAGGCGTGTGCCGGGCTGAGATGAATGGTGCATCAATTTCGAAGGTTTAATAAGCCCTTCTAGCCATCCATGTTGCATCCAACGGCTCACAAGACTCGACTGACCCAAATTGCTCCTTCAGATTGCAGGATCTACGTGGCATTCAAGGTCTCGAAGGTAGATTCCGCGTCCGCACCCAGTTTGCGGGCTTGGGGCGGGCGCGAGCGGCTTCCGTTGCGACAGCCACCATGCGTGCCTCCTCCACGCAGGCGGAGACGACAATTACACGCTAGTTCCTCCTCGCCGGTGTGCTGGAGCACGCGCTCGTCTTCCTCTTCATATGCTGCGTGCATAGAGTGGCTCCACCAGCTGCTCGTGTGCTCGGCAGCGCGGCGGCATCGCGAGGAGGGACTGCAGATGACGTGAGCGAGCGAGCCTTCAGCTTCATGGTACAGGGATGGCGGCGACACAGCAGTGATGGGCGAGAAATGTTTGGCCGGAGCAGGCAGGTGTCGGCATGCGCAATAGCAGCGGCGACATATTGATGAGTGCGCGTATGGGAGCTTAGTTTAGTTTTATATAGGGTTGGTCAAACTTAAAAGAAAACTGTACTAGTACACGTGAACATTAGACTGAGGCAGCGCTTATATTAGTTACCACAAGCATGATACAGAATCCTGTGCAAGCGCGTGAACCGTGGCTTGGCGGTCGATCGAATGGTGTGTCACCGTGTCGCGCTCGAATGACATCCACCGAACCTTTTTGTGTGTGTGAAAACAATCCTCGAATATTACTCAACTTTTTTTCCTGGAAATTTCTTGACGCTACAATATTTCCATATATTTGAATTTAGCTCTAGTTCGTGTTTATTTGGATTTGGACGTTTTAGGCGCGCCCTAGTTTTTTTAATACTGATTTTGTGTGTGTGACTGAGAGAGAACGTGTGTATGTGTCCATATGTGTGTTGTGGCGGAAGGGCAATGTGGAGGCGGTGTGCGTGTGATAGAGACATGGAGAGGTGTGAATGTGCAAATGATCATGCATGAGTGAGACATAGACAGATGCCGATACGTTGTGTATACATGAGAGAATGGTCTTCCATTTGTACTTGTGTGTGTGTGTGTGAGAGAGAGAGAGGAGAATCCGTAACACCACAACCATCTCTCTCGATTCTTCTGTCCCTTGCACGATCGCATGTAACACATGCATCAACGCACACATTTTGACACCCTCACCTGGGCCCACCTCAAGGCATGCACATCAATCTCTATCTCGCACGCACAATCTCTTCGTGAAAACCCTATTTAGCATGTAGCTTTCCGTCACATACACACAAATTTCTCTCCATAGGCTTGATTTCTCTCAATGCCTGACACACACACACACACACAAACACACACACACACACACACACACACACACATACACACACACACACACACACACACACACTGCACACACACTCCCCCTCCCCCGAGCACACAATTCATCCCCATCCAAGGCTATATGGCGACCACTCTCGCTTGTGCTTCTCTGCACCCCAGGATGCACAACACCTCAACCTTCAAAGAGGGCATCGAGGAGATCGAAGACGGCGACCACACTGCACTATAGAATGCGGGGCCATTTGGAAGCATGATGATGTGACGACGGCTGACTGACTCCTCCCCCCCCCCTCTCTCTCCCGCACAAAATTACCAATCCCTCTCTCTCTCTCTCTCCCACACAAAATTATCAATCCCTCAACCGACGAGATCCTTCCCCTCTCGTCCATGTTTTTCCAGCTCTCTCATCAAACCTGTTGTCTCTTCTCCTTCCACGTCTACAGAATTCGGATGCACACACATCTCACGTATATTACATGTCTCCATCTATCTCACAGACCTAACTTCTTCCTCTCCCTTTACCTCTCTCTCTCTCTCTCTCTCTCTCGCGTTAGGTTTGTCTCCTAATCTCTTGTCCACATACACACAATCTTTACCGCCCTATCTGTTCCATCTTCCCAAGCTCTCTCTACACGTTTCATTCACTCATTGGGATGTGTTCAAAATGTTGCTTCTATAATGGATAATGTAGAGTTATGGTTGGTTTTGTTGCATCCTACAAAGTAATAACTATGAAATGCATTTATATTCTCATTTGATTGGGATTATGTGAGTTTGAGCATATTGTGAAGTACTATAGACCTCATCTACATCTTTGAATTCAACAATGATTGTAACTCCTTGAATTGTATAGACCATTACATTCAAAGTCATTAGCCTAATATATTTATTTCACAATTACAACAAATGATTAATTCACTACAAACTAGGAAAACAAATGTGTACTCCCTCCGTTTTTATTTAAGTCCGCGTATTAGCATTGGTCAAAGTCAAGTTTTGTAAACTCTCAGAAAGTTTATACCAAAAAATGTTAAAATATAAAATAACAAATAAATACCATTAGATTCATTATTGAATGTACGTTCACATCATACATATTTATTATGGTAAATTTTTATATTTTTCTATAAACTTGGTCAAACTTTAGGAATTTTGACTTCGGTCAAACCTAATATGTAGAGTTAATAAACCGGAGGGAGTACTAGTAGTTACTAGTACTACTCGCTAGTTGCTTAGCCCAATCACCCAACACGCCACACGGGGAGTTCAATGTCACAAAATTTTGAGGTCGGCGGGAAAATCTCCCGCGACCCTGATTCGAGCAGTGCGAAGTTACCATCATAGCCTTGGGAACAGGTCTACGGATGACGCTTGGTAGGGGGCTTTTTTTGTAACTTCAGGTTCACCCTACCCAGCCATCCCCATCCCGGCACCCAGAGTAGTACACGTGAATACTCCCCATTTTCTATCCCCACAGCAAAATAGACTTCTCCACGGCACCGCAGCCTTCGTGCTTCTCCCCTTCTCCATCGGCGCACTCGTCCACCGCAACGCATCTACCTCATCGACGACCTCGTATGCTGCACTGGAGCTGGTCCACCGTTGTTGTCGTACACGGAGCCTCTTCCCCGACACTGTCTTCCATGGTCTCGGATCTGCTTCCCGGAAGCCGACGCCAAGCGCAGAAGCACCACCGTCGTGGACAATGAACCGAGTCCTGTTGCCGACCATGATGCATAGAGGCTGCCGTGACCATCGTTCTCCTCCTCGATTGGTAATGTGTGTATTGAATCACTTAACAGTACATGTGCAGTTCCAATTTTGTTCATACCTACCATTCAAATTTCCTGGTTGCTATTGTTCCCGTAAAAGTAATTGGTTATAGCCTCCATTGTCTAACAGAATATCAGCTTGTAATTGTGCGTCGCTCCTATATCGCGTTGTGCTTGGGTAGGTTCTTCATCTGCAACCAGTAGTGTGGCAAATGATGGGAAGTTTTTTAGAACTAGCAAGATGCCCATGCGTTGCACGGAACATCAAGAGGCATTTGTATGAGTAGTTTTTCTTGTAGGAGAAAAGGATGAACGAGGGAAGGCCTTATTTGCAAAGCTGGAGAGGGTGTGGGTATCTTTCTGCAAAATTGCCATAGTTTCCTTCCTATCCGTCGAATATAAATCGGATGGCCTATATTGCAAGATGGCAGGCACGCCATCATCACCAACTCTGTTTTTTAAAAGAAAAAAAGAGTAGAGCGTAGAGAAGTAGAGATAAATATTAAATACAAAATAAATATAACAGTAGAGAAGAGAGTACATATAAATATTAAATATAAAATAAATATGACAGTAGAGAAGAGAGTAGAGATAGAAGGGACGTCGGGAAAGGATCACGCACGCGGGAAAAAGCGATCAGGCGCGTGCTAGTTTTGGCGCGCGGCGTCCGATGCGCTTTATAAAATCCAACGCCCTCCCACCGCTCTGTGCCTTGCCACCGCTCTCTCCCTGCCCTGTCCCTCGCCACCGCTCTCTCCCTGCTCTGCACCTCGCCACCGCTCTCTCCCTGCTCTTTCTCGCCTCGCCGCCGCCGCGTCGCCGGGAAACTTGGGGATACCGCGGCATCCGCGCGTGCCCCTCCAGCAGCTTCTCCGCCGAGATCTGGTTCCGTGGGATGCGCCTCGGCCTCGGCAATTTCCACACCTCCAAAGAGGCCGCCCGCGCGTACGACACGACGGCGTGACGCCTCCGGTGGCCTCATAGAACATTGAACTTCCCCAACGTGCCGACGCGGGAGCGGGCCCAGGAGCTCGCGCCTCTGCTGTGGCTTATCACCGATGAGGATCGTCGCGACAACCGGAGGCTGGAGCACCATCTCGGCATCGCCGAGATGGACAAGGAAGCTATGGCGTTGTGGCGCCAATGCTTCCTGTAGGACATCATCAACGAGCACGAGTTCTACGCGCAAAGGAGGGCGGAGAGGGAGAAGAGGAGGGTGGAGCGAGCCGCCTCTCGCAAGGACAAGCGTACGCGAAAAGCGGACGCTCAATTCAACGTGAGGCTAGGAGCAGCGTCGCCCTGGTAATCTAACGACGATCGGTATCTTCACGCCTACATTGAGACGTAGGAGGAGGAGATCACCGAGAAGGAGTTGGATGACGAGGAGTAGTCGAGCTATCTATTTTTTATCTATCTATGCTATATCTATGCTGAGAACTATCTATGTCTCTACTTTCTATCTCTACTTCTCGATCTTGCGTTGTGAACACATTTTTAAAGCATCGCGCGTTGCGCTTCTGTTGGAGATGCTCTAACATGGCAGATGAGTGCTTTAATGTTGCCCACAAGATGCATGAGTATTACTAGTATATTTTTCTTGCCATGTTGAGATTTTAAAACCACGAGTGTGAACATGCAGAGGAGCAATGAAGACCAAACACGGGATATTGGGGACATCTTCAAGGAGCGCGGCAAGTTAAAGAGGAGCTGCACCAAACCTGTATAATGAGCTTTGGTAAGTAACATCCTTTAAATTACTTTCCTTTAGCCTCGTGTTCTTCGATGTGCATATGTTGTAGTTTCTGTTTCTCTTAGCCTCGTGTTCTTCGATGTGTAATAAGAAGAGTCTTAATCATCCTAGTGCTTTCGTTTTTAGCTTGATGTAGGAAGTGGGTGTTCTCACCTTGTAGTCTGTTTTTATATTTTTTTCCTTTTGAATTCACTTCTCCGAGTCCTTTTTATCTGGCTTCTACTAAATGGATCTGGGTTGCTCTGAGTATTGATCTAAAAAAGAAGTAACTTCATGTCAGGATGCAGTTCTTGCGAGGAGGGGAAGTATGGTCAACCTCGAGATCATGTTTCCAAAATGAGGCTGGATTACACACAAGGTGCCAGTTCCCTAATGATGCTGGATTAGACACAAGGTGCAAATTCCCAGATGATGCTGGATTACACACAAGCCAGGTGGAGTCGTCAACTGTTCGAGTCCTCGTGGCTCTAGTAAAGGCTGAAAGAAAACATGCAACAGCCCTTGAGAATGTAGCTGAGTTCTTGAAGAGGCGAAAAGAGCAATCAGATGCTCTCTTCACCCAAGCCAAAGAAGAGATGGAAGAAGCCAGAAAGAAGCTAGCAGAGGCAGACCAGGCTAGGCGTCTCCTGCTACTAAAACTATTGTCAATACAAATTTTCCTTCATAATAGCTAGGTTCAAATGTTTATCCAGACAGCATGCATGTTCTGATATCCGTGCATCTACTCATGTGGCACAAAATAATTTTTTAGGGTCATGTACTAATAGCAATTACTTTCCAAACAATAACAGACGAAGCATTGGACATGGTATAGTTCACGCGCAAGCCCAACATTCCAAGTTCAACTTCCACATCAAACTCATGTTCACAGATATCTGCACATTCCTAGATAATCTCCACAACCATGATTCACTTCAAAGCCAAAAAATGTGAGGAGAGTTAGAAATAAAGAAAAACCTCTAGTTCCTGCTACCAGTGCGAGAACAACAAGTCAAGACCATGCGTAATTAATTATATTTTGATCATTTTGTGTGTTCTAAAATGACGGCCGGCTCGCGGAAGGACGTGTTGCCGGCACATGCGCGGATTCAATGGAGGTAGGCGGGGCAGTCCGAAGCCGGTTGCATGCGGCGAGGAGGCGTGTTTAGCCGGGCCTGCAGCGAGTGGGGCCCTCTTGGCTGGCGCGCCGGTTCAATGCCTGCGCTATGAGAGGTCGTGTCCATGTCAGAGCAATCACTCCCTCCAGTCCTTTTTTTGGTTGGGTATAACAAAATCTCGTTTTCCATTCACATTTTACAAGTAAAATTCGTGGACAAACTTTGACCCAAAATACGATGGGGACTAGTAAACCAGGACGGAGGTAGTAGTTTTTTCTATTAAAGAAGGGTTTCCCCCTTCCGATTTTCATTACTGAAAACCACCATCTAAACCATAGTATTTGCCTTACAACTACCAGGTACAACATCTCGCAACGTAAACCCATACAACCATACACCAAGGAGGTAGTAGTTATGAATTCCATTTTCACTCCATACCAATCGTTCTAAAAGCTACTTAAGTACTTATAACACGCCCTTGAAAATCAGAACTCTTACCTCGCTAAAAATTGATATTTTAAACGTGGCTACTCTATCTGTGGCAACTGGCGAGCCACCGCCTCCAGGTCGTTCACCTGTGGTCCAGACCATCAACTCCTACGGATCAAATTATCACGCGAGCTGACTATTCCTACAAAGGTGCACTCCACCACATACCCGGTACCCGCACATGCAGCAATCATGCACCTAGGGTTTTAGGGTTTATTTGTTAACGGTGCCTTTACGTATCTCTCATGTGTGCGAGACAGCGAGAGCCAACTGCGTGCGTGCGCCTCTTCTCTTTGTATATGTACTCCACCATTTGTCTGGTGTCCAAAAAATTATAAAGTAGTAATAACTACTAGCAATGTGCCAATGCATTGACACACGATCAAAGTAGATTAATACATATTCACCGATTTGGTAGAAAAAAGAGTCTAGTTTTGAAATACGTGTATCACTAAAAATATCTTATGTTTCACTCAAAATTTGTTCCTTTGGCGGTTTTGATGAGATAAGGGAGGAATGTTGCTGGTTTCAAGTTTTGAGAAGTGGTATATCTCTAATTTCTATTCTTACTAGCAAGATGCCCATGCGTTCACGGAACATCAAGATCTTGTGGGAGAAAAGGATTAATGGGGGAAGGCCTTATCTGCAAATGTGGAGAGGAGTGCGGGTAAATTGCCATAGTTTCCTTCCTATCCGTTAGATATAGATCAGACGGCCTATATTGCAGGATGGCAGGCACACCATCATCACCGACTATGCTTTTTATAAGAGTAGAGATAAAACAGAGTTGGTGATGAT
Organism: Aegilops bicornis; assembly: GCA_021605145.1. Classification (NCBI taxonomy): domain Eukaryota; kingdom Viridiplantae; phylum Streptophyta; class Magnoliopsida; order Poales; family Poaceae; genus Aegilops; species Aegilops bicornis. The sequence goes on along the minus strand of CM038672.1, from coordinate 480,626,672 downwards.
GGTGTGCCTGCCATCCTGCAATATAGGCTGTCCGATTTATATCTGGCAGATAGGAAGGAAACTATGGCAATTTTGCAAAAATATACCCACACCCCTATCCACATTTGCAAATAAGGCCTTCCCTCGTTCATCCTTTTCTCCCACAAGATAAACTACTCATACAAATACATCTTGATGTTCCGTGCAACGCATGGGCATATTGCTAGTTGTTGCAAAAAGCCCATGTGTGTGTGTGTTGTGTGTGTGTGTTGTGTGTGTGAGAGAGAGGGAGAGAGGAGGAGGACGGAGTGCATGGGTGACAAAGACACAAAGAGTGTGTGTACGAGAGGTATCATCTTAAAATGAGGCGATAGTGTGTGTGTGTGCATGATCGAGAGGGCGTGTCTCAAGAAGGGACGAAAAATCTACATAGATACAAGGAGCGCGAGAGAGACATGTACGCGATAGTGGAAGCACGAGTGTGCGGGTGTATAAACCTATCTGGAGGCTAGTCATTCAATGATTGTGAGAGAAATATGAGTCGGGGGTGCGAAAGCGAGAGTTTTGTGTGTGTGAGAGAGAGATGATAGTCGGGAAGGGGAGTGGAGTGGAAGCAGGAGTCGTATCTAGAGACATATAGGGTGTGTGAGAGAACCCCATAGAGAGAAAGACAAAGTGAAAGATGAGTGAGACTGTGTATGTGGCGGTGAAAAAGAAAGCTTAGGTACCTAGTGATACCAGAGAATGGTAGAGACGTGAGAGATAATGAAAACTGTGTAATGTATAATGATAGGGAGAGTGTGACACTTCTCAAGGGAGACGTCGAGAGACCATGTTTGCGAAGATAGAGAAACATGAAGTGAGCGTGTGGGTGAGGTGGAGAAAAGAGAATGATAGCTACATGAAGGAGCATGCGAGAGAGATGGGCGTGAAAGGAGTCAACATAAAAGGGATTCAAATATTTGAATTTGAGATGAAGATACATGTAACTCATACTTGAACCAAAATTGATCTATCAAACATGCACACTCATATGAATTCACACGCATTTAATATGTAGATATTACTGATCCATACATTTTAGTAGAACATAATTTGGTTTATTATTTTTTTGGAATTCAACCTTATGATTTTGAGATCATTGTATTTGTAAATCATATTATACATATAAAGGAGCATAATTCTTTGTTGTGCTTTTGAAAGTATATATAAAAATATGATGTATATAGAATTTTATTCCAATCGATAATGGATCCTGCCGAACAAATATTGAATACAAAGTGGATTCAAATTGAGTTGGCATGGTAAACATGCACTCTTGCTCTGCAAAAATTTGAACGAAGCGGGGAAAGTCGCAGTAACCGCACGAAACCAAAATCTGCGAGATGGAAATTACTGCCTATCCCTAACATGCAAAGCCTATCGGCTCGATTTCTATGGGTTTCGATAGGGGTAGGTTTGTAATTTCACTCAAACGCGACATAACGGCCTCTCACCTGGATTCATACACGATGGGTGCCAAAACACAGTGTCTCCTCGGCAGAAATTGACTCCCTCCCTGATTCATACACGGTGGGCGCCAAAAACAAACTCTCGTTGGCAAATATTCGGTGCATGCGAGATTACCGTCCTATCCCCAACCGACGAATATTGATGTGATGTAGGAAATTTTAAACGGGGGCTAAGTTTGTAAATTTCCTCACATTTGAGACAAGCGCGCCCTGAAGACATGGTTCCCCCTTTCCTCTCTCCCTCCATTTCCCCATTCGTACTCCGTGGGCGTCAAAACACCCTCTCCACCCCAGCCTCCTCTGTTCTTCACCCCATCCACCGCCATCCTCCTCCACCATGCTGGAGCTGATACCCCGACGTCGTCGTCCATTACAATAGATCGACCTCTCTCATCCATGGCTTCGAACCAGGATCCTTGCATTCCGTCCTCTTGCTTCATCCCCGTCGTCGTCCACCTTGCCGGCGCCGCTCCTACGACCATCTCATCCACCGCGCCCCGTCGCCACCGTCTACCCTCCTAGATCTGCTTCCACGACGCCGACGGCCATCGCTACCGCAGCACCGTCAAATTCTCAGCAGATGCATACACGGCGTCGCACCAGAGGCGGTACTCTTTCGTATCTGCTCAACTTATTTATCGCAGCAATAAAATATATCGCCACTGCTTTACTCTAATTTCTTGTCCATCACTTACATGTTAGTTGAAAGCAAACATTGGTTGCGAAGTTGCCTTTGTCCGGTTTGCACCTTCAGATCCGCCATGGCACGCTCAACACTATACTCGCAATGCTTATGGTTTTCCCCTTTTGTATTCCACACTAGTTAAATGATAGTAGACTAAATTTCAAAATTGGGCCAGTCGATTTTTGAGAGCTCGTCGGAGTTCGCCGGTGCGAAGGAAGGTGCTCAGGTGGGGACGGTGGTTGTGGGGGCGGTGGTGGGGCCTCACCAAACGAACAAAACTTGATGCGGGTGGGGGCGGTGGTGGGGGTGGGGGTGGCGGAGGATTACAGGCGGTGGGGGCGGTTCAGGGAGGGCGGGGGGTCGGGGCCGGTGGTTCGGCCGGCGGCCCGTGCGGTGTTCTGTATGTGAAGAATCAGAGATGAGGAAGAAGAAGGGTTAGGAGACATAGGATCTTCATCCAACCGCCTGAAATGGTCGACTGACCCAAATGACAAAAGTCACGCGACTTGCATGCACACATGCCTTTTATATTCAGTACCATCATCATACCTGCTTAGCACTGCTAATGAATCCATCAAGCTAAACAACATGCCACTCGTAATTCCAAATTTGTTTCTCAAATACGAATCCGATATGATGCTAATATTACTAAACAAATAACGTTTAATTGGTCAGCTAATGTTCCTACTTTACTTTCGAAAAGCACGTGCACCACATATAGAGAGACAGCAGGGAGTTGCATTCTTAATGCGCTCTGGTTCATCATGTGTGGGCACTGCACAACAAACATTTTATTATCCAAAATCTTCTTGCTCTTATTTAGCATGTTCCTCTTCCATTCTTCTTTAATAAGTACTCTCTCCGTTCCTAAATACAAGTCTTTGTATAGATTCCACCATGGACTACATATGGGGCCAAATGAGTGAATCTACACTCTAAAATGTATCTGTATACATCTGTATGTGATCCATAGTGGAAATCTCTACAAAGACTTATATTTTGGAATGAAGGGAGTATGATAGTAGTACAGTATGTTCCTTGTAGTGAAGATGAGCAGGAACATTTGCAGTGTAGAGGTCTATACGGTCGGTTGTGATGGACACTTTGAACTCTTCGGACCTCTTGGATTCGTAGGATTTTGTAAACATAGGAACAGGATTTGTAGTGGCCTGCCCACTTGAATCCTATAAGATTAGCAAGGAAATGCGGGGAGTTGTGTCGCCTTTGAGAGTTACACTGATATTAACAGTATCGCACCTTCAGTTGAAGAGAGCCGGTATCCGAAGCCTTTCTAGCCGTACCGGCAATACTAGCACATATATTCCAGCAAGTTCCACTTTGCTGATTTTACTCCTGATGCTTACGGTTTTCCCGTTATATCTACACTATGATCTGTGTAGCTGCTTTGTGTCGCACTAGTAGCAGTCCACTCTTGAAGCTAAACAACACACCAATCATAAGTCCAAAGCTTACTTCTTCAAATACGAATTGTGATATGATACTGATATTAGTTAACAGACACACATTTAATTGGTCAGGTAATGCTCCCACTTGATTTTCCAAATGCATGTGGCCACATATAGAGAGACAGCATGGAATTGCATTTCTTTGGGCGATGTGGTTCATCATGAGTGGGCAACCAACATTGTATGCAATGAAGCGGAACCTCAAGAATACGCTTCCTCTTACATTCTTTAACATGTTCCTCTTTTGTTATTCTGTATTTACTACTGACAAGTATGTTCCTTGTCGGGAAGGGGAGCAGGGACATTTGTAGTCAACAGCTGATAGAGCTGGCCTGTACATGATCGATAGGCTTTCAATTAGTAGCGGCAATACAACACCGTATTTTCCAGCCAGTTCCACTTTCCTGATTTATATATTGTGGTTATGGTGTACCCCTTTTATGTACACTACGATCTGCCTAGTTGCCGTGTGCTCTTGTTATCATGGTTTGGCATTAAACTCTCTATATAGTATATTATGAACCTATCATCTGCCAACTATCCTTACTTTTGGAGCCTATTTTTTGTGTACTTGTGCCAGATTATATTAATGCACGCACCATATTACAGCACACATGAGCTCTCTCATCAGAATTCAGTGATAGCACACAAGGGTTTACAGGGGCGCCCCTATATTAGAATGTCCTCTACATTACAAAGATAATCTCACTAATATTTATGTTTTCATGGTTCTCAAATATTATATGCAATTTTACAGTGAATATCAGAATCGGCGCATAAGAAGAATATTATGGAACACTGCAACGACTTACAAAATTGGCACCAAGGCATAGACTCATACGCTCCCCACCTATAGATTCTTGTTCAGAATATGATCCTAATGACTATTCTAACCTCAAGGAGTCAAAGGCAGATGGCCTGTCCTGTTCACCAATCAAGGTGCCTGTTCTAATTTGGCAAGGTTTTATTGATTGCGCGTATCTTGCATATGTTGTCTTGCATTTCTTCTACTTTGTTGCACTGCCACCTGCTTAGTTTGCTCATCATATATGTCGAGATGCCATGCCCATCCATTATCAATACATATTCCATCTGTCATCATACCATGTTTTTTCACTCAAATGTTGTTCTTGTGCATCAGACATCGAAAAGGTAGAGGGTGATTGCCGAACCTGAAGGAGCACTAGAAAATTCCTTGAAAACATGGTGGTGCTGGAGAAATTAGACAACACCCCACTTATATTGGTTGTACAACCAGTGATACAAAACGTAGGACCGACTCCAGCAGACTGTACCCATACATCACTGGCCACACCACTAGCCCCACCACACCAGCACCTGCACTCCAGCAAAAGGTATGCCGATTTCAGTTGCCATAGCACCAGCCGTACCACAAAAAAAATCCCACTCCAGCATAAAGTACAACAAGTCCACCGGCCGAAGACCTATCCCAACTGCAGAGACGGCCAATTCCTGCAAATTGGAACACCATTCCAGTTACTCCCAGTTTTAAAGACAATGCTTTCAATAGTGTGCATATATTCCGATCATGGGAAGATTATAGTGAAGACAAACACCATTTTCACATCTTCCTGTCCCACTTACGTGTAAGTGCTATTATTCATGGTGATTATTTTCCTGTTTTCTACTGATTGAACACATCAATGATTTACATTACATTGTTGTAAGTAGGCGAGGGTCAATCTTGATAGTCATGACGAGCAAAGCTTTCTTGTGCTTTTCAAGGAAGCATTGCAGCATATTGTTGTTACCTGAGGAAATCACACTTTGATGGCAAGTCTATAAACGAATTTCCGGTGAAGTCTCCTATGCTAAATTTAGAAGACATTGAATGGAAAAACATTGTTATGCACTGGTCTCGTTCCCATGATGAGGTACTGTCTATGATATCACATGACAAGTTGAACTTCTACTTTTCCGCATGTGCCTTACAGATCTTTTTTGCAGGAAATCAGCTCGAAGAAGAATTCTGGTTTGAAAAGAACGACAGGATATCACAAATATGATGCCCGCTGCTTTGCTCTTGTTAGTACCTGTTGTCCTGTATCACTGTACTTGCATTCATACCTGGTTCATTATGTGACAGCAGTATGCATGATAGCTTGATTATAAATTGTTCGCTCCAAATTATCTAATCTGTATGAATGGTTAAATTAGTGTAGAATATATCCAATGCCAATGAAATTTTTTAGCTCTGCATTGTTCTTGTAAGTACCTGCTGTCCTTTATCAGTGTACTTATATTGATGTAGTTGTTCATGTACCATCACTCTGCAGCTTATTTTCCTTTGCCCTCCATTTTCTACGCATCAGATCTATATTTACTCTTACCATAAGGTTGGATAACACCGATGGTCCTAAAGAAGTTTAGCTCTGCATTGCTCTTGGTTGTACCTTTTGCCTATATCGCTGTACTTACATTTATAGCTACTTGGTCATGTAGCATCGCTCTTCATTTTATCTTACATATTCTCCATTTTTTCTTATATTATCACATCTATATTTACTCTTAACAAAATGTAGAATGAAGGCAATGTTTATGAAGAAGATTCGGTGGTAAACTTCTTGAATTGCCCCCCCCCCCATCAGCATGGACAAGCACTGGTGTGTGTCGGTTCTAAACAAACGGTTTTCACCCCTTTCCGCGACGGCATTTGGAACCATCGCCAAGTGAGTGTGTGCAATAGGGCGTCCTTCCCACACGACCCAGAAATCGTCGGGGATAGGCCCTCCTCGGACACAGGCTCGGGCCGTGTGCGATCGGGCGAGGCATCGAAACCCAATCATTTCCATAGGTATGTCCATCCCACACGGTAATCCGAGAAAATCATTTCCGTAGGTATGTACATCCCACACGGTGAATCCCAAAAAAACATTTCCGTTCGTATGTATATCGCACACAGTCAATCCAAGGAATACATTTCCGTTCTTATGTACATCCCACACAGTCAATCCAGGGAAAATGTTTCTGTTTGTACGTACATCCCACACAGTTTTATGTGTAGGCTCATGTGTGAAAGGTGTAACTATCACACACGATCTGCCTTTGTTAACTCTTTGCTTTTATCAACTATATCACACATGATTTGATGAAAAAAATTGTGTGCCATTGGGCTATCCATCGCAAGCGCTTTTACTACTAGAACCGTTTGCAAAGGTCCATGACACATTTAGCAGGTTTATTAGTTTACAATTAATAATTCCGGTATTACGCAAATTCACATTTCATATCGAACAGTTGTTTGCCAATTTCATATCAGGCACATAAATATATTATAACATCACAGTATGATAGCTACATGAAAACAGCATAGTACAACATATAGCTAGTTCAACTTCATAAGAACAATATATTCATTTCCCTAATCGAGATCATCCAGGCTCGTCTTATCCACCTCTTCTTTCAGTTCAGTAAGAACCCGTTTTGCACGGGCCAACTGAGAAAGTGCCTCCTCCTTCGCTAACACCATCTTAGCAAAGTCTTTTTAAAAAAAAATCTGAGCTCATTTTCCACCTTCAACTTTTTATCCCGCATCTTGAAATATGCTTCAGCGTTGACAAGACTTTCTCTAAGCCTCACGTATGTCGCTTCCTCATACATGCTCCAAAGTTTCGTTAGGCACATCTTCAAAGACTGTGGCCACTCTTGATCAACCCACTCCAAGTAAGAACACTTCCGTTCATCCTATAATATTTAAAACTAGATCAGTAACAATTGTAGGGGAAATGGGTTTATAGCAACATAGAAAATCACCAATGCTTATTTTTCAAAACGGAGGAAACATGTTAATTACGACATATCTTCTCAAAAAGATCAATGTGCAAATGAAATAATTGGTACTGAGACAACAACCAAATTCTGGAACATCAGAAGCTATAATTAACTACAACGACGCTACAAGTTCTTACTCATGTACAATAAATAACAAATCGAACATTTTATGAGGAAGGTAAATATAACTGCAACAGCATAGCGATAGTGTTTGGATGACAGCCAATTGATACTAACAGGTGTGTACATGCACAAATTTAGTAACATAGAACTAATAGCACTAAGGCCGTCCACTATGTATGCCAAAACTGGTGTAAAGACAACTGTTGCTACATCACGCACCGGTACCCTGAACTAGCGAGCCGATGAAGCGGGAAAATATCAGGGACCCGGACTCCGGAGCACGTAGTTGCTCCGATGCCCAGTTCCTTTGTGCCATAAAGATTTAGCATTTTACTGCTTGGCTGCTCAGATGTGTGGACCAAAGTTGGCTGCACAAACTGCTGAAGCGGTGCCAAATAATTTTCTAATGGCACCGCTAATGATATGGCAACAATTTAAGATACTAGGTACAAACTGTGACACTTTCTTAGGATGCGTTTGGTTGGAGGTGTGGTATGAATGGGTTGGGACCGTGACAGTGTCTGAATCACATCTAACAAATGATTTGTAACAACGTAAGAAGGTCTAACCTTCTCTGCACATGCCAGAAACTTCCTCCCAGTGTCGACAGAATCAAAGGCAAGTAGCTTCACGCATGGAGATTGATGGTGACAATGAGCAGATAGATCTTCAGCCACCCCTCTCCATTCGTTGCCACTGATGGTCCTAGGGAGCTACAAGAGGAAGAAATGACTCAAATCGACCGCCGGGTAAAAATCCTTCATTCCAATTCATAGCCCGAGAGAGAGAAGAGAGGCATACCCGGGTGGTGAAGGAGTCGTCGCCGGAGGAGGAACCGCTGGAGAGGTCTTTGAAGAAGACGATGGCGACCCCGGCGGTAGGATGCGAGACGGAGAGAGCGAGGAAGCGGCTATAGCTTAGCAAGGAAGGAAGGAAGGAGGAAACATTGGAAATGTAACTTATGGTCGGGGAGAAAAGGGGGTGGGGATGGGGGGAAGGGGGGTGGGGGTAGATATTTTGGCAGTAGGCCAAAATTTTGAAAATGTGGAGTGAAACTTTGCGTGCGGTGCCTCCGGACCATTCACTTTGAACGATTGTGTGCATCCCAAACGGTTCTTCTGCTTTACGCGCATAGGATGAGTTGGATAATTCAAATTTTGGTGGAAATTTCCCCGGGTACGTCATTGCATAATTTAACATCGCTTGCTAATTTTGGCACACAAAAGAGCGTACAGCAGCCATATCACACTTACTGAATCGAGCAATTTTAGTAATTAAACAGAGCCAGTTGACCTAAACATTGCTCTAACAAAAGACCAGCATTAAAAACAAAGCCTAAGTATGCATAAATTTTACAAATCCGCCGCCGCGCCGGCCTATGCATCGCCGTTGTGAGATGAGACGTCGATGACTTGTCCTGGCGACATGCCGCCGTTGGTGGACTCCGCGTCCCCCCTGCTGAAGTCGACCGCGTCCTCGTCCTCGGTGCCGCCCTCAATGTTGTAGTACTCGTAGTAGTGGCTGCGCCAGATCTCGCGTTGGTACCACACCACCGATTCCTCGACGGGAAGACTCTTCTCTACCTCGACCTCGGCCACGCGCAAGTCCTCCTCCCGGCGCTCCTTGATCTCCGCCGCCTCCTGCATCTCCAGCTCCCTGTCGACTTCCTCATGAGGAAGCAGGTGCTCCATGGCCACCGCCACCTTTTCAGACGTGGGTTGCATGCTGGAGTCTGAGGTGGCCTGGAATATTTTGGCGTGTGCATCCATGATCTTGGCATGGATGGTCTCGACCCGGGACAGGGCGACATCGGCGGCACGAACGGCAGCTCAAGCGCTCTCGTCATTTGTAGTTGTCATCGCGGCAGCAGCAGCAGCTGTCTTGGCTGCTGCAGCTGCCCTGTCGACTGCCGTAGATGCCCTCTCGGCGGAAGCGGCCGCGCTCAATGCGGATGCGGCGGCACTCTCGGCGTAGGCGGCCGCGCTCTCGGCGCAGACGGCGGTTCTCGGGAGGGACATGGCCATAGTACGGGCCTTCACGAAGCGTTTCCACGGTGTCATCTTCGTAAGAAGGGGGTGCGGGAATGGGGATCGGGATTCGAGAATTTGGGGGTTGGCAGACCTTTGGAAGCGGGGCATTTAGTCCGGCGAAAGCTTAAGGAGGAAGACTTAAATAGACCCAGATATTCTCATCATAAACGGTTCCTAGAAAACAAGCGTGTGTGATATTCTAGATATTTTTATTAGCCGTGAAAGACGAATTTGGAGTAAAGTGGCAACGGATGGTGTTTTAAATGAACGAGAAATTTTGTAGTACTAATACAACTGTCATGTCAAATTTTGGAAAATTTCAGGGGTCATTTGACCTTTTAAGACATTAAGTGATTTTCTAGCCATTTAATGACCATAATTGAATTTTGAACTACATGTACATGCAACAGCTAACCATAACAGTTTGAAAACTCATATTTCGTGTACTTGTGTGCGATCTAATCCCATGTGCGGTAAGTTGAAAGGAATTTTCAAACATATTGGTCTAACGGCTATGACGAACGGGAGATTTTTCTACGTCTAACATGCACTACTACAACTATAATGTGAATTTTTTGAACATTCTAGGGGTCATTTGACCTTTTAAATACATTTAAGTGATTTTCTAGCCATTTAATGAACGTAATTCAAATTTGAACTACATCTACATGCAACGCCAACCCAAAACGGTTTGAAAAATCATATTTGTGTACTTGTGTGCGAGTTAATTCCATGTGCAGTAAATTAGAAGGAATTTTTCAAACATATTGGTCTCACGGCATGGACACATGCATACGTATGCATGGAGTGACATGGCATTTTAATTCCAAAAAATAAAAAAATGAACAAAAAAACATGAAACCTTGGTTGATGTAATGTCATGCCACCAAGATGATGCGGTAAAGAAATTGGCATGTTTGACGAAAGTTTGGACACACACCCCTCACAAACCGAAGCAACTCACTAGAAGGTTCGTGGTTCCGAGAGGGAACAATGCATGCTTGATGACGAACGGGAGATAGCTTCCTCTTACGGCCTTCAAATTTATTTCTATGTTTAACGTGCACTAATACAACTGTCATGTGAAAATTTGGAAAATTTCAGGGGTCATTTGACCTTTTAAAGACATTTAAGTGATTTTCTAACAATTTAATGACCGTAATTCAAATTTGAACTACATCTACATGCAACGCCTAACCAAAACGGATTGAAAAATCATATTTTTGTGTACTTGTGTGCGAGTTAATTCCATGCGCAGTAAATTAGAAGGAATTTTCAAACATATTGGTCTCAAGGCATGGGCACATGCATGGAGTGTCATGGCATTTTAATTCCAAAAAAATTAAAAATGGTCAGAAAAATATGAAACCTTGCTTGATTTAATGTCATGCCACCAAGATGATGTGGTAAGAAATTTGGCCTGTTTGACAAAAGTTTGGACACACACCCCTCACAAACCAAAGAAAATAGCTAGAAGGTTCGTGGTTCCGAGAGGGAGAATGCATGTATGATGACGAACGGGAGATAGCTTCCTCTTACGGCCTTCAAATTCATTTCTACGTTTAACATGCACTAATACAACTGTCATGTGAAAATTTGGAATTTCAGGGGTCATTTGACCTTTTAAAGACATTTATGTGATTTTCTAACCATTTAATGACCGTAATTCAAATTCGAACTACATCTACTTGCAACGCGTAACCAGAACGGTTTGAAAAATCATATTTTTGTGTACTTGTGTGCGAGTTAAAAAATCATCAGACGATGTAAATATCTGGTGTTTAAAAAAGAAAATGTAAAGATCTGGCAAGACAACCGGCCCCCACACGATTGGCACTCTATCTCGCGGCTCGAGGTTTGGTAGGTGAGTGGCGAGGATCATTAATCAGACACGGTTCTGTATTGGAAACCGTCAGCTATTATGTTCACACACGGATTTTGCTGTGGGAATCTTGTGTAGTTCAAACTACAGTAGTTGTAAATTCCGGCAACCAGCGTTAGTACTGTCCCCGTCGATCTAGATTCCGGCCGCCAATAAATACTACCTTGCTCACGTCGTCCCGCCTACATTCTCATCTACATCCTCCCCTCGCTCGCCCTCTCTCTCTCTCTCAAATCTCTGCCATGGCGCCGATCGCTCACGCAGCACGACGAGGAGTCGCCGCCCCGAGGACGCTCACTCGATTAGCGGCGACGAGGACCCCTACGCTACTACCGACGAGGTTGCGCGGACCCTAACTTTGGATTGGTTTTGGGGCTAGTACAATCTTTTTCTGTGGAAGTCGCTACCGCCGGCTGAGAAAGCCAGGCAAGTGGCGTTCTAGAAGGAGATGGCGAAGGACGAAGCCAGGCACCAGGCGGCCTGTGAAGCCCGTGATGCCGCCTGGAAAAAGGAGGCGGCGGGGCTTTGGGGGCGAGCGCGTCGTCGTGCCGAGGAGGTCTACAAAGACGGGTACTTCGTGAGGAAGGTCATAGGCGCTGGGCTCCTCGTCGCTGCGTGGAGGTGGGCCGATAAGCTCCAGCGTGCCACCGATGAGGAGTTCCGGTGGGCAGCCAACGAAATGGCAAGATCGGCCACGCTGGCCCCGCCAAAGAAGAGGCGATCGACGCTGTCATGAGGCGGAGGAGGCGGAGTACTACCTCCGCACTGGGAAGACGCCGCGCACCAGGGAGCTGCTAGCGAGGGGCTGCTGGAATACTGGCCCCATGAGGGATTATTAGATTTAGTATTGTTTGTTTTCAATTTTATGCATTGTACCTAGTAGCGAGGGGCTGCTGGAATACTGGCCCCAGGAGGTGATACCGGCGAAGGGGGGAAGTTATGTGTTCTCTTTGCTAGGGATGTGTGGCGGACGAATGGGCTGCGTATCCGGATTCGCCTCGTCGTTCTGAGCAACTTTCATGTAGAAAGTATTTTCATCTGAGCTACGATTTATTTTATATGATTTCCTAAAGTTTTAAATCATTTTTAGAATTTATTTAATTAATTTAGTTCAACATTATCTAGAATAGTGCATGCTGACGTCATCATGACGTCAGCAGTCAACAGAGGTGTTGACTGGTCAAACTGACTTGTGGGTCCAGTGGGACCCACCTGTCATACTTTGTTTAGGTTAATTAGGGTTTAGCTAAACTAATTACTATTTCATTAAACTAACAAGTTAATCAGATTAAGTAAATAGGATTAATTAAATTAATTAATTCACTAATTAATTAATTAATTACCAATATTTTTTATTAATTTTTATTTTCATTTTTATTTTAAAACGTTCTCGGGCTTGGCCCACCAGTCATTGTCACAGGGGGGCGGGGCCCAGCTGTCATAGGCCCCTGTGGCCTATCTTGGTGGCCAGGCGGCAGGCGCGCCGACCTCAAGGACGCACGCTAGTGGGCGGTGATGGGCGCGGGCCAACCGGCAAGGTGTCATGGCGGCGCTGGCTTGGAGGCGGAGGCGGTCGCGAGGCGGCGCGATCAGGCGCGTGAGTGGCAGCGAGGTGGCGGCTGACGGGCGTGAACGAGGCTGCAGGTAGCGCTGGCAGAGGCGTGGGTAGGCACGGGCGAGCGCGGGGAGCGGCAGCAGCAAGTGAGCGGCAACAGCAGTAGCAGAATAGCGACGGCAGCGGCAACAGCCAGCAGTAGGCGCCAGAAGGGCCGACAGGTCTTGGTGTGTGTGCATGCGCGGGCCAGCCAGTGGAGCGGCAGAGCGAGGCGAGGCTCGAGCGCGTCTTAGCAACGGGCGGGCGGCGTGATGCAGGATCAGGGCGGGGCATGGGGCGCGGCCCCGAGCGGCGAGCAGGGGAGGGGACGAGCACAAGCGAGGGAGAGAGAGGAGGGTGGCCTCACTGGGTGTCGTAGGGAATGGGGCAACGGTGCGTGAGGAGGAAGTCGGAGACGACAGCGAAGAAGGAAGCAGGTCGGCGGGGAGGAGGCATCGGGGAGGTCGTGCTCCGGTGACAGACTGACGTCAGGCGGTGGTGGTGTCGAGGCGGGGTTGATCAACAGTCGGTGGTTCGATCCCTTCCCTGATCCAGATCGGATCGGGAGGTGGGTGATGATGTGGGGGAGTGGGGGAAGTGGGTGGTGGCTAGGGTTGGACCGGGGGGAGTGGGGGGTGATGCGGAGTGAGGGTGGGCTTGGCCGGCCAGTAGCTGGGTCGTGGCCTGCTGGGCCGAAGCCCAAGGGGCCGGGGGGGCTTTCTCCTTTTTGTTTTCTGTTAGTTTTGTTTTTTTTCTTTTATTTATTTCCTTTTCTGTTCTTTTTATTTTAAATCCTTTTAGCATTTTCTAAAAATGAGTTTCCTTCACAACAATTACCTACAAAATATCTGGCACTAACCGAAAATTTTGTTTTAATGTTTGAAAACTTTTGTTGTATGCCATATTTGGAATTTGAATTTTGAATCGGTTTTTGAACTAACGAGGAATTAGCAACAGTAATGGAGGTGATGTGGCATCATTAGCAGAGTTCTACTGTAGCCTAATTATCCGGGCGTCACAATTCTCCTCCACTACAAGAAATATCGTCCCGAGATTTAAGAGGTAGTAAAAGGGGGGAAGGTTTGGTAACGAATCTAGCGAGTCTTCTCATTCTGGCTTGCTCTTCTTGAAGAGGCCGGTCCAATACTTTGCTATCTTCATTTCTCTGCTTCAGGTCATCATGATGAAGTCGGCATCCTTTCTTTGGGAACTCCATCATACTTACAAAAGAATAAATGGTGGGCATTCTGGGAGAACAGACCTCTGCAAGGTCGACTATCTGGTAGATAACATCGGGGAAGGTGGCAGAAAGTAACCCTCGAACTGAAACTTAACGAAATATCAAGAGCAAAGTAAGAAAGTACCATGAGAAGTTTCAAGCGGGTAGGCAATCATTCGAAGCCTGAAACAAAGTGTAAAAGGGGGTCCAGAGCAATGGGGTAAGTTTTGTGTTTGATACCAGAATAGATCACTAGGAAGGTGGTCCATGAATTACATATGAGGCCAAGCGCGATGAACAACCTTGCGAACATGGCGTGTACAAAAGGGTCAGGTTTCGATCCTGTGGAACTGTGGTTTATGGGCCCACCATGTGGTTAAAAGTAGGAAGGGCGTTTACATCTTACACGGTCATGATAGTAAGGCAGTTCAGAGGATAGCCTGTCAATTATGTTGACAACAATGTTGGTACCAAGGGTGAGGGACGAAGAGAACCATTCTCCTACTCGTTGAAATGAGGCGGACCAATAAGCAAAGTTCTCTTCCATCAGTGGTTACCGGAATGTCATCAACAAAAGTAACAGTGTCTTACTGACAGAGTGGTTCCACGAGGTGCTTACCTAAGCAAGGAATTTTCACTGCTCAACTAAGTTAGGTTACAAGGAAGGTTAAACAAAACAATGGAAAGAAAATGTGTTTAAACACACATTTCAGGGGGTATAACATTTCCAAGGACAATCAGAGCATGATATCCATGATAGGATATAACGTAGAAAACCCTATAGGAAAGGGGAGAGAATTTTCATGACATTACCCATACAACGGTGTTTCGATAATTGACCAAGAAACATTTAGCATTGTGCTACAAATTTTCTTATTGAAGATCGGAGTACCACAGACATGCTTCGAGATAGCATTGACATGGTCTTCGAGCAAGGTCGGACTTTGGATACTCAAATTCATTAGGAACAACTTATAGAATAAGTCTTACAATTTCCTCGTGGAAGCATGGATAACCTTGCAAAAAAGGAAACTATAACAATAGGGCCTCCGGCCAGGTGTCCTAGGCATGACACCACCTTACTGGGTCGTATAAAGACCAATGTTATAACTCTTGGAAAGATGTTCCAACCATCATATCTGACCGAGATTCAGCTCTGGTTGGTGCCAGGGTATCTCAGACTCAGGATGCCTGAGAAGAAAAGGCGTGACACAATTTGACGAGATGACATTGTAAGATTCTCGGGAAATGAACTATGAGAGCGAGTTCCGAACAAGGGTTCATCATTAAGCCAAGGAGAGGATGAGGAGGTGGCTGATGGACTCAGCGATAATTCAATGAGGTATCCAAAAAAATGGATTTCCACAATTATGTGGATAAGGAGATAACATTTGTCACATCAAATGATATAATGAAATATGCTCGAGGAAAACATACACAATTAAACATTGGTTGAAAGGTGCGCCCGAAATATGGGTTGGGTTGCACGACCAATGTCAGAATGGTGATTCGATAATCAATAGTTCAAGAATGAACGGACGACCATTAACTTCAAAGCAATAGGGTTGCTAGAAGGGCAGAATCCGAACAGCACCGTTCACTTTTTGGTACCCCGGTTGGAATCAACACGAGGACCAAGGAACGAACAGAGATGGCAGGAAGTATCACTTGTACCAAGAATTCATAAGAGGTGGTGAAATTCTCACAACATTCTTGACATAAAAGATGGTAATACTCCAAGGTAAAGAAGAACAATTGCTGGATAGCAAGGATCTCAAGGTATAACACAAAGCACGAACAAGTTTGTGTTGAACGAAAGGCAATAAAGTGGTCGATGATAACACAAATCATCGAGAGCAAAGGGTGGTATTTTTCATCAAGAATTCGATAGATATCTTGGAAGAGCTCAGAATGTTGATGATGTTCACGACACATTTGTCGCGAGATTTCATGAAGATGTAATTGATCGGCGACGACATGAAGTCAAAGGAATGATGAGGCGAAAGGTTATTGGAACCAAGGGTATGACACAAACTCGAAATCAAGGTTGGTGTTCAAGGCGAAATGATACGACGTGGAAGATCGGCATAAGGTTATCTCATCGTCCAAAATTGTGCTACGGGAAGAAGGACTAGGTAGAACAGTTTAAAAATTTGGCACAATAATGAATATAGCTGATCAGGCTAGAAATGATGTGATGGGGTATTAAACTCCTCAACAACAAAGTACTAGAAGGTACTTAATTGTAGTGCAGATTCAATTCACTAATCGGCGTTCTCGATTGACGACAACCCAGAACCTGTGGAGTGATTATGACGGGGAAAGGTACTACTTCACCAGAAATTCATAAAATGAAGTGCAATGGGTTGATATCCTCGAGATACCAGGGGGTAATACTTGAAGGTAGAACAAAATAGAGGTTGGGCAGGCGTACTGATCTGCATAAGACAAGTACTTTAACTTTTCTAAGAAATAGAATCAAAGGAGAACAATCATGGTCAGATCCACGGTTCCAAAGGATCAATTCACAGATACCAGATGAAACTTATTAAGGGAATAGTTATTTTTACAAGAAGCTTCCATGATAGGATCTACATCGTGTCCATATGCATGAACACAAAGTTCAAGGTCGACTCCCACTTCTCTAATGCCTAAACTTTCATTCACTTCTCGCCTTCAACGAAGTTGTGTTGAAATTTTATCTGACATAACAACAGTAGAGTATGACCCATAGTAGTTTTCGGGTTCACACAGATTAGAAAAGGCATAGGTTCAACCCATCAGGGTCTCTTAGGAACATATACCACAAACTTCAGGAGTAAATAACACAAGCTCGAAAGCAGAGCATGGTTGGTCAATCAGAGGATAGGATTTACCAATGGAGAAAGAACTTCCAAAGTGATCGAATATGAAGGACGCTATCGGATAAAATCCAACAAAGGATCTGGTGGTCCTTAAGGGATCTGATGTGAGCATCGGTACTCGACCAGAGGAAGATACAATGCAAGGAGATCAGACTATAGAAACAAATGAATAATTCAAAGTTCAAATGCAAAAGAATTATGATTTACGATCAAGGGGTCAGAAGCAAACGCTCTGATTAAGGATGGATAAGTTGTGTAGGCTTAGGGGTACAATCGATGGCAATCCGATTGGTCGAGAACCAGTTCGTGTTTAAAATGATGTCTGAGCCGGAAGGATGAATTCTAGGACCTGATTGAGGATTGCGAGCATTCGCAACATATCGAATTAATGGACTCAAAATGATAGTGACAAAGGCTGCGAATAAGATTAGTATACTTACGGGATTAACCATAATGCAAGCAAGCAAGAATTTCAAGAGCAATAAGTTGCTAAGGATTTTCGGAAGATCAAATATTATTTCGAAGACCTTAGTGAAACACATAAACGACTGGGGATGGGCGGATACTCGATAAGTGCGAGAATTATCCATGGGGGTATTCAGGTGACAAAGAACAGCAAGGCAGTAAGCTCAAAGGATTATCGAAACAACGACGAGTATTTTGGGGTATCTTGTAATAACAAGAACAACTGGGGATGAATGTAAGAATGACAACTGCATGTAGTTATCCATAAGGGTTGACGGTGGAAGGGGAATTGCAAAAGCGACGGGCACAAGGCCTCGAGAGAACATCGAAGGGTATTTTCGGAATCTTCTAGCGAACTAAGCACTCATCTGGAGTGAGGGGCTCTCCGGGAGGACGTAATTACGAGAACCTAGAGTCAGAGTTAGTAAAAATCATTTAACCCGAATAGAAGAGAGATCAGAGTCCCAGAGTATAGACGAGGAATAAAATATCCTACTACCACCCAATGGCGATGTGGGCCCGTAAGCCACACAGCCATGTTAGTAAAAGTTTTGCAATGACTAGACTCAACTTCGGCCAAAGAGTTGGGAAGGGGGATTCCTACAGGCAGTCGGCTCTAATACCAACTTATGACGCCCCCGATTCAATCATACACTAATCATACACGCAAACGTGTACGATCAAGATCAGGGACTCACGGGAAGATATCACAACATAACTCTAAAAATAAAATAAGCCATACAAGCATCATAATACAAGCCAGGGGCCTCGAGGGCTCGAATATAAGTGCTCGATCACGCATTTAGTCGTGAGCGACAATATCTGAGTACAGACATAAGTTAATCAAGTTGCCATAAGATGGCTAGCACAAACTGGGATACAGATCGAAAGAGGCGCAGGCCTCCTGCCTGGGATCCTCCTAAACAACTCCTGGTCGTCGTCAGCGGCCTGCACGTAGTAGTAGGTACCTCCGGTGTAGTAGGAGTCGTTGTCGATAGTGGCTTCTGGCTCCTGGGCTCCAACATCTGGTTGCGACAACCAGGTAGAATGGAAAGGGGGGAAAGAGGGAGAAAAGCAACTTGAGTACTCATCCAAAGTACTCGCAAGCAAGGACCTACACTACATATGCATGGGTATCTGTGTAAACGGGCAATATCGATGGACTGAACTGCAGAATGCCAGAATAAGAGGGGGATAGCTAGTCCTGTCGAAGACTACGCTTCTGGCAGCCTCCATCTTGCAGCATGTAGAAGAGAGTAGATGGTAAGTTCACCAAGTAGCATCGCATAGCATAATCCTACTCGGCGGTCCTCCCCTCGTCGCCCTGTGTGAGAGTGATCACCAGGTTATATCTGGCACTTGGAAGGGTGTGTTTTATTAAGTATCCGGTTCTAGTTGTCATATGGTCAAGGTACAACTCCGGGTCGTCCTTTTACCGAGGGACACAGCTATTCGAATAGATAAACTTCCCTACAGGGGTGCACCACATTACACAACACGCTCGATCCCCTTTGGCCGTACACACTTTCCTGGGTCTTGCCCGGCCTCGGAAGATCAACATGTCGCAGCCCTACCTAGGCACAACAGAGAGGTCAGCACGCCGGTGTAAATCCTATGGCGCAGGGGTCTGGGCCCATCGCCATTTGCACACCTGCACGTTGCAAACGCGGCCGGAAGCAGAACTAGCCTCCCTAATACAAGAGCAGGCGTTCCAGTCCAATCCGGTGCACGCCGCTCAGTCGCTGACGTCAAGAAGGCTTCGGCTGATACCACGATGTCGAATGCCCATAACTGTTCCCGCGTAGTTGGTTAGTGCATATAAGCCAGTGGCCAGACTCAGATCAAATATCAAGATCTCGTTAAGCGTGTTAATTGATGTAGCCACGGACGCCGACCGGGTCCAGGCCCACCTCTCTCCTAGGCGGTCTCAACCTGCCCTGTCGCTCTGCCACAAAGTAACAGTCGGGGGCCGTCGGGAACCCAGGCCCACCTCTACCGCGATGGAGCCACCTGCCTTCAAACCCCATCTCCTAACAAAGATTCATAAGTAATGTAATAGTATAAAGTATATAGCATATGCCCGTGATCACCTCCCGAAGTGATCACGGCCCAGAAGTATAGCATGGCAGACGGACAAGAGTGTAGGTCCACTGATGGAATACTAGCATACTATACTAAGCATTTAGGATTGTAGGTCAGGGTAACAACTGTAACAACAATGACAGGCTATGCAGCAGAATAGGATTAACGAAAGCAGTAACATGCTACACTACTCTAATGCAAGCAGTAGAGAGAAGGAATAGGCGATATCTGGTGATCAAGGGGGGACTTGCCTGGAAGCTCAGCCGAGAAGGAGGGGTCGTCAACACCGTAGTCGTACTGAGTAGCGGCGGCGTCAGTCTCGGTGTCTAGCGAGAGAAGAGGGGGAAGAAACAATAAATATAATGCAAACATATGCATGCCGATGCATGACATGACAATGAGCGGTGCTAGGCGTGCCCTAACGCGGTAGGAGGTGATACCAGCGAAGGGGGGAAAGTATCCCCGATGTTTCGCGTTTTCGGACAGATGAACCAGAGGGGAAAATTTATGTGTTCGCTATGCTAGGGATGTGTGGTGGACAAACTGGCTGCGTATCTGGAATCGCCTCGTCGTTCTGAGCAACTTTCATGTACAAAGTATTTTCATGTGAGCTACGGTTTATTTTATATGATTATCTAAAGTTTTAAATCATTTTTAGAATTTATTTAATTAATTTAGTTCAATATTATCCAGAATAGTGCATGATGACATCATCATGATGTTAGTAGTCAATAGAGGTGTTGACTGGTCAAACTGACGTGTGGGTCCAGTGGGACCCACGTGTCATACTCTGTTTAGGTTAATTAGGGTTTAGCTAAACTAAGTACTATTTAATTAAACTAACAAGTTAATCATATTAAGTAAAAAGGATTAATTAACTTAATTAATTAATTAATTATCTTTTTTATTCATTTTTATTTTCATTTGTATTTAAAACGTTCTGGGGCTTGGCCCACCAGTCATTGTCACAGGGGGGCCCGGTGTCATAAACCCTGTGGCCTTTATGGTCGGGCGACGGCGCGCCCAGGGCGCGATTAGTGGGCAGCGATGGGCGCGGGCCAACCAGGCACTGGCGTCGCGGTCTTGGTGAGGCGGAAGCGATCGCGAGGCGAGGCGGCGCCCAGTGGCGAGGGGCTTGGCGGCACGGGCAGCGGAACAAAACGCAGGAGCAGCGAGGCGTGGTAGGCGCGGGCGAAGCGGCGAGCGGCAGCGGCAACAAGTGAGCGGCAACAGCAACAACAGAATAGCGACGGTAGCGGCAACAGCCAGAAGCTGACCAGACGCTGGCGTTAGCACACGACAGGGACGAGGCCGCAGCAGTGGAGCGGCAGAGAAAGCGAGGCGAGGCTGCTGGGGCACGCTGGGTGGGCGGGCGGCGGTGGTCGAGGGGCGGCCCCGAGTGGCGAGCAGGAGGGGACGAGCACAAAGTAGGGAGAGAGGAGGGGTGCCTCACTGGGTGTCGTAGGGAATGGGGCAATGGTGCGTGAGGAGGAAGTCGGAGACGACAGCGAAGAAGGAAGCAGGCCGGCTGGGAGGAGGTGCTGGCGAGGTCGTGCTGTGGGCGGCGACGGATGGCGTCGGGTGGCGGGTGGTGTCTAGGCGGCGGGGCTGGTCGACAGGGTCTGGGTGGTTCGATCCCTTCCCCGATCCAGATCGGGTCGGGAGGTGGGGGCTGACGAGGGGGAGTGGGGGAAGTGGGTGGTGGCTAGGGTTTGACCGGGGGAGTGGGGGGTTATGGGGAGTGAGGGTGGGCTTGGCCGGCCGGCAGCTGGGCCGTGGCCTGCTGGGCCGAAGCCCAAGGGGCCGGGGGGGCTTTCTCCTTTTTGGTTTCTGTTAGTTTTCTTTTCTTTTCTTTTATTTATTTCCCTTCTCTGTTCTTTTTATTTTAGAGCCTTTTAGCATTTTCTAAAAACGAGTTTCCTTCACAACAATTACCTACGTAATATCTGGCACTAACCAAACATTTTGTTTTAATGTTTGAAAACTTTTGTCGTATGCCATATTTGGAATTTGAATTTTGAATCGGTTTTTGCACTAACGAGGTATTAGCTACAGTAACGGAGGTGACGTGGCATCATTAGCAGAGTTTTACTGTAGCCTAATTATTCGGGCGTCACAAGTACACACATTGAAAGAGAGCAATACTATGATTGCTATGAATACATAGCTATCCACGTCGAAACAACATTTCAAAATGAAACGCGTCCATGAGACCATGACCAGCAGCCCTTTCCTATGGTAGCTCTTGGCTCTGCCTGAACTTGTGCTGGCGTTCGTCCAAGCGGTTGACACGCTCGCGGTACATCTGGAGCGCGATCTCGAGCTCCAAGTTGGCTATTTCATCGTAGATCACCAGCTCGAGCATGCGACGGCCATGTTCCTCATCGTGCCTGTGTGGACACCTGGCCAAGGAGGCGGTCGAGCCTACGGACCAGCGCGTTGGCATCCAGCGGGCCACGGACAAGGCGAACGGCGGCACCCATGCGAACGCGGCGGCGGGCGTTCGATGCAAATGCAGCACGGCCGACCTACGGTGCAAATGCGGTGGCGAGGGCCACTGCCCACTTCTGGCGAGGAATGGGGGTACTGATGAGACGTGTACCCAGCTCCGACGTCGTGTCGCCAGCAGGCAAGCGCCGATGGATCCGCTCTTGCTGTGAAGTGCACTGCGCCTCTTGCTCTGCGGTGCTCCAACAGTCTCGTTGTGCGGCGAGCCGCAGCCTATCGGCACGGACACGCCTAGCTTGCTCTGCGACACGCCATCAATCATGTTGTGCGGCGAGCGGCAGCCTGTCGGCGCTGACATGCCTATCTTGATCCATGGCGCTCAAGCGCCATGCAGCAAAGGTCTGCTCAACCCTGGCGATGACGCACATCACGACGTCGTCCATTGCGTTGCCAGGGAGTGCCTCGACCTCGACGGGTCGTGGTGCCTGCTCGTTTTCCTCGTCGACGAGGTTGATGGCAGAGGCGGCGCTTTGGTGGGTTGGCATGCTTGGAAAAGGTGGATGTTCTACAGGCTGAGCTTGTCACCTTTGTGCGTCGTGTGCCGCCTATGCGCAATATAGCTGGGTGGCGGGAAACAGGTGAGGAAATGGCGGGAAACGGTGGCGTGTTCATAAAACACCATCAATTAATGGAAACTTAGCATAGAAGGAACATCGAGCTAGCACAAGAAGTAGATGATGATCATATGAACACGGACCACACTAGGGAACCCGTCGGTGATGAATTCATCAATCCCAAACGGTTGAATACTAGCAAGCGTTTGCCCACAACACACACAGCCTATTCCATCACAAACAGGTCGGATGGATCAACTCTATGCCACGTATCACACATTGTCAAAAAGTAACGCGGTAGACCTTCTTTAACATGTGTTAAAAAATAAAAAAATAAAAAACAAGGACCTCGAGGTTAAATTAACTCATGGGATGGGTCGTATCAGTCATTTAATTTGACAGATATGACCCATCCTATCAGTTAATTTAACATCAACACAACTTCCCATCCAGTCACCCATCTGATGGCTACTCCAGCCTGAGCACACTTAACTTGAGAGTTTTCTTACATGAGCTACTCATGGAATAGCTAGTCCTTGCTGATAGGATGCCTCTGCGCATCCTTATGGCGTATCTGGATGATTGCCTGTCCCCCAATGGCCAATAGATGTTGTGTAGACAGAGCATATCACATACGTCTTATTAGAAGCAATCGTCTGTGTTATTATCGGTCTTCGCACACATTTCTGATTATAGACCTGTTTGCCGCGTATCACACACATCTTGTTATATTGAACCGTTTCTATTCTCTTGTCTCAACGCAAACAGTTCATCCGAGTGAACCGCATGCCGTATATCGCACACTCCTTCATCTGGTGGCCCGTTTCTTTTGTGTTTCCTAATCACAAACATTTCGTCTGTGTGAACTGTATGCTGTATATCGCACACACCTTCATCTGGCTGCCCGTTTCTTTTGTTCCTCCTGATCGCAAACAGTTAATTGATCTGAACCGTATGCCCTGAATCGCACACGCAATTAAAATCTGAACCGTGTTTGATGCATCCTCCATCGCAAACATTTTGCACCTTTTTTGACGGTTATTTACACCACCGTTTGCGATTATGGCATCACACACAGTTTCGTTGAAGGGTCTCTGATCGTAGTGTTCCGTTAGTAGCAACCTGCAGTAGTGAAGGGCTTTATAGAGCCTATCTTCACCAATAATGTAAGTTTTTCCTTCTCAAGCCTTCAAACTTTGTTGTGTATATTTGGTTAGGCATGACTGCAACGGCTGTTTACTTTTGGTGTTTGCATCAAATTGCAAGTTTAAAGTTTATTATGTAGTTCATAAACAAAAGTTTGTTCTTCTCAATTTAAGTTTTCAGTTGTACAACCAAGTTCCTTCTTCATACACATGTAAATTAAACTATACAGAGAAAGTGATCTTCTTTTACCTTTGCATGTATGCTTCGTTCTTGATCCGTAATCCGGTGGTGTGGTGAACCTACCCACTACAAAGACAATGTCATATTCTGCAATGTCTTAACTATGAACAATGTCATATCATTCTACTATTATTTAAACCGTCTCTTTATTTGCCAATTTGGAATGGGATAAATTGACAGCACACTAACCATTGATACTTATGAGTTCTTGATCTGTAATCCAGTGGTGTCGTGAAGCTACCAACTCCTTCACAATATCATTTCGTGCCATGTCTTAACCTGAACAATACCATATTGTGTTAATGCTATTTTAAACTGTGTCACTTCATTCGTGAGTAAGAAATTGATGAATTGTCAGCACTGATACTTATATGTGCAAAACCTATCATCTGTCTGCTTGTTTATGTTTCAGAGTGAGGATGATATAAGTGTCAAACAAGCCTTGATCTCATCAGCTTGTTTCGACTTCTTCTTGCAGCTCCCGAGCAGGGCTAACCTTTCTTGAACTCTATTGAAGTGTTGTTGGTTTTGTATATTATTTTGTCGGTGTGTTTATTTGCACTGGTGGCGATCTTTGATGCCCAATGTATGTAATCTGTTGTCTGCTTGTGCTTTATTATCATAGTGGCGAACTTTGATGCCCAGTGGATGTAATATGCCGTAATTTCTTTATTATATAGTCTAGGTTTTTTCTTATTCATGATGCTGCAGTTATTTTACTGTAATATCCTGTCTTCGCAGTAAACTGGCCAAACCGTAAAATTACGGTACATAATCGGGCTGTCATGCAAATCACTACACAATCGGTCCGTTAACGGGCCTAAATGTAAACTGGCCCACTAGTAGATTCGGGCCTCTAATAGGCCGAGTAAATCGCCGGCCCTATTTTCGCAAGAAAACTCAATGGGCTTTTAGGAGGCTGAAAAGTAGGTTGGGCCTGAAACGTGCCGAACAGCTCACGGGCCGGCAGCAGGCCGAAATAGACCCCAACCCATAATGGTGCCAATCGCATCACGGGTCGTTAACAGGCCAAAATTGTCTCGGTCCTTGTTTGGCCCAATCAGAGTATCGGCTGTGGCAGGCCGGATGCAAACCGGGCCGTAGTTAGGCCCAACTATATGATGGGGTTTTTAACAGGCTGAAATAAATATAGGGCTGAAATGTTAAACAGGGATTTAACAGGCCGAAACTAATATCAGGCCGAATTACTAAATGGGCCTTTAGCAAGTGGGCCCAAAAGCATAGCGTCCAGTTGACGGGTTGAATCTGATATGGGCCATAATTTAGCCCAAAGCCTCTTAAAGGGCCGGATCTGATTTGGGCCGTAATTTGGCCCAGAACGTGGTAGGCTTTTAACGGGACGGGTCTCATATGGGCCTTTATTAGGCCTGGAACATGGTAGGCTGTTAATGGACTGGATCAAATATGGGTCGGCATTTGGCCCAAAACATGGCAGCATGTTAACGGGCCGGCCCGCTAGTGTCCTCAAAATCTTGTGGGCCTTTAGCTGGGCCGGCCCATTATGGTCGGCGATATCTCGTGGGCCTTTAGCTGGGCCGGCCCATTATGGTCGGCGAAATCTCGTGGGCCTTTAGCTGGGCTGGCCCATTTAATCTTTATGGTCCACTTTTGGGCCGGTCCACGTGTCAATATATCATAGGCGCATCTCACCAATTGGATGAGTGACACCTGTGCCAACGAGGAGCTGACACGTGGTTCCGTCGGCCAATGAGAATTTTACACATGGAAAATCATCATTGGTCGTGACTGTTAGCAAGTTATCGGATCCAAAACCGGACTCGATAGCTTGACGGCGACCCGTTACGGTGGATGCCACGTGTCGGTCACCCTTGACGAAAGCACTTCCATGATGTGGCATTTATCGTCATGGAAGTGAACACTTATGTGATGATAATTTTGGTAATTTCATGGAACACTTCTACGAAAACACAGGTATGACTATCTTGATTCTGTCATAAAATCGTCATGGATGTACATGCATGACAGAAAACGTGACCTACTATGACAAACACGTATCATCACGGAAGTGTATTTTTTTTGTAGTGAGAATTCCCACTTAGTACAGGCGAAGGCTAGCAATTAGATTTAGAACTGGCCAGCTAGAGAGCAACAATGGTCATAAACAGTCAAGCCACTCCCATCTACTATAGGGGGTTCCCTTACAGTCTTTCTGTCAAAAAAAACAATGGTCATAAACATGCATTATGCCTAAGTAACATTGGACACTAGCATGAGTAGGATATGAACACCATGAACATAAATATCATAGAGGCTATGTTGGTTTTGATCCAACTACATGCATGAACATATGCCAAGTCAAGCCACTCGAACATTTAGAGGAGGATACCATATCATCATACTACATCACACAATCATTTTAATGCAATGTTGATATCCAAGATAAGTCATTATCCACTCCCATCTACTTATGCATGGCATGAGAAACTATAATCTCTAATTGTCATTGCAAACATGTTTAATCATAATGGGCTGAATCATGGATACTAGGTTAAACATATTTACAAAAACAGAACAAGTCGAGTTCATACCCGTTTCTCTCTGCCACCGCCAGTTCATCGAATATCGTCATTATTGCCTTTCACTTGCACGACCGAACGATATGAAAATAATAATAGTTCAAGAGTGCGTGGACTAAGCTGGAATCTGCAAACATTTTATTCAACAGGAGAAGACAAGGTAAAATGTGCTCTTTATTAGTTCAATAATTATTCATATGAGAGCCACTCAACATTTTCATCGTGGTCTTCTCCTCGGTACAACTCGAATAAAAAGAAAAGAAATTCAGAGAAACACGCTGAAATATTTATGGAGTTTTTGGTTTTCTTGAACAAGCAAATAAAAATCAAAAACGAGAAAAACTATTTACACGGGAAAGCTCCCAACAAACAAAAGAAGAATAAGGAAATCTTTTTGGGTTTTCTTTTTAATATTACTACTAAGCATGCATAGAGAGTAAACTAGCTACAACAAAAATTTTGGGTTTTTTTCTAAAGTTTTTCAAACACCAAGAAGAAGGCAAGAAAATAAATCTAAGCATGGATGATACAATGAAAAAGTGTGAACACCGAAAAATAGAAATAAGTGGACATGAATGTAATGTCGGTGAGAAAACTTACTCCCCCAAGTTTAGGCTTTTGGCCTATCTTGGTAGTCGATCAGTAGACTGGATAGTAGTTGGCGTGGTAGCTTACGGAAGCTCTCAGTGCGGATGCCTCCGCCTGCCATGCTGCCTCCACAGCTGTGCTGTGAGCTCGGGCCTCGCTCTCAAGAACAAAATATCGTCCTTTGTTGTGATAGTCAAAAAGAGCAGGCGCAGACAAATATGTGTGCACAACAGATTTTGGTTAAACATTAGATTGTAAGTGAAGTTGCCAATCTTTCCTTTAAGGATCTTATGGTCTTTTAACGTGTCAAAATCTAAATACTGCATGGGTAGGATAGGGTGAAAGGGCAAAGGTGAAACACCCAGCCCTCGTGCTAAACATGTGGCATATATTCCACCCTAGAAATAGACACTGTTAGCGTTATGCTGAAGTCTGCATGCAACAATTGCTCCAAGGTTATATTTCCTTTCACCGGTGAGAGGGTCCGTATGAGGCTCAAGTCTGGCGCACAAAGTGTACTACAGTCTTGCTTGCCTACTATACATTTCCCATTAAATTATGCAAAGTACTGAATTGCGGGAAAATGAATGCTCTTTATTCTACCTTGTGTCACTCCCCTCGTTTCACCACAACAAAGACTAGTAAAGAATGTTTGATACTCAGCCCTTGGCGGTTCGTCAAGCGAACCCCGGAATGGGAGTTTGCAGCGGTAAGCAAAATTCTCTAGTGATATGGTAAATGGATTATCATAAAGCATAAACGACACCCTAGACTCACGGGGAAGGAATTTAAATCCTTTGACAAATGATTCAGTGAGAAGGTGGCGTTGTTCGCACTTATCTGAAAGGTAGGGACCGAGACCGGCATTGTGAACATATTGCTCAAATTACTCTTTAATACCAACATGCATCATATACTCATCGCAAGGCCATAAGCATGTTTTGGTGGCGGCATCTCGAGTAGAACTTTCACTTGGTTCAACATATGACCGGCGAGCGGAGCTGCCACTAGAAGATGCCCCCGAGGATCTCCTCCTCGAAAAACTCCTTCCAAATAGGTTCATCATGTTCGCGTACAATTTTCTAAAAAAAATTAGGTGACAAAAATTTGTCAAAAAAACTTTATTAAATTGATAGCAACTACTCATAGGGATGCATAGAGGCCATAACAAGCATTCAAACTACTTAGAACTCTAAGAATTTAACATGCAAGCTCATCTACAGCAGCAACAAGAGTAGCTAATTATTCAAAATATAAACAACTAAAACAAAAACTAAATGGACAAACGGTGGACTCACATACCAAGCAACAATCCCCCAAAACAGTTTCGGAAACGGAGCTTCGAGCAAAGAGATCGAAATCCGTGGGTTTGAGAGCAAGAACACGGGAGAGAGAGCAATGGAGATTGTTTTTCTGGAGGTAAGTGATGATGTGGGATGAAGAGATAAGTGAGGGAGCCCACATGGGGACCACAACCCACCAGGGCACGCCTGAGGGTCCTGGCGCACCTAGGTGGGTTGTGCCCACCTGGTGCACCTCCCTCTGATATTATTTGCACCAGAAATTTAAAAATATTCATAAAAAATTGTATTAAATTTTCAGAGCATTCTGAGAACTTTTATTTATGGGTCATTTTTTTGCACGGGAAATTCAGAAAACAGACAAAGCATGACATTACATTTTATTTAACTAATAAAAACAGAAAACAAAAAGTAGAGACAAAAGGTAGTGCTTACTAAATTCATCAACTTCGTACCACTCAAAAATGATTCATTAATAAGGTTGATCAAGTCTTATTAACAACCACTTTTGATTAGCATGAAACCGAAGAACTTTCGTAAATCACTAAGTTACCTCTTTCGTAAATCACTAAGTTGCCTCAATGGGGATATGAATGTCCCAAACAATAAGCATTTCATATTTCTTTTTGACAGTAGGTAGAGGTATTTGAAAACTTCCAATAGTGATTATCAGAGATTTTTCAATAACATTAATACCATTCACTTGGAATTGTTTCTTTGGAAAGTGCACCGTATGCTCATTACCATTAATATGAAAAGTGACCTTGCTGTTATTGCAATCAATAACAGCCCCTGCAGTATTCAAGAAGGATCTACCAAGGATAATTGACATGTTGTCCTCGGGCATCTCAAGTATAACAAAGTCAGTCAAAATAGTAACATTAGCAACAACAACAGGCACATCCTCACAGATACCGATAGGTATGGCAGTTGATTTGTCAGCCATTTGCAAAGATATTTCAGTAGGTGTGAGTTTATTCAAATCAAGTCTTTTATATAAAGAGAAAGGCATAACACTAGCACCAGCTCCTAAATCACACAAAGCAGTTTTCACATAATTCTTTTTGATGGAGCAAGGTATAGTTGGTATTCCTGGATCTCCAAGTTTTTTGGGTACTCCATCCTTAAAAGTATAATTAGCAAGCATAGTGGAGATTTTAGCTTCCGGTATTTTTCTCTTATTGGTGATGATGTCTTTCACATACTTTGCATAAGGAGGCATTTTCAGGATGTCAATCAAGCAAGCACGCAAGAAGACTGGCCTCAGCATTTCAGCAAAGCGTTCAAATTCTTCATCATCTTTCTTTTTAGTTGACTTGGGTGGAAAAGGCATAGGTTTTTGAACCCACGGTTCTCTTTCTTTACCGTGTTTTCTAGCAATGAAGTCTCTTTTATCATACCTTGTATTCTTAGGTTGTGGGTTATCAAGATCAACACGTGGTTCTATCTCAAAATCATTATCTGGTTCTTTTTCATTTGGTTGAGAGTCTTCATGAACTTCATCATTATTTTTTTCATTATCACTAGGTGAATATATGTTCATTACCAGATTTAGTTTCAGCATCAGAGATAGAAGTTTCATTATCATTATCATGAGGTTTTTCTATTTCAGGTTCACTAGAAGTATGCAAGGTCCTATCATTTTTCTTTTTATTTTTCTTTCTAGAAGGACTAATGCATCAATGTTAACTCTTTGTGAATCTTGTTCAGTTCTTTTTGGATGTCCCTCGGGATAAAGTGGTTCCTGAGTCATTTTACCTCCTCTAGTGGCAACTCTAACAGAAAAGTCATGTATGTTGTTATTCATTTCATCAAGGAATTCTCTGTGATTTAACAACTTGTTTTAACTGGGTTTGTACCATAGAAGCATGCTTTCCAACACCTCTAACATCATTTGAAATTCTAAATAACAAGTCACTCAAGCGAGCAATCATATTAGAATTATATTTCAATTGTTTCATAACATTTGCATTGAAGTGATCTTGTTTTCTAATGTAGTTTTCAAAATCATAAAGGCATTGGCTAGGGTGCATATTGTGAGGATTGTCATTATCATTGAACTACATTAAGGAATTTACCTCTACCACCTTAGGCATTTGTGGTGTATTAAGCCCATGTATTTCTTCGATAGGAAGTAAATTTTTAACATCCTCGGCTTTAATACCTTTTTTCCTTCATAGATTTCTTTGCCTCTTGAATATCTTCAGGACTGAGACATAATATACCCCTCTTCTTTGGAGTTGGTTTTGGCGGTGGTTTAGGAATAGTCCAATCATCATAATTTTTCAATATGTTATTCAATAATTCTTCCGCTTGTCCAACAATTCGTTCCCTAAATACACAACCAGCACAACTATCTAGGAAGTCCCTAGAAGCATCGGTTAGTCCATTATAGAAGATATCAAGTATTTCATTTTTCTTAAGAGGATGATCAGGCAGAGCATTAAGTAACTGGCAATTCCTCCCCCAAGCTTGTGGGAGACTCTCTTCTTTAGTTTGCACAACGTTAAATATTTCCTGTAAGGCAGCTTTTTTCTTATGAGCAGGAAAATATATTTCAGAGAAGTAATAAATCATATCCTGGGGAGTACGCACACAACCAGGAGCAAGAGTATTGTACCAAGCTTTAGCATCACCCTTTAGTGAGAACGGAAATAATTTGAGAATAAAGTAACAACGAGTTTTCTCATCATGAGTAAAAAGGGTGGCTATATCATTCAACTTAGTAAGATGTGCCACAATAGTTTCAGCTTCATAACCAAGGAAAGGATCAGATTCAACCAAAGTAATTAACTCTGGGTCGACAACGAATTCATAATCCTTATCATCAATAAACATATGTGAAGTAGCAAACTTAGGATCATATTTCATTCTAGCATTCAGAGATTTTTCTTTATACTTGCATAATAATTTCTCTAGATCATCTCTATCCTTACAAGCAAGAATATCTCTAGTTGTCTCCTCATTCATAACAACCTTCCAGTACCTTAGGCAATTCATATCTAGGAAGGCTAGTTCTAGCAGGTGTTTCAGGAGATTCAGTTTCAAGCTCATCATCATATTCAACAACATCATGTTGTATTACTCTAGCAATTTGTTTATCAAGAGAATCACCAAGTGGCACATCATCATTATTAAGCAAGGTACTAGCATCATACGATTCTATATTGATGGGCTTAAACCCTTCGGGGAATTGATGTTCCATTACCCTATCTGTGAAGCAGATCAGGTGGGCCAGACCTCGGAACCGAGGAGCATCTTGTCAGTGCTTGGGGAGAGCCGTGAGTAGGCCTGGTATCGGGCATGGCCGTTCCTATCTATCCAGGCATCATAGTCGTCGAGCCCAGCGGATGCACGTCCTCTTGATCCGTAGATGGACCGAGGAGGTGCCCTGTTTGCCTCAATGCGACGTTGAACGTCGTGAGGGTCTAGGTAATCCATGGGGTCCTTGCCGTAACGGTGTGGAGGTGGCCGAGTGTTGAAGTTTTTCCGCATTGGCCCATCCCGACCTCTAGGGGGTCGGTCAGGCTCACCGGCGGATAGCTCCTCATCGAACTCTGGCTGCAGATGCCTACGTGGGTATGATTTCGGTGTACTATGGTGCCAGTCTTACAAATCTTGCTCGGCAAAGACCACTTCGACCCACTTTTCGTTTAGTGCCTCGGTGTTTGCTTGCAGCAGCTGCTGCTTGCGCTTCATGCTCCGGGTCGTGGTAATGAGGCGTTGCCAGAAGCGCTCTTGTTCAAAAGGGTCTTCGGGGATGACGTAGTCCTCGGTACCGAGGCTCTCGTCCTCCTCGGACTCCGGCATATAGTTGTCGTCGGCCCCTTCAAAGAGGTCGTTGGGATCTAAGTCCTCAAGATGTCCTTCAGGTGTGCCATTCCGCACTGGGGAAGCTTGAGCGTCCCTCTCAGGGTTGTTGGCATCACCAGCTGACGCGTCGCTGTTGTCGGCGGTTGCGTTATTGCCGCTAGATTCCCCATTGTTGCCTCTTCTACGTCTACGCCAGTGTAGCGAGGTGTTTTCTATGGGGCCATCGGCATCTTCATCCATGTTCGTGGCCTCGTCGTAGTATAGTACGTCAGCTAAATCATCGACCATGGCGACTAGGTGGGTGGTGGCTGGGATGTAAATTTCCTGATCATCGGCTTTAAGTCTGATCTAATCATAAATTGAAGTCTTGCCGTCTGAAATAGACATGTTTTGTATACGGTTAAGTGATGTCTACTACACAACTTCTCTTCTTGTAGACTCGTGTTGGGCCTCCAAGCACAGTGTTTTGTAGGACACCAGCAATTTTCCCTCAAGTGGATGACCTAAGGTTTATCAATCCGTGGGAGGCGTAGGATGAAGATAGTCTCTCTCAAACAACCCTGCAACCAAATAACAAAGAGTCTCTTGTGTCCCCAAAGACACCCAATACAATGGTAAATTGTATAGGTGCACTAGTTCGGCGAAGAGATGGTGATACAAGTGTAATATGGATAGTAGATATAGGTTTTTGTAATCTGAAAATATAAAAACAGCAAGGTAACTAGTAACAAAAGTGAGCAAAACGGTATTGCAATGCTTGAAAACAAGGCCTAGGGTTCATACTTTCACTAGTGCAAAGTCTCTCAACAATGATAACATAATTGGATCATATAACAATCCCTCAACATGCAACAAAGAATCACTCCAAAGTTTCTATCGGAGAACGTAGGACGAAAACGTGCATCAACCCCTATGCATAGATTACCCCAATGTCACCTTGGGAATCCACGAGTTGAGTGCCAAACCATACATCAAGTGAATCAATAGAACATCCCATTGTCACAACAGATATCCCATCACAAGACATACATCAAGTGTTCTCAAATCCAATACTCAATCCAACATAACAAAACCTCAAAGAGCAAGACTCAATTCTTCACAAGAAGGTAGAGGGGGAAGAACACCATAAGATCCAAACATAGTAACAAAGCTCGCGGTACATCAAGATCGTGCCAAATCAAGAACACGAGAGAGAGAGAGAGAGAGAGAGAGAGATCAAACACATAGCTATCGGTACATACCATCAGCCCCGAGGGTGAACTACTACCTCCTCGTCATGGAGACCGCTGGGATGATGAAGATGGCCTACGGTGATGGTTTCCCCCTCCGGCAGCGTGCTGAAACGGGCTCCCGATTGTTTTTTCATGGCTACAGAGGCTTGCGGTGGCGGAACTTTTGATCTAGGGTTCTTTACGGAGGTTTCTATATTTATAAGAATTTTTGGTGTTGGAAACAAGTAGGGGGGTGCCCAAGGGGCCCAAAAGCCCTCAGGGTGCGCCCTAGAGGCTTGTGGCCTCCTCGGGACTCTACTGGCCCAGCTCCGGTGCTTCGGAGGTCTCTTTTGTTTCATAAAAAATCACCGTAAATTTTCAACCCATCACGAGAACTTTTATTTCTGCACAAAAAATGACACCACAGTAGTTTTGCTGAAAACAACGTCAGTCGGGTTAGTTCTCATAAATCATACCAAAACAATATAAAATTGTTGTGAACATGGCATGAATACTTCATAAATTATAGATACGTTGGAGACGTATCATTAAGCATGTGGCCGAGGTGAGACAGCTCCTCAGAATTCATCGCTAGGTTGTAAGCGGGGCTGACTCAAAGTATGCCTGACGTATAACTTGACGCGTCTTCGGCGCGAAGGAGATCTGGAAGCGATTCCGGATCCTACGTGGAACTCGGTTCTAACCCTGATGCCGAGGTCAACTCTAAACCTGAGGTCACTTCAGAGGTGGGAGCCTGATCTATATCCAGACTGGAGATTGAACGGGGACCGCCCGGAGTGGTTACATCGGGGGTCTCTAGGGACGCCGCGACGGAGATCGGTTCTAGAGTTGAGCCTCCAGAGTCGGGCGAGTTCTCAATTCAGCCAAGGCCCGGTGACAGACAGATTTAGTTCGGCCATGGAGTCCGCATGTACTCGAGGCCGCCAAGGTCAATATCTCGACACAGGGCATAGTTCTCAACGGAGGCCAGATGGACCGTCGAGTCGGCGCAGAAGATCTGCCGAACACAAAAAGCTAGCCGGGGGCGTAAATGCTCCCATGGCCGTTGGCGCAGTTGATCTACAGATGAGCCATCAATCCTTTTGTTCATTGCACATTGGAACTCTCAATGAAAGCACCAGTGTTGGTGTCAAAACCGGTAGACCTCGTGGTAGGGGTTGATGTCTACCACACAACTTGTTCTTGTAGACTCGTGTTGGGCCTCCAAGCGCATAGTTTTGTAGGACAGTAGCAAATTTCCCTCAAGTGGATGACCTAAGGTTTATCAATCCGTGGGAGGCGTAGGATGGAGATGGTATCTCTCAAAAAACCATGCAGTCAAATAACAAAGAGTCTCTTGTGTCCCCAACACACCAAATACAATGGTAAATTGTATAGTTGCACTAGTTCGGCGAAGAGTGTTGGGGAACGTTGCAGAAAATTAAATTTTTTCCTACGGTTTCACCAAGATCCATCTATGAGTTCATCTAAGCAACGAGCCATGGGAGAGAGATTGCATCTACATACCACTTGTAGATCGCGTGCGGAAGCGTTCAAGGGAACGGGGATGATGGAGTCGTACTCGCCGTGATCCAAATCACCGATGACCAAGTGCTGAACGGACAGCACCTCCGCGTTCAACACACATACGGAACGGACAACGTCTCCTCCTTCTTGATCCAGCAAGGGGGAAGGAGAGGTTGAGTAAGAAGGCTCCAGCAGCAGCACGACGGCGTGTTGATGGTGGAGAGGCAAGATCTCGACAGGGCTTCGCCAAGCACTCAACGGGGGAGGAGAGGTGTTGGGGAGGGGAGGGGCTGCGCCTTGGATGTGTGTTGCAGCCCTCCCCTCACTCCTCTATTTATAGGGGAAGGGGCAAGGGGGGCCGGCCCCTCTAGATGAGATCTAGAGGGGGGGGCGGTTGTGGAGGAGGGGGCTTGCCCCAAGCAAAGGGGCGCCCCACTAGGGTTCCCCCAACCCTAGGCGCATGGGCCCAAAGGGGAGCGCCCAGCCCTCCAGGGGCTGGTTCCCTGCCTGTGGCCCATGAGGCCCTCCGAGAGGGGTGGCCCCTCCCGGTGGACCCCCGGAACCTCTCCGGTGGCCCCGGTACAATACCGATATGCCCCCGAAACTTTTCGATGTCCGTATGACAGCTTCCCATATATAAATCTTTACCACCGGACCATTCCGGAACTCCTCGTGACGTCCGGGATCTCATCCGGGACTCCGAACAACATCCGGTAATCACATACAAGTCTTCCTAATAACCCTAGCGTCACCGAACCTTAAGTGTGTAGACCCTACGGGTTCGGGAGACATGCGAACATGACCGAGACGACTCTCCGGTCAATAACCAACAGCGGATCTGGATACCCATGTTGGCTCCTACATACTCCTCGATGATTTCATCGGATGAACCACGATGTCGAGGATTCAAGCAACCGTATACTATTCCCTTTGTCGACGGCATGTTACTTGCCCGAGATTCGATCGTCGGTATCCCAATACCTCGCTCAATCTGCATCGGCAAGTCACTTTACTCGCACCGTAAAAGCATGATCCGTGACCGGACACTTGGTCACTTTGAGCTCATTATGATGATGCACTACCGAGTGGGCCCAGTGATACCTCTCCGTAATACGGAGTGACAAATCCGATCTCGATCCGTGTCAACCCAATGACACTTTCGGAGATACCTGTAGTGTACCTTTATAGTCACCCGATTACGTTGTGATGTTTGGTACACCCAAAGCACTCCTACGGTATCCGGGAGTTACACGATCTCATGGTCTAAGGAAAAGATACTTGACATTGGAAAAGCTCTAGCAAAACGAACTACACGATCTTGTGCTATGCTTAGGATTGGGTCTTGTCCATCACATCATTCTCCTAATGATGTGATCCCGTTGTCAACGACATCCAATGTCCATAGTCAGGAAACCATGACTATCTGTTGACCAACGAGCTAGTCAACTAGAGGCTTACTAGGGACGTATTGTGTTCTATGTATTCACACGTGTATTACGATTTACGGATAATACAATTATAGCACGAATAAAAGACAATTATCATGAACAAGGAAATATAATAATAATCCTTTTATTATTGCCTCTAGGGCATATTTCCAACAGTCTCCCACTTGCACTAGAGTCAATAATCTAGTTACATTGTGATGAATCGAACACCCATAGAGTTCTGGTGTTGATCATGTTTTGCCCGCGGAAGAGGTTTAGTCAACGGATCTGCGACATTCAGATCCGTATGCACTTTGCAAATTTCTATATCTCCATCTTGAGCATTTTCACGGATGGAGTTGAAACGACGCTTGATGTTCCTGGTCTTCTTGTGAAACCTGGGCTCCTTGGCTAGGGCAATAGCTCCAGTGTTGTCACAGAAGAGTTTGATCGGCCCCGACGCATTGGGTATGACTCCTAGGTCGGTGATGAACTCCTTCACCCAAATTGCTTCATGTGCTGCCTCCGAGGCTTCCATGTACTCCGCTTCACATGTAGATCCCGCCACGACGCTCTGCTTGCAGCTGCACCAGCCATCGCTTCCACCATTCAACATATACACGTATCCGGTTTGTGACTTAAAGTCATCCAGATTCGTGTCGAAGCTAAGCGCCGACGTAACCCTTTACTGACGAGCTCTTCGTCACCTCCATAAACGAGAAACATGTCATGTGTCCTTTTCGTACTTCAGGATATTCTTGACCGTTGTCCGGTGTTCCTTGCCGGGATTACTTTGGTACCTACATACCAAACTTACGGCAAGGTTTACATCCGTCCGGTACACAAGATGGCATACATAATAGATCCTATGGTGAGGCATAGGGGATGACACTCATCTCTTCTTTATCTTCCGCCGTGGTCGGGCATCGAGCCGAGCTCAATCTCACACCTTGCGATGCAGGCAAGAACCCTTTCTTGGACTGATCCATTTTGAACTTCTTCAAAATCTTATCAAGGTATGTGCTTTGTGAAAGACCTATGAGGCGTCTCGATCTATCCCTATAGATCTTGATGCCTAATATGTAAGCAGCTTCTCCAAGGTCCTTCATTGAAAAACTTTTATTCAAGTAGGCCTTAATGCTGTCCAAGAGTTCTATATCATTTCCCATCAAAAGTATGTCATCTACATATAATATGAGAAATGCTACAGAGCTCCCACTCACTTTCTTGTAAACGCGGGCTTCTCCATAAGTCTGCATAAACCCAAACGCTTTGATCATCTCATCAAAGCGAATGTTCCAACTCCGAGATGCCTGCACCAGCCCATAAATGCATTGCTGGAGCTTGAATACCTTGTTAGCATTCTTAGGGTCGACAAAACCTTCCGGCTGCATCATATACAGTTCTTCCTTAAGATAGCCGTTAAGGAATGCCGTTTTGACGTCCATTTGCCATATCTCATAATCATAGTATGCGGCAATTGCTAACATGATTCAGACGGACTTAAGCTTCGCTACGGGAGAGAAAGTCTCATCATAGTCAATCCCTTGAACTTGCCGATAACCTTTAGTGACAAGTCGAGCTTTATAGATGGTGACATTACCATCCGCGTCCGTCTTCTTCTTAAAGATCCATTTGTTTTCTATCGTCGCCGATCATCGGGCAAGTCTGTCAAAGTCCATACTTTGTTTTCATACATGGATCCTATCTCGGATTGCATGGCTTCAAGCCATTTGTTGGAATTCGGCCCGCCATCGCTTCTTCATAGTTCAAGGTTCACCGTTGTCTAACAACATGATTTCCGGTGACAGGGTTGCCATATCACTCTGGTGTGGAACGTGTCCTTGTGGACCCTCTGAAGTTCAGTAGCAACTTGATCTGAAGTACCTTGATCATCATCATTTATTTCCTCTCCAAGAGGGTGTAGGCACCACAGAACATTTTCTGAGCTGCACTACTTTCCGGTTCAAGAGGTAGTACTTCATCGAGTTCTACTTTCCTCCCACTTACTCCTTTCGAGAGAAACTTTTTTTCCAGAAAGGATCCGTTCTTGGCAACAAAGATCTTGCCTTCGGATCTAAGGTAGAAGGTATGCCCAATGGTTTCCTTAGGGTATCCTATGAAGACGCATTTTTCTACTTGGGTTCGAGCTTTTCAGGTTGAAGTTTCTTGACATAAGCATCGCATCCCCAAACTTTTAGAAACGACAGCTTAGGTTTCTTCCCAAACCATAATTCATACGGTGTCGTCTCAACGGATTTAGACGGTGCCCTATTTAAAGTGAATGTAGCTGTCTCTAGAGCGTATCCCCAAAATGATAGTGGTAAATCGGTAAGAGACATCATAGATCGCACCATATCCAATAGAGTGCGATTCTGACGTTCGGACACACCGTTCTGCTTGAGGTGTTCCAGCGGCGTGAGTTGTGAAACGATTCCACATTTCCTTAAGTGTGTACCAAATTCGTGACTTAAATATTCTCCTCCACGATCGGATCGTAAGAACTTTATTTTTCGGTCACGTTGATTCTCTACCTCATTCTGAAATTCCTTGAACTTTTCAAAGGTCTCAGACTTGTGTTTCATCAAGTAGACATACCCATATCTACTCAAGTCATCGGTGAGAGTGAGAACATAACGATATCCTCCATGAGCCTCAACGCTCATTGGACCACACACATCGGTATGTATGATTTCCAATAAGTTGGTTGCTCGCTCCATTGTCCCGGAGAATGGAGTCTTGGTCATTTTGCCCATGAGGCATGGTTCGCAATGTGTCAAATGATTCATAATCGAGAGACTCTAAAAGTCCATCAGTATGGAGCTTCTTCATGCGCTTGACACCAATGTGACCAAGGCGGCAGTGCCACAAGTATGTGGGACTATCGTTATCAACTTTACATCTTTTGGTATTCACACTATGAATATGTGTAATATTACGTTCGAGATTCATTAAGAATAAACCATTGACCATCGAGACATGACCATAAAACATATCTCTCATATAAATAGAACAACCATTATTCTCGGATTTAAATGAGTAGCCATCTTGCATTAAACGAGATCACGATACAATGTTCATGCTCAAACTTGGCACTAAATAACAATCGAGGTTTAAAACTAATCCTGTAGGTAAATGTAGAGGTAGCACACGACGGCGATCACATCGACCTTGGAACCATTCCCGACGCGCATCGTCACCTCGCCCTTCGCCATGGTCTCCGTTTATTCCGCAGCTCCTGCTGCGAGTTACAAATATGAGCAACGGCACGGTATCAAATACCCAGGAGTTACTACGAGTCTTGGTAAGGTACACATCAATTACATGTATATCAAATATACCTTTAGTGTTGCCGGCCTTCTTGTCCGCTAAGTATTTGGGGCAGTTCCGCTTCAGTGGCCCTTCCCTTTGCAATAAAAGCACTCTGTCTCGTGCTTGGGTCCATTCTTTGACTTCTTCCCGGCAACTTGCTTACCAAAGCGGCAACATCCTTGCCGTCCTTCTTGAAGTTCTTCTTACCCTTGCCCTTCTTGAACTTAGTGGTTTTATTAACCATCAACACTTGATGTTCTTTCTTGATTTCAACCTCATCGACTTCAGCATTGAGAATACTTCAGAACGGTCTTCACCATTCCCTGCATATTGTAGTTCATCACAAAGCTCTTGTAGCTTGGTGGGAGCGATCAAGGATTCTGTCAATGACCGCTCGTCCGGGAGGTTAATGTCCACCGGGACAGGCGGTTGTGCAACCTGACATTTTGAGTATCTGCTCACCGACAGTAACTATTTTCCTCCATCTTACAACTGAAGAACTTGTCGGAGACTTCATATCTTCGACCCGGGCATGAGCTTGGAAAACCATTTTCAGCTCTTCGAACATCTCATATGCTCCGTGTTGCTCAAAACGCTTTTGGAGCCCGGTTCTAAGATGTAAAGCATGCCGCACTGAACGAGGGAGTAATCATCAGCACGAGACTGCCAAGCATTCATAATGTCTGGGTTCTCTGGGATGGGTGCTTCACCTAGCGGTGCTTCTAGAACATATTGTTTCTTGGCTGCTATGAGGATGATCCTCGAGGTTAGGACCCGATCCGAATAGTTGCTGCCATCATCTTTCAGCTTGGTTTTCTAGGAACGCGTTGAAGTTCATGTTGACATGAGCGTTGGCCATTCGATCTACAAGACATATTTTGCAAAGACTTTAGACTAAGTTCATGATAATTAAGTTCATCTAATCAAATATTTAATGAACTCCCACTCAGATTGACATCCCTCTAGTCATCTAAGTGTTACACAATCCGAGTCGACTAGGCCGTGTCCGATCATCACGTGAGACGGACTAGTCATCATCGGTGAACATCTCCATGTTGATCGTATCTTCCATACGACTCATGTTCGACCTTTCGGTCTCTTGTTCCGAGGCCATGTCTGTACATGCTAGGCTCGTCAAGTTAACCCTAAGTGTTTTGCATGTGTAAAACTGTCTTACACCCGTTGTATGTGAACGTAAGGATCTATGACACCCGATCATCACGTGGTGCTTCGAAACAACGAACTTTAGCAACGGTGCACAGTTAGGGGGAACACTTTCTTGAAATTATTCTAAGGGATCATCTTATTTACTACCGTCGTTCTAAGTAAACAAGATGCATAAACATAATAAACATCACATGCAATTATATAAAGTAGTGACATGATATGGCCAATATCATATAGCTCCTTCGATCTCCATCTTCGGGCTCCATGATCATCTTCGTCACCGCATGACACCATGATCTCCATCATCGTGTCTTCATGAAGTTGTCACGCCAACGACTACTTCTACTTCTATGGCTAACGCGTTTAGCAATAAAGTAAAGTAATTTACATGGCGTTCTTCAATGACACGCAGGTCATACAAAAATAAGACAACTCCTATGGCTCATGTCGGTTGTCATACTCATCGACATGCAAGTCGTGATTCCTATTACAAGAACATGATCTCATACATCACAATATATCATTCATCATTCATCACAACTTCTGGCCATATCACATCACATGACAATTGCTGCAAAAACAAGTTAGACGTCCTCTAATTGTTGTTGCATCTTTTACTGGCTGCAATTGGGTTCTAGCAAGAACGTTTTCTTACCTATGAATAACCACAACGTGATTTTGTCAACTTCTATTTACCCTTCATAAGGACCCTTTTCATCTAACCCGCTCCAACTAAAGTAGGAGAGACAGACACCCGCTAGCCACCTTATGCAACTAGTGCATCGTTACCGGTGGAACCTGTCTCACGTAAGCGTACGTGTAAGGTCGGTCCGGGCCGCTTCATCCCACAATATCGCTGAAGCAAGAAAAGACTAGTAGCGGCAAGCAAGTTGATAAGATCTACGCCCACAACAAAATTGTGTTCTACTCGTGCAATAGAGAACTACGCATAGACCTAGCTCATGATGCCACTGTTGGGGAACGTTGCGGAAAATTAAATTTTTTCATATGGTTTCACCAAGATCCATCTATGAGTTCATCTAAGCAACGAGTCATGGGAGAGAGATTGCATCTACATACCACTTGTAGATCGCGTGCGGAAGCGTTCAAGGGAACGGGGATGATGGAGTCGTACTCGTCGTGATCCAAATCACCGATGACCAAGTGCTGAACGGATAGCACCTCCGCGTTCAACACACGTATGGAACGGACGACGTATCCTCCTTCTTGATCCAGCAAGGGGGAAGGATAGGTTGAGGAAGAAGGCTCCAGCAGCAGCACGACGGCGTGATGATGGTGGAGAGGCAAGATCTCGGCAGGCTTCGCCATGCACTCAACGGAGGAGGAGAGGTGTGGTGGAGGGGAGGGGCTGCGCCTTGGATGTGTGTTGCAGCCCTCCCCTCACCCCTCTATTTATAGGGGAAGGGGAAAGGGGGGCCGGCCCCTCTAGATGAGATCTAGAGGGGGGGCGGCCAGGGAGGGGGGCTTGCCCCCCAAGCAAAGGTGGGCCCCCCCACTAGGGCCCCCCCCCCCAACCCTAGGTGCATGGGCCCAAGGGGGCGCCCAGCCTCCAGGGCTGGTTCCCTGCCCCTTGTGGCCCATGAGGCCCTCCGAGAGGGGTGGCCCCTCCCGGTGGACTCCCGGAACCTCTCCGGTGGCCCCGGTACAATACCGATATGCCCCCGAAACTTTCCGGTGTCCGTATGACAACTTCCCATATATAAATCTTTACCTCCGGACCATTCCAGAACTCCTCGTGATGTCCGGGATCTCACCCGGGACTTCGAACAACATTTGGTAATCACATACAAGTCTTCCTAATAACCCTAGCGTCACCGAACCTTAAGTGTGTAGACCCTACGGGTTCGGGAGACATGCAGACATGACCGAGACGACTCTCCGGTCAATAACCAACAGCGGGATCTGGATACCCATGTTGGCTCCCACATACTCCTCGATGATTTCATCGGATGAACCACGATGTCGAGGATTCAAGCAACCCCGTATACTATTCCCATTGTCAGACGGTATGTTACTTGCCCGAGATTTGATCGTCGGTATCCCAATACCTCGTTCAATATCGTTACCGGCAAGTCACTTTACTCGTACCGTAATGCATCATCCCGTGACCAGACACTTGGTCACTTTGAGCTCATTATGATGATGCACTACCGAGTGGGCCCAGTGATACCTCTCCGTGTCTGGAGTGACAAATCCGATCTCGATCCGTGTCAACCCAATGTACACTTTCGGAGATACCTGTAGTGTACCTTTATAGTCACCCAGTTACGTTGTGACGTTTGGTACACCCAAAGCACTCCTACGGTATCCGGGAGTTACACGATCTCATGGTCTAAGGAAAAGATACTTGACATTGGAAAAGCTCTAGCAAAACGAACTACACGATCTTGTGCTATGCTTAGGATTAGGTCTTGTCCATCACATCATTCTCCCAATGATGTGATCCCATTGTCAACGACATCCAATGTCCATAGTCAGGAAACCATGACTATCTGTTGACCAATGAGCTAGTCAACTAGAGGCTTACTAGGGACGTATTGTGTTCTATGTATTCACACGTGTATTACGATTTCCGGATAATACAATTATAGCATGAATAAAAGACAATTATCGTGAACAAGGAAATATAATAATAATCCTTTTATTATTGCCTCTAGGGCATATTTCCAACAAAGAGATGTTGATACGAGTGTAGTAATGATAGTACATATTGATTTTTGTAATAGGGACAGTAAAAAATAGCAAGGTAGCAAGTAACAAAAGTGAGCACAAACGGTATTGCAATGCTTGAAAATGAGGCCTAGGGTTCATACTTTCACTGGTGCAATCTCTCAACAATGCTAATATAATTGGATCATATAACCATCCCTCAACGTGCGATGAAGAATCACTCCAAAGTTCTTATCTAGCGGAGAACATAAGAAGAAATTGTTTGTAGGGTACGAAACCACCTCAAAGTTATCCCTTCCGATCGATCTATCTAGCTATTCCTATAAGTGTCATAAACATCCTAAGAGTTTGTACTAAAATAACACCATATGATACACATCAACCAACTCTAATGTCACCTAGATACTCCAATATCACGACGAGTATTTGTGAGTTGATTATACGATATGTGTCAAACAACTTCAGATTCATAATACTCAATCCAACACAAAGAACTTCAATAAGTGCCCCAAGATTTCGACCGGAGAAAGCAGGATGAAAACGTGCATCAACCCTTATGCATAGATTACCCCAATGTCATCTCGAGAACCCGCGAGTTGAGTGCCAAGACATACATCAAGTGCTCTCAAATCCATAAAATATTCAATTCGATAATAATGAAATCTCAAAGGTAAAATACAATTCATCACAACAAGATAGAGAGGGGGGAGACACCATATGATCCAACTATATTAACAAAGCTCGTGGTACATCAAGATCGTGCCAAATCAAGAACAGAGAGAGAGAGAGAGACCAAACACATAGCTACTAGTACAAACCCTCAGCCCAGAGGGTGGACTACTCCCTCCTCATCATGGTGGACATCAAGATGATGAAGATGGCCACCGGTGATGATTTCCCCCTCCGGCAGGGTGCCGGAACAGGGTCTAGGTTGGTTTTTTGTGGCTACAGGGGCCTGCGGCAGTGGAACTTCCGATCTAGGGTTATTTTTGGGGGTTTCTGAATATATAGGATTTTTGGCCGTTGGTTTCACGTTGAGATGGGCCTCCG
Source organism: Aegilops bicornis (assembly GCA_021605145.1). Classification (NCBI taxonomy): domain Eukaryota; kingdom Viridiplantae; phylum Streptophyta; class Magnoliopsida; order Poales; family Poaceae; genus Aegilops; species Aegilops bicornis. The sequence goes on along the minus strand of CM038672.1, from coordinate 480,581,887 downwards.
GGGGCCCACTACCCACCAGGGCGCGCCAGAGGGGGGTGGCGCGCCTTGGTGCCTAGTGTCCACCTCCTTCCCCTTCTGGTCCTCCCACGAAGCTTCTAGTGCCTCTTTTGTTCCATAAAAAATCGTCAAAAAATCTCCCTGCATTCGGTGAACTTTTATTTCTGCGCAAAAAAAACACCACCGTAGTTTTGCTGAAAACAGCGTCAGTCCAGGTTAGTTCCATTCAAATCATACCAAAACCATATAGAATTGTAGTAAACATGGCATGAATACTTCATAAATTATAGATACGTTGGAGACGTATCAGGGGTCCCGAGCTGTGAATCTCGGCCAGATGGTAACAAGAACAGAGAGACAATGTTTTACCAGGTTTGGGCCCTCTTGATGGAGGTAAAACCCTACGCCCTGCTCTTGTTTATATTAATAGAGATGTATCGAGTACGGAGTTGATCTACTTCGATATCGTAAGATGTGATCTAACTCTAGGGCTTGGTGAATGATATTGTGTTAATGTCCCCTCTACGGGCTAAACCCTATGGCTTATATACACGCCAGGGAGGGTATCTAGGGTTACAAGGTCGGTATTTAGGAGCAAGGTGGCAGGAGAGATCTTGGAGTATACGAGTCTTCAGTGGAGGTAGTCTTGATCACGCCTCCCGCACATGGCCTCCAGAGTCCATCTTGATCACGAACGAGGGCCCATCGGCCCAACCTGAGGAGCGTGGGCCGACTAAGTTAGGACCCCCTAATCCAGGACACCGTCAATTAGGTTCCCTCTATGGGCTAAACCCTCTGGCTTATATACACGCCAGGTAGGGCATCTAGGGTTACATGGCCGGTATCCAGGGGTACGCATAGAGGCAGTAGGAGATGTCTTGGAGTATACACCAAGTCTTTGGTAGACGCAGTCTTGATCACGCCCAGGCGTGTAGCTTCCGACTCGATGGAGAATGAGGGCTTACAGGCCCAACCCGAGGACTATGGGCCGACTAGGTTGGCACCCCCTAGTCCAGGACACCGTCACCCGGTTTGGAGGTTACTTACAAAGCCAAAAAGTTTATGTGCACGTCTCCTGAATTCCCGCTATTACCCTACTGGGAGGCTTGAGTGCACGGTCTTCTCGGGAAATGCCTCCTCATCATGGACGGCGATATCATATGGTCTTGACCTACTCAAGAAGAGCCTGATATGGCAGATAGGTAATGGACAAAGCGCTCATATATGGCGTGATAATTGGATACCAAGACCATTTTCTTTCAAGCCAATTTCAGCACAGGGTACATGCCTGGTGAGGTTCGTTTCACAGCTCCTGAACCATAATGGTTCTTGGAATATCGATCTTCTACAGTCAATTTTCTTGCCCTGTGAAACTACTGAAATTTTAAAAATTCGTGCGTCTCTGAGGCCTGGAGAGGATGTACTGGCGTGGGGACCAAGCAGGCTGGGAGTTTTCTCACTCAAGTCCGTGAATCAGATGGCCTTTGATGAAGCATCGAGAGAAACAGCTACCGCATCTAGTTCATCACCAGATAGAAGTCGATCTTGCTGGTAGTTGATATGGGGTAGCATGGTCACACCTACTATTAAAAACTTTGCCTGGAGAGTTGGTGTCAATTCTCTTCCAGCATGGCAGAACAAGAACAAGAGAGGCTTAGAAGTTTCATGTATTTGCCCGGTCTGTGGCACTGAGACGGAGGACTGCTTTCATGCATCGTGTCGATGCCCTCTTGTTGTCCAATTATGGTACTGTATGTGTGAAGTCTGGAGTCTACCAAAAATCAAAAGTGTGGCAAATATGGGAGTGGAGTGGTTGCTTGATATTGCATCTACCGGGAGAAAAAGTTGAACGTGCTATGGTATTATTCACATTCTGGAGATGTTGGCACAACCGTAATGAGGTGGTTCATGACAAGATAACCCACCAATGGATGCTTCCCGTAGATTTCTTTGTAGCTAGCTAGATTCACTGATTGCAATAACCCAAGAAACCATATGTGATCCAGCAAAAGGAAAGGCAACTATATCTGTGAAGAGAACACACGGAGCTCCAGCTGCAACACCTCCTGCAAAATGGAACCCGCTACCGGTGGGCTTGGTAAAGCCGAATTCTGATGGGTCTTGGACAGAGAATGGAAAGGCAGGAGCCGGAATGGTGCTCCATGATCATTTAGGCAACACTAAATACTCATCATGAAGAGAACTATTCTCTTTGGGAAGCAGAGAGAAAACGATATTTTGGGAAGATAACTGGATTGGAACCAGAAGCCTCTCAGATACCTTCCCTGATCTTTATAGTGTCTCTCTAGATCAACATGCTACTATTTCTGATGTTCTTCCTTCTAATCTTACCTTGCTAAAATTCAAAAGAGCTTTGGTGGGAGATAGGGCAATTCAATGGAAGGAGTTGCTGAGGATGTGCGAAGGGGTTGTTTCAGATAAAGAAGAAGATAAACTCTCCTGGATTCCAGAGGGATCAGGAGAATATAGTGTCAAATCTTTCTACTCTGTGTTGCAGGTTGGGGAAAAATGCCCAAATAGATTTTTATGGAAAGTCAAAATACCACCTAGAATTAAAACGTTTATATGGTTAGTTACTAAGAAAAGTATTCTAACCAGAGATGTTTTACTTCATAGAGGGGGGAATTGTGAGAAATGGTGTTTATTTTGTGGGAGTAATGAGTCTATCAATCATCTCTTTTTCCAATGCCCCTTAGCCAGATACATGTGGAGTGTGGTTAGTTACATTGCATGCGTTCAATGTGATTTTTATGACATGGAAACATGTCTAGATAAATGGTTGGGGAGCTTTGGAGCTAAAAAGAAGAAATTGATCTTTGTAGGGGTTGCTGCTTTAATATGGAGCATTTGGAAAACCAGAAACCTAGCTTGTTTTCAACATGTCTGTTCTGCTGATCCTAGTGTGGTGATGTTTAAGATGACACATTGGATTAATCACTGGAGTGACTTGCAGGTGAGGGAGAACGCAAAAATGGAGCTACAGCAGGGCGTAAGACTGCTGGAACGAGTCGCGAGTGATATTTTTCAGGCGCGAAGAAGCTGGGCATCATAGATTCCAAGGATCGGAGGGTGAAATGAAGATCAAAAGGAGGAGGAAAAAAAGTGGCGATGTCTGATGAGTTTGTGGATGGATGAGTCAGATGTTGGATGCTAAGAAAGTGTGATTGTTATAACAGTAGGGTCCTGAGTTGTCATTTGTTTTCTTTTTGTTTTTCCTTCCTGTGAGAGGGAGGACTGGGGTGATTCAAACGTTGGCAGATGTTGATCAGGTGGTGATGGGTGCGTTCTAGCTGTAATAAACACATTTATGGTTTCGTTAATGAAATTGAGGGAAACCCCCTTTCTTTCAAAAAAAAAGAGAACTATTCTCCTCTCGAGACACCATGGAAGCAGAGATAGGGGCATGCATGGAAGGTCTATCTATTGTAATACAGTGATCAGAACTCCCAGTTCTCATTGAGATGGACTCCCTCTCGGCGGTGAACATATTGAATGCAAGGGAGACGGATCGTTCTGTCTATGGGTCCCTGGTGGAAGAACTAAAACATCTAAAGTCACTTTATATGACTCGTATTACTCATATTAACCGGTGCCAAAATTTAGTTAGTGATTTCTTAGGTAAGTTTGCTTGTTCTGAGAGCAGAATTGTAGTCTGGCTAGCATCGGGCCTTCCAGAAGTGATCGATTTATGTAAGAAAGACTGTAAGGTTGATGACTGAGTAATACAAGTTTTACCCCCCAAAAAAAATGAACGGCTGTTAAACAGTGTTGTACAGGAATTTTACGGGAAAAATCATACATAGCAGTGCTCTTAATTAAAAGGGCACTTCGAGCGGCATTAGAGACATCATCACATGATGATACAGCCATAGAGAGCGAGCTTAATAGTCCTCACCCCTATCATTAGGAACAATGATGGATGTGACAGAATTATCAGTCTAAGGAGGCCACAACAGCCATACGGAGACACCATCAAGGTTCTGTACTAGATCAACGTATAATCATGGACATGGCAAGTATGCTACTCAGCTCTTATCTGTTAATGGTCCTGCCAATTCAGAAGTATTGCTAGTACTAGTGCTTACATCCGAGAGACCAATCCTGGTCCTTACAAATCACAAGCATATTTTTTGCGGGATCACAAATCACAAGCATTGCTAATTAATACCAATGTTTACATCTTTTTTAGGGCTAAATCAAGTTTTATTCATCAAAAAACACAGAAAGTGGGATAAAATTAAAGTTATAGGGTTGGCCAAATCAAACATAACGTCCTAGACCTAGCAAAAGAGCGAACTTGACTAGACTATGTGCTTCAACATTGATAGTACGACTTTCGAAAATAAAGATACAATCAAGTAAAGATGCTTGAAGATTGATCTCACTAATAATAGCTCCATAATTACCTTGACTACCTTTGTGGATGTCTTCTATCACCTGCTTTGCGTCAGAAGCGATGACAAACTTTTGAATATGGAGATCTTCTGCTAGTGCTAAGGCCTCCCTGCATGTACTAGCCTTTGTGCAAAAAAAAATGAACACCAAATGTCATCATAAATTTGTTTTTTTCACCAACGAAACATCATTGCTCCATTCCGCATGAAAATTGTCAAGCATGCTCACAGCTAACATCTAAAAAAACAGATTTTTCAAAACGCCCCTCCACGAACAAAGGTCAGATGTGTTCAGGCCTTTATCAACCGCTCTCTCTTTTCCTGAATGATGTACTGAGCCCCACGCCCTGGTCGTATCGTAACCAAGAAAAACAGCCATGTCATTGTCTCACGCAGCATCGCAACGGTTTCCAAGTGTGCGAGACCGGACGATACATCATACTCGTGTTGGTACCCAGGCAAGTGCGCAAAATGAAAAGAAAAAAAACAATGCTAGCTGACCTTGGGGCGCGCGCGACCGCAACTGGACGGACACCGCACGATCATCATTGCCCCGCCGTGGCAACAGCACGGGCAGAGAGAGAGGACGAGGTGCGTACGCTGCGTTGCCTAGTGCTGTGGTAAAAAAGGCGCGGCGCATCTTCTTTTCTGAGCGGGCGATGCACGGGACCGGGTGGTTTCCACGTGACAACTTTAATTTGCTCTCGTCTTTTGGTTTCGTCCATCACTAATGACGAAGCATCTCAGATAGCATCGGGGCCTATTGGATTTGTGGTGTTTTAGGGCATCTTCAACTAGTACTACATTCGTCCGCGAACAAGAGAAGATCAGTTCATGGATGTCGGAAGCGGTCATTCAATGCTGCCCGTAAACAATTGTTTAACTAACCGGATGGAGTTCATGCAAACACGGCGAATTTTTATATAAACCCGACGAGAATCATGAAAAAACGGTGAATTTTCATTACATTTTGAATATCTAGAACAAAAAAAAGGTCCGACCCTAAATCTATCCTACGGCGGTGGTCATCGTCCACTTCCTTTGTATTTCTCGTTGGTGACCACGTCCTCCATCATGTTGTCTTCATGAATGGCGGCGGGGTTGAAGACCCGTGAAGTGAAGGTGCGGTATCTGACGAGGAAGAGTAGAACATGGAAGACGGACCGCCCACTTGGGACACAATGCCATGACGCCTCCATGCCCTACTCATCCTCGGAGGAGTCCGCGACCTGTCCGTCGTTGGGCCGGAGGACGTGAGTGTCGGATCTGGAGTTCCGGCAAAACCCTTAAGGTTCGAACTCTGGGGTGCGCACGAAGTTCTTTCCCTCCTACCGATCCACGCCCTACCTCGCTAAGATCTCACGGACGAACTCGACGAACTCGCAACACAGAAAGACACAAGATTTATACTGGTTCGGGCCACCGTTGTGGTGTAATACCCTACTCCAGTGTGTGGTGGTGGATTGCCTCTTGGGCTGATGAAGAACAGTACAAGGGGAAGAACAGCCTCCTGAGGTTATGGTGTTCTTGTGCTCGGTGAGCTTGTGGGGGTGGGGACTCGATCAGTTCAACATGCCTCTACTGTGGTGGCTAGTTCTACTTATATAGGCCATGGTCCTCTCCCCAAATATTGAGCAAGAAGGGAGCCAACAACGGCGGGCAAATTTGAAAGGGGACAACTAGTACAAGCTATCCTGACAAAAGTGGTCTTCGCCTGCAAAAGGCTCGGGTGGTGACGCCGTCTTGGGCTCCACGGTGACCTCCGTCTTGCCGTCCTGCTGGTCTTGGTCTCCTTGCATCGATATGGAAACCTTTGCCTGATGCCTCGGTACTCCGCGCCTGCGCTTGCCCCCTTGGCACCAAAGAGGAAACAAGGACGCTGCGCGTGCCGGCGCTCGCCTGGTGTCGATCGTCATGGCTCACCTCACAGAGCCTCGTGAGGTTTGCCCCGCCTTGATATCTCCGCTCCTCGCGAGCCTGCCTGGAGAGGCCGCTCCTGAGGAGGTCTTGCGTCATCCCCCTCGCAAGGCTTGGCCCCTCGCGAGGGTCTTGTATGCCTTGTTGTTGAAGATGGGTCGTACGGGCCTGCTAGCAAAGCCACGCCGTGGGCCGCAGGCAGGCAAGTCTGGGGACCCCCGTTCCCAGAACACCGACAGTAGCCCCCGGGCCCAAGGTGCGCTCGGGCTTGGCTTCGAGGCGAAGCCAAAGGTCAAGCACGGAGCGCCGCGGGCCCCAAAAGCCTGCGGCCTTGGTTGACGCGTGGCGGTTGATTGGACGTGGGCGTCTCCGCTTCCCCACGCTACCTCGGCAACTGCTCGACTTGAGAAAAGGCTGGTGCAGACAGTGCTTGCCTTAATTGCTTCTTCCTCGCCTCGCTCCAGATCCCCTTTCTTGCACCTCGCCACCGATACCTCCAGATCTGTTCCAATCTTGCTCCGCATCTGCGACCCATGGCGCCGTGCAAGACCAAGCCCTCCTCGGCGCCAGCTTGGTACGAGCCAGCTCTGGAAGCACCCACCGTCACAGAAAATAGCCTTGCCTCTGCGCGCCTGCTAACGGCGGGGGAGAGCAACGAAGGGGGCAAGACGGAGCTCCGGCTTGCCTCCGACGTGCCGAAGCCCGAGGGAAGCACCTTCTTCCCCTTCTTCTCGAGCAGCATCGCCGTCGGGTTGGTTCCCCTTTCTCCGATTTCTTTTATGAGGTCCTTGACCACTACGGGTTGCAGGTGTTGCACCTCCACCCCAACTCTATCCTCCTCATGTCCATCTTCGCCTACTACTGTGAGGCGTACCTGGGTGTGATGCCGTCCGTGGCGCTTCTACGCCACTTCTTCTACCTTCGCGTCAGCGATGGACACATCTCCGGGTGCGCCAATTTCATCGCATCTGGCAAGGCCAACTCAATCTCGAGCACCGGGAAGAGGGCCGACAATATCCGAGCCAAATGGGTCATGATGGACGCCAGGCACGCCCATCCGCGTTTCGCCTTGCCAACGGAGGCGCCCCAGTTCAACAAAGGGTGGCCATGCGTGAAGCTCGCTGATGAGCGGGTGTCGTTTGTGTTGGGCCAGATGCAGACCGACCTGAAGCCAGGCAACGCGAAGGCGGCGAAGGTCACAGGGGCCATGCTCCTGAGGTAATTCCTGACGCTACGCGTTGCCCCGCTCCAGGCGCGAACGCGCCACTTGTGGAAGCTTGGGGATGGAGAAGACAAGATCCGCCTGAGGCCGGGGGCCTTGCCTGGCGACGAACTGGTTGCTGTCCTGCGCCTCCTGGTTGGGGATAATGTGACGCCCTCGATTAAATCGTACACTAATCATACACGCAAATGTGTACGATCAAGATCAAGGACTCACGGGAAGATATCACAACACAACTCTAGACACAAATTAAAATAATACAAGCTTTATATTACAAGCCAGGGGCCTCGAGGGCTCGATTACATAAGCTCGAAATCACAAGAGTCAGCGGAAGCAACAATATCTGAGTAAAGACATAAGTTGGACAAGTTTGCCTTAAGAAGGCTAGCACAAAAGCAACAACGATCGAAAAGGCAAGGCCTCCTGCCTGGGAGCCTCCTAACTACTCCTGGTCGTCGACGGTCTCCACGTAGTAGTATGCATCGGCGGTGTCATCTGGATCCCGGGCTCCGACATCTGGTTGCATCAACCGGAAAGGAGAAGAAAGGGGGAAAAGGGGAGCAAAGCAACCGTGAGTACTCATCCAAAGTACTCGCAAGCAAGGATCTACACTACATATGCATCGGTGTCAATAAAATGGGTAGTATATGTGGACTGAACTGCAGAATGCCAGAAGAGAAGGGGAAAGCCTAGCCTATCAAAGACTAGCATCTTCAAGCAGCTTCAAGCATCTTGCAGCATCAGGAGAGATAAGAGTAGCATAAGGTAAAGTCGTAGTAGTGTCAAAACCCTCGTCCAGAGATCCTTTCTCGACTCCCTACAAGAAAGCAATCCCAGAGCCATACTATCTAGTTATCATCACAAACCAATTCTCATCACAAGTATCTAGTTCTAGTTGTATCGATCGGGATACAACCCCAAGTGTCCGTTACCGTAGGACAGGCTATTGATAGAAGTTTTCTTCCCTGCAGGGGTGCACCAACTTACCCACCATGCTCGATTAACTCCGGCCGGACACACTTTCCTGAGTCATGCCCGGCCTCGGCCAAACAATACGCAGCAACCCGACCTAGGCTTAATAGAGAGGTCAGCACGCCGGACTAAACCTATGCCCCCAGTGGTCATGGGCCATCTCCCCGGGAACTCCTGCACGTTGCATATGCGGCCGATGAGCAGACCTAGCTACCTCCTTCAACAAGGCAGGTGCTTACGCAGTCCAACCCGGCCCACGCCGCTCAGTCGCTGACGTCTATTAAGCTTCGGCTGATGTATACGACGCAGAACGCCCATACTATGCCCACGTGATGGTTAGTGTTATCAGGCCAGAGGCCCCTTGGATCAAATTTCCAAATCGTAGTGGATTAGGAGCACGCGGTAACAAGCAGAGACTCACGAAAGATGTGACCCCGTTGCCCCATCTCCAGGACTTGCGACAAGGGCTAGGAATGCCCGGCCACGCCTCATAATTATCTCGCGTGCACCTTCCAGGTCAACCCGACTCCACATCACTCGCGGGTACCCCTCAGGGTCGACCCGCCTTTCCAAGAAACAACTGTAAAGTCCAAGTATCCGTGTGTCCAAACATCAAGGGGAAAACCCGAGGAATCACCCGCGGTGAATTCCACTCGATGTAATCATCAAGGTGAACGTAAGAGGAACCACCCCCGAGGTTCACACTTGAGGGGTAGCACGACAGCGTTGTATCAGAAGTGGTTAAGGCGGAATCACCCTCGATGACCACGACCGAATAGCTACACGACAGGGTTAGCATCAGAAGTGTTGTAGAGGTCTCACCCTCGACACTCGATAGTAACCCAGTAGTGTCGAGCAACTAAGGGGAAAGTGATGTGCGGTGTCGGGGCCTGGTCTTCGATCCCGTTGATCGGGTCTTCAATGATGAAGCAGGGGCAACAAGGACAAGGTGGGGGTCACTGATGGATCACTAACCAACCTATACTAAGCAGTTTAGGATAAGCAGGTAGGTAACAACAACTGGTTATAATAAACAGGCTATGCATCAGAATAGGAGCAAACAATAACAGTAGCAAAATCTAATGCAAGCATGAGAGAATGGAATGGGTGATATCGGGATAATCAAAGGGGGGGCTTGCCTGGTTGCTCTGACAAGTAGGGGTCGTCGTCGACGTAGTCGATCACAGGGGCGGCATCGATCTCGAGGTATACCAGAGAGAAGAGGGGGAAGAAATAGTAAATATAAGCACACAGATGCAACGCTAAGCATGACATGACGATAAGTAGACCTAGGGTCGACCTAACGTAGTACTACACATTGCAGACGGAGGGGATAAACATCCGAGGATGAATTCCCGACGTTAGGTGGATTCCGGACAAAGGAAAAGAGGGGGAAAGTTCCAACTTCAACATTCTAGGGGCATGTGACAGATGAACGGACCACGTATCCGGATTCGTTCGATTTTTCTGAGCAACTTTCATGTAGTAAACATTATCATCGGAGTTACGATTTAATTACTATGATTTTTGCAAGTTTAAAAACATATTCTAGAATTATTTATATTAACAGAAAAGGAATTATGACATCAGTAGAGTGTCAGCATGACATCAGCAGGTCAACACACACGCTGACTGGTCAAACTGACCAGTGGGTCCTACATGTCATAGACAGAGGGCTAACAGTGGGTTATTTTAGTTAAACGTGGTTAATTAGCAGCTGGGCCCCACATGTGAGTGACTATTTAGTTTAACTATTGATTTTAATTAGAAAAAAAAATTAGGTAAATTATTTATGCGGTGGGGCCCGCACGTCAGCGCCACTGGGCTGCCCAGTCAGCACGTTGACTGGGTCAACCCAGTCAACGGGGCCCTCAGGGCCTACGAGGCAGTGACCAGGGGAGTGGCCCCGGCCGGCCACATCGGCGCGCGCTACCGGAGTTGCTCCGGCGAGCCTCCAGCGGCAGCGCACGTCGGGAGAGGGGTCGGGTTTCGTGCACAGGGGGTTTCCGGGGGGCGTAGCTAGATGCGTTCGACGCGGCTCGACGTCGCACACAAGATGGAGGCGATGGCTCGGGCCGGGAACGACCGGAACAACGCTGGCGACGAGGAGAAGCGGCGTCGGAGTTCGGGCTCGAGCGGGTGCGTCGTTAGAGCGCGCAAGTGACCAAACTAACCAGCTAGGCAGGTGTTGCGCGATGCGGTGAAGCTAACGGGCATATGCCCATGACCAAATGGTCACCGGAGACTCGCCGGCGACGAGCTCCGCGGCGCTGCGTTCGGGCGCGCGTGGGGAAAGCAGCTAGGGGGCGCGCCAGAGTCAACAACGAGTGGGAGAAGGATGAGGGGCTCATCGAGCGGCACACGGAGGCCGGTGATAGGCTTAGTGGCAGCAGGGGGTTGCCGGAGAGGAGGAAGATGGCGGCGACCGTGGCGGATGGAGGTTGAAGACGGGACGATGGCGACGCTGATGGGGCTTCCCCGCCTCGTTCCGGTGAGGTAGTCGACGAAGGCGTCGACGGCGCGCCTCCTGGACCTGCTGGCGAGGCGCGGGGTGGGCGGTGGCCGCGGCTACGGCACAGCCATGGCGACGGCGGCGCTCGGTTGAGGAGGGGAGGGGATCTGGAGAGCGAGGGAGAGAGCGACGAGGGAGAGAGGGGGCAAGTGAGCGAGTTGGGAGGGAGCCCGAGGTGTTGGGGCTGCCCTTATCCCCTCGCCCGCGACGGGTTAGGTGGGAACAAGCCGGGGGGGGGGGGCTCGGTCGCGTGAACAGAGAGGAGAGGGATGACCGGGGAGGGGGAGCAGGCCAGCCTAGCTGGGTCAGCTGGCCGGGTGGGCCGAAGCCCAGGTGAGGCAGGGGGCTTTCTCTCTCTCTCTCTCCTCTGCTTTTCCTTTTCTTTTAGTTTTTATTTTTTTTATTTTCAGCAGCTTTTGCATTTTCTTTTTAGCCAATAATGACTTCGCAAAATTATGCCACTGGACAAAACAATTTCAAAGAATTAAAGTGCACTGCCACAAAAGGTTGGGAGGCTTTTGGAATAGTTGCCAATTTTATAAATTAAAAAGGGCATTTAATTTATTGCTTAGGTCACTGTTTTAAGTAGTTTAGGCCACTTAAACCCTTTGCAAAAATGTTGGTTCACCACCAATATTAGTTGTGGAACATTTGGCACATGATGAACATTTTGGTTTTCATGTTTGAGAAATTTTGAATTTCACTTAGCATTTGACTTTGCTTTCAAAGGGGAAGTGGAAAGAAACATGAGATAATAATGATCAGGCACATGTTTAGCAAAAAGGTTAACTTAACCCCAGGGGTTACTGTAGCATCATTACACCAGGGTGTTACAACTCTCCTCCTCTAAAAGAAATTCTTGTCCCGAGAATTAAGAGGTAGAAGGGAACAGATCGGGGTATTCGGCACGGAGGTTATCCTCGCGTTCCCAAGTGGCTTCATCTTTAGAATGATTTGACCATTGCACCTTGAGGAACCTGGTAACCTTCTGGCGTGTTCGATGTTCAGCTTCTTCAAGAATGCGGATAGGATGCTCTTTGTATGTGAGATCATCTTGAATTTCAATCAATTCCAGATCCACTTCACGTTCTGGGTCCTTGAAGCAACGACGAAGTTGCGACACATGGAAGACGTCATGGACGTGAGAGAACTAAGGTGGCAACTCCAGTTGATAGGCCACTAGTCCACGACGGGCCAGAATGCGGAAAGGACCAATGTAACGTGGAGCTAGCTTGCCCTTGACTCCGAACCGATGAGTGCCTCTCAAAGGAGTGACACGCAAATAAGCTTGTTCACCAGGTTGATAAGTTGAACCCCAGTGTTTACGATCATAATTGCTCTTCTGGCGGGACTGGGCCGCCTTGAGATTATCCCGGACAATGCGAACCTGCTCTTCAGCTTGTTGAATAATGTCTGGACCAATGAGCGACCGTTCCCCAGTTTCTGACCAATTCAGAGGGGTTCGGCACTTACGTCCATAGAGCACTTCAAAGGGTGCCATCTTCAAGCTGGCTTGATAGCTGTTGTTATAAGAGAACTCTGCATAAGGAAGAGATTCTTCCCACTTCTTGTCGAAAGAAATAACACAAGCCCGAAGCATGTCTTCAAGAATTTGATTGACTCGCTCGACTTGGCCTTGGAATTGGGGATGATAAGCAGTGCTCCAGGTTATATGAGTTCCCATTGCCTCTTGGAAACTATCCCAGAACTTAGAAGTGAAAATATTGCCGCGGTCTGAACTGGTCTCCTTCGTAATGCCGTGCAGTGACACAATTTGGGAGATATACAAGTTTGCTAATTGACTAGCAGTGATAGTCTCCTTGACTGGCAAAAAGTGAGCAACCTTCGAGAATTGGTCGATGACGATAAAGATAGCATCGTTACCTTTCTGAGACTTGGGAAGGCCAGTGACGAAGTCCATTTGGATCTTATCCCACTTCCATTCGTGAATCGGAAGCGGTTGTAGAAGTCCAGCCGGTTTACGATGTTCTGCTTTGACGCGACGACAAATGTCACATTCTTCAATATATCGAGCAATGTCTTGCTTCATATTAGACCACCAGTACTTCTGACGGATGTCTAGATACATCTTGGTACTTCCCGGGTGAATAGAGAGAGGGGTGTCATGCGCTTCTTTCATCACCTTCTCTGTCATAAGCTCGAACCGGGGTACTACAATGTGATCTCTGAAGTACAAGGTTCCATCTTCACCAAGTGAGAAATCTCTGGATTTCTCTAAGGCAAGATCCTTTTTCATCAAATCAACGTGAGTATCTTTGGCTTGAGCAGACTTAATTGCTTTCAGCAGAGTTGGTTCCAGGACAAGGTTATTCAGAGAACCCTGTGGAACTAGTTGGAGGTTCAGCTTGCATAGATCTTCATAAAGGCGGGGTTGAGCTTTGAAAACCATGTGATTGTTGCAATAAGACTTACGGCTCAGGGCATCAGCCATTACATTAGCCTTGCCAGGGGTTTAGGATATACCGCAGTTGTAGTCAGCAATAACTTCCATCCATCGCTGCTGACGGAGGTTCAGATCTGGCTGAGTAAACAGGTACTTAACTCTGATGATCGGTGAAGATCTCGCAACGATTACTGAGAAGGTATTGCCGCCATAGCTTCAGCGCAAAGATAACCGCAGCAAGCTCAAGGTCATGAACTGGGTAGTTCTCTTCGTGAGGACGTACTTGACGGGAGGCATAAGCAATCACCCTGCGCTCTTGCATTAGGACACAGCCTAATCCTTGACGTGAAGCATCGCAATAGATGAAAAAGTCCTTGCGAGAATCAGGTGGAGCAAGCACTGGGGCAGACGTCAGCTTGTCCTTGAGTGCCTGGAAACTTTCCTGACATTTTTCAGTCCAATCAAACTTAACGCCTTTGTGTAGCAGATTGGTCAGTGGCTTGGCGATCTTGGAGAAGTTCTCGACAAAACGGCGACAATAGTTGGCTAGTTCGAGAAAGCTTCTGACTTGCTTGACAGTCTTCGGAGGGCCCCAGTCAAGAATAGCCTGAATTCGCTCTGGGTTGACGGCAATACCATCCTTGGAGATGACATGCCTAAGGTAGGTGACTTCGGGTAACCATAATTCGCACTTGGAATACTTGGCATAAAGTTGATGCTCTCGAAACTTCTCTAGAACAAGTCGAAGATGTTCAGCATGTTCTTCTTTTTTCTTCGAATATATCAGGATATCATCCAGATAGACTACGACGAACTTGTCGAGGTAATCCATGAATATATAGTTCATCAAACGAGAGAATGTAGCTGGAGCATTGGTCAAGCCAAAAGACATGACGGTGTACTCGTAAGAACCATAACGAGTGACGAATGCGGTCTTTGGAATATCCTCTTCACGAACACGGATCTGGTGGTAACCCAACCTCAAGTTGAGTTTAGAGAATATCGATGAACCAGCCAGTTGATCATACAAATCATTGATCCGAGGAAGGGGATATTTGTTCTGAATTGTAGCTTGGTTGATAGGATGGTAGTCTTGGACCAAACGCGGTTCGTCTGGCCCTTCTTCTTGATGAAGAGAGAAGGTGCTCCCCAAGCAGAGGAACTTGGACGAATGAAACCCTTGCGAAGAGATTTGTCGATTTCCTCCTTAAGTTCAAGGAGTTCATGAGGTGGCATCTTGTAGGGTCGTTTGGCAATAGGATCGATGACTGGTTTCAAGTCGATGACGAACTCGAAAGCCCGGGCGGGGGTATTCTTGGAAGTTCTTTTGGAAATACATCTTGGAAGTCATGAACAACTGGAATCTTTTCAATTCCCTCAAGAGGTGCTGCGTTCAATGCATTCAAAGCATAAAGTCATGCTTCAGCATTTTGGACAAGCTGAGCATGGTAGGTTACTATCTCATCGGAAGGATGTAGGAGGTGAACGACCTTGGTGGCGCAAACGATAGAGGCAGTATGCGCTTTCAACCATTCCATTCCCAGAATGAGGTCAATATTGGAAGACTCCAGAATAATGGGAGAAACAAGGAATTCCAACCCTTCAATTTCAACAGGAATGTCGCGACCAATCATGGTAGTTTGACATCAGCCCGCAGGGGTGCGTACCACTATTGGAGTGTTCATGGGCTCGCATCGCATGTCGTGTGTGTATGCAAAATTTTCTGACATGAATGAATGTGATGCTCCTGAATCGAATAAAACAGAAGCCGGTACTAAATTAACGAGAAGAGTACCCATCACAGTGGCAGGCTGATCTTGAGCTTCATTCAGATCAACATGATTAGCCTGACCACGACCATAAGGTCTGGCATTGTTGTTATGGGGCTGATTGTTACGTCCAGTTGAAGGCAGAGCCAGCTGTTTCTGATTCTGAGGGCATTTCCTGGAACAGTGACCTGGAAGGCCACACTTGAAGCATAGAACATCATTGGGGTTGGGAACAGAAGCTTGGGGTGGTACATCCCGAAGGGGCTGCCACTGCGGTGGAGGGGGAAGACGAGGTGCAGCATAGGACTGTCTTGGTGCAGGTGCAGTTGGATGGTACATGTTGTGGGGGATCCATATCCGACGCTTCTGCGCTGATGGGCCCGAAGATGAGCCAGTGTCACGGCTGCGCCTGAGGGATCTCTGGTGTTCCTGAAGACCAGTCTCAACCTGAATAGCCTTGTTAACCAAGGTGGCGAAGTCGGCAAAGTCATGAACGAGCAATGCTAGCTTGATATCAGGGTGAAGACCATCACGAAACTTCTCTTGCTTACGAGCATCAGTTGCAATGTCTTCTTCAGCATAACGTGACAAGTCCAAGAATTCCCGTTGATAAGCATCTACAGACTTGTTAACTTGGGTGAGGTTGCGGAACTCGCGCTTCTTCTTGTCCATGATTCCTTGAGGAATGAAGCAGGCACGAAAAGCAGCTTGGAAATCCAGCCAAGTGATGACCGTTCCAGCAGGTAGGGTATGCCTGTGGCTGTCCCACCATTGAGCAGCAGGACCCTTCAGAAAGAAAGATGCAAAGGTGATGTAGCTAGCAGGGGCCACATTAGCAGACTCCATTTCATATGTGATGTCGCGGAGCCAGTCATCAGCATCAAGGGGCTGAGTTGAGCTGCGGTAAATAGTTGGGTTGAGGCGCATGAAGTCCTGCAGAGTTACTGGGGTTGGCTGTTGATTCATGTTGGGGCGAGGAAACTGAGCCATCATTCCTTCCATGAATTGATGATTCAGCTCAAACTGTTGCATCATTCCAAAGAAAGAATTCGGCGATGGTGGATCGTTGGCACCACGGCCACGACCACTGGTCTAACCATCCTGCTAACATGTAACAGGGGTAGTTCAGCATTGAGCATTTGCAAAGACAAGGATCATTCATGATGAA
Organism: Aegilops bicornis; assembly: GCA_021605145.1. Lineage (NCBI taxonomy): Eukaryota > Viridiplantae > Streptophyta > Magnoliopsida > Poales > Poaceae > Aegilops > Aegilops bicornis. The sequence continues at coordinate 480,565,511 of CM038672.1, read as the reverse complement.
ACATGCATAATGAAAGAGGTACGATGGATACCACTTCGTAGTCAACACGATAGTGTGTGTACCATTCAGAATACTATTCTAAGGAATATCTATGGCTTATCCAACTTTGGGGTGAATGTGGTCACGGGATCCTAATGTTAGAGTTAGTAAATTCGTTTAACCCGAATGGAAGAGAGATCAGAGTTCCAGAGCATAGACGACGAGTAAAAGATCCTAATACTACCCAATGGCGATGTGGGCCCGTAAGACACACATCCAATGTTAGTAAAAGTTTTTCAGTGACTAGACTCAACTTCGGCCAAGGAGTTGGAAATGGGGCTACCTACAGGTAGTCGGCTCTGATACCAACTTTTGTCGCCCCGACTCGACCATACACTAATCATACACGCAAATGTGTACGATCAAGATCAAGGACTCACGGGAAGATATCACAACACAACTCTAGACACAAATTAAAATAATACAAGCTTTATACTACAAGCCAGGGGCCTCGAGGGCTCGAATACATAAGCTCGAAAACACAAGAGTCAGCAGAAGCAACAATATCTGAGTACAAACATAAGTTAGACAAGTTTGCCTTAAGAAGGCTAGCACAAAAGCAACAACGATCGGAAAGGCAAGGCCTCCTGCCTCGGAGCCTCCTAACTACTCCTGGTCGTCGACGGTCTCCACGTAGTAGTATGCATCGGCGGTGGCATCTGGATACCGGGCTCCGACATTTGGTTGCATCAACCAGAAAGGAGAAGAAAGGGGGAAAAGGGGGAGCAAAGCAACCGTGAGTACTCATCCAAAGTACTCGCAAGCAAGGATCTACACTACATATGCATCGGTGTCAATAAAATGGGTAATATCTGTGGTTGAACTGCAGAATGCCAGAAGAGAAGGGGAAAGCCTAGCTTATCGAAGACTAGCATCTTCAAGCAGCTTCAAGCATATTGCAGCATCAGAAGAGATAAGATTATCATAAGGTAAAGTCGTAGTAGTGTCATCAACCTCGGCCAGAGATCCTTTCTCCCTACGAGAAAACAATCCCAGAGCCATACTATCTAGTTATCATCACAAACCAATTCTCATCACAAGTATCTAGTTCTAGTTGTATCGATCGGGATACAACTCCAAGTGTCCGTTACCGTAGGTTAGGCTATCGATAGATGTTTTCTTCCCTGCAGAGGTGCACCAACTTACCCACCACGCTCGATTAACTCCGGTCGGACACACTTTCCTGGGTCATGCCCGGCCTCGACCAAACAATACGCCGCAACCCGACCTAGGCTTAATAGAGAGATCAGCATGCCGGACTAAACCTATGCCCCCAGGGGTCATGGGCCATCTCCCCGGGAACTCTTGCACGTTGCGTACGCGGCCAATGAGCAGACCTAGCTACCTCCTTCAACAAGGCAGGTGCTTACGCAGTCCAACCCAGCATGCGCCGCTCAGTCGCCGACGTCTATTAAGCTTCGGCTGATGTATACGACACAGAACGTCCATACTATGCCCACGTGATGGTTAGTGCTATCAGGCTAGAGGCCCCTCAGATCAAATATCCAAGGGATTAGGAGCATGCGGTAACAAGCAGCGACTCATGAAAGATGTGACCCCGTTGCCCCGTCTCGAGGACTTGCGGCAAGGGCTAGGAATGCCCGGCCATGCCTCGTAATTATCTCGCGGGCACCTTCCAGGTCAACCTGACTCCACATCACTCATGGGTACCCTCGAAATTCCGCCTTTCCAAGAAACAGCTGTAAAGTCCAAGTATCCGTGTGTCCAAACATCAAGGGGAAAACCCGAGGAATCACCCCCGATGAATTCCACTCGATGTAATCATCAAGGTGAACGTAAGAGGAACCACCCCCGAGGTTCACACTTGAGGGGTAGCACGACAGAGTCGTATCAGAAGTGGTTAAGGCGGAATCACCCTCAATGACCACGACCGAATAGCTACATGATAGGGTTAACATCAGAAGTGATGTAGAGGACTCACCCTCGGCACTCGATAGTAACCCAGTAGTGTCGAGCAACTAAGGGGAAAGTAATGTGCGGTGTCGGGGCCTGGTCTTCGATCCCGTTGATCGGGTCTTCAATGATGAAGCAGGGGAAACAAGGTGGGGGTCACTGATGGATCACTAACCAACCTATACTAAGCAGTTTAGGATAAGCAGGTAGGTAACAACAACAGGTTACAATAAACAGGCTATGCATCAGAATAGGAGCAAACAATAACAGTAGCAAAATCTAATGCAAGCATGAGAGAATGGAATGGACGATATCAGGATGATCAAAGGGGGGCTTGCCTGGTTGCTCTGGCAAGTAGGGGTCATTGTCGACGTAGTCGATCACAGGGGCGGCATCGGTCTCGAGGTCTACCGGAGAGAAGAGGGGGAAGAAACAGTAAATATAAGCACACAGATGCAACGCTAAGCATCACATGACGATGAGCAGAACTAGGGTCGACCTAACGTAGTACTACACGTTGCAGACGGAGGGGATAAACATCTGAGGATGAATTCCCGACATTAGGTGGATTCCGAACAAAGGAAAAGAGGGGGAAAGTTCCAAGTTCAGCATGCTAGGGGCATGTGACAGATGAACGGACCACGTATCCGATTCGTTGGATTTTTCTGAGCAACTTTCATGTAGAAAACATTATCATCGGAGTTACGGTTTAATTACTATGATTTTTGCAAGTTTAAAACATATTTCAGAATTACTTATATTAACAGAAAAGGAATTATGACGTCAGAGTGTCAAGATGACATCAAGAGTCAATGCACTACCGACCGGTAAAACTGACCAGTGGGTCCTACATGTCATAGACAGAGGGCTAACAGTGGGTTATTTTAATTAAACGTGGTTAATTAGCAGTTGGGCCCCACATGTCAGTGACTATTTAGTTCAACTATTGATTTTAATTAGAAAAACATTTTAGGTAAATTAATTATGCGGTGGGGCCCGCACGTCAGCGCCACTGGGCTGCCCAGTTAGCATGTTGACTGGGTCAACCCAGTCAACGGGGCCCTCAGGGCCTACGAGGCAGTGACCAGGGGAGTGGCGCCGGCCGGCCACGTCGGCGCTGGCTAACGGAGTTGCTCCGCCGAGCCTCCCACGGCGGCGCACGTCGGGAGAGGGGTCGAGTTTCGTGCACAGGGGGTTTCGGGGTGCGTAGCTAGATGCATTCGACGCGGCTCGACATCGCACGCAAGATGGAGGCGATGGCTGGGGCCGGGAACGACCGAAACGACGCCGGCGATGAGTAAAAGCGGCGCCGGAGTTCGGGCTCGAGCGGGTGCGGCGTTAGAGCGCGCGAGCGACCAAACTAACCAGCTAGGCGGGTGCTGCGCGATGTGGTGAAGCTAACGGGCATACGCCTGTGACCAACTGGTCACCGGAGACTCGCCGGCGACGAGCTTCGCGGCGCTGCGTTCGGGCGCGCGTGGGGAAAGCAGCTAGGGGCCAGAGTCAACAAGGAGAGGCAAAAGGATGAGGGGTTCACCGAGCGGCACATGGAGGCCGGTGATAGGCTTAGTAGCAGCAGGGGGGTCGCCGGAGAGGAGGAAGATTGCGGCGACCGTGGCGGATGGAGGTTGAAGACGGGATGATGGCGATGCTGATGGGGCTTCCCCTCCTCGTTCCGGTGAGGTAGTCGACGAAGGCGTCGACGGCGCGCCTCCTAGACCTGCTGGCGAGGCGCGGGGTGGGCGGTGGCCATGGCTACGGCATAGCCATGCGATGGCGGCGCTCGGTTGAGGAGGGGAGGGGATCTGGAGAGCAAGGGAGGGAGCGACGAGGGAGAGAGGGGGCAAGTGGGCGAGTGGGGAGGGAGCCCGAGGCATCGGGGCTGCCCTTATCCCGTCGCCAGCGACGTCGCAACGCGGGGCGCCGCGCCGGGTCCGGTGGGAATGAGCTGGGGGGGGAGGGCTTGGTCGCATGAACAGAGAGGAGAGGGATGACCGGGGAAGGGGAGCGGGCCGGCCTAGCTGGGTCGGCTGGCCGGGTGGGCCGAAGCCCAGGTGAGGCAGGGGGCTTTCTCTCTCTCTCTCCTCTGCTTTTCCTTTTCTTTTAGTTTTTCTTTTATTTTCAGCAGCTTTTGCATTTTCTTTTTAGCCAATAATGACTTTGCAAAATTATGCCACTAGCCAAAAAATTTCAAAGAATTAAAGTGCACTGCCACAAAAAGGTTGGGAGGCTTTTGGAATAGTTGCCAATTTTATAAATTAAAAAGGGCATTTAATTTATTGCTTAGGTCACTGTTTTAAGTAGTTTAGGCCACTTAAACCCTTTGTAAAAAATGTTGGTTCACCACCAATATTAGTTGTGGAATATTTGGCACATGATGAACATTTTTGTTTTCATGTTTGTGAAATTTTGAATTTCACTTAGCATTTGACTTTGCATTCAAAGCGGAAGTTGAAAGAAACATGAGATAATAATGATCAGGCACATGTTTAGCAAAAAGATTAACTTAACCCCAGGGGTTACTGTAGCATCATTACACCGGACGAGTTCGGACTCTTTCTGTTGCTCTCCTTAGGAGCCGAATGCTGAGGGCTTCGGGAGGCCGAGGGATTACCCTCTGGCCTTGGCGGATCAGGAGAAGCCCTTCGCGATGACACTTCAGCGTCGCCCGCCTCGTGAGGCGGGGTGGCATGGGGAGGTGTTTCGCTCTCCATCATCTCTGGAAGAAGATCCCCCGAAGACGAACTCTGTCGAGAAGGGCTACGATCCGAACTACAAGATATATGTCTCGGTTATTGTCCTCAGAGATAAAGCAGGATATTTTTACTATTAAGCACTTTTTCGTTTACTTACAGCTCGGTGGGAGGCTGATCCCCTTGCAGGCACTGTGCGGCAAGGATGTCCCACGAGGCTGGACCCTCTGGCAAAGATTTCTTCCCCCGTTTGGAAACCATTGTTTCCGGGTCTTCAGAGGTGGTCCTCTTCCTCCCTTGGGGAGAGGGAATTTCTGATTTTTTTCTCCCCGGTTATCCTCCTTCGCGGAGGCGCTAACTCCCCCGGTTTGGATGAATAGTGAGTGAGGTCCTCTTTAGGCCTCTTTATTCCCCCTTTATCTTCCCCTGAGGGCGCTTGATAAGGCGCAAGTCCAGCATCCTGGCTAGTACAGGATCCGGTGAGACCTCAAGAAGGGGGGCCGGACACCTGATCATCTTCGCCTTTGTTACCCAGTCCTGGTCAAAGAGCTACTTTTTAGAATGATGTTGTGATAAATAAAAAGGTAACGTGTTCGGCTACGGGACTACTTACTTGGGTATCTGGACGATTGCAGCTCAGACCCGCATCCTCGGTGGTGTCCGGACACTTTATTTTTGGTCCAAAGAACAACTTGTACATCTCTTCGAGAGTCATGCTGAGGAAGTGTTGAATAGCTCACGGTCCTTCCGGGTTGAACTCCCACATGCGGAGGGATCGACGTTTGCAGGGCAGGGCTCGACGAACTAACATGACTTGCATTGCCGTGGCCAGGCTGACATCTCTCTCGAGGAGATCTCGGATGCGGCTCTACAATGTCGGCACGTCCTTTACCGGCCCCGGTCCAGCCCCTTATTGATCCATGACGTCAGTCGTGGCGGGGGGGGGGGGGGGGGGAGTGAAAGGCAGGGGTGGCCACCCACTTGGTACCCCGGGGAGCTGTGATATAAAACCACTCCCATTGCCATAAGCTGGACACCTCCTGGAAGGAACCCTCTGGCCATGGGGCATCTGCACTTTTGCTTATTACGGCACCTCCGCACTCCGCGTGTCGCCCCTCGATCATCTTCGGCTTCACATTGAAAGTCTTGAGCCACAGGCCGAAGTGGGGGGTAATGCGGAGGAAAGCCTCACATACAACGATGAACGACGAGATGTGAAGGACTGAATCCGGGGCCAGGTCATGGAAATCCAGCCCATAATAGTACATGAGCCCCCTGACAAAAGGATCTAGAGAGAGGCCTAGCCCTCGGAGGAAGTGAGAGATGAATACAACGCTCTCGCCGGGTTCGGGAGTGGGAATGACCTGCCCTTGAGCAGGCAGCTCAGGCGAGATCTCACGGTCGTAAACTCCGGCCTCTCTTAGCTTCTTGACGTCCTCCTCTATGACAGAGGAAGGCATCCACCGACCTTGAAGGTTGGATCCGGACATGGTTGAAGGTCCGAAGCGCCTGACCTAAGCCTCGGGTGTTGAACTCAAGGCGGGAGGGGAAGGATTTGATTGAGTTCGAGAGGAAAAAAGGACAAGCCTTGGTCTCTTTATAAAGAGGGTGAATACCAAGCGTCCTCCTCGTAACCGTTTTGGACTTGCCTACAATCAAGGAGTCATACCAACGGGCACGATTGGGTTACCCACATCCGTATTGATGAGAATCCCGTAATAAGGGGGACACGACCTCTGCTTCGACAAGACGTGCCAATAAAATCGCATCGCAAAATGTGCGATGGCAGGCTGGTTGAGAAGGGCGGTTCGTCATGGCCATACCACGGCAATACGTCACATTATGAAAAATGGTCGGCAGATTAGATGTGTGGAAATATTATTCTCTCTACGGTGGTATTTGGAATTTGTTTTGCAGAGCCGGACACTATCCTTGTGTTCAAAATCTTCTATGGAGTATTCGGAGGAGGAACCCGCCTTGCAATGCCGAAGACAAACTGCGTGTCGGACTCATTGTCATTGAAGCCTGGTTCAGGGGCTACTGAGGGAGTCCTGGATTAGGGGGTATCCGGATAGCCGGACTATATTCTTTGGCCGGACTATTGGACTATGAAGATACAAGATTGAAGACTTTGTCCCGTGTCCGGATGGGACTCTCCTTGGCGTGGGAGGCAAGCTTGGCAATACGGATATGTAGATCTCCTTCCTTGTAACCGATTCTGTGTAACCCTAGCTCCCTCCGGTGTCTATATAAACCGGAGGGTTTAGTTCGTAGGACAACAACAATCATACCATAGGCTAGCTTCCAGGGTTTAGCCTCTACGATCTCGTGGTAGATCAACTCTTGTAATACTCATATCATCAAGATCAATCAAGCAGGCAGTAGGGTATTACCTCCATCGAGAGGGCCCAAACCTGGGTAAACATCATGTCCCCTGCCTCCTGTTACCATCCGCCTTAGACACACAGTTCGGGACCCCCTACCTGAGATCCGCCGGTTTTGACACCGACATAGGCCCTTTGCAGAGGGAAGCAGAGTTTTTCATGTGCTTTTATGGTTGGAATGCATGAAATCTTAATGCAAAAGAACGTCACTTTATATTGCCACTTGTGATATGGACCTTTATTATGCAGTCCGTCGCTTTTATTGCTTCCGTATCACAAGATCGTATAAAGCTTATTTTCCCCACACTAATAAATCATGCATATTTAGAGAGCAATTTTTATTGCATGCAACATGACAACTTAATTGAAGGATCTTACTCAATCCATAGGTAGGTATGGTGGACTCTCATGGCAAAACCAGGTTTAAGGATATTTGGAAGCACAAGTAGTATCTCTACTTGGTGCAAAGAATTTGGCTAGCATGAGGGGGAAAGGCAAGCTCAACATGTTGGATGATCCATGACAATATACTTTATTTCGGATATAAGAAAACATAACCCATTACGTTGTATTCCTTGTCCAACATCAACTCTTTAGCATGTTATATTTTAATGAGTGCTCACAATCATAAAAGATGTCCAAGATAGTGTAATTATATGTGAAAACCTCTCTTTCTTTATTACTTCCTATTAATTGCAACGATGACCAAAACTATGTTTGTCAACTCTCAACAACTTCTATTCATCATTCTCTTTATATGTGAAGTCATTACTCTCCATAAGATCAATATGATCTCTTTATTTCTTTATATTCTTTATTTTATTCCCTCAAGATCATAGCAAGATAATCAAGCCCTTGACTAAACACTAATCTTTATTATATATATAGCTCATGGACTCGATTACGTAGAAGGATCATAAAGCAAAACTCAGAACTAAATCATACTAAAACTTTATTCTACTAGATCAAGATATTACTAAAAGTATCGAACTAAGAAAAACAGTGTGATGGTGATACGATACCGAGGCACCTCCCCCAAGCTTGGCAGTTGCCAAGGGGAGTGCCCATACCCGATACTCAGTTTTCCTTCCTCGGAGGTGATGATGATGGAGTTGTTGATGATGTAGGCTTGTCGTCCCTCTTCCAAGGCATAGGCTCACTATCATAGAAAGATGATCGAGTCTCTGGTATCCTCAAATCTGCAGCCAAACTCATCCTCTTGAATCTATATTCATACTCACAGTTTTGATTTTGCAGGTCATAGATCTGGGCTTGGAGGTGCTTGATTTTCTCGTGAAGCTTGAAGATGGCCTCCCCAATGTTCTTGGCATCCAGCTTGTGGTTGTTGGTGAACTCTGCGATCATCATGTGGTTGGTGTCGAGTCCGCATTCCACCATCCCTTGGCACTTGAAAACTTGCTGCTCCATTGCTTCGAGTCTTGTCTCCACGCTTCCGGTCCTCCTTGGTCCCTCAACATCGCGGATGTGCAGCACCCCCTCATGCATCTCAATGGTTTGAGGATGTTGCAGCACTTCCGCGAGGTAGGGGTTGATGACCTCCTCGAAGAACTTGTCCTTGGGAGCACTTGGAGACGTCATGGTGATCTAGATCTATCAGAAAAACAGCTCGAACCAAAAACAGAGGATATTTGCATGGTACGGTGGTCAAAACCTTTGGGAGATTATATAATGAATATTTAACGACCAAAAGAAGTATTGTGCAAGAAAACGGAGTCCGAGGGGCACACGAGGTGCCCACGAGGCAGGGGGCGCACCCAAGGGGTAGGGCGCGCCTGATACGTCTCCAACGTATCTATAATTTTTGATTGCTACATGCTATATTATCTACTGTTTTAGGCAATATTGGGCTTTATTATCCACTTTTATATTACTTTTGGGACTAACCTATTAACCGGAGGCCCAGCCTGCATTTGTTGTTTTATGCCTATTTCAAGAGTTTCAAGAGAAGGAATATCAAACGGAGTCAAAACGGAACGAAATCAACTGGAGAAGTTATTTTTGGAAGGAAAGCCACTGGATAGGCTTGGGCTCTACGTCAGAAGATACGGGAGCTGGCCACAAGGGTGGGGGCGCGCCCCCTGCCTCGTGGGGCCCCCATAGCTCCACTGACGTATCCCCTACACCCATATATACCTACATATCGTAAAACTTCCAGAACAGAAGATAGATCGGGAGTTCCGCCACCGTAAGCCTCTGTAGCCACCAAAAACCTCTCGGGAGCCCGTTCTGGCACCCTGCCGGAGGGGGAACCCATGATCGGTGGCCATCTTCATCATCCCGGCGCTCTCCATGATGAGGAGGGAGTAGTTCACCCTCGGGGCTGAGGGTATGTACCAGTAGCTATGTGTTTTGATCTCTCTCTCTCTCTCTCGTGTTCTCTCTCGTGTTCCCTCTATGGCACGATCTTGATGTATCGCGAGCTTTGCTATTATAGTTGGATCTTATGTTTCTTCTCCCCCTCTACTCTCTTGTAATGAATTGAGTTTTCCCCTTCAAGTAATCTTATCGGATTGAGTCTTTAAAGATTTGAGAACACTTGATGTATGTCTTGCCGTGCGTATTTGTGGTGACAATGGGATATCACGTGATTCACTTGATGTATGTTTTGGTGATCAACTTGCGGGTTCCGCCCATGAACCTATGCATAGGGGTTGGCACACGTTTTCATCGTGATTCTCCGGTAGAAACTTTGGGGCATTCTTTGAGGTTCTATGTGTTGGTTTGAATAGATGAATTGAGATTGTGTGATGCATATCGTATAATCATGCCCACGGATACTTGAGGTGACAATGGAGTATCTAGGTGACATTAGGGTTTTGGTTGATTTGTGTCTTAAGGTGTTATTCTAGTACGAACTCTTTTATAGATTGATCTGAAAGAATAGCTCTGAGGTGGTTTCGTACCCTACCATAATCTCTTCGTTTGTTCTCCACTATTAGTGACTTTGGAGTGACTCTTTGTTGCATGTTGAAGGATAGTTATATGATCCAGTTATGTTATTATTGTTGAGAGAACTTGCACTAGTGAAAGTATGAACCCTAGGCCTTGTTTCCTAGCATTGCAATACCGTTTGTGCTCACTTTTATCGCTTGTTACCTTGCTGTTTTTATATTTTCAGATTGCAAAAACCTATATCTACTATCCATATTGTACTTGTATCACCATCTCTTCGCCGAACTAGTGCACCTATACAATTTACCATTGTATTGGGTGTGTTGGGGACACAAGAGACTCTTTGTTATTTTGTTGCAGGGTTGCTTGAGAGAGACCATCTTCATCCTACGCCTCCCACGGATTGATAAACCTTAGGTCATCCACTTGAGGGAAGTTTGCTACTGTCCTACAAACCTCTGCACTTGGAGGCCCAACAACGTCTACAAGAAGAAGGTTGCGTAGTAGACATCAAGCTCTTTTCTGGCGCCGTTGCCGGGGAGGCTAGGTAAGTGAAGGTATATCTTTAGATCTTGCAATCGAATCTTTTTGTTTCTTGTTTTAGCACTAGTTTAGTTTATAAAAGAAAACTACAAAAAATGGAATTGAGTTTGTCTCATACGCTTCATCTTTTTAATATCTTTCGTGAGTATGATGGGAAGGAAAATTGTGCCAAATTGTTAGAAGAAGAATGCATTAAAATCTTTGGCACTAGATCTTTGTATGATGAGCATGATTGCAATGTTGTCAGTATAAACTCCTTGAATATCCATAGTACTAATGATGATTGCACTAGTTATGATGAAAATATCTCTTATGAGCATGTCAACTTTTGTGGAGTGCATGTTTGCATGAACACACCAAATAGAGAAGATATTTATTGCAAGAGGCATAAGCATTTAGAAACTAAATGGTTTCAAGAAAGGCTAGATGTGAGTGCTGAAAATTTGAATTTACTTTGCCATACTTGTGAACTTTGCAATGAACGTGGTCATTTACATCTCCAATGCAAATTGTTTCATGACCGAATTGTGTCCAAAAATTGTGATGATTTGATTTCCCTTGCACATTATAATGAACTTAGTTTGCTTTTGGGATATGAAGAGTTGAAACATTTACTTAAGGACCTTCCAGAATTTGCCCATAAGAAATTCCTTGATATTGATCTAGAGAAGATTTATTTGTATTGTGCGGTGAATTGCATTGAAAATCCTTATATTGCCAATTACATAAAGAAGAGAAAGCAAATAGAAGATGATGAGAATACTAATGAAAGGGAAGAGACTTCCCAATATCCCCCTATTATTTCTTATGATGAATCAGGTAACGAGGAGGAGCCTTCTACTGAACCAATCTCATTAATAAGGAGCTCCAAAAATAGGATTGAACCCACACATGATGTGATGAAGAAGAAGAAAAGAAAAAGGAAGAGAGGTAAAAAGGTATCTCTCCCAAATAAAGTTGCTCCTATTATTGATGTGCCTCATGAAAATGAAGATGATACACTTGATGATGATCTAGTTATGCCTATTGCTTGTTGTGATGATTATGATTGGGAAGATAATGATACCCCTTATGATTTTGAAAATCTTTTTGGCACTTGCTTGGAAGAATGTAATAATTGCTATACTATTGATGCTATCTATACTATTAATGATGAGAGCGATTATGCCTATGATATGAAAAGGCCCAAGCTTGGGGAAGCTATGTTTGATGAGGATGACATATTTGAGAATATATTTGCTGTAATTAATGCTTGTCCCAAGCTTGGGGATGCTATGCTTAATAATGATAATATTTTTAGCCTCCCAAGTCATGATATGCAAAGTTGTTATGATAATAGCATGCCTTCTACCTATGATGATTATATTGATGAAAGTGGGTTTGGAAGAGTGTCAACTTTAGGAAGTAGTGATCCCACAATATTGGAGGATGTTGAATCTTATAATATTTATTAAAGTGGATTTGGAGAGGTCATGACTTTATTTAGTGATCTATCCAGTATTTCGGAAGAGGTTTCAATCGATTATGATGAGAACAAAGTTGCTACTTATGATGATTATTGTGGTAAAACTTACGCTATAAAGGGAAGTGATGATTATATTTATAAAACTTGTCATGATTATGAGTACCCTTTCTCTGAACATTACTCTTTTAATGTGGAAACAATTTTTAGTGTTCAAGTCTCTTATGATACTCCCACTATTCCGAATGAGAAGAAGTTTGCTTATGTGGAGAGTAGTAAAATTTCTATGCAAGTAGATCATGAAAAGAACGCTTTAGGTGCTGGTTATATTGTTGAATTCATTCATGATGCTACTAAAAATTATTATGAGGGAGGAATATATGCTTGTAGGAATTGCAATAATATCAAGTTTCCTCTCTATGTGCTTAAAGTTTTGAAGTTATGCTTGTTTTGCCTTCCTATGCTAGTTGATTATTGTTCCCGTAAGTTGTTTGTTCACAAAATCCCTATGCATAGGAAGTGGGTTAGACTTAAATGTGCTAGTAATATTCTTCATGATTCTCCCTTTATGTTTCAATTCTTATCTTTTATGTGAGCATCATTGAAATCATCATGCCTAGCTAGGGGCGTTAAACGTTAGCGCTTGTTGGGAGGCAACCAATTTTATTTTAGTTCCTTGATTTTTGGTTCTGTTTAGTAATAAATAATCCATCTATTATCTTTTTAGATGTGTTTTAATGTTTTAGTTAGTGTTTGTGCCAAGTAGAACCTTTGGGAAGACTTGGGTGAAGTCTTTATGATCATGCTGTAAACAACAGAAACTTTAGTGCTCACGAGATTAGCTAGAACTTTTTACTGGAGAGTGATATTTAGTTGATTATTTTTTCAGATGATTACTAGAAAAATTCCTCAGGTCCATCAATTTATTTTAGAATTTTTGGAGTTCCAGAAGTTTGCGTTAGTTACAGATTACTACAGACTGTTCTGTTTTTGACAAATTCTGTTTTCATTGTGTTGTTTGCTTATTTTGATGAATCTATGGCTAGTAAAATAGTTTATAAACCATAGAGAATTTGGAATACAGTAGTTTTAACACCAATATGAATAAATAATGAGTTCATTACAGTACCTTGAAGTGGTGTTTTGTTTTCTTTCGCTAACGGAGCTCACGAGTTTTCTGTTAAGTTTTGTGTTGTGAAGTTTTCAAGTTTTGGGTAAAGATTCGATGGACTATGGAATAAGGAGTGGCAAGAGCCTAAGCTTGGGGATGACCAAGGCACCCCGAGGTAATATTCAAGGACAACCAAGAGCCTAAGCTTGGGGATGCCCCGGATGGCATCCCCTCCTTCGTCTTCGTTCATCGGTAACTTTACTTGGAGCTATATTTTTATTCACCACATGATATGTGTTCTGCTTGGAGCGTCATGTCATTTTATTTAGATTTTATTGCTGTTATTTATAATAATGTTTTGCATCTTTAGTTTCAATAAAAAATTCAAGGATAGCCTTTGCCATGCTTATTTTGCTACTATACATGTTGCTGTTTGAAAACAGAAAGTTTACCGTTGTTACAAAAATTCCCTAGAAAAGTCAGAGAGTGGTATAATGTTGAATATTTTTGCATATTGAGATATGATAAATTTATTACAGTGGGAATTTTAGTTCATAATTTTTGGAGTTAGGTAAGTATTGATACTCTTGCATTCTTTACAGACTGTACTGTTTTGGCAGATTGCTGTTATGTTTGCATTGTTTGCATATGTTTGCTTGTTTAATGATTCTATTTAAGGATAGGAGTATTAAATATGCAGAGGCATTTAGTATGCAATGTTGGATAATAATGTTAGTAATTTGTTACAGAAAAAATTATAAGGTTTTGCATTGGTTTATACTAACCTATCTCACAAGTTCTTGTTGAGTTTGTTGTGGATGAAGCTTTTGAGAAAGAGAGAAACCATGATATGAAGGAATTAAGGAGACACAAAAGTTCAAGCTTGGGGATGCCCAAGGCACCCCAAGATAATATTTCAAGAGGTCTCAAGCATCTAAGCTTGGGGATGCCCCGGTAGGCATCCCACCTTTCTTCTTCAACAACTATCGGTTAGTATCGGTTGAGCCTAAGTTTTTGCTTCTTCACATGAGTTGTGCTATCCTTGAAATGTCATTTTTTTTTTGCTTGCTGTTTGGATACAATACCAATATCTGAAATTATTAAAATAAAGAGTCTTCACATAGTTACATAATTATTCGACTACTCATTGATCTTCACTTATATCTTTCGGAGTAGTTTGTCGTTTGCTCTAGTGTCTCACTTATATCTTTTAGAGCACAATGGTGGTTTTATTTTGAAGAAATAGATGAACTCTCATGCTTCACTTAGATTATTTTGAGAGTCTTAAATAGCATGGTAATTTGCTTAAATAATCATAATATGCTAAGCATACAAGATTTGTAAGAATTCTTATGAGTGTGTTGAATACTAAAAAAAGTTTGATACTTGATAATTGTTTTGAGATATGGAGGTAGTGATATTAAAGTCATGATAGTTGGGTGATTATGAATTTGAAGAATTCTTGTGTTGAAGTTAGCAAGTCCCGTAGCATGCACATATGGTAAAAGTTGTGTAACAAATTTGAAACATGAAGTGTACCTGGCTTGTGCATCCTTATGAGTGGCGGTCGGGGACGAGCGATGGTCTTTTCCTACCAATCTACCCCCCTAGGAGCATGTGCGTAGTACTTGATTTTGATGACTTCTAAATTTTTGCAATAAGTATATGAGTTCTTTTGACTAATGTTGAGTCCATGGATTATCGCACTTTTACCTTTCCGCCTTTGCTAGCCTCTTGATGCCGTGCATTGCCCTTTCTCACCTTGAGAGTTGGTGCAAACTTCGCCGGTGAACCCCGTGATATGATACGCTCTATCACACATAAACCTCCTTATATCTTCCTCAAAAAAGCCACCATACCTACCTATTTACGGCATTTCCATAGCCATTCCGAGATATATTGCCATGCAACTTTCCACCGTTCCGTTCATCATCATCATGACATACTTTACTTTTGTCATATTGCCATTGCATGATCATGTAGTTGACATCGTATTTTTGTCAAAGCCACCATGCATTATTTTTCATACATGTCACTCTTGATTCATTGCACCATCCCGGTACACATCACGGAGGCATTCATATAGAATCATATCTTGTTCTAGTTTCGAGTTGTAATCCTTATGTTGTAATCAATAGCAGTGTGATGATCATCATTATTAGAGCACTGCCCAATCAAAAAAAGGAAGGCCAAAAATAAAAAAAAGAAAGGCCCAAAAAAAGAAAATAAATAAAAAGGGCAATGTTACTATCTCTTTTTCCACACTTGTGCTTCAAAGTAGCACCCTTTTCTTCATGCAGAGAGTCTCATATATTGTGCATCAAAGTAGCACCATGTTTTTCATATAGTGAGTCTCATAAGTTGTCCTTTTCATACTAGTGGGAATTTTTCATTATAGAACTTGGCTTGTATATTCCTACGATGGGCTTCCTCAAATGCCCTAGGTCTTCGTGAGAAAGCAAGTTGGATGCACACCCACTAGTTTTCTTTTGATGAGCACTCATTTATAGCTCTAGTGCATCCGTTGCATGGCAATCCCTACTCCTCATGTTGACATCAATTGATGGGCATCTCCATAGCCCGTTAATTATCCTCGCCAATGTGAGACTTTCTCCTTTTTTGTCTTCTCCACACAATCCCCATCATCATATTCTATTCCACCCATAGTGCTATATCCATGGCTCACGCTCATGTATTGCGTGAAGGTTGAAAAAGTTTGAGATTATTTAAGTATGAAACAATTGCTTGGCTTTTCATCGGGGGTATAGAAGTTGGGAACATCTTTGTGTGACAAAAATGAAGCATAGCCTAACTATATGATTTTGTAGGGATGAACTTTATTTTGCCATGCTATTTTGAGAAAACATGATTACTTTGATTAGTATACTTGAAGTATTACTATTTCTTTCATCAATATGAACTTTTGTCTTGAATCTTTCGGATCTGAATATTCATATCACAAGTAAGAAGAATTACATTGAAATTATGCCAACTAGCATTCCACATCAAAAACTATCTTTTTTTCATTTACCTACTCGAGGACGAGCAGGAATTAAGCTTGGGGATGCTTGATACGTCTCCAACGTATCTATAATTTTTGATTGCTCCATGCTATATTATCTACTATTTTAGGCAATATTGGGCTTTATTATCCACTTTTATATTACTTTTGGGACTAACCTATTAACCGGAGGCCCAGCCCAGATTTGCTCTTTTATGCCTATTTTAGTGTTTCGAAGAAAAGGAATATCAAACGGAGTCAAACGGAACGAAATCAACTCGAGAAGTTATTTTTGGAAGGAAAGCCACCGGATAGGCTTGGGCTCTACGTCAGAAGATACGGAAGCTAGCCACGAGGGTGGGGGGCGCGCCAACCCCCCTAGGGTGTGCCCCCTGCCTCGTGGGGCCCCCGTAGCTCCCCCGACGTATCCCCTGCACCCATATATACCTACGTATCGTAAAACTTCCAGAACAGAAGATAGATCGGGAGTTCCGCCACCGCAAGCCTCTGTAGCCACCAAAAACCTCTCGGGAGCCCGTTCCGGCACCCTGCCGGAGGGGGAACCCATCACCGGTGGCCATCTTCATCATCCCGGCGCTCTCCATGATGAGGAGGGAGTAGTTCACCCTCGGGGCTGAGGGTATGTACCAGTAGCTATGTGTTTTGATCTCTCTCTCTCTCGTGTTCTCTCTCGTGTTCCGTCTATGGCACGATCTTGATGTATCGCGAACTTTGCTATTATAGTTGGATCTTATTTTTCTTCTCCCCCTCTACTCTATTGTAATGAATTGAGTTTTCCCCTTGAAGTAATCTTATCGGATTGAGTCTTTAAATATTTGAGAACACTTGATGTATGTCTTGTTGTGCGTATCTGTGGTGACAATGGGATATCATGTGATACACTTGATGTATGTTCTGGTGATCAACTTGCGGGTTCCGCCCATGAACCTATGCATAGGGGTTGGCACACGTTTTCGTCGTGATTCTCCGGTAGAAACTTTGGGGCATTCTTTGTGGTTCTATGTGTTGGTTTGAATAGATGAATTGAGATTGTGTGATGCATATCGTATAATCATGCTCACGGATACTTGAGGTGACAATGGAGTATCTAGGTGACATTAGGGTTTTGGTTGATTTGTGTCTTAAGGTGTTATTCTAGTACAAACTCTTTTATAGATTGATCCGAAAGAATAGCTTTGAGGTGGTTTCGTACCCTACCATAATCTCTTCATTTGTTCTCCACTATTAGTGACTTTGGAGTGACTCTTTGTTGCATGTTGAGGGATAGTTATATGATCCAGTTATGTTATTATTGTTGAGAGAACTTGCACTAGTGAAAGTATGAACCCTAGGCCTTGTTTCCTAGCATTGCAATACCGTTTGTTCTCACTTCTACCACTTGTTACCTTGCTGTTTTTATATTTTCAGATTACAAAAACCTATATCTACTATCCATATTGCGCTCGTATCACCATCTCTTCGCCGAACTAGTGCACCTATACAATTTACCATTGTATTGGGTGTGTTGTGGACACAAGCGACTCTTTGTTATTTGGTTGCAGGGTTGTTTGAGAGAGACCATCTTCATCCTATGCCTCCCACGGATTGATAAACCTTAGGTCATCCACTTGAGGGAAATTTGCTCATGTCCTACAAACCTCTACACTTGGAGGCCCAACAATGTCTACAAGAAGAAGGTTGTGTAGTAGACATCAGCGCCCTCCACCCTCGTGGTTGCCTCCTGTCCCTTTCGGACTACTTCTTATTTTCCTATTTTCTTAAATATTCCAAAATGGAGAAAAATTGCCATTACAACTGTTTTGGAGTCGGTTTACTAACCGTACCACATACCTATTCCTTTTTGGAGTCTGAAGTGTTCTGGAAAGTGTCCCTTATATATTCCTCCAGAGTTACGGTTTCAATAACATTGGTTTCAACATTTATGGGATTACCTGAGATATAATGTTTGATTCTTTGACCGTTCACTGATAACCCACAAGTATAGGGGATCGCAACAGTTTTCGAGGGTAGAGTATTCAACCCAAATTTATTGATTCGACACAAGGGGAGCCAAAGAATATTCTCAAGTATTCGCAGTTGAGTTGTCAATTCAACCACACCTGGATAACTTAATATCTGCAGCAAAGTATTTAGTAGCAAAGTAGTATGATAGTAAAGGTAACGGTAGCAAAAGTAATGTTTTTGGATTTTGTAGTGATTGTAACAGTAGCAACGGAAAAGTAAATAAGCGAAGAACAATATGTGAAAAGCTCGTAGGCATTGGATCGGTGATGGAGAATTATGCGGATCACGGTTCATCATGTAACAATCATAACATAGGGTGACACGTAACTAGCTCCAATTCATCAATGTAATGTAGGCATGTATTCGAATATAGTCATACGTGCTTATGGAAAAGAACTTGCATGACATCTTTTGTCCTACCCTCCCGTGGCAGCGGGTCCTAATGGAAACTAAGGGATATTAAGGCCTCCTTTTAATAGAGTACCGGACCAAAGCATTAACACATAGTGAATACATGAACTCCTCAAACTATGGTCATCACCGGAGTTGTCCCGATTATTGTCACTTCGGGTTGCGGATCATAACACATAGTAGGTGACTATAGACTTGCAAGATAGGATCAAGAACTCACATATATTCATGAAAACATAATAGGTTCAGATCTGAAATCATGGCACTTCGGGCCCTAGTGACAAGCATTAAGCATATCAAAGTCATAGCAACATCAATCTCAGAACATAGTGGATACTAGGGATCAAACCCTAACAAAACTAACTCGATTACATGATAAATCTCATCCAACCCATCACCATCCAGCAATCCTACGATGGAATTACTCACGCACAGCGGTGAGCATCATGAAATTGGTGATGGAGGATGGTTGATGATGATGACGGCGACGGATTCCCCTCTCCGGAGCCCCGAACGGACTCCAGATTAGCCCTCCTGAGAGGTTTTAGGGCTTGGCGGCGGCTCCGTATCGTAAAACATGATGAATCCTTCTCTCTGATTTGTTTTCTCCCCGAACACGAATATATGGAGTTGGAGTTGAGGTCGGTGGAGCAACAGGGGGCCCACGAGGCAGGGGCGCCAGGGCAAGCGCCCCACCCTCGTGGGATGATGGAGGCCCCTGACGTGGATTCTTCTTCCAGTATTTTTAATATTTTCCAAAAATAAGTTCCGTGGAGTTTCAGGTTATTTCGAGAACTTTTGTTTCTGCACATAAATAACACCATGGCAATTCTGCTGAAAACAGCGTCAGTCCAGGTTAGTTCCATTCAAATCATGCAAGTTAGAGTCCAAAACAAGGGCAAAAGTGTTTGGAAAAGTAGATACGACTGAGAAGTATCATTCACCACCTTTGGATTTGTGCCTTCGAAGTTGTTGATTTTTATGGCACCGGAACGATAGACCTCCTCGATAACATAAGGACCTTCCCATTTAGATAGAAGTTTTCCTGCAAAAAATCTTAAACGGGAGTTGAATAGCAACACATAATCACCTACATTAAACTCACGCTTTTGTATCCGTTTGTCATGCCATCTTTTAACCTTTTCTTTAAACAGTTTGGCATTCTCATAGGCCTGGGTTCTCCATTCATCAAGTGATCTTATATCAAATAACCTCTTCTCACCGGCAAGTTTGAAATCATAATTGATCTCTTTAATGGCCCAATATGCCTTATGTTCTAGTTCGAGAGGTAAGTGACATGCTTTTCCATAAACCATTTTATACGGAGACATACCCGTAGGATTTTTATATGCAGTTCTATATGCCCACAATGCATCATCAAGTTTCTTGGACCAATTCTTTCTAGATCTATTAACGGTCTTTTGCAAAATTAATTTGAGCTCTCTATTACTCAATTCTACTTGACCACTAGACTGATATGGAGATGCAATTATATGATTAACATCATACTTAGCAAGCATTTTACGAAAGGCACCATGAATAAAATGTGAACCACCATCAGTCATTAAATATCTAGGGACTCCAAACCTCAGAAAAATAACTTCCTTAAGCATCTTAATAGAGGTGTTATGATCAGCACTACTAGTTGGAATAGCTTCTACCCACTTAGTAACGTAATCAACAACAACTAAAATATGTGTATACCCGTTAGAGGAAGGAAACGGTCCCATATAATCAAAGCCCCAAACATCAAATGGTTCAATAACAAGTGAATAGTTCATAGGAATTTCTTGACGTCTACTAATATTACAAATTCTTTGACATTCATCACAAGACAAGACAAACTTACGGGCATCTTTGAAGAGACTAGGCCAATAAAAACCGGATTGCAATACCTTATGTGCATTTCTATCTCCAGCGTGGTGTCCTCCATAAGCATCGGAGTGACACTTGTGTAGGATCTGTTCATGTTCATGCTCAGGTACACAACGTCTAATAACACCATCTACTCCTTCTTTATAAAGGTGTGGTTCATCCCAGAAGTAATGTCTTAAATCATAGAAAAACTTTTTCTTTTGCTGGTATGTGAAACTAGGTGGTATAAATTTAGCAACAATATAATTAGCATAATCAACATACCATGGAGCAGTACGATAAGCATTTATGACAGCTAATTGTTCATCAGGAAAGCTATTATCAATAGGTAGTGGGTCATCAAGAACATTCTCTAACCTAGACAAGTTGCCTGCAACGGGGTTCTCAGCTCCCTTTCTATCAATAGTATGCAAATCAAATTCTTGTAGCAAGAGAACCCATCTAATAAGTCTAGGTTTAGCATCTTTCTTTTCCATAAGGTATTTAATAGCAGCATGATCAGTGTGACAATTACTTTAGAATCAACAATATAAGGTCTGAACTTATCACAAGCAAATACAAGCGCTAAAAATTCTTTTTCAGTAGTAGCATAATTTCTCTGAGCACTTTGTCTAGAGTTTTACTAGCATATTGGATAACATTTAATTTCTTATCAACTCTTTGTCCTAGAACAGCACCTACGACATAATCACTAGCATCACACATAATTTCAAAGGGTAAATTCCAATCAGGTGGCTGAACAATAGGTGCAGAAATCAAGGCTTTCTTAAGTATTTCAAATGCTTCTACACAATCATCATCAAAGACAAAAGGAACATCTTTTTGTAGGAGATTAGTCAGAGGCCTAGAAATTTTAGAGAAGTCCTTAATGAACCTCCTATAAAAACCAGCATGACCAAGGAAACTTCTTATACCTTTAATGTCCTTGGGTAATCTTTCTAGCATTTGATCTATAAAAGGTAAAGGGTAATGTTCCTTTTTAGTAGCTTTATTTAGTTTGCGGAAATCAATTACCATTCTATAACCTGTAACAATTCTTTGTGGGATTAATTCATCTTTATCATTAGGAACAATAGTAATACCTCCCTTCTTAGGGACACAGTGGACATGACTTACCCACTGACTATCAGCAACGGGATAAATTATACCTGCCTCCAGAAGCTTTAGTATTTTTTTTTCTTACCACTTCTTTCATCTTAGGATTTAACCATCGTGGTGATCAACAACCGGTTTAGCGTCTTTCTCCAATTTTATTTTGTGTTGTCATAAAGTGGGATAATGCCCTTAAGGTCGTCTAGAGTATATCCAATAGCAGCACGGTGCTTCTTCAGAGTTTTCAATAATTTCTCTTCTTCTTGCTCTGAAAGGTTAGCACTAATAATAACAGAATATATCTTCTTTTCATCAAGATAAGCATATTTAAGAGTATCAGGTAATGGTTTAAGCTCAAACACGGGATCACCCTTGGGTGGAGGAGGATCCCCTAGGATTTCAACAGGCAAGTTGTGTTTCAAAATAGGTCCCTGTTTAAAGAATACTTCATCTATTTCCCTTCTTTCATTCATAAACATATCATTTCATGGTCGAGCAACTATTGTTCTAAAGGATCATTAGGAGGCACATCAATAGAAGCAAGACCAATAATTTCATCTCTACTAGGCAATTCTTTATCATGGGGTTATCTATGAAATTTAGCAAAATTAAACTCATGAGACATATCCCCCAAACAATAGTAACAACATCCTTTTTGCAGTCTATCCACTACAAAAAAAATACACTTCCGTGATGATACGTGTTTGTCACAGTAGGTCGCGTTTTTTGTCATGCATGTACATCCATGACAAATTTATGACAGAATCAAGATAGTCATACCTGTGCTGTCGTAGAAGTGTTCCATGACATTAGCAAAATTATCATCACGGAAGTGTCCACTTCCATGACGATAAATCACGCGTCATAGAAGTGCTTTCGTCAAGGGTGACCAACATGTGGCATCCACCGTAACAGAACACCATTAAGATATTGGGTCGGATTTTGGATCCAATAACCTGTTAACAGCCCCGACCAATGGGAAATTTCCACGTGCAAAATCATCATTGGCTAGAGGAAACACGTGTCGGCTCATCATTGGGACAGATGTCATCCACTCATTGGACAGAAGGCGCCTATGATACGTCGACACGTGGCACGGCCCATCAAGTTTAAATGGGCCGGCCCAACTAAAGGCCCACAAGATTTTGCGGACCATAATGGGCCGGCCCAGTTAAAGGCCCACGAGATTTTACGGACTATAATGGGCTGGCCCAGCTAAAGGCCCACAAGATTTCGCGGGCCATATTGGGCCGCCAAGAAGGCCCACAAGATTTTGTGTGCCATCTTGGGCCGCCTGTAAAGGCCCACAAAATTCTTATGGATCATAATGGGCGGCCCGACTAAAGGCCCACGAGATTTCGCCGACATTAATGGGCGGCCCAAATGTAGGCCTGCAAGATTTTGAGGACCCTAGTAGGCCAGCCCATTAACTGGCTGCCATGTTTTGGGCCAAATGACGGCCCATATTTGATCCGGTCCATTAATGGCCTGCCATGTTCCGGGCCTAATAATGGCCCATATAAGATCCGGCCCGTTAAAAGCCTCCCACTTTCGGGCCAAATCACGGCCCAGATCGGTCCGCCCTTTAAGAGTCTTTGGGCTCAATTATGGCCCATATCGATTCGCCCGCTGACCGGATGCTATGCTTTTGGGCCCACTTGCTAAAGGCCCATTTAGTAACTTCGGCACGATATTAGTTTCGGCTGTTAAGGGCCCATTTAACATTTCGCCCTATATTAATTTCGCCTGTTAAAAGCCCGTCATATAGTTGGGCCTAACTACGGCCGGTTTGCATCCGACTGCTTTCGCCGATATCTGATTGGGCCAAACAAGGACCGAGAAAACTTTGGCCTGTTAAAAGCCCGTGAATTGATTCGCACAATCATGGGTCGGGGTCCATTTCGGGCTGCTGCCGGCCCGTGAGCTATTCGGCACGTTTTAGGTCCAGCCTACTTCTCAACCTCCTAAAAGCCCATTGAGTTTTCTTACGAAAAGAGGGCTAGGGGTTACTCGGCCTATTAAAGGCCACAATCTACTATTGGGCCAGTTTGACGGGGCCCATGATGCGGATCATACATCGTGATTGCATGACGGCCCGATTATGTACCGTAATTTTACGGTTTAGCCGGTTTACTGCGAAGACAGGATATATACGATAAAATAACCGCAGCATCGTGAATAAGAAAAACCTAGACTATACAATAAATAAATTACGGCATATTACATCCTTTGGGCATCAAAGTTCGCCACTATGATAATAAAGCACAAGCCATGATAGATTACATACACTTTGGGCATCAAAGATCGCCACCGGTGCAAATAAACACGCCGACAAAATAATATACAAAGCCGACAAAGACTTCAATAGAGTTCAAGAAAGGTTAGCCCTGCTGGGAGCCGCAGCTGCAAGCAGTGAAAGCAAGATGATGAGGCTGCGCTTGTTCAACACTTACATCTTCCTCACTCTGAAAGATAAACAAGCGTGACGGATGTGGGTTTTGCACATAAAAGTATCGATCTTGACAATTCATCACATTTTCTTGATTTAATAAAGTGACACAGTTTAAAATTGCATTAACACAATATGGTATTGTTCAGGTCAAGACATGGCAGGAAATGACATTGTGAAGGAGTTGGCAGCTTCACAACACCACTGGATTACAGATCAAGAACTCATAAGTATCAATGGTTAGTGTGCTGTCAATTTATCCCATTTCAGATTGGCAAATAAAGAGACGGTTTAAATAATACTCCCTCCGTCCGGAATTACTTGTCATCAAAATGGATGTGTCTAGAACTAAAATACATCTAGATACATCCATTTCAATGACAAGTATTTTCGAACGGAGGGAGTAGTAGATTTTTTTTGCGGGTGATATGACATTGTTCATAGTTAAGACATTGCAGAATATGACATTGTCCTGTAGTGGGTAGGTTCACCAACCACTGGATTAAGAACGGAAGCATACATGCAGTGCAAAAGAAGATCACTTGCTATGTATAGTTTAATTTACATGGTATGAAGAAGGAACTTGGTTGTACAACTGAAAACTTAAATTGAGAAGGACAAACTTTTGTTTATGAACTACATAATAAACTTTAAACATGCAATTTGATGCAAACACCAAAAATAAACAGTTGTTGCAGTCATGCCTAACCAAATATACACAACAAAGTTTGAAGGCTTGAGAAGGACAAACTTACATTACTGGTGAAGACAGGCTCTATAAAGCTCTTGTCCATCTTGATGGGGGGCAATTCAAGAAGTTTAGCACGAATGTTCTTCATAAGCATTCCCTTTATTCTACATTTTGTTAAGAGTAAATATAGATGTGATAATATATGAAAAAATGGAGAATATTTAAGATAAGATGAAGAGTGATGCTACATAACCAAGTAGCTATAAATGTATGTGCAGCGATACAGGCAAAAGGCACAACCAAGAGCAATGCACAGCTAAACTTCTTCAGTACCAACCTTATGGTAAGAGTAAATATAGATCTGATGTGTAGAAAATGGAGGGCAAAGGAAAATAAGCTGCAGAGTGATGGTACATGAACAACTACCTGTCAATATAAGTACACTGATAAAGGACAGCATGTACTTACAAGAACAATGCAGAGCTAAAAAATTCATTGGCATTGGATATATTCTACACTAATGTAACCATTCATACAGATCAGATAATTTGGAGCGAACAATTGATAAGAAGCTATCATGCATACTGCTGTCACATAATGAACCAGGTATCTATGCAAGTATAGTGATACAGGACAACAGGTACTAACAAGAGCAAAGCAGCGGGCAACATATTTGTAATATCATGTCGTTCTTTTCAAACCGGAATTCTTCTTCGAGCAGATTTCCTGCAAAAAAGATCCGTAAGGCACATGCGCAAAAGTAGAAGTTCAAATTGTCATGTGATTTCATAGGCGATTACCTTATCACGGGAACGAGGCCAGTTCATAACAAGGTTTTTCCATTCAATGTCTTCTAAATTTAGCACAGGAGACTTCACCGGAAATTCGTTTATAGACTTGCCATCAAAGTGTGATTTCCTCAGGTAACACCGATACTGCTGCAATGCTTCCTTGAAAAGCACAAGCAAGCTTTTCTCGTCATGACTATCCAGATTGACCCTCACCTAGTTACAACAATGTAATGTAAATCATTGATGTGTTCGATCAGCAGAAAACAGGAAAAATAATAACCATGAATAATAGCACTTACACATAAGTTGGACAGGAAGATGTGAAAATGGTGTTTGTCTTCACTATAATCTTCCCATGATGGGAATATATGCGCGTAGTCCCTAAAAACATTGAAAGCATTGTCTTTTATACTGGGAATAAATGGAATGGGGTTCCAATCTACAGGAATTGTCCGTCTCTGCAGTTGGGATAGGTCTTCGGCCGGTGGACTTGCTATACTTTTTGCTGGAGTGGGATTTTTTACGTAATGGCTGGTGCTATGGCAAATGAAATATGTATACCTTTTCTTTGGAGTGCAGGTCCTGTGGTGGGGCTAGTGGTGTGGCCAGTGAAGTATGGGTACAGTCTGCTGGAGTCGGTCTTATGTTTTGTGTCACCGGGTTGTACAACCAATATAAGTGGGCGATGTCTGATTTCTCGGCACCACCACGTTTTCAAGGACTTTGTTGGTGCTCCTTCAGGTTCGGCAATCACCCTCTTCCTTTTTGATGTCTGATGCACAAGAACAACATTTGAGTGGAAAAACATGGTATGACAACAGATGGAATATGTATTGATAATGGATGGGCCTGGCATCTCGAGTTGTATGATGAGTAAACTAAGCAGATGGTGGTGCAACAAAGTAGAAGAAATGCAAGACAACATATGCAAGATACGCACAATCAATAAACCTTGCCAAATTAGAACAGGCACCTTGATGGGTGAACAGGACATGCCATCTACCTTTGACTCCTCGAGGTTAGAATAGTCATTAGGATGATATTCTGAACAAGAATCAACAGGTGGGGAGCGTACGGGTTTCATTGCTTCCAGAATGGCACTCAATGCCTTGGTGCCAATTTTGTAAGTCATTGCAGTGTTCCACAATATTCTTCCGATGCGCGGATTCGATATTCACTGTAATTGCGTATAATATCTGAGAACCATGAAAACATAAATAGTTGTGAGATTATCTTTGTAATGCAGATGATATTCTAATATAGGGGCGCCCCTGTAAACACTTATGTGCTATCACTGGATTCTAATGAGAGAGCTCATGTGTGCTGTAATATCGTGTGTGCATTTATATAATCTGGCACAAGTACACAAAAAAATAGGCTCCAGAAGTAAGGATATCTGGCAGATGATAGGTTCATAATATATTGTATACTGTAGTTTATTGCCAAACCATGATAACAAGAGCACACAGCAACTAGGCAGATCATAGTGTACATAACAAAGGTACACCATAACCACAATATATAAATCGGGAAAGTGGAACTGGCTTGAAAATACGGTGTTGTATTGCCGCTAGTAATTGAAAGCCTATCGATCACGTATAGGCCAGCACTATCGAACATGGTAAAGAAGAGCAAGCAGATTTTGGATAATAAAATGTTGGTTGCGTAGTGCCCTAAGATGAACCAGAGCGCATTAAGAATGCAACTCCCACTGTCTCTCTACCATTTCAAAGGTTGGATGAAGATCCTACGTCTCCTAACCCTTCTTCTTCCTCGTCTCTTAATTCTTCCCATCTGCAACATTGCAGACGGCCGGAACACCGCCCCCACCGCTGTGTTCCTCCGCCAAACCCACCCCCACCGGCCGAGTTTTCTTCATTCGTGAGGCCCCACAACCACCCGAGCCCCTTGGATCGCACAGGCGAACTCCGGCGAAGCTCAAAAATCGACTGACCCAATTTTGAAATTTAGTCTACTGTGATTTAACTAGTGTGGAATATAAAAGGGGAAAACCATAAGCATTGGTAGTATAGTGTCGAGCGTGCCATGGCGGATTTAAAGGTGCAAACCGGACAAAGGCAACTTCGCAACCAAGACAAGAAATCAGAGTAAAGCAGTGGCGATCTATTTTCTTGCTTTGATAAATAAGTTGAGAAGATACGAAAGAGTAGCGCCTCTGGTGCGGCGCCGTGTACGCATCTCCTGAGAATTTGACGGTGTTGCGGTAGCGATGGCTGTCGGCGGCGTGGAAGCAGATCTAGGAGGGTAGACGGTGGCAGCGGGGCACGGTGGACGAGACGGTCGTAGGAGCGGCGCCGGCAAGGTGGAGACGGCGATGAAGCGAGAGGGCAGGATGCAAGGATCCCGGTCCGAAGGCTGGATGAGAGAGGTCGATCTCTTGTAATGGACGGCAAGGCCGGGTATCAGCTCCGGCATGGTGGAGGAGGACGGTAGTGGATGGGGTGGCGGACGGCGGCGGACGGAGGAGGGTGGGGTGGAGAGGGTGTTTTGGCGCCCACGGAGTACAATGGGGAAAAGGGAGGTAGAGAGGAAGGGGGGAACCATGTATTCAGTGGCGCTTGTCTCAAATGCGAGGAAATTTACAAACCTAGCCCCTGTTTCAAATTACTACTACATCACAGCAACATTAATCGGATGTGGATACGACGGTAATCTCGCATACACCGAATATTTGCCGACGAGAGTTTTTTTTGGCGCCCACCGTGTATGAATATGAATCGGGAGGGAGTCGATTTCGCCGAGGGCACCTTGTGTTTTGGCGCCCACCGTATGAATCCGGGTGAGAGGCGGTTTTGTCACGTTTGGGTGAAATTACAAACCTACCCCTATCGAACCTATAGAAATCCAGCAGATAGGCTTTGCGTGGCGAGGATAGGCGAGTGATTTCCATCTCGCAGATTTTGGTTTCGGGTGATTATCGCGACTTTCCCGCTTCGTTCAAATTTTGCACGGTGCACGCCATCGTGCCAACTCAATTTGAATCCCGTTTGTATTCTACTATTTTTTTCAAGGGGTCCATTTTCTATTGGAATTACATTCTATATACATCATTTTTTATATATACTTTCAAAAGCACAACACCATTTATACATAAATATGGTTTACAAATGGCATGATCTCAGATTCATAAGGTTGTATCCATCAATTTGGATTTTCAAATATTTGAAACCACTTTATGTTGAAATCCAATGTATGCATTCCTCGCTAACTGTCTCCAATTAATGTGTGTTTCATGCGGGTTCTTTTAACTTCTCAAACATGTATAATGTGTTTCACACACGCAACATATAGTTTAATTCCGTTTAGACATTAATTGCATATAAACCATGCATTGTTTGTAATTGAAGAATCTATGGATCACCAATATTGATAAACGATATATACACGTGTGCCCAAATTCAAATGAATATGCATGTTTGATACACCAATTTGCGTTATGATATTATCGATGTCGTGATCTCCAGTTTAAATATTTGAATCCCCTTTAATCCAGATATTCGTCTCATATAGCTATCACACATGCTTATATAGGACTATCTCTTTGGTCCTATACGCGTTCATCGTCTCTCAGGCATCTCTCGTGCTACCTGTATGTCGACAATGATCTTTTATCTTCGTAACACATCGACGGTACTCTCTCCCTCGACCTTCATCACTCTATCTCTCTCTAAGTATATCTCGCTCCCTGCTATGTGTCTCTAGCTATGATTCTCCATGTGGAATCTCTTTCTCTCACACAAACACAAACCTTTGTCTCCTGGGGTCTCATTTCTCTCAACTATTCCCATGTGTGCCACTCGCACACCCCTCATATAGAGATGTCTTTTGCTCCTTAGATATGAGAGCCTACGACTCTTCCTCTTCAATATCTCTTTCTCACACACAAACACAAACTCTGTTTCCCAGGGTCTCATATTTCACCATTGTTCTCTTGTATGTCGCTCAAACACACCCTCTCTCCCTAGAGATATCTTGTGTTCCCTCATATGTCTCTCTAGCTATCACTCTCGTTGTGAAATATCTTTCTCTCTCGCAGACACAAAACTCCGTCTCTATGGATCTCATTTATCTCTGATATCTGTTTGTATGTGACTCACATGCACCCTCTCTCTATCTCTCTCACACCCACACACATAAGCCAGCCTTCTGATCCACTCGACTCCTATCTCTAACGCACACTAGCTAGCATCTTTATCTTTCTATTTATCTGCTTTCTCCATCAACCTTCTTTCTCGCCCTCACTCTTGATTCCTATCACGCACACTACATATGTTTCTCTCTACATGCAGTCAAGTGCCCTCTCACACACATATATAACTTCACCCTTTGAACCACCCGACGGTCATCTCCAACACCCAAACTAACGGATGTCCCTCTAGCTAGCATCTCCATCTCTGTATCTATCTGTAGTTTCTCCACAACATTTCTTTCTCGCACGGAGTCTTGCTGCCTATCACCCACACTATATATGTCTCTCCATACATATGCATTTATAGGTTGATCTCTTTTGCACAATCGTTGCCTCACCCCTTTGCTCGCCATAGATGCATGCTCCAGCCCACGCCACTATCTCTTAAAGACAAAAACACATGCTCAATTGTCGGGCCTTCTTCCCTGCATTCTCACATGCATGCATATTGTCATACCGACCCGTCTCTCCCATGTCGTTGATCTTATGACTTATGTCTTCTTTCTTTTATCTCGATCATGCGCGTGTGCGCACACACACATCCCACGTATACATGTATACCTCTCACACATGCACGTTCAAGGTCTCTATGTCTCCATACGTAGTTAATTACCCTCAATCCTAACGCCACATCGAATCATTCTCCTCTTTTGTGCACATAACTTCCGCCTGGATGGGCAAAACACACACTCACACTTAACAATCTCCTTCTAGCTACCCCCCCCCCCCCGCGCGCCTCTCACTCTTCCCCTACATCCCCGAAACCAATAAGACCATCCCTTTGTTTAATTCCCTCCTACATGCACCATCGATATATAGTAGTATTCCTCGGTGTCTCTCGAACAAACATGTTCTCTCGATGTCGACTCCTCTCACGCCAAGACGCACCTTCTCTTCCCTCTCTACGGGCATTTTCTCTCTCGCACCCCATCGTTGGTGGCCTCTCGCCATACACATCACCTCTCTATGATGAAGCCATGCACACTTAAATTACATCCGCCACAGAGGACCCCATGACACACACACACACACTGCACAAGACGCACGCACCCCCCCACACACACGCACTAAGACTCGATCTCTCTCTCTCTCTCACACACACACACACACACACACAAACACACACGCACGCACGCACCCCTCCCCCGCGCACACTTAGACTCCATCTCTCTCTCTCACACACACACACAAACTAAGACTCCATCTCTCTCTCTCCTCTCTCTCACACACACACACATACACACACACACACACTAAGACTCCATCTCACACACACATGCTCTAGGCGGAGCATTTGTTCCTACCACCCTTCATCCAACCTTACCCGTATGATAAACAATCACCTTTATTTACTTGCATAACATGGACAGATTCCACTTTACTTTAGTAGTCCGCAAACTTATCATCATGCCCTTATAAAAAAAGCGAGTTGGCGATGATGTTGTGCACCGCCATCTTGTAATACAGACCGTATGATCTATATCGACGGATAGAAAGCAAACTATGATAATTTTACAAAAGATACCCACACCTCTCTCCACATCATTATCTCCGCAACCTCATTGCTCGGCAATTAAAAAGGAACAAGTCTCGAACAATCTAGCATGCATGGTGGCCATTGCCGCTTTGCGCCGCAAATCCATCCCCATGCCTCCGCCCATTCCGACCACCAGTCACCACCACCACGCCCACTCCTCCTCGCCTTATCTCTCATCTTTCATTTTTTCGATGACATTCTCGAGATACCAGTTTTCCGATAAAATTCTCGAGATATCATTAGTTTTTACACATGGGATTACTCCTGCATGGGTCAATCACAACAGGTGTTTTGTAAAAGAATGCATATTGATGTTCCATGAAATGCACGAGAATCTTGCTTGTAATTATATAACGCAAATCACGAAAGGTGAAGTGACATTTTTGACACAACCACGTTAACATGGCCACGTAAATCACGAGCAGGAAGGAGAAGGGAAGCAGGCTGTGGAGTAACATTTTTTACCACAATTTCTTAGGAAACTGAGCGCAATAATTGAGTAGTTTTGCAAACTACCATTACTAATACACACAAACGGTTCAAAACCTATACTCCCTTGCCGGTAGCGCGCTTCGCGTGAAACGGTCAGCGCCCTCGAGCATCGATCACCGCATTAATGCCCGGCCAGGCGGAGGCAACCTCTCACTGGGCGCCCGGCTTTGAAGTGGCGCGACGGCCGAGAGAGCGCCGCTTCCGGCACGCGATCGCTCAAGGCCGAGACTGTCCATAGGCCCTGTCTGGATCCATGGATTAGAGTTAGTTTGAGCTAGTTGGGGCTCAAATAGCACTAAAGTATCCAAGCATGAGGGTTTAAATTGGAGCAAGTTGCACCGAATCCACCAAAAAAACTATCCCACCAAAGAGGTGCTAACTGGAGATAGTTCTCATTGGGACCACTGAAAAATCACTTTTCTCTATCCATGAAGTGCATTTATTGTCAATCTAACCTGTCACCCCAACACCTCTTTGGCTCTGATTAGTTCGGGGTTAGTCATGAGTTAGTCTAACCTCTAGCTAAGTTAGAGTATCAAACAGAGCAAGATAGGACATGCAAGTTGCTCAAAGCATACGAGCAAATTTATGCGTGAAAGGATTTTTTTCTTTTGAAAGCGGAACGTGAAAGGAATTTTTAGAATGCTCTTGGCATGTCGCTAACATGTGATAGTTAACCGACCTCAATAGGCGGCGAAACGCCAGCCCGCCGCACTTTGATAGAGACGAGGAGGGAGAAGCGTCTGAGGCTTTGGATTACTAGAGATAGGTGTCGCACGGAAGCCAAGAAATATGGTGATAGCGTGGGTTAGCCATGTACTAGTATGATGTAACTACACTGGGCTGCCGTGTTTACGTACTCTTCCGATCCTTTGTGGAGATGATTGGTTAATTTTATATCGCTGAATAATATTAAATATTATGAGTGCAGACGCTCCACCACGAGGTTCCTTGCTCCTTCTCGGTCGTCCGGAATCTATTGTTCTTCCACTCTATTTTTTTACGTGAGCTTTGTTCATTCTTTTGCCAACACGCGAGACATCTAGCATCAAGGTGCATGTGTTATGCAATGATCGTTCCATCTATGTGAAGAACACGTGGGACTGGAACTACGAGACGGACATGTACCCAGGAGTGGACGTACGAACCTGAGTAATGTAGCGCAGCAAGTGAAGTAGAAAGGCACAAATGGTATGAACATGCGTGGCATACAGGGTGTGTTTGGTTGCGTTCTCGTCTCAACATAGTTGTTCCCTCTTCATGCATGCTCAAATCAACACCCCTCTTCATGCATGCTCTCTTCATGCATGCTTCTAGTGTATTTGTGCTAAACTAGTGTGGACTCATGCACCCTCCATACACTCTACCAAACACCCAAAAGTAGGTCGAGAAGGGAACTCTTGGGCGGAATTGTCTCTTACTACGTACTACCACTAAATGTTGTACGTGCAATGCACGGTGATGTTATGGAGTACGTGCCTAAGTACTATACTACTACTATATTAGTTGGGGGCACATATTAACTTTTATATTTGTTTACGTGTATGCCCCGAGACCTTACAACTAGACGTGTCTTTCTCTCCAGGTCGCACTTTGTATCGTTCATACCACTAAGTACTACTACGTGTAGTCTCCGATCCAGAAGTGGAAGAAGTGGAGATGCTCTACCATGTTGTTTTTTTTACGCTGGGCTCTACCACGCTGTTCATGTCCCTCCCTTTCACGACGTGTGGGGCATCCGGACGCGTGCGTGTTTGGCACCCTTCGTCGTAAGAGTTGAAACGCTTAGCATTCATCGTAAATAAAAAATAATTATAAATCGGCGGTGATACTATTTTTTTTGAACCAATCAGCAGTGATACTATACCACGCGGTTTCCTTGCTCCTCGATATCGGAAAGAATACTTCCGTTCGCCAACATGTGGGACGTCGACCATCCTGGTCCACTTGCCATGCACGCAGAACTCCAAGGGAGAGTCACCCAGGTCTTCGCGCCGCAGTAACAATGACTAATGAGCCGTCAAATCACAGGCCCACTTCCCACTTTGAAGTTGCTCGGACGAAGGAACCATCATGACTTCGTTGAATTCCGCTTCTTGAAGAAAACTATTGTACTAGTAGGATAGGAATATGAAAAACATAGGAAGTGAGATGAAAAACATAGATGGAACGATAGGATAGGAATATTTACTCCAACAGAGGCCTCCTTTCGTTCATAGGATAGGAATATGAAAAACATAGGAAGTGAGATGACATGCATCTCAATTCCTATAGAGAAAGAGATGCCATTTGATGCATAGGATAGGAATGTTTCCATTTAGTCTAGGCTAATGTCTTTGGTAATTTGCTCTAAAAACTACAGTAGTAACTAGTACTCTTGGTACATGCTCGCACTCGCATACGCATACACACACACTAACTACTAGTACTACTACTTCTCACATCTTTGGCGGGCCTTGGTCGTTCTCCTTCCCGGCTTTGTCGGCAACATCCCACCGTGCTTGGATCTCCGCCGACCTCTCCGCGGCGGTAGCGTCGCGTCCTTTTCTTTCTTCTTGGCGGGCCTCTCTTTTCTTGAGTGCTTTCTGACTTTTCCGCTCCCTCTGTGCGGCTTTGGCCGCCTCTTTCTCTACCGCCCATTCGGCCTTGGCATCTTCAAATTCCACCCACATAGTTGTGAGGTCGCAAGCGGCGATGAACTCGGCACGGCAGGATGCCATTGCTTCCCTACCATTTTGTGTGCGTTCGTGGGCGGCGAGGAACTCGGCGCGGCGGGATGCCATCACTGCCTTACCGGTTAGTGTGCGGCACGATGGCATGAACGACGCTTGGTGAGAGCTCTGGGGTGGAGTGGCCGGACGACCGTATAGTGCATTAGTTTGTCAAGAGCTCAAGGACAGAAGACGAAGCAAATTAGGATTCCCCTTCAATCCTGCTCATTTATTACCGAGTAAAATGCACTGGCGGTCATCGAACTTGTCTTGATAGCTCACTTTGATCATTGTATACGAGATATGGTGATTATCGATCATCGGCTCAACGTATAACTCCGTATTTGTATGGTTGACCAGTCAAACAGTCCGCATGCGCCTCATCAGCTCGTGTTCTTTATCTATCTACGCGGGCCTACCTGTGAATGGAGAAAGAAATACTGTAAAAACCAAAATTATGTGTATGTGGGGAATCAAACCACGGACTCGTCGCTGCAACGCACCCTCGTCAACCAAATGAAAATGAAATACTTCGTGTCAGACACTCACGCTCACGCTGTCAAAGCATGCTAATGCATGCATGTCGCCCTCTAAATCAAAGTCCTGCTCATGGCGCAACGCAAACGGTGAGCCCATCACCTGCGCGCCCCGGCGTTGCCTGACATTACTGTTTAGACGTTTGATGGAGGCCTACGCGAACGCCGAGCATGTATTCACATGGCTCAACAGCAACGGTCATACTCGGACCGCCTTGCTCATGTATATCGTCCATCACAACGACAATCTATAAAACAGCCTAAGCTAGAGAGGGTACTATGGTAGTATGGTACGGAGTATGTATTATCGTGAGTAACCGATCTTAGTGCCACTGCACACCGAAACCCATTCCATTGCTAGCGGGCGCTTCCCGCCTGAAACGGTCACCGTCTCTCCAGAATGTCAATGCCGCATTCACCGGACTTAACTGCAGGTGCAATTGGTGTGTCACTGACATGCGGGCCAGACGCCCGTTCTGCCCACATGTCAGTAACCCAAATGCATCTGCAGTTAAGTCACTAAAGCAGCGTCCTCATTCACGCCCGACGAACCTACTCCGGCGCCAGTTGTCCATCCGTCTGCAGCGGCTCATTGCCATTCGCCTGCTATATTAACTTGAGCCCCAGCTCCTAGCCATAGCCAAAGACCCACACTTATTCTCCTCCGGCCCCTTCCTTCTGTCGGCACCACTTCAACCATGGCCTCCTGGCGCTCCAAAGCTCTCTTGGACGTCTTGTCGCGAGGAAGCGAGCGAGGGACATCGGCGGCTCCGCTCGGGCGTGCTCCAAAGCCCTCTTCGATGTCTTGTCGCGAGAGCAAGCGAAGAGATCTCCGGCTCCCCGGCTGCCCTCCGCCGCCACGACCACAAGCCGGCAGCGTCTTGGCGTCTTGGCGCAGCCGGCAGCGAGGAAGAGTAGTACACGGTAGGTCGCCACCGCTCTGGTCCTAGGAAGGCCACCGCTCCTCCACTCAGTCGACGCCAAGCTTGGTGGGATAAAAATCGGCGGCCGATTAGCCGCTTGATGGCGGCGTGGAGGCGGAAATCTTCATAACCTTGTGCTCCGGAGGAGGAGGTTATCGAGGCGGATAAGGAGGAGGCAAAGGCAATGGCCGACTTTCTCGGGTTCATGGCGGACATGGTGGTCGGGGCCCGGCGATCGTTTAGATTAGGCTTACGGTAGGTTTTAAAATGCGGTTTGTGCGAAATATGTAATGAATTTCATCCAGTTTATAGGAAAAGTTCTCGAAATGTAATGAATTTCATCCGGTTAATTTGAAATTTGCTTTGTTTGCACGAATTTCGTCTGGTTAATTCATATAGTTGTCGAAAGGTATGCGGGAAGCATCGGATGGCATCCATCAGTGTCCTCAGACAAATGCCGGTGTAAATTTGTGGGCCGGCGCTGGAGATGCCCTAACTATCATGCTATAATCGCTAACAATCCTCCATTATTTGGCAGGGAACAGTTATCCCTCGATCAAAATCAGATCCGCGGTTGTTCGCCTCCTCCCGCCAGAAGAGTGTAAACTCTTTCTTACATAAAAATGGAGCAAGTGGATGGCCTTTGTAGCACGTCATATAACTCGAACTAGCCCGCCTAACGAGCGGGAAAGCACCGCCCTCGTCATTTTGTTACGGATTTCTATCGATCGATCAGCGAAAATGTTACGCCGCAAGTTCTAAAGGAAAAGGCGGCACACTTACGACTCAGACGCTGCAACCTCGACACCGCTCAGACCGCTCACGGAGGGGACACATGTTGTCTTGCAATTTCAACGACATGTGGGACCGTAATTGAATAAACCGTCGATAGCCGAAATCTAGTCGCTTTCGGGCGTCGGTGAGAAGAGAGAAACGGGGAGGGAGAAGAGATCGCCCGCCAGCCGCGCACGGACTCCATGAAATATACGGTGATAATGTGAGGTGGGCCATGCTGGAGTCCGGACCGCTTCCGGAGCCCGCTCTCACCGCCCTGGCCCCTCAAGACACCAGCTTCCCACTGCATGCATAGCAAGTAGTCCCCACTTATGTGGAGGAGAGAGAGGCATTGACAAAGTCAAGGAGTAACAGTGGAGACAATAGCTTTCATAAAAAATAAACAATGAATACTCGTTGCTCGTCCTCTATATCGGAAAAGAATACTTTCATTCACCGACATGTGGGACGTCGACCATCCTGGTCCACCTACCATGCACAAAATTATCCTGGTCTACCCCGGTCGTATCGCAGGCCCAACCTTTCCCAATTGTAAGTTGTTCGGACGAAGGAACCATCTTGACTTCATTGAATTCCGCTTCTTCAAGAAAACTTCTGCATTCGCAATATCGCTACCACACGCCAAGACCGGGCGACCTTTGTACCACGCCATATCACTGAAACCCACTAGGCCAAACTAGCCCGCCTAGGTCATCTATTTTGGAACGGAGGAGTACGCCTACTGACTGCTATGATTTTGTGTTGCACGTTCTCTGTACTTTTGCTACAATTTTCCTACCCTATGAACCAAATGAGGCCTAAATGTATGTCGACTATTGTCTGATCGATCGCTAAGCCTACAATTTTTGGAGCTAGGGCTATTGGTCGATCGACGAGGGATAAGTATAAGCGTACCACGAGCTCGTCAGCCCCAAAATTTCTCTTCGGTGAGTGTTTTGCAAGTACTATAGCTCGCACAGTAGCTAGCCTACTAACACAAAGAATCATCAAACAAGGCCTGTTGATATGATAAACAGTTCAAAATTACATCTAAGCATGCCATATATTACATCAAAAGCTGGTGATGATACATCTGTTTCCATAACTCGGAGAGGGTTCGCATGATTCACTATCAAACAAAAGTAGCAAGATCCGCCCACACAAGACAGTGCACTAGCCCTAAGATGGTTTGATAACACGCATCGCTCGGTAATTAAACACAGTGGCAATGCAAACTACCCTCAAGGATTAGCGCGACCAACTATTTATTGTCATCGATCTCTCGGGCAATGACCACAAAGACGGACAGACGGCATGGGAATCGATTTACGGGCGATGTCCACAGATCGACCGCAACATCGAAATCGATCTTCGGGCGATGTCCACAGGATGGACAGCTGCATCGGAATCGATCTCGGGCGATGCCAACAGACGGGCCACGACATCGGAATCATCAAGGACAACCACCGGCACTGCACAACCCTAACATATTAGCAAGCACATTGCAAATAATCAAAAGCAAGCACATTGCAAATAATCAAAACCACAACTATGGTAATAAGCCATTATTTTTACCTTATGCATCTCACGGGGATCTCATCCTCCGGGGCCATCTCCTCGTCCTCGATGGGGGCTATCACCTTGCCGGGGAATACCGCTTCAACGGCGACTATCTCCTCAAACTCAGTCTTGAGCCTCACATAGGTGGCAATCAGAGTTCCTAGGGTAGGCATGGTGGGGCCCTTGCTGTTCTTCCAACTTTCTTTGAGGAGTTCGTCCGCCAACGTCCTCAACTCTTTGGTCAGTGCTTGTTTCTTGGAGTTCTTCGTCTCCATGGGTTGGCCCGCCAACATGGTCAACTCGTTGGTCGGTGCTCGCTTCCTGGAGATCACTGTCTCTAGTGGGTTGTCCGCCGGCAACTCTTTGCCTAGTGCTCCGTGATCCATCAATGAACTGACAAACAAAAAGCAATCGAAAGGAAACCACAATCGCAATGAAAACGGGAAAAAAATAGGATGTGAGAATCGGTCGGTGCTTCGCAAAAAGAAGATTATTGGAATGAAAATATAGCAGCATAACTGATTCGCCCACCTTTCCTTTGTCGGTAGAGAAGAAAAATGGCAGAAGTGAGTAGCCTGGAGTGAGGTTTTCTTCAAGAAAGGGAAGAATGGGCTTGAACGAGCGTTCCAATGAAAAGATGGTTGCTTCGTCCAGTCCAACTTGGAGGCCACCTTACCACTGCTGGTAAAGGTGTGGGTTTTGTGATATGACGGGTCATGACGGCCACACCGGGGTGACAGGTGAGTCTCGACTGTAGCACCTCGCTGTGATTTGGTGGATGGCACGTGGGCCCGGATGCTTTGAAATGTCCCGCATGTAGATAGAGCGGCTAGTCATATAGGAGTGCTCAATATTGTGCACCGCGACCAAGGCGGAGAGGAAAACGAGAGAACTACATAATTAATGCATGAGTTTAATTAGGGTAGTTTTGTAAAGTACGAGATACAGTACATTCCTCCAATCGCAAAATGCCTTGGTTCATGAGATTTGAGCCCTATAAACCGGAAGGGAGGGGGTACTGCACACGGTGTAGTCTAGTCACTTGTTGAAATCTCTAGAAAGGCAAATACTCCTTTCCGGTTTACAGGCCTATACTACTCCCTCCGTCTAGGTGTGTAAGTCATCTTACGAAAACCAAATAGTCCCAAAACACTTAGGCGCGGTGCATTAATTTCTACATTGTTTCTTGTTTCTTGACATACGTATCAACCAATAAGAGATGAGAGGTGTGCATGCTTTTAATGACTTGCAATGGCTAGTTCATTGCATGGAATGCTATTAATTAGCAAATAAACATTGGTGACCCCAGGAGGAAACGGTGCTAAGCGCGTGGACCTATGCAGAATGAGTATCAACCAATGGATAATGGAGTTTAATTGTTAAACAATAGCAATTTTGTCTCATGCAAGAGCCTGCTAGTACTCCAAGGAACCGCACCACGCGAGCGTTCGCAGCTGCCACGTTCGGTTTGCGCTTGGCTCTTCGCCTCTTCGAGAAGAAGAACAATGATGTTACTCCTACTTCTACAGTATCGAATCCACTGCTGCATGTCCGTCCACGTCGTGCGGGAGAGATAGCGTGTAGCGAAAGCTTCTACTATCGCTCACGCCTTTGCGTCTATGACAGGTGGGCCCAACAGGTGGTTGGCCCACCTGTCATGCAGCCAAAGGCATGTGCAGTTAGGCACCGGAGCTCGTCCGCGAGGGAGAAGGCGTCGTAGTAATCAAATTTCTCGGTCTTTTACAAGTTGACGCGACACATCAAAGCACTGCACTCGATAAAAGTCTGTTTACACATTTCAAATGGGATACTTCGTATGTAGGAGTAGACATATTCTGCTTCGTATGTAGTCACTTGTTGCAATCTCTAAAAAGACTTATATTTGGAAACGGAGGGAGTACAACGCATGCATGCATGCCGTGACTTTCCTTTTGATACTTGCATGTGTTGATTTGATGCACCTTGCCAAATTTTGACTATAAATTTAACTAACCAAATATTCATGCATGTCATAAAAAATTACGGGGCTGTTTGGATTGTGACTATGTTTTTCTTATGTTGCCACATTATTTTTCCCACACTTGCCACACTTGCCTAACCTGAGTTGCTCAAATTGTTAGACACAATTTGGCTTGCCTAAGGGAATCTTGCCATAATTTTTGTGTCTATGACATGTGGGGTTCACTGCTAATAAAAAAATTATTGTCTTAGGTGTGGCTAATAAAAAAGACTTATATTTAGGAACGGAGGGAGTATAAAATATAAATAATAATGCATGTTGGGGCAACCCACGTTTCCGCTAATTTTAGCCGTGGGCTTGTTCACAATTTTTAAGAGGGGGTGGTTGTTCATTTAATGGAGGGACTTGTAGTACCATACTTGAACGGTACAAAGTGCGACCTGGCACACCGTAACACCACTTAGAACAAGCGGGTAGCTATCTCAAAAAACAATCAACAACTAAAAAAACCGCGACCTGGCATGTAGTAGTACACAATTTTAAACGATTGTTTTGATGGAGTGGAAAAGGAAAACTACCCCACTACTTATATATAGGCCGGAGCCTCCGCGCTTGCTTGCTAGGGCTGCTCTATTCACACACTCTCATCCTCTCCAGATCTAAACAAGATAGGGGTAGTAACACCGCTTTTCTCCCTTCAAAAAACATCGGCTTTCATCCTCACCGCTGGTTACAGATTCGGACGTATCCCTCCGTCGGTGAAGGGAGGAGGGCAGCTTTAGGCCGTCGTCGACAGCGAGGAGGAGACCCACCGCCGGGCCGCACCGTTATCTCGGCCGAGCGCCGGCGCTGGAGGTCACCCGATCCTTAAATGCTGCTCGTGGGCGGATCCGGCCTCCCGCCGCTCACCTATCCACATCCCGACGACCTTCAGGTATATCTTCGTTCGAAACCGCCTTAGCTCTACTTCCCCATCTCGCTACGTCGCTGCATGTGCATCATTTTCTACCTCTCAGCCCCTCTTGATCGGATGGTCCAACTTCACCTATTTTTTCTTCTTCTGTTATTAGAGGTAAATCTACTTCATGGAGTCGAATCTTGTACTCCCTCCGTTCGAAAATACTTGTCATTAAAATAAAGTGGGGGTGGGGGAATTTAGTATGTACATCGAACTTGGTACAAACAGGAAGGAAAGGGGATGAAAGTAGTACAGACTGGTCATCCAACTGGTCTCTTGGTCGAAAAGGGAAATATAGGGGTAACGCTGTACACAGTGGTATGACCAGGACTAGATTTGCTATCCACACATAGGAGTAGGTGGCTAGAGTGAACCCAGATATGTTTCTTGGATGTTTGTTTCTCGGGGCAACAAACTATGAATTACCACTTTATGCCCCTGTTTACATACATGGTGTTGTACTGCTGGTGCACCTACTGTCCCATGCCCTTATACCAAATATTTAGGCTCCGGTCGGAATAAAGGGGCAGAAAAGAGGACCGGAATATGAAAGGAATGTAGGTATAAAACTATGGAACAGCGAACCGGAGGAAACTCTCAAGAGAATGTGTTCGGATGGACTACGAAATGTACAAATTTGTTTTTTTAGAGTAGCATGCTTGGCAGTATGAGATGCTATTTGTTTATTCAGCTGCATAGTGACTACTCTTGTCCTCACCTCATGTACCACACATAGGTTGTTTTTTTTATTCGGGCAAACACAGCACAACAACCTGTCTAACGCATGGCGTGGCGCTTTGCCTCGGGCTTCCGCCCAAAAATGAGTAGTGCGTGGATGTTTCTAATCCGATGGAATCAAGATTACTACGGACCAGCTTTCCTATGAAACACTATTCACCTTTCCCGTGTTCCGAACGGTTGGAAGGGAAAGAATACCGTAGGAATTGTGTTCCTACGAAAATCCTGCACCAAACCTGTGAACCGAACGCAGCCTTAGATGTTCTTAATATAATGTCCCTGGTAAAAATGAAACCATGCCACTGTTTTTGCCTGTAATTGTTTGAGACTCTGACAAGTTTATCCAAATGTTTTTGCCTGTAATTTTTCGAGACTCTGACTGTTTCCTCTGTGCCTTTTTGTGCAAACAGGGATATCCAATTCACCTGGTTGCTGTTGTGACCTTTTGGTGCGCTGCACAAAACTCTTCTTAAAAGAAGTGAGTTTTGTGCTGTTTAACTGGAATGTCAGAATGGAACAGTTGGTTCATTTTGGTGGAACTGCACAAAGGGAGATATGTGTTCCAATCCTCATCATCCCTATTGGCGCCATAACCTTCCTTTAGGTAAGAATGATATTTAATGCATGTGTTCATCTCTATTTTCCGACTGCCATGAGAAAATAATGTTGTTTTTACTAGTACACTTGTACTCCCTCACTGACAAAGCCAATTCTGAATTAGAAGGCCAATCATGTACTTGGTTTCACCAACTGGTGAGGAGAAAGAGAAGCGAGCATGAAGAGGAAGAAGAAGAAGAAGAAGAATAAGCAGTGCCAAGGCAATCTTCTTTGAAGCCAGAGGCCTCGGTCGAGGCTATTCAAGGGCTCCATAGCGACTACCTTACATGTGAGGCGATCCTCCGTGGAGCCCTTCCACTTCTGCTATCTCACTTAATTAATTAGGAGTACTTAAGTACCACTAATTTATTACTGCCTAATTTTCCTGTTGGAGTTAAACAAATCCTTAGTAGGACCCTATGCTAAATCATGTACGTGTGAATGTTTGTCTATGGAGGTGAATCATGTGGTGGAGCAGGGAGGGAATATTATTAGTGCATGACATAATAGTGCTATTGTTTTTGCATGTCAATTTATTGCCATTGGTTCAATGAGGCAATGTTTTGCGTATTGTCCATCATGAATTTGATGCAACTGTTTGAGTAATATGCTAATGTCTTCCTATCCTTTCTCACTAAGCTAATGAAGGTTTCACCTTGTTCCTACTTGTGCAAACAGGGATCATGTTGTGCCAATCATACATTTTAGTGGAACTACACAAGACAATACAATGAACTGTATCCCGGCCCGATTGCTTTAACTTTCTGCTTTGGAAGTTCTTGATAATCTTCGATATAATCTCAAAGACCTTTGGTAAACAACAAAGTGATTTCAACCATACATTTGAAGTGCACAAAAATATATACTATTGTGTGATTCCAGTGAGTGCTTTATCATCTCTTATGGGATTACATGAATAAGCTTTTTTTCTTAGGTTGGTACAGGCCTAAGGCCTTCATCCATATTAGTTTGCCGTCATCTCTATTTGTATCGTGCTACTGTCATGAGAAACTCCTTTATCTTTGCACTTTTAAGTTTTGCAACCTATGATAAATGGCAATGCTTTGAGTGTTGAGCTGAGCTAACTGGCACTGATTAAATAAACTAATACCTCTCTTTAAGCAAGACTACTATGTTGCTAACTTTACCCATTAAGATAGTGAGGGTGCTTCTATTTGTTAGTGTATGTTTCATCAACTAGTCCCACTATTACAGTAATCTCACTCAATATATGTGCCAACAGGATGCTCGATTTTGGTGGAACTGCACAAAAACTTTGGGTGCTTCATTGCCTCGGCTTGACTTAGTCCTTTCACGGCGTCGCTAATCTCGGCTTGCTTTCTTCCTTTGCTGTCAGTCCCTTGGCTTATCTCGGCTTACAGTTAAAGGAAATAGTAATTTATATGCTACCTCACACAGGTTGGTACTGGTGTTTATCCTGATTATTGTGCCTGTCATATGTATTGGTAATTTGGTATTGTGCTACTGTTTGCCTATTTCATAAAGGAGTAATTTGGAGCCTGAACTTCATGAGCAAATCATTACATCGGGTGATTTCGGTAGAACTGCACAAAATGATCAGATGGACAGGTACTTATGTCGCTGCTATGTACTCCAAAGTTCACTCAGACAAGCATCGATGTTGACAAGAAGTGCCTATATTCATTCGAGTATCAACCGACGTCAACCAATTGTCAAATTCCAAGTATTAGGAGAGTGAACGCCAAAAATATTGATTGGTGCATAGCCCAGAAAAACGCAGTCCAGTCTTTGGTCCCAACTTGTGCCGGTTGGTTATCGGCACATATGGTAGCGAACTATATGGCATGGAGCCTAAAGATTCCAGACAAGTTGGTTGACGCGTATATTCATCTGGCACTTAATCAGTCTGCACGCCAAGGATGCTCCATTTCAGTTGAACTTCACAAAAAAATTGGGTGGTTCATTTTCTCAACTGCCTCCTTTCTCAAATGCGCAATGTAGAATTTTGGCGAGATCTGAGGCCAAGATGAGCCAAGAACTAGCTGGATGAAAGTAGTGGCCAAGTTGCTCAAACCTCCCTCGGCACGAGGCCACTATTTGAGGATAAACCAACAAGCAAAGTTCAGACTGTCTGTGTTGCCTCTTATGTACTCGAAAGTTTACTCGTACAAGAACTAATTTTAGCAAGAAGTACCTCCAATTGAACACCATTTACCAGTCTGTACCCTAGGTAATTAAAGTTCGTCCATGGATCATATTGGCTGTGATCTCAATCATTTGGATGCATAAACATACTGAACATGTGTATATCCGAATCTTTTGGTGAATTATGTATGAATATTGTCGTGTGATCTATCAATCATTTGGATGCATAGATATGCTGAGCTTG
This sequence comes from Aegilops bicornis, assembly GCA_021605145.1. Classification (NCBI taxonomy): domain Eukaryota; kingdom Viridiplantae; phylum Streptophyta; class Magnoliopsida; order Poales; family Poaceae; genus Aegilops; species Aegilops bicornis. The sequence goes on along the minus strand of CM038672.1, from coordinate 480,520,750 downwards.
TGTATATATGAATCTTTTGAGTTGTTGATAGTGAATGTTGGCTATGAATATGAACATGTCTTGTGAACCTGAGTTTGATATAAATGTTTACCTTTTCTGTTGTATTTGTGTGTGAACTTGTTAGTATGCCTACTGTCGGGTATAAAACGCAGGTCTCTTATAAAAGTAATGTTGTGTCCAATTTATGTTTTCCCTTCTAACCACATTATATATATTTATATTATTACTATTATCTATATTTTATAGAGACTTATATATACATTATAAAAACATCCCATGTGTTATTAACTTATAAAAGTAAATGTTTAACGGAAAATCCTGGTTGTTTTTTACTCACAAGCAAGAAAAATCCCGGTGATTGCGTACAAAAGCTTGCGAAGATTTTAAGGACCAATTTAATAATAACGCGCTCATTTTTATTTTGAGCAATAACTCGCTAATTTCTTAATTATATATATATATATAATTTGCCTCTCTGGTTTATTCTTTGATATTAATTGCTCCTTCCAACATAACATTATATATATAACGAGCCCGCCTAATACGTGTATTTCAAGGAAGTGCAAATGGGCTGGGATTTCTTAGAAAATATAAATGGGCCTGATTGATGCAAAATTATTTGTTCACCCAGCCTAGCAAATGGACTGTACATTCTAGAAAACATGGGTTAAATATATGCCACATTTTGCGGTGACATGTGGGCCAATAGGTCGAAGCCTATGCAGGGCGTTGTCAACTTGGTCAATAAATGATTGTGTCATCCACAGCCATTAGATTTATATCCAACGGCCGGCATGCACCTTCAATCTCTCGTCTTCTTCCTCCAGCGTCGCCGGGACCGCCTGGTTCGGCCTCCGGCGGCTAGCGGCTCTGCTTAGCACGCATCACTGTGAAGCGCTACCCCACCGCCGGCCAGGCTATCCCTCCACCCTCGACACCTCCTGTTATTCTCCACAGACTACAGCCCCACGCCGCAACAGAACCAGTTATAACCCTTCTCCTCCTCTCAATCTGCGACTCCACTGCCGCGTTTTCCCATCTCCGAGTCGTTCCCGTTCGGGGCCTCGCCGTCGTCCAGCGCCTCGCTGTGTTCGGTGCAGCGTGGTCAACAAACGAGAGTCATCGGAAGAGGATCAGACGTGGAGAGCTCGGTACTGGGACCCACGAGGTCCATGGTCGAACGCAAGGAAAGTTCCTCCTTATTAAGCTAAAAAATGTTTCCTCCACCGATTTGGGACCCACCGGCTGTATCTTCGCACGGAAGGAAGTGCCTCCTTGTTTTGCGAAAAAATTATTCATCCCATTGACATTTGGGACCCGTCGATTTGGTGGTGACTTGTGGACCTGCTAAGCGGACGGTACGCACGGCTTTGTCAACTTAATCAACAAATGATTCTAGCAATTTGGACCGTTGGATGTTAATCCAACAGACGTGCTCCTTCTTCAACCTCTGTTCTTGCTCTTGTCTCCCGTGGCACTGCGTCAGGTTTGCCGCCAAGACCAACCGATGAAGTTTCCCACTCCTCTCCATCTGCGACTCCACTTCCCGTCTTCCCCATCTTTGGGTCGTTCCGGTCTGGGTGCGCTTTCGACGCAGTGTGGTCAACATGGTCAACAACCGAGAGTCATCGGAAGATGATCAGACGTGAGAGGTCGGCGGTGGGGACGCACCACGCCCATGGACACATGCATGCAACGGAACGTGGCGAGGTCAATGTGGTCAAGGAACGACTTCCATCGGAAGTATACTGTACGTGGAGAGTCTCAGATGGGTCCATGGCCGCAGCAAGTAAGTGCCTCCTTATTACGCGGAAAATAATTATTCCTCCAACTGACAGCAGAGACCCACTGGACGGGCCATCGTATTTTGCAAAAAAACATTTGCCCCCTGACTGCTGGGACCCACCTGACGGGCCACCGTATTTTGTGAAAAAACGTCCCCCTGCTGTCAGCTCGGACACACCGGAAGTGCCTCCTTATTACGCACACAAAAATGAATACCGCCCTGCTAGCTGGGACCCACCTTGGTGGGAGGCTTACTTGTGGGACTACTAAGTTGACGGAGACGAAGGGTTTTGTCAACTTAGTCAATATGAACGATTCTAGCTCCAGTGACCGTACGATGTCCATCCAACGGCCGTAGTGGTTCTTCAACCTCTGGTCTTCTTGCTCCAGCCGCCCAAACCAGCGCCGGTCGTGCCTCATGCTCCTGCCTTCCGTGGTCGGTTGTGCTGCCGCGGAGGCCTCACCGCCCCCTACTATTCCCACCGCTGGCCAGGCCCTGCGGCGATGGCAGCCGAACCAGTGAACCATCATACTCCTCTCCGCGCGGGCTTCCACTGCCGCGTCTTCCCCGGCTCCACGTCGTCCCCTTCCTAGGCCTCGCTGTCGTCCACCGCCGTGGTGCTCTCCGCGTGGCGTGGTCAACGTGGTCAAGGAACGACTTCCATCAGAAGAGTAATCAGACGTGGAGAGGCCGACAATGGGGTCCACGGCCACAGCCCGGTCTTTTTGTTATTTGCCAAGTAAGTCGCTTTGTCAGGCCTGTTGGGCTGCAAATCTTTCAAGACAAGGAGAGCTTTCATTCAGCTAGCCGAGAAAATGGCCCATCAGTAATGAGAAATGGGATGTACAATTTTAAAACACATCAAACCGGCAATTAGTTTCAAATATCTTTTTTTTTATTTCGAGATTTTAAATTACATTTATTTTTATGCATGGAGAATTTGTTGGATTTTATATTGATATATATTTATTTTTAAAATCAGTTTGAATGTGAGTCGAAATTTCAGGATTAAAAACAGTTCGGACCGCACCAAAATATGCAAAATTTCGTATAATTTTTTAACTGTGGCCACAGTATGGGCTGTAATGCTAACAAAAAGAATATGGGCTCCAAAAAAAACCTTAAGAATTAGCAAATGGGCTGTAAATTATTAGAAATAATGGCAGATGGGTTGTATGATGTTTTCCACAGATTTGAGGCTTTCCTAAAAAAGGTTGACGACAAGCAAAGGATCGTTGGATGGCCATCCAACGGCCGTCGTCTTCTTCAATCTCTGCTCTTCCTGCTCGGCCGCTCAAACAAGCGCCGTGGGACTGCTCGCTCCCTCCTCCCAGCGGCCGGCTGTCTTGCTTGCAGACCTCACCGCCCCACCGTACTCCCATCGCTGGCCTAGCCATCCCTCTACTCACCCACACTGTTGTTATTCTCCGTGACGGCAAATGAACCAAGATAAACCCTCGTTGATCGTACTCCCCTCCGCGTGGGGAAACAAGCTGCTGAGTCTTCCTCGCCTCCGTGTCATTCCTTCCTAGGCCTCGCCGTTGTCCACCGCCTTCGCTGCTTTGCTCGGCGCTGCTGGTCAACATGGTCAACGACCGACATGCATCTGAAGTGGATCAGATGCGTGGAGAGGCTGACAGCTGGGTCCACGGCCGCACGCAAGGAAATGTCTCCTTATTACGCGCAAAATAATGATTCCTCCACCTAACATCAGGGGCCCACCGAAAGGGCCTCTGTATTTCGCGAAAAAAAACGTTACCGCTGCTGACAGCTCGGACCCACCAGCTATATCTTCGCACGCAAGGAAGTGCCTCCTTATTACGCACAAAAAAATGAATACTCCGCCTGTTAGCTGGGACCCAGTATAGTGGAAGGCTGACTTGTGGGCCTACTAAGTTGACGGGGATGGAGGGCTTTGTCAACTTAGTCAGTATGCACGATTCTAGCTCCAGTGATCGTACGATGTCCATCCAACGGCCGTAGTGCTTCTTCAACCTCTGGTCTTCTTGCTCTAGCCGCCCAAACCAGCACCGGTCGTGCCTCGTGCTCCTGCCTCCCGTGGCCGGATGCTATGCGACGGAGGCCTCACCGCCCCCTACTACTCCCACCGCTGGCTAGGCCATCCCTCTACTCACCCACATCCCCTGTTATTCTGCGCCGCCGTCAGCCTCACACCGCAGCGAACCAGTGAACCCTCGTACTCCTCTACGCGTGGGCATCCACTGCCACGTCTTCCCCGCTCTGCGTCGTCCCCTTCCTAGGCCTCGCCGTCGTCCACCGCCCTGGTGCTCTCGGCGCGGCGTGGTCAACGTGGTTAAGGAACGACTTACATCGGATGTGGACTGTACGTGGAGAGGCTGACAGCTTGGTCCACGGCCGTAGCAAGGAAGTGCCTCCTTATTACGTGCAAAATAATTATTCCTCCACCTGACAGCGGGGACCCACCGGACGGGCCACCGTATTTCGCGAAAAAAATGATTCGCCCCCCTGACTGCTGGGACCCACCAGCTACATCTTCGCACGCAAGGAAGTGCGTCCGGGCAAAAAAAATGATTCGCCCACCTGACTGCTGGGACCCACCAGCTACATCTTCGCACGCAAGGAAGTGTGTCCGGAAAAAAAAACGATCCGTCCCCCTGACTGCTGGGACCCACCAGCTACATCTTCGCACGCAAGGAAGTGCCTGACAGTCGGGACCCACCTGGTCGAAGCGTACGTAGCGTTGTCATTCCGGTCGCGAACGTGTATGTACATACTGGTCGATGTAGAGGCGCGCACGTGTCGTAGATGTAGAGGCACGCACGTGTCGTAGTAGAGGCGCGCACGTAGCATGTACACGTACGTACGTCGGCGAGGGTGCAAGAAAGAAAATACGGCCACGTACATACATACGGGCAGGGTCTCGAACGCCTACTCGCACGTAGGTACATGGCTGGGTCGGAACGGAGAAATAGCGTCGTCGTCGTGTTCATGGGGAGCCAACCGGCTGGGTCGGAACGGAATGCGTGGTCGTGTTCATCGCGAGGGCTTGGACGGAACAGGCGAGGAAACGAGGCCTGGCGTACCGCACAACGGAGGAAACGGCCTTGTGTTCGACCGGCCACGTTCGAAACGGGGTCCTGTTCAAAGGGAGGGGCCTGGCATACCGCACAACAAGGAAACGGACCTCCTACGGTCGAAAAGGGGGTCCTGTTGATCGGGAGGGGTGTGGCGTACCGCAAAATGGAGGAAACGGACCTCCTACGGTCGAAACGGTGGTCCTGTTGATCGGGAGGGGTGTGGCGTACCACAAAACGGAGGAAACGGACCTCCAACGGTCGAAACGGGGGTCCTGTTGATCGGGAGGGGTGTGGCGTACCGCAAAATGGACAAAACGGACTTGTGTTGGAGCGCCACGGTCAAACGGGGTCCTGTTCATCGGGAGGTGTGTGGCACCGCAAAACGGGACTCCACGGACACCTGTTCATCTCCACTGTCGACCTCCTCCGGCCTCCACGGGCTCCTGTTCATCCAGCCTCCACCGCGCTACTCCACCGGCCATCGCTCAACCACCCTCCACGGGCACCCCTCCACCGCTCTCTGTTCATCCAGCCCTCCACACCACGGGTCATGTTCAACCAGCCCTCCACGGCCACCCCTCCACCGTCTCTTCGTTCATCCAGCCCTCCACACCACGGGGTCCTGTTCATCCAGGCAACGCCGCCGCCATCGCTCATCCAACCCCCCGCAACACTCACTGTTCATCCAATCGATCGGCTTGATTAGCAGCAGAGCGGCGAATCGCTCCATCGGGTTCGATTAACGACCATCGATCGATCCCTCGAGTTCGAGAACGCGCATAACTGCGGTGCAATCGCCGGGTTCGATTAGAGCCCAACGCCTCGCTTCGGGTTGATTAGAGCCAACGCCGCACACACGCAGCGTACTGTCACGAGAGAAAGCAGCGCATCGCTCGGCCCCGACCTCCCACCGTAACCGGCAAATCCTCAAATTTTCCTCCCTCGCTTCTACCACGGTTTTTTCGTCATGGACGGCCCAAAGAATGTCATGCAGTCGCGTCGGCCCGCCTGTGACGAAAAAGCCCATTTTCTGTCATGATTTTTGTCATAGAAGTAGGAGCCCACCACATCTATGATGATACCGGGTTTTGTCACAATTATCGTCATAGAAGTGTCATATGTATGACAGAAAAAATTTCGTTCGGCCCAAAATGTCACGAATGTGTCTTTTTTTGTAGTGATCCTAGCATTAACAGTATTCAAGAAGGGTCTACCAAATATGATGGGACAAAAGTTATCTTGTGGGGAACCAAGAACAAGAAAATCAGCAGGATATTTAACTTTCCCACACAATACTTCAACATCTCTAACAATCCCAACTGGTGAAATAGTGTCTCTATTGGCAAGCTTGATTGTAACATCAATTTCCTCTATCTCAGCAGGTGCAATATCATGCATAATTTCTTTGTATAAGGAATGAGGTATTGCACTTGCACTAGCACCCATATCACATAAGCCATGATAGCAATGATCTCCTATTTTAACAGAAATAACAAGCATGCCTACAACAGGTCTATGTTTATTTTTAGTATCAGGACTAGCAATTCTAGCAGCTTCATCACAGAAGTAAAATAACATGCCCATCAATATTATCAGCTAAGAGATCTTTAACCATAGCAATACTAGGTTCAAGTTTAATTTGCTCAGGGGGTGTAGGTGTTCTAGTATTACTCTTATGAACCACGTTCGAAGCTTTAGCATGATCATTTATTCTAACAGGGAAAGGTGGTTTCTCAATATAAGCAGTAGGAACAACAGGATCAACATTATAAGGGATAGTCTTTTCTTCAACTTTAATAGGTGCAACTAATTTTACTTCAATGGGAGGATTATATTTAAACCACTTCTCCTTAGGGAGGTCAACATGAGTAGCAAAGGATACACAGAAAGAAGCTACTATCTCAGAGTCAAGTCCATATTTATTTCTAAATTCACGGAAAACATCAGTGTCCATAAAAGATTTAACACAATCAAACTTAGGTGTTATACCTGACTCCTTACCTTCTTCGAGGTCCCAATCTTTAGAGTTGCGTTTAATTCTTTCCAATAAATCCCATTTCAATTCAATAGTCTTATCATAAAAGAGATAGTACAGGAAGTATCGAGCATGGAGCGATTATTGAGAGAAAGCAGAGCATAAAAATTTTGAATAATAATTTCTCTTGAGAGCTCATGATTGGATAATGAATATAACACTGACTTAAGCCTCCCCCAAGCTTGAGCAATTCTTTCTCCTTAGCGAGGCCAAAAATTATATATATAATTACGATCACGATGAACAAGATGCATACGATAAAACTTCTGATGAAATTCCAATTTCAATCGGTTGTAGTTCCATGATCCCATATCATCACATAGCCTAAACCATGTCAATGCCTTTCCCTTCAAAGATAAAGGGAATACCTTCTTCTTGATAACATCCTCGGGCAAACCTGCAAGCTTAAATAATCCACAAACTTCATCCACATAGATAAGGTGCAAATCGGGATGCAATGTTCCATCTCCTGTAAAAGGATTAGCTAGCAGTTTCTCTATCATACCCGAAGGAATTTCAAAGTAAACATTTTCAGTAGGTTGAGGAGCAACTCTTTGCTCTACTAGTCAGGGTGAAGATACACCGAACAAGCCCCTCAAAGGATTATGTTCCATATTAACAAGTGACAGTAAATTTCAGCACACTATATAAAATTTTCCTTACCAAATTCCACCTACCAAAGGCGCTTCACTCCTCGGAAACGGCGCCAGAAAAGATTCTTGATGACCCACTAGTGTAGGGGATCTATCGTAGTCCTTTCGATAAGTAAGAGTGCCGAACCCAACGAGAAGCAGAAGGAAATGACAAACGGTTTTCAGTAAGGTATTCTCTGCAAGCACTGAAATTATAGGTAACAGATAGTTTTGTGATAAGGTAATTTGTAACGGGTAACAAGTAGTGAAAGTAAATAAGGTGCAGCAAGATGGCCCAATCCTTTTTGTAGCAAAGGACAAGCCTGGAAAAACTCTTATATGAAGGAAAACGCTCCCGAGGACACACGGGAATTATTGTCAAGCTAGTTTTCATCACGCTCATATGATTCGCGTTCGTTACTTTGATAATTTGGTATGTGGGTGGACCGGTGCTTGGGTGCTGCCCTTTCTTGGACAAGCATCCCACTTATGATTAACCCCTATTGCAAGCATCCACAACTACAAAAGAAGTATTAAGGTAAACCTAACCATAGCATGAAACATATGGATCCAAATCAGCCCCTTACGAAGCAACTCATAAACTAGGGTTTAAGCTTCTGTCGCTCTAGCAACCCATCATATACTTATTACTTCCCAATGCCTTCCTCTAGGCCCAAACAATGGTGAAGTGTCATGTAGTCGACGTTCACATAACACCACTAGAGGAAAGACAACATACATCTCATCAAAATATCGAATGAATACCAAATTCACATGACTACTTATAGCAAGACTTCTCCCATGTCCTCAGGAACAAACGTAACTACTCACAAATCATATTCATGTTCATAATCTGAGGGGTATTAATATGCATAAAGGATCTGAACATATGATCTTCCACCAAATAAACCAACTAGCATCAACTACAAGGAGTAATCAACACTACTAGCAACCCACAGGTACCAATATGAGGTTTTGAGACAAAGATTGGATACAAGAGATGAACTAGGGTTTTAGAGGAGATGGTACTGGTGAAGATGTTGATGGAGATTGACCCCCTCCCGATGAGAGGATCATTGGTGATGACGATGGCGATGATTTCCCCCTCCCGGAGGGAAGTTTCCCCGGCAGAACAGCTCCGCCGGAGCCCTAGATTGGTTCCGCCTCATGGCGGCGATGTTTCATCCCGAAAGCTTGCTTATGATTTTTTGAGGGTAAAAGACTTCACATAGCAGAAGATGGGCACCGGAGGCCTGCCAGGGGGCCCATGAGGCAGGGGGCGTGCCCAGGGGGGTAGGGCGCGCCCCCACCCTCATGGCCAGGGTGTGGGCCCCCTCTGGTGGATTCTTTCGCCGGTATTTTTTATTAGTTCCAAAAACTGCCTCCGTGAAGTTTCAGGACTTTTGGTGTTGTGCAGAATAGGTCTCTAATATTTGCTCCTTTTCCAGCCCAGAATTCCAGCTATCGGCATTCTCCCTCTTCGTGTAAACCTTGTAAAATAAGAGAGAATGGGCATAAGTATTGTGACATAACGTGTAATAACAGCCTATAATGCAATAAATATCGATATAAAAGCATGATGCAAAATGGACGTATCAAGGAGAAGAAAGGGCAGGCTACCACATATGCCTTTCAGAGAGTGCCTATAGGTCAGAGGTCTGCTGTAGTGCCCATGGCTGACACTAGAGCAACTACATCAGCACCAGTAGCTACATCTTCAGTACCACCTCCAGTTGCCACTCCACCAGCTCCAACAACATCTATAGATGCCTTCGTCCTTGGAGTCCTCTCAACACCACCTCCCGAACATCAAGCCTAGAGAGACGCATAGCACTATGCATTTTTAAAATTTTTTGTAACTTGTTGCCAAAGGGGGAGAAATGTATAGATCATAGGCTTCGAGAGAGAGTGTTTTTGCCTCTTTTTCTCTCTTGCTATTTGGTTGAAACTTTTGTGTGTGCTTGTTTAATACTCTTTAATGTGTGAGATACTTGCATGATCATGTGTTTGATCATATCCAACTTTAATGCCTGCTTGGATGATATTATCTTTTATATCCCATATATGATCATCATTTTTTCTTGGTGATGAGTGCATGTTTTTAATTTCTATCATTTTGAGCGCTCCACCAAGATGTATGTGACATGAAAGAGTAACCCATGATCCTAATCGATTGTGCATTTGCATTCAAAAGCAAATTTCAAATAATGCACAAATTTAGGGGGAGCTCTTACCTATCACATATTTCTCAAAGCGGCGATGTTTTTAAATCTTATTATCATTTGTCAAAGCTTTGATCTATAAGTTGTCATCAATTACCAAAAAGGGGGATATTGAAAGTGAAACTATCCCTGGGTGGTTTTGGTAATTCCTAACAACATATAGCTCATTGAACTAATGCTACTTCAAGATGATTATTTCAGAAAGTTCAATGATTGGCATGGCATGGACTAGGAATGTGGACCCCTCAAAATGCTAAGGACACATATTGGCTCAAGCTCAAGACTCTACATTTTCATTTTAGTGATCCAAGATCACATTGAGTCCATAGGAAAAGCCAATACTATTAAAAGAGGATGAGGTGTCGCTTAATGGCTTGCTTGCTCAATGCTTAGAGATATGCTTCAAAAGCCATCAACCACTTTCTCATATCCACATATGTCCCAAACCAAAAGTCAAACTCGGCCCCACCGATTTGATCTATCTGGCGCCACCGAGTCCAGCCACTACCAGAAACCTAGTCAGTTCGGTCTCACCGATAGGGATCTCGGTCTCACCAAGATGGGATTGCAAACTCTCTATTTCCCTTCGTAACATTTTGGTCTAACCGAGATGAGCGATCGGTCCCATCGAGTTCGCAATGCAAACTCTCTGTTTCCCTTTCGTAACGTTTCGGTCTCACCGAAATGAGCGATTCGGTCCCACCGAGTTTGCCTCACCAACTCTCTGTTTGCCTATTACAGAAATCGGTCCTACCGAGTTTGTGTGATCGGTCTCACCGAGATTACGTTATTGCCCTAACCCTAATGAAATCGGTCCCACCGAGTTGACATGTCGGTCCCACCGAAAAGCCTGACGTTCACATTTTGAACTAAATTGGTCTGGCCAAGTTTTATGATTCGGTCCCACCAAGTTTGGTAAATTGTGTGTAACGGTTCGATTTTGTGTGGAGTCTATATATACCCCTCCACCCACTCTTCATTCGTGGGGAGATCCATCGGAACGTGCCTACACTTCCAACATACATTTTCAAAGAGAGAACCACCTACTCGTGTGTTGAGACCAAGATATTCCATTCCAACCACATGAATCTTGATCTCTAGCCTTCCCCAAGTTGCTTTCCACTCAAATCTTCTTTCCACCAAATCCAGATCCATCAGAGAGAGTTGAGTGTTGGGGAGACTATCATTTGAAGCACAAGAGCAAGGAGTTCATCATCCACACACCAACTATTACCTTTTGGAGAGTGGTGTCCCTAGATTGGTTAGGTGTCACTTGGGAGCCTCCGTCAAGATTGTGGAGTTGAACCAAGGAGTTTGTAAGGGCAAGGAGATCGCCTACTTCGTGAAGATCTACCCTAGTGAGGCAAGTCCTTCATGGGCGATGGCCATGGTGGGATAGACAAGGTTGCTTTTTCGTGGACCCTTCATGGGTGGAGCCCTTCGTGGACTCGCGCAACCGTTACCCTTCGTGGGTTGAAGTCTCCATCAACGTGGATGTACGATAGCACCACCTATCGGAACCATGCCAAAATCTCCATGTCTACATTGCGTTTGCTCCCTCCAAACTCCTCCCTTTACCTTCATATGCAAATGTTTTACATTCCGCTGCTATACTCTTAAACTTGCATGTGTAGGTTGATTGCTTGACTTGTGCTAAATTGCTAAAATCTGCCAAGACTTAAAATTGGGAAAAGGAGAGATTTTCATTTGGTCAAGTAGTCTAATCACCTCCCTCAAGACATACTTTCGATCCTACACTGTCTCAACCGCTTCCGCCCAAAAGTGTTTTGGCGTCTTGTACTCATCAAGCATCATTCTCGCCATCTCAATAAGAGTCCGGTTCTTCCTCTCAACAACTCCATTTTGTTGAGGCGTGTACATAGCCAAGAACTTATGTGAAATCCCTTCTTCATCAAGAAAGGTATCCACATTTGCATTCTTGAACTCCGTTCCGTTGTCGCTGCGAACCTTCTTGATCTTCACTTCAAATTGATTTTGGGCCTTCCTAGCGAAGTTCTTGAAGATCTTTTGGAACTGAGATTTATCGGCAAGAAAGAACACCCACGTAAATCTTGAAGAATCAGCGACTATGACTAGACCAAATGAGTTTCCACCGAGACTTTTATAGGCGTTGGGACCAAAGAGATCCATATGAAGTAGCCCGAGCGGTCTTCTCGTGGTCATGATATTCTTCATGGGGTGTTTTCCTGCTTGACAAGCACTGCACAATCTATCCATGTCAAATATAACACCTTTTACTCCAAGGATGTGATCACCTTTAATAAGCTTATCAAGATTTCGCATGCCCACATGACCTAACCTTCCATGCCACAACCAACCTTTAGAAGATTTAGCTATTAAGAAAGTTCTAGGTTGAGCCTTTTTAGTGAAATCAACAATGTAAAGATCACCTCTACGTATACCGGCAAAGACCATATTGTGATTATCTCTTCGAAACACTTGGCAATCTACTTCAGTAAATAGGACATTGAAGCCAAAATCAGCTAGTCTAGATACGGAAAGTAAATTGTAGCCAAGAGATTCAACGAGCATAACATTTTGTATGGAGCTATCATTTGAGATGGCCACCTTACCAAGGCCAACCACCTTACCCTTTGAGTTATCACCAAAAGTGACATACTTTCGAGGGTCGTTGTTTTCAGCTAGCTCACAGAACATATCCTTGTCTCCGGTCATGTGATCGGTACATCCACTATCAAGAACCCGTTCCTTTCCTCCAGCCATGTAACCGCAAAGATTAGCCATAAGACCAAAGTGTCGCATAGACTCATCGACATCAAAGTCACTATCATCATCCTCATCATAGTATCCATGTTCAACATCATCTTGTGATTGATCATTTCCTAGAGAGAGTGATTCATTAGATAAGTGATCATCACAATGTTCATCTTTATGAATTCTAATGGCTTCGGAGATGATATTGCTAATGATTCCAACATCTCCTTTGGCACGCATAAGGTCACGGAGCTCAAACAAACAATCACCAAACTTAGGGTCATTGGAATTCATCTTACTCAAGGCAATAGACTTATAAAGAATCACATCTAGATTTAGCAAGGAATAGTTTGGAGATCGTTCCTCAAGAAATCTCCATATAGTGTAGGCACAATCAAGAGTAGGAAAGCAACCAATCAAGTTTCTAGGCAAACCTCTAGTGATAAGATTAACAGTTCTAAGGTTGCGGATCATGTCAATAGACTCATCAAGGCTAGGATGTAAAGGATCAACAAGGGGTGCACAAGGGCTAGTATTGTACTTGTTCAAATGATATTCATTGAAAATCACAAGCATCTCATTTTTCCACTCATGAAAGAACTCTCCATCAAGTATAGGCACTCTACGTCTAAGACTCCCCAACATAGACTCATCCATCTTCCTCCAATGGTGATTAACCAAAGAAATGAAGACCAACGCTCTGATACCAATTGAAAGGATCGAGAAGAGGTGTCTAGAGAGGGGGTGATTAGACCCTCAACAAAGAAAAGTAGCAGTTCTTAATTTCTTCAAGTTGAGGTGGAGTTTTAGCACAAGTTTAAACATTCACAATACATATCAAGCAAGCATGACAAGAGTATATGAGCAGCGGAAAGTAAAGCATGCAATTTGCGAGAATGTAAAGGGATGGGATTGGAGTGTGCAAACGCAATTGGAGACACAAAGGTTTTTTCTGTGGTTCTGATAGGTGGTGCTATCGTACATCCACGTTGATGGAGACTTCAACCCATGAAGGGTAACGGTTGCGCGAATCCACGGAGGGCTCCACCCACGAAGGGTCCACGAAGAAGCAACCTTGTCTATCCCACCATGGCCATCGCCCACGAAGGACTTGCCTCACTAGGGTAGATCTTCACGAAGTAGGCGATCTCCTTGCCCGTACAAACTCCTTGGTTCAACTCCACACTCTTAACGGAGGCTCCCAAGTGACACCTAACCAATCTAGGAGACACCACTCTCCAAAAGGTAATAGACGGTGTGTTGATGATGAACTCCTTGCTCTTGTGCTTCAAATGATAGTCTCCCCAACACTCAACTATCTCTCACAGATTTGGATTTGGTGGAAAGATGATTTGAGTGGAAAGCAACTTGGGGAAGGCTAGAGATCAAGATTCTTGTGGTTGGATTGGAATATCTTGGTGTCAACACATGAGTAGGTGGTTCTCTCTCAGAAAATGAATGCTGGAAATGTAGGCATGTTCTGATGAATATCCTCATGAATGAAGGAAGGGTGGAGGGGTATATATAGCCTCCACACAAAATCTAGCCGTTACACACAATTTACCAAACTCGGTGGGACCGAATAGTGAAACTCGGTCAGACCGATTTAGTTCAGAATGTGAACGTTAGGCTTTTCGGTGGGACCGATATGATCAACTCGGTGGGACAGATGTGCTAGGGTTAGGGTAAAACCTCAACTCGGTTTGACCGATTACACAAACTTGGTGAGACCGATTTTGGTAATAAGCAAAACAGAGAGTTGGTCAAGCAAACTCGATGGGACCGATTGCATATCTCGGTGAGACCGAAATAATTGCAATAGGCAACAGAGAGTTTGCAAGCCCATCTCGGTGAGACCGAATTGATTAGGGTTTCTGGCAGTGGCTATGTCAAATAAACTCGGTGCCGCCGGATAGATCAAATCGGTTGGGCCGAGTTTGACTTCTGGTTTAGGACATATGTGGATATGAGAAAGTGGTTGAGGGTTTTCGAGCATATCACTAAGCACTTTGAGCAAGCAAGCCATTAGCAACACCTCATCCCCTTTTAATAGTATTGGTTTTCCTATGGACTCAATGTGATCTTGGATCACTAAAATGAAAATGTAGAGTCCTGAGCTTTTGCCAATCTTCTGTCCTTAGTATCTTGAAGGGGTTCCACATCCTCTTGTCCATGCCACTCCACTGTTGAACTCATCTGAAATATACTAGATAAAAGTATTAGTCCAACAAGAGATATGTTGACATTAATTACCAAAATCACCCTGGGAGCACTTGTGCTTTGAGGTACGTACAGCTTTACGATGTACGTACTATATAGAAGCGGTTCCACCAAAGGTAAATCAGCAGGAGCCGGGCGGCGCGTCGTTTTTCCTCTTGGGCGGCGACTAGAAAACTCTAGCTGTCGCCAGCGAGTTTCTTCGATCGCGTTCCCCCGGTGGCTCCACACCGCCGACGACCTCAGTCGTCCGTGGTGAGAGGGGTCACCGAATCCACGTGCGTGAATAGTTTTAGGCTAAAGTAGCTTTGTTTTTAGGTTGTTCATCGTCTTGGCTTAGCTGGCGGTGATGGCGGCGCTGAATAAAAATTCTTCAGATCCTTCTCCGACAAGGCGGACGGTCCTATATTTGGGGATGGTTTTGGAAAGCAGTCTGTTCAGGCAAGGATGATGTAGCGGCGGCATCCTTGTGGTGGATATGTGTCCACGGGCTCTGCCATTGCAACGGCGTCTGCTCCAACGTCAGCTCCGAGTCCAGAAGCGGATGCAGATTGTGATCTACATCGAATACATCTGGAAGATGAAACGTGTGTAGGGTTCGTGGTTGATGGATGGCAGATGTGGCTTCCTCCAACAATGTCTTAGTCGTGGTGGTGTGCCATATGTGGAGTTCGACGGTGTGTCGGGTGTGTTGCCCCGGTCTGATTCTTTCAACGGCAATGGCTTCACTTCTGGTGAGCCACCTTGGAGGTCCGCAAAGCTACATATCAGCAATGGAGCCGCGTCGAGCTCGAGTGAGGAGGTGATCCGTCAATCTTTTCTTCGGTGGCTACTGTGGTGGTGTCGGAGGCAGGTGACGGGCATTGGTATCAAGTTCAGAGATTTATGCTATCTTTTCAGTTTTGTCATGTCGGCCCTTACGTGATTTGTACTTTGACTTTTTGATTTTTGGTATGAATGAGACACGTATTTCCATGAAAAAAACCCAGCGGGAGTCGTATTCTGCTTGGCAGAGGCCATAGGGCGATTCGATTAGTGGGGCATCTCCAACGTCGATCATTAGACGAGGTTAGGATCCTCTGCTGTAGTGCACCGTGCACTACGGTCGTTGTCATGTGGATCCGGTTTCATGTGTAATCTGCAGTACAACACTAATCCTACATCTACAAAGGGTTACGAAGGGAGTTACGTAACCTTCCTCTATAATCTCTCAACCCCCGCCCCCCTATTTCCAGTGGGTGGGGCCCCTTCCCTTGATTTTAGGCAACCAAAAACTTCCACCTAAGCTCTTATGTAAATTACGTAGAATAAATTTCGCGGCGTCGAGATCCACATTCGCCGCCTTCATGAACAACAACGTTTGCTCTTCGGAAGTGGCTTTGGTGGCAGTCTTCATCTCCTAGAGCTTAATCTTCTTATTTTGCATCTCCATGAAGATGTCAAATATCTCCGCCTTGTTTTCCTCCATCACCTCATTGCACTTGGAACATGCCTCCTCCTTCTTCTCCATGATGCCCTCAAAGTTCTCTAGCATAGTGTTTGTCCCCCCTACTTGCTTCTCCTCCTCCGTCTCCTACTTCCTCCCCCTCGACCTAGCCACACAGGTGGCCGGTGCAAGCCCTCCAGCGGTTGGATCAACACCATCGTCCTCACCGGTGCTTTTCAAGTTGGCGATCTTGGGGGGAATGGGTAATGCTTGCCCACTTGCTTTGTTTATTCGACATGAACCAATAATGCATCAACGTGAATGAATTTTTTTGGTCTTGTGGTACTAGGAACAAGTCATGTTTGGCTAGCAATAAGACAACAACATGATCAACAACTTGCAACATGAGCAAATAAATCCAATGAAAACACATAGAGCAACACGGTGCGAAACTTACGAGCTCGAGGATTGACATGCCACTTTGCCACCATTTTTGTGTTGTACATGTCGCAATACTTGTTGACATTATGTTGAATGATGCATCATCGATGGCCTAGCGACTTCACATTGCGGTCATGGATCACTTCTTTGTCGTAGGGGGAGGGTATTTTGCTCATGATAGAAATCATGCACAATTTTCCAAAAACCCAAGCCTTTTTGCTCAGTGCCATGCATCAAATCAACACTCACGCCCAACCACGCATTGTAATGAGTGTCTCATTTTCTTTTCATCCCGACCGGGCACGTCCGGCTCCGCCTACTACGTGTCTGGGTCGGGCGCCTTTGCTCCTGCGGTAGTAGTCATCATCTACTTGTCTATCCTTGTGACCACTGTCGTCGTGGATCATGTTCATCATGTCCCTGCCGTCGGTCTCCGTCGAGCTTTGGGAGGCGTTCCGTGGAACAGTGACCGGGCACCGCTGGACGAGGGCTCCTTAGAAGGAAACTGTGGCTAGAAGAGTTGTGGCGACTACATCTCCATGAACGTGTAGTCTGTATTGATGTCGATGGTGTATGGTGGAAGGCGGACGAAGGTGGTGGAGTGTTGCGGCAACTATGTCTTCGGCCAACCGTTTATATGGCCGACATAGTAATACATCGGCTTGAACCTGGGGGGGTGGGTAGGGCAGGATGCCGACGTCCAAGCGGTAGAAGCACGACGATTCACTGTGGAGGAGTTGTGCATGAGTGGTTGTGGCCGTCGCCTTCTTGGTGGCCCTCTCCCTCACGTTTTGCCCTTGCGAATCTGCAGGTAGGCAGCGGGCGGGCTTGTCTGTGTCCCACGGGACGATGAACATCGTGAACGGCTCCGACGGATCCATCTCGGCGGTAGCAGAGGAGATTGGGGCAGAGAGGACGGGCTTTGGCGCGAAAAGGTTACAACCTCTAGCAGGTGGTTTGAAATTGATTCTAAAAGAACCTAGTTCACTAAGTAGTGCTAATTTCTCCCTTTTTAGGATGGCTCCAGTGGCTACATTTATGTTAAGTCGCTTGGGCCGTTGTACTTTTTGATGTGACAGGATTGTGAAAATACTGGGGCTCTGAGTGAGATTTTGGATGGAACTTGGGTGTCGGAGTTCGACATGGTGGGCGCCCCTACTCACCCATAGCTCCCCTTTATTTGAAGCAGGGTTGCGGGGTTTCGAACATCTAGAGTTGTCCCGGCCCAATTTCATGTCCGTATTGGAGACTTAGAAGTGTTTGGACAGGACCATTTGTTACATTCGTGGTCGTTTGTCTCAAAAGGAAAAAGAAAAAGACATTTGTGGTTGTTTTAGTAATCCACGATTGGAGATGCCCTAATATGGCAATCTTGTCACTCCTGCCGTGTTGTATAGGTAACAGGCAGGTTACTATCAAATCGTTGAATGAGCCCTTCTGGTGTTTAACTCAAATCTGTGAAGAACGAGCACTTACCGTGACGAACCAAGCTGTGGTTGAATGGTTAGAGGCATTGTGGTACTTCTAACCCACCAGGGTTTAAATCTTGGTGCTCGTATTATTCCTTATTTCAGGATTTTCGACGATGCAATTCTAGTGGGAGGAGACTTTCAGTCGATGACGAGATGCCTACGATGACTTTGTAAATCTCAAGATGATATGTTGGCTCTTTCTCTCGAAGGTGCTCATAGGGATAGGATGTGTGTATACGTTCATAGGGATTAGTGTATGGCGTATGTATGAGCGCTTCCATCTGTACCGTGTCAAAAAAACGTGGCAGTGATTGAAAACCGACGTTTAGCGTTCCAGGGAAAAAAATCAAACTACAGTTATTAGCCGAGAAAAAGACGTACAGAAGGCGTACCAGTGCCACTACTGTAGCAAAGCGGGTCCTCCACCATACAACCACATGAGGGAACCACCTAGGCCACCGAGGCGACGAACGCACCGTGTCTTACTGGTCATCGGACATGCATATTCCAGGCCAAGCGGGAAGAGGGGAAAGAGGCGTCGCCGTCGACGACCTGGCGGGGGCAAGTCTCCGGCTCTATCCACCAGACTGCACTGAGCTTCCTTCCACCACCAGTAGTCTAATCGGGACGGCAGGAGAGGAGGAATTCATGACATGTAGTGACATGCCCCAACTGGTGGCGCCTCCATCGATTGCTGCAGGCACATCGCACATGGGACACTTGCTCGTGATTTTCCGGCTGCGTGCGTGGACGACTTCTCATCTCCTGACCCGGCCGCGTCGCGCTGCCGACTGCGTTTAGTTAAACACACGCACCTTCTCCTAATCCTCCATCCACAGACGAGTACACATGCTTCCTTCGTCTTCTTCGCGTGCTGGCGCTGGCGTAGCTCTTCGCTGTTAAACGCGGTATCTGCTGGATGAGCAAATCCTCTCCGGGTTTATCATCCGCCGTACGCATGATCCTGCGCCGTCTCGCTTCGAACGTTCCTGTAACGATTCTGCGGTCTCTCCTATAACTACCGGCAGGCAGCTGCCTCAGCCAGTAGGCAGCGTACATAGCTACGGTTTGCTTCTTTCTTTGGCTTTCGTTCGGCCATGGCCAGGTCATGGCTGGCCGGCCTGAGGTCTCGGCTAGGCGGCGGCGCCAGACAGGACGGGCTCGGCATCCTGGCCTTCGAGGCCGCGGCGGCCATGTCGCGGCTGGTCTCGCTCCACCTCTCGCTCTCCGACGCGGAGGTCAGGAGGCTCCGCGGCGACGTGCTGCGCGCCGAGGGCGTCGCACGCCTCACGTCCACGGACCAGTCCCGCCTGCTCCGGCTCGCGTGCGCCGAGCTCATGGCGGGCCTCGACCGCGCCGCCGGCGACGCCGCGCGCCTCGGGGCGCGCTGCCGCGGGCTGCCGGACGCGCCGTTCCTCCACGACTTCGACCGCGTCTACGCCGACGCGAAGCGGGGAGCCGGCCTCGCGCGGCTGGACGCCACGGTCGGGTTCTCCAGGGGCGCCGGGAAGCGGTTCAAGAAGATGGAGCGACACGTGGCCGCCACGGCCAAACTGTACGCGGAGATGGACGCGCTCACCGAGCTGGAGGCGTCGGAGCGGCGGATGGAGCAGTGGAAGCAGCACAGCGGGCCCATCCCCGTGCAGTCCTCCAAGAGGCAGCCCGCGGACGAGCCAAGCGAGAAGCTGATGGGCGAGCTCAGGTTGCAGCGGCAGAAGGTGCGGCGACTCACGGAGGGCTCGCTCTGGAGCGTCGCCGCCCACAAGGTGGCCAAGCTCATGGCCAAGTCGGTGCTCGCCGTGCTCGCGCGCGTCTCCGTTGCCTTCGGCGCGTTAGTGCCGGGATTGCCACCTCCGTTGACAGGCCGGGGATGGGCGCTCGGCCACTCGTCTGGCCCCATGCACCAGTCGACGGCGCCCGACGCGGCGATCCGGCACTCGGCCCCGATCTTCCGGCAAAAAGACACGGCCTCGACATCGTCAGAGCCACTCAAGCCGCCTGCGACCACCGTCGGTGGCTCCGGGATGGAACTGCGTTACGCGAACGTGATCCTGTCCGCCGAAACGCTGCTCAAGGCGCTGAGGCCGGCGATCCGCAACGAGGAGGCGCATGACGGGATGACAGAGCTGGCGATGAGAGACGAGCTGTACAAGATGCTGCCCGTGACCATACGCGCAGCAGTGAAGGAGAAGCTGAGGGAGAGGCTGAGAGGACGGGAGGTGGACGAGGAGGCCGCCGCGACAGCGATGGACGCCGTGGAGGGAGTGCTGCGGTGGTTGGGGCCAATGGCGCATGACACGCTGCGGTGGCAGGACGAGAGGAGCATGGAGCGGAAGCAACGGTTCAGCATGCAGCCGCGCGCGCCGATGGTGCAGACGCTGCATTTCGCGGACCGTCGGAAGGCGGACGCTGCCATCGTCGAGGTGCTCGTTGGTCTCAGCTGTATGTGCTGGTACGACGATCAACGGCGGCGGCCGGCTGACTGGAACGAGTAGCTGGCCTGGTCAACGACGATGCGCAGTTCATCATGCGTAAATGTATACATAGATATACGTGTAGGAAAGACATTTGTATACATGCACTAGATCATTGATGCCCCTCTATTTTTCCAATGAAATGATAGAAATTTTATAAATATATAGTCATAAAACATAGTGGCACAGAAACATTAAAGTTGCATTTTTTGTATAAAGTGACTATATATTGGACGACTATAAAAGATTCTAGTAGTACAGTGGTGGGAGAGGATTGAGTTTGTTAAACTTGGGTTTTAATTTGCACTTTAGCTAAACGTCAGCTAATTGAATTTTTAATTTTCGGCCAGTCGATTCCGTGACCGTTGATTGAAGTGCTTTGTGATACGGTGTGAGAGCTCACAGCGGAGTTGACTGACCCTCTACTTTCTTCAGTCGATTTTTCCGTTTGTGCACGCCGTAGCCTTCAGATGCACGCATGCATGCATGTCTCCGGGGTTGACAACTCTTGCAGCACATGCATGGATGGAATGCATGCCACTCTTAGAGTGTGGGTAGTGTGTGTCCGTGCTTTTCTCCTTGTTTTTTCTTCTGTTTTGATGCACATTTTTGCTTTTTCTTTTTTCTTTTTTCTTTTTTGGCTGAGTTCTCTTTTTTTACTTCATGTGTATTGTGTGTGTGTAAATGTATACACGTAAGTACTATGTATGTAAATTATACTACAGTGTCAAATTTTTCTTACATGTTATAAGCCAATCCCTCTATCCCTTTGTTTTTTTAATGTCTTTATGCAATTCTCTTTTTGTTTTTGTTTTCCTTTATTAGTTGGTTATTTTTTTCTTTCTTTTGTAAGTATTTTTGGGATGTTGAGTGAGTGTAAATACACACACACAAATACTATTCAATACGCGCAAAAGTTACACTATCATATGCTTGCTTGCATACTACATAAGTGCAACTTTAGTAGAAAGTTGTGTGCAAGTTTTTCTAAACTTTTTTCATTATCCTTATTCTTAAAAAGTAATACCAATGACACTAATTCATTGTTGTTCATAAAACTTCAATATTTTGATTTTGTTTTAGTTATTATTTTATTTTAGTTCTTTTTAAGAGTAATACTAATACCACTAATTCATTCATTCTTGTGAAATTCTATTTTGCCAAAATTCCTGTATCGTATGCTTATTCTTGCACACTGTATAAAAGCATAATTTCTATGCATATTGTGCAATTTTTGACATTGTTAGAATTTTATATTTCTTTCTTCATAGATGGTAATATCAATGCCACTAATTCATTCTTTCTTAGAAAACATTATTATTTATATTACTTTTTTCATTTTCTTTCTTCTGAAAGGGTAATACCAATGCCACCAATTCATTCTTACTTGGAAAACTTTATTATTAGATTTTTTTAGTTTTTAATTCATTTTCTTTCTTTTTAAATGTAATATCAATGCCACCAATTCATTCTTTCTTAGAAACTTCTTTATTTTGATTATTTATTTTATTTCATTTCCTTTCTTGTTAAAGGGTAATATCAATGCCACCAATTCATTCCTTCTTAGGAAACTTTCTTTTCTTAAAAATCATTCATTATATGCTTCTTCTTGCATATTATAAAATAGCGCAATTTTTGTGTAAATTCGGTGCAAATTTTGTCATTGTCTGTTTTAATTTTTTACTTTCTTTTTTATTAAAGGTAATACCAATGCCACTAATTCATTCTTCCCTAGAAAACCTCATTTTTCTGTTTTTTATTCTTTTAGTATTAGTATGGGCGGAAGAAGAAGGTGGTTGGGCCTTTGGATCTTGCTCAGGTGGTCGAGAGTGGTGGAGTCGATTTGATTGAGCGCCCACAAAAAAATAGGCGCCTATCAAATAATAGCTCCCATAACATGGATATATATTTACTAAATTTTTATGCAATGTGTGTGTGCGATTTATACCGCTATCTGAAAATTGCACCATTGTATGCTTATTTTTGTATATAACGAAAGAATGCAATTTTCTATGCCAATCTTGTGTATTTTTTGGCCATTGTTTGTTTTATGTGTTTTTACATTTTATTTCTTCTTTTAGGTAATAGCAATGTCCTTAATTCATTCTTTCTTAGAAAAATCTTTTTTTTTTAGTTTTGTATTAGCTTTGTTTTTTGTTTTTTAATAATTATGATCAACTGGGTGAAATCTCAACTGAAAGTATGTACTACTCAATTTGTTCCTAAATATAAGTCTTTTTAGAGATTTCAATAAAGACTACATACAAATGTATATAGACATATTTTATAGTGTAGACTCATTCATTTTGCTTTGTATATAGTCCGTTTTAGAATTTCTAAAAAGACCGGAGGGAGTAGCAATCTTCCTATACGTACATCTTATCTCATACCATGCAGCAATCAGCTGGATCTAATCATGTCTCTCATCTTATACAGGCGTAGTACAACTCATCGTAGCATAACTTGCTTATGAAACAACTTGATATTAAAGAATTCAGCTGCCGGCAATCCACCATTAGCACGCGTAGTATTTGAACGCAACTTTACTAATGTATTTAGTTGGTGAAAGGGTCTGCATGCATGCACCGGTGACCCACCACCAAACAAGAAGAATCTGGCTAGTACATAATCGATTGAAACAAGTTTTGGGTCAGTCCACTGACTCAAATATTATTTCAGTCGACTGTCCTGTAGCCAATCCCTTTAATTTGAATTTGGTTCTACTTTATGTCTCACACGTGAGGGGATTGAATCGGGAGTTTGAGACATTGCTAGATATTCCTTAGAAGCTGCATCATTGAAAAAGCCAACGTACACATGATAACAATGGGCAATGCATTTGCCATAACTTTGGATCAGTCCTGTAGAGGCGCAATCTATGTAGACTATAAGTAATGGAGCATAACATAGTGTTCGTTATGATTTGGTAGTTATACAAAAACACAAAGTAGGCGTACATAGGAGACTGTTAATGTAATACATGAGTATAAGCACCGGAAAATTCAGCTTTTCCTTGTAGGAGATGAGCCTAATAGGCAATCGAAAAGCTGTAATTCAGCTACATTGAATTTCTCTCTTGAGATGACCAGTTTAGCTTTTCATGACCAATGTGATGCTTCACAGTCATTTGTGCCAAACAACATGGAGATGGAGAGCCAATGCGCCCTTAATCAGGCTACAATTGGACAATTTGCCTTCCAATATGGAACAACCAGCACCCCATGTTTGCTTCATCCTCGGGTGGATCTCAATTCTGAAAAGATCTTGTCAAAGTCCGTCCGCTGTTTGAATCCCATGTCAAATTTGTGGTTCGTAATGGCAGGTCCATTCGTTTTTGGCTCGACTGGTGGTGTGGTGATTCTCCTCTAGTTGTGCCCTTTCCGGTGCTTTTTTTTCCTATTGCTCGAATTCGGAGATCTCCATCTCTGAGCTCTCTGATAATAATTGGGACCTGGCCCTCCGACGTTCTCTGTCTCCTGAAGAGTTTAATGAATGGCAGCGTCTTATTGCCTGCATTCCCGTTCTCTCGGAGGGGGAGGACTCGATGGTATGGCCCCATTCCGCCTCTGGGCGTTTCTCTATTAAATCTCTGTATGCTAAGCTCATCTCCGGCACCCCTACTACTGAGTTTAAGCTGATCTGGCGTGCCCGGCTTCCTCCCAAGATTAGGTTTTTCTTATGGCAGGCCTATAGAGGGCGACTGCCTGCGGCTGATCAAATTCGTAAATGTAATGAACTAGGTTCCGATTTGCTGTGCGATGTGTGGCGAGTTGGAGGACACGAACCATATCTTTTTTAAATGCGTCCTAGCCAAGGTGGTCTGGTGTTGTATCGGATCCTGGTTTCGGGTATCATGGAACCCCTCCTCCTTCTCTGAACTTAGAATTCTCGCCGGTGGCCTTGTTGGGCCACCAAGCGAGTGTTCTGGGTTGGTTTTGCGGCTATCTGTTGGGCTGTGAAGCAGAATACATACTTGCTTCAGAAGCAGCGCATGAAGGAGTCTAGATGAATGAATTCATATCCGATCTAGGTTTAATACCCAGTGCATCAGGTCCAATGACAATCTTTTGTGACAACACTGGAGCAATTGCCTTAGCCAAGGAGTCTAGTTTTCACAAGAGAACCAAACACATCAAGCGACGCTTCAACTCCATTCGTGAGAAGGTCAAGGATGCAGACATAGAAATTTGCAAAATACAAACGGATCTGAATGTGGCAGACCCGTCGACTAAACCTCTTCCGCGGGAAAAACATGATCAACACCAAGACTCCATGGGTGTTAGACTCATTACTATGCAATCTAGATTATTGACTCTAGTGCAAGTGAGACTGTTGAAAATATGCCCTAGAGGCAATAATAAAGTGGTTATTATTATATTTCCTTAATCATGATAAAGGTTTATTATGCATGCTATAATTGCATTGATTGGAAGCTTAAATACATGTGTGAATACTTAAGCAAAAACCAAGTCCCTAGTAAGCCTTTACTAGACTAGCTCGTTGATCAAAAGATGGTTAAAGCTTCCTGACCATAGACATGAGTTGTCATTTGATAACGAGATCACATCATTAGGAGAATGATGTGATGGACAAGACCCATCCGTTAGCATGGCATATGATCGTTCAGTTTATTGCTACTGCTTTCTTAATGTCAAATACATGTTCTTTCGACCATGAGATCATGCAACTCCCGGACTCCAGAGGAATGCCTTATGTGTATCAAACGTCACTTCATAATTGGGTGATCATAAAGGTGCTCTACAGGTATCTCCGAAGGCGTCTGTTGAGTTGTCATGGATCGAGATTGGGATTTGTCACTCCGTATGACGGAGAGGTATCTCTGGGCCCTCTCGATAATACATCATCACAATAAGCTTGCAAGCAAAGTGACTAAGGGGTTAGTTGCAAGATGATGTATTACGGAATGAGTAAAGAGACTTGCGGTAATTTAGATTGAACTAGGTATGAAGATACCAACGATCGAATCTCGGGCAAGTAACATACCAACAGACAAAGGGAATCACGTATGTTGTCATAACGGTTCGACCGATAAAGATCTTCATAGAATATGTAGGAACCAATATGGGCATCCAGGTCCCGCTATTGGTTATTGACCGAACAAGTGTCTCGGTCATGTCTACATCATTCTCGAACTCGTAGGGTCCACACGCTTAACGTTCGTTGACGATATAGTACTATATGATTTATGTATGTTGGTGATCGAATGTTGTTCGGAGTCCGGATAAGATCACAGACATGACGAGGAGCTCCGGAATGGTCCATAGGTAAAGATTGATATATATATATATATATATATATATATATATATATATATATATATATATATATATATATGATGGAGGTATTCGGGTTCCGGAATGTTGGGGAACGCAGTAATTTCAAAAAAAATCCTACGCACACGCAAGATCCATCTAGGTGATGCATAGCAACGAGAGGGGAGAGTGTTGTCCACGTACCCTCGTAGAACGAAAGCGGAAGCGTTATGACAGTGCGGTTGATATAGTCGTACGTCTTCACGATCCGACCGATCCTAGTACCGAAAATACGGCACCTCCGCGATCTGCACACGTTCATCTCGGTGACGTCCCACGAACTCTAGATCCAACTAAGGTCGAGGGAGAGTTTCGTCAGCACGACGGCATGATGACGGTGATGATGAAGTTACCGACGCAGGGCTTCGCCTAAGCACTACAACGATATGACCGAGGTGGAAATCTGTGGAGGGGGGCACCGCCACACGGCTAAACAATCAACTTGTGTGTCTATGGGGTACCCCCCCCACCCCCGTATATAAAGGAGTGGAGGAGGGGAGGGCCGTCCCTCTCATGGCGCGCCCAAGGGGGGAGTACTACTCCCGGTGGGAGTAGAATTCCCCCTTCCCTAGTTAGAGTAGGAGAAGAAGGAAGGAGGAGAGAGGGAGAAGGAAAGGGGGCTGGCCCCCATCCGTGTCGGTGTTCTGGGAACGGGGGTCCCCAGACTTGTCTGCCTGCGGCCTGCGGCGTGGCAGTGGGGGCCTAGCGCGGCCCAGCTTCATCAGCTCAAGCTCAAGACCCTCGCGAGGGGCCAAGCCTCGTGGGGCGGACGACAGGAACCTTCCTCAGGAGCAGCCTCGTCAGGCAGGCTCACGAGGAGGCGGAGAGATCAAGGCAGGGTACCTCACGAGGGTGCCCCGTGACGCAAGCCATGACGATCGAGACCAGGCGGGCACCAGGCGGGCGCCAGCCCGCGCAGTGTCCTCGTTTCCCCTTTGGTGCAAAGGAGGCAAGCACAGGCCAAGGCATCAGGCAAAGGTTACCGCTTTAGTGCAACAAGACCAAGACCAGCAGAGCGGCAGGAAGGAGGTCATCGTGGAGCCCAGGACGGCGTCACCGTCAGAGCCTTTGGCAGCCGAAGACCAACTTTAGTCAGGATAAGTGTACTAGATGTTCCCCTTCAAAATGGCCAATTGTTGGCGCCCTTCCCGCTCATTATTTGGGAAGAGGCCGAGGGCCTCCCTCTATAAATAGGACTAGCCACCACCGGGAGAGAAGAGAGACTAAGACGGGTTGAACCTACCAGAGAGAGAGAGAGAGAGAGAGAGAAGCGACTGGGCTCACCCAAGCAGTCCATCGCACCAGCTCAAGAACAGCCCCTCGCGAGGCTGTTCTTCCTTTGTACTGTTCATCATCAGCCCCTGAGGCAATCCACCACACCACAAACTAGAGTAGGGTATTACACCACAATGGTGGCCCGAACTAGTATAAACCTCGTGTCCCTTGTGTATTCTTCTTCCTAGTTTAGATCCCTTGCTAACCATCGACGTGTGAGCTGGTAGGGGAAAGATCTCCGCACGCACCCCAGTGTTCGAACCTCAAGGGTCTGCCGGAACCCGAAATCCGACATTTGGCGCGCCAGGTAGGGGTGCGCCGGAATCCTTCCTCCGCCTCCTCGTGTTTCGTCGCCTCGTCATTCGATGTCAAACGACCCGGTAGCCGACGCCGACTGCTGGGCGGCGTGGCCCATACGCCGTTCACTTGACCAGGCGACCTCAACCTTGCACCTCGGGCAGCCCGCGCTCGCAAAGCGCTGCGAAGCGCGGCGGCAGCGACGCCGCTGCCCTCACCTGCGGCGAGTGCGGTCGGCGAGCCTCAAGCCACGCCGCGGCCACGCCCACGGCCAGCGCCGCACACCCGGCAGGGCGGCGAACTCCAGGGCCGCGCTCACGGTGGCCCGAGAGCTGTTACGGTGCCGGCTTCTAGAGGGCGGCCGCGACGTGCTGTTGGAGCGGGTGGCCGAGCTCCTGGACGCCGCCGCCTCGGGAGCACCTCCTTTCTGCGTCCGGCTGCCACCTCTGGCCCAGAGCGCGTCGTATGGTGGCCCTGCGCGCGCCCATGCAACCTCAAGCGGGCTCCAGGGCCTACTCGACGCCAACCTGGCCAGCAGCACCAGGCGGCAAGCCGCACGGGCCCCGTCTCCGGCCGGCAAAGGAGCGCACGCCGTACCTTTGGCCTCGGCGGACCACCGCGCCACCACCCTCAAGACGATGCTCCGGGCCGAACCGCGTGGCATGTGGGGCACTACAGTGAGACCTACGGGGCAGCGTCCCCAGAAGCTTATGTGCCCCGCATGATGGATCAAGAGAGCGCACGGGAAGAAGACCATGGCTCGTTCCTTGGGCCAAGCTGGGGCGAGGAGACACCGCAAGCTGAGCTCTTTCAGGAACCCCAAGAGGTCCTCGACGAACGCGCCGGCGGCAGCAACTATCTGGTACCATTAATTCCTCAGGAGCAAGCGTATGCTAACCGTGTGCAGCAGGAGGTACAGGTCGCCGCGATAGGTGGCTGCCCCAACTCTACAGCCTCTTACCCCTTAGGAGGAGGGCATGGGGGGCTGCAGGAGAGGGGCCTAGATCCGGGTTCGTCCCCGCGGCGCTTGGTGCAAGATATTCTCAGGAGGTAGGCCCTCTGTCGGGGAGGTGCCTCAGGGCCCGGCCCCGGCAGAGGACCCGTGGTCATCGGGGGAACCGCTGGCGATCGCTCTACCCCATAGGCATCGTCCTTGGTCTCCGGCCGCCGTCAGTGCCGGTAGAGTGTGGCGCAAGTCGGGGCCCTCATCTGGCGATATGAAGCAAGGCCGGTACCTGTGAAGAAGGCCGGTGCTGTGAAGCTTCGCCGCCCGTGACACTCTCACGTAATAATGAGTGGGGCTGTACATGCCCGGAGTCTCGAGGCGCCCGAGATCAGGCCTGGGGCTCCCTCCACGCCGATGGCAGCACTTAGCTTCATTTGGTGAGAAGACGTCGAAGACTAGACTAGGTGCCGGACGCGTCCTTTTGCTTTTTTTTGCCTTTTCCTCTGTTGACAAGTTTCTTCGATTTGAATTTAAGTTGGATTTGAGTTCGAGTCTTGCGTACGTTTGGGGAAGGGGTGTTTAGTCTCATTTGAGCAATCTCTCGTGTTCTGGTTTCGGTTTTGCATCCAAAGCTAGCGTCAGCTGCCTCCCGTCGCGAGCCCCTCGCGAGCCGGGCCGGGCCAACTGCGTCCACAGCTCGGACGGCTGTCGCCACTCCCTCTCCGGAGGTTCTTATCGCAGGATCAATGGGTTCACCCAGAAGACACACATGGCGCTATGGCCCCCGCAGCCCCGCTCGGGGCTCACCAGGGCCAAAAGGTAAATGAGCCAGCCAACCCACCATCAGGCTGGCCGTTAAGCTCACACGCAGCGTTAAGATTACCAAGGAATTTACCGCAAATCTTTACATGAGGGTCTTCCCCTCCCAAAATGCTCTCACAGTCTTCAGGGCCAAGCCCGAACCTCTTTCGTGCAGGGTAAACAGCGGTGACAGACAATCAGTCGGACATATCACTCGCCGCGCCTTCTGGGTCACCTCCCGAGGCGTCGCTGGCGTCATCGCCGCCACCAACACCTCCGCCAGCGCCAGGACCGTCCACCACGCCGCCTTCATCGGCGGCCACAATCACGCCGTCATCATCAGACGTGAAGGCCCTGACAAGGTCGTCCACGTGGTCCTCCACCCATTGCGCTAGGTCGCCCCGGACAGCTATGGGCACCGGTGCGATGGCGGCATCGAAGTCGAAGTGGGGATCCCTGTCCCGCAGATAACTGAAGACACGGGAGAAAGCGCGCCCGAGCAAGGCTCGGCTCCTCTCCTCAACGAGCCAACGAGACCTCTCGGCGCGGTTCTCCAGGAGCGTCACCACGTCAGCAAAATACTGGAGGTTGCCGGCATAGTTGGTCTCGTGCGGCTCCTCGGCAGCGGCCTCGCAAATATTGCCCAGGGCCGCGTTAGCCCGTTCCCTGAGCGTCCGGAGCATGGGGGCGTGCTCGTGCTCCAGAACCCGCCGCCGACGAATCTCGGCGCCATCAATCCTCTGCCGGAGAAGAAGCAGCTCGGCGCGGGTGGAGGTCAGCTCCGCCTGCACTGCGCAAAGGGCGGCTGCGGAGGCGTCCGCACCCTGCGTCACTTCATCTAGCTTGGCCTTGAGGGCCGCGGTCCTGTCCTCAGCTTCGGCCGTGACCAACTCCAACTTCAGCTCATACTGTCGCTCGAGGCCTGAGCGAGCTTCCGCTACGCGGCGGTCGACCTCCTCTTGGGCTCGGGCTTGGCGCGCGGCAACATCATCCTCCGCCCGAGCCACCAGGAGCTCCCTCGTCTCCAACCGCTCAAGGTCGAGGTTGCGCTCGGCGGCCTCCAGCAACAGCGCTTCCTCACGCACGAGCTCACTTTGGTCGAAGGAAGCCTCCTTCAGCGACACAAGTGCAGCCTGGCGCAACTCCACCTGCTGCTCCAGAGAGTTGCTCCAGGCTTGGAGCTCCCACGCACGCTCCTCCGCGTCCCTGCGCCGCCAATATGCTTCCAGGGCCTCCTCGACAGCTCGAGAGCAAGCCTCTCGCGAGGCCGCCAGCGACGCCTCAACCTTCGCATTGTCAAGGTCACGCTGGTGACGCGCGAGGGCAACGGTTACCTTCAGCTTGCGCCTCTCCTTAGCAAGGCACAAACCTTTGGCCTCGAGACGCGCATCCTCGCCGGCGAGCTCCGCCCCGAGCCGGTTCACCGCGTCCTTCGCCCCACGGAGAAGTCCCTGGCGGCGGGCGCGGCGTTCGCAAGCACGCCTGAGCATTTCTTCTACGTCTCCCTCTGCTGTTGGTGTGTGCGGAGGGCCCAGAGGCGGCGCGCCTCCTTTCGCAGGGCAGGGGGCTGGCGCCCCAACAATCGCCGGACGGGCCTCGACAGGAGCAGGGCCTAGCGCCGGTCCGTCCCCAGAAGAACAGCTCGAGATTGACTTCAACCAATCGCCGTCCACGACCAAGGAAGGAGCACGGGGCAAGCTGGCTGTGCCCCGGGAGAGCTCATGAAGGGAAGACAGCAGGCTCGCAGGCTCGGGACGCTCAGCTGAACGGGTCACCTCTCCGACCGGCTGAGCGATAAGGGCGTCGCCTGAACCCGACGCACCAAGGGTCAGCAACGAGGACGGATCTTGGGGAGATGGCTCCTTGTCCGTCTCCGCGAATTCGACAGGAAGGTCCCTGAAAGGTCACAGTCAGCTCCAAGAACCGAGAAGTAGAGGAGCAGAGAGAGAAGAGGACTTACTCATCCGTGGCGAAGTACCTCCTGCACTTCAGCAAGCGGCAAGGGCGATCGTCACCGCCCGAGGCTTCCTTCCTCTTGCGGAGGGCCACTAAGTCTACGCGGAACCGGCCTAAGCGCTCGGTGCAGGGGTCGGTTTGTGGCATGGAGGAGGCGGTAAGGTGATCAGCGCCAGTGGGATCAGCCTGGGGGACGTCAGCAGGCGCCGCCTCATCAGAGACGACCGGGGCCTCGGGAGCCCCAACCTCGGGAGCCGGAGGCCGCGACTCCTCACCTGTCACTATTCCGGAACGAGCTCCGGGAGATACCGCCCTCGGGGCTCCGTGCGGCATCACCACTTCAACGTCGCCTCGTTCAACTCCTGACGGTTCTCGTCTCCCTGTTCCATCACCTGAGACAGGCCACTTTGGGCGACCGGAAGAGCTACCACGGCAACTGGGTTCTCGCGAGGTCCCCTGAGGCCAACCGGGCACAACCCCCACTCGTCAAAGCTGGGCATTTGCTTCACGAAATCAGCCCTGCCCGAACAGAGATACAAGAGGGCACCATCACGTCGAAGGCTGCCTGGGGAAGGGTCGCCAACCAGGACCCTGAGCACCGTCTTCAGCACCTCAGGCGCCAGGTCCCCCTCCTGAAGTCGCATGCGAACTTTGTGCCCCGCAAAGTCCCACATCCGATGAGAGTGGCGCTGGAGAGGAGCAATGCGACATCGGAGGAACTCCTTCACCACCTTGGGCGCCGTCACGTTGGGCGCCCTCAAGCTCTCGAAGCGGCGCCAGACGAATGCGAGCCGGGCGTCCGCGAGCGTCTCGTGATCCCAGCCTGAGTTGGGAACAGCAGACAAGGTAGGATGCGAGAGCAGGGGGCTGGGCACCCCAACGTCCACATACAACCACCGCTCTCTGAACTTGGCCTCAGGGGGAGGGAGTCCGAAATCGATCCCTGAAGCAGCCGTCTCTGGCACCGCAAGGAAGCTCACACACCCCGAGCATTGAGTAGGATCGCTCAGGCGCAAGGAGAAGAAGTGACGCAGCAGGGCAACGGAAGGAGGGATGCCCACCATTGCCTCACAGACAAAGGCGAAGACAACCAGGAGGGTAATGGACTCAGGCCTGAGATGCATCATGTGGATCTGATAGTGGGAGTGCACCGCTTTGAAGAAAGCGGAGAAGGGGGGAACCAGACCCGTCCACAGGGCATCAGTGAAGAATCGGACCTCTGTGACAATCCTGTCGGAGGAGGCATGGGGCCTTGAGCCATGCCGTGGTCTGCCGCACTCATTGAAGATGGTGGCAAGAGCGAAGCGGACCTTGCCCAAGGCCTCGGGGTTGAGTATGATAGATCGATCAGCGGCGGGGCCACCACCGAGGCCAGCGGAGACGGCGCGGGCTTCTTTGCCTTTTCCTTCTTCGTTGGCGCCATGGCGACAGGAAGGTTGAGAGTCTGAGTTGGATCAAGGGCAGAAGTTGGAGCCAGGGGAAGGGGGAAGAGCCGGGAGTACGTGGACGGCGAAGGGGGAATGGCTGTGTGCAACCCCAGGTCCGCTTAGCCGACCGTGTAATGAGGCATCATGGGGAAGTGGGGACGCCCACGACCAATCAATCGCCACGCGGCGCCCAAGGCCGCACACAGTTGGGTCCCACGGTGCTTCGCACTTGCCCCTTCGCTTCTCTGCTAAGCCAAGTCCGGGCGCGCCTTGGGCCCGGGGGCTACTGTCGGTGTTCTGGGAACGGGGGTCCCCAGACTTGCCTGCCTGCGGCCTGCGGTGTGGCTCAAGTGGGGGCCTAGCGTGGGCCAGCTTCATCAGCTCAAGCTCAAGACCCTCGTGAGGGGCCAAGCCTCACGGGGCGGACGACAGGAACCTTCCTCAGGAGCAGCCTCGTCAGGCAGGATCACGAGGAGGCGGAGAGATCAAGGCAGGGTACCTCACGAGGGTGCCCCGTGAAGCAAGCCATGACGATCGAGACCAGGTGGGCGCCAGGCGGGCGCCAGCCCGCGCAGTGTCCTTGTTTATCCTTTGGTGCAAAGGAGGCAAGCACAGGCCAAGGCATCAGGCAAAGGTTACCGCTTCGGTGCAACAAGACCAAGACCAGCAGAGCGGCGGGAAGGAGGTCATCGTGGAGCCCAGGACGGCGTCACCGTCAGAGCCTTTGGCAGCCGAAGACCAACTTTAGTCAGGATAAGTGTACTAGATGTTCCCCTTCAAAATGGCCAATTGTTGGCGCCCTTCCCGCTCATTATTTGGGAAGAGGCCGAGGGCCTCCCTCTATAAATAGTACTAGCCACCACCTGGAGAGAAGAGAGACCAAGACGGGTTGAACCTACCAGAGAGAGAGAGAGAGAAGCGACTGGGCTCACCCAAGCAGTCCATCGCACTAGCTCAAGAACAGCCCCTCGCGAGGCTGTTCTTCCTTTGTACTGTTCAACATCAGCCCCTGAAGCAATCCACCACACCACAAACTAGAGTAGGGTATTACACCACAATGGTGGCCCGAACTAGTATAAACCTCGTGTCCCTTGTGTGTTCTTCTTCCTAGTTTAGATCCCTTGCTAACCATCGACGCGTGAGCTGGTAGGGGAAAGATCTCCGCGCACACCCCAGTGTTCGAACCTCAAGGGTCTGCCGGAACCCGAAATCCGACAACCCCAATTCGGATTGGGCTTGGGGGTGCGCCCCCACCTTGGCCGCCGCCTCCTCTCTCCCACTAAGGCCCAATAAGGCCCATAGACTCCCCGGGGGTTCCGGTAGCCCCCGGTACTCCGGTAAATGCCCGAACTCACTTGGAACCATTCCGATGTCCAAACATAGCCTTCCAATATATCGATCTTTATGTCTCGACCATTTCAAGACTCCTCGTCATGTTCGTGATCACATCCGGTACTCCAAACTACCTTCGGTACATCAAAACACATAAACTCATAATACCGATCATCATCGAATGTTAAGCGTGCGGACCCTACGGGTTCGAGAACTATGTAGACATGATCGATACTCGTCTCTGGTCAATAACCAATAGCGGAACCTGGATGCTCATATTGGTTCCTACATATTCTACGAAGATCTTTATCGATCGAACTGCATAACAACATATGTTGTTCCCTTTGTCATCAGTATGTTACTTGCCCAAGATTTGATCGTCGGTATCTCAATACCTAGTTCAATCTCGTTACCAGCAAGTCTCTTTACTCGTTCCGTAATGCAACATCCCGTAACTAACTCATTAGTCACATTGCTTGCAAGGCTTATAGTGATGTGCATTACCGAGAGGGCCCAGAGATACCTCTCCGACAATCGGAGTGACAAATCCTAATCTCGATCTATGCCAACTTGATATGTCTCCAACGTATCTATAAGTTTTTATTGTTCCATGCTATTATATTATCCATCTAGTATGTTTTATATGCATTTATATGCTATTTTATATGATTTTTGGGACTAACCTATTAACCTATTAATGTATCTGTTTTCTCCTTGTTTTTGAGTTTTACAGAAAAGGAAAACCAAACGGAGTCCAATTGACCTGAAATTTCACGGAGATTATTTTTGGACCAGAAGAAGCCCACGGAGCATCGGAGATGGACCAGAAGAGTCCCGAGGCACCCACGAGGGTGGGGGCGCACCCTACCCCCCTGGGCGCGCCCCCTACCTCGTGGCCGCCTCGGAGACCCCCCTGACTTGTTCTCAACGCCAAAACCTCTTATATATACAGAAACCCCCAGAACATAACCTAGATCGGGAGTTCCGCCGCCGCAAGCCTCTGTAGCCACCAAAAACCAACCGGGCCCTGTTCCGGCACCCTGCCAGAGGGGGGATCCCTCACCGATGGCCATCTTCATCATCCTGGCGTTCTCCATGACGAGGAGGGAGTAGTTCACCCTCGGGGCTGAGGGTATGTACCAGTAGCTATGTGTCTGATCTCTCTCTCTCGTGTTCTTGATTCGGCACGATCTCGAGCTTTGCTATTATAGTTGGATCTTATGATGTTTCTCCCCCTCTACTCTCTTGTAATGGATTGAGTTTTCCCTTTGAAGTTATCTTATCGGATTGAGTCTTTAAGGATTTGAGAACACTTGATGTATGTCTTGCATGTGCTTATCTGTGGTGATAATGGGATATTCACGTGATCTACTTGATGTATGTTTTGGTGATCAACTTGCGGGTTCAGTGACCTTGTGAAATTATGCATAGGGGTTGGCACACGTTTTTGTCTTGACTCTCCGGTAGAAACTTTGGGGCACTCTTTGAAGTTCTTTGTGTTGGTTGAATAGATGAATCTGAGATTGTGTGATGCATATCGTACAATCATACCCACGGATACTTGAGGTGACATTAGGGTTTTGATTGAATTGTGTCTTAAGGTGTTATTCTATTACGAACTCTATGATAGATCGAATGGAAAGTATAGCTTCGTGTTATTTTACTACGGACTCTTGAATAGATTGATCAGAAAGAATAACTTTGAGGTGGTTTCGTACACTACAATAATCTCTTCGTTTGTTCTCTGCTATTAGTGACTCTTTGTTGCATGTTGAGGGATAGTTATATGATCCAATTATGTTATTATTGTTGAGAGAACTTGCACTAGTGAAAGTATGAACCCTAGGCCTTGTTTCCTAGCATTGAAATACCGTTTACGCTCACTTTTATCGCTTGCTACCTTGCTGTTTTTATATTTTCAGATTACAAATACTCATATATATCATCCATATTGCACTTGTATCACCATCTCTTCGCCGAACTAGTGCACCTATACAATTTACCATTGTATTGGGTGTGTTGGGGACACAAGAGACTCTTTGTTATTTGGTTGCAGGGTTGCTTGAGAGAGACCATCTTCAACCTACGCCTCCCATGGATTGATAAACCTTAGGTCATCCACTTGAGGGAAATTTGCTACTGTCCTACAAACCTCTACACTTGGAGGCCCAACAACGTCTACAAGAAGAAGGTTGCGTAGTAGACATCAAGCAGTTTCTGGCGCCGTTGCCGGGGAGGTGAGTGCTTGAAGGTATATCTTTAGATCTTATAATCAAATCTTTTAGTTTCTTATTTTATCACTAGTTTAGTTTATAAAAGAAAACTACAAAAAATGGAATTAAGGGTGCCTCGTATGCTTCATCTTTTTAATGTATTTCGTGTAAGGATTCCGATAATTGTGCCAAAATGCTAGAAGAAGAATGCATTAGAATGCTTGGCACTAAATCTTCGAATGATGAGCATGATTGCAATGTTGTTAGTACAAATTCCTTGAATATCCATGATGCTAATGATATGCAAAGCCACAAGCTTGGGGATGCTATGTTTTCGAAGATGATACTTTTGTCCCCAAGTTTTGATGAGCAAATTTATTATGATGATAGCATGCCTCCTATTTATGATGATTATATTGATGAAAGTGGGTTTGGAAGAGTGTCAACTTTAGGAAGTAATGATCCCACTATTTTGGAGGGTGTTGAATCTTATTGTGATAATTATGAAAGTGGATTTGGAGGGGTCATGACTTTATTTAGTGATGAATCCACTATTTCGGAAGAGGTTCCAATTGATTATGAGAATAAAGTTGCTATCTATGATGATTATTGTGATGACATGTATGCTATAAAGAATAATGATAACCATGAAACTTTTCATCATTATTTTAGTTTTCAATTGGATTATGCCTCACATGATAGTTATTTTGTTGAGTTTGCTCCCACTATTATTCATGAGAAGAAATTTGCTTATGTGGAGAGTAGTAAAATTTCTATGCTTGTGTATCATGAAAAGAATACTTTATGTGATAGTTACATTGTTGAATTCATTCATGATGCTACGGAAAATTATTATGAGGGAGGAACATATGCTTGTAGGAATTGCAATAATATCAAGTTTCCTCTCTATGTGCTTAAAGTTTTAAAGTTATGCTTGTTTTGCCTTCCTATGCTAGTTTATTATTGTTCCCATAAGTTGTTTGCTCACAAAATCCCTATGCATAGGAAGTGGGTTAGACTTAAATGTGCTAGTAATATTCTTCATGATGCTCTCTTTATGTTTCAATTTTCATCTTTTATGTGAGCATCATTGAAATCATCATGACTAGCAAGGGGCGTTAAACAATAGCCCTTGTTGGGAGGCAACCCAATTTTATTTTTGTCCTTTGCTTTTGATACTGTTTAGTAATAAATAATTCATCTAGCCTCTGTTTATATGTGGTTTTATTATTTTAATTAGTGTTTGTGCCAAGTAGAACCTTTGGGAAGACTTGGGTGAAGTCTTTGCGATCTTGCTGTAAAAAACAGAAACTTTTGCGCTCACGAGATTAGCTGCCATTTTTTACCGGAGAGTGATTTTAGGTTGATTATTTTTGAAGATTATTAATAGACAAATTACTCAGGTCCACCAATTTATTTCAGAATTTTTGGAGTTCCAGAAGTATTCGAACAAATCAGATTGCTACAGACTGTTCTGTTTTTGACAGATTCCGTTTTATATGTGTTGTTTGCTTATTTTGATGAATCTATGAGTAGTATCGGAGGGTATGAACCATAGATAAGTTGGAATACAGTAGATATTACACCAATATAAATAAATAATGAGTTCACAACAGTACCTAAGTGGTGGTTTTATTTTCTTATACTAACGGAGCTTACGAGTTTTCTGTTGAGTTTTGTGTTGTGAAGTTTTCAAGTTTTGGGTAAAGATTCGATGGACTATGGAATTAGGAGTGGAAAGAGCCTAAGCTTGGGGATTCCCAAGGCACCCCAAGGTAATATTCAAGGACAACCAAGATCCTAAGCTTGGGGATGCCCCGGATGGCATCCCCTCTTTCGTCTTTGTTTATCGGTAACTTTACTTGGAGCTATATTTTTATTCACCACATGATATGTGTTTTGCTTGGAGCGTCATTTTATTCTTATTTAGTTTTTCTTGCTGTTTGAATAAAATACCAAGATCTGAAATTCTTAAATGTTAGAGAGTCTTCACGTAGTTACATAATTATTCAACTACTCATTGATCTTCACTTATATCTTTTGGAGTAGTTTGTCATTTGCTCTAGTGCTTCACTTATATCTTCCTAGAGCATGGCGGTAGTTTTATTTTGAACAAATATATGAACTCTCATGATTCACTTATATTATTTTGAGAGTCTTTTAGAACATCATGGTAATTTGCTTTGGTTATAAAATTAGTCCTAATATGATGGGCATCCAAGATGGGTATAATAAAACCTTTCATATAAAGTGCATTGAATACTATGAGAAGTGTGATACTTGATGATTGTTTTGAGATATGAAGATGGTGATATTAGAGCTGTGCTAGTTGAGTAATTGTGAATTTGAGAAATACTTGTGTTGGAGTTTGCTAGTCCCATAGCATGCACGAATGGTAACTGTTTTGTGACAAATTTGAAACATGAGGTATTCTTTGATTGTCATCCTTGTGAGTGGCTGTCGGGGATGAGCGATGGTCTTTTCCTACCAATCTATCCCCTAGGAGCATGCGCATAATGCTTGGTTTTTCATGACTTGTAGATTTTTGTAATAAGTATGTGAGTTCTTTATGACTAATGTTGAGTCCATGGATTATACGCACTCTCACCTTTCCATCATTGCTAGCCTCTTCGGTACCGTGCATTGCCCTTTCTCACCTTGGGAGTTGGTGCAAACTTCACCGGTACATCCAAACTCCGTGATATGATACACTCTATCACACATAAACCTCCTTATATCTTCCTCAAAACAACCACCATACCTACCTATTATGGCATTTCCATAGCCATTCCAAGATATATTGCCATGCAACTTTCCATCGTTCTGTTTATTATGACACGCTTTATCATTGTCATATTGCCTTGCATCATCATGTAGTTGAGGTCGTATTTGTGGCAAGACCACCGTGCATAATGTTTCATACATGTCACTCTTTTTTCATTACCATCCCGGTACACCATCGGAGGCACTCATATAGAGTCATATTTTGTTCTAGTATCGAGTTGTAATCATTGAGTTGTAAATAAATAGAAGTGTGATGATCATCATTAATAGAGCATTGTCCCATGAAAAAAAGGCCAAAAAAAGGGAAAGGCCAAATAAAAAAAGGAAGGCCCAAAAAAAAAAGAAGGGACAATGCTACTATCCTTTTGCCACACCTGTGCTTCAAAGTAGCACCATGATCTTTATGATAGAGAGTCTCTTATTTTGTCACTTTCATATACTAGTGGGAATTTTTCATTATAGAACTTGGCTTGTATATTCCAACAATGGGCTTCCTCAAATTCCCTAGGTCTTCGTGAGCAAGCAAGTTGGATGCACACCCACTTAGTTTCTTTTGTTGAGCTTTCATACATTTATAGCTCTAGTTCATCCGTTGCATGGCAATCCCTACTCCTTACATTGACATCAATTGATGGGCATCTCCCTAGACCGTTGATTAGCCGCGTCAATGTGAGACTTTCTCCTTTTTTGTCTTCTTCACACAACCCCCATCATTATATTCTATTCCACCCATAGTGCTATATCCATGGCTCACGCTCATGTATTGCGTGAAAGTTGAAAAAGTTTGAGATTGCTAAAGTATGAAACGATTGTTTGTCTTGTCATAGGGGTTGTGCATGATGAGAGCATTCTTGTGTGACGAAAATGGAGCATGACCAAACTATATGATTTTGTAGGGATGAACTTTCTTTGGCCATGTTATTTTGAGAAGACATGATTGCTTAGTTAGTATGCTTGAAGTATTATTGTTTTTATGTCAATATTAAACTTTTATCTTGAATCTTTTGGATCTGAATATTCATGCCACAATAAAGAAAATTACATTAAAGATATGTTAGGTAGCATTCCACATCAAAAAATCTGTTTTTATCATCTACCTACTCGAGGACGAGCAGGAATTAAGCTTGGGGATGCTTATACGTCTCCAACATATCTATAATTTTTTATTGTTCCATGCTATTGTATTATCCATCTAGGATGTTCTATATGCATTTATATGCTATTTTATATGATTTTTGGGACTAACCTATTAACCTAGAGCCCAAAGGCTTGCTTTTTTTCCTTGTTTTTGAGTTTTACAGAAAAGGAAAACCAAACGGAGTCCAATTGACCTGAAATTTCACGGAGATTATTTTTGGACCAGAAGAAGCCCACGGAGCATCGAAGATGGACCAAAAGAGTCCAGAGGCACCCACGAGGGTGAGGGGCGCGCCCTACCCGCCTGGGCGCGCCCCCTACCTCGTGGCCGCCTCGGAGACCCCCCCTGACTTGTTCCCGACGCCAAAACCTCTTATATATACAGGAAACCCTCAGAACATAACCTAGATCGGGAGTTCCGCCGCCGCAAGCCTCTATAGCCACCAAAAACCAATCGGGACCCTGTTAAGCACCTGCCGGAGGGGGATCCTCACCGTGGCCATCTTCATCATCCGGCGTTCTCCATGACGAGGAGGAGTAGTTCACCCTCGGGGCTGAGGGTATGTACCGGTAGCTATGTGTTTGACTCTCTCTCGTGTTCTTGATTGATGCACGATCTTGATGTATCGTGAGCTTTGCTTTTATAGTTGGATCTTATGATGTTTCTCCCCTCTACTCTCTTGTAATGGATTGAGTTTTCCCTTTGAAGTTATCTTATCGGATTGAGTCTTTAAGGATTTGAGAACACTTGATGTATGTCTTGCATGTGCTTATCTGTGGTGACAATGGGATATTCACGTGATCTACTTGATGTATGTTTTGCTGATCAACTTGCGGGTAAAGTGACCTTGTGAACTTATGCATAGGGGTTGGCACACGTTTTCGTCTTGACTCTCCGGTAGAAACTTTGGGGCACTCTTTGAAGTTCTTTGTGTTGGTTGAATAGATGAGTATGAGATTGTGTGATGCATATCGTATAAGCATACCGACGGATACTTGAGGTGACATTGGAGTATCTAGGTGACATTAGGGTTTTGGTAGGTTTGTGTCTTAAGGTGTTATTCTAGTACGAACTCTATGATAGATCGAACGGAAAGAATAGCTTCGTGTTATTTTACTACGGACTCTTGAATAGATTGATCAGAAAGAATAACTTTTAGGTGGTTTCATACCCTGCAATATCTCTTCATTTGTTCTCTGCTATTAGTGACTTTGGAGTGACTCTTTGTTGCATGTTGAGGGATACTTATATGATCCAATTATGTTATTATTGTTGAGAGAACTTGCACTAGTGAAAGTATGAACCCTAGGCCTTGTTTCCTAGCATTCCAATACCGTTTACGCTCACTTTTATCGCTTGCTACCTTGCTGTTTTTATATTTTCAGATTACAAATACTCATATCTATCATCCATATTGCACTTGTATCACCATCTCTTCGCCGAACTAGTGCACCTATACAATTTACCATTGTATTGGGTGTGTTGGGGACACAAGAGACTCTTTGTTATTTGGTTGCAGGGTTGCTTGAGAGAGACCATCTTCAACCTACGCCCCCACGGATTGATAAACCTTAGGTCATCCACTTGAGGGAAATTTGCTACTGTCCTACAAACCTTTGCACTTGGAGGCCCAACAACGTCTACAAGAAGAAGGTTGCGTAGTAGACATCACAACTCAACAAACACCATCGGAGACACCTGTAGAGCATCTTTATAATCACCCAGTTACGTTGTGACGTTTGATAGCACACTAAGTTTTCCTCCGGTATTCGGGAGTTGCATAATCTCATAGTCATAGGAACATGTATAAGTCATGAAGAAAGCAATAGCAACAAACTAAACGATCATCATGCTAAGCTAACGGATGGGTCAAGTCAATCACATCATTCTCTAATCATGTGATCCCGTTAATCAAATGACAACTCATGTCTATGGCTAGGAAACTTAACCATCTTTGATTCAACGAGCTAGTCAAGTAGAGGCATACTAGTGACACTCTGTTTGTCTATGTATTCACACATGTACTAAGTTTCCTGTTAATACAATTCTAGCATGAATAATAAACATTTATCATGATATAAGGAAATATAAATAACAACTTTATTATTGCCTCTAGGGCATATTTCCTTTAGTTTCCCACTTGCACTAGAGTCAATAATCTGGATTACACAATAATGATTCTAACACCCATGGAGTCTTGGTGCTGATCATGTTTTGCTCGTGAGAGAGGCTTAGTCAATGGCTCTGCAACATTCAGATCCTTATGTATCTTGGAAATCTCTACGTCTCCCTCCTTGACTTGATCGCGGATGGAATTGAAGCGTCTCTTGATGTGCTTGGTTCTCTTGTGAATCTGGATTCCTTTGCCAAGGCAATTGCACCAGTATTGTCACAAAAGATTTTCATTGGACTCGATGCACTAGGTATGACACCTAGATCGGATATGAACTCCTTCATCCAGACTCCTTCATTTGCTGCTTCTGAAGCAGCTATGCACTCCACTTCACATGTAGGTCCCGCCACGACGGTTTGCTTAGAACTGCACTAACTTACAGCTCCATCATTCAATATAAATACATATCCGGTTTGTGACTTAGAGTCATCCGGATCAGTGTCAAAGCTTGCATCGACGTAACCATTTGCGACGAGTTCATTGTCACCTCCATAAACGAGAAACATATCCTTGGTCCTTTTTAGGTATTTCAGGATGTTCTTGACCGATGTCCGGTGATCCACTCCTGGATTACTTTGGTACCTCCC
The DNA here is from genome assembly GCA_021605145.1 of Aegilops bicornis. Classification (NCBI taxonomy): domain Eukaryota; kingdom Viridiplantae; phylum Streptophyta; class Magnoliopsida; order Poales; family Poaceae; genus Aegilops; species Aegilops bicornis. The sequence goes on along the minus strand of CM038672.1, from coordinate 480,477,988 downwards.
TGCTAAACTAATAGCAAAGCACACATCAGGTCTGGTACACAGCATTGCATACATGATAGAACCTATGGCTAAAGCATAGGGAATGACTTTTATTTTCTCTCTATCTTTTGAAGTGGTCGGGCATTGAGTCTGACTCAACTTCACACCTTTTAACACAGGCAAGAACCCTTTCTTTGCTTGATCCATTTTGAACTTCTTCAAAAATTTATCAAGGTATGTGCCTTGCGAAAGTCCAATTAAGCGTCTTGATCCATCTCTATAGATCTTGATGCCCAATATATAAGCAACTTCACCGAGGTCTTTCATTGAAAAACTTTTATTCAAGTATCCTTTTATGCTATCCAGAAATTCTATATCATTTCCAATCAACAATATGGCATCCACATATAATATTAGAAATACTACAGAGCTCCCACTCACTTTCTTGAAAATATAGGCTTCTCCAAAAGTCTGTATAAACCCATATGCTTTGATCACACTATCAAAACATTTATTTCAACTCTGAGATGCTTGCACCAGTCCATAAATGGATCGCTGGAGCTTGCGCACTTTGTTAGCATCCTTTGGATTGATAAAACCTTGGGGTTGCATCATATACAACTCTTCTTCTAGAAATCCATTCAGGAATGCAATCTTTACATCCATTTGCCAAATTTTATAATCATAAAATGCAGCAATTGCTAACATGATTCGGACGGACTTAAGCATCGCTACGGGTGAGAAGGTCTCATCTTAGTCAACTCCTTGAACTTGTCGAAAAACTTTCGCAACAAGTCGAGCTTTGTAGACAGTAACATTACCGTCAGCGTCAGTCTTCTTCTTTAAGATCCATTTATTCTCGATGGCTTGCCGATCAACGGGCAAGTCAACCAAAGTCCACATTTTGTTCTCATACATGGATCCCATCTCAGATTTCATGGCCTCAAGCCATTTCGCGGAATCTGGGTTCATCATTGCTTCCTCATAGTTCGTAGGTTCGTCATGGTCAAGTAACATGACCTCCAGAACTGGATTACCGTACCACTCTGGTGCGGATCTTACTCTGGTTGACCTACAAGGTTCAGTAGTAACTTGATCTGAAGTTACATGATCATCATCATTAGCTTCCTCACTAATTGGTGTAGTAGTCACAGGAACTGATTTCTGCGACGAACTACTTTCCAATAAGGGAGCAGGCGCAGTTACCTCATCAAGTTCTACTTTCCTCCCACTCACTTCTTTTGAGAGAAACTCCTTCTCTAGAAAGGATCCATTCTTAGCAACAAATGTCTTGCCTTCGGATCTGTGATAGAAGGTGTACCCAACAGTCTCCTTTGGGTATCCTATGAAGACACATTTCTCCAATTTAGGTTCGAGCTTATCAGTTGAAGCTTTTTCACATAAGCATCTCAGCCCCAAACTTTAAGAAACGACAACTTGGGTTTCTTGCCAAACCACAGTTCATAAGGTGTCGTCTCAACTGATTTAGATGGTGCCCTATTTAACGTGAATGCAGTTGTATCTAAAGTATAACCCCAAAATGATAGCGGTAAATCAGTAAGAGACATCTGTCGGATGTGGGGTTCTGGAAAACCCTTAAGGTTCAAACACTGGGGTGCGTGCGGAGTCTTTCCCTCCTACCGATCTACGCTCTAGCTCGCTAAGATCTTGCGGACGAACTCGACAAACTCGCAACACAGAAAGACACGGGGTTTATACTGGTTCGGGCTACCGATGTGGTGTAATACCCTACTCCAGTGTGGTGGTGGTGGATTGCCTCTCTGGCTGATGATGAACAGTACAAGGGAAGAACAGCCTCCTAATGTTGAGGTGTTCTTGTGCGTATGAGCTTGTGGTGTGAGGGTTCGATCTCCCCGTTCGGGATCAGTTGCCCCCTACTGTGGTGGCTATTCCTATTTATAGAGGCCCTGGTCCTCTTCCCAAATATCGAGCAGGAAGGGAGCCAACAACAGCGGGCAAATTTGAAGGGGACAGCTAGTACAAGCTATCCTGACAAAAGTGGTCTTCGCCTGCGAAAAGCTCTGGGGTGACGCTGTCTTGGGCTCCATGATGACCTCCGCCTTGCCGTCCTCCTGGTCTTGGTCTCGTTGCACCAACATGGCAACCTTTGCCTGATGCCTCGGTACTCTTCGCATGCGCTAGTCTTCTTAGCACCAAAGAGGAAATGGGGACGCTGTGCGCACTAGCGCCCACCTGGTACCGTACGTCATGGCTCACGTCACGAGAGCCTCGTGAGGTTTGCCCCGCCTTGATATCTCTGCTACTCGTGAGCTTGCCTGGCTAGGCCACTCCGGAGGAGGTCTTGCGTTGTCCGCCTCGCTAGGCTTGGACCCTCGTGAGGGTCTTGGATGCCTTGTTGATGAAGATGGGCCGCACGACCTGCTGCATAGCCACGCTGTGGGCATGAGCGAGCAAGTCTGGGGACCCCGTTCCCGAACGCCGACAGTAGCCCGGAACCAAGGTGCGCTCGGGCTTGGCCAGTGGCGAAGCCAAAGGTCAAGTTTGGAGCGCCATGGCCCCAAAAGCCTCGCGGCCTCGGCCGATGCATGGCGGTTGATTGGGCGTGGGCGTCTCGCTTCCCCACGCTACCTCGGCAACTGCACGACTTGACAAGTCCCTGCGACATGCAAGGAAAACCATCATTACCTGCAATCGTGGGAGACGCCGGTTGGCCTTCTCTTGCTATAAATGGGGAGGGGGGCGGAGCCCCCGTTGCCCATCTCTTCCTCGCTTGCTCGCTTCTCTGTTCCATTGCTTGCGGTGCCATTGATGGCGCCACGAAAGAAGTTCTCTGCCGCTGAGAAACGAAAGGCCCCTCGCGAGGGCCCCGGTTCCCCAACGCCTAAGCGCGGCCATGGCCGGCCGCGCAAGCATGCCGCGACCCCCACTGTGGACCACCGTCGAGGTGACGCAGCGGCACGCGGAGGGGATCATCCCATCCATGGTGGTCCGGCCAACGAGGGGAGGCACGCGATGGTTGCGCGGCCTCCCCGCCCGCGATTCCATTCGACCGAGGTGTCGCCGGAGTTCGTTGTCTGGTCGAAGAGCCCGGCCGGCAACTGGCTCCAACTTCCATGCTTCTTTGCCAGCGAACTGCCGGCCTCTGGTCCGGATGGGCTATGGCTGCAGGCGGACGGCTGCTGTAGCAGGTCTTCTTGGGTCGCATTCGAGACTTCCGCCATGGGCAACATAGCCCTGGCCCGCGGCTGGCAGACGTTCGCCCGCGCGCGCGGCCTGGGCAGGCGTTGCACCCTCCACTTCAGGTACGATGGTGAGTCGACCCTCTATGTGAGGGTGTTCGGGGAGGATGGTCGCCGCGCCGGGTGCTGCCCCGAGACGAACGACGGCGAGGAGGTGCTCGGCCTTGGTGATGGTCGCGATGAGGGCGAGGGCGAGCCTGCCCTCGGCACCGACCGCGTCTCCTCCAGCTACGGCGGTTCTTCCTCCGGTGACAGCTCCAGCAGCGGTGGCTACGACCAACCGCCGCACCCACTTCGAAGGAGGCAGCGGGTCATCCCTTCGCCGCGCCTCCGTGAAGCGCGAGGAGGGGTCTGACTAGGCTCGGGTCGTCGCCTAGGGCCTGCCTCCGCGGATTGCTGCAACACTGCTTTGCTTAGTTTTTTCTTTCTTTCCTACATCAGAAAAACGAAACCAGTTTGGGCCCAGAGGGGCGTGTATCGAATTGTGGCTCTTTGGTTAATGCACTGTGCATGTTACTCCCGTGCCGCATTGTCATTTTACGCAAAGATAACTTAACCTGGCGCGTTTGGGACTCCCTTCCCTCACGAGGTGTCCGCGTTTGCCCAAAAACTGCAAAAAATTCGTTAGGGGGTGAGCTAGTGGATTTGCTATCCACCCAAGCCCTGACTTGGCGCTTTGTATCGCGGTACCCGAGGGGCACGGATCGGGAGAGATGTGACAGCTTCCAGGCTCGAACGAGGGTGGCTCGCGAAAAGGCAGAGAGAAGAAAAATGCTCGCGAGGGCACCTGCCTAGCCCCCTCGCGAGGTATGCGAGAGAGAGAACGTGAGCAAACCAGAGCCGAAAAAATGCGGTGAAAGGCTAGGGAACCAAATCAGCAACGAACACCAAGAGCAACTTCGATTAAGGAAAAGCGAGCCAACTACGGAAAGCAAATGAAAAGCCGCGTCCGGCACCTAATCTAGTCTTTGAGTCTTCTCACCGGCGCGGAGCTAAGTGTTGTCCACTAGGCGTGGGAGGGAGCCCCAGGGCCTGAGGCCGGCGCTCCTGAGACTCCGGGGCATGTACAGCCCCACTCATCATTACGTGAGAGTGTCACGGGCGGCGATTCTTCACAGGCACCGGGCCTTCTTCACAGGCTCTGGGCCTTTCTTCTCAGGCTCTGGGCCTTGCTTATCAGGCTCTGGGCCTTGTTTCATGGATAGAACTTCCGGAGGTGCTGAATGTTCCAGGCGTTCTGGATGGGTATCCCATCCTGCATCTCCAGGCGCGCTGCACCCGGCCTGGAGACATGGACGACCTTGAATGGACCCTCCCACATGGGTGAAAGCTTGTGCAGCCCTTCTCTAGAGAGGACCCGCCTCAAGACGAGGTCACCCACCTCGAGCGTCCTGGAGCGGATGTTGCGGCAGTGGTATCGCCGCGGCGCCTGCTGGTACCTTGCCGCCCTCAATGTGGCTTCGCGACGGTGTTCCTCCCCCAGCACGAGATCCATCCCCCGCATGGCGTCCTACTGCGTTTCGTTGAACGCTAGGACATGTGTGAAGCGATGCTTGACCTCGTGAGGAAGGACCGCTTTAGCTCCGTAGACGAGGAAGAATGGAGTCTCTCCCGTCAGCTTGGTGGCGGTGGTTCAGATGGACCATGGCACTGACTGGAGCTCGTCGTGCCAGCCCCTGCCGTAGGCCTCCAGCTTCTTCTTGAAGGTCCTGGTCTTGAGGCCCCTCAGGACCTCCTCGTTAGCGTGTTCGGCCTGACCGTTACTCTTGGGGTGGGCCACCAAGGCGTAGCAGATCTGCAATCCAAGGTTAGCACAATAGGTTTTGAAGAGGTTGCTAGTAAACCGCGAACCGTTATCTGTGATGATGCGGTTGGGGACCCCGAAGCGGCTCACGAGGCCCTTGATGAACCTGACAGCAGAGCCAGCCGGGATGGTACAGACGGCTTCCACTTCTGCCCACTTGCTGAACTTGTCGATGGTGACGTAGAGATAGCGATAGCCCCCTGGCGCCCGTGGGAACGGGCCTAAGATGTCCAACCCCCAGACTGCGAACGGCCATGTGAGTGGAATGGTCTGGAGGCCCTGAGCGGGCTGATGGATTTGCTTGGCGTGGAATTGGCAAGCTTCACAGGACTTCACCAGCTCGGCTGCATCCTTGAGTGTTGTTGGCCAATAGAATCCGCTACGGAAGGCTTTGCCGACGAGGGTCCTTGATGATGAGTGATGTCCATAGTCCCCGCCGTGTATGTCAATCAGCAGCTCCCTTCCCAGATCGCTAGAGACGTAGCGCAGCGTGACGTCGTTCGGCTGCTTCCTGTATAACTCGCCGTCTTGAATGCAGTATGCCGTGGCCTGCCGGGCCACGCGCTCCTGTCTTCTTCCTTCTCCGGCAACGTCCCGTGCATCAGGTACTCCTTCAATTCCTTGGTCCAGCACTTCTCCTGAGGCTCGAGCGCCAAGAGCAGCCGAGCTCCCGAGGTTGGGCCGCAAGCTGGGGCTCCCGTGGCCGGGGGCTGTGGGAGCTCCTCCCGAGGCTGAGCCGTGCTTGAAAGAGGTGGCGTAGCCGACGGCTTGAAAAGCCACTCTTCGAAGATGCCAGGCTCTTGCGGTTGCCGCTTGGAGGCTCTCTTGGCGATGTCGTCGGCTTCCTTGTTGGTGCCACAGGGCACGTGGCCGCAACCTGTGCCCGAGAACTGCTTTTCCATCTTGCGCACCTCCACAAGGTAGGCCTCCATGTGCTCATCCTTCGGCTCATACACTTTGTTGGAGAAGTTGACGAGGAGCTGCGAGTCGCCTTTGATGGTGAGGCGCTTCACCCCTAGAGCCGCCGCAGCCTTCAGGCCAGCTATGAGGCCTTCGTATTCTGCGATATTGTTGGAGACCTTCTCGCCGTGCTGAAAGCAGAGTTGCACGGCGTAGTAGAGCTTGTCCTGAGTGGGCGAGATGAGCACTGCTCCAGCCCCCGCGCCCTGGTGCGCGAAGGCGCCATCGAAATACATGACCCAGCCGTCTGGTGCCTCACTTCCTGGGGAGGTGGACCGGTCTTCTCCTTCCTCAAGAGATGGAGCATCTGTCCATTCTGCCACAAAATCGGCGAGTGCGGCTCCCTTGATGACCCTGGTGGTGCTGAACTCCAGCTGGAATGCTTGCAGCTCGATGTTCCATTCCGCAACCCTTCCAGCCGAGTTTGGGCTCCTGAGTAGCCTCTCAAGTGGGTAAGATGAGACGACCTTGATGGGGTGCCCTTGGAAGTAGTGTCGCAGCTTGCCCGAGGCCACCAAGAGTGCGAGCAGGAGCTTTTGCGGCATGGGGTAGCGTGCCCTTGCGTCCCGCAGTACGGTGCTGACGAAGTACACCGGGTGCTTGACGAGGGCTGGTGCACTGTTGAAGCTTGGGTCCTGCGGAGATCGTGGCGTATCCTGGGGCGGAGGATTTCCTGAGACTTGGTCGTCCTCAGGAGCTTCCGCGATGCTGCCCTGCTGAGCTTGATCCTCCGCCGCTGATGGCTCTGATGTGCCTTCCTGACCCTGCGCTGCATCAACTCCGGCTTGGCGCAGCACTCCCTTGTCTTGGCTCTCCTCCCAAACCGCCACCAGCGCCGCGCTGGCGGAGTACGGGGTGGCGGCAAGGTAGAGTACCAGAGGCTCGAGGGGTCGCGGAGCCACCATCACCGGGGGGCTGGTGAGGTATTTCTTGAGGTCTTGGAAGGCCCGGTCAGCCTCCGGGGTCCACTCGAAGTGGCCTTTCTTATTCATGAGCTTAAAGAAGGGTAAGGCGCGCTCGCCTAGATTAGAGATGAAGCACCCTAATGCGGTCACCTGTCCTGCTAGCTTTTGCATCTCCTTGAGGGTCTGTGGTGGGCTCATGTCTTCCATGGCCTTGATCTTCTCCGGGTTCGCCTCGATCCCTCTGTGGGATACGAGAAACCCTAGCAGCTTGCCAGAGGGGATGCCAAACACGCACTTCTCCGGGTTAAGCCTCAAGTTCACCCGGCACAAACTCCCAAAGGTCTCCTCCAAGTCTTGAATCAACGTCCTCACCTTGCGAGATTTGACCACTGATATGTCTCCAACATATCTATAATTTTTGATTGCTCCATGCTATATTATCTACTGTTTTGGATCTTATCGGGCTTTATTTTCCACTTTTATATTACTTTTGGGACTAACCTATTAACCGGAGACCCAGCCCAGAATTGTTGTTTTTTCGCCAATTTCAGTGTTTCAAAGAAACAGAATATCAAACAGAGTCCAAACGGAATGAAACCTTCGGGAACGTGATTTGCTCATCAGATGAGATCCAGGAGACTTCGACCCTCCTTCAAGAAAGCCACGAGGCGGTCACGAGGGTGGAGGGTGCCCCCCTAGGGCGCGCCCCCTACCTCGTGGGCCCCTCGAAGCTCCACCGACGTACTCCTTCCTCCTATATATACCTACGCACTTCTCAAACGATCGATACACGGAGCCAAAACCCTAATTCCACCGGCCAAGAACTTTCTCAGATCCACGAGATCCCATCTTGGGGCCTGCTTTGAGCTCACGGAAGGGGAATCCACCATGGAGGGCTTCTACATCAACACCATAGCCCCTCCGATGAAGTTGAGTAGTTTACCTCAGACCTTCGGGTCCATAGTTAGTAGCTAGATGGCTTCTTCTCTCTTTTTGGATCTCAATACAATGTTCTCCCCCTCTCTCGTGGAGATCTATTCGATGTAATCTTCTTTTTTGCGGTGTGTTTGTTGAGACCGATGAATTGTGGGTTTATGATCAGGATTATCTATGAACAATATTTGAATCTCCTCTGAATTATTTTATGTATGATTGGTTATCTTTGCAAGTCTCTTCGAATTATCAGTTTGGTTTGGCCTACTAGATTGGTTTTTCTTGCAATGGGAGAAGTGCTTAGCTTTGGGTTCAATCTTGCGGTGTCCTTTCCTAGTGACAGTAGGGGCAACAAGCACTACAAAAAAAAGAAACATCCGTGACATTTTGGGCCGAACGAATTTTTTTTTGTCATACATATGACAGTTCTATGATGATAATTGTGCCAGAACCCGGTATCATCATAGATGTGGTGGGCTCCTACTTCTATGACAAAAAATCATGACAGAAAATGGGCTTTTCGTCCTGGGCGGGCCGGAGACGCAGTTGCATGACATTCTTTGGGCCGTCCATTACGGAAAAAACCATGGTAGAAGCGAGGGGTAGGAAAATTTCGGGGAGTTGTCGGTTACGGTGGGAGGTCGGGGGTCGAGCGATGTGCATTTCTCTCGTACACGTATGCGCGTGTGTGCGAGGCGTTGGCTCTAACTGAACCCGAGCGAGGCGTTGGGCTCTAACTGAACCCGAGCGATTGCACTACACGCTACGTGTTACTGAACCCGAGCGATCGATCGATGGCTGTTAATCGAACTCGATGGGCGATTCTTCGCCATCGCTTGCTAATCAAGCCGATCGATTGGATGAACAGTGAGCGTTGCGGAGGGGGGGGGTGGATGAACAGTGAGCGGAGGCGTTGCCTCTAGATGAACAGGACCCCGTGGTGTGGAGGGCTGGATGAACAGTAGACGGTGGAGGGGTGGTCGTGGAGGGGTGGTTGAACAGGACCCCGGGGGGGGGAGGGCTGGATGAACAGATGAGCGGTGGAGGGGTGCCCGTGGAGGGGTGGTTGAGCGATGAGCCGGTGGAGTAAGCGCGCGGTGGAGGCTGGATGAACAGGAGCCCGTGGAGGCTGGAGGAGGTCGACGGTAGCCCGTGGAGGCCGGAGGAGGTCGACGGTGGAGATGAACAAGATCCCGTGGAGTCCTGCTTATGGCACGCCACACCCCTCCCGATGAACAGGGCCCCTGTTTCGACCGTAGGAGGTCCGTTTCCTCCGTTTTGCGGTACGCCACACCCCTCCCGATCAACAGGACCCCCGTTTCGACCGTAGGAGGTCCTTTTCCTCTGGTTTGCGGCACGCCACACCCCCCCCGATCAACAGGACCCCATTCGGAACGTGGCCGGTCGAACACAAGGCTGTTTCCTCTGTTCTGCGGTACGCCATGCCTTGTTTCCATCGCCTGTTCCGTCCAAGCCGGTTGGCTCCCACGCGTTCCGTTGCCTCCCGATGAACACGACGCATTCCGTTGCCTCCCCATGAACACGACGCATTTCGTTGCCTTCCCATGAACACGAGCCCTCGCCGTACGTATGCGCGACTAGGCATTCGAGACCCCGCCCGTATGTACACATACGTGGCCGTATTTTCTTTCTTGCATCCTGGCCGCTGTACGTACGTGTAGATGCTACGTGCGCGCCTCTACTACGACACGTGCGCGCCTCTACTATGACACGTGTGCGCCTCTACATCGACCAGTATGTACATACATGTTCGCGACCAGGATGACAATGCTACGTACGCTTCGACCAGGTGGGTCCCGACTGTCAGGCACTTCCTTGCTTGCGAAGATGTAGCTGGTGGGTCCCAGCAATGTGGGGCTTAATTGTTCTGCTTTTTTTGCCGGACGCACTTCCTTGCGTGCGAAGGTGTAGCTGCTTTGGGTCCCAGCAATGTGGGGCGAATCGCTTTTTTGCCGGACGCACTTCCTTGCGGCGAAGGTGTAGCTGCTGGGTCCCAGCAATGTGGGAGACGAATCGTTTTTTTGCCCGGACGCACTTCCTTGCGTGCAAAGGTGTAGCTGGTGGGTCCCAGGAGTCGGGGGGCGAATCGTTTTTTTCCGGACACACTTCCTTGCGTGCGAAGATGTAGCTGGTGGGTCCCAGCAGTCAGGGGGGGCGAATCGTTTTTTCCCGGACGCACTTCCTTGCATGCGAAGATGTAGCTCATGGGTCCCAGCAATGTGGGGCTTAATCATTTTTTTCGCGAAATACGGTGGCCCGTCTGGTGGGTCCCCGCTGTCAGGTGGAGGAATAATTATTTTGCGCGTAATAAGGAGGCACTTCCTTGCGGCTGTCGTGGACCCAGCTGTCAGCCTCTCCACGTACAGTCCACGTCCGATGGAAGTCGTTCCTTGACCACGTTGACCACGCTGCGCCGAGAGCACCACGGCGGTGGGTGACGGGAGGCCTAGGAAGGGGACGACGCGGAGCCAGGGAAGACGCGGCAGTGGATGCACACGCGGGGAGGAGTATGAGGGTTCACTGGTTCGGCTGCGTTGTCGTCGACGCAGAATAACAGGGGGTGTGGGTGAGTGGAGGGATGGCCTGGCCAGCGGTGGGAGTAGTAGGGGGCGGTGAGGCCTCCGCGGCAAAGACCCGGCCACGGGGCAGGAGCGGCACGACCGACGCTGCTTTGGGCGGCCGGAGCAAGAAGACCAGAGGTTGAAGAAGCACGACGGCCGTTAGATGGACATCGACGGTCAACGCAGCTAGAATCGTTTATATTGACTAAGTTGACAAAGCCCTTGGTACGTCAACTTAGTAGGCCCACGTGTCAGCTTCCAAACGGTGCGCCCGTAAGTCGGGGAGGAATCATTTTTTGGGCGGGTGAAGCTAGAATATCCGAGATTGAAGAAGAAGCACGACATCCGTTGGATGGACATCCAACGTCCACCGCTGCTAGAACCGTGTGTTGACTATAAGTTGACAAAGCCTTGCATACGCGTCAACTTTGTTTTTTAGGGGACGCGTCAACTTAGTAAGGCCAGAAGTGTGTGGCAGAGAACTTATAGCCCATTTGAGATTTGTAAGAATGTGTAGCCCATTTTTGAATTCTAATGGAATTTACTACAGCCCATTTACGCTTTGTTAAAAGTACAGCCCATTTCAACCAACCGCTCAAAACAGAATTCAATAAAATTTCCCATATTTTGATGGGATCCGAATATTTTATCCCGAAATTTCTAGTCAGATTAAATACAATTTCAATATAAATTTATATTACGTAAAAATCCAACGAAACATTGCGCCCGCAACAATTAATGAAATTAAAATTTTCAATATTCCAAAAATAATATTTTATAAAGTAATCACTGTTTGGTGCATTTTTATTGTTACTACCCGCTTTTTATAATTACATCCCATTTATTATTTCTTAAAGCCCATTTTCTTGTTAAGCCTAATGCATCCCTCCTAGGAAAGATTTGCAGCCCAAATGAGCGGAGAATAACAACTTGACCTTGCCTGGGTATTCCTAAAATAAAGTATAGCTGGGCTAGCCATTTTCAGCTTGAAAAAAATTAATATCTGGGCTGGATATCTAGCCTGGGCTAGACGGGCCATAGCCCGCCCAGTTAATACCTGCAGTGATGTTTTCGTTGTTGTTCAGAGGAGAAAATTTAATATCTGGGGTAAACATCAAAAAACTCTGCAGTGCTCACACCTCAAAAACACAAATACTGCTAGAGCTGCTTGGTCCCAGCTGTCATCCGCTTCTTGTGCAATTCTCTTGTTTATTGACTACTCCCTCCTTTCTGGTTTATAATGCTCAATTCAAAAATCTCACCAATCAAGGTAGATGGCAAGTGGTGGAATACTTTTTGTAGTTTTGCAAAAGCACCTAATTAATGCTCTTGTTATCCTCAAAAAAATAATGTTTATCAATGCATTAATTGCAATGCATGCATGCATAAAGTACATGCATTGGTCAATTTTCTCTTAATACTTGCATGCAATGATTTAATGCACCTTAGAATCTGAACATGTGATGGAAAACAACCAAATTGTGCCTTATAAAATGGAAAAAACTAAAATTTTGAGATAAGCCCTATAAACTAGAAAGGAGGGAGTACATAGGTTGACAATGGTGTGGGACCGTGATGTCAGGAAACCAGGAGGAGGCAAAATAAATTATATATATATATATAATAAGGAGGCACTTGCGTACGTGAGGCTATGGACCTGGTGGGTCCCCATTGTCATCCTATCCAAGTAAAGTCATCTCCTCGCCATGCACTTTCCGCGCTTAAAGTCGGCCGGCCACCTCGCTTCCAGTAAAGGCGATTGTTCGCCTTCAAACTGACACAAGTGCCGTCCGTCCGTCCATCTGCCGCCCACATTAATGATACGCGGTTGCCGAGGCGGCTACTCCGGCGCCACACGCCCGTCCCTCCGCCACCCACCATTGCTATATAAACTGCTGCGCTGGCCATAGCCGCAGTCACCCGCATCCGTTCCCTTTCTCCTGTCAACACCACTACTGCCCACCATGGCTTCCTCACGCCCAAAGACTCTTCGGGACAAAGCGGACGACGGACCACAAGGAGATGGCAGCCATTGCTACCGACCGCTGGCCGGGCAGTAGCCGGAGGACGACGACGTCCTAATGGAGAACATGGTAGTCGACGATCCGGTGCCAACCCCCTCCTCCGCGCCATACTCGCCGGTGCATTGCACCATGACCATCGGCGAGGTCCATGCCCAATATATGGACAGGGTGAGGCCGATGCGTGAGGAGCAGTTCCGGGAGGCGCAGGCCGACACCGCCTACAACCACCATCTCCTCCAGGAGCACCTGCAGGCGGAGGAGCAGATCACCGCGGAGCGGGCGGAGCAGGAGGCGCTGCTCGACTCATACCGCCTCCGCCGCAAGGGCCGCCGAAGGCCGGCGGTACCGCATGCGGTTGGCGGAGGCTGCGGCCGCCTACAAAGAGGCTAGCAAAGAGGGCGATGAAGCGGGCGAGGCGCTGTTTGGCGAGACCAAGGACGAGGCAAAGGACAATGCCGGCTTCGACGAGTCCCCACTCCGCTGGCGTCGACGGCGCCCTGCTCCGCCGAGGCCCCGCGGCACCAACAACGAGGCAGAGGACATCGACGGCTCCGCCGAGGCCCTGCGGCGCCAACAACGAGGCAGAGGACACCGCCGGCTCCGCCGAGGCCCCACCAACAACGAGGCGGAGGACATCGCCGGCTCAGCCGAGGCCTCACCCCGCCGGCAACGTGGGGGAGGATTTCCACCACTCCACTGAGGCGTCGTCTGCCGGCAATGAGACAGAGGACATCGCTGGCTCCACCGAGGCCCCGCCCCACTGCCAACAAGGCCGCACCACACAGAAAACAAGGAAGAGTAGAACACGATAGGTCGCCGCCGCTCGGGAAAAGTAAGGCCACCGCTGCTACCCTCCGGTTGAAGCCAAGCTAGGCGGGTTGACCATTGACGGCCGGTTAGCTTCTTGGCGGCGACGTGAGTCGGAGAGCTTCATTGGAGAAGAACGCTGCTTCTACTTAATCGCCGATGCGATTGGTCGATCGACACGTGGGCCCAACAGGCCACATGTCAGTTACGCAACTGCAGCTGCAGTTAAGTCACTGAAGCTTCTGTTTGGCTCAGCGGACACAGGTGGGTAGCTTCGGTTAATTAATTATACCTCCAGCGCACCCCTTTTTAGTTTTTTTTAGAAAAGGAGGATGACCCCGGCCTCTCGTGATTCGGGAGATGCATGCGCCACAAACACCCCTTTTTAGTTGAAGAATGTATGAAATGTAATGAAATCCAGCATGTTTATATGAAATCCGACCCGTGTATGAATGAATTTATTTCGATTAGTTCAATTCCTGTATCACGGCATTGGATGAACATGTAAAACAATACGATACTAGCATTATTCCTGTGGTGATCACCACGTTTGCGGAAGTTTCACATGTACTCCTCCGGTCCTTTCTAGTCTGCATACAAGTTTTGTCTGCAGTCAAAGTATCTCTACTTTGACCAATCTTATACAAAAAGTATGCACTTTCGCAATGTGTGAAGTAAAAAGGAATGAAGGAGTACAAAGAGTTTGAGCAACTTTTAGCGTTTACATACATTGCAATCAAACACACAGGCCTGGCAATTCATAGAGAACATTCAAAACAATCGATGATTATGCATCTCAACGACTCACATGTCAGAGGCAATATTTACTTCACAACTAAAGAATAAAGAAAAAATTGATCGCCGCTGCTGACTACAAAGGGCATCCCATTCGAAAATATCAAACGCATATCTTGCTAAAATCAATGAGAAAAATTTGACAAGGTTGTCCCATTCCAAAATATCAAATGCCTACGATTGTGGAATGGGGAGGGTTTGCCATCAGTTCGGACATTGACATGGCACCTCGTGCTAAATAAACCAACTGTTCTTTTTGTGCAGTTCCACCAAAATCAACCAAATTCACAGTAGCTTGTATGATTTCGCCCTTATATGTTGCAACGCCTTGAACTTATGGGCACCTCCTTTCTTGTGGTGGAAATGAATGATTCGATGTATTCATGAACATTTTGTGCAGTTCCCGTTGAAATCAAGTTGAGCACCCCTATTTGCACAAATACAAAAAAGTGATTAGTATAAAGCAAACTGTACTACGAATTGACAGTTTCAACAGGAACATACATGGTCCATGTAGAGCACACTTTTAGAACACCAGAAAGAATCATAGAACAACATTGTACTCGCGCATCACAGCAAAAAAATGGAGATTTGTCAGTCCTTCTGAGCTGAAGTTAGTTTGGTCTTGTGGGGAGTAATGTAACCATCCTTCAACTACTCCTTCTGATGAGAAGATAGACAGGGCTTCTTCATCCTTGCATAATCGGAACTAGTCACTTCACGTACTCCATATTCTTCTTCAGAGGAAGATGATCCCTGTTTGCTCGAAAAAAAGGAAAGGAAATATTTAAAATAGTACAGATGAAGCACTTCTCAAGGACAATACCACTTTTTCATGACAGTACAGTAGCACAACACCAATAGAGATGACAAAGCTCAATCATATGGATGAAATCAGTGGGTGAGAACCAACATTTGTCAGGAGGTTGATTGTGTAGAGCATACAAATGAAGCACTTCTCCGGAACCGTCTGTTGCTATCTACGGGGGTGGCCATGCTTACTATATACTCCTCGATTAGTTTAATGTTTCCAACATCTTCTTGTGCAGTTCCACTAAAATATATGGTATCTTCAAAGAAGATACCTGTTTGCACAAGTAGAGATAATTACATATGGCATCAAATCAGTGGCAAAACAATTGCTCGTTCCAGCCATAGCAATAAATTAAGATGCAAAACTATATCATTACTTGTGTCATCACAGTTCCAAAGGTGCTTCATTACAGACCGGAGTTGATTTTTGTTTTTCTTCCGCTTGTTCTTCCCCTTCATCACTTGGTTCAATAATGCATAAGCTTCGCCTTCAATGTAAGATTTGGCATGTCAATTAGGGAGCACAAGTATAGTACTAAACTTAATTTTACGATGAAAGTGGCAAAATACAGGCCAGCCAGTTGTGAAATATCCTTATCTTACCTCAATGGGATATTACGGTGCACATACTGATTGGAAGTCTTGTCTCCATTTGTGCAGTTCACTAAAATCAAGCAACATTATCGCATAAGTAGCACAACATATGAAAGCACACTGCAGAATCATGTGAAAGAAGGCTAGTAATCTTGACCTCTCATGATGCGGAATTCAAACAACTCACAAGAAGAAGATCTGAACCAAATTCGCCTTAACGGATAGGAAGTAAGATCTCCTCTTGTGCAGTTCCACTAAGATCAAGCAATCAAGCTAACGTTGTCGGTGTGACATTTTGGTTGAACTGCACAAAACACTCTTAAAACAAAAGTGTTTTGTGCAAAGTGCAACAAAAGGTCACAATGGCAACGAGGTGAAGTAGATAACCCTGTTTACACAGAGGTGCAAAGGAAACAATTAGTGGTCAATAACGGTGGATGACACGAAGCCAACAAAAAGAAGCATCTACCTTATCTAAATGGGAAAGAAAGCAAGACGGTAGCATTTCTCAAACGGTGGCATTGATTAATATTAACATAGAGATTATATTAACAATAAAATTCGTTAAACATGTAATTTGCTTTTAAGCGTGGCATTGCATCAATTTTCCAAATGACATTATTAGAGGGTGTTTGTTTACAGGGACATTTTGGTGTATGGACTAAAAAACTCCGTGTCGATCACATCTAAACCAAACAGGAGGGACTTTTCGGGACTAAAAGTGGGCATTTGGGACTAAAGAAAGAAGACCCGAGGAGTCTTTTTGGGACTTTTTCCAACAGTTGCCCCTGCCACGCATCGCACCTTGTTTCTATTAGTTCATTACTAGGGGTAACATGGTCTTTTATCATGTCATTTAATAACCTCTAGTCCATGTTTAGTCCCTGGAACTAAGTAGGTAGGGACTAGGGATTTTTTAACCAAACAGGGCCTTAGATTAACAACAACTAATGAGTTGCACCCGATAGTGGACGCACCAGCACCATGTGCATCTACCGATGTACTGTGGTCATGCACAGTCTGTTGCAACAAAGAACAAACAACCAAGGAGCATATTTGTGTTGGTCCCAGTTTTGTTATCTTTAGACACCTTTCCCTATGTGAGCGCTGCAAATCTAGTCCTGCCCAAACTCTACAGCCTTGTCCCTTCCTTTCCTTTTTGAACTAGTACTTTCGCCCCTTCCATTCCTCTTTGAACCACGTCCTAGATTTATGCGATACAACTTTCCCCACTACTTTCCCCCATTCCTTTCCTCTTTGAACCACGACCTAGATTCATGCTATACAACTTTCCCCTTCATTTCCTCTTTGAACCACGTCCCTAGATTCATGCTATATACAACTTTTCCCACTACTTTCCCCCACTCCTTTCCTCTTTGAACCACGTCCTAGATTCATGGTATACATGCAGCTAGAGCAATGCATGTGGAGTAAGTAAAATATACCTTAAGGTTCTTGGGGCGTGGTTCGGTGGGCGACGGGACGACTGCGAAGAAGAAGGGGTCGGAGGCCCTCCCGCGCCGCCGCTGGGTGGAAAGTGAACAACAACGCCGGTAGTGGATTCCCTCCCTCGCCGACGGCGACAGCGTTAAGCCTCCTTCCCTTCCCGGCGGACGGATCCTGCCGGCTCTTTGAGCAGCAAAGGAGGGGAGAGAGAGTCCAACGAAGTCTTGTTTAGATCTGGAGAGGGCGAGAGTGTGAAGAGAGCAACTACAAGCGTTGAGGCTCCAAAGTGGGAGAGGGCGAGAGTGTGAAGAGAGCAACTACAAGCGCCGAGGCTCCAGCAGATATATATATAATCGGAGAGAGAGTGTGAAGCGTGCAAACCCTAGAAAATATTTTGACCAGTCAAAGAATCCTCCTGGCAAAAATTATGCTCAAGTGTAGTTATCGAACCCGAGACCTCAAGTTTGATGAGTGAACAGGCTAACCAGCTACACAACCCTCCCGTTATGTTCAACGAGAGGAAATAACCTTTTATACATTCATGCATTCGTGTGACAGGCATGCCGTGTTTTTTTGTGTGTGTGTGGGAGTCATTAGGATTTCAATCATAATCGTGTCATGTGGCTTTGGTGGTAAGACTATCCACAGTGGTGCAGAAATAATGCAGCCTTAGTCAGCTTACCTCTCTCCACGTAGTAATGTTGGGTCCCACCAGTCGAGGGTGAAACAAACAAATTAATAAGAAAAATTAAAAGCGCCCGGTGGTGTATCTTACTACCTCACACATCTACGCCATCGCCGGGAACACTGTCCAATTGATCCCTCTGTTCGCTCACGTACTATTTTAAGTGAATCCTTATTATAACATGCACACAAATTTTGGGCACTTGTATTCGACTTAAGTCTGTGTGCCATCAGATCTCGTATACTTACTACTCCCTCCGCCTAGGTGTAATAAGTCACGTTAGAAGGTGCAACGGGACCAAGGTGCGTGCGTGTGCGTGTGTGTGTTTAACAGCATGTGTGTGTTAGAGAGTGCGACATATCAACCTACTACTACAGAGATATGGTGTGTAGTGTACGATTTTAGCCGCGAGACTCGGTGCATCCTCTCGTTTACGGGCGTGTCCGGTAGGGACATGCGGACAGCTGCCACGCCCGCTCCTGACCAGCCTGGACCACCCAAAGCCCCTCCATCGCCAAGGCTTCCCGCCAAACGGTCAGCGCCTCCCAAAGAATCGGTGCCGCATTCATGCCTGTGCAGAGCGGGCGCGACCTCTCACCGGGCGCAAGAGTGATGGTTGCTTCATCCGTCCAACTTACTGCTGGGTCTATGTGATTTGACGGCTCATTGGTCTTTATTATCGAGGTGGTAGGACTGCTGGATGTCCCACGCCGGGCGAAAAAGGAGGTAGTAGATTACAATTTTCTCCATTCTTACAATGGAGAAGTGCAAGAGCAGTGAAAACACGCAGCTCAAGTGATTACATGGCCCACCTCACACTATCACCGTGCGACACCTAACTCTTTACATAGTACTCCCTCCGCTCCTAAATATTACTAGATGAGTCCGCTGCTGTCATGAACATCGGTATATCTCTCTGCGCAAAATTATTGATTTCATAGAACTAAAAAAAAATCTATAACCGCATGACAAATGTGGTAGCCAAACAAAATAAACTCCCATCATCATTTGGATCATCCCACGTAAGGAAAAAATATCAGCCAACTCCTACTGCATAATGGGATTATATTTTTCTTTTTGACATGTTAATGGGATTTAAAAGCTCACTTACATGCATGCTACCGGTGCATGCTTGCATGCAGACATGTGGATGTGATTTAAAACCCACTCACATGCATGTGCCACGGTATTTCTGCATGCTTGCATGTGGCTTAGTGCGGAGCCTCTCAACGCCTAGATCGTGACGGCTATTATGACTGATTTACTTCATCTAACGGCTACGTCAATTTTGATGATGTGGCTCAAGGAGAGGATAGAGAACTCCTAGTAGTGGGGGCTAGCTATTACTAGTAGATAAGTCTTTGTAGAGATTCCACTAGGTGAACTACATACGGAACAAAATGAATGAATCTACACTTAAAATGCATCTATATACATCTGCATGTGGTTAATGGTGAAATCTCTACAAAGACTTATATTTAGGAATCGGAGGAAGTACTAGTATAGTACTAGTACGTCTTGTAATTTATCAATGAGATAAATTTGTACAATGCTATGAAGCTTCCAGCTCTGTTACATGTATCTTGCGTCCAAGGTTGCCCGTTGCAACATTTCATCAAATACAAAGGAGACTAACATGCATGCTATTGCATCTCAATGATTGACAAATCATAGCAAATATGTAATCCCTCCGTTCCAAAATAAGTGTCTTAACTTTGTGCAAACTTTAGTACAAATTTGTACTACTACTAAAGTTGACAATTATTTTGGAACAGAGGCAGCTAAAGAAAAAAACGATCCATGCAGTCCATAGCCCTTGAACCGTGAACCCTGACCAGGCTTCAATTTGCTGGCAATGTTCAAGCTTCCTAATAAATGAAGTTTGCAACCTTTTGACCATCAAATCATTTTGTGCAGTTTCACCAAAATCGAGATGATCATCCATGTGGCAAAGAAATTGAAGAAGCGTGATTAGAATAAGATTACTGGGACTAGTTGATGAGACATAAACTCATCACAAATACAATACGTAGAAGCCAAGAGAGGTATCGTGTATAAAAGGGCAAAGAAGTAGAGAAATATCCACAGTGGAGTGATGTGGGCAGCTGGAGCGATGGTGCAAGCCGCTGTAAGGGAGTTGTACACGAGGGACGTAGCTCAACCTTGAGGAGGGCGGCGGAGGCGGCAATCGCCCACGTCGCGGCAGTGAGCAAGGGACGAAGGTAACCTCACCGGCTTTGTGAGAGAGAACGGCGGGGACCCCTGGTCGGGACGTGCCGACAGTGGGTTTTCGCCGTCGATGACGGCCACCGCATCTACCCTAAGCATCCAGCCCTTCCCCAAGCGGACGTGATCCGCCGGGATGTTAGAGATGTGGCCACAAATGCTTTGTGCGAGAGATTGTGAAGAGAGCAACCCAAAGAAGCAACCGTAGGCTGGCCCGTCGACTATGTATATAGTGGAGCGGTTTCCTTTTCTCTCCATATGAACCTATCATATTGTGACGTACATCAAGAAAAAAAAATATTTATAAATGACGCGGCACCTACTACTCGTTCTCCTATAACCTTGCGCTTGGCATCTCCAAAATATTAACCTTGCGATTGGCTCTTCGCCTCTTCGGGAAGTCAAGCAATAATGGTAGTGCAACATATATCATTCTGGCTATATGAGACCGAATGAATTGCTGCACGTCCACCACGTGGGCGAGGGTCGAGGGGCGAGGGAGAGTGCTACTACATACGGAGCAAAATGAGTGAATGTACACTCTAAAATACGTCTATATACATCAGTGTTTGGAGTATGTACTAGTAGTTCATATTGAAATCTACTAAAGGACATATATATTCCAAACAATATGATATAATCTCTATAACCAAGGTAGTAGGGACGAGGAGTAAACGGAGGGAGTAGTAAATTTTTCTCCTCGTCCTGCGAGCCACCGCGTGCATGGGCGAGGGAGGAGCAAGCTTCACCTCATTCTGCGAGCCACCGCGCCCGCGGGCGAGGGAGATGGCGTACTAAGCAAGCTTCTCCTCGTTCTACGAGTTGACGGGACACATCAAAAGTACTCCAGTGTATAGAGCCTTGCCTCTAAGGTAGGCCCCACATGGTTTGCCTCTTTTTTTAATTTAATATAACGCGTCAAGTCGCAATTTGTTTGTTCACCCGTGGTAGATGATCCTCCCTCCACCAAGTGGACAACCAGTACACGTGCCAAATTACCACGTGGGCTGCCTTTTTCGTACAGAAATGAGCTCCACCGTGTACCCGCGCGGGTGTGGTTGGGAAAGAGACGGAGTACGTGCGCCGTGCATGCACCTCTTCTCTTCGTGCATGTCCCCCACCTACGTGGGTGTGTGTGAGAGATACAAACCGCGTTCGTGAGTGTTTTTTGTTTTGTGGTGGGGGTTGATTTCGTGAATTATTTGTGGGAATATGTGTCGATGACATCTCAAACAAAATTTTGCATGCAATGTGTGTGAAATGGAGGCCTATCCATATCATACATAGAGGGTCGGGCAATCCATGAGAAGAGAGGGAGGGGTCATAGCTATCGATAGAGTCGAAGAGAGGATCAAGTGGGTGGGTGCGAGATCGATGAAGAGAGCCATCAAAATTGTGTGTGTGTGTGTGTGTGTGTGTGTGCAAGTCAAAGATATAGGGCGACTGGCCTACCGAAATGTTAGAGGGCACATGTCAAGTTTGTGTGTGGCAGGGAGACATGACTAGAGCGCTTGATGTATCGGTGTGTATGTGGGGAGGGGTGGGGGAGGGGTAGGCAGAGGCATAACTAAATAGGTAGAACGACTCGTATATGTCTTGAGAAGGAGAGACCCAACTATGTCTTGAGGGAGAGAGGACGACATCCATACATAATCAAGGACGGGAAATATGATGGGACAGAGAGAGAGAGAGAGAGAGAGCGGGAGGGAGCGGGAGGGAAAGGGGTAGAGTGCTGGATGGGTGATGGAGTTGCTTCTCGGAGATGTTGGGAGAGGCCTACTAGACAAACTGAGGGTGGAACTGCAATGTTATCAATAAGAGTGGGGATGTGTTTCTGTGTGTGCCTGTGTGTGATAGATCTGTCGGGACACATCCATGGATGTTGAAGGGGAACCATGTGTTTGTAAGCAAACCTAACTAGATCGGTAGATCAATTGTTGTTTGTCGGAGGAAGGGAGAGACACAACTAATGAGCTAGATCGATCGATGTGTGGGTAAAAGCAAGTTATAAGGACCTAGCTGGCTATATGTATAGCGAGAGATCGGTCGGTGTACGTCCATTTGTTAGAGGCAAATAAGGCCCAGCGAGACGGATAGGCAGAGAGAATGGAGCTAGGAGGTGGTGTGAGAGGCCCAACTACTAGCTAGATAGGGGGAGGAGTGTGCGGTTATGAGATCGATGAAAAGAGGGGCGAGAGTTTACACATGTGTCTGACCATATGAGAGACACGAGGCAAGGACACATAAAGGAGGAGATTGAAGCTGTGTGTATGTCAGAGGCAGGCATCGCTGGAGAGGTTTATCGATCGGTGTGTCGGAAAGGAGTTGTGGAGACTGGGAGAACGACCTAAAGAAAAAATGAATGTGCCCGTGGATAGAATGCCGAGGGAGGGGAGGGCGAGGAGGGCGTGTGCATGCACGAGAGAAAGTTAGTGGTAGCTACAAAGGTTAGAGGATTGTGTGGGTGTAAGAGACTAACAAAGATCATAATTTGATATGAAAGCGGATTCATATATTTGAATAGGACATCATAGTGTTTTAAACATTGCATGCATGAATATAGCGGTGATACACGTGCTGTGCACATGTTATACCATAATGTGATAATGCATGGCGTTTGCAACTCACAGCTAAATGCCGAACAATCTAAACCATACTATACATCAAAAAATCTCACATTTTATTTGAATTTGTGATAATGTGCGGCGTTTGCAGCTTACAACTAAATATCGAGCAATCTAAACAATAGTATATATCGAACATTCTCACATTTTATTTGAATTTGTGGTAATGTGTGGTGTTTGCAACTCACATCTAAATACTTGTAGGCATAGGGGGCGGGGCACCATACATAATGTGATAAACACATTATACATATGAGACATGGTTTAGATTATGAAGATCTAGCTAGAGCTAGAAATGTAATGTGATTTGAAATCAAAATAAAGTGGATTCAAAAATCTAGTTCGAGTTCATATAGTACACATAGTTCATATGTAACTCGAGACTAATCATGTGGTGTCTTTGTGAAGATAATACACAAACGATGGTTTAACTTGACAATAATGATGATTGTAGATCTTATTAAAACAGAGAAATGAATTCAAATGCTTTGACTTCACAACAATCATTACTGTAGATCTAATTCAAATTTAGTTCATATTGAAGCGGTAGTATATACGTTTGGAATTCACTAAAACGTTCGTTTGAGTAGTAGGTTGCATGCATTATACACATAGCAAAATATTTTAATTGAACATAACATGAAATTCAAAGTTTTGAATGACATTTGTAGTGCATTGATTTGGTACAGTACACGTTAGGCTTGTCCGGAAATTTCAACCCACGCCTTGTTAGCCCAAAATATTTAAGATATATCTTTGTCTCATTGTGCTCCGACAACTCCCTCCATCTCAACCCGCGCCTTGCTATTCCGAAATTACAACGCGCGCGAAAACTCCCACCTCCTGTGGAATCCCGACACGCGAAATGCCCGTGGTACCCCTGAACCGAAAGAACCGCCTCAAATCGGTGGGGGGTACTTTCGTAACTTACCCCACATTTTGGACAAGCGCGTCTCTAAGACATGGTTCCCCACTGCCATCCCATCTGCCCACCCATTCGTACACCGAGGTCGCGAAAACCCGTGACAAAACCCCACACCCTGCTCCGTCCGCCACCCATCCCTCATCCACCGTACCGGATGAGGATCCGTCGTTGATCTCATCGTCCCGCTTGTTCAGCCACCCCATCCTCCACCTCCAAGGAGCTGCCTCGACGTTCCCTCGTCTTTCGCGCCACCTCCATTCCCACACCGCCGTCTTCACCTGCACCACCGGAAGAGCATCATCATCACCGTTTCCTCGGATGAAGCTGCGGCCTAATCGGCCCCAACAACTAGGTTGTACACTAATCACCGCATTTTCTTCTTGATTCGATCTCACGGTGCTGCCGGCGCTCGGTCCCGAGCCGACACGGCGCGGCTCCATCCACAACGGCGTCGCCGGCCACTTCCTCCACGGCGTCGCTCCCTCGGTGGTGACGCCCACATCAGTAGGAGCTGCTGCTTTAGCTCCCGCTCGTGTTGCTGCTCTGCTCTTGCTCTCGGTCCCCTGCCTGGCCTGCTCTTGCTATTGCTCTTGCTCGCGCTACTGCTCTCGCTCTTGCTCTTGCTTGCGATGCTGCTCCGATTTGGCTACACTTCCGTCGACTGAATCGACTTTTGGGTCAGTTGATTTTCAAGGGGTGGGCTCGCCGGGGTGAAGGAAGAACCAACCGCAGCGGGGAGGGGGGCTCGCCGGAGAGGTACCCCACTATCTATCTTAGGGTTCAGGATGGGGGCGGTGGTCACCGGCGGTGGCGGGGCGGTGGCGTGGGGATCGCCGGAGAAAAAGCTCGGCACGTGGGGCCTAGAGGGATGGCCGGGGCGGCGGCGGACCGGCAGTGGGGAGTGTTTTTGGGCGGAGGCGGCGCAGCCGCGGCGGCGGTGGCTGCTGTTTGGTTGTGGTGGTGGCGGCTCGTGGGGGTGGAGGTTGAAGATGAACCGCAGGCCCTTGATTTCAGATCCAACGGCTGCAAAATCGATCGACTAGAGATGAAAAAGTCACGACCGACGTGTAGCCTGACCTTTCTAGTGCGTTCGGCCGACAAAGAAATTCAGTTTCGACAAAGAAATTCAGTTTCGATAGTTAGGTTCAGTTTCGGCAGTTAAGTTCGGCCGGCGCTTAAGTTCAGAGATGAACGGCTGATGTATTTTACATCTAGCACTTTGTGGTTATGTATTTTACGTCATGTATTGAGCTGCTCAGTTAACGTTGTTCGTTGTCTCTCTTGTCCTGCTTCACCTCGGCGTCAGACAACTCACCGTAGCTGCTCCAACGATGAGACCCTCCATCACAATGAGCGATACCTGGGCTCCATCTCCAGACGCCTAAGATCTTCCCCTCCTCGGACAGCAAAGTCAGCCGGAGCATCCTCACCGGCCAACCCAATCACGCTGAGATCGACATGGCTTCGCCAAAGAGGTTGTACACTTGTTGCATCTCTTTTTTACTCTACATGTTATATATATTATCCACTGAGCACACAGACTTGTTCCTTTAGTGCCTCCTTGAAAGAAAAAACGTAGGAATTTTAATTTTCACTTGTCCTCCTTTTCAAATTCCTATTCGTGAAGCACAAGACTAAGAGATAGTAGCATAATAGCATTATAACCGTACATTTTCTTGTGGTTTGACTTAATATCACCATGCTTCTTTGCATCCTGTGATCTTCCAATTGTTGTGAATCAAACACCCAGATTGGCAGAAATCTTGTGTTTTTAAATTCTCTATTTTGCACGTGCATTCCTATCCTATTCCTGTCTATTTCCTATCCCTGCATTGTTGGAATCCTCCAATTCAAATGAGCCCTTACAGAATTACTTCTCTTACAGATAGTTGTCAAAGAAAACCTTGCATGGTTTGTCCCGCTCCTGCTACTGTCGTCCACCCCAAATTTCAGCTCCAACGACAGAAGGGTCCAAAGACTGAGGATCCGCCTCAGATGTCTTTCGCCGCCTCTGATCTTCTTCCACGCCGCTGGCAGCCATGAAAACTGCATTACCATCATCAACAGAGTAGATGACCTCGAGGACTACACGGGTCCGCAAGAGAGGTCGCACTCTTTCGTGTCCGCCACGTTATGCATCGCTTAATATTACATGCTACTTTATCGTCCTGTTTCACCGATTAGACTCTAAGTCAGCTCCAAACTAATGGTCAAACTTGAGTTTTTAAATGGTTGTGGGGTACATATCGGGCCGCTATCAATAGTATCTATCTACTATCTGGTTAATCTCCGGTGTCTACTATGAGTTTCATGTTGGGTGGGAAACAAGCAGTAAAGAAGCCATTATCTGTATTTATTAACTGAAGCCATTATCTGCCTGCTATTATTGGTTTTGGGTCTATCCACAGGTTGCTACCATCACTCTGGATTTATGCATGCACTTCTTACATAATCTCACTATGTTTTATTCCTATGCATGGAAATATAATTTCATGCAGACGTCGCTCCATGGTAGGCGCAAAGGCAGCCCCCCCCTCCATGCATTTCGGATTGTAATCGAGAGGAAGATATCTGTTCTGAGGGGGATTCAGAAGGAGAAGATAAATCATATTTACCCCCTGAGGTCTTCGCTCTAACTTGGCATGCTGATGTTGGTTATATCATGCATATGGTGTCTTGCATTGCTTACTTTATACATCAAATATGGCATCTGCTTAGTTTAGACATCCTTTGTGCGTAATGCCATCTGCTTAGTTTATTCATCGTTTATGTGAATTATGCAACGCCACCGTGTTTAGCCAGGCATCATATATGTGAATTTTGCAATGCCATCCTGCTTAGCCAGTCATCTTATATGTAAATTATATCAGGCCATCCTTTTTTTGTTACATATTACATTTGTCAAAAATGTTAGTACATTCAATCGCTCTTCGTGTGCATCAGCCATTTGACACGGTGATGGCAAATTCTGGAGTGAAAACAAGGTCTTCAGAGCAGACTATGCTATCTGACGAAGCGCATATCTCGCTGGTTACGGATAGCTCCTCAGAGGAGGATTCAGAGATAGATGACCAGTCCTATTCCCCCCCTCCGAGGTGTATGCTCTAACTTGGCAGGGTTATGTTGCTCATATCGTGCGTATGGTGTCTCGCATTGCTATGCCATTTGATTAGTTTAGACATGCTTTGTGTGAATGCCAATTGCTCAAAGTGTCTAATTACCATATATGTGAATTATGCATTGCCATCTTGTTGCAATACATTATATATGTGAATTATACAATGCTATCTTGTTGCAAAGGCATTATATATGTGAATTATGCAATGCCATGCTGTTTACCAATCATCATGTATGTGAATTATATCATGCTATCATTTTTTTGTATTACGTGTTCCATTTGTCGACAACGTTTGTATATTCAACTACTCTTCCTGTGCATCAGCCATTTGAAGCGGTGATGGAAGTATCTGGAGTGAAAACAAGGTATTCAGAGCAGACAATGCTACCTGCTGAAGCAGACATCTTGCTGGTTACAAAGAGCTCCTCAGAGGAGGATTCAGAGACTGATGACCAGTCCTATTTCCCCCCTGAGGTCTATGCTCAAACTTGGCAGGGTTATATTACCCATGTCATGCATGTTGTCTTGCATTGCTTAGTTTTTACATCATATATGGATTGCCATCTGCTTACTTGCTTACTATATAAATCATATATTTGAATTATATCATGCCATCATGTTTACATAGTACATACACAACATCTATCTGAATTATGGCATGGCAACCCATTTAATAAAGACATCATATAGTTATATCATCTCATCATGTTTAGTGTTTACGGTCATCATACTTTGAATTATGGCATTCTATCCATGAATGTATGTGAAATATGGCATGCCAACCTATTTAATAAACACATTATATAGTTATATCATGTCATCCTGTTTGCATAGTCTCATATTTTGAACTATGTCTTTCCATCTTTTTTAGTTAGCCATCATAATGTGAAATTGTGTCATGCTATCCTGTTTGGATAGACAACATAAATATGAATTATTTCATGCCCTCTTTTATTCCCACTATCCATTGCACCTGTCTATCATACAATGTCTATACTTTCAATTACTTTTCTTGTTTATCAGCCATTTGAATTGGAGAGCGTGATGGCAGTATCTAAGGGAGTAACAAAACGGTCTTCAGAAAAGATAGTGCTACCAGTTGATGCAGATAGAACCACGATTGTACTTGCCCAAGGACCAGATCCACCACACATAACCCAGACTCTCGCAGATTGTACCCCTACCCAGTTGGACAGAGAACCAGCTACACCCCTTCTAACCCCAACCCCGGCAGATAGTAACCCAGTTCCAGTTGACACATCACCGTCTCCACCACAGAGCACCCAAACACGAGCGGTTAGTAAGGGAACTGCAGTGCCCAAAGAATGAGGACCACCACTCCGAATCCCAACTCAACGCTTAAAGGAGAACAAGATTTATTCTCAGGTCAGGTTCTGTAGCTATGGTTCATACTCCTTTTCTCTTGCATTACTGTATTTACTCATACCAACTATTTTCAAATTTGAAGGATGGAATTGAAACTCCAATGGCGCAACAGGTATGTTGATTTCAGTTTCAATTGAATAAACAGTTATGTTCTCATGTCATGCACATTACAAGTGTTGTTATTGCTCTATAGTTACCCACACTTATATTCTGTCTATTCTGCTTTGTCTTGAACAAATATTATTTGAACTGTGTCTCTATCTTGATTTGGCAAAAAAACTAGAATGATATAGACCATAAAGTGACCATGGTACATAGATATATGTTTGTTTCATGTTGTTATCCTGTCCACTTTACTACTGAACTCATTTACCAAAATGAGTTTCATATACAACATGGTAAACATGTGATGTGTCTGCTTGTTTCTCTTTTAGGTGGCTCGAACTCACTGCCTGAATCAGTTCGTCTTCTTGAGTCTCAACTTCAAGTTGAAAGACATCGATCAGATGTCATGACAGTGAAGTCAAGGACTGAGGAAGTCCTGCAGAATTCAGATGCATATTTTCCGTGCAACAAAGAATGTTTGGAGGATTTAAGCGCCAAACAAGAGAAAGTTAATAAGCTTGCTAAGCATCTTGCCGACATTATGGGTACCCAGGATATTGTTTCTTGAGATCTTCGAAGTGGTTTGATTCTGGATCTGTTTCTTTGCGGCGTTTATTTGCTTATTTGCGCTGGTCGCCAACTTTGACAACCAGTGTATATGATATGCTGCTTTGTTCCCTATATTTGCACTGGTGGCGAACTTTGATGCCCAATGGATGTAATAAGTGTAACAGCCATGATAGCCTAGCATAAGTTGCTTGCTTATTTATTTCCTTGTTGTCTTGTTTATTTGCTTGCTTGTAGTCAGTGCAGTTCTTTTTAAAACTAGGCCACAATAACCATGGGCTAATATTTACTGTAGTGACACTGGGCCTCCTACGGGCCGTAGAAACAGTGGGCCTTCTACGGGCCATAGAACAGTAGACCTTCTATGGGCCGTAGAAACAATGGGCCTTCTACGGGCCGTAGAAACAATGGGCCTTCTACGGGCCATAGAAGCAATGGGCCTTCTACGAGCCGTATCATCAATTGGCCTTATACGGGTTGTATGACCATAACGGGCCATCGTTAATAGGCCGTATTTGATGACGCTATGAAAATGGCCCAATGTATTAACAGACCACAAACGGGCCGATGTAACCACGGGCTGAATTTGGCCCACAAGCAGAAAATGAAAGTAACAGGTCGTAAGTAAACAAATGCTGGAAATGAGCCCAAGAATAAATGGGCTCTGAGAAGGCCGAAAGATAACATTTGCTGAAACGGCCCAATTGAATAACAGGCCCTTAATGGGTATAAAGTGATATACTGTTCATTGCGGGCCAGTTTCACCATGGGCCGTTAATGGGTGTAAAGTGATACACTATTCATTGCGGGCCAGTTTCACCACGGGCCGTTAATAGGCCAAGAGTTACATAGGGCCTCATATGGGCCGAAAGACATCATGGGCCATACATGGGCCGAAGTGAAAACGGCCGAATCATATTGGATGTCCCGGATGACGCCATCGGGCCTAATTCGGATAGGGCGTAATGGGCCTTGGGTTAGCGGGTTGTAAATGGGCTATATGCGAACAGGCCGTTAACAAAGCTTTCCATGGGCCGACTGCCACCTTTGACCAAGTCAAAGCGGGCCGGACTTTTCATAGGAATGGGCCTCTTGGGGCGTGCCACGTGTCGGCGTATCATAGGCGCCTTCGTCCAATGACCGGATGACATCTGTCCCCAACGATGAGTCGACATCGTGTTTCCTCCGACCAATGATGATTTTACACGTGGAAAATCCCCATTGGTCGGGGTTGTTAACGGGTTATCGGATCCAAAACCCGACCCGATAGCTTAACGGCGTTCGTTCACGGTGGATGCCACGTGTCGGTCACCCTTGACGAAAAGCACTTCGTGGACGACGATTTATCGTCATGGAAATGGACACTTCCGTGATGATAATTTTGGTAATGTCATGGAACACTTCTCTGACAAAGACAGTATGACTATCTTGATTCTGTCATAAATTTGTCATGGATGTACATGCATGACAAAAAACGCGACCTACTGTGACAAACACGAATCATCACGGAAGTGTATTTTTTTGTAGTGAAGGCACATATTGTATTGTTGCCATCGAGGATAACAAGATGGGGTATTTACCATATTGCATGAATTTATTCCTCTACATCATGTCATCTTGCTTAAGGCATTACTCTGTTTTCATTAACTTAATACTCTAGATGCATCTTTGGATAGCGGCCGATGAGTGGAGTAATAGTAGTAGATGCAGGCAGGAGTCGGTCTACTTGTCTCGGACGTGATGCCTATATACATGATCATACCTAGATATTAGCTTTGTGTAGGTACAAGGGACTCGCGCGTGGCCTCCTACTGGATTGATACCTTGGTTCTCAAAAACTGAGGGAAATAATTATGCTACTTTGCTGCATCATCCTCTCCTCTTCGGGGAAATCCAACGCAGTGCTCAAGAGGTAGCAAGAAGAATTTCTGGCGCCGTTGCCGGGAGTCTCATAAAAGTCAACATACGAAGTACCCATCACAATCCCTATCTCCCGCATTACATTATTTGCCATTTGCCTCTCGTTTTCCTCTCCCCCACTTCACCCTTGCCGTTTTATTCGCCCTCTCTTTTCCGTTTGCCTTTTTCTCGCTTGCCTTTTGTTTGCTCGTGTGTTGGATTGCTTGTTTGTCGCGATGGCTCAAGATAATACCAAATTGTGTGACTATACCAATACCAACAATAATGATTTCCTTAGCATTCCGATTGCTCCTCTTGCCAATACTGAATCTTGTGAAATCAATACCGCTTTGTTGAATCTTGTTATGAAAGATCAATTCGCCGGCCTTCCTAGTGAAGATGCCGCTACTCATCTAAATAGCTTCGTTGATTTATGTGATATGCAAAAGAAGAAAGATGTCGATAATGATATTGTTAAATTGAAGCTATTTCCTTTTTCTCTTAGAGATCGTGCTAAACCTTGTTTTCATCTTTGCCTAAAAATAGTATTGATTCTTGGAACAAGTGCAAAGATGCTTTTATCTCTAAGTATTTTCCTCCCGCTAAGATCATCTCTCTTAGAAACGATATTATGAATTTTAAGCAACTTGATCATGAACATGTTGCACAAGCTTGGGAGAGAATGAAATTAATGGTACGTAATTTTCCTACTCATGGTTTGAATTTGTGGATGATTATACAAAAAATTTATGCCGGATTGAATTTTTCTTCTAGAAATCTTTTAGATTCGGCCACGGGAGGCACCTTTATGGAAATCACTTTAGGGTATGCTACTAAACTCCTAGATAATATTATGGTTAATTATTCTCAATGGCACACTGAAAGATCTACTAATAAAAAAGTGCATGCGATAGAAGAAATTAATGTTTTGAGTGGAAAGATGGATGAACTTATGAAATTATTTGCTACTACGAGTGTTTCTTCTGATCCTAATGATATGCCTTTATCTACTTTGACTGAGAATAATAATGAATCTATGGATGTGAATTTTGTTGGTAGGAATAATTTTGGTAACAACGCGTATAGAGGGAATTTTAATCCTAGGCCTTATCCTAGTAATCCTTCTAATATTTATGGAAATTCCTACAACAACTCTTATGGAAATTTTAATAATATGCCCTCTGAATTTGAAAATATTGTTAAAGAGTTTATGAATTCACAAAAGAATTTAAATACTTTGCTTGAAGAGAAATTGCTTCAAGTTGATGAATTGGCTAGGAACGTTGATAGAATTTCTCTTGATCTTGATTCTTTAAAACTTAGATCTACTTCTCCTAAGCATGATATCAATGAGTCTCTCAAAGCCATGAGAATTTCCATTGATGAGTGCAAGGAAAGAACTGCTAGGATGCGTGCTACGAAAGATGCCTTTATTAAAGCGTGTTCTTCCAATTCCTATGAAAATCAAGATGAAGATCTAAAAGTTATTGATGTGTCCCCTATTAAATTTTTGTTTCGCAATATGAATCCTCATGAAACTGAATATGATCCACCTTTACCTAGAAGACGTTCCAAAAAATCAGAGTATTTAGATCTTGATGATGAAATTGATAAAAGTGGGATTGAAAAGAATAAAACCCTAGATGTTGCTAAACCTACTATATTGGATTTCAAGGAATTTAATTATGAAAGTTGCTCTTTAATTGATTGTATTTTCTTGTTGTAATCCGTGCTAAATTCTCCTCATGCTTATAGACAAAATAAAGCGTTTACTAAACATATCGTTGATGCCTTGACACAATCTTATGAAGAAAAACTTGAGTTGGAAGTTTCTATCCCTAGAAAACTCTATGATGAGTGGGAACCAACTATTAAAACTAAGATTAAGGATCATGAATTTTATGCTTTATCTGATTTGGGTGCTAGTGTCTCCGCTATTCCCAAAACTTTGTGTGATTTGCTAGATTTCCGTGATTTTGATGATTTCTCTCTAAATTTGCACCTTGCGGATTCCACTATTAAGAAACCTATGGGAAGAATTAATGATGTTCTTATTGTTGCAAATAGGAATTATGTGCCCGTAGATTTTATCGTTCTTGATATAGATTGCAATCCTTCTTGCCCTATTATTCTTGGTAGACCTTTCCTTAGAACGATTGGTGCGATTATTGATATGAAGGAAGGGAATATTAGATTCCAATTTCCATTAAAGAAAGGCATGGAACACTTCCATAGGAAGAAAATAAAACTACCATATGAATCTATCATGAGAGCCACTTATGGATTGCCTACCAAAGATGGCAATACCTAGATCTATCCTTGCTTTTATGCCTAGCTAGGGGCGTTAAACGATAGCGCTTGTTGGGAGGCAACCCAATTTTATTTTTATTTTTTTGTTTTTGTTTATGTTTAGGAATAAATAATCCATCTACCTTCTGTTTATATGTGGTTTTATTTTTTAATTAGTGTTTGTGCCAAGTTAAACCTATAGGATCTTCTTGGATGATAGTTATTTGATCTTGCTGTAATTTCCAGAAACTTTCGGTTCAGTAAAACAATTATTAAAATTCACCAGAACGTGATAAAATAGTGATTCCAATTGCTTATGATCAATAAACAAATTTCCTAGGTCGTCCTATTTTGGCTGAATGTTTGGAGTTCCAGAAGTTTGCGTTAGTTACAGATTACTACAGACTGTTCTGTTTTTGGCAGATTCTATTTTTCGTGTGTTGTTTGCTTATTTTGATGAATCTATGGCTAGTAAAATAGTTTATAATCCATAGAGAAGTTGGAATACATTAGGTTTAACACCAATACAAATAAAGAATGAGTTCATTACAGTACCTTGAAGTGGTCTTTTGTTTTCTTTCGCTAACGGAGCTCACGAGATTTCTGTTGAGTTTTGTGTTGTGAAGTTTTCAAGTTTTGGGTGAAATCTTTTGATGGATTATGGAACAAGGAGTGGAAAGAGCCTAAGCTTGGGGATGCCCATGGAACCCCCAAGATAATCCAAGGACACCAAAAAGTCAAAGCTTGGGGATGCCGGAAGGCATCCCCTCTTTAAATCTACTTCCATCGGTAATTTTACTTGGAGCTATATTTTTATTCACCACATGATATGTGTTTTGCTTGGAGCGTCTTGTACGATTTGAGTCTTTGACTTTTAGTTTACCACAATCATCCTTGATGTACACACCTTTTGAGAGAGCCATACATGAATCGGAATTTGTTAGAATACTCTAAGTGCTTCACTTATATCTTTTGAGCTTTATAGTTTTGCTCTATGTGCTTCACTTATATCTTTTGAGCTATATAATTTTGCTCTAGTGCTTCACTTATATATTTTAGAGCACGGTGGTGGATTTGTTTTAAAGAAACTATTGATCTCTCATGCTTCACTTAGATTATTTTGAGAGTCTTAAATAGCATGGTAATTTGCTTAATAATAATAATATGCTTGGTATTCAAGATTTGTAAAATTTTCTTTTGAGTGCGTTGAATAATAAGAAAAGTTTGATGGTTGATAATTTTTTTGAGATATGAATATGGTGATATTAGAGTCATGCTAGTTGAGTAGTTGTGAATTTGAGAAATACTTGTGTTAAAGTTTGTGATTCCCGTAGCATGCACGTATGGTGAACCGTTATGTGATGAAGTCGGAGCATGATTTATTTATTGATTGTCTTCCTTATGAGTGGCGGTCGGGGACGAGCGATGGTCTTTTCCTACCAATCTATCCCCCTAGGAGCATGCGCGTAATACTTTGCTTTGATAACTTCTAGATTTTTGCAATAAGTATATGAGTTCTTTATGACTAATGTTCAGTCCATGGATTATACACACTTTTCCATCCTTCCACCATTGCTAGCCTCTCTAATACCGCACTTTTCACCGGTATCATACACCCACCATATATCTTCCTCAAAACAGCCACCATACCTACCTATCATGGCATTTCCATAGCCATTCCGAGATATATTGCCATGCAACTTTCCACCGTTCCGTTTATTATGACACGCTCCGGCAGATTGTCATATTGCTAGCATGATCATGTAGTTGACATCGTATTTGTGGCAAAGCCACCGTTCATAATTCTTTCATACATGTCACTCTTGATTCATTGCATATCCCGTACATCACCGGAGGCATTCACATAGAGTCATATTTTGTTCTAAGTATCGAGTTGTAATTGTTGAGTTGTAAGAAAAATAAAAGTGTGATGATCATCATTTTTAGAGCATTGTCCCAAGTGAGGAAAGGATGATGGAGACTATGATTCCCCACAAGTTGGGATGAGACTCAGGACGAAAAAAAGAGGCCATAAAAAAAAAGGCCCAAATAAAAAATGAGAGAAAAAGAGAGAAGGGACAATGTTACTATCCTTTTACCACACTTGTGCTTCAAAGTAGCACCATGATCTTCATGATAGAGAGTCTCTCATTTTGTCACTTTCATATACTAGTGGGAATTTTTCATTATAGAACTTGGCTTGTATATTCCAATGATGGGCTTCCTCAAATTGCCCTAGGTCTTCGTGAGCAAGCGAGTTGGATGCACACCCACTTAGTTTCTTTTGTTGAGCTTTCATATACTTATAGCTCTAGTGCATCCATTGCATGGCAATCCCTACTCACTCACATTGATATCTATTGATGGGCATCTCCATAGCCCGTTGATACGCCCAGTTGATGTGATACTATCTTCCCCTCTTTTTCTCTTCTCCACAACCACCATTCTATTCACATATAGTGATATATCCATGGATCACGCTCATGTATTGCGTGAAGATCGAAAAAGTTTTGAAAATGTCAAAAGTATGAAACAATTGCTTGGCTTGTCATCGGGGTTGTGCATGATTTAAATACCTCGTGTGGTGAAGATTGAGCATAGCCAGAATATATGATTTTGTAGGGACAACTTTCTTTGGCCATGTTATTTTGAGAAGACATAATTGCTTTGTTAGTATGCTTGAAGTATTATTATTTTTATGTCAATATGAACTTTGGTCTTGAATCTTTCGGATCTGAATATTCATACCACAATTAAGAAGAGTTACATTGAAATTATGCCAAGTAGCACTCCGCATCAAAAATTCTCCTTTTATCATTTACCTACTCGAGGACGAGCAGGAATTAAGCTTGGGGATGCCTGATACGTCTCCAACGTATCTATAATTTTTTATTGCTCCATGCTATATTATCTATTGTTTTGGATCATATTGGGCTTTATTTTCCACTTTTATATTACTTTTGGGACTAACCTATTAACCGGAGGCCCAGCCCAGAATTGCTGTTTTTTTTGCCTATTTCAGTGTTTCGAAGAAACGGAATATCAAACGGAGTCCAAACGGAATGAAACCTTCGGGAACGTGATTTGCTCATCAGATAAGATCCAGGAGACTTGGACCCTCCGTCAAGAAAGCCACGAGGCGGTCACGAGGGTGGAGGGCGCCCCCCCTAGGGCGCGCCCCCTGCCTCGTGGGCCCCTCGAAGCTCCACCGACGTACTTCTTCCTCCTATATATACCTACGTACCCCCAAACGATCAGATACGGAGCCAAAAACCTAATTCCACCGCCGCAACTTTCTGTATCCATGAGATCCCATCTTGGGGCCTATTAGGAGCTCATGGGAAGGGGAATCCACCACGGAGGGCTTCTACATCAACACCATAGCCCCTTCGATGAAGTGTGAGTAGTTTACCTCGGACCTTCGGGTCCATAGTTAGTAGCTAGATGGCTTCTTCTCTCTTTTGGATCTCAATACAATGTTCTCCCCTCTCTTGTGGAGATCTATTCGATGTAATCTTCTTTTGCGGTGTGTTTGTTGAGACCGATGAATTGTGGGTTTATGATCAAGATTATCTATGAACAATATTTGATTCTCATCTGAATTCTTTTATGTATGATTGGTTATCTTTGCAAGTCTCTTGAATTATCAGTTTGGTTTGGCCTACTAGATTGGTTTTTCTTGCAATGGGAGAAGTATTTAGCTTTGGGTTCAATCTTGCGGTGTCCTTTCCCAGTGACAGTAGGGGCAGCAAGGCACGCATTGTATTGTTGCCATCGAGGATAACAAGATGGGGTATTTATCATATTGCATGAATTTATTCCTCTACATCATGTCATCTTGCTTAAGGCGTTACTCTGTTTTCATTAACTTAATACTCTAGATGCATGCTGGATAGCGGTCGATGAGTGGAGTAATAGTAGTAGATGCAGGCAGGAGTCGGTCTACTTGTCTCGGACGTGATGCCTATATACATGATCGTACCTACATATTCTCATAACTATGCTCAATTCTGTCAATTGCTCAACATTAATTTGTTCACCCACCGTAGAAATACTTATGCTCTTGAGAGAAGCCACTAGTGAAATCTATGGCCCCCGGGTCTATTCTCATCATATCAATCTCCAATCACTTTATTATTGCTTTTCTTTTTACCTTTGCCTTTTATTTTACCTTGCATCTTTGTATCAAAAATACCAAAAATATTATCTATCATCTCTATCAGATCTCACTCTCGTAAGTGACCGTGAAGGGATTGACAACCCCTAATCGCGTTGGTTGCGAGGAGCTATTCGCTTTGTGTAGGTACAAGGGACTCGCGCGTGGCCTCCTACTGGATTGATACCTTGGTTCTCAAAAACTGAGGGAAATACTTACGCTACTTTGCTGCATCATCCTCTCCTCTTCGGGGAAATCCAACGCAGTGCTCAAGAGGTAGCAACAACTATGTCATCAACGTAGGCCTCTGTGTTCCTGCCGAGCTGCTGCCCCAAGGCGATGTGCATCAGCCGCTGAATGGTTGCGCCCGCGTTGCAAAGGCCAAAAGGCATGAAGGTGTAGCAATACACCCCACAGGGTGTCAAAAAGGCCGTCTTCTCCATCCTCCACCGCCATCTTGATCTGATGGTATCCAGAGAACGCATCCAGTAAACATAGCAAATCGCACTCGGCGGTGGAGTCGATGATTTGGTCGATGCGCGGAAGGGGAAAGGATCTTGGCGGGAAGCTTTGTTGAGGTTGGTGAAGTTGACACACATCCATTCCTTCCCACCTTTCTTCCGTACTACGACGGGGTTCGCCAGCCAATTAGGGTATCGAACTTCTCGAATGGTACCAGCCGCCTCTAACTTGCGTGTCTCTTGGACGATGAAGGCCTGCTTCTCGGCGGACTGCCGCCTCGCCCGCTGCTTCACGGGGCGCATGTTGGGGGCACACCGTTAGATGATGCTGGATCACCTCTCTCGGGACTCCTACCGGTTGATTGGGCTCCCATGCGAATATTTCCTTGTTCGCGCGCAAAAATATCACCAAGGCTTCTTCTTGTTCCCGGTCCAGGTTGCTTCCTATGGTAAAGGTAGCCCCTGAAGACTCGTCCTCGCCCTGAGTCGCCGCCATGAACTGAGCAAGAGTCGGGTACCCGAGTATGGCATTGTATGGGAGACCGATGCCGGCGATGTCGAAGTCCACCAGCTCAGTGCGGTAGTTGTCGCGCGTGCCGAAGGTGACAGTGAGGCGGATCTGCCCCAGAGAGTGGGCAGCTCCGCCGCCCACTCCCGAAAAAAGGCTTGCTGAGGTTGAGCCTCTCGGGTAGCACATGGAGGAGGTTCAAGGCTTCTACGGAGAGCAAGTTGAGGCTGGCACCGCCGTCGATGAGGGTCTTGGTGATGGCCACGTTGCAGATGGTAGGCGTGCAGAGCATTGGGAGCATGCCAGAGCCGGTGGTGGAGCCGGGGTGGTCTTCTAAACCGAAGGTGAGGTCGGCCTCCGGCGCAGCCCAACCCAACGGAGCCCCCGGGCGCTTGGAGGCTGCCCCAATCTGACGGAAGAAAGGCTTGACGTCGCGATCTGAAGGCGGCGCTTGTGAGCCTCCTAGCAGCGCGGCGACCGCGTGGTGCACCGGCACCGCGTAGTGCGTGATGAAGCGGTCACGGAGCTCCTCCCAGGACGCCACTGTGGACCCCGGGAGGTTGAGCAGCCAGACGCGTGGCTCGCCGGCGAGAGCCATGGGGAACCAGTTGGCCATGATCCGGTCGTCACCTCGGGCATTCTAGATAGCCTCCTCGTACGCCTGCAGGAATGGCGTCGGGTCTGCCGCGCTGTCGTAACGCGGCGGCATGTCTGGCTTGAACTTGGTCGGCCACTACACTCACCGCAGGGCGGACGCCAGGCCTCGGTACCCAGACTCCCTGCTGCCGGTGTCGGTCGCAGAGGCGGATGGCTGTGCGCCTACCATGGGAGTGAAGCGCGGCGGCACAGGGCGCAGATTGGTGGAGAGGAGCTCCGGCGCACCCCTACCTGGCGCGCCGAATGTCGGATGTGGGGTTCCGGCAAACCCTTAAGGTTCAAACATTGGGGTGCGCGCGGAGTCTTCCCCTCCTATCGATCTACGCTCTAGCTTGCTAAGATCTTGCGGACGAACTTCGGATTTAACTCGCAACACGTAAAAGACACAGGGTTTATATCTTGGTTCGGGCCACCGATGTGGTGTAATACCCTACTCCAAAGGTGGTGGTGGTGGATTGCCTCTCGGCCGATGATGAATAAGATACAAGGGAAGAACAGCCTCCTGAGGTTGAGGTGTTCTTGTGCGTATGAGCTTGTGGTGTGAGGGTTCGATCTCCCAGTTCGGGATTAGTTGCCCCCTACTGTGGTGGCTAGTCCTATTTATAGAGGCCCTGGTCCTCTTCCCAAATATCGAGCGGGAAGGGAGCCAACAACGGCGGGCAAATTTTAAGGGGGACAGCTAGTACAAGCTATCCTGACAAAAGCGGTCTTCGCTGCGAAAAGCTACGGGTGACGCCGTCTTGGGCTCCACGATGACCTCCGCCTTGCTGTCCTCCTGGTCTTCGTCTCGTTGCACCAATATGGCAACCTTTGCCTGATGCCTCGGTACTCTTCGCCTGCACTGGTCTTCTTAACACCAAAGAGGAAATGGGGACGCTGTGCGCCTTGGCGCCCTTTGGCACCCACTGCTTGCACGTCATGGCTCACGTCACGAGAGCCTCGTGAGGTTTGCCCCGCCTTGATATCTCCGCTCCTCGTGAGCCTGCCTGGCTAGGCCACTGTAGAGGAGGTCTTGCGTTGTCCGCCTCGTGAGGCTTGGACCCTCGCGAGGGTCTTGGATGCCTTGTTGATGAAGATGGGCTGCACGGCCTACTGCTTAGCCACGCTGTGGGCCGCAGGCAGGCAAGTCTGGGGACCCCCGTTCCCAGAACGCCGACAACATCATAGATCGCACCATATCTAGTAAAGTACGATTATGATAATCCCCAAGTGCAGGGAATCATCGTAGCAATTTCCAAAGGTGGAAGTGATAAGTATGGAGTGTCGAACCCACAAGGAGCTAAAGGTAAGATCAATATTCTCTCAAGTCCTATCCGCAATCGACTCATTTCACGTACACCGAACGTTTGCTTCCAACTAGATACGAGAAATAAAACTACGTTGTGGGTATGAAGAGGATAACTTTGCATGATATCAGAGAGCTAAAATATAAAGGTAGGTGTTGTTATCATAAAGGTAGAATATATTACTA
Organism: Aegilops bicornis; assembly: GCA_021605145.1. Lineage (NCBI taxonomy): Eukaryota > Viridiplantae > Streptophyta > Magnoliopsida > Poales > Poaceae > Aegilops > Aegilops bicornis. Next base: position 480,438,048 of record CM038672.1, on the reverse strand, counting down.
AATATTATAAATAGCAAGTGTGGAATAATGATGGGTCGGTGTGCGGAATTGTCCTAGGCAATTGTTAACAAGATCGGTAATCACTATTGCAATTTCATATGAGGGAGAGGCATAAGCTAACATACTTTCTCTTCTTGGATCATATGCACTTATGATTGGAACTCTAGCAAGAATCCGCAACTACTAAAGATCACTAAGGTAAAACCCAACCATAGCATTAAAGCATGAAGTCCCCTTTATCCCATACGCAACAACCCCCTTACTCGGGTTTATGCTTCTGTCACTCAAGCAACCCACTATAAGTGAATCATGAACGTATTGCAACACCCTACAGCGGGAATCCCTCACGCTTGCGCGACACGGAGGGCACAATAGGACAGCACCAAAATAAAACATACAACTCGTACCAATCTAGATCATCAATCAACCCAAAGACAAGGATATCTATTCAAAACATCATAGGATGGCAACACATCATTGGATCATAATATGTGGCATAAAGCACCATGTTCAAGTAGGGATTATAGCGGGGTGCGGGAGAGTGGACCGCGTAAAAGAGACAAGGATGGTGATGATGATGGTGATGTTGATGAAGACGATCACCGTGGCGATGATTCCCCTCCCGATGGCACTCCGGTGCCACCGAGAGAGAGAGGAGGAGAGGTTCTCCCCCTTGTGCTTCCTCCTCTATGACCTCCCCCCTGGATGGGTACTACCTCTTGAGCACTCCGTTGGATTTCCCCGAAGAGGAGAGGATGATGCAGCAAAGTAGCGTAAGTATTTTCCTTAGTTTTTGAGAACCAAGGTATCAATCCATTAGGAGGCCACGCGCGAGTCCCTCGTACCTATACAAAACAAATAGCTCAACGCAACCAACGCGATTAGGGGTTGTCAATCCCTTCACGATCACTTACGAGAGTGAGATCTGATAGAGATGATAGATAATATTTTTTGCTATTTTTGATATAAAGATGCAAGGTAAAATAAAAGGCAAAGTAACAAGCAAAGCAATAATAAAGTGATTGAAGATTGATATGATGAGAATAGACCCGGGGGCCATAGATTTCACTAGTGGCTTCTCTCAAGAGCATAAGTATTTCTACGGTGGGTGAGCAATTCTTGTTGAGCAATTGATGTAATTGAGCATAGTTATGAGAGTATCTAGGTATGATCATGTATATAGGCATCACATCCGAGACAAGTAGATCGACTCATGCCTGCATCTACTACTATTACTCCACTCATCGACCGCTATCCAAAGATGCATCTAGAGTATTAAGTTCAAGAAAACAGAGTAACGCCTTAAGCAAGATGACATGATGTAGAGGGATAAATTCATGCAATATGATAAAAACCCCATCTTATTATCCTCGATGGCAACAATACAATACGTGCCTTGCTGCCCTTATACATCCTTTGGGAAAGGACACCGTAAGATTGAACCCAAAGCTAAGCACTTCTCCTATTGCAAGAAAAACCAATCTAGTAGGCCGAACCAAGCTGATAATTCGAAGAGACTTGCAAAGATAACCAATCATACATAAAAGAATTCAGAGAAGATTCAAATATTGCTCATAGATAATCTTGATCATAAACCCACAATTCATCGGTCTCAACAAACACACCGCAAAAAGAAGATTACATCAAATAGATCTCCACGAGAGAGGGGAGAACATTGTATTGAGATCCAAAAAGAGATAAGAAGCCATCTAGCTACTAACTATGGACCCGAAGGTCTGAGGTAAACTACTCACACTTCATCGGAGGGGCTATGGTGATGATGTAGAAGCCCTCCGTGGTGGATTCCTCTTCCGGCGGAGCTCCGAGACAAGCCCCAAGATGGGATCTCGTGGGTACAGAAGGTTGCGGCGGTGGAATTAGGTTTTGGCTCAGATTCGATCGTTTGGGGGTACATAGGTATATATAGGAGGAAGGAGTACGTCGGTGGAGCTTCGAGGGGCCCACGAGGCAGGGGGCGCGCCCTAGGGAGGCGCCCTCCACCCTCGTGACCGCCTCTCTTCCTTCTTGACGGAGGGCCCAAGTCTCCTGGATCATATTTGTTGAGAGAATCACGTTCTCGAAGGTTTCATTCCGTTTGGACTCCGTTTGATGTTCCATTTCTTCGAAACACTGAAATAGGCAAAAACAGCAATTCTGGGTTGGGCCTTCGGTTAATAGGTTAGTCCCAAAAGTAATATAAAAATGGAAAATAAAGCCCAATATGGTCCAAAACAGTAGATAATATTGCATGGAGCAATCAAAACTTATAGATACGTTGGAGACGTATCAGGCATCTAAGCTTAATTCCTGCTCGTCCTCGAGTAGGTAAATGATAAAAAAGAATTTTTGATGCGGAGTGCTACTTGGCATAATTTTAATGTAATTCTTCTTAATTGCGGCATGAATATTCAGATCCGAAAGATTCAAGACAAAAGTTCATATTGACATAAAAATAATAATACTTCAAGCATACTAACTAAGCAATTATGTCCTCTCAAAATAACATGACCAAAGAAAGCTCATCCCTACAAAATCATATAGTTTAGTCATGCTCCATTTTCATCACACAAGAATGCTCTCATCATGCACAACCCCGATGACAAGCCAAGCAATTGTTTCATACTTTAATAATCTCAAACCTATAAACTTTCACGCAATATATGAGCGCGAGCCATGGACATAGCACTATGGGTGGAATAGAATATGATGATGGGGGTTATGTGGAGGAGACAAAAAAGATCTCACATCAACGAGGCTAATAAATGGGCTATGGAGATGCCCATCGGTTGATGTTAATGCAAGGAGTAGGGATTGCCATGTAACGGATGCACTAGAGCTATAAATGTATGAAAGCTCAACAAAAGAAACTAAGTGGTTGTGCATCCAACTTGCTTGCTCACAAAGACATAGGGCACTTGAGGAGGCCCATTGTTGGAATATAGAAGCCAAGTTCTGTAATGAAAAATTCCCACTAGTATATGAAAATGACAAAACAAGAGACCCTCTATCATGAAGATTATGGTGCTACTTTGAAGCACACGTGTGGAAAATGATAGTAACATTGTCCCTTCTCTCTTTTTCTCTCATTTTTTTATTTGGGCTTCTTTGGCCTCTTTTTTTTAACCTCACATGGGACAATGCTCTAGAAAATTATGATCATCACACTTCTATTTATTTCCAACTCAATGATTACAACTCGATACTAGAACAAAGTATGACTCTATATGAATGCCTCCGTGATGTGTGGGATATGCAATGAATCAAGAGTGACATGTATGAAAGAATTATGAACGGTGGCTTTGCCACAAATACTATGTCAACTACATGATCATGCTAGCAATATGACAATTATGAATGTGTCATGATGAACGGAATGGTGGAAAGTTGCATGGCAATATATCTCGAAATGGCTATGGAAATGCCATAATAGGTAGGTATGGTGGCTGTTTTGAGGAAGATATAAGGAGGTTTATGTGTGAAAGAGCGTATCATATCACGGGTTTGGATGCACTTTGGTGAAGTTTGCACCAACTCTCGATGTGAGAAAGGGCAATGCACTGCATCAAGAGGCTAGCAATGATGGAAGGGTGAGAGTGCGTATAATCCATGGACTCAACATTAGTCATAAAGAACTCACATACTTATTGCAAAAATCTACAAGCCATAAAAAACCAAAGCACTATGCGCATGCTCCTAGGGGGATAGATTGGTAGGAAAAGACCATCGCTCGTCCCCGACCGCCACTCATAAGGAAGACAATCAAAGAACACCTCATGTTTCAAATTTGTTAGATAAAGTTTACCATATGTGCATGCTACGGGACTTGTAAACTTCAACACAAGCATTCTTCAAATTCACAACTACTCAACTAGCACAACTTTGATATTATCACCTCCATATCTCAAAACAATTATCAAGCATCAAACTTCTCTTAGTATTCAACACACTCCTAAGAAAGTTTTACTGTTTTTGTATACCTAGCATATTAAAATTATTAAGCAAATTACCATGCTATTTAAGACTCTCAAAATAATCTAAGTGAAGCATGAGAGATCAATAGTTTGTTTAAAACAAATCCACCACCGTGCTCTAAAATATATAAGTGAAGTACTAGAGCAAAACTATAAAGCTCAAAAGGTATAAGTGAAACACATAGAGTAAAACTATAAAGCTCAAAAGATATAAGTGAAGCACATAGAGTATTCTAACAAGTTCCAATTCATGTATGGCTCTCTCAAAAGGTGTGTACAGCAAGGATGATTGTGGTAAACTAAAAATCAAAGACTCAAATCATACAAGACGCTCCAAGCAAAACACATATCATGTGGTGAATAAAAATATAGCTCCAAGTAAAGTTACCGATGGAAGTAGATTTAAAGAGGGATGCCTTCCGGGGCATCCCCAAGCTTTGGCTTTTTGGTGTCCTTGGATTATCTTGGGGGTTCCATGGGCATCCCCAAGCTTAGGCTCTTGCCACTCCTTGTTCCATAATATATCAAAATATTTTACCCAAAACTTGAAAACTTCACAACACAAAACTCAACAGAAATCTCGTGAGCTCCGTTAGCGAAAGAAAACAAAAGACCACTTCAAGGTACTGTAATGAACTCATTCTTTATTTATATTGGTGTTAAACCTACTGTATTCCAACTTCTCTATGGATTATAAACTATTTTACTAGCCATAGATTCATCAAAATAAGCAAACAACACACGAAAAACAGAATCTGTCAAAAACAGAACAGTCTGTAGTAATATGTCGCTAACACAAACTTCTGGAACTCCAAAAAATAAGAAAAAATAGGAAGACCTAGTAAATTTGTTTATTCATCAGAAACAATTGGAATAACTATTTTATCACGTTCTGGTGAATTTTAAAAATTGTTTTCGTAAACCGAACGTTTCTGGAAATTACAGCAAGATCAAATAACTATCATCCAAGAAAATCCTATAGGTTTAACTTGGAACAAACACTAATTAAAAGATAAAACCACATCTAAACATAAGGTAGATGGATTATTTATTCCTAAACAGAAACAAAAAGCAAAAAATAAAATAAAATTGGGTTGCCTCCCAACAAGCGCTATCGTTTAACGCCCCTAGCTAGGCATAAAAGCAAGGATAGATCTAGGTATTGCCATCTTTGGTAGGCAATCCATAAGTGGATCTCATGATAGATTCATATGGTAATTTTATTTTCTTCCTAGTTAAGTGTTCCATGCCCTTCTTTAATGGGAATTGGAATCTAATATTCCCTTCCTTCATATCAATAATTGCACCAATCGTTCTAAGGAAAGGTCTACCAAGAATAATAGGGCAAGAAGGATTGCAATCTATATCAAGAACGATAAAATCTACGGGCACATAATTCCTATTTGCAACAATAAGAACATAATTAATTCTTCCCATAGGTTTCTTAATAGTGGAATCCGCAAGGTGCAAGTTTAGAGAGCAATCATCAAAATCACGGAAATCTAGCAAATCACACAAAGTTTTGGGAATAGTGGAAACACTAGCACCCAAATCACATAAAGCATAAAATTCATGATCCTTAATATTAATTTTAATAGTTGGTTCCCACTCATCATAAATTTTTCTAGGTATAGAAACTTCCAACTCAAGTTTTTCTTCATAAGATTGCATCAAGGCATCAACGATATGTTTAGTAAACGCTTTATTTTGACTATAAGCATGAGGAGAATTTAGCACGGATTGCAACAAGGAAATACAATCAATTAAAGAGCAACTTTCATAATTAAATTCCTTGAAATCCAATATAGTGGGTTTAGCAACATCTAGGGTTTTATTCTTTTCAATCCCACTTTTATCAATTTCATCATCAAGATCTAAAAACTCCGAACTTTTGGAACGCCTTCTAGGTAAAGGTGGATCATATTCAGTCTCATCATGATTCATATTGCAAAACAAAGATTTAATAGGGGACACATCAATAACTTTTAGATCTTCATCTTGATTTTCATAGGAATTGGAAGAACACGCTTTAATAAAGGCATCTTTCGTAGCACGCATCCTAGCGGTTCTTTCCTTGCACTCATCAATGGAAATTCTCATGGATTTGAGAGACTCATTGATATCATGCTTAGGAGGAATAGATCTAAGCTTTAAAGAATCAACATCAAGAGAAATTCTATCAACGTTCCTAGCCAATTCATCAACTTTAAGCAATTTCTCTTCAAGCAAAGCATTGAAATTCTTTTGCGAATTCATAAACTCTTTAACACTATTCTCAAATTCAGAGGGAATCTTATTAAAATTTCCATAAGAGTTGTTGTAGGAATTTCCATAATTATTAGAAGGATTACTAGGATAAGGCCTAGGATTAAAGTTCCCTCTATATGCGTTGTTACAAAAGTTATTCCTACCAACAAAATTCACATCCATAGATTCATCATTATTCTCAATCAAAGTAGATAAAGGCATATCATTAGGATCAGAAGAAACACTCCTAGTAGCAAATAATTTCATAAGTTCATCCATATTTCCACTCAAAACATTAATTTCTTCTATCGCATGCACTTTCTTATTAGTAGATCTTTTAGTGTGCCATTGAGAATAATTAACCATAATATTATCTAGGAGTTTAGTAGCATCTCCTAAAGTGATTTCCATAAAAGTGCCTCCCACGGCCGAATCTAAAAGATTTCTAGAAGCAAAATTCAATCCGGCATAAATTTTTTGTATAATCATCCACAAATTCAAACCATGAATAGGACAATTACGTATCATTAATTTCATTCTCTCCCAAGCTTGTGCAACATGTTCATGATCAAGTTGCTTAAAATTCATAATACCGTTTCTAAGAGAGATGATCTTAGCGGGAGGAAAATAGTTAGAGATAAAAGCATCTTTGCACTTGTTCCAAGAATCAATACTATTTTTAGGCAAAGACGAAAACCAAGCTTTAGCACGATCTCTAAGCGAAAAAGGAAATAGCTTCAATTTAACAATATCATTATCAACATCTTTCTTCTTTTGCATATAACATAAATCAACAAAGCTATTTAGATGAGTAGCGGCATCTTCACTAGGAAGGCCGGCGAATTGATCTTTCATAACAAGATTCAACAAAGCAGTATTAATTTCACAAGATTCAGTATTGGTAAGAGGAGCAATCGGAGTGCTAAGGAAATCATTATTGTTCGTATTGGTGAAGTCACACAATTTGGTATTATCTTGAGCCATCGCGACAAACAAGCAATCCAACACACGAGCAAACAAAAAGCAAAGCGAGAAAAAGGCAAACGAAAAAAAAGAGGGCGAATAAAACGGCAAGGGTGAAGTGGGGGAGAGGAAAACAAGAGGCAAATGGAAAATAATGTAATGCGAGAGATAAGAAATTGTGATGGGTACTTGGTATGTTGACTTTTGCGTAGACTCCCAGCCAACGACGCCAGAAATTCTTCTTGCTACCTCTTGAGCACTGCGTTGGATTTCCCCAAAGAGGATAGGATGATGCAGCAAAGTAGCGTAAGTATTTACCTTAGTTTTTGAGAACCAAGGTATCAATCCAGTAGGAGGCCACGAGCGAGTCCCTCGTACCTACACAAAACAAATAACTCAACGCAACCAACGCGATTAGGGGTTGTCAATCCCTTCATGGTCACTTACGACAGCGAGATCTGATAGAGATGATAGATAATATTTTTTGGTATTTTTGATATAAAGATGCAAGGTAAAATAAAAAGCAAAGTAAAAAAGCAAAGCAATAATAAAGTGATTGAAGATTTATATGATGAGAATAGACCCGGGGGCCATAGATTTCACTAGTGGCTTCTCTCAAGAGCATAAGTATTTCTACGGTGGGTGAACGAATTCTTGTTGAGCAATTGATGAATTGAGCATAGTTATGAGAGTATCTAGGTATGATCATGTATATAGGCATCATGTCCGAGACAAGTAGACCGACTCCTGCCTGCATCAACTACTATTACTCCACTCATCGACCGCTATCCAGCATGCATCTAGAGTATTAAGTTCAAGAAAACAGAGTAACGCCTTAAGCAAGATGACATGATGTAGAGGGATAAATTCATGCGATATGATAAAAACCCCATCTTGTTATCCTCGATGGCAACAATACAATACGTGTCTTGCTGCCCCTTCTGTCACTGGGAAAGGACACGGCAAGATTGAAGCCAAAGCTAAGCACTTCTCCTATTGCAAGAAAAAACAATCTAGTAGGCCAAACCAAACTGATAATTCGAGGAGACTTGCAAAGATAAACAATCATACATAAAAGAATTCAGAGAAGATTCAAATATTGCTCATAGATAATCTTGATCATAAACCCACAATTCATCGGTCTCAACAAACACACCGCAAAAAGAAGATTACATCAAATAGAACTCCACGAGAGAGGGGAAGAACATTGTATTGAGATCCAAAAAAGAGAGAAGAAGCCATCTAGCTACTAACTATGGACCCGAAGGTCTGAGGTAAACTACTCACACTTCATCGGAGGGGCTATGGTGATGATGTAGAAGCCCTCCATGGTGGATTCCTTCCCGGAGCTCGAACAGGCCCCAAGATGGGATCTCGTGGGCGAGAAGGTTGCGGCGGTGGAATTAGGTTTTTGGCTCCGTGTCGATCGTTTGAAGTGCGTGAGGTATATATAGGAGGAAGAATGCGTCGGTGGAGCTTGAGGGGCCCACGAGGCGGGAGGCGCCACAGGCGCCCTCCACCTCGTGACCGCCTCTCTTCTTTCTTGATGGAGGGTCCAAGTCTCCTGGATCATATTTGTTGAGAAAATCACGTTCCTGAAGGTTTCATTCCGTTTGGACTCCGTTTGATATTTCGTTTCTTCGGAACACTGAAATAGGCAAAAAAACAGCAATTCTGGGCTGGGCCTCCGGTTAATAGGTTAGTCCCGAAAGTAATATAAAAGTGGAAAATAAAGTCCAATATGGTCCAAAACAGTAGATAATATAGCATGGAGCAATCAAAAATTATAGATACGTTGAAGACATTTCAATGGGGAGAGGTTCTGTAGCGACCCGACCTCAAACGGTCAAGTCTCTGTGCTTCAGTGTCATCCCTGGATCGGTAATCTTTGACACACCACGATTACTTGAAGGATTTATAACAGAGTAGCAATCACACACTTATTACATCGAATGTCTCAAAAGAGAACTTATTATAATAAATATGGCTTCAGGCCATCTAATACGATAATAGCGGAAGGCTTGGAAGATAAAGTGAGTCCATCAACTCCAACAGCATAGCTGAGCTGCACGGCAACGAGCTAACAAACCTTACTCCTTGTCTGAAAAGTCTGCAACATAATACGTTGCAGCCCGAAGCGGGTCAGCCCATGGAATATCTTTGGCAATATAACTGATGAGAGAAAGAACAGAATAATGCTATCACTACATGCATATTTGGCTGGTGGAAAGCTCTAGGGTTATAGTTTTTGCGAAAAGCCAATTTTTTCCTACAACAAAGGAATAGATTTTATTTTAACTATCATGGTGGTTGAAACAACATTGAGAAGGTTCCTCCAACTCAATCCCAATTAAAGTAATTATCAACCCAACAATATTAATTAAGACTGATGAGATACTTAGGATACTCCAAGTACTAGATACTCAAGATTGTCCATAACCGGGGACACGGCTAACCATGATTAGATTGTACACTCTGCAGAGGTTTGCGCACTTTTCCCCACAAGACTCGATCGCCTCCATTGGATTTCTCGCACTACATGGTGTTTGAGAAACGGATGACCGAGACACAGTCTTTCAGAAACATTAACTCTTTACTCCGGGCAGACCATACCAAACCTACATCCCTCTACTTTCTGATCCACCTCTTCAAGAGCTTCATGTAACCTACTCAACTATGCTAGTGCCCATATTAGCTTGTGGCTGCACACGAAAGTTTCTAACATGAAAATATCTCAGTTCCCTTTGAGCCTAGGTGGCGGACCTTAGGATGATCACACGGTTACTCCGGGATATCCTAGGACAACATTGGATTCTCCAGGTGCCCGACAAGCAATCCACCCAGATGTGTATTTAAGTTGCCACCTTAAGTTGAACCATTAATTAACAATCTCACATCTGTCATGGATTTCACTCACCCAAAACCACATCTACAAGAATAACATAGCAGTAAGCATAACGTAGAAGTAACTCCCAAGGGTTTGAATATAACAAGGCAATAGGTTCTACCTCATCAACTACTTCCCAACCCACATGTTAATCACATCCTAATCATGCAATGTTTGAGGATTGAAACTAATGTATAAAAACTGGGTATGGAAAGAGTATGATCAATGTGTTACTTGCCTTGCTGACGATCCGCAAAACCTAGGGACTCGTAGTAGCACGCTTAGCACTCCGGGAATTCTATCGCAAACAAACAATAGCATACATAAGAAATCAAGCAAAGATGCACGGGAAAAACTCAAATAAGAAGAATTGACCAGAAAGTTCAACTTAAGAACTCCGGTTTGCAAAAAGAATCAAATCAAACGAAGCAACGAAACTCAAACTGCGAAAGAAACAAGATACGTTTACTAATCTGAACTAAAGTCAAATTTTACAGTACCAAAATCTTGTTCAAGTTAATTAAACATGAAGAGGGTTTCAATACGAAGATCTAGGCGCTTGAATCGTCTGATTCCGATAAACGAGCAAGAAGATAAACTGAAATGAAAGTCGGATCAGAAATCGCGATTGAAAATAATCGCGAAAAAATCCGAGAAAAAGAAAACTGACGAACGAGCGTTCGTTATCTGTAACTAGCGAGCAAAAATCGTTCGTTAAAATGAATGTACGGACGAACGTCCGCTAAGTAAGTAAGCCGAGAAAAACCGGCGAACCGATTAAAAAAATGAACTAGGGTTTCTAAAAAAACCGAATCGGTTTTCTAAAAAAACCGGCGGCGGCAACGACGGCGTTACCTCCAGCTAGGCGGTGCTACGGCTCTGGCGAGGTGGGCTGCGGCGGCGGGGTGCGAGGGCGGCAGCGCGGCAACAAAGTGACTCGGCGGCCGCAGAGGCGGCGGGCGGCGGCAAAGCGGCGGCGCTGTCATCGGGCAAAGGCGGTGGCGGGGTTGGGTGGTGGAGGGGTTCGGGGGTGAAAGTGCGTTATATCGACTAGAGGGGTGGTGAATAGGCGATTTTATGAATTCTTCACCGAGGAATTTGCGGTGAGGAAATTCCTTAGCGAAGAACTACGTCTTGTGAATAAGTACTCGAAGTAAGCATAACGAGAATCTGAGCATGGTCATCATGATGAAATGAAGACACGCAGAGAGTACGAAAAGTGCAAACACAGGATAACACAAGATGAAGACAAACAGACTGAAGAAATTGAACTGAGGAAATTGAGAAAGTCTTCAGTCACAGTCTTCAAAGGTAACAAGCGTCGGATGCACACAGGATCAATCTCTTCAGTGATGCTCAATCACTTTGGGTTTGTAGGTGTTTGGGTTCGGGTTTTCCCTCACTTGATGATTTTCTCTCAAAGTCCTCGGATGATGGGATGCTCTCAAATGACAAGTGTCAAGTTCTCTCTGAGCAGCCAACCGGCTAGTGGTTGTAAAGGCGTGACTATTTATAGCCTAAGGGAGCAACTGGCATGATAAGACATAAATGCCCTTCAATGATATGACCGTTAGGTAGATAAGATATTTTGGGACAGGTGGCGCCTGACCTGACAGCAATGGTCGGAAATTTGAGTCTCAAATTCCTCAAAGGCTATCATGTTCCTCCTTTGTGTAGGCAATCCGCCTTTGGCGAATTCCTAACTCCTCGGTCAGAAAAAATTCCTCGTGACCGGAAGAACTTCGTTTACATCCTTTGAAGAAATTAGTGAAGCGTATGTATGAGATTTCAATGGCTTCACTTTCGAAGGTATTGGTAGGTGTAGGATTTTGAGTTGAGCATCACATGAAATGTTTCCTTAGTATTTCCTCGACCCCCTTTAACAGTACGGTGTTTCCTATGACTCAAGAAAGAGAAAAACGAAACTACAAAAACAAAGTATTCATGCTTCATGTTCCTCAAGTGAATACCAAGTCTTCAAGGTCACACCAATTTCTTCACTTTCAAAGTCTTCAAAAATTCTTCAGAATACCAAAGTCTTCAGTTGAAGAACTTCATTTTTAGGGGTCGACTTTCTCTGTAAATATCAAACTCCTCATAGACTTATAGACCCGTGTACACGCATAAACACATTAGTCCCTAAACCTATGTCTTCAATACACCAAAATCACTAAGGGGCACTAGATGCACTTACAATCTCCCCCTTTTTGGTGATTGATGACAATATAGGTTAAGTTTTCAACGGGGATAAACATATGAAGTGTAAATACTGATATTGAGGATGTAAGTGCATCTAGTGCCCCTTAGTGATTTTGGTGCATTGAAGACTTATAGGTTAAGGGACTAATGTGTTTATGAGTGTACACATGTCTATAAGTCTATGAGGAGTTTGATATTCTGAGAAAGTCGACCCTAAAAATGAAGTTCTTGTTGAAGACTTTGATATTCGAAGACTTTTCAAGACTTTGAAAGTAAAGAAATTGGTGTGACCTTGAAGACTTGGTATTCATTTGAGGAACATGAAGCGTGAAGACTTTTGTTTTTGTAGTTTCATTTTCTCTTTCTTGAGTCATAGGAAACACCGTACAGTTAAAGGGGGGTCGAGGAAATACTAGGAAAAATTTCCATGTGATGCTCAACTCAAAATCCTACACCTACCAATTCCTTCGAGTGAAGCCTTTGGAAATCTCATACAGTTTAGTCAATTTCTTCAAAGGATTTGAGACGAAGTTCTTCCGGTCGCCGAGGAATTTGTTCTGACCGAGGAGTTAGGAATTCGCCAAAGGCGGATTGCCTACACAAAGGAGGAACATGATAGCCCCGAGGAATTTGAGATTCAAATTTCCGATCGTCAAGCGCCACCTGTCCCAAAATATCATATCCACCTAACGGTCATATCATTGAAGGGCATTTATGTCTTATCATGTCGGGCTGCTCCCTAGGCTATAAATAGTCACTTCACAACCACTAGCTGGTTGGCTGCTCCGAGAGAACTTGACACTTGTCATTTGAGAGCAACCCATCCTCCGAGGACTTTGAGCGAAAATCATCGAAAGTGAGGAAAAATCCAAAACCAAACCCTACAAACCCAAAGTGATTAAGCATCATCAAGAGATTGATCCTGCGTGGATCCGACGCTTGTTACCTTTGAAGACTGTGCTTCTTCCAGACGGTTAGGCGTCATGGTCTAGAGCATCCAAGAGGAATTGTGGATCACCGGTGACCAAGTCTGTGAAGGTTTGGAAGTCGCTGAAGACTTACCACGAGTGATTGTCACGAGGTCATGTGACCTTAGTTCAAGGAGAATACGGTGAGGACATGGTGTCCTCGAGCTGCGTGCTTTCGGCCGATCGGGTGTCCGGGGCTGTGTGTCCTCGAGTTTAAATACTCACCGCTCCAACCAGACGTACATAACCGAGACAGCAGTTGGAACTGGTCTACCAAATCATTGTCTTCACCAACCTAACTGGTTCTATTTCCTCAACTCTTTCATTTCCTCATTCACGTGTTGAGTGTTCGTTCATATCTGTGTTTGAAGACTTTGATCAAGACTTTCTCAATTTCCTCGGTTCAATTCTTGATCTGTTTGTCTTCATCTTGTGCTATCCTGTGTTTACGCTTTACATACTCTTTGATTGTCTTCATTTCATCATGATGACCATGCCCGCATTCTCTTATGCTTACTCGAGTACTTATTCTGATGCAAGTAGTTCTTCACTTAGGAATTTCCTCAACGGAAAATTCCTCATTGAAGAATTCATAAAAATCGCCTATTCACCCCCCTCTAGTCGATATAACGCACTTTCAATTGGTATCAGAGCAAGGTACTCCCTTGTTCTGTGTGATTTTGGTTTAACCACAGGAGTTTTAGTTATGTCGACCGCAGGTATGAAGAAAGTGACATGCCCTATCTTTGACGGTCATGATTATCCCAAGTGGAAGGCCATGATGAGGAAGCGCCTCATGGCAATGGATGAAATGTGGACCGTCAACGAAATTGGTCTTCTTGATCTATGCAAGACGGCGAACGCAGATGATATTCGCAAGTACACTCGACTTGACATCATGGCGAAGGATATCATCTGTTCCTGCCTATCTAGAGATGAATTCAAGCCCATTATGCATCTTTGCAATGCGAAGCTTATCAGAGACCGAATCTCCGACGTCTATGAAGGTCATCGAACCCGTCATGATCCTTGGTTTGAGGACTTCAAGGAATCTCTCAAAACGATGACTCTTGAACTAGAATCGTCATCTTCTGCAGCATGTCTCATGGCAAAGGGTGACAAGGTAACCGAATTTTCCTCATCCGAGTTTAGTGATGATGAATCTGATGATGATGGATCCGATGATGATATTGAACCTAGCTATACCAAGCTTGTTTGTATTGCCACCAAACAACAACATGCCTTGGAAAAGGTTCAAAACATGTTAGGTAAAAGTGATGATATGTTGGGTGAAGAAATGGATCGCACTAAAGCCACTGTTGAAAATCTTGAGAGACTTCATTCTAGGTTTGATGACCTTCAAGGTCATCATAACACTCTCTTGCCTGATCATGATAAACTTTCTTATGTTTTTCTTCAAGGAAAGCAAGATCTTGAGAAGCTAAGATTGAGTTATTAATATCTTCAGAATGAGCGCGATTCATTGCTTGCTCAACAAATCAGTGATTCTCAGGAAGAATTTGTTCCTCCATGCTTAAAGTGCATTGAACGTGAATCGCTAATTCTTCACCGAATGTTCAAATGCTTCAACTGTTACAAATTCTTCACCGCCTCTGCTATCACTAATTCCTCATCCGAGGACATTGCTAGTACCACTTGACGATGCAGGGTGAAGGAATTGTATATGACAGGCATGTACAAAAGCCTCAAAGGGCATGAGGCACTTTGTGATGTGCTTAAAAAGCAGATCCTCAACAGGAATCCTAGGAAAGAGGGTATTGCCTTTGAGAGGAAACTCAATGCTGATGGAACATACTGGAAGCCCGAAGCGGTACCCCAAAACCTCATGGGTTCTTTGCAAAGGGACCTCGATTGATCCATCTAACTTATCTCGCTTTACATGTGAATCTCCTCATTCTTCCGATGAGTCATTTGACTCCAACTATAAACTGTTCAAAAATCAGAATGGTGAAGTATTTGCTAGATATGTCGGCACTAACGCGAGAACGGTTCCCCTATGAAGAAAATATGGGTTCCCAAGAAGTGCCTTGAAAGTCTTCAGGTGAATGTCCTCATGACACCACCTGTGAAGAATAGGAACCCCAGATCAAACTCTTCATATGGACCAAATTCCTTACATGGATCAAAGTCCTCATATGATTATCATCGTGCTAACAACTCTGTTTCGCAGTGTAGAGCTAAGGGCTATGAATATGTGCATTATTCTTCAAACCAATATGTTCATAAGTCTTCGAAGAATTTCTCTGCTTATTCATATGCTTACCCTAACCTCTCTTATGTGAAACGAAATGGATTGGCTTCTATGCCACCATTCTCATATGGAGCTTGTAGAGTGATGAACTCTTTGCCACCCCTTGAGATGTGGGTGGTGAAGAAAAGGAACTAATCTCTTCTGAGGTCGGGCCTCGGGGCGTGCTTTAACGTCTGAAGAATTTCTTTGGGGGCACGACAAAAATGCTCGAAAGGGACGCAGCTAATCATGAAGAAATGAACTTTCATTTCACACGCCCTCATACCGCTTATCTGCTTTTATGCTGATGAAATTCATCCGATGAAATTGATATCATATTCTTCACTGATGAAGTATATGAGATCGTAAGTTGCACTAATTCATCTGCAGGATGCTCAACCCAAAGCCAATGAGTGGGTCCTCGATAGTGGATGTACAAATCACATGACGGTGACAAGAATCTATTGATGGATGCTCCCTTATCACCGTCACATCTGAAGCATATCATCTTTGCTGACAAAGGCAAAAGTCAGGTATTGGGTCTTGGTAAGGTTGCGATCTCTAAGGACATACACATGGACAAAGTCATGCTTGTTGAGTCCTTAGGATACAACCTCATGTCGATCTCAATGCTTTGTGATCTTGATATGGTTGTTGTCTTTGGCAAGTATCGTTGTGTTGTGATCATGGAAGCTGACAATTCCAAAGTCTTCGAAGCCTTTAGGAGAGGAGACTTGTATATTGTTGAATTCTCTACAGGACCACAACCAGCCGTGTGTCTACTTTCAAAAGCTTCAGAAGGCTGGCTATGGCATCGACGACTTGGTCACGCAGGCATGAGGAATTTGCACACTCTTGCGAAGAAGAAGCATGTCATTGGCATTTAAAATGTCAAATTCATCAAGGATCACTTGTGTGGAGCCTGTGAAGCTGGAAAAATGACCAAGGCCAAGCATCCAGCGAAGACTATCATGACCACTACTCATCCATTTGAATTGCTCCACATGGACCTCTTTGGTCCTAATCATTACTCAGCAGTCACTAATGATGCATCTCTATATGGCTTTGTTATTGTTGATGATTACTCTCGTTACACATGGGTACACATTGTTACTTACAAACATGAAGTGCGTGAAGTCTTCAAACGATTTTCCTCGAGGGCTTCAACCAAATTTGGTGTGAAGATCGGGCACATCAGAGTGACAATGGAACTAAGTTCAAGAATTCCGGTCTTGATGACTATCTTGATGAACTTGGTATTACTCATGAGTTATCTGCTCCCTATACTCCTCGGCAAAATGGCGTCGTGGAGCGCAAGAATGTAACTCTTGTTGAGATGGCTCACACTATGCTTGATGAATAAAAACGCCTCGTCGTTTTTGGATTGATTCAAATTATACCGCGTGCCACATCATCAACAGAGTATATCTTCACAAATTCTTCAAGAAGACTGCCTATGAACTCCTCACTGACAAGAAACCCAATGTGAGTTATTTCAAAGTCTTCGGTGCTAAATTCTGGATTAGATATCCTCATCACAATGCTAAATTTGCACCGAAAGCACATGAAGGTTTTATGCTTGGTTATGGAAAGGACCCGCACACCTACAGAGTCTTCAACAATGTTCTTGCAAGATTGTTGAAACTGTAGATGTGAGGTTCGATGAAACTAATGGCTTGCAAAGAGAGCACCTACCTTCTGTGATAGATGAACCATCACCTGAGGAATCTATCAAGTTCAAGGCAACTGAGGATGTAATTCCTATTGAAGAATCTACTGAAGAATTCATTCCAGAATGTGAAGAACGTCGAGCTGATGCACCTGAGGATAATGCTGAAGAAAATGGTGCTGAAGAAAATGCTGATCAAATTCCTCGACGACAACCAGCTCATCCTCGCGTTGCAAAAGAAGTGCAAGTTGACAAGATCATCGATGGCATTGAAGCACTGTGTCCTCTCACACGCTCAAAAGCTTCACATTTATCTAACTTTTGTGGGCACTATGATTTTGTCTCTATCACAGAGCCCACTAAGGTAGATGAAGCATTCTGGAGCCCGAGTGGATTGTGCAATGCAAGAAGAATTACATCGATTCGAGCTCAACAATGTCCGGGAACCGGTCAAACGTCCAGATCCTCGCAAGCATAATATCATTGGCACAAAGTGGATCTACCGCAACAAGCAAGATGAAAATGGCCTTGTGGTGAGGAATAAGGCACGACTTGTAGCTCAAGGCTACACACAGGTTGAAGGAATTGATTTCGGTGAAACTTTTGCACCTGTTGCTAGACTTGAGGCTATTCGCATATTACTTGCTTATGCTAACCATCATAATATCACTTTATATCAAATGGATGTGAAAAGTGCATTCCTCAATGGTAAGCTTGAGGAAGAAGTATATGTTGCTCAACCCCAGGTGTTTGAAGATCCAAAGAATCCCGACAAAGTCTTCAGGACTCAACAAGGCCCACTATGGCCTCAAATAGGTTCTACGGCGTGGTATGATACATTGAAGGAATTCTTCGTGAAGAATGGCTTCACACCGGTTCACTCGACCCTACTCTCTTTACTAAATCATATGATGGTGAACTGTTTGTGTGCCAAATATATGTTGATGATATTATCTTTGGTTGTCTTGACCAACGTTATAGTGATGAATTTGCCTATATGATGAGTGAAGAATATCAAATGTCTATGATGGGAGAATTGAAATTCTTCTTAGGTCTTCAAATTAAATCAACAACACAATGACATATTCATATCTCAGGAGAAATACCTCAAAGATGTCCTGAACAAATTCGGCATGCAAGATTGCAAAGGCGTCAAAATTCCTATGCCCACAAATGGCCATCTATGCACTGATGAAAATGGTATTGACTTCGATCACAAGGTATACCGCTCCATGATTGGTTCTCTGTTGTACTTATGTGCATCTAGGCCAGATATAATGCTTAGTGTTTGCATGTGTGCCCGATTTCAAGCTACACCGAAGGAATCACACCATAAGGCCGTGAAGCATATTCTTCAATATCTAGCTCACACACCAACACTAGGATTATGGTACCCCAAGGGCTCTACTTTTGATCTCATTGGATATTACGACTCGACTATGTTGGTGATCGTGTGGACCGCAAGTCAACATCTGGTACTTATCATTTCCTCGGACGATCTTTTGGTCCGTTGGTCCTCGAAGAAAGCAACTGCGTATCCTTTGTCTCATCGCGGAAGCCGAGTACATTGCTTCGGCTCTTGTTGTGCTCAATTGCTGTGGATGAAGCAAACTCTCGAGGACTACGGCATCAACGTGAAGAATGTGCCTCTCATCGTGACAATGAGAGTTCCATCAAGATTGCTCACAACCCGATTCAGCACTTTCGAAGACAAAGCACATTCAGATTCGTCATCATTTTCTTCGTGATCATGTGTTGAATGGCGGCATCTCCATCGAGCATGTGAAGACTGAAGAACAGCTAGTCGATATCTTCACAAAGCCCTTGGATGAGAAGAGATTTAGCAAGTTGCGTGTGAGCTAAATATCTTAGAATCTTCGAATGTTCTTTGAAAAGGACACACATCCTGACACTTATGCAAAATTGATGACTTAGATGTGCAACACATGAAGAAACGTTTTTCTTCAATCAATGAAGAATAACACTCTAAGTGTGAAGAAATTAATGAAGAATTTGATTCTCGAGAACCCTACGACAATTGTAATGCGGTGTGTCCTGAAATCATCATTCTTATCTGATGGGTCACGCCACCACCAAAATTGAAAATCTTCAATTTGAGTTTTTGCTCGATTTTGAAATTCTTGATTTTTCAAATTCTTCAACTTTGCAAAATCTTCACTGTTTTCCTTTGTCTTTCTTCATTGACTATATATATATATATATATATGGTTTATGTCCTCTCTGACATTCACTTATGGCTATTTCTTCAAGTTGCTTTTTCTGCTAAGTGAATGTGATCGGACCCTTCCCCCTCTATGCTATACTCAACCCAAGCTATTCACAAATTCTTCATGTGCGTTCTATTTGAAACTTGTTCAAAATATTCACTGTGTCCTTGTCAGCTGAAGAAATTGCGAACGGAACTTTTAACTTATCTTATCCAAATTTTCGGCTTTGCCGCTCAAACCGTTCCGCATCCCACGATAAACTTATCTATTCACCCACGATCTAACACAATCTCCACTTTTCAGTACGTGGGTGACACATGTCAAGCGAATGAGAAGGTCAAGGGCACGTTCGTCCAAAATCTTCGGGCGAACGGTTTTTCACCGTGGGTATATATACCCCCTCTCCCCTTCCTCACTTCCTTTACTCCGCTCGACCGCTCTCTCTCTCGCTCGAGCTTCTCAAACCCTAGCGCCGCCGCTACTCCATCGTTGCCGGTGAGGAAGAGCTTCACTGCCTCGACCTCGTCGCCGTCGTACTCGCGCCGACCACGGAAATCTTCACTCCGCCGCCGCCGTAGCTGTCTTCCTCCGCCGAGTTAGGGCGTGGGAGATCTGAATCGATTTAACTTCTAATCTACACTTCTCGGTTAAACCGTGTTCTTGATTCGGGTAATTAAAAGTTACTTTTATTACTCGCTTTGATTCTCAAATCTTCACGAAAATCTTCAAAGGTGTTTATTCTTCAAATCTTCACACATATGAACACCTCAAACGAAATATGCTCTTGATTCGTTTCTCTAAGCAATGATTTTTCTTCAAGATTCCTCAATTGTGTGGATCCTCAATCTATACAACTCTGGAACCTAAGACAAAGATCGCTTAGTGAAATTCTTCAAGGCTCATCTAGTCAAATTCCTCAAACTAGTTCTTTTGAAAAACCTTACGAGAACGCATATGACCTCTCCAAATTAAATCGCAACTATACTCTCATTCACGGTACTCATGTCCGGCTTTGCTAGGTTCTCATCAACTTAACTCATTTGTAGCGTTCCTCGAAGAAAAGTTGCATACTTCTTGAGAGAATTCGATTGTTCAAATTCCTCAATTTGAAGAATATGGCGAAGGAAAGAAGCCACGAGAAAGGAGGAAAGAGGCCCGAGGTCATGACTGCTTCGAGATACCCGAGGACATATCTGCTGACTATTGCACACTGATGAAGCCAAGTTTGGCAAGGAAAAAAATCAGCTCAAGGTGCGCATTCGGAGGATTGAAAGGAGATGGGCAAGGGAATGGAGGAGTACGGATATGTTACTCCAAAGTACATGAAGAAATTCAGACCGAATCCTCCATGCCCAAGAGCTCCATTGGCACCTGGCCAAGAAGCTGACCCCACCAGCATCAAGCGTGGTGAGGACTTTCCTGAAGAATGGGCCAAGCGCCAAGCCAAGTTGGCGAGACAAGCCAAAGAAGTAGTGAGGAAATTCAATGAAGACTCTGCTACTGCTGCTGCCACTGAGGCCCCTGTTCAGCCCAAAAGATCAATGGCAAAGAAGCCAGCGCACAAGCCAAGTGCTTCACCAACAGTGCCCTCACGGCCAAAATCCTCAGCAATGCCCTCACGGCCAGAATCTTCAATGCCCTCACGGCCAGTTCCTCATGCTGCTCCTGCTCCTCCCAAATCCTCAGCTCCTACAAAGTCCTCAGCAACTCCTCCAAAGTCCTCAGCACCTGTGCATCTGACCACATGCCAAAGGACTGCAGGCATTTCTATTGCCTCTGGTGTCTCAGCAAGTTCCTCAGCTGCACCAAATTCTTCATCAGGCCCCACTCTGCTGAAGAAAAAGGCAACTGCTGGACGAGGTCCTCGGCCAAGTCCGAAGAAGAAACAGGTCGCCTTCCAAGTGCCATCCGATGATGAAGGCGATGATGATGAACTTGCGAAATCATCGAGACCGGCAAGAAAGGGCCGAAGAGCCAAAGGCACACACTGTGCCAACGCTTTTGGATCCAAGGGCGATCCTCGAGTACATTGATCTACGGCACAAGGATCCAGAGACACCTATGCCTGATTTTCATCTGACACCTGGACAAAGTCACATGCTGACCCATTTCATCTCTGAAGAGAAATGGAAATTTGAGAAGGCAAGGCAGATCAAGAAGGCTCAGTTCAGGAAAGAGAAGTTCCTGAGGAAAAACGTTGTCAGAATGACAACTGAGGAACTCCTCAAGATCCAGTCTGAAATCAAAGCCCTCAGTGATAACTTTGATGCCTATTATGCTGATTGGCAAGGAGCCAAAGTCAGATTTGTCAATCTGACAAAGAAGTTCACAAATGTTGCAGCCCCAACGCAACAAGAAATTCCTCAGACTGGAGCCTCTGCTCAGCCTGCTGAAGAACATGCCAAAGATCACCGATGATTTTCAACATCTTGAAGACAATGCTAGTTCGGGGCTGATGACTTCATTCCAGCGGTGAAGAAATTGCCGTGGCATCCACTCTTTAGTGCGCCTAAAGAAACTGAAGAAGTCGTGGCAATCGCATCAGTTGCGCTTGAGGAAATTCAACCAGATTCCTCAGCTCCTCCCGCGCCTACACCAACTCCAATCCTTCCATCTGCATCTGATGTGAAGAAGACCAAGGCTGCAGAGCGAGCTGTAGTGAAGAGTATGAGATCCCAAGCGGATCTGATGAAGAAAATCATTCTGCTGCTTCGTCAGAGCAGATTGATGAAGAAATTGAAGTGGATGCAATCCCTTCAACACCGATCATTTCCTCGCCTATGCCTCAGTTCACGGTGAAGAGGCTGGTGTTGAGGAAATTGAAGACGAAGACGTGGATATTGGATGCACCACGCCTGTGATGAACGATGACTTTTGGGAAAGTCAACATCCCAATTCTCCACTCTTCACCCCAATCCAACAAATTCCTCAGTCCCCTGCACCAACGGTTCAAATGGGCTCTAAATAAACTCATCTCAACTCATCCGTGCATGAAGAAATTCCAGCCACTAGTCTTTGAAGAACACATTCTTCTTGATCCTGTGAACACGCAGACTGCATATGAAGAGGAACGAGAAAATCCTCGGCTGAAGAACACGAGATTGCGATTCACGAGGTCGTGATGCAACTCAACGACACTCCACTACCAAAGCCAAAGAATCCATTCTCAACGAAGCAAAAGTTCAAGGCTGAAGATTTCTTGGCGAGCATGTATTCTTCAATCGACTACAACCCATATGACTCGCGCATAAGGAAGAGGCGTTTACGGACTGCTAGTCAAGCCAACTTCTATTCCTCTCATGCTATTCAACAAAGACAAAGTCTTTGATCATGCACATATTCCTCATGTGGACATGGGAATCTCTCGCCAGCTTCAAGCCGGTCCTCGGTGTTCTTCATGATGCAGGATTGCTGAATTTCAGACCGACATACGTGATTGGAATGAAGAACTCATTCTTCAATTCTATGCGATGCTGCACATCACCGGAGATTCTGAAGATGTGAACTCATGAGTATTGGACTGGATGACAGAAAATACTCACTACAAGGCACCGGCAACTGAATTGCTTCGTGCCCTCCCACTCAGTCCTCCCCTTGATGGTGCTCGTTGCATCTACAACAAACCTGAGCTTTCAAATCACTACATGCAAGTGCTGATGAAGCCTTTGAAGCTGTGACAGGCACCTCGAACCAAATTCTTCGTCAAGGAATTATCAGTATGTGCCTCGGACTGTCTATCGCATTACAGCGAAGACAATGAGTCCTATCAAAGGCCACGACTCAAATGATGAAGAAGTCGTTGGCATCATGAAGAATATGCTTTTCAATATCATTCATGGCGTTCCCGTCAACTTCCATGATTTCTTCATGAGGACTCTGGCAAACATTGCTATGTCACCTTTTAATCTGAAGCCTTATGCACCATGGATTATGAGGTTCATCAGGACAAGATCTTCACTCAATTACAAGGCTGATACTCTCAATCACTGCAACTACTTGCCTCCAATTAAAGTCCTGAAACGAACATTTTCCTCAGCTGATGACAAGGGCAAGGTAACTGTTGTGATAGATGAAGGCATTCGTCCATTGGATGGTCAATTTCGCAAAGCTGCATCCTACTCCACCAATGATGACTACGCCACATGACTCTGCGCCAATACCTCGATAAGCAAAATCCTCAAGCCACGGCACCCGGGGTGATGGGCGATCGTGAGTTACTCCTCGGTCTTCATCGGAAGGTTGATCACAATCATAAATGGGTCAAGCGTCGGTTTGGTTCAATTCTTCACAACATGACCTCAACACACAATGCGGTGAAGAAAAACCAATACTACCTCCATGAAACCTTCAACCGGCGCTGGCTGTTCTTTCTAATGTCTCTGTAGAAGAACTGAAGACAATGGGTCTCAAGGAAGAATTTGACTGGTATGCACCTCCACCGAAGAAATTCAAGAAGGTCAAGGTTCCTTCCTTGGTGGCCAGCTCCTATTCTTCATCGCGCGACACTGATGAAAATGAAGACTTGGACGACACTGCAGCAGGCCCTACTACGACAACCGACCCCGACAATGCTGGCGCTCCTTCATCAACTTGAAATTCTTCAGGGGCGTTAGTCCTTAGTTTCAATCCTTTTGGTCATTTGATGACAAAATGGGAGAAATGTGAGTTAGTCTTCAAGCGGGTCTACTATATGGGCGTTTTTTTGCTAAGTTACAACTCTCGTTCTTCTGAAACTTTATTGGATCGAGTTGTAATCTTAAACCCGATGGTGCTCTGATACTTTTGATGTGTTCCTCTGCATGCTTATTCCTCATTATATGTTAATACACGCATGCTGAACTACATCAATCACCATATTTCATCATGCATTTCAAATTCTTCATATTATATGTCAAATGCGTGTATGAATTACAAGATATAGGGGAGATCTCCATGATTCAACTCTTCAAATGTGCAATGCCTCAAAAGCAAAATTCCTCACTATGCACATCTTGAGGGGAGTTCTTCTATATCTTGCAATCAAATTCCTCAATATCAGTATTTACACTTCATATGTTTATCCCGTTGAAAACTTAACCTATATTGTCATCAATCACCAAAAGGGGGAGATTGTAAGTGCATCTAGTGCCCCTTAGTGATTTTGGTGCATTGAAGACTTATAGGTTAAGGGACTAATGTGTTTATGAGTGTACACAGGTCTATAAGTCTATGAGGAGTTTGATATTTACAAAGAAAGTCGACCCCTAAAAATGAAGTTCTTGTTTGAAGACTTTGATATTCTGAAGACTTTCTGAAGACTTTGAAAGTAAAGAAATTGGTGTGACCTTGAAGACTTGGTATTCTTTTGAGGAACATGAAGCGTGAAGACTTTTGTTTTCATAGTTTCGTTTTCTCTTTCTTGAGTCATAGGAAACACCGTCATCGTTAAAAGGCGGTCGAGGAAATACTAAGGAAAAATTTCCATGTGATGCTCAACTCAAAATCCTACACCTACCAATCCCTTGAGTGAAGCCTTTGGAAATCTCATACTGATTCGATCAATTTCTTGATGTGAGACGAAGTTCTTACAGTCATTGAGGAATTTGTTCGACCGAGGAGTTAGGAATTGTGATCGCGGATTGCCTACGATGAGGAACATGATAGCCCCGAGGAATTTGAGAGTCAAATTTCCATTTATTCTTTGTCTTCTTGCGCCAGCCTGTCCCAAAATATCTTATCCACCTAACGGTCATATCATTGAAGGGCATTTATGTCTTATCATGTCGGGCTGCTCCCTAGGCTATAAATAGCCGCCCCTACAACCACTAGCTGGTTGGCTGCTCCGAGAGAACTTGACACTTGTCATTTGAGAGCAACCCATCCTCCAGGGACTTTGAGCGAAAATCATCGAGTGAGGAAAAATCCAAAACCAAACCCCTACAAACCCAAAGTGATTGAGCATCATCAAGAGATTGATCTGCGTGGATCCGATGCTTGTTACCTTTGAAGACTGTGCTTCTTCCAGACGGTTAGGCGTCATGGTCTAGAGCATCCAAGAGGAATTGTGGATCGCCGAGTGACCAAGTCTGTGAAGGTTTGGAAGTCGCTGAAGACTTACCACGAGTGATTGGACGAGGTCTGTGTGACCTTAGTTCAAGGAGAATCTGGCGAGGACTTGGTGTCCTAAGCTGCGTGCTCAGCCGATTTGGGTGTCCGGACTGTGTGTCCTCGAGTTTAAATACTCGGCCGCTCCAACAGACGTACAAGCTGAGGCAGCAGTTGGAACTAGTCTACCAAATCATTGTCTTCACCAACCTAACTGGTTCTATTTCCTCAACTCTTTCATTTCCTCATTCTTTGTGTTGAGTGTTCGTTCATATCTGTGTTTGAAGACTTTGGTGAAGACTTTCTCAATTTCCTCAGTTCAATTCTTGATCTGTTTGTCTTCATCTTGTGCTATCCCGTGTTTACGCTTCAGCTCTTTGATTGTCTTCATTTCATCATGATGACCATGCCCGCATTCTCTTATGCTTACTTCTGAGTACTTATTCCGCTGCAAGTAGTTCTTCACTTAGGAATTTCCTCACCGGAAAATTCCTCATCGAAGAATTCATAAAAATCGCCTATTCACCCCCCCACTAGTCGATATAACGCACTTTCAGAGGAATTTGATTGCAAGATATAGAAGAACTCCCCCTGAAGATGTGCATAGTGAGGAATTTGATTTTGAGGCAATGCACATTTGAAGAGTTGAATCATGGAGATCTCCCCCTATATCTTGTAATTCATACACGCATTAGACATATAATATGAAGAATTTGAAATGCATGATGAAATATGGTGACTGATGTAATTCAGCATGCGTGTATTAACATATAACGAAGAATAAGCATGCAAAGGAACACATCAAAAGTATCAGAGCGCCATCGGGTTTAAGATTACAACTCGATCCAATAAAAGTTTCAGAAGAGCGAGAGTTGTAACTTAGCAGAAAACACTCATATAATAGACCCGTTTGAAGACTAACTCAAATTTCTCCCCCTTTGTCATCGAATGACCAAAAGGATCGAAACTGTGGACTAACGCCCCTGAAGAATATCAAGTTGATGGAGGAGCGCCAGCGTTGTCGGGTCGGTTGTCGTAGTAGGGTCTGCCGATGATGTCGTCCAAGTCTTCATTTTCATCGATGTCGCGATGAAGAATAGGAGCTGGACACCAAGGAAGGAACCTTGACCTTATTGAATTTCTTCGGTGGAGGTGCAGACCAGTCAAATTCTTCCTTGAGACCCATGTTCTTCAGATCTTCTGCGCTGTAGAGATGAGATAGAACAACCCAGGTACGGTTGAAGGTTTCATGGAGGTAGTATTGGTTTTTCTTCACTGCATTGTGTGTTGAGGTCATGTTGTGAAGAATTGAACCAAACTGACGCTTGACCCATTTATGATTGCGGTCAACTTTACGATGAAGACCGAGGAGTAACTCACGATCAGTCATCACCCTTGGTCTTTGTGGCTTGAGGATTTTGCTTGGCGAGTTGTTGGTGGCGAGTCATGTGTGGCGATCATCATTGGTGGAGTAGGATGCAGCCTTGCGAAATTGACCATCCAATGGACGAATCGTTCATCTCATGATTGCCTTGCCTTTGTCATCGGTGAGGAAAATGTCCGTTTGAGGACTCCAATTGGAGGTAAGTAGCTGCGGTGGTTCGAGTATCAGCCTTGTAATTGAGTGAAGACCTTGTCTGATGAACCTCATAATCCATGGTGCATAAGGCTTCAGCTCAAATGGTGACATAGCAATATTCGCCAGAGTCCTCATGAAGAAATCATGGAAGTTGACAGGAACGCCATGAATGATATTAAAAAGCATATTCTTCATGAAGCCAATGACTTCTTCATCATTTGAGTCGTGGCCTTTGATAGGACTCATTGTCTTCCTCAGAATGCGATAGACAGTCCGAGGCACATACAGTAATTCCTTGATGAGGAATTTGGTTCGAGGGGCCTGCCCTGGCTTCAAAGGCTTCATCAGAACTTGCGTGTAGTGATTTGTAAGCTCAGGTTATTTGTAGATGCAACGAGCACCATCAAGGGGAGGATCGAGTGGGAGGGCACGCGAAGCAATTCGATTCTTTGGTGCCTTGTAGTGAGTATTTTACGTCATCGATCCGGTACTCCATGAGTTCACATCTTCAGAATCTTCGGTGATGTGCAGCGTCGCATAGAATTGAAGAATGAGTTCTTCATTCCAATCATAGATGTCAGTGCAGAAATTCAGCAAACCAGCATCTTGAAGAACACTGAGGACTGGCTCAAAGCCTGGTAGAGATTCCATGTCCACGTGAGGAATATGTGCATGATCGAAGATTTTGTCTTTGTTGAATAGCACAGAGGAATAGAAATTGGCTTGACTAGCAGTCCAGAAATGCCTCTTCCTTATGCGAGCAGAGTCATATGGGTTGTAGTCGATGAAGAATACATGCACTTGAAAAAATCATCAGCCTTGAACTTTTGCTTCGTTGAGAATGGATTCTTGACTTTGGCGGTGGAGTGTCGATGAGTTGCATCACAACCTCGGGAATCACAATCTCAGGTTCTTCAGGTGAGGATTTCCTGGTTCCTCTTCATATGCGATCTGCGTGTTCAAAGGAGTAGCAAGCGGTTTCTTGACACTAGTGGCTGGAATTTCTTCATGCGGATGAGGTGGGATGAGTTTCTTCAGAGCCCATTTGAACTGTTGGTGCGGGGACTGAGGAATTTGTTGTATTGGAGTGAAGAGTGGGGAATTTGGATCTTGTTGTCCCAAAAGTCATCGTTCATCACTGGCGTTGTGCTTCCAATATCCACATCTTCTTCAATTTCTTCAACGACAGCCTCTTCAGCTGTGAACTGAGGCATTGGCGAGGAAATGGTTGGTGTTGAAGGGAACGCATCTACTTCAATTTCTTCATCAATCTGCTCTGACGAAGCAGCATAATGATTTTCTTCATCAGATCCGCTAGGGATCCCATATTCTTCACCAAAAGGAACAAGGTCCTTTGATGGAATGGAGGAAATCGGAACAGCATCAATTGGATTTTCGAAAGAGCTTGTCATAGGCTTCATCTTCTTTGGAGTTGAAGATTCCGAAGCAGTTGATGCTTTCCTTTTCTTCACTGCAGCTCGCTCTGCAGCCTTGCTCTTCTTCAGATCTGATGCAGATGGAAGGATAGGAGTTGGTGTAGGTGCGGGAGGAGCTGAGGAATCTATTTGAATTTTCTTAGGCGCAACTGATGCAGTTGCCCTGACTTCTTCAGTTTCTTCAGGCGCACCACTAGTGGATGCCCTGGCAATTTGTTCAGCGGCTGGACTGGAGTCATCAGCCCTGGAACTAGCATTGTCTTCAGCTGGCTGAAAATCATCAGCGGTGCTAGCATGTTCTTCAGTAGGCTGAGCAGAGGCTCCAGCCTGAGGAACTTCTTGTTGCGTTGGAGCTGCAACATTTGTGAACTTCTTGGTCAGGTTTACAAATCTGACTTTGGCTCCTTGCCAATCAGCATAGTAGGCATCAAAGTCATCGCTGAGGGCTTTGATTTCAGATTGGATTTTGAGAAGATCATCAGGTGTCACTCTGACAACATTTTTCCTCAGGAACTTCTCTTTCCTAAACTGAGCCTTCTTGATCTGCCTAGCCTTCCCAAATTTCCATTTCTCTTTAGAGATGAAATGGGTCAGCATGTGACTTTGGCCAGGAGTCAAATGAAAATCAGGCATAGGCGTGTCTGGATCCTTGTGCCAGAGATCAATGTACTCGAGGATCGCCCTTGGATCCAAAAGCAGTGGCACAGGTGTGCCTTTGGCTCAAGCGGTCCTTTCTTGTTGGTCTCTGATGATTTCTGCAAGTTCATCATCATCAGCTTCATCATCAGATGGCACTTGGAAGGCAACCTGTTTCTTCTTCGGACTTGGCCGAGGACCTCGACTAGTCGTTGCCTTTTTCTTCAGCAGAGTGGGGCCTGATGAAGAATTTGGTGCAACTGAGGAACTTGCTGAGACACCAGAGGCAATAGAGACGCCCGCAGTCCTTTGGCACTTGGCCAGATGCACAGGTGCTGAGGACTTTCTTGAGCAAATGAGGACTTTGGAGGAGGAGCTGAGGATTTGGGAGGAGCAGGAGCAGCATGAGGAACTGGCCGTGAGGGCATTGAAGATTCTGGCCATGAGGGAATTGCTGAGGATTTTGGCCGTGAGGGCACTATTGGTGAAGCACTTGGCTTGTGCGCTGGCTTCTTTGCCATTGATTTTCTGGGCTTGACAGGGGCCTCAGTGGTAGCAGCGATGTGAGTCTTCATTGAATTTCCTCACCGCTTCATTGGCTTGTCTCGCCAACTTGGCTTGGCGCTTGGCCCATTCTTGGGAAAATCCTCACCACGCTTGATCTTTGGTGGGGTTGACTTCTTGGCAGGTGCCAATGGAGCTCTTGGGCATGGAGGATTAAGAGCGAATTTCTTCATATACTTTGGAGTAACATACCTGTACTCCCTCCATCCTCTTGCCCATCTCCTTTCAATCCTCTGTATGCGCACCTTGCGCTAATTTTTGTTCTCCTTTCAGAACTTGGCCTCATCAGGTGTGCAATAGTCAGCATATATGTCCTCAGGTATCTCAAAAGCAGTCATGACCTCAGGCCTCTTTCCTCCTTTCTGGGGCTTCTTACCGTCAGCCATAGTCTTCAGATGAGGAATTTGAACAATCGAATTCTCTGAAGAAGTATGCAACTTTTCTTCGAGGAACGCTGCAAATGAGTTAAGTTGATGAGAACCTAGTGATTCAGCAACGGACATAAGTACCTGTGAACAGATTAAAGTTTCGAGGAATTTGGAGAGGTCATATGCGTTCTCAGAAGGTTTTTCAAAAAGAACAAGTTTGAGGAATTTGACCAGAAGAGCCTTGAAGAATTTCACTAAGCGATCTTTGTCTTAGGTTCGAGTTGTATAGATCGAGGATCCACACAATTGAGGAATCTTGAAGAAAAATCATTGCTTAGAGAAATGAATCAAGAGCATATTATGTTTGAGGTGTTCATATGTGTGAAGATTTGAAGAATAAACACCTTTGAAGATTTTCAGGAAGGTTTGAGAATCAAAGCGAGTAATAAAAGTGACTTTTAATTACCCGAAGTGAAGAACACGATGAACTGAGAAGTGTAGATTAGAAGTTCAACAGTTTAGATCTCCCACGCCCTAACTCGGCGGAGGAAGACAGCTACGGCGGCGGCGGAGTGAAGATTTCCGTGGTCGGCGCGAGTACGATGGCGACGAGGTCGAGGCAGTGAAGCTCTTCCTCACCGGTGACGATGGAGTAGCCGCGGCGCTAGGGTTTGAGTAGCTCAATCGAGAGAGAGAGCGGTCGAGCAGAGTAAAGGAAGTGAGGAAGGGGAGAGGGGGTATATATAGCCATGGTGAAAAACTGTTCGCTCGAAGATTTTGGACGAACGTGCCCCTGACCCTTCTCATTCGCTTGACATGTGTCACCCACGTATTGAAAAGTGGAGATCGTGTTAGATCGTGGGTGAATAGATAAGTCTATCGTAGGAAGCGGAACAGTTTGAGTGGCAAAGCCGAAAATTTGGATAAGATAAGTTAAAAGTTCCGTTCGCAATTTCTTCAGCTGACAAGGACACAGTGAAGATTTTGAACGAGTTTCAAATAGAACGCACATGAAGAATTTGTGAATAGATTGGGTTGAGTATAGCATAGAGGGAAGGGTCCGGTCACATTCACTTAGCAGAAAATGCAACTTGAAGAAATAGCCATAAGTGAATCTTTGTAGAGGACATAAACCCATATATATGTATATATATATATATATATATATATATATATATATAGACAATGAAGAAAGAAGAAGAAAATTGTGAAGATTTTGAAAAGTTGAAGAATTTGAAAAACTGAAGAATTTCAAAAACAGAGGAAAAACTCAAATTGAAGATTTTCAACTTTGGTGGTGGCGTGTCCCACCGTATAAGAATGATGATTTCAGACACCGCATACAATTGTCGTAGGGTTCTGAGAATCAAATTCTTCACACTTAGAGTGTTATTCTTCATTGATTGAAGAAAAACGTTTCTTCATGTGTTGAACTTCTAAGTCATCAATTTTGCATAAGTGTTAGGATGAGTGTTCTTTTCAAAGAACAT
Organism: Aegilops bicornis; assembly: GCA_021605145.1. Lineage (NCBI taxonomy): Eukaryota > Viridiplantae > Streptophyta > Magnoliopsida > Poales > Poaceae > Aegilops > Aegilops bicornis. The sequence continues at coordinate 480,406,508 of CM038672.1, read as the reverse complement.
TCGAAGATTCTAAGATATTTAGCTCACACTGCAACTTGCTAAATCTCTTCTCATCCAAGGGCTTTGTGAAGATATAGGCTAGCTGTTCTTCAGTCTTCACATGATCAATAAAGATGTCGCCCTTCAACACATGATCACGAAGAAAATGATGAAGAATCTGAATGTGCTTTGTCTTCGAGTGCTGAACTGGGTTGTGAGCAATCTTGATGGCACTCTCATTGTCACGATGAGAGGCACATTCTTCACGTTGATGCCGTAGTCCTTGAGAGTTTACTTCATCCACGGCAATTGAGCACAAAGAAGAACCAGCAGCAATGTACTCGGCTTCCGCGGATGGGCGGTGATACGTGGATTCTGTTTCTTCGAGGACCAACGGACCAAAGATCGTCCGAGGAAATGACAAGTACCAGATGTTGACTTGCGGTCCACACGATCACCCGGCATAGTCAGAGTCAGAATATCCAATGAGATCAAAAGTAGGGCCCTTGGGGTACCATAATCATAGTGTTGGTGTGTGAGCTAGATATCAAAGAATATGCTTCATAGCCTTATGTTGTGATTCCTTCGGTGTAGCTTGAAATCGGGCACACATGCAAACACTAAGCATTATATCTGGCCTAGATGCACATAAGTACAATAAAGAACCAATCATGGAGCGGTATACCTTATGATCGAAGTCAATACCATTTTCATCAGTGCACAGATGGCCATTTGTGGGCATAGGAATTTTAACGCCTTTGCAATCTTGCATGCCGAATTTCCTCAGAACATCCTTGAGGTATTTCTCCTGAGATATGAATATGCCATTGTGTTGTTGACGAATTTGAAGACCTAAGAAGAATTTCAACTCTCCCATCATAGACATTTGATATTCTTCACTCATCATATAGGCAAATTCATCACTATAATGTTGGTCAGTACAACCAAAGATAATATCATCAACGTATATTTGGCACACAAACAGTTAACCATCATATGATTTAGTAAAGAGAGTAGGGTCGAGTGAACCGGGTGTGAAGCCATTCTTCATGAAGAATTCCTTAAAAGTATCATACCATGCCCTAGGGGCCTGCTTCAGGCCATAGAGGGCCTTGTTGAGTCTGAAGACTTTGCCGGGATTCTTTGGATCTTCAGAACCTGGGGGTTGAGCAACATATACTTCTTCCTCAAGCTTACCATTGAGGAATGCACTTTTCACATCCATTTGATATAAAGTGATATTATGATGGTTAGCATAAGCAAGCAATATGTGAATATCCTCAAGTCTAGGAACAGGTGCAAAAGTTTCATCGAAGTCAATTCCTTCAACCTGTGTGTAGCCTTGAGCTACAAGTCGTGCCTTATTACTCACCACAAGGCCATTTTCATCTTGCTTGTTGTGGTAGATCCACTTTGTGCCAATGATATTATTGTTACGAGGCTCTGGACGTTTGACCAGTTCCCAGACGTTGTTGAGCTCGAACTGATGTAATTCTTCTTGCATGGCCTGAATCCACTCAGGCTCCAGAAATGCTTCATCTACCTTAGTGGGCTCTGTGATAGATACAAATGCGTAGTGCCCACAAAAGTCAGATAAATGTGAAGCTTTTGAGCGTTTGAGAGGACCTGGTGCTTCAATGTCATTGATGATCTTGTCCACTAGCACTTCTTTTGCAACGCGAGGATGGGCTGGTTGTCGTCGAGGAATTTGATCAGCATTTTCTTCAGCACCATTTTGTTCAGCATTATCTTCAGGTGCATTAGCTCGACGTTCTTCGCGTTACGGAATGAATTCTTCATGATTCTTGATGAAGAATTACATCCTCAGTCGCCTTGAACTTGATAGATTCCTCAGGTGCTGGTTCATCTGTCACAGAAGGTAGGTGCTCTCTTTGCGAGCCATTAGTTTCATCGAACCGCACATCTACAGTTCCAAAAATCTTGTAAAGAACATTGTTGAAGACTCTGTAGGTGTGCGAGTCCTTTCCGTAACCAAGCATAAAACCTTCATGTGCTTTCGGTGCAAATTTAGCATAGTGATGAGGATCTCTAATCCAACATTTAGCAATCAAGACTTTGAAATAACTCACATTGGGTTTCTTGTCGTTGAGGAGTTCATAGGCAGTCTTCTTGAAGAATTTGTGAAGATATACTCTGTTGATGATGTGGCACGCGGTATCAATTGCATCAATCCAAAAAGCATTTATATGCTTTTGTATTCATTAAGCATAGTGCGAGCCATCTCAACAAGAGTTTTGTTCTTGCGCTCCACGACGCCATTTTGCTGAGGAGTATAAGGAGCAGGAAACTCATGAGTAATACAAAGTTCATCAAGATAGTCATCAAGACCAGAATTCTTGAACTCTGTTCCATTGTCACTCCTGATGTGCTTGATCTTCACACCAAAGTTGGTTGAAGCCCTCGAGGAAAATCGTTTGAAGACTTCATGCACTTCATGATTGTAAGTAACACTGTGTACCCGTGTATAACGAGAGTAATCATCAACAATAACAAAGCCATATAGAGATGCATCATTAGTGACTGCTGAGTAATGATTAGGACCAAAGAGGTCCATGTGAAGCAATTCGAATGGACGAGTAGTGGTCATGATAGTCTTTCTTTGGATGCTTGACCTTGGTCATTTTTCCGACTTCACGGGCTCCACACAAGTGATCCTTGAGGAATTTGACATTTTCAATGCCAATGACATGCTTCTTCTTCGCATGGCGTGTGCAAATTCCTCATGCCTGCGTGACCAAGTCATCGATGCCATAGCCAGCCTTCTGAAGCTTTTTCAAGTAGACCCACGGCTGGTTGTGGTCCTGTAGTGAAATCAACAATATATAAGTCTCCTCTCCTAAAGCCTTGAAGACTTTGGAATTGTCGACTTCCATAATCACAACACAACGATACTTGCCAAAGACAACAACCATATCAAGATCACAAAGCATTGAGGTGACATGAGGTTGTATCCTAAGGACTCAACAAGCATGACTTTGTCCATGTGTATGTCCATAGAGATCGCAACCTTACCTATACCCAATACACGACTTTTGACTTTGTCAAGAAAGATGATATGCTTCGGATGTGACGGTGATAAGGGAGCATCCATCAATAGGTTCTTGTCACCAGTCATGTGATTTGTACATCCAGTATCGAGGACCCACTCATTGGCTTTGGGTTGATCATCCTGCGGATGAATTAGTGTAACTTACGATCTCATATACTTCATCAGTGAAGAATATGATATCAATTTCATCAGATGAATTTCATCAAGCAGTAAAACAGATATAGCCGGTATGAGGACGTGTGAAATGAAAGTTCATTTCTTCATGATTAGCATCGTCCTTTCGTGCAATGTTGTCGTGTCCCCAAAGCAAATTCTTGAGACATTAAAGCTCGTGGAGACCTGACCTGCAGAAGAGATTAGTTCTTTTCTTCACCACCCACATCTGAAGGGGTGGCAAAGAGTTCATCACTCTACGAGCTCCATATGAGAATGGTGGCATAGAAGCCAATCCATTTCGTTTCACATAAGAGGGGTTAGGGTAAGCATATGAATAAGCAGAGAAATTTTTCGAGGACTTACGAACATATTGGTTTGAATAATAATGCACATATTCATAGCCCTTAGCTCTACCCTGCGAAACAAAGTTGTTAGCACGATGAGAATCATATGAGGACTTTGATACTTTTGAGGAATTTGATCCACGTGAGGAATTTGGTCCGTATGAGGACTTGTATCCATATGAAGAATTTGGTCCATATGAAGAGTTTGATCTGGGGTTCCTATTCTTCACAGGTGGTGTCATGAGGACATTCACCTGAAGAATTTCAAGGCACTTCTTGGGAACCCAGATTTTCTTCATAGGAGAACCGTTCTATGATTAGTTCCAACATATCTAGCAAATACTTCACCATTACTGATTTTTGAACAGTTTATAGTTGGAGTCAAATGACTCATCAGAAGAATGAGGAGATTCGCATGTAAAGCCAGATAAGTTAGATGGATCAACTGGAGGTCCTTTGCAGCAACCCATGAGGTTTTGGGATACTGCTCAGGCTTCCAGTATGTTCCATCAGCATTGAGTTTCCTCTCAAAGGCAATACCCTCTTTCCTAGGGTTCTGTTGAGGATCTCGCTTTTAAGCACATCACAAAGAGTCGATGCCCTTTGAGGCTTTTGTACATGCTGTCATGTACAATTCCTTCGATCTGCATCGTCGGTGATACTAGCAATGTCCTCGGATGAGGAATTAGTGAAAACAGGGGACATGTGAAGAATTTGTAACAGTTGAAGCATTTGAACATTGGTGAAGAATTAAGCGATTCACGTTCAATGCACTTTAAGCATGGAGGAACACATTCTTCCTGAGAAGCGCTGATTTGTTGAGCTAGCAATGAATCACGCTCCTTCTGAAGATCTTCATAACTCACTCTTAGCTTCTCAAGATCTTGCTTTCTTTGAATAAGTTCATAAGAAAGCTTCTCATGATCAGATAAGAGAGTGTTATGATGACCTTGAAGGCTGTCAAACCTAGACTGAAGTCTCTGAAGATTTTCAGTCAGGACTTTAGTGCGATCCATTTCTTCACCCAACATATCATCACTTTTGTCTAGCATGTTTTGAACCTTTTCAAAAGCCCTTTGTTGTTTTACAGCAATCTTAGCAAGTTTAGAGTAGCTGGGCTTGACATCTTCATCAGATTCATTTTCACTAGATTCAGAGGAGGTATATTTGAGTACCTTAGCACCCTTTGCCATGAATGAAAGTGCGTTATATTGACTAGAGGGGGGTGAATAGGCGATTTTTATGAATTCTTCAATGAGGAATTTTCCGGTGAGGAAATTCCTAAGTGAAGAACTACTTGCATCGGAATAAGTACTCAGAAGTAAGCATAAGAGAATGCGGGCATGGTCATCATGATGAAAGGAAGACAATCAAAGAGTACAGAAAGCGTAAACACAGGATAGCACAAGATGAAGACAAACAGACTGAAGAATTGAACTAAGGAAATTGAGAAAGTCTTCAGTCAAAGTCTTCAAACACAGATATGAACGAACACTCAACATAGTAATGAGGAAATGAAAGAATTGAGGAAATAGAACCGGTTAGGTTGGTGAAGACAATCATTTGGTAGACCAGTTCCAACTGCTGTCTCAGTTGTACGTCTGGTTGGAGCGGCTGAGTATTTAAACTCGAGGACACACAGTCCCGGACACCCGATCATTGAGCACGCAGCTCGAGGACACCAAGTCCTCACCGTATTTTCCTTGAACTAAGGTCACACAGACCTCGTCCAATCACTCGTGGTAAGTCTTGAGCGACTTCCAAACCTTCATAGACTTGGTCACTCGGCGATCCACAATTCCTCTTGGATGCTCTAGACCATGATGCCTATGATCTGGAAGAAGCACAGTCTTCAAAGGTAACAAGCGTCGGATCCACGCAGGATCGATCTCTTCAGTGATGCTCAATCACTTTGGGTTTGCAGGTGTTTGGGTTTGGGTTTGGGTTTTTCCTCACTCGATGATTTTCCTCAAAGTCCTCGGAGGATGGGATCATCTCAAATGACAAGTGTCAGTTTCTCTCAGAGCAGCCAACCAGCTAGTGGTTGTAGGGGGCGGCTATTTATAGCCTAGGGAGCAGCCCGACATGATAAGACATAAATGCCCTTCAATGATATGACCGTTAGGTGGATAAGATATTTTTGGGACAGCTGGCGTGCAGCAGAGCAACGGTCAGAAATTTGACTCTCAAATTCCTCAGGGCTATCATGTTCCTCACTGTGTAGGCAATCCGACCTTTGGCGAATTCCTAACTCCTCGGTCGAGAACAAGTTCCTCGTGACCGGAAGAACTTCGTCTCACATCAAGAAATTGACTGAACTGTATGAGATTTCTAAAGTCTTCACTCGAAGGGATTGGTAGGTGTAGGATTTTGAGTTGAGCATCACATGGAAATTTTTCCTTAGTATTTCCACGACCCCCTTTAACAGTACGGTGTTTCCTATGACTTAAGAAAGAGAAAATGAAACTACGAAAACAAAAGTCTTCACGCTTGATGTTCCTCAAATTAATACCAAGTCTTCAAGGTCACACCAATTTCTTCACTTTCAATGTCTTCAGAAAGTCTTCAGAATATCAAAGTCTTCAGTCGAAGAACTTCATTTTTAGGGGTCGACTTTCTCTGTAAATATCAAACTCCTCATAGACTTATAGACCTGTGTAAACTCATAAACACATTAGTCCCTTAACCTATAAGTCTTCAATACACCAAAATCACTAAGGGGCACTAGATGCACTTACACAAAGCCATATAGAGATGCATCATTAGTGACTGCTGAGTAATGATTAGGACCAAAGAGGTCCAAGTGAAGCAATTCGAATGGACGAGTAGTGGTCATGATAGTCTTCGTTGGATGCTTGGCCTTGGTCATTTTTCCATCTTCACAGGCTCCACACAAGTGATCCTTGAGGAATTTGACATTTTCAATGCCAATGACATGCTTCTTCTTCGCAAGCGTGTGCAAATTCCTCATGCCTGCGTGACCAAGTCATCAATGCCATAGCCAGCCTTCTGAAGCTTTTGCAAGTAGGCACACGGCTGGTTGTGGTCCTGTAGAGAAATTAACAATATACAAGTCTCCTCTCCTAAAGCCTTCGAAGACTTTGGAATTGTCAGCTTCCATAATCACAACACAACGATACTTGCCAAAGACAACAACCATATCAAGATCACAAAGCATTGAGACTGACATGAGGTTGTATCCTAAGGACTCAACAAGCATGAATTTGTCCATGTGTATGTCCATAGAGATCCCAGCCTTACCTATACCCAATACCTGACTTTTGACTTTGTCAGCAAAGATGATATGCTTCAGATGTGACGGTGATAAGGGTGCATCCATCAATAGGTTCTTGTCACCAGTCATGTGATTTGTACATCCACTATCGAGGACCCACTCATTGGCTTTGGGTTGATCATCCTGCAGATGAATTAGTGCAACTTACGATCTCATATAGTTCATCAGTGAAGAATATGATATCAATTTCATCAGATGAGTTTCATCAAGCAATAAAACAGATATAGCAGTATGAGGACGTGTGAAATGAAAGTTCATTTCTTCATGATTAGCGTCGCCCTTTCAGCATTTTTACGGTCCCAAAGAAATTCTTGAGACGTTAAAGCTCGATGCGGAGACCTGACACTGCAGAAGAGATTAGTTCTTTTTCTTCACCACCCACATCTGAAGGGGTGGCAAAGAGTTCATCACTCTACGAGCTCCATATGAGAATGGTGGCATAGAAGCCAATCCATTTTGTTTCACATAAGAGGGGTTAGGGTAAGCATATGAATAAGCAAAGAAATTCTTCGAGGACTTATGAACATAATGGTTTGAAGAATGATGCACATATTCATAGCCCTTAGCTCTACCCTACGAAACAGAGTGGTTAGCACGATGATAATCATATGAGGACTTTGATCCTTTTGAGGAATTTGATCCACGTGAGGACTTTGGTCCGTATGAGGACTTGGATCCATATGAAGAGTTTGATCTGGGGTTCATATTCTTCACAGGTGGTGTCATGAGGACATTCACCTGAAGACTTTCTAGACACTTCTTGGGAACCCAAATTTTCTTCATAGGAGAACCGTTCCTGTAGTTAGTGCCAACATATCTAGCAAATACTTCACCATTCTGATTTTTGAACAGTTTATAGTTGGAGTCAAATGACTCATCAGAAGAATGAGGAGATTCACATGTAAAGCCAGATAAGTTAGAAGGATCAACTGAAGGTCCCTTTGCAGCAACCCATGAGGTTTTGGGGTACTGCTCAGGCTTCCAATATGTTCCATCAGCATTGAGTTTCCTCTCAAAGGCAATACCCTCTTTCCTAGGGTTTATGTTGAGGATCTGCTTTTTAAGCACATCACAAAGAGTCTGATGCCCTTTGAGGCTTTTGTACATGCCTATCATGTTCAATTCCTTCAGCCCTGCATTGTCAGTGATACTAGCAATGTCCTCAGATGAGGAATTAGTGAAAGCACGGACAGGTGAAGAATTTGTAACAGTTGAAGCATTTGAACATTCAGGTGAAGAATTAGCAGATTCGTTTAATGCACTTTAAGCATGGAGGAACAAATTCTTCCTGAGAAGCGCTGATTTGTTGAGAAAGTAATGAATCACGCTCCTTCTGAAGATCTTCATAACTCACTCTTAGCTTCTCAAGATCTTGCTTTCTTTGAAGAAATTCATAAGAAAGCTTCTCATGATCAGATAAGAGAGTGTTATGATGACCTTGAAGGTTGTCAAACCTAGACTGAAGTCTCTAAAGATTTTCAGTCAGGACCTTAGTGCGATCCATTTCTTCACCCAACATATCATCACTTTTGTCTAGCATGTTTTGAACCTTTTCAAAAGCCCTTTGTTGTTTCTGACAATCTTAGCAAGTTTAGAGTAGCTGGGCTTGAGATCTTCATCGATTCATTCTCACTAGATTCGGAGGAGGTATATTTGAGTACCTTGGCACCCTTTGCCATGAAGCAATAGGTGGGAGCGTAGTCATCATTATCTTCATCAGCCTTGTTGGTGAGGTCGGTTTCTTCAGGGTTGAAGATGGACTTGTCGTGAATGCACGATGGCGAGAGCCAGACTTCGCCACACGGACTCGGACTCCTCCGATGCCTCCTCTTCCTCATGTTCCTCAGATTCAGCTTCAGAGTCCATTTCCTTGCCAATGAATGCTCGAGCCTTCTTGGAGGTGCTCTTCTTGTGAGATGAAGACTTTGAGGATTTGATGATGAAGATTTTGACGATTTCTTCTTCTTCTTAGCGTCATCAGAAATGTAATCCTTGTATTTCTTCTTCTTTAATTCCTTTTCCCACTGAGGACAATCTTGAATATAGTGACCAGGTTTCTTGCATTTGTGGCATACCCTTCTCTTATAGTCACTGGATGAGGAATCACTGCTCCTTGAGGATTTTCCAAAGCGACCACATCTTGAGAACTTCTGGAACTTCTTCACGGCGGTGCTAGCTCTCGGCTTAATTCTTCGTGGTCACCAAGGCTACTACGAGTCTTCACAATCAGGTTCAGACGTACCTTGGCCTTGAGTGGCACGTGATTTGCCATAGCTAGAATCATAGAGATCTCTTTCAAAGAAGCTAGAACTCATGAGTATTTAGCCTCTCGAGGATATCGAATTGGATCAAGTGACTTGTAGTCGACGTTCTTGTACCATTAGTGCCAGAGTATCAAATGAGGAATCAAGCGATCTCAACAATTTCTTCACCACCTCATGGTCGGTTATGTCAGTGGCACCAAGCGCTTGAAGCTCATTTGAGATGTCAGTGAGGCGATCGAAGGTTTGTTGAACATTTTCATTGTCGAGTCTTTTGAAGCGGTTGAAGAGATTGCGAAGAACATCAACTCGAGAGTCACGCTGAGTTGAGACTCCTTCATTTACTTTGGACAGCATGTCCCAGATAAGCTTAGCAGTTTCCAAAGCACTCACTCTTCCATACTGTCCTTTGCTCAGATGGTCACATATGATATTCTTCACTTGAGAATCGAGTTGCTTGAATCTCTTCACATCGGTAGCGTTCAGTGAGGGTGAGACAGAGGGAACACCATTTTCCACAACATACCAGAGATCTTTGTCAATTGCCTCAAGATGCATTCACATCTTATTCTTCCAGTAGGGGTACTCCGTTCCATCAAAGGTAGGACACCCAGCCGAGACCTTGATCATACCTGCGGTCGACATAACTAAAACTCCAGGTGGTTAAACCAAAATCACACAGAATAAGGGAGTACCTTGCTCCGATAACAATTGAAAGTGCGTTATATCGACTAGATGGGGGGTGAATAGGCAATTTTTATGAATTCTTCACTGAGGAATTTGTAGGTAAGGAAATTCCTTAGCGAAGAACTACTTGCAGCGGAATAAGTACTCAGAAGTAAGCATAATAGAATACAGGCATGGTCATCATGATGAAATGAAGACACGCACAGAGTGCGGAAAGCGTAAACACAGGATAACACAAGATGAAGACAAACAAACTGAAGAAATTGAACTGAGGAAATTGAGAAAGTCTTCAGTCAAAGTCTTCAAACACAGATATGAACAAACACTCAACACAGTAATGAGGAAATGAAAGAGTTGAGGAAATAGAACCAGTAAGGTTGGTGAAGACAATGATTTGGTAGACCAGTTCCAACTGCTGTCTCAGTTGTATGTTTGGTTGGAGCGGCTGAGTATTTAAACTCGAGGACACCAAGTCGCTGAGCACGCAGCTCAGGACACCAAGTCCTCACCGTATTCTCCTTGAACTAAGGTCACACAGACCTCGTCCAATCACTCGTGGTAAGTCTTCAGGCGACTTCCAAACCTTCACAGACTTCGGTCACTCGGCGATCCACAATTCCTCTTGGATGCTCTAGACCATGACGCCTAACCGTCTGGAAGAAGCACGATCTTCACAGGTAACAAGCGTCGGATCCACGCAGGATCAATCTCTTCAGTGATGCTCAATCACTTTGGGTTTGTAGGTGTTTGGGTTTGGGTTTTTCCTCACTCGATGATTTTCGCTCAAAGTCCTCGGAGGATGGGATGCTCTCAAATGACAAGTGTCAAGTTCTCTCTGAGCAGCCAACAGGCTAGTGGTTGTAGGGGGCGGCTATTTATAGCCTAGGGAGCAACCCGACATGATAAGACATAAATGCCCTTCAATGATATGACCATTAGGTAGATAAGATATTTTGGGACAGCTGGCGCACATCACAGCAATGGTCGGAAATTTGAGTCTCAAATTCCTCAGGGCTATCATGTTCCTCACTGTGTAGGCAATCCGCACTGGCGAATTCCTAACTCCTCAGTCAGAACAAATTCCTCAGTGACCAAAAGAACTTCGTCTCTGTCACTGAAGAAATTGACTGAACTGTATGAGATTTCCAATGGCTTCACTCGAAGGTATTGGTAGGTGTAGGATTTTGAGTTGAGCATCACATGGAAATTTTTCCTTAGTATTTCCTCGACCCCCTTTAACAGTACGGTGTTTCCTATGACTTAAGAAAGAGAAAAAAGAAACTACGAAAATAAAGTCTTCATGCTTCATGTTCCTCAAGTGAATACCAAGTCTTCAAGGTCACACCAATTTCTTCACTTTCAAAGTCTTCAGAAAGTCTTCAGAATACCAAAGTCTTCAGTCGAAGAACTTCATTTTTAGAGGTCGACTTTCTCTGTAAATATCAAACTCCTCATAGACTTATAGACCTGTGTACACTCATAAACACATTAGTCCCTTAACCTATAAGTCTTCAATACACCAAAATCACTAAGGGGCACTAGATGCACTTACAGGGGGTATTTAAGGAGGGGGGGAGGACTGCTTGGAGGAGGGGGCAAGGCGGCGGGGAGGCGGAGTCCCGGCCGGACTCAGGGCGGAGGCGGCCTCGGTCTCCTGGAGGGAGACGGCCTTGAGGAGGCCAGGCCCGGCTGGGCTTCGGCCCAGCCCGGTCGAAAACTTTTTAAATAATTCCGCCGAACAAAAAAATCCTAGAAAATAAAATAAAATCTAAAAATGCCAAAACAAATTTTCACCGTCTAAATAAAATATTCAGAACGAGATGAACATTTTCTTGGCCCAAAAATGCAATTTTGAAAAGCGTGCAATTTTTCTAATGCAAATAAAATAGCAATAAAATCCGAATAAAATCAAATATTTGATTTTAATATTTTTCCACTAATATTTCAATTATTTAGGAGAATTCATATTATCTCCTCTCATATATTTTTAATATGAAATATTTTCGGAGAGAAAAACAATTAAAACCAATAATCCTCGTTTCAATATTTGATAAAATTCAAATATGAAAACAGAGAAATCCCCAACTCTCTCCGAGGGTCCTTGGGTTGCTTGGGATTTCGAGGATCGCAAATCGAAATGCAATAAAATATGATATGCACGAATGATCTATGTTTAACATTCCAAATTGAAAATTTGGGATGTTACAAACCTACCCCCCCTCCCCTTAAGATGAATCTCGCCCTCGAGATTCGGGTTGGCTAGAAAATAGGTGTGGGTGGTCTTTGCGGAGATCATCCTCTCGTTCCCAGGTGGCCTCCTCCTCGATATGGTGACTCCATTGAACTTTGCAAAACTTGATAACCTTGCTGCGGGTGACTCGACTGGCAAATTCAAGAATCCTGACTGACTTCTCCTCATATGTCAAATCACTGTCCAACTGAATCGCCTCCAAGGGTATTGTATCTCTTAACGGTATATCGGCCATCTCAGCATGACACTTCTTCAGCTGGGAAACGTGAAACACATCATGAACTCCTGAGAGTCCTTCGGATAACTCCAACTTGTAGGCAACTTCTCCCATACGTTCCAAAACACGACACGGTCCTACAAATCTCGGGGCTAACTTTCCCTTAACTCCAAAACATTTCACCCCTCGCAAGGGTGATACTCGCAGATATGCTCTGTCCCCGATTTCATAGGTTACCTCCTTGCATTTCGAATCTGCATAAATCTTCTGCCTGGACTGAGCTACCTTCAGTCTATCTTGGATCAACTTAACTTTCTCTTTAGAATCCTTGATTAAGTCTGGTCCAAACATCTGTCTGTCTCCTGCTTCTTCCCACATCAACGGTGTTCTGCACCTTCGTCCATACAGGGCTTCGAAAGGTGCCATCTTCAAACTGGCTTGGTAGCTATTGTTGTATGAGAACTCTGCGTAAGGCAAATTGTCATCCCAACTAGATCCATAATCTAGCGCACAAGCCCTCAACATATCCTCCAGAATCTGGTTGACTCTCTCGGTCTGTCCATCCGTCTGCGGGTGGAATGCTGTACTGAACTCCAATCTCGTTCCCAAAGTCTGGTGCAACTGATGCCAAAACTTTGAGGTAAACTGTGTTCCTCTATCTGATACGATGGTCCTCGGAACTCCATGCAGACATACGATCCAGATCATATATATCTTGGCCAATTTTGCACTTGTATAAGTCGTTTTCACTGGGATAAAGTGAGCCACTTTGGTCAAGCGATCAACTACTACCCATATAGAATCATATCCTGACTTGGTCCTGGGTAATCCGGTAATAAAATCCATGCCAAGTTTATCCCACTTCCATTCGGGTATCAGCATAGGCTGTAACAATCCTGCTGGCTTTCGATGCTCTGCCTTCACCCTCTGACATACATCACATACGGCTACATACTCGGCAATATCCTTCTTCACACCAGTCCACCAGAAACATTCCTTCAAATCCAAATACATCTTGGTGTTTCCGGGGTGTATCGAGTATGGTGAGTCATGAGCCTCCTGAAGTATTAACTTCCTGATCTCTGTGTTATTGGGCACAAAAACACGGTCCTCAAAACCATAAGGTGTCGTGCTCATCCTCACGAAAACCTTTGGCCTTTCCTGCGCTCATTCTCTCCTTTATCTCGGCAATCTCTTTGTCATCCTTCTGAGCTTCTCGAATCTTTCCTAACAAGGTAGACTGAACTTCCATTGTTGGAACAAAACCTCTAGGAACAATCTCCAATCGAAGTTCCCTGAGATCCTCTGCTAACTCCTTTGGTAATCCTGTGCTCACTAGGGTGTTAGCATATGTCTTCCGACTCAAAGCGTCTGCTACGACATTGGCCTTGCCTGGATGATAGTGAAGCTTCATGTCATAATCCCTTATAAGCTCCAACCATCTCCTTTGCCTAAGGTTCAGCTCCTTCTATGTGAAGATGTACTTCAAACTCTTATGATCTGTGTACACATCACAACGGTTTCCAATAAGGTAATGTCACCAAGTCTTGAGCGCATGCACTACTGCTGCTAACTCCAAATCATGCGTGGCATAATTCAATTCGTGCAGTTTTAGTTGTCGTGAGGCATACGAAACAACTCTTCCGTCCTGCATAAGCACACTTCCAAGTCCTAGGCGAGAGGTGTCGCAATACACTTGGAAATCCTTGCGTATATCCGGCAGAATCAGTACTGGGGCTATAGTCAAACGTTTCTTTAACTCCTGAAAACTTGCCTCACATTCTTCCGTCCATTTAAACTTGGTATCCTTCTTCAATAACTCCGTCATTGGCTTCGCAATCTTGGAATCTCAATGAATCTCCGATAGTATCCGGCGAGTCCAAGAAAACTGCGGATCTCGCTAACTGAAGTGGGTGCCAACCATTCAGTGACCGATTGAACCTTGGTGGGGTCTACTGCTATACCTTCTCCTGATATAACATGTCCAAGGAATCCAACTTCCTTCAACCAAAACTCGCATTTGCTGAACTTGGCATACAACTGGTTTTCCCTGAGTTTCTCGAGAACTAAACGCCAATGCTCTTTGTGCTCCTCCTCATTCTTCGAGTATACCATTATATCATCAATTAACACTGATACGTCTCCGTCGTATCTACTTTTCCAAACACTTTTGCCCTTGTTTTGGACTCTAACTTGCATGATTTGAATGGAACTAACCCAGACAGACGCTGTTTTCAGCAGAATTGCCATGATGTTGTTTTATGTGCAGAAAACAAAAGTTCTCGGAATGACCTGAAAATCCACGGAATATCTTATAAAAAATCCTCGCCAAAGATGAAGACCAGGGAGCCCACACCCTGTCCACGAGGGTGGGGGCGCCCCCCCCTAGGGCGCGCCCCCCTACCTCGTGGGCCCCCTGGAGACCTTCCGACACCAACTCCAACTCTATATATTTGCTTTCGGGGAGAAAAAATAGAGGAGAAGAAATCATCATGTTTTACGATACGGAGCCGCTGCCAAGCCCTAAAACCTCTCGGGAGGACTGATCTGGAGTCCGTTCGGGGCTCCGGAGAGGGGGATTCGTCGCCGTCATCATCAACCATCCTCCATCACCAATTTCATGATGCTCACCGCCGTGCGTGAGTAATTCCATCATAGGCTTGCTGGACGGTGATGGGTTGGATGAGATTTATCATGTAATCGAGTTAGTTTTGTTAGGGCACTACAAAAAAAGACACATCCGTGACATTTTGGGCCGAACAAAATTTTTTCTGTCATACATATGACACTTCTATGACGATAATTCTGACAAAACCCGGTATCATCATAGATGTGGTGGGCTCCTACTTCTATGACAAAAATTCATGACCGAAAATGGGCTTTTCGTCCTGGGCGGGCTGGAGACGCAACTGCATGACATTCTTTGGGTCGTCCATGACGGAAAAAAACCGTGGTAGAAGCGAGGGGGAGGAAAATTTCGGGGAGTTGCCGGTTACGGTGGGAGGTCGGGGGCCGAGCGAGACGTTTCTTTCAGACACGTCGTAGGCGTTGGCTCTAATGAACCCGAAGCGAGGCGTTGGGCTCTAATCGAACCCGAGTGATTGCTGCGAACTACGCGTTCATCGAACCCGAGCGATCGATCGATGGCTGTTAACTGAACCCGATGGAGCGAATCCTTCGCTGCTGCAGCTAACTGAAGCCAATCGATTGGATGAGCGATGAGCGCTATGGGGAGGGGAGTTGCATGAACGATGGAGCGGTGGCGGTGCCTCGGGATGAACAGGACCCCGTGGTGTGGAGGGCTGGATGAACAGTAGACGGTGGAGGGGTGGCCGTGGAGGGGTGGTTGAACAGGACCCCGTGGTGTGGAGGGCTGGATGAACAGTAGACAGTGGAGGGGTGCCCGTGGAGGGGTGGTTGAACAGTAGCCGGTGGAGTAGCGCGCGGTGGAGGTTGGATGAACATGAGCCCGTGGAGGCTGGAGGAGGTCGATGGTGGAGATGAAAAGTATCCCGTGGAGTCCCGTTTTATGTACGCCACACCCTCCCAATGAACAGGACCCCGTTTGATCGTGGCGCCCAACACAAGTCCGTTTAAATGCTTTTTGCGACGCCACACCTCCTCCCGATCAACAGGACCCCTGCTTTGACCGTAGGGAGGTCCGTTCGTCTGCTTTGCGGTACGCCACACCCTCCCGATCAACAGGACCCCGTTTCGACCGTAGGGAGGTCCGTTTCCTCCGCTTTTGCGGCACGCCACACCCTCCCGATCAACGGGACCCAGTTTGCCAACGTAGGAGGTCCGTTTCCTCGGTTGCGCGATACGCCAGGCCTCGCTTCCATCGCCTGTTCCGTCCAAGCCCTCGATGAACACGACCACGCATTTCGCTCGACCAAAGAGTTGGCTCCCCATGAACACGACAACGATGTTGTTTCTCCATTCCGACCCAGCCATGTAATGCGTATGAGCGAGTAGGCGTTCGAGACCACGCCGTATGTACGTGACGCGTGGTCAGATTTTCTTTCTTGCACCTACGCCGTTGTATGTATGTGTACATGCTACGTGCGGCGCCTCTACATCTACAACACGCGGCGCGCCTCTACATCGACCAAAGATGTACGCATACCGTTCACGACCAGAATGACAACGCTATATGCGTTTCGACCAGGTGGGTCCCGGTATCGAGCACTTCCTTGCGTGCGAAGATGTAGCTGGTGGGTCCCAGCAATGGGGCGAATCGTTTTTTCGGGACGCACTTCCTTGCGTGCGAAGATGTAATGGTGGGTCCCAGCAGTCAGGGGGGTGAATCGTTTTTCTTTGCCCGGACGCACTTCCTTGCGTGCGAAGATGTAGCTGGTGGGTCCCAGCAGTCAGGGGGGCGAATCGTTTTTTTTGTGAAATACGGTGGCCCGTCCGGTGGGTCCCCGCTGTCAGGTGGAGGAATAATTATTTTGCGCGTAATAAGGAGGCACTTCCTTGCTGTCGCCATGGACCCAGCTGTCAGCCTCTCCACGTACAGTCCACGTCCGATTGGAAGCCATTCCTTGACCACCTTGACCACGCCACGCCGAGAGCACCAGGGCGGTGGACAACGGCGAGGCCTAGGAAGGGGATGACGCGGAGCCGGGGAAGACGCGGCAGTGGATGCCCACGCGTAGAGGAGTATGAGGGTTCACTTGTTCGGCTCCGGTGTGAGACTACCGTCGCCACAGAATAACAGGGGGTGTGGGTGAGTAGAGGGATGGCCTGGCCAGCGGTGGGAGTAGTAGGGGGCGGTGAGGCCTCCGCCACATCGTAGCCGGCCAAGGGAGGCAGGAGCATGAGGCATGACCGGCGCTGGTTTGGGCGGCTGGAGCAAGAAGACCAGAGGTTGAAGAAGCACTATGGCCGTTGGATGGACATCGTACGGTCACTGGAGCTAGAATCGTGCATATTTACTAAGTTGACAAAGCCCTCCGTCCCCGTCAACTTAGTAGGCCCACAAGTCAGCCTGCCACTATACTGGGTCCCAGCTAACATGCGGAGTATTCATTTTTTTGTGCGTAATAAGGAGGCACTTCCTTGCGTGCGAAGATATAGCTGGTGGGTCCGAGCTGTCAGCGGCGGTAACGTTTTTTTCGCGAAATATAGAGGCCCTTCGGTGGGTCCCTCGATGTCGGTGGAGGAATCATTATTTTGCTGCACACGGAGGCATTTCTCATGCGGCGGCCGTGGACCCAGCTGTCGGCCTCTCCACATACAGTCCACTTCAGATGCATGTCGGTCGTTGACCACGTTGACGAGGCCACGCCGAGAGCACCAGGGCGGTGGACGACGGCGAGGCCTAGGAAGGGAACGACACGGAGGCAGGGAAGACTCAGCAGTTCTTTCCCACGCGGAGGGGAGTACGACTGAACGAGGGTTTACTGGTTCATCTGCCGTCGACGGAGAATAACAGCAGGTGTGGGTGAGTAGAGGGATGGCTAGGCCAGCGATGGGAGTACGGTGGGGCTGTGAGGCCTGCGCGGCAGTACAACCGGCCGCGGGGAGGAGGGAGCAGGCAGTCCCGCCGGCGCTTGTTTGAGCTGCTGGAGTAGGAAGAGTAGAGAATGAAGAAGCACAACAGCCGTTGGATGGCCATCCAACAGTCACTACTTGTGCGTCAACCTTTTTTTAGGAAAACCTCAAATCTATGGAAAACAGCATACATCCCATCTGCCATTATTTCTAATAATTTACAGCCCATTTGCTAATTCTTAAGGTTTTTTTGGAGCCCATATTCTTTTGTTAGCATTACAGCCATACTGTGGCCACGGTTAAAAATTATAGGAAATTTTGCATATTTCAAAAGCGGTCCGAACTGTTTTTAATCCCAAATTTCGACTCACATTCAAACTGATTTTAAAAATAAATGTATATCAATATAAATCCAACAAATTCTCCACGCATAAAAATTAATGTAATTTAAAATCTCAAAATGAAAAAAAGAAATTTGAAACTAATTGCCGGTTTGATGTGTTTTAAAAATGTACAGCCCATTTCTCATTCTTGATGGGCCATTTTCTCGGCCACCGAATGAAAGCTCTCCTCGTCTTGAAAGATTTGCAGCCCAACAGCCCCGACAAAGCGACTTAGTTGGCAAATAACAAAAAATCGGGCTGTGGCCGTGGACCCAAATGTCGGCCTCTCCACGCATGCAAGACTCTTCCGATGGAAGTCGTTCTCGACCACGTTGACCACGCCGTGGAGAGCACCACGGCGGTGGATGACCGTGGAGGCCTAGGAAGGGGATGACGCAGAGCCGGGAAGACGCGGCAGTGGAAGCCCGCACGGAGAGGAGTACGAGGGTTCACTGGTTCGGCTGCGGTGTGAGGCTGCCGTCGCCGCAGGGCCTGGCCAGCGGTGGGAATAGTAGGGGGAGGTGAGGCCTCCGCGGCAACACAGGCGGCCACGGGAGGCAGGAGCATGAGGCACGACCGACGCTGGTTTGGGCGGCTGGAGCAAGAAGACCAGAGGTTGAAGAAGCACTACGGCCGTTGGATGGACATCGTACGGTCACTGGAGCTAGAATCGTTCATATTGACTAAGTTGACAAAGCCTTCCGTCCCCGTCAACTTAGTAGGCCCACAAGTCAGCCTCCCACCAAGGTGGGTCCCAGCTAGCTGGGGGAGTATTCATTTTTTGTGCGTAATAAGGAGGCACTTCCGGTGGGTCCAAGCCGACAATGGGGGTCATGAACACGGTGACCCGTGGCCGTGGGTCCCAAGTGGGGCAAACATTTTTTCACAAAATACAAAGGGTCTGGCCCAAAGGGTCCCTCTGTCATTTGGAGGAATCATTATTTTCCGCGTAATAAGGAGGCACTTACTTGCTGCGGCCGTGGACCCAGTGAGACTCTCCACGACAAAGATACTTAGATGGAAGTCGTTCCTTGACCATGTTGACCTCGCCGTTCCGTTGCATCCATGCGTACATGGGCGTGGTGCGTCCCCACCGTCGACCTCTCACGCACGATCATCTTCGATGACTCTCGGTTGTTGACCATGTTGACCACACTGCGTCGAGCGCACGTGACCGGAACGACCGGAGATGGGGAAGGCGGGCGGTGGAGTCGCAGATGGAGAGGAGCGGAAACTTCATTGGTCTGCGCGGCAAAGACAGCCATGTGCACGGGAGACAGGAGCAAGAACGAAGTTGAAGAAGGAGCACGGTTGTTGGAGTAACATCCAACGGTCCAAATTGCTAGAATCATTTGTTGATTAAGTTGACAAAGCCGCATGCACATCGCCCGCTTAGCAGGCCCACAAGTCGATCCACCAAATCTGACGGGTCCCACCATCAACGGGATGAATAATTTTTTGCAAAACAAGGAGGCACTTCCTTCCGTGCGAAGATACAGCCGGTGGGTCCCAATTTGTCGGTGGAGGAAACCTTTTTTCAGCTTAATAAGGAGGAACTTTCCTTGCGTGCGACCATGGACCTCGTGGGTCCAAGCCGTCGAGCTCTACACGTCTGATCCTCTTCCGATGACTCTCGTTTGTTGACCACGCCGTACCGAACACAGCGAGGCGCTGGACGACGGCGAGGCCCTGGACGGGAACGACTCGGAGATGGGAAAACGCGGCAGTGGAGTCGCAGATTGAGAGGAGGAGAAGGGTTATAACTGGTTCTGTTGCGGCGTGGGGCTGTAGTCTGTGGAGAATAACAGGAGGTGTCGATGGGTGGAGGGATAGCCCGGCCGGTCAGGGGTAGCGCTTCGCAGCGATGCGTGCTAAGAAGAGCCGCTAGCCGCCGGGGGCCGGACCAGGCGGTCCCGGCGACACTGGAGGAAGAAGACGAGAGATTGAAGGTGCATGTCGGCCGTTGGATATAAATCCAATGGCTGTGGATGACACAATCATTTGTTGACCAAGTTGGCAACGCCTCATGAGGCTTCGACCTATTGGCCCACATGTCACTGCAAAAATGTGGCATATATTTAACCCATGTCTTCTAGAATGTACAGTCCATTTGCTGGGCTGGGTGAACAAATAATTTCGCGTCAATCAGGCCCATTTATATTTTCTAAGAAAATCCCAGCCCATTTGCACTTCCTTGAAATACACGTATTAGGTGGGCTCGTTATATATATAATGTTATGTTAGAAGGAGCAATTAATATCAAAGAATAAACCGGAGAGGCACATTTTTTATATATATAATTAAGAAATTAGCGAGTTATTGCTCAAAATAAAAATGAGCGTTATTATTAAATTGGTCCTTAAAATCTTCGCAAGCTTTTGTACATAATCACTAGGATTTTCCTTGCCTGTGAGTCAAAAACAACCAGGATTTTCCATTAAACATTTACTTTTATAAGTTAATAACACGTGGGATGTTTTTATAATGTATATATAAGTCTCTATAAAATATACGATAATAGTAATAATATAATATATATAATGTGGTTAGAAGGGAAAACATAAATTTGACACATCATTACTTTTATAAGAGACCTGCATTATATACCCGACAGTAGGCATACTAACAAGTTCACACACAAATACAACAGAAAAGGTAAACATTCATATCAAACTCAGGTTCACAGGACACGTTCATATTCATAGCCAACATTCACTATCAACAAGTCAGAAGATTCATATATACACAAGCTCAGCATATCTATGCATCCAAATGATTGATAGATCACACGACAATATTCATACATAATTCACAAAAAGATTCAGATATACACATGTTCAGTATGTTTATGCATCCAAATGATCAAGATCACAGCCAATATGATCCATGGACAAACTTTAATTACCTAGGGTACAATCGGTAAATGGTGTTCAATCGGAGGTATTTCTTGCTAAAATTAGTTCTTATGCGAGTAGACTTTTCAAGACATAAGAGGCAGCATGCATAATCTGAACTTTGCTTGTAGGTTTATC
Source organism: Aegilops bicornis (assembly GCA_021605145.1). Lineage (NCBI taxonomy): Eukaryota > Viridiplantae > Streptophyta > Magnoliopsida > Poales > Poaceae > Aegilops > Aegilops bicornis. The sequence goes on along the minus strand of CM038672.1, from coordinate 480,385,337 downwards.
CTCAAATAGTGGCCTCGCGTCGAGGGAGGTTTGAGCAACTTGGCCACTACTTTCATCCAACTAGTTCTTGGCTCATCTTGGTCCCGTATCTCGCCAAAATTCTACATTGCGCATTTAGAAAGGAGGCGGTTGAGAAAATGAACCACCCAAATTTTTGTGCAGTTCAACTGAAATGGAGCATCCTTGGCGTGCATCGACTAAGTGCCGATGAATATACGCGTCAACCAACTTGTCTGGAATCTTTAGACTCCATGCCATATAGTTCTCTACCATATGTGCCGATAACCAAAAGGCACAAGTTGGGACCAAAGACTGGACTGCGTTTTTCTAGGCTATGCACCAAGCAATATTTTTGGCGTTCACTCTCCTAATACTTGGAGTTTGACAATTGGTTGACGCCGGTTGATACTCGAATGAATATAGGCACTTCTTGTCAACATCGTCCATGATAGCCCTTTCGTAAAAGGGTCTGCCAGATTCTTAGCCGTCTGGATATAATCCAACGCTATTACTCCGGAGTTTCTAGATTTTCTGACAAATTTCAATCTTCTTCTTATGTGCTTTGTGGATTTCATGTTGTCCTTTGAACTCTTAGCCTTGGCAATCACTGTTTGATTGTCACAGTTCATAAGGACAGCCGACACTGGTTTATCAACCACCGCAAATCCATCAAAAGCTCTCGAAGCCATTCTCGCTCGACGCATGATGTGTCTAATGCTGTGAGTTCTGCTTCCATAGTGGATCTGGTTGTCTGAGTGAACTTTGGAGTACATAGCAGCAGCATAAGTACCTGTCCATCTGATCATTTTGTGCAGTTCTACTAAAATCACCCGATGTAATGATTTGCCTGCGAGTTCAGGCTCCAAGTTACTCCTTTATGAAATCGGCAAACAGTAGCACAATACCAAATTACCAATACATATGACAGGCACAATAATCAGGATAAAGACCAGTACCAACCTGTGTGTGGTAGCATATCAATTACTATTTCCTTTGACTGGAAGCCGAGATAAGCCAAGCGATCGACAAAGAAAGGAAGAAAGCAAGCGGAGATTAGCGATTGATGTGAAAGGACGGAAGCTGCCGAGGCAATGAAGCACCCAAAGTTTTGTGCAGTTCCACCAAAATCGAGCATCCTGTTGGCACATATATTGAGGGAGTGAGGTTCTTGTAATAGTGGGACTAGTTGATGAAACATACACTAACAAATAGAAGCACCCTCATTATCATAATGGGTAAAGTTAGCAACATAGTAGTCTTGCTTAAAGAGAGGTATTAGTTTATTTAATCAATGCCAATTAGCTCAACTCAACACTCAAAGCATTGCCATTTATCATAGGTTGCAAAACTTTAACATGCAAAGATAAAGGAGTTTCTCATGACAGTAACGATACAAATAGAGATGACAAAGAACTAATATGGATGAAGGCCTTAGGCCCATACCAACCCGAGAAAAAAGCTTATTCATGTAGTCCCATAAGAGATGATAAAGCACTCACTGGAATCACACAATAGTATATATTTTTGTGCACTTCAAATGTATGGTTGAAATCACTCTTGTTTACCAGTGCTGGGATTATATCAAAAGATTATCAAGAACTTCCAGCAGAGTTAAAGCATTGGCTGGGATACAGTTCATTGTATTGTCTTGTGTAGTTCCACTAAAATGTATGATTGGCACAACAAGATCTCTATTTGCACAAGTAGGAACAAGGTGAAACCTTCATTAGCTTAGTGAGAAAGGATAGGAAGACATTAGAATATTACTCAAACAGTAGCATCAAATTCATGATGGACAATACGCAAAACATTGCCTCATTGAACCAATGGCAATAAATTGACATGCAAAACAATAGCACTATTATGTCATGACAATAATAATATTCCCTCCCTGCTCCACCACATGATTCACCTCCATAGACAAACATACACACGTACATGATTCAGCATAGGGTCCTACTAAAGATTTGTTTAACTCCAACAGGAAAATTAGGCAGTAATAAATTAGTGGTACTTAAGTACTCCTAATTAATTAAGCGAGACAGCGTAGTGGAAGGGCTCACGGAGGATCGTCTCACATGTAAGGTAGTCGTTGCAGAGCCCTTGAATGGCCTCGATCGAGGCCTCTGCTTCAAAGAAGATCGCCTTGGCAATGTTTATTCTTCTTCTTCTTCCTCTTCATGCTCGCTTTCTCTTTCTCCTCACCAGTTGGTGAAACCAAGTACATGATCGGCCTTCTAATTCAGAATTGGTTTTGTCAGTGAGGGAGTACAAGTGTACTAGTAAAAACAGCATTATTTTCTCATGGCCGTCGGAAAATAGAGATGAACACATGCATTAAATATCATTCTTACCTATAGGAAGGTTATGGCGCCAATATGGATGATGAGGATTGGAACACAGATCTCCCTTTGTGCAGTTCCACCAAAATGAACCAACTGTTCCATTCTGACATTCCAGTTAAACAAAGACAAAAGTCACTTCTTTTAAGAAGAGTTTTGTGCAAAGTGCACCAAAAGGGCACAACAAAGAACCAGTGAATTGGATATCCCTGTTTGCACAAAAAGGCACAGAGGAAACAGTCAGAGTCTCAAACAATTACAGGAAAAACATTTGGCTAAACTTGTCATGGCTTATAACAGTGGCATGGCTTCATTTTTACCAGGGACATTAGATTAAGAACAGCTGGGTGCTACGTCTTGAGCTTGCGTTGGTTTTCCCCAAAGAGGAGAGGATGATGCAGCACAGTAGCGTAAGTATTTCCCTCAGTTTTTGAGAACCAAGGTATCAATCTAGTAGGAGGCCACGCGCAAGTCCCTCGTACCTGCACAAAACGATAGCTACTCGCAACCAACGCGATTAGGGGTTGTCAATCCCTTCACGGTCACTTACGAGAGTGAGATCTGATAGAGATAATATTTTTGGTATTTTTGGTATAAAGATGCAAAGTGAAAAGTAAAAGCAAAGCAAGTAAATAAAGTGATGCAGATTGATATGATGAGAATAGACCCGGGGGCCATAGGTTTCACTAGTGGCTTCTCTCAAGAGCATAGATATTCTACGGTGGGTGAACAAATTACTTGTTGAGCAATTGATGTAATTGAGCATAGTTATGAGTATATCTAGGCAATGATCATGTATATAGGCATCACGTCCGAGACAAGTAGACCAAACGATTCTGCATCTACTACTATTACTCCACTCATCGACCGCTATCCAAAGCATGCATCTAGAGTATTAAGTTAAAATAGAGTAACGCCTTAAGCAAGATGACATGATGTAGAGGAATAAATTCATGCAATATGATAAATACCCCATCTTGTTATCCTCTATGGCAACAATACAATACGTGCCTTGCAACCCTTTACATCCTTTGGGTAAGGACACCGCAAGATTGAACCCAAAGCTAAGCACTTCTCCCATTGCAAGAACTACCAATCTAGTTGGCCAAACCAAACAGATAATTCGAAGAGACTTGCAAAGATAACTCAATCATACATAAAAGAATTCAGAGAAGAATCAAATATTTCCCATAGATAAGCTGGATCATAAACCCACAATTCATCGGTCTCAACAAACACACCGCAAAAATAAGATTACATCGAATAGATCTCCACGAGAGAGGGGAGAACATTGTATTGAGATCCAAAAGAGACAAGAAGCCATCTAGCTACTAGCTATGGACCCGAAGGTCTGAAGTAAACTACTCACACTTCATCGGAGGGGCTATGGTGTTGATGTAGAAGCCCTCCGTGGTGGATGCCCCCTCCGGCGGAGCTCCAGAACATGCCCCAAGATGGGATCTCGTGGATACAGGAAGTTGCGGCGGTGGAATTAGGATTTTGGCTCCGTATCTGATCTGTTGGGGGTACGTAGGTATATATAGGAGGAAGGAGTACGTCGGTGGAGTGTCAGGGGGCCCACGAGGCAGGGGGCGCGCCTAGGGGGGCGCCCTCCACCCTCGTGACCGCCTCTGGCACTTCTTGGAGTAGGGTCCAAGTATCCTGGATCACGTTCGGTGAGAAGATCATGTTCCCGAAGGTTTCATTCCGTTTGGACTCCGTTTGATATTCCGTTTCTTCGAAACACTAGAATAGGCAAAAAAAACAGCAATTCTGGGCTGGGCCTCCGGTTAATAGGTTAGTCCCAAAAGTAATATAAAAGTGAAAAATAAAGCCCATTATAGTCCAAAACAATAGATAAAGTAGCATGGAGCAATAAAAAATTATAGATATGTTGGAGACGTATCAGTCATCCCCAAGCTTAATTCCTGCTCGTCCTCGAGTAGGTAAATGATAAAAAGAGAATTTTTTATGCGGAGTGATACTTTGGCATAATTTCAATGTAAATCTTCTTAATTGTGATATGAATATTCAGATCCGAAAGATTCAAGACAAAAGTTCATATTGACATAAAAATAATAATACTTCAAGCATACTAATCAAAATAATTATGTCATCTCAAAATAACATGGCCAAAGAAAGTTCATCCCTACAAAATCATATAGTTAGGCTATGCTTCATTTTCGTCACACAAAGATGTTCCCAACTTATATACCCCGATGACAAGCCAAGCAATTGTTTCATACTTAAATAATCTCAAACTTTTTCAACCTTCACGCAATACATGAGCGTGAGCCATGGATATAGCACTATGGGTGGAATAGAATATGATGATGGGGATTGTGTGGAGAAGACAAAAGGAGAAAGTCTCACATTGACGAGGATAATCAGCGGGCTATGGAGATGCCCATCAATTGATGTCAACATGAGGAGTAGAGATTGCCATGCAACGGATGCACTAGAGCTATGAATGCTCAACAAAAGAAAACTAGTGGGTGTGCATCCAACTTGCTTGCTCATGAAGACCTAGGGCATTTGAGGAAGCCCATCGTAGGATATACAAGCCAAGTTCTATAATGAAAAATTCCCACTAGTATGAAAAAAGACAACTTATGAGACTCACTATATGAAAAACATGGTGCTACTTTGAAGCACAATATATGAGACTCACTACATGAAGAACAAGGTGCTACTTTGAAGCACAAAATATGAGACTTACTACATGAAGAACATGGTGCTACTTTGAAGCACAAGTGTGGAAAAAGAGATAGTAGCATTGCCCTTTTTTTTGGGCCTTTCCTTTTTTTGGCCTTTCTCTTTTTTTTGGGCAATGCTCTAATAATGATGATCATCACACTTCTATTGATTAAACATAAGATTACAACTCGAAACTAGAACAAGGTATGACTCTATATGAATGCCTCCGGCGGTGTACCGGGATGGTGCAATGAATCAAGAGTGACATGTATGAAAATAATGCATGGTGGCTTTGCCACAAATACGATGTCAACTACATGATCATGCAATGGCAATATGACAAAAGTAAGGTATCTCATGATGATGATGAACAGAACGGTGGAAAGTTGCATGGCAATAATATCTCGGAATGGCTATGGAAATGCCATAATAGGTAGGTATGGTGGCTGTTTTGAGGAAGATATAGGGAGGTTTATGTGTGATAGAGCGTATCATATCACGGGGTTTGGATGCGCCGACAAAGTTTTCACCAACTCTCAATGTGAGAAAGGGCAATGCACGGTACCGAAGTGGCTAGCAAAGGCGGAAAGGTAAAAGTGAGTATAATCCATGGACTCAACATTAGTCAAAAGAACTTATATACTTATTGCAAAAATTTAGAAGTCATCAAAAATCAAGTACTACGCGCATGCTCCTAGGGGGATAGATTGGTAGAAAAAGACCATCGCTCTTCACCGACCGCCACTCATAAGGATGCACAAGCCAGGTACACTTCATGTTTCAAATTTGTTACATAACTTTAACCATACGTGCATGCTACGGGATTTGCTAACTTCAACACAAGCATTCTCAAATTCACAACTACTCAACTAGCATGACTTTGATATTATCACCTCCATATCTCAAAACAATTATCAAGCATCAAACTTATCTTAGTATTCAACGCACTCAAAAGAAAGTTTCACATATCTTGAATACCAAGTATATTAACATTAAGCAAATTACCATGCTATTAACGACTCTCAAAATAATCTAAGCGAAGCATGAGAGATCAAGTTTCTTTAAAACAAATCCACCACCGTGCTCTGAAAGATATAAGTGAAGCACTAGAGCAAAAATTATCAAGCTCAAAAGATATAAGTGAAGCACTATGAGCAAATTATCAAGCTCAAAAGATACAAGTGAAGCACATAGAGTATTCTATCAAATTTCAATTCATGTATGGCTCTCTCAAAAGGTGTGTACAGCAAGGATGATTGTAGTAAACTAACAAGCAAATACTCAAATAATACAAGACGCTCCAAGCAAAACACATATCATGTTGATGAATAAAAATATAGCTCCAAGTAAATTACCGATGGAAGTAGACGAAAGAGGGGATGCCTTCCGGGACATCCCCAAGCTTTGAATTTTTGGTGTCCTTGGATTATCTTGGGGTGCCATGGGCATCCCAAGCTTAGGCTCTTGCCACTCCTTGTTCCATAATCTATCAAAAGAATTCACCCAAAACTTGAAAACTTCACAACACAAAACTCAATAGAAATCTCGTGAGCTCCGTTAGAGAAAGAAAACAAAAAGACTACTTTAAGGTACTGTAATGAACTCATTATTTATTTATATTGGTGTTAAACCTACTGTATTCCAACTTCTCTGTGGATTATAAACTATTTTACTAACCATAGATTCATCAAAATAAGCAAACAACACACGCAAAACAGAATCTGTCAAAAATAGAACAGTCTGTAGTAATCTGTAACTAACGCAAACTTCTGGAACCCAAAAAATTCTACCAAAATTAGACGACCTGGAAAATTTGTTTATTGATCAGAAGAAATTGGAATCAGTATTTTATCACGTTCTGGTGATTTTTATCAATTCGGGCACTGAGCACAAAGATTCCGGAAATTACAGCAAGATCAAATAACTATCATCCAAGAAGATCCAATAGGTTCAACTTGGCACAAACACTAATTAAAAGATAAAACCACATATAAACAGAGGCTAGATGGATTATTTATTCCTAAACAGAAGAAAAAACAAAAAAACACAAAATAAAATTGGGTTGCCTCCCAACAAGCGCTATCGTTTAACGCCCCTAGCTAGGCATAAAAGCAAGGATAGATCTATGTATTGCCATCTTTGGTAGGCAATCCATAAGTGGCTCTCATGATAGATTCATATGGTAGTTTTATTTTCTTTCTAGGAAAGTGTTCCATTCCCTTCTTTAAAGGGAATTGGAATCTAATATTTCCTTCCTTCATATTAATAATTGAACCAATCGTTCTAAGGAAAGGTCTACCAAGAATAATAGGACATGAAGGATTGCAATCTATATCAAGAAAGATAAAATCTACGGGCACATAATTCCTATTTGCAACAATAATAACATCATTAATTCTTCCCATAGGCTTTTTAATAGTGGAATCCTCAAGATGCAAGTTTAGAGAGCAATCATCAAAATCACGGAAATCTAGCAAATCACACAAAGTTTTGGGAATAGTAGAGACACTAGCACCCAAATCACACAAAGCATGAAACTCATAATTTTTAATTTTAATTTTGATAGTAGGTTCCCACTCATCATGGAGTTTCCTAGGTATAGAAATTTTCAACTCAAACTTTTCTTCATAAGATTGCATCAAGGCATCAACAATGTGTTCGGTAAAAGCCTTATTTTGACTATAAGCATGAGGAGAATTTAGCATGGATTGCAACAAGGAAATACAATCAATTAAAGAGAAATTTTCATAATTAAATTCCTTGAGATCCAATATAGTGGGTTTAGCAACATCTAGATTTTTATTTCTTTCAATCCCACTTTTATCGTTTTCATCATCGAGATCTAAAAACTCAATTCTTAGAACGCCTTCTAGGTAAAGGAAGATCATATTCAGTTTCATCAAGATTCATATTGCAAAACAAAGATTTAATAGGGACACATCAATAAATTTTAGATCTTCATCTTGATTTTCATAGGAATTAGAAGAACATGCTTTAATAAAGGCATCTTTGGAAGCACGCATCCTAGCGGTTCTTTCTTTGCACTCATCAATGGAAATTCTCATAGCTTTGAGAGTCTCATTGATATCATGCTTAGGAGGAATAGATCTAAGCTTTAAAGAATCAACCTCAAGAGAAATTCTATCAACGTTCCTAGCCAAATCATCAACTTTAAGCAATTTCTCTTCAAGCAAAGCATTAAAATTCTTTTGTGAATTCATAAACTCTTTAACACTACTCTCAAATTCAGATGGCATCTTATTAAAATTTCCATAAGAGTTGTTGTAGGAATTTCCATAATTATTAGAAGGATTACTAGGATAAGGCCTAGGATTAAAATTCCCTCTATAATGGCGTTGTTACCAAAATTATTCCTACCAACAAAATTCACATCCATAGATTCATCATTATTCTCAATCAAGGTAGACAAAGGCATATCATTAGGATCAGAAGAAACACTCTTAGTAAATAACTTCATAAGTTCATCCATCTTTCCACTCAAAACATTGATTTCTTCTATAGCATGCACTTTTTATTAGTAGATCTTTCGGTATGCCATTGAGAATAATTAACCATAATATTATCTAGGAGTTTAGTAGCATCTCCTAAAGTGATTTCCATAAAAGTGCCTCCAGCGGCCGAATCTAAAAGATTTCTAGAAGAAAAATTCAATCCAAAGATAATTTTTTGTACAATCATCCACAAGTTCAAACCATGAGTAGGACAATTACGTATCATTAATTTCATTCTCTCCCAAGCTTCTGCAACATGTTCATGATCAAGTTGCTTAAAATTCATAATATCGTTCCTAAGAGAGATAATCTTAGCCGGAGGAAAATACTTAGAGATAAAAGCATCTTTGCACTTGTTCCAAGAATCAATACTATTTTTAGGCAAAGATGTAAACCACGCCTTAGCACGATCTCTAAGCGAAAAAGGAAATAGCTTCAATTTAACGACATCATTATCGACATTTTTTTCTTTTGCATATCACATAAATCAACGGTTATTCAGATGAGTAGCGGCATCTTCACTAGGAAGGCCGGCGAATTGATCTTTCATAACAAGATTCAACAAAGCAGTATTGATTTCACAAGATTCGGTATTGGCAAGAGGAGCAATCGGAGTGCTAAGGAAATCATTATTATTGGTATTGGTGAAGTCACACAATTTGGTAGCATCTTGAGCCATCGTGACGAACAAGTAAACTAACACACGAGCAAACAAACGGACGAGAAAAAGGCAAGGGAAAAAGGAGGAGGATATTGGGAAAGAGAGGGCAAATAAAACGGCAAGGGTGAAGTGGGGGAGAGGAAAACGAGAGGCAAATGGCAAATAATGTAATGCGAGAGATAGGGATTGTGATGGGTACTTGGTATGTTGACTTTTACGTAGACCTCCCCGGCAACGGCGCCAGAAATCCTTCTTGCTACGTTTTGATCTTGCATTGGTTTTCCCCGAAGATGAGAGGATGATGCAGCACAGTAGCGTAAGTATTTCCCTCAGTTTTTGAGAACCAAGGTATCAATCCGGTAGGAGGCCACGTGCAAGTCCCTCGTACCTGCACAAAACGATAGCTACTCGCAACCAACGCGATTAGGGGTTGTCAATCCCTTCACGGTCACTTACGAGAGTGAGATCTGATAGAGATAATATTTTTGGTATTTTTGGTATAAAGATGCAAAGTGAAAAGTAAAAGCAAAGCAAGTAAATAAAGTGATGGAGATTGATATGATGAGAATAGACCCGGGGCCATAGGTTTCACTAGTGGCTTCTCTCAAGAGCATAGATATTCTACGGTGGTTGAACAAATTACTGTTGAGCAATTGACAGAATTGAGCATAGTTATGAGTATATCTAGGCAATGATCATGTATATAGGCATCACGTCCGAGACAAGTAGACTGAAATGATTCTGCATCTACTACTATTACTCCACTCATCGACCGCTATCCAGCATGCATCTAGAGTATTAAGTTAAAAATAGAGTAACGCCTTAAGCAAGATGACATGATGTAGAGGAATAAATTCATGCAATATGATAAATACCCCATCTTGTTATCCTCTATGGCAATAATACAATACGTGCCTTGCAACCCTTTACATCCTTTGGGTAAGGACACCGCAAGATTGAACCCAAAGCTAAGCACTTCTCCCATTGCAAGAACTACCAATCTAGTTAGCCAAACCAAACGGATAATTCGAAGAGACTTGCAAAGATAACTCAATCATACATAAAAGAATTCAGAGAAGAATCAAATATTTCCCATAGATAAGCTGGATCATAAACCCACAATTCATCGGTCTCAACAAACACACCGCAAAAATAAGATTACATAGAATAGATCTCCACGAGAGAGGGGGAGAACATTGTATTGAGATCCAAAAAGAGACAAGAAGCCATCTAGCTACTAGCTATGGACCCGAAGGTCTGAAGTAAACTACTCACACTTCATTCGGAGGGGCTATGGTGTTGATGTAGAAGCCCTCCGTGGTGGATGCCCCCTCCGGCGGAGCTCCAGAACATGCCCCAAGATGGGATCTCGTGGATACAGGAAGTTGCGGCGGTGGAATTAGGATTTTGGCTCCAGATTCGATCTGTTAGTGCAATGAGGTATATATAGGAGGAAGGAGTACGCGTCGGTGGAGCGTCGGGGGCCCACGAGGCGGGCGCGCTTAGGGGGTGCCCTCCACCCTCGTGACCGCCTGCACTTCTTGGAGTAGGGTCCAAGTATCTGGATCACGCTCGGTGAGAAGATCATGTTCCCGAAGGTTTCATTCCGTTTGGACTCCGTTTGATATTCCGCTTTCTTGAAACACTAGAATAGGCAAAAAAACAGCAATGCAGGTTGGGCCTCCGGTTAATAGGTTAGTCCCAAAAGTAATATAAAAGTGGAAAATAAAGCCCATTATAGTCCAAAACAATAGATAAAGTAGCATGGAGCAATCAAAATTATAGATACGTTGGAGACGTATCCTGGGACGATGGGTGCACCGTGATCCCAAAGACCATGTACGTAAACAGGGGCATAAAGTGGTGATTCATAGTTTGTTGCCCCGAGAAACAAAAATCCAAGAAACATATCTGGGTTGGTCCCATTTTTGTTCACTCTAGCCACCTACTCCTATGTGTGGATAGCAAATCTAGTCCTGGTCATACCACTGTGTACAGCGTTACCCCTATATTTCCCTTTTCGACCAAGAGACCGGTTGGATGACTAGTCTGTACTACTTTCACCCCCTTTCCTTCCTGTTTGTACCAAGTCCGATGTACAGTACATACTAAATTCCCCCACCCCCACTTTATTTCTTGTTTGAACCAAGTACAAGATTCGATTCCATGAAGTAGCTTTACCTCTAACAATAGAGGAAAAAAATATGTGACGTTGGACCATCCGATCGAGAGGGGCTGAGAGGTAGAAAATGATGCACATGCAGCGAGCTGGGGAAGTAGAGCTAAGGCGGTTTCGAACGAAGATATACCTGAAGGTCGTCGGGATGTGGATAGGTGGGCGGCGAGAGGCCGGATGCGCCCACAGGCAACGCATTTAAGGGATCAGAGGACCTCCGCTACCGGGCGCCGCCGTAGATAATGGTGCGGCGGCGGTGCGTCTCCTCCCTCGCTGTCGATGACGGCCTAAACGCTGCCCCTCCTCCCCTTCACCGGCAGAAGGGGATACGTCCGGATCTGTAACCAGCGGTGAAGATAGAAAGACAGTGTGTGTTTTGAAGGGAGAAAGACAGGGGTTACCACCCCTATCTTGTTTAGATCTGGAGAGGATGAGAGTGTGTGAATAGAGCAGCCCTAGCAAGCAAGCGGAGGCTCCGCCTATATATAAGTAGTGGGGTAGTTTTCCTTTTCACTCCATCAAAACAATCGTTTAAAATTGTGTACTACTACATGCCGTGTCGCGGTTTTTTAGTTGTTGATTGTTTTTGAGATAGCTACCCGCTTGTTCCAAGTGGTGTTATGGTGTGCCAGGTCACACTTTGTATCGTTCAAGTCCGGTACTACAAGTCCCTCCATTATATGAACAACCACCCCTCGTAAAATTGTGAACAAGCCCACGGCTAAAATTAAGCGGAAACGTGGGTTGCCCCAACATGCATTATTATTTATATTTTCTACTCCCTCCGTTCCTAAATATAAGTCTTTTTATTAGCCACACCTAAGACAAGAATTGTTTTATTAGCAGTGAACCCCACATGTCATAGACACAAAAATTGTGGCAAGATTCCCTTAGGCAAGCCAAACTGTGTCTAACAATTTGAGCAACTCAGGTTAGGCAAGTGTGGCAAGTGTGGGAAAAATAATGTGGCAACATAAGACAAACATAGTCACAATCCAAATAGCCTCGTAATTTTTTGTGACATGCATGAAAATTTGGTTAGTTAAATTTATAGTCAAAATTTGGCAAGGTGCATCAAAACAACACATGCAAGTATCAAAAGGAAAGTCACGACATGCATGCATGCGTTGTACTCCCTCCGTTTCCAAATATAAGTCATTTAAGAGATTGCAACAAGTGACTACATACGAAGCGTAATATGTCTACTCCTACATACGAAGTAGCCCATTTGAAATGTGTAAAAAGACTTTTATCGAGTGCGGTGCTTTGATGTGTCGCGTGAACTCGTGACAAGACCGAGAAATTTGATTACTACGACGCCCTCTCCCTCGTGGGCGAGCTCGGTGCCTTGCTTGCACCTGCCTTTGGCTACATGACAGTGGGCCAACCACCTTGGGGCCCACCTATCATAGACGCATAAAGGCAGGAGCAGTAAGTAGAAGCTGCTACACGCTATCTCTCCCGCACGAGGTGGACGGACATGCAGCAGTGGATTCGAAATCTTGTAGAAGTAGGAGTAACATCATTGTTCGCCTTCTCGAAGAGGCGAAGAGCCAAGCGCAAACCGAACGTGGCGATTCTGAACGGCTCGCGTGGTGCGGTTCCTTGGAGTACTAACCAGGCTCTTGCATGAGACAAAATTTCTATTGTTTAAAAATTAAACTCCTTTATTCATTGGTTGATACTCATTCTGCATAGGTCCACGCGCTTAGCACCGTTTCCTCCTGGGTTCACCAATGTTTATTTGCTAATTAATAGCATTCCATGCAATGAACTAGCCATTGCAAGTCATTAAAAGCATGCACACCTCTCATCTCTTATTGGTTGATACGTATGTCAAGAAACAAGAAACAAGGTAGAAACTAATGCACCGCGCCTAAGTGTTTTGGGACTATTTGGTTTTCGTAAGATGACTTACACACCTAGACGGAGGGAGTAGTATATACCTGTAAACCGGAAAGGAGTATTTGCCTTTCTAGAGATTTCAACAAGTGACTAGACTACACCGTGTGCAGTGCCCCCTCCCTTCCGGTTTATAGGGATCAAATCTCAAATCTCATGAACCAAGGCATTTTGCGATTGGAGGAATGTCTCGTATCTCGTACTTTACAAAACTACCCTAATTAAACTCATGCATTAATTACGTAGTTCTCTCGTTTTCCTCTCCACCTTGGTCGCAGTGCACAATATTGAGCACTCCTATATGACTAGCCACTCTATCTACATGCAGGGCATTTCAAAGCATCCGGGCCCGCGTGCCATCCACCAAATCACAGCGAGGTGCTACAGTCGAGACTCACCTGTCACCCCAGTGTGGCCGTCATGACCCGTCATATCACAAAACCCACACCTTTACCAAAGGTGGTAAGGTGGCCTCCAAGTTGGACTGGACGAAGCAACCATCATTTCACTGGAACGCTCTATCTTCCCTTTCTTGAAGAAAACCTCACTCCAGGCTACTCACTTCTGCCATTTTTCTTCTCTACCGACGAAGGAAAGGTGGGCAAATCAGTTATGCTGCTATATATTCATTCCAATAATCTTCTTTTTGCGAAGCACCGACCGATTCTCACATCCTATTCTTTTCCCGTTTTGATTGCAATTGTGGTTTCCTTTCGATTGCTTTTTGTTTGTCAGTTCATTGATGGATCCTGGAGCACTAGGCAAAGAGTTGCCGGCGGACAACCCACTGGAGACAAGTGATCTCCGTGAAGCGAGCACCGACCAATGAGTTGACCATGTTGGCGGGCCAACCCATGGAGACAAAGAACTCCAAGAAACAAGCATCGGCCAAAGAGTTGAGGACGTTGGCGGACGAACTCCACAAAGAAAGTTGGAAGAACAGCAAGGGCCCCACCATGCCTACCCCAAGAACTCTGATTGCCACCTATGTGAGGCTCAAGACCGAGTTTGAGGAGATAGTCGCCGTTGAGAAGCAGATATTCCCTAGCAAGGTGATGGCCCCCATCGAGGACGAGGAGATGGCCCCCGGAGGGATGAGATCCCCTGGTTAGCTGCACAAGGTAAAAAATAATGGCTTATTACCATAGTTGTGGTTTTTGATTATTTGCAATGTGCTTGCTTTTTGATTATTTGCAATGTGCTTCCTAATATGTTAGGGTTGTGTAGGTGCCGGTGGTTGTCCTTGATGATTCCGATGTCGTGGCCCGTCCTGTTGGCATCGCCCCGGAGATCGATTCTGATGCCGCTGTCCATCCGGTGGACATCGCCCCAGAGATCGATTCCGATGTCGCGGTCAGTCCTGGGGACATCGCCCCAAAAATCGATTCCCATGCCGCTGTCCGTGCTGTGGTCATTGCCCGAGAGATCGATGACAAGAAATAGTTGGTCGCGCCAATCCTTCAGGGTAGTTTGCATTGCCCTGTGTTTAATTACCAGAACGATTTGCATTGCCCTGTGTTTAATTACCAGAACGACGCGTGTTATCAAACCATATTAGGGCTAGTGCACTGTCTTGTGTGGGCGGATCTTGCTACTTTTGTTTGATAGTGAATCATGCGATGAATCATGCGAACCCTCTCCGAGTTATGGAAATGATGTATCCTCACCAGCTTTTGATGTAATATATGGCATGCTTAGATGTAATTTTGAACTGTTTATCATATCAGCAGGGGCTTGTTTAATGATTCTTGGTGTTAGTAGGCTAGCTACTTTATGCGAGCTATAGTACTTGCAAAACACTCACCGAAGAGAAACATTGGGGTTGATGAGCTCGTGGTACGCTTATACTTATCCCTCGTCGATTGACCAATAGCCCTAGCTCCTAAAATTGTAGGCTTAGCGATCGATCAGACAATAGTCGACATACATTCAGGCTTCATTTGGTTAATAGGGTAGGAAAATCGTAGCAAAAGTACAGAGAACGTGCAACACAAAATCATAGCATGCAGTAGACGTACTCCCTCCGTTCCAAAATAGATGACCTAGGCGGGCTAGTTTGGCCTAATGGGTTCGATGATATGGCGTGGTACGGTGCCGTCCGGTCTTCACGTGTGGTAGCGATATTGGGTACAGTAAGTTTTCTTGAAGAAGCGGAATTCAACGAAGTCATGATGGTTCCTTTGTCCGAAAAACTTACAGTGGGAAAGGTTGGGCCTGCGATACGACCGGGGTAGACCAGGATAATTTTGTGCATGGCAGGTGGACCAGGATGGTCGACGTCCCACATGTCGGCGAATGAAAGTATTCTTTTCGATATAGAGGACGAGCAACGAGTATTCATTATTTATTTTTGATGAAAGCTATTGTCTCCATTGTTACTCCTTGACTTTGTCAATGCCTCTCTCTCCTCGACATAAGCGGGGACTACTTGTTATGCATGCAGCGGGCAGCTAGCGTCTTGAGGGGCTTGGGCGGTGAGAGCGGGCTCCGGAAGCGGTCCGAACTCCAGCATGGCCCACCTGACATTATCACCGTATATTTCTTGGAGTCCGTCTTGTGGCGGGGCGATCTCTTCTCCCTCCCGATTCTCTCTTCTCAGCCGACGCCACGATCGATTAGATTTCGCTATCGACGGTTTATTCAATTACGGTCCCACATGTCCTTTGAAATTGCAAGACAACGCGTGTCCCCTCTGGTGAGCGGCGTGCGAGCCGGACTGTTGGGGTTGCGACGCGTACGAGTCGTAAGTGTGCCGCCTTCTCCTTTAGAACTTGCAAAGCGTAACATTTTCGCGCGATCGATCGATAGAAATCTAGAACAAAATGACGAGGGCGGTGCTTTCCCGCTTGTTAGGTGGGCTAGTTTGAGTGATATGACGTGCTACAGTGCCGTCCACTTGCTCCATTTTTATGTAAGCAAGAGTTTACACTCTTACGCGGGAGGAGTGTGAAACACCGCGGATCTGATTTTGATCGAGGGATAACTGTTCCCTGCCAAATAATGGAGGATTGTTAGCGATTATAGCATGATAGTTAGGGTGTCTCCAGCGCTGGCCCACAAATTTACACCGGCATCTGTCCAAGGACACTGATGGATGCCATCCGATGTTGCCCGCATACCTTTCGACAACTATATGAACTAACCGGACGAAATTCGTGCAAACAAAGCAAATTTCAAATTGAACGGATGAAATTCATTACATTTCGAGAACTTCTCTTATAAACTGGATGAAATTCATTACATATTTCGCACAAACCGTACTAAAACCTACTGTAAACCAAATCTAAACGATCGCCGGGCCCCGACCACCATGTCCGACCATGAACCCGAGAAAGCAGGCCATTGCCTTTGCCTCCTCCTTATCCACCTCGATAACCTCCTCCTCAGGAGCACAAGGTTATGAAGATTTCCGCCTCCACGTCGCCATCAAGCGGTTAATCGGCCTCCGATTTTTATCCCACCAAGCTTGGCGTCGACTGAGTGGAGGAGCGGTGGCCTTCCTATGACCAGAGCGGTGGCGACCTACCGTGTACTACTCTTCCTCGCTGCCGGCTGCGCCACAAGACGCTGCAGCGTCTGGCCGGTGGTCGTAGCGGCGGAGGGCGGCCGGGGGTGCCGGTGATCTCCTTCATTTGCTCCTGCGACAGTACGTCGAAGAGAGCTTTGGAGCGCGCCCGGAGCGGAGCCGCCGATGTCCCTCGTCTGCTTCCTCGCGACAAAGACGCCCAAGAGAGCTTCGGAGCGCCAGGAGGCCATGGTTGAAGTGGTGCCGACAGAAGGAAGGGACGGGAGGAGAATAAGTGTGGGTCTTTGGCTATGGCTGGGAGCTGGGGCTCAAGTTAATATAGCGGGCGAATGCCAATGAGCCGCAGCAGACGGATGGACAACTGGCGCCGGAGTAGGTTCGTCGGGCGTGAATGGGGACGCTGCTTCAGTGACTTAACTACAGATGCGTTTTTGTTACTGACATGTGGGCAGAATGGGCGTCTGGCCCGCATGTCAGTGACACACCAATTGCACCTGCAGTTAAGTCCGGTGAATGCAGCATTGACATTCTGGAGAGACGGTGACCGTTTCAGGCGGGAAGCGCGCGCTAGCGATGGAAGGGGTTTCGGTGTGCAGTGGCACTAAGATCGGTTGCTCACGATAGTACATACTCCGTACCATACTACCATAGTACCCTCTCTAGCTTAGGCTATTTTATAGATTGTCGTTGTGATGGACGATATACATGAGCAAGGCGGTCCGAGTATGACCGTTGGTGTTGAGCCAGGTGAATACATGCTCGGTGTTCGCATAGGCCTCCATCAAACGTCTAAACAGTAATGTCAGGCAACGCCGGGGCGCGCAGGTGATGGGCTCGCCGTTTGCGTTGCGCCATGAGCAGGACTTTGATTTAGAGGGCGACGTGAATGCATTAGAATGCTTTAACAGCGTGAGCGTGAGCGTCTGACGCGAAGTATTTCATTTTCATTTGGCTGACGAGGGTGCGTTGCAGCGACGAGTCCGTGGTTTGATTCCTCACATACGCATAATTTTGGTTTTTAAAGTATTTCTTTCTCCATTCACAGGTAGGCCCGCGTAGATAGATAAAGAACACAAGCTGATGAGGTGCATGCGGACTGTTTGACTAGTCAACCATACAAATACGAAGATATACGCTGAGCCAGTGACCGTATAATCACCATATCTCGTATACAATGATCAAAGTGAGCTATCAAGACAAGTTCGATTACCGCCAATGCATTTTATTCGGTAATAAATGACCAGGATTGAAGGGGAATCCTAATTTGCTTCGTCTTCTGTCCTTGAGCTCTTGACAAACCAATGCACTATACGGTTGTCCGGCCACTCCACCCCAGAGCTCTCACCAAGCGTCGTTCATGCCACCACGCCGCACACTAACCGGTAAGGCAGCGATGGCATCCTACCGTGCCGAGTTCCTCGCCAGCCACGAACACACACAAAATGGTAGGGAAGCGATGGCATCCCGCCGTGCCGAGTTCATCGCCACTCGCGACCTCACAACTATGTGGGAGGAATTTGATGATGCCAAGGCCGAATGGGCGGTAGAGCAAGAGGCGGCCAAAGCCGCACAGAGGGAGCGGAAAAGTCAGAAAGCACTCAGGAAAAGAGAGCCCACCGCCGCAAGAAAGAAAAGAACGCACGCGCTGCTGCAGAGAGGTCGGCGGAGATCCAAGCACGATGGGGTGTCGCCGACAAAGCCGGGAAGGAGAACGACGGCGTTTGGCCAGCATGTGAGAAGTAGTAGTACTAGTAGTTAGTGTGTGTGTCTGTGTCTGAGTACGAGCATCTACCAGTACTACTACTAGTTACTACTGTAGTTTTTAGAGGAAATTACTAGTACATTAGCCTAGACTAAATGGAAACAGTCCTATCCTATGCATCAAATGGCATCTCTTTCTCTATAGGAATTGAGATGCATGTCATCTCACTTCCTATGATTTACATATTCCTATCCTATGAACGAAAGGAGGCCTCTGTTGGAGTAAATATTGTAGCTAGCAGTACTGCTGGTACAGTAGTTTTCTTCAAGAAGCGGAATTCAACGAAGTCATGATGGTTCCTTCGTCCGAGCAACTTCAAAGTGGGAAGTGGGCCTATGATTTTATGGCTCATTAGTCATTGTTACTGCGGCGCGACGACCTGGGTGACTCTCCCTTGGAGTTCTGCGTGCATGGCAAGTAGACCAGGATGGTCGACGTCCAACATGTTGACGAACGGAAGTATTCTTTCCGATATCGAGGAGCAAGGAAACCGCGTGGTATAGTATCACTGCTGATTGGTTCGCAAAAAAAATAGTATCAGTGCCGATTTATAATTATTTTTTATTTCTGATGAATGCTAGCGTTTCAACTCTTACGATGAAGGGTGCCAAATACGGCACGTCTTTGGATGTCCCACACGTCGCCGAAAGGAGTGGGACATGAACAGCGTGGTAGAGCCCAAACAGAAAAAATAGCGTGGTAGAGCGTCTCCACTTCTTCCACTTCTGGGTCGGAGACCACACGTAGTAGTTCTTAGTGGTATGAACGATACAAAGTGCGACCTGGAGAGAAAGACACGTCTAGTTGGAAGGTCTCGGGGCATACACGTAAACAAATATAAAAGTTAATATGTGCCTCCAACTAATATAGTAGTAGTAGAGTACTTAGGCACGTACTCCATAACATCACCGTGCATTGCACGTACAACATTTAGTGGTAGTACGTAGTAAGAGACAAATGCCGCCCAAGAGTTCCCTTCTCGACCTACTTTTGGGTGTTTGGTAGAGTGTATGGAGGGTGCATGAGTCCACACTAGTTTAGCACAAATACACTAGAAGCATGCATGAAGAGAGCATGCATGAAGAGGGTGTTGAGTTGAGCATGCATGAAGAGGGAACAACTATGCTTTGAGATGAGAACGCAACCAAACACACCATGTATGCCACGCATGTTCATACCATTTGTGCCTTTCTACTTCACTTCTTGCGCTACATTACTCGGGTTAAATCGTCCACTCACGGGTACATGTCCGTCTCGTAGTTCCAAATTCCCCACGTGTTCTTCATATAGATGGAACGATCGTTTGCATAACACGTGCACCTTGATGCTAGATGTCTTGCGTGTTGGCAAAAGGATGAACAAAGCTCACGAAAAAAAATAGAGTGGAAGAACATAGATTCCAGACGACCGAGAAGGACCAAGGAACCTCGTGGTGGAGCGTCTGCAATCATAATATTTAATATTATTCAGCGATATAAAATTAACCAATCATCTCCACAGTGGACCGGAAGAGTACGAAACACGGCAGCCCAGTGTAGTTACATCATACTAGTACATGGCTAACCCACGCTATCACCATATTTCTTGGCTTCCGTGCGACACCTATCTCTAGTAATCCAGCAGCCTGTATCGCTTCTCCCTCCCCGTCTCTATCAAAGTGCGGCGGGCTGGCGTTTCTGCCGTCTATTGAGGTCGGTTAACTATCACATGTTAGCGACATGCCAAGAGCATTCTAAAAATATTCCTTTCACGTACCGTTTTCAAAAAGAAAACAATCCTTTCACGTACGAATTTGCCTGTATGCTTTGAGCAACTTGCATGTCCTATAATGCTCCTGTTTGATACTCTAACTTAGCTAGAGGTTAGACTAACTCATGACTAACCCTGAACTAACTGTAGCCAAAGAGGTGTTTGGGTGACAGGATTAGATTGACAATAAATGCACTTCATGGAGAGAGAAAATTGATTTTTCAGTGGTCCCAATGAGAAGTATCTCCGATTAACACCTCTTGGGTGGGATAGTTTTTTGGTGGGTTCGGTGCAACTTGCTCCAATTTAAACCCTCATGCTTGGATACTTTAGGGCTATTTGAGCCCCAACTAGCTCAAACTAACTCTAACCCATGGATCCAAACAGGGCCTATGGCTGGCCTCGATCTCGTGAGCGATCGCGTGCACCGGAAGCGGCGCTCTCTTGGCCGTCGCGCCACTTCAAAGCCGGGCGCCCGGTGAGAGGTCGCCTCCGCTCGCCGGGCATTAATGCGGCATCGACGCGGCACGCTGACCGTTTCACACGGAAGCGGCGACGACAAGGGAGTATAGGTTTTGAACCGTTTCAGGTGTATTAGTAATGGTAGTTTGCAAAACTACTCAATTATTGCACTCAGTTTCCTAGGAAATTGTGGTAAAAAACGTTACTCCATAGCCTGCTTCCCTTCTCCTTCCTGCTCGTGATTTACTTGGCCATGTTAACGTGGTTGTGTCAAAAAAATGTCACTTCCTGCTCGTGATTTGCGTTATATAATTACAAGCAAGATTCTCGTGCATTGCACGGAACATCAATATGCATTCTTTTACAAAACACCTATTGTGATTGACCCATGCAGGGGTAATCCCATGTGTAAAAACTAATGATATCTCAAGAATTTTATCGGAAAACTAGTATCTCGAGAATGTCATCGAAAAAATGAAAGATGAGAGATAAGGCGAGGAGGAGTGGAGCGTGGTGGTGACTGGTGGTCGGAATGGGCGGAGGTATGGGGATGGACGGCGCCCGGCGAGTGGCAGCCACCATGCATGCTAGATTGTTCGAGACTTATTCCTTTTTTAATTCTTTGAGCAATGAGGTTGCGGGAGATAATGATGTGGAGAGAGGTGCGGGTATCTTTTGTAAAATTATCATAGTTTGCTTTCTATCCGTGGGATATAGATCATACGATCAGTATTACAAGATGGCGGGCACACCATCATCGCCAACTCGCTTTTTTATAAGGTGCAGATGATAAGTTTGCTGACTACTAAAGTAAAGTGGAATCTGTCCATGTTATGCAAGTAAATAAAGGTGATTGTTATCATACGGGTAAGGTTGGATGAAGGGTGGTAGGAACAAATGCTCCGCCTAGAGCATGTGTGTGTGAGATGGAGTCTTAGTGTGTGTGTGTGGGGTGTGTGTGTGTGTGAGAGAGAGAGAGAGAGGAGAGAGAGAGATGGAGTCTTAGTTTGTGTGTGTGTGTGTGAGAGAGAGAGATGGAGTCTGAGTGTGTGTGGGGGGAGGGGTGCGTGTGTGTGTGTGTGTTTGTGTGTGTGTGTGAGAGAGAGAGAGAGATGGAGTCTTAGTGTGTGTGTGGGGGGGGGGGGGTGCGTGCGTGCGTGCGTGTGTGTGTGTGTGTGCGCGCGCGCGTGTGTGTGTGTGTATGTGTCGCGGGATCCTCTGTGGCAGATGTAATTTAAGTGTGCATGGCTTCATCATAGAGAGGTGATGTGTATGGTAGAGCCACCAACGATGGGGTGCGAGAGAGAAAATGCCCATAGAGAGGGAAGAGAAGGTGCGTGCGCGTGAGAGGAGTCGACATCGAGAGAACGTGTTTGTTCGAGAGACGCCGAGGAAGACTACTATATATCAATGGTGCATGTAGGCAAGAATTAAACAACGGGATGGTCTTATTGGTTTCGGGGATATAGGGGAAGAGTGAGAGGCGCGCGGGGGGGGGGGGGGGGGTAGCTAGAAGGAGATTGTTAAGTGTGAGTGTGTGTTTTGCCCATCCAAAGTGGAAGTTATGTGCACAAAAGAGGAGAACGATTTGATGTGGCGTTAGGATTGAGGGTAATTAACTACGTATGGAGACATAGAGACCTTGAACGTGCATGTGTGAGAGGTATACATGTATACGTGGGATGTGTGTGTGTGTGCGCACGCATGATCGAGATAAAAGAAAGAAGACATAAGTCATAAGATCAACGACATGGGAGAGACGGGTCGGTATGAAAATATGCATGCATGTGAGAATGCAGGGAAGAAGGCCCGACAATTGAGCATGTGTTTTGTCTTTAAGAGATAGTGGTGTGGGCTGGAGCATGCATCTATGGCGAGCAGAGGGGTGAGGCGCAACGATTGTGCAAAAGAGATCAACCTATAAATGCATATGTATGGAGAGACATATATAGTGTGGGTGATAGGAAGCAAGACTCCGTGCGAGAAAGAAATGTTGACGGAGAAACTACAGATAGATACAGAGATGGAGATGCTAGCTAGAGGGACATCCGTTAGTTTGGGTGTTGGAGATGACCGTCGGGTGGTTCAAAGGGTCAAGTTATATATGTGTGTGAGAGGGCACTTGACTGCATGTAGAGAGAAACATATGTAGTGTGCGTGATAGGAATCAAGAGTGAGGGCGAGAAAGAAGGTTGATGGAGAAACAGATAAATAGAAAGATAAAGATGCTAGCTAGTGTGTGTTAGAGATAGGAGTCGAGTGGATCAGAATTTGGGTTATGTGTGGGTGTGAGAGATAGAGAGAGGGTGCATGTGAGTCACATACAAACAGATATCGAGAGAGAAATGAGATCCAGAGAGGCGGAGTTTTGTGTCTCATGAGAGAGAAAGATATTTCACGACGAGAGTGATAGCTAGAGAGATATATGAGGGAACACAAGATATCTCTAGGGAGAGGTGTGTGTTTGAGCGACATACAAGAGAACAATGGAGAAATATGAGACCACAGGAGACAGAGTTTGTGTTTGTGTGTGAGAAAAAGATATTGAAGAGGAAGAGTCGTAGGTTCTCATATCTAAGGAGCGAAAGACATCTCTGTATGAGGGGTGTGCGAGTGGCACACGTGGGAATAGTTGAGAGAAATGAGACCCCAGGAGACAAAGGTTTGTGTTTGTGTGAGAGAAAGAGATTCCACATGGAGAATCATAGCTAGAGACACATAGCAGGTAGCGAGATATACTTAGAGAGAGATAGAGTGATGAAGGTCGAGGGAGAGAGTACTGTCAGTGTGTTACGAAGATAAAAGATCATTGTCGACATACTGGTGTAGCACGAGATATGCACGAGAGACGATGAACACGTATAGGTCGGAGAGATAGTCCTATATAAGCATGAGTGATAGCTATATGAGACGAATATCTGGATTAAAGGGGATTCAAATATTTAAACTGGAGATCATGACATCGATAATATCATAACGCAAATTGGTGTATCAAACATGCATATTCATTTGAATTTGTGCACACGTGTAATGTTATATAGTTTATCAATATTGGTGATCCATCGATTCTTCAATGTCTAAACGGGATTAAACTATATGTTGCGTGTGTGAAACACATTATACATGTTTGAGAAGTTAAAAAAAACCCGCATGAAACACACATTAATTGGAGACAGTTAGTAAGGAATGCATACATTGGATTTCAACATAAAGTGGTTTCAAATATTTGAATATCCAAATTGATGGATACAACCTTATGAATATGAGATCATGCCATTTGTAAACCATATTTATGTATAAATGGTGTTGTGCTTTTGAAAGTATATATATATAAATGATGTATATAGAATGTAATTCCAATTGAAAATGGATCCACTTGAAAAAAATAGTAGAATACAAACGGGATTCGAATTGAGTTGGCACGGTAAACGTAATCGTGCAAAATTTGAACGAAGCGGGAAAGTTGCAGTAACCGCCCGAAACCAAAATCTGCGAGATGGAAATCACTACTGCCTATCCCTGCCGTGCAAAGCCTATCTGCTGGATTTCTATAGGTTTCGATAGGGGTAGGTTTGTAATTTCACCCAAACATGACGTAACCGCCTCTCACCCGGATTCATACACGGTGGGCGTCAAAATATAGTGTGCCCTCGGCCGAAATCGACTCCCTCCCCGATTCATATTCATACACGATGGGCGCCAAAAACAAACTCTCGTCGGCAAATATTCGGTGTATGCGAGATTACCGTCCTATCCCCAACCGACTAATGTTGCTGTGATGTAGTAGAAATTTGAAACGGGGGCTAAGTTTGTAAAATTCCTCGCATTTGAGACAAGCACGCCCTGAATACATGGTTCCCCCCTTCCTCTCTACCTCCCTTTTCCTCATTAGTACTACGTGGGCGCCAAAACACCCTCTCCACCCCACCCTCCTCCGGCTGCCGCCATCCGCCACCCCATCCACCGCCGTCCTCCTCCACCATGTCGGAGCTGATACCCCGACGCCGCCGTCCATTACAAGAGATCGACCTCTCTCATCCACGCCTTCGGACCGGGATCCTTGCATCCCATCCTCTCGCTTCATCCCCGCCATCGTCCACCTTGCCGGCGCCTCTCCTACGGCCGTCTCGTCCACCACGCCCCGCCGCCACCGTCTACCCTCCTAGATCTGCTTCCACGCCGCTGACAGCCATCGCTACCGCAACACCGTAAAATTCTCAGCAGATGCGTACACGGCGCCGCACCAGAGGCGGTACTCTTTCGTATCTGCTCAAGTTATTTATCGCAGCAAGAAAATAGACCGCCACTGCTTTACTCTGATTTCTTGTCTTGGTTGCGAAGTTGCTTTGTCCGGTTTGCACCTTCAGATCCGCCATGGCACGCTCAACACTATTCTCCCAATGCTTATGGTTTTCCCCTTCTATATTCCACACTAGTTAAATCGCAGTAGACTAAATTTCAAAATTGGGTCACCAATTTTTCAGAGCTCACGGAGTTCGCGGTGTGATCCAAGGGCTTGAGTGGTTGTGGGGCCTCGCGAATCTAAGAAAACTCGACGCGGGTGGGGGTGGGGGTGGCGGAGGAACACATGCGATGGGGGCCGGTGGTCCGGCCGGCGGCCCGTGTGGTGTTCTGTATGGGAAGAATTAAGAGACGAGGAAGAAGAAGGGTTAGGAGATGTAGGATCTTCATCCAACCGCCTGAAATGGTCGAGAGATAGCTGGGAGTTGCATTCTTAATGCGCTCTGGTTCATCTTGTGTGGGCACTGCGCAACCAACATTTTATTATCCAAAATCTGCTTGCTCTTCTTTACCATGTTCGATAGTGCTTGCCAGTACGTGATCGATAGGCTTTCAATTACTAGCGGCAATACAACATCGTATTTTCAAGCCGCCCACTTTCCCGATTTATATATCGTGGTTATGGTGTACCTCGTTATGTACACTATGATCTTCCTAGTTGTTGTGTGCTCTTGTTATCATGGTTTGGCAATAAACTCAGATACAAGATATTATGAACCTATCATCCGCCAACTATCCTTACTTACGAGCCTATTTTTTTGTGTACTTGTGCGGATTATATAAATGCACATACGATATTACAGCACACATGAGCTCTCTCATCGTAATCCGGTGATAGCACATAAGTGTTTACAGGGAGCCCCTATATTAGAATATCATCTGCATTACAAAGATAATCTCACAACTATTTATGTTTTCATGGTTCTCGAGATACTATACGCAATTACGGTGAATATCGTAATCCGCGCATCGGAAGAATATTGTGGAACACCGCAATGACTTACAAAATTGGCACCAAGGCATTGAGTGCCATTACGGAAGCAATGAAACTCGTGACGCTCCCCACCTGTTGATTCTTGTTTAGAATATCATCCTAATGACTATTCTAACCTCGAGGAGTCAAAGGCAGATGGCCTGTCCTATTCACCCATCAAGGTGTCTGTTCTAATTTGGCAAGGTTTTATTGATTGTGCGTATCTTGCATACGTTGTCTTGCATTTCTTCTACTTTGTTGCACCACCATCTGCTTAGTTTACTCATCATATAACTCGAGATGCCATGCCCATCCATTATCAATACATATTCCATCTATCATCATACCATGTTTTTCCACTCAAATGATGTTCTTGTGCATCAGACATCAAAAAGGAAGAGGGTGATTGCCGAACACGAAGGGCACCAAAGAAAGTCCTTGAAAAACGTGGTGGTGCCGGAGAAATCAGACAGCGCCCCACTTATATTGGCTGTACAACTAGTGACACAAAACATAGGACCGACTCCAGCAGACTGTACCCATACTTCACTGGCCACACCACTAGCCCCACCACACAGGACCTGCACTCCAGCAAAAGGTATACCGATTTCATTTCCATAGTACCACTGCATTACGTAAAAAAATCCCACTCCAAAGAAAAAAGTACAAGAAGTCCACCGTCAAGACCTATCCCAAGTGCGTAAACGGCCAATTCTGCAGATTGGAACCCCATTCCATTTATTCCCAGTTTAAAAGACAATGCTTTCAATGTTGTTAGGGACTACGTGCATATATTCCCATCATGGGAAGATTATAGTGAAGACAAACACCATTTTCACATCTTCTGCCCAACTTACGTGTAAGTGTTATTATTCATGGTTATTATTTTGTTTTCTGCTGATCGAACACATCAATGATTTACATTACATTGTTGTAACTAGGTGAGGGTCAATCTGGATAGTCATGACGTGCAAAGCTTGCTTGTGCTTTTCAAGGAAGCATTGCAGCAAAGATCGGTGTTACTCGAGGAAATCACACTTTGGTGGCAAGTCTATAAACGAATTTCCGGTGAAGTCTCCTGTGCTAAATTTAGAAGACATTGAATGGAAAAACCTTGTGATGCACTGGTCTCGTTCCCAGGATGAGGTACTGTCTATGAAATAACATGACAATTTGAACTTCTACATTTCCGCATGTGCCTTACGGATTCTTTTTGCAGGAAATCTGCTCGAAGAATAATTCGGTTTGAAAAGAACGACGAATATCGCAAATATGTTGCCCGCTGCTTTGCTCTTGTTAGTACTGTTGTCCTATATCACCGTATTCTTGCATACATACGTTCATTATGTGACAGTGATGCATGATAGCTTGCTTATCAATTGTTTGCTCCAAATTATCTGATCTGTATGAATGGTTACATTAGTGTAGAATATATCCAATGCCAATGAATTTTTTAGCTCTGCATTGTTCTTGTAAGTACATGCTGTCCTTTATCAGTGTACTTATATTGACAGGTAGTTGTTCATGTACCATCACTCTGCAGCTTATTTTCCTTTGCCCTCCATTTTCTACACATCAGATCTATATTTACTCTTACCATAAGGTTGGTACTGAAGAAGTTTAGTTGTGCATTGCTCTTGGATGTGCCTTTTTCCTGTATCGCTGCACATACATTTATAGCTACTTGGTTATGTAGCATCACTCTTCATCTTATCTTAAATATTCTCCATTTTTTCGTATATTATCACATCTATATTTGCTCTTAAGAAAATGTAGAATAAAGGGAATGCTTATGAAGAACATTACATGCTAAACTTCTTGAATTGCCCCCATCAAGATGGACAAGGGCTTTATAGAGCCTGTCTTCACCGATAATGTAAGTTTGTCCTTCTCAAGCCTTCAAACTTTGTTGTGTATATTTGGTTAGGCATGTCTGCAACAGCTATTTATTTTTGGTGTTTGCATCAAATTGCATGTTTAAAGTTTATTATGTAGTTCATAAACAAAAGTTTGTCCTTCTCAATTTAAGTGTTCAGTTGTACAACCAAGTTCCTTCTTCATAGCATGTAAATTAAACTCTACAGAGCAAGTGATCTTCTTTTGCACTGCATGTATGCTTCTGTTCTTCATCCGTAATCCTGTGGTGTGGTGAACCTACCCACTACAAAGACAATGTCATATTCTGCAATGTCTTAACTATGAACAATGTCATATCACCCATAAAAAATTCTACTTATTCTCCGTTCAAAAAATACTTGTCATTGAAAAGGATGTATCTAGATGTATTTTAGTTCTAGACACATCCATTTTGATGACAAGTAATTCAGACGGAGGGAGTATTATTTAAACCGTCTCTTTATTTGCCAATTTGAAATGGGATAAATTGACAAAGACACTAACCATTGATACTTATGAGTTCTTGATCTGTAATCCAGTGGTGTCGTGAAGCTGCCAACTCCTTCACAATGTCATTTCCTGCCATGCCTTGACCTGAACAATACCATATTGTGTTAATGCAATTTTAAACTGTGTCACTTTATTCGTCAGTAAGAAATGTGATGAATTGTCAGCACTGATACTTTTATTTGCAAAACCTGCCATCCGTCGCTTGTTTATCTTCTGAGTGAGGAAGATATAAGTGTTGAACAAGCATCTCATCATCTTGCTTTCGATTGCTTGCGCTGCAGCTCCCCTGCAGGGCTAACCTTTCTTGAACTCTAGTGAAGTGCTGGCGGTTGTGTATATTATTTTGTCGGCGTGTTTATTTGCACTGGTGGCGATCTTTGATGCCCAGTGTATGTAATCTGCTGTCTGCTTGTGCTTTATTATCATAGTGGCGAACTTTTGTAGCGACCCGACCTCAGACGGTCAAGCCTCTGTGTTACTGTGCCATCCCTGGATCAGTATGCTGGCACACACAGTACATCAATGTATATATCAAAGTGCAATCACATGCATAAATAACGTAAAATGATATATACCTCATAATACTCAGCGGAAACAATCAAACGGGTGTGGAGTCCCATCAACGCCATCGGCGAGTTGAGTGTAGACCGTAACCTGTATCGTAACTCTTACTGTCGAGGAAAAATCTGCAACATGATACGTTGCAGCCGTGTAGGTCAAGACATTGAATGTACCGGCAAGATCACAACATGAATAAACAGATGGTAAAACTATACTATATGCAATTTGGCTTTGTGGCTCAGTATCCGAGTTTTGTTTGCGTAAATGCTGATTTTATTTTACCTACATCAAAGGAATAGAATGAAGTCTGTACTAAGGAGTTTTCTATCATGACATGGTTCCGCCAACCGATGTCTCATAGCCCAAAAATTCATCATATGTTGCCCACAATTAAGTTATCAATCCGGTGTTGAGAGTTCCGAGATAGATCCAAGTCCAGATGCTCAAATTGTCCGTAATCGGGACACGGCTAATCGATTAGGTTATAACCCTCTGCAGAGGTTTGTACACTTTACCCGCAAGATTCGATCCCTCTCTTTACGTTCTCGCACTTCGTGGGTGTTTGAGAACAAGATGACCAAACATGGTCTTCGAAGAGTTCCTCGACCACCGTCCGCACCCATCCAATCCTACCGTCCTTCTACATCCGCTAGTACCGCCCCACCAGAGTCACAACTAAGGTCAACCAAGCCAGAGCCCATAATGACTTGCGGTTGCACAGTAAGCTTCCGGCGTGAAGTATTCTTCCGTCTCTTTGAGTCTGGGTGAAGCTTTCCGCAAGATGTCATGGCGCTTCTCCATGCATCCCGCCAACCACTTTGGTTTCTCCAGGTGCCCACAACCGCCCTTCACCCAAAGAGTGTGTATTGAATTCTTGTCTCGAGTCTTGAAGTCTTGAGGCCTTGAAGATGCAGTCCTTGCAGATGCCATCATGGAGTTGTCGTCATTGACGAGAGTCCTCCTTTCTCACACCACTCCCGAACACTCATACCAAACCCGTCTACTATAGCGTAGCATTTAAATAAAACGTCCGGGCTTGGTAACAGGGTGATGGGTTCCTACCTCATGCATACTACTCAACTACAAGCATTCAATAACACTCTTGAGGGGTGGTTGCAATGGTGCCACTAAATGCAATAAAACATAGGTAAGAAAAGCATGGTCAAGTGAACTTGCTCGGTTGACGATCTTCAAAAACTAGGGTTTCAGAGTAGCAATCTTCAGACTCGGAAATTCTACCGAGGCAAACAATAACTATAATAAGCACATAGCAATAGGATCACATAACACAACATAACATAACAATAGCAACATAACACAACAAAACAACTCAACCAAATCCAAAAGAAAAACTCAAAGAAAGGCCACTCAAAGTTTCCCTACTTCAATCAAATAACCAAAATAGTTTTAATATAACAAAATTTTCTAACATAACCTAATCATGGTTTTAAGTTAACTAAACAGAAAAGGATTCACTAAGCAACTAGGAGCAAAAGGAATTAATTTAAAAGCTATTATAAAACTCATTTTAGGCCTAATCAAATTTCCTATTAGGAAAAATAAATTAAAACTTTTATTAAATATAAATAAAAGTTCATCTACTAGAATGACAGAAACTAACCTAGAATAACTAATCACAAGTTAAAAATAAATTAATTTACTAATTAAAATATTAGGAAAACAAAGATCTAGCTAATTAATTAGGATTAATAGGATTCTGCTTAAAACTAATTATTTATTAATCCTAAAATACCCAAGTTAATTTCTATGGTTTGGCAATGTCAAAATAAAGTTGGGACAAAAGAATCATGCAAAAATAATTTTTCTAACTCAAGTTATAGCAGATTTACTATTCTGACTAAATCTAAATTAAAGCATTTTTAATTATTTTAACATAGCTAAATATATATTATACAGAAACTACATAAAATTTTCAATCCAACAAAAAAGAATCATCTAAAAATAATAAACAGAATAAAAGATATACATTTTGAAAATGAAACTATTCGGCTAAAACAGAAAATCAAAATAAAAGAAAAAGGCCTAATGGGCCTAAACTACGACTTGTCGTCAAATAGCCTAAACGGGCCTAGTGGTTAAACTAAACGGACCGGGCTAAAATAAAAAACCTAACTAAATGAACCGTGAATTTAACCGGGCCGGTTTTCTATAATAAAACATACCCCTTCGGGGTCTAATCCTAGCCGTAGATGGGGATCGGACGGCGGAGGGGGCTCCCGGTGACTTACCGGCGTTCGGCGACGGCGGCGGCGGCGGCGAGAGTGCGGCGAGGGCTCAAGGCCGGTGAGGTTTGGGAAGCGGCCGGTCGGGTGCGGGGAGCTCGGGAAGGGTTTGGTGGAGTCGGGGTGGTCGGGAGGGGTAGGGCGTCGACGGGCGGCGATAATGGCGGCAGGTGAGCTTGGGCTCCCATGAGCACGAGCGGGAGGGGAGAGGAGGTCCCATGAGGGGCGAGGGGGAAACGGGGTGCGAGGGGGTTTTATAGGGCGGGGGCCTCGTGGGAGGGAAGGGATCGGGAGAGTATCGGCATCCGGATCCTTCGGGATCCAGCGATCCGCGGGCGACAGCGTGGCGTGGGGCGGGGAGGAAGAAAGGTGGGGTCCGCTGGCAAGTGGGGAGAGGGGGCGGTCTCGGTCGGTCGACCGAGCCGAGAGGTTTCAGGCGAGGGAGGGGGTCGGTGAGCTGGCCGGCCTGGCCGGGTTGGCTGGCTGGGCCTGGGTGCTAAGGGCGCGGGGCTGAGGGGTGAGGCGGCGCTGGCTGGGCCTGGGGTGGCCTGGCTGGCGCCCCTGGGAGTTTTTCTTTTATTTATTTTTTTTAAATAAAACTAAAACAAAAATAAAACCAAATCTATAGATAATTTATATAGGGTATATATATACCAAAATGATCAGGGGAATATTCCCTTTCATTTGAACATTTTTCCAAAGGCAAAATCCAAACTTTATAAAAATCCATTTTTCAAATTCAAATAAAATTCAGATTTGAATCCAAATCTTTTGGCATTGTTTCCTCTGATATT
This sequence comes from Aegilops bicornis, assembly GCA_021605145.1. NCBI lineage: Eukaryota > Viridiplantae > Streptophyta > Magnoliopsida > Poales > Poaceae > Aegilops > Aegilops bicornis. The sequence continues at coordinate 480,353,269 of CM038672.1, read as the reverse complement.
TTTGGAGTGTCATGTTTGCTCCTCTCATACTTTTGATCAAGTATTTATCGTGCATAGTTTTTGAAATGTTTCCCACATGCCAAAGTTTGAAATTCAAATTCAAAACTCAAAATTTGAAAGAGGGTTTCAAAGCACTTTCAAATGACTTTCAACTTGATACTTTTTAACTTCCAACTCATATTTCATATGATTGAAGAAGTCATTTTATCTTCCCTCATGAAAATCATTGAGTTGCATAAAGCTTTGAATTTGAAATATTCCCAAATGAAATTCAATTCTTTTTCCAAAACCCTATTCATTTCAAAATGGAAGAAGTCATGTCATCTTCACTCTAGGTTTTGGTCTTGCAATGAACTTGAGTTCAATTGGGATCCAAAAATGCAAAATGGAAAGTTTGGGAAAGTCATTTCATTCCCTCTCATTCAACTTTCAAAAGTTTCAATTTCCACTCAATTCCACTCAATCAATCAGACAAACAATCAGACAACAAGCATAGTTATTTATTTAATATAACATTCCAAAATTTAGAATTTTGGGATGTTACAAACCTACCACACTTAAAATGAATCTCGTCCTCGAGATTCGGAGAGGCTAGCAAGAAATAGGTTAGGGTTTGGGGTCTTCTCAAAAATCCATCGATCGTCTCCGGTCTCGGATGCTACCACCCTTAGAAGCATGGTTACGGTTCCATCAAAACTCATATACTCCATCCTTACATCGACAAAGGTCGGTCTTCTCGTATATTAAGGATAATTCCTTCTCCGGGCTCTTCCGTAGTGGCATAACCTTTTCCTCAATTCTTTTGTCCTTTACTCTTGGTAAGGTTATTCCGAGACCGGTCTTCATAGTCGACGGGTCCGGGCGCCAATTCTAAACAAATATCGGTATCTCATGGTGGTCAACGATTTATGGTTTCCCTAGAAAAGCAGTGCAGGTTGAACCTCACCGTATAACCTACGGTTGGCAACAACCGCTGCCGTGTACAAGGGAAAAAATACCTATACCTTTCTAAGGTTTAAACAAGGTTTTGATCGACGTCTCTCTACTATAGGTAAGTCACTCAGATTTTACCATCCCATATAGCAAAGCGAATAATAAGAGTAAGTCGGTATGGTGATCAATCCATCCCGCACCCAAATCATTACCTTGTACATGGTTTTGCGAATCTCGCATTCTAACACTCGGTCATCCTCACAAGCATTGCAGAATTTCTCTTGTCGACGAACCAAGTTCGGAAAATCCATTGATTCTGCAGGCCAAACAAACATCTATCGTTCCTTAACAACTCTTAGGTTTTATGAACTCCTATAGAATCGCCGGTTGATCAAATCGTAGTCTATTCCCAAAATTCCTCCAAAGGGTACTTGACCCTTATTAATTCCTGGGCCTGTGGGTTATGAGCCCACTTCAACACTTGTACCAATTTCACTCATCCTTGGAGTTACAATTGCTCCATTTTCCAACATTACACCACTTTAAATCCAATAACATCTCATTTCTTAATACCATCATATCAAAGATAAAACTTCAACTCATTTTTTTTCCAAACTCCAACCTGTGGGACACATTTCCATTTCCATTGGTCTAGTGTTCTTCATAGGGTACTTTCACCCTTAAAATGAAATTCACAACCCATCCATAGACCATATTTCTCATATCCTCGAAAATGGTCAAAATCTTTGTTCACAGAGTAACAACTCATACCATTAAACATATGAAAACATGTCACCTTAACTTTATTGATTTCATGAATCCATTACAAACTCTGAGCACCCATTACATAACTCAACTCATTGAGCTCATGAAAATGAAATTGCTTTCTACTACTCTTATTATCCATATCAAAATTCCAACTACTCAACTCCAGTTTTCATCTTGTCGGGACATTTAATAGCATAATGTCCTGCCTTCTTGCAGCGAAAACAAATGACTTCCGACATGTCTCGGGGCTTCTTTGTGATTATGCGGGCTCCTTGGATTCTTGGCTTCTTTCTGGCATTTACTAGCTTAAATGACCTAAATCCTTGCACCTGTAACAAGTGATATGACTTAGGTCCTTCTCTGCCAAAAATTGTGTTGTTCTCGGGTTGCCTTCTTTTTCTCTTCCGGAATTCTCTGTAATGATCAGAGTTTCTATCTCCAGAGGGTCAAACTTCACTTCATTGCCGGGAAATATCCTGGATACTCCTTTCTTTCCTTGGTGCAACATTGTGAAAAATGTCCTTCTTCTCCACATGAATAGCGTGCATTGAGTAAAATCTGTCGAGACCTTCTCCATCCAGTCGTCAACACTTTCATTCATTCCGGTTCTTCTAGGTCTTCTTTGAGGGTTTCTTTCATTCCATCTTCCCGCTTGGAACAGTTTGTTGCACCATGGAGTAAATGTGACCTTGCACGGGTAGTGGGTGGTTCCTTCACAGTGAAGCAAGTCACACGGCTAGTTGGGCATTCCTCACCGGTGGGTGTTTCTCCTCACAATGAGGGCATCCATCTTTGTGTTCCTCCCGGTGTGTCCTATTTCTCCGCAAATCTTGCAGTGCACAAGGTTTTCTTCTTGGTGTATCATTGTGCTTCCGGATAAGACGTGATCTCATCGTGGTCTTCTTGAATTCCTCCCAAGTTCTTGCTCTTTTAAATCCTTGTATGGATTGATGCATTCTCCACTGTGTTGCAGCACTTTACGTAAAGAAATCAAGAGCGTATTGGACCTCATACTTTCTTGAAACCAAATTGTTCCTCAAGTGATTCTCCATGTTCTGCATCCATAGCTACGCCTCCGAAGTCTTGATCCGAAGAATATCAGTCCAACTTCATTCATCATCTATGGGGTTCAAGGGTTTTAAGGTGAGATGAGAGAGGTGGGGAGGGATATACACACAATACAATCAATAGTTTTTTTGAAACAAGTTTTACTTTGTGGCTGTCGGAAAAACATCAAACAAATGACAGCTCACACATCGTCGCATCTAACGTAAGTGTGTAATGTGGGTTTGGTCTTCTAAAGGTCAAATATTTCTTTAGGAACTTCAAATCTTGAGTCTTCAACTGTTGTAGCTTCTAATACATGGTGAAATCCTCTTTACTTGGAAGAGGTCATCAGTCCTCCGATATCTTTCTTGGAGTGGCTTCATTGATCCTTCATGTGGTCAAAAGGAAAAGGGTATATCCTAACTATTTTGAGGTGAGAGTGTCTATTCGATAAAATCGTAAAAGATGAGAAGTAAGATTCTTTTTTTTTTTGATAATAAAGTTTTAGAGATATCCTGTCCTAGGGGATTTCCGATTTCTAGGGTCACGTCCCACAGTCAACATGTGCTCGATACCATCTTCAGAGCGACCCGACCTCAGACGGTCAAGCCTTCGTGTTCTCGTGCCATCCTCGGATCAAGATCTTTGGCACACACACAAGACATCAATGTATATATCAAAGTGCAATCACATGCATAAATAACGTAAAATGATATATACCTCATAATACTCATGGAAACAATCAAACGGGTGTGGAGTCCCATCAACGCCATCGGCAGTTGAGTGTAGACCGTAACCTCAGTATCGTAACTCTTACTCGTCGAGGAAAAATCTGCAACATGATACGTTGCAGCCGTGTAGGTCAAGACATTGAATGTACGGCAAGATCACAACATGAATAAACAGATGGTAAAACTATACTATATGCAATTTGGCTTTGTGGCTCAGATTCCGAGTTTTGTTTGCGTAAATGCTGATTTTATTTTACCTACATCAAAGGAATAGAATGAAGTCTGTACTAAGGAGTTTTCTATCATGACATGGTTCCGCCAACCGATGTCTCATAGCCCAAAAATTCATCATATGTTGCCCACAATTAAGTTATCAATCCGGTGTTGAGAGTTCCGAGATAGATCCAAGTCCAGATGCTCAAATTGTCCTGAACCGGGGACACGGCTAATCGATTAGGTTATAACCCTCTGCAGAGGTTTGTACACTTTACCCGCAAGATTCGATCCCTCTCTTTACGTTCTCGCACTTCGTGGTGTTTGAGAACAAGATGACCAAACATGGTCTTCCGAAGAGTTCCTCCGACCCTTTGTCCGGGTACCCATCCAATCCTACCGTCCTTCTACATCTGCTAGTACCGCCCCACCAGAGTCACAACTAAGGTCAACCAAGCGAGCCCATAATGACTTGCGGTTGCATGTAAGCTTCCGGGCGTGAAGTATTCTTCCGTCTCTTTGAGTCTGGGTGAAGCTTTCGCAAGATGTCATGGCGCTTCTCCATGCATCCCGCCAACCACTGGTTTCTCCAGGTGCCCACAACCGCCCTTCACCCAAAGAGTGTGTATTGAATTCTTGTCTCGAGTCTTGAAGTCTTGAGGCCTTGAAGATGCAGTCCTTGCAGATGCCATCATGGAGTTGTCGTCATTGACGAGAGTCCTCCTTTCTCACACCACTCCCGAACACTCATACCAAACCCGTCTACTATAGCGTAGCATTTAAATAAAACGTCCGGGCTTGGTAACAGGGTGATGGGTTCCTACCTCATGCATACTACTCAACTACAAGCATTCAATAACACTATCGAGGGGTGGTTGCAATGGTGCCACTAAATGCAATAAAACATAGGTAAGAAAAGCATGGTCAAGTGAACTTGCCTGGTTGACGATCTTCGAAAAACTAGGGTTTCGTAGTAGCAATCTTCGCACTCCGGAAATTCTACCGAGGCAAACAATAACTATAATAAGCACATAGCAATAGGATCACATAACACAACATAACATAACAATAGCAACATAACACAACAAAACAACTCAACCAAATCCAAAAGAAAAACTCAAAGAAAGGCCACTCAAAGTTTCCCTACTTCAAACAAATAACCAAAATAGTTTTTATATAACAAAAATTTTCTAACATAACCTAATCATGGTTTTAAGTTAACTAAACAGAAAAGGATTCACTAAGCAACTAGGAGCAAAAGGAATTAATTTAAAAGCTATTATAAAACTCATTTTAGGCCTAATCAAATTTCCTATTAGGAAAATAAATTAAAACTTTTATTAAATATAAATAAAAGTTCATCTACTAGAATGACAGAAACTAACCTAGAATAACTAATCACAAGTTAAAAATAAATTAATTTACTAATTAAAATATTAGGAAAACAGCATCTAGCTAATTAATTAGGATTAATAGGATTCTGCTTAAAACTAATTATTTATTAATCCTAAAATACCCAAGTTAATTTCTATGGTTTGGCAATGTCAAAATAAAGTTGGGACAAAAAGAATCATGCAAAATAATTTTTCTAACTCAAGTTATAGCAGATTTACTATTCTGACTAAATCTAAATTAAAGCATTTTAATTATTTTTAACATAGCTAAATATATATTATACAGAAACTACATAAAATTTTCAATCCAACAAAAAAGAATCATCTAAAAATAATAAACAGAATAAAAGATATACATTTTTGAAAACAGAAACTATTCGCCAAAACAGAAAATCAAAATAAAAGAAAAAGGCCTAATGGGCCTAAACTACGACTGTAAGGCCAAATAGCCTAAACGGGCCTAGTGGTTAAACTAAAACGGACCGGCTAAAATAAAAAAACCTAACTAAATGAACTGTGAACGAACCGGGCCGGTTTTCTAAAATAAAACATACCCCTTCTGGTCTAATCCTAGCCGTAGATGGGGATTGACGATGGAGGGGGCTCTGACTTACCGGGCGTCATGGCGGCGGCGGCGGCGAGAGGCGGCGAGGGCTCCAAGGCGTCGGTGAGGTCGGGAAGCGGCCGGTCGGGTCTGGGAGCTCGGGAAGGGTTTGGTGGAGTCGGGGTGGTCGGGAGGGGTAGGGGCCGACGGCGGGCGATAATGGCGGCAGTGAAGCTGGGCTCCAGCGAGCACGAGCGGGAGGGAGAGGAGGTCCGCGAGGGGCGAGGGGGAAACGGGTGCGGGAGGGGGTTTTATAGGGCGGGGCCTCGTCGGGAGGGAAGGGATCGTGAGGGAGGTATCGGCATCCCGGATCCTTCGATCCGCGATCCAAGGGCGACGGGCGGCATGGGGGGGGAGGAAGAAAGGGGTGGGGTCCGCTGGCGGGGGGAGAGGGGCGGTCTCGGTCGGTCCGACCGAGCCGAGAGGTTTCAAGTAGGGAGGGGGTCGGTGAGCTGGCTGGCCTGGCTGGCTCTGGCCGCTGGGCCGGGTTTGCTGGCAATGGGCTGAGGGGTGAGGCGTTGGCTGGCCTGGGTGGTTCGGGCGCCTGGAGTTTTTTCTTTATTTATTTTTTAAATAAAACTAAAACAAAAATAAAACCAAATCTATAGATAATTTATATAGGGTATATATATACCAAAATGATCAGGAATATTCCTTTCATTTGAACATTTTTCCAAAGGCAAAATCCAAACTTTATAAAAATCCATTTTTTCAAATTCAAATAAAATTCAGATTTGAATCCAAATCTTTTGGCATTGTTTCCTCTGATATTTTTGGAGTGTCATGTTTGCTCCTCTCATACTTTTGATCAAGTATTTATCAGGCATAGTTTTTGAAATGTTTCCACATGCCAAAGTTTGAAATTCAAATTCAAAACTCAAAATTTGAAAGAGGGTTTCAAAGCACTTTCAAATGACTTTCAACTTGATACTTTTTAACTTCCAACTCATATTTCATATGATTGAAGAAGTCATTTTATCTTCCCTCATGAAAATCATTGAGTTGCATAAAGCTTTGAATTTGAAATATTCCCAAATGAAATTCAATTCTTTTTCCAAAACCCTATTCATTTCAAAATGGAAGAAGTCATGTCATCTTCACTCTAGGTTTTGGTCTTGCAATGAACTTGAGTTCAATTGGGATCCAAAAATGCAAAATGGAAAGTTTGGGAAAGTCATTTCATTCCCTCTCATTCAACTTTCAAAAGTTTCAATTTCCACTCAATTCCACTCAATCAATCAGACAAACAATCAGCACAACAAGCATAGTTATTTATTTAATATAACATTCCAAAATTTAGAATTTTGGGATGTTACAAACCTACCATTATTTTAAAATGAATCTCGCCCCTAGATTCGGAGAGGCTAGCAAGAAATAGGTTAGGGTTTGGGGTCTTCTCAAAAATCCATCGATCGTCTCCGGTCTCGGATGCTACCACCCTTAGAAGCATGGTTACGGTTCCATCAAAACTCATATACTCCATCCTTACATCGACATGTCGGTCTTCTCAGATATTAAGGATAATTCCTTCTCTGGGCTCTTCCGGTAGTGGCATAACCTTTTCCTCAATTCTTTTGTCCTTTACTCTTGGTAAGGTTATTCCGAGACCGGGTCTTCATAGTCGACGGGTCCGGCGCCAATTCTAAACAAATATCGGTATCTCATGGTGGTCAACGATTTATGGTTTCCGCAGAAAACGGGTCTGGGTTGAACCTCACCGTATAACCTACGGTTGGCAACAACCGCCGTGTACAAGGGAAAAAATACCTATACCTTTCTAAGGTTTAAACAAGGTTTTGATCGACGTCTCTCTACTATAGGTAAGTCACTCAGATTTTACCATCCCATATAGCAAAGCGAATAATAAGAGTAAGTCGGTATGGTGATCAATCCATCCCGCACCCAAATCATTACCTTGTACATGGTTTTGCGAATCTCGCATTCTAACACTCGGTCATCCTCACAAGCATTGCAGAATTTCTCTTGTCGATTTAACCAAGTTCGGAAAATCCATTGATTCTGCAGGCCAAACAAACATCTATCGCTCCTTAACAACTCTTAGGTTTTATGAACTCCTATAGAATCGTCGGTTGATCAAATCGTAGTCTATTCCCAAAATTCCTCCAAAGGGTACTTGACCCTTATTAATTTCGGGCCTGTGGGTTATGAGCCCACTTCAACACTTGTACCAATTTCACTCATCCTTGGAGTTACAATTGCTCCATTTTCCAACATTACACCACTTTAAATCCAATAACATCTCATTTCTTAATACCATCATATCAAAGATAAAACTTCAACTCATTTTTTCCAAACTCCAACCTGTGGGACACATTTCCATTTCCATTGGTCTAGTGTTCTTCATAGGGTACTTTCACCCTTAAAATGAAATTCACAACCCATCCATAGACCATATTTCTCATATCCTCGAAAATGGTCAAAATCTTTGTTCACAGAGTAACAACTCATACCATTAAACATATGAAAACATGTCACCTTAACTTTATTGATTTCATGAATCCATTACAAACTCTGAGCACCCATTACATAACTCAACTCATTGAGCTCATGAAAATGAAATTGCTTTCTACTACTCTTATTATCCATATCAAAATTCCAACTACTCAACTCCAGTTTTCATCTTGTCGGGACATTTAATAGCATAATGTCCTGCCTTCTTGCAAAATAAAAACAAATGACTTCCGACATGTCTCGGGCTTCTTTGTGATTATGCGGGCTCCTTGGATTCTTGGCTTCTTTTCTGGCATTTACTAGCGAAATGACCTAAATCCTTGCACCTGTAACAAGTGATATGACTTAGGTCCTTCTCTGCAAAAATTGTGTTGTTCTCGGTTGCCTTCTTTTTCTCTTCCCGGAATTCTCGTAATGATCGTAGTTTCTATCTCCAGAGGGTCAAACTTCACTTCATTGCCGGGAAATATCCCGGATACTCCTTTCTTTCCTTGGTGCAACATCTGTGAAAAATGTCCTTCTTCTCCACATGAATAGCGAGGCATTGGAGTAAAATCTGTCGAGACCTTCTCCATCCGTGTCGCCAACACTTTCATTCATTATCGGGTTCTTCTAGGTCTTCTTTGAGGGTTTCTTTCATTCCATCTTCCGCTTCGGAACAGTTTGTTGCACCATGGAGTAAATGTGACACTGCACCGGTAGTGGGTGGTTCCTTCACACAGAAGCAAGTCACACGGCTAGTTGGGCATTCCTCACCGGGTGTTTCTCCTCACAATGAGGGCATCCATCTTTGTGTTCCTCACAGGTGTGTCCTATTTCTCCGCAAATCTTGCAGCACAAGGTTTTCTTCTTGGTGTATCATTGTGCTTCCGGATAAGACGTGATCTCATCGTGGTCTTCTTGAATTCCTCCCAAGTTCTTGCTCTTTTAAATCCTTGTATGGATTGATGCATTCTCCACCAGGTTGCAGCACTTTCTCAGAAAGTAATCAAGAGCGTATTGGACCTCATACTTTCTTGAAACCAAATTGTTCCCAAGTGATTCTCCATGTTCTGCATCCATAGCTACGCCTCCGGCTGAAGTCTTGATCCAGAGAATATCAGTCCAACTTCATTCATCATCTATGGGGTTCAAGGGTTTTAAGGTGAGATGAGAGAGAGGTGGGGAGGCATATACACACAATACAAACAATAGTTTTTTTTTTTGAAACAAGTTTTACTTTGTGGCTGTCGGAAAAACATCAAACAAATGACAGCTCACACATCGTCGCATCTAACGTAAGTGTGTAACAGGGGTTTGGTCTTCTAAAGGTCAAATATTTCTTTAGGAACTTCAAATCTTCGGAGTCTTCAACTGTTGTAGCTTCTAATACATGGTGAAATCCTCTTTACTTGGAAGAGGTCATCAGTCCTCCGATATCTTTCTTGGAGTGGCTTCAGTTGATCCTTCATGTGGTCAAAAGGGAAAAGGGGTATATCCTAACTATTTTGAGGTGAGAGTGTCTATTCGATAAAATCAGAAAAGATGAGAAGTAAGAGTCTTTTTTTTTTTGAAAATAAAGTTTTAGAGATATCCTGTCCTAGGGGCTTTCCGATTTCTAGGGTCACGTCCTACAGTCAACATGTGCTCTGATACCATCTCTGTAGCGACCCGACCTCAGACGGTCAAGCCTTCGTATTACCGTGCCATCCTCGGATCAAGATCTTTGGCACACACAAGACATCAATGTATATATCAAAGTGCAATCACATGCATAAATAACGTAAAATGATATATACCTCATAATACTCAATGAAACAATCAAACGGGTGTGGAGTCCCATCAACGCCATCGGCAGGTTGAGTGTAGACCGTAACCTCAGATCGTAACTCTTACTCGTCGAGGAAAAATCTGCAACATGATACGTTGCAGCCAGTGTAGGTCAAGACATTGAATGTACCGGCAAGATCACAACATGAATAAACAGATGGTAAAACTATACTATATGCAATTTGGCTTTGTGGCTCAGATTCGAGTTTTGTTTATGTAAATGCTGATTTTATTTTACCTACATCAAAGGAATAGAATGAAGTCTGTACTAAGGAGTTTTCTATCATGACATGGTTCCGCCAACCGATGTCTCATAGCCCAAAAATTCATCATATGTTGCCCACAATTAAGTTATCAATCCGGTGTTGAGAGTTCCAGATAGATCCAAGTCCAGATGCTCAAATTGTCCGTAATCGGGACACGGCTAATCGATTAGGTTATAACCCTCTGCAGAGGTTTGTACACTTTACCCGCAAGATTCGATCCTCTCTTTACGCTCTCGCACTTCGTGGTGTTTGAGAACAAGATGACCAAACATGGTCTTCCGAAGAGTTCCTCGACCACCGTCCGGTACCCATCCAATCCTACCGTCCTTCTACATCTGCTAGTACCGCCCCAGCCAGAGTCACAACTAAGGTCAACCAAGCCAGAGCCCATAATGACTTGCGGTTGCAGGTAAGCTTCCGGGCGTGAAGTATTCTTCCGTCTCTTTGAGTCTGGGTGAAGCTTTCCGCAAGATGTCATGGCGCTTCTCCATGCATCCCGGCCAACCACTGGTTTCTCCAGGTGCCCACAACCGCCCTTCACCCAAAGAGTGTGTATTGAATTCTTGTCTCGAGTCTTGAAGTCTTGAGGCCTTGAAGATGCAGTCCTTGCAGATGCCATCATGGAGTTGTCGTCATTGACGAGAGTCCTCCTTTCTCACACCACTCCCGAACACTCATACCAAACCCCGTCTACTATAGCGTAGCATTTAAATAAAACGTCCCGGGCTTGGTAACAGGGTGATGGGTTCCTACCTCATGCATACTACTCAACTACAAGCATTCAATAACACTACTGAGGGGTGGTTGCAATGGTGCCACTAAATGCAATAAAACATAGGTAAGAAAAGCATGGTCAAGTGAACTTGCCTGGTTGACGATCTTCGAAAAACTAGGGTTTCAGAGTAGCAATCTTCAGACCTCGGAAATTCTACCGAGGCAAACAATAACTATAATAAGCACATAGCAATAGGATCACATAACACAACATAACATAACAATAGCAACATAACACAACAAAACAACTCAACCAAATCCAAAAGAAAAACTCAAAGAAAGGCCACTCAAAGTTTCCCTACTTCAAACAAATAACCAAAATAGTTTTTATATAACAAAAATTTTCTAACATAACCTAATCATGGTTTTAAGTTAACTAAACAGAAAAGGATTCACTAAGCAACTAGGAGCAAAAGGAATTAATTTAAAAGCTATTATAAAACTCATTTTAGGCCTAATCAAATTTCCTATTAGGAAAAATAAATTAAAACTTTTATTAAATATAAATAAAAGTTCATCTACTAGAATGACAGAAACTAACCTAGAATAACTAATCACAAGTTAAAAATAAATTAATTTACTAATTAAAATATTAGGAAAACAGCATCTAGCTAATTAATTAGGATTAATAGGATTCTGCTTAAAACTAATTATTTATTAATCCTAAAATACCCAAGTTAATTTCTATGGTTTGGCAATGTCAAAATAAAGTTGGGACAAAAAGAATCATGCAAAAATAATTTTTCTAACTCAAGTTATAGCAGATTTACTATTCTGACTAAATCTAAATTAAAGCATTTTTAATTATTTTTAACATAGCTAAATATATATTATACAGAAACTACATAAAATTTTCAATCCAACAAAAAAAGAATCATCTAAAAATAATAAACAGAATAAAAGATATACATTTTTGAAAACAGAAACTATTCGGCTAAAACAGAAAATCAAAATAAAAGAAAAAGGCCTAATGGGCCTAAACTACGCACTGTGCGTCAAATAGCCTAAACGGGCCTAGTGGTTAAACTAAAACGGACCGGGCTAAAATAAAAAAAACCTAACTAAATGAACCGTAACGAACCGGGCGGTTTTCTAAAATAAAACATACCCCTTGAGGTCTAATCCTAGCCGTAGATGGGGATCGGACGGCGGAGGGGCCTCCCGGTGACTTACCGGCGTTCGGCGACGGCGGCGGCGGCGGCGAGAGTGCGGCGAGGGCTCCGGGCGTCGGTGAGGTCGGGGAAGCGGCCGGTCGGGTGCGGGGGAGCTCGGGGAAGGGTTTGGTGGAGTCGGGGGTGGTCGGGGAGGGGTAGGGCGTCGACGGCGATAATGGCAGTGAAGCCTGGCTCCCATGAGCACGAGCGGGAGGGAGAGGAGGTCCGGCGAGGGGCGAGGGGGGAAACGGGTGCGGGGAGGGGGTTTTATAGGGCGGGGCCTCGTCGGGAGGGAAGGGATCGGGGAGGGTCGGCATCCGGATCCTTCGGGATCCGGCGATCCATGCGGCGACGGCGTGGCGTGGGGCGGGAGGAAGAAAGGGGTGGGGTCCGCGGCGTGGGGGAGAGGGGCGGTCTCGGCCGACCGAGAGCCGAGAGGTTTCAGGCGAGGGAGGGGGGTCGGTGAGCTGGGCTGGCCTCGGCTCGGGCCTGGCCGCTAATGGGCTTTTGGTTAATGGGGGTGAGGTGAGGCGGCGCTGGCTGGGCCTGGGTGGCTCGGCGCCTGGGAGTTTTTCTTTATTTATTTTTTAAATAAAACTAAAACAAAAATAAAACCAAATCTATAGATAATTTATATAGGGTATATATATACCAAAATGATCAGGGGAATATTCCCTTTCATTTGAACATTTTTCCAAAGGCAAAATCCAAACTTTATAAAAATCCATTTTTTCAAATTCAAATAAAATTCAGATTTGAATCCAAATCTTTTGGCATTGTTTCCTCTGATATTTTGGAGTGTCATGTTTGCTCCTCTCATACTTTTGATCAAGTATTTATCAGGCATAGTTTTTGAAATGTTTCCCACATGCCAAAGTTTGAAATTCAAATTCAAAACTCAAAATTTGAAAGAGGGTTTCAAAGCACTTTCAAATGACTTTCAACTTGATACTTTTTAACTTCCAACTCATATTTCATATGATTGAAGAAGTCATTTTATCTTCCCTCATGAAAATCATTGAGTTGCATAAAGCTTTGAATTTGAAATATTCCCAAATGAAATTCAATTCTTTTTCCAAAACCCTATTCATTTCAAAATGGAAGAAGTCATGTCATCTTCACTCTAGGTTTTGGTCTTGCAATGAACTTGAGTTCAATTGGGATCCAAAATGCAAAATGGAAAGTTTGGGAAAGTCATTTCATTCCCTCTCATTCAACTTTCAAAAGTTTCAATTTCCACTCAATTCCACTCAATCAATCGGACAAACAATCGGACAACAAGCATAGTTATTTATTTAATATAACATTCCAAAATTTAGAATTTTGGGATGTTACAAACCTACCACACTTTTAAAATGAATCTCGTCCCCTAGATTCGGAGAGGCTAGCAAGAAATATGTTAGGTATTGGGGTCTTCTCAAAAATCCATCGATCGTCACCGCGGTCTCGGATGCTACCACCCTTAGAAGCATGGTTACGGTTCCATCAAAACTCATATACTCCATCCTTATTACTGACAGTGTCGGTCTTCTCAGATATTAAGGATAATTCCTTCTCTGGGCTCTTCCGGTAGTGGCATAACCTTTTCCTCAATTCTTTTGTCCTTTACTCTTGGTAAGGTTATTCCGAGACTGGGTCTTCTTAGTCGACGGTCCGGGCGCCAATTCTAAACAAATATCGGTATCTCATGGTGGTCAACGATTTATGGTTTCCGCAGAAAACGGGTCTGGGTTGAACCTCACCGTATAACCTACGGTTGGCAACAACTGCCGTGTACAAGGGAAAAAAATACCTATACCTTTCTAAGGTTTAAACAAGGTTTTGATCGACGTCTCTCTACTATAGGTAAGTCACTCAGATTTTACCATCCCATATAGCAAAGCGAATAATAAGAGTAAGTCGGTATGGTGATCAATCCATCCCGCACTCCAAATCATTACCTTGTACATGGTTTTGCGAATCTCGCATTCTAACACTCGGTCATCCTCACAAGCATTGCAGAATTTCTCTTGTCGATTTAACCAAGTTCGGAAAATCCATTGATTCTGCAGGCCAAACAAACATCTATCGCTCCTTAACAACTCTTAGGTTTTATGTAAACTCCTATAGAATCGTCGGTTGATCAAATCGTAGTCTATTCCCAAAATTCCTCCAAAGGGTACTTGACCCTTTATTAATTCCTCGGGCCTGTGGGTTATGAGCCCACTTCAACACTTGTACCAATTTCACTCATCCTTGGAGTTACAATTGCTCCATTTTCCAACATTACACCACTTTAAATCCAATAACATCTCATTTCTTAATACCATCATATCAAAGATAAAACTTCAACTCATTTTTTTCCAAACTCCAACCTGTGGGACACATTTCCATTTCCATTGGTCTAGTGTTCTTCATAGGGTACTTTCACCCTTAAAATGAAATTCACAACCCATCCATAGACCATATTTCTCATATCCTCGAAAATGGTCAAAATCTTTGTTCACAGAGTAACAACTCATACCATTAAACATATGAAAACATGTCACCTTAACTTTATTGATTTCATGAATCCATTACAAACTCTGAGCACCCATTACATAACTCAACTCATTGAGCTCATGAAAATGAAATTGCTTTCTACTACTCTTATTATCCATATCAAAATTCCAACTACTCAACTCCAGTTTTCATCTTGTCGGGACATTTAATAGCATAATGTCCTGCCTTCTTGCAATGAAAACAAATGACTTCCGACATGTCTCGGGGCTTCTTTGTGATTATGCGGGCTCCTTGGATTCTTGGCTTCTTTTACGGGCATTTACTAGCTTAAATGACCTAAATCCTTGCACCTGTAACAAGTGATATGACTTAGGTCCTTCTCTGCAAAAATTGTGTTGTTCTCGGGTTGCCTTCTTTTTCTCTTCCCGGAATTCTCTCAGAATGATCGTAGTTTCTATCTCCAGAGGGTCAAACTTCACTTCATTGTCGGGAAATATCCTGGATACTCCTTTCTTTCCTTGGTGCAATACTGTGAAAAATGTCCTTCTTCTCCACATGAATAGCGTGCATTGAGTAAAATCTGTCGAGACCTTCTCCATCCGTGTCGCCAACACTTTCATTCATTACTGGTTCTTCTAGGTCTTCTTTGAGGGTTTCTTTCATTCCATCTTCCCGCTTGGAACAGTTTGTTGCACCATGGAGTAAATGTGACATCAAGACCGGGTAGTGGGTGGTTCCTTCACAGGAAGCAAGTCACACAGCTAGTTGGGCATTCCTCACCGGGTGTTTCTCCTCACAATGAGGGCATCCATCTTTGTGTTCCTCCTGGTGTGTCCTATTTCTCCGCAAATCTTGCAGTGCACAAGGTTTTCTTCTTGGTGTATCATTGTGCTTCCGGATAAGACGTGATCTCATCAGGGTCTTCTTGAATTCCTCCCAAGTTCTTGCTCTTTTAAATCCTTGTATGGATTGATGCATTCTCCACCAGGTTGCAGCACTTTCTCAGAAAGTAATCAAGAGCGTATTGGACCTCATACTTTCTTGAAACCAAATTGTTCCCAAGTGATTCTCCATGTTCTCAGATCCATAGCTCTCGCCTCCTACCGAAGTCTTGATCCAGAGAATATCAGTCCAACTTCATTCATCATCTATGGGGTTCAAGGGTTTTAAGGTGAGATGAGAGAGAGGTGGGGAGGATATACACACAATACAATCAATAGTTTTTTTTGAAACAAGTTTTACTTTGTGGCTGTCGGAAAACATCAAACAAATGACAGCTCACACATCGTCGCATCTAACGTAAGTGTGTAACAGGGTTTGGTCTTCTAAAGGTCAAATATTTCTTTAGGAACTTCAAATCTTGAGTCTTCAACTGTTGTAGCTTCTAATACATGGTGAAATCCTCTTTACTTGGAAGAGGTCATCAGTCCTCCGATATCTTTCTTGGAGTGGCTTCAGTTGATCCTTCATGTGGTCAAAAGGGAAAAGGGTATATCCTAACTATTTTGAGGTGAGAGTGTCTATTCGATAAAATCGTAAAAGATGAGAAGTAAGAGTCTTTTTTTTGAAAATAAAGTTTTAGAGATATCCTGTCCTAGGGGCTTTCCGATTTCTAGGGTCACGTCCCCATACCAACATGTGCTCGATACCATCTCTCAGAGCGACCCGACCTCGACGGTCAAGCCTACGTGTTCTTGTACATCCTCGGATCAAGATATCTTTGGCACACAAGACATCAATGTATATATCAAAGTGCAATCACATGCATAAATAACGTAAAATGATATATACCTCATAATACTCAGCGGAAACAATCAAACGGGTGTGGAGTCCCATCAACGCCATCGGCAGTTGAGTGTAGACCGTAACTCAGATCGTAACTCTTACTCGTCGAGGAAAAATCTGCAACATGATACGTTGGTACTGTAGGTCAAGACATTGAATGTACCGCAAGATCACAACATGAATAAACAGATGGTAAAACTATACTATATGCAATTTGGCTTTGTGGCTCAGATCTCGAGTTTTGTTTATGTAAATGCTGATTTTATTTTACCTACATCAAAGGAATAGAATGAAGTCTGTACTAAGGAGTTTTCTATCATGACATGGTTCCGCCAACCGATGTCTCATAGCCCAAAAATTCATCATATGTTGCCCACAATTAAGTTATCAATCCGGTGTTGAGAGTTCCGAGATAGATCCAAGTCCAGATGCTCAAATTGTCCGTAACCGGGGACACGGCTAATCGATTAGGTTATAACCCTCTGCAGAGGTTTGTACACTTTACCCGCAAGATTCGATCCCTCTCTTTACGTTCTCGCACTTCGTGGTGTTTGAGAACAAGATGACCAAACATGGTCTTCCAAGAGTTCCTCGACCACCGTCCTGCACTCCATCCAATCCTACCGTCCTTCTACATCTGCTAGTACCGCCCCACCAGAGTCACAACTAAGGTCAACCAAGCCAGAGCCCATAATGACTTGCGGTTGCATGTAAGCTTCCGGCGTGAAGTATTCTTCCGTCTCTTTGAGTCTGGGTGAAGCTTTCCGCAAGATGTCATGGCGCTTCTCCATGCATCCCGCCAACCACTGGTTTCTCCAGGTGCCCACAACCGCCCTTCACCCAAAGAGTGTGTATTGAATTCTTGTCTCGAGTCTTGAAGTCTTGAGGCCTTGAAGATGCAGTCCTTGCAGATGCCATCATGGAGTTGTCGTCATTGACGAGAGTCCTCCTTTCTCACACCACTCCCGAACACTCATACCAAACCCCGTCTACTATAGCGTAGCATTTAAATAAAACGTCTCGGGCTTGGTAACAGGGTGATGGGTTCCTACCTCATGCATACTACTCAACTACAAGCATTCAATAACACTACTGAGGGGTGGTTGCAATGGTGCCACTAAATGCAATAAAACATAGGTAAGAAAAGCATGGTCAAGTGAACTTGCCTGGTTGACGATCTTCAAAAACTAGGGTTTCAGAGTAGCAATCTTCAGACTCGGAAATTCTACCGAGGCAAACAATAACTATAATAAGCACATAGCAATAGGATCACATAACACAACATAACATAACAATAGCAACATAACACAACAAAACAACTCAACCAAATCCAAAAGAAAAACTCAAAGAAAGGCCACTCAAAGTTTCCCTACTTCAAACAAATAACCAAAATAGTTTTTATATAACAAAAATTTTCTAACATAACCTAATCATGGTTTTAAGTTAACTAAACAGAAAAGGATTCACTAAGCAACTAGGAGCAAAAGGAATTAATTTAAAAGCTATTATAAAACTCATTTTAGGCCTAATCAAATTTCCTATTAGGAAAATAAATTAAAACTTTTATTAAATATAAATAAAAGTTCATCTACTAGAATGACAGAAACTAACCTAGAATAACTAATCACAAGTTAAAAATAAATTAATTTACTAATTAAAATATTAGGAAAACAAGATCTAGCTAATTAATTAGGATTAATAGGATTCTGCTTAAAACTAATTATTTATTAATCCTAAAATACCCAAGTTAATTTCTATGGTTTGGCAATGTCAAAATAAAGTTGGGACAAAAAGAATCATGCAAAAATAATTTTTCTAACTCAAGTTATAGCAGATTTACTATTCTGACTAAATCTAAATTAAAGCATTTTTAATTATTTTTAACATAGCTAAATATATATTATACAGAAACTATATAAAATTTGCAATCCAACAAAAAAAGAATCATCTAAAAATAATAAACAGAATAAAAGATATACATTTTTGAAAACAGAAACTATTCGGCTAAAACAGAAAATCAAAATAAAAGAAAAAGGCCTAATGGGCCTAAACTACGACCTTTGTCGTCAAATAGCCTAAACGGGCCTAGTGGTTAAACTAAAACGGACCGGCTAAAATAAAAAACCTAACTAAATGAACCGTGAACTAACCGGCCGGTTTTCTAAAATAAAACATACCCTTCGGTCTAATCCTAGCCAGAGATGGGGATCGGACGGCGGAGGGGCTCCGGTGACTTATCATGCGTTCGGCGGGCGGGCGGGCGAGAGAGGCGGGCGAGGGCTCAAGGCGTCGGTGAGGTCGGGAAGCGGCCGGTCGGAAAGTGGGAGCCTGGGAAGGGTTTGGTGGAGTCGGGGTGGTCGGGAGGGGTAGGCGGCCGACGGCGGCGATAATGGCGGCGGCAGTGAAGCTGGGCTCCGGCGAGCACGAGCGGAGGGGAGAGGAGGTCCCATGAGGGGGCGAGGGGGAAACGGGTGCGGGAGGGGTTTTATAGGGCGGGGCCTCGTCGGGAGGGAAGGGATCGGGAGAGAGTCGGCATCCGGATCCTTCGGGATCCGGCGATCCATGGGCGACGGGCGTGGCGTGGGGGAGGAAGAAAGGGGTGGGGTCCGCTGGCAGTGGGGAGAGGGGCGCGGTCTCGGTCGGTCGACCGAGCCGAGAGGTTTCGGCGAGGGAGGGGTCGGTGGTGAGCTGGGCCGGCTCGGCTGGCCGGGCTGGGCTGGGCCTTGGGCGCGGGCCGAGGGGTGAGGCGGCGCTGGCCGGGCCTGGGTGGTTCGGCTGGCGCCTGGGAGTTTTTTTTTAAATAAAACTAAAACAAAATAAAACCAAATCTATAGATAATTTATATAGGGTATATATATACCAAAATGATCAGGGAATATTCCCTTTCATTTGAACATTTTTCCAAAGGCAAAATCCAAACTTTATAAAAATCCATTTTTTCAAATTCAAATAAAATTCAGATTTGAATCCAAATCTTTTGGCATTGTTTCCTCTGATATTTTTGGAGTGTCATGTTTGCTCCTCTCATACTTTTGATCAAGTATTTATCGCATAGTTTTTGAAATGTTTCCCACATGCCAAAGTTTGAAATTCAAATTCAAAACTCAAAATTTGAAAGAGGGTTTCAAAGCACTTTCAAATGACTTTCAACTTGATACTTTTTAACTTCCAACTCATTTTATCTTCCCTCATGAAAATCATTGAGTTGCATAAAGCTTTGAATTTGAAATATTCCCAAATGAAATTCAATTCTTTTTCCAAAACCCTATTCATTTCAAAATGGAAGAAGTCATGTCATCTTCACTCTAGGTTTTGGTCTTGCAATGAACTTGAGTTCAATTGGGATCCAAAAATGCAAAATGGAAAGTTTGGGAAAGTCATTTCATTCCCTCTCATTCAACTTTCAAAAGTTTCAATTTCCACTCAATTCCACTCAATCAATCAGACAAACAATCAGACAACAAGCATAGTTATTTATTTAATATAACATTCCAAAATTTAGAATTTTGGGATGTTACAACTTTGATGCCCAGTGGATGTAATATGCCGTAATTTCTTTATTGTATAGTCTAGGTTTTTTCTTATTCACGATGCTGCAGTTATTTTACTGTATATATATCCTGTCTTCGCAGTAAACCGGCCAAAACATAAAATTACGTTACATAATCGGGCCGTCATGCAATCACGATGTATGATCCGCATCATGGGCCCCGTCAAACTGGCCCACTAGTAGATTCGGGCTTTTAATAGGCCGAGTAACTCCCGACCCTCTTTTCTCAAGAAAACTCAATGGGCTTTTAGGAGGCTGAGAAGTAGGCTGGACCTGAAACGTGTCAAATAGCTCACGGGCCGGCAGCAGCCCGAAATGGACCCCGACCCATGATTGTGCGAATCAATTCACGGGCTTTTAACAGGCCAAAGTTGTCTCGGTCCTTGTTTGGCCCAATCAGATATCGGCTGCGAGTAGGCCGGATGCAAACCGGGCCGTAGTTAGGCCCAACAATATGACGGGCTTTTAATAGGCCGAAATTAATATAGGGCTGAAATGTTAAATGGGCCCTTAACATGCCGAAACTAATATCATGCCGAATTACTAAATGGGCCTTTAGCAAGTGGGCCCAAAAGCATAGCGCCCGATCAACGGGCGAATCGATATGGGCCATAATTGAGCCCAAAGCCTCTTAAAGGGTCAGACTGCTTCGGGCCGTGATTTGGCCCGTAAAGTGGGAGGCTTTTAACGGGCGAATCTTATATGGGCCATTATTAGTCTTAACGTGGCAGGCCACTAATGGACCAGATCAAATATGGGCCGACATTTGGCCCAAAACATGGCAGCCAGTTAATGGGCCGGCCTACTAGGGTCCTCAAAATCTTGTGGGCCTACAGCTGGGCCGACCATTAATGTCGGCGAAATCTCATGGGCCTTTAGCTGGGCTAGCCCATTATGATCCGCAAGAATTTTGTGGGCCTTTACCTGGGCCGGCCCATTATGGCACACAAAAATCTTGTGGGCCTTTACTGGGTCGGCCTAATATGGCCCGCGAAATCTTGTGGGCCTTTAGCTGGGCCAGCCCATTATAGTCCGCAAAATCTCGAGGGCCTTTAACTAGGCCGGCCCATTATGGTCCGCAAAATCTTGTGGGCCTCTAGTTGGGGCGGCCCATTTAAACTTGATGGGTCGTGCCACGTGTCGACGTATCATAGGCGCCTTCTGTCCAATGAGTGGATGACATCTGTCCCAACGATGAGCCGACACGTGTTTCCTCCAGCCAATGATGATTTTACACGTGGAAATTTCCTATTGGTCGGGGCTGTTAACGGATTATCGGATCCAAAATCCGACCCGATAGCTTAACGGAGTTCCATTATGGTGGATGCCACGTGTCGGTCACCCTTGACGAAAGCACTTCTGTGATGCGCGATTTATCGTCATGGAAGTGGACACTTCCATGATGATAATTTTGGTAATGTCATGGAACACTTCTACGACAGCACAGGTATGACTATCTTGATTCTGTCATAAATTTTTCATGGATGTACATGCATGACAAAAAACGCGATCTACTGTGACAAACATGTATCATCACGGAAGTGTATTTTTTTTAGTGGGGTTTGATTCCTAGTATCCACTATGTTCTGAGATTGATGTTGCTATGACTTTGCTATGCTTAATGCTTGTTACTAGGGCCCGAGTGCCTTGATTTCAGATCTGAACCTATTATGTTTTCATGAATATATGTGAGTTCTTGATCCTATCTTGCAAGTCTATAGTCACCTACTATGTGTTATGATCCGCAACCAAGTGACAATAATCGGGACCACTCCCGGTGATGACCATAGTTTGAGGAGTTCATGTATTCACTGCGTGCTAATGCTTTGTTCCGGTTCTCTATTAAAAGGAGGCCTTAATATCCCTTAGTTTCCATTAGGACCCCGCTGCCACGGGAGGGTAGGACAAAAGATGTCATGCAAGTTCTTTCCCATAAGCACGTATGACTATATTCAGAATACATGCCTACATTACATTGATGAATTGGAGCTAGTTCTCATGTCACCCTAGGTTATGACTGTTACATGATGAACCGCATCCGGCATAATTATCCATCACTGATCTGATGCCTACGAGTTTTCCATATACTGGTTTACGCTTATTTACTTTCCCGTTGCTACTGTTACAATCACTACAAAATACCAAATACTTTTGCTTCCTTTACTTTTGTTACCATTACCATCACTATCATATTACTTTGCTACTAAACACTTTGCTGCAGATACTAAGTTTCCAGGTGTGGTTGAATTGACAACTCTGCTGCTAATACTTGAGAATATTCTTTGGCTCCCCTTGTGTCGAATCAATAAATTTGGGTTGAATAATCTACCCTCGAAAACTGTTGCGATCCCCTATACTTGTGGGTTATCAAGACCTTTTTCTAGCGCCGTTGCCGGGGATCATAGCTCTATTCTTTGAGTTACTTGGGATTTATATCTGCTGGACACTATGAAGAACTTGAAAGACGAGAAAACAAAAATTTATCCCTCAACTACAAGGGGAGGTAAGGAACTGCCATCTAGCTCTGCACTTGATTCACCTTCATTATGAGTAAGCTTGCGACACCTAAACCTGCTTCGCTATTCGCTCGATATGTCGCACGTTATTGATGATGCCACTTCTGCTATGCATGATACTTATGATGAAACTACTTCTATGCTTGATACTACTGTGCCCCTTAGTGAATTTCTTGATGAACAAATTGCTAGGGCTAGAGAGAAAGAAATTATTGAATCAGATAATATTTATGAAAATGATGATGAGGATAGGCATGTTATTCCTGAAGGTTATATTTTTGATATGGAATCTTCTGCCGCTATTTTAGCTTGCAATGATAACGATGAGCTTAGAAGGTTAATAGCTAAATGGAATAAATAATCACTTAGAGATAAAATGAGGCATGATCCTGCTTTTGCTACTTCACCTATTTGTGTTCCCTATAAGGATTATGAATTCTCTGTTGATCCTGATATAATTACTTTGGTTGAATCTGATCCTTTTCATGGTTATGAATCTGAAACTGTTGTGGCACATCTCACTAAATTAAATGATATAGCCACCCTGTTCACTAACGATGATAGATCTTGCTACTTTTATATTCTTAAAATATTTCCGTTCTCATTAAACGGTGATGCTAAGATATGGTTTAATTCTCTTGATCCTGGTTGCGTGCGTAGTCCCCAGGATATGATTTATTACTTCTCTGCTAAATATTTCCCTGCTCATAAGAAACAAGCTGCTTTAAAGGAAATATACAACTTTGTGCAAATTGAAGAAGAGAGTCTCCCACAAGCTTAGGAGGCTTCTCAAGTTACTTAATGCTTTGCCTGATCATCCTCTTAATAAAAATGAAATACTTGATATCTTTTATAATGGACTAACCGATGCTTCCAGAGATTACACCGGATAGTTGTGCTGGTTCTCTTTTAGGGAAAGAACACGGATGAAGCTGAAATTTTATTGAATAATATGTTGACAAATGAAAATAATTGGGCATCTCCCGAGCCAGCTCCTGCTCCACCATCGAGCCTATTCCTAAACCAACTCAAGAAGAGAGGTGTTCTATTTCTCAGTCCCGAAGATATGCAAGAGGCAAAGAAATCTATGAAATAAAAAGGTATTAAAGCTGAAGATGTTAAGAATTAACCTCCTATTGAAGAAATACATGGTCTTAATTTACCGTCTATTGAAGAAACATATGATCTTAATCCTTTATTTATTGAAGAACCTCCAGACCTCAATAACCCGACACAGGTAGTAAAGGTAAATTCTCTCTATAGATTTGACGAAGGTGATATTCCCCATTATAAGTCTGCTAGACAATGCTTTGATGAGTTTGATAATTTTATTGTCAAACAAGAAAATTTTAATTCTTATTTCGGTAGACAATTGAAATATGATTCCGATATGATTAAACACTTGGGTGATTATATGGCTAATATTAGAGGTGAACTTAAACTTGTTAGCAAACAAGCTTCTATAGTTACCACTCAAGTAGAACAAGTACTTAAGGCTCAAATAGAAGCGCTTGATGAAATGAATAGTAAGAAGAACGATTATGTTGTTAGAGTGGCTACTAGAACTGGTAGAATGACTCAGGAACCTTTGTATCCTGAAGGCCACCCTAAGAGAATTGAGCAAGATTTTCAGAAAAATAACATTGATGCACCTAGTTCTTCTAAAAGGAAGAAAAAGAAAAATGATAGGACTTTGCAAACTTCTAGCGAACCTATTTCTAAAACACCTGAGAATCCAAATGATATATCCATGTCTGATGCTGAAACACAATCTGGCAATTAACATGAACCTAATGAAAATGTTAATGATGATGTTCATGATGATGCTCAACCTATTTATGATAATGATGTAGAGGTTGAACCTGCTGTTGATCTTGATAACCCACAATCAAAGAATCAAAGTTATGATAAGATAGACTTTGTTGCTAAGAAACATGGTAAAGAAAGAGAACCATGGGTTCAGAAACCCATGCCTTTTCCTCCCAAACCATCCAAGAAAAAGGATGATGAGGATTTTGAGCGCTTTGCTGAAATGATTAGACCTATCTTTTTGCGTATGCGATTGGTGATGTGCTCAAAACTAATCCTTATGCTAAGTATATGAAGGATATCATTACTAATAAAAGAAAGATACCGGAAGCTGAAATTTCCACCATGATTGCTAATTATACTTTTAAGGGTGGAATACCAAAGAAACTTGGGGATCCAGGAGTACCTACTATACCATGCTTCATTAAAAGAAACTATGTTAAAACTGCTTTATGTGATCTTGGAGCCGGTGTTAGTGTTATGCCTCTCTCTTTATACCGTACACTTGATTTGAATAAGTTGACACCTACTGAAATATCTTTGCAAATGGCTAATAAATCAACTGCTATACCTGTCGGTATTTGTGAGGATGTGCCTGTTGTGGTTGCAAACGTTACTATTTTAACGGACTTTGTTATTCTTGATATTCTGAGGATGATAGTATGTCTATTATTCTTGGAAGACCTTTTCGAATACTGCAGAGCTGTTATTGATTGCACCAAAGGCAATGTCACTTTTCATGTTAATGGTAATGAGCATATGGTACACTTTCCGAGGAAACAACCTCAAGTTCATAGTATCAACTCTATTGGAAAAATTCCATCGATTATATTTGGAGGTTATGAATTTCCTCTTCCTACTGTCAAGAAGAATATGATATTCTTATTATTGGGGATGTGCATATCCCCGTTGAGGTAACATAGTGTTATTCGAAATTTCTCCGGTTCCATGTTAATCGGAATGAGTTTGTTAACAAGACCTGATCAACCTTGTTAGTGGATTCCTTTTGATGAGCATGAGACGGATGAAACTAGAAGCACAACCTTTTGTACCCTCTTTATACTTTCTGTTATTTAGGTGAAATAAAAAAATAGTATTTTTACATGCATTTCGATTTATCATGCAATATAAAAATATCCCAAAAATAGAAGTCCTCAGAATGCCATGCCAATTTAATATGATTTTTTCGGGAATATTTGAGGATTTATGGTGCAAAAATCACCGCGGGGGGAGCTGCCACCTGGCCATGAGGGTGGAGGGCGCGCCCTACCCCCTGGGCGCGCCCCCTGCCTTGTGGGCCCATGGTGGCCCTCCTCCACTTATTCCTGCACCCATCCTTTTCTTCTTCCTCCCACAAACCCGAATAACCAAATCAAGCACGAGTTCTAGCCCTCTTTCCTGTAATTTTCGATCTCCTTGCTCAAAGCACCTCTCACAAAACTGCTTGGGGAGATTGTTCCTTGGTATGTGACTCCTCCATTGGTCCAATTAGTTTTTGTTCTAGTGCTTTATTCATTGCAAATTTATGCTGCATATGTGACCATGTTCTTGAGCTTGCATGTCAAATTTACATGGTTCCAAGTAGTTCTAATGCTTGATATAGGCTCTAGGCACTTGTAGGAGTAGTTGCTATCAGTTTTATTGAAGTTGGTTCACTTTTGTTTGAAGTTACTAAAAATTTCAGAAATTTTTCAGAGAAAAACAATATGCTTAGGAAGATGTTCCAAGGTGGTTCGTCTAAGAAGCAAGGACCCAGGCTTGCTATGAGTGATGCTGACAAGGAACCACCAAGAGACGCTCTAGTGCGGCCTTGCTAATGGTCGTCAGAAATTTCATGGATCGAGCTGGAATTAAAGACGAATTTAACGCATATTTGCGTAACGCCGGTCTTGTGGACTTTGAGGCAGACAAATACCCCCAGTATCCTGATCTCACAAGCTCATTTGTGAGGTGGTTTGAGTTTTCATCTTCGCGTAATTCTCCTTCAGTCATGTTTGATCTTTATGACAAATCTTATACCATGGACTTAGAGGATTTCACTTTTGCTTGCAAACTTCCACAATGGGGTAGTGTTAGGGATCCCCGTAAATCTGAATTTAGAAACTTTCTTGCTAGCATAACTGTAGGGGAATCTAGAGATATAACGCAAGCTACCATAGGGAGCATTCACTTTCCTGCTATACATTACTTTGCTCTCTTCATAGGTAGGTGCATAAATGCTAAGGATGAAGCATGTCACATGGGTGTCCCTAACCTTAGCATTCTTAGGAGTGCTGTGTTAGGCGACCAATCTTATCATATGGGAGCCATCGTAGCTCGTAGGTTGCATCATAATAGATATAATGGCGATTTCTTTGGAGGAATTTATGCAACCCGCTTAGCTAATTTTCTTGAGATAGACGTTCGTGAAGGAAACATGGAGTTGCCTCCTACTTATTTAGATTTTGACTCTATGGTTTCCCACCAGTTTGTCGAGAGGACTGAATCACCTCTCCAGTATCGACTAATCTTTAACAAACGGCATGTTGTCCATATTACTCTCCCTACTCCTGCCTTCTTTGATTACCAGGCAAACGGAAGATATACTATTACCAGAGAGGAGGCAGATGAGTACGAGAGGAGAGCGGAGGCAGCCCGACTCCACGCTGCACGCTGCATCACTGTACAACCCCAACTACTCTTCGTCGCAGTACGATCCCAGCTACACCTACGGGTATCCGCCAGGCTATCCCTGGCAATAAACCAACTTAGGGCAAAAGCCTAAGCTTGGGGGAGTACGTATTTCTCACCGACATTACATTTATGTTCACAGACACTCACTGCTAGATGTCGGTGCTCATACTCTTTCACTGTAATATCCATGCTAGTTTATTTTCTTTTTCCTGCTTTCTTCTTGTGTGCTTGCTAAACCTTAAGAAAAAAACAAAAAATTAGTAATAGCTTTTAGTACTAGTTTACTTTCTTGTTGCAGTAATAATTAAAAGAAAACCCAAAAATATTTCCCGTTCTTCTTTTGCTTGTTGGGGAGCTTTCCCGTGTAAATAGTTGTATTTATTTTCTTTTCTTTGGGGGTCGATACGAGAAGACTATGATTAAATTGTTGTAGTGGCTCTTATATGCATTATTGTTGATTTAACCAAGAGCCCATATTGCCTTGTTTTCTCCTATTTATTGAATGCTCGCAGATTCCAGCTTAGCCCAATGCATGTGCACTCTTATTATTATTCACATCGTTCGGTCGTGCAAGTGAAAGGCAATTATGACGATATATGATGGACTGACTGAGATGGGAAAAGCTGGTATGAACTCGACTTCTCTTGTTTTTGTAAATATGATGAGTTCATCGTTCTTGATTCAGCTTATTATGAATAAACATGTTTGCAATGACAATTAGAGATCATAGTTACTTGTGACATGCTTGATTAGCTATGAGTTATAGTGGTTTACCTTGCGTGCCAATATGCTATCAAAATGGTTGTGATGTGGTATGATGGGGTGGTATCCTCCTTTGAATGATTTAAGTAACTTGACTTGGCACATGTTCACGCATGTAGTTGAAACAAATTAACATAGCCTTCACGATATTTATGTTCATGGTGGATTATATCCTACTCATGCTTGCATCCAATGTTTATTAATTTTAATGCATGTACATGGCTGTTGTCGCTCTCTAGTTGGTCGCTTCCCAGTCTTTTGCCAGCCTTCACTTGTACTAAGCGGGAATACTGCTTGTGCATCCAATCCCTTAAACCCCAAAGTTATTCCACATGAGTCCACTATACCTTCCTATATGCAGTATCTACCTGCCGTTCCAAGTAAATTTGTATGTGCCAAACTCTAAACCTTCAAATAAACATTCTGTTTTGTATGCTCGAATAGCTCATGTATCAATTAGTGCTGCCCTTATCTTCCATGTTAGGCGGGTTATTCTCAAGAGGAGTAGACTCCGCTCCTCACTCACGAGAAAATGGCTGGTCACCGTGATGCCCAGTCCCATGCTTTATGCAAACTAAATCAAAATAATTGCAAACAAAACTCCCCCTGGGACCTGATGTTTGTTGGAGGCACTTTCGTTGTTTCGAGCAAGCCATGGATTGATGCTTGTTGGTGGAGGGGAGTATAAACTTTACCATTCTGTTTGGGAACCGCCTATAATGTGTGTGACATGGAAGATATCACCGTCTCTTAGTTGTTATGTTGACAATGAAAGTATAGCGCTCAAAATAATATTTATCTCTATTTCAAAACTGAGCTCTTGCACCTCTACAAATCCCTGTGTCCCTCTGCGAAGGGCCTATCTATTTACTTTTATGTTGAGTCATCACCCTCTTATTAAAAAGCACTAGCTGGAGAGCACAGCTGTCATTTGCATTCATCACTATTAATCTATATTGGGTATGACTATGATTGGATCTCTTTTACCATGAATTACAATGTCTAATCAGTCCTTGATCTTTAAAGGTGCTCTGCATTTATGTTTTGCGGCCTCAGAAAGGGCTAGCGAGATACCATCTTGTTATATCATATTATGATTGTTTTGAGAAAGTATTGTCATCCGAGATTTATTATTATGACTCACTAGTTGATTATGCTATTGATATGAGTAAACATGAGACACGATAATTATCGCAAATGTGGTTAGTTATGATCTTTGCTGAAAACTTGAATGCTGGCTTGACATATTTACAACAACAGAGTTTGTAAAAGTTTTTCTTTTTCTCTTTCAGTTTGTCAACTGAATTGCTTGAGGACAAGCAAGGGTTTAAGCTTGGGGGAGTTGATACGTCTCCGTCGTATCTACTTTTCCAAACACTTTTGCCCTTGTTTTGGACTCTAACTTGCATGATTTGAATGGAACTAACCCGGATCGATGCTGTTTTCAGCAGAATTGCCATGATGTTGTTTTATGTGCAGAAAACAAAAGTTTCCGGAATGACCTGAAACTCCACGGAATATCTTATAAAAATAATAAAAAATCCTCGCCAAAGATGAAGACCAGGGGGCCCACACCCTGTCCACGAGGGTGGGGGGCGCGCCCCCCTACCTCGTGGGCCCCCTGGAGACCTTCCGATGCCAACTCCAACTCTATATATTTGCTTTCGGGGAGAAAAAAATAGAGGTGAAGAAATCATCGCGTTTTACGACACGGAGCCGCCGCCAAGCCCTAAAACCTCTCGGGAGGGCTGATCTGGAGTCCGTTCGGGGCTCCAGAGAGGGGGATTCGTCGCCGTCGTCATCATCAACCATCCTCCATCACCAATTTCATGATGCTCACCGCCGTGCGTGAGTAATTCCATCGTAGGCTTACTGGACGGTGATGGGTTGGATGTGATTTATCATGTAATCGAGTTAGTTTTGTTAGGGTTTGATTCCTAGTGTCCACTATGTTCTGAGATTGATGTTGCTATGACTTTGCTATGCTTAATGCTTGTCACTAGGGCCCGAGTGCCATGATTTCAGATCTTAACCTATTATGTTTTCATGAATATATGTGAGTTCTTATCCTATCTTGCAGGTCTATAGTCACCTACTATGTGTTATGATCCGGCAACCCCGAAGTGACAATAATCGGGACCACTCTCAGTGATGACCATAGTTTGAGGAGTTCATGTATTCACTATGTGCTAATGCTTTGTTCCGGTTCTCTATTAAAAGGAGGCCTTAATATCCCTTAGTTTCCATTAGGACCCGCTGCCACGGGAGGGTAGGACAAAAGATGTCATGCAAGTTCTTTTCCATAAGCACGTATGACTATATTCGAATACATGCCTACATTACATTGATGAATTGGAGCTATTTACGTGTCACCCTAGGTTATGACTATTACATGATGAACCGCATCCGCATAATTATCCATCACCGATTCGATGCCTCACGAAGTTTT
The DNA here is from genome assembly GCA_021605145.1 of Aegilops bicornis. NCBI lineage: Eukaryota > Viridiplantae > Streptophyta > Magnoliopsida > Poales > Poaceae > Aegilops > Aegilops bicornis. The sequence goes on along the minus strand of CM038672.1, from coordinate 480,323,079 downwards.
CCATATCTTGGTTTACGCTTATTTACTTTCCGTTACATCTTGTTACAATCACTACAAAATACCAAAAATATTACTTTTGCTTCCTTTACTTTTGTTACCGCTACCATCACTATCATATTACTTTGCTACTAAACACTTTGCTGCAGATACTAAGTTTCCAATTGTGGTTGAATTGATAACTCAGCTGCTAATACTTGAGAATATTCTTTGGCTCCCCTTGTGTCGAATCAATAAATTTGGGTTGAATACTCTACCCTCGAAAACTGTTGCGATCCCCTATACTTGTGGGTTATCAAACACCACCACAAATTTGTCCAAATATTCCATGAACACCTTGTTCATCATGCTCATGAAGTAGGCAGGGGCGTTAGTCAGTCCAAATGACATGACCGTATATTCATACAACCTATACCTTGTGGTGAATGCTGTCTTGGGTATATCCTTCTCTCGAATCTTCAACTGGTGGTATCCTGATTGCAGATCGATCTTCGAAAACACCTTAGCTCCTTGCAGCTGGTCAAACAAATCATTGATCATCGGCAGTGGGTATTTGTTCTTGATCGTCACCTCATTCGAGGCCCGATAATCAACAACCATTCTTAGAGACTTATCCTTCTTCTCAACCAAAAGCACTGGGGCTCCCCAGGGTGATGAACTCCGTCGAATGTAACCTTTCTCCAACAACTCCTTGATCTGCTTCTTAATCTCCTCCAGATCATTTGCGGGCATCCGATAGGGTCTCTTTGATATTGGCCCTGTACCTGGGAATAACTCTATCAAAAACTCGATGTCTCGATCCGGTGGCATGCCTGGTAACTCCTCAGGAAAAACATCCGGGTAATCCTTCACTACAGGCACTTCTTCCTGAACAACTCCCGTGAGGGTATTTACTTGGCTCCTCCTAGGCACATGCCTAGATACAGACTTAATCCTTTTTCCCTCCGGGGTGGTGAGATGAATCGACTTACTAGCACAGTCAATGCTTCGTCCATACTTTGACATCCAGTCCATGCCTAATATCACATCCAATCCTTGTGACTCCAAGACTATTAGGTCGGACGGAAAAACATGGCTTCCAATGGTTAAGGGTATCTGGTCGCACCATCGACTAGCCATGTACTCTGCTCCAGGTGAACTCACTAACAGAGGGGTCCTAAGGGTTTGGGTTCGTAGTTTAAACTTATCCATGAATCCCCTTGGTATGTATGAATGCGACCTTTTGATGTCGAAAAGTACAAGAGCGGTAAAAGACTTAACCAAAAACTTACCTATAACCACGTCTGGCTGCTCTTCAACCTCCTCCACGTTAATGTGGTTCACTTGTCCTTTGTTGAATGGATTGGGCTTCTTCCCAGCGCTCCCATTGTCGTTTCCATTCTTCACTTTAGGGCACTCCGTGGCATAGTGTCCAGTCTTCCCGCACTTAAAGCAAGTAATGTGACTTATATCTCTCGTGGCAGGTGTCGGTGTCAAAACCGGCGGATCTCGGGTAGGGGGTCCCGATCTACGTGTCAAGGCTGATGGTAACAGGAAGCAAGGGACACAGATGTTTACCCAGGTTCGGGCCCTCTCGATGGAGGTAAAACCCTACTTCCTGCTTGATTAATATTGATGATATGGGTAGTACAAGAGTAGATCTACCACGAGATCGTAGAGAGGCTAAACCCTAAGAGCTAGCCTATGATTGTATGATTGTAATTGTGATCGGCCTACTAAGGACCAACCTCTCCGGTTTATATAGACACCGGAGAGGGCTAGGGTTTACATGGAGTCGGTTACAAGGAAGGAAATATATTATCCGGATCGCCAAGCTTGCCTTCCACGCCAAGGAAAGTCCCATCCGGACACGGGCCGAAGTCTTGAGTCTTGTATCTTCACGCTTCAATAGTCCGGGCGTAGTACACAGTCCGGCAGTCCGGATACCCCCTAATCCAGGACTCCCTCAGTAGCCCCTGAACCAGGCTTCAATGACAATGAGTCCGGCGCGCAGTATTGTCTTCGGCATTGCAAGGCAGTTTCATTCTCCGAATACTCCAAAGTGCCTGTTACGACGAATAGTGTCTGGCCTCCAATCAATGTTGTGCACCTCGGCTTCGGTGCCTCAGTAATGACCATATCCACGTGTCGAGCGAATTCAAGGAGTCGAGGCATTTTTTGCATTTGCCACCCTCGATGCTCCGGGCTAACCTTCTATTTCAAGGGACGGGGATCCTCAGATCCAAACCTCACTCTCCCTCCCAGAGCCAGCATCCAACAGAGCGCTCCGCGAAAAGCCATTCCAACATGGCCGGCCGTCGCAGCTCTTTTTCTTGCCCTTCTCGTTCCAAGTCGGGGGATTGGGGAGAGTGTTCAGTTCCTCATAGCCGTTTGATAAAGTTACAAACCCAAGGGTTTCTCCCACCGGCGTTCATGGTCCCCGTCCGAGCTGGAATAGCCACTTATAACGGAGGAGACCAAGCTGAGGGATCTCCTAACCCATCTCCGTAGGAGCGTATATGTCTGATCCCTCATCTACTGAGGGGCATCGGGTTCCCTATCCACCCGTTTCTTCGCGGGCTCCTGGAGTTCTACGGCCTCCGCCATTACGATCTTACCCCTGCCTCTATTCTGCACATAGCGGGGTATGTTGCCCTTTGCGAGCTGTTTTTAGGCTGCGAATCACACTTCGGATTATGGAGGAAGTTGTTCTGCCTCGTCCCCCACCCAGGGGGAGTCCCTATGTCAAGTGGGCGGGGTCGAAGCTGGCGCCCCCGGGGCCCTCAAGAAGAGGACACAAGGGAAATATTCCTCCTGATGGATAGGATAAAGTTACTGGCCAAATCCGGACTGACGATAGTTGAGGTTATGGCGATATGCATAAGACGGGGAGTGCAGCCGCTCCAATATCGGGGGAAGCCCATGTGGCATTTCAACGGGGAAGACGATGCCACCCGCTGCAGCCATGAGGGTCCGGACTCCGCTGCCGCTCTGGCAAGGATATTGCTCGGTCTGTACAAAGGGGAAGAGGAGGAATTCCTTCGCATAAAAATGCGGGACGGATTCTCCATGTACAACCCCCCAGCGTGGGTAAGTTGCCATTCTTTTTCCCTGCTTTGCTCTAGCGCTCTTCTGCTAAGATTACTTGCATCAATGCTTCTGGGCAGGAACTAAGGAGGGCCGTAGAAGGAATCTTCAGCCCCTCCCCACAACCAGAGGACCCTGGAAGGGCCCTAGATCCGAGGCTTAAAGTGGATCCGGATATCACTGTGGAGCTTGTCAACGGGGTATTCTATCAGGCGAGCTGGGATGGCGCTCTAGTGGCCATTACGGTCGACTACCCTGGACTGCTCCCCGCTTCATGTGTAAGCCGAACTAGAAAACCCTATCCTTCGAAGAGGACTCCCCAGTGTTATAATTTACCTTTGAGGCGTCGTTCTATTTGCGTAAACGACGGCCGGAGCGAGGGGCCGAGCCCCTAGGGACTCGTCAACCACGGGCGTCCAGATCGGGCAGGCTCAAGACGAAGGCGCTGAGGGTTGACACACCGCTACAGAGGTAAAGCAATAACCTGTCCTATAATCATAGAATTTAAAATATGACAGCGCCCTTTGTGTCTGGCACGAAGAGGAATAACTGGACTATATCCGGAGACCCTACCAATCACGCCTCCACCAGCCGGGTTGCAGAACCGGCTTCGGGGGCGGAGGCGGACACGGGGCCAGCACCGCATAGCTATCCAACAGAGAGTGCGGACATGCTCTCAGCCACGAATTCCGAAGTAGAGAGCGCCATGAATCACAAAGGCCGACGGGCCGCATTGGAACAACATCTTTTTCCGAAGTGGCATTTAATGCCTTCAATTTGGCGGATGCGTCGTCCAAGTTGCTCGGGCGGGCTTGCCCAAGCGACAAACCCGGTATACCAAAGACATACGGGTGAGAAATTTTGATAAGTATGTATAGCAGTAGCCCCTGAGACTTGAAACGGTTGAAACAACAGTTTTAAGGATCAATTTATGTGCGGGTCCTTGTAGAGAAGAACGAGCAATTTTCTCGGGAGCTGGAGGGATGCAAGGCCGAACTAAGGGCCGCAGTTGCCAAATTAGAGGAACCCCAAAAGCCCTCATCTTGTAACAATTGTCACAATTGCACGAAGATGCACCAGTTAGTAAATGGTTGATGTGACAAGTCTAACAGAAATTCTGCAGACAATCCCGGGGTGAATCCGGAGGGCGTAAGAGAGGACGCATCGCATCTCAAAAAGCAACTAGAGGCTGGCGAGCGCATTCTTATGTGAGTTAGGCGGGAGAAGAACGATCTTCAAGACGCCAAAGTTCAGCTGGATGTGGAGTTAAAAGATCTCCGCGCTCAGCTGGCGGACTCCGTGAAGGAGACCAAGAGGCTTCGACGCGGCATTTATGGTAAGTGCCTAGACGAACTGTTGTACAGTTCGGCGAGGAAGTATATTGAAAGAATTTTTCTTGCAGGAATGTTAACGGGTCGCCCTGAGGAGGAGATGCCCTCATCTGCAAATGATTTACTGCAAGACCTTTCACAACTGCATGAGCGAGCTCCACAAGTGCTGCAGGGTGTTGCTCAGGCTTTGTGGCCATCAAGCCTACTGCCGAATGGCATGGGGGAACTTGAGGACCTGCTTCAAGGAGCCCGGCGGCGCTTCCGTCTATGGAAGATATCAGCATGCCGGCAAGGAGCAAGAGAAGCCTGGGTGAGGGAGTCCTGGATTAGCGGGTGTCCGGATAGCCGGACTATAACCTTTGGCCGGACTCCTGGACTATGAAGATACAAGATTGAAGACTTCGTCCCATGTCCGGATGGGAGTTTCCTTGGCGTGGAAGGCAAGCTTGGCGATACGGATATGTATATCTCCTACCATTGTAACCGACTCTGTGTAACCCTAACCCTCTCCGGTGTCTATATAAACCAGAGTGTTTTAGTCCGTAGGACGAACAACAATCATACCATAGGCTAGCTTCTAGGGTTTAGCCTCTCTGATCTCGTGGTAGATCTACTCTTGTACTACCCATATCATCAATATTAATCAAGCAGGAGTAGGGTTTTACCTCCATCGAGAGGGCCCGAACCTGGGTAAAAACATCGTGTCCCTTGTATCCTGTTACCATCCGCCTAGACGCATAGTTCGGGACCCCCTACCCGAGATCCGCCAGTTTTGACACCGGCATTGGTGCTTTCATTGAGAGTTCCTCTGTGTCGTCGCCATCAGGAAGGATGCCTCATCCCGTCTTTAAAGACGGCACTGTTGCTAAAGGAGCTTTGGCTATCGGCCAAACTCTCCGGCTAGGCGGTTTTCTTATGACCGCCTGTTCGGCCGCCACGCCGACGATGACCTCTCGGGTCATCGAAAGCAATCTTCACGTCAACTCGGAACTCGCCGAGCAGTTAGATCCGACGGAGCTCTCTTCCTTAAACGAGCTACTAGATTGCATCGCTGCCCTAGGAGTCCCTACAGACTATGATCAGATTGGGCCTAAACCCGATCCGAGAGAGATTAACTCTCCCCAGGTCACCCATCACGTTGCTGTGGTGGAGGAACAATGCGGTGACCCTTCATCTATCTTAAGGACTAGCTATGTCCGGATTCCCGATCCCTCCAAGCCGGATACCCGCGGAGGGGAGGACGTCACTCAAGACCTGAACTTAGAGTCAGGCAACGGGCTAGATTCATTGCACAACATCCAAGAATCCAAACTTCCGAGTTCGGAAACTCCTCGGCCCTTGAGTCTCAGATTGGGTGAGGTTTTGGATTAAATTCCACCCACCCACCCGAACATATGCGATCTGTCCAAAATTAGGCAAGAGCCCGAGGAAACAGTACATCATTACTGGGCCAGATTCCTCCTGGTTATGAACAGGATAAAGACTGTCGCGAGGAAGACGCAATTTCATTCTTCTGCAATAATTGCACGGACAAGGGAATCCTCAACGCCATAGGTCACCGTGAAATTACACGCTGGTTGACTTGGCGTCCATAGTACGAGAGTACTGTGCGATGGAAAGCGCCTGGAAAACCGAAGTAAGATTTTGGGACAATCCGGCCCCGAATACAAACCCAGTCCGAAATAAAAGGGTGCATTATCGCTAGTCACCTGAGTTAAACACCAAAAAACAAAAAACCCCTACAGGGCATGGAACCGTACTGGAGGGGTGGCTTAATGGACCCTGTAAAATTCATAGTACAGAGGGCGCCACACCAACTCATAGCCTTAGAGCATGTTGGATACTCCGGCAGGTGGCCAAAAGTGGCGAAGAGCTTCTAACCCCAAAATCCACAGAGCACCAGCCCAGGGATACCAGTACGGTATTAACAGTCTTCGAGACTTTCGCATCAAATAATATGCGGAAATGAACACTCCGCAGCCTTGCTGAAGTCTACCAAGTAGCAACGATAAACCCATGGAGTGACATGGTTATTACCTTTAATGCCAGTGATGAACCTAAATTCCGAACAGCCCGAGCACCAGCCGCATTGGTCCTCAGTCCAATAGTGGACGGCTTTCGCCTTACCAAGGTACTCATGGATGGTGGCATCGGATTGAACCTCATTTACGAGGAAACCCTTTGAAAAATGGAAATAGACTGGAGCCGCGTTGAGCGAAGCAGCACAACCTTTAGAGGAATAATACCCAGTCGGGAAGCGTGCTGTACAGGAAAAATCACACTGGATGTGGTGTTCGGCACACCGGATAATTACAGGTCCGAGGAGGTCACGTTCCGAGTGGCCCCGTTCAGCAGCGGATACCACACTCTATTAGGGCGAGAGGCATTCACAATTTTTCAAGCTATACCCCATTAATGGTACATGAAGTTCAAAATGCCCGGGCCCAACGGAATCATCACTCTTGCTAGTGACCCGGGCATAGCACTCCGCGCCGAAAATAAGACAGCCGCACTGGCCCTTGAGGCACTATCCGAAGCCCTAGCGGCCGAGGAACTGACTGCGCTGCGCTCCATGGTGAACAGGGACGACGTGATACTCGATAAAAGATCCAAGTCCACCTCCTTTAAACCGGTGGACAAAATAGTCAGATTCCAAGTCCATCCAACGGACCCTACAAAAATGGCCTCCATCGGGGCGCAATTAAACCCTGATGTAGACGCCAGACCACGAGAATTCCTCTGTGAAAATTGGGACATTTTGCGCACCCTTCAGACATGCCAGGAATCCCACGCCGGTTGGCCGAGCACAGCCTAAACATCCTAAAAGGATTCAAGCCAGTCAAGCAGGCTCTTCGGCGTTTCTCCGAACCTAAGAGACAAGCCATGGGAGAGGAGCTAGCCAAACTATTGGAGGCCGGATTCATCAGAGATATAAAACATCCGGACTGGCTAGCAAACCTAGTGATGGTACCAAAGAAGGACAAATCCTGGCGCCTATGCGTCGATTTCAAGGACCTCAACAAGGCTTGCCCAAAGGATCCCTTCCCCCGCCCCAGCATCGATCAAATTATCGACGCTACCGCAGGACACGATTCATTGTGTTTCCTCGACGCATACTCCGGCTACCATCAAATTAAGATGGCAGAGCCTGGCCAAGCCGCAACGGCATTCATCACCCCATATGGCCCATTCTGCTTCAACACAATGCTCTTCGGTCTCAAAAACGCCGGTGCAACATATCAGCGCATGATTCAGACATGTCTGGCAAACCAGATCGGCAAAACAGTGGAGGCATACGTAGATGATGTGGTCGTCAAAACCAAGCATGTCGAAACTCTAGTAGACGACTTGAGGCTCACATTCGATAACCTCCGAACATATGACATCAAGCTTAACCCAGAAAAATGTGTTTTCGGCGTACCAGCCGGAAAGCTCTTGGGCTTCATTGTATCTCGTAGAGGAATTGAAGCAAACCCAGCCAGGATCCGAGCTCTGTCACAATTGGATATCCCAAAGGACCTCAAACAAATACAAAATTGATCGATGCGTGGCGGCTCTAAGCCGCTTTATCTCCGCTTGAGAGAAAAGGCATTACCCCTTTATCGCCTCCTCCCAAGACCGAACACTTCGAGTGGGCGGATGCCGCCACGGCCGGACTTCGAAGAAATAAAAGCCATATTGGCAACAAACCCGGTCCTGGCCACGCCTAACATGGGCGAACCAATGCTATCATACATCGCGGCAACTCATCAAGTTGTAAGCGCGGTGCTCGTTGTCGAACGAGAAACGGACGGACACAAGTTCCCCCTTCAAAAACAGTTTACTACGTGTCCACTGTCCTCACTCCATGCAAGTCATGGTATCCGCATTATCAAAAGACAGCGTACGCGGTGTTTATGGCATCTTGGAAGCTGCGACACTACTTATAACAGTAGCCTCCGAAGTACCTCTTAACGACATTATAAACAACCGCGACGCGACGGGCCGGATTGCCAAATGGGCCATTGAGCTCCTCCTGTTCGACATAACCTATAAGCCAAGGCGAGCTATTAAGTCGCAAGTTTTGGCCGACTTCGTCGCCGAATGGACTGAAGCCGAACTCCCTAAAGAGTACGACACATATTCCAACTGGATCATGCATTTCGACGGCTCCAAAATGTTGGCTGGTGCTGGGGATGGCATCATTCGGCGTCCCCAACAGAGATATGATTCAATACGTACTCCATATAATGTATACGGACTCCAATAACGCAGCCGAATACGAGGCCCTTCTACATGGTCTCCGGATGGCAGTCTCCATGGGCATTCAACGCCTAGAGGTGCGCGGGGATTCGAACCTCGCAATATCCCAAATAAATGGAGACTTTGATGCCAAGGATCCGAAAATGGCAGCTTATCGCAATGCCGCCCTAAAAATGTCAGCTCGGTTCAAGGGCTCGAATTTCACCATATAGCTCAGAAAACAATCAGGCACCGGACGTCTTTGCCCGCATTGGCGCAAATTGCGCTGCCGTCCCCCCCCCCCCCCAATATCTTCTTGGAGAGGCTGTTCAAGCCATCCGTATTATGGGAAGGAGTCCGGAAATAACAGCCGGACCCAACCGCACCGCGGACAATCGAACATTACGACACAACGGGAGGCTCGCCAGCAGTAACACCTTCAAATTACGTAATAATGGTAGTCATTGCCCCGTGGACAGAACCATTCCTAGCATACCTAACCAGGCAGGAACTCCCCGAGGACCAAAACGAGGCACGCTGCATAGTGCGGCGAAATAAAACCTATAAAGTCCATGAGGGAGAGCTTTATAAGAAAAGCACCACCGGAGTCCTTCAAAGGTGTATCTCCGAAGAGGAAGGGCGGAATCTTCTGGCTGAAATTCATGCCGGACTCGGCGGACACCATGTTGCAGCCCGGGCCCTTGTAAGCAAGGCCTTCCGTACAGGATTTTATTGGACGACGGCCCGGGCAGATGCTCAGGACTTAGTCCAACGATGCGTTGGTTGCCAGCTCTTTGCTAACCAAAGCCATATGCCACCTACCGCCCTCCAAACCATACCCATCACCTGGCCCTTCGCTGTCTGGGGGCTTGACATGGTTGGACCCCTTAAAGGAGGAATCCACAAGCAAAAATACCTACTGGTCATGGTGGATAAATTCACCAAATGGATAGAGGCCAAAGCCTGTTAAGACGGCCGAATCCGGACTGGTGATAGACTTCATATCAGGGTTCGTACACCATTACGGCGTCCCTCACAGCATCATCACCGATAACGGCACGAATTTTACGGCCGACGAGGTCAAACTCTGGTGCAAAAACATGGGCATCAAGCTCGACTATGCTTCAGTCTATCACCCACAAACTAACGGTCAAGTCAAGCGAGCAAATGGTCTAATCATGAGCGGCATCAAACCCAGATTAGTGCGGTCCCTCAAGGAATCTAACACGCACTGGGTAGAGGAGCTCGACTCTGTATTCTGGGGGCTGCGGACCACGCCGAATCGCACAACCGGATTCACACCATTCTTTATGGTATACGACGCAGAGGCAGTTCTGCCCTGCGACATAATTCATGACTCACCTCGCGTGCGCATGTACGAAGAAAGAGAAGCCAAACTCGATCGGCAGGACAGTTTGGACGCCTTGGAGGAGGAGCATGACATGGCAAAAGCTCGTTCCGCATTCTATCAACGGCAGGCTCGAAGATATCACAGCAGAGAAGTATGGGCCAAAACTTACAATGTTGGCGAGTTAGTTCTACGCCTGCCGGACAAGAAAAAGGACAAACTCAAGCCCAAATGGGAAGGTCCCTTTATTATTGACCAAGTCCTGACTGGTGGAGCGTACCGTCTGCGAGATGCATCGAACAACCGACTCGAGCCGAACCCATGGAACGCAGCCCGTCTCTGAAGATTCTACGCCTAGCGCCGGACTCTGTGTTCATCTTCTTCCTCTGTCTATTTTTTATACATTAGTTGTCTTATATTTCTCTCCTTCTCCCCCCTTTTTTCTCTTACAGCCTTTAAGGGCCCGTTCGCGACTGCTCAAGACTTTACACCGACGCGCTTATCCGCTCATTATACACAGGGGCTTCTTTAACGAAGCTTATTTATACGGGCTTCATGCCCAACACATGTGTCAAACTTCCGCATGTACCTGTGTTCACCATTATATGCATCGATCTGACTGATGTTTTGGCCAAGCTGGGTTGCTCGGCTCTGTGCTTACCCCTACCTTCCCGATTGTTCGGCTAGGTGGTAAAGGGAGCACCTCTGCGATTATTCTTGCCGGAATTGACGGATGTGCACCTCAGACCGGGTGAAGCCGAAGCTAAGCGTTCTTAAGGGAATATTAAGCTTGGTGAACTAAAGATGATTTCTCACTTGTTTATTTAAGTGCCCCAGATGCTTTTCTCGCTTTTTCACGGTCAGGACATGCACTTTAGGGCATGCCTCCCGAGAAAGGAACCCTTAACGGAACTATTCTCCACGGAAGATGTTTCTTACTAACCATGTAATATAACATAACTAGTTGGGCACTTGTCTGTTTAAGCACTAATGACCCCTACGCCTGGTCTCCACGCATGCCCCGGTTCTTACATAACCGAGAGGGTATTCGGACACACCTCGGACTATCGGGTCCCGAGAGGGTATTCACCGACCGAATATTCTCTTAAGGAAGCTAGCTTTCGGCTCCACCCAGTATGAGGTACACATCCGGCTGAACCGGCAGTAATAATCGCAGAGGTGCTCCCCTTATGCCCTAGCCGAATTAACGGGAACGTAGGGCATAAACACAAGAGCCAGGCAACCCAGCTTGGCAACATCTTAAGTCATATCGATGCATATAATGGTGAAGAAAAGGCACATATGGAAAAAGAATGCATATGCGACGGCGAGAAAGCCATGTGAGTAATCATTTTAGCTTCCGTATAGGAAGCCCCAGTGTATTGCTTACACACTTAGTGCGGCCGGAGTGATCCGGGAATCCGCACCGTATTGAATACTTTGTGTGAAGAGAGAAAAGGTCGAGAAAGGAAAAGGGATGGGGCATAATTAAAAGGGAGGGGTTAGGAGGCGAACACGGTGTTGGCGCTAGGCGTAGAATCTCCGTAGTCTTGCCGCGTTCCATGGGTTCGGCTCGAGTCTGTTATCGGATGCATTACGTAAGCGGTGCGCTCCTCCGGTGAGAACTTTGTCAATGACGAAGGGACCCTCCCACTTGGGTTTGATTTTGTCCTTCTTCTTCTACGGTAGTCGTAGAACGAGCTCGCCAATACTGGAAGTTTTGGCCCGCACTTCTCTGCTTTGGTATCGTCGAGCCTGCTGCTGATAGAATGTGGAACGGGCTTTTGCGACATCGCACTCCTCCTCCAGGGCATCCAAATTATCCTGCCGATCTAACTTGGCTTCCTTCTCTTCGTACATGCGTACGCGTGGCGAATCATGTATTATGTCGCAAGGTAATACTGCTTCCGCGCTGTACACCATAAAAATGGTGTACATCCGGTGGTGCAATTTGGTGTTGTCCGTAGCCCCCAGAGTACGGAGTCGAGCTCCTCCACCCAGTGCGTATCCGACTCTGTCAAGGATCGCACTAGTCTGGGTTTGATGCCACTCATAATGAGACCGTTTGCCCGCTCTACCTGGCCGTTTGTTTAGGGATGGTAGACGGAAGCGTAATCGAGCTTGATGCCCATTTTGCGCGCAAGTTTTCACTTAAATCGACTATGAAATTTGAGCCATTATCGATGATGATGCTGTGGGGACACCGTATCGATTATGCGACCCGGATATGAAGTCTATTACTGGTCCGGATTCAGCCGTTTTGACTGGTTTAGCTTCTATCCATTTGGTGAATTTGTCCACCATGACCAATAAGTATTTCTTCTTATGGCTTCCCTTTAAGAGGTCCGACCATATCCAGCCCCAGGCGCAAAGGGCCAAGTTATGGGGATTGTTTGGAGAGCGGTAGGGGCATATGACTCTGATTGGCAAAGAGGCGGCAACCGACGCAATGTTGGACAAGGTCTTGTGCGTCTGCCGGGCCGTCGGCCAATAGAAGCTGTCTGGAAGGCCTTGTCGACTAACGCCTCGAGTCAGCGGCGTGGTGCCCGCCAGCCGGCATGGATTTCAGCCAAGAGCTGCCGCCCTTCCTCTTCGGAGATGCATCTTTGTAATACTCCGGTAGCGCTTTTCTTGTAGATGTAGCGACCCGACCCGAAATCGGTCAAGTCTCTGTGCAGCTGTACCATCCCAAGATCATGCTGGCACACATAGTACATTGATGCAAAGATTCAAAGTTCAATCACACCTGAATTTATTACACGATTCTCATATCGAGTCTTTATTACAAGATAATAAATTCGGCCGAAGGCCAACTCATGAGAAATAAACTAAATAAAGTTGCAGAATCATAGACGAATAGCGAGTCCATCCGACTCCATAGGGCAATCGCCAAGCATGGATCGTAGCCTCACTCCTGATCGGAAAACTCCTCTGCAACATAAGACATTGCAGCCGTGTAGGTCAGCATTTTGAATATGCCGGCAAGTCATGAAGAGAGAACAACACTAAAAATTACTAACACTATATGCAATTTGGTTGTGGGGCTCTAAGTTTCATTGTTTCTTGAAAAAGCCAGTTTTCCCTACAACAAGGACTTGTTTGCAAATACTACAAAATGTTGGTAGTTATTGAGATGGTTCCGCCAACCAATGTCTCATTCCCAATTATTAAATAACCCCCTCAATTAATTTATTAAGTTCGGTGTTGAGATATCCGAAATACTCCAAGTTCCAGAGGTTCAAATTGTCCGTAACCGGGGACACGTCTAATCGATTAGATCTTCACTCTGCAGAGGTTTGCGCACTTTACCCGCAAGAATCGTTCCCTCCTTTAAGTCTTCGCACTGCCTGGTGTTTGAAGACGGACGAACGTAAACAGGGTCTTCCGAAGAGTTCCTGCAGGCCCCGCCGGTGCCCATCCAATCCTACCGTTCTTCTACATCTCGTAGCACCGTCCGGCTAGAGTCACGCCTAGGGTCGACGGGCCGTGAGCCCATAATGGCTTGCGGCTGCACAGGTAAGCTTCCGGTCAATGGGGTATCCATCCGTCTCTTCGTGGCTGGGTGAAGCTTTCCGCAAGATGTCATGGCGCTTCTCCATGCATCCCGGCCATCCGCTGGTTTCTCCAGGGTGCCCGTCAACCGTCCTCCACCCATTAGTGAATTTTGAAGTCCATCTTGAGCTTGAAGTCATGGGGTTGTCATCATCTTGACTCTCGCATCTCCCTTATGAATCTCTCAACCAACCCGTCTCTGAGCATAGCAAAATAAACTACATCGTCCCGGGCAATGGTAAAAGGGGAATTGGTTTCATCCTACCTCATGATACTACTCAAGAACATAACTTAACAAAATTCTCCTACTGCATGCATGGTGGGGAGGTATAATTCTAATGCAATAAAATCATAGGTATTGTAAAAACATGATCAAATGACTTGCCTGGCTGACGGTCTTCGAAAGCTAGCGACTCGTAATAGCAGGCTTCGCACTCCGGGAATCCTACCAAGTCAAACAATAGCATAAATAAGTATAGCACAATATAACATAACAGCAAGTTGGAAGTAAAACACCCAAGCACTCAAACCAAAACCAAAGAAAAACTCAGAGAAAGCAAATCAAGGTTTTCACCACATCTAACAACAACTGGGAAATTGTTTTACACAACTAAAATTTTTCTTAACAGAACCTAAGCATTGGTTTTGCTAACTAACAGAAAGGAAAACAACATACAAACTAGGAGCAAAAAGAATTATATTAAAAGCTATTATAGAACTCATATTATGCCTAAAACAATCCTAACAAAGAAAAAAAATAAAGAAAATTATTATACTGCAAATAAAAGTTCATCCTCTGTAGCTACACAAATTAGTCTAAAATAAACTATAACATAATAAAAAATAAAATAATTTACTAACTAGAACAGTAGGAAAATAGTAGCTAGTTAAATAAACAAGAAACACATGATTTCGACTAAAACTATTTTTTATTAAATCTAAAATACCCAAACATGTTCCTAATGCTAGGCATGGACTAAACTAAGCTGTAGCAAAAAGAAACACTAAAAATAAAAATCTTAACACAATTTATGGCAGAAAAACTAATCTGACTAAAACTAATATAAAACACTTTCTAATAATTTAAACATGGCTAAACATATTTTATACAGGAACTGCAACAAATTTGCAAATTAACAAAAAAAGAATCAACTAAAAACAATAAACCAGCTAAAAGATATAGCAAAAACAAAAACATAACTAATCTGCTAAAACAGAAAATAAAACAAAAAAGAAAAGAAAACTAGCGCTACTGGGCCGTGGGCTAACTAAAAGACGCTCTGGTCGCTATATAACTAAAACGCCTACGGGCTATAAGAAATAAACCGGACTAGTCTAAATAAACCAGTAACTAAAACCGATCTATATGGGGAAAAAACTAACTCTTCGCATATCTAATCTATGCCCTAGGTTTCAGATCGGAAGGTGGTGGGCAGCTCCGGCGACATACCGCGGTGGCGACGACGGCGACGGACAACGACAGCTCGGGCGTGGACGGCGCGGTGGCTCCGGTGGTGGGGGAAGACGGCGGAGACGTCGGGCGGCTGCGGCGGAGCGAGGCGGAGATGGTGGTGGTCTCGGCCGGTCGAGGGTGATGGTGGCGAGTGGTACGAGGCTCGACAGAGCTCTGGTGAGCTCCAACTCCGGCTGACGGGCGGTGATGCTCAAGGGGCGGCTCCGGCGATCCCTGGGCGAAGAGAGGATGTCAGGGAGGTGCGGGATGAAGTAGCGGTTCGGTTGGAGTAGCTTGGAGGTCGAGGGGTGGCTCACCAGTGGCAGAAACGGCGGCGAACCGAGGCGGCGGTGGCGAGATGCGTTCGGCGAGGGAGGCGGCTCTGGTGGGTGTTGGGGTAGGGTTTTTGGGGGGTTCGGGAGAGGAGAGGCGGGGCTTTATATAGGGCGTGGTCGAGGGCGAGGGGGCAACGCGGGATCGTGATCCCGAGAAGGTCGCAGCGATGGGCGGCGGCGGTCGCGCTCTGGCGCGGCGAGACATGGGCGAAGAGAAAGAGACGAGGGCGGGCCTGGGGTGTCAGCGAGAGAGAGAGGAGAGGGTTCGGTCGGGCGACCGAGGGGGAGAGGAGTCGGGCGCTGGGCGCTGGGGGCAGGCCGGCTCGGCGCTGGTGGGCTGCGCCTGGCCCGCTGGTGAGTGGCGCTCGGCGCTGGCTGGGCCGGTTGGCCTGGCTGGCGCCTGGGGCTTTTCCTTTTATTTTTATTTTGAATTAGAGAGAAGAGAGAATCTAGAAAAATATATATTATTTTTTATATAGGACATATATATATCAAAATTCTCAGGGGAATTTATCCTACAACGCGGACATTTTTCCAGGAGCAAAACTCAAACTAAAAGAAAACACTTTCTAGAAATCCCAATTAAAATTCAAATTTGAATTCAAACTTTTTTGGCAAAACTTTTCTTCTGACATTTTTGGAGTGTCATGTTTACTCCTCTCATACTTTTGTTCAAGTATTTGTCAGGCATTGTTTTGAAATAAATTCAACTGCCAATTTGAATTCAAATTCCAACAAACTCAAAAATCTCTGAAATAAATCAAATGCCACTCAATTTCAAACAATATGCATAGATGCTTAGCTATAATTGTAAAACATTCCAAATGGGAAATTTGGGATGTTACAAACCTACCCACCTTAAGATGAATCTCGCCCTCGAGATTCGGGTTGGCTAGCAAATAGGTGTGGGTGGTCTCGGCGGAGGTCTTCTTCAAGCTCCCAGGTGGCTTCCTCCTCGGAATGATGACTCCACAGAACCTTGCAAAACTTGATGATCTTGCTGTGGGTGACTCTGTCATGATCTTGAGAATTCGGACGGGTTTCTCCTCATAAGTCGAGATCCTTTGTCGAGCTGTATGGCCTCTAGGGGCACCTTGTGTCTCTCAACGGAATATCGGCCATCTCGGCATGGCATTTCTTCAGCTGAGAAACATGGAAGACATCATGAACTCCGGACAATCCTTCCGGCAATTCCAACTTGTAAGCAACTTCTCCACGATGTTCGAGGATTTTGTAGGGGCCAATGAACCTGGGTGCCAACTTTCCTTTAACACCAAACCTCTTGATTCCACGAAGTGGGGACACACGAAGATATGCCCGGTCTCCCACTTTGTATGTTACTTCCTTGCGTTTACTGTCGGCATAACTCTTCTGCCTCGACTGAGCTACCTTGAGTCTACCCCGAATCAGCTTTACCTTCTATTCGGAGTCTCTAATAAGATCGGGACCGAAAAGTTTTCGATCTCCAACACCATCCCACAGCAATGGTGTTCTGCACCTCCTTCCGTGTAGAGCTTCGAAAGGGGCCATCTTCAGACTGGTCTGATAACTGTTATTGTACGAGAATTCTGCGTATGGAAAATTATAATCCCAGCTAGACCCATAGTCTAGCACACAAGCTCTCAACATGTCCTCCAGAATCAGGTTGACTCTCTCGGCCTGTCCATCTGTCTGCGGTTGAAAAGCTGTACTGAATTCCAGCCTCGTACCCAAAGTTTCATGCAACTGATTCCAAAACTTTGAGGTAACTTGTCTTCCTCTATCTGACACGATACTCCTCGGAACTCCATCCAGACATACAATCCTGGTCATGTATATCTTGGCTAACATAGCGCTGGTATAGGTAGTCTTCACGGGAATGAAATGAGCTACCTTAGTCAAGCGATCAACCACTACCCAGATGGAACCATAACCTGAACGGGTCCTGGGTAATCCTGTGATAAAATCCATTCCAAGTTTCTCCCATTTCCACTCGGGAATCGGCAAAGGTTGAAGTAACCCTGCTGGCTTCTGATGTTACGCCTTTACTCGCTGGCAAACATCGCATATCTTGCTACGTACTTTCGGCAATATCCTTCTTCATACCTGTCCACCGAAACTTTCCTTCAAATCCAAATACATCTTGGTGTTACAAGGGGTGAATCGAGTACGGTGAATCATGAGCCTCCTGAAGAATTAGCTTTCTGAGTTCGGGATCATTGGGTACATAAATACGATCCTCGAACCATATAGCTCTGTATTCATCCTTACGGAACCCTTTAGCTTTTCCTTCGTTCATCCTTTTCTTTATCTCATCAATTTCCTTGTCCGACTTTTGGGCTTCACGAATTCTTTCGGCCAAAGTGGACTGAACTTCCAGAGCTGCAACATATCCTCTCG
The DNA here is from genome assembly GCA_021605145.1 of Aegilops bicornis. Classification (NCBI taxonomy): domain Eukaryota; kingdom Viridiplantae; phylum Streptophyta; class Magnoliopsida; order Poales; family Poaceae; genus Aegilops; species Aegilops bicornis. The sequence continues at coordinate 480,305,397 of CM038672.1, read as the reverse complement.
GAACTATCTCTAGACGAAGATCTCTCAGGTCATCGGCTAACTCCTGGGGTAATCCTCCCGCTATAAGAGTATTCACATAACTCTTACGGCTCAAGGCATCTGCTACAACATTAGCCTTTCCTGGGTGGTAATGCAATCTCATGTCATAGTCCTTGATTAACTCTAGCCATCTCCTCTGCCCGTGGTTCAACTCTTTCTGCGTGAAAATATACTTCAAGCTCTTATGATCCATGTAAACATCACAACTATTTCCGATAAGGAAATGTCTCCAGGTCTTGAGTGCATGCACTACGGCTGCTAACTCCAAATCATGTGTGGCGTAATTCATCTCGTGAGGTCGTGGCTATGCGGAGGTATAAGCTACAACTTTTCCTTCCTGCATGAGTACTCCTCCGAGTCCCTGGCGAGAAGCGTCACAATATACCAGATAATCCTTGTGTATGTCCAGCAAAATCAGCACTGGGGTTGTAACCAAACGTTTCTTCAATTCCTGGAAACTGGCTTCACAATCCTCGGTCCAAATGTACTTGGCGTCCTTCTTCAATAGCTCAGTCATGGGCTTGGCAATCTTCGAGAAATTCTCAATAAACCTTCGATAATATCCTGCGAGTCCGAGAGAACTGCGGATCTCCTTGACTGAGGTGGGTGATCGCCAATCGGTGGTGATACAACCTTGGTGGGGTCAACTGCTATTCCTTCTCCACGAAATAACATGTCCGAGGAATCCGGCTTCCTTCAGCCAAAATTCACATTTGCTAAACTTGGCATACAACCGATGTTCTCGGAGTTTCTCCAGAACTAGATGCAAATGTTCCTTATGCTCTTCCTCGCTCTTGGAGAAAATCAGTATATCATCGATGAACACCACGACAAACTTGTCCAGATATTCCATAAATACCTTGTTCATCAAATTCATGAAGTATGCAGGGGCATTAGTCAATCCGAATGACATGACGGTATACTCATATAAACCATACCTGGTGGTGAATGCTGTTTTGGGTATATCCTTTTCACGGATCTTCAACTGATGATACCCTGATCGAAGATCGATCTTGGAGAATACCTTGGCTCCAACTAGCTGATCAAATAAATCATTAATCATCGGCAGAGGGTACTTGTTCTTGATGGTCATGTCGTTCAACGAACGATAATCCACAACCATTCTCAGGGTTCCGTCCTTCTTCTCTACCAAAAGAACTAGGGCTCCCCAAGGTGACGAGCTTGGCCGAATATATCCCTTCTCCAATAGCTCATTAATTTGCTTTTTGATCTCTTTCAAATCGTTTGGGGGCATCCGATAGGGTCTCTTGGATATTGGGGCTGTGCCGGGCAATAACTCAATCAGAAATTCAATGTCTACGTCGGTGGCATTCACGGCAATTCCTCCGGAAACACATCGGGAAAATCTTGCACTACCGGCACTTCCTCTGAACAACTCCGTGAGGAAATTCACCGATTCTTCATCGGGATACGATGCGGATACATACTTGATCCTCTTACGCTCGGGGTGGTGAGCGAGAATCGTCTTCTTGAGCACGATCTATGTTTCCTTCAAACTTCGTCAACCAGTCCATGCCTAGGATTACATCCAAGGTCTGGGTTTCCAATACTATGAGGTCTGCGGGAAATTTATGGTTTCCGATGTTGAGGGTTGCATGACAGCCTAAGCATGCCATCATTTCTCCTCCTGCGGAACTGACGTGAAGAGGGCTTCTAATGGTTCTAGTGGGCAACCCGTACTTTTCCATAACTACCCTTGATATAAATGAATGTGTTGCACCAGAATCAAAGAGTACCAATACTGGACGTGAATTTAATAAAAACTTACTAACCACAGTGTCTGGCTGATCATAGACGTCTTCCACGTCAATGTGGTTCACCTGAGCACGAGGAAAAGGGTTGGGCTTCTTTGCTGAGCTTCCATTGCCGTTTCCATTCCTTTGCTTGGCCTCCGGGCAGTCGGTGGCATAGTGCCCTATTTTCTGACACTTGAAACAGGTGATGTGACTCAGATCCTTCTGAGTCGGGGCAGGACGATGCTGGTTTCCATTGCCGTTTCCATTTCCTGACTTGTTGTCGTGGTTGCGGTTGTTCCCATTCCCTCCATGGTTATGTCCTCCATGATTATGTCCTCCATGGGTGTGATGGGTATGCTCTCCCGAGTATGGGGCATAACGGGGCTTCTGCTGAGCTCCGGAGTTGTACTTCCTGGCCATACTTCCGCTATGCGGCTATCAATCTGCTGCTGCTTGCCTTCAAGTATGGTGGCCTTGTCTACCAGCTCACGGTAGTTGTTGAAGGTAGCCACCATTAGCTGCGGTCCCAGCTCGTCATTGAGTCCCTCGAGAAACTTTTCCTGCTTTGCGGCATCTGTGGCCACATCATCCGGGGCATAGCGAGCTAACTTGCTGAACTCATCCATGTACTGCCCCAAGATGCGGTTCCCTGGCGTAAGTTGCGGAACTCACGCTTCTTCAGACTCATGGCTCCAGCTGAGACATGAGCGGTGCGGAAGGCCTGCTGGAATTGATCCCACGTGATGGTGGCGATGGGATAAGTGGCGGTGTAGTTCTCCCACCAAGAAGCTGCAGGTCCATCAAGCTGATGTGCGGCAAAGCGCACCTTCTCTGCATCTGTGCATCCAGTAGTGGCTAGCTCCCTTCCAACCTTGCGGAGCCAATCATCGGCTCAGTGCTGCTAGAGAACACTGGCGGATTCAGCCTTAGGAAGCGGGTCAAGTTGTCAACAGGGGGTGGTGGTGGTGGATTGTTGTTATTGTTGTTCTGGTTCTGGATGAGCATCTGCATGAGGGCATTCTGATGTTGGATCAGCTGGGTGAGCTCCGGCGGAAAGTTGAAACCGGGGTCACGTCTCGGAGGCATCTGGTGTTTTGGAGTGGATGAGAAAATTAGAATAGCATAAGGGTCTAATGAGAAAATAGCACTACCCATATGAATGCACAATCATAATCACACCAATCATTTATTCAATCATCTCAAACATGGTTCAATCAGATTACAAATTCTCACGACTAATCGAAAATAACGGCCTAACTGATCGACGGAAAAATAAAAATAAACATGGTAGTCGACTAAATGTCTTCATCAATCATCCTTGCGTCCTCGATGCGGCGTCCTGCAGTGCGTCGTCCCTCTTTGTGGCGCCTCCTCTTGCGGCTTCCTTCGGTGGAGCTCTCATAATCCCGGTCATTGCTCATGAGAGGTCCATCATCTCCACTCGGAAAAAGGTCTTCTCCCAGATCCATCTTCTCCTCCAGTGTGTCAATATATTTATCCCGGTTCTCGATTCTATCCATAAAATCCTTGACTTCTTCTTCATGTTCAAGGAAGTCCGCGCGTGCTTTCTCCTCCAGTTCTAGTTCACGGAACAACAACCTCCTGTGTACCTTCGAGTTTCGGCGCGTCTGGATTTCCCGGTTCCTAATGAGACTCTCCAAGTCTTGGGCATATGAAAGAATGGAGTCATCCTCTACGGTACGGATGATATCTCCATTCCTAGCTCTACGAGAAATCATGGCGATGTCTGATGGGTCGAGCTCGGCCCTGTACTCTTCTTGGAGATGTCCAAGTGCATGATAAATCGCCATGTCTCTTCCGAGGATCCAAGTGAAATCGGTAAACTCAAAGTCAATGGGCTATGAATGTTCTCCGAAGGTCCTCCCTGGAATGTGCACCTTAATCCTGTAGCAGGTATCCGTCGGAAGTGCATTGGTAGGCTTCCCGGTGATTGAGGGCAGAGCGATCTTCAGCTTCTTCACGATCTGAACCAGCTTCTTGCCGAGAGGCATCGTCTCATCTGGCTGGCAAAACTCCGGTAGCAGAACTGGGGTGAACTCGGCGGCCATCTAGAATGTTGAAAATCGGAGAGAAGTTAGAAATGAACAGGGGAGAATTACGGAAAAGTAAAAATAGGAAGTAAACTGGTCTCTTCCTATGGCTTTCCGATCCTACGGATTACGTCCTACAGTCAGCGTGTGCTCTGAATACCATCTCTATAGCGACCCGACCCGAAATCGGTCAAGTCTCTGTGTAGCTGTACCATCCCAAGATCATGCTGGCACACATAGTACATTGATGCAAAGATTCAAAGTTCAATCACACCTGAATTTATTACACGATTCTCATATCAAGTCTTTATTACAAGATAATAAATTCGGCCGAAGGCAGACTCATGAGAAATAAACTAAATAAAGTTGCAGAAGCGTAGACGAATAGCGAGTCCATCCGACTCCATAGGGCAATCGCCAAGCATGGATCGTAGCCTCACTCCTGATCGAAAAACTCCTCTGCAACATAAGACGTTGCAGCCGTGTAGGTCAGCATTTTGAATATGCCGGCAAGTCATGAAGAGAGAACAACAATAAAAATTACTAACACTATATGCAATTTTGGCTGTGGGCTCTAACTTCCATTGTTTTGCGAAAAAGCCAGTTTTTCCCTACAACAAGGACTTGTTTGCAAATACTACAAAATGTTGGTAGTTATTGAGATGGTTCCGCCAACCAATATCTCATTCCCAATTATTAAATAACCCCTCAATTAATTTATTAAGTTCAGTGTTGAGATATCCGAAATACTCCAAGTTCCAGAGGCTCAAATTGTCCGTAACCGGGGACACGGCTAATCGATTAGATCTTCACTCTGCAGAGGTTTGCGCACTTTACCCGCAAGAATCGTTCCCTCCTTTAAGTCTTCGCACTGCCTGGTGTTTGAAGACGGGACGAACGAAACAGGGTCTTCCGAAGAGTTCCTCTGGGCCACTGTCGGTGCCCATCCAATCCTACCGTTCTTCTACATCTCGTAGCACCGTCCGGCCAGAGTCATGCCTAGTGTCGACCAAGCCAGCCCATAATGGCTTGCGGCTGCATGTAAGCTTCTGGTCAATGGGGTATCCATCCGTCTCTTCGTGGCTGGGTGAAGCTTTCCGCAAGATGTCATGGCGCTTCTCCATGCATCCCGGCCATCCGCTGGTTTCTCCAGGGTGCCCGTCAACCGTCCTCCACCCAGTAGTGAATTTTGAAGTCCATCTTGAGCTTGAAGTCATGGGGTTGTCATCATCTTGACTCTCGCATCTCCCTTATGAATCTCTCAACCAACCCCGTCTACGAGCATAGCAAAATAAACTACATCGTCCCGGGCAATGGTAAAAGGGGAATTGGGTTCATCCTACCTCATGATACTACTCAAGAACATAACTTAACAAAATTCTCCTACAGCATGCATGGTGGGGAGGTATAATTCTAATGCAATAAAATCATAGGTATTGTAAAAACATGATCAAATGACTTGCCTGGCTGACGGTCTTCGAAAGATAGCGACTCGTAATAGCAGGCTTCGCACTCCGGGAATTCTACCGAGTCAAACAATAGCATAAATAAGTATGGCACAATATAACATAACAGCAAGTTGGAAGTAAAACACCCAAGCACTCAAACCAAAACCAAAGAAAAACTCGGAGAAAGCAAATCAAGGTTTTCACCACATCTAACAACAACTAGGAAATAGTTTTACACAACTAAAACTTTTCTTAACAGAACCTAAGCATTGGTTTTGCTAACTAACAGAAAGGAAAACAACATACAAACTAGGAGCAAAAAGAATCATATTAAAAACTATTATAGAACTCATATTATGCCTAAAACAATCCTAACAAAGAAAAATAAAAAAAATTATTATACTGTAAATAAAAGTTCATCCTCTGTAGCTACAGAAACTAATCTAAAATAAACTATAACATAATAAGAAATAAAATAATTTACTAACTAGAACAGTAGGAAAACAGTAGCTAGTTAAATAAACAAGAAACACATGATTATGACTAAAACTATTTTTTTATTAAATCTAAAATACCCAAACATGTTCCTAATGCTAGGCATGGACTAAACTAAGCTGTAGCAAAAAGAAACACTAAAAATAAAAATCTTAACTCAATTTATGGCAGAAAAACTAATCTGACTAAAACTTATATAAAACACTTTCTAATAATTTAAACATGGCTAAACATATTTTATACAGGAACTGCTACAAATTTGCAATCTAACAAAAAAATAATCAACTAAAAACAATAAACCAGCTAAAAGAAATAGCAAAAACAAAAACAGAACTAATCTGCTAAAACAGAAAATAAAACTAAAAAGAAAAGAAAACTAGCGCTACTGGGCCGTGGGCTAACTAAAAGACGCTCTGGTCGCTATATAACTAAAACGCCTACGGGCTATAAGAAATAAACCGGACCAGTCTAAATAAACGAGTAACTAAAACCGATCTATATGGAAAAAAAACTAACTCTTCGCATATCTAATCTATGCCCTAGGTTTTAGATCAGACGGTGGTGGGCGGCTCCGGCGACATACCGCGGTGGCGACGACGGCGACGGACGACGGCAGCTTCGAGGCGTGGGCAGCGGTGGCTCCAGTGGTGGGGAAAGGCGGCGGAGGCGTCGAGGCGAGCTGACAGGCGAGGCGGAGACGGTGGTGGTCTCAGCGGCGGCCGAGGGTGACGGTGGCGAGTGGTACGAGCTCGACAGAGCTCCTGGTGAGCTCCAACTCCGGCGACGGGCGGTGATGCTCAAGGGGGCGGCTCCGGCGATCCCTGGGCGAAGAGAGGATGTCATGGAGGTGCGGGATGAAGTAGCGGTTCGGTTGGAGTAGCTTGGAGGTCGAGTGGTGGCTCACCAGTGGCAGAAACGGCAGCGAATCGAGGCGGCGGCGGCGAGATGCGTTCGGCGAGGGAGGCGGCTCTGGTGGGTGTTGGGGTAGGGTTTTTGGGGGGTTCGGGAGAGGAGAGGTAGGGCTTTATATAGGGCGTGGTCGTGGGCGAGGGGGCAACGCGGGATCGTGATCCCGAGAAGATCACGGCGACGGGCGGTGGCGGTCGCGCTCTGGCGCGGCGAGACGTGGGCGAAGGGAAAGAGACGAGGGCGGGCCCGGGGCGTCAGCGAGAGAGAGAGGAGAGGGTTCGGTCGGGCGACCGAGGGGGAGAGGAGTCGGGCGCTGGGCGCTGGGGGCAGGCCGGCTCGGCGCTGGTGGGCTGCGCCTGGCCCGCTGGTGAGTGGCCCTCGGCGCCGGCTGGGCCGGTGTCACACCCTGCATTTTGTAAAATTTCATTTGCATCAATAAAGCATGAAAATTTGGACCAACAAAAACTTTTGCATTATTTGGCTTTTATTTGGAGTTGGATTTTCTCTCTGTGTTTCGAAGTGCTCTTTAAAGTCAACACAACTCCACCTTATATACTTCATCTCCTTGCCCCAAACTTCTGCCCAATGATCATGCCATGTGTATAGTGCAATATAGTATTTTCTTACAAAAATAATTTGGCCAAATAGTGTTTTCAAAAATTAGTTTTCCATAAAACCCCTGAATTGAGGTTTGCACTACAAGTACTTGATTTGGGGTATGAAAAATATTTCAAAGAGTATATTTGAAACCAATTAGATATAGGACTTCCATAAACCACAAAAATATAATTTTAAAAGTTATTTTCCTATTTTATTTAAAGGCTTTTTCTTAAGGCCAGAAATGGTCTTTAATAGGTTAAAATTATTTTAAAGCTTTAAAAATATTAGAGAAAAAATTAGGGACACTCAATGGACATATATTTACCATATATATGAGTTTCAACACATGGTCATGATCAAAATATTGGACAAAACCTCCCAAAACCATTTCTGCTCATTTCTAGGATTTGAAATATTTCTACAGGAAATATTTTTATAAAAATCCAAGAAAATTCTAACAAGTCACATATGACATTTTTGATGATCTTGGCAAGTATCATGTCATGGAGAATGATATAACCCCATGAAAATCCCCCAAAACCCCTCTGGCCAGAATCAAATTTGAACTACTTTGTACTATCAACTTTCTCTCCTTGATCCCAACTTTTGTGAGCATGATCATATGACCAAATGAGGCCACCACACCAAGTGGTGCCTCAAGGAGAAGTGATTTACTCAACTAGATCTGCACAAGTCCATTCCTGCCAGTTTCTAGGGTTTACAAAAGTTGCATTGGCAACTTTGCCCAAATAAGCTCCAAATTGGTGGAAGGTCCTAATTATATGTGACATTTCACCCTGTGGAGTCTCATGACAAGTGGAAGTCATCTACTTTCCCAAACCATCATCAAACACCTTCTGGCAGAATTTTAAAATGCAAATTCCAGCCTCTTCCACTAATCTCCTTGAGCCCTGCTTTTTACCACAACCCCTCCTAGTTCCCCTCTATCACCTCGGCTCGTCGGCGTTCGCGCGGTACAGGCCTCCTCCACCCTTGTTCTCTCTCGATCTGGAACCGCAAGGCATCACTGACCCTTTCCCCTCTCTTTGCCACTCTTTTTTGCAGTAGGAACGGCCGGAACCATCGACGCCCGAAGCACCTCCGCCGCGTGACCTCGTCGCCGGTGAACCAGGCTGCTCCGGCGACCATCTCCACCACCACCTGAACGGCGACATTCTCCCGAGTCCAACGGTACCACCCATGCACCCTCCCGTTCCCTATATCGCCGCCGGAGAACTCGCCGTTGCCTCTGGACGGAGGTAGACGACGACGGTCGTGGGCCCTGCCCGTCAGCCTCACGCCCTGACGGGTGGGATCCACCCGTCAGGTTTAAACGCGCCTTGTATGTATCATTCGCCGTCGGCTGAAGGCGTACTTTGCCTTTACCCCTTGACGTGGCGGCCTCGCGGGCTGATTTCCCCTCGGGCTGTTGCCCGTGGCCTCTCTCCGGCCCAAAGGGTACAAAGGCCGCTTTTCTTTTTCTTTTTCTGCCTGTTTTACAAAAATTCCACAGGACAAAATACTTATCCAAATGAAATAATTCCATCTCCTAAAATCTCAGAATAATCCCACCTATTTATTGGTGTAACTTTCATGCACATCCATTACCCTTTTCTGCTCTGTTCAAATATAAATTCAATCTTGAACAATAGAACCTAAGATTGAAAATCCACAACTCTGTTTCCCTAGCTCCAAATCCAAAACCAAGAATTTTCCCCTTCCTAGTTTTCCTCCTAGTATATTACAAAAATAAGTTGACATTTTTCTGAGCACTTTGACTTTTCTGTTTTTATTATTGTCTCATTTATCCGTTGTTTTCTTGCGACGATTAGTTCCCGTGTTTGACGTAGTAGTTGGAGAAGAAGGAGAGGAAGGGCCTGAAGACTTTGAAGACCAAGCCAACCAAGGCAAGCAGCCCTTTGACCATGCCCATGAAACCCTTTTTATGCATGTCTTATAGCACTTATTATTGTTGCATCGGAATCATGATGAGATGGTAAACCACGTTGGTTGGATGCCTCTGTTACTTCCTCGTTGATACTTGCATTATGCATGACCCTACCTTCCTATGAGGGTTATGCCGGTGGGAGTAGATAGGATGCTAAAGTAGATGCTACGCAAAAAGGGACGGGTATATGCATGGTGAAGGAGTCAAAGCATTTTCAAAAGACTTTTCGAAAAACCCGTCGGGTGCCACTTATGCCCGAGGGAGATGATGAGATGGGTAACCACTTGATGACGAAGTGGTGTACCGAGGCAAGTGTGTGTTGTTTTCGAAAACGGATTAGATTTAAGATTTGTTGACTGTCCCAACCTTACATGCGCAACCACTCTACCCTTATATGGGAAAGGCCATTATTGATTACCTAGGCCGATACTAGCTTGGAGCCCGCATTACTAGTGACGGGGGAGAGTTGGTGCTCTCTCTCGGGACAGTGGTGCTGTAGGGCGGCCATGACTGTTTTCACAGGGCACCGGATACACCGTTGTGTCCCCTCTCGGATGTTACGATCTCGAGTGAGTCTCGTATGATGTACATCATGAGGATTCGGAACAACGAGTGGACTCCTTGTTAGTGTCGTCTAGGGAAAGGTAGTGATCGGGTGCTTACCCCGGGTACTTGAGGTACCGCGGGTCGTGGATGACACGAAGTTCTCCGGATCTTGTGGGTAAAGTGTGCAACCTCTGCAGAGTGTAAAACTATTCGAATAGCCGTGTCCACGGTCGGGACGATTAGGCGGTCTTGCTTAAACTACGCCGAGTTTTACAACCGTGTGTGTGAGTGATAAAACTACTTGGGTCAAGTCAAAGGACTTGACATGATTGAGTTGGGTTGGTGCCCACTCTATTTATGTTGATATCTGTAACCTGTTCTCATGGTTACTTGAATTCTCCTGATGCATGTCTTGCAAGTTGTTGAACATGTCATTGCACTCAAAACTGGCTTTCCGCAAAAATTTACCTATATCATGTATTGTTATATCTGGAACCGAAACATGGGTTGCTTAAGTAGTACATTCAAAGTACTCATTGGCTTGCCATCGGTTATTTAATTGGCGGGCATGGAAGAACCGGAGTTCAAGAAGAGTTCTATGGATTGAACATGCGAACTAGGACGCTTCGGTCGAGAATGCTGTAGGGTTAAGGCAGATGGCATGGGTTCTATTTATCAACGAAGATTTCCGCTGCTTGTGTTTTATTTGATGTTCAGCCCTTAAGGCTTTATCAATGTAAGACTTGACCATAATGGTCATATTTGTGTAAGACGGTATGTATGGATGTAAGACTCTTGTTATTCAGCTTCTGTGTGTTCAGTGAGCATTGATCTCTGGGATCACTGTACACGTGCATTCGGTGATCACGACTTATGAGTCGGGGTACCCACAGAGCTGGTATCAGAGCCATCCTGACTGTAGGAAGCCTTAGTTAGCATGGACGTTAGTTAGAGTGAGACTATCTACAAAAAATTACCTATATACCTATGTTTTCTTAAAATATCCTAAACATAGGTCACCTTTCCTCTATTGACCATTTCCCTTCCACTTTTGTAGATGGCCGTTGTACCCGAGGACCTCCTGACCACCGGGTTTCCCGTACTTCTCGAGGACAGCCTCAAGAAGTGTCAGTTTACTCGAGCCCCCACCTTCTCCTACCACGAGCACTGGATCAACGATTACTAAGAAGGAGTATCACGTGGAGGTAGTCGTGAGGGTGAACGACGCCCCGACGAGCTGGTTCTTTGAGGGACCCCAGATGGCGACCCTGCTTATCGCCGTTGAGACTGCTGCCCTCAAGGCGCTGACTCGCCTTCGGGACCTTCTGCCCGAGATGGCAAGTGAGCCAGCCACTCGTTACCTGGCTTATCATAAGGAAGGAGATGACGAGAGCAGCGCACCAGCCCCACCTATGGACGAAGGACTTTCCCTCCGCCTGTGCCTACTTTCACTGTGTGCCGACTGGCACAGACAAAGACTGGCCTTGGAGTCGATGGAGCTTCGGAAGGAACTCCACGAGACCAAGGAACTCCTCCGCCTAGCTCAGACAAAGGCGGACAGGATCAAGAAGGATGGTGCACCCCCTGGATAGCCTGTTGTAGCCTATCGTGGCGGGCGGCCCCCACAGGACACGCATGCCAAGGGATCACCTCAGCCGCGCCGTATGACGGCGAAGCAGCACCGTGTTCAGCTCCTCCACTCCCCCACTCCCTCAAGTGACGAAGATACTGAGACAGTTGAAGGTGAGGAGGAAGACCCAGAGGAGTCGGAATACGCGACCGAGCATTCCACCACTTAGACACCGTTCAGGACTAGGGTAGGTCGGTCTGTAACCCTTAAGGTAGGATAGGTCGTGTGCCCCTTATGCGAAGTCGAGTCCGTGTAATGGTTCAAATGAAACCATGTTATGTTGTGATTGCTTTCAACTTGCTTTGATGAAGTCGTACTTTCCCTTCGGGAACTTGTAAACGACTACGTCCCCCCATTTGGTTTTAATGCATGAGTTTGGCCCTTCTGGCCCTTGTTTAACTTAAAATTGTGTCACGCCCACCCCCTTACTAGGCACCCCACCTATATTGCTTCCCCTCATGATCCCTTGACCGCTCCAACAGGATGCTGTTGTAACACGATCTTGGTACCTCTACCCAATGACAGAAGCCGGGCGAGGAGCCACTCGGGACCAAGCCCAAGGACAAGCTCCACCACCGCCACCACCTCCAAACATGGACATGGCTCAGCTCCTCCAAGCCTTCCGATAGGAACGCATAAGCCAACACAACAGCCCTCCGGATGATTGCTCGGTCAACCGCCAACCGTGAGGCAGCAATGGGCGTTCCACGTTGGCAGAGTTCAAGAAGCATGCACCACCCACCTTCATCGAGATCGCTGAACCCCTGGATGCGCATTTAATCGGGTCCGCACCATTGAGGACTGTTGGAACTAGTCGGCTGCATCAAGACCGTGAGAGGGTAGCATATGCTGCCCACAGATCCTGGGTACCGCCAGAGCTTGGTGGGATGGATTCAAGGTCATGCACGCTGGGCAAGACATCACTTGGAATGACTTCAAGGCAGAATTCATAAGGCCCACATTCCTTCCGGAATCATGGCCATCAAGAAGCGTGAATTCGAGCCACAAGCAAGGAGGCAACAACATCCAAGGAGTACATGCGAAGTTCGGTGTTACGTCAAGGTATGCTCTGAGGATGTCAAGACCGATCTTTGCCAAAGGAGCGCTTCATGGAAGGCCTTAACCAGACTCTACAGTACTCGCTTGTTGTGTGTGACTGCCCAACCTTTCCTGATCTGGTGAACAAGGCACTCATGCTTGAAGACAAGCGACGCGCTTTGGATGATACCCGTAAGCGCAAGATGATCAGCAAGGGTAGCTCCAGCAACCAGAAGCCTCGCCCGTGGCAGCCAGCCCCGGTCAAGCCAACCTATTAGCAGCCAAGAGCTCCTGCACCCCGCACCAACTATCCACCTCAGCAGTATGCCAACCCCAGGCCAGCTTACAACAACCCTAATAACAATGCCGGCAAGAGCATCAACCCCAACCAAGTTACTTGCTTTGGATGCGGTCAGCCAGGACACTACTCCAAGAATTGCCCCAACAAGAAGCCCGACGCCCTGCGCCCCAATGCGCAGAACCCAGGACAAGGCCGTGGAATGCCACCAAGGAACCAAGCTCCCCACAACCCGCCCAACAATGGCAGGGGTCGTGTGAACCATGTCACTGCAGAAGAAGCCGGGAAGACCGGACGTCGTCTGGGTACATTCCATGTCAACTCGGCACCATAACTGTTTTGTTTGATTACGAGCCACGCATTCATTTGTCACCCAAAAGTTTGCATTAAAAGTGGCATGACCCCTACACCTGAATAACCCTATGGTGGTACAAACCCCAGGCAGAGATGAGAGCCAAGATAGGATGTAAAGGAGTCGGAATTGTCATTAATGGGGTAGACTTCCTAGCAGACCTTATCATCTTAAGATCGCAAGGCTTGGATGTGATCTTAGGAATGGATTGGCTCATCAAGCACCAAGGCTTGATAGATTGCGCCAACCGGACTGTCACTGTGACCAATGAGCAAGGAGTCGAAGTTAAATTTGCCTCCAACCCCTCCTCTGCTCGAGCCAACCAAGTCAACTGTCTGACTGAAGTTGGATTGGAGCAAGTGCCGGTAGTATGCGAATACCCCGATGTTTTTCCTGATGAGCTACCGAGAATGCCTCCTGATCGAGACATTGAGTTCATCATCGAGCTCGTGCCCGGAGCAGGACCCGTCTATAAGAAGCCTTATAGACTGGGATCGGAAGAGTTAGCAGAATTGAAGAAGCAACTGGAAGAGCAGTTGAGGAAGGGATTTATCCGCCCTAGTGCCTCCCCTTGGGGATCACCTTCTACATTTGTGGCAAAGAAGGACGGTACCATCTGCTTGTGCATTGACTACCGCTCCCTCAATGAAGTTACAATCAAGAACAAGTATCCACTTCCCAAGATTGAAGATCTGTTTGATCAACTCAATGGGGCCAAGGTGTTCTCTAAGATCGACCTCAGATCTGGGTATTTCCAGCTGAAAATCAGACCCCAAGATATTCCCAAGACGGCATTTGTAACCAGATATGGCCTGTATGAGTGCACGGTCATGTCCTTTGGATTAACCAATGCCCCAGCTTACTTCATGTATCTCATGAATAAGGTCTTCATGGAATATTTGGACAAGTTCGTCGTTGTCTTCATTGATGACATTCTTGTCTTCTCGAAGACGGAAGAAGAGCACGAGCAACACTTGAGGATGGTCCTAGACAAGCTTAGCACCAACTGTATGCCAAGTTCAGCAAGTGCCAATTTTGGCTGCGTGAAGTTGGATTCTTGGGTCATGTTTTGACCAAAGAAGGGTTGTCGGTCGATCCCGCTAAGATTGAAGCCGTGACTGAATGGCAATCCCCAAGCAATGTAAAGGAAGTCAGAAGCTTCCTCGGACTCGCAGGGTATTACCGCAAGTTCGTTGAAGGGTTCTCAAGCATTGCCCGACCCATGACTCAGCTCTTGAAAAAGGACAAGAAGTTTGAGTGGACACCAAAATGCGAAGAGAGCTTCCAGGAGCTAAAGAAGAGATTAACCACCGCCCCAGTACTGGCCACACCTGATATTCACAAGGAATTTGTGATATATTGTGATGCGTCAAGAACCGGACTGGGAAGTGTTCTGATGCAAGAGGGCAGAGTCATAGCTTACCTTTCAAGGCAACTGCGGCCTCATGAAAAGAACTATGCTACTCATGACCTCGAGTTGGCAGTTGTAGTCCATGCCCTGAAAACATGGCGACATTACCTCCTAGGGAAGCGGTGTGAGATATACACAGATCACAAAAATCTGAAGTATATTTTCACTCAGAAGGAATTGAACATGAGGCAAAGAAGATGGCTAGAGTTGATCAAGGATTATGATCTTAGTGTTCAATACCACCCTGGAAAGGCTAATGTGGTAGCAGATGCATTAAGCAGGAAGGCTGGTTCCTTGAATGCTATGCTTAAGAGCAGGCTACCCGCCTTGTATGAAGGACTTGAAAGCTTCGGATTGGAACTGGTTGCACCAGGATTCTTGGCCAACCTCGAAGTTAAGCCTACCTTGATGGATGATATCAAGGAAGCTCAGAGGGGACATGAAAGTATTGAAGGCATCAAGAGGACGATCAAGGCAGGCAAAGCCCCTGGATTCTCAGAGGACGAGCAAGGAATTGTGTGGTTTGGGAATCGCATTTGCGTACCCAACAGGATTGAGCTCAAGAATTTGATCTTGCAAGAAGCGCATGACACCCCGTATTCCATCCACCCCAGAGGAACCAATATGTATCAAGACCTGAAGGAAAGATTTTGGTGGCACGGGATGAAAAGGGAGATTGCCACCTATGTTGCGAAATGTGATGTATGCCAAAGGGTCAAGGCTGAACATCAGCGACCCGCTGGATTGCTCCAACCACCCAAGGTTCCCGAGTGGAAATGGGATAAAGTCGGAATGGATTTCATCACTGGGTCACCTAGGTCAAATAAGGGTCATGACTCCATCTGGGTTATAGTCGACCATTTGACTAAAGTAGCCCATTTCATTCCTGTTAAGACTACCTATGATGGTAACCAGCTAGAAACTCTATACCTCAACAGAATCGTAAGTCTTCATGGTGTTCCTAAGGAGATTGTGTCGGATCGAGGAACCCGGTTTACCTCGAGATTACGGAAGAAGTTCCAAGAGGCCATGGGAACCAAGTTGTCTTTCAAAGATCGCTTTCCACCCACGCATCGGAGGTCGATGTAACCAGTAAATCAGATAATTGAAGACATGCTCCGGGCCTGTGTCCTAACATATGGAGCTAGGTGGGAAGATTGCCTCCCTTTTGCCGAGTTCTCCTACAACAACAGTTATCAGTCAAGCCTCCAGATGGCACCATTTGAGGTGCTATACATACGGAAATGCCGCACACCCCTCAATTGGTCAGAGGCCGGAGAAGGACTAGTCTTTGGGCCCGATATCATCCGTGAAGCAGAAGAGCAAGTCCAACTTGTCAGAGAGCGTTTGAAGACCGCCAAGTCAAGGCAGAAGAGCTATGCTGACACTCGTCGCTGACAAGTAGACTTCCAAGTTGGAGACCATGTGTACCTGCGAGTAACTCCTCTTAAGGGAACCAAGCGTTTCCACGTTAAGGGAAAACTTCATGACAAGATTTATCGGCCCCTTTGAGATCACCGCACGACAAGGTGAAGTGGCTTACCAGTTGGAACTACCACTTGAACTATCCGATGTGCACAACGTATTCCACGTGTCACAACTCCAGAAGTGTCTCCAAGTTCCAGACAAGCCTGATCCTTACAAGGTCCAGTGGAGCAACCACACTGAAGCAGAAGCAACTTGGGAACGTGAAGACTACCTTAGATCCGAGTTTCCGTATCTCTTTAGAGCCTAGTTTAGGAATCTCGGGGACGAGATTCTTGTAAGGGGGTAGGTCTGTCACACCCTGCATTTTGTAAAATTTCATTTGCATCAATAAAGCATGACAATTTGGACCAACAAAAACTTTTGCATTATTTGGCTTTTATTTGGAGTTGGATTTTCTCTCTGTGTTTCCAAGTGCTCTTTAAAGTCAACACAACTCCACCTTATATACTTCATCTCCTTGCCCCAAACTTCTGCCCAATGATCATGCCATGTGTATAGTGCAATATAGTATTTTCTTACAAAAATAATTTGGCCAAATAGTGTTTTCAAAATTTAGTTTTCCAAAAAAAACCCTGAATTGAGGTTTGCACTACAAGTACTTGATTTGGGGTATGAAAAATATTTCAAAGAGTATATTTGAAACCTATTAGATATAGAATTCCATAAACCACAAAAATATAATTTTAAAAGTTATTTTCCTATTTTATTTAAAGGCTTTTTCTTAAGGCCAGAAATGGTCTTTAATAGGTTAAAATTATTTTAAAGCTTTCAAAATATTTGAGAAAAAATTAGGGAGACTCAATGGACATGTATTTACCATATATATGAGTTTCAACACATGGTCATGATCAAAATATTGGACAAAACCTCCCAAAACCATTTCTGCTCATTTCAAGGATTTGAAATATTTCTACAGGAAATATTTTTATAAAAATCCAAGAAAATTCTAACAAGTCACATATGACATTTTTGATGATCTTGGCAAGTATCATGTCATGGAGAATAATATAACCCCATGAAAATCCCCAAAACCCCTCTGGCGTAATCAAATTCGAACTACTTTGTACTACCAACTTTCTCTCCTTGATCCCAACTTTTGTGAGCATGATCATATGACCAAATGAGGCCACCACACCAAGTGGTGCCTCAAGGAGAAGTGATTTACTCAACTAGATCTCCACAAGTCCATTCCTGCCAGTTTCTAGGGTTTACAAAAGTTGCATGACAAGTGGAAGTCATCTACTTTCCCAAACCATCATCAAACACCTTCTGGCAGAATTTTAAAATGCAAATTCCAGCCTCTTCCACTAATCTCCTTGAGCCCTGCTTTTTACCACAACCCCTCCTAGTTCCCCTCTATCACCAGGATGCTTCCCTCCCCGAGGAAGCAATGATGAAGGGAGGGGAACCCCATTTTTCTTCTCTGGACAGCAGATTTCCCTCTCTCTCTCAGCCTCCTTCTCTCCCCTCAGCTTTCCAGAGCATCCAAGGCTCTCCCCAGCTTTTTCCCACACCCCCTGCAGCTTCCAGACACTAGTGGACTCGCGCGGACGCGGGAAAACCGCGGATGCCGGCCAAAGTCGCGCTCTGAAGCGCCTGGGAGGGCACCCGACCATTGACGCCGCATCTCCCGGCCACCTCGATCCTCCCCCGCAAGCCAGTCGATGCCTCTCGACGTCCGCTCCACGCCAGCAGGCCGCCCACTTGCTCCCGCGCCCTCCCCCCTTTCTTGCGGCTCGCGCAAGAGCACCGCCCCGCTCGGCCAATGGCTGTGCCGCTCCTGTGGCCGCCCGCAGCTCATCCCGCTCCTCCTCTCTCTCCCTGGCACACTACACCACTCCCACGAACACCCCCGAGCTCTCCATTCCCTCTCTAACGGCCACCCGAGCCGATCCCGCGGAAACTCATAGGCCGCGCCCACGGTGGACCTCGGTCAGCCTATAAAAGGCGACCCCGAGCCTCTCTCTCGCTCCCTGTCGCTCCCCCACACTCCTAATCCACCTCCCACACCACCCATTGGTCTCCAGAGCCGCTCGAGCGCGAGATCGAGCTCGAGCCCCGCCGCCTCGGCTCGTCGGTGTTCGCGCGGCACAGGCCTCCTCCGCCCTTGTTCTCTCTCGATCTGGAACCGCAAGGCGTCACTGACCCTTTGCCCTCTCTTTCCCACTCTTTTTGCAGCCGGGAACGGCCAGAACCATCGACACGTGACCTCGTCGCCGGCGAACCAGGCTGCTTCGGCGACCATCTCCACCACCACCCGAACGGCGACATCCTGCCAAGTCCAACGGTACCACCCACGCACCCTCCCGTGCCCTATATCACCGCCGGCGAGCTCGCCGTTGCCTCTGGACGGAGGTAGATGACGACAGCCGTGGGCCCCGCCGTCGGCCTCATGCCACAGCGGGTGGGATCCACCCATCGAGTTTAAACGCAGCCTTGTATCGGTTCGCCGTCGGCTGAAGACGTACTTCGCCTTTACGCCTTCGACGTGGCGGCCTCGCGCGGGCTAATTTCCCTCTGGGCATGTTGCCTCGTGGCCTCTCTGGCCCAGTGGCACAGTGCCGCTTTTCTTTTTCTTTTTCTGCCTGTTTTACAAAAATTCCACAGGACAAAATACTTATCCAAATGAAATAATTCCAACTCCTAAAATCTCAGAATAATCCCACCTATTTATTGGTGTAACTTTCATGCACATCCATTACACTTTTCTGCTCTGTTCAAATTTAAATTCAAATTTGAACAATAGAACCTCTGTTTGAAAATCCACAACTCTGTTTCCCTAGCTCCAAATCCAAAACCAAGAATTTTCCCCTTCCTAGTTTTCCTCCTAGTATTTTACAAAAATAAGTTGACATTTTTACGAGCACTTTGACTTTTCTGTTTTTATTATTGTCTCATTTATCCGTTGTTTTGTTGCGACGATTAGATCCCGTGTTTGACGAAGTAGTTGGAGAAGAAGGAGAGGAAGGGCTCAAGACTTTGAAGACCAAGCCAACCAAGGCAAGCAGCCCTTTGACCATGCCCATGAAACCCTTTTTATGCATGTCTTATAGCACTTATTATTGTTGCATCGGAATCATGATGAGATGGTAAACCACGTTGGTTGGTTGCCTCTGTCACTTCCTCGTTGATACTTGCATTATGCATGACCCTACCTTCCTATGAGGGTTATGCTGGTGGGAGTAGATAGGATGCTAAAGTAGATGCTACGCAAAAAGTAACGGGTATATGCATGGTGAAGGAGTCAAAGCATTTTCAAAAGACTTTTCGAAAACCCCGTTGGGTGCCACTTATGCCCGAGGGAGATGATGAGATGGGTAACCACTTGATGACGAAGTGGTGTACCGAGGCAAGTGAGTGTTGTTTTCGAAAGCGGATTAGATTTAAGATTTGTCATTGTCCCAACCTTACATGTAACCACTCTACCCTTATATGGGAAAGGGCATTATTGATTACCTAGGCCGATACTAGCTTGGAGCCCGCACTACTAGTGACGGGGGAGAGTTGGTGCTCTCTCTCGGGACGGGGTCGTGCTAGGTAGGGCGGCCATGACTGTTTTCACAGGGCACCGGATACACTGTTGTGTCCCCTCTCGGATGTTACAATCTCGAGTGAGTCTCGTATGATGTACATCGTGAGGATTCAGAACAACGAGTGGACTCCTTGTTAGTGTCGTCTAGGGAAAGGTAGTGATCAGGTGCTTACCCCGGGTACTTGAGGTACCGCGGGTCGTGGATGACATGGAAGTTCCCCGGGTACTCACGCTTCTTCATATTCATAGATCCAGTTGAGACATGGGTTGTGCGGAAAGCTTGCCGAAACTGATCCCAAGTGACGTTGGCTATGGGGAAAGTGGCCGTATATTTCTCCCACCATGAGGCTGCTGGTCTATCCAATTGATGTGCGGCAAAGTGCACCTTCTCAGCATCTGTGCATCCTGCGGTGGTCAACTCCCTTCCAATACGGCGTAGCCAATCATCAGCAATTATAGGCTCGGTGCTACTGGAAAACATTGGCGGCTGTAACCTCAGAAAGCGAGCTAAGTTGTCAACTGGAGGTGGTTTGTTGTTATTGTTGTTGTTACCCTGGTTCTGGACTAGCAATTGCATCAAGGCATTTTGCTGCTGGATCAACTGAGTGAGCTCTGGCGGAAGGCAAATCTGGTGTCACATCTTGGAGGCATCTGGCGGGTTTAGAGGGAAGAGATTAGAATAGAAAAGGGGTCTAGTGAGAAAGCACTACCCATATGCACATGAGACAAACACAAACATTTCACTCAATCAATCAAGCAAGGGCATACAAGCGGTCTAGAACTATCATAGAAAGTGCTCAACTACTACTTTATACATGGGGGAATACTACTAATTATTTGGTGGTCATCTAGAAATTTTGATCGGTGGAAGACTCCATGATGTACGCTCGACCGTCTTCAAAGTCATCATCCTTTGGGGTCGGAGTCGGTGTAAATCGATGATGATGTAGTTCTCCGGGCAAGTGGAATCATCGTCCTCTCCTCCGGTCTTGGATCTCCCATGAATACTCCAATCTTCTTTATAAGGTCGTCATTCTTCTCGAAGAGTGTTGCAATTTCCTCCTCATATCCATCGCGTGTAGACTTGAGTTCTTCTTCCAGCTCGATGATCCTAGTCTTCGCCTTCTTCAAATCTATCATGTCTGCGCACATCTGATTCTCCTGGCGTCAAATGTGCTGGTTTAACTCCTGGATAAAAGCTGCAATGGATCTGTCCTTCTTGGTGCTGATCATCTCCCATTGCTCGTCTCGGCACCCACATATCTGATAGATAGTGTCCTTAAGATCCTTGTTGTAGACTTCTCCAATGCGTCCCATGGTAATGTGGGCTGCCATGCTCTTGCCTAGACTCCAGGTGGGTGCTTTAAAAGAAAATTCTATGGGCTTAGTGGTTGGCGAGAACATCCTTCCTGGAACTTGAACTTGAATCATCCAGCGCTCCTCTTCTGGTGAAGTGGCGTTGTATGTCCCGGTGAAGCTTGGTATTCCAATATTCAAGTACCTAGTGACTTCCTTCAAGTGGTGTCCAAAGGGTGTGTCTTCATCCGGTTGTGCAACTTGTTCTTCAACTCCGCCATCCTAAAGAGTAGAAAAATGAGAGGAGTCAGAAATGAGTAGAGAAGAGTGACCTATGGTTTATCTTAGTGGTCGTGTCCTACACTCAGCGTGTGCTCTGATACCATCTTGTAGCGACCCGACCTCAAACGGTCAAGTCTACGTAGCTTCAGTGTCATCCACGGATCGGTAATCTTGACACACACAATACTCGAAGGATTTATAATGAGTAGCAATCACACACTTATTACATCGAATGTCTCAAAAGAGAACTTATTACAATAAATATGGCTTAAGGCCATCTAATACGATAACAGCGGAAGGATTGGAAGATAAAGTGAGTCCATCAACTCCAACGGCATAGCTGAGCTGCACGGCAACGAGCTAACGAGCCTTACTCCTCGTCTGAAAAGTATGCAACATAATACGTTGCAGCCCGAAAACGGGTCAGCACATGGAATATCTTTGGCAATATAACCTGATGAGAGCAAGAAACGAATAATGCTATCACTACATGCATATTTGGCTGGTTGAAAGCTCTAGGGTTATAGTTTTTGCGAAAAGTCAATTTTTCCCTACAACAAAGGAATAGATTTTATTTTAACTATAATGGTGGTTGAAACATCATTGAGAAGGTTCCTCCAACTCAATCCCAATTAAAGTAATTATCAACCCAACAATATTAGTTAAGAGTGATGAGATACTTAGGATACTCCAAGTACTAGATACTCAAGATTGTCCATAACCGTGGACACGGCTAACCATGATTAGATTGTACACTCTGCAGAGGTTTGCGCACTTTTCCCCACAAGACTCGATCGCCTCTGTTGGATTTCTCGCACTACATGGTGTTTGAGAAACGGATGACCGAGACACAGTCTTTCAGAAACATTAACTCTTTACTCCAGGCAGACCATACCAAACCTACATCCCTCTACCTACTGATCCACCTCTTCAAGAGCTTCATGTAACCTACTCAACTATGCTAGAGCCCATATTAGCTTGTGGCTGCACACAAAAGTTTCTAGCATGAAAATATCTCAGTTCTCTTCGAGCCTGGGTGGCGGACCTTAGGATGATCACACGGTTACTCCGGGATATCCTAGGACAACACTGGATTCTCCAGGTGCCCGACAAGCAAATCACCCAGATGTGCATTTAAGTTGCCACCTTAAGTTGAACCATTAATTAACAATCTCACATCTGTCATGGATTTCACTCACCCAAAACCACGTCTACGAGCATAGCATAGCAGTAAGCATAACGTAGATGTAACTCCAAAGGGTTTGAATATAACAAGGCAATAGGTTCTACCTCATCAACTACTTCCCAACCCACATGTTAATCACATCCTAATCATGCAATGTTTGAGGATTGAAACTAATGCATAAAAACTAGGTATGGAAAGAGTATGATCAATGTGCTTGCCTTGCTGACGATCCGCAAAACCTAGGGACTCGTAGTAGCACGCTTCGCACTCCGGGAATTCTATCGCAAACAAACAATAGCATACATAAGCAATCAAGCAAAGATGCACAGGCAAAACTCAAATAAGAAGAATTGACCAGAAAGTTCAACTTAAGAACTCCGGTTTGCAAAAAGAATCAAATCAAACGAAGCAACGAAACTCAAACTGTGAAAGAAACAAGATCCGTTTACTAATCCGAACTAAAGTCAAATTTTAAGTACCAAAATCTTGTTCAAGTTGATTAAACAGAAAGAGGGTTTCAATACGAAGATCTAGGCGCTTGAATCGCCTGATTCCGATAAACGAGCGAGAAGATAAACTAAAACAAAAATCGGATCAGAAATCACGATTGAAAATAATCGCGGAAAAACCGAGAAAAAGAAAACTGACGAACAGGCTAACGAACGAGCATTCGTTATCTGTAACTAACGAGCGAAAAATGTTCGTTAAAACGAACGTATGGATGAACGTCCGCTAAGTAACTAAGCCGAGAAAAACCGGCGAACCGATTTAAAAAAATGAACTAGGGTTTCTAAAAACGTAACGGCTTTACCTCCGGCGAGAGGCTGCGGCTCGGCGAAGGGCTGGCAAGTGCGGCGGCGGAAGGCGGGCGGCGGCACAGGCGGGCAGACATGGGCGGCAGCGGCAAGGCCAGCAGAGGCGGGCGGCACAAAGTGTGGCGGCCCATGCCAAGGGCAAAGCGGCAGGTTGGGTGGTGGAGGGGGTTCCGGGGGGTATTTAAGAAGGGGGGCTGCTTGGAGGAGGGGTCAAGACGGCGGGGAGGCGGAGTCTTGGCCGGACTACGGGTTGGGGCGGCGGCGGCCTCGGTCTCCTAGAGGGAGATGGCGGGGCGGGGAGCGGGCCAGGCAGCTGGCTGAGCTTGACCCGGTCGAGGCTGAAACTTTTAAATAATTCCATGAACAAACAAAATCCTAGAAAATAAAATAAAAATCTAAAAATGCCAAATCAAATTTTCACCATCTAAATAAAATATTTAGAACGAGATGAACATTTTCTTGGCCCAAAAATGCAATTTTGAAAAATGTGCAATTTTTCTAATGCAAATAAAATAGCAATAAAATCCGAATAAAATAAAATATTAGATTTTAATATTTTCCCTCCAATATTTCAATTATTTTGGAGAAGTCATATTATCTCCTCTCATATATTTTTAATATGAAATATTTTCGGAGAGAAAAATAATTAAAAACAATAATCCTCGTTTCAATATTTGATAAAATTCAAATATGAAAACAAAGAAATCCCCAACTCTCTCCGAGTGTCCTTGAGTTGCTTAGGATTTCGAGGATCGCGAATCGAAATGCAATAAAATATGATATGCACGAATGATCTATGTATAACATTCCGAATTGAAAATTTGGGATGTTACAGGTTCTCCCTCTGGTCCTTGGCCTTCATGGCGATGATGGCCCCTCCGGGATCCTCCTCCATGGCCTCCGGTGATGATGGCCCCCTCCGACAGGGTGCCGGAAAGGACCTAGACTGATTTATCGTGGCTACAGAGGCTTGCGGCGGCGGAACTTCCGATCTGGGTTAAATTTTGGAGGTTTCTGTACTTATAGGAGAGGTTGGCGTCAAGAACAAGTCAGGGGACCCACCGGTAGCCCACGAGGCACAGGGGCGCGCCCAGGGGGGTGGGTGCGACCCCCACCCTCATGGGGCCCCCGGGACTCCCCTCCGGAAGATTTTTGTTCCAGTATTTTTTATATTTTCCAGAAAAATTCTCCGTTTATTTTCAGCGCATTCCGAGAACTTTTATTTCTGCACAAAAACAACACCACGGTAGTTCTGCTGAAAACAGCGTTAGTCCTGGTTAGTTCTAATCAAATCATACTAAGATCATATAAAACAATGGTAAACATGGCATTAATACTTCATAAATTATCGATACGTTGGAGACGTATCAGCATCCCTGATACGTCTCCAACGTATCTATAATTTTTTATTGGTCCATGCTATATTATCTACTGTTTGGACCATATTGGGCTTTATTTTCCACTTTTATATTACTTTTGGGACTAACCTATTAACCGGAGGCCCAGCCCAGAATTGCTGTTTTTGCCTATTTCAGTGTTTCGAAGAAAGGGAATATCAAACGGAGTCCAAACGGAATGAAACCTCCGGGAACATGATTTTCTCAACAAATAAGATCCAGGAGACTTGGACCCTCCGTCGAGAAAGCCAAGAGGCGGTCACGAGGGTGGAGGGTGCCCCCCCAATTGGGCGCGCCCCCTGCCTCGTGGGCCCCTCGAAGCTCCACCGACGTACTCTTTCCTCCTATATATACCTACGTACCCCCAAACGATCAGATACGGAGCCAAAAACCTAATTCCACCGCCGCAACCTTCTGTACCCACGAGATCCCATCTTGGGGCCTGTTCCGGAGCTCCGCCAAAAGGGGAATCCACCACGGAGGGCTTCTACATCATCACCATAGCCCCTCCGATGAAGTGTGAGTAGTTTACCTCAAACCTTTGCGTCCATAGTTAGTAGCTAGATGGCTTCTTCTCTCTTTTTGGATCTCAATACAATGTTCTCCCCCTCTCTCGTGGAGATCTATTCGATGTAATCTTCTTTTTGCGGTGTGTTTGTTGAGATCGATGAATTGTGGGTTTATGATCAAGATTATCTATGAACAATATTTGAATCTTCTCTGAATTCTTTTATGTATGATTGGTTATCTTTGCAAGTCTCTTGAATTATTAGTTTGGTTTGGCCTACTAGATTGGTTTTTCTTGCAATGGGAGAAGTGCTTAGCTTTGGGTTCAATCTTGCGGTGTCCTTTCCCAGTGACAGTAGGGGCAGCAAGGCACGTATTGTATTGTTGCCATCGAGGATAACAAGCTGGGGTATTTATCATAATGCATGAATTTATTCCTCTACATCATGTCATCTTGCTTAAGGTGTTACTCTGTTTTCATTAACTTAATACTCTAGATGCATGCTGGATAGCGGTCAATGAGTGGAGTAATAGTAGTAGATGCAAAGGTGAGTCGGTCTACTTGTCTCGGACGTGATGCCTATATACATGATCATACCTAGATATTCTCATAACTATGCTCAATTATGTCAATTGCTCAACAGTAATTTGTTCACCCACCGTAGAAATACTTATGCTCTTGAGAGAAGCCACTAGTGAAATCTATGGCCCCCGGGTCTATTCTCATCATATCAATCTCCAATCACTCTATTATTGCTTTGCTTTTTACTTTGCCTTTTATTTTACCTTGCATCTTTATATCAAAAATACCAAAAAGATTATCTATCATCTCTATCAGATCTCACTCTCGTAAGTGACCGTGAAGGGATTGACAACCCCTAATCGCGTTGGTTGCGTTGAGCTATTTGTTTTGTGTAGGTACGAGGGACTCGCGTGGCCTCCTCTTGGATTGATACCTTGGTTCTCAAAAACTGAGGGAAATACTTACGCTACTTTGCTGCATCATCCTCTCCTCTTCGGGGAAATCCAATGCAGTGCTCAAGAGGTAGCAATCCCCAAGCTTAATTCCTGCTCGTCCTTGAGTAGGTAAATGATAAAAGAAATAATTTATGAAGTGTGAATGCTAGCAAGTGCACAAGTTTGATCAATGATAATTTCAATCACCTTTTCTAGCATCCTTATATGTCATAACAATAACCCATCTCATAAAACTTTTCATGATCAAGTAACAAGTTATTCACATGTTAAAGTATAGATCATAAACTTTCTTGAAACTAACAAACTATATTCTCAGTCATAAAACAATTGAAATTCATCTTATTTTCAGGAAGGCTCTATGTTAGAGCTTTGATTCAGCAAACTCCGCATACTCGACTATCATTTAATCTTTCACAATTGCTAACACTCACGTGATATTTATGGGTTCAAAGTTTTAATCGGACACAGAGAAAGATAGGGGCTTATAGATTCGCCTCCCAACCTTTTACCTCAAGGGTAAAGTCAACAATAATAGTTCATGATAACTTACATCCAATTGGATATATATATCAGGATCTTTCCAACACAATGCGCTTGCTAAAGGATAAAATGTAAAAAGGAAAGGTGAAGATCACCATGACTCTTGTATAAGGTATAAGACAAGAATAAAAGATAAGCCCTTCGCAGAGGGAAGCGGAGGTTGTCATGTGCTTTTAAGGTTGGATGCACAAAATCTTAATGCAAAAGAACATCACTTTATATTGCCTCTTGTGATAGAGACCTTTATTATGCAGTCCGTCGCTTTTATTTCTTCCCTATCACAAGTTCGTATAGAGCTTATTTTCTTCGCACTAATAGATCATACATATTTAGAGAGCCATTTTTATTGCATGCACCGATGACAACTTACTTGAAGGATCTTACTCAATCCATAGGTAGGTATGGTGGACTCTCATGGCAAAACTAGTTTAAGGGATATTCGGAAGCACAAGTAGTATCTCTACTTGGTGCAAAGAATTTGGCTAGCATGAGGGGGAAAGGCAAGCTCAGCATGTTGGATGATCCATGACAATATACTTTATTTTGGATATAAGAAAACATAACCCATTATGTTGTCTTCCTTGTCCAACATCAACCTTTTAGCGTGTCATATTTTAATGAGTACTCACAGTTACAAAAGATGTCGAAGATAGTATATTTATATGTGAAATCTCTCTTCCTTCAATATTCTTTCATGAATTGTTCAAGTGATCAATTCTGCGTTTCCTAACTCTCAATAAGTTTACTACCTATACTTATTATGTGTGAAGTCATTAGTCCCCATGTCATAAGCATATGAAACATATATAAATTCAGATTTATATTATTCAATTCATTCAACCATTTACTCATAGGATATACGTGAAGCACGTGAGTAAATGACAAACTACTCCAAAAGACATAAGTGGAGGACATTGAGTAGTCAAATAATTAAATAGCCATGGGAGGATTCGTTTTCATTCAAGATTTCAGATCCAATGATTTTATTCAAACAGCAAGTAAAATTTAAAATATGCTCCAAGCAAAATACATATCATGTGACGAATAAAAATATAGCTCTGAGTAAGGTATACCGATAGTTTTGAAGACGAAAGAAGGGATGCCTTCCAGGGCATCCCCAAGCTTAGGCGCTTGAGTCTTCCTTGAATATTACCTTGGGGTGCCTTGGGCATTCCCAATCTTAGGGTCTTTCCACTCCTTATTCTCTTCGTATCGATATCTCACCCAAAGCTTGAAAACATCAACCACACAAAACTTAACGGAACTTCGTGAGATAGGTTAGTATGATAAAGAGTAAACCATTCACTTTGGTACTGTCAAAGACAAGGTTCATAATTGTTGTCACACAATGCCTACTGTACCATACCATTTATACAATTTATATTGAGAAATGTAAGCCATAGAAACTAGAAAACAAGCAAACTATGCAATGAAAACAGAATCTGTCAGAAACAGAACAGTCTGTAATGATCTGAACAAGAACCATACTTCTCCTACTCCAAAAATCATGAAATAAATTGGTGTACATGAGGAATTTTTCTATTAATCTTCTGCAAAAATAATCAACTCAAAACCACTCTTCCGTAAAAAATGGCAGCTAATCCCGTGAGCGCAAAGTTTCTGTTTTTTACAGCAAGATCACATTAACTTTCACCCAAGTCTTCCCAAAGGTCTTACTTGGCACTTTATTGAAACAAAATCTATAAAACATGATTTATACAATAGCTTAACCATGTAAAAACACAAAATCAGTAAGGGTAGATATTAAGTTGTCTCCCAACAAGCGCTTTTCTTTAATGCCTTCTAGCTAGGCATGATGATTTCAATGATGCTCACATAAAAGATAAGAATTGAAACATAAAGAGAGCATCATGAAGAATATGACTAGCATATTAAAATCTAACCCACTTCCTATGCCTAGGGATTTTGTGAGCACATAATTTATAGGAACTAGAATCAACTAGCATAGGAAGGCAAAACAAGTATAACTTTCAAAACTTTAAGCACATAGAGAGGAAACTTGTTATTATTGCAACTCCTACAAGCATATATTCCTCCCTCATAATAATTTTCAGTAGCATCATGAATGAATTCAACAATATAACGATCACATAAAGCATTCTTTTCATGATCTACAAGCATAGAAATTTTTCTACTCTCCAAATAAGCAAAATTCTTCTCATTCGGAATAGTGAGATCACTAATTCCTAAAGATGACACTTTTCCAAACCCGCTTTAGACGATAGTATTATTCATACTCCAAAAAGATATAAGCGAAGTTCATGGAGCATTCTACAATTAATATAGACTAACCAATATCCAGGCTCAAAATACATAAGTGAAGCACACGAAGCATTCTATAAAACCATACTCAAAAGATTTAAGTGAAGCACAAAGAGCAATTCTATAAAATCATATTTAAAAGATATAAGTGAAGCACATGAAGTATTATAAATGAACGGCTATCTCATACTAGCATGGTTCTTAAAGTAAAAAAAACACAAAGGACACAAATCATGTGAACAAAACAAAAACCGAGGTATACCGATATTTGTTGAAGAAGAAAGATGGGATGCCAACCGGGGCATCCCCAAGCTTAGATGCTTGAGTATCCTTTGAAATATTTACTTGGGGTGCCTTGGGCAACCCCAAGCTTGAACTCTTGCCTCTCTTTATTCTTCTCATATTGATAGCTCCTCGATCTTCGAACACTTCATCCACACAAAACTTTAACAAAACTTTGTGAGATCTGTTAGTGTAATAAAGCAAGCTACCACTTTAAGGTACTGTAATGAACTCATTCTTTATTTATATTGGTTTTAAACCTACTGTATTCCAACTTCTCTATGGTTCATACCCCGTGATACTAGCCATAGATTCATCAAAATAAGCAAACAACACGCAAAAAACAGAATCTGTCAAAAACAGGACAGTCTGTAGTAATCTGGAAGTTTAGTAAACTTCTGTAACTCCAACAATTATTAAATAAATTTGAAAATTTGAAAATTTTGTACAGAAGTAATGTGCAAAAAGTTTTAGACCCCTTTGACCTTCCAATAAAAAATGTAAAATCACGCGCTACAGCCAAAGTTTCTGTTTTTGTTCTGCACATAGTAAACAAGCAATCTAATATTAAAGTTCAATTAATCATATTACTTAAGAACTCCCACTTAGATAGACATCCCTCTAATCATCTAAGTGATCACGTGATCCAAATCAACTAAACCATGTCCGACCATCACGTGAGATGGAGTAGTTTTCAATGGTGAACATCACTATGTTGATCATATTTACTATATGATTCATGCTCGACTTTTCGGTCTCAGTGTTCCAAGGCCATATCTGTATATGCTAGGCTCGTCAAGTTTAACCCGAGTATTCTGCGTGTGCAAAACTGGCTTGCACCCGTTGTATGTGAATGTAGAGCTTATCACACCCGATCATCACGTGGTGTCTCGGCACGACGAACTTTCACAACGGTGCATACTCAGGGAGAACACTTGTACCTTGAAATTTAGTGAGAGATCATCTTATAATGCTATCGTCGAACTAAGCAAAATAAGATGCACAAAGGATAAACATCACATGCAATCAATATAAGTGATATGATATGGCCATCATCATCTTGTGCCTTTGATATCCATCTCCAAAGAACCGTCATGATCACCATCGTCACTGGCGCGACACCTTGATCTCCATCGTAGCATCGTTGTCGTCTCGCCAACTATTGCTTCTACGACTATCACTACCGCTTAGTGATAAAGTAAAAACAATTACAGGGTGATTACATTGCATACAATAAAGCAACAACCAAATGGCTCGTGCCAGTTGCCGATAACTCTGTTACAAAACATGATCATCTCATACAATAAAATTTAGCATCATGTCTTGACCATATCACATCATATCATGCCCTGCAAAAACAAGTTAGACGTCCTTTACTTTGTTGTTGCAAGTTTTACGTGGCTGCTATGGGCTGAGCAAGAACCGTTCTTACCTACGCATCAAAACCATAACGATTTTTTGTCAAGTGTGTTGTTTTAACCTTCAACAAGGACCGGGCGTAGTCACACTCGATTCAACTAAAGTTGGAGAAACTGACACCCGCCAACCACCTGTGTGCAAAGTACGTCGGTAGAACCAGTCTCGCGTAAGCGTACGCGTAATGTCGGTCCGGGCCGCTTCATCCAACAATACCGCCGAATCAAAGTATGACATGCTGGTAAGCAGTATGACTATTATCGCCCACAACTCTTTGTGTTCTACTCGTGCATATAACATCTATGCGTAGACCTGGCTCGGATGCCACTGTTGGGAACGCAGTAATTTCAAAAAAATCCTACGCACACGCAAGATCCATCTAGGTGATGCATCACACACATTTCAAAAGAGGGGAGAGTGTTGTCCATGTACCCTCGTAGACCGAAAGCGGAAGCGTTATGACAACGCGGTTGATGTAGGCATACGTCTTCGCGATCCGACCAATCCTAGTACCGAAAATATGGCACCTCCGCGATCGGCACACGTTTAGCTCGATGACGTCCCATGAACTCTAGATCCAGCTGAGGTCGAGGGAGAGTTTGGTCAGCACGACGGCGTGATGACGGTGATGATGAAGTTACCGACACAGGGCTTCGCCTAAGCACTACAACGATATGACTGAGGTGGAAATCTGTGGAGGGGGCACCACACATGGCTAAACAATCAACTTGTGTGTCTATGGGGTGCCCCCCTCCCCCGTATATAAAGGAGTGGAGGAGGGGAGGGTCGGCTCTCTCATGGCGCGCCCAAGGGGGGAGTCCTACTCCCGATGGGAGTAGAATTCCCCCTTCCCTAGTTGGAGTAGGAGAAGAAGGAAGGAGGAAAGAGGGAGAAGGAAAGGGGGGCCGGCCCCCCACCCCAATCCGGATTGGGCTTGGGGGGTGCCCCCACCTTGGCCGCCTCCTCCTCTCTCCCACTAAGGCCCAATAAGGCCCATAGACTCCCCGGGGGGTTCCGGTAACCCCCAGTACTCCGGTAAATGCCTGAACTCACTTGGAACCATTCTGATGTCCAAACATAGCCTTCCAATATATCAATCTTTATGTCTCGACCATTTCGAGACTCCTCGTCATGTCTGTGATCACATCCGGAACTCTGGACTACCTTCGGTACATCAAAACACCTAAACTCATAATACTGATCATCATCGAACGTTAAGCGTGCGGACCCTACGGGCTCGAGAACTATGTAGACATGACCGAGACTCGTCTCTGGTCAATAACCAATAGCGGAACCTGGATGCTCATATTGGTTCCTACATATTCTACAAAGATCTTTATCGGTCAAACCGCATAACAACATACGTTGTTCCCTTTGTCATCGGTATGTTACTTGCTCGAGATTTGATAGTTGGTATCTCAATACCTAGTTCAATCTCATTACCGGCAAGTCTCTTTACTCGTTCCGTAATGCATCATCCCACAACTAACTCATTAGTCACATTGCTTGCAAGGCTTATAGTGATGTGCATTACCGAGAGGGCCCAGATATACCTCTCAGACAATCGGAGTGACAAATCCTAATCTCGATCTATGCTAAATCAACAAACACCATCGGAGACACCTATAGAGCATCTTTATAATCACCCAGTTACGTTGTGACGTTTGATAGCACACAAAGTGTTAGTCCGGTATTCGGGAATTGCATAATCTCATAGTCATAGGAACATGTATAAGTCATGAAGAAAGCAATAGCAACAAACTAAATGATCATCGTGCTAAGCTAACGGATGGGTCAAGTCAATCACATCATTCTCTAATGATGTGATCCCGCTAATCAAATGACAATTCATGTCAATGGCTAGGAAACTTAACCATCTTTCATTCAACGAGCTAGTCAAGTACAGGCATACTAGTGACACTCTGTTTGTCTATGTATTCACAGATGTACTAAGTTTCCGGTTAATACAATTCTACCATGAATAATAAACATTTATCATGATATAAGGAAATATAAATAACAACTTTATTATTGCCTCTGGGGCATATTTCCTTCACGGAAGAGTTTCGGAATGCACCGGATAATTATCGGAGTGCTAGAAGGGGTAACGGGAGGCCACCGGTAGGTTATACCTACTTCGTGGGCCTCATGGGCCAGAGGAGGGAGGCGCACCAACCCACAATGGGCTGGGTGCACTCCACCTCCCCTGCCCACGCGCCAAAGGAAGGAGGGGGTGCCCTAGGGCAGCCGTCCCCCCCCCTTTCCTTTCCCCTGTGCACCAAATATGGAAGGGGGGTGTGGCTAGGCAGGCGCCTAGGGCAGCCGCCGGCCCCTTGGAGCGCGCCCTAGGGCTGCCCCTGATGGAAATATGCCCTAGAGGCAATAATAAAATGGTTATTATTATATTTCCTTAATCATGATAAAGGTTTATTATTCATGCTAGAATTGTATTGACCGGAAACTTAAATACATGTGTGGATACATAAACAAATACCGTGCCCCTATTGAGCCTCTACTAGACTAGCTCGTTGATCAAAAGATGGTTAAGGTTTCCTAACCATAGACATGAGTTGTCATTTGATAACGGGATCACATCATTAGGAGAATGATGTGATGGACAAGACTCGTCTGTTAGCTTAGCATATGATTGTTCAGTTTATTGCTACTGCTTTCTTGAATGTCAAATACATGTTCCTTCTACCATGAGATCATGCAACTTCCGGATACCGGAGGAATGCCTTGTGTGCTATCAAACGTCACAACGTAACTGGGTGATCATAAAGATGCTCTATAGGTAGCTCCGAAGGTATTTGTTGAGTTGGCATGGATCAAGACTGGGATTTGTCACTCCGAGTATCGGAGAGGTATCTCAGGGCCCTCGGTAATACACATCATAATAAGCTTGCAAGCAAATGACTAAGGAGTTAGTTATGAGTTGATGTATTATGGAATGAGTAAAGAGACTTGCGGTAACGAGATTGAACTAGGTATGAAGATACCGACGATCGAACCTCAGGCAAGTAACATACCGACAGACAAAGGGAATCACGTATGTTGTCATAATGGTTCGACCGATAAAGATCTTCGTAGAATATGTAGGAACCAATACGGGCATCCAGGTTCTGCTATTGGTTATTGACCGGAGAGGTGTCTCAGTCAAACTACATAGTTCTCGAACCTGTAGGGTCCGCACGCTTAACATTCGTTGACGATATAGTGTTATATGAGTTATATGATTTGGTGACCGAATGTTGTTCGGAGTCTTGGATGAGATCAGAGACATGACGAGGAGCTCCAGAATGGTCCGGAGGTAAATATTGATATATAGGATGATAGTATTTGGTCACCGGAAAGGTTTAAGAAGTACCGGGTATTTTATCGGAGTGCCGGCAGGGGTTTCGGGAGGCCACCGGCAAGCGATGGGCCTTATGGGCCAAAGGGAGGAAGCGCACTAGCCCACAAGGGGGCTAGTGCGCCCCTCCACCCCTTGCCCATCATTCACCAAAGAGGGAGGGAAGGAAGGGGGAGGCACCCCAAAGGCAGGCAGGCCCCCTTTCCTCCCCCCATGCACAAATATGGAAGGGGGATTAGGCCAGGGCAGGCGCCCTAGGGCTACTACGGGCCACTTGGGGCGCCCTAGGGGCTGCCTCCCCTCCTCCTCCACCTATATATATGAGAGGAGGGAGATGGGCAAAGCACACCATGATTCCCTAGTCGTGTGCGACGCCCCTCTCCCTCTAGTACGTCCCTCGGTCATATTTTTGGAGTGCTTAGGCGCAGCCCTGCGGAGATAGCATCACAATCACCATCACCACGCCATCATGCTGCTGGAACTCATCTACTACTTCTCCCGTCTTGCAGGATCAAGAAGGCAAGGACGTCACCGAGTTGAACGTGTGTTGAACGCGGAGGTGCCGTACGTTCGATACTTGATCGGTTGGATCGCGAAGAAGTTCGACTACATCAACCGTGTTAATAAACACTTCCACTTCGGTCTATGAGGGTACGTAGACATACTCTCCCCCTTGTTGCTATGCATCTCCATGGATAGATCTTGCGTCTGCGTATAATTTTTTGTTTTCCATGCAACGTTCCCGAACACCCCCACCCCCTCCACCTATATATATATATATATATATATATATATATATATGAGAGGAGGGGAGGGGGTGCCACACACCACTATTCCCAAGTCGTGTGCCACCCCCCCCCCCTTCCTCTAGTTCATCATCCGCTCTAAACCGTTGTGCTGGCGAAGCCCTTTGGAATAGTTTCACCACCACCGTCATCACGCCGTCGTGCTGCCGAAACTCATCTACTACTTCACCTCTCTTGCTGGATCGAGAAGGCGAGGACGTCTGATATGTCTCCAACGTATCTATAATTTTTGATTGTTCCATGCTATTATATTATCCATCTAGGATGTTTTATATGCATTTATATGCTATTTTATATAATTTTTGGGACTAACCTATTAACCTAGAGCCCAGTGCCAGTTTCTGTTTTTTCCTTGTTTTTGAGTATCGCAGAAAAGGAAAACCAAACGGAGTCCAATTGACCTGAAAATTCACGGAGATTATTTTTTGGGCCAGAAGAAGCACACGGAGTATCGGAGATGCGCCATAAGAGTCCTAAGGCACCCACGAGGGTGTGGGGCGCGCCCTACCGCCCTGGGCGCGCCCCCTACCTCGTGGCCGCCTCGGAGACCCCCCTGACTTGTTCCCGACGCCAAAAATCCCTATAAATATAGAAACCCCTGAAAAGAAACCCAGATCGGGAGTTTCGCCACCGCAAGCCTCTGTAGCCACCAAAAACCAATCGGGACCCTGCTCCTAAGACTCCCACCGGAGGGGGGTCCCTCACCAGTGGCCATCTTCATCATCTCGACGCTCTCCATGACGAGGAGGGAGTAGTTCACCCTCGGGGCTGAGGGTATGTACCAGTAGCTATGTGTTTGATCTCTCTCTCTCTCTCTCTCTCTCTCTCTCTCGTGTTCTTGATTCTGCACGATCTTGATGTATCACGAGCTTGCTATTATAGTTGGATCTTATGATGTTTCTCCCCCTCTACTCTCTTGTAATGGATTGAGTTTTCCCTTTCAAGTTATCTTATCAGATTGAGTCTTTAAGGATTTGAGAACACTTGATGTATGTCTTGCGTGGGATACCCGTGGTGACAATGGGGTATTCTATTGATTCACTTGATGTACGTTTTGGTGATCAACTTGCGGATTCTGTGACCTTGGGAATCTATGCATAGGGGTCGGCACACGTTTTCGTCTTGACTCTCCGGTGGAAACTTTGGGGCACTCTTTGGAGTTCTTTGTGTTGGTTGAATAGATGAATTTGAGATTGTGTGATGCATATTGTATAATCGTACCCACGGATACTTGTGGTGACATTGGAGTATCTAGGTGACATTAGGGTTTTGGTTGATTTGTGTCTTAAGGTGTACAAACTCTATGATAGATCGAATGGAAACAATAGCTTCATGTTATTTTACTACGGACTCTTGAATAGATCGATCAGAAAGAATAACTTTGAGGTGGTTTCGTACCCTACAATAATCTCTTCGTTTGTTCTCCGCTATTAGTGCCTTTGGAGTGACTCTTTGTTGCATGTTGAGGGATTGTTATATGATCTAATTATGTTATCATTGTTGAGAGAACTTTCACTAGTGAAAGTATGAACCTTAGGCCTTGTTTCCTAGCATTGCAATACCGTCTGTGCTCACTTTTATTACTTGTTACCTTGCTGTCTTTGTAATTTCAGATTACAAAAACCTATATCTACTATCCATATTGCACTTGTATCACCATCTCTTCGCCGAACTAGTGCACCTATACAATTTACCATTGTATTGGGTGTGTTGGGGACACAAGAAACTCTTTGTTATTTGGTTGCAGGTTGAGAGAGACCATCTTCATCCTACGCCTCCCATGGATTGATAAACCTTAGGTCATCCACTTGAGGGAAATTTCCTACTGTCCTACAAACCTCTGCACTCGGAGGCCCAACAACGTCTACGAGAATAAGGTTGTTTACTAGACATCAAGCAATTTCTGGTGCCATTGCCGGGGAGGTTAGCGTTTGAAGGTATATCTTTAGATCTCACAATCGAATCTTTTAGTTTCTTGTTTTATCACTAGTTTA
This sequence comes from Aegilops bicornis, assembly GCA_021605145.1. Classification (NCBI taxonomy): domain Eukaryota; kingdom Viridiplantae; phylum Streptophyta; class Magnoliopsida; order Poales; family Poaceae; genus Aegilops; species Aegilops bicornis. The sequence continues at coordinate 480,268,721 of CM038672.1, read as the reverse complement.
GTCTATGAAAGAAAATTGCAAAAAAATGGAATTAAGGTTGCCTCATATGCTTCATATTTTTAATGTCTTTCGTGAAAATAAGGATTCTGATAATTGTGCCAAAGTGTCAGAAGAACAATGCATTAAAATGTTTGGCACTAAATCTTTGAATGACGAGCATGATTGCAATGTTGTTAGTATGAAATCTTTGAATAATCATGATGCTAATGATACGCAAAGCCACAAGCTTGGGGATGCTATGTTTGATGAAGATGATATTTTTTGTCCCCCAAGTTTTGATGAGCAAATTCATTATGATGATAGCATGCCTCCTATTTATGATGATTATATTGATGAAAGTGGGTTTTGGAAGAGTGTCAACTTTAGGAAGTAATAATCCCATTATTTTGGAGGATGTTGAATATTATTGTGATAATTATGAAAGTGGATTTTGAGAGTTCATGACTTTATTTAGTGATGAATCCACTATTTCGGAAGAGGTTCCAATTGATTATGAGAACAAAGTTGTTATCCATGATGATTATTGTGATGACTTGTATGCTATTAAGAATAATGGTAACCATGAAACTTGTCATCTTGATTTTAATTTTCAATTGGGTTATGCCTCACATGATAGTTATATTTTTGAATTAATTCATGATGCTACTTAAAATTATTATGAGGGAGGAACATATGCTTGTAGGAATTGCAGTAATATCAAGTTTCCTCTCTATGTGCTTAAAGTTTTAAAGTTATGCTTGTTTTGCCTTCCTATGCTAGTTGATTATTGTTCCCATAAGTTGTTTGCTCACAAAATCCCTATGCATAGGAAGTGGGTTAGACTTAAATTTGCTAGTCATATTCTTCATGATGCTCTCTTTATGTTTCAATTCTTATCTTTTATGTGAGCATCATTGAAATCATCATGCCTAGCTAGGGGCTTTAAACGTTAGCGCTTGTTGGGAGGCAACCCAATTTTATTTTTGTTCTTTGCTTTTTTCTACTGTTTAGTGATAAATAATTCATATGGCCTCTGTTTAGATGTGGTTTTATGTTTTAATTAGTGTTTGTGCCAAGTAGAACCTTTGGGAAGACTTGGGTGAAGTCTTTGTGATCTTGCTGTAAAAAACAGAAACTTTTGCGCTCACGAGATTAGCTGCCATTTTTTACTGGAGAGTGATTTTAGGTTGATTCTTTTTGCAGATGATTAATAGACAAATTACTCAGGTCCAACAATTTATTACAGAATTTTTTGAGTTACATAAGTATTAGAATGGTACAGATTACTACAGACTGTTCTGTTTTTGACAGATTCTGTTTTCATTGTGTTGTTTGCTTATTTTGATGAATCTATATGTAGTATCCGAGGGTATGAACCATAGAGAAGTTGGAATACAGTATATATTACACCAATATGAATTTAGAATGAATTCACAACAGTACCTAAGTGGTGATTTATTTTCTTATACTAACGGAGCTTACGAGTTTTCTGTTGAGTTTGTGTTGTGAAGTTTTCAAGTTTTGGGTAAAGATTCGATGGACTATGGAATAAGGAGTGCCAAGAGCCTAAGATTGGGGATGCCCAAGGCACCCCAAGGTAATATTCAAGGACAACCAAGAGCCTAATCTTGGGGATGCCCCGAATGGCATCCCCTCTTTCGTCTTCGTTCATCGGTAACTTTACTTGAAGCTATATTTTTATTCACCACATGATATGTGTTTTGCTTGGAGAGTCATTTTATTTTCATTTGTTTTGCTTTCTGTTTGAATAATATCCCAAGACCTGAATTTCTTAAATGTTAGAGAGTCTTCACATAGTTACATAATTATTCAACTACTCATTGATCTTCACTTATATCTTTCGGAGTAGTTTGTCGTTTGCTCTAGCGCTTCACTTATATCCTTTTAGAGCACGGCGGTGGTTTTATTTTATATAAATTATTGATCTCTCATGCTTCACTTATATTATTTTGAGAGTCTTTTAGAACAGCGTGGTAATTTTCTTTGGTTATAAAATTAGTCCTAATATGATGGGCATTCAAGATGGGTAAAATAAAAACTTTCATATAGAGTGCATTGAATACTATGAGAAGTTTTATACTTGATATTTGTTTTCAGATATAAAGAAGGTGATATTAGAGTCGTGCTAGTTGAGTAATTGTGGAATTGAGAAATACTTGTTTTGAGGTTTGCAAGTCCCCTAGCATGCACGTATGGTAACCGTTGTGTAACAAATTTGAAGCATGAGGTGTTCTTTGATTGCCTTCCTTATGAGTGGCGGTCGGGGACGAGCGACGGTCTTTTCCTACCAATCTATCCCCCTAGGATCATGCGTGTAGTGCTTGGTTTTGATGACTTGTAGATTTTTGCAATAAGTATGTGAGTTCTTTATGATTAATGTTGAGTCCATTGATTATACGCACTCTCACCCTTCCATCATTGCTAGCCTGTTCGGTACCGTGCATTGCCCTTTCTCACCGCGAGAGTTGGTGCAAACTTCACCGGTGCATCCAAACCCCGTGATATGATATGCTCTATCACACATAAGCCTCCTTATATCTTCCTCAAAACAGCCACCATACCTACCTATCATGGCATTTCCATAGCCATTTTGAGATATATTGCCATGCAACTTTCCACTGTTCCATTTATTATGACACGCTTCATCATTGTCATATTGCCTTGCATGATCATGTAATTGACATCGTATTTGTGGCAAGGCCACCATTCATAATTTTTCATACATGTCCCTCTTGATTCATTGCCCATCCCGGTACACCGCCGGAGGCATTCACATAGAGTCATATTTTGTTCTAAGTATCGAGTTGTAATTCTTGAGTTGTAAGTAAATAAAAGTGTGATGATTTTCATTATTAGAACATTGTCCCATGTGAGGAAATAATGATGGAGACTATGATTCCCCCACAAGTCGGGATGAGGCTCCGGACAAAAAAAATGAGGCCATAAAAAAAGGAGAAGGCCCAAATAAAAAAAAGAGAGAAAAAGAGAGAAGGGGCAATGTTACTATCCTTTTTCCACACTTGTGCTTCAAAGTAGCACCATGATCTTCATGATAGAGAGTCTCTTGTTTTGTCACTTTCATATACTAGTGGGAATTTTTCATTATATAACTTGGCTTGTATATTCCAATGATGGGCTTCCTCAAAATGCCCTAGGTCTTTGTGAGCAAGCAAGTTGGATGCACACCCACTTAGTTTCTTCCGTTGAGCTTTCATATATTTATAGCTCTAGTGCATCTGTTGCATGGCAATCCCTAATCCTTGCATTGCCATCAATTGATGGGCATCTCCATAGCCCGTCGATTAGCCACGTCAATGTGAGACTTTCTCCTTTTTTGTCTTCTCACACAACCTCCATCATCATATCCTATTCCACCCATAATGCTATGTCCATGGCTCGCGCTCATATATTGCGTGAAAGTTGAAAGAGTTTGAAAAGCCTAAGTATGAAACAATTTCTTGGCTTGTCATCGGGGTTGTGCATGATGGGAGCATCTTGTGTGACCAAGATGGAGCATGGCCAACCTATATGATTTTGTAGGGATAAGCTTTCTTTGGCTATATTATTTTGATAAGACATAATTGCTTGATTAGTATGCTTGAAGTATTGTTATTTTTATGTCAATATTAAACTTTTGTCCAGAATCTTTTGGATCTAAACATTCATGCCACAATAAAGAGAATTACATTGAAAATTATGCTTGGTAGCATTCCACATCAAAAATTCTGTTTTTTATCATTTACCTACTCGAGGACGAGCAGGAATTAAGCTTGGGGATGCATGATACGTCTCCAACGTATCTATAATTTTTTATTGTTCCATGCTATTATATTATCCATCGAGGATGTTTTATATGCATTTATATGCTATTTTAAATGATTTTTGGGACTAACCTATTAGCCTAGAGCCCAAAGGTCGGTTTACATTTTTTCCTTGTTTTTGAGTATCGCAGAAAAGGAAAACCAAACGGAGTCCAATTGACCTGAAAATTCACAGAGATTATTTTTGGACCAGCCCACGGAGTATCGGAGATGGACCAGAAGAGTCCCGAGGCACCCACGAGGGTGGGGGAACGCCCTACCCCCTGGGTGCGCCCCTACCTCGTGGCTGGCTCGGAGACCCCCTCTGACTTGTTCCCGATGCCAAAAATCCCTATAAATATAGAAAACCCCGAAAAGAAACCTAGATCAGGAGTTCCGCCGTCGCAAGCCTCTATAGCCACCAAAAACCAATAGGGACCCTGTTCCGACACCCTGTCGGAGGGGGGATCCCTCACCGGTGGCCATCTTCATCATCCCGGCGCTCTCCATGACGAGGAGGGAGTAGTTCACCCTCGGGGCTGAGGGTATGTACCAGTAGCTATGTGTTTGATCTCTCTCTCTCTCTCTCTCTCTCTCGTGTTCTTGATTCTGCACGATCTTGATGTATCACGAGCTTGCTATTATAGTTGGATCTTATGATGTTTCTTCCCCTCTACTCTCTTGTAATGGATTGAGTTTTCCCTTTGAAGTTATCTTATCGGATTGAGTCTTTAAGGATTGAGAACACTTGATGTATGTCTTGCGTGGGATACCCGTGGTGACAATGGGTGAGGGATTCCTGGACTAGGGGGTGTCCGGATAGCCGAACTATCATCACGGCCGGACTCCAAGACTATGAAGATACAAGATTGAAGACTTTGTCCCGTGTCCGGATGGGACTTTCCTTGGCGTGGAAGGCAAGCTTGGCGTCTGGATATGTAGATCTCCTACCATTGTAACCGACTACTGTGTAACCCTAACCTATCCGGTGTCTATATAAATCAGAGGGTTTTAGTCCGTAGGACGAACAACAATCATACCATAGGCTAGCTTTTAGGGTTTAGCCTCCTTGATCTCGTGGTAGATCTACTCTTGTACTACCCATATCATCAATATTATCAAGCAGGAGTAGGGTATTACCTCCATCAAGAAGGCCCGAACCTGGGTAAAAACATCGTGTCCCTTGTCTCCTGTTACCATCCGCCTAGGCATACGATTCAGGACCCCTACCCGAGATCCGCGGTTTTGACACCGACATTGGTGCTTTCATTGAGAGTTCCTCCGTGTAAATCACCGATAGGCCCGATGGCTCCTTGATCATCAACAACGACGGTCTGTGGTGAGACTTTTCTCCCGGACAGATCTTCAGATTCGGCGGCTTTTGCTGCGGGCAATTCGCTGGCCATCCGGAGCAGATCGAAAGCTATGCCCTGGCCATCAGTCGAGTGGAAGTTTGAACTATACGGCCGATGTCCGCGGAGACTTGATCTTCGACGGATTCGAGCCGCAGCCAAGCGTGCCGCACTGTCTCGATGGGCGTGATCTAGCTCTGCAGCCGAACAGTACCACGAGGCCGCATCAAAGATCCGCTCGACCCTTAATCCGAGCCGGATTCCACGATCGAGGGCGAGTGGTTGGACACCGCCTCGGGGCTACGATCTCTACGGTGATTGAGCGGACTCCATCCCTGTCGCTGCGAAGACCTCGACTCGAGTGCGGACTCCTCTACGGACTCAACCCCAGCGCCCGCCAATCGAATCCAATTGGGCGCCGGTCATGGGGTTCACTGCCGTGGACATCTTTCAGCACTCGCCCTTTGGCGACATCCTGAATTCACTAAAGTCTCTCTCTTTATCTGGAGAGCCCTGGCCGGACTACGGACAGGAAGGTTGGGATACGGATGACGAAGAAATTCAATGCCCAGCCACCACCCACTTTATAGCCACTGTCGATGATTTAACCGACATGCTCGACTTCGACTCCAAAGACATCGACGGTATGAACGACGATGCCGGAGACGACCAAGACCCAGCGCCTACAGGGCACTGGAAGGCCACCTCGTCATATGACATATACATGGTGGACATCCCAAAAGATGGGAACGGAGATGGAACAACGGAGGATGACCCCTCCAAGAAGCAAATCAAGCGCCCGGCGTCGGTGGCGCCGCTCTAAATCCCGCCACAATAAAAGCAGTGATTCCGCACGGGAGATAATAACACCGGACGGTGCGAAGACAACCCCTCGGCAGGACTCAAAGACACGGGAGGAGGGAGAAGCAAGTCCGCACTGACGGTCTGCAGAAAGAGAGGTCGAGGGCGATAATTATGCGCCTCCCTCCAAAGATGAGGCAAGCCTCGGCGACGAAGAATTTGTCGTGCACGAGGATCCTGCCCGAGCAGGGCGTTTCAAACGCAGGCTTATAGCCACGGCAAGCAGCCTCAAGAAAAAGCAGCAACAACTTAGAGCTGACCAAGACACGCTAGGCAGCGGATGGATCAAGTCCTTGCAGCGAAGAGTATGAACTCGAACGCCTCCAAAATCTACCCCAAACGCAGGCCGTTGCCTCGATCAGAGGAGGAAGCACCCAAGTCACCAACAAGACGACATGGCAGACCCGGCCACCCCGTGGCCGCTGACGGAGAAGCCTCTCGGCCCTCCGCTCAAGCCACACCCGATGCCGCTCAAAAAGTACCAAGGCACGGGAAACGCGCCGGACTTGCGAGATGTATTGGAGGATAAGGCAAAACATACAAGATCGATCTCACGGATTGCGTGGGCGTAACGACGCAAGCATGATTACCGTCATGCGGATATGACAAACCCGGCCGGCCCGAACACGATGAGACAAAGCTCATATGAGCTACGTCGTGATATAGCCCAATATCTGAGGCGCGCACACCCACTATGCTTCACAGATGAAGTAATGGATCATCAAATCCCCGAGGGCTTCAAACCCGTAAACATCGAATCATACGATGGTACCACAGATCCTGCGGTCTAGATCGAGGACTATCTCCTCCATATCCACATGGTCTGCGGTGATGATCTACATGCCATCAAATACCTCCCACTCAAGCTTAAAGGACCAGCTCGACATTGGCTCAACAGCTTGCCGGTGAGAATCAATTGGTTGTTGGGAGGACCTGGAAGCCGCATTCCTTGATAACTTCCAGGGCACATATGTGCGACCACCAGACGCCGATGACCTTAGCCACATAATTCAGCAGCCAGAAGAATCGGCCAGACAATTCTGGACACGGTTCCTAACAAAGAAAAATCAAATCGTTGACTGTTCGGATGCAGAGGCCCTTGCAGCCTTCAAACATAACATCCGCGACGAGTGGCTTGCCCGGCACCTAGGACAGGAAAAGCCAAAATCCATGGCAGCCCTCACAACACTCATGACCCGCTTTTGTGCGTGAGAGGACAACTAGCTAGCTCGAAGCAACAACTTGGCCAAACACCCTGATAGTTCGGATACCAAGGACAGCAATGGCAGGTCGCGTCGCAACAAGAACAAGCGCCGCATTAACGGCGATAATGCCGAAGATACGGCAGTCAATGCCGGATTCAGAGGCTCTAAACCCGGTCAGTGGAAGAAGCCATTCAAAATAAACACCCAGGGCCCGTCCAACTTGGACCGAATACTCGATCGCTTGTGCCAGATACATGGCAACCCCGAAAAACCAGCCAATCACACCAAGAGGGATTGGTGGGTGTTCAAGCAAGCGAGCAAGTTAAGTGCCGAACTCAATGACAAGGGGCTGCATAGCGACGATGAGGAAGAGCCCCGGCCGCCGAACAATAGAGGACAGAAGGGTTTTCCCACACAAGTGCGGACGGTGAACATGATATACGCAACCCACATACCCAAAAGGGAGCGGAAGCGTGCACTAAGGGATGTCTATGCGATGGAGCCAGTCGCCCCAAAGTTCAACCCATGGTCTTCCTGCCCGATCACCTTCGATCGAAGGGACCACCCCACTAGCATTCATCACGGCGGTTTTAGCGCATTGGTCCTTGACCCAATTATCGACGGATTTCACCTCACCGAGTCCCGATGGGCGGCGGTAGCAGCTGAACCTGCTTTATCGAGGATACGCGCCAAAGTGGGCATAGACCCTCAAGGATTAAACCTACAAAGACGACCTTTAAAGGCGTCATACCGGGTGTAGAGGCCAATTATGCGGGCTCGGTTACACTCGAACTGGTCTTCGGATCCCGGATAACTTCCGAGCGAAGAGTTAATCTTCGACATAGTCCCGTTCCGTGGCGGCTATCATGCATCGCTTTCGGACGAACCGCATTTGCAAAGTTCAATGCGGTGCCGCACTACGCATACCTCAAGCTCAAGATGCCAGGCCCTCAAGGAGTAATCACGGTCAATGGAAACACCGAACACTCTCTCCGAACGGAGGAGCACACGGCGGCCCTCACGGCGGAGGTACAAAGAAGCCTCTCACAGCAATTCTTGAGTCCGGCCACTAAGCGTCCGGACACTGTCAAGCGCGCCCGGAGTAACCTACAGCAAGACCGCCTGGCACGATTCAAGCACGCGTAGCAATCCGGCCCCAACCCCAGCCCTCGCGAAATTGCGAAGCCAGCACTACGCGTACATAACTACGCTCTGGAGATACCATGGGCATAAGGGGAGGGGCACGACCACGGCACGCCCGGAGTGCGGCTCAACCGCATCAGGGGCTCCCGATTGTGTCATTCTTTATCTTTTTTCCTTTTTTCTTCCTTTTTCTTACTCTCAGGACTCCGTCTTCCAGAAGTCCTGTCCGGCACTAGAATGCCGAACTCACGATGCAACAGCCAGGGAAGCAGAAAGCCACGTCAAGTGTTCAGGTGGTCTCTATTACGAGCATTATACCTGTTTTACATATCATCATGAGCTTACCCCTGGAGGGGACATGTTAGATAGTCCCATCCCTTGCTTATCGTGACTATTTGTATCGCCCTGCCTTCATTGCAGTACCTTTTTGAATAAACAATACATAGCTTTTGCCTATTATTGCACTCTTTTCTTTATCTATATATATGTTCATTTCACGACATGTTGCACCCGTACACTTTCAGACGGCCCAATACACCAGGGGCTTAAGTACCCCAAAATTATGGTGTGATAAGTCCGAACACTTTCACAAGTGCGGCACCCGAACTTATAGCATTATATGAATCGGCTCCGAATCATGTCTTAGGTCAATAGTTGGGTTTGCGGCTCCGTGTTTTGGTACCTTACGTTCCATTATATCGGCTAAGGTAGCACCGGAGAACCATCGCGATTGTGCCCCAGCTTGAGCTGGGTCGAGCACCTCGATGGAGAAAGCTAAAACTGACCGTCATGATAGGGCGAGAGCCGGTCACTGTTCGAGAGGTTTTTTTCGGGTCCCTAAAGACTTATGCCGCTTAGAGTGAGGAACCGGAATTGTCCGGCCAAGGCGTGGATAGCGCCCCGAACTCGGTCTTCCAAATACTAGGGGCTTCGCCGAAATTTAAAATTATAGAATTCTATGGCTAAGTGAAAGTGTTCAAGCATTATAAGTCCGGTTGCCTTGTTCGTTGCGTTGAGCGCCTCCCTAGATGGACCCAGGAATGGGAACAAGAGTGCTCAAGTTTATCCCGAACACCCCAGCACTCGTGGCATGGGGGCTCAAGCCAACGACTTGCCATCTCTCAAATTTGATAAACGGCCGCACAGAAGGTAATATTTTAAATGAACAAGCGTTGCTTAGCGCATATGAACAAGTTTTCAGCGTACAGGAAAACAAAAATGCGAGTCTATTCAAAAATAACATCTTTGGAGCACTCATCCGCTATTCGGCGGGCACCCTTCAGGAGGCCCTCATAGTACATTTCGGGCGTACGATGCTCCTTGCCCTTTGGTGGCCCGTCCGTCACAAGCTTCTCCGCATCCAGCTTGCCCCAGTGCACTTTAGAACGGGCAAGGGCCCGACGGACACCTTCAATGTAGACGGAGCGCTTGATGACTTCAATCCGTGGACAGCCGTCCACCAGCCGCTGCACTAAGCCGAAGTAGCTCCCAGGCATGGCTTCCAATGGCCACAGCCGCACTATAAGGCCCTTCATGGCCTGTTCGGCGACTGTCGGTGTCAAAACCGGCAGATCTCGGGTAGGGGGTCCCGAACTGTGCATCTAGGCAGATGGTAACAGGAGACAAGGGACACGATGTTTTTACCCAGGTTCGGGCCCTCTCGATGGAGGTAATACCCTACTCACCTTGATTAATATTGATGATATGGGCAGTACAAGAGTAGATCTACCACGAGATCAAGGAGGCTAAACCCTAGAAGCTAGCCTATGGTATGATTGTTGTTCATCCTACGGACTAAAACCCTCCGGTTTATATAGACACCGGATAGGTTAGGGTTACACAGAGTCGGTTACAATGGTAGGAGATCTACATATCCGTATCGCCAAGCTTGCCTTCCACGCCAAGGAAAGTCCCATCCGGACACGGGACGAAGTCTTCAATCTTGTATCTTCATAGTCTTGGAGTCCGGCCGTGGCGATAGTGCAGCTATCCAGATACCCCTAGTCCGGGACTCCTCGGTAGCCCACGAACCAAGCTTCAATGACGACGAGTCCGGCGCGTTGATTGTCTTCGGCATTGCGAGGTGGGTTCCTCCTCCGAATACTTCATAGAAGGTTTTGAACACCAGGATAGTGTCCGGCTCTGCAAAACAAGTTCCACATAACACCGTAGAGAGAATAATTTTTGCACAGATCTGCTGACGTATTCCGCGACATAACATCACACCCCGGCCAGGCCTTTATATGAACCGTTTTTTACCGTTCCACCTTAGCGCGTTTAGCGAGGCGGTTTCCTTGGCACGTCTCATCAAAGCATAGATCATGCCCCCTTATTCTGGGATTCTCATCAATACGGACGTGGGTAACCCAACCGTGCTCATCGGCACGCCTCCTCTATTAAAGGCGAGTCCTAGTCGACCACGGGGTGGGCTCTTGGTATTCAACCTCTTTATAATGAGACCAAGGCCCTCTTATTTTTACACCCTCCATCGAGTTCGCCTCGTGCTCCGAGTTCTAACACCCAAAGCTTCAGATTCAGGCGCTTCGGACCTTCGAAGATGTCCGGCTCCGACCAGCACGGCCGATGGATGTCTTCCTCCGTAACGGAAGAAGATGTGCTAAAGTTGTGAGACGCCAGGTATCTAACAGGCGAGATCTCGCATAGGCTGCCTGCTCCAGGGCAGGTCATTCCAACTCCCGAGCCCGGCGAGAACGTGGTTTTCGTGTCTCACTTCCTTCGGGGTTTAGGCTTCCCGACGGATCCCTTTGTGCGGGGGCTCATGTTTTATTATGGGCTGGATTTCCACGACTTGAATCCGGAGTCCATCCTCCATATCTCGTCATTCATTGTCGTATGTGAGGCCTTCCTCCATATTACCCCCCACTTTGGATTGTGGCTCAAGACCTTCAAGGTGGAGCCAAAGATGATCGGGGCAACGAAAGCGAGAGCGGAGGCGGTCATAAGCAAATGTGCTTGATGCTCCGTGGCCGAGGGCTCTTTTCAAGAGGAGCTTGGTTTGTGGCAACGGAGTGGTTTTATATCACCGCTCCTGTGGGCACCAAATGGGTGGCGCTCCCGCCTTCCGCCAGTCCACCATAGCGGCTGGCGTCATGGGTCAACAAGGGGCTCGACTGGGGGCCGTCCAAGGACGTTCCTTTGCTGCAGGGCCGTATTCGAGACCTCCAAGAGAGGGAGATCAATCTGATTGCAGTGGCACAGGTTATGTTGATCCGGCGCCTTCAGCCCTGCAAACGTCGTCCCCTCCGCCTGTGGGAATTCAATCCGGAGGGACCACGAGCTCTCCAAAATTTTATGGGCACGACGCCCGTGGAGATGTATAAACTGTTCTTCGGGTCACAAGAAAAGTGTCCAGACCTGACTGAGGACGCAGGACTAAGCTGCAATCGCCCAGATACTCAAGTAAGTAGTCCTGTAACCGGACAAATTGTTCATTCATTTATCATATATATATATGCCCTTTAAAGGAGTCGTTTCTTGAACAGGAGTGGATAGCCAAGGCAAAGTTAATAAGGTGTCCGGCTCCCCTCCCAGAGACCACGCCGGATCCTATGCTGGCCAAGATGTTGAAGGCCGCGCCCTTTGAAGAAGGCGAAGGGGGCAGCGTGGAAGCAACTGCCTCTACGAAGGAGGCTATCAAGGAAGGAGGGATTAAAAGTCCCGTCTTCCGAGGAGAGAAGAGGACCGCTTCGGAAGATCCGGAGGTCAAGGCCTCGAAGAAGGGAAAGGAATCTTCGTCAGAGAGTCCGGCGCTGGGAAGTAACCCAGCCGCTCTATTTCCCCAAGGGGATCAGCCCTCCAGTGAGCCGTAAGTGAAAAGAAGGGGTCTTGTGAATAAGGAACATCCCTGTATTTATTAATGAAGATAACCGAAATTGTACCTTGTAGTTCGGATCTCAGCCCTTCTCAGCAGAGCTCGTCTTCGGGGGATCTTCTTCCGGAGATGATGGAGAGCGAAACGCCTCCACCAGTCGCACCCTCATGCGAGGCGGACGATCCTGAGGTGTCGTCGCGGAGGGTTCCCCCAAGTCCGGCGAGGCCGGAAGGTCCGGCGCCAAGTGGTGTGCGGTCGGAGGAGCTGAAGGATCTGCTCGGGCGAGCGGCTATCTCAGAAGATCACCGTGCTCTAATGGGTACGGTGATTGAAAGATTGCATCCGCGAGAGCGGATTGCATGCAGCCGTCGAAGCTTCTCGACGGGGTTTGAGGTACGCAAAAATGATGTACCTTCCGGCAGTTATGCATATAGAATGCGCCCTGTATAGATAGTAGCCCCTGAGACTCGGTATGCTGTCAAAATTGACAGCGTGCCGAGGATCAAAATCTCAGTTATAACATATCTCCGCTCCTAAACAGGTGGCGGGGCGTCCGGTGGCCAGCCGGACTAATGAATATGCCAAACTAAAGCGGCAACTTGACGAGGCGGATGCGGACATCGCTATTTGGTCAATAAGCGGTTTGACGAGTCGCAAGGTATGCGACTCCTTGTGACACACTGGTAAGGGAGCTTGGCGCCCATGTCTTACTATTTGTATGCTTAATGCAGATGGTGCCGCTAGCTTTGTGGAGGAGCTTGAGCGGAACTCGCCCGAGCAAAAGAGCAAGCCAGAAATAATGCGGCCGCTTTAAGGGCGGCCGAAGAGCTAAGCCGAACGGGCTGCTCCTTTGCCCGAAGCAAAGAGGCAATGCCCGATATGGCCAGAAAGTTGAAGAATGCTGCCGATCGCTGCGAGGTTCTCGAAAAAGAACGTCAATCGGAGCAAGAGGGCCTGAAAAAGGCCGCCGCCGAATCCAAGAATGCCCATTCGGCTTTGTGAGCTGCCAAGGAGGAGTTGAGTCAGGCCGGGGCAATTGCGGCTGGAAAACTGTTTCTGCTGCGGAGGAAATATACGGATCCAAAGTATGCTCAATTGGACAAGTTGTGGAGTTCGGAGGATGCTTATCTGGACTTAGCGGCGAAGGCCTGCGGACGCGACTGAGCACTTCCGAGGCCAGAAGGGGCACAGAAGGGAAGAGCTATATTGGTCGCAATTCCATAGTCCGGAGCGTCTTCTTCCGTTGATCGGTCGGTTGGCCGAATGGGCCGAGCTGAATCGACTATCCGGACTTGCCATGCAGCATGTCATGACTCATTTGTGGCCAGGCGGACCCCAGCCGAAGAGTTATTTTTGTTTAGTGCAGCAGTTTCTTGGTGCGGTATCAGCGTATCGACGCAATGAGGCGGTCGGCGTGTATTGAGGGAGCGGATGGCTCTGGCCCGTGTCAAGACATCTTGGGCAGATATGAAGGCCACCGACGTTGCATCCCAAGATTCGGACAAAAGCCGAGTACCGCCGAGCACTACTTTGAGGAAGTCTGCCGGTATTTCGTTTAATAGAGACGCGATGCTCGAAGGATATTATGTTTAAATGACATGTATGATTTGTGAAAACAATGTTTCAATATAATATAAGAGCTTTTATACTTGTGCTTTCAAGTAGTAGACTACTCCTGTGCGGCCGTATATGTATATGTATATATAACTCGAAAGATGGCAGTCCTTGGCTTCAGCCCCACGCACATAGTGCGGGGTGTTTGCAAAGAAGGCGCTCTTGCACACTTAATCCAACGTCTTGGTCCTGTTAAGGAGGTGGTAGCGTAGCAAACTAGGCAACCGGACTATAATGCTTTATCACTTTCACTTAGCCATAGGAGTTCGAGGGTGGGACTACTATATAGCCCCTGGGGGCACCGCACTCTCCCGAATTCGGGGTGCGTATGTGCCTGACCGAAAGCCGGTCCTTCGTTAATGCGGAGGAATTCTAAACATTCCGGTCTCTCCCTATATCATGACAGTCAGTTTTCGGCTTTCTCTACTGAGGTGCTCGCCCGGCCGAACCGGAGCACAATCGCAGTAGTTCTCCTGGTGCCGCGTTAGCCGATAAAACGGAACATAAGGCAGCAAAACACAGGAGCCGGGCAAACCCAACATTTGACCAAAGACATGATTCGGAGCTGATGCATATAAGGCCTAATCTCGAGACGCCGAATACTCCCTAAGGTATTCGGTCTTTATAAAAGCAGGCAGAATAATGCCCTAAGCCCCGTGTCCGTGCACGCCAAAAAATTCTGGTGCGGCCAATGCCAAAACGCCACCTCCTCCTCGGTTATAGTAAGAAACCGGGGATGTATATCAACAAGAGACAGTAAAAAAAAGGTTTACGCAGGTCTTAATCTGAAAAGAATCCTTGCAACGGGTCCCTCTTGCACGTCTGCGCTTTGTGTCTCCGTTGTGCCGTATCACGGGCCGGGTGTAGTACGTTGTTCATCTGTAAAGAGAGGAACTTAGTTTAAAAGAAAAAAGATCGTGCGAAAGATGTACTTTATATTAAATAAACAGAGTACGATTCGAAGAAGTGAATAAAATTGAGCTTTATTGTCTCTTGTGATACATGCATGCAGCCCCTTGTCGGGGTATGCCACTAGTAGGCACCGGACTCGTCTAGCCGTGTGCGGGGTTTGAATGACCAATTCAGGCTTTTTCACTAGCGGAGCCGGATAGGTGTGGGGCTGTCAAGGCAGTCTCACGTTCCTTCGTGCTCAAGTAACACTTTAGTACTTCCTTTTAATGAGATGATGCCGCGTGGACCAGGCATTTTAAGTGTTAGAGATGCATAATGTGGTATTGCGTTAAAGCGGGCGAAAGCTTCGCGTCCCAATAGTGCTTGATGGCTACTTTTGAACGGGGCGACATGGAAGATTAACCTCTTGCGACGGAAGTTGTCGGATGAACCGAACACAACTTCTAGCAGTATGGAGCCCGTACAATGGGCATATGGGCCTGGCATTACTCCTTTAAAGGAGGTGTTGCTACGGCAAATTTTGGTTGGGTCTATCCCCATTCTGCTGATTGTGTCCTGATATACCAGGTTTATGTCACTGCCGCCATCCATGAGGACTTGTGTAAATTGGAATCCGTCGATTATAGGATCCAATATCAAGGATGTCCATCCTGCGTTCCGAATACTTTCGGAATAGTCCTGATGGTCGAAGGTGATTGGTTTTGACAACCAATGTGCGGCGCGCATTTTAGTGGGCGCCGCTCTATTTTTCCCTTTGATCACGTGAAGTGAGTTTACTGTTTTAACCTCTTGTGGGAAATTCTTTTGTTTTTCCGGGGCTCTGCTTGTGGTGCTCGTCGTCATCTTCACTTGGTGTATCGAGCCCCTTGTGTTCGGCGTTGAGTCTGCCGGACTGTTTGAAGACCCAACAATCTCTGTGGGTATGGTTTGCGTGCCTCCCGAGTCTTGTGGATTTGACATATCTTGTCCAAGATTTTGTTTAAATTGGATAGCTCATCGCTATTGTCCTTAAGGGCAGTTTTTATTGTTCTGCCGTGAGCTTTTGAATCCGGCTTTGTTGCCGCGCTCTTTGAACCGTTCTTCTTAATCCGGTATTTGGTCCTTGTTGCCTTTGTGGTTTCCCATTTCCATCCCTAATTTCGGATGTACTTGGGTCATTGGTCGCATCTTGCTAGCTTGACTATCCTCTCCCGCTAAAAGCGGGTCATGAGGCTTGTTAATGCGGCCATTGTTCTTGGCTTTTCTTGGCTGAGGTGTCTGGCGAGCCATTCGTCTCGGACGTTGTGTTTGAAGGCTGCTAAGGCTTGGCGTCCTGGACGATCGACTATTTGGTTCTTTTAGTAAGGAACCTGTTCGAAATTTCGGGCTGACTCTCCGGGCTGTTGAGTTATGTGACTTAGATAAATGCGCATCCGGAGGGCGGACATAGGTCCCCTGAAAATTTGCCCAAAACGCACCCTCGATCTCTTCCCAGCTTCCAATGGTATTTTCAGGGAGGCTTTTAAGCCAATGCGGAGCTGGCCCTTTGAGTTTGAGGGGTAAGTATTTTATGGCGTGGAGATCGTCTCCTCTAGCCATGTGTATGTGGAGGATGTAATCCTCAATCCAGACTCCAGGGTCTGTTGTTCCGTCGTATGCCTCTATGTTTACGGGCTTGAATCCCGCTAGAAATTCATGATCCAGCACCTCATCGGTGAAACATAGGGGGTGTGCGGCGCCCCTGTATTTGGGTGTGCCGTGATGTTCGGATATTTGGCGTGTTGCCTTGCTTTGAAGAGCTTGCTTTCTCGGCCCATATATGGACCTAACTGGGCCATCCTTTTGATGTGAATCCTTATGCGGATCGCGTGCCGGCTTGTGTGCGGCGCTATTTGCCGCTCTCTTTTTGCCTTGGGGTCGTCCATCCGACCTGGTGGCCTTCTTAATTTTTGATTGTGGGGGCTCTATGGCCTCCTCATCAAATTCTGGCAGTAGCTTTCTCTTTGGGTAGCTCTTTGTTCGGCGACTGTCACCATACTCGTCTGCGGTGTTGAATACTCTGCTCCATCTGATTCTGAGTGCATCTTCCGCTGTTTTGAGCTTCCGCTTCTGCTTTTTCAGGCTACGCGCAGTGGCGACGAGCCTTTTATGGAGGTTATTTTGTTCCAACAATGTGTCCGGCGTGAGATCGTCTGGACTGTTGTCTTCGCCGGGGACGGGTTGTTTATCCAAGTTGTCCTGTTCGGACGATTGCTCGATAGCGTGTTCGTCGTCCACCGGTTCGTCCTGCTCTATGGCTGGTTCTCTGTTGAGGCGGGATTTTGTTCGGCGCTTACGTTGCCGTTTTGACCGCCGAGGATTTATCCTTCGTAGCGTCCCGTTGTTCCTCGTCTTCATTTCCTTTAGGTGTATCCACCATGTATACATCATGGGATGAGGTGGTTGTCCAGCATCCTATAGGTGCTGGTTCATGGTTGTCTCCTACATCGTCGTCCATACCGTCGATGTCTTCGGAGTCGAAATCGAGCACGTCGTATAAGCTTTCGACAGTGGCTACGAAGTGGGTGGTGGGTGGGCGGTGAATTTCTTCGACGTCCACATCCCAACCTTCCTGTCCGTAGTCCGGCCAGGGCTCTCCGGATAAAGAGAGAGACTTTAGTGAATTCAGGATGTCGCCAAAGGGCGAGTGCTGAAAGATGTCCGTGGCAGTGAACTCCATGACCGGCGCCCAATCGGATTCGATTGGCGGGGGCGCGAAGGGTTCGGAGTCCGGAGAGGAGTCCGGCACCCTGGAGTCGAGGTCTTCGCAAAGGACATGGATGGAGTTCGGCTCGATCGCCGTTTAGATTGTAGCCCCCGAGGCGGTGTCCAACCACTTGTCCTCGATCAGGGAATCCGGCTCCGGATTAAGGGTCGGAGCGGATCTTTGATGCGGCCTCCGTGGCCTTGTTCGCTGCAGAGCTAGATCATGCTCATCGAGACAAAGGCGGCACGCTTGCGCGGCTCGAATCCGTCGAAGATCAAGTCTCCGCGGATATCGGTCGTATAGTTCAAACTTCCAAATCTGACACGATGGCGGGGCGTAGCTTCGACCTGCTCCGGATGGCTGCTTAATTGCCCGCAGTGCAAAGCCGTCGAATATGAAGATCTGTCCGGGAGAAAAGTCTCACCTGGACCGCGTCGTTGTTGATGATCGGAGGAGCCATCGGGCCTATCAGCGACGACACAGAGGAACTCTCAATGAAAGCACCAATGTCGGTGTCAAAACCGGTGGATCTCGGGTAGGGGGTCCCGAACTGTGTGTCTAGGCGGATGGTAACAGGAGACAAGGGACACGATGTTTTACCCAGGTTCGGGCCCTCTCGATGGAGGTAATACCCTACTCCTGCTTGATTAATATTGATGATATGGGCAGTACAAGAGTAGATCTACCACGAGATCAAGGAGGCTAAACCCTAGAAGCTAGCCTATGGTATGATTGTTGTTCGTCCTACGGACTAAAACCCTCCGGATTATATAGACACCGGATAGGTTAGGGTTACACAGAGTCGGTTACAATGGTAGGAGATCTACATATCCGTATCGCCAAGCTTGCCTTCCACGCCAAGGAAAGTCCCATCCGGACACGGGACGAAGTCTTCAATCTTGTATCTTCATAGTCTTGGAGTCCGGCCGTGACGATAGTCCGGCTATCCGGAAATCCCCTAGTCCGGGACTCCCTCAGCGACCTTGTGGATCTCGACCAGCTGCTTCAGCTGGTCGCTCAGGGGCACCGGATGTCCGGCCTCAGCATACTGAGACCAGAACACCTTTTCCGTCGAGCTCCCCTCCTTGGCGCGGTAGAACGCGGCAGCATCCGATACACTATGAGGCAGATCTGCGAACGCTCGTGGAGAGCTCCGAATCCGGGTAAGTAATAAGTAATTCACTTTCACATGCTTGCTCTGCGTAAAGAATGCCTTACCCGCCGCGATCTTCTTTATTGCCTCAATCTCCTGGAGGGCTTTTCGGGCCTCGGCCTTAGCAGCTTTGGCACTCTCAAGAGCCGAAGCAAGCTCGGACTCTCGGGTCTTCGAGTCACGCACCAAACTCGTGTTTTTCCACGAGAGCACGGAGCTCTTGCCGCACCTCCGCCATTTGCGCCTCCCCTTCTCTCGCTCGGTGCGTTCCGCACCGCTTTGTTTTCGGCCACGGACACCGCTTCCTTCTGTGGTCGCCACCTCATTCGTGGCCCTGCAGGTACCCATATTATTCCTGTTATTTTTGCAACGAAACCTTTCTATAAGGTATTTCTTTAATAAGGTATTACGTTACCTTCCTTGTCCTCGAGCTGCTTCTTGGCAAGGCCGAGCTCGTTCTCGGACCGCCGAGGCTTTGCTTCAATGCATCGACCTCCTCGGTCGGTCTTGGCAGAGGTCGTGGCGTAGCCTGCGTTCCCATATTGACATACTTATGTTAGACTCCTGCGTATATCTTTTTAAATCCTTAGTCCGGCTTTTCTTTCTGAACACCGAACTAAGCATCAGGGGCTACTTTCTATGCGGCTTCGGTCAGCCCGCTCTTGGCGGACTGAACTGTCCGGATCACCGCACTCATAACAGTGCGGTGCTCCTCCTCGATGGCGGCGCTGTTAAGCGCCTCCGGTAAGCTATCCGGTGCCTCCGGTTGGACGGAGGACACGGCGTCTTACCCTTCTTACGAAGAGACCGCTTGCCGGACTCCGGAACCGCTGAAGGTTCCGGCATGGAGTCCGGACGAGGGTCGGGCTTAGAGCCCCTGGGGGTCTCGCCCCCCACGCGCCTAGAGTCCGGGAGGTTGCCTTGCGGCGCCTCCTGCGCCACCTCCTCTTGACCAAGCCCCCCTTGGGGCCCCACCACGGCGTCGTCCGCAGCGTGAGGTGAGGAGGCGGTCGGAAGTGAAGTACTCTCCATTTCCGACGAACTCAGGGACCCGCTCGACGAAGCGGCGAACTTGCCCTTGGGCGGGCTGCATGATTGTTCGGCATTAGAGAACACTATGCAATGATAAAAAAGCCAAGGGTATCCGGACACTTACGATCTCGCCAGGGGCTTGGCCCTTGTCGGCCAATCCTCCTCGTCGTTGTCGACGTTGGTGGAGAAGTCCGGAGGAAGGGTTCTTCCTTCTTGGATTCCTCCGGCCTCCCGGTTGGGGCGGCCTTCCTTTTCTCTCCTCTTCACTGGGAGAGGCTTTTTTCTTCCTCCTCGTCCTCGGGAGAAGATTACGCTTCAGAATCGACAACACCAGCGCCGGGAGCCCCTTGAGTTCCCGTTGCCTCCTTCTTGGTTTTCTTCTCGGCACCACATGAGGTACCGGAGCCAGCAGCCCCGGCTAATCGGGCGTCTGGCTGGTCTTCGGCAAAGGAGCCGGACAGCTAACCTGTCCGGACGTCTTCACCGATCTGTTAAAGGTTAGGGAGTCTTAGATCCCACATAGAGTCAAACTATGAAAAAGAGTCCCATAAAGGGTAAAATAATTCACCTCGGCTGGCTTGACGCTGCGAGCTGAATCCGTGATCTTGATGGCGGATGTGGGAGCCTCGGCGCCCTTGAACAAAGCACCTTCCGGGCATCTTCAGACGTAGTGTCGAAGAGCCTTGTCGAGTGGGGTGTCAGGCCGGATCGAACTCCCACAATTTGAAGGCTCGTTGTTGGCATGGAGAATCCAGCGAGATGAGCATCACCGGATTACGTTGACAAGCCCGAGATTCTTGTCCACCGTGTTTGGACGCATGTTTGGAGTCCGGATAGCTCGTCCGATTTCCCCATGTCGCCTGCTCTCCTTCCATGACGAGAGCCGTGTGGGGAAGCCAGATCTGAATTCGGGGGCCGCCACCCATTTGGGGTCGCGTGGCTCGGTGATGTAGAACCATCCCGATTGCCACCCCTTTATTGTCTCCACAAAGGAGCCCTCGAGCCATAGGACTTTGGCCATCTTGCCAACCATGGCGCCCAAGACTCCGGCTTGAGCCGCCCACAACCTTCGGCCCGACGTTGAAGATCTTGACCATAGGCGAAGTGGGGCTGAATGCTGAAGGAAGGCCTCGCACACGATGATAAACGCCGAGATGTTGAGGATGAAATTGGGCCAGGTCGTGGAAGTCCAGCCGTAGTAGAACATGAGCCCCTGGACAAATGGGTGAAGTGGAAAACCTAGTCCGCGGAGGAAGTGGGGAGAAACACCACCCTCTCATGGGGCACAGGGGTTGGAATGAGCTGCCCAGCGTCGGGCAGGCACTGTGCGCGATGTCGTCGGACAAATATCCGGCCTCCCGCAGTCTTGTGATGTGCCCCTCCGTGACGGAGGAGGCCATCCACCTGCCTCCCGCTCCTGACATGGTTGGAGAAGGTTGAAGTGGGGTGTGCGGACTTGGGCGCTGGAGCTCGAGTGCGCGGAAATGGATGAGCAAAGGAGGAAGAAGGCGAGGGTGAAAAGGTGGATCCTTATCCCTTATATGGACGGACGAAGTTATGCGTCCCCCACCAGCCTGGGTAAAACTCGCTTATCTCCCAAGCGCCGTAATCAATGGCGCGGATGGGTTACCCACGTCCGTATTGATGAGAATCCCGGAATAAGGGGCACGATCTATGCTTTGATAAGACGTGCCAAGGAAACCGCCTCGCTAAACGCGCTTAAGGTGGAGCGGTAAAAACGATTCATATAAAGGCCTGGTCGTGGTGTGATGTCACGCCATGGAGTACGCCAACAGATCTGTGCAAAAATTATTCTCTATACGGTGGTATGTGTAACTTGTTTTGCGAGCGGACACTATCACGTGTTCAAAACCTTCTATGAAGTATTCGGAGGAGGAACCCGCCTTGCAATGCCGAAGACAATATGTGTGCCGGACTCGTCATTGAAGCCTGGTTCAGTGGGCTACCGAGGAGTCTGGACTAGGGGTGTCCGGATAGCCGCACTATCATCACGGCGGGACTCCAAGACTATGAAGATACAAGATTGAAGACTTCGTCCCATGTCTGGATGGGACTTTCCTTGGCATGGAAGGCAAGCTTAGCGATACGGATATGTAGATCTCCTACCATTGTAACCGACTCTATGTAACCCTAACCTATCTGGTGTCTATATAAACCGGAGGGTTTTAGTCCGTAGGACGAACAACAATCATACCATAGGCTAGATTTTAGGGTTTAGCCTCCTTGATCTCGTGGTAGATCTACTCTTGTACTACCCATATCATCAATATTAATCAAGCAGGAGTAGGGTATTACCTCCATCGAGAGGGCCCGAACCTGGGTAAAAACATCGTGTCCCTTGTCTCCTGTTACCATCCGCCTAGATGCACAGTTCGGGACCCCCTACCCGAGATCCACCGGTTTTGACACCGACAATGGGGTATTCTATTGATTCACTTGATGTATGTTTTGGTGATCAACTTGCGGTTACCGTGACCTTGGGAATCTATGCATAAGGGTTGGCACACGTTTTTGTCTTGATTCTCCGGTGGAAACTTTGGGGCACTCTTTGAAGTTCTTTGTGTTGGTTAAATAGATGAATCTGAGATTGTGTGATGCATATCGTATAATCATACCCACGGATACTTGTGGTGACATTGGAGTATATAAGTGACATTAGGGTTTTGGTTGATTTGTGTCTTAAGGTGTTATTCTAGTACGAACTCTATGATAGATCGAACGGAAAGAATAGCTTTGTGTTATTTTACTACGGACTCTTGAATAGATCAATCAGAAAGAATAACTTTGAGGTGGTTTCGTACCCTACAATAATCTCTTCGTTTGTTCTCCGCTATTAGTGACTTTGGAGTGACTCTTTGCTGCATGTTGAGAGATTGTTATATGATCTAATATGTTATCATTATTGAGAGAACTTGCACTAGTGAAAATATGAACCTTAGGCCTTGTTTCCTAGCATTGCAATACCGTTTGTGCTCACTTTTATTACTTGTTACCTTGTTGTCTTTGTAATTTCAGATTACAAAAACCTATATCTACTATCCATATTGCACTTGTATCACCATCTCTTCGCCGAACTAGTGCACCTATACAATTTACCATTGTATTGGGTGTGTTGGGGACACAAGAGACTCTTTGTTATTTGGTTGCAGGGTTGTTTGAGAGAGACCATCTTCATCCTAGGCCTCCCACGGATTTATAAACCTTAGCTCATCCACTTGAGGGAAATTTGCTACTGTCCTACAAACCTCTGCACTTGGAGGCCCAACAACGTCTACAAGAAGAAGGTTGTGTAGTAGACATCAACGTCATCGAGAGCTGAACGTGGGCTGAATGCGGAGGTGTCGTACGTTCGGTGTTTGATCGGAACAAATCGTGAAGTTGTACGACTACATCAACCGCGTTGATAAACGCTTCCGCTTAGCAATCTACAAGGGTGTGTAGTGAAGGAAATATGCCCTAGAGGCAATAATAAAGTTGTTATTTATATTTCCTTATACCATGATAAATGTTTATTATTCATGCTAGAATTGTATTAACCGGAAACTTGATACATGTGTGGATACATAGACAAAACACGGTGTCCCTAGCAAGCCTCTACTAGACTAGCTCATTGATCAAAGATGGTTGAGTTTCCTAACCATAGAGATGTGTTGTCATTTGATGAACGGGATCGCATCATTAGGAGAATGATGTGATGGACAAGACCCATCTGTTAGCTTAGCATAATGATCGTTAAGTTTTATTGCTATTGCTTTCTTCATGGCATATACATATTCCTTTGACTATCAGATTATGCAACTCCCGGATACCGGAGGAATACCTTGTGTGCTATCAAATGTCACAACGTAACTGCGTGATTATAAAGATGCTCCATAGGTATCTCCTAAGGTGTTTGTTGGGTTGGCATAGATCGAGATTAGGATTTGTCACTCCGAGTATCAGAGAGGTATCTCTGGGCTCTCTCGGTAATACACATCATGATAAGCCTTGCTAGAAATGTGACTAATGATTTAGTTGCGGGATGATGTATTACGGAACGAGTAAAGAGACTTGCTGGTAACGAGATTGAACTAGGTATGAAGATACCGACGATCGAATCTCGGGCAAGTAACATACCGATGACAAAGGGAATGACGTATGTTGTCATTGTGGTTTGACCGATAAAGATCTTCGTAGAATATGTAGGAACCAATATGAGCATCCAGGTTCCGCTGTTGGTTATTGACCGGAGTTGTGTCTCGGTCATGTCTACATAGTTCTCGAACCCGTAGGGTCCGCACGCTTAACGTTCGATGACGATTTGTATTATGAGTTATGTGTTTTGGTGACTGCAGATTGTTCGGAGTCCCGGATGACATCACGGACATGACGAGGAGTCTCGAAATGGTCGAGAGGTAAAGATTGATATATTGGATTGTAGTATTCGGACACCGGAAGTGTTTCGGAATGTATCGGGGTACTAGGGGGGTTACCGGACCCCCCCTGGGGAAGATATGGGCCCTAAGGGCCATAGGAGGGAGGCAAGGCAGCCCACAAGGGTGGCGCCCCCCCTCCCCCAAGGGAGGAGTCCGAATTGAGCTAGGGGAGGGGGCGGCGCCCCTTTCCTTCTCCTTCTCCCTCTTCTCCCCCCTTTCCCCCTCGGGTAAAAGGAAGGGGGGCCGAATTAGACTAGGAGCCCAAGTGGGACTCCTCCCACTTGGGGCGCCCCTAAGTCGGCCTCCTCCCCTCTCCCTCCTTTATATACGGGGGTGGGGGCGCCTCTAAGACACACCAACAATTGTTAGCAGTGTGCGGTGCCCCCCTCCACAGTTTATGCCTCCGGTCATGTTCACGTATTGCTTAGGCGAAGCCCTGCGTGGATCACTTCACCATCACCGTCACCACACCATCATGCTGAGGGAACTCTCCCTCGACACTTTGCTAGATCAAGAGTTCGAGAGACGTCATCGAGCTCAACGTGTGCAGAACTCGGAGGTGTCGTACATTCGGTGCTTGATCGGTCGGAACGGGAAGAAGTTCGACTACATCAACCGTGTTGTCAAACACTTCCGCTTTCGGTCTACGAGGGTACGTGGACACACTCTCCTCCTCTCGTTGCTATGCATCTCCTAAATAGATCTTGCGTGAGCGTAGGATTTTTTTTGAAATTGCATGCTGATACGTCTCCAACGTATCTATAATTTTTTGTTGTTCCATGCTATTATATTATCCATCTAGGATGTTTTATATGCATTATATGCTATTTTATATGATTTTTGGACTAACCTATTAACCTAGAGCCCGGTGCCAGTTTCTGTTTTTCCTTGTTTTTGAGTTTTACAGAAAAGGAATACCAAACGGAGTCCAATTGATGTGCCAATTTTTGATGATTGTTTAGGACCAAAAGAAGCACCGGAGTAAAAGAGTTCGGCCAGAAGAGTCCCGAGCCGTCCACGAGGGTGGAGGGCTCACCCTACCCCCCTGGGCGCGTCCCCCTATCTCGTGGACGACTCAGAGACCCCCCCCCTGACATGAGACCGATGCCAAAAATTCCTATAAATACAGAAACCCCCAGAAAATAATCTAGATTGGGAGTTCTGTCGCCACAAGCCTCTGTAGCCACGAAAAACCAATCGGGACCCTGTTCCGGCACCCTGCTGGAGGGGGATCCATCACCGGTGGCCATCTTCATCATCCGGGCGCTCTCCATGATGAGGAGGGAGTAGTTCACCCTCGGGGCTGAGGGTATGTACCAGTAGCTATGTGTTTGATCTCTCTCTCTCTCTCGTGTTCTTGATTCGGCACGATCTTGATGTATCTCGAGCTTTGCTATTATAGTTGAATCTTATGATGTTTCTCCCCCTCTACTCTCTTGTAATGGATTGAGTTTTCCCTTTGAAGTTATCTTATCAGATTGAGTCTTTAAGGATTTGAGAACACTTGATGTATGTCGTGCATGTGCTTATCTGTGGTGACAATGGGATATTCACGTGATCTACTTGATGTATGTTTTGGTGATCAACTTGCGGGTTCGGTGACCTTGTGACCTTATGTATAGGGGTTGGCACACGTTTTCGTCTTGACTCTCCGGTAGAAACTTTGGGGCACTCTTTGAAGTTCTTTGTGTTAGCTGAATAGATGAATCTGAGATTGTGTGATGCATATCGTGTAATCATACCCACAGATACTTGTGGTGACATTGGAGTATCTAGGTGACATTAGGGTTTTGGTTGATCTGTATCTTAAGGTGTTATTCTAGTACGAACTCTAGGATAGATCAAACGGAAAGAATAGCTTCGTGTTATTTTACTACGGACTCTCGAATAGATCGATCAGAAAAGATAACTTTGAGGTGGTTTCGTACCCTACAATAATCTCTTCGTTTGTTCTCCGCTATTAGTGACTTTGGAGTGACTCGTTGTTGCATGTTGAGGGATAGTTATATGATCCAATTATGTTATTATTGTTGAGAGAACTTGCACTAGTGAAAGTATGAACCCTAGGCCTTGTTTCAACGCATTGCAATACCATTTTCTCTCACTTGTATCAATAGTTACCTTGTTGTTTTTATATTTTTCAGATTACAAATACCCATATCTACCATCCATATTGCACTTGTATCACCATATCTTCGCCGAACTAGTGCGCCTATACAATTTACCATTGTATTGGGTGTGTTGGGGATAGAAGAGACTCTTTGTTATTTGGTTGCAGGGTTGTTTGAGAGAGACCATCTTGATCCTACGCCTCCCACGGATTGATAAACCTTAGGTCATCCACTTGAGGGAAATTTGCTACTGTCCTACAAACCTCTGCACTTGGAGGCCCAACAACGTCTACAAGAAGAAGGTTGCGTAGTAGACATCACATGCTACATTTCCCAACAGTGGCATCCAAGCCAGGTCTATGCGTAGATGATATGCACGAGTAGAACACAAAGAGTTGTGGGCGATGATAGTCATATTGCTTACCACCAATGTCTTATTTTGATTCGGCGATATTGTTGGATGAAGCAGCCCGGACCAACCTTACATGACCACGTTCATGAGACCGGTTCCACCGACAGACATGCAACTAGTTTTGCTTAAAGGTGGCTGGTGGGTGTCTGTTTCTCCAACTTTAGTTGAATCGAATTTGACTACGGCCGGTCCTTGTTGAAGGTTAAAACAACAAACTTGACGGAACATCGTTGTGGTTTTGATGCATAGGTAAGAACGATTCTTACTAGAAGCCCGTAGCAGCCACGTAAAACTTGCAACAAGAAAGTAGAGGACGTCTAAGTTGTTTTAGCAGGGCATGTTGTGATGTGATATTGTCAAGACATGATGTGATATACGTTGTTGTATGAGATGATCATGTTTTGTAAAAGTTATCGGCAACTGGTAGGAGCCTTATGGTTGTCGCTATATTGTATGAAATGCAAACGCCATGTAATTGCTTTGTTTATCACTATGCGTTAGCGATAGTTGTAGAAGCAATAGTTGGTGAGACGACCACGACACTACAATGGAGATCAAGGTGTCAAGACGGTGACGGTGGAGATCATGACGATGCTTTGGAGGTGGAGATAAAAAGCACAAGATGATGATGGCCATATCATGTCACATATTTTGATTGCATGTGATGTTTATCTTTTATATGCATCTTATTTTGCTTAGTACGACGGTAGCATTATAAGATGATACCTTAGCTAAATTTCAAGGTATAAGTGTTCTCCCTGAGTATGCACCGTTGCGAAAGTTCTTCGTGCTGAGACACCACGTGACGATCGGGTGTGATGGGCTCTCCGTTCACATACAACGGGTGCAAGACAGTTTTGCACATGCGGAATACTCAGGTTAAACTTGACGAGCCTAGCATGTACACACATGGCCTCGGAACATTGGAGACTGAAAGGTCAAACGTGAATCATATAGTAGATATGATCAACATAGAGATGTTCACCATTGAAGACTACTCCATCTCACGTGATGATCGGACATGGTTTAGTTGATTTGGATCACGTGATCACTTAGATGACTCGAGGGATGTCTATCTAAGTGGGAGTTCTTAAATAATTTGATTAATTGAACTTTAATTTATCATGAACTTAGTCCTGATAGTATTTGCAAATTATGATGTAGATCAATAGCTCGTGATGTAGCTCCCCATTTATTTTTTGATATGTCCCTAGAGAAAAATAAGTTGAAAGATGTTAGTAGCAATGATGCGGACCGAGTCCGTGATCTGAGGATTATCCTCATTGCTGCACAGAAGAATTATGTCCTTGATGCACCACAAGGTGATAGACCGATTACAGGAGTACATGCAGATGTTATGAACATTTGCTAAGATCGATATGATGACTACTTGATAGTTTAGTGCACCATGCTTTACGGCTTAGAATCGGGGCTTCAAAGACGTTTTGTACACCATGGAGCATATGAGATGTTCCAAGAGCTGAAATTGGTATTTCAAGACTCATGCCCGTGTCAAGAGGTATGAGACTTTTGACAAGTACTATGCCTACAAGATGGAGGAGAATAGCTCAACTATGAGTATGTGCCCATAATGTTTGGGTACTTCAATCGCTTGAATCAAGTGGGAGTTAATCTTCCAGATAAGATAGTGATTGACAAAATTCTCTAGCCACTATCACCAAGCTACTAGAACTTTGTGATGAACTATAATATGCAAGGGATGATGTAAATGATTCCCGAGCTCTTCGCGATGCTAAATCGGCGAAGGTAGAAATCAAGAAAGAGCATCAAGTGTTGATGATTAACAAGACCACTAGTTTCAAGAAAAAGGGAAAGGGAAAAAAGGGAACTTCAAGAAGAATGGCAAGCAAGTTGCCGCTCCCATGAGGAAGCCCAAAGCTGGACCTAAGCCTGAAACTGAGTGCTTCTACTGCAAAGGGAATGGTCACTAGAAGCGGAACTTCCCCGAATACTTGGCGAATAAGAAGTATCGCAAAGTGAACAAAGGTATATTTGATATACAGATTATTGATGTGCACTTTACTAGTGTTTGTAGCAACCCCTGGGTATTTGATACAGGTTCAGTTGCTTGATAAACCACAAGTATAGGGGATCGCAACAGTTTTCAAGGGTAGAGTATTCAACCCAAATTTATTGATTCGACACAAGGGGAGCCAAAGAATATTCTCAAGTATTAGCAACTGAGTTGTCAATTCAGCCACACCTGGATAACTTAATATCTGCAGCAAAGTATTTAGTAGCAAAGTAATATGATACTAGTGGTAACGGTAATAAAAGGTAACGGAAGCAAAAGTAATATTTTTTGTGTTTTGTAGTGATTGTAACAGTAGCAACGGAAAAGTAAATAAGCGAGAACCAATATAGGAAAAGCTCGTAGGCATTGGATCGGTGATGGATAATTATGCTGGATGCGGTTCATCATGTAACATGATCGAACATAGGGTGACACGTAACTAGCTCCAATTCATCAATGTAATGTAGGCATGTATTACGAATATAGTCATACGTGCTTATGGAAAAGAACTTGCATGACATCTTTTGTCCTACCCTCCCATGGCAGCGGGTCCTAATGGAAACTAAGGGATATTAAGGCCTCCTTTTAATAGAGTAATCTGGAACAAAGCATTAGAACATA
This sequence comes from Aegilops bicornis, assembly GCA_021605145.1. Classification (NCBI taxonomy): domain Eukaryota; kingdom Viridiplantae; phylum Streptophyta; class Magnoliopsida; order Poales; family Poaceae; genus Aegilops; species Aegilops bicornis. The sequence continues at coordinate 480,239,477 of CM038672.1, read as the reverse complement.
GTGAATACATGAACTCCTCGAACTATGGTCATCACCGGAGTGGTCCCGATTATTGTCACTTGAGGGTTGCGGATCATAACACATAGTAGGTGACTATAGACTTGCAAGATAGGATCAAGAACACACATATATTCATGAAAACATAATAGGTTCAGATCTGAAATCATGGAACTCGGCCCTAGTGACAAGCATTAAGCATAGCAAAGTCATAGCAACATCAATCTCGTAACATAGTGGATACTAGGGATCAAACCCTAACAAAACTAACTCGATTACATGATAGATCTCATCCAACCCATCACCGTCCAGCAAGCCTACGATGGATACTCACGCACGGCGGTGAGCATCATGAAATTGGTGATGGAGGATGGTTGATGATGACGACGGCGATGAATCCCCCTCTCCGGAGCCCCGAACAGACTCCAGATCAGCCCTCCCGAGAGGTTTTAGGGCTTGGCGGCAGCTCCATATAGTAAAACGCGATGAATTCTTCTCCTTGATTTTTTTCTCCCTGAAAGCAAATATATAGAGTTGGAGTTGGTGTCGGAGGAGCTCCAGGGGGCCCACGAGGTAGGGGGCGCGCCCTAGGGGGGAGGGCGCGCCCCCCACCCTCGTGGACAGGGTGTGGGCCCCCTGGTCTTCATCTTTGGCAAGGATTTTTTATTATTTCTGAAAAGACGTTCTGTGGAGTTTTAGGTCATTCCAAGAACTTTTGTTTCTACACATAAATAACACCATGGCAATTCTGCTGAAAACAGCGTCAGTTCGGGTTAGTTCCATTCAAACCATGCAAGTTAGAGTCCAAAACAAGGGCAAAAGTGTTTGGAAAAGTAGATACGACAGAGACGTATAAACTCCCCCAATCTTAAACCTTTGCTTGTCCTCAAGCAATTCAGTTGACAAACTGAAAGTGATAAAGAAAAAATTTTACAAACTCTGTATGCTCTTGTTGTTGTAAATATGTAAAGCCATCATTCAAATTTTCAGCAAAGATTATGACTAACCACATACGTAATAACTCTCAGGTCTCATGTTTACTCATATCAATGGCATAATCAACTAGCGAGCGACAATAATAAATCTCGGATGACAACACTTTCTCAAAACAATCATAATATGATATAACAAGATGGTATCTCGCTAGCCCTTTACGAGACCGCAAAACATAAATGCCGAGCACCTTTAAAGATCAAGGACCGACTAGACATTGTAATTCATGGTAAAAGAGATCCAATCATAGTCATACACGATATAAATTAATAGTAATGAATGCAAATGATAGCTGTGCTCTCCAGCTAGTGCTTTTAGTAAGAGGGTGATGACTCAACATAAAAGTAAATAGATAGGCCCTTCGCAGAGGGAAGCGGGATTTGTAGAGGTGCCAGAGCTCGGTTTTGAAATAGAGATAAATAATATTTTGAGCGGTATACTTTCATTGTCAACATAACAACTAAGAGATGGTGATATCTTCCATGCTACACACATTATAGGCGGTTCCCAAACAGAATGGTAAAGTTTATACCCCCCCCCCCTCCACCAACAAGCATCAATCCATGACTTGCTCGAAACAATGAGTGTCTCCAACTAGCAAGAGTCTTGATACGTCTCCAGCGTATCTATAATTTTTGATTGCTCCATGCTACTTTATCTATTGTTTTGGACTATAATGGGCTTTATTTTCCACTTTTATATTACTTTTGGGACTAACCTATTAACCGGAGGCCCAAATGTAATTGTCGTTTTTTTTGCCTTTTTCAAAGGTGTTTCAAGAAATGTAATATCAAACGGAGTCAAAACGGAATGAAACCTTCGGAAACATGATTTTCTCACCGAACGTGATCCAGGAGACTTGGACCCTACGCCAAGGCACAAGAGAGGCGGTCATGAGGGTGGGGGGCGCCCCCCCTAGGGCGCGCCCCCTGCCTCGTGGGCCCCCTGTTGCTCCACCGACGCATTCTTCCTCCTATATATACCTACGCACTTCAAACGATCGTAACAGAGCCAAAAACCTAATTCCACCGCTGCAACTTCCTGTATCCATGAGATCCCATCTTGGGGCCTGTTAGGAGCTCACGGAGGGGCATCCACCCTGGAGGGCTTCTACATCAACACCATAGCCTCTCCGATGAAGTGCGAGTAGTTTACTTCAGACCGTCGGGTCCATAGCTAGTAGCTAGATGGCTTCGTCTCTCGTTTTGGATCTCAATACAATGTTCTCCCTCTCTCATGGAGATCTATTCGATGTAATCTTCTTTTTGCGGTGTGTTTGTTGAGACCGATGAATTGTGGGTTTATGATCCAGCTTATCTATGAATAATATTTGAATCTTCTCTTAATTCTTTTATGTATGATTGAGTTATCTTTGCAAGTCTCTTGAATTATCCGCTTTGGTTTGGCTAACTAGATTGGTAGTTCTTGCAATGGGAGAAGTGCATGGCTTTGGGTTCAATCTTGCGGTGTCCTTACCCAAAGGATGTAAAGGGTTGCAAGGCACGTATTGTATTGTTGCCATCGAGGATAACAAGATGGGGTATTTATCATATTGCATGAATTTATTCCTCTACATCATGTCATCTTGCTTAAGGCGTTACTCTGCTTTTTTAACTTAATACTCTAGATGCATCTTTGGATAGCGGTTGATGAGTGGAGTAATAGTAGTAGATGCGTAATCGTCTCGATCTACTTGTCTCGGACGTGATGCCTATATACATGATCATACCTAGATATACTCATAACTATGCTCAATTACATCAATTGCTCAACAGTAATTTGTTCACCCACCGTAGAATACTTATGCTCTTGAGAGAAGCCACTAGTGAAACCTATGGCCCCCGGGTCTATCCTCATCATATCAATCTCCATCACTTTAATACTTGCTTTGTTTTTTCTTTGCCTTTACTTTTCACTTTGCATCTTTATATCAAAAATACCAAAAATATTATCTCTATCAGATCTCACTCTCGTAAGTGACCGTGAAGGGATTGACAACCCCTAATTGTGTTGGTTGCGAGTAGCTATCGTTTTGTGCAGTACGAGGGACTTGTGCGTGGCCTCCTCTTGGATTGATACCTTGGTTCTCAAAACCGAGGGAAATACTTACGCTACTGTGCTGCATCATCCTCTCCTCTTCGGGGAAAACCAACGCAAGCTCAAGACGTAGCAAGAAGGATTTCTGGCGCCGTTGCCAGGGAGTCTAAGCAAAAGTCAACATACCAAGTACGCATCACAATCCCTATCTCTAGCATTACATTATTTGCCATTTGCCTCTCGTTTTCCTCTCCCCCACTTCACCCTTGCCGTTTTATTCGCCCTCTCTTTCCCAATCTCCTCCTCTTTTTCCCGTTGCCTTTTCCTCGTCCGTTTGTTTGCTCGTGTGTTAGTTTGCTTGCTTGCCGTCATGACTAGTCTCTTATCTTCTCCATTATCTCCCGAGAATGAAGTTCTAAATTTTAAGAAAACGGAGGGAGAAAATCTAAAAGATGCTTGGTATAGAATTTGCAATGCTCAAAATAGATCTACCAGGAAGCAATCTACTTCAGTTCTTCTTCATAATTTTTACGTAGGTGCTAATCCTTGGTATAGATATATCCTTGCTACCATTACCGGAGGGAATTTCTTGGGTAGCCATACTTTTGATTCTTATAATGCTTTAATAGATTTATTTGGCTCACCACCTCTTTTGGTTAATGGAACTATGTTAACTTTGGAGCATGTTATGCAAAGGTTTGAAATTATTGAAAACAAAGTTGCTACCATTGAATCCATTGAAAATCTAGATAAAAGGATCCATAATCAAATTACTCAATATGGATCTAAGGAAGGAATGACTTTGAAAAATATTAAGGAGAAGGAACCTATGGTTAATGAGAAAATAAATCTAGATTCCACTCGAATCGATAAACTTGAGGGTATCATTACCAACTTGGGAACCAGTTTTTCTTCCGTAAAGAATACTCCTAGTCCTCCCACTAAAATTGCCAAGCTTATGTATGTTCCTAAAAATAAGGGTGAATCATCTAGTAAGGAAACTGCAGATCTTAAATCTATAAATACTCATCCCGATCTTTTTACTATCATTAAGGAACCATTTGCTACAAATGAATTTTTTGATCTTGTGCCTAAAAGTTTGATAATTACTAGAAAGAAAGAAATCTATAAGAAAGATAGATGCCTCATTGAAGAATTGCCTACCAAAGATGTCAATACCTAGATCTATCCTTGCTTTTATGCCTAGCTAGGGGCGTTAAAAGATAGCGCTTGTTGGGAGGCAACCCAATTTTATTTTTAGTTTTTTGTTTTTTCTTCTGTTTAGGAATAAATAATCCATATAGCCTCTGTTTAGATGTGATTTTATCTTTTAATTAGTGTTTGTGCCAAGTTAAACCTACTGGATCTTCTTGGAAATAGTTATTTGATCTTGCTGTAATTTCCAGAAACTTTGCGCTCAGTGCCCGAATTGTTAAAAATCACCCGAATGTGATAAAATACTGATTCTAATTTCTGCTGATCAATAAACAAATTGTCTAGGTCGTCTAATTTTGGTAGAATTTTTTGAGTTCCATAAGTTTACGTTAGTTACAGATTACTACAGACTGTTCTGTTTTTGACAGATTCTGTTTTGCGTGTGTTGTTTGCTTATTTTGACGAATCTATGGCTAGTAAAATAGTTTATGATCCATAGAGAAGTTGGAATATAGTAGGTTTAACACCAATATAAATAAATAATGAGTTAATTACAGTACCTTAAAGTAGTCTTTTGTTTTCTTTCTCTAACGGAGCTCACGAGATTTCTATTGAGTTTTGTGTTGTGAAGTTTTCAAGTTTTGGGTGAATTCTTTTGATGGATTATGGAACAAGGAGTGGCAAGAGACTAAGCTTGGGGATGCCCATGGCACCCCCAAGACAATCCAAGGACACCAAAAATTCAAAGCTTGGGGATGCCCCGCAAGGCATCCCCTCTTTCGTCCACTTCCATCGGTAATTTCCTTGGAGCTATATTTTTATTCACCACATGATAAGTGTTTTGCTTGGAGCGTCTTGTATTATTTGTGTCTTTGCTTGTTAGTTTACCACAATCATCCTTGCTGTACACACCTTTTGAGAGAGCCATACATGAATTGGAATTTGATAGAATACTCTACGTGCTTCACTTATATCTTTTGAGCTTGATAATTTTTGCTCTAGTACTTCACTTAGATCTTTTAGAGCACGGTGGTGGATTTTTTTTAAAGAAACTATTGATCTCTCATGCTTCACTTATATTATTTTGAGAGTCGTTAATAGCATGGTAATTTGCTTAATATTAATATACTTGGTATTCAAGATATGTGAAACTTTCTTTTGAGTCGTTGAATACTAAGATAAGTTTGATGCTTGATAATTGTTTTGAGATATGGAGGTGATAATATCAAAGTCGTGCTAGTTGAGTAGTTGTGAATTTGAGAAATTCTTGTGTTGAAGTTTGCAAATCCCGTAGCATGCACGTATGGTTAAAGTTGTGTAACAAATTTGAAACATGAAGTGTACACGGCTTGTGCATCCTTATGAGTGGCGGTCGGGGACGAGCGATGATCTTTTCCTACCAATCTATCCCCTAGGAGCATGCGCGTAGTACTTGATTTTTGATGACTTCTAAATTTTTGCAATAAGTATATGAGTTCTTTTGACTAATGTTGAGTCCATGGATTATACGCACTTTTACCTTTCCGCCTTTGCTAGCCTCTTGATTGCCGTGCATTGCCCTTTCTCACCTTAAGAGTTGGTGCAAACTTATTTGGTGCATCCAAACCCCGTGATATGATACGCTCTATCACACATAAACCTCCTTATATCTTCCTCAAAACAGCCACCATACCTACCTATTATGGCATTTCCATAGCCATTCCAAGATATATTGCCATGCAACTTTCCATCGTTCCGTTCATCATCATGACATACTTTACTTTTGTCATATTGCCATTGCATGAGCATGTAGTTGACATCGTATTTGTGGCAAAGCCACCATGCATTATTTTTCATACATGTCACTCTTGATTCATTGCACCATCCCGATACACCACCAGAGGCATTCATATAGAGTCATATCTTGTTCTAGTTTCGAGTTGTAATCCTTATGGTGTAATCAATAGAAGTGTGATGATCATCATTATTAGAGCATTGCCCAAAAAAAAGAGAAAGGCCAAAAAGAAAAAAAAAGAAAGGCCCAAAAAAAAGAAAATAAATAAAAAGGGCAATGTTACTATATCTTTTCCACACTTGTGCTTCAAAGTAGCACCTTGTTCTTCATGTAGTGAGTCTCATATATTGTGCTTCAAAGTAGCACCTTGTTCTTCATGTAGTGAGTCTCATATATTGTGCTTCGAAGTAGCACCATGTTTTTCATATAGTGAGTCTCATAAGTTGTCTTTTTATACTAGTGGGAATTTTTCATTATAGAACTTGGTTTGTATATTCCTACGATGGGCTTCCTCAAAATGCCCTAGGTCTTCATGAGCAAGCAACTTGGATGCACACCCACTAGTTTTCTTTTGTTGAGCATTCATAGCTCTAGTGCATATGTTGCATGGCAATCCCTACTCCTCGTGTTGACATCAATTGATGGGCATCTCCACATCCAGTTGATTTTCCTCGTCAATGTGAGACTTTCTCCTTTTTTTGTCTTCTCCTCACAATCCCCATCATCATATTCTATTCCACCCATAATGATATATCCATGGCTCACGCTCATGTATTGCGTGAAGGTTGAAAAAGTTTGAGATTATTTAAGTATGAAACAATTGCTTGGCTTGTCATCGGGGGTATAGAAGTTGGGAACATCTTTGTGTGACGAAAATGAAACATAGCCTAACTATATGATTTTGTAGGGATGAACTTTCTTTGGCCATATTATTTTGTGAACACATAATTGCTTAGTTAGTATGCTTGAAGTATTTTTTTATGTCAATATGAACTTTTGTCTTGAATCTTTTGAATCTGAATATTCATACCACAATTAAGAGGATTTACATTGAAATTATGCCAAAGTATCACTCCGCATCAAAAATTCTCTTTTTATCATTTACCTACTCGAGGACGAGCAGAATTAAGCTTGGGGATGCCTGATACGTCTCCAACGTATCTATAATTTTTGATTGCTCCATGCTACTTTATCTATTGTTTTGGACTATAATGGGCTTTATTTTTGACTTTTACTTTACTTTTGGGACTAACCTATTAACCGGAGGCCCAGCCCATAATTGCTGTTTTTTGCCTTTTTTTAGTGTTTCGAAGAAACAGAATATCAAACGGAGTCCAAACGGAATGAAACCTTCGGACACGTGATTTTCTCACCGAACGTGATCCTGGAGACTTGGACCCTACGCCAAGGCACAAGAGAGGCGGTCACGAGGGTGGGGCGCCCCTAGGGCGCCGCCTCGCCTCGTGGCCCCCTGCTGCTCCACCGACGTACTCCTTCCTCCTATATATACCTACGTACCCCCAAATGATCAGAACAGGAGCCAAAAACCTAATTCCACCGCCGCAACTTCCTGTATCCACGAGATCCCATCTTGGGGCCTGTTCCGAAGCTCCGTCGGAGGGTCCATAGCTAGTAGCTAGATGGCTTCTTATCTCTTTTTGGATCTCAATACAATGTTCTCCCCCTCTCTCGTGGAGATCTATTCGATGTAATCTTCTTTTTGCGGTGTGTTTGTTGAGACCGATGAATTGTGGGTTTATGATCCAGCTTATCTATGAATAATATTTGAATCTTCTCTTAATTCTTTTATGTATGATTGAGTTATCTTTGCAAGTCTCTTGAATTATCCGCTTGGTTTGGCCAACTAGATTGGTAGTTCTTGCAATGGGAGAAGTGCATGGCTTTGGGTTCAATCTTGCGGTGTCCTTACCCAAAGGATGTAAAGGGTTGCAAGGCACGTATTGTATTGTTGCCATCGAGGATAACAAGATGGGGTATTTATCATATTGCACGAATTTATTCCTCTACATCATGTCATCTTTCTTAAGGCGTTACTCTGTTTTTTAACTTAATACTCTAGATGCATGCTGGATAGCGGTCGATGAGTGGAGTAATAGTAGTAGATGCAGAATCGTTTCGATCTACTTGTCTCAGGCGTGATGCCTATATACATGATCATACCTATATATACTCATAACTACGCTCAATTCTATCAATTGCTCAACAGTAATTTGTTCACCCACCGTAGAATACTTATGCTCTTGAGAGAAGCCACTAGTGAAACCTATGGCCCCCGGGTCTATCCTCATCATATCAATCTCCATCACTTTAATACTTGCTTTGTTTTTGCTTTGCCTTTACTTTTCACTTTGCATCTTTATATCAAAAATACCAAAAATATTATCTCTATCAGATCTCACTCTCGTAAGTGACCGTGAAGGGATTGACAACCCCTAATCGCGTTGGTTGCGAGTAGCTATCGTTTTGTGCAGTACGAGGGACTTGTGCGTGGCCTCCTCTTGGATTGATACCTTGGTTCTCAAAAATTGAGGGAAATACTTACGCTACTGTGCTGCATCATCCTCTCCTCTTCGGGGAAAACCAACGCAAGCTCAAGACGTAGCAAGTCCCAGGGGGAGTTTTGTTTGCAATTATTTTGATTTAGTTTGCATAAAGCATGGGACTGGGCATCCCGGTGACCAGCCATTTTCTCGTGAGTGAGGAGCGGAGTCCACTCCTCTTGAGAATAACCCTCCTAACATGGAAGATTAGGGCAGCCCTAGTTGATACATGAGCTATTCGAGCATACAAAATAGAATGTTTATTTGAAGGTTTAGAGTTTGGCACATACAAATTTACTTGGAACGGCAGGTAGATACCACATATATGAAGGTATGGTGGATTCATCTGGAATAACTTTGGGGTTTAAGGGATTGGATGCACAAGCAGTATTCCCGCTTAGTACAAGTGAAGGCTAGCAAAAGACTGGGAAGCGACCGACTAGAGAGCGACAACAGTCATGAACATGCATTAAAATTAATAAACATTGGGTGCAAGCATGAGTAGGATATAATCCACCATGAACATAAATATCGTGAAGGCTATGTTGATTTTGTTTCAACTACATGTGTGAACATGTGCCAAGTCAAGTCACTTAAATCATTCAAAGGAGGATACCACCCCATCATACCACATCACAACCATTTAAATAGCATGTTGGCACGCAAGGTAAACCATTATAACTCATAGCTAATCAAGCATGGCTCGAGCAACTATGATCTCTAATTGTCATTACAAACATGTTTATTCATAATAGGCTGAATCAGGAACGATGAACTCATCATATTTACAAAAACAAGAGAGGTCGAGTTCATACCAGCTTTTCTCATCTCAGGCAGTCCATCATATATCATCATAATTGCCTTTCACTTGCATGACCGAACGATGTAAAAATAATAAGAGTGCACGTGAATTGGACTAAGCTGGAATCTGCGAGCATTCAATAAACATGAGAAGACAAGGCAATATGGGCGCTTGGTTAAATCGACAGTAATGCATATAAGAGCCACTTCAACAATTTAGTCATGGTTTTCTCCTATCTACCCCCAAAGAAAAGAAAAGAAATAAAAGCTATTTACATGGGAAAGCTCCCAACAAGCAAAAGAAGAACGGAAAATCTTTTTGGGTTTTCTTTTTAATTATTACTACTACAGCAAGGAAAGTAAACTAACTAAAAGTTACTACTATTTTTTGTGGTTTTTCTTAAGGTTTAACAAACACACAAGAAGAAAGCAAGAAAAAGAAAATAAACTAGCATGGATATTACAATGAAAGAGTATGAGCACCGACATCTAGCAATGAGTGTGTGAACATAAACGTAATGTCGGTGGGAAATACGTACTCCCCCAAGCTTAGGCTTTTGGCCTAAGTTAGTTCATTGCCAGGGATGCCTGGCGGATATCCGTAGGTGTAGTTGGGGTCGTACTGAGATGCAGCGGCTATCGCCTCCTGAGCTGCAGCGTGGCGGCGAGCTGCCTCTTCCCTCCTCTTGTACTCATCTGCCTCCTCTCTAGTAATAATATATCTTCCTTTTGCGTGATAATCAAAGAAGGCAGGAGCAGGGAGAGTAATACGGACAACACGCCGTTTGTCAAAGATTATTCGATACTGGAGAGGTGATTCATTCCTCTCGACAAACTGGTGATAGACCATAGAATTAAAATCTAAATAAGTAGGAGGCAACTCCATATCATCCTCACGAACGTCCACATCAAGAAAATCAGCTAAGCGGGTTACATAAATTCCTCCAAAGAAATCTCCATTAAATCTATTATGATGCAGCCTACGTGCAACAATGGCTCCCAAATTATAAGATTGGTCTCCTAACACAGCACTCCTAAGGATACTAAGGTCAGGCACACACATATTACATGCTTCATCCTTACCATTTATGCACCTACCTATGAAGAGAGCAAAATAATGTATAGCAGGAAAGTGAATGCTCCCTATGGTAGCTTATGCTATATCTCTAGATTCCCCTACAGTTATACCAGCAAGAAAGTCTCTAATTTCAGATTTACGGGGATCACTAACACTACCCCATTGTGGAAGTTTGCAAGCAGAAGTAAAATCCTCTAAGTCCATGGTATAAGATTTTTCATAAAGATCAAACATGACCGTTGGAGAATTACGTGAAGATGAAAATTCAAACCTCCTCACGAATTAACTAGTGAGTTGATGGTACTGGGGACATTTGTCTGCCCCAAAGCTCACAAGATCGGCGTTACACAAATATGTGTTGAACTCTTCCTTGATTCCCGCTCGATCCATAAAATTTTTTGAAGGCCACTCACAAGGCCGCACTGGAGCGTCTCTTGGTGGCTCGTCATCAGCATCATGCATTGCAAGCCTGGGTCCTTGCTTCCTTGAAGAACCACCTTGGAACATTTTCCTAAACATATTTCTTCCTCTGAAAAATTTCTGAAATTTTTAGTAACTTCAAACAAAAGCGGACCAAACTCAATAAAATTGATAGCAACTACTCCTACAAGTGCCTAGAGACTATATCATGCATTAGAACTACATGGAACCATATAAATTTGACATGCAAGCTCAAGAACATGGTCACCTAGGCAGCACAATTTTGCAATGAATAAATCACTAGAACAAAAACTAATTGGATCAATGGAGGAGTCACATACCAAGGAACAATCCCCCCAAGCAGTTTTGTGAGAGGTGCTTTGAGCAAGGAGATCGAAAATCGCAGCAAAATGAGCTAGAACTCGTGCTTGAGCTGGATATTGGTGTTTGTGGGAGGAAGAAGAACTGTATGGGTGCAGGAATAAGTGGAGGAGGGCCACCATGGGCCCACGAGGCAGGGAGCGCGCACTCCACCCTCGTGGCCAGGTGGTTGACCCTTCTGTTGTGTTCTCAGTTCCATAAATCCTCAAATATTCTAGAAAAAATCATATTTCATTTTCAGGGCATTTGGAGAACTTTTATTTTCGGGGTATTTTTATATTGCACGGATAAATCAGAAAATAGACAGAAAAATACTATTTTTACTTTACTTCAACTAAATAACAGAAAGTAGAGAGAGGGTACAGAAGGTTGTGCCTTCGAGTTTCATCCATCTCATGCTCATCAAAAGGAATCCACTAACAAGGTTGATCAGGTCTTGTTAGCAAACTCATTCCGAATAACATGGAACATGAGAAATTTTGAATAACACTATGTTACCTCAACGGGGATATGCACATCCCCAATAATAATAATATCATATTTCTTCTTGACAGTAGGAAGAGGAAATTCAAAACCTCCAAATATAATTGATGGAACTTTTCCAATAGAATTGATACTATAAACTTGAGGTTCTTTCCTCGGAAAGTGTACCGTATGATCATTACCATTAACATGAAAAGTGACATTGCCTTTGTTGCAATTAATAACAGCCCCTGCAGTATTCAAAAAGGGTCTTCCAAGAATAATAGACATACTATCGTCCTCGGGAATATCAAGAATAACAAAGTCCGTTAAAATAGTAACGTTTGCAACCACAACAGGCACACCCTCACAAATACCGACAGGTATAGCAGTTGATTTATCAGCCATTTGCAAAGATATTTCAGTAGGTGTCAACTTATTCAAATCAAGTCTACGATATAAAGAAAGAGTCATAACACTAACACCGGCTCCAAGATCACATAAAGCAGTTTTAACATAGTTTCTTTTAATGGAGCATGGTATAGTAGGTACTCCTGGATCTCCAAGTTTCTTTGGTATTCCACCCTTAAAAGTATAATTAGCGAGCCTGGTGGAAATTACTTAGCATAAGGATTCATTTTGAGCATATCAGTTAATCGCATACGCAAAAAGATAGGTCTAATCATTTCAGCAAAGCGCTCAAAATCCTCATCATCCTTTTTCTTGGATGGCTTGGGAGGAAAAGGCATGGGTTTACGAACCCATGGTTCTCTTTCTTTACCATGTTTCCTAGCAACAAAGTCTCTCTTATCATAACGTTGATTCTTTGATTGTGGGTTATCAAGATCAACAGCAAGTTCAATTTCTACATCATTATCATTACTAGGTTGAGCATCATCATGAACATCATCATTAACATTTTCACTAGGTTCATGTTCATTACCAGATTGTGTTTCAGCATCACACATAGAGATATCATTGGGATTCTCAGGTGGTTCAGCAATAGTTTCACTAGAAGTTTGCAAAGTCCTATCATTTTTCTTTTTCTTCCTTTTAGAAGAACTAGGTATGTCAGTATTATTTCTCTGAGAATCTTGCTCAATTCTCTTAGGGTGGCCTTCAGGATACAAAGGTTCCTGAGTCATTCTACCAGTTCTAGTAGCCACTCTAACAAAGATAATCATTTTTCTTACTATTCATTCCATTTAGCAAATCATTTTGAGCCTTAAGTACTTGTTCTACTTGAGTGGTAACCATAGAGGCATGTTTGCTAACAAGTTTAAGTTCACTTCTAACATTAGCCATATAATCACCCAAGTGTTTAATCATACCGGAATTGTATTTCAATTGTCTACCAAAATAAGCATTGAAATCTTCTTGTTTGACAATAAAATTATCAAACTCTTCTAAGCATTGTCTAGCAGACTTATAGTGAGGAATGTCACCTTCATCAAATCTATAGAGAGAATTTACCTTTACTACCTGTGTCGGGTTATCAAGACCATGAGGTTCTTCAATAGGTAATGGATTACGATCATATGTTTCTTAAATAGGCGGTAAATTAAGACCATGTATTTCTTCAATAGGAGGTAAATTCTTAACATCTTCAGCTTTTATACCTTTTTCTTTCATAGATTTCTTTGCCTCTTTCATATCTTCAGGACTGAGAAATAGAACACCTCTCTTCTTCCGAGTTGGTTTAGGAATAGGCTCAGAAATTGGCTCAGGAGATGGCTCAGGAAGTGTCCAATTATTTTCATTTGCCAACATATTATTCAACAGAATTTCAGCTTCATCCTGTGTTCTTTCCCTGAAAATGTAACCAGCACAACTATCCAGGTAATCTCTGGAAGCATCGGTTAGTCCATTATAAAAGATATCAAGTATTTCATTTTTCTTAAGAGGATGATCAGGCAAAGCATTAAGTAACATGAGAAGCCTCCCCCAAGCTTGTGGGAGACTCTCTTTCTCAATTTGCACAAAGTTGTATATTTCCCTCAAAGCAGCTTGTTTCTTATGAGCAAGGAAATATTTAGCAGAGAAGTAATAAATCATATCCTGGGGACTACGCACATAACCAGGATCAAGAGAAATCTTAGCATCACCCTTTAATGAGAACGGAAATATTTTAAGGATATAAAAGTAGCGAGATCTCTCATCATTAGTGAACAGGGTGGCTATATCATTTAATTTAGTAAGATGTGCCACAACAGTTTCAGATTCATAGCCATGAAAAGGATCAAATTCAACAAAAGTAATTATATCAGGATCAACAGAGAATTCATAATCCTTATCGGCAACACAAATAGGTGAAGTAGCAAAAGCAGGGTCAGGCCTCATTCATCATTAAGCGATTGCTTATTCCATTTAGCTAGTAACCTCTTAAGCTCATTGCTATCTTTGCAAACTAAAATAGCTGCAGAAGCTTCTTTTAAAAAAAAATAAACCTCAGGAATAACAGGCATATCTTCATCATCAATTTCATCAATACAGTCAGTTTCAATAATTTCTTTCTCTCTAGCCCTAGCAATTTGTTCATCAAGAAATTCACTAAGGGGCACAATAGTATCAAGCATAGAAGTAGTTTCATCATAAGTATCATGCATAGCAGAAGTGGCATCATCAATAACATGCGACATATCGGAATGAATAGCAAAAGGTGTTCAGTGTCGCAAGCTTACTCAAAATGAAGGTGAATCAAGTGCAGAGCTAGATGGCGCTTCCTTACCTCCCTCGTAGTTGAGGGATAAATTGTTGTCTTAGCATCCTTCAAGTTTTTCATCGACAAGCAGATATAAATCCCAAGTGACTCAAAGAATAGAGCTATGCTCCCAAGAAGCGGTGCCGTAAAATAGTCTTGATAACCCACAAGTATAGGGGATCGCAACAGTTTTCGAGGGTAGAGTATTCAACCCAAATTTATTGATTCGACACAAGGGGAGCCAAAGAATATTCTCAAGTATTAGCAACTCAGTTGTCAATTCAGCCACACCTGGATAACTTAATATCTGCAGCAAAGTATTTAGTAGCAAAGTAATATGATAGTAGTGGTAACGATAATAAAAGGTAACGGAAGCAAAAGTAATATTTTTGGTGTTTTGTAGTGATTGCAACAGTAGCAACGGAAAAGTAAATAAGCGAGAACCAATATAGGAAAAGCTCGTAGGCATTGAATCGGTGATGGATAATTATGCCGGATGCGGTTCATCATGTAATGATCATAACATAGGGTGACACGTAACTAGCTCCAATTCATCAAAGTAATGTAGGCATGTATTTTGAATATAGTCATACGTGCTTATGGAAAAGAACTTGCATGACATCTTTTGTCCTACCCTCCCGTGGCAGCGGGTCCTAATGGAAACTAAGGGATATTAAGGCCTCCTTTTAATAGAGTACGGAACAAAGCATTAGCACATAGTGAATACATGAACTCCTCAAACTATGGTCATCACCGAAGTGGTCCCGATTATTGTCACTTGGGGTTGCGGATCATAACACATAGTAGGTGACTATAGACTTGCAAGATAGGATCAAGAACACACATATATTCATGAAAACATAATAGGTTCAGATCTGAAATCATGACACTCGGGCCCTAGTGACAAGCATTAAGCATAGCAAAGTCATAGCAGCATATATCTCATAACATAGTTGATACTAGGGATCAAACCCTAACAAAACTAACTAGATTACATGATAGATCTCATCCAACCCATCACCGTCCAGCAAGCCTACGATGGAATTACTCACGCACGGCAGTGAGCATCATGAAATTGGTGATGGAGGATGGTTGACGATGACGACAGCGATGAATCCTCTCCTAACCCCGAACGGACTCGAGATCAGCCTCCCGAGAGGTTTTAGGGCTTGGCGGCGACTCGTGATCGTAAAACGCGATGAATTCTTCTCCTTTATTTTTTTCTCCCCGAAAGCAAATATATAGAGTTGGAGTTGGCATCGGAGGAGCTCCAGGGGGGCCCACGAGGTAGGGGGCGCCCTAGGGGGAGGGCGCCCCCCACCCTCGTGGGATGTGGTGTGGGCCCCCTTGTCTTCATCTTTGGCAAGGATTTTTTATTATTTTTGAAAAGACGTTCCGTGGAGTTTCAGGTCATTCCGAGAACTTTTGTTTCTGCACATAAATTACACCATGGCAATTCTGCTGAAAACAGCGTCAGTCCGGGTTAGTTCCGTTCAAATCATGCAAGTTAGAGTCCAAAACAAGGGCAAAAGTGTTTGGAAAAGTAGATACGATGGAGACGCATCATTGCTAAGATTAGTAACTCGAAATGGGAGTTGCAGAATGAATAGAGACTAGTTAAGGATGAAGTGACGATGTGTGTTGGATAGGGGTGGGCATAAAAACCGTAGAACCGAACACCGAACCATAACCGATACCGAAAAACCGAATCTTAGGTTTTCCCAATCAGCACAGACAAATTCTGTTTCTGGTGTTACTAACCGAACCAGATTCGGTCGGTACGGTAGGTTCCTTGGTTAACTGTACAAAACTGAAATTCACCATCACCTGTAACTTCCTCCTGCTCTCCAGCTTTCTCGCACACATCCGCCAGCCCGCCACCCACGTTTCCAATTTCTTAGGCTAAGTAGGCCTGGTCGCAGTTAGCCCACTGGCCCATGGGCGACTAGCAAAAAAAAATACTATAGGCCGAGCCGATCTGTTGCATGCAAGGCCCAAGTTATTGTGGGCTTCCTTTTCTAGTGTGTGGCTGCCATGTTTGTAAGTGCGTGCACGAGGTATTGCTGATTTTGTTTAGTACCACCTCGGCCAGCCACAGCGAAGGAGGTGGATAACTAGGCTATATAGCAGTAGCAGTGCAAATGAGCTGCATAGTCAGATGAATTGCCTTCGCATATTCAGAAAATCCGGTATTAACTGAAAACCGAACCGAAAAAATGGTTAACCGTATTTTCGGTTATCCATTTGATGTTGGTTTTTCGGTTTCTAACTCTGCACACCGAATTTACATAAAAACCGAATGGTAGATACCGATTTTTCGGTTTATACCGAACGCCTAGGCCTAGTGTTGGAAGTGGTTCCAAAATTGATATGATCATCATCGCACACTCCTTATACTTTCAGGATTAGTGTTGAACCTAAATAAATGTTATTTGGTGTTTGTGTTGAGCATGAATTTGATTTGATCATGTTTATTGCAATGCAATTATTTATTTAAGTCAGAGAATAATTATTGTTCTATTTACATGAATAAAACCTTCTATGGTCATACACCCAATGTAAATGGTTTATTGAATCTCGACCGTAGTGATACACATATTCATAATATTGATGCCAAAAGATGCAAAGTTGATAATAATAGTGCAACGTACTTGTGGCACTGCCATTTAGGTCATACTTGTGTAAAGCGCATGAAGAAACTCCATGCAGATGGACTTTTGGAATCACTTGATACTTGTGACCATGCCTCATGGGCAAGATGACTAAAACTCTGTTCTCCGAAACAATGGAACGAGCTACTGACTTATTGGAATAATACATGCCGATGTATGCGGTCTAATGAGTGTTGAGGCTCGCGGCGGATATCGTTATTTTCTGACCTTCACAGATGATTTGAGCAAATATGGGTATATCTACTTAATAAACACAAGTCTGAAACATTTGAAAAGTTCAAAGAATTTCAGAGTGAAGTGGAGAATCATCGTAACAAGAAAATAAAGTTTCTACGATCTGATCGTGGAGGAAAATATTTGAGTTACGAGTTTGGCCTTCATTTAAAATAATATGGAATAGTTTCACAACTCACGCCACCTGGAACACCATAGCATAATGGTGTGTCTGAATGTCGTAACCGTACTTTATTAGATATGGTACGATCTATGATGTCTCTTACCAATTTACCACTATCATTTTGGGGTTATGCATTAGAGACAACTACATTCACTTTAAATAGGGCACCGTCTAAATCCGTTGAGATGACACCGTATGAACTGTGGTTTGGCAAGAAACCTAAGTTGTCATTTCTTAAAGTTTGGGGTTACGATGCTTATGTGAAAAAGCTTCAGCCTGATAAGCTCGAACCCAAATCGGAGAAGTGTGTCTTCATAGGATACCCAAAAGAGACTGTTGGGTACACCTTCTATCACAGATCAGAAGGCAAGACATTTGTTGCTAAAAATGGATCGTTTCTAGAGAAGGAGTTTCTCTCAAGAAGTGAGTGGGAGGAAAGTAGAACTTGATGAGGTAATTGTACCTTCTCTTGAATTGGAAAGTAGCTCATCACAGAAAACCGTTCCCGTGATGCCTACACCAACTAGTGAGGAAGCTGATGATAATGATCATGAAACTTCGGATCAAGTTACTATCGAACTTCGCAGGTCAACTAGAGCACGTTCCGCACCAGAGTGGTACGGTAATCCCGTTCTGGAAGTCATGTTACTAGACCATGACGAACTTACGAACTATGAGGAAGCGATGATGAGACCAGATTCCGCAAAATGGCTTGAGGCCATGAAATCTGAGATAGGATCCATATATAAGAACAAAGTGTGGACTTTGGTTGGTGGACTTGCCCGATGATCGGTAAGCCATTGAGAATAAATGGATCTTCAAGAGGAAGACGGACACTAATGGTAATGTTACTATCTACAAAGCTTGAATTGTCGCAAAAAGTTTTTTCGACAAGTTCAAGGTATTGACTACGATGAGTTTTTCTCACTTGTATCGATGCTTAAGCCTGTCCGGATCATGTTAGCAATTGCCGCATTTTATGAAATCTAGCAAATGGATATCGAAACTACATTCCTTAATGGAATTATTAAAATAAAGTTGTATATGATGCAACCAGAAGGTTTTGTCAATCCTAAAGGTGCTAACAAAATGTGCAAGCTCTAGCGATCCATCTACGGACTGGTGCAAACATCTCGGAGTTGGAATATACGCTTTGATGAGTTGATCAAAGCATATAGTTTTATACAGACTTGCGGTGAAGCCTGTATTTACAAGAAAGTGAGTGGGAGCACTACAACCATTCTGGTAAGTATATGTGAATGACATATTGTTGATCAGAAATGATGTAGAATTTTCTGGAAAGCATAAAGGAGTGTTTGAAAGGAGTTTTTCAAAGAAAGACCTCAGTGAAGCTGCTTACATGTTGGGCATCAAGATCTATAGAGATAGATCAAGATGCTTGATAAGATTTTTCAATGAGTGCATACCTTGACAAGATTTCGAAATAATTCAAAATGGAACGGTCAAAGAAGGAGTTCTTGCCAGTATTGCAAGGTGTAAAATTGAGAAAGACTCAAAACCCGACCACGGCAGAAAATAGAAAGAGAATGAAAGTCATTCCCTATGCCTCAGCCATAGGTTCTATAAAGTATGCTATGTTGTGTACCAGACCTATTGTGTACCTTGCCATGAGTTTGGCAAGGAGGTACGATAGTGATCCAGGAGTGGATCACTTGACAGCGGTCAAATTTATCCTTAGTTAACTAAGAGGACTAAGGAAATATTTTCTTGGTTATGGAGGTGATAAAGAGTTCTCGTAAAGAGTTACGTCAATGCAAGCTTTTACACCAATCCGGATGACTCTGGGTCTCAATCTAGATACATATTGAAAGTGGGAGAAATTAGCTAGAGTAGCTCCATGCGGAGCATTGTAGACATAGAAAATTTGCAAAATACATACGGCTCTGAATGTGGCAGACCCGTTGACTAAACTTCTCTCACAAGCAAAACATGATCACACCTTAGTACTCTTTGGGTGTTAATCACATAGCGATGTGAACTAGATTATTGACTCTAGTAAACCCTTTGGGTGTTAGTCACATGGCGATGTGAACTAATCACATAAAGATGTGAACTATTGGTGTTAAATCACATGACGATGTGAACTAGATTATTGACTCTAGTGCAAGTGGGAGACTGAAGGAAATATGCCCTAGAGGCAATAATAAATTTGTTATTTATATTTCCTTATATCATGATAAATTTTTATTATTCATGCTAGAATTGTATTAACCGGAAACTTGATACATGTGTGGATACATAGACAAAACACAGTGTCCCTAGTAAGCCTCTACTAGACTAGCTCATTATTCGAAGATGGTTAAGTTTCCTAACCATAGACATGTGTTGTCATTTGATGAACGGGATCACATCATTAGGAGAATGATGTGATGGACAAGACCCGTCCGTTAGCTTAGCATAATGATCGTTAAGTTTTATTTTAAATTGTTATTGCTTTCTTCATGTCATATACATATTCCTTTGACTATGAGATTATGCAACTCCCGGATAACGGAGGAATACCTTGTGTGCTATCAAACGTCACAACATAACTGCGTGATTATAAAGATGCTCTACAGGTATCTCCGAAGGTGTTTGTTGGGTTGGCATAGATCGAGATTAGGATTTGTCACTCCGAGTATCAGAGATGTATCTCTGGGCCCTCTCGGTAATACACATCATGATAAGCCTTGCAAGCAATGTGACTCATGAGTTAGTTGCGGGACGATGTATTACGGAACGAGTAAAGGGACTTGCCGGTAACGAGATTGAACTAGGTATGAAGATACCGTCAATCGAATCTCGGGCAAGTAACATACCGATGACAAAGGGAATGACGTATGTTGTCATTGCGATTTGACCGATAAAAGATCTTCATAGAATATGTAAGAATCAATATGAGAATCCAGGTTCTGCTGTTGGTTATTGACCAGAGATGTGTCTCGACCATGTCTACATAGTTCTCGAACCCGTGGGGTCCGCACGCTTAACGTTCAATGACGATTTGTATTATGAGTTATGTGTTTTGGTGATCGAAGATTGTTTGGAGTCCCGGATGAGATCACAGACATGACGAGGAGTCTCGAAATGGTCGAGAGTTAAAGATTGATATATTGGATGATAGTATTCAGACACCGGAAGTGTTTTGGAATGTATCGGAGTACCGGGGGGGTTACCGGAACCCCCGGGGGGAAGATATGGGCCCTATGAGCCATAGGAGGGAGGCAAGGCAACCCACAAGGGTGCCCCCCCCCCCAAGGGAAGAGTCCGAATTGGACTTGGGGAGGGGGCGACGCCCCCCTTTCCTTCTCCTTCTCCCTCTCCTTCCCCCTTTCCCCCTCTGGTAAAAGGAAGGGGGCCGAATTGGACTAGGAGCCCAAGTGGGACTCCTCTCACTTAGGGTGCCCCTAGGCCGGCCTCCTCACCTCTCTCTCCTTTATATACGGGGGCGGGGGCGCCTCTAAGACACACCAACAATTGTTAGCCATGTGTAGCGCCCCCCTCCAAAGTTTACGCCTCCGGTCATATTCATGTAGTGCTTAGGCGAAGCCCTGCGCGGATCACTTCACCATCACCGTCACCACACCGTCGTGCTGACGGAACTCTCCCTTGCCACTTTGCTGGATCAAGAGTTCGAGGGACGTCATCGAGCAGAATGTGTGCAGAACTCGGAGGTGCCGTACGTTCGGTGCTTGATCGATCGGAACAAGAAGAAGTTTGACTACATTAACCGCGTTGTCAAATGCTTCCGCTTTCGGACTATGAGGGTACGTGGACACACTCTCCCCCTCTCGTTGATATGCATCTCCTAGATAAATCTTGCGTGAGCGTAAGAATTTTTTTGAAATTGCATGCTACATTTCCCACACTACAAAAAAATACACTTCCGTGATGATACGTGTTTGTCACAGTAGGTCACGTTTTGTGTCATGCATGTACATCCATGACAAATTTATGACAGAATCAAGATAGCCATACATGTGTTGTCGTAGAAGTGTTCCATGACATTACCAAAATTATCATCACGGAAGTGTCCACTTCCATGACGATAAATCGCGTCACGTATAAGTGCTTTTCGTCAAGGGTGATCGACACATGGCATCCATCAGAATCTTAACGCCGTTAAGCTATCGAGTCCGGTTTTGGATCCGATAACCCGTTAACAGCCCGACCAATGGGGATTTTCCACGTGTAAAATCATCATTGGCTAGAGGAAACACGTGTCGGCTCACCGCTGGGACAGATGTCATCCACTCATTGGACCCAAAGCGCCTATGATACGCCGACACGTGGCACGCCCAACAGAGGCCCATTCTCGTGAAAAGGCCGCCCGCTTGACTTGGTCAAAGGTGGCGGGCGCCCACGGCAAGCCCGTTAACTACTGCTCGCATATAGCCCATTTACAGCCTGCTAACCCAGGGCCCGTTTTCGGCCTATCCGAATTAGGCCCAGTAGCGTCATCTGGGCCGTCCAATATAATTCCATCCCATTTTAACTTCTGGCCCATGTATGGCCCATGATGTCTTTCGGCCCATGTGAGGCCCTTAGTAAC
Source organism: Aegilops bicornis (assembly GCA_021605145.1). Classification (NCBI taxonomy): domain Eukaryota; kingdom Viridiplantae; phylum Streptophyta; class Magnoliopsida; order Poales; family Poaceae; genus Aegilops; species Aegilops bicornis. The sequence goes on along the minus strand of CM038672.1, from coordinate 480,217,496 downwards.
TTCGGCCCATTAACGGCCCGTGGTAAAACTGGCCCGTAATGAATAGTGTATCACTTTATACCCATTAACGGCCCGTGGTAAAACTGGCCCGTAATGAACAAAGGTATCACTTTATACCCATTAACGACCCATTATTCGGTTGGGCAATGCTTCCAACCAATGTTATCTTTCGCCTTCTCGGGCCCATTTATTCTTGGGCTCATTTCAAAGATTTGTTTACTTATGGTCCGTTATCATTATTTTCTCGCTAGGGCCAAATTCAGCACTGTGGTTACTGATCGGCCCGCTTAGGCCCATTAATACGCTAATGCTTTTCATAGCGTCATCAACACGGCAGATTAACGACGACCCGTTATGGTCGGCCCATGAACAGACGATTTCAACTCTAGCCCATTTACGACCATAATGTGGTCTGTTATTGCCCATGTTTGGCCAAACCGATCATACGCCCGTAGAAGGCCCATTGATGATAATGACCGTAGAATGCCCATTGTGTCTACGGCCCGTATAAGGCCCATTGTTTCTACGCCCCGTAGAAGGCCCATTGTTTCTATGGCCCTTAGAAGGCCCATTGTTTCTACGGCCCGTAGGAGGCCCATGTTAACTACAGTAAATATGTAGCCCATGGTTAATGTGGCTAGATTAAAAAAATAGGTTATTGCGGCCACTAGCAAACCGCGGAAGAACTGCACTGACTACAAGAAAACAAATAAACAAGACAATAAGGAAATAAATAAGCAAGCAACTTACGCTAGGCTATCATGGCTATTACACATATTACATCCACTGGGCATCAAAGTTTGCCACCAGTGCAAATATAGGGAACACCCTACACTATACAAAAGGAAGGTTGGCATAAAAGTTAACAGTCTAGCAGATAAATGCACCACCGAAGTTGAAGCTCACCATTTGACCGATCACATGCTTTTCATGTTGTATTGTCCGATGGAGCACCATAACCTTCGCCTTCATTCTCCTAGGCTCTGAACAACATAGCAAATGTCAGATAGTCTGGTTTCAAAACCATGCATATCTTGACAACATCGAACAATGTCTCTCCTTGTTTCACAAAGGGTCTCTGTTAGGGAATGGACTTGTGTCTGGAGCGCAGATACAGCATTGTTTTGAGATTGCATATCTTGATCATGAGGCAGTTTGGACGAGCCTTGAAGCCAGTATTACGCAGGAACGTGCTTTTGGCACTGTTAGTGGATGTGCATCGACCCATCGCAAAGAAGAGCCGACATTGCGGTTATAGTTGCCTCGCCACCTTCGTAAGGTGGCGGTTCCACCATTTTTCCATAGCTCGCTAAAAGTTGAGGTTTTACATTAGTAGTACCGTAATGTAAGATATAAAGGAGGCAACAAAACCAAACAAAATAGCTTTGGTCTATATACATAACTTATTCTGGTGAACCCATGTAAAATAATAGTTGTATTTATTGCAAAGTACATAATAAAACCAGGTTCCAAACATATGACCATGTACCATCGCTAATGTATTGTCTATTTCTTCACATTGTATTGAGGGCTAAGGATAAAGAGACGAAGTTTATAATATGGTAAGCCTAGTATGACATCATTCATATCACAAAACAACTGAGAACAGACAAACAGGCAATTGTAGCGTTGTGTGGGCAAGTCCAGCACGGAACTAGATTACAGGTCAAGATCAAAGGAACATCACTCCTCTCTTTCAAACCTTGTAAGGTGCAACGATACGCTAAGACAATTGTGTATAAAATTGAAAAGAGTAATAGACATTGGCTGCAAAACCATGCGATTCAAGGCACAAGTCGAGTAAGTAGCGCTTAAAAGTCATGAGGATTAAGGACTTACAACAGCGGCTTTGACCGTGGTGTAGTCATGCCCTTCTTCTTGCCGGTGTGACAGTCCTTGAAGATTTCCACAAAGATTTGGTTCAGTACTTTTTGGCCCTTGGGGCTTTCTCCACGCATTTGGAACAAGTCAATATAGATCTCGATAATATGGTACAGTGAAAAGAGTGAAATGTTAGCTAATTACAAGAGCCTCGCAGTGTGCAATATAGCTACGAGATCCCGTAAATGCATTGGAATTTCACTTTCGTACGGTTGGCCTTGTTCTTTGAACAGTTCACCTACAAGAAGATAGATTTGTGTGGCACATGCGTAAATAGGACTTCAACATGTGATCTAATCACATATATATAATGTACCTGATACTTCAGATCGGACCAGTGTTTAATAAGGCCTCTCCAGTCTTCATCAGATATATTTTCCACTGGAGATGTTTGGACAAGTTCATTGTTAGCCTTGCCTTCAAAGTGAGTTTTCCTCAAGTTATACCGATACTGTCGCAGAGCAGACTTGAAAACATGGGTGAAAACTTGTCTGGTTGCATCATCTTGGCTATCCAACTTGACCCTCGTCTGTTGAAAATTATGGGAGTCTCATTATCAGCAACCGAGAAAGTATTGGACAGAGCAAGACGATATTACTAGTTTCCATACATAACCATACTTACAGATAAATGGTCGAGGAAGGTATTGAACTGGGTTTCATCTTTGTCATTCCTGTACTGAATCCATGTTGGGAGGACGCACATGACACCTAACAGCAACCGCTGCCTCTGATACTAACTTGGCTGACTCTATAGCATCACGTGGCATTTTTAAACCTGCCTCAAAACGGATCTCCATTCTTCCTCCTCTAGATTTAGTTAACCTATCGAGCATTATCCCTGATGTTTGTTTCCTCTTGCACCTAGGTGCTAGTCCAAAGAACAAACATAGGAAGTGTTAGTGTACATCAAACCGTGAGACTACATATAAAGAAGCATGCAATCAGAATTTGACTCCAAAGAACTACCTTCTTGCTGTTGAAGCTCACAAAGTTCATCTCGATCTTGCCAACTCATCTTGTGTCAAGAGTGCTTTGGACGTAGTGTCGGTGGCAAGGGAGCTTGGGAATGTGCCGCTAATGAGTTGACCAACGACTAAATCGTGGCAAACCGGTGGTACTGTGGAAGGTGTTGCAACAACTAGGGTTGTCTCTCGCTTGTTTGGTGGCAGCTATTTGTTTCGTTTGGCTTGTTCTGCAGCTCGCTTAGCACGGGATACCTTGTTGTTACAATCTTCCTACCGGACTTTGACCTTCTATTGCACCATCGCATTCAACAGAATCTGCAGGATTCTTCCGCTTCCCTTTCCCTCGTTGCTCGCCTTGCTTCCTCTTTCTCTCGTGCCATGTTAAGTCAAGCCGACAAGAAAACGAATAACAATTTAGTTCTTCGTAACAAATTGATGCGTGAGATGCATTTAACCGAACTTTGATGTTAGACAACCACATGATAGGAGGATGTAATATGTAAGAAAAACAGGACGGCATGAGATAACCAGAACCATGATGTGTAAACTAAACAAAAGACATTTCACTAAATTAGAAGCAATGCAATAGAAGGTAGACACCATATGAAAGATGCTACAAATATCGCTCTGCCAAGTTAACAGTGTCTCATCATAAAAACTATTTAAACAAATGTGAAGCAGTACAAGAAATAAATCATATGCAAGATGCAAACAACATCACACTATCAAGTTAAAGGTCTCCCGTCATTAGTGCCATTGCATATTCATAGCTTATGATGTGTAAACTAAGGAGAAGGCATTTCAACAAATTAGAAGCAATGAAAGCTAGACACCATATGAAAGATGCAACGAATATCACTCTACCAAGTTAAAACTGTCTCGTCATAAGTGCCATTTCAACAAATTAGTAGTACAAGCTAGAAAAGAATGCGAGATGTAACCTATATCACACTCCGAGGTCAAACGTGTCTTATGATAAGTGATTGTTGCAGGTTACACAACAGTAGTAATTTGATGTAAGAACATGGTGTGATGGACAGATATTGTATGATCTAGAAACAGGAACACGTGTCTTATTCAAGTATAATGTGTAAAGTAAGCAGATGGAATTCAACAAAATTAGAAGAAATACAAGCTAGACATCACACATAACATGCAACCACATATACTTGATTGCCAAGTTACAGGGAGCACCGGTGATGGTACACTAGGGAGATGTGCTCATCATAAACATAACCACGTTGAGTGTCTATGCATGTGTTGTCTTGGAAATCATCTTGGGGGATGGAGGAGTAGAAATCAGATAGGCCCTCCGCTTGGAAGGAGCACCTTTATCCGCCGCCTTGCTAACTTCCTTCCGCTTTATTGGTTTTGAATTGTCAAGTAAAACCAACAAGAAAAAGCAATAAAATTCTCTCTTCAGAACTCATTCATGCATGATACTGACAATCACTACTTTGATGTAAGGCAAACACATGATACCAGGATGGAATATGTACGAAAAACAGGACGGCATGGCATGTACACAATTGTTTGTGTAAACTAACCAGAAACCATTCCAACAAATAAGAAGCAATGCAAGCTAGACACCACATGCAAGATGCAACCAATATGAGTCTGCCAAGTTAAAAGCGTCCCATCATAAATGGAATTTCAACAAATTAGAAGCAAGCATGCTATAAATCATATGAAAGATGCAACTAATATCGCACTGCATATACTAAAGGTGTCTCGTCATATTGATTGATGCGGGATACAAAAAAACAATAGTTTTATGTAAGGACATGCTTAATAGACAGATGTACTATGTACGAAATACAGAAAGGCATGTCACATTAACAGGTATAATGTATAAGCTAAGCAGAATAGCACATGCATTTTAACCAGATTGGAAGAATTGCAATCTAGACACCATATGCAACATGCAACCACATATCACACTGCCAAGTTAGAGCAAGCACCTACGATGCTAGTGTAGGGGAAATGCGGTAATCAACTACAGAGCTACGTTCACTATCTTCATCTAGCCTTGTTGTTTCTTGAGAATCATGTCGGGAGGCTGACGCTGCATTCTTTAAATGAGGAGTAATCCACTTGCATGACTGCCTCATCATAAGTGATTGATGAGGGATACAAACATTAGTTTGATGTAAGAACATGGTTAATACACAGATGTACTAGTATGTACCAAAAACAGAAAGGCATGTCATATTCAAAGGTATAATGTGTAAGCTAAGCAGATGCAATTTAACCAAATTGGAAGCAATACAAGCTAGACATCCTACCGGAGTGGTGAGCCCGATCATCTAGGACCCGAGATCCTCGGTGGAGGCGGGCTGCTTCGCCACCATCGCTGATTTTTAGTTGGCTTCTGTGTGATGCCTCTTTGTTGGGCTTGTCATCGCTCACCAAAGGCTCCCGACTAGCTATTTGTATTTTGGTGCTCACGGGATGGTGGTTCATGTAAAAAATATCTTTCCTTATCTTAATAAAGACCGACTTCGGCCTTTCGAATAGAAGCTAGACACCATATGGAACATGCAACCACATATGACACCGCGAAGTTAAAGCAAGCACACGGGATGGTGGTTCATTGCAGCGAGGTCATCAACTCGAGCTACGTTTACCGTCTCCATCTCACGACATCGCACCTATTATAAGGCTGAAACGTGTTCGCCTATCCGCTGCACGATGCCGGAGCGACTTCTCCTTTCTTTTTTGCTTCTCTCATAGCAGCAGAGTCTCAAATACCCTTGCATAAAAACACAATAGTGAGAGTATGGGTGAAGTGTAAAGTGAACTAGTGCACTGTAAAAGTAGCAGATAGCAGGTGGCTGAAAAATAAATGACAGGAGACATATGATAGCTCTATAACATTGCATGGCAAACAAAATTAGATTCTACTTCATATGATTTTGTAATATATGAGCACCGGAAATGCAGGTACTCCTCCAGCACACCACCACATGTGGTCATATCAAGATAACAGTCGACTAAAAATAAATAGGCCAGTCGATTTTTTTAATGAACCGTCCGATATATAAGGAAAGGGCAGATGGCCTTCGTCTACCTCCCGCCAGTCATTGTTGACGGTCTTTCTCGGACCGCCAGCGACCACCGGCCAGACCTGCCTCCGCCGCCTCGCCTCCCTCGACCTCACACCACCGCCATGCTTGGTAGCGCCTGTGCCATCCTTTACTCCCGGCCGACCTCCAGAGAGGGCGCCAGTAGCTCTAGGCCCCACACACCCCTAAGATAAACACTGAGGCGCTGCTTCCCTGGCGTAATAGGCGGACTAGCGCATGTTACACCGGGGAATGCTTCCGTTAATTGGGAATCAACTGACCAGGAATTGAAATTCAGGGGGGCGACGGACCTCTAGCTAAGGTGAAATAGTATATGAGGAGAAACCTTGTGCATCGCGAGTTACCAGGAACATCTAGTATCAAGAAGAAGCGGTCAACTAGTGCCTTCTCTGGGATGAATACTGTGCAAGCAGACACATAAGATTTGCACGAATAAGGGAAGGGGAGTACCATTTTTCGGTTACCAGTGTGGTCGCCTCCACATGTCGCGCCGATCTTCTTCTTTTTGCCGGGGAAACCGATGTTCTGGAGGAGGGTGCAGGCTTGGACGAACCCATGGTCAAATTGTTAACTGTGTTGCCGTGGCCGTATGTCAGCGGAGGGGAAGTAGATCCGAGGTGGCGAAGGACGGCGTAGCAGGAACAGCTCCGATGTGGTGGAGGGTGGCGAAGTTGGAGCGGCAGCGGTGAGGCGTAGGACGGCGTGGTTGAACTGGCTCGGGTATGGATGGCTCGGCCTCGGCTTCAACTACTAGCCATGGAGGGCGTTGCGGTTGAGGTTGCGGTGGACGACGACGTCGGGGTATCGGCTCCGGCGTGATGGAGGAGGGCGGCGGTTGATGGGTGGAATGGGGTGGCGGATGGAGGACACGGGGTTTCGCAGCTGGTGGAGAGGTAGTTTTTGCACCCATGGAGTACGAATAGGGAATCGGACGGGTGGGCGGGGGGAGGGGGAGAACCATGTTTCGGTCTGGGACGCGCTTTTTGGCTTTTTTAAACAGAAGATGGGACGCGCTTGTTTGAAATTTGGGGAAAGTACAAACTTTGCCCCCCTCTTAAATTTCGGACCTACTTCGGGTCGGGGGTAGGATGGTAATCCTGTGTCCCAAGTAGTGGGCGGAGCGATTTCGCCACAGCGCATGTGTGCTTAGGCGGCCATTGTGTATGAATGTTTTTCGGAGGCGGTTGTGTGGCATCTAGATGAAGCTACAAGCCTACCCGGTTTAGACCTTTGGACGTCAATGGTAGGTTTCACGGGTCGGAGTTATTAGAAAAGTAATTTCCTTGTACTACCAAACATTGGTCTCACGCGTTTCTAAGTAGTAGAGGCTCTTTTGGCGCTTCGCTCAAATTTTGAAACACAAGCATTCACGTTTAGAGTACTCTTGAACTTTGAGGATTGACCTAAATAGACAACGTTAAATTTGACATTGTATGTTTGAAAACCTCATTAAATTATCCGCTTCTTTTTGAAATTTTGACACTGGAAAATCCTATAACTACGATTATTTTGGAATGGAGGAGCTAAATTTGAATCTATTTTGTACACGAGTACATATGCTATTATGTACAAAATCAGAGCAAAGATTGGTGCCCCCGTAATTTAGGTATGATTTACAAATGCCATGATATCAAATTCAAATAATTGAATGGACTTAATGTTGAATTCGATTTTTTTAAACCACCTTAAGTTGAATTCAAATGTATGCTAGTTCATAGGTAGCTATTTATAATGTTCATTGTGTAACTTTCGTATGTATAATGTGCTTTACAGACACAACATGAACTATACTCACGTTTATATTCGATTGCTAAAGCGATGCATTGTATGGAGTTCAAAATGCTAACTATGTGGATCAATTGTGTCGAATAATAACATAGACATGCTCAAATTCGATAGAATCTAGATGTCTGATGGATCAATGATCGTTCCTTACGCGGATTGCAAATATCATGATCCCATCCTAATATTTGGATACAATTTATATCTTTAATCATTGTGTATAGCAATCTTGTACGTGTAGTTTCACTCTCCATCGGTGGTCACTCACACATGCTCACACACTCTCTCCCGAGGTGTCTTTCTCGCACACATGCTCTCGATATAACCCTCCCTCCCTCTCGTAACCATTTACGACTGTTTTCACTAACCTTTGCCACAAGCACTCTTCCTCTCGCAAGCATACACACGCACAATCCCCATCGACCCTTTCTATATACATAGACCTGCCTACGTGTCTCCTATACGTAGCACATTATCTTTAGGCCTGTCTCTCACGCATTGTCTCACACCTCTCTTCCTAATCGATTTAGTATGATTCTAGCAGAGCATTCTGCATTTATGCCCCTTAAAGTTAGGTTGGATGAATAGTAATATCTGAGATAAAGGGGTTACCTCAGTCCGAGAACCTAGGGTTACAAATCCTAGCCGACTTTGTCAGTGGACATAGAGTCCTTCACAATTATGCTATCTTTGTCTTGTACGACTAGTCATCCATGGGTCTCCCTAAATGCGTCACGGGCCGGCCAATGTGGCGCAGGACGGAACCGAACGAAGGGCCTCACCTCGACCCACCGGACCTCACGCGGTGACACACCCTCTGCCCCCACGTCTCGTTATCTTCTCACACCCACACATACCAACACAGACACCACACACAAAATATATATTCTCCCGGTGCCTCTATCCACTCCCCCTTGCATATACACACTCAAGGGAATCTCTCGCCGTGACGTCATATTCGTCTCTCTCTCTCTCTCTAGACCACTCTCATTTATCGTGCTATCTCTCCCCACCCCCCATGGCCCCTCTATCCATGCCTCTAGAATCGTAATACACACACATACCTCTCTAGGCCCCGCCAAATGCATCAAGTACACATTCACACATGTTACATCACGTACCCCATTGATCTAAAAATCCCGCTCTTCACGATTATTTCGCATACAACATTCCTTTTGAATAAAGTGTGGCCAAAAAATATTTTAGAATTTCTACATATATACAACATTACAAAGTTATATGGAGGAGTATGAACGCTTGCATTGCATGGTGCCCACAATGATATTTATTCAAGACCGTGAATTTGTATATTTTTATACTATATATAAATTTAGTCATAATAAAGAGAAACGAAGAGCATCTCTCTCTCCATCGCATACCCCCCCCCCCTCTATGCCCCTTTCACGTACGCACACAAACTATCTCCAAGTCCTCTAAAAGTAAGCCCCCAGCACATTCACGCATGTTTCATCTCTCTTGCACGATATATACAGTGATGATCATTGTATTTGAAGTGAAAGCACAATACATACATTGGACTTCATAATCCACTCATTACGGTCACCATTTACGTTTTGTGGTTATTATACGATCCACGGCTCACCGCATAACTCAGTATTTGCTCAAGACACGACTAGTTGACGATTAAACGCCCACGTGGCACCTCTAGTGTTGCATCACATTATCTCACTACCATCGGGCCCACAGCCGGCTTGTATCTACTCTACATCTACACTCTTATAAAATACTAGCAAGATGCCCATGCGTTACGGAACATCAAGATGCATTTGCATGAGTAGTTTATCTTGTGGGAGAAAAGGATGAACAAGGGAAGGCCTTATTTGCAAGTGTGGAGAGGGGTGTGGGTATCTTTTTGCAAAATTGCCATAGTTTCCTTCCTATTCATCAGATATAGATCGGATGGCCTATATTGCAGGATGGCAGGCACACGATCATCACCGTTTATGCTTTTTATAAGAGTAGGGATAAAATACACTCTTATAAAAAATAGAGTTGGTGATGATGGTGTGCCTGCCATCCTGCAATACAGGCCGTCCGATTTATATCTGACTGATAGGAAAGAAACTATGACAATTTTGCAAAAAGGTACCCACACACCTCTCCACATTTGCAAATAAGGCCTTCCCTCGTTCATCCTTTTCTCTCACAAGATAAACTAGTCATACAAATGCATCTTGATGTTACGTGCAACGCACGGGCATCTTGCTAGTAAGAATGAAAACAAACGACAAAAAAAATTGGACGGTGGTTCGAAGTCATGACCGCGGGCACAACGGACAAGGTGGCCTTGTATTGGTATGCTGAGTCGTCTGTTTTAACACACAGGAGCTGGTGTGGTGATTATACACACACACGCACACATGCACTCAAACTGCATGCACGCAACACTCACACAAACACATGCACCCACGCACGCACGCAACACTCACACACACACGCAGCCACACACACACGCAACACTCACACACACACACACACGCATGCATGCATGCACACACCAGTACACCACACGACCAACACACACTCTCACGCTCAAGTGCTCAACCTACATGTGCATGTGCACACATCAGCCCCGATGCATACATACACAACCAGGTGATTCTCACAAGACGGGTGGAGTCTTGTCGGCGCTGCGTAAATTTGTGTTTATCGACCTTTTCCCTATGCGAATCGACAGGTGGGACCCACAAGGAACGTGGTCAATTTAACTAGTCAACATGGTGCCACGCAGACTATTTGGCTACCAATGAGTGCAATCCGATCTTTGAACCGTGAGCAAGTGACTATATAATCACCGCAAAACGTATATAGTGACCGTAATCAGCTTATCTGAAGTTCGGTGAATGTATTATGCTTTTCTCTCTGTAGTCCCTCCAAAACTACATCTCTACACGTTCTCGCATGTTACATCTAACAACTATGCAATACAACACTACTACTACACTCTAACACAATAAATCATATGTGTTTTAAGTTTTACTAGATATCATATTGTTACTTAATTATTCAGTTTGCATACATTAAAATTGCCTTTGAAATGTATGGCCAGTATCATATACCACGCGGGAAAAATCCCGCCCTTTCCTGTTTAATCGGGTTTGTATCGATTGATCGTGCGAAACAACAAAACTATAGTACTATATACAGTACAAGTGACAGTTCACTGGGCCCTCGTGTCGTGTACTCCTCCGTCGTAGGAGTGGAGCGCACGCTTTAATAAATCTTCTAGTCCCTTTCGCCGACATGTGGGACATCAAGCTACCGGGTCCACATGCCATACCGGAATACAGTGCAGACAAGCCGGGGTGAAGCCCCCAATCATGGCGCCAGCGTAGTAATGAGCAATGAGGCGTCAAATCACAAAGCTGCACCTGTCTCCGCTTAAGTTGGAGGGACGAAGCAACCATCATTTCACTTGTTGCTGAATCCGCTTCTCCCTCATCTTCTTCAAGTTAACCACGTGTTGCTTCTGCCGTTGTTCTGCCTCATGTGGGAAGCGGATCGGCTTGGTAAAGCACTGACACGTGGGACCGCATGTCAGCAAACCGCCAGGACAACGTCCTCTAAAAATAAGAAACCTCCCCGCCATCCGCGTGGAAAAATCACCTCCTTTTTACTAATCTTGATTCTATAATTTTTTAGATCAATATAATTGAGATTCGTATAGATAGCACACAGGAGAAAAACCAAGTGGTACGGTTAAGGGCATCCAATGTGTAGCCAAATGTGAAAATAGCTTTTGGCATCATGGGAACCATTGTGGACGGTGAAAGTGCAACTATCCCTAGGTGGTTTTGGTAATTCATAACAACATATAGCTCATTGAGCTAATGCTATTCCAAGACAAATATTTCAAGAAAGCTCAATGAATGGCATGGCATGGATGATGAAAGTGGATCCCTCAAAATATCAAGGACAAAGGATTGGCTCAAACTCAAAAGCTCAAGACTCTACATTTTACATTTTAGTGATCCAAGATCACATTGAGTCTATAGGAAAAGCCAATACTATCAAGAAGGGATGAGGTGTTGCTTAATGAGCCTCTTGCTTCATGTGCTTAGTGATATGCTCCAAAACCCTCCACTACTTTCTCACATCCACATATGACCTAAACCTAAAGTCAAACTCGCCCTACCGATTTTTTCTATCCGCGCCACCGAAGTTCAAATGTCATAGCCACCGCCACAAACCCTAGGCAAATCGGTCTCACCGATAGGGATCTCGGACTCACCGAGATGGGATTGTAATCTCTCTATTTCCTTCGTAACGCTTCGGGTCTAACCAAGTGAGCGATCGATCCCACCGAGATTGCAATGTAAACTCTCTCGCTTCCTTTTCAGAACTTTTCGGTCCTCACCGAAAGAGCGAATCGGTCCCACCGAAGTTTACTCGACCAACTCTCCGGTTAGATAATTACCAAATTCGGTCTCACCGAGTTTGTGTAATCAGTCTCACCGAGATTACGTTATGCCCTAACCCTAACCATATCGGTCCTACTGAGTTGCATGTCAGTCCCACCGAAAACCCAAACGGTCACTAGGTTTACTAAATCGGTCCGACCGAGTTTTATGATTCAGTCCCACCGAGTTTGGTAAATTGTGTGGAGGCTATATATACCCCTCCACCTCCTCTTCATTCGTGGAGAGAGCCATCAGAACAAACCTACACTTCCAACTTACCAGTTCTGAGAGAGAACCACCTACTCATGTGTTGAGGCCAAGATATTCCATTCCAACCATATGAATCTTGATCTCTAGCCTTCCCCAAGTTTCTTTCCACTCAAATCTTCTTTCCACCAAATCCAAATCCTGTGTGAGAGAGTTGAGTGTTGGGGAGACTATCATTTGAAGCACAAGAGCAAGGAGTTCATCATCAACACACCATTTGTTACTTCTTGGAGAGTGGTGTCTCCTAGATTGGCTAGGTGTCACTTGGGAGCCTCCGACAAGATTGTGGAGTTGAACCAAGGAGTTTGTAAGGGCAAGGAGATCGCCTACTTCGTGAAGATCTACCGCTAGTGAGGCAAGTCCTTCGTGGGCTTACGACCATGGTGGGATAGACAAGGTTGCTTCTTCGTGGACCCTTCATGGGTGGATCCTCCGTGGACTCAAGGCAACTGCTACCCTTCGTGGGTTGAAGTCTCCATCAACGTGGATGTACGATAGCACCACCTATCGGAACCACGACAAAAACATCCGTGTCTCCAATTGCGTTTGAATCCTCCAAACCCTTCCCTTTACATTCTTGCAAGTTGCATGCTTTATTTTCCGCTGCCTATATATTCTTTGCATGCTTGCTTGAATTGCGTGAATATTGCTTGACTTGTTCAAAGATAGCTAAAATCTGCCAAAGTCTAAAATTGGGAAAAGGTTAAGTTTTTAATTGGTCAAGTAGTCTAATCACCCCCCCCCCTCTAGACATACTTCAAGGTCCTACAGACGGTGTTGCCAAAGCCAAAAGTATGGAACCGAAGCTCCCTGGTTGATTGATTGAAGGAATAGAAAAATGCAACGTCTCTCCTCTTTCTCCCTTGCTTGGATGCATGTACAGTATAGAGGACAGAGTCTACTCCCCTGTCCCTTCTATCACAGATCACAAAGTAGTGAGGCGTCAAATCACAAAGCACGGATGAAGAAACCATCATTTCACTCTTCGCTGACTCCGCTTCTCCATCATCTTCTTCAAGAAACCATATCACCACACTAAGCTGGACGGACGACGCTATTGTGTACGAGTAGTACTAGTACATTTACGCGTCCTTTGGTTCAACGGACTTCCTGGATGCAAATAAGGCAGTTTTCTCGGCTTGCAGGCGACACTTGCGAACGACTTACCGTGGTCTCCCTCAATGGTGTTCTCCGTCGAACGCACTTCGCCAAACCACAACGTTCGAGATATCGTCGACGTCAACGCAATGGGGAAGGAAGTCAAATATAGTTACTACCTCCATTTTTTGTACACAAGGCCAAGATATCAAAATTACAATTTGCAAAAGGCCACTAACACTAATCGAGGCAAAATTGATGGGGTTTGCCTCGTACTAGCAACCAAAGACATTAATATCCCCTGAATGCATGCGGAAGTGAGAATGTTGGTTTGCATGGCGCTGCATTAATCAAGCGATGAGGAGTCAGATGGTTAGCTCTTTGGGCTTTGGAGAAAAAAAATAAGCATTAATTGACATATGAAACGAGGATCTGTATCTATTAATCCCGCGAAGAAAAACCCCGCATTTCTTTTTTAACACTAGTACTCCTAGTACGTAGTACTACGTACTTATCCTGTTTGGGTCTAGGCCTTGCATTGCCATACTTCGCCACACAGATCGAGAGAGTACAAATCTAGGAGTACGTACGAATCTAACAATATTGATTGGGCGTTGTTGAATGTTGATACTTTTTTTATCAAAGTAGAGATACTTTGACTACACATAAAAGTTATATGTAAATTAGAAAGAATAGGAGGGAGTATATTGTATGTGCAAAAACGAAAGCGAACATTGAATACCCTTTATATATGATTTGCGGATGCTATGATCATCGGTACAAAATTTTAAATCCGCCTTAGGTATCACACATGCCCCCACTCATTCTCTCTCGATTTCATCTCGGGGTTCGGAGATCGATTGAAAGAGGACTAGGGTGGGTACAATACGTTCATTTCGCTTATGAACGTACAATATACTCCCTCTGATCCCCACAGCCCCCCCGGGTCATTTCTATCATAGAAACAGACCAAACCTTTATCTCCTTGCACGACACGCAATTGATCTCTGAACATCAATCAATCTCACAACATGTGTCGGGCATGAACCGAATTGGATGTCAAAACTAAGACGCCGGGTTTATTAACGTAGTGGAGGGAAAGTGAAACTTTAAATGAACCATTTGTTTGTATGCATGTCGGACAAATTACAAATAAACATTGGGAATACAAGCATGGTCTAGGCCCACAAGCGAATGATACTCGGCGGAATGTTCAAATGAGGCATGCGGGAGGATGCACTCGACCGAGGGCGGCATGATCGATGGAGAAGAGGGTTGGAGAGGAATGAGAAATAAGCAAACGCCACATGATTATACTTGAACGGCTCAAATAAACAATAAGTTGTCTCGCTTGGCCTACATAGTGAAAGGCCTAATGCGCAACGCGGAGCACTGACGCTCGAATATGGCCGGGAAAACAGGGAAACCGACATGTGGGGCACACCTGTCAGGACTACGTAGCGCAAACTAGTCCAATGGAGGAGCTGGCCCACGACCTCCTGATACGTCTCCGTCGTATCTACTTTTCCAAACACTTTTGCCCTTGTTTTGGACTCTAACTTGCATGATTTGAATGGAACTAACCTGGACTGACACTGTTTTTAGCAGAATTGCCATGGTGTTATTTATGTGTCCTACCGAAAACCCTAACGGTCACTAGGTTTACTAAATCGGTCCGACCGAGTTTTATGATTCGGTCCCACCGAGTTTGGTAAATTGTGTGTAACGGTTAGATTTTGTGTGGAGGCTATATATACCCCTCCACCTCCTTTTCATTTGTGGAGAGAGCCATCAGAACAAACCTACACTTCCAACTTACCAGCCTCGAGAGAGAACCACCTACTCATGTGTTGAGGCCAAGATATTCCATTCCAACCATATGAATCTTGATCTCTAGCCTTTCCCAAGTTGCTTTCCACTCAAATCTTCTTTCGACAAAATCCAAATCCTGTGAGAGAGTTGAGTGTTGGGGAGACTATCATTTGAAGCACAATAGCAAGGACATCAACACACCATTTGTTACTTCTTGGAGAGTGGTGTCTCCTAGATTGGCTAGGTGTCACTTGGGAGCCTCCGACAAGATTGTGGAGTTGAACCAAGGAGTTTGTAAGGGCAAGGAGATCGCCTACTTCGTGAAGATCTACCGCTAGTGAGGCAAGTCCTTCGTGGGCGACGACCATGGTGGGATAGACAAGGTTGCTTCTTCGTGGACCCTTCATGGGTGGATCCTCCGTGGACTCACAAGAACTGCTACCCTTCGTGGGTTGAAGTCTCCATCAACGTGGATGTACGATAGCACCACCTATCGGAACCACGACAAAAACATCCGTGTCTCCAATTGCGCTTTGAATCCTCCAAACCCTTCCCTTTACATTCTTGCAAGTTGCATGCTTTATTTTCCGCTGCCTATATATTCTTTGCATGCTTGCTTGAATTGCGTGAAGATTGCTTGACTTGTTCAAAGATAGCTAAAATCTGCCAAAGTCTAAAATTGGGAAAAGGTTAAGTTTTTAATTGGTCAAGTAGTCTAATCACCCCTGCTCTAGACATACTTCAAGGTCCTACAAGTGGTATCGTAGCTTTGGTCTCCATTTTCTTTGATTTCCATAGCTTTTGGTGGTCATAGCCTTGGTTTCACAACCTAGGAGAGTATGGCATCTAGCGAGGGAAATTATCACCGTAGAGGTCCTTACTTTGATGGCACTAATTTTGCTAGTTGGAAGCATAAGATGAAAATGCATATTCTCGGACATAACCCCGCCATTTGGGCTATTATGTATTGGCTTGCAAGGTGAATTATTTGATGGGAGAGAACCGAACCGTGAAGCTAGTGCGGAAGAGTTGAAGATGTTGCAATACAACGCTCAAGCTTGTGATATCCTCTTCAATGGCTTGTGCCCCAAAGAATTCAACAAAATCAGCCGTCTTGAGAATGCAAAGGAAATTTGGGATACTTTGATTGATATGCATGAAGGTACCGACTCGTCCAAGGAATCCAAGTTGGATGTGCTCCAAAGTCAGCTTGACAAGTTCCAAATGAAGGATGGTGAAGGTGTCGCTGAAATGTACTCTAGGCTTGCTCTTATCACAAATGAGATTGTCGGCTTAGGAAGTGAAGAAATGACCGACAGATTCATCATCAAGAAGATCCTAAGAGCATTGGATGGAAAATATGATACCGTGTGCACATTGATCCAAATGATGCCAAATTACAAAGATCTCAAGCCAACGGAAGTCATTGGAAGAATTTTTGCTCATGAGATGTCACTCAAGGATAAGGAGGAACTTCACAACAAGTCAAGTGGTGCTTACAAAGCCTCATGTGAAGCCCCCACATCATCAAGTGAGAAACAAACCTTCAATGAAGAATTGAGCTTAATGTTGAAGAACTTCAACAAATTCTACAAGAGTAGAAGCAAAGAAAGAAGCTCCAAGTCAAGGTCCTACAATGACAAAAGATCTTCCAGTCGAGAGCGCAATTGCTATAATTGTGGGAGACCGGACACTATTCCAATGAGTGTTCGGCACCCTACAAAGAAGAGAAGATTCTCCCAAGAGAAGAAGTAGAAGAGAAGAATCACCACCAAGAGAGAGAAGGAGTAGAGATGATCGTTATGAACGAAGACCCTCACGGAGAAGCAAATTTCGGAAAGGAAGGACAAGTCATCAAAGAGCTACACAAAACAAAGACATCAAGCTCATGTTGGTGAATGAGTATCCGGCTCCGACTCCGACAATCACTCCGAGAGAAGCTATCACTCCGACTCCGAATACACTCAAGATGAAGGTGTTGCCGGTTTAGCACTTGTGTCAACCAACTCCTACGACATATTTGACTCACCAAATGAAGGAATTGGAAGATGCTTCATGCCCAAAGGTCCTAAGGTAACACACCCCGAGTATGTTGATTTTAATAGTGATGAAGATGACTTGCTAGGTGATGATGACTTACTTATTGACAACTCTAGTGATGAATACTATGATGAAACGTCAATTAATCATGCTAATCAAGATGAAACGAATGACAATGATAAGGAGAAGATTGAGCGTCTAACAAAAGAACTAAACACTCTTAAGTTAGCTCATGAAACTATCTTCAAAGATCATCGAGAACTTTTAAGGGCTCATGAGAAGTTACGCTTTGAAAAGCTCAATCTTGAGCAAGAGCATGAGTTCCTAAAAGCGATCAATGATGATCTCCGTAAGAAAAGTTCTTCTTATATTGCCAAGCGTTTACTCTTATCTACTTACATGCCTCAAGTCAAGTCTAGCAACAAGAACAAGAAAGATTCTTCTTCTAGTAGTAACAATAACAATGCTAAATCCAATATTGTTGCTTCTAGTAGCTCTCTTGATTCCACTAATGATTCTCTTAGCCAAGTTACACTTGAGCAAGAAAACAGCTTGTTGAAGGGAATTATAGAGAAAGGTGTATACAAGAGCCTTGCCGGGAGTAAGCAATTTGAGGAAATTGTACACAAGCAAGGAAGGCACCGGAAGAATCAAGGTGTTGGTTTTGAACGAAAGTTCAATGCCAATGGATTTGAGTGGGAACAAGATCAATACCCCAAGACGAAGTTTGTTCCTCAACAAGAGAAGTATGATCCTACTTCCTTCAAGGGAACACAAGCACAAGATGATCTTCCACCACAAGACCACAAGAACAAGGGCAAGGACAAGCTTCAAGAGGAGATTAATGCATTTGAAGAAGCACCTAAGGCCTTGGTCAAGTGGCTTCCCAAGACTACGTCAAGTTCTACTTCATCAAGCACAACTACTACACCAAGGATTCCCATCAAGATGATGTGGATCCAGAAGAAGAAGAACTAGAGAGTTCTTGAGGGTGACTCTGCCAACATTTTTCACTCATATCTTTATGGCAAGGACAAGTGCAATCAACTTCCATATCTTGCACTAGTTCAAGGAGTCACAAAACCCTCATGTTGGTAAGGCAAGGGACAAGGTAACCTAAAGTTTTCATGGACATCATTTTGTGTGTGCATCACTCTATGTCTATGGATATTCTTGTTTGTTCCTTGTGGGACTAACCTGTAGGTATTGAAAGTGCAACTCACTCCAAAGGATTGCTCCAAAAGATCTACATCAACATTGAGCATCCACATCTTCAACACCTACATGAAGTCATCATCGACAAAACCCAAGGTTAGTTTATCCCTCTAAGGGGGGATCTCACATCTAGGGGGAGCTTAACTCTAAGAATTGAGCCAAAGCAACACTAATGATGTGAACACATAAATGCTTTATGTAAAAGTGGTAACCCCACTTGAGCTTAAACGATGAGTATGACCTATGATCAAATGTTCTCATTTGACTCCTAAGTCAATATACTCATATATAGATGACCTAGTCATTGCCAATTGTTTGATAGATGATAGAATTGGTTGTGCATGCTTTGTCACATATTTCATTTGTCATTTTATTGTGTGAGCATGTTGGTTGCATATTTTACTCATTCGAGGACATCCACTTGTTGTTTTGATTGATTGGTTTCTTTTTCTTTGGCCAAGTGGATGGACAAGAATGCCTAAGAACCTTCTCTAGCTATCTATGATTTTCTCGTCTCAAACTCTATTCATGCTACATCACAAAATTTGATCAAGTCGATTCGAACCACTCAGGTGAGGAGCACTCGAGTCCCCGATTCGTCATAGACTTAAACTTCCAAAACTTCTTTGTGATTTTCGGTCGACCAATTCCTCCATTTCGGTCATACCGAGATTACTAAGTCGATCTAGGTTTTCAATCTCGGTGCAACCGATTTGAACTTTGGTCACACCGAGTTGTCAGAATCATATCAGTTATGCATCTCGGTGCCACCGAGTTGATCCACTCGGTCACACCGACAGTGTCGGGCTATATATTCACATAGGCAAATTTTGGAAAACTTTCTCCGAAACTCCTCGCCCGCGCATAGCTCGCTCTGCCTACTAGGTCTACGGATCGTCGACTTGCCGCCACCGCCTCCGATCCTTGGTCTCCGCCATCGTCAACGGAATTCTTCTCCGCCGTCGCCGTAAGCGAGTTCACCGCCGAACTAGGGTATGAACTCGATCACGGTGCTATCCTCGCCTAATACTCAAAGACATTGTGTTCGTAATGCATCTTGCCACGATTGAAACGCCTCTATCCAAATGAAACAATCCTTAGAATAGTTGTGATTCAAAATTTAGGGTTAGGTTTCACTGAAACCATCTCGGACCCACCGAAGTTGAAAAACTCGGTCCCACCGATTTGGCTAACGCCATTGCACTAGTAAGTCTCGGTCGACCAAGAATTACAAATCGGTGTGACCGATTTTAGAACTTTAGAAACCCTAGCAGCCTGGGTGCATCGAATCGTGACTCGGTCTCGACCGAGTTCACTAGTTTAGGTTCCAAAACTGCTTCGGTATCACCGAGTTTAAAATCGGTAGATCTGAAATGCTTTCTCGTGGAAAACTAAAACTAAGTTTTTTGAATCATTCTTTGCAAAAATCTCTGCATTTTGTGATGCTCATCCACTATACCTCATCTATAACTATTCATGTGGTCACCGTCAAGGTGTGCAGCATGTCGGACCAAAGTGACAAATGTAACAGTGTCAAGATCAGATTCACATGAGTGAGGGCACTAGTCCCTCTAGCAGCTCAGATGAGGGGAGCAGAAGCACTCCCAGTAATTTGCCCAAGGCTGCCACAAGGACAAGAAAGAAGAAGACCTCAGAGTCTGAGGATGAAGATTATGTGGCAGTTGAGGATGAGGCCAGTTCAAAGAAGAAGGTGCTCAAGAAGGAGTACAGCTCAACAAAGAAGCTAAGCCTGGAATGAAGATCAAAAGGCCAGCAGGTAGACAACCAATGTCCAAAGCCAGAGTCTCCACTCAAGCTTCTTTGGAATCCCAGCCCAAAGAACCTGCTGCTGCTGAAGGAAAGAGAAGAAAGGAAAGGGTCAAGAAGACCATGGCCAGAGTGATTGGGAAGCCTTCTATGATGGAAGAAGAAGAAGAAGAGGTTGCTGAACCAGCACCCAAGGCACAAAAGCTGATGGGTGATGCCATAAAATCAGGGGCTGCAACTTCAAATCCCAAAGTTGCCCCTAAGCCCAAGAGTGCACCAAAGAGGAATACCAGGAGTATACCAAGAACGAGAAGAACAAGGCCCCAATGCCTGAAGTTGATGTTGAGGAAGATGAAGAAGGGCAGGTCCTAAGGAAGCTCAAGCCCAAGATTCTAGACCACAATGATGCTCATCCTGTGGTTGAGAACATGAAGATCAGGAGAGATCAAGGGTTGAGGCTATGGAGAGAGTCAGATCCATATGCCACCAGGAGAAGGATTGTCAGAGATTACAGTGTTCCACACCAAGGAGCAGCAGGACTTCTATGAGACTGCCTTTATTGGATAAGAAGCCCATAGTTTGTGATATGAGGTGGGTCGATTGGACCTACATTCAGGAGAATGCAAAACACTATCCTAGAGTGTATGACAGCTTCAGTGCGTGTGGAGTTGCAGATTTTGTCGGGCAAAAGCTCACAAACTGGAATGACGAGCTCATTATGCAATTCTACTCCACATCACATTTCTATCCAGATGGCAGGATAGTTTGGATGTCTGAAGGAACAAGATACCGACCAACCATAGAGGAATGGGCAAGTCTGATCAATGCCCCCAAGGAAAGTGAAGATGACTTGGACATTTATGCCAAGAAGAAGATGGGTCACAACACAATGTCACAGATGTACAAGGAGATCCCAGATGATGCACTTGAGACTTTCAAGTTTCGATCAGTTCATTTTCTTCTGTCAGGGCTTCCTACGATCAACTGGATTCTAAGGCACACTCTGTTGCCCAAATCAGGTGACCACAACTTGATCAGAGGGCATGCAATCAATTTGCTTCACATTTTTGATGTGCCTCGGAAATTCAAGGTCATGAGCCTCATAGTTGAAACTATCAAGAGGACAGCAGCAGACCAGAAGAGGAGCTGTGGATATGCCCCACATATTCAGGAGTTGATTAACTCAAAGATGGGCACAAGGAAGTATCTATTGGATAAGGAACACATGGTTCTCTATCCTGACTTTGAGTACAATCAAGTTGTCATGACTGAGAATGAACCATCATCAGTACAAGCGCAAGAGAAGAAGGAGAAAGCAAGGAAAGAGAAGGCTGCCAAGATGCCAACTCAAGCAGAGGCATCTGACATTTTCTCAAGAACAAGCAGGAGAAGCTTGGTTACTTGATAGCATCAACTCTGTGGATTGATAAGGGTTGGCCACCCTAACTCAAAACCAAAGTAGCTCGAAAGAATCATGGAACAAAAATTCTATGATCTTGATGTCAAAGTAATGGCGAGATTTAGTCACCGTGGAGCAGCTACAGGATGATATGCAGGAGAGGAAGGGCGTAACAACGATCGATGCATTTGCCAGAGTGCCACGAGCTCAGAGATCACCGCAGAGCCAAGAACTGTGAGTCACTTCATCAGCTCCGGCTACAACTCTAGCGCAACCAGCTCCAAAGACCAAATCCTTCACTCCTTCCACATCTATCGATGCCTTCGCCCTGGAGTTCTATCTACACCACCACCGTAAGACCAAGCACGAGAGACGATATAGTGCTATGCATTTTCCAGGAACTTTTTGGTAACTTGTTGCCAAAGGGGGAGAAAAATGTATAGATCATAGGCTTCAAGAGAGAGATATTTGCTTTTGTTCTCTCTTGTCTTCTTGGTTGAACTTCGTTTGCTTTGATTGCTTGAGATACTATGCTTTTACCTGTGAGACATTGATGATCATGTGTTTGATCATAAGCTACACTTATGCTTGTTATATGTTATTATCTTACTTATCCTTATATGATCATTCACTATGCTTGGTGATCAGTGCATGTATTCAATCTTTATTATTTTGAGCGCTGCACCAAGATGTATGTGACATGGAAGAGTAACCCATGAGCCTAATTCCTTGTGCATTTGCAAATTCAAAGCAAATCTTAAAATATGCACAAATTTAGGGGAGCTCTTGCTTATCACATACTTCTCAAAGCGACGATGTTTTTCAATCTTATTATCATTTGTCGAAGTTTTGATCTATATGTTGTCATCAATTACCAAAAAGGGGAGATTGAAAGTGCAACTATCCCTAGGTGGTTTTGGTAATTCATAACAACATATAGCTCATTGAGCTAATGCTATTCCAAGACAAATATTTCAAGAAAGCTCAATGAATGGCATGGCATGGATGATGAAAGTGGATCCCTCAAAATATCAAGGACAAAGGACTGGCTCAAACTCAAAAGCTCAAGACTCTACATTTTACATTTTAGTGATCCAAGATCACATTGAGTCTATAGGAAAAGCCAATACTATCAAGAAGGGATGAGGTGTTGCTTAATGAGCCTCTTGCTTCATGTGCTTAGTGATATGCTCCAAAACCCTCCACTACTTTCTCACATCCACATATGACCTAAACCTAAAGTCAAACTCGGCCCTACCGATTTTTTCTATCCGGCGCCACCGAGTTCAAATGTCATAGCCACTGCCACAAACCCTAGGCAAATCGGTCTCACCAAGATGGGATTGTAATATCTCTGTTTACCTTCGTAACGTTTCAGTCTAACCGAAGTGAGCGATCGGTCCCACCGAGATTGCAATATAAACTCTCTGTTTCCCTTTCATAACTTTTCAGTCTCACCGAAAGAGCGAATCGGTCCCACCGAGTTTACCTGACCAACTCTCCGTTAGCTAATTACCAAATTCGGTCTCACCGAAGTTTGTGTAATCGGTCTCACCGAGATTACGTTATGCCCTAACCCTAACCATATCGGTCCTACCGAGTTGCATGTCAGTCCCAACGAAAACCCTAACGGTCACTAGGTTTACTAAATCGGTCCGACCGAGTTTTATGATTCGGTCCCACCGAGTTTGGTAAATTGTGTGTAACGGTTAGATTTTGTGTGGAGGCTATATATACCCCTCCACCTCCTTTTCATTCGTGGAGAGAGCCATCAGAACAAACCTACACTTCCAACTTACCAGCCCGAGAGAGAACCACCTACTCATGTGTTGAGGCCAAGATATTCCATTCCAACCATATGAATCTTGATCTCTAGCCTTTCCCAAGTTGCTTTCCACTCAAATCTTCTTTCGACAAAATCCAAATCCTGTGTGAGAGAGTTGAGTGTTGGGGAGACTATCATTTGAAGCACAATAGCAAGGACATCAACACACCATTTGTTACTTCTTGGAGAGTGGTGTCTCCTAGATTGGCTAGGTGTCACTTGGGAGCCTCCGACAAGATTGTGGAGTTGAACCAAGGAGTTTGTAAGGGCAAGGAGATCGCCTACTTCGTGAAGATCTACCGCTAGTGAGGCAAGTCCTTCGTGGGCTTACGACCATGGTGGGATAGACAAGGTTGCTTCTTCGTGGACCCTTCATGGGTGGATCCCTCCGTGGACTCACAAGAACTGCTACTCCTTCGTGGGTTGAAGTCTCCATCAACGTGGATGTACGATAGCACCACCTATCGGAACCACGACAAAAACATCCGTGTCTCCAATTGCGCTTTGAATCCTCCAAACCCTTCCCTTTACATTCTTGCAAGTTGCATGCTTTATTTTCCGCTGCCTATATATTCTTTGAATGCTTGATTGAATTGTGTTAATATTGCTTGACTTGTTCAAAGATAGCTAAAATCTGCCAAAGTCTAAAATTGGGAAAAGGTTAAGTTTTTAATTGGTCAAGTAGTCTAATCACCCCCCCCCCCCTCTAGACATACTTCAAGGTCCTACAGACGGTGTTGCCAAAGCCAAAAGTATGGAACCGAAGCTCCCTGGTTGATTGATTGAAGGAATAGAAAAATGCAACGTCTCTCCTCTTTCTCCCTTGCTTGGATGCATGTATAAAGATAGAGGATGAGTCTACTCCCCTGTCCCTTCTATCACAGATCACAAAGTAGTGAGGCGTCAAATCACAAAGCACGGATGAAGAAACCATCATTTCACTCTTCGCTGACTCCGCTTCTCCATCATCTTCTTCAAGAAACCATATCACCACACTAAGCTGGACGGACGACGCTATTGTGTACGAGTAGTACTAGTACATTTACGCGTCCTTTGGTTCAACGGACTTCCCGGATGCAAATAAGGCAGTTTTCGGCTTGCAGCGACACTTTCATAACGACTTACCGTGGTCTCCCTCAATGGTGTTCTCCGTCAACGACTTCGCCAAACCACAACGCTCGAGATATCGCCGACGCCACCGCAATGGGGAAGGAAGTCAAATATAGTTACTACCTCCATTTTTTGTACACAAGGCCAAGATATCAAAATTACAATTTGCAAAAGGCCACTAACACTAATCGAGGCAAAATTGATGGGGTTTGCCTCGTACTAGCAACCAAAGACATTAATATCCCCTGAATGCATGCGGAAGTGAGAATGTTGGTTTGCATGGCGCTGCATTAATCAAGCGATGAGGAGTCAGATGGTTAGCTCTTTGGGCTTTGGAGAAAAAAAATAAGCATTAATTGACATATGAAACGAGGATCTGTATCTATTAATCCCGCGAAGAAAAACCCCGCCTTTCTTTTTTAACACTAGTACTCCTAGTACGTAGTACTCACGATACTTATCTGCTTTGGGTCTAGGCCTTGCATTGCCATACTTCGCCACACAGATCGAGAGAGTACAAATCTAGGAGTACGTACGAATCTAACAATATTGATTGGGCGTTGTTGAATGTTGATACTTTTTTTATCAAAGTAGAGATACTTTGACTACACATAAAAGTTATATGTAAATTAGAAAGAATAGGAGGGAGTATATTGTATGTGCAAAAACGAAACGAACATTGAATACCCTTTATATATGATTTGCGGATGCTATGATCATCGGTACAAAATTTTAAATCCGCCTTAGGTATCACACATGCCCCCACTCATTCTCTCTCGATTTCATCTCGGGGTTCGGAGATCGATTGAAAGAGGACTAGGGTGGGTACAATACGCTCATTTCGCTTATGAACGCACAATATACTCCCTCCGATCCCCACAGCACTTCTCCCTTGTGGGTCATTTCTATCATAGAAATGCACCAAACCTTTATCTCCTTGCACGACACGCAATTGATCTCTCGAACATCAATCAATCTCGCCAACATGTGTCGGGCATGAACCGAATTGGATGTCAAAACTAAGACGCGCTTTACACGTAGTGGAGGCAAAGTGAAACTTTAAATGAACCATTTGTTTGTATGCATGTCGGACAAATTACAAATAAACATTGGAAATACAAGCATGGTCTAGGCCCACATGCGAATGATACTCGGCGGAATGTTCAAATAAGGCATGCGGGAGGATGCACTCGACCAGAGGGCGGCATGATCGATGGAGAAGAGGGTTGGAGAGGAATGAGAAATAAGCAAACGCCACATGATTATACTTGAACGGCTCAAATAAACAATAAGTTGTCTCGCTTGGCCTACATAGTGAAAGGCCTAATGCGCAACGCGAGCAATCGACGTCGAATATGGCCGGAAAACAGGGAAACCGACATGTGGGGCACACTGTCAGGACTACGAAGCGCAAACTAGTCCAATGGAGGAGCTGGCCCACGACCTCCGACACGTCTCCGTCAGATCTACTTTTCCAAACACTTTTGCCCTTGTTTTGGACTCTAACTTGCATGATTTGAATGGAACTAACCTGGACCGATAATCGCTTTTTAGCGTAATTGCCATGGTGTTATTTATGCGTAAACAAAAGTTCTCGGAATGACACGAAACTCCACCTAAACGATTTTCAGAAATAATAAAAATCCTTGCCAAAGATGAAGACCAGGGGGCCCACACCTGTCCCACGAGGGTGGGGCGCCCCTAGGCGCGCCCCCTACCTTGTGGGCCCCCTGGAGCTCCTCCAACGCCAACTCCAACTCTATATATTTGCTTTCGGGGAGAAAAAAATGAAGGACGAGAATTCATCAAGTTTTACGATACGGAGCCGCCGCCAAGCCCTAAAACCTCTCGGGAGGGCTGATCTGGAGTCCGTTCGGGGCTCCGGAGAGGGGGATTCGTTGCCGTCGTCATCATCAACCATCCTCCATCACCAATTTCATGATGCTCACCGCCGCGGCGTGAGTAATTCCATCGTAGGCTTGCTAGACGGTGATGGGTTGGATGAGATCTATCATGTAATCGAGTTAGTTTTGTTAGGGTTTGATCCCTAGTATCCACTATGTTCGAGATTGATGTTGCTATGACTTTGCTATGCTTAACGCTTGTCACTAGGGCCCGAGTGCCATGATTTCAGATCTGAACCTATTATGTTTTCATGAATATATGTGAGTTCTTGATCCTATCTTGCAAGTCTATAGTCACCTACTATGTGTTATGATCCGGCAACCCCGAAGTGACAATAATCGGGACCACTCCCGGTGATGACCATAGTTTGAGGAGTTCATGTATTCACGATGTGCTAATACTTTGTTCTGGTACTCTATTAAAAGGAGGCCTTAATATCCTTAGTTTCCATTAGGACCCCGTTGCCACGGGAGGGTAGGACAAAAGATGACATGCAAGTTCTTTTCCATAAGCACGTATGACTATATTCGGAATACATGCCTACATTACATTGATGAATTGGAGCTAGTTCTATGTCACCCTATGTTATGACTGTTACATGATGAACCGCATCCGGCATAATTATCCATCACCGATCCAATGCCTACAAGCTTTTTCTATATTGGTTCTCGCTTATTTACTTTCCCGTTGCTATTGTTACAATCACTACAAAACACCAAAAATATTACTTTTGCTTCCGTTACTTTTGTTACCGTTACCACTACTATCATATTACTTTGCTACTAAATAACTTTCTGCAGATACTAAGTTATCCGGTGTGGTTGAATTGACAACTCAGCTGCTAATACTTGAGAATATTCTTTGGCTCCCCTTGTGTTGAATCAATAAATTTGGGTTGAATACTCTACCCTCGAAAACTGTTGCGATCCCCTATACTTGTGGGTTATCAAGACTATTTTCTGGCACTTGTGGGACTGCACTTGGAGAAATCGGCCATGCGCCAAACTCCCCCCGCCCACCGCGTGAAAATCCTCCCCCCCCCCACCCAAAAATTCCCCCCAAATCCTAGATTCAACCGCCCTTCGGCCAACTAGCCAATAATATTCCCCAAACCCCCCTCCACCCGTCCCCTCCACTCCATTCGCTCCGCCAAAGCCTCCCTCCCCGCTATGCCGATACGTCGGCGCCGCGGTTCATCGAGGGGACGCACGGCGATCCTCTCGCTCCCATAGTACGCTCTCGTAGACTGCATCCTCTAGCCGTGCCGCCACCGCTGGCGACGTTCTTGTGGAGGCGCACGGCGGCTAGCTTGTCCCACGGTACGCGCATTCTAGACTGAGGCCCCGTGCATGTCGGTGTAGCGCTGAATGCTAGCTGATAGACGCTGTTAATCTCACTTGTTTGTCGAAGTAGTTTACAATAATATGCTCGCTAAGAAGCTTCCTTGCCTGCTCGCACTCAATCGCTTAGCTGAGATGGCATGCCAAGGCCGATTAGTTGCTAAAATATCCTGCCATATATTTATTGTGACGTAGATTGCCATGGTCTAGTAGCCAATCTATTAGGTGAAATAGCTCTACACCGCTTTTATACTCGATCTTTGTTGCTGCGATGGCCTTCGATAGTTCGATGGCTGTGTGCTCGGTCTCATTGGTCAAACAAATTTCGCCATAATTTAGCACTCAAATCTGTTTGTCAATTAGCTTTACATATATTTTGTTACTTAGATCCGCTCGTCCAAATATCTTGCCATAGCTTTAGACATCGACCTAGGTATTTTCTTCTGGACTTCATAAAAAAGCATATATGATTTTCCTGTAATATCTAGTAGAAGAACTAATTTGTATGTCTAAGAGATGGACATGACTTGGATAACTTCTGCTCGAATATTCTCCGCTGCATATGTCGAGGGGGTTGAAAACTTCATGAACTTTATCAGAGCTGAGTATGGTGGTCCGAAATCAGATGTGCTCCGCCTGCAGTAGCAGCTTGTATGAATTCAGCATAAGACCCCAAAGAACTGTGCAAAATCATCTACACTTGTATGGGATGTCGGTCACATATACTAGGTGGGTTCATCATGGTGAAGCTGTGAACATCAATGTTATTGACTATGTGGTAGCAGCAGATCACCATCTTGATCTGCCTGATGCTCAGGTGGAAGAGGAGGAGGAGGTGGTGGCAGAGCCAGTGAGTTTTACCAACATTGAAACAATGCTACAAAATGCTCGTGCATTCCGTGAACTTTCACCTGCAGAAGAAAAACGGTGGGCCCGCATATTGGAACAATGCAACGTGGTCACAACCCAGAAATAAGTCACAAGATTCTCAGCTATGGTCACCTTTCTTCAGGCGAAGACATCTGAGCGGATGACCAACAAATCATTCGATGCGATGTTGGCTGCTTTTCGCAAAGCTTTCCCAGATGCGTCTGAGCTGCTACACACCTACAGTAAAATGAAGAAATTTCCTTCGTGCAGTTGGAATTGGATATGATATGATCCATGTTTGTAAGAATAATTGTGTTCTGTTACCGGAAGGATTATGCCAACTTAAGTAAATGCCCGAAATGCAAATCATCAAGATGGAAAGATGGCGATGTTGTGAAGAGGATTCCTCATAATGTTCTGAGACATTTTCCAATTACACCAAGATTGCAGAGGTTGCTTCATGATGCTAAAACAAGAGAGGATGTATTGTGGCATTCTAGGAACCAGGAGTACAGAGATCAGAATGTAATGAGCCATCCGTCACATGGTAGTGAGTGGAAAAGCTTCAATCAGAAACATGAAAAGTTTGTTGCTGACCCGAGAAACATTAGACTTGGCTAGCTTTAGATGGATTTAACCCATTTGGCCACTAGAGCGCCACATATAGCATGTGGCCAGTGCTTGTTATCCCTTACAACATGCCTCCAAATGTCTGCACCAAAGAATCAAACTACATGATGGCCTTGATCATCCTAGGTCCAAAAAGTCCTGGAAAGGATTTTGATTTGTTCATGGAGCCTCTTCTGGAGGAACTTCAAAAGTTATGGAGGGATGTTCTCACTCGAGACCTATATAGCAGCCCACTAGCTGATTTCTTTCTGCGTGCTGTTATAATTTGGTGCATCCATGATTATCCGGCTTTGGGCACTATGCCAAGGCGAACGACACATGGTTACTATGCATGTGCTCGCTATGACAGGAATCCGCTGTCATACGCAATGCTTAGCAAGATTGTTACATTGGACACCGCCGTTTCCTTGCCAAGGACAAGCCGCATCCTAGAAAATACCAAAGACATGTGTTCAATGCAAAGCATGAAAACCGTGATGCGCCAAAGAGGCTCACCGCCGATGAGTTGCAAGTGGAATTAGAGAAGGTCAGGCATATTACACCAGGAAACCATCCTGATAATGGTAGCGGGAAAAGGAAGCGTGGCAGGGCAGAAGAGAGATTATTGTTTACCTGCAGGTCCACTTTGTGGGACTTGGAGTATTGGAAAGATTTGGATCTACGGCATAATCTTGATGTGATGCACAACGAGAAAAAATATATGTGGCAGCATTATCGGCACACTTCTTAATATTGAAGGCAAGACGAAAAATACCTTAAAATCTAGGATTGATTTGACACACCTGGGTATCGCATGTGATTTGCGGTGTGCAAGATGAAGGTAAACCACGGATGTGGCACCGCCAGTGTACGTCTTGGACAAGGTAAAAAGAAAAGAATTCTGCGAGGTCCTCACACGTGAGATTCCCACATGGATTTGCTTCCAACCCTGAAAGGAGAGTCAGTGCAGATGAAAACAAGGTACAAGGGTCGAAAACTCATGACTGCCACGTCCTACTTCAAAGGGTTTTACCTGTTATCCTTAGAGGATTGGGCGGCCCTAACTTATACAGAGCAGTTGCAGAGTTGGGACAATTCTTCACGGAACTTTGCAGTAGAAATATCAGGATAGATGCTTTGGAGCATCTTAGAGACAAGATACTAACTATCCTATGCGACCTTGAGAAGATATATCCTCCAGCCTTCTTTGATGTGACGGTGCATTTGGCTGTTCATCTACCTGATGAGGCACTACTTAGAGGTCCAGTACAGTATGGCTGGATGTACCCTATTGAAAGGCGGCTAGGCACTTTCAAGGACTATGTTAGGAACAGAGCTAGACCCGAGGGTTCCATTGCAGAGGCTTACATTGCTATAGAAGTGTTGACATTCTGCCCAAAATACATTGAAACAGCTGATCAGCTTAGCAAAGAGGTGGATGAAGACAATCCCGGGCTCAATGTTTTTGATTATTCTGTTCGAGATACAGGGAAGAGTCGACAAGAGGACAAACCTAAAGATTTGGACAAAATGGTTTGGTATGTGTTGAAGCTGTCCTGAGATACTACCTTATATCAAGTAAGTGCTAAGTACTGCAGCTTATACATCATAATCTACTAAACTTGCAGCACATTCTTATATATTTAGATGTTTGACGCGATCACTATGTTGTGCAAAAGATCTACAAAAGGAGTTACCGCCAAGAAAATCCAAGAAACATTGACAAACTGGTTATGGAAGGATTTGCGAAATGGTTCAAGAGCCATGTAAGCTTTTGAATTGCAATGTCAATTTTTTAATATATTGAGTACATAAGATGATCACTTTGTCTATTTTCTAACCATAGGTTAAGAAGATGCGGAGGATGGGCAGACAGTTGATGAGGCCCTTTACTCACTAGCAATGGGTCCCGATACTCGGGTAAGACATTATGAATCTTGCCTTGTTGGAGATGTGCGCTACAACACCCTTTGCACGAGACGAAGGCGTGAAGACACAAAATAGTGCCATCATGAGCACGGATACGTATGACAAAGAGACAACCGAAATGTATGCTAACATAATGACATTGTTCGATTGCCAGATATCTCCGCTTTTGAGGATCATCGGTGTGTGGTTACATTTGTCTTTGTCGTTGGTATAACCTGTTTTCCAGGATCGCAAAACCCAGAGTCGATGATTATTTCAAATCCATCAATGTCAAGGCGCGTACTGCACCAACGAGCCTTTCATTTTGGCAAATCAAGCAACACATATATTTTTCTTGGAAGACACATTTGCATGTAGCGATGACTGGAGAGTATTGCAAAGGTTTGAGCAGAGGAATTAGTTTAATGAAGTTGCACAACAAGATGATGCTAACACTTCTCCTGATGTACAAGATAACACAAATGTTCCTAATATCTTTGAGAACCATCACGTCAATGACGCCGACGAAAAGATTGTCTGTCGTGTTGTGGACATACAAGAGTTAATCAAGAAGAAGCCAACGTTCGAGGACGTTGAGGACGAAGAAGAAGATGACACCATGGGGAATTACGATTCAGACTGATACATGATAACCCACAAGTATAGGGGATCGCAACAGTTTTCGAGGGTAGAGTATTCAACCCAAATTTATTGATTCGACACAAGGGGA
Source organism: Aegilops bicornis (assembly GCA_021605145.1). Taxonomy (NCBI): domain Eukaryota; kingdom Viridiplantae; phylum Streptophyta; class Magnoliopsida; order Poales; family Poaceae; genus Aegilops; species Aegilops bicornis. The sequence goes on along the minus strand of CM038672.1, from coordinate 480,185,464 downwards.
GCCAAAGAATATTCTCAAGTATTAGCAGTTGAGTTGTCAATTCAACCACACCTGGATAGCTTAATATCTGCAGCAAAGTATTTAGTAGCAAAGTAATATGATAGTAGTGGTAACGGTAGCAAAACTAATATTTTTGGTATTTTGTAGTGATTGTAACAATAGCAACAGAAAAGTAAATAAGCGAAGAACAATATATGAAAAGCTCCTAGGCATTGGATCGGTGATGGAGAATTATGCCAGATGCAGTTCATCATGTAACAATCATAACATAGGGTGACACAAAACTAGCTCCAATTCATCAATGTAATGTAGGCATGTATTCCGAATATAGTCATACGTGCTTATGGAAAAGATCTTGCATGACATCTTTTGTCCTACCCTCCCGTGGCAGCGGGGTCCTAATGGAAACTAAGGGATATTAAGGCCTCCTTTTAATAGAGTACCAGAACTATTCATTAGCACATAGTGAATACTTGAACTCCTCAAACTATGGTCATCACCGGAGTGGTCCCGATTATTGTCACTTCGGGGTTGCCGGATCATAACACATAGTAGGTGACTATAGACTTGCAAGATAGGATCAAGAACTCACATATATTCATGAAAACATAATAGGTTTAGATCTGAAATCATGGCACTCGGGCCCTAGAGACAAGCATTAAGCATAGCAACATCGATCTCAGAACATAGTGGATACTAGGGATCAAACCCTAACAAAACTAACTCGATTACATGATAGATCTCATCCAACCCATCACCGTCCAGCAAGCCTACGATGGAATTACTCATGCACGACGGTGAGCATCATGAAATTGGTGATGGAGGATGGTTGATGATGATGACGGCGATGAATCCCCCTCTCTGGAGCCCCAAACAGACTCCAGATCAGCCCTCCCGAGAGGTTTTAGGGCTTGGCGGCGGCTCCGTATCGTAAAACGCAATGAATCCTTTTTCTTGATTTTTTTTCTCCCCGAAAGTGAATATATGGAGTTGGAGTTGAGGTCGGTGGAGCGTCAGGGCGCCCACGAGGTAGGGGGCGCGCCCTCCACCCTCGTGGACAGGGTGTGGGCCCCTGACGTGGATTTTTCTTCCGATATTTTTCTTATTTTCCAAATAGATGTTCCGTGGAGTTTCAGGTCATTCCGAGAACTTTTTTACGCACATAAATAACACCATGGAAAGTCTGCTGAAAACAGCATCAGTCTGGGTTAGTTCCATTCAAATCATGCAAGTTAGAGTCCAAAACAAGGGCAAAAGTGTTTGGAAAAGTATATACGACGGAGACGTATCAACTCCCCCAAGCTTAAACCTTTGCTTGTCCTCAAGCAATTCAGTTGATAAACTAAAAGTGATAAAGAAAAACTTTTACAAACTCTGCTTGCTCTTGTTGTTGTAAATATGTAAAGCCAACATTCAAGTTTTCAAAGAAAGATTATGACTAACCACATTCACAATAACTCTTAGGTCTCATGTTTACTCATATCAATGCCATAATCAACTAGCGAGCAATAATAATAAATCTCGGATGACAACACTTTCTCAAACAATCATGATATGATATAACAGGATGCTATCTCGCTAGCCCTTTTCTCGAGATCAAGAAACATAAATGCAGAGCACCTTTAAAGATCAAGGACTGACTAGACATTGTAATTCATGGTAAAAGAGATCCAGTCATAGTCATAGCCAATATAAATTAATAGTAATGGATGCAAATGACACCAGCGCTCTCCAGCTAGTGCTTTTTAATAAGAGGGTGATGACTCAACATAAAAGTAAATAGATAGGCCCTTCCCAGAGGGAAGCAAGGATTTGTAGAGGTGCCAGAGCTCAGTTTTGAAATAGAGATAAATAATATTTTGAGCGACATACTTTCATTGTCAACATAACAACCAAGAGATGGCGATATCTTCCATGCTACACACATTATAGGCGGTTCCCAAACAGAATGGTAAAGTTTATACTCCCCCTCCACCAACAAGCATCAATCCATGGCTTGCTCGAAACAACGAGTGCCTCCAACTAGCGACAATCCCAGGGGGAGTTTTGTTTGCAATTATTTTGATTTAGTTTGCATAAAGCATGGGACCGGGCATCCCGGTGACCAGCCATTTTCTCGTGAGTGAGGAGCGGAGTCCACTCCTCTTGAGAATAACCCGCCTAGCATGGAAGACACGGACAACCCTAGTTGATACATGAGCTATTCGAGCATACAAAACAGAATTTCATTTGAAGGTTTAGAGTTTGGCACATATAAATTTACTTGGAACGGCAGGTAGATACCGCATATAGGAAGGTATGGTGGACTCATATGGAATAACTTTGGGGTTTAAGGGATTGGATGCACAAGCAATATTCCCTCTTAGTACAAGTGAAGGCTAGCAAAAGACTGGGAAGCGACCAACTAGAGAGCGACAACAGTCATGAACATGCATTAAAATTAATAGACATTGAGTACAAGCATGAGTAGGATATAATCCACCATGAACATAAATATCGTGAAGGCTATGTTGATTTGTTTCAACTACATGTGTGAACATGTGCCAAGTCGAGTCACTTAAATCATTCAAAGGAGGATACCACCCCACTATACCACATCACAACCATTTTAATAGCATGTTGGCACGCAAGGTAAATCATTATAACTCATAGCTAATCAAGCATGGCATAAGCACCTATGATCTCTAATTGTCATTGCAAACATGTTTATTCATAATAGGTTGTTTATTCATAATAGGCTGAATCAGGAACGATGAACTCATCATATTTACAAAAACAAGAGAGGCCGAGTTCATACCAGCTTCTCTCATCTTAGTCAGTCCATCATATATCGTCATAATTGCCTTTCACTTGCACGACCGAACGATGTGAAAATAATAAGAGTGCACGTGCATTGGACTAAGCTGGAATCTGCGAGCATTCAATAAACAGGAGAAGACAAGGCAATATGGGCTCTTGGTTAAATCAACAATAGAGCATAAAAGAGCCACTTCAACAGTTTAATTATGGTCTTCTCCTATCGACCCCCAAAGAAAAGAAAAGAAATAAAACTATTTACACGGGAAAGCTCCCAACAAGCAAAAGAAGAACGGGAAATCTTTTTGGGTTTTCTTTTAATTATTACTACTACAGCAAGAAAAGTAAACTAACTAAAAGCTACTACTAATTTTTTTTGGTTTTTCTTAAGGTTTATCAAACACACAAGAAGAAAGCAAGAAAAAGAAAATAAACTAGCATTGATGTTACAGTGAAAGAGTATGAGCACCGACAACTAGCAATGAGTGTGTGAACATAAATGTAATGTCGGTGGGAAATACGTACTCCCCCAAGCTTAGGCTTTTGGCCTAAGTTGGTTTATTGCCACGGATGGCCTGGCGGATATCCATAGTTGTAGTCGGGGTCATACTGAGATGAAGAAGATTCTGACTGCCACTGGTTGGCAATCATATCCGGATCCCACTGGTAGTTAGACTGTCGTGGAGGTTCAAATTGTGGTTCCGGCTCCGTGGCTGGTGTAGGGTTCCGGTAGGCGTGAATGGCCACCAACGGAACGAGATACGGACCTTCAGATAAATTAAACAAGGAGGGAGCAGGCAAGGTAATAGTCTCAGGGTGATGTTTAACAATTTGTATTTAAGCGCTCCTTCCCTATTCTTAACAATAAAGTCATGCGCTACCATACTCTTATAATCTAAATAAGCAGTGGGCAGCAATTTTGCTTCTTTTTCATAATTCCTAATAGGTATATTATAATGTGCAGCAAGGCGTGAAGTATAAATACCTCCAAAGATGGGCCCTTTGTACGGTTCAAACTTAACGGTTTAGCAATAATACCGCCCATACTAACAGTGTTATCGCAGAATAAACCATGGAACACAATGATAATATCAGGAACACTAAGGTTTCCACAGTTTCCGCAACCAATTAAGCAACGACTAGCAAATATGGCAAAGTATCGTAAAACAAGAAAATGTATGCTAGTGATCCTTGCATCGGAAACCTTCCTAGTTTCCCCCACAGTAATAGTATCAATAAACCCGTCCACATCTTTACGATGTGGTTCCTCTAAACTACCCTCAAAAGGTATTTTGCAAACCTTGCAAAATTCATCTAGTGGCATCTTCTTAACAACATCATATAAATGAAACTCTACCGAAGGAGGTGATTCCTTAGGATAATAGTAGAAGTTTTGCACAAAAGTATTGGTGAGTAAGAGATACCGATTATGCGTTGGTCGCGGAGGAAGTCGGTGAGGCCTGCATTCTCACCAATAAAAATCATCATAAATCCCGCTTCTCTCAAGAAATCATTGGAAGGCCATTCACACGGCGGACCTCTCAGTCTTGAGGCAAATTATATTTGGGCCTGCGTGCTTCTTCACTTTGCTTTTCCTTCGAGCTTCGGCTCGATGAGCCCCTCAAAAATCTCTTCATTATTTTCTAAAAAATTCTGAAATTTTTAGTAACTTCAAATAAAAGTGAACCAAGCTCAACAAAATTGATAGCAACTACTCCTACAAGTGCCTAGAGCCTATATCATGCATTATAACTACTTGGAACCATATAAATTTGACATGCAAGCTCAAGAACATGGTCACCTAGGCAGCACAAATTTGCAATGAATAAAGCACTAGAACAAAAACTAATTGGACCAATGGAGGAGTCACATACCAAGGAACAATCCCCCAAGCAGTTTTGTGAGAGGTGCTTTGAGCAAGGAGATCGAAAATCGCAGCAAAATGAGCTAGAACTCGTGCTTGAGCTGGATGGTGATTTTTTTGGGAGGAAGAAGAAGTGTGTGGGTGCAAGAATAAGTGGAGGGGAGCCACCATGGGCCCACGAGGCAGGAGCGCGCCCGGGGGGTAGGGCGCACCCTCCACCCTCGTGGCCAGGTGCTTGCCCCTCCTGTTGTGTTCTCAGCGCCAGATATTCTCAAAAATTCTAGAAAAAATCATATTCCATTTTCAGGGCATTTGGAGAACTTTTATTTTCGGGTATTTTTATATTGCACGGATAAATCAGAAATGTATGTAAAATAATATTTTTACTTTATTTCAACTAAATAATGTAAAGTAAAAGGAGGGTATGTAAGGTTGTGCCTTCTAGTTTCATCCATCTCATGCTCATCAAAAGGAATCCACTAACAAGGTTGATCAAGTCCGGTTAACAAACTCATTTCAATAACATGGAACCGGAGAAATTTGAATAACACTATGTTACCTCAATGGGGATATGCACATCCCCAATAATAAGAATATCATATTTCTTCTTGACAGAGGGAAGAGTAAATTCAAAACCTCCAAAAATAATCGATGGAATTTTTCCAATAGAATTGATCTGATGGACTTGAGGTTGTTTCCTCGGAAAGTGTACCGTATGCTCATTTCCATTAACATGAAAAGTGACATTGCCTTTGTTGCAATCAATAACAGCCCTCGCAGTATTCAAAAAGGGTCTTCCAAGAATAATAGACATACTATCGCCCTCGGAATATCAAGAATAACAAAGTCCGTTAAAATAGTAACGCTTTGCAACCACAACAGGCACATCCTCACAAATACCGACGGGTATAGCAGTTGATTTATCAGCCATTTGCAAAGATATTTCAGTAGGTGTCAACTTATTCAAATCAAGTCTACGATATAAAGAGAGAGGCATAACACTAACACCGGCTCCAAGATCACATAAAACAGTTTTAACATAGTTTCTTTTAATGGAGCACGGTATATTGGGTACTCCTGGATCTCCAAGTTTCTTTGGTATTCCACCCTTAAAAGTATAATTAGCAAGCATGGTGGAAATTTCAGCTTCCGATATCTTTCTTTTATTAGTGACAATATCTTTCATATACTTAGCGTAAGGATTCATTTTGAGCATATCAGTTAATCGCATACGCAAAAAGATAGGTCTAATCATATCAGGAAAGCGCTCAAAATCCTCATCATCCTTTTTCTTGGATGGTTTTGGAGGAAAAGGCATGGGTTTCTGAACCCATGGCTCCCTTTCTTTACCATGTTTCCTAGCAACAAAGTCTCTCTTATCATAACGTTGATTCTTTGATTGTGGGTTATCAAGATCAACAACAGGTTCAATTTCTACATCATTATCATTGCTAGGTAGAGCTTCATCATGAACATCATCATTAGCATTGTCACTAGGTTCATGTTCATTACCAGATTGTGTTTCAGCATCAGAGATAGAAATATCATTTGGATTCTCAGGTGTTTCAGCAACAGGTTCACTAGAAGCATGCAAAGTCCTATCATTTTTCTTTTTCTTCTTTTTAGAAGGACTAGGTGCATCAATATTATTTCTCTTAGAATCTTGCTCAATTCTCCTAGGGTGGCCTTCTGGATACAAAGGTTCCTGAGTCATTCTACCAGTTCTAGTAGCCACTCTAATAGCATAATCATTTTTCTTACTATTCAATTCATTGAGAAAATCATTTTGAGCCTTCAGTACTTGTTCTACTTGAGTGGTAACCATAGAAGCATGTTTAGTAATGAGCTTAAGTTCACCCTTAACTCTAGACATATAGTCACCCAAGTGCTCAATCATATAAGCATTTTGTTTTAATTGTCTCCCAAAATAAGCATTGAAGTTTTCTTGTTTAACAATAAAATTATCAAACTCTTCTAAGCATTGTCTAGCAGACTTATAGTGAGGAATATCACCTTCATCAAATCTATAGAGAGAATTTACCTTTACTACCTGTGTCGGGTTATCAAGACCGTGAGTTTCTTCAATAGGTGGAGGATTAAGATCACAAGTTTCTTCAACAGGCGGTAAATTAAGACCATGTATTTCTTCAATAGGAGGTAAATTCTTAACATCTTCAGCTTTAATACCCTTTTCTTTCATAGATTTCTTTGCCTCTTGCATATCTTCAGGACTGAGAAATAGAACACCTCTCTTCTTCGGAGTTGGTTTAGAAATAGGTTCAGGAACCGGCTCAGGAGCTAGCTCAGGAGGTGTCCAATTATTTTCGTTTGTCAACATATTATTCAATAGAATACCAGCTTCATCCGGTGTTCTTTCCCTGAAAACAGATCCAGCACAACTATCCAGGTAATCTCTGGAAGCATCGGTTAGTCCATTATAAAAGATATCAAGTATTTCTTTATTCTTAAGAGGATGATCAGGCAAAGCATTAAGTAATCGGAGAAGCCTCCCCCAAGCTTGTGGGAGACTCTCTTCTTCAATTTGCACAAAATTATATATGTCCCTTAAAGCAGCTTGTTTCTTATGAGCAGGGAAATATTTAGCAGAGAAGTAATAAATCATATCCTGGGGACTACACACACAACCAGGATCAAGAGAATTAAACCATATCTTAGCATCACCCTTTAATGAGAACGGAAATATTTTAAGGATATAAAGGTAGCAAGTTCTCTCATCATTAGTGAACAGGGTGGCTATATCATTTAATTTAGTAAGATGTGCCCCAACAGTTTCAGATTCATAGCCATGAAAAGGATCAGATTCAACCAAAGTAATTATATCAGGATCAACAGAGAATTCATAATCCTTACCAGTAACACATATAGGTGAAGTAGCAAAAGCAGGGTCACGCTTCATTCTAGCATTAAGAGGTTGCTGCTTCCATTTAGCTAATAACCTCTTGAGATCATATAGGTGAAGTAGCAAAAGCAGGGTCAGGCTTCATTCTAGCATTAAGAGATTGTTGCTTCCATTTAGCTAATAACCTCTTGCAAACTAAAATAGCTAAAGCAGCTTCTTTTTCAAAAACAAAACCCTCAGGAATAACAGGAGAGTCTTCATCATCACTTTCAACAATATTATCAGTTTCAATAATTTCTTTCTCTCTAACCCTAGCAATTTGTTCATCAAGAAATTCACCAAGTGGCACAGTAGTATCAAGCATAGAAGTAGTTTCATCATAAGTATCATGCATAGCGAAGTGGCATCATCAATAACATGCGACATATCGTAATCTAATAGCGTAAGGTTTAGGTGTCGCAAGCTTACTCAAAATGAAGGTGAATCAAGTGCAGAGCTAGATGGCGCTTCCTTACCTCCCCTCGTAGTTGAGGGATAAATTGTTGTCTTAGCGTCTTTCAAGTTCTTCATAATTACCAGCAGATATAAATCCCAAGTGACTCAAAGAATAGAGCTATGCTCCTCAAGAACGGGCGCCGTAAAATAGTCTTGGTAACCCACAAGTATAGGGGATCGCAATAGCTTTTCGAGGGTAGAGTATTCAACCCAAATTTATTGATTCGACACAAGGGAGCCAAAGAATATTCTCAAGTATTAGCAGTTGAGTTGTCAATTCAACCACACCTGTATAGCTTAATATCTGCAGCAAAGTATTTAGTAGCAAAGTAATATGATAGTAGTGGTAACGGTAGCAAAACTAATATTTTTGGTATTTTGTAGTGATTGTAACAATAGCAACAGAAAAGTAAATAAGCGAAGAACAACATATGAAAAGCTCGTAGGCATTGGATCAGTGATGGAGAATTATGCCGGATGCGGTTCATCATGTAACACTCATAACATAGGGTGACACAGAACCAGCTCCAATTCATCAATGTAATGTAGGCATGTATTCCGAATATAGTCATACGTGCTTATGGAAAAGAACTTGCATGACATCTTTTGTCCTACCCTCCCGTGGCAGCGGGGTCCTAATGGAAACTAAGGGATATTAAGGCCTCCTTTTAGTAGAGTACCGGGACAAAACATTAGCACATAGTGAATACATGAACTCCTCAAACTATGGTCATCACCAAGAGTGGTCCCGATTATTGTCACTTCGGGGTTGCGGGATCATAACACATAGTAGGCGACTATAGACTTGCAAGATAGGATCAAGAACTCACATATATTCATGAAAACATAATAGGTTCATATCTGAAATCATGGCACTCGGGCCCTAGTGACAAGAATTAAGCATATCAAAGTCATAGCAACATCAATCTTAGAACATAGTGGATACTAGGGATCAAAACCTAACAAAACTAACTCGATTACATAATAGATCTCATCCAACCCATCACCATCCAGCAAGCCTACGATGGAATTAGTCACGCACGGTGGTGAGCATCATGAAATTGGTGATGGAGGATGGTTGATGATGACGACGACGACGAATCCCCCTCTCCGGAGCCCCGAACAGACTCCAGATCAGCCCTCCCGAGAGGTTTTAGGGCTTGGCGGCGGCTCCGTATCGTAAAACGCGATGAATCCTTTTTCTTGATTTTTTTTCTCCCCGAAAGTGAATATATGGAGTTGGAGTTGAGGTCGGTGGAGCGTCATTCCGATATTTTTCTTCCGATATTTTTCTTATTTTCCAAATAGATGTTCCGTGGAGTTTCAGGTCATTCCGAGAACTTTTGTTTCTGCACATAAATAACACCATGGAAAGTCTGCTGAAAATAGCGTCAGTCCGGGTTAGCTCCATTCAAATCATGCAAGTTAGAGTCCAAAACAAGGGCAAAAGTGTTTGGAAAGTAGATACGACGGAGACGTATCAATACACATGACGAAGATGTTGACGCTGCTGCTGTGGATGATGATTACATTGCTTTTGTCTTATTTGCCTGTCGGAATACGTTTTTTATCTACTATGTGAAATTGTGTTTGCTATGACAACTGAAACCTGATGAACATGTTGTTTAGTATTTTCCTGTGAGAACATCACTTGTTATGTATGCTGATTTGTGTTTGGTGATTGTATGACGACTAAAACATGATGACATTGTTGTTTAGTTGTACCCATATTTGGCTGTGAAACTTGAATTGGGTAACATAGTTTGCTGTTGGACTGCAATTTGCTCGACGTCTTCGAATGAGAACAAAGCTGACCCGATAGGGCCTCTACTAATTTATTTATTTATTACCAAAAGGGCCTCTGTTGTTTGTTTATTTATGAGCAAAAGGGGATACCCCTGATTTCCGTTAATAGAAATCATTAGATGTTCACAACACTACGCCCAGCCTGCTATACAGGTTTCATTCATTACTAGTTTCAAAGAAAGTGCTCATGTCATAGCCATCGAATACATCAAGAGTGCTACATACACCGCAAAACAAAGAGACAATCATCCTACATAGATCACATCAATTTTGCCCATTATCTTCACAAGCTCTTTCATCTCCTCATTGTCGCCAAGGCCGCTCAACAAATTGTTGTTGCTTGGCCATGATCAGAGGAATCGTGATCTTTAACTTTCGCTCGTGATCTTCCTCTTTTGCCATTCCTTCAGCCATTTGTCCAACACCCCAACCTCGCCGGTATTGGGATTCCTCGCTTAACCAAATAATCAACGAAGTTGCACTCCCCACATCAACAACTTCCCGTAAATACAAATCACGCGAATCTTCCCTTTTCTCGCATTTAATCAAATTGGAAGATTATCAACCAAACTATTAAAAATCAGCAACTAAAAGCAGCAGAACAACACTTAAACATATTATTACCCCATGATTCGGCATTTGTAGAAGACTCGGCTGTGGTTAAGGATTGTGGTTGGGATGCGACGGATGACTTCTGCGTGATTTGTAAAGAAGTGGCACCACACCAACGACAGCTGGTTGCGATGAGCAACCGGTCAAGGTGCGCGTGCTTGCTGGGGTGTGATGAGACCCACATGCGATGGTACGATGTGGCGACTTGGTGCATATTTGGTTGTTGCTGTCAAGAGCAGTGGACGAGCAGCCAATGGACATGGTTGCCGCGGCGAGCTTCGATGCTAGGCGAGTAAGTAGAGAAGAGGAGAAGCGAAAGTTGGATATCTCGGTTTCATTACTTGCAGAGTAGCATAGCACCATATATAGTCATAGTCTAGGTTTGGATTCGAACCACCATGTGAGCACATCTCTTTTTTCTAAAACTCAAAGAACGCCTCTTTACTGATACACTAGCTTGTTCTGTACGCCTTCTCATGTCTTTGATTCCTCCACCTGACATCTGGGACCCACCGGAAGGGCCTCTGTATTTCGCGAAAAAAACATGCTTCTTCAACCTTTGGTCTTCTTGCTCCAGCCGCCCAAACTAGCGCCGGTCATGCCGCGTGCTCCTGCCTACCGTGGTCGGCCGTGATGCCACCGAGGCCTCACCGCCCCCTACTACTCCCACCGCTAGCCAGGGCATCCCTCTACTCAACCACACCCCTCGCTATTCTCAAGGCAACGGCAAATTTCACACCGCAATTAACGAAAGTGAACCCTCGTACTCCTCTCCGCGTGGGCATCCACTGTCGCGTCGTCCCCTTCCTAGGCCTCGTCGTCGTCCACCGCCTTGGTGCTCTCGACGCGACGTGGTCAATGTGGTCAACGACCGACTTCCATCGGAAGAGTACTATACGTGGAGAGGCTGACAGCTGGGTCCATGGCCGCGGCTGGGTCCACGGCCCAGTTTTGTTGTGATTTGACAAGTCGCTTTGTCAAGCCTGTTGGGCTGCAAATCTTTCAAGATGAGGAGAGATTCATTCGGTTGACCGAGAAAATGGCCTATCAGTAATGATAAATGGGATGTACATTTTTAAAACACATCAAACCAGCAATTAGTTTCAAATTTCTTTTTTTCATTTCGAGAATTTAAATTGCATTGATTTTTATGCATGGACAATTTGTTAGATTTTATATTGATGTACATTTTTTTAAAATTAGTTTGAATGTGACTCAAAATTTCGGGATTAAAAACAGTTCGGACCGCACCGAAATATGCAAATTTTCATATAATTTTTTAACCGTGGCCACAATATGGGCTGTAATGCTAACAAAAAGAATATGGGCTCCAAAAAACTTAAGAATTAGCAAATGGGCTGTAAATTATTAGAAATAATGACAGATGGGTTGTATGATGTTTTTCACAGATTTGAAGCTTTCCTAAAAAAAGGTTGACGCACAAGAAGTGACTGTTGGATGTCCATCCAACGGCCGTCGTGCTTCTTCAATTCGCTCTTCCTGCCCCGCCAAACAAGTGGGACTGCTCGCTTTCTCTCCTCATGTCAGGTTGCCGTAGGCCTCACCGCCCACCAGACTCCCATCGCTGGCCTAGCCATCCCTCTATTCACCCACACATGTCGTGTTATTCTCCCACGGCGCAGACGGACCAAGAAACCTCAGACAATCGCATTCTCTGCGTGGGAAACAATCGCCGAGTCTTCCTTGCCTCCGTGTCGCTCCCTTCCTAGGCCTCGCCGTCGTCCACCGCCCTGGTGCTCTCGGCGCGGCCTGGTCAACGTGGTCAACGACCGACATGCATCTGAAGTGGAATGTACGTGGAGAGACTGGCAGCTGGGTCCACGGCCACATGCAAGGAAATGCCTCCTTATTACGCGCAAAATAATGATTCCTCAACCTGACATTTGGGACCCACTGAAAGGGCCTCTGTATTTCGCGAAAAAAACATTATCGCCGCTGACAGCTTGGACCCACCAGCTATATCTTCGTACGCAAGGAAGTGCCTCCTTATTACGCACAAAAAAATGAATACTCCCCTGCTAGCTGGGACCCAGTATATTGGTAGGCTGACTTGTGGGCCTACTAAGTTGACGGGGACGGAGGGCTTTGTCAACTTAGTCAATATGCATGATTCTAGCTCCAAAGGATCGTGACGATGTCCATCCAACTACCGTAGTGCTTCTTCAACCTCTGGTCTTCTTGCTCCACCGCCCAAACCAGCGTCGGTCGTGCCTCATGCTCCCGCCTCCGTGGCCGGGCTGCGATGTGGCGGAGGCCTCACCGCCTCTACTACTCCCACCACCGCCGTGCCATCCCTCTACTCACCCACACCCTCGTTATTCTCATGGGCGACGCAGCCTCACACCGCAGCCGAACTAGTGAACCCTCATACTCCTTTCACGCTGGGCATCCACTTCCGCTGCCTTCCCCGGCTCCGCCGTCCCCTTCCTAGGCCTCGTTGCCGTCCACCGCCCCGGTGGTCTCGGTGCGGCGTGGTCAACATGGTCAAGGAACGGTTTCCATCAGACGTGGATCGCACGTGGAGAGGTCGATACCGGGTCCACGGCCGCAGCAAGGAAGTGCCTCCTTATTACGCGCAAAAGAATTATTCCTCCACCTGACAGCGGGGACCCACCGGACGGGCCATCGTATTTCACAAAAAAATGTTTCCACTGACTGCTGGGACCCACCAGCTACATCTTCGCACGCAAGGAAGTGTGTTTGGGCAAAAAAAAACGATTCGCCCGATCATTGCCGGGACCCACCAGCCTACATCTTTGCAGTAAGGAAGTGCTCGGTCGGGACCCACCTGGTCGAAGCATACGAAGCGTTGTCATTCGGTCGCGAACGTGTACGTGAGATCTTGGTCGATGTAGAGGCACGACGTAGCACGCATACGCACGCATAACGGCCAGTGCAAGAAAGAAAATACGGCCACGTATGTACATACGGCACGGTCTCAACGCCATCACAGACACGCACGTCGCCGTGGCTCGTGTACATGACTGGGTTGGAACGGAGAAACTGCGTCGTTGTCGTGTTCATGGGGAGCCAACCGGCTGGGTCGAAACGAAATGCGTCGTCGTGTTCATCGGAAGGGCTTGGACGGAACAGCCGATGGAAACGAGGCCTGGCGTACCGCAGAACGGAGGAAACAGCCTTGTGTTCGACCGGCCATGTTCGAAACGGGATCCTGTTCATCGGAAGGGGTCTGCGTACCGCAAAACGGAGGAAACAGACCTCCTACAATCGAAACGGGGGTCCTGTTGATCGGGAGGGGTGTGGCGTACCGCAAAACGGAGGAAACGGCTTGTGTTGGAGCGCTATGGTCGAAACGGGGGTCCTGTTCATCGGGAGGGGTGTGGCGTACCACAAAACGGGACTCCACGAGATACCGTTCATCTCCACCGTCGACCCCCTCCAGCCTCCACTGCCATCGCCCATCCATCGTCGACCTCCTCCGGCCTCCACTTGCATCGCTCATCCACAGTGCTCCTCGCTCATCCAGCCTTCCACCGCGCTACTCCACCGGCCATCGCTCAACCAGCCCTCTCCACGGGCTCCTGCTCAACCACCCTCCACGGCCATCGCTCATTCAGCCCTCCACCGCTTCATCGCTCATCCAACCCTTCACGGGTGGTCCTGTTCATCCAACCCTCCACGGGTGGTCCTGCTCATCCAGCCCTCCACGGGTCCTGTTCATCCATCCCCAATCGCTCGATGGATCGGGTCCTGTTCATCCACCCCCACCGGAACTGCTCATCCAAACCCCCAAAGAACGCCATCGCTCATCCAAAGGCGATCGATCGGCTTCGATTAGCAATAGTAGTTAAGGAATCGCCGATCGAGTTCGCTAATACCATCGATCAATCGCTTCGGGTTACTCTAACGCCAGAGTTCGCAAAGGTAATCGCTGGTTCGTTAGAGCCCAACGCCTCGCCGGGTTCGCTAGAGCTCAACGCCGCACCCATGCGTGTGCGTGTACGAGAAACGCGCATCGCCGCCCCGACCACCCACCGTGAACCGGAACACCCCGCTATTTTCCTCGCCTCGCTTCTACCACGGTTTTTCCGTCATGGACGGCCCAAAGAATGTCATGCGCTATGCCTCCGGCCCGCCACCAGACAAAAACCCATTTTCTCTCATGATTTTTTGTCATAGAAGTAGGACCCCACCACATCTATGATGATACTGGGTTTTGTCACAATTATCGTCATAGAAGTGTCATAAGTATGACATAATTTTTTTCCGTTTGGCCCAGAATGTCACGGATGTGCCTTTTTTTTGTAGTGCCAACATGTAAATGTTCTCCCCCTCTTGTAGCTATGCATCTCCATGGATATATCTTGCGTGTGTGTAGATTTTTTTAATTTTCCATGCAACGTTCCCCAACACGAATATCTACTCAACTTTGGTACTCCCTTTATCCATGTATATAGGGCCTAATCTGTTTTGGAGGCTAACTTTGACCACATGTTAGAGCAATAATATATGACATGCAAGTTATTACACAAAGCATATCGTCAAATTCATACGCGAAAGGAGCTTCTAATGATATAATTTCCACGTTATACATCTCATATACTATTAATCTTATCAATGGTCAAAGGCAGTCTTGAAAAACACATGAAGCCCTATAGATATGGATGGAGAGGGTATAACAAACGGGTAGTCTACATGCAAGTTGACGAGATTTTTTGAGTGACTACTTCTAATTTGATTGAGAAATAGATATTCATAGTTACTCAATCTTATCCCTTTTAACTTGAGCAAAGAACCGTATTGGATGTTTTTTAGTGCCAAACTAGTTTTATGTCCAAGTCAATGCCCCCCTCCCCGCGCGCGCAAAAGTCTCAAACCATATGATATATTTTACAAAACCCAAATCATATGCATGGCGACGTTACCATGAACTGATAGAGGCCATGCATCCTTCTAGCCATTGAAGGGAAGCTTAGGCATGGATTTAAGTTCTCACCACAAATTGGATGTACACATGAACCTTGAAATTACACTATGCATTGGTTATATGATGAGTTAGTGGTTGTTAGAGAAATTTGAACGGAATTGTAGTGATGACGATACTCACACGCAACGGGCCTCTAGTAGCCCTTTTTTTGGGGTACCAGAATCTATCCATATTGACCGGAGGAGGATGTATATGCATATCACAATGTCCTCCATCATTACATTTGCGCTCATTTATGATAGTCCAAAATGAATATGAGCCATCCATTTCTTTCAATCCAATGGATGGTCTCAATTGGTACTCCAAAGTGAGGACGAGAGAGTGCCAACCCAAAAAGTAATGGACTACCTGAGTACATGGGTAAAAAGGTAATCTACATAACAATTAATACTCCGAAGATAATTTATTTTCGTTCCTCACTTTAATGTATTTATTTTTTTCTCGAGAAAACTTCTGATCTATTCACCTTAATGTGTTTCGACTACTACAGACAAGTTATTCGACCTAACCCCACTAACCACTCTAGAACCTTAATTATTCTTTCACTAGGATATGCGCCAATGGAAGCCATAGTGGCGCGCACCAGAGAAATAGACGACATTCAGGACATGGTCACCAAGCCATGGGGAGCGACAGTGACCATGGGTGGTTGCTCGAGCTGTATCACCCGGGACATGATCATCAATAGTGCCACACGCCGATTGCGTGCCTGCGATCTCACATGTGGCCCCAACCTTGTAAGAGCTCATAGCCAAGATTTTTTTTCATCACTAAAACTGTTTGCAAGAAAAAAAACAAATGGAAAATGAGATCCATTCCTTGATTGGTTGACATTGCCATCATTCTTGGAGTTGACAGACGGTCTGTTAGCAACTCATTGGCTACACCTACATAGGAGAATCGACGACAATGGTGCAGTTGCATTGGGAGGAAGAATGAGGACACACCCGTGAGGAGGATGGGACTGTGACCGAAGAGATGAGAACACAATGGTGCCCGTGCTTAATAGCTTGAATGGAACTGATGGCATTCACAATGGCCTTTCGCGAACTCTCCAAAGGGGCGTCGGCGACTACATGTGCATAACAACAAGCATTGTCGAGCAATTGTTTACTCATATCACAAGGTTAATGCATGGTTTGGTCAATACATGGTTTGATTTGGAATCAGATTAGACTGAGGAAAAAGACTAAACCACCCTTTTGCATGGAGGGCCGATTTGAGCGGTACCTCCACTTATACTTATGAAGTACCGGTGGTACTATACATATCCTCTTGCATCCATAGTTGTGCAAAGCTAGAATCACAAGCGAAATCAGGCTCGATCTATAACTACAAACGTACAGGAATGACCACGACTTGTTCATAACAATCTAGAAAAAAACGCAACATACTTGGATTGAGCGATGACTCACATGTGCAAGAATACAAGTAGTCGGGGCATGGGAGGGGACAGAGGAACAATGAGGGCACTGGAATGGAGGGGCGATGGTCATGGTATGAAGGGGCGCATCTCCATGACCTACAACGACAAAGGGCATGGTGTCGCATGCGATAGCTCTACGACCCGTTGTGGTGGGGAGGGAGGGGGAGGGATGGAAGCAGCAGGAGCATCGCATAGGAGGGGCGATATGGTCTAAAGGGTGCGTCATCATGACATCTGGTGGTCAAGGCATGGTCTCGCACGTAATGCCACCATGACCTCACATATCGAGGATGAAGGATTTGAAGATGAAGTATTTCAAGAAACATTGAAGGGTCATCGAGGTCCAAGATTTATCTTATTGTAGTGATAAGAGGGGGTTATGTATTAATCTGGGCTAAGTGTCTTGTTAACAATCCCACCTTTCATCTCCAACGCTGTTGATCCCTGACTAACGATGTTAGTTTACAGACTATGGGTACTTCGTCTACATTTTGTACTTAAGGTTAGAGTTAGATTGACAGCAGGACTTCCTGCGGCAAAGTAAATATTAACAGCAAGAATTGTCTTTTTTTTGAGAATTATTAAAAGAAAAGAGAATCATGACGTTCTTTTTTAGGAACATATTTCTTTTTGAGGGTATTTTTAGGAACAGCTTTTTTGAGGAAATTTTTAGGAGCAGTTTTTTCTTTGAGGAAATTTTTTAGGAACAGATATTTTTGAGAGAATTCTAGGAACACATGAATCGTGATTTTTTTGAGTAGACATGAATCGTGATGTACACGTATTACGAGTGAACAGACTCGAAAGCCTACAGACCAGTGGGCTCGGCCCAGGCAGCCGAGGCAGGTGACAGTTTTGGATCGGGCTATTGTGTATAGCTATTCCTGCGGCCTCTTCTTCTCCCCTGCACCCCCAACTCGTCGTCGTCTTCCCAAGGCTCCAACCCTAGCCACCCTTCCTCGGCATCCTTCCCCCAAGCCGGCGGCGGCCCCGGCGGCCGCACCGTCTGTGAAGATGTCGGGAGGCTTCTTCCGGGTAAGCGGCTACGGTTCTCCGCATTGATTTAGTTCGCCAACCTCTCTTAGTTTTTCCGGTTCGTCGGATCTGTGACCGGTGCGCTGATTTGCCGTGCTTTTTTGCAGGGGACGTCGGCCGACCAGGATACCAGATTCTCCAACAAGCATGCCAAGCTGCTCAAGACGCAGAAGTTCGCGTCCGAGCTTGACCATCAGGTTAGCTTTTTCGTTCTCGCCCTATGCCTCCACCGGGTTCTGGCCGATGAGCGTCCAGAGGGGGACTATCTGCCGTGGGTTCAAGTTAAACTCCAATTTGTTTCTTTCCTTGGGTTTAGGTGGACATGTCAAAGGTGAAGATGGACGTGATGAAGCCGTGGATTGCCACACGGGTGACCGAGCTTCTTGGGTTCGAGGACGAAGTGCTTATCAACTTCATCTACGGCCTGCTTGATGCGAAGGTGAGGTTTCTGAAGATATATACTTTAACATGAGCAATGGCGCTTGCATCTTATGGCCTCGTTGAACAAACACAGATGGATTTTCTGATTGAGTATATGCCTATTAATTAATTAAAAATGAAACTCTGTAGTCTATATATTCATGTAAAGCATCTTTGGATATATTGGATTTCGTCCATTCAGCTTTAAGATTGTAAGCTACGAACCCAACTATCTTCATGGTTTAGCTCAGGAGCATGGAATGAAAACTGAAATCATACACGTGTAATTCGGGAACTAAGTTTAAAGTCTCACATATGCTTGTTTGAATAGTGTAAGACAGGTAATCACAGCCATCTTGTGGAGCTAAACCACAACATTTTCCAATTTGCAAAATACCAACTGGATTAGCAAAATACCAATTGGATTAGCTCATTGAAACTTCTTGTGAACTTGTGAAACAAGTATGGGTTGTACCTGTAAAAGTTAATCATTATCATACTAGTGTTTTTTTCTAGCCATGTCATCGAATTATTTGTTGCCTGGATATGATTTTGTTGGATCAGGCAGCCCAAACGTAGGTGCTATAGTTGTCTAATGATTAAATTAGTTCTGTGCGGCTGATAATAAATAGTAGGAGCTCAGGACCTTTATAAGGTTTTTGTTGTGTTTTTGTTTGTTTTGCAGGAGGTGGACGGGAAGTACATACAGATCCAGCTGACAGGGTTCATGGAGAAGAATACAATAAAGTTCATGAGGGAGCTGTGGAGCCTCCTTCTCAGTGCGCAGCAGAATGCCAGTGGTGTGCCCCAGCAATTTTTGGATGCAAAGGAGGCTGAGATTCAGCAGAGAAAGGTTTGCATAAATACATCAATTTATTATTATTATAACAATATTTCTATGACATACGTCAGGCATGTTGTTCTGAGTTAACTCATAATAAGCTAGAATACATACATAAGACATCAAACTAGCATGGCCTTACAATGACCTAGAATCAGTTCTGATTAGTTGATCGCGTGGTCGGTACTTGGCTTCCAATAAAAATGTCAACTAGGTGTGATTAGTTGCGCTACTAGTTAGTAAGTCGGTACTGCAGCAGCTCAAGTCGTCCTTTTGACTATAATCTTTCAGTTGACCACCGTAAGTTGGTATTGAGTGAAAGCATGCTCCGTTTCAATCTAAGTTTTTGTTTTTGAGTTACCTCCTTTTATTTACAGTAATTATCATTTATTTGAATCTAAAAAGTACGAATTGGGTTAAATGCCGCAAACCATCTTAGCCATCCAATCTTATTAAATTGTATATATTCAAATTATGTCTTAACTGTAAATTTAATCCCTTAATAAGAACTTGTACTCCCTCCGTCCCAAAATAAGTGTCGCTGATTTAGTACAAGGTTGTAACTTTGTACTAAACTTATTTTGGGACGGAGGGAGTATTAATTATCCTTACAACTCCTCTTTTCAAATTACGAGGAGTTGCACAACATATTTCACATATCCTTAACCATGATGCTATGCTTGCTGAATTTGTTTGACTCTCCATATGATCTACTGTTACAACATATTGTGGTTCTTGCTTGTACATCTATAAGATTGTATTAAGTTCATCAAAGTGAATAAAAAAAATAAAAAATCCAGCTGGAAGTTCTAAAACGGGTGACATTATAGTTTGGGAACCGTGCGTTGAACGCGATCTTTGCTGGTAACTATATTTTTATGATATATTTAGATTGTTGTTTGAGTTACTCTTTCTTTTAAAAATCCTATAATGTTAGGGACCTTGGTTCAGAGTGGGATAATTTTGGCAGAGTAAGGGTTACAAGATCTGTACTCACCGTCAACAACCGGTGACAGGCAAGGATGTCAAAAAAGTTTGAGCTCGTCACACTATTCGAGCTTGGCTCGAAGCCTAAACAAGCCGAGCTCAAGATTGACCTTATGCTCGTGAGCCTGGGAAGCTTGGTTCGAAAACGCTCGATAAGGCTCGGTATAATACTACCATGCAGCCCACCGGATAAATATTAACTCTTTACAACAACAACAACAACAACAACAAAGCCTTTAGTCCCAAACAAGTTGGGGTAGGGCGCTAGGCTAGAGCTGAAACCCATAAAATCTCACAACCAACTCATGGTTTTGACACGTGGATAGCTAGCTTCCATGCACCCCTCTCCATGGCTAGTTCTTTGGTGATATTCTAGTCTTCAGTTCTCTCTTTACGGACTACTACCATGTCAAGTTTGGTCTACCCCGACCTCTCTTGACATTATCAGCACGCTTTAGCCGCCCTCTATGCACTGGGGCTTCTGGAGGCCTGCGCTGAATATGCCCAAACCATCTCAGACGATGTTGGACAAGCTTCTCTTCAATCGGTCCTTCTGTATGTAGGTGTGGCCCAAATATCTCCAAGCCCAATAATCAAATCATCAGAATGTGAGCAATTCACAAGAAGCTAAGCCTAGTCTGGTAAGAGAAAAGCTGCCTGTAGCAATGGGTGGAGGGCCGAAGAACATTCATGGCCCTGTAGCTATACTTGTCCATCAACCCATCTCTTAGTCCATGTAACAAACAGTAGGGTTGAGTAGATTAGTACCACCTCACCTATTGTAGAAGAGTGGGGTTGGAGGACTATCTATAAAAGAGTGGCTTGATAAGGCATACAACAGTCGATGCCTAGCGTGTTGGCAATATGATAAAAATTAATAATATTACTCAAGAGTTTTTGTGAGCCCTAATGACCTGGGATCGAACTGTTTCTAGCTTTTGGCAAATCCGAACTCGAGCCGTTATGTCCATAGGCCGTGCTCGAGGCATATTTGGACTGAGGATTGAATTGAGCTCAAGCCGAGCCAAGGTATATTTCCTTGAGCTCAGCTCGTTTAGAGCCGTAGTTCCAGAGCTCGTGCCTGATGTGCAAGGGTTGCTGTAAGGCTTAGATAACTTGTGATCGTTATACGTTTGATTAAAACAATACATGCTTCTCCTATATAATATAGGACAATTGACTTGATCCACAAGTAGGATTCGAGCCAGAATTGCAATGTTAACTACCTAAAACATGTCTTTTCTATCCGGATTAAGCTCTCCTAAACTAAAAGGAACTCCTAACTAGAGATAACTCAATTTCCTAGTGTCTCCATGATTGCACCCAATGCCTGCCTTGAAGGTGTACTGTGCTTCCTCGATCCCTTGTATGCGCCAAATCTGGATTCCTCTCCTATGATATGTGTGCATTTGGAGTTCTCCATACGCCTGGCCACCTACTCCATGTCAAGGATTGCTTGTATGTCTGCTGACAATACAAGGCTTGCGTGCGAATTTAATAACATTTCCTCTTTTTTGCTCTCATTTATGTTTACTGTAGCAAACATGTATCATTATGGTTGGAGCTGCAGACGACTTTATTTTATGTTTTTTCTCGGACATTGCCCATAGAACACTATTTAATTAGTGTTGTGGCTAGTTTGTAACACTAGTCAAAGGTTGTATGGGGTGGTAGACTTCATTACATTTCTTTTATATCTGATTTTTTGAAAAGGTCATACTTCACTCTTGCCTTTGGTACTTCCTGTCTAATCTGTGAACCTGGTATTTACAACGTATAGAGTTGCTTGTGGAGTTGTGGGATTTAAATTGCAGAAAAGTGAGAGTTTTCTTATTAATCCACCTGTTTTGTGTTTAGGCGGAAGAGGCTAGAATTGCCCAGGAGATCCAGAAGAAGCGAGAGAAAGATGGAAGGGACACAGAACTAGATAAACACAAAATGATGGTGAGTTAATTCCTTCTGACCAGTTTCCTTATATCACTGATTTAATGGTTATCCTGTGACCTCTTGTGTTTCTGATGACACTCAGATAGCTTCTCCGATTATTTCGGTTCATATCGTTCTTTACCTCCAACTACTGTAGGCCGGGGATACTGGTAATTCAAGATTTCATGGTGATTCACTTGGCTCTGCTTTAAACAATCCCAATGTTGATGCTGAGAAAGAAAAGGAACTGGACTTGAAGCATAGCTTGAGAACAAAGAGCCGGTTAGTTGTTAACTTTGACTATTTAGTGCATTCTATCAGATCAGATAATATTCGTATAATGTCCACATTTGAGACCACCCTACTTTTTTGTCAGGAAAAAAGTTCATATAATGCACATTATGCACGTCCTTGAGATGAAATTCTTTCTCATTCTCATAGTCAGACCATTGCATCGATGAAGTTCTGTTTTTCTTGTCCAAGAGTTGCCATTTTTGTGTGTTCTTCGTTGTTTTTGTTCCGCTTGTACAGCACTTCATCTCTTCCTCCAATTAACTATTATCATGTTCTGGTGATGACCTCAACAGCTGTGAAGGAAAAAAATCCTGCCACAATTAGGCAGTGCGAAATGGGCAAATTCAATTCCATTCCTTCATTTAGTTAACTACTCCCTCCGTCCCATAATATAAGAGCGTTTTTGACACTACACTAGTGTAAAAAACGCCCTTGTATTATGGGACGGAGGGAGTATTTGTTTGGGATCCTTAATGAAGTCTTTAATTTCTGCATAAGAACAACACCAACAATACTTGGGAATAAGTGCATTCTTCATCTATGCCCTACACAACTATAGCGATAAGATTAATTTGCAGTATCTTTCCAGTGTTTTTTTTTACTTTTGCAGAATGTACTTCTGTATGTTGCTTCTATTCTCTTCTTTGAGCTCGTTGTCTGTTATCTGGTGGCCCTTGGTTGTGTTTTAGCTAGCAGTTCTTCTACGCACGAGTTTTTATCATTGTTCATTGTATTTTAAATTTTCAGTAAGCTCATCAAGAATGCCTATATCCGAACCCTTCCTTGTTTTGTCATGTTCTTCATGGTAGATCATTTTCGGCCTTTGAAATGTGCACCATCTTTTTGAAAGAAACTTGTAATTCGAGCCCGTGCGTACTTAAACTCAGGTGGTGGGAATGTACATCATTCCCCATGTTTGTAATGTTTTGTGCATATTTTCTACAGGTTTGTGTCTTCTTTTGACTATACTTATCTTCCTCGCATGTTAGGTTTCTAATGTACCCAAAAGACTGTTCTTTGTAGGTATTTGCATTTCACATCTTTTCGAAAGAATTAAACAATATGGTCCTGTAAAGCAGTGTGTGACCTAATTAACGAGGAATGAACAAGGCATCTTTGTGTGACCTGATCAGTAGTCGTTTAATCTTGATTTGTGTTAGCTTGTGTTGGCATGTGTATTGTCAGCAGTTCTATGTATTGTTACACAACAATAAGTTTTCTCTGTCTCGACTGTAACCATTGCTTATAGGCAGTCTTATTCTCTTTTTATTTGCAGGGAATATCGAAGACCTAGGAGCACATCTTTGTCGCCCCGTGGTAGGCAACGGTCGATTTCTCCAAGGAGGCGCTCTCCATCCCCTTCCAGACAAAGATCATCGCGACGTTCAGCTTCACCTAGACGTTCTGTTTCCCCCCGAAGGCATTCCCCAAGAATCGCTCCTTCAGTGTCTAGGCGGAGGTCACCGTATTCCAGGAGATCACCTTCGGTACCTAGATCTCCATCACCTCGGCGGAGATTTCCCATTAGGAGAAGATCTCCACCACCTGGGCGACGTAGATCACCATCTCCTTATCGCCGTCGATCCCCAGCTCGCGCGCCTAGAAGATCACCATCTCCTGCGCGTCGCAGATCACCTCCTCGGCACAGATTACCAGCAGATCGACACCGGTCCCCATCTCCAGGAAGGCGCAGGCCACGGTCCCCATCACCTGTAAGACGCAGGCCACGGTCCCCATCACCTAGAAGACATAGGCCACGTTCTCCAGGAAGACGGCAGTCCCTGTCACCTCACCGCTCACCGCAGTTGAGGTCACCAAAACGCCAGAGAAAATCCCCAATTTCAAATAGGACGCTTTCTGCAAATCGTCCAGTCTCTCCACAGCGGAGGAGGTAATGCTGCTCTCTTATTTTCTTTGTACCCGATGTTTTGCTGCATGGATTTACACTTGTGCTGGAATTTACAGGAGTAGCAGTCCACACAGCAGGAGTCCAAATCGCTCACGTAGGAGTTTGAGCAGGGACGCAGAAAAGGGAACAAACGGTGCACCCTCCACTAAAGGCAGGGATCTGGCTCAAAGGTAATACTACAGTATGCATGATGAATGCCGACATATTTTGTTGTTTTTATTCAGGGAAGTCATTGTCTTACTCCCAGTATTGCCTCAGGAACCAAGAAAGGAGTGGCCGAGAGTCACCGGATTTTGAACGCCGTAGGCTCACAAAATCCTTGAGGTCTCCTACTAATGATGCAGAAAGAGACTCCACACGTGGCAGGTGTGTACTTGTCTATGTTGGTTTGTAATTCTATTTATTTTATTTTGCACTAACAGTGTCCAAACTGGGATGCTAACTTTCTCACCTTATTTTGGCAGTCCTTTGAAGGACACTGGAAAACATATGCCCAGTGAGGACAGCACAAATACCAGTGGAGATGAGGAAGAAGGCGGGCGTGCAAGGTTGGAATCTGTTCTTTCATGTCTTGTGTCTTCGTAAAAGTATTATTTGCCTCGCTGTCTATATATACTTTTCTTTTGTTTACATTCAGGGAGAATGCACGGAAGGCCAATTCATCACGCAGGATATCCAAGGATTTCTCATCTGATCTGCAACTAAAGGAACTCAACGTTGATAACTCAATCCCTGGAGAAAAACCCTCTTCCAGATCAAGACAGGAGTATGTTCTCTACATGTCCCCTGCTTGAGATTGCTTGTAGTGCTTGATTGGACATCTCCTTACAGTGTCCTTGCTAGTTTTTATGAATTAAGAAAACACTCTTGCTCTTTTGACATGCTATGGTTCAATGCTCTTTTCTGGATATTGGGTTACAAATTTGCACTATTATCATCAGACACCTTGTGTACTTGCTATATTATGCATGATAAACTTCCACTTAAAAATGTTTCCTTCATGTATCAACGTCTGAACTTTTTGTTGGAGTAATTATGATGATATCAGTCGGTAAAACCTGTCAGAAGCATCACCTCAGCAGCATGCATCCTTTCTTTCGGTAATAATCTAACAGTTTCTTTTTAATTCTAGTGGCGGCAAGGATGTCCCCAAGAAATATGATGATCAGCTATCAGATTCATCAGAAGATGCGCTTGATGGTAGAAGAATGAAACGCCAGGGTGATTCCCCTGACGATTCTCGTGTGAAACGACAGTCCCCTAGTAGAGCTGGCGACTCTTATCCAAAGGATGGGATTAACAATGAGCGTGCCAAAACGGATTCACTTGGTGCTTCTTATGATGCTATTGCAGCGAAGAAATACTCTGGTAAAGTTGATGAAGCTTCCCAATCAGATGGTGGAAGTCCTCTTCAAAAAGCTAAGAAAAGAACACATGATAGTAAACACATTGATCGTCGCAGTTCGGGCTCAGAAGAATCTGAGAAACACAGATCCCAGTCTGAGAAGCGAAGACATAAAAAGGGTCACAAGCATAAGAAGCATTATGATGATAGCTCTGATTCTGATTCTGACTCAGATGACAAGGAGTCCAAGAGGAGGAGGCGAGAAGAGAAAAAGCTACGAAAAGAGGAAAGGCGCCTTAGACGTGAAGAACGGCACCGCAGAAGGGCGGACCGTCATGCCAGTAAACAGAGATTGAAGTATGCTGGTTCTCCCCTGTCAGATCTTGAGAAGGATCGTCAATCTGGCTCAGATGCTGATGTAGGGAAGAAAGGTTCATACACTCCGAGAGAAGAACCTGACCCAAACAAACTTGAAATTGAGCTTCGACAGAGGGCCCTTGAATCTCTTGCAAAGAAATCAAAGCATGTTGTTACTCCGTCTTCAGATGTCGAGAAGGACCGTGAATCTGACTCGGATGGTGATGTTAGGAAGAGAGTTCCATAGGCTGGCTGAGAAGAATCTGATAAAAATAAACTTGAAGGGTTGAGCTTCGGGAGAAGACCCGTGAAACTATATAGATCAAAGAAAGCTGCCAATCACCAGGCTGGGGAATTTCTCGCAATGCATTTACACGTTTCTATTTTAAAAGAGCATATCTATATGTTATTGAAGTGTGCTCATATGATACCTGTTTAATGTTCTGTATGTTTATGTGGCAGTTGATCTGAGTAATTGACGATTCCTGAGCTGTTTCCTTGTTGCAGCTGCTTTCAGGCTTAGCTGCTTTTATCTGGTAATGTTTGCCTTCACATGTTTGTACGAACCATAACCCTAAGAATGAAATATTTATGTTTTGTGATATTGTGTTCCCTTTTGTGTTATTTGAATTGGTACCAAAGTGATACTTCCAACTTAATAATTCACCATTTGCCAGTTTTTCCTTGAAAGGATGCTTATCAAACCTGGATAATAATGTATATTCTATTTGTAGTTACCGATAAGAACTTTTGTTGGCTAAATCCTGTTGCCTGATATTCAGAGGGGAATATAAATGCTCAAATTTGAATTTAAATTTGAACAGTGCAGAAAAGTTTGATGGATATTTATGAAAGTTACACCATTAAATAGGTGGGATTTTTAGAAAAATATGGGAGTTGGAATCATTTAATTTGGATAAATATTTAATCCTGTGGAAATTTTGCAAGTTATCGTATCAAATACTCCCTCCATCCCAAAATAAGTGACTCAACTTTGTACTACTAGTAACTTTAGTACAAAGTTAGTGTAAAGTTGAGTCACTTATTTTGGGACGAAGGAAGTACCTGGTAGTAGACATGTGCCAGTGCCAAAGATACAACTTAAGGATGTAGATAATTTTATTTATTGGCCATAGTTCTTGCAATGAAGATTGAAGAAGTTTTGCTGTTTGCATGAACATGCTTTTTGATGGTAGCACGCCTGTTTAGCAGTACCACCGCACACTTGATTTATGTAAACTGTGTCATTGTGTTCATTTGAATTTGGATTGTTGGCAGATTAGCACCATGTGAACAAGGTTTTTATGTACCAGAGATTTAACAGCACCTCAGCGACAACCAGCTGGTTGCACCTTTGATGATTGTGAAACTCCCCTAAAGTGCTCCTGTTTCGTTTTGGTTGCTGCTCCTTAGAATGAGGTTTGTGCAGTATGTTCTTTTTTTTTGTGTGTGTGTGTGGCTATGTCCTGATGAAGCAAATGAAATTTCTTGTAAGTATTTGGAGGTTGCTAGAATGCCCATGAGTATTCTACTGTTGAATGAACATGAGTTGCTGATTTATTTTGTGGTTCCTAGCATTCAGGTGCAAGTCTTGGGCAGGAGTTATATTTCTTTGTATATAGTTTCTAATGTGAGTATATGAGCTGCCATTTCTTGCTTTTTTTTTCCGGGGCATTTCTTGCTCTATTGGGTGGGGCTTACATGATGTTGAACATTTATGTGCATCCCCGCACCCCCCAATGGCAGTGTCATTTCCCCCATTAAGATAGTGGTCTGCCATCTGCTTGCGTTTTGCTTGGAACAGAAGTTTTTCTGTCAAATTCTTTTATACACGCTGCTGATTTATGCGTATTGTCATGTCTTCTTGTTTTATAGAATGCCATTTTTCAGTACTCCCTCTGATCCATATTACCTGTTGCTGGTTTTGTAAGTAATATGGATCGGAGATGTGGTATTTTTGATGCACATGTAGTATCATCATGATTTCATTGGTGACAGCTGTATAGCAAGATTGTCCCAGGTCATCCAATGTTCCCATTTTCATTGTACTCCCTCTGTAAAGAAATATAAGAGCGTTTAGATCACTACTTTAGTGATCTAAACGCTCTTATATTTCTTTATGGAGGGAGTACTTGTCTAGGCCAGTTTAAATTGGGAAATGATAAGTACCCCCTTCGTTCTAAAATAGATGACTCAACTTCTATTTAAAGTTAGTATAAAGTTGAGTCATCTATTTTTGAACGGAGTACCT
The DNA here is from genome assembly GCA_021605145.1 of Aegilops bicornis. Lineage (NCBI taxonomy): Eukaryota > Viridiplantae > Streptophyta > Magnoliopsida > Poales > Poaceae > Aegilops > Aegilops bicornis. The sequence continues at coordinate 480,157,271 of CM038672.1, read as the reverse complement.
GAGTACAAGCACATGGCAAATCAAACGATTTCTATGGCAAGTTTAGTAACGCGAGGATGGCAACTTCGTGCTTCCTGACGTCAGGTACTTATCATTTCCGTTTAAATTTGAGCAGTATAGTTGCACAGCAGCAGTGTTACCGTTTTCTTTGTTTATGATGGGAACAACACTCTTTAGAAGTAATGACGACTTGAGAGCTGGGTTAAGTCTGGTTCAAATTAAAGTGTAGTAAATAGTTTGTGACACTCACAAGCCAACATTTTTAGCTGTTCATCAGCTGCCCAACCTTCTTTCTCATTAATCATTTATTTGTTAATCCTTTTATGGTCTGGCCTTTTGTCGTTACGTGTTGTGCGCCATGCACTTAACTTTTAGTTCTTTACTTGCAATCCGTGCTTTCAAGTTACATCAGTGTTTCTTGACATCTCCGTCGTTTCCCATCATGGCATAAACGTACGGCTCGGTTGCTGGAGTAACCCTTTCAAGTGCAAACCAGGGATTGGTATTGTAGTTGTTAGGTTAGCTTGTGCCCTGGTAATTTCAGCATCAGTCGACAGCTTGCTTGCAGCCTTGGGTGAAGGCCATGAACTCATGATCGCAGTTAGGGATGCAAACCGGTCGCGTCGACATGCTCAACTTGCTGCCCCGATTAGACGGACTTTGCACCGGTTGCGTTGGGCGGCGGCCAAGTTCTCTCCATTGGAAAAGCCGGGGCTCGATCGGCGGCCGTTGGGCGGTCCGGAGAACGTCCCAAAAGCTCACGCCCGCTGTAGGCTCTGACCGGCCACTGTCATGGCTACTGCCGCGCCCTGCGTAAGTCGTGCCACTTGCTGCCCGCCCCGTCAACTCACGTAACTTGCTACTTGTATGTTGGACGTGGGCTGGAGGACGAGCGGCATCTGCCGTCCTCGTCCTTGCTCTGCTTTATAACAAGTAGCAATTTGGTTAGAGTAGCCTTTGAATGGCTTGTTTTAGAAGTTAGAGCAGGTTAGACTTTCGTGTCAGGACAAAGACAAATGGCAGGATCGAAATTCCTCGCCACTGCACAATCCTAGCAGTTTGCGTGTGATTCAACCTATATCATGGCTTTGGAGGATATGTTTGGATGATTGGATCCAAGTCCTTGTTACGTGCTCGGGTTTGGAATCGGATCAGATGAAATAATGCTTGGACCCGGTCTTGGTCGGAGCCGCTGATGAGCATTTAGGCCAACTCCACCGCGCGACCCTATCCTGTCCGCTCCCGTCCGTTTGAGGTAAAATGGACAAAAGAGGCGGCCCAGCGCGCGGCCTCAAACGGATAAATGTTTGGATTCCGTCCATTTTTGACCCATCCTCGGCCCAAACTTGCGCTCGGTTTGGGGTGAAACGGACGCGCGCGGGGCGGGACGCGCGCGCTTGTCCTCCCCTGGCCCGCCTGTCGGTGGGAGAAACCCCCCCACGCCCATTTGGCGCCATTTGCCCTAAACCTCCCACGCCCCTTCCGCCGCCTCTCTCCCCGCCCATGGCCGACGCTCATTGGTTCCGGCGGCCTGGCCGTCGACCCGCCCACAAAGGTGAAGAAGAAGGCGCCAAGGAAGACGCGGTCGGAGTGCACGCCGGAGGAGATCGCCAAGTTGGACGCGGAATCGACGAAGAGGAGAGAACGAAGAGCGGTCGTCAAGGTCAATGCCGCCATGCTAAGTTCGCCGCCCAGCGAGGCTGGAGGTCAAGCGCAAGGCCGCCGACGAGAAGGAGGACCTCGTCAACAAAGCGCACGCCATCCTCATGTTTGGCATGGGCCGCCCCGCCGGGTTCTCGCAGCTGCCGCCGGTCCGGCGAGCACAGCTCGTCGGTCGCCGCCTACGACCGCCATCGCCGCCGACGTCGCGACCGCGCCATGTCGCTTCGCTTCTCCGCCAAGGCACGACGGCGACCTGCTTTCGGGTCGCCGGACGCGGGCTTGTTCGCTGGCCCACACCGCGCTTCGCTGGCCGTCATCGACCTCAACGCCACGCCTGGTCCAGAGCGGGCGGCGGCCGTCCGTCGAGATGCTAAGAAAGGTGCACGGCACCGCTTCACGGGCACCATGCCGCCCCGCGTCTTGTTCGACGAATGCCAACTCAACGCCCGGTCGGCGACCCTTCTACAACCGCTACATGGAGGACGTGATCTTCGACGGTGGGCATGGCTGCGTTTACGACCCGATGAGACCCAAAGTCGATGGCCGCGCCGAGTACGCCCACGATGAAGGGGCGACGACCGCGGCCGACTACGACCATGGTGACTCGTGGCATGAAGACAATGACATCTATGTCGAAGGTGATGATGAAGAAGAAGAAGGCAATGACGTTGATATTAGTGGTGCGCCATTGTTCATCGACGAGCTCACCCAAAGAGCGGAGGCACAAAAGAAGAGGAAGAGCATTCGCACGGGTTCATATACACAAGATGAGGACAAGTTGATTTGCCAAGCTTGGATGGAGATTAGCCAAGATCCGAGGACCGGCGCAAGAACAAAGGGCATTGTTTTTTGGACGAGAGTCCACAAAACATTCCACGAAGGAAGATGTTCGAGCCCTTCCAAATTACAAGCAACCGTGGCATCGGCTCGATTCAAAAAAGATGGTTGTTCATCCAACAAGAGTGCAACAAGTATTGCGCCGCATTTGAGAGCGTTCAAGCACGACCTGTAAGTGGTCTCGGCGTTGGGGACATGGTATGGTCTCCTCTTTCTAGCCCTTTCCTTGCTACGGCCATGAGACTTCGGCCGTGTATATGTTTGCATGTTCACTTGTTGTTGATCATGTTGTGCAGGCATTCCAATCTTTGGAGGCATTCAAGGCCCGGCACAATGACAAGCCATTCACTCTTACGCATTGTTGGACGCTCATCAACATGTGCCCTAAGTTCAAGGACCAATACCGTGAACTACAAAGGAAGAGAGGATCAAGACGGCCAAGTTCGTCGGAGGTGGAGATGGCGAGGCGTTGAAGAGGCCGATGGGCAAGACCAACTCCAAGGTGGACGACATACGTGACGCCTCATCCATGGCCTTGCATGAGACTTTGCATGGCATGATGTCTCAAAAGGATGTGAGGGACGAGAAGAAGCGGCAAAGCAAGGACGAGCAAATGAAGCAATACCTAGACCTTCAAAGACAGAAGCTTGAGATGGAGGAGGCGGCCAAAAGGAGGAGGGTCGACATGAAGGAGGCGGCCCGGCAAAGGCAGCTCGACATGGAGGAGGCGGCTCGGCAAAGGCAGCTCGACATCGAGGCCGACAACGTCAAGGCCAGGCAGAGGCAACTCGACATCGAGGCCACCAATGCCGCCACCAAAGCCGGCGAGATGGCCCTTTGCGATCATGAGCGTGGACTTGTCGAAGATGAGCGACAAGACGAAGGCCCGGTTCGAGGCCAGCAGAAGCAGATGCTCGACGCCAAGTCCCGAACTAGGTCGTCCGATCGGGCGTGGCCGTTCTTTTGAGGTCGGCATGGTGCCGCCACTACCGCCCGTCAGTCACCGGTAGTGTGCCGGCGAAAAACATTCATTTTGAAGGCATCGGTTGCCGCTGGTTGCCGGCGAGGACAACTATTCATTTTGGAGGTCGGGCCGTTGTTGCGATGGACGGTAGGTCACCGCTCGCTGTCGACGCGTGATGAACCGCTACCGCCTAAACTAGGGCTTGGCTTTGAAATGTTGCTTTTAGTTTTTAAAGTGTACGCGGACAGGATGGGGCAAATGGATGCGGCCGCGCGCTGGACGCATGGCCACCGCATTTCATAACATGCCCGGACACAACCCCAAATCCCTACCCAAACGGACAGAATCCGGACAAAACGGACGTCCGTCTGGGGTTGCGCGGTGGAGTTGGCCTTACCTCTGCAAGTTTACGTGCATGCACGGCGAGCGCATGCATGGGTCCACCCCGTGCTATATCCTGGCTCGGCGAGCTATAGGCGAGCGAAGCAGTCCGCCGCTTGAATGCGGCGACTGCTTCCACGTGGGAAGGTTGGGCTCTGCACGGTCATATGCACGTGCGGCGTCGACCCCAGCGTCCACCACCCATCACCCATGCCTTGGTCCGACAGGTGGGCGGCGCGAGAGCACTCGGTCGCTCGCACCCGTGCGCCGCGCCCTCTACAAGCATTGACGGCGCGCACGGGACCGCACCGCTTATCACACACGAAACAAACGCGTCGTGGGCACACGCATGGGTGCGGTGGAAAGGAAATCGTAGCGGTGTGGGGAGTAAAGTTGGTGAGGTCAAATCGGCGGAACCTAATCCCCACCCGACCGATGCGAGGCAGGTTGAAAACGAAGGGGTCAGCTGATTGCTTCCCTTAACGGGCCAAGCAAAGCTAATCAACCACGGCCAGCGCGCTGCCGTGCACAAGAACAACGTCAAGTCCGACGTGAGGGCCAAAAATGCTCACCCACCACTAGCTGCTTCTCAGCGAGGCAGGCATGGCCAGCTCGCCCGGATCGGCACAACCCGTCGCGTCAGGGCGTCGCCCATGTCGATCGGTTCCTTCCTTACCCACGCCGCACTTCAGGTCAGGTAAAAACACACCACACCATTACCAGAGAGAGAGATAGATTGGGATATTCCTATCCTATCCCCGCAGAAATTACGGCACTAGCAGCTACTACCAAGCAGGCGATCGAATGCGTCTTGACACGACGGAGGTTCGCTCCCACAGCGCTTTGCCCCGACGTGAGGGTGAAAAGATGGATACATAGTAGGCGCCCGAGGCATCCAAAGAAAGAAAGAAAGATCCCTTCCGTTTCGCGAGGGCAGTGCATTCCACTGGAACATGTATGTGCACGCACCTATCATTTCGTTCCCTCCCCTTTCGGCTCGTCACACACACGCACACACACCGGCGGTGCCCGTTCGGTAGGGCCGTTCACAGTGGCACGCCATGTCGCCGTCTCCATGCTACTTAGTGCTGGCTCTGTGGGGGAAGCATACCCCTTTTCCCCCGGAGCCGGATCCTCTGTCGTACAGCCACCTGACGTTGGGCCACTGACGCGTGGGTCCGGGTCCACACGTCAGCGAGTGCGCCGTACGTCAGAGGAGCTGCGTCCCTTTTCCCCCATGTCCACAACCTGAGCTGATTTGGGTAAAGGAAAAAAGGGGCAAACACGAGTGAGCATTTGTGGTAGTCGGGGTTTGTTCTTGATGGATCACAAATGTTTCCGGGGCAGACAAGCATGCAAAGCTAGATTCCCAAACCGGAGGCATATTGTTGACGGGTGATTTTTGCTACTCTCGTTTTAGTGCTCCTGTCGTGTACTAATATATGCCCACCAAAATGTACTTGGTTCGAGGAAACGATAGCTAGAAATGGAAAATCGATTTGTACTACTGCTCGACGGTTGATCCTAGTACTGTACCTTTTATGGCTCGGGGTCGAGGGAAAAAAGGCTTGTACTATGTAAAGTGAAGCGCATTTTGTGTGCGTGCGTGCATGGGATGCAGTAGCTGGATCCGGCTTGCATGCTCTCTTCTTATGCTCCCATCCGTGCTCGCATTTTATCCTATGGCTATCTTTTTTTTTTAATCTAATCATTTTTTTTTTCTGATTTTAAGGTGATGGGGCCGATCCTTAGTTTGTTTCAATCAAATCAAGCCACTTACGCGGGAGCACGGATGGCCATGTACGCGTGGAGCACCGCAGTAGCTAGCCTTCTTTTTATATGTCTGCTACTCTCAAACATGCATGACTTTTCATAATTAATAGCATATAACAATGATGAACTTATTAAACTAAAAAAAGGCTATTTGAGACGATAATAGATGATCTCTCTATTTGTAAGTGCATGTATTGGACATTGGCATGTCATATTTACCTTTAACCATGATTTTTTTATATTGATAAGCTGCTAGACAAAAATGGAAGCATAATCAAATGATGGAAATATTTTTATCCAAAAAACTGAAATTTTTAGTTCACCTTGCCAATCAGAATAATTCCACATATTCTAAGTTATACGACATATTTGTCAACGGAGTTCATAAAATTTAACAGCTTGAATAGGAAAAGAGAAGAATTATGGCTGCCAAACGAAATAAAATTGAACCAAAATACAATAACTTTTTCCAAAAGGTTTCAGATTTTTGAGAAATTTTCTTGGTGTCATCTTGAAAACCAGAAGTTTACCCCACATGAGATTTCGGTAAACCCGAACGCCCAGCCTGACTCGTACTTCTTTTTTTTTTTTGCAAAAAGCCTGACTCACATCTATTAGTATAGAAGTTCACCAAAAATACATAGCACCCCAAACATAATAAAAATTACGCAGGAGATGCTAGGCAGCAGTCAATTGGAAATTTGCTAAGGGCCAGTTGATTTCTTCCTCCCTATCTCAACAGTTGGATCAAGATCCGACGGTAAAGCTTCATCTTCAACCTCGAACCGGGACCATTGTTTCTCTTCTTCCTCTCACCCCTGCCGATCTAGCCCATATCTAGCTGCCTGCCTCCGCCACCATGCCCTCCCGCGACCTCCCCCCCATCGTCAGGCTTGCCGCCCAGCCACTCCTTTAAACTGAAGAGCTATCCAAATTCCACGATTTAACTCCGCACCCCACTCGAACCGTCAACCTTTGGACTCGCCACGGGTTGCTACCACCAAGGGGTCGAGGTTTTTGCCGGGCGCCTCGAGCCTCGCTTCGATCGTGATCAACAAGAGCCGACGACAAAGATTGGTGCTCCACGCGGTTGCTGCTTCTTCCCCGAAGGAACCAACTAACCAAATTTCATTTTCATGTGATTGACATCCAGCTAATTGAAATTATGTCGAGGTCTCTGAACCACCGAACGACTACTGCCGCTGATAGAACGAGTCACCGACGTGACGCTTTCGTATTGGAGCCGACCTGGCCTTGTTGATGATAGTCAAGAAGTCTTTGTGAACGTGCCCGTAAGGACCAGCACCTCGGAGCCGAAGTCATTGCCACAATCAATCTGAAGAACCTAACACCAAATCTTGCCGCCGCCGTGTACAATAACAAGTTTTGTGAAAGTATAACTCAACTTTCTAAAATATTTTGAACGAAATAAAGTAACCCAGAAACTGAATTGAGGAATCAAAGCGAGAGTGACCAGAAACCTGCATATCCCAAACCAAGCATACAACCATACAAGCATGCATGGCCGTACATAGCTCAAGAAGCTTGGATCATGTTTCCTATGAAACTGGATTGGACATGCTATCTTGTTAAACGCATTGTAGGAATCGATCAATGGAATTAGGGGGCGAATGCCAATTGATCATTGAAAATTATATAAGAAGCTAATTGACGAGCAACCATTGTTCGTTTGGTTGTTGATACCTGTAGGAATTTCACATTCCCAAGCTTCAAAGACGGAAGAAGAAACAAAACAAAAAAGGGAAAAAAAATATCATACAAGTACCCATGCATGACATAGCACATTAATTAACAAGATAATGGAAGCTAGGCAAACAACTAGGGAGGAAGCAGAAAGCTAAACTAGCTAGGTAGAGGAACCGCGCGCGCGATTCGCCTCGCCGGTGCAGCGCTAGAATGACGTCGGCGGAGGCCGCGCCACGGCCGCCTGCCCCCACTGCCCGAACATGTCGCTGGGCGGCGTCTGCGGCACCGCGTACATCGGCGGGGGCACGGCGGCGCCCCCGCTGCCCTGCTGCTCCAGCTGCGTGGCGGCGCCCTCCGACCCGGACAGCACGGCGCCCTCCTCGGCGTCTTGATCCAGCGGCAGCCTCTCGTACGTGGCGTTGCCGAACGTGGCCGCGATCACCATGACGGGGCCCGACGCGAGCAGCTCCCCCATCACGCTGCCTCCGACCACCTGCCCCTGCCCGCCCGCGAGGTAGACGGCGAGCCCCGTCGCCCCGGGCGGCGCCGGCGCCGGGAGGAAGGCGCCGGACAGGGAGAGTATCTCGAAGCGCCCCCTTAGGGCGACGGCGGCCGCCCCGGTCCCCGCGGGCTGGCGCAGCGTGACGTTGGTGACGGCGCCGCTCCCGCTGAGGACGGAGACGCCGCGCTGCCTGCGGCGGGAGAAGGCCGCGATGGCCTCGACGATGTCGGCCCTGCTGGCGATCTCCAGCACGTGAGAGCGCATCGCGTTGGGGCTCTCCCGCGTCACCACCACGGGCGGCTTGGGCTTGTTCTTGGACCCTGGGGCCTGCCGCGCGGCCGGCGGCCCGACCCCGAGGACCCCCCGCCGGCCGAGGGCGGCGGCGACGCGTCGTCCTCGTCGTTGTTGCTGCCGGCAGGGACGTGGGCGTAGGCGTGGTTGCCCTGGAGCGGGTGGCCGTCCATGCTCCCCATCTCCTCGGCTTGGGCTTCGGCCGCCGCGCCGGCCGGCCACCAGTCTGCCAGCCCTACAATTTTCGCGGTCGTCGTCGAAGAACGAAGATGGCACAGCCTTAGGCTAGCGCCTCCAATGCAAGCAGCGGCGGCGGCGGCGGCAGTGAGTCTCTGGTTGCTAGCTAGTGGTTGTGTGGTATGGGACGGAACTATGGGCGTTGGCGTTGCTCTCACCGGCTAGGAGGAGTATTTATTTACGGCTCCTTCTAGAATTCGCTTCGCTTCTCTGCTCTCGTCGGCGCGGGCGCGGGGTAGCAGTCGTAGTCGCACTGGCACAATCAAAACCACTCTGCTACGATCAAACGGGAGGCTCATCTCTTGGCTCCCGACTGGGTACCGAGGCAGTATATATGCACGGGCAGATGTAACGGCACTGGTAGTACGTCGCGGTTAGTTAGTGAGCGCGTGGCCCAGTGGGCAGTGGCCACATGCGTACACACGTTAAGCAGTGTTTAGGAGAGGGAGGCATGGCCTTCTGATCGGGTCAGGTGGGCTTTGAAAAAATGTCGTGCAAATGGACGAAAACGGAACAGCTGCGCGCCGAGAGGCCTTTGGAAGCACGGAGCTGTTTAACCACGTGCTCCTTTTGAATGCCATAGACGAAGACCACTGAGTCCATAATGTCGTGCAAATAGTCGATTCCCGCTTTTTAGTTTGGAGGATGTGTTCAACACATATGACTTTACATGCATGTGCTCAATTTGAAAATCACACTTCTCTTGTGAAAATACCAAACGTCATATATTAGAATCGACTAGTCCTTATAAGACCAGTAATTCAAGTCTGAGCACGGGCTCATCTACACCCGATGAACAATAATTTCATAAAAAAAAGTAACAAAATTCAAAAAAGCACATAGATGCCTCCCCCTCTCCCTCTCGCGACGCCGCACCTCCCTCACGCCAGAGCCGCCGCCACCACAGATCTGCCCATGCGACATGCCTCCACGCCGGCGAGGGGTGCTCGTGCTAGCTGCACCCACGCCTCCACCACCTCAGCAGCTTGCGCCGACCATTCGAGAGGAAATCCCAGAGATCCTGCGGCTGATTTCTCCAATCCCGCAGGCGGTGCTCATGGCATCCGAAGCCGCGGGGTGGGCGGAGCGCGCGACCAGGATCCGAGACTCCACCTTCGAGTGGATCCGGTGCGTGCAGGAGTGGAAGATGGCGGATCGGGCGGTTGCGGAGGCGACCACGCCGGAGATGAGATCTGCGACCATGAGGGTCGCCGAGGTCCAACGAAGAAGGGCGGATGTGGAACAAAGGAAGCTAGCGCGGAGAATTTTCGAGGAGGCCACGCTGGAGGAGAGGGCAAGGATGCCCCCGTTTCCGTCTTCCCCGCCGGCCGAATTCGTGATTTGGGCGAGGGCGGAAGCAAAGTCGACGGAGCCGCGGCGAGCCTCCGCTGGGAGTGCATCCTCGGCGTGATTCCACCAAGCGCCTGAGGATCGCTACGCGTGGGGTGGATCCACTACCTCGCCGTAGCTCACTGGAGCCGCCGTGGTTTGGAGACCGCGGCATGGTTCCCCAGGAAATTGTTCAAGAGCCAACAAAGGGATTTGTGTCCCAATGGATCAGGTTAGTCAGATGTTTTCGCAATCGATGATGTTGTTATATCCAATAGGGGCTAAGCAGAGCTTGTGCTCGGAGAATCGTAAATCGCCGTCGATGGTGAGGTCCAAATCGCCGGAGTTTGGGGATTTTCCCCTGAGTTGAGAGGGGATTCTTTTGGGAGGGATAATGCGGGACCCATTGCCACATCTCTTCCACCAATCCGCTGCGAGAAAGTGAAAGCGCCTTTGGCTAATACGCTTCCTTCAAGAGATAACACAGATGAAAGTATTTCTAGGGTTTTTGGCCAGCTCTGGTCCATTCCCTCCCCCCGCCGTCACCAGCCTCAACCCCTTTCGCATAGCAAAACCACCGCCACCTTAGGTTGGCTCAGGAAAGATTTTGCTCGTTCGGGATGTTTTTCTCCCTCTGATTTATTCCCAGTCAAGTACCTCCGCCCGTTCGATCCTCCGCCGACGCAGCTCAAGATTGTCAGAGAAGGGATTGGACGCGGATCCAAATCCTTTGCATAGGTTGTCATGGCAGACAAGAGTGCGCCGCAGGGGGGGCAGAAGCAACGCGCCCCGGCTCCGCCGAAGATCCCCGGGCGCCGCCAAGCCACGGGGGTTGCACGTACTGCTGCGGCGCCTGGTAAAGGTGCGGCCCCTCCTACTCAAGCTACCGTTGCTGCGCCACCGGCACCGATCCCTCCTCCACCGGTGCAAGTCTTCGATGAGCGCTACAAAGATATGGTGTGCTTTACCTGTGGAGGCCCTGGCCACTACGTTGGCAATTGCATTCAGAAAAAAACTTGCTTCATCTGTGGATTGGAGGGCCAACAATGTCAATAATTGTGCAGCCTGGGCACAACCTCATCCAGTTGCCACTTTTTTTGGGAGTTCAGCTCTGGGACTGGGGTTCTATCACATCGACGCTCCTGTGGGGAGAGAAGCAAGTTGGCTAAACTTTAGGAACTGTGGAGAAGTCTGGATCATGAAAGGAGAAATCAGCAAGTTAGATCTTGTTAAGAATCTCTCTAGTATCTTTTGCAAGAACAAACAATGGACTTGACAGATTAGGCCACCGTCAGAGAAAAAGTTCCTGGTCAGATTCCCACCCTGGAAAGATGTTGAAGAACTGATTGAGTTCCATGCCTTTGATCTGCCCATAGATGGTGTCTCTGTGTCTGTGGAGAAGTGGACTGGCTCAATCGATCCATTCAGTGAGCTAACTGAAGCATGGGTGGTTATTGAGGGTTTGTCATCCAAATGGTGCACATGGAAAGTCTTGTCTCAAATTGCTTCCTGCTTTGGAATTCGTGTGGATGTAGATTGGAATGGTCTGATGAAGAGTTTCTATGAGAAAGTGAGGGTCAAAATTGCTTGTAGGGACCCAACTAAGATCCCTTTTGAAAGGATTATGGAAATGAGGAAAAAACTTCATATCTTATCCTTTACTGTGGAAGGGTTTGACCAGATAGGGGCCGATGATCCTAATGATGATGATGGGCCTACTGACATAGCTGTGGATGATGACAACAAGGTAGTGGATGGAGAGGAACTGGATAAAGATATCCTGGATGATGGAGAGGAACCCATTGATGACCTGGACCTTGCCAACAGAGCCCCCACTAAAACCGCAGTTGGGAAGAAAGCAACTGATGAGGATACTTCATTCCATCCCCCTGCTCTGTTAGAGGCATGCATCTCTCTTGTGAGAGCTCACAAGAAGATTGGTGAAGAAACTGTGGCCCAAAACATGTGCCCTTCGATTCCCTTCTCTAAGGCAATCAAAATCCTCAGCACTCCCCACAATGAGATCAGTATGCTTGCTACATCGTCAAGTGGTGATGCTGCTACCACTTCCCCAATATCTGCTCAAAAGATATATTGTTCTGGTCTGCTAGAAGCTTTGGAAGACTCTGCTTCTGATACTGACAGTGAAACTGCTGAACCCGATGAGGAAATGGTTACTGTTGAAGCTCAGATAGCTAGTGACTTGAAGATAATGGATCTAGTGGAGAAGACCAAGGAAAAAGCTACACCCAAAAACAAGTGGGGCCCGGTGGTTTCTCCAAGACTGAGCTCCAGAGTCCATAACAGGCAAAACATCATGGAGAAAGCTGCAGCTTACAAGATGAAACAAAACCTGGAAATCCCCCCTACTTTTAAAAGTAAGTCCTTTACTACTGAATCTACATCTAGTTTAGAGGCTTATGCTTCTGCAGTTAACATCAAAATTGGAGATGATGAGATAGAAAAAAAATCTGATTATTAATAATATTGTTAGAGATGAAACTGAGAAATGCCTCATTTTTGCTTCTCAGAATCCTGAAATATCCTTACCTGATAGTCTAGACAATGGATTAATTGCTGATAGTGGAGTTTGTACTCCAAAAAGAGGCATTCCCAACACCAACACACCAGGGGCACGGCTGGTGCTGATGGTGGGTCTGGGAATGCAGTGAGAGATGGACTGTTTAGTCTGACACACCCATTCAAAATTCCATGATTGGTATCTTTTGGAATATTAGAGGTTTGGGCCAAAAAGGGAAACTACAGTGCCTGTCTGACTTAGTTGGCAAATATAAGCCTGATTTTTTAGGCTTTCAAGAAATTAAGAGAGAAAACTTGTCTGACTCTTTTCTCAATGCCTTAGCTGACTCTATTGCTTATGGTTGGCATATACTACCTGCCATAGGCTCTGCTGGAGGTATCCTTGTGGGTACTAAATCTAATCTCTTTGAGGTGCTTAGTGTCAGTAATAAGAACTATTGTATCATCATAACCTTAAAAAACAAAACTGATGGTTTTTGCTGGCATTTGATTGTGGTTTATGGCACAACTTATGCTGCAGACAAACTTGACTTTATTGCTGAACTCCATGAAAGTATGGATAACTTGTGCTATCTTGTTTTATTTGGAGGTGATTTCAACTTGATTAGAGAGGCTAAAGATAAAAACTTAGGGAATATAAACTCTTCTTGGACATTCTTGTTCAATGACTGGATTAATAAATGGGGCCTTATGGAATACAAGCTGTCTAACAGGGTATATATCTGGAGTAATAATCAGGACAACCCCATCTTTGCTACTATTGACAAAGTTTTCTCTGCTACTAGCTGGGACAGTCACTTCCCTCTCACCACTCTATGTGCACTCCCTAGGGTGGGGAGTGACCATGCCCCAATTCTCCTTGACTCTGGGATGGGTACTTGTAACCCATCTAGACCTTTTAAGTTTGAGAAATGGTGGCTGGAACAACCAGATTTTCGAGCTTTGGTAGAAAAAATCTGGGCCACACCTTCACCATGTACTACTGCTATTGGGACCTGGCAGTTTAAAACCAAACTATTCAGGAAAAGTGTTAAAGGCTGAAGCATAAACCTAGAGGCATCCATGAAGAAAAAGAAAAAAACCTTCTTCAGGAATTTGATATACTTGATGTCTTTGCTGAACAAAACAGAACCACTGCTGGGGATATCCTCAGAATGAAACAAATTAGAGAGGAACTAGAAGAGATCTGGAAAAAGAGGAAACTGCCATGTGGCAGAGATCTAGAGACAGGAAGATCAAGGAGGGGGATAGAAATACAGCCTATTTTCATGCTGTTGCCAACCAACGTAGAAGAAAAAAAATCAATTATCTATCCTGGAAGGGCCAGATGGGCCGGTTTACTCCACTAAAGACATGTTGGATGTGGCCACTAACTTTTATAAAGACCTTTTTGGGTTTGAAGCAAGACCTAATATCCATTTAGATGACTAGTTTTGGTCTGAGGAAGATATGGTGACAGATGAAGAGAATGTTTCCCTGGAAAGGCCTTTCTCAAAAGAAGAAATTAAAGAGGCCATCATGGGTTCATATGCTAGTGGGGCCCCTGGCCCTGATGGCCTCTCATTTCTTTTTTATCAACAATTCTTAGAGGTCATCAAACATGACTTTATGGCACTGGTAAGAGATTTTGAAAATGGAACCCTAGATATCCAGAGACTAAATTATTCTATTGTTACTCTGATCCCTAAAGAGCCAGAGGCCAAGAATATGAGGAAATTCAGACCAATTTGTTTAAGTAACTGTTCTGTTAAGATCTTTAGTAAAGCTATGACAAACAGGGTTGGCCCTGTAGGACATAGGCTCCTATCCCCATGCCAATCTGCTTTTGTTAGAGGCAGATTTATTCTAGAAAGTGTGGTCACTGCCCATGAGGCCATTCATGATTCCACAAATCAAATGAATCTCGGATTGTTCTCAAAATAGATTATGAAAAAGCCTATGATCGGGTGAACTGGGATTTCCTAGTAGAGATGTTAACTTCTAGGGGTTTTGGGGCTAAGTGGATTAGATGGAACCTCTCCATTTTACAACAAAGCTCTTTCTGTGTTAAGATTAGTGATGTCCTTGGACCATACTTTGTGGGAGGGGAAGGACTCAAACAAGGAGATCCAAGTTCACCCATGCTTTTCAATTTGGTGGCTGACGTGTTCTCTCGTATGCTGGCCAAAGCTGTTAACAACAATATTATTTCTGGGATTGTTCCCCATATCATCCCACAAGGACTAATATGTCTGCAGTACGCTGATGATACAATCCTCTTTCTCAAACCAAACCTGAATATGTTAGAAACCTGAAATGGCTACTTGCATGTTTTGAAAACCTCTCTGGGTTGAAGATTAACTATGACAAATGTGAGGTAGTGCCAATTAATATGAATGAAGATGATGCTAAGTTACTGTCCCAAATTTTTTGTTGTAAGCCGGGGGATTTCCCTCTAAAATACCTAGGAGTTCCATTACACTACCTCAAGTTGAGGAGAGAAGACATTCAATATATCATAGACAAAATTATCAAGAAAATATGTGGCTGGAAGGGGAGGCTACTTAGCTATGAAGCTAAGTTAGTCCTCCTCAAAGCATGTATTGCCAGTATCCCCATGTATCTAATGTCTGTCATCAAATTCCCCAAGTGGGCAATCAAAGCCATCACTTCACAGATGGCTCACTTTTTCTGGGGAAATATAGGGGATGAACATAAGTACCATCTTGCTAACTGGGGGCTTATCTCTCAGAAAAAAGATTTTGGTGGCTTGGGGGTACCCAACTTAAGGGAATTTAACATGGCCCTGCTTGCCTCCTGGGCAAAAAGATATTTTATGGACATTGATAAAAACTGGGTGAGGCTGATTGATTACAAATACAGAACTGACAAGCCCAATATTTTATGGGCCAAGCAGGGTGTGGGCTCACCTTTCTGGAAAGGGGTCACTTGGGCTTTTGAAGGGGTGAGACCTTTCTACAAATGGAAGCTGGGCAATGGAGAGAAGATCAGTTTTTGGAATGACATTTGGGTGGGGGATTCTTCCCTAAAAACCCAATTTTGGGATATCTATGAAATCTGCCAACAACAGCATTGTACATTATCTGAGGTGTGGGATGGATCTACTCTTAAACTTACCTTTAACAGATGTGTGGAAGCTAGGTTTATGGAGAGATGGCATAATTTGATCCAAACCATATCTAATTTGACCATTACTGATGAGATGGACCAACCCATTTGGGTGTTGGAATCGTCAGGGATGTACTCGGTTAAGTCATTTTACAACATGATTAACTGGGGGGGGGGGGGTTTCTACCCCTATCCGAAAAAAAATCTGGAAAATTGTTGTACCACACAGATATTTAGTTTTCCTGTGGCTAGCTCTCCACAATAAGATTCTTACTAGAGATAATCTGAATAAAAGAAGGGAGGTAGAAAACTTAAAGTGTTTGTTTTGTGATGAGGATGAAACAGTTTGTCACCTATTCTTTGAATGTGTAGTTGCCAAACAAATCCAGAATGATGTGTCTGACTCTTTTGAGTTTAACATTCCTAATAATATGTCGGAATTATCTTCTTTCTGGAACCTAAATAACAAGAAATCTGTTGTTAATATTGCCTGTGTTGCTACCATTTGGAGCATTTGGACTATGCGTAATGACATGTATTTTCAGGGCGTGCCATGGACGAGCACCCGTGCAATCTTGGCAAGGATCAACTCATCATTGCATCAATGGAAGATTCTCTGTGTGGGCGACCAATCGGTGCTGCTGAGAAGATGCATCCAACTCCTGGATCGGCGAAGAGGCGAGCTGCTCAGGATTGCATGGGCGCTGGGCTGAGAGCTTGCGGGAAGAAGACCCGAGACGAGGCGCTGAAGGCTCACTCCAAGTGAACGATGATGGAAGCGCACAAAACTGATGCCTCTGATTCTTGGCTCGATCGAGGAATGTAATCTGTTTGTTTGGTTAGCTGGCACTTTTCATTTCGGCAGTTCTTTTGATGAAGCTATGTAGTGTGGATTTGAACCTTTTAGGCCGTAGCTTTCCCATGCTTCCCAGTTTACTCCAGCCTGCCACCTCCAGGTAGGCCCGAATGCTTGTAACAATCCATGTTGACTTGCGCTTTGCTCCGTTTTTAATAAAAATGGGGCGGGGGGAAACCCCTTTTGATCAAAATTCAAAAAATTCAGAATTTTTTAGGTATCGACTGTGATCGAGTGTGCAAGGAGCGTGCAAATTTTCGTGATGTTTGGGCATTCAAGGATCTATAGGCAAGAAAGACAAAATTGAGCCCAAACAATGTACTTATTCAAAATTTCTTTCACAACCAATTTTTGTCTTTTTTGCCACGACCGCGTCGAATGTTCAAACGTCACAAAATTTTGCATGCACATCACACGTTCAAGCATGTTGGATGCCAACAAATTTCATTTTTTTGGATTTTATTGCTATTTTAAACAATTACTGTTCACGCCCATGTGCATATGCATATGGGCACTGAATCGCTTCCTTATCAGACCGTCATTACAGAAACTAAAAATTACATGCCAATCCTCGAAGAAATCAACGCCGTCTTCCTCCTGCACTAACAGGCAGCACGCGACCACCTTCACGTCTGGACATCCGAAATACAATCAAATGTCCGAATGTCGCCAGACGGAGAAGGAGCCACATGATCAATACAAGAAATGACACCGTCCACTCCACCAGAAGACACCCTCAATGGCCACCTACATAATATGGCTCAACCAGATCCACCACTCTTGAAGAACAACAACCAGAAAATTCCCCTCCCACCCTCTATGACACCGATGAGACCGCGTCGGCTAGATGCACCATGAGTCGGGAACCTTATCCTTGAACCGCATGATGCCACCATCACCACCAAAACTTTGGTGTTGGGGAACGAAATTCCAATCCTAAGAAATCCAACTATAGTGCCGCAGCGCAAATCCAAGGCCCCCACTCTCTCCTGTTGACATAGCAGAATGCGGAGGAGGAGGGGATCCATGACCTCGTTGGCAGGAGCGGTGGCGTTGTGGTGCATAGGGTTTCAAGAGTGGGAGACGGCTTAACAACACCTCTGGTTAGGTTACCGAAGTCAGGTTACAAATCACATCTGACAATATTTTGAACCCAAAATATATAGGCGCTCAATTTATTTCCATTGTGTACATATACCAAATTGCACACTTTCTTTCTAACTTTTAAATTCGACTATAACTTTTTGAATATAACTAGGTGAAAAATGGACCGGGATCCATCTAGCCGATCTTGAAATGTTTAACTTGGTAAGGGGTTGCGTCAGGGTGACCCTCTTTCCCTTTGCTCATTGTCATTGCCATCGACCACTTGCAACAACTGCTTGCCAAAGCTGTTGGGTTCTACGCTAGGGTGCATAGACTGCAAACTAAAAAAATTTCCTACACGCATATCAACCAGAAACATGCTACAGGAGATGGATTACAGATCGTTACCACTAGAAGCGCAGTGCCGTGTAGCGGAAGTAGAGTTGGGGCAGCGCATCCGCGGGGTTCGTGTCCTCCTCACCCAATCTCACTCGAATAGTCGGTCGTTGAATCCCACATACTGGTTCATCGGAGCGGCGCAAGTGCACCGCCTCTAACGGTATCCCCGTGTGTAGGAGGAACACCGTGTGACGGACTGCTAGGTCCGATCACACAGGCGACAACGAGTGGAGGTGGCTATTCGCAACACATGCAAAACCTAGTGACGGTGCCGAAGTGATCAACTGAATGAGTGTGCCGCACCTCCACTACATATAGGCATCCGTCATGGGCTCAACACTTGGTCCTCGCACGGATCCTCAAGCCCAAAGTCTGTTCGGCTTGGATCCGAGTTCGAGTAGGATCACATCTAACTCGTGGAGTCGACTCCGGCCTCACAAGTTCCTTCCCTTAAATGCGCGACCCCTTAGGTTCAAGTCGTCTTGGTCGCAGGTTGGATCACGTCCAACCTGCTCAACTGGTAGTGGCCTCTAGCAAGGCATGCCGACCACCAAGTAGACAATGAAGCCGGTTGGCGAACCTGTACAACATGTCACACTTCTGTTTCCTTTGTTTCCTTTGACACACAATATATGTTGTTGGGCTCAAGGTGAGTCTGTAATCCTTGTGCTAGCCCGACCTCTTTCTTGTTCCAGTGATGCCGACCACAAACTGGATTATCTCATAATCCTTATCGCATGGCCATGCTTATCTTGGTCGGATCACACAAGGGGCCCAGAGTATATCTCTCTTGATCAGAGGGGAAAATCCCATCTTGCTCGACAATGTCTCGCAACATGGGTCTGGACAAGCCCGAAACCTACCTTTGTAACTATCCAGTCACGGAGTAGCGTTTGGTCGGCCCAAAGAAGGTCTGTCACCACGAGTACAAGCGCCAGCTCAGGTTAGGACATAGAACACATGTTGTACTAGAGACTCACAGATGACCTATCGCTGCATCTCATAGTCGGGTTTGTCCGACTCGGACCTTATTTTGACACGGATCCAACTATGTCGAATCCGACCATATCCTTCCGAGTCCATATTATCCGGCTAGCATCCAATACTCCATGGCTAGTGAGACCGAGCCATCCACCGTGTCATATGCTAGTCTGGTCGACTACGCCTCCACACAACCCTTTTGACTAGAGACCTTTTAGGACAATCATCATACAATGCATAGTCCCACACAAGTCACATACTTGTTGATACACATCATTGATAATGTCCAAGGACTATTTTTATTCATAAAAACATAGGAAATATCATCATACATGATTGCCTCTAGGGAATATCTCCAACAGTCTCCCACTTGCACTAGAGTCAATCAAATAGACATCGTATGCCCATAGCTCTAACGTGCCCCTCATGCTTGGGTTGTGGAAGCGACTTAGTTAATGGATCAGGAACATTTGCATCCGTGTGAATTTTGCATAACTCTACATCACCACTCTTTACAATCTTTCGTATTAGGTGATATTTTCGATCAATGTGTCTAGTCTTGTGGTGATTCCTCGGCTCCTTGGCTTGTGTGATGGCACCAGAATTATCATAATAAAGGTCCAAAAGTTTTATCGAGGCTGGGAAAATACGAAGACCATCAAGAAAGTTCCGGATCCAAACACCTTCCTTTGCAGCTTCACAAGCCGCAATGTATTCGGCTTCTGTGGTAGAATCGACCACCGTTTCTTGCTTGGAACTCGTCCAACTCACTGCTCCTCTATTCATGACGTACACGAATCTGGACTGTGATCGACAATCATCTCTATCGGTTTGGAAACTAGCATTGGCGTAACACTTTACGCAGAGCTCCTCCTCACCTGCATAGACTAGGGACATCTCTTTAGTTCTTTTCAGGTACTTTCGAATATTTTTTGCTGCCGCCCAGTGACTCTCACCGGGGTTAGCCTGTTATCTGCTTTTAAGCTTATTGCAAATGCAACATCAGGCCGAGTACATATCATGGCATAGATGATGGATCCGATTGCTGAGGCATACATAATTCTACTCATCCTGCTTTACGCATTAGTTGTCGAAGGACTCCGAGTCTCGCTTAGCCTTATACCATGTGAGAGTGGCAAGAACCCTTTCTTGGCTTCACTCATGTAGTACCGCTTCAACACTTTATCTATGTATGTGCTCTGGCTCAAGCCGAGAAGCCTCCTCAATCTATCTCTATAGATCTTAATGCCTAAAATATACATTGCCTCACCGAGGTCCTTCATTGAAAACTTGCCATTCAATGATTCCTTGAACAAGTTCAGCATCAAAACATCATTTTCGATCAGCAATATGTCATCCACATACAAGTAATGACCTCATCAAAATGAATATTCCAGCTCTGGGATGCTTGCCTCAATCCATAAATGGATCAACACCGTTTTCGATCAGAAACACTACCGAGCTCCCACTCAACTACTTGTATAAACAAGCGTCCTCTTTGCTTTTGATGAAACCGAGACCAGTAATGACCTCATCAAAATGAATATTCCAGCTCCGAGATGCTTGCCTCAATCCATAAATGGATCTCCTGAGCTTGCATACCTTACTAGCGCTAGTCGGATCGATAAAACCCTCGGGCTGTATCATATACACGTCCTCGGTTAAATTTCCGTGAAGGAAAGCCGTTTTGACATCCATCTGCCATATCTCATAATCAAAATATGCAGCTATAGCTAGTAGGTCTCCTTACCGACTTCAGCATTGCTACCGGCGAGTAGGTCTCGTCGTAGTCAATTCCTTGAACCTGTCCATAACCTTTTGTGACAAGCCGAGCTTTGTGGTTGTGAACATTTCCATCCACATTGATTTTCTTCTTAAAGACCCATTTGCAGCTAATGGCCATTATACCAGGCGGTGGATCAACCAAGTCCCAGACTTGATTCTCATCCATGGACTTTAACTTGGATCTCATGGCCTCTAGCCATGCCTCAAAATCTGGGCTCACCATCGCTTCCGCAAACGTGGCCGGCTCGTCGCTTTCAAGCAACAAAACATCGCGCACTCTGCGTAATCTTTCGACCTTCGTGGTTCCGGCACCAACTCCATTACGGGTTCCTTGATAGACTCCGGCATGATCTCATCACCTGCCGAGTCGTCCCTGAGTGGTCCTCAAATTTCTTCAAGTTGGACCGTCCTCCCATTGGCTTCTCGACCGAGAAACTCTTTCTCAAGGAAAACCCCGTTCCGAGCAACAAACACTTTGTTCTCTTCCCGGTTGTAGAAGCTGTATCCCAAGGTTTTCCTCAGATATCCCACGAATATGCATTTATCCGACTTGGGTGTAATCTTGTCTGACATAAGTCGCTTGACAAATGCTTCACAACCCCAAATCTTTATAAAGGACAAACTAGGACTCTTCCTGGTCCACATCTCATGTGGTGTCTTGTCTACGGATTTTGATGGTACCCTGTTAAGTGGGAAAGCTGCGGTTTCTAGAGCGTACCCCCAGAATGACAAGGGTAAATCCTATTTGCTCATAATAGACCAGACAATATCCAACAAGGTCCTATTCCTCAGTTCCAACATGTGATTTCTCTATGGCATACCCGAAGGTGTGAGATGAGGTATTATACATCGGCTTTTTAGATGATCATCAAACTCTTGGCTCATGCACTCACCTCCATGATCTGGTCGTAGAAGTTTTATAGTCTTGCCGAGCTGATTCTCAACCTCATTCTAAAACTCTCTGAACTTTCCAAAAGTTTCCGACTTGTGCCTCATCAAATAGATATATCCATATCCACTCAAGTCATGAGTAAAAAGCTCTTCACTCCCTTCTCTCTCTCCCCTGTGAAAGGTGAAAAGGAGGCAACACTTACCCCCAACTCTCCTCTAGAGAGGCCGCATGTCCCCTCTTCCTCCGTTTGCTGCTTCGACGGCGGGAGGAAGGGAAACCCCGGTCCTCTATTTCGGTTGTGTAGATAGGCGCTTTGGTGGATGCAGTGGCAGAGCGGAGAATAAGTGATCCCTGAATCCAGCACCACCTTGACGACGTCCATGGCGGCGGCGTGGAGGAGATCATGGGATGTGTCTTCTATCGCTCCTCGGATGCGGTGGATTTAGGGTGTCCTGGTGCTGTTGCGGAGACGGTGGCGGCGGCACCACTGGAATATTGGTTCTCCAGCTTTGTCCGCGTCACGGTGGCGCCTCCTCCTGCGCCAAAGCGAAGCCGGGAGAAGATGTACATGAGCTTAGTGGACGACGCTGGTCGTCCCCTTCAGTGGCTTCTTGCCCTGTATGGGGTGTTCGCAACGTCATTTTGGTAGTGGCAGCAGCTCCTAATACAGGGCTTGTGGTTGAAGGTGGCCGGATCTGGTGGGCCTCCCCGACGGTGTTGGATGGAGGCGGTGTTTCTGGGGATTCCAGAAGCGCGGGGAAGATCCCCGGTCGACGTGCCACAAGGAGAAGGCCCAGCCGTTCGCGGGAGGGAAATTAATTGAATTGTAAAGCTTCAGTGTGATGGCGCTTCTGTGGATCATGGTTTTGTTCTCCGGTGGCTGCTTCGTCACGGCAGAGCTCGACGACAAGTTCAGTGTGCAGGACTCTGAGGATCTAAGTGTAATTTGTTTTCCTTTTGGGGTCCTGTGTGCTATTCTGTTGGGACACCTGTTCCTTCTAGTCTCTTCTAGGTGGTTCTTGTGTGTGTGTGTGTTTTGTACTGCCTGGTTTCTAGGTTGAATGAACACACAAAAATTCCCTTCAAAAAAATTCATCGGTAAAAGTCACGAAGTATTGATAGCCACCCCTGGCAGTTGTGCTCATTGGACCAGACAAATCATTATGTATAAGTTCCAACAGCTCGGACGCCCTCTCGCAACTCTTTGCAAAAGGAGACTTAGTCATCTTGCCGAGCAAGCATGACTCACATGTCTTGAACGACCCGAAGTCGGACGAAGTTAGGAGTCCATCATCATGGAGCTTCTTCATGCGTTCAAACTAATGTGTCCAAGGCGGCAATGCCAAAAGTATGTCAGATTTATCTCATTAGGCTTATGCCTCTTGACATTCATGTTATAGACAGGTTCCGTTTCTAGATTCAATATAAAAAGCCCATCAACACTGGGTGCATAGCTGTGGAACATTCCATTCAAATAAAACGAACAACCATTGTCCTTTAGGTTAAATTCATAACCCTAACTCATCTAGCATGAGGCAGGAATAATGTTCCGACTAAGTGCATGGATGTAATAAAAATTATTCAATTCCAAAATAAATCCAGAAGGAAGCTGGAGCTACATCGTGCCGACCTCCAACGTAGCAACTCTTGCTTTGTTGCCAACCCTGATGTCGATCTCCCCTTGTGCCACACGCCTAGTTCTTACCAGCCCCTACATCGAGCTGCAAATATGAACAACTGATCCGGTATCAAATACCCAAGAGCTACTAGGTATGTCAGCAAGGTAAATGTCTATAACATATGTAACAAGCGTACCTTTGCCTGAAGAAGCATTTCCGACCTTCTTGCCATGCTCAACAAGCCACTTGCTACAATTCCTCTTCCAGTGACCTAGTACCTTGCAATGATAGCAAATGGTCTTCGAGCCCAGTCCCGACTTCGGCTCAGTGGCAGAGGTTACCATCTCCGCGCCCTTTGCCTTAGACTTCTTCTTGGACCAACTCTTCTTGAACTTAGCCGATTTCTGCACCATCAACACTTGATGCGTGCCTTTCTTAATATCCTGCTCTGCCACTTTGAGCATCCCATGCAATTTAGTGAGATTCTTATCCATGCCATGCATATGATAGTTCGAGATGAACGTTCCATATCTAGGTCGAAGAGAACCCATAACTGCATTTGTAGCCTGCCCATCCAAGATCAAGAAGCCTAACTGATCCAAAGCTTGCACATATCCGATCATCTTGATCACATGCGCGCTCAGTGGATCACCTTACTTTGGCTTACAATCCATCAAGGATCGCACGATGTTGAACCTTTCGGTCCTAGCCTGCATCTGAAACATGCTCTTGAGACTCTCTATCATATCAAAAGCCCCCACATCTTTGAAATGCTGCTGCAAATCGGGCTCCATATAAGCCAAGCCAACATGAGGCAGCTGATCTCATTTGATTCATCAACGAGTTGCTGGTAGGCATTACTAGTTGTGGCATTAGCATTATCGGCAGGTTCCTCTGGAAGTGGATCCTCAAAAACATGTTCCTTTTTATCGTGCTTGAGAACAATTCTCAAATTTCTATACCAGGTGATAAAGTTTGTTCCATTCAGTTTATCCTTTTCAAAAATTGATTTCAATGCAAAGTTGGGTTGAACAGGTGGTGCCATTGATCTACAATAGAAAAATATGCAACCACTAATCAATGTGTTTATGTAGAGTAATTCAAGCCTTAAATAGAAATACTCCCACTGAAGTCGGAATCCCTCCGCAAACTCTCAGTGATTCAGGATCCGACTAGTGCATGCGAATAGTGAGCTCTAGCATCACTGCTAGTTAACAAGCCTATCCAGTAAGCAACTCCTTGCTAATCGTATCTCTATATGACTCATGTTGGTCAGGTAGGTATCTTACACTCTGGCTCCCAACCTTCCTTGCCACAAGGCCCACAACCATTTTCATAGCCTTGTCAAGTTAACCTGATGTAGTGCATGCATGTGTACGACATGAACCCTTCAGTTCAAGGACACCAATTTTATGAGCCCACTACTAGACATACTTGATGTGCAAAGGCGCAACATCGGGAATGGCAAACGTGCTTGGTATTAACGTGGGATCTTTCTACCATTTTAACATGCATAGAAAACAAGAAGCATAACAATCACAAATAAACATATAGTGTGAAATAGTATGGCTCCTTCATGGATGTCCTTCCAGGGCGGCTCCAACTCCAATGACAAGGTCGACACTCCATCTTGACGTCACGCCGGGACGCCAAAGCCTCAAACTTGATCTCTGTCCTCCAAGTACTGCAACTAGTAATGAATTTTACAAATAATCACTAGTCAATACGGATGTCGTTATACATTATAATGAAAACACTTTCGCTCTTGCTGGCTGACAAATCATGACGCGCAGGTCATGTGTAATTTACACACATGCATCACATACACATGAGCCATACTATTCACATCAAACCTGCAAAACAAAGTTATGCACAAAATCGTATTTTACGAGTTTTGCGTGGTCGTGTACGAAATGCACGGCGCTACACACACGACGGTCATAGATCAAATCTGTACTCCGTTCATGCCGATTTTTTTGATCTCATCGATCTTATCGATCATCGCGAATCCGACTCAGATTTATGTTTCACTGTTAACCCTGATGGAAGATACCGACCTGTTGGGGTAGGTTGTGTCACGACCTCTTCGATTCCGATCATCAGAAAACGTAGCCACATCGATCCCCATGTGCAGTTGATCTCATCAACCGTGCACATAGCCAATCTCATAAATGACAACAGATCTGATCTGCCGCCTCCACATATATATCTAATAGGCATACAATCTGAATCCAAATAATATAGCAGTGGCTCTGATACCACTATTGGGTTCTACGCTAGGGTGCATAGACTGCAAATTAAAATTTTCCTACGCGCAGATCAACCAGGAACATGCTACGGGAGATGGATCATGGATCGTTACAACTAGAGCATAGTGCCGTGCAAAAGAAGTAGAGTTGGGGTAGCGCGTCCGCGAGGTTCGTCGCCTCCTCACCCGATCTCCCTTGAATAGCCGGTCGTCGGATCCCACGTACTGGTTTGCTGGAGCGGTGCAAGTGCACCGCCTCTAACGGCATCCACGCGTGTAGGAGGAACACCGTGCAACGGTCTGCTATGTCCAATCACACATCCAGCGGCGAGTGGAGGTGGCTATTCGCAACATATGTAAAACCTAGTGACTGTGCCAAAGCGATCAACTGAATGAGTGTGCCGCACCTCCACTACATATAAGCATCCGTCACAGGCTCAACACTTGGGCCTCACACGGATCCTCAAGCCCAAAGTCTATTTGGCCTGGATCCCAGTCCGAGTAGGATCACATCTGACTCGTGGAGTCTGCTCCGGCCTCACAGGTCCCTTCCCTTAAGTGCGCGGCCCCTTAGGTTCAAGTCGGCTTGGTCGCAGGTCGGATCACCTGCAACCTGCTCGGCTGGTAGCAGCCTCTAGCAAGGCATGCCGACCACCAAGTAGACAATGAAGCCGGTTGGCAAACCTGTACAACATGTCACACTTCTGTTTTCTTTGCCACACGATATATGTTGTTGGGCTCAAGGCGAGTCTGTCATCCTTGTGCTAGCCGGACCTCTTTCTCGTTCCAGTGATTCCGACCACAAACCGGATTATCTCATAATCCTTCTTGCATGGCCATGCTTAGCTTGGTTGGATCACACGAGGGGCCTAGAGTATATCTCTCTTGATCGGAGGGGCAAATCTCATCTTGCTCGACCATGTCTCGCAACATGGGTCTGGACAAGCCCGAAACCTACCTTTGTAACTACCTAGTCAGGGAGTAGCGTTTGGTCGGCCCAAAGTAGGCCTATCACCATCCCGAGTACATGCGCCAGCTCAGGTCTTAAGACATAGAACGTATGTTGTACTAGCGACTCATAGATGACCTATCACTGCGTCTCATAGTTGGGTCTGTTAGACTCAGACCTTAATTCGACTCGGATCCGACTATGTCGGATCCGACCAGATCCTTCTGAGTCCGTATTATCCGGCTAGCATCCAATGCTCCATGGCTAGTGAGACCGAGCCATCCACCATGTCATATGCTAGTCTAGTCTGCTGCGTGCCCACACAACCCTCTCGACTTGGGATCTTTTAGGACTGTCATCATACAATGCATAGTCCCACACACAAGTCAAGTACTTGTTGATACACATCATTGATAATGTCCAAGGACTATCTTTATTCATAAACACAAAGGAAATATCATCATACATGACTGCCTCTAGGGTATATCTCCAACAAAAGCAAGTGATCAAGGACTGCTACATCGCTTGCGAGGCCGTGCCACCACCTTATGTACCTCTCTCTATGCTGACGACATGGTCATTTTTGTCGCCCCCATCAAAGAGGATATTGAACAACTGGCGACTATTTTGAAGAGTTTTGGAGAGGTGACGGGTCTCATGGCTAACCCTCTAAAAAGCATTGTGGCTCCGATTCATTGTGTAAACATTGATCTCGATGATATCCTCCATAGTTTTCCAGCTATCCATGTGGGCTTCCCCCTACGTTATCTGGGCCTCCCGCTATCCACCCACAATCTGAAGATGGCTGGCTATCAATTCTTGGTGGAGAAAGTGGTGGCCAAGCTCCCGCCTTGGCAAGGGAACAACATCAACATTGCAGGCCGCTCCTGCCTTGTAAAGTCGGTCTTAACATCACTCATGATCTACTTCATCACCGTGCTTGTCGTTTCCTAGGGGACCACTGTGAGTATAACCAAGATTGAACGGACTTTTCTGTGGGCCAGAACTGATCACATTTTAGACAGGAAATTCAAGGTCAATTGGTAAGTGGTATGTCACCCAACCACTCTGGGAGGACTGGAAATCCTTGACATGGACAAATTTGCGCGAGCGCTCCGTCTACGCCTACTTTGGTTCGCCTGGGTGGAACCTCAAAGGGCATGGGTGTTGGAATATGCCCTAGAGGCAATAATAAAGTTGTTATTATCATATTTACTTGTTCTTGATAAGTGTTTATTCTCCATGCTATAATTGTATTAACAGAAACTCAAATACATGTGTGGATATCTAAACAAACACTATGTCCCTAGTGAGCCTCTACTTGACTAGCTCGTTGATTAAAGATGGTTAAGGTTTCCAAATCATAGACATGAGTTCTAATTTAATAACAAGATCACATCATTAGAAGAATGATCTGTTGGACAGACCCAATCATAAGCTTAGTGTTGTAGGGTGGAACCCTAAGATGGATCTTTCACGAATTGGAGGGGAAATCCCCAAGAACAAGATGAACACAAAGGGGAAAACACAAGAGGAACACCCAAGAACAAGTCCAATCGCACATCCACTAGACAATCAAACACACAGGATCCACAAGGTACATGAACAATAAAAGAAAAGATACAAGGTAAAGTTCATCCCAAATCCCAAAGGGAGATGAGGTCTTGATGAATCCCTTAGGATCTTCCCCAATGGAGGCCTTGAACTCCAATGGAGTCTTCTCTCTCAAGAGGAATCCCACAAGGGGAGGTACATGGAGCTAAGCTCTAATGTCTAGAACTATTCTTAGCTAAGTATAAATGGAGGAGGAAGAGGAGTATATATAGGTCCAAGGGATGAAGGGGTAAGCAGGGGTGAAATGGGGATTACATGGGCAAAGCCCGCAGCAACACTTAGGGGGCCCCATGTGCACGGGGTAAGTGGAGCCCGTGCACACGGGGTATCCAGAGACCTGAAGCATGAGCCCGTGTGCACGGGGTCCGTGAGGCCCGTGGACATGGGGGTCCCGTGGGCACGGTACACGCCCGTGTGCACGGGGTTTTCAGGACCGCCAGCCTGGGAGGGCCGTGGGCACGGGGTCGGAGGTGCCCATGCGCACAGGGTCGCATGGGAGCTGCTGCCTTCTTCTTGGCGCTTCCTTCTCCGCTTCCAGGCTTCCTCTTGGATGGTGTAGCTGTTCTCTTCTTATTGGACTCCTCCTCGATGAATGTGTAGCTCTGCTCACACCTACATATGCACACGAGAGAGGGGTCAAGTAGTATACCATCCTCAAAGGGTACAAGTGGACATGTTTAAAGGAGATGATTCACCTTTGTATGCATGAAGTAGATGTCGCACGTGTCACTTGCCAAATGGACTCTTGACATGGTGATGTCTATAGGATGCTCCACATCATCCCCTCCCCCTTGGGAAAGATCCGACCTCGGATATAAAACCAAATCACCATGGGAAAGAGATGATGTCACCGTGTAGAAGTTGACTATCACCAAGCATTCATCATCTTGTAGCTTGAAATGGGCACTCTCCAATGTCGCACCGTCTTGTAATTACTTCAAAAGGAGCAAAGACAACAAACACTTGGAAAAATAAATGTGGTTAGCGTTAGTGCAAAACCAAGCATTCAAGAGGTCATTCACCCAACAAAAGTCATCATCAAGCATA
Source organism: Aegilops bicornis (assembly GCA_021605145.1). Classification (NCBI taxonomy): domain Eukaryota; kingdom Viridiplantae; phylum Streptophyta; class Magnoliopsida; order Poales; family Poaceae; genus Aegilops; species Aegilops bicornis. The sequence goes on along the minus strand of CM038672.1, from coordinate 480,128,463 downwards.
GCATATGGTTTGACAAAGAAGTGTGGCATGTCATGTAAGCATATAAGTTGAGCACAATCAAGGATATCATGGAAACAAGAATGCAAATGGGAGGTCGAGATGCAAATATGTGTGACAAGTGAAGAAGCATCTACCCCAAGATCATAGCAAGAATGAATAAAATGCTCAACAAATGATCTATGGTATTCATAGGAATCATCCACAACACCGAATAAAATGAAGTGTCTAAATACATGGGTCAAGTGCAAAACAATCCAAGCATAACGTGCATATGGTGTAGTGTAGGGCCTAGTGTAGTGAAGATATCGTGGCACACAATGGAAAGAGCAATTGTTCAACATGTGTGAGGCAATCAAGTCAATCATGTGACAAGCAATGGGACATGGCATATGTGAAGAAATGACATAGTTGCAACCAAACATATGATAGGAGCAAGTAATCCAAGAACTAGATGCCACACACAAGGCATATATGTCATGATGCATAGGAACGTGGCAAAGATAAGTCGAAGCAAGATCACTAGCATGTGTGCAAAGTGTCATGGTGCAAGCAACACATGAAGTATGATCCACAATATGCATGCTCATGCTTTGGGTGTTCTCGAGATAGAAGGATATCACCTCGAAAGCATGTCCTTGTGCGTCCTTCACAATGCCGAAGTGGTAGGAAATGTGGTGTAAAAGCGAGTCGTGGTCGAATGTATGAGGCTCGCTCTCAAGAGATCGAATGGTCAACTCACGTGAAGTGGAAGTCGACACGAAGTCCAAGTATCCTACACATGCACAAAAGAAAGCAAACAACGTATGTGCATGGTAGATAAACACATCATCCATCATGATGGTTCTCTTGTCTTTCGCATAACCATTAGTATCAAAAGTGTAGGAATAATATGATGCAACAATGTGCATATTCATGTCACTAGGCATATGGTGCAAAGAGGGAAGATAAACATGCTTCACAAGAAATATGTCAAAATCTCCAAATATATGTGAGAATGCTATGGGGGCAATCTCATTAGCAAGACTAGGATCATTGTTGCACTCAAGACATGACAATTCTAGCATGATAGAGGCAACATATGGAGATATATGACAAAATGCAATAGCAATTATGTGCAAAGCATGGCAATAGTGGCTATCAACCGCATGAAATGAGCAAGTATGAATCATGGGTGATGCACTACACAAAGCAAGCATATCAAGCATGTCGTGCAAACTAGTGGAGCGAAGATGCAACACACTAGAGGATATCATGGCAATCATGTCATGTGAGCAAATAATAGGCATAGGCAATGCACATGACATATGGCAAGCACGAACACAAAGCGAGATCAAAACATCATCATAGGTATTGGGCATAAAGCAAACATGGAAATAACAAGCAATATCTCCACCAAGCATGCAAATACACATACAAGTATGAGAATCAAATGTCATGTGAGATGCAAAGCATGGGTCACAAATGCATGTCAAAGGCATTAGCATATCATGCAAAGTGAACATGGCAATATGGGCATAAAGTGGGAAGTGGTAAATAACCCATAACCATGTGAGGTCCATGTAGAAGAGATGCGCGAAGTCTTTGGGCGAAGGGAGTGGTGAGAATGAGAATCCATGGAATCCCAAGTCGTCATTGCTCTCTAGAGCTCGTTTTGTCAACTCATGGGATTGTGAGGTTGACGAGTATTCATGTGTACCTACGCAAAAGAGACACAGACCAAAGAAAGTGTGTGCGTGGTAAATGTACACATCATCCATCATGATGTGTATGAGCATGTGAGTGTTAGCACAAGATAAGCATCGCTCAAAGAAATTTGAGGCATGGTAGAGAAATATGTCATCCATCATGAAAGAATAGTTATTGTGTTCAACATGATTGGGACGCAAATTATAGCAAGTGTGTGGCACAACAATAGCATATTTATTCATGGTAGTGCACACAATCATGGGAATCATGCAGAGTATAGGATGTAGCAAAATCTCCTAATGGGTATGAGGAAACTATGGGGGTCTCCTCATGAGCAATAGCAAAATCATCATGTGGAGAATGTTGACAACATGGCAAATAATGCATGTCCAAAGCTAGGTGGTCATGGCATGGCATATGAGATAAATGATGCAAAAGGAGCATATCGATATCATCACAAGAAAAACAAATGCCAATAACCATGGGATTATCATCTATGCCATATGTGCAAATTGGATTTATTTTAATGGCATATGCATAGTCACTATGATGAGATTACAAATGTGACATATGGGTGATCTCATGCATAGCATATGACAAGTCAAGCGGATTGTCAAACATGATGTGACCAAGAGAATTATCATAAGAAATCCTATGTAACATGGCATCACAACAAATAGAATCCACATGGCAATCATCAAACTCATCATAAATGGGTAAATCATCACATGGGGAAATCATACTAGCATGAAGCATGGTAATAGGTGGATCAACATCCTGCAAACAATCAATGTCAAGAATGTCCACTGGTGGGACTAGAGCATCACCTTCACCTATTTTACCTTTCTCATTCCACTCATGTGGTGTAGGTGAGGTGGCAAAGACCAAATCATGGTCAACGTCATCATCGTGATGGAACCATGTGGGGGTGCACCATAGTCCTCCATGGCCATCGTCTTGTCCAAAGGAAGGACAGAGTCGTCGAAGATATTGGCGTCATCATATATGGGACCTAGCACCAATTGAGAAGACACAATAGAGGTAGAGGTTAAGTTGTTAGAAATCGAAATGGCCTCACATGCCCTATCAACTACCTCACTCTCTCTATGTGGTGGTGGATCACTCACTCCCTCAAGGTAGGTGCACTCAATGTCACATATGGTGGAGTCACTCAAATCACTAAAGTGGTGGTGGTGGTGGCTCTCCTCACATGGGAATTGGGGCCAGTGGTGAAGTCACTCTCACTCTCAATATGGTGGCACAAGTCACTCAAGTCATCATACATCGCCGTGGTCGAAGGGAAAATCCCATGCTCAACCATCTCGTAGTCGTCATCATGGATGAAGGCCGAAGATGGCACATCATCACTCTCATCGTGGATGAAGGCCGAAGATGGCACATCATCACTCTCGTCATCTTGTAGCATGGTCATTGCGAAGTGAGCTCGGGGTCGAGTATACTTGGCCTTCTGGAGTTCTTGCTCCGCCTTGAGACCACTAATGTATAGGTCGTCGAGGGACTCGTAGTTGTTGGTGAAGATAGTCTTGATGATGTCGTTGTACAATCCCATCGTGAAGTAGAACTTCATCCAAATGGGGTCGTCCACACCAGCTCATCGCAAGGCTTCCTTCATGTTCTTGAAGTACTCGTCGAGGTACTTGGATCCTTGTATGGTGTTCTCCAATTGGCGTTGAAGGTGTTCCATCTAGGTGGAAAGGACAAATTCTCGCCACATCGCTTTCTTCATCGTGGGCCACGTCATGGTGAAGCTTGTCGAAGGTCTATGAACCCACCATGTCGATGCGTAGTCGTGGAAGGTACTTGTGGCGCACTTCACTTGATCTTCGTAGGGGACTTAGTGTAGCTTGAGGTAGTCGTCCATCTTGTGCTCCCACTCGAGGTACTCTTCGGGGTCATGAGTCCCAAAGAATGGAATCTCATCATCGTCGGTGAAGTCGAAGTAGCCCGTGGAAGTAGTAGACTTGAGCTCGTGGAGTAGGCGAAGATGCCTTACGTCTGAAGGCGAAGATGCCTTGAAGTCACTTGGCGAAGATGCCAAAGGTGTTGAAGAAGCCGCAACGTTGTGGTCGATGTTGTGGTTCTGTAGAGCCCGTGCACATGGGGGTGCAGAAGGCCGTGTGCACGGGGTCCCGTGTGCATGGGGGTCGAAGGCCCGTGTGCACAGGGTTGGCAAAGAAGCCAACATGCTCTCGGAAGGCTGCTCTTTCGTTCTTTTGTTACACCCTTGATGGCGTTGAGCTTCGTGGTCTTGTCAGTGTCGATGCCGTTGTGTACTTGCCGGAGATGGTAGCTCGAGAGTCTTTGCACTAGAGCATCTTCTCGAAGATGAGGAAGACCGCTTGTGGTTGTTGATGAGGACCTTGAGCTCCTCCATGTGCTTTTCCATCTTGGCGTTGATGAAGTTCTTCATAGCATCGAACTCGTCGTCATGGTTGTAGACCGGAGATGATGTGCTTTGCCTATCCATCATAATACTCGAGCAAAGGTGAGTAGGAAATGAGATAAACAATACCAAGCTACCTTTTCCCAAAGTTGAGGATGTATCTCGTATCACTCAATGTGAAATGAAAGAATAGTGGAATTGGTATCGGACTTGTTCACTCACACCTACAAAGTAAAGCTTATCGAGTGGCTTGGTTAGGACAAGTGGCACAAATTCATGCAAATTGAAGTCCAAGATATTGTCAATGTTGAAATAAATCCGAAGGACTCAAAATGCAAAGCAAGTGATCAAAAATATAGAGGAGGGCAATAAAGAAACACACACGGTGGGATAATGGGGCTTGTGAAACTATAGGGATGAGCAATGCAAAATTGCCTAACAAAGACTAAGCACGTGTTGCACAAACACTAGGAGAGCACTAGCTTGATTGCACACTTGGGCACGATTCACCACTTGGCACCAACCTATATGTATGCAACAAGAATGCATCCTATTCCATGTATCCTCATGCACAAGTATCTCTTTTCATGCTCAACACTCTTTTGCTTATAAGCTTATGATCTTTCTTTTCTTGCTTAAAAGCTTTTTTTGCTCTTCTCTTTCTTTCCACTTTTCTTATTGAGCCTCAACCACACATATGAGATAGGTATCACAAGATATGCACAGGAGCAAGCAATTGCACAATATGATATATCTAATGATGCAACAATATGATATCGTATCACTATGGTGCACAAGTTTTCACGAAGCCCGTCAATATTCAGATAGCTAGTCTCAATAGGTGTGAAGGTATTCGCAAAGATGGTGGGGCTATCAAGATGTAATGTCAAGGAAGGAAAACTTTATGACGGAATGGATACCTTTGTCACACTTAACTTTTCACGAAGTTGGGGGGTAACCGGCCTTGCTTCTGGTTGAAGATGGTTTCAAAGGATGGATGGTCGTCGTCGATGCGGAATGTCATGGTGGATGTAGTCGATGGAACGATACAAGTCGCTGGTGGTTGATGAAGATGTAACCGTCCCTAACTAGCCGAAACACCTTAGGATACTCACATCACAACTCAAACAACCACAAATACCAAAGGAACGAAAATGGGTTAGTTTGCGGAAGTTTTATGTGGTGGTGCGGAAGTTATGGCGGAAGGCCTATCCAAAAGATGCAAAAATGGGAAAATTTGATGGAGCAAAGTGGTGGTAAAACCAATATGAGCATCTCGGGCACGTCGCTAGCTTTTCAACGAGCCAAAGAACACCCAAATTGGAGTTTGGGAGTGGAAGTTATGACCGAAAACGTAAAGTGCACGTGGCTGATTCTCGGAGGGCCGTGCGCACGGGGTCAAAGGCCGTGGGCACAGGGTGTCCAGAGACTTTTCTGGGGGCCATGGGCATGGGGTAGGCGGAAATTTCACGATTTTCTCGTCAAATTCGAGGGGAAAAGAAAAACTAGGGTATGGGGACGCAATAGGAGTTAGATCAACTTGCTAGACACCAGATCCACAGATCAAAATCAACAAAAACTCACAAGAAACTTCAAATCACAAAAAAATTGGTATGGCTCTTTTTGTGGGGATTTTCGAAATTGGGCAAGAACAAGCAAAATTAGGCTAGAAAACTAAGAGGGGGGGGGGGGCTCCAATTTAGGCTCTAGATACCAAGATGTTGTAGGGTGGAACCCTAAGATGGATCTTTCACGAATTGGAGGGGAAATCCCCAAGAACAAGATGAACACAAAGGGGAAAACACAAGAGGACACTACTGCAGGATGGTCCAAACGCGACACTACAATCAGAGACCCTTCGACGAAACTGTGTGCGATGCCATGATCGCAAATAGTGGTGTAAAAAACTCGTCAAAAAAGGTGCAAAACGTTTGCAATGACGGATGCATCAAACATGGTTCATATTTTAGTTGCGTGTGCGATGCAGGGCATATGGTTCAATTCAATTAACTGTTTGGGATAAGGAGGAACAAAAGAAATGGGCAGCCAGATGAAGGTGTGTGCGATATACAACATACAATTTCACTAGGATGAACTGTGTGTGATTAGGCAACACAATGGAAATGGTTCAACTGAACAAGATGTGTGTGATACGCGGCAAACAGGCCCGTATCAGAAATGTGTGCGAAGACCAATAATAACAGAGACGATTGCTGCTAATAAGCCGTGTGATTTGCTCTGTCTACGGAAGAATAACATGTATATATATAATTGAAATAAACATCCAATTACATAAGTGACTATACAGATCATTCACACACACCTCAATAAACAATTGCATGCATTCTGAAGTAGGAGAAATGATCGTCTAGTCATCTACTTCTTGTGACGCTCCCGCCACTACTCTGTGGCTTGATCCCTCGTCTGGGGCAGGAAGAAGACACTTCCTCATGTCAATGATCCGCCTATACATCTCGTAGCTTATGTTCGCGTCCATGGCCGCGTACTTGACATGTTGTCCATCCAGTCTCTCATGCCACACACTGTGCCAGGCGTTCTTGGCCTTCTTGCTTTCATTCTTCATCTTCATGTAGTAGGGGTCGATGATGGCCGAGGCAAGGTCAACCAAGGAGTCCAGTTTGTTTTTGTCGCTGCCCCAGACCTTGTAGTGGTGCTGGATGTTGACAAGATTCAGGCATTTCAAGTCTGAAACCTTGAGCGCTTTTAGATCGTTGGTGGTGTCCACCGTAGCGAAATTTTAGTCAGAGCTGTTGATAAACCTGTAGAAACGCTCGCAAGGCCTTGTGGCAAGGTGGTAGTGGTAGACAATGACGTCATGTCGCACGCACAACTGGGCGATGGCAACCTTCTTGTCGTGCCCGGCACGACTGATGGTGTACTTGAGGTCGAAGCCGACCACTCAGTACTTGTCCTCGGCAAGGAACTGCTCGATGGAGCTCTCCACCGAGACCGGATCGTTTGTGTACACCACCGAGAGGGCCTTCCCCCTCACGTGGGTGTCCACTACGTGATGCATGCTAAACTGCACGCCGTTGTCGTCTTCGGCCGCTGGGAGCGCCATTGGAGCCACGGGGAGCGCCATTAGAACCGCTGGATGTCCTCTCTGTATGTGTCGTCGTGGGTGTGCTTATTTTTTCGTGTGACGTGAGAGATGAAGGTAAATGGCCGCAGGAATAAATGGGGGCCGGGCGGCCTGGATTCTCTGCGCGTCCGCATGGCAGTTTTTGCAGCGGGTAACTGCATTGTCGCGCCGCGCCCGACGCAACCGCATGCACACGAACGTGAGTGATCGTGCGCCAGCCCCAAACACTGGCAGCGCGCGTGGAGGGACGAGGGCAGAGCACCCGGAGGGATGCGAGAGCAGAGCACGCCGCGACCACCTGAACCGCAAGCAACCACACGCATAGAGCAGTTGAACACGCAGGAAATGGTCGCCTACAAGCCGACCGATAGTTGCGTCGCTGCGTAGAGAGCGGTTGTGTGCTATTACCCCCATCTAGTCTATAGCCCCCTTTATATTCTGTGCCATACTTTGCCCTCAAATTTAACCAACAAAATGTTAATGCATGTTATAAAAATTATATAATTGGAAACTATGTTAAAATACGAATCCAACTATATAATCTTTGGCGACATGCATTCATATTTTATTAGTTATACCATACTTATAAATCAGGACGGGGGTATAGTAGGTCATTAAATCGCAAACATTTATTTATTAACCATATCTGTACGTGGCCTTTCGTCCTCCTCTCGCACGTCTTGTCACCCCGTTGCCGCAGACGGCTTACAACGCAAGCTTGCGCAGCGCGCGGGGGCGTTCTTTTGGCCAAATGGTGGCGGCAATGAATCGTCGCTGCACCCATTCCCGTGCAACCTCGCAGGTTCCCACGCAAGCTTCCCTCCTAACTCGGTGAAATCCCCAAAATCCCAATGCTTACCGGCCTGCTATAAAAACCCTCATGGTCGGCGAGTCCTGCGTCGCATTTTTCCCTCCCTCCCTGTAGCTTATCTTGTCTGCTTCTCCCACAATCGCAATGGCACTGGTCCTCCGTCGTCGCTCAGCCACTCCGCCGTCATCAGAGGACAGCTCCAGCTGGGAGGCTATACACCGCGGTGGTGGCGCAGTCCCCGGCGTAGTGTAGTGCGCGTGGCGTCCCTGTTGGGTGTGCGCGGAACACCCACCACACGGTCCGCCGCCGCTGCCCGTCGGCAACTGTTGCCGGCTGCCGTTGCCGCCACACCATTGTCGAAAGCCAGGACCATCGCCCGCTCCGCCGCCACAGCCCGAAGGCAGGAGGTGGCCGTCGTGGCCGCCACCCCACTGCCGGCCACCGTGGCAATCACCCGCTCCGCCACCATGTCCCGAAGACGGGAGGTGGTGGTCGTGGCCGCCACCCCATCGTCGTCCGCCGTGGCCACCAACCCACCATCGACCGCCGGGGTCATCACCTGCTTCGCCACCGCCGCCCGAAGGCGGGAGGCGGAGGTGGATGCCCGCACGTGCGTCAGCGACCTTGCGCGCTACACCGAGTTCATGCGGGAGGAGGAGGAGCGCCTCGTCGAGCATGCAAAGAGCCTTACCGCCGCCGTGGCCGCGGCACACGCCGCCTCAGAGGCGAGGAATTAGGAGATTTACGAGGAGAACCACCGCTTTTAGAGGGGTCGTCTGGAGTGGCAGAGGGCGTTCGAGGTGAGCGTCGCTGAAATTGCAGCAGCGGCAGACACCGTATTGCAGTTGCCCAGCTCGTCGGTAGGCTCCTCCTCCTATGCCTCTTACTGAGCATGCTCGGCAGAGGAGAGGCAGCTGGAAGTAGTACAAAGCCCCTCCGTAGTAGTAGTATTTAGGGGCTATTTTGTTCAGTTCATATGGCTATAGATGTGGTGGAACTGTACAACATACTTAAAATTAGCTAGTATATATAGTTGACTAGCTATTTCAATATGTGGTTGGCAACAATTGGGGAAAATTTTGGTCGGTTCAGTTGTCGAGTTGAACTATTTGTATAAATTAAGAACAACTGCTTAATCTATGAATGAAATCTATGCTTAATTACTAAATTTTAGTTGCAAAAATTAGATACTGCTAGTGATTTTTAGCTTCATATTTTGACAAATCGCATTGTTACAAGGATTGACAAATGGCAATGTTACTAGATCAACAAATATCATTCTTTCCAGTTTGACAAATGGCAACATACCCAAATTGTTTGTAAGTGGTTGCACACGGGTCATCCCAAAGAACCGTTTGTGTTGAAGAGATGCACAAATCCTGCTCTCACTTTGCATATGGGTGTTCTATCTAAAACGTTTGCGATCAAGTATGGCACAAATCCTGCTCGACACATTTTCCCTTGGCTTCCTGGGGAAGCTGTCTATTTGCATACGGGTGTTCTAACTAAAACGTTTGCGATGAGTGTTTTATATTTAAAAACCATTGACGTTTTTTCAAAAGAAAATCGTTTGATAAGTCTGTACATTAAGAGAGAAAAACGCAAGTTCGCTCAAACCATATCTTTCATTCAGTCATACCGCGAATTTATATTCATATGATCGAGATACAATATTAAACCCAAGAAAAAAACTATTTCTGGCGGCGGCGGAGGCGGCGTGCCCCGCCGTCGTTGTCGTTGTCGTCCTCCGGGACGCCGTTGTTGAAGTCTTCAATGCAACACAAAATGTTCTTAACTTGTAAATCAAACATCATGTCGTCGCGCGATCGACGGGCGTGGCGCGGGAGGATGGCAGCTGGCGGCACTGAGAGGTAGCGGTCGACAGCGGCGTCCCATGCCGCGGAGGGGGCCCCGCCCACGGGCACGGGCATGGCGGGTGCAGCCAAACGCACGGGGATCGGCACCGTGGTGGGTGGAGGGGCGCGCACGAGCACGGGCACGGGCGCTGGCATGTACATGAGCTCGCGCGGGCCCACGAATACCTTGCTGACGCCCGCGGCTTCCAGCTCTGCGATAGTGCTCGGAGACCAGCATGTCAATGCTACGGGGATGGTCACTGGCGCGGGCGCGGGGATGGGAGCTGGGACGGGAGCAGGGGCAGCAACCGCCGCGGCCAGCTCATTCTGGGCCATGTCCATGAGGCCCTATTCCTCCTTAGTTTCTATCTCCTCCGGCTCGGAGTCGACTTCACCAAACTTGAAGACTAGTGGCAGATGATCCTTCTGCGCCATGGCGTTGGTGGAGATCCGTGGGAGGGAGGGGAATGGGAGGCGAACAGTAAGGCCGCCCGTATTAAGCAGCGGCTCGGGCACCATTAATGGAGAGGAAGGCGGGCGGCCATGGAAGTGAAAGAGCTCGCTTCCCAGTGAGCTTGCGCAGCGTACATCTCGCAAGCTTCCCGGTGAGCCTGCGCATTGGAGGACAGCTTGCACGCCTCCCGGTCACAAGACCGGATCAAGGCCAGACGCCTCCTGCTCGATCAAGGTCAAGTAGCTGTCCGCACGACACCTCCTATAGCCATTAAAAACCAAGACACGTGTCGCCACGTGAATGGTTAACAGAACGCACACGGTTTGAATTATACAAATGTTTGAGAAATTAAACTGGCAGCTATTTTTTCAAAATGCCTTTGTTGGCTGTTATTCGAGTGCGCCTTCTCTCAAAATGGACACGAAAAATACCACATCATGTTGGGTGCCATTCCATGACAGAATGCCAAGTTTCATGAATTTCAGACGAGTTTTGGATTTACTAGAATTTAAAAACAAAGTACCTCAACGTTTTGCCGGCAATCAACGGTGCCCTGTTGTTTGAAATTCATTCCCATTTCTTGCATGGGATCTAAGCATGAACCCAAGGACACATATTTGATTTTTCAACCAATTTATATGCACTGGAGCATGTGCATGTAGTTAAAATTTGAATTATGCACATGAATGCAATGAAAACTCAGTTAATGCATAAAAATGTCCAAATGAACCCCGAAAAATGACAACAATTGACACAACACTCCTGTTGTTCTATGTTGACATGAGATTTTTTTTGAAAGCAATAAGAGGCAATGGATATCGTTTCGTCCCCAAAGGTGGGACGTTCCCTACCGAAACCATCATGCTTGTTGTGAGAAGCTCTGGTTTGTGAGAAGCATATACCCAAACCTGCCCCAAATCGGACAATAATTTTACCACGGCATGTTGATGCCACTCCATAATAGCATGCCAAGTTTCATGAATTTCAGATGAGTTTTGGATTTACTAGAATTTAAAAACCAGGTATCTCAATGTTTGCGGCCGAGTGACGGTGGAAGGGTGTTTGACATTCATTCCCATTTATTGCATGGGACCTAAGCATGCAACCAAGGACACCGATTTGAATTTTCAACCAATTTATATGCATTAGAGCATGTGCATGTAGTTCAAATTTGAATTATGCACATAATGTTGGGGAACGTAGTAATTTCAAAAATATTCCTACGCACACGCAAGATCATGGTGATGCATAGAAACGAGAGGGGAGAGTGTTGTCTACGTACCCTCGTAGACCGTAAGCTAAAGCGTTATGACAATGCGGTTGATGTAGTCGTACGTCTTCACGATCGACCGATCCAAGCACCGAAGGTACGACACCTCCGCGATCTGCACACGTTCGGCTCGGTGATGTCCCATGAACTCACGATCCAGCAGAGTGTCGAGGGAGAGCTTCATCAGCACGACGGCGTGATGACGGTGATGATGAAGCTACCAGCACAGGGCTTCGCCTAAGCACTGCAACAATATGGCCGCGGTGGATTATGGTGGAGGGGGGCACCGCACACGGCTAGAAACAATCAACTTGTGTGTTCTAGGGTGCCCCCTGTCCCCCTATATAAAGGAGCAAGGGGGGAGGCCGGCCGGCCTTGGGGCGCGCCAAGGAGAGGAGGAGTCCTCCTCCTAGTACGAGTAGGACTCCCCTTTCCTACTCCTACTAGGAGGGGGAAAGGAAGGAGGAGAGGGAGAAGGAAAGGGGGGCGCCGCCCCCCTTCCCTAGTCCAGTTCGGACCAGAGGGGGAGGGGCGCGGCCTGCCCTGGCCGACCCTCTCTCTCTCCACTAAGGCCCATGTGGCCCATTAGTTATCCTGGGGGAGCTTCGGTAACCCTCCGCACTCGGTTTTCTCCGAAATCACCCGGAACACTTCCGATGTCCGAATATAGCCATCCAATATATCAATCTTTATGTATCGACCATTTCGAGACTCCTTGTCATGTCCGTGATCACATCCGGGACTCCGAACTACCTTCGGTACATCAAAACACATAAACTCATAATACCGATCGTCACCGAATGTTAAGCGTGCGGACCGTACGAGTTCGAGAACTATGTACACATGATCGAGATACATCTCCGGTCAATAACCAATAGCGGAACCTAGATGTTCATATTGGCTCCCACATATTCTACAAAGATCTTTATCGGTCAAACGGCATAACAACATACGTTGTTCCCTTTGTCATCGGTATGTTACTTGCCCGAGATTCAATCGTCGGTATCTCAATACCTAGTTCAATATCGTTACCGGCAAGTCTCTTTACTCGTTCCGTAATGCATGATCCCGCAACTAACTCATTAGTCACATTGCTTGCAAGGCTTATAGTGATGTGCATTACCGAGAGGGCCCAGAGATACCTCTCCGACAATCGGAGTGACAAATCCTAATCTTAATCTATGCCAACTCAACAAGTACCATCGGAGACACCTGTAGAGCACCTTTATAATCACCCAGTTACGTTGTGACGTTTGGTAGCGCATAAAGTGTTGCTCCGGTATTCGGGAGTTGCATAATCTCATAGTCATAGGAACATGTATAAGTCATGAAGAAAGCAATAGCAATATACTAAACGATCAAGTGCTAAGCTAACGGAATGGGTCAAGTCAGTCACATCATTCTCTAATGATGTGATCCCGTTAATCAAATGACAACTCATGTATATGGCTAGGAAACTTAACCATCTTTGATTCAACGAGCTAGTCAGGTAGAGGCATACTAGTGACACTGCTTTGTCTATGTATTCACACATGTACTAAGTTTCCGTTAATACAATTCTAACATGAATAATAAACATTTATCATGATACAAGGAAATATAAATAACAACTTTATTATTGCCTCCAGGCATATTTCCTTGATCACCCACTTGCACTAGAGTCAATAATCTAGATTACACAAGAATGATTCTAACACCCATGGAGTCTTGGTGCTGATCATGTTTTGCTCATGAGAGAGGCTTAGTCAACGGGTGCGCAACATTCAGATCCGTATGTATCTTGCAAATCTCTATGTCTCCTCCTTGACTTGATCATGGATGGAATTGAAGCGTCTCTTGATGTGCTTGGTTCTCTTGTAAAATCTGGATTCCTTTGCCAAGGCAATTGCACCAGTATTGTCACAAAAGATTTTCATTGGACCCGATGCACTAGGTATGACACCTAGATTGGATATGAACTCCTTCATTTGCTACTTCTGAAGCAGCTATGTACTCCGCTTCACACGTAGATCCCGCCATGACGCTTTGCTTAGAACTGCACCAACTGACAGCTCCACCGTTCAATATAAACACGTATTCGGTTTGTGACTTAGAGTCATCCGGTTCAGTGTCAAAGCTTGCATCAACGTAACCATTTACGACTAGCTCTTTGTCACCTCCATAAACGAGAAACATATCCTTAGTCCTTTTCAGGTATTTCAGGATGTTCTTGACCGCTTGTCGGCGTTCTGGGAACGGGGGTCCCTAGACTTGCTTGCCTGCGGCCCACAGCGTGGCTAAGCAGCAGGCCGTACGGCCCATCTTCATCAACAAAGCATCCAAGACCCTCGCGAGGGTCCAAGCCTCGCGAGGCGGACGACACAAGACCTCCTCTGGAGTGGCCTAGCCAGGTAGGCTCACGAGGAGCGGAGATATCAAGGCGGGGCAAAACTCATGAGACTCTCGTGACGTGAGCCATGATGAACGGTGCCAGGCGGGCGCCAGTGCGCGCAATGTCCCCATTTCATCTTTGGTGCTAAGGAGGCAAGCGCAGGCGAAGAGTACCGAGGCATCAAGCAAAGGTTGCCATATTGGTGCAACAAGACCAAGACCAGGAGGACGGCAAGGCGGAGGTCATCGTGGAGCCCAATACGGCGTCACCCCAGGGCTTTTCGCAGGCTAAGACCGCTTTTGTCAGGATATCTTGTACTAGCTTTCCCCCTTCAAAATTTCCCGCCGTTGTTGGCTCCCTTCCCGCTCGATATTTGGGAAGAGGACCAAGGCCTCTATAAATAGGACTAGCCACCATAGTAGGAGGCAACTAAGCTTGAGAACTAAGCTTGACAACTGAGCTTGAGAACTGATCTTGAGAACTGAGCTTGAGAACTGAGCTTGACAACTGAGCTTGAGGACTGAGCTTGAGAAGAGAGCTTGAACTGAAGCAAGCCTGGGTAGATCGAATTCTCACACCGCAAGTTCATACGCACAAGAACACCTCAACCTTAGGAGGCTGTTCTTCCCTTGTACTGTTCACCATCAGCCCAAGAGGCAATCCACCACCACCACACTGGAGTAGGGTATTACACCACAACGGTGGCCCGAACCAGTATAAACCCCGTGTCTCTTTCTGTGTTGTGAGTTCGTTGAGTTCGTCCGCAAGATCCTAGCGAGCTAGAGCGTAGATCAGTAGGAGGGAAAGACTTCGCGCGCACCCCAGTGTTCAAACCTCAAGGGTTTGCCGGAACCCCACATCCGACATTTGGTGCGCCAGGTAGGGGTGCGCCATAGTTTCCCTTCCGTCGGCTCATTGCTCCATCGCTCCGTCGCGTCCATGGCGGACGCTCGCCGTGCTCGAGCTGAGCGACTGGCTGCCCTATCCGCACGCGTCACTCAGACGGCCCCCGTAGGCGGGCCACCCCGTCGCTCTCCGTCTCCCGCCGCCAACGCCGCCACCGGCCCGACGGGGAACGAGCAGCAGGCGTCCTTGCTGCACCCCTCGGTGCGACAGGACGGCCGCACCGCCAATCCATCGCTCACCCCTGCTGGTTCTTCGTCTCACGCGCACCGCGCTCCCATGGAGGCACGGGCCGCGCTCCTCGCGGCGAACGAGCTCCTGCGCTACCGCCCCGTCGACAATCTCTACGAGGAGTGGCTCGACCGCGTCGCCGAACTCGTCCGTGCCGCAGGGGGCTCTCCGGCGCCGTCGCACTCTCCGCCTCCCCCTCAACCAGCCGCGGGCGACGGGGCTCATAGCATGCCTCCACCACCTCAACCCCAAGACGTTGCCTTAGCACCAAGGCGCGCGCCTCCGCGGCGTGATCCACCGCGCCCGTCGCCCGCACGTGAAGAAAGAAGCGGCCAAGAAATCCCGCGGCCGCGAGAAGCTGCACCGGCGCTCCCCACGCCACCTCGTCAAGACCGCGCACCGCCCACAGCGGCGCAGCGCGAACCCCGTCAAGACCAAGCTCCACCCCCGAAGCGGGCCCCGGTAACCATGGCCGGCTGCCACGCCTTCACCCCCGAGCTGCGTAGCGTTGCCTGGCCGGGCAAGTTCAAGCCGGACCTGCCTCCTCGCTATGACGGCACGGCCGACCTGCCGGAGTTCCTGCAGCTCTACGAGCTGAGCATCAAAGCAACCAACGGCGATGAAAAAGTCATGGCGAACTGGTTTCCCATGGCTCTCAAGGATAGGGCCCGCTCCTAGCTCCTGAACCTGCAGCACGGCTCGATCTCCTTCTGGGACGAGATGCGCAACCACTTCGTCGCCAACTTCCAGGGCACTCGCGACCGCCCACCGACCGCGGGCGATCTACGCCGCATCAAGCAACAAATGGGAAACTCTCCGTAAGTACATCCAGTGCTTCAACAACATCCGCCTCAAGATCCCCAAGGTCACGGACGAGGCCATCATCTCCGCGTTCTCCGACGGGCGTCCGTGACGCGTCAAGTTGAAGGAAGAGCTGGCTATCCACGAGGAGCTCGCACTTCTCGTGAGCTGTTCAACCTGGCGACCAAGTGCGCAAGAGCTGAGGAGGGGCGCCTCTCTCTCCTCGAGCTGCCAGCCGCAGGAGCGGAAGAAAAGAAGACCAAGGCCAAGGACGTGAAGCTCAAAGAGGCAGTTGTGCTCGCAGCGGAGCCCGACACCAAGCGAGGGAGAGATCAGCCTGAGTCATCCAAGCCGGGGCGCCCGACCCCGCAGCCCATCGAGCCGCCGCCGCCGCCCCGAACCCTAGCACCACCAGCGCCGCGCCGCCGCGGATCTCGCCGCCTTGCAGCCCACCGAACCGCCAAGGCCGCCCAAGAGCCCGACCACCCCGCTACCGGAGCTTCGCCCGACCCCGCCGCTTCGCCGGGCGGTTTTCTCGAAAAACCCGCCGGTTTTATTAACCGCGGTTTTTTAGATCCGTTTTTTTATCGGTTTTTTCCGGTTTAGGTTATTCAGCGAGTGTTTGCTCGTTCGTTCGTTTTAATGAACGCGTTCATCGTTTAGATCCAGATAACGAACGTTCGTTCGTTAATCTGTTCGTTGTTTTTCTTTTTCTCGAATTTATTTCGCGATTTTTCTGATCGCGATTTCTGATCCGATTTTCGATCTAGTATAACTTTTCGCTCGTTTATCGGAATCAGGCGATTCAAGCGCCTAGAGTTTCGTCTCGAAGCCCTCTTTCCGAATAATCAACTCAAACAAGGTTTTGCTACTATAAAATTTGACTTAGGTCCAGATTAGTAAAACGAAGCCTGTTTCTTTCGCAGTATGACCTTCGTTGCTTCGTTTGATTTGATTCTTTTTGCAAACCGGAGTTCTTAAGTTGAACTTCCTGGTTAGATCTTTTATTTGAGTTTTACCTGTGCATTAGATGAGTACTTATTGTGTGCTTGTTTATTTGCGATAGAGTACCCGGAGTGCGCCGCTTGCTACGTTGAATCTCTAGGTTTCACGGATCATCAGCAAGGCAAGTAACACTTTGATCATATCCCATTTCCTACCCAATTTTATGCATTAGATCAATCCTCAAACATTGCATGATTAGGATCTAATTAAATTGTGGGTTTTGGGAAAGTAGATGATGTAGTACCTATTACCTGTTTTAATTATCAAACCCTTGGGAGTTACTTCTAAGTTTGCTTATTATGCCATGCTATGCTAGTAGACGTGGATTGGGTGAGTGTATCCATGACAGATGTGAGATTTTAATTAATGGTTTACTTAAGGTGGCAACTTAAACACACATCTGGGTGGATTGAGGTATGGGTATTCCAGGATTGCCTGTTTTTTTGGACCGCCACCCAGGCTCAAAGGGATCATGAGATTATTCATGCTAGAAACTTCCGTGTGCAGCCACAAGCTACTATGGGCTCTAGCATAGTTGACTAAGTCATGCAAACTCTTGCAGTGGTAGACTAGCAGATGTAGGGGATGTAGGTTGGTACGGTCTACCCGTTCGTAAGGTGCTAGCGCTTCTGAAAGACTATGTCTCGGTCATCCGTTTCTCAAACACCATGTAGTGCGAGAATCCCAACGGAGGAGATCGAATCTTGTGGGGAAAAGTGCACAAACCTCTGCAGAGTGTATCAAACTAATCATGGTTAGCCGTGTCCCCGGTTATGGACATCTTGAGTATCTAGTACTTGGATTATCATGTGAATCTCATCATGTTACTCTAATTAATATTATTGGGTTTTTAATTGATGGTGCTTAATTGGGATTGAGAGTGCTGTCAACCGTTCTCAATGTTTAACAACCACCATGATAATTAAACAAAATTTATTTCCTTTGTAGTAGGAAAAAATTGGCTTTACGCAAAACTGTAACCATAGAGCTTTCCACCAGCCATATATGCATGTAGTATAGCATTACTCTTTCATATTGCTCTCTATGTGTTACATTGCCAGCATATTCCATGTGCTGACCCGTTTTTGGGCTGCAACGTTCATGTTGCAGACTTTTCAGACGAGGAGTAAGGTGCCTTAGGTCGTGGTTCTATACTCAGTGATGCTGTTGGAGTTGATGGACTCGCTTATCTTCCAAGCCTTCAGCCATTATCATAATTAGATGGCCTTAAGCCATATTTATTGTAATAATTTCTCTTTTGAGGCATTCGATGTAATAAGTGTGTGATTGCTACTCTGTTATAAATCCTTCAAGCAATCTTGTGCGTGTCAAGATTCTTGATCCGTGGATGACACCGATGCACAGAGATCGATCTGTTTGAGGTCCGGTCGCTACAAGATGGTATCGAGCACACGCTGACCGTAGAGACACGACCACTAAGCTAAAGCCCTAGATCACTACTCTTTCTTCTCATTTCTGACTCCTCATCTTTTCTACTCTTTTAGGATAGCGGATGCAAGGAACAAGTTCACACAACCGGATGAAGGTACACCCTTTGGATGCCACTTGAAGGAAGTCACTAGATACCTGAACATCAGAGTACCAAGCTTCGCCGGGACCTACAACGCCACTTTACCCGAAGAGGAGCGCTGGATGATTCAAGTTCAAGTTCCAGGACGGACATTCACACCAGTCACGGAGCCCATAGAGTTTTCTTTTGATGCACCAACCTGGAGTCTAGGAAAGAGCATGGCAGCCCACATCACCATGGGACGTATTGGAGAAGTTTACCGCAATGATCTCAAGGATACTATCTACCAGATTTGTGGGCGCAGAGATGAGCAATGGGAGATGATCAGCACCAGGAGGGATAGATCAATCACAGCTTATATCCAGGAGTTAAACCAACACATCCGACGCCAGGAGAACCAGATGTGCGCAGGCTTGGAGGATCTGCAGAAGGGCTGGACCAAGATCAAGGAGCTAGAGGAAGAACTCAAGGCTACACGTGAAGATTACATGGAAGAAATTGAAGTACTAGTGGAGAAGAATGACCACTTAACCAGGAAGCTAGGAGTTTTCATGGGAGACCCGCGCCAGAAGGAAATGATGACGATTCCACTTGCCCGAATAACTATATCATCATCGACGACATCGACTCGGATCCCGATGACAGTGATGATGACTATGTTGATGAAGCTGGAGCGGATATCATGGAGTCTTCATCGGAGCAGTTTTTCTAGTTGACCACCATAACAGTAGTAGAATTTCCCCCATTGTATTTAGTTTAGTCCAAGCACTTTTGTAACGATAGTTAGAACGTTGTATGCCCTTGTTTGAATTGATTGGAGTGATATTGATTGCTTTTGTCTCATGTGCATATGGGTAGTGTTTTCTCACTAGACCTCATTCTATTCTATATTCTCATCTTCTCTAACACCCTCAGATGCCTCCGAGACGCGACACCGGATTTGTTTTCCCACCGGAGATCACTCAGTTGATTCAGCAGCAGAATGCCTTGATTCAAACACTGGTACAGAACCAAGGCAACAACAACAACAACAACAACGACGACGACGACAACCCACCACCACCACCACCTATTGACCATTTGACTCATTTCTTGAGGCTAAATCCGCCGGTGTTTTCCAGTAGCACCGAGCTGATTGTTGCAGATGATTGGCTCCGCAAGGTTGGAAGGGAGCTGACCACTGCAGGATGCACAGATGCGGAGAGAGTGCATTTTGCCGCACATCAGCTCGATGGACCCGCAGCATCATGGTGGGAGAATTACACAGCCACACACCCTATTGACACTGTAACATGGGATCAGTTTCAGCAAGCTTTCTGTACTACACACGTTTCAGCAGGAGCTATGGCAAAGAAGAAGCGTGAGTTTCGCAACTTACGTCAAGGAGGGCGCACTATAAGCCAGTATGTGGAGGACTTTAGTAAGTTAGCACGTTATGCCCCAGATGACGTTGCTACAGATGCAGCTAAGCAGGAGAAGTTTCCGGAAGTACTAAATGATGAGCTGTGCATGCAGTTGATGGTAGCCACTTTCAACAACTACCAGGAGTTGGTAGATCATGCTCTTATGATTGAAGGGAAGCAGCAACAGATTGACAATCGCAAGAGGAAGTATGGACAGGGGAAGTACAATTCTGGAGCCCAGTAGAAGCTACGCTTTACCCCAAAACCGGGAGGACAATTCCAGCATGCCCATGGAGGAGGTAGCTCGCACAATCATAATGGTACCAAGAATGGAAACGGGAATGGAGGAAGCAATGGACAAAACCGCACCAACCCGTCAACCCTAGCCAAGAGAGACCTGAGCCAAGTCACTTGCTTTAAGTGTCAGAAGACTGGACATTATGCAAATGAATGTCCCGAAGCCCAAAATGGAAATGGCAATGGAAGCTCGGGGAAGAAGCCGAACCCTTTCAACAGGGGACAGGTGAACCACGTTACCGTGGAGGAGGTTGAAGTCACCGGATGCGAAGAATAGGTAAGTTTTTGGTTAAGACATTTACTGCAGTTGTTCTTTTTGATACTGGTGCATCGCATTCATACATATCAAGGGGATTTGTGGATAAGTATAAATTGCCAACCCAAGCCCTTAGGTCACCCATGGTAGTAACTTCGCCTGGAGTAGAATATATGGCCAGTTTGTGGTGTGATCTAGTACCATTGAGGATTGGTAACTATGTGTTTCCCTCGGACCTAATAGTTTTGGAATCGCAAGGATTGGATGTGATATTAGGCATCGATTGGTTATCGAAGTATGGAGGGAACATTGATTACGCCAGTAAGTCAATTTTGCTTACCACTCCAGAAGGAAGAAGGACCAAGTATGTGTCATGGCATGAGTCGAGGAGGACACAAGTAAATTCCTTATCAGGAGTTGTGCAGGAGGAAGTACCAGTGGTGAAGGATTACCCGGATGTATTTCCAGAAGAGTTGCCAGGCATGCCACTGGATAGAGAAATTGAGTTTTTGATTGAGTTGTTGCCAGGCATAGGGCCGATATCTAAGAGACCGTACTGGATGCCCGCACAGGATTTGGAAGAAATTAAGAAGCAGATTAAGGAGTTACTGGATAAAGTTTTTATTCGCCCAAGTTCTTCGCCTTGGGGACCGCCAGTACTTCTAGTGGAGAAGAAGGATGGATCATTAAGAATGGTTGTTGATTATCGAGGATTGAATGAAGTGACCATTAAGAACAAGTACCCGTTGCCGATGATCAATGATTTATTTGACCAATTGCAAGGAGCTAAGGTATTTTCCAAGATTGATTTGCGATCAGGATACCATCAATTAAAGATACGGGAGCAGGATATACCTTAGACGGCTTTTACCACCAGGTACGGGTTGTATGAGTATACCGTTATGTCATTTGGTCTGACTAACGCACCTGCCTATTTCATGAACATGATGAACAAGGTGTTTATGGAGTTTTTGGATAAGTTCGTCGTGGTGTTCATTGATGATATTTTGGTTTATTCGAAGAACGAATAAGAGCATAAGGAGCATTTGCGTTTGGTACTTGAGAAGCTCAGAGAACATCAGTTATATGCCAAGTTTAGCAAATGTGAGTTTTGGTTGAAGGAAGTTGGATTTCTCGGACATGTTATATCCGGAGAAGGAATAGCAGTGGATCCCACCAAAGTTGTCACCGTGGACAAATCGGGAAGCACCAACGACAGCTTGGAGAGATCCGGAGTTTTCTTGGACCGGCAAAGATACTACCGGAGATTCATTGAGAATTTCTCGAAGATTGCGAAGCCTATGACGGAGTTATTAAAGAAGGATACAAAGTTCAATTGGACTGAGGAATGTGAGGCTACTTTCCAAGAGTTGAAGAAACGTTTGGTTACCTCACCAGTGTTGATTTTGCCAGATCAGAGCAAGGATTATGAGTGTATTTTGACGCTTCACGTCGAGGACTTGGAGCAGTGCTTATGCAGGAGGGAAGAGTTGTTTCGTATGCTTCACGACAGCTTAAGCCTCATGAGTTGAATTATGCTACTCATGATTTGGAGTTAGCAGCCGTAGTACATGCATTGAAAACTTGGAGACTTTCTCATCGGAAACCATTGTGAGGTGTACACGGATCACAAGAGTTTGAAATACATCTTCACGTAGAAGGAGTTGAATCTCAGGCAAAGGAGATGGTTGGAGATCATCAAGGATTATGATATGAGATTACATTATCACCCCGGAAAGGCTAACGTAGTAGCAGATGCGTTGAGCCGTAAGAGCCATGTCAACTCACTAATGACCGGAGGTTTACCAAAGGAGTTAGCCAAGGAATTACGAGAGCTATATTTGAAGATAGTTCCGAGAGGCTATGTAGCAGCATTGGAGGTACAGTCTACTTTGATGGATAAGATCAGAGAAGCTCAGAAGACGGATAAGGAGATTGCCTCTATTAAGGAGAAAATGAGCAAGGGTAAAGCAAAGGGATTTCGTGAGGATGAGCACGATACCCTATGGTTTGAGGACCGCGTTTATGTGCCTAATGATCCGGAGATCAGGGAGTTGATTTTGCAAGAGGCCCATGATTCGCCGTATTCGATTCACCCAGGAAATACCAAGATGTATCTGGATTTGAAAGACACATTCTGGTGGACCGGAATGAAGAAGGATATTAAGGAGTATGTAGCAGTTTGTGATGTATGTCAGAGAGTGAAGGCAGAGCATCGTGGTCACCGGATTGTTACAGCCATTGCCGATACCCGAATGGAAGTGGGAAAAGTTAGGCATGGATTTTATTACGGGATTACCCAGGACTCGTTCAGGCTATGACTCGATTTGGGTTGTAGTCGATCGTTTGACGAAGGTAGCTCATTTAATTCCAGTAAAGACTACCTACAGTAGTGCCAAGTTGACTAAGATATACATGACCAGGATCGTATGTCTGCATGGAGTTCCGAGGAGTATCGTATCAGATAGAGGAACCTAGTTCACCTCAAAGTTTTGGAATCAGTTGCACGAAACTTTGGGAACCAGACTAGAGTTTAGTACAACTTTCCATCCACAGACAGATGGACAGACCAAGAGAGTCAATCAGATTTTGGAGGATATGCTGAGAGCATGTGCATTGGATTATGGATCAAGTTGGGATGACAACTTGCCATATGCGGAGTTTTCTTATAACAACAGTTATCAAACCAGTTTGAAGATGGCCCCTTTCGAAGCCTTGTACGGAAGGAGGTGCAGAACCCCATTGTTATGGGATGAAGTTGGAGACCGCTAGTTGTTTGGACCAGATTTGATTAAGGAGTCTGAACAGAAGGTGAAGTTGATTCGCGATAGGCTCAAGGTAGCCCAGTCTAGACAGAAGAGCTATGCGGATTCAAAATGCAAGGAGACAGTTTTCGAAGTCGGGGATAGAGTCTATCTTCGAGTATCACCATTTCGAGGAGTTAAGCGCTTTGGAGTTAAAGGAAAGTTAGCGCCACATTTTGTGGGACCATACAAAGTTTTGGAGCGCATGGGAGAAGTTGCTTACAAGTTGGAATTACCCGAAGGATTGTCAAGAGTTCACGACGTGTTCCACGTTTCTCAGTTGAAGAAGTGCCACGCAGAGATGGCTGATATACGCTGAGGGATACTGTGCCGCTGGAAGCTATTCAGTTGGGTAATGATTTGACCTACGAGGACAAACCAGTCAAAATTCTCGAGTATGCCAGTCGAGTCACCCGCAGCAAGGTTATTAAGTTTTGCAAAGTTCAGTGGAGCCACCACACCGAGGATGAAGCCACCTGGGAGCGAGAGGAAGATCTCACAAGGACCACCTCACCTATTTTCTAGCCAACCCGAATCTCGAGGGCGAGATTCATCTTAAGGGGGGTAGGTTTGTAACGTCCTAAATTTTCAATTTGGAATGTTATACATAGATCATCATTGCATATCATATTTTATTGCATTTTGGCTTGATCCTAGAAATTTCACGCAACTCAAGGACCCACAGAGAGAGTTGGAGATTTCGTTATTTTCATATTTGAGTTTACTCAAATTTTGAAAATAGGATCATTTGATTTTATTTATTTTATCTTCAATTATTTCTATTGTCAAAATATGAGAGAGGGAATAAAATGACTTTCCCAAAATAAAGGAATATTGAAGATTTAATAAAAAAATCAAATAAGATTTTTATTTGGAGTTTCTCGCTATTTTATTTGAATTTAGAAAAAATGCACGTTTTTAAAAATTGCATTTAGGCCCCAAATAAATGTTCATCTTGTCCTGCTTGATTTTATAAGTGGGGGAAAATTTATTTCGGGATTTTTGGAGTCCGTTTAGTATTTCTTTTGTTAGTTTTTCTGCGCGTAATTAACTTTTAAAAAAACTGAACCGACCTACGGGCCGTGTTAGGCCCGTACTCATCCGGGGCCCGGCCTTTAAAGCCGGGGCGCCCGACCCCGCAGCCCACCGAGCCGCCGCCGACGCCCCGAACCCTAGCGCCATTGGTGCCGCCGCCGCCGCCATCGAGCTCGCCGCCACGCCTCGCCACGGGATCCCGCCACCACCCTCCCGCAGCACACCGAGCCGCCACCGACCACCACGCGGACTTCGCTACCGAGCTCGCCGCCGACCCCGCCGCCCCGCCGCCCGAGGAAGCCGCCGTCTCCGGCGGTTTTCCTTAGAAAACCATCCGGTTTTTTTATTAACCGCGGTTTTTTAGATCCGTTTTTTTAGATCGGTTTTTTTGGTTTAGGTTATTTAGCGAGCGTTCGCTCGTTTTAATGAACGCGTTCATCGTTTAGATCCAGATAACGAACGTTCGTTCGTTAATATGTTCGTCGTTTTTCTTTTTCCCGGATTTATTTCGTGATTTTTCTGATCGTGATTTCTGATCCGATTTTCGATCTAGTATAACTTTTTCCTCGTTTAACGGAATCAGGCGATTCAAGCGCCTAGAGTTTCATCTCAAAACCCTCTTTCCGAATAATCAACTCAAACAAGTTTTTAAGACTGTAAAATTTGGCTTAGGTCAATATTAGTAAAATGAAGCATGTTTCTTTCGCAGTTTGACCTTCGTTGCTTCGTTTGATTTGATTCTTTTTGCAAACCGGAGTTCTTAAGTTGAACTTTCTGGTTAGATCTTTTATTTGAGTTTTACCTGTGCATTAGATGAGTACTTATTGTGTGCTTGTTTGTTTGCGATAGAGTACCCTTGAGTGCGCCGCTTGCTACTTTGAATCTCTAGGTTTCACGGATCATCAGCAAGGCAAGTAACACTTTGATCATATCCCTTTTCCTACCCAGTTTTATGCATTAGATCAATCCTCAAACATTGCATGATTAGGATCTAATTAAATTGTGGGTTTTGGGAAAGTAGATGAGGTAGTACCTATTACCTGTTTTAATTATCAAATCCTTTGGAGTTACTTCTACGTTTGCTTATTATGCCATGCTATGCTAGTAGACGTGGATTGGGTGAGTGTATCCATGACAGATGTGAGATTGTTAATTAATGGTTTATTTAAGGTGGCAACTTAAACACACATCTGGGTGGATTAAGGTACCTGGGTATTCCGGGATTGCCTGTTTTGTTGGACCGCCACCCAGGCTCAAAGGGATCATGAGATTATTCATGCTAGAAACTTCCGTGTGCAGCCACAAGCTACTATGGGCTCTAACATAGTTGACTAAGTCATGCGAACTCTTACAGTGGTAGACTAGCAGATGTAGGGGATGTAGGTTGGTACGGTCTACCCGTTCGTAAGGTGCTAGTGCTTCTGAAAGACTATGTCTCGGTCATCCGTTTCTCAAACACCATGCAGTGCGAGAATCCCAACGGAGGAGATCGAGTCTTGTGGGGAAAAGTGCACAAACCTCTGCAGGGTGTATCAAACTAATCCTGGTTAGCCGTGTCCCCGGTTATGGACATCTTGAGTATCTAGTACTTGGATTATCATGTGAATCTCATCATGTTACTCTAATTAGTATTATTGTGTTTTTAATTGATGATGCTTAATTGGGATTGAGAGTGCTGTCAACCATTCTCAATGTTTAACAACCACCATGATAGTTAAACAAAATTTATTTCCTTTGCAGTAGGGAAAAATTGGCTTTACGCAAAACTGTAACCATAGAGCTTTCCACCAGCCATATATGCATGTAGTATAGCATTACTTTTTCATATTGCTCTCTATGTGTTACATTGCGTGCATATTCCATGTGATGACCCATTTTTGAGCTGCAACGTTCATGTTGCAGACTTTTCAGACGAGGAGTAAGGTGCCTTAGGTCGTGGTTCTATACTCAGTGATGCCGTTGGAGTTGATGGACTCGCTTATCTTCCAATCCTTCCGCTGTTATCGTAATTAGATGGCCTTAAGCCATATTTATTGTAGTAAGTTCTCTTTTGAGGCATTCAATGTAATAAGTGTGTGATTGCTACTCTGTTATAAATCCTTCAAGTACTGTGCATGTCAAGACATCTTGATCCAGGATGACATCGATGCACGTAGATCGACTTGTTGACGTCTGGTCGCTCTGAGAGATGTTCCAGAGTTGAAGTTAATATAACAAGAAAATGACCCGATTCAGAGAGATGAAGTCTCCAATAAGTTCAATACCTACAAAATGGACGAGAATAGTTACAAGCTGAACATATACTCAGAATATCTGGGTACTACAATCACTTGATTCAACTGGGAGTTAATCTTCCTGATGATAGTGTCATTGATAGAATTCTTCAATCACTGCCACCAAGCTACAAGAGCTTCGTGATGAACTATAATATGCAAGGGATGAATAAGACAATTCCTGAGCTCTGCGCAATGCTAAAAGCTACGGAGGTAGAAATCAAGAAGGAGCATCAAGTGTTGATGGTCAACAAGACCACCAGTTTCAAGAAAAAAGGTAAAGGGAAGAAGGGGAACTTCAAGAAGAACGGCAAGCAAGTTGCTGCTCAAGTGAAGAAGCCCAAGTCTGGACCTAAGCACGAGACTGAGTGCTTCTACTTCAAAGGACTGGTCCTTTGGAAGCGGAACTGCCCCAAGTATTTGGCGGATAAGAAGGATGGCAAGGTGAACAAAGGTATATGTGATATACATGTCATTGATGTGTACCTTACTAAAGCTCGCAGTAGTGCCTGGGTATTTGATACTGGTTTTGTTGCTAATATTTGCAACTCGAAACAGGGACTACGGATTAAGTGAAGATTGGCTAAGGACAAGGTGACGATGCGCGTGGGAAATGGTTCCGAAGTCGATGTGATCACGGTCGGCACGCTACCTCTACATCTACCTTAGGGATTAGTTTTAGACCTGAATAATTGTTATCTGATGACAGTGTTGAGCATGAACATTATATCTGGATCTTGTTTGATGTGAGACGGTTATTCATTTAAATCAGAGAATAATGGTTGTTCTATTTATATGAGTAATATCTTTTATGGTCATGCACCCTTGAAGAGTGGTCTATTTATGTTGAATCTCGATAGTAGTGACACACATATTCATAATATTAAAGCCAAAAGATGCAGAGTTGATAATGATAGTGCAACTTATTTGTGGCACTGCCGTTTAGGTCATATTGGTGTAAAGCGCATGAAGAAACTCTATTCTGATGGACTTTTGGATTCACTTGATTATGAATCACTTGGTACTTGCGAACCATACCTCATGGGCAAGATGACTAAAACGCCGTTCTCCGGAACAACGGAGCGAGCAACAGATTTATTGGAAATCATACATACTGATGTATGTGGTCCATTGAATGTTGAGTCTCGCAGCGGGTATCGTTATTTTCTCACCTTCACAGATGATTTGAGCAGATATGGGTATATCTACTTGATGAAACATAAGTCTGAAACATTTGAAAAGTTCAAAGAATTTGAGAGTGAAGTGGAAAATCATCGTAACAAGAAAATAAAGTTTCTACGATCTGATCATGGAGGACAATATTTGAGTTACGAGTTTGGCCTTCAGTTGAAACAATGCGGAATAGTTTCGCAACTCACGCCACCTGGAACACCACAATGATTATGAAATTTGGCAAATGGATGTAAAGACTGCATTCCTGAATGGATTTCTGGAAGAAGAGTTGTATATGATGCAACCTGAAGGTTTTATCGATCCAAAGGATGCTAACAAAGTTTGCAAGCTCCAGTGATCCATTTATGGACTGGTGCAAGCATCTCGGAGTTGGAATAAACATTTTGATAGTGTGATCCAAGCATATGGTTTTATACAGACTTTTGGAGAAGCCTGTATTTACAAGAAAGTGAATGGGAGCTTTGTAGCATTTCTAATATTATATGTGGATGACGTATTGTTGATTGGAAATGATATAGAATTTCTGGATAGCATAAAAGGATACTTGAACAAGAGTTTTTCAATGAAAGACATCGGTGAAGCTGCTTATATATTGGGCATCAAGATCTATAGAGATAGATCGAGATGCTTAATAGGACTTTCACAAAGCACATACCTTGATAAAGTTTTGAAGAACTTCAAAATGGATCAAGCAAAGAAAGGGTTCTTGCCTGTGTTACAAGGTGTGAAATTGAGTCAGACTCAATGCCCGACCACTGCAGAAGATAGAGAGAAAATGAAAGGTGTTCCCTATGCTACAACCATAGGCTCTATCATGTATGCAATGATGTGTACCAGACCTGATGTGTGCCTTGTTATTAGTTTAGCAGGGAGGTACCAAAGTAATCCAGGAGTGGATCACTGGACAGCGGTGTCGGATGTGGGGTTCCAGCAAACCCTTGAGGTTCGAACACTGGGGTGCGCGCAAAGTCTTTCCCTCCTACCGATCTACGCTCTAGCTCGCTAGGATCTTATGGACGAACTCGACGGACTCACAACACAGAAAGTGTCGGCGTTCAGGGAACGGGGGTCCCCAGACTTGCCTGCCTGCAGCGTGCGGCGTGGCTCAAGTGGGGCCCAGCACGGGCCAGCTTCATCAGCTCAAGCTCAAGACCCTCGCGAGGGGCCAAGCCTCGCGGGGCGGAGGACAGGAACCTACCTCAGGAGCAGCCTCGTCAGGCAGGCTCGCGAGGAGGCGGAGAGATCAAGGCAGGGTACCTCGCGAGGGTGCCCTGTGATGCAAGCCATGACGATCAAGGGCAGGCAGGCGCCAGGTGGGCGCCAGCCCACGCAGTGTCCTCATTTCCCCTTTTGGTGCAAAGGAGGCAAGCACAGGCCAAGGCATCAGGCAAAGGTTACCGCTTCGGTGCAACAAGACCAAGACCAGCAAAACGGCAGGATGGAGGTCATCGTGGAGCCCAGGATGGCGTCACCGTCAGGGTCTTTGGCAGCCGAAGACCAACTTTAGTCAGGATAAGTGTACTAGATGTTCCCCTTCAAAATGGCCAATTGTTGGCGCCCTTCCCGCTCATTATTTGGGATGAGGCCCAGGGCCTCCCTCTATAAATAGGACTAGCCACCATAGAGAGGGGAAGAGAAAGAGGATCGATCTGATCGAGATCACGCAGAGAGAGAGATAGAGAGAGGCGACCGAACTCACCCAAGCAGTTCGTCGCACCAGCTCAAGAACAGCCCCTCGCGAGGCTGTTCTTCCTTTGTATTGTTCATCACCAGCCCCTGAGGCAATCCACCACACCACAAACTAGAGTAGGGTATTACACCACAACGGTGGCCTGAACTAGTATAAACCTCGTGTCTCTGTGTTGTTCATCGTTAGTACTTTAGATCCCTTGCAATCCTTGCACGCATGAGCCGGTAGGGAAAGATCACCGCGCACACCCCAGTGTTCGAACCTCAAGGGTCTGCCGGAACCCGAAATCCGACATTTGGCGCGCCAGGTAGAGTGCGCTGAATCCTTCCCCGCCGCTTAGCGTTCCGCCTCGCTGCGTTCCATGTCAAGCGACCCGGCAGCCGATGCCGACCGCTGGGCGGCGTGGCCCACCCACGCCGTGCCGCCAGCCCAGGGCGACCTCAACCTTGCACCTCAGGCAGCCCGCACTCCGCATGGCGCTGCAGGGCGCGGGTGACGTGGCCAGACGCCGCCTGCCCTCACGCCGCGGCGAGTGCGGTCGGCGGCCGAGCCTCAAGCCACGCCAAGGCCACGGCGCCGCACACCTGGCGGGGAGCAAAGCGACCAAGGCCGCGCTCACGGTGGCCCGAGAACTGCTACGATGCCGGCTTCTAGAGGGCGGCCGCGACGTGCTGTTGGAGCGGGTGGCCGAGCTCCTGGACGCCTCCGCCTCGGGAGCCCCTCCTTTCTGCGCTAGACTACCACCTCTGGCCCAGAGCGCGCCGTATGGCGGCACCATGCACGCCCATGCAACCTCAAGCGGGCTCCAGGGCCTACTCGACGCCAACCTGGCCAGCGGCACCAGGCGGCAAGGCACGCAGGCCCCATCTCCGGCCAGCGAAGGAGCGCACGCCATGAACTTTGGCCTCGGCGGACCACTACGCCACCACTCTCAAGACGACGCTCCAGGTCGGACTACGTGGCATGTGGGGCAGTACAGCGAGGCCTACGGGGCGGCGTCCCCAGAAGCTGGTGGATCAAGAGTGCGCATGGGAAGAAGACCATGGTTCGTTCCTTGGGCCAAGCTGGGGAGAGGAGACACCACAAGCAGAGCTCTTTCAGGAACCCCAAGAGGGCCTCGACAACCGCGCCGGCGGCAGCAACTATCTGGTACCATTAATTCCTCAGGAGCAAGCTTATGCTAACCATGTGCCACAGGAGGAACAGGTCGCTACAACAGGCGGCTGCCCCAACTCTGCAGCCTCTTACCCCTCGAGAGGAGGGCATCGGGGGCTGTAGAAGAGGGGTCGAGATCCAGGTTCGTCCCCGCGGCGCTCGGGACAAGATGTTCTCAGGAGGTAGGCCCTCTGCCGGGGAGGTGCCTCAGGGCCTGCCCGCGGCAGAGGACCCGTGGTCGTTGGGGGAACCGCTGGCGACCGCTCTACCCCATTGGTGTCGTCCTTGGTCTCCGGCCGTCGGTGGTGGTAGAGTGTGGCGCAAAGCGGGGCCCTCGTCTGGCGATATGAAGCAAGGCGGTACACTGTGAAGAAGGCCCGGTGCATGTGAAGCTTCGCCGCCCGTGACACTCTCACGTAATAATGAGTGGGGATGTACACGCCCGGAGTCTCGTGGAGCGCGGCCTCAGCCCCGGGGCTCCCTCCCACGCCCGATGGCAGCACTTAGCTCCATGGTGAGAAGACGTCGAAGACTAGACTAGGTGCCGGACGCGGATTGTTGCTTTTTTGCCTTTTCTTCTGTTGACGAGTTTCTTTGATTTGAATTTAAGTTGGATTTGAATTCGAGCCTTGTGTGCGTTTGGGGAAGGGGTGTTTAGTCTCGTTCGAGCAATCTCTCGTGTTATGGTTTCGGCTTTGCGTCCAAAGCTAGCGTCAGCTGCCCCTCCTTGCGAGCCCCTCGCGAGCCGGGCCGGGCCGATCGCGTCCACAGCACGGACGGCTGTCGCCACTCCCTCTCCGTAGGTTCTTATCGCAGGATCAATGGGTCCGCCCAGAAGACACACATGGCGCTATGGCCCCCACGGCCCCGCTCGGGGCTCACTAGGGCCAAAAGGTAAATGAGCCAGCCGACCCGCCACCGGGCCGGCCGTTAAGCTCTCGCGCGGCGTTAAGGTTACAAATGCGTCTATCGCAAATCCTTACATGAGGGGCTTCCCCTCCCAAAATGCTATCACAGTCTTTAGGGCCAAGCCCGAACTTCTTTTGTACAGGATAAACAACAGCGACAAGCAGTCAGTCGGACATGTCACTTGCTGCGCCTTCCGGGTCGCCTCTGGAGGCGTCGCTGGCCTCGTCGCCATCACCAGCGCCTCTGCCGGTGCCAGGACCGTCAACCACACCGCCTTCATCGGCGGCCACGATCACGTCGTCATCATCAGACGTGAAGGCCCTGACAAGGTCGTCCACGTGGCCATCCACCCATTGCGCCAGGTCGCCCCGGACGGCTATGGGCACCGGTGCGATGGCGGCATCGAAGTCGAAGTGGGGATCCCTGTCCCGCACATAGCTGAAGACACGGGAGAAAGCGCGCCCAAGCAAGGCTAGCTCCTCTCCTCAACAAGCCAACGAGACCTATCAGCGCGGTTCTCCAGAAGCATCACCACATCAGCGAAATACTGGAGGTTGCCGGCGTAGTTGGTCTCGTGCGGCTCCTCAGCAGCGGCCTCGCATATGTTGTCGAGGGCCATGTTTGACCGTTCCCTCAGCGTACGGAGCATGGGGGCGTACTCGTGCTCCAGAACCCGCCTTCGGCAGATCTCGTCCTCATTATGCCGTGCAATGGCCTCGGCGCCGTCAACCCTCTGCCGGAGAAGAAGCAATTCGGCGCAAGAGGAGGTCAGTTCCTCTTGCGCCGCGCGAAGGGCGGCTGCGGAGGCGTCCGCACCCCGCGTCACTTCATCAAGCTTGGCCTTGAGGGCCGCGGTCCTGCCCTCAGCTTCGGCCCTGACCAACTCCAACTTCAGCTCATACTGGCGCTCAAGGCCTGAGCGAGCTACCGCTACGTGGCGGTCGACCTCTTCTTCGGCTTGGGCTCGCACGCGGCGACTTTGTACTCCGCCCGAGCCACCAGGCGCTCCCTCGCCCCCAACCGCTCAAGGTCGAGGTTGCGGTCGGCAGCCTCCAAAGAATGCAGTGCTTCAAGCTTCAAGTCTACCGGTCGACGGAAGCCCCCTTCAACGACGCAAGAGCATCCTGGCGCAATTCCACCTGCTCCTCCAGAGAGTTGCTCCAGGCTTGGAGCTCCCACGCACGCTCCTCCACGTCCCTGCGCCCCGATCTGCCTCCAGGGCCTCCTCGTCGGCTCGGGGGCAAGCCTCTCGCGAGGCCACCAGTGACGCCTCAGCCTTCGCATTGTCAAGGTCACGCTGGTGACGCGCAAGGGCAACGGCCACCTTCAGCTTGCGCCTCTCCTCAGCAAGGCGCAAACCCTCCGCATCAAGACGCGCATCTTCGCTGGCGAGCTCCGCCCCGAGCCGGTTCACCGTGGCCGTCACCCCTTAGAGAAGCTCTTGACAAAGGGCACGGTGTTCGCGAGCACGCCTGAGCACGTCTCCCTCGTCACCCTCTACTGTTGGTGAATGCGGAGGACCCGAAGGTGACGCGCCTCCTCCCGCAGGGCAGGGGGCTGGCGCCCCAACAATCGCCGGACGGGCCACGCCAGGAGCGGGGCCTGGGGCCGGTCCATCCCCAGAAGAAGGGCACAAGATCGACCTCAACCAATCGCCGTCCACGACCAAGGAAGGAGCACGGGGCAAACTGGCTGTGCCCCGGAGGAACTCGTGAAGGGAAGATAGCAGGCACACAGGCTCGGGACGCTTAGCCGAACAGATCACCTCCCCGACCGGCTGAGCGATGAGGGCGCTGCTTGAGCCCGACGCACTAAGGACCGGCAGCGAGGACGAAGCCTGGGGATATGGCTCCTTGGCCATCTCCGCGACCGGCAGAAGGGCCCTGAAAGGTCACGATCAGCTGCAAGAACCAAGAAGCAGAGGAGCGAGGAGAGAAGAGGACTTACTGTCTGGTGGCGGCATTTCCTCCTGACTTCAAAGAAGCGGCAAGGGCGATCGTCACCGCCCGGGGCCTCCTTCCTCTTGCGGAGGGCCGCAAAGTCTACGCGGAATCAGCCTAAGCACTCAGCGCAGGGGTCGGTTCATGGCATGGAGGAGGCGGCAAGATGATCAGCGCCGGCGGGACCAGCCTGGGGGACGCCCCCAGGCGCCACCTCATGAGGAACGACCGGGACCTCAGGAGCCCCAGCCTCGGAAGCCTCAGCCTCGGGAGCCCCAGCCTCTGGAGCCGGAGGCCGCGACCCCTAACTATCACCATTCCGGAACGAGCTCCGGGAGACACCGCCCCCGGGGCTCCGTGCGGCGTCACCACCTCAACGTCATCTCCTTCAACTCCCGATGGCTCTCGTCTCCCTGCTTCATCACCTGAGGCAGAGCCATGTTGGGAGACTGCAAGAGCTGGCACAGCAACTGGGTTCTCGCGAGGTCCCCTGAGGCCAACCGGGCGCAGCCCCCACTCGTCGAAGCTGGGCATCTGCCTCATGAAATCGGCCCTTCCCGAACAGAGATAGAAGAGGGCACCATCCCGACGAAGGCTCCCTGGGGAAGGGTCGCCAACCAAGACCCTGAGCACCGTCTTCAGCACCTCGGGTGCCAAGTCCTCCTCCGGAAACCGCATGCGGTCTTTGTGCCCCGCAAAGTCCCACATCCGGTGAGAGTGGCGCTGGAGAGGAGCAACGCGGCATTGGAGGAACTCCTTCACCACCTTGGGCACCGTCACATTGAGCGCCCTCAAGCTCTCGAAGTGGTGCCATACGAATGCAAGCCGGCTGTCCGCGAGCGTCTCGTAACCCCAGCCAGAGTTGGGAACAGCAGACGAAGTAGGATGCGAGAGCAGGGGGCTGAACACCCCAACATCCACATACAACCATCGCTCTCTGAACTTGGCCTCAGAGGGAGGGAGTCCGAAATCGATCCCTGAAGCAGCCGTCTCTGGCACCGCAAGGAAGCTCACACACCCCAAGCATGGAGTGGGATCACTCAGGCACAAGGAGAAGAAGTGACGCAGCAGAGCAACGGAAGGAGGGATGCCCACCATTGCCTCGCAAATGAAGGCGAAGACAGCCAGGAGGGTAATGGACTCCGGCCCGAGATGCCTCATGTGGATCTGATAGTGGGAGAGCACCGCATTGAAGTAAGCGGAAAAGGGGGGAACCAGACCCGCCCACAAGGCATCAGCGAAAAACCGGACCTCCATGACAATCCTGTCGGGGGAGGCATGGGACACAGACCATGCCGTGGTCCTGCCGCACTCGTTGAAGATGGTGGCAAAAGCAGAGCGGACCTTGCCTAAGGCCTCGGGGTTGAGTATAATAGATCGATCGATGGCGGGAGCCACCGCCGGAGGCAAGCGGGATGAAGACGCGGGCTTCTTCCCCTTTTCCTTCTTCGTTGGCGCCATGATGACAGGAAGGGTGAGAGTCCGAGTTGGATTGAGGGTGGAAGTTGAAGCCAGAGGAAGAAGGAAGGATCGGGAGTGCGCGGATGACGAAAGGGGAATTGCTGTGTGAAACCCCGGGTCCGCTTAGTCGGGCGCGTAATGAGGCATCGTGGGTAAGTGGAGACGCCCACGACCAATCAATCGCCATGCGGCGCCCAAGGCCAAGAAATTGTTGGGGCCAGCGGCGCCAGACTTGCCCCTTCGCTTCTGTTAAGCCAAGTCCGCGGCGCGCTTTGGGCCCGGGGCTCTTGTCGGCGCTCGGGAACAGGGGTCCCTAGACTTGCTCGCCCGCGGCTGCGGGCGTGGCTCAAGTGGGGGCCCAAGACGGCCCAGCCTTCATCGGCTCAAGCTCAGGACCTCGCGAGGGGCCAAGCCTCATGGGTGGACGACGGGAACCTACCTCAGAGCAGCCTCGTCAGAGCAGGCTCGCGAGGAGGCGGAGAGATCAAGGCAGGGGTACCTCGTGAGGGTGCCTGTGACACAAGCCATGACGATCAAGGCCGGGGCGCCAACTGCAGAAGGTCCTCATTTCCCCTTTTGGTGCAAAGGAGGCAAGCATAGGCCAAGGCATCAGGCAAAGGTTACCGCTTCGGTGCAACAAGACCAAGACCAGCAGAACGGCAGGATGGAGGTCATCGTGGAGCCCAGGACGGCGTCACCGTCAGGGTCTCTGGCAGTCGAAGACCAACTTTAGTCAGGATAAGTGTACCAGATGTTCCCCTTCAAAATGGCCAATTTTTGGCGCCCTTCCCGCTCATTATTTGGGAAGAGGCCCAGGGCCTCCCTCTATAAATAAGACTAGCCACCACAGAGAGGGGAAGAGAAAGAGGATCGATCTGATCGAGATCAGCAGAGAGAGATAGAGAGAGGCGACCGAACTCACCCAAGCAGTTTGTCGCACCAGCTCAAGAACAGCCCCTCGCGAGGCTGTTCTTCCTTTGTATTGTTCATCACTAGCCCCTAAGGCAATCCACCACACCACAAACTAGAGTAGGGTATTACACCACAACGGTGGCCCGAACTAGTATAAACATCGTGTCTCTATGTTGTTCATCGTTAGTAGTTTTGATCCCTTGCAATCCTTGCACGCATGAGCCGGTAGGGGAAAGATCTCCGTGCGCACCCAGTGTTCGAACCTCAAGGGTCTGCCGGAACCCGAAATCCGACAGAAAGAGACACGGGGTTTATACTGGTTCGGGCCACCGTTGTGGTGTAATACCCTAGTCCAGTGTGGTGGTGGTGGATTGCCTCTTGGACTGATGGTGAACAGTACAAGGGAAGAACAGCCTCCTGAGGTTGAGGTGTTCTTGTGTGTATGAACTTGCGGTGTGAGGATTCGATCTACCCAGGCTTGCTTCAGTTCAAGCTCTCTTCTCAAGCTCAGTCCTCAAGCTCAGTTGTCAAGCTTAGTTCTCAAGCTCAGTTGTCAAGCTCAGTTGCCTCCTACTGTGGTGGCTAGTCCTATTTATAGAGGCCCTGGTCCTCTTCCCAAATATCGAGCGGGAAGGGAGCCAACAACGGCGGGAAAATTTGAAGGGGGACAGCTAGTACAAGCTATCCTGACAAAAGCGGTCTTAGCCTGCGAAAAGCCATGGGGTGACGCCGTCTTGGGCTCCACGATGACCTCCGCCTTGCCATCCTCCTGGTCTTGCTCTTGTTGCACCAATATGGCAACTTTTGCTTGATGCCTCGGTACTCTTCGCCTGCGCTTGCCTCCTTAGCACCAAAGAGGAAATGGGGACGCTGCGCGCACTGGCGCCCGCCTGGCACCGTTTGTCATGGCTCACGTCATGAGAGTCTCGTGAGGTTTGCCCCGCCTTGATATCTCCACTCCTCGTGAGCCTGCCTGGCTAGGCCACTCCAGAGGAGGTCTTGCGTCGTCTGCCTCGCGAGGGTCTTGGATGCTTTGTTGATGAAGATGGGCGTCTGACTCTTTGCTTAGCCATCTTGTGGGCCGCAGGCAGTGTGCAAGTCTGGGGACCCCGTTCCCAGAACGCCGACAGTAGCCCCTGGGCCCAAGGTGCGCTCGGGCTTGACTTCGCGGCGAAGCCAAGGGTCAAGTTCGGAGTGCCGCGGGCCCCAAAAGCCTGCAGCCTCGGTCGACACGTGGCGGTTGATTGGACGTGGGTGTCTCTGCTTCTCTACGCTGCCTCGGCAACTGCTCAATTTGACAGGTCCCTGCGACATGCAAGGAAAACCATCATTACCTGTGATCGTGGGAGACGCCGGTTGGCCTTCTTTGGCTATAAATGGGGAGGGGGCTGAGCCCCTGTTGCCCATCTCTTACTCGCTCGCTTGCTTCGCCCTCCTTGCTCCTCTGCTGACAACAATGGCGCCCATTAGAAGGTTTTCCGCCGAAGAGAAAGGAAAAGCTCCTCGTGACGATCCAGATCCACTTCCGCTGAAGAAGAGGTCGATCCATCGCCGTGACGAAGCGGCGATGCAAGTGGTGACGAGGCCTTAGTGCGAGCGGCCTCCACCGGGGTACCCTCTACCCTTGTATGTCCGAGCCGAGGGCTCGGGAGGATGGAGAGACAAGCAGCGCCGCCCGCGTCGCATCGGGGGTCGCCGTGCCACGGCGCCACACGCCGTCGCCCCTGGGGTCCACGCCACCGACTCCTCACGTGAGTTGGTGCTGTGGGCGCCGATGCCACCAAGCTCCTAGATCTGCTTCCCACGGTTCTTCTCCGGCGTGATGCCACCGAGGGGGCCGCTCGAGCTCTGGCTGCAGCACGCTGACTGCAGTGCCCCAGCGACAGGAGCGGAGATCGAGGCGGTCCCCACCAGCAAGATCTTCTTGACTCGCGGCTGGGGCGAGATCGTGCGAGTTTGCCGTGCGAGGGGAGCCCTCGCGATCCACTTCGAGTACGACGGCGCCTCCATGCTCTTCTTCAAGGTCTTCGACGCCGAGGGCCGCCTCTTGGAGTGCTGCTCTAGGAAGGAGTGCCAGGCCGACGCGCACTCCGATCGCGGCCGCTCCAATAGCAGCAGCAGTTCTTGGGAGTCCGGCAGCTCTCCCGAGCTTTACGAGACTCCGGAGACGACGACAGCTACGTCCCCCCGAGCTCTCGCGCCGAGCAGGGGTTCTGGCGTCCGGCAGCCGCCGCCGCTGATCTGGATGGGGTTGGCGCCGGTCTCCCGTGGCCCACTGTTGATGATGGCATCCGCCACGGGAGGGTGTAGATAGGATTCCCCTTAGTTTCAGCTTTTATCTCCTGCGAAGGGCCACAAATCATCCCGTGGGGGCATGTAAGGGTCTGTAATGTCCTTCGTGCTTATCGTCCCCGTTGTAAAAACTTGGTGAACGCACGTCCTGTTAAGGCTCGGTCCCTCCTTTCTTTCCTCGCGATGGCTTGTTGCTCTATGCTGACAGGTCCCGGTCCCAAGGCGGCTACAGCCGTCGCTGGTATGCCAGGTCGCGTGCCGTGGTCAAGGCCAGGAGGTGTGCGGCCCGAGGTCCAGTAAGAGCTCCTGAGGCGCGATGCTCAGGAGGTCCCCCTTAGCACTCAAGCAGCCATGGTAAGGCGAGAAAGGGAGTTGACGTGGCATAGCGGGGGTTCTTGGCGGGCGTGAGCGATCATTAGGCCCAAACATTTAACCGATCTAGGTGCAAGACTTATCTTGTTGATTTCATGACGACTCATGACGTTGCGCTAGGGTTGTGTGCCAACTTGTGCGGCATAGACAGGCCGGCCCGTACGAGTTTCCCTTACCCATGCTCTCCTTAGTGCTCTACGTCCTCAGGTCCCGGCCCTCGA
Source organism: Aegilops bicornis (assembly GCA_021605145.1). Lineage (NCBI taxonomy): Eukaryota > Viridiplantae > Streptophyta > Magnoliopsida > Poales > Poaceae > Aegilops > Aegilops bicornis. Next base: position 480,089,823 of record CM038672.1, on the reverse strand, counting down.
GCGAGCTCAGCCGCCGCTGGTATGCCAGGTCGCGATGCCGTGGTCAAGGCCAGGGGGTGAGGGCTGGAGAGCCAGTAGGAGCTCCTGAGTCGCGATGCTTAGGTGCCCCCCTTTTAACGTGCAAGCGGATCGCACGAGGAAAAGGAGACTCGCGGTGCCGTATGCTATCCTTCCCTCGGGACTCCTATGAACAGGCACAAGAAGAAATGTGGTTGACTGTTACAGCCGTTAGCCTGCCGCTGGATGCTCTAGGTGAGGCGAAGGCACCGAGGGCCTGGTGAGGTGACATGTGCGGCGTGTGCCGCGAGCCAGAGCTCGACCACTCAGATTTTCGGTCGTGGCAGGGACAGACCCATGCGCCAACGCCATGCCTGTGTGAAGGCCCCGGGGGAGGCAATGATCGAGCAGGCGATAGCCGTTGGCGGGTTAAGCATAAAGATCAGACCGACTTGGATTAATGCAGGAAGATACATGCCAATGGGCCTGGCCCGAGCAGCTTGGGGATGATGCATCCCGAGGGGCGCCCCAGCAAGGTAAGCTAAAGACTTAAGCAAAAGGGATACACGCCGCAGGGACGGACCCGTGCGGCCTGGGAATAATGCAGTCCGAGGGGCGCTCCTAGCTTAAACGAACTTGAAAGATGTCACCTGGTTCTATAGACGAGGTAGAGTTGGTGTAGCCGAAACCGCGCGTTGATGGAATGGTTCCTCATGAGCCACCTAAACCTTGAGCCTCGGGAGGCTCTGGGGGCTCAGGAGGTTCCCTGAAGACCGTCTCCATCTCCTCCAGGACAGCGTGGAACCTGGCCTCCTGAGCTGCCAGGACTTGCCGCATGTTGCGCTGATAGGCCGACGCCACGCTTGGCAAGCCAAAGGGCATGCGAACGTAGCTGTGTGGTGGGCCCTCACAGTGGCCCACACGTGATGGCCAGAAGCGCTCCTGAGATGCGGCCCTGTTGAGCCCTGGGACGTCGATCTCGACACGTGATCCGGCATCCTCGCCTGGATGGGGAGCTGCACCTTGTGAGCGGCTGTGGTCGCGCATGGCTCTTGCTTCTTGCAGTTCCTGGGTGGTCTTGGTGATGAAATCTTGGGTGGCGGGCACTCCTTGCCATGTGTTCTCCTGAGGGAAACGCGCCGCGAAGCATGCCTCCAAGTGGTGCCCAAGCGCCTCCCTCGTGAGGTTGGCAAGGTCTGAGGCCTTCCAGAAGAGAGCCCCCGAGCCCTGCCCGAGGAGGGCGCAGGGCGCGCCTTCCTATGCGATGGAGGGAGGCGCCCTGGAGCGGGCGCTGATCCTGATGAGGCTCCTGCTGCGTCGCCATCTCCTTGGGGTCCTGCACGGTGCGGCATCTTCTTCTTGGGAATTGTCTCTGGAGGGCCTTCACTTCTGCTGTCGGGGTTGTCGATTGCTGCTGCTTGGAAGGCGCGCTCAAGGGAGCACACTGCATCCCTCTCTTCACATGGGACCGTGATGATTCCTCCGCTTCCTGGCATCTTGAGAACGTTGTAGCCATGGTGAGTGACTGCCATGAATTTGGCCGGGGCTGGGTACCCGAGGATGGCATTGTACGGCAGGCGGATGTGCGCGATGTCAAAGTCCATGAGTTCGGTGCAGTAGTTCTGGCGCTCCCCGAAGGTGACAGGCAGGCGGACTTGCCCTATCGGTGTGGTGGAACCGTCGGTCACTCCTGAGAAGGCTTGGTTGGCTGGAGCTGCTCATAAGGCACTTGAAGATTGTTGAATGTCTCCACGGACAGGACGTTGAGCCCCGCGCTGCCGTCGATGAGAGTCTTGGTGACTTGCACATTGCTGATGACTGGGGAGCACAGCATAGGGAGGGCGCCTGCGGTGGCCGCGCACTTGAGCTGGTCTGCCGAGTTGAAGGTGATGGCGCATTGGGACCACCTGAGCGGGCGCGTGGCCTCGAGCTTGGGGAGCACCGCGTTCACCTCGCGAGCGAACTGTTTGAAGATGCGCTGAGAGGCTGGGGCCCGAGCACCGCCCAAGATGCAAGCGATCACATGCGGTTCCTAGAAGCCCCCAGCCCCCTCGTCCTGGTGGAGGTCATCGTTCCTCCTTGGTGGCGACAGCGGGGGAAGACCGGCGTTGCCCTGTGGGCGATCCTCATGAGGCGGGTCCCTCCAGGCGCCCTCCCGAGGTTGGTCCTGCCAGCGGTCCTCGTGAGGCCGGTCGCGCCACTCCTGGCGCGGGCCATGATCGCCCCAGCGTCCGCCTCCAGGTCCTCCTCCGCGGCCGTAGCCCCGGTCGTTGCGCTCGGGGCGTCGACCATAGCGTCCTTCTCGTATGGCTCTGAGCTCCTGGCAGTCGCTGGTGTTGTGGGTGTTCAGGTTGTGGAAGGCGCAGAACGGTCGGCCGTTCTTAAAGGACGGCCCCGGAGGAGTCCGGGCCTAATACGGCCCGTAGGTCGGTTCAGTTTTTTTTAAATTAATTACGCGCAGAAAAACTAACGAAAGAAATACTAAACGGACTCCAAAAATCCTGAAATAAATTTTACCCGGCTTCTAAAATCAAGCCGGACAAGATGAACATTTATTTGGGGCCTAAATGCAATTTTGATAAACGCGCATTTTCTAAATTCAAATAAAATAGCGAAAAACTCCAAATAAAAAATCTTATTTGATTTTTTTATTAAATCTTCAATATTCCTTTATTTTGGGAAAGTCATTTTATTCCCGCTCTCATATTTTGACAATAGAAGTAATTGAAGATAAAATAAATAAAATGAAATGATCCTATTTTCAAAATTTGAGTAAACTCAAATATGAAAATAACGAAATCTCCAACTCTCTCCGTGGGTCCTTGAGTTGCGCGAAATTTCTAGGATCGAGACAAAATGCAATAAAATATGATATGCAATGATGATCTATGTATAACATTCCAAATTGAAAATTTGGGATGTTACAATCTCATATGCTCCATGATGTTCAAAACGTCGTTGAAGTCCCAGTTCTAAGCCGTAAAGCATGGCATACTGAACTATCGAGTAGTCATATCAGCTTTGCTCTGCCAGACGTTCATAACATATGGTGTTGCTCCTGCAGCGGGTTTGGCACCTAGCGGTGCTTCCAGGACGTAATTCTTCTGTGCAGCAATGAGGATAATCCTCAAGTTACGGACCGAGTCCGTGTAGTTGCTACCATCATCTTTCAACTTAGCTTTCTCTAGGAACGCATTAAAATTCAATGGAACAACAGCACGGGCCATCTATCTACAACAACATAGACATGCAAAATACTATCAGGTACTAAGTTCATGATAAATTAAAGTTCAATTAATCAAATTACTTAAGAACTCCCACTTAGATAGACATCCCTCTAATCATCTAAGTGATCACGTGATCCAAATCAACTAAACCATGTCCGATCATCACGTGAGATGGAGTAGTTTTCAATGGTGAACATCACTATGTTGATCATATCTACTATATGATTCACGCTCGACCTTTTGGTCTCAGTGCTCCGAGGCCATATCTGCATATGCTTGGCTCGTCAAGTTTAACCCGAGCATTCTGCGTGTGCAAAACTGGCTTGCACCCGTTGTATGCGAACGTAGAGTTTATCACACTCGATCATCACGTGGTGTCTCGGCACGACGAACTTTCGCAACAGTGCATACTCAGGGAGAACACTTGTACCTTGAAATTTAGTGAGAGATCATCTTATCATGCTACCGCCGAACTAAGCAAAATAAGATGCATAAAGGATAAACATCACATTCAATAAGTATAAGTGATATGATATGGCCATCATCATCTTGTGCCTTTTATCCCATCTCCAAAGCACCATCATGATCACCATCACCACCGGCTTGACACCTTGATCTCCATTGAAGCATCGTTGTCGTCTCGCCAACTATTACTTCTACAACTATCGCTATCGCTTAGTGATAAAGTAAAGCAATTACATGGCGATTGCATTTCATACAATAAAGTGACAACCATATGTCTCCTGCCAGTTGCCGATAACTCCGTTACAAAACATGATCATCTCATACAATAAAATTTAGCATCATGTCTTGACCATATCACATCACAACATGCCCTGCAAAAACAAGTTAGACGTCCTCTACTTTGTTGTTGCAAGTTTTACGTGGCTCCTACGGGCTGAGCAAGAACCGTTCTTACCTACGCATCAAAACCACAACGATAGTTCGTCAAGTTAGTGCTGTTTTAACCTTCTCAAGGACCGAGCGTAGCCACACTCGATTCAACTAAAGTTGTAGAAACTGACACCCGCCAGACCACACAATGCGAAGCACGTCGGTAGAACCAGTCTCGGCGTAGAAGCGTCTGGCGTAATGTCGGTCCGGGCCGATTCATCCAACAATATCTTCGAATCAATGTATGACATGCTGGTAAGCAGTATGACTATTATCGCCCACAAGTCACTTGTGTTCTACTCGTGCATATAACATCTACGCATAAACCTGGCTCGGATGCCATTGTTGGGGAACGTAGTAATTTCAAAAAAAGTCCTACACACATGCAAGATCATGGTGATGCATAGCAACGAGAGGGGAGAGTGTTGTCTACGTACCCTCGTAGACGTAAGCGGAAGCGTTATGACAATGCAGTTGATGTAGTCGTACGTCTTCACGATCAACCGATCCAAGCACCAAAGGTACGACACCTCCGCGATCTGCACACGTTCGGCTCGGTGACGTCCCACGAACTCACGATCCAGCAGGTCGTCGAGGGAGAGCTTCGTCAGCACGACGACGTGATGATGGTGATGATGAAGCTACCGGTACAGGGCTTCGCCTAAGCACTGCAACGATATGACCGAGGTGGATTATGGTGGAGGGGGGCACCTCACACGGTTGGAAACAATCAACTTGTGTGTTCTAGGGTGCCCCCTGCCCTCGTATATAAAGGAGCAAGGGGGGAGGCCTGCCAGCCTTGGGGCGCGCCAAGGAGAGGAGGAGTCCTCCTAGTAGGAGTAGGACTCCCCTTTCCTACTCCTACTAGGAGGGGAAAGGAAGGAGGAGAGGGAGAAGAAAAGGCCCCCCCCCTTCGCTAGCCCAATTCGGACCAGAGGGGGAGGGGCACGCGGCCTGCCCTGGCCGGCCCTCTCTCTCTCCACTAAGGCCCATGTGGCCCATTAGTTCTCCGGGGGTGCGGTAACCCTCCCAAGCACTCGGTTTTCTAAAAATCACCGGAACACTTCTTGTGTCCGAATATAGCCGTCCAACAAATCAATATTTATGTCACGACCATTTCGAGACTCCTCGTCATGTCCGTGATCACATCCGGACTCAACTACCTTGGTACATCAAAACACATAAACTCATAATACCGATCGTCACTGAATGTTAAGCGTGCGGACCCTACGGGTTTGAGAACTGTGTTGACATGATCGAGACACGTCTCCGATCAACAACCAATAGCGGAACCTGGATGTTCATATTGGCTCCCACATATTCTATGAATATCTTTATCGGTCAAACCGCATAACAACATACGTTGGTCCCTTTGTCATCGGTAGGTTTCTTGCCCGAGATTCGATCGTCGGTATCTCAATACCTAGTTCAATATCGTTACCAGCAAGTCTCTTTACTCGTTCCGTAATGCATCATCCTGCAACTAACTCATTAGTCACATTGCTTGCAAGGCTTATAGTGATGTGCATTACCGAGAGGGCCCATAGATACCTCTCTGACAATCAGAGTGACAAATCCTAATCTTGATCTATGCCAACTCAACAAGTACCATCGGAGACACCAGAGAGCACCTTTATAATCACCCAGTTACGTTGTGACGTTTGGTAGCACACAAAGTGTTCCTCCGGTATTCGGGAGTTGCATAATCCCATAGTCATAGGAACATGTATAAGTCATGAAGAAAGCAATAGCAATATACTAAACGATCAAGTGCTAAGCTAACAGAATGGGTCAAGTCAATCACATCATTATCTAATGATGTGATCCCATTAATCAAATGACAACTCATGTCTATGGCTAGGAAACTTAACCATCCGATTCAACGAGCTAGTCAGGTAGAGGCATACTAGTGACACTCTGTTTGTCTATGTATTCACACATGTACTAAGTTTCCGGTTAATACAATTCTAGCATGAATAATAAACATTTAGCATGATACAAGGAAATATAAATAACAACTTTATTATTGCCTCTAGGGCATATTTCCTTCACATAAATGCATTGGAAACTCAATTAATGCATAAAAGTGTCGAAACGAACCCCGAAAAATCACAAAAATTGACACAACGCTCGTGTTGTTCAACGTTGACAAGAGAATTTTTTTGAAATCAATAAGAGGCAATGTATATCGTTTCGTCCCCAAATGTGAGACGTTCCCTACCAAAACCATCATGCTTGTTGTGAGAAGCACTGGTTCGTGAGAAGCATATACCAAAACCTGCCCCAAATGGGACAAAAAATTTACCACGACATGTTGATGCTGCTCCATGATAGCATGCCAAGTTTCATGAATTTCAGATGAGTTTTGGATTTACTAGAATTTATAAACCAGGTATGTCAATGTTTGCGTTCGAGTGACGGTGGCAGGGTGCTTGACATTCATTCCCATTTCTTGCATGGGACCTAAGCATGCATCCAAGGACACGGATTTGTATTTTTCAACCAATTTATATGCATTAGAGCATGTGCATGTAGTTCAAATTTGAATTATGCACATAAATGCATTGAAAACTCAATTAATGCATGAAAATGTCCAAACGAACCCCAAAATATCACAGAAATTGACACAACACTCCTGTTGTTCTACGTTGACACGAGAAACTTTTTGAAATCAATAAGGGGCAACGGATATTGTTTCGTCCCCAAAGGTGGGACGTTCCCTAACGAAACCACCATGCTTGTTGTGAGAAGTTCTGGTTTGTGAGAAGCATATACCCAAACCTGCCCCAAATGGGACAAAAATTTTACCACTGCAAGTTGATGCCGCTCCATGATAGCATGCCAAGTTTCATGAATTTCAGATGAGTTTTGGATTTACTAGAATTTAAAAACCAGGTATCTCAATGTTTGCATCGAAAGTGGCGGTGGCGGTGGTGTTTGACATTCATTCCCATTTCTTGCATGGGACCTAAGCATGCAACCAAGGACACATATTTGATTTTTCAACCAATTTATATACATTAGAGCATGCGCATGTAGTTCAAATTTGAATTATGCACATAAATGCATTGAAAACTCAATTAATGCATAAAAATGTCCAAACGAACCCCGAAAAATCACAAAAATTGACACAACACTCCTGTTGTTCTACGTTGACACTAGAAATTTTTTGAAAGCAATAAGAGGAATGGATATCGTTTCGTCCCCAAAGGTGGGACGTTCCCTACCAAAACCATCACGCTTGTTGTGAGATGCTCTAGTTTGTGAGAAGCATATATCCAAACCTGCCCCAAATGGGACAAAAATTTTACCACGTCATGTTGATGCCGCTCCATGATAGCATGCCAAGTTTCATGAATTTCAGATGAGTTTTGGATTCACTAGAATTTAAAAACCAGGTATTGCAATGTTTGCGGCCGAGTCATGGTGGGAGGGTGTTTGACATTCATTCCCATTTCTTGCATGGGACCTAAGCATGCAACCAAGGACACATATTTGAATTTTCAACCAATTTATATGCATTAGAGCATGTGCATGTAGTTAGCACATAAATGCATTGAAAACTCAATTAATGGATAAAAATGTCCAAACGAACCCCGAAAAATCACAAAAATTGACACAACACTCCTGTTGTTCTATGTTGACACGAGAATTTTTTTGAAAGCAATAAGAGGCAATGGATATCGTTTTGTCCCCAAAGGTGGGATGCTCCCTACCAAAACCATCACGCTTGTTGTGAGAAGCTCTAGTTTGTGAGAAGCATATACCAAAACCTGCCCCAAATGGGACAAAAAATTTACCACAACATGTTGATGACGCTCCATGATAGCATGCCAAGTTTCATGAATTTCAGATGAGTTTTGGATTTACTAGAATTTAGAAACCAGTTATCTCAATGTTTGCGGCCGGGTGACGGTTGCAGGGTGTTTGACATTCATTCCCATTTCTTGCATGGGACCTAAGCATGCAACCAAGGACACATATTTGAAATTTCAACCAATTTATATGCATTAGAGCACGTGCATGTAGTTGAAATTTGAATTATGCACATAAATGCATTGAAAACTCAATTAATGCATAAAAAATGTCCAAACGAACCCTGAAGAATCACAAAAAGTGACACAACACTCCTATTGTTCTCTGTTGACACGAGAAAATATTTGAAATCAATAAGAGGCAACGGTTATCGTTTCGTCCCCAAAGGTGGGACGTTCCCTACCGAAACCATCATGCTTGTTGTGAGAAGCTCTGGTTTGTGAGAAGCATATACCCAAACCTGCCCCAAATGGGACAAAAATGTTACCACGACATGTTGATGCCACTCCATGATAGCATGCCAAGTTTCATGAATTTTGGACGAATTTTGGATTTACTAGAATTACAAAAGCAAGTACGTCGACGTTTGCCGGAGAGCCACGGTGCCATGGTGTTCGAATTTCATCCCCATTTCTTGCATGGGACATAATTAAGCATAAACCCATGGACACATATATGATTTTACAACCCATGTTGGTGCACCGGAGCATGTGCATGTAGTTTAATTATGAATTGTGCACCTGAAATGGCTAGAAAACCAATTTAATGTGTAAAATGTTCAAACGAACCCTGAATAATTCCAGTTCTTTTACAACACACATATAGTTGCATGTTCACTACAAATAAAAGGTCTAGCAATTCAAATACCGTCCATTGCCGCTGTGGCCCCATTATGTAATTCAAATCAAGATGAAAAATCAAGTAGATCCCACACAGTTTATTATCACAAACCGTGTGAGATATAGCACAATATATCCTGGAGCACCGTCGGTGTATAGTACGCCTATGGCTTACGCGAGAAGGTGCATCGCTATAGTCCACGGCCGGTGTCTCAAACACACTAGCTCGCTCCCTAAATATCATTTCACTGTTAAATCGTCGCCGGTGAAAGATGGGCATGTGGACCCGCGTTGTGAGGGCAACTTCGGTGGCCCACTCTGGCGAGAGCGCGGCCGCAGCCACCATGCGCGTGCTAACAAGGTGCATGAGCGCGGCCACAATCTGCGACCGGGCGGCCAATGCAGCCCAAACGGCCGCTGTTGCTTCTCAGGTGGCGGCGACAACATCTGCCTCAGGGATAGCAACTGGCGAGAGCGGCACAACAGCTGTCCTTTCTGCAGCGGTGGCCTTAGCCCTGATGGGCGCCGCCCACGACCATGTCGAGGCCGCCCATGCCCAGCTCTTGGCGGTCACCGCACAAATCAAACGAAGCTTCTCCGACAACGGTTGGCAACCCACGGCTGAAGAGTTGGCAATCGCCGAGAGTGTTCGAGCAGCCGTCCGTTTCTCGCTGCATACCTTGCAACGAGGGAGCCCGTCCCAGCCCAGATCGCAGCCGCCCACCCCCAGCTCGTGTGCGGCCTTTTCCAAAGAGATGGCGAACGCGGATGGCGATATTCTTGCCGAGTATGGTGCGATGGATGCCATGGATCCCCTTCCCCAGGAGTCCGTCGGGCGCGAGCTGGACATGGAGGCAGCGGCGGAGATCGACGAGCACCAGCCATAGTAGTAATCTTTGTTTTGTTTAATTAAGAGCACCGGTCTTTAATTTGTTAGAGTAATGTTTAGGTTAGCTAGCTCTGTTTAATTGCTGAACTTGCTCGATTAAGAAGTGTGGGTGTGCTGTAGTCTCCTTTGTGTACCCAAATTATGCAATGACGTGGATGACCACTGTAACCAGGGAAATTCGAACCAAATTTTTTGACGTTCAAACTCATCACACACGGTTAAGCTTATTTAATCGTTTGTGATGTTCACATATCGTACACAGTTCTGAATAAGGGACCGTGTCTGATGACACTTTGCGCGCCAATTTTTTCACTGAAGCGATTCCAAATTTTCAGCTTCCGCAAAAATGTCAACTCCCCGCAACCTCCCCCTTACCAAAAGCGACATTTCCCCTATTTCCGCCTTCCTTTCCAAGTTGAAACCTTCACTCCTTGCTTGCAGCGCCGCCTCCTCGCCGACGACCCTCCTTCACGCTGCTCGGCCTTGTCTATCCCAGCAGGTAATCCACACCCGACCCCCATCCTCCTCCTCCTTCCACATCCTACATGCCCCGACCGTCGGCGCGACACCTTCCACCCAAATCACCGACCCCTCCACCAAATAAGCGCCGCCTAAGCCATGGTGCACGCAGTATAGCCAGGATCTCAAGGAGCATTTGGCAGCGTAGAAGCAAATCGCGGCCACACGCGTGGATGAGGTCGCGATGACTGCCATTCGTGCCGACCCCCAGATCTTGGAGGATCACCTTGCCATTTGCTAGCGACGCCGGTTAAGCATGCTCGGTTTACCCGTTGCATGTGCTGCTCCTGCCTTTCCTTCACAAATTCTAGTGAGTTGTGCTATCTAATTTTACCATGCAATCTGTTGCTCTAGTGTATATGTTCTATATGTCGTGCAGTGTGGTGCTCACTTATTAACTGTTTTTTAATTAGTTGTCATCTTCAGTTAACTGTTTGGTTCAATTTTGCAAATGTGATGTTCAATTCTTCAGGCTGCAATTTTGTATTGTCTTCCATGTGAGAAATAAATCGAATTTATCTTTACAAAATACATGACAAACGAATACAATTGCTACATTTCCAAGTTGTCAAGCATGCTTGGTCTAGTTATAGATTGTGCAATGTGGTGCTCAGTTAACGTTTGGTTCATTTGTGTTGTGGTGTTTAGTTAACTGTTTGGTTCAATTCTGCATGCGATGTTCAATAGTTGTGGGTGCATTCTGTTATTATATACCATGTGAGGAATAAATTGAATTTGGCTGTAGTAAATACATGAGAAACAAATACAATTGTTGTATTTCCAAGTTGTTAAGCATGCTTGGTTTGGTTAACTGTCTGATCTTCTATTAGGAGTATGTTATATTGTGCAATGTGGTGCTCAGTTAATATTTGGTTCATTTGTTGTGGTGTTTACTTAACTGCATGTTTCAATTCTGCAATGCGATGTCCAATTGTTGTGGCTGCATTACATTATTGTATACCATGTGAGAAATAAATCAATTTGGCTGTACTAAATACATGAGAAACAAATACAATTGCTATATTTCCAAGTTGTTAAGCATGCTTGGTTTGGTTGTTGTCGATCTTCTATTAGGAGTATGTTATATTGTGCAATGTGGTGCTCAGTTAATGTTTGGTTCATTTGTTGTGGTGTTTAGTGAACTGCTTGGTTCAATTCTGCGATGCGATGCCCAATTATCGTGGGTAGAATTTTGTATTGTTGTGCATGCGAGGAATAAATCGAATTTGGCTGCACTTAATACATGCGAAACATATACACGTGCTACTTTTCCTAGTTCTTAATCATGATTGGTTTGGATAAATGGGTTTTCCATGTGGCTTGAATTAATCTGATGAATCTGCAATGTGCTTATTTTTCATCAACATATTTTTACTGATAGCATGCGAACCCTTACTTAACACGATGACTAACTACCTTATATGTGTTGCGAGGAAACAATGGGAAGCACCGAGGTTTACAATCGAGGTTATGCGTGCATGGTCCATTGTCTAACAGCACATTATTGTGCAATTGCAGGAACCATTCTAATATTTAGGTTTTTAACAAATTGGTCTTGCACATGTAGGTCCCGCTGTCAGAGGTTTTGACCCACTATTTGACCCTTTTTGCATATGGGGAAATGAGTTGTCCATGAATATCAATCAATTCAAGAAACTCAGAAACATTGTTAGGATAAATAAATTAGCGACAAAAAACAACAAGATCTTTGTCTGCACAATGAAGAAGACATCAATTCACTATAGGATGGTACTAACTATTATACCTTGCCTTGTTTATTCCTTTGCCCCATTTCCAATATAGAGAAGATATTCATGCACATCCTTGTTTTCAGGCCTTTCCAAAGCAGTTCACTGATGATACCTCTCAAACCACCTCTAAGGTCAGGAGGCGAGGAAGGTTTTCATACAACATCCACAGTTCAATATTGAAGTGTTCCTGAAGAGGATGAAGGACGGATGGTCAATCATCCACAGGCACTGGCCTAAACTTGCAAAGACCTTAACATGAATGAAGGCTCAATATTCGCCTTCCGCTTCAGCAGTTTTCCAGATGAGATGCATCTGTCTATATACCATCTATGATGCTAATTTCGAGAGGTTCTACTTGTTGCATGTGAAACTTGGTGCTGGTGCAGTTGTGTAATGGGGTAGCTGAGTGCTGAAGCTATATCATGTTGTACTCTGATGTATTTCAATTATGAAATCCTGCTTCCTTAATATGGAAATAAATATATTATGTGCTTAATATGAAAGTCAATTAGATTAATAAATGGATTATTGATAATAGGGTAATTAGCCCGCTAATGGTGAATTAACATGCTAATTGGGTTTCGCTATTGCAAAAGGTTATTCAGAAAATACCGTGGGCAATGACCTCAGGCAACGCACACAATTTCTAGGAATAAACTGTGTTGGATCTATGAACAATCACACACGACCTTCTCTTGAAAACTGTTTGCGTTAGGCCACCTTGCGCAAACGTTACCACATAAAAGCCGTGTGTGATGGACAACCTTTGGCACACGGTTTCTTCTACACACCGTGTGTGATGCATTCAATAACGCAAATGATAAAATTGTTAATATTGTGTGCAACGGCAACGCTATCACAAACAATTTAACACGGTTGTGTGTGATGTATCTATGAACTGAAACGTTTTCCTTGGAGCGACTGTGTGTACATACGAACAGAAACGTTTAGCATGGACTGACTGTGTGGGATATACCTGCGACCCGAAACAATGTCGCCTGTATGATTGTATTTTTTAGCTCTACTATACGTATTTCCGTATTTGGCGCACTTGATCGCACATGAACTCATGTTGCGGCGTGTGTGCCAAGAGGGCATATCCCCGACAGTTTCTGGGTCATGTGGGAAGGACCCCCTATCGTTATCACTCACTAGGAGACGGTTCTAAATGCCGTCGCGGAAAGGGGTTAAAAACCGTTTGTATAACACCTACGCGTACCAGTGGGAACACTCAAGAACAAGTCCAATCACACGTCCACTAGACAATCAAACACACAAGATCCACAAGGTACATGAACAACAAAAGGAAAGATACAAGGTAAATTTCATCCCAAATCCCAAAGGGAGATGAGGTCTTGATGAATCCCTTAGGATCTTCCCCAATGGAGGCCTTGAACTCCAATGGAGTCTTCTCTCTCAAGAGGAATCCCACAAGGGGAGGTACATGGAGCTAAGCTCTAATGTCTAGATCTATTCTTAGCTAAGTCTAAATGGAGGAGGAAGAGGAGTATATATAGGTCCAAGGGATGAAGGGTAAGCAGGGGCGAAATGGGGATTACATAGGCAAAGCCCGCAGCAACACTCAGGGGGGGCCCGTGTGCACGGGGTAAGTGGAGCCAGTGCGAACGGGGTATTCAGAGACCTGACGCATGAACCCATGCGCACGGGGTCTTCAGGACCGCCAGCCTGGGAGGGTCGTGGGCACGGGGTCGGAGGGGCCCATGCGCACGGGGGCCCATGGGAGCTGCTGCCTTCTTCTTGGCGCTTCCTTATCCGCTTCCAAGCTTCCCTCTTGGATGGTGTAGGTGCTCTCTTCTTCTTGGACTCCTCCTCGATGAATGTGTAGCTCCGCTCACACCTACGTATGCACACGAGTGAGGGGTCAAGTAGTATACCATCCTCGAAGGGTACAAGTGGACACGTGTAAAGGTGATGATTCACCTTTGTATGCATGAAGTAGATGTCGCACGTGTCACTTGCCAAATGGACTCTTGACATGGTGATGTCTATAGGATGCTCCGCATCACTTAGCATTTGATTGTGTCACTTAGTTTATTTGCTACAACTTTCTCAATGTCAAGTGTCTCTTCCTTAGACCATGAGATCATGCCACTCCCTAATACCGGAAGAAAGATTTGTGAGTATGAAACTTCACTTCATAACTAGGTGATCATAAAGGTGCTCTTGACGTATCTCGGAGGGTACTAGTTTGGTCGCATCGATCAAGACTGAGATTTGTCAGTCCATGTGACAGAGAGATATCTTTGGGCCCTCTCGGTAATATAACATTCTATGTTTAACTAGGTGATCATAAAGGTTCTCTTCACGTATCTCGGAGGGTACTAGTTTGGTCGCATCGATCAAGACTGAGATTTGTCAGTCCATGTGACAGAGAGATATCTTTGGGCCCTCTCGGTAATATAACATTCTATGTAACTTGCAAGTGTCAAGCTTCATGCGCTAGCTCTGGTGCAGCCCGTACAATACAAACAATTTTAACCCCTTTTCGCGACAGGATTTCAAACCGTCGCCTGTCAGTGTGTGCGATAGGGGGGGGGGTCCTTCCCACACGACACAAAAACTGTCGTGGATAAGCTCTCACTCACACATGCGGGGGAAAAAGGGCTCGTCTGCGATCGGGCGAGCTATCACAGACAATTATACAAGCCCAGTCGTTTCCGTTTGTAAGTACATCTCACACGGTGAATCCAAGCCATACGTTTCCGTTCGTATGTACATCCCACACAGTCAATCCGAGGAATATGTTCCCGTTCATATGTACATCCCACATAGTCAATCGAAGAAATACGTTTCTGTTCATATGTACATCCCACACGGTGTATCCCAGACAAACGTTTCCGCTCACATGTACATCACACATAATTTTCCCCATCAAATCGTCTGTGATAGCATTGCCATTGCAGACGATATTAACAATTTTATCGTTTCCGTTATTGAATGCATCATGCATGGTGCCTAGAAGAAACAATGTGGCATAGAATGTCCATCACACACACTTTTTATGTGGAAGACATTTGGCACAGGTGGCCTAACACAAACAGTTTTCTAGAGGAAGTCATGTGTGATTGTTCGTTGATCCAACATGTTTACTTTCTAGAAACTGTGTGGGTGGTCTGATGTTAACGCCCATGGTGTTGTCTCAATAACCGTTTGCAATAGACAAACCCAATAAGCATGCTAATTGGCCAATTATTATTAATCCATTAATAATCAAATTGACATTTCATATTAAGCACACAATATATTTCATTTTCGTATTACAGAACCAAGATTTCATAACTGAAATACATCAGAGTACAACATCATATAGCTTCAACACTCAGTTACACCATATAGGCATATAGCTAGCTACCCCATTACACAACTGCACCAACACCAAGTTTCACATTCAACATCTATAACCTTTGGAAATTAGCATCATAGACGATAGACAGACAGATGAATCTCATCTAGAAAACTGCTGAAGCGGAAGTCGAATATTGAGCCTTCAATGACGTTGAAGGTACTTGGAACTTTAGGCCAGTGCCTGTGGATGATTGGCCGTCAATCCTTCGTCCTCTTGAAGAAGAATTCAATATAGTACCGTGGGTGTTGTATGAATACCTTCCTTGCCTCCTGACCATATAAGTGGTTTGGGAGGTAATCATCAATGAACTACTTTGGAAAGGCCTGAAAACAAAGAAATGCATAAATATCTTCTCTAAATTTGGAAATGGCGCAAAGGAATAAAAAAGACAAGGTATAAGAGTTAGTACCATCATGTAGTTCACTGATGTCTTCTTCATTGTGCAGACAAAGATCTTGTTGTTTTTCGTCGCTAGTTTCTTTACCCTAACAATCTTTCTGAGTTTCTTGACTTGACTGATATTCATGGACAACTCATTTCCTCATATGCAAAATAGGTCGAATAGTGGGTCAAAACCTCTAACAAAGAGGACCTATATGTGCAAGATCAAATTGTTTAAAACCTAAATATTAGAATGGTTCCTGCAATTGCACAATAATGTGCTATTAGACAAAGGACCATTCATGTGCAAACCTCGATTTTGAACCTCAATGCTTCCCATTGTTTCCCTGCAACCAATATAAGGTAGTTATTGATAAGGTTAAGTGAGGGTTGGCATACTATCAGTAAAATATGTTGATGAAAAAACAGATACATTACAGATTCAGCAGATTAATTCAAGCCACATGGAAAAGCCATTTATCCAAACCAAGCATGATTAAGAACTAGGAAATATAGCAACTGTATATGTTTCTCATGTATTTAGTACAACCAAATTCAATTTATTCTTCACATGCATCACAATACAAAATTGTACCCACAACAATTGAACATCGCATTGCAGAACTAAACCAAAAAGTTAACTAAACACCACAACAAATTAACCAAACATTAACTAAGTACCACATTGCACAATATATAACATACTAGAAGATTAGGCAGTTAACCAAACCAAGCATGCTTAATAACTTGGAAATATAGCAATTGTATTTATTTCTCATGTATTTTGTACAGCCAAATTCGATTTATTTCTGACATGGAAGACAATACAAAACTGCACCCACAACAATTGAACATCACATTGCAGAATTGAACAAAAAATTTAACTAAACACCACAACAAATTAACCAAACATTAAATGAGAACCACATTGCAGAATATATAACATACTAGAAGATCACACAGATAATCAAACCAAGCAAGCTTAACAACTTGGAAATATAGCAATTGTATTTGTTTCACAAGTATTTTGTACAGCCAAATTTGATTTATTTCTCACATGCAAGGACAATATAAAATTGAACCCACAAGAACTGAACATCACATTGTAAAATTGAACCAAAGAGTTATCTGAACACTACAAAAAATTAACCAAACTCTTAATAAGTAAGCACCACATTCCACGACATATAGAACATATATACTAGAGGATCAGATTGCATGCTAACAATACATAGGACAATTCACTAGAATTTGCAAGGAAAGGCAGGAGCAACACATGCAAACAGGTAAACTGAACATGCTTAACCGGCGTAGCTAGATAGCTGAACATAGGTATTTATAGTGAGCTAATAAGACAAGCTACTCCTCATCGTCCGAGATATCAATGATGATTGGCTCCTTGGACTTGGAAGAGGGCGTGGCCTCCACATCGTGGGTGCCCTCCTCGTAGTGGTGAGTTGCCTGAGCCGCTCCAGGCACCAACCTACTGGCTCTCGAGTTGAGGTAAGCACGGGCACGCTGAGAAAAAAACCTCGCAGTCTTCGTCGAAGGCACCGACAGTGGCCTTGATAAAACGCCACGAACTGTCGTTTAAAGCAGACAACCGCGTGGAGACATTGGTGCGTGAGGCATCAATGGTGGCCTCGACAACGAGGTGCTCCTCTAAGATCTGGGTGTCAGTACAAATGACAGCCATCACGATCTCATCCGCATGTGAGGCCGCGATTTACTTCTCCCTGCCAAATGCTCCTTGAGCTCCTGGCTATACTGCATGCACCATGGCTTAGGGCGGCACTAATTTTGAGGATGGGTCGGTGATTTGGGTGGAAGGTGTCACGCCGGAGGTCGGGGCATGTGGGATGTAGAAGGAGGAGGATGGAGGCCGGGTGTGGATTACTTGCCTATATCGACGAGGCCGAGCAGCCGGAAGGAGCGTCATCAGCGAGGAGGCGGCACTACAAGCAAGCATTGAAGGTTTGAACTTGGAAAGGAAGATGGAAATAGGGGAAATGTGGATTTTGGTCAGGAGGAGGGGGTGGGGGATGTAGATATTTCCGCGGAATCCGAAAATTTTGGCTCGGTGCAACTAAAAACTGCCGCACAAAGTGTCATCAGACAAGGTCACTTATTCAGCACTATGGAAGAGATGTGAACATGACAAATGATTCATATAGCTTACCCCGTGTGTGATGAGTTTGAACATGCAAATTTTGGTCCAAATTTCCCTGGTTACAGTGGCCATCCGCGTCATTGCATAATTTGGGTACACAAAAGAGCCTACAACACAACCACACTTCTTAATCGATCAAGTTCAGCAATTAAATAGAGCTAGCTGACCTAAACATTACTCTAACAAAAGATCGGCACTCTAAACAAAGAGTACTAGTCTGACTGCGCTCGTCGATCTCCGCCGCCTCCTCCATGTCCAACTCGCGCCCAATGATCTCCTGGGGAAGGGGCTCCATGGCATCCATCGCACCATACTCGGCAAGCATCTCACCATCCGCGTCCGCCATCTCTTTGGAAAAGACTACCACGAGCTGGGCATGGGCGGTCGCGGTCTTGGCTTGGACGGGCTCCATCATGGCAAGGTATGTCGCGAAGAAACGGACGACTGCTCGAACACTCTTGGTGATTGCCAACTCTTCGGCCGTGGGTTGTTGACCGTTGTTAGAGAAGCTTCCTGCGATTTGTGCGGTGACCGCCATGAGCTGGGCGTGGGCGGCCTCGACATGGTCGTGGGTAGCCTCCAGTCAGGGATGTCGGGGAGGCTGATCGTACCCACGGACACCTATGGGGCCGGCGGACCGGGCCCCTTGTGGTTCGGAGGGGGGCGGAGGTCGCACGAAGAGCGGATCGAGGCGATGCACGAAGCGGTTTACCCAGCGGAGCTCTCCGGAGAGATAAAACTCCCTCGCTGCTTGTTTGATCTATTGTGTTCTTGCTAGGGAGCAACGAGGGCTACAAAACCTAAGCGTGAGTCTATCTGGTCTCGAGTGGGTGAATGAATCCCACGGACGAACTCGCTAATCGAACTGAACGGAACTCGAACCCTCACATGCGTTGCACTCGGGCCTCCTTTTATATGCTCAAGGGTCTCCGACAGGTGGCAACATAGGCGGGGTACAAATGTAAAAACAGGGGTTGGTACACCTACTTGAGCGATTATGCGATGCAAAATACCTAACTCGGCGGCAAGGGACAAAAGCAATAAATGCCCATCGTTGTCGCCCCAAGCGATTAGCGAGACCGTCAGTGCGCCTCCGCTTCGCCATGATGGCGAGCCTGTCGAATCCGCTCATCGCTGCTCTCCGGCTGGCTGCACTGACCCGCTTACCGACACGCGCCCATGGAACGGTCCCATGGCGACACGTCGCTGGGTGAGCTGGAGTGGAGACGGAGAGAAGTTGCATGCCGCGGCAAGCGCCTCGCCGCGGCCGAATCCTTGTCGCGCTTGGGGACTTGTCGCGCCCCGAGCCTTCCCGGCAAGCTCCTCTTGCCGGGGCCTTGTCTTCTGCGCACCTGGAGTGGCCTTCTCGACAAGCTCCTCTTGTCGGGACCTTGTCTTCTCAATCTAATACTTTGTTCTTGAATGGCTCCAAGGGAGCCACGGAGGAGATTGGCGTTGACGAGGCAAACCTTGCCGCGGGGTGCTGCAGAATCGTCTGCGTGCACGAGTAAGGGATACTAGGGTACCCTACTCTAGTACACCAACAGTGAGCCCCGGGCCTGGGCCGTGCACGGTGCCGAAGCGCTTGTCGGGCCAGGCCCAGGCGTACTGCGGACACGCGGCCTCGACCACGCCGCAACTTCGCCCGGACCCACCACGATCCCCACTAACAGCACGCACGGACGTGGGCGTCGTGCGAGAGATCGTGGGTGCGGTCGTGGGGGGTTCTTTATTAATATAAGCGGAACGTCCGGCCCCCTACTCCCCTTTATAAGCGGAGGAAGCAGAGGCAGGCCGACCACTCCTACCATTGCCGTCTTGTCAAGAAACCACCGCCGCTCCCCTCGTCTTCTCCGGTGCGAAGAGAGCAACGCCCGCTTCGCCACAAGCACACTCATCGCCCGTCGACCTCCTCCGCCCCCTCGCCATGGCCCGAAGGCCGATAAGGAGAAGGGCGTCAAGTCGGCCGGCGCAGCGGCTTTCATGGCGCTTGCGCAAGGAAGCGAAGCCGTCTTCCCCGCAGCTCGGCGCACGGGAGCTGCGGGGCGTCTACTATCTTTTACGGTCGACGGAGACTCGGGCGCATCCGGCGCGAGGGTGCTCCCGCCTCCGCCGCTGATCTGGCCCAACCAGGGTACCCTTTTTTCGCCCTTTTCTTCTATTGCGGTCTTTGCCCGCCGTATTCCGAGTTCTTTTGCGACATAATGAACACCTTCGGCCTCCACCTCCTTGATTTCACCCCAACGCCATCTTGACCATGGCCGTTTTCGCACATTTGTGCGAAAACTTTGTCGGGGTCCACCCGAACGTGGCACTCTTCCGCCATTTCTTTGTTCCCGCATCGAGAGAGGAGAGCCCCTTGCCGGAGGGATAGCACGGTCTCTAGGATCGGCAAGAAAGAGGCCTACCTAGAGGGGAGTTCGAAACATGTGGGAGGAGTGGAGAGCCAACCTGGTGCTGGGTAGAGGAGGACCCACAGCCCTTTCACCGCCGCGTCGCCAAACCCCAATTGCGCGGCAAGGATTGGAGTAACTTGGCGCCGGGAGGATGCGAGGCTGAAGATAGCTGTGACCAATTCTGCGCCTCGGGCTTGCCGGATCAACTATTAAGCATGATTGGCGAGACTTCATTCGCCGCGACGCTTCCCTTGCGGGAAAGGAGGAGGCCTGCTTGGGAGTTCGAATCTGGCGGACATCATGAGGCTGCGCCCGGGCCTGAATGGAACTTCACCGTCATGGAGCTGGATTCAGTCTTTGCTCGAGCTGTTCAAGAAACGACCCGAACATCCAGAGTGGTTCAGGTTGCGAGGGGTCGCCCCACTGCGTGCAACAACTTCGGCGCTCGACCGCATCCGCGCCATGATGCCACTGCGACTCCCACGGATCGTCCCGACTGGCGAGAGCCCCCGACGAGGTCGTGCAGCAATTCTTCGACAACTTGCAAGAGGTGCCGATCCGCTCCGACGAGTGAAGAGGCTCACCGAGACACCACCGGCGAGGTGAGATGGCGTGGATCGCCACCAGAGCGGAGGAGGCGGCAGCAGCCGCCGCCTGGAGCCTTCGGGTTCACCGTGGAGGAGGCGGACGCGGGCGAAGGCGGCAAGCTTCTTTGGCGAGGAGGTCGCCGGTGAGGACGATCTTGTCGAGCTCGAGGCAGGGACGAGCGGACCCGCAGAGGGCGCTTCTTACCCGACGCCAAGCTACTTGCCACTGTGAGCCCGGCTCGCCGAGGAGGCGTCTCCGCAGGGCTGGAGACGAGCCGGGCGACAGGTCGGCCTTACCTGTGCGCCGCCGACCCAGCTCCACCGCGGCAAGCGAGGTTGCCTTGAGGCGCCCCAAACTGCAGCGACAACCGGGGCGGAATCTTCTCGAGCCGCCGACGCCTCCGTAGCGGCCAAGAGACCCCTTTCCCGCCTCATCGCACCGGAGGCGGGCGGAGTTTGACTTCTCCGCTCAGCTCCGAGGAGGAAAGGCGAAGAGTAAGCTTCTCGAGATTGTGCTTGTATGTCTTCATTTTTATTGCTTCATCTTGAATCTGATTTGCTTCGCTGGACTCTTTCCTTTTCGTGACGCTGGCCCGGAGAGCGGCGAAGAGGGCCAAGATCCCGATGGTCGTTGTTGAGGACGATTCTCCCGTGGCGACGGGGGACGCGTCCGAGACCGCCTTGCCGGACCCGGCAACCCTTCCCCAGAGTAGCCCCCAGCACAGCCGCCAGAGTAAGTGTGCAGTTTTCTTCTTGCTATTAGGCGTGCGGGGGTGCCCCTTCTTTGTTGATATTTGACTGTGTGCTTGTGCAGGAGCGGAGCAGTCTCATCAGGAGGGCTCGGAAGCCGCCTCCGAGATCCTGCCCGCTGCCACTACGCTGCCAAGGGAGGACTCCCCGGCAAGGGAGCTCCCTCCAACAAGGGAGGTCATCCCGACAAGGGAGGCCACTCCGGCAAGGGAGGCTACCCCGGCAAGGGACGGCGCCGGCGACCCTCCAGTGGTCGAGGCCATGGCTGCGGATCCCGTTGCAGGTAACTCCCTTACATGGCATTTTCCCTTGGGCTTGCTTTCTTTCGTTTCTTTTTGAACATCTGCTTGATCGCCTTCTTCTTCGTCGGACGCAGACCCGATGGAGGTCGAGGCCGCGGCGAGGAGGAAACGCAGCGGCAACACCGACGAGGCCGCCCGTCCGAGGAAGAAGAGGTCATCGTCGTGGAGGAAGAAGCCGTCGCCGACGAGCCTGTTGGTGAGGAGGCCACCGAGGCTGCCGACGCAGAGGCCGGCGAGGGGTCGGGCGGTCGTACTGACGGCCCTGAGGCCGCAGGAGCGGCAAGCGCTACACCGACAGCCGATTCCCCTGGCTGCAGCGGCCAGCTCCGAGGAGCCCCAGCCCGCGCCTACCAAGGCCGGGCCGGCGTCTTCATCAAGCTCCCACGGGAACTGAGTTCTGTGGCGCGGTCGAGGGCGAAGACCTTCGACGGCGAGCTACTTCGCGCCCGGGCTGACGCTGTGGATGCGCCAAGCAGCAGCGGCGAAGTTCGAGGAGGAGCAGCTGAAGAAGCTGCTGCCGCTCTACCCGCGAGCCAAGTTGGAGACCCGGGAGGCTCTCGTCGCGAGGGCAGGAGCGGACATGAAGAAACGCGCCGAGGAGCTCCGGAGCGCCAACAAAGAAGCCTTCCGCGACGTGGCAGACGCGCGGGCGCAGCTCGCAGAAGAGCGCACGGCCTTCATCCTTGAGAAGGCCGCGGTGATGAGGAGCAGCGCTGGCTGCCGAGAAGCTTCGCCGCCAGGAAAGCGAAGTTGGCGCAGCGGAAGGTCAACTGGACAGCCACGAGGAGGACCTTGCCGCTGCGTGAGGAGTCGCTTGGCGGGCGCCAGAAGCGGCGACGCCGCCGCAGCCACCGAGGCCGCCAAGGAAGAGCTGAAGGCGAAGGTGGCACAGCTGGAGGCCACCCTCAAGAAGAGCGGCGAAGAGCTTGCCGTGCTCAAGCGTGAGCGCGAGAAGGACGCCCACACGCTGGGTGAGCTGCAGGTCCGTCTCGCTGACAGGGCCAAGGAGCTCGACGCCGCCAAGGACTCCAAGGCGGATCTGGAGCTGAAACTGACCACTCTGACGCAGACGTTGGATGGCGCCCGTGAGAGCGGGAGGCGGGCTTGTTGGAGGCGATCACGGCCAAGGAGGAGCTGCTGGCGGATGCTGCCTCCGGCCTGAACACCTTGAGGGAGAGCGTGGAGCATCGGGACGAAGGTCTTGTGGACACCGCCGACATCCACAACGAGCTGATGGAGCTGGGATGGCGGACCTTGCATTCTCTCCGACGAGCATCTCCACCCAGCGTCAAGCTCACCTGTTCTTCAAAGGCGTGGTGACGGGCCTCCGGTGACTCGAGAGGAGGTCCCAAGCAGCTGGCCGAGGAATCACGCCAGTCTGCAGGGGCCCTCGAGAAGGTGTTGATGAAGGTGGCCTTCCGCAACCCGGGCCTCAACCTCAACGGCGTCCCTCGGATCCTTGCCGGCGAAGCCAACGTGGAGGAGCTCAAAGCCCTTGTCGCACCCATTGTGGACAAGGTGAACAAGATCAAGAGGATTGAGGGCGACCGTGTGGACTAGGCCGCCAACCTTATCTTTCCCTTGTCGCTGCTGATCATGTTTAGAAAACTTTGTTAGATTAGCGACAAGTTATTCTGTAATATACTCTATCTTAGGTGAATCGATCAATGCAATGTTATTTCCTCTATTTGATCTCTTCCTTTGTACGTTTCTGCCTTACGCATTCAGGTAAGCTTGCGGTGCAGAGCACCCTTGCCATGAGCGCCGAGTGCGGAACTTTAGCAGCTTGGCAAGGGTCACTACCGACAAGCAACCTTGTCGCGGACTAGCCGCAGCTCACTTAAGTTGTTGAGCGGACTCGAAACAAAGTAAGGGCGCGACCAAATACCGATTTGGTTCCTCACAAGCATTGAGTTCTCCATACAAAGTACTATCGCTCGAGGAAGATAACTTAAAATTTAAAAATTGATTGCTCAAACTTTGGCAACTTAGCTTTTACATTTCTTGCTTCCGATGAGGTGAATCTTCCTCGAGCGTGTCTAGTCCATAGTATTATCTCCTCCTTGCCCCTGGTTAACTTGTGCGCGAGGGAGCCTCCCTTTCTTTGCGACAAGAGAAAGAAGAGGAAATAACGTTATGGAGCCCAGTGGCTCGATTCTGCTTACCGGGTGTGATTGCTGCACAAAGTGTTAGACAAAACATGCAATAAATTGATGAAAGCATGAACTTGACGGGTTGTGCGCAACACATGGGCTTTACTGATGCACGGGGTCTGCGCCCGGCTTTGTACAAAGGATCACATGCAACAGCGGCAAGACTTGTACAAAAGGTGGTTGCCGGGACGGGTCCCGACAACCGCGCCTTATGGGTAAAACTTACAAAGATGCTCAATGTTCCAGGAGTTGCTCACCGGAATGCCATCTTCGGTCTCAAGGCGGACAGCCTTGAGCCTAGTGACTCGCTTTCACCCGATAAGGGCCTTCCCACTTCAAGGCCAACTTGTTTGAATTCTTGGCGGACTGAACGCTACCGAAAAACAAGGTCGCCTTCCTCGAGACTTCTGGCATTAACCCTGCGGCCATGGTAGCGACGCAGAGCTTCTTGGTAGCGAGCGGCTCATGACAAAGGCCTGAAGGCGATCCTCCTCAAGGAGCGGTCGTCATCTTGTCGCAGCTGCTCTTGCTCAAACTCATCATAAGCGAGCACCGAGGCGACTCCGTATACAAGTTCCGTGGGGAGAACTGCCTCGCTTCCATAGACTAGAGCAAAGGGTGCCCGGCGCTGGCTCGATTTGGCGTCGCCCCGATCGACCAAAGAACCACCGGCGACTCCTCGATCCGGTTTCTTCCGCACTTGTGCAGCCCGTCGAAAGTTCTCGGTCTTGAGTCCGCGCAGCACTTCAGCGTTGCCCTCTCGCTTGACCGTTGCTTCTCGGGTGAGCAGCGAAGCAAGCAGACCTTGGCGCCAAGGTCTTGGACGTCTTTGCATGAAGGTGCGATCAGAATTGCGTGCCGTTGTCGGTGATGATCTGTTAGGGATTCCAAACGGCAAACAATCGACTGAAGAACTTGATCACCGATCGGCTTGTCACCTTCCTCATCGCTTCCACTTCCGCCACTTTGTGAACTTGTCGATGGCGACGCACAAGTACTCAAAGCCCCGACAGCTTCGGGAAGGGGCCGAGGATGTCGAGCCCCAGACCGAAAATGGCCGGATAAAGGGATCGTCTGGAGAGCTTGAGCTTTGGTGTATCTGTTTGGAATGGAACCGCACGCTTCACACTTGGTTACTTGTGCGGTTGCATCCTGGAGGGCTGTCGTCAGAAGAAACCTTCCGGAAAGCTTTGCGGCAAGTGCTCTTCGCGCCAATGTGGTGACCACATATGCCTCCATGTATCTCTCGCCAACAGCTTCTGTCCATCTTCCACAGGAATACACTTCAATTTCACACCGTTGAGTCTTCTTACATGCAAGATATCTTGTCGACAACCGGTACATACTTGACCGCCGGGCTACTCTTTCCGCTTCTTCTTGCTCTTGGAAGTTCTCACATGCGGAGGAAATGGACAATCTGCTGCGCCCATGCTGGAGCTTGTGGCTCGACAACAAGGACTAAAGGCACATCTGCTGCTGCGGGAACACCAGCTTCTACGGCAAGAACCTGCGTCCCTGTCGGAGCTTGATGCTCCCCGACAAGCTTGCCGGAGCAAGACTTGTCGGGAGCGTTTGCTTCAACGAAACAAACCTCGGGTCCGGTTTGAGCAGATCGCTCCTCAAAGACTGCTTGTTGGTGTTGATCTTGGGAACCTTTGCAACGACGGCCGGAAGCTACATCCGGAAAGTAGTCACCAGAGGCCAACTTCCTCTTCTTGCTTTGTCCGGTTGATGGTGTTACGGTTGGTTGAGTTAGCTTGAGCACGAAAATCCCTGGTTCCACAAGTAACTTAAGTGCGGCACATTTTGACAGGCCATCAGCGATATCATTCTGAGTTCTTGGAACATGTTCCATTTGCAGGCTGTCAAAGTGCTCTTCTAGCTTCCTCACTTCATCGACGTAAGCTTCCATCAACGGACTCTCGTAATCTTTGTTGACTTGGCGGACGACGAGTTGCGAGTCACCCCTGACAATAAGCTTCTTGATCCCAAGGTCCATCGCGATCTCGAGACCGGCGAGCAAACCTTCATACTCTGCAGTATTGTTTGTCGCTTGCTCCTTGGGAAAGTGCATCTGGACGACGTACTTGAGGTGCTCTCCGGTGGGTGCGATAAGTAGCACGCCGGCACCGGCGCCTTGCAGCGAGAAGGCACCATCAAAGTACATCGGCCACTCTTTGCTTGTTTCTTTGACGGGAATGCTCGTCTCCGGAATCTCTTCATCTGGCGTTGGCGTCCATTCTGCTATGAATTCTGCCAATGCTCTGCTCTGGATAGTTGATGTGCTTTCAAACTTAAGACCAAAGCTTGACAGCTCCAGCGCCCACTTGACAATCCTGCCTGTCGCTTCTGGATTCTGCAGTATCCTCTTCAGGGGAAAGCGAGTGACGACTGTGATCTCATGTGCTTGGAAGTAATGGCGCAGCTTTCTCGAGGCCATGAGGAGGCTGAAAAGCAGTTTCTGCACACCAGAGTACCTTGACCTAGCCCCCTGCAGGAGGGAACTGACAAAGTAGACTGGGCGCTGCAACATCCTTTTCAGCACATGTTCACGTGTCTGCGCGGACTCATCCTTGTCGGGACCAGAGCTTGTCGGCGGAGCCCCCTGCTTGTCGCTGGATGTGTTCGCCGTGGTTGCTGGCTCATCATCCGCTTCCCTCTCCGCCACTAACGCAGCACTAACCACTTGATTGGTTGCCGCTATATATAGCAGCAACTTCTCTTGTGGCCTAGGTGCGACAAGTGTTGGAGTGGAGGACATGTATCTCTTTAA
Source organism: Aegilops bicornis (assembly GCA_021605145.1). NCBI lineage: Eukaryota > Viridiplantae > Streptophyta > Magnoliopsida > Poales > Poaceae > Aegilops > Aegilops bicornis. The sequence continues at coordinate 480,063,012 of CM038672.1, read as the reverse complement.
GTCCTGCAGCGCAGCCTCCGCTTCGGGAGTCCATTTTACTGGACCTGCCTTTTTCAAAATCTTGAAAAATGGCAGGGCGCGCTCAGCAGACCTAGAAATAAACCTGCTGAGAGCAGCCACGCAACCGGCGAGTCTTCGTACATCCTTGACGCGCTTTGGTGCTTCAATCTGCTCAATGGCCTTGATCTTGTCGGGATTAGCTTCAATCCCTCGCTGAGACCACAAAGAACCCGAGAAGCTTGCCGGAAGGGACTCCAAACACGCACTTCTCGGGGTTGAGCTTGAGGTTGATCTTGCGCAGATTTGCAAAGGTCTCGTCCAAATCTTGAACCAAAGTTGCTTTGTCCTTGCTCTTGACCACTATGTCATCCATGTAGGCTTCTACATTTACGTGCATTTGCGGCTCAAAAGCCGCCATGGACTACCCTTGCAAATGTTGAACCAGCATTCTTCAAACCGAAAGGCATCCGTATGAAATAAAGATGTGCCACATGGTGTGATGAATGCGGTCTTCTCCTCATCTTCTTCAGCCATGAAGATCTGATGGTATCTCGAGTGCGCATCAAGAAACGAGAGCAAATCACATCCCGCCGTTGAGTCAACAATCTGGTCAATGCGCGGCAAGGGAAATGGATCTTTGGGACAAGCTTTATTAACATCCGTGAAGTCAATACAAAGTATCCATTTCCCATTTGCCTTGGCGCATGCGACTACATGTGATTGGCCAACCACGTAGGATGGAGCACTCCTCGACAAGGCCTGCTGCTTCCGGTTTCTTGATCTCTTCGCTATGAATTCTTGGCGCCCAACGCTTGCTTCCTCGACTTTTTGCTTGACGGGCTGCGATGAGGACAACGGCCAGCGGTGCTCAATCACTTTCCTGGGAACACCGGGGATATCGACGGTTGCCATGCAAACACGTCCGACATTCGCCCGCAGGAAAGCAACGAGCGCCGCCTTCCTATTTGGGGTCGAGAGGCAGCGATGGTGAAGGTACCACCAGCGCCGCCCCTCCTTGGCGGGCATCTTCTTGGTCTTCGGCGGAGCCACCACCTTCTTGCACTTGCCGGTGGAGCTCGATGGTGCGTCCTCGACGGTAGCGCAGCACTCCGAAGAGGTGCGCTTGCCGGAGTGAGCATCAGAGCCCTTGCCGGACTTGGACTTGGTCTTCTTCCCCCCGGGAGCTTCAGCGGCAAGTGTCTGGCAATCTGTCGCGGCTGCTGCATCCCGGAAGATCTTGTCGGCACAGATAAGGGCATCCTTCTTGTCTCCATGGACAGAGATGACGCTTATCGGGCCCGGCATCTTGAGTAGGTTGTAGGCGTAGTGAGAGGCTGCCATGAACTTGGCGAGCGCTGGACGGCCAAGTATCCAATTGTAAGGCAATGGGAAATCGGCGACGTCGAATGTAACCCTCTCAGTCCTGAAGTTCAGCTTGCTGCCAAATGTGACCGGCAACGTAATCTTCCCCTCCGGCTTGCTCCTTCCCGGATTGATTCCTTGGAAGGTACGGTCTCTTCGAGCTCATTGTCGGGGATTTGAAGCTTCGGAGCACCGCGGAGGAGATCAGATTCAAGCCGGCCCCGCCGTCAACTAACATTTTTGTGACCTTGAGGTTGCGGATGGTTGGAGAGACCAACATCGGCAAGCACCCGACCGCAGTTATGCGATCAGGGTGGTCCTCAATATCAAAAATGATAGGCGTGCTGGACCACTTCAGAGGCTTGCGCGACTCTACGGATGGTTCCGCTGCATTGACCTCCCGTATCCACTGCTTGAGTTGGCGGTGGGAGGTATGCATGGAAGCACCTCCGTTAACACAGAGCACCTCTGTGGCTTTCTGAAACTCCTTCTCATCGGCGTCGTCGTCTTCCATATCTTCATCGTCGTCATCATCTTCATCCTTGTCGCGGCCGCGGGGAGGTCGACCTCCTTGCCGCTGCTTGACCTTGCCACAAGGCCCTCCCCGGCCGGACGTTTCTTGCTTGCTCCCCCAACACCTTCACAGGCCTCCTCCTTGTCTCGCCGCTCGTACTCAGGCTCTACGCTATTCGACGAGCTGCTCGACCTTCTTGCAGCTCACGGAGATCGTGGCCCTTGGTGCGGTGGATCTTGCAAGATCGCTTGCCGGAGCCGCCCCGCTTGTCGGCGGCCGCCACCGGCCGGGTGGTTGGCGTCGTGACAACCTCCTTGTCGGAGCCACCAGCCTTGGCGTTCTAAATCGCCGCCTCCGTTGCCGGACTGCTCGACAGCTAGCACCTCTCTGCTTTTCTTCTTCCTGTTGCCTCGCCGCCGGCCCTTCTTTGCCGGGGCGGTGTCATCACTGTCAGATCCTGCTTCTGCGTTCTCTCCTGGGAGTCTCCTCCCTTCCTCAGCGCGTGCACACTTGTCGGCCAAGGCGATAGACTCACCGGCGTCCTTGACTTTGCTCATCGCCATCTCCTCCCTCATCCTCGCGGTTCCGCACATTACGATGAAATGCGCCGATCACCGCGGCGGGTGGACGTCTGGGATGTTGTAGTGCACGCTGGTGAATCTCCGGATGAACTTGCGCAGGACTCTCCTTCCTTACAGGCGAGCAAGTGAAGGTCACTCTCTTGGCCATGAGGTTTGTGGCCACCGTGAAGGCGCCAACAAACTGATGGCACAGATCTGCCCAAGAGGATATGGAGCTGTCCGGCAAGTGCATGAGCCAAGATCTCGACGTTGGGCTTGAGCACGGCGGGAAGTAGTTGGCGAGGATCTTGTCGCCCCGTCCCCGCAGCCTGCACCGCGATGGCGTAGATGCTAAGTAACTCCGATGGATGCGCCCCGCCATCATACTTCTCCGCACGTCTGGTTTGAAGTTTTTCGGCTGGGCCATCGGACTTGCCGCAGCTCACGAGTGAACGCAGGGCAACCTACCGTCACGGTAGGTCGCCTGCCCCTCCGGGCGCTGCGTGCATGTCAACAGAAGGCCCAACGCGCTTTGTCGGATCGACGCCGCTTCTCTTCGGGCGTTCGATGCGAAGTTCGGCGTCCTCTTGTTGTCGCTCATGAAGAACTTGGCGCTGATCGCGGGCGAGCTCATGGATCCGACGACGCAGCGGAGTCGCTGTCGAGGTAGATCCGTGAGTTGGCGATCTTGGCCTTCTTGGCGGAGAGTGCACGGTGGTTGCACCTCCGGCAGTCTCATCACCACCGGCTCGTGCCTTGTCGTCTCGCCCGCGGCAATGATGGCGTTAGTTGCCGCGAGCTGCCGCCGCTGGCAAAGCCGATGAGGCTCGGATAGTGGCCCTCCACCGTCGACCTTGTCGGCCGTTGGAGGGTAGTCGAGGAGCAGCCGGGCTCGCCAGAGCTTCGCTGGAGTAGTGGGTGGCATTGGAGAACAAGGCGAGGAGCGGGACACGCCGGACTTCTAACTACGTTAGAAGGAGCGGCGCCCGTCCGGCGCATCAGATCTCACTCGCGCCACATGTTGGCGCCGCATGCTGGTCTTGAGGGTCTCGATCCAACGAACGTCTGGCGTTAGAGCGCCATGACGTTGTTGGTCCCGCGTCTCTGAGATGGGCGCGGGGATGCGCGACGCCGAGGTTTGCGGTGCCTTGTCCTTGGACTTGGCAACGCGTCGCGAGCACCTTCGCGGCGCTTCGTTCTTCCGCCAGCGTTGCCTCACCACCCGCTTTGCTGCGGTGAGGGTGGGCATGACGCGGACGGCTTCACGCCGCCGAAGCCTTCTTCTTCGGTGGCATGTTGAGGAAGATGTTGATGACGCTGCTCGTGTGAACGCCGGATCAGATTCACACGGCCTCGACGCTTCTACCGGGCGCGCCAGAGATGTCGGGAGGCTGATCGTACCCACGGACACCTATGGGGCGGCGGACCGGCCCCTTGTGGTTCGGAGGGGGCGGAGGTCGCCTGAAGAGCGGATCGAGGCGATGCACACGGAAGCGGTTTACCCAGCCGAGCTCTCCGAGAGATAAAACTCCTACCGCTACTTGTTTGATCTATTGTGTTCTTGCTAGGGAGCAACGAGGGCTACAAAACCTAGCGTGAGTCTATCTGGTCTCGAGTGGGTCGAATGAATCCCACGGACGAACCTCGCTAACTGAATCGAACGGAACTCGAACCCTCCAGACGTTGCACTCGGGCCTCCTTTTATATGCTCAAGGGTCTCCGACAAGTGGCAACATAGGCGGGGTACAAATGTAAAACAGGGGTTGGTACACCTACTTGAGCAGTGTATGCAGTAAAATACCTAACTCTGACGGCAAGGGACAAAAGCAATAAATGCCCGTCGTTGTCGCCCAAACAGTGTAGCAGAGACCGTCAGGTGCGCCTCCGCTCGCCACGATGGCGAGCCTGTCAGCGCCGCTCATCACTGCTCTCCGCTGGCTGCACAGCTGCTCGACACGCGCCCATGGAACGGTCCCATGGTGACACGTCGCTGGGTGAGCTGGAGCGGAGACGGAGAGAAGTTGCATGCCGCGGCAAGCGCCTCGCCGCGGCCAAATCCTTGTCGGCCAGAGACTTGTCGCGCCGAGCCTTCCCGCAAGCTCCTCTTCCGGGCCTTGTCTTCGCGGCGCTGGAGTGGCCTTCTCGACAAGCTCCTCTTGTCGGGACCTTGTCTTCTCAATCTAATACTTTGTTCTTGAATGGCTCCAAGGGAGCCACGGAGGAGATTGGCGGTGACGAGGCAAACCTTGCTGCTGGTGTCAAGAATCGTCTGCAGGCATCTAGCACGGGATACTAGGGTACCCCTACTCTAGTACACCGACAAGGGATAAGGCAGCTGCTGCAGAACAGACAACTGTTGTGCTGCTCTCGCCAGTTGCTATCCCTGTCGTAGATGTTGCTGCCACCATCTGAGCTGCAATAGTGGATGTTCGGGCTGCCGTGGCTGCCCAGTCGCAGATTGCGGCTGTGCTCATGTAGGGTGTTAGCGCACTCATGGCGGCTGCTGTTGCGCTCTTGCCGGAGTGGCCGCCGAAGTTGCCCTCATGACGCAGGTCCATGTCCCCATCTTTGACCGGCGACGATTGAACATTGAAATGATATTTGGGGAGTGAGCTAGTGTGCTTGACGCGCCAGCTGTGGACTATAGCCGGCAAACCTTCTGGCGTAAGCCTTATACAATGACGGTGCTCCAAGATATTTTGTACTGCATCTCACACGGTTGGTGAAAATAACCTGTGTGTGATTGACATGATTTTTCGTGTTGATCTGAAATAAATAATGGGGTCACAGCGGGAAAGGAGGGTGTTTGAATTGCTAGAACTTTTATCTGCAGTGGACATGCAACTATAGGAGTGTCGTCAAAAAAAATTGGAATTATTCAGCGTTCATTTTGACATTTTTATACATTAACTAAGTTTCCTAGGCATTTAAGTTGCATAATTCAAAATTAAACTACATGCACATGCTCCGGTGCACCAAAATGGGTTGTAAAATCAGATATGTGCCCACGGGTGGATGCTTAGGTCCCATGCAAGAAATGAGAATGAATTTCAAACACGTCTGCACCGTGGGCTGTGGCTCACCGGAAAATGTTGAGATGCTTCCTTTTGAAATTCTAGTAAATCCAAAACTCGTGTGAAATTCATGAAACTTGGCATGCTATCATGGAATGGCACCAACATGTTGTGATAAAAAATTTGTCCTATTTGGGGCAGGTTCTGGTATATGCTTCTCACAAACCAGAGCTTCTCACAAGAAGCCTCATGGTTCTAGTAGGGAACATGTCACCTTTGTGGATGAAACGATATTCATTGCCTCTTCTTACTTTCAATTTTTTTCTAGTGGCAACATAGACCAACATGAGTGTCGTGTTAAAATTTGGATTTTTTTTTTGGGTTTGTTTGGACATTTTTATATATTAACTGAATTTTCTAGGCATTTTATGTGCATAATTAAAATTTGAACTATAGGCACATGCTCCAACGGCCCAAACAGGTTAAAAAATCAAATGTGTGCCCTTGGGTGCATGCTTAGGTCGCATGCAAGAAATGGGACTAAATTTCAAATACCTCAAGACCGCCGCTAGACTTCAAACATTGAGATACTCGATTTTTAAATTCTAGTAAATCCAAAACTCGTTTGAAATTCATTAAACTTGGCATGCTATCATGGAATGGCACCAACATGTTGTGGTACAAAATTTGTCCCCTGCAGGGCAGGTTTTGGTACAGGCTTCTCACAAACCAGAGCTTCTCACAAGAAGCCTCATGGTTCCGGTAGGGAACGTGTCACCTTTGTGGATGAATCTGTCAGATCACGGGTTCCGGCAAAACCCTTAAGGTTCGAACTCTAGGGTGCACGCGAAGTTCTTTCCCTCCTACCGATCCACACCCTAGGTTTGCTAATATCTCGCGGACGAACTCAACAAACTCACAATGCAAAAGACACAAGATTTATACTGGTTCAGGCCACCGTTGTGGTGTAATACCCTACTCCAGTGTGGTGGTGGTGGATTGCCTCTTGGGCTGATGATGAACAGTACAAGGGGAAGAACAGCCTCCTGAGGTTGAGGTGTTCTTGTGCTTGGCGAACTGGTGTGTGTGGATTCACTCTGCTCGGGCTTGCTTGTGATCTCTCTACCCGATTAGATGCCCTCTATGGTGGTGGCTAGTTCTACTTATATAGGCCCTGCTCCTCTCCCCAAATATTGAGCGGGAAGGGAGCCAACAATGGCCAATTTGAAAGGGACAGCTAGTATAGCTTATCCTGACAAAAGCGGTCTTCGCCTGCAAAAGGCACTGGTGACGCCGCCTTGGGCTCCATGGTGACCTCCATCTTGCCATCCTGCTGGTCTTGGTCTAGTTTCACTGATATGGAAACTTTTGCTTGATGCCTCGGTACACTGCGCCTGCGCTTGCCCCCTTAGCACCAAAGGGGAAACAACGACACTGCCCGCGCTGGCGCCTGCCTGGCGCCCGCCTGGTCTCGATCATTATGGCTCACATCACGTGAACCTCGTGAGGTTTACCTCGCCTTGATCTCTCCGCTCCTCGCGAGCCAGCCTGATGAGGCCGCTCCTGAGGAGGTCTTGTGTTGTCTACCTCGCGAGGCTTGGCCCCTCGCGAGGGTATTGAATGCCTTGTTGATGAACATGGGCCATACAGGCCTGCTAGCACAGCCACGCCGTGGGCCGCAGGCAGGCAAGTCTGGGGACCCCCGTTCCCAGAACACCGACAGTAGCCCCCGGGCCCAAGGCGCGCTCGGGCTTGGCTTCGAGGCGAAGCCAAACGTCAAGTGCGGAACGCCGCGGGCCCCAAAAGCCTGTAGCCTTGGTCGACATGTGGCGGTTCATTGGACATGGGCGTCTCCGCTTCCCCACGCTGCCTCGGCAACTGCCCGACTTGACAAGTCCCTGCGGCATGCAAGGGAAAACCATCATTACCTGTGATCGTGCGAGGCGCCGGTTGGCCTTCTCTTGCTATAAATGAGGAGGCAGAGCCCCCGTCGCCCATCTCTTCTCATTCCGCTTGCTTCTTCCTCCTTGCTCCATTGCTAGCTGCAACTCCGATGGCGCCGATCCGAAGGTTCTCCACTGAGGAGAAGGGAAAGGTTCCCCATGATGATCCAGGGCCGCTCCCGCCGAAGAAGAGGCCAGTCCACCGCCGCGACGTTGTCATGAGGGCGGAGGTGACGAGGTCCCGGTGCGAACGGCCGCCTCCAGGGTATCCGTTGCCCTTTTATGCTCAAGCCGGGGGCTCAGGAGGAGGAAACGGCGAGTGGCGCCGCCCGCTGGCCATGGCCACCACGCTGCGGTGACATGCGCCGTCGCCCCTAGAATCCACGCAACGGATTCCTCGCGCGAGCTCGTGCTATGGGCGCTGATGCCTCCACGCTCATGGATACGCTTCCCGTGGTTCTTCTCAGACATGATGCCATCGAGGGTGCCCCTTCAGCTCTGGTTGCAGCATGCTGACTCCGACGCTCCGGCGACCGAAGCAGAGGTTCAGGTGGTCTCCTCCGGCAAGATCTTCATGACCCGCGGCTGGGGTGAGATTGCGCGGGTTTGCCGCGCTGAGGGTACCCTCACGATCCACTTCGACTATGACGGCGCCTCCATGTTGTTCTTCAAGATCTTCGATGCGGAGGGCCACCGCCTGGAGTGCTGCCCTAGAGGGGTGCGCCAGGACGGTGCGCGTCCGGCCTGCGTCACCTCCAGCAGCAGCGACTCTTGGGAGTCCAGCGGTTCTCCTGAGCTCTACGAGACTCCGGAGATGAGCGACGACAGCTACGTGCCCCGAGCTCTCGCCGAGCCCGAAGCAAGGCTGCAGCGTCCAGCCGCCGCCGTCGCTGATCTGGATGGGGTTGGCGCCGGCCTCTCGCGGCCCACTTTTGATGATGGCGTCGGCCACGGGAGGGTGTAGATAAGATTCTCCTAGGTTCTCGTCTTTTGTTCCCTGCGAGGAATCAAGAAGTACCCCGTGGGGGTGTGTAAAGGATCTGTAATGTCTTTTGTGTATATCTTCCTTATTATGAAAATTAGCGAACGCATGTCCTGTTCAGGCTCGGTCTCCCCTTTCCAACCTCGCGACGGCTTGTTGCTCTACGCCGACAGGTCCCGGCCCCCAGGCAGGCTGCAGCTGTCGCTGGTATGCCAGGTCATGTGCCGTGGTCAAGGCCAGGAGGTGAGCGGCCCGAGGTCCAGTAGGAGCCCCTGAGTCCCGATGCTCGGGAGGTCCCGTTTAGCGCTCAAGCAGCCATGGTAAGGAAAGAAGGGGATGCGACGTGGCCGCAACAGGGCTGCAGGGAGCGTGACCCTTAGGCTCCAACGATTAGCCAATCTGAGCGCGAGACTTATCTTGGCGGTTTGGGGTGGATTCCTTGCGATGCGACGCGTTTATGCATAGCTAGGCTAGGACCATGCGAGCCTCCCCCTCGTGTCCACGCTCCCCTTTATGCTCTACGTCCTCAGGTCCCGGCCCTCGAGCGAGCTCAGCCACCCCTGTTATGCCAGGTCGCGTGCCATGGTCATGGCCAGGGGGTGAGGGCTGGAGAGCCAGTAAGAGCTCCTGAGTTGCGATGCTCAGGAGCCCCCCTTTTAACGCACAAGCGGATCGCATGGGAGAAAAGGGAGCTCGCGGTGCCGCCTGCTGTCACCTTCATGAGATTCCTGTAATCCAGCACAAGGAGAAACGTAGCCCGCCGTCGCTGGTCTGCTACGGTTTGCTTCGTGAGGAAACGAAGGCACTGAGGGCCTGGTGAGGTGACGTGCGCAGGGCGTGCCGTGAGCCAGAGCTCGACCGCTCAGGTTTGTCGACGTTGCAGGGATGGACCCATGCACAAGCGCCATGCCAACGTGAGTAGCCCCCGCGGGGGGCGAGAGTCAAGCAGGTAATAGTCATAAGTAGGTTAGGCATGGGAAGCACACTGGTCAGGTAAATGCAGGGAAGATGCATTCCACTGGAGCCTGAGCGGCTTGGGGATGATGCAGCCCGAGGGGCGCCCCCAACAAGGTAAGCTAAAGACATAAAAAGGGAGACATACCATAGGGACGGACCCACACGGCCTGGGAATGATGCAGCCCGAGGGGCGCTCCCAGCTAAATGAACTTGGAAAATGTCACCTGGTTCTGTTGACGATGGAGAGTTGGGGCAGCTGGAGGCACGCGGCGAAGGAACTGCTCCTCACGAGCCACCGGGGCCCTGAGCCTCGGGAGGCTCTAGGGGTCCAGGTGGTTCCTTGAGCACTGTCTCCATCTCCGTCAGGGCGGCGTGGTGCCTGGCCTCCTGAGCCGCCAGGATGCTCCGCAGGTTGCGCTGATAGGCGGACGACACGCTCGGCAGGCCAAAAGGCATGCGAACGTAGCTGTGTAGTGGACCCTGTAGCGTCCCACGTGCGAAGGCCAGAAGGGCTCCTGAGATGCGGCCCTGTTGAGCCCTGGGTCGTCGATGCAAACGCGCAGCCCAGCATCCTCGCCTAGATGGGGTGCTGTGCCTCGTGAGCGACGGTTGCCGCGCATGGCCCTTGCGTCTTGCAGCTCCTCAATGGTCCTGGTGATGAACTTCTGAGCGGTGGGCGCTCCTCTCCCTGTGTTCTCCTGAGGGAAACGTGCCGTGAAGCACACCTCCAAATGGTACCCGAGCGCCTCCCTTGTGATGGTGGCAAGGTCGGAGGCCCTCCAGAAGAGAGCCCCCGAGCCCTGCTCGAGGAGGGCGCCGGGCTCGCCTTCCTATGCAATGGAGGGAGGCGCCCCTGGCGCCAGCGCTGATCCTGACGAGGTTCTAGTTTCGACGCCACGCTCCCGAAGTCCTGCACAGTGCAACTGCTTCTTTTTCTTGGGGGCGGCCTCAGGAGGGCACTCGCCCTTGCTGTCGGGGTCATCGATTGCTGCAGCTTGAAAGGCGCGCTCAAGGGAGCACACCGCATCTCTTTCTTCACATGGGACTGTGATGATTCCGCCGCTTCCCGGCATCTTGAGGACATTGTAGCTGTGATGGGTCACCGCCATGAACTTGGCCGTCTGGATACCCGAGGACGGCATTGTACGGTAGACAGATGTGCGCGACGTCAAAGTCGATGAGTTCGGTGCGGTAGTTCTTGCGTTCTCCGAAGGTGATGGGAAGGTGGACCTGCCCTATCGGTTTGGTGGAGCCGTGGGTCACTCCCAAGAAAGGCTTGGTGGGCTGAAGCTGATCATACGGTACTTGGAGGTTGTCGAACGTGTCGACGGACAGGAGGTTGAGCCCTGCACCACCGTCGATGAGGGTCTTGGTGACTTGCACGTTGCTGATGACTGGGGAGCAGAGCATCGGGAGGGCGCCTGCGGTGGCCGCGCACTTGAGCTGATCCGCCGAACTGAAGGTGATGGCGCACTAGGACCACCTGAGCGGGCGTGTAGCCTCAAGCTTAGGGAGGACTGCATTCACTTCACGAGCAAACTGTTTGAAGATACGCTGTGAGGCTGGGGCTTGAGCTCCGCCCAGGATGCAAGCGATAGCACGCGGCTCCTGGAAGCCCCCATCCCCCTCGTCTTGATGGTGGTCACCGTTCCTTCTTGGTGGTGGCGGTAGTGGGGGAAGACCAGCGTTGCCCTGAGGACGATCCTCACAAGGCTGATCCCTTCAGGCGCCCTCGCGAGGCTGATCCTGCCAGCGGTCCTCATGAGGCCGGTCGCGCCACTCCTGGCGCGGGCCACGGTCGTCCCAGCGTCCGCCACCACGTCCTCCACCTCGGTCGTAGCCCTAGTCCTTGCGCTCGGGGTGTCGACCGTAGCGTCCTTCTCGAATGGCTTTGAGCTCTTGACAGTCGCTGGTGTTGTGGGTATGTAGGTTGTGGAAGGCGCAGAACGGCCGACTGCTCTTAGATGATTCGGCTGATCTCTGTCGCGCTTGATGTTCGGCTCTGCCGCGAGCACGACTGCTCCCTTGCGCTTTACGTCCTTGACCTTGGCTTTCTTCTCCTCCGGGTCCGCAGCCGGGAGCTCGAGGAGGGAGATGCGCCCTTCCTCAGCTCTTGCGCACTTGGTCGCCAGGTTGAACAACTCCTGAGATGTGCATAGCTCCTCGTGGATGGTGAGCTCCTCCTTCATCTTGACGTTGCGGACGCCATCAGAGAACGCGGAGACGATGGCCTCGTCCGTCACCTTGGGGATCTTGAGGCGGACGTTGTTGAAGCACTGGATGTACTTCTAGAGGGTCTCTCCTGGTTTTTGCTTGACGTGACGTAGGTCACCCGCGGCCGGGAGGCGGCCGTGAGTGCCCTGGAAGTTAGCGACGAAGCGGTCGCGCATCTCGTCCCAGGAGGAGATCGAGCCCGGTGGCAGGTTCAGGAGCCAGGAGCGAGCACCATCCTTGAGAACCATGGGAAACCAGTTTGCCATGACTTACTCGTCGCCATTGGCTGCCTTGATGCTCAGCTCATAGAGTTGCAGGAATTCCGCGGGGTCGGGGGTGCCGTCATAGCGAGGAGGCAGATCTGGCTTGAACTTGCCCGGCCAGGCGATGCTACGCAGCTCGGGGGTGAAGGCGCGGCAGTCGGCCATGGTTGCCGGGGCCCATCTTGGAGGCAGAGCTTGATCTTATCGCCCACACGCCGGTACAACAAGCGTCGCGGGGCCCTGCCGTGGTAGACGATCCCGGCGCGACGGTGCGAGGAGTGGCGGAGCGTTCTCTTGCGGTCGAGGAACTTCTTGGTAGCTTCTTTCTTCACGCGCAGGCGCCGGACGCGGTGGGTCATGCCATGGAGCCGCACACCTTGGCGCCAGGGCGCCGTCTTGGTGGAGTGGTGGTGGAGGTGCTCCGTGAGCTACGTCGCCCGTAGCTGGCGGAGCGCGAGGCAGTGAGAGGGACGGTGCAGGTGAGCCCCCTGTGGCGTGGACAAACTCGGCGATGCGGTCGAGCCAGTCCTCATAGAGGTCGTTGACCGGACGGTTGCGCAAGAGCTCGTGCGCAATGAGGAGCGTGGCCCGTGCGTCCATGGGAGCGCGACAAGCGTAAGATGACGAACCTGCGGGAGTCGGCGATGGAGTGGCGGTGCGGCCGTCCTGTCGCACCGAGGGGTGTAGCAAGGATGCTTGCTGCTCGTTCCCCACTGGGCCAGTGGCAGAATTGGCGGCAGGAGACGGAGAACGGTGGGGTGGCCTACCGACAGGGGCCGTCTGAGCGACGCGGGTGGTGAGGGCAGCCTGACGCTCGGCGCGGGCACGGCGTGCATCCGCCATGAAGACGGCGGAGCGACAAAACGCGGAGCGACGGAAGGGAAGTTTCAGCGCACCCCTACCTGGTGTGCCAAATGTCGGATCATGGGTTCCAGCAACACCCTTAAGGTTCGAACTCTGGGGTGCGCGCGAAGTTCTTTCCCTCCTACCGATCCATGCCCTAGGTTTGCTAAGATCTCGCGGACGAACTCGACGAACTCACAACGCAAAAGACACAAGATTTATACTGGTACGGGCCACCGTTGTGGTGTAATACCCTACTCTAGTGTGGTGGTTGTGGATTGCCTCTTGGGCTGATGATGAACAGTACAAGGGGAAGAACATCCTCTTGAGGTTGAGGTGTTCTTGTGCTTGGTGAACTGGTGTGTGTGGATTCACTCAGCTCGGGCTTGCTTATGAGCTCTCTACCTGATTAGATGCCCTCTACGGTGGTGGCTAGTTCTACTTATATAGGCCCTGGTCCTCTCCCCAAATATTGAGCGGGAAGGGAGCCAACAACGGCCAATTTGAAAGGGGACAGCTAGTACAGCTTATCCTGACAAAAGCGGTCTTCGCCTGCAAAAGGCTCTGGTGGTGACGCCGCCTTGGGCTCCATGGTGACCTCCGTCTTGCCGTCCTGCTGGTCTTGGTCTCGTTGCACTGATATGGAAACCTTTGCTTGATGCCTCGGTACTCTGCGCCTGCGCTTGCCCCCTTAGCACCAAAGGGGAAACAAGGAACTGCGCACGCTGGCGCCCGCCTGGTCTCGATCGTCATGGCTCATGTCACGAGAACCTCGCGAGGTTTACCTCGCCTTGATCTCTCCGCTCCTCGCGAGCCAGCCTGATGAGGCCGCTCCTGAGGAGGTCTAGTGTCGTCTGCCTCGCGAGGCTTGGCCCCTCGCGAGGGTCTTGAATGCCTTGTTGATGAAGATGGGCCGTACAGGCCTACTAGCACAGCCACGCCGTGGGCCGCAGGCAGGCAAGTCTGGGGACCCCCGTTCCCAGAACACCGACAGAAACGATATTCGTTGCCTCTTCTTGCTTTCAATATTTTTCAAGTGGCAACATTGACCAAGAGGAGTGTCGTGTTAAAATTTGGATTTTTCTGGGTTCGTTTGGACATTTTTATACATTAACTGAGTATTCTAGGCATTATATGTGCATAATTCAAATTTGAACTACATGCACATGCTCCATTGACCAAAATGGGTTGAAAAAAATCAAATGTGTGCCCTTGGGTGCATGCTTAGGTCCCATGCAATAAATGGGAATGAATTTCAAACACCTCTCCACCGTCGCTCGACCGCAAACATCGGGATACTTGGTTTTTAAATTCTTGTAAATCCAGAACTCGTCTGAAATTCATGAAACTTGGCATGCTATCATGGAATGGCACGAACATGTTGTGGTAAAAAAATTGTCCTGTTCGAGGCAGGTTTTGGTATAAGCTTCCCACAAACCAGAGCTTCTCACAAGAAGCCTCATGGTTCCGGTTGGGAACGTGCCACCTTTGTGGATGAAATGATATTCATTGCCTTTTCTTGCTTTCAAGTTTTTTCTAGTGGCAACATAGACCAACAAGAGTGTTATGTTAAAATTTAGAATTTTTGTCCGTTTGGAAATTTTTATATATTAACGAGTTTTCTAGGCATTTTATGTGCATAATTCAAATTTGAACTACTGGCACATGCTCCAGTGCAGAAAGATGGGTTGAAAAATCAAATGTGTATCCTTGGGTGCATGCTTAGGTCTGATGCAAGAAATGGGAATGAATTTCAAACACCTCAAAGACTGTCGGCAAAAGAAAAATTGAAATACTTGGTTTTAAATTATAGTAAATCCAAAACTCGTCTGAAATTCATGAAACTTGGCATGCTATCATGGAATGGCACCAACATGATGTGGTAAATTTTTTGTCCCATTTGGGGCAAGTTTTGGTATATGCTCCTCACAAACTAGAGCTTCTCAAAAGAAGCCTCGTGGTTCTGCTAGGGAAGATGTGTCACCTTTTTGGACGAAACGACATTCGTTGCCTCTTCTCGCCTTGATTTTTTTTCTAGATACAACATAGACCAACAGGAGTGTTGTGTTAAAATTTGGAATTATTCGGGGTTCGTTTGGACATTTTTATACACGAACTGAGTTTTCTTGGCATTTTATGTGCATATTTCATATTTGAACTACATGCACGTGCTCCAGTTCAGCAAAATGGGTTAAAAAACTCATATGTTGTCCTTGGGTGCATGCTTAGGACCCATGTAATAAATGGGAATGAACTTAAAACACCTCGGCATCGTGGCTCGGCCGCAAACATTGAGATACTTGGTTTTAAAATTCTAGTAAATCCAAGACTCGACTGAAATTCATGAAACTTGGCATGCTATCATGGAATGGCACCAACATGTTGTGGTATTTTTCGTATCCAATTTGAGAGAAGGCGCACAAATTAACATCCAACAAAGGAATTTTGAAACAAATAGCTGCCACATTATCATCTCAAATGTCTGTATAATTTAAACCGTGGGGGTGCTGCTAACCATTCACGTGATGCGACACATCACACTTTTATTGGCTAGGAGGTGTCGTGCAAACACCTGCTTCAGTAGACGTGAGGCGTGCGAGCGCAGTCCACTGTGCAGGATGACTAGGAGGCGTGCAAGCAGTCCTCCGTTGTGCAGGCTCACCAGGAAGCGTGCGAGCTGTACGCTGCACAGGCTCACAGGGAAGCAAGCCCTTTGATTTCCATTTCCGCCCGCCTTGCTCCCAATATCTTCATTAATGGCGCTCGAGCCGCTATTTAATTCAGACAGCCTTACTCTTCGCCTCCCATTCCACTCTCACAGACCTCCACCAACGCCATGGCGCAGAAGGATCATCTGCCACTAGTCTTCCAGTTTGGTGAAGTCGACTCCGAGCCAGAGGAGATAGAAAATAAGGAGGAATGGGGCCTCATGGACATGGATGATGACCCACAAGCATAGGGGATCTATCATAGTCCTTTCGATAAGTAAGAGTGTCGAACCCAACAAGGAGCAGACGGAAATGACAAGCGGTTTTCAGTAAGGTATTCTCTGCAAGCACTGAAATTATCGGTAACCGATACTTTTGTGATAAGGTAATTTGTAATGAGCAACAAGTAACAAAAGTAAACAAGGTGCAGCAAGGTGGCCCAATCCTTTTTTTAGCAAAGAACAAGCCTGGACAAACTCTTATATAAAGGAAAGCGCTCACGAGGACACATGGGAATTATCGTCAAGCTAGTTTTCATCATGCTCATATGATTCACGTTCGTTACTTTGATAATTTGATATGTGGGTGGACCGGTTCTTGGGTACTGCCCTTCCTTGGACAAGCATCCCACTTATGATTAACCCCTCTCACAAGCATCCGCAACTATGAAAGAAGAATTAAGGTAAACCTAACCATAGCATGAAACATGTGGATCCAAATCAGCCCCTTACGAAGCAACGTATAAACTAGGGTTTAAGCTTATGTCACTCTAGCAACCCATCATCTACTTATTACTTCCCAATGCCTTCCCCTAGGCCCAAATAATGGTGAAGTGTCATGTAGTCGACGTTCACATAACACCACTAGAGGAGAGACAACATACATCTCATCAAAATATCCAACGAATACCAAATTCACATGACAACTTATAGCAAGACTTCTCACATGTCCTTAGGAACAAACGTAACTACTCACAAATCATCAGAGGGGTATTAACATGCATAAAGGATCTGAACATATGATCTTCCACCAAATAAACCAACTAGCATCAACTACAAGGAGTAATCAACACTACTAGCAACCCACAGGTACCAATCTGAGGTTTTGAGACAAAGATTGGATACAAGAGATGAACTAGGGTTTGAGATGAGATGGTGCTGGTGAAGATGTTGATGGAGATTGACCCCCTCCCGATGAGAGGATCAATGGTGATGACGATGGTGATGATTTCCCCCTCCCGGAGGAATGTTTCCTCGGCAGAACAGCTCCGCCGGAGCCCTAGATTGGTGTCGCCAGGTTCCGCCTCGAGACGGTGGCGCTTCGTCCCGAAAGCTTCCTTATGATTTTTTCCAGGGCGAAAGACTTCATATAGAAAAAGATGGGCACCAGAGGACTGCCAGGGGGCCCACGAGGCAGGGGGACGCACCCAGGGGGTAGGGCGCGCCCCCACCCTCGTGGACAGGGTGTGCCCCCCTCTGGTGCTTTCTTCGCCCAATATTTTTACTATATTCCAAAACTGACTTTCGTGGAGTTTCAGGACTTTTGGAGTTGTGCAGAATAGGTCTCTAATATTTGCTCCTTTTCCTGCCCAGAATTCCAGCTGCCGGCATTCTCCCTCTTCGTGTAAAGCTTTTAAAATAAGAGAGAATAGGCATAAGTATTGTGACATGATGTGTAATACCATTCCATAATGCAATAAATATAGGTATAAAAGCATGATGCAAAATGGAAGTACCAACTCCCCCAAGCTTATACCTCGCTTGTCCTCAAGTGGAAGCCGATAACAAAAAATATGTCCATATGTTTAGAGATAGATGTGTCGATAAAATAAAATACGGACATGAGGGCATCATGATCATTCTTAAAATAGCAACCTGTATATATATATATATATATATGTATATATATATATGTATATATATATATATATATAGTTGGGGAACGTGTGAAATTCAAAATTTTCCTACGTGTCACCGAGATCTATCTATGGAGAAACTAGCAACGAGGGAAGGAGAGTGCATCTACATACCCTTGTAGATCGCTAAGCGGAAGCGTTCAAGAGAATGGGGTTGAAGGAGTCAGACTGCCGTGATCCAAATCATCGGAGATCCTAGTGCCGAACGGACGGCACCTCCGCGTTCAACACACGTACAGCCCGGTGACGTCTCCCATGTCTTGATCCAGCAAGGAGAGAGGGAGAGGTTGAGGAAGACTCCATCTAGCAGCAGCACGACGGCGTGGTGGTGGTGGAGGAGCGTGGCAATCCTGCAGGGCTTTGCCAAGCATCGCGAGAGAGCAGGAGGACTTGGGAGAGGGGAAGGGCTGCGCCAGAACTTGGGGTGAAGCTCCCATGCGCCTCCCCACTATATATAGGGGTGGAGGGGGCTGGTTTCTTGCCCTCCAAGTCCATTGGGGTGTTGGAAAAGGTGGGAGGAAAGAAATCCAATCATTTCCTTCCCCACCGATTGTTATCCCCCCCTTTTTAGGGATCTTGATCTTATCCCTTCGGGATATGATCTTATTCCTTCTAAGGGGGAATCTTGGTGCGCCTTGACCAGGGGTGTGGGGCCTTGCCCCCACTACCCACGTTCATGTGGGTCCCCCCATGCAGGTGGGCCCCACTCCGGAACCTTCTAGAACATTCCCGGTACAATACCAAAAATTCCCGAACATTTTCCGGTGGCCAAAATAGGACTTCCCATATATAAAATCTTTACCTCCGGACCATTCCGGAACTCCTCGTGACGTCCGGGATCTCATCCGGACTCGAACAACATTCAAGAACCACATACAAACTTCCTTTATAACCCTAGCGCCATCGAACCTTAAGTGTGTAGACCCTACGGGTTCGGGAACCATCTGAGACATGACCTAGACGTTCTCCGGCCAATAACCAACAGCGGGATCTGGATACCCATGTTGGCTCCCACATGTTCCACGATGATCTCATCGGATGAACCACGATGTCAAGGACTCAATCGATCCCGTATACAATTCCCTTTGTCTAACGGTATTGTACTTGCCCGAGATTCGATCGTCGGTATGCCGATACCTTGTTCAATCTCGTTATAGGCAAGTCTCTTTACTCGTTCCGTAACACATCATCCCGTGATCAACCCCTTGGTCACATTGTGCACATTATGATGATTTCCTACCGAGTGGGCCCAGAGATACCTCTCCGTTTACACGGAGTGACAAATCCCAGTCTCGATTCGTGCCAACCCAACAGACACTTTCGGAGATACCTGTAGTGCACCTTTATAGCCACCCGGTTACGTTGTGATGTTTGGTACACCCAAAGCATTCCTACGGTATCCGGGAGTTGCACAATCTCATGGTCTAAGGAAATGATACTTGACATTAGAAAAGCTTTAGCATACGAACTATGATCTTTGTGCTAGGCTTAGGATTGGGTGTTGTCCATCACATCATTCTTCTAATGATGTGATCCCCTTATCAACGACATCCAATGTCCATGGTCAGGAAACCGTAACCATCTGTTGATCAACGAGCTAGTCAACTAGAGGCTTACTAGGGACATGGTGTTGTCTATGTACCCACACATGTATCTGAGTTTCCTACCAAAACAATTATAGCATGGATAATAAACGATTATCATGAACAAGGAAATATAATAATAACTAATTTATTATTGCCTCTAGGGCATATTTCCAACAGTCTCCCACTTGCACTAGAGTCAATAATCTAGTTCACATCGCCATGTGATTAACACTCACAGGTCACATCGCCATGTGACCAACATCCAAAGAGTTTACTAGCGTCACTAGTTCACATCATCATGTGATTAAGACTCAATGAGTTCTGTGGTTTGATCATGTTTTGCTTGTAAGAGAGGTTTTAGTCAACGGGTCTGCAACATTCAGATCCGTATGTACTTCGCAAATCTCTAGGTCATATTGAAAATGCTGCTTCCACGCTCCTCTTGGAGCTATTCCAAATGGTTGCTCCACTATACGTATCCGGTTTGCTACTCAGAGTCACTCGGATAGGTGTTAAAGCTTGCATCGACGTAACCCTTTACGCTGAACTCTTTATCACCTCCATAATCGAGAAACATGTCCTTATTTACTCCAAGGACAATTTTGACCGCTATCCAATGATCCATTCCTGGTTCATTCTTGTACCCCTTGACTGACTCATGGCAAGGCACACTTCCGGTGCGGTACACAGCACAACATACTATAGAGCCTACGTCTGAAGCATAGGGGACGACCTTTGTCCTTTCTCTCTATTCTGCCGTGGTCGAGCTTTAAGTCTTAACTTCATACCTTACATCTCAGGCAAGAACTCCTTCTTTGACTGATCCATCTTGAACACCTTCAAGATCATGTCAAGGTATGTGCTCATTTAAAAGTACCATTTAGCGTTTTTTGATCTATCCTCATAGATCTTTATGCTCAATGTTCAAGAAGCTTAATCCAGGTTTTCTATTGAAAAACACCTTTCAAATAACCCTATATGCTTTCCAGAAATTCTACATCATTTCTGATCAACAATATGTCAACAACATATACTCATCAGAAATTCTATAGTGCTCCCACTCACTTCTTTGGAAATACAAGTTTCTCATAAGGCTCCGACAAGAAGATTGAAAAGACAAGGCCCCGACAAGAAGAGCTTGTCGGGAAGGCCGCTCCAGGCACGCAGAAGACAAGGCCCCGGCAAGAGGAGCTTGCCGGGAAGGCTCGAGCGCCGACAAGTGTCCGAAGCGCGACAAGGACTTCGGCAGCGGCAAGGCGCTTGTCGGGCATGCAACTCCTCTCCGACTCCGCTCCAGGCTCACCCAGCGATGACGTGTCGCCATGGGACCGTTCCATGGGCGGCGTGTCGAGCGGCTGCAGCCAGTGGAGAGCAGCGATAAGCGGCGCTAACGGGCTCGCCATCGTGGCGGCGGGAGGCGCACTGACGGTCTCTGTTGCCTTTGTTTGGGCGACAACGACGGGCATTTATTACTTTTGTCCCTGCCGTCGAGTTAGGTATTTTGCCTTCGTACCTTTGTTCAAGTAGGTGTACCAACTCCTGTTTTTACATTTGTACCCTCGCCTATGTTGCCACCTGTCGGAGACCCCTTGAGCATATAAAGGAGGCCCGAGTGCAAAGTGGAGGAGGTTGGGTTCCGTTCAGTTCAGTTGGCCAGGTTCGTCTCGTTGGGTTCATTCGACCCACTCGAGATCAGAGACACTCACGCTAGGTTTTGTAGCCCGCATTGCTCCCTAGCAAGAACACAATAGATCAGACAAGCAGCAATAGGAGTTTTATCTCTCCGGAGAGCTCGAAGCTGGGTAAACGCTTCGCGTGCATCGCCTCGATCCGCTCTTCACGCGACCTCCGCCCCCTCCGAACCACAAGGCCTGCTCCGCCCGCCCCATAGGTGTCCGTGGATGCGATCAGCCTCCCCGACATCTACGGCGCGCCCGGTAGAAGCGTCGAGGCCGTGTGAATCTGATCCGGCGTTCACACGAGCAGCGTCATCAACATCTTCCTCAACATGCCACCGAAGAAGAAGGCTTCGGCGGCAGCAGAGCCGTCCGTGTCGTGCCCACCCTCACCGCAGCAAACGGGTGGTGGTGCAGACGCTGGCGGAGGAACGGGTGCCGACGAAGGTGCTCGCGACGTTGCCAAGTCCAAGGACAAGGCAACGCAAACCTCGGCGTCCGCGCATCCCCCGCGCCCGTCTCAGGAGACGCGGGACCAAGAACGTCATGGCGTTCACAACGCCATACGTTCGTTGGATCGAGACCCTCAAGACCAGCATGCGCGCCAACATGCTTGGCGCTAGTGAGATACGGTCGCATACTGACGGGCGCGCTGCTCCTTCTAACATAGTTAGAAGTCCGAGCGCCGCCCCGCCTCGCACCGTTCTCCAATGCCGCCCACTACTCCAGCAGAAGCTCTGGCGAGAGCTCAGCTGCTCCTCGACTACCCTCCGACGACCGACAAGGTCGACGAGTGGAGGGCCACTATCCAGAGCCTCATCGGCTTTGCCAACGGCGACGCCCCGCGGCAACCAACCCCATCGTTGTCGCGGCGAGACGACAAGGCACGAGCCGGTGGCGGCAGACTGCCGGAGGTGCAACCACCGTGCACTCTCCGCCAAGAAGGCCAAGATCGCCGAGCCGACGGATCCATCTCGACAGCGACTCCACCGCGTCGTCGGATCCGCGCGCTCGCCGCGACCAGCGCCAAGTTCTTCATGAGCGACAACAAGAGGACGCTCGAACTCGCATCGAGCGTCGAAGAGAAGCGCGACGTCAGTCCGACAAGCGCGTTGGGCCTTATGTTGACATGCACGCGCCGGAGGGGCCAGGCGACCTGCCGTACGCGGTAGGTTGCCCTGCGTTCACTCGTGAGCTGCGGCAAGTCCAGTGGCCCAGCCAGAAAAACTTCAAACCAGACGCGTGCGGAGAAGTATGATGGCCGGACGCACCCGTCGGAGTTCCTCAGCATCTACACCATCGCGGTGCAAGCTGCGGGGGGACGGGACGACAAGATCCTCGCCAACTACTTCCCGCTCGTGCTCAAGCCCAACGTTAGATCTTGGCTCATGCACTTTCCGGACAACTCCATATCCTCTTGGGGAGATTCGTGCCATCGGTTTGTTGGCGCCTTCACGGTGGCCACAAACCTCATGGCCAAGAGAGCGACCTTCACTTGCTCGCCCGAAGGAAGGAGAGTCCTGCGCAAGTTCATCCAGAGATTCAGCCGCGTGCACTACAACATCCCAGACGTCCACCCGCGCGGTGATCAGCGCATTTCATCGTAATGTGCAGAACCGCAGGATGAGGAGGAGATGGCGATGAGCAAAGTCAAGGACGTCGGTGAGCTGTACGCCTTGGCCGACAAGTGTGCACGCTACGAGGAAGGGAGGAGACTCGGGAGAGAATGCGAAGCAGGATCTCGACGGTGATGACACCGCCCGCAAGAAAGAAGGGCCGGCGGCGAGGCAACAGGAAGAAGAAAAGCAGAGGTGCTAGGCTGTCGAGCGGTCCGCAACGGAGGTGGCGACAAGAACGCCAAGGCTGGCGGCTCCGCAAGGAGGTTGCACGACGCCAACCACTGGTCGGTGGCGGCCACGACAAGCGTGACGGCTCCGGCAGTAATATCTGCAAGATCCACCGCACCAAGGGCCACGATCTCTAGAGCTGCAAGAAGGTTGAGCAGCTCGTCGAACAGCAGAGAGCTGAGTACGAGCGGCGAGACAAGGAGAAGGCCCAGGAAGGTCTTTGGGGAGCAAGCACAAACGTCCGGCCGGGAGGACGCCTTGCGACAAGGCCAAGCAGCGACAAGGAGATCGACCTCCCGCCGCGCGATAAGGATGAAGATGACGATGACAACGAAGATATGGAGGACAGCAGCGCCCGATGAGCAGGAGTTTGAAAGCCACGAGAGGTTCTGCGTTGACGGAGGTGCTTCCTCGCATACCTCCCACCGCCAACTCAAGCAATGGATGCGGGCTGTCAATGCGGTGGAACCATCCATAGAGTTACGCAAGCCTACGAAGTGGTCCAGCACGCCTATCATTTTTGATATTGAGGACCACCCTGATCATATAACTGCGGTCGGGTGCTTGCCGATGTTGGTCTCACCAACCATCCGCAACCTCATGGTCACAAAAATGTTAGTTGACGGCGGGGCCGGCTTGAATCTGATCTCCTCCGCGGTGCTCCAGAAGCTTCAAATCCTCGACAATGAAGCTCGAAGAGACCGGAACCTTCCAAGGAATCAATCCGGGAAGGAGCAAGCCGAAGGGGAAGATTACGTTGCTGGTCACATTTGGCAGCGAGCTGAACTTTAGAACTGAGAGGGTTACGTTTGACGTCGCCGATTTCTCATTGCCTTACAATGGAATACTTGGCCGTCCAGCGCTCGCCAAGTTCATGGCAGCCTCTCACTACGCCTACAACCTACTCAAGATGCCGGGCCCGATAAGCGTCATCTCTGTCCATGGCGACAAGAAGGATGCCCTTATCTGTGCCGACAAGATCTTCCGGGATGCAGCAGCCGCGACAGATTGCCAGACACTTGCCGCTGAAGCTCCCGGGGGGAAGAAGACCAAGTCCAAGTCCGGCAAGGGCTCGATGCTCACTTCGCAAGCGCGCCTCTTCGAGTGCTGCGCTACCGTCGAGGACGCCGCCATCGAGCTCCACCGGCAAGTGCAAGAAGGTGGTGGCTCCGAAGACCAAGAAGGTGCCCGCCAAGGAGGACGGGCGCTGGTGGTACCTTCACCATCGATGCCTCTCGACCCCAAATAGGAAGGCGCTCGTTGCTTTCCTGCGGGCGAATGTCGGCGTGTTTGCATGGCAACCGTTTGATATCCCGGTGTTCCTGTGAAAGTGATTGAGCACCGCCGCCGCTTTTCCTCATGCGCGCCCGTCAAGCAAAAAGTCGTGAAGCAAGCGGTGGAGCGCCAAGAATTCATAGCCGAAGAGATCAAGAACCGGAAGCGGCAGGCCTTGTCGAGGAGTGCTCCATCCCACGTGGTTGGCCAATCCTGTAGTCGCGCCAAGGCAAATGGGAAATGGAGACTTTGTATTGACTTCACGGATGTTAATAAAGCTTGTCCCAAAGATCCATTTCCTTGCCGCGCATTGACCAGATTGTCGACTCCACGGCCGGATGTGATTTGCTTCGTTTCTTGATGCATACTCAGGATACCATCAGATCTTCATGGCTGAAGAAGATGAAGAAGAAGACCGCATTCATCACACCATGTGGCACATCTTGTTTCATACGGATGCCTTTCGGTTTGAAGAATGCTGGTTCGACATTTGCAAGGGTAGTCCATGACGCTTTTGAGCCGCAAATGCACGTAAATGTAGAAGCCTACATGGATGACATAGTGGTCAAGAGCAAGGACAAAGCAACTACGGTTCAAGATTTGGACGAGACCTTTGCAAATCTGCGCAAGATCAACCTCAAGCTCAACCCCGAGAAGTGCGTGTTTGGAGTCCCTTCCGCAAGCTTCTCGGGTTCTTCGTGTCTCGGCGAGGGATTGAGGCAAATCCCGACAAGATCAAGGCCATTGAGCAGATTGAAGCACCAAAGCGCGTCAAGGATATCACGAAGACTTGCGGTTGCGTGGCTGCCCTCGGCGAGGTTTATTTCTAGGTTCTGCTGAAGCGCCCTGCCATTTTTCAAGATTTTGAAAAAGGCGGGTCCAGTAAAATGGACTCCCGAAGCGGAGGCTGCGCTGCAGGACTTAAAGAGATACCTGTCCTCTACTCCAACACTTGTCGCACCTAAGCCACAAGAGAAGTTGCTGCTGTATATAGCGGCAACCAATCAAGTGGTCAGTGCTGCGTTAGTGGCGGAGAGGGAGGCGGATGACGAGCCAGCAACCGCGGCAAGCACGTCCAGCGACAAGCAGGGGGCTTCGCCCGACAAGCTCTGGTCCCGACAAGGATGAGTCCGCGAAGACACAAGAACAGAATCTGAGAAAAAGGATGGTGCAGCGCCCAGTTTACTTTGTCGATTCCCTCTTGCGGGGCTAGGTCAAGATACTACGGTGTGCAAAACTGCTTTTCGGCCTCCTCATGGCCTCGAGAAAGCTGCGCCACTACTTCCAAGCACATGAGATCACAGTTGTCACTCGCTTTCCTCGAAGAGGATACTGCAGAATCCGAAGCGGCAGGCGGGGATTGTCGAGTGGGCCTTTGGAGCGATCTAGCTTTGGTCTTAAGTTTGAAAGCACATCAACTATCCAAAGCGAAGCGTTGGCGAATTCATAGCGTAATGGACGCCAACGCGGATGAAGAGACTCCGAGACGAGCATTCCCGTCAAAGAAGCAAGCAAAGAGTGGCTGATGTACTTTGATGGTGCCTTCTCGCTGCAAGGCGCCGGTGCCGGCGTGCTGCTTATCGCACCCACCGGAGAGCACCTCAAGTACGTCGTCCAGATGCACTTCCCAAGGAGCAAGCGACAAACAATACTGCAGAGTATCAAGGTTTGCTTGCCGGTCTCAGGATCGCAGTGGACCTTGGGATCAAGAAGCTTATTGTCAGGGGTGACTCGCAACTTGTCGTCCGACAAGTGAACAAAGATTACCAGAGTTCGTTGATGGAAGCCTACGTTGATGAAGTGAGGAAGCTAGAAGAGCACTTTGACGGCCTGCAAATGGAACATGTTCCAAGAGCTCAGAATGATATTGTCGACGGCTTTGTCAAAGTGCGCCGCGCTTAAGTTACACAATGGAACCAGGGATTTTCGTGCTCAAGCTGACTCGATAACCGTAACACTATCAATCGGATGTAACAAGAAGAGGAAGTTGGCCTCTGGTGACTACTTTCCGGCTGTGGCTTCGAAGCCGTCGTTGCAAAGGTCCCCAAGATCAACAACAAAGGTCTTGAGGAGCGATCTGCTCCGGCAGACCCTGAGGTTTGTTTCGTTGAAGCAAGCGCTCCCGACAAGTCTTGCTCGGCAAGCTTGTCGGGGAGCATCAAGCTTCCGGCAGGCCGCAAGTCCTCGCCGTGGAAGGCGATGTTCCCGCAGCAGCAGATGTGCCTTTAGTCCTTGTTGTCGAGCCACGGGCTCCAAAGATGGGCGCCAGCAGATTGTCCATTTCCTTCAGACAGAGAACTTCCCGAAGAGCAGGAAGAAGCGGAAAGAGTAGCGGCAGTCAAGTATGTACCAGTTTGTCGACAAAGATACTGCATGTAAGAAGACTCAACGGTGTGAAATTGAAGTGTATTCCCAGGGAAGATGGACAGAAGCTGTTGGCAGAGATACATGGAGACATATGTGGTCACCACATTGGCGCAAGAGCACTTGCCGGCAAAGCTTTCCGACAAGGTTTCTTCTGGCCGACAGCCCTCCAGGATGCAACTGCACAAGTAACCAAGTGTGAAGCATGCGGTTCCATTCCAAGCAGATACACCGGCCAGCTCAAGCTCTCCAGACGATCCCATTATCACGGCCATTTTCGGTGCAGGGCTCGACATCCTCGGCCCCTTCCCCGAGCTGTCGGGGGCTTTGAGTACTTATGCGTCGCCATCGACAAGTTCACAAAGTGGCCGGAAGTGGAAGCGATGAGGAAGGTGACAGCCACGGTCGGTGATCAAGTTCTTGGTCGATTGTTTGCCGTTTGGAATCCCTAACAGGAACATCACCAACAACGACACACAATTCTGAGTCGCACCTTCATGCGATCGTCCAAGACCTTGGCGCCAAGGTCTGCCGCTTCATTGCTCACCCGAGAAGCGACGGTCAAGCAGAGAGGGCAAATGTTGAAGTGCTGCGCGGACTCAAGACCAGAACTTTCGACAGGCTGCACAAGTGTGGAAGAAACTGGATCGAGGAGCTGCCGGTGGTTCTTTGGTCGATCAGAACGACGCCGAATCGAGCCAGCGGCGGGCACTCTTTGCTCTAGTCTATGGAGCAGAGGTGGTTCTCCCCACGGAACTCGTATACGGATTGCCTCGAGTACTCGCTTATGATGAGCTTGAGCAAGAGCAGCTGCGACAAGATGACGCGCTGCTCCTCGAGGAGGATCGTCTTCAGGCCGCTGTGCGAGCCGCTCGCTACCAGCAAGCCCTGCGTCGCTACCATGGCCGCAGGGTTAATGCCAGAAGTCTCGAGGAAGGCGACCTTGTTCTTCGGCGCGTTCAGTCCGCCAAGAATTCAAACAAGTTGACGCCGAAGTGGGAAGGCCCTTATCGGGTGAAACGAGTCACTAGGCTGGCGCTGTCCGCCTTGAGACCGAAGATGGCATTCGGTGAGCAACTCCTGGAACATTGAGCATCTTCGTAAGTTTTACCCATAAAGGCGCGGTTGTCGGAACCCGTTCGGCAACCACCTTTATACAAGTCTTGCCGCTGTTGCATGTGATCCTTTGTACAAAGCGGCGCAGACCCATGCATCGATAAAGCCCATGTGTTGCGACAGACTTGTCAAGTTCATGCTTTCATCAATTTATTGCATGTTTTGGCTAACACTACGTGCAGCAACCACACCCGTAAGCAGAATCGAGCCACTTGGGCTCCATAACGTTATTTCCTCTCCTTTCTCTTGTCGCAAAGAAAGGGAGGCTCCCTCGCGCACAAGTTAAGGGGGAAGGAGGAGATAATATTGTGGACTGAGCACCGCTCGAGGAAGTCTCACCTCATCGGGAAGCAAGAGAGAAAAGCTAAGTTGCCAAAGTCTCGAGCAATCAATTTTAAATTTTCAAGTTATCTTCCTCGAACGGTAGTACTTTGTATGGAGAACCCGTGCGCAGAGGAGCCAACTCGCCGGCTAGTCGCGCCCTTACTTTGTTACGAGTCCGCTCAACAACTTAAGTGAGATGCGATTAGTCGCGACAAGGTTGCTTGTCGGAGGCGGCACTGCCAGCTGCTGACGTTCCGCACTCAGCGCTCGCGGCAAAAGTGCCTGCACCGGCAAGTCCCCTAAATGCGCAGGGCAGAAACGTACAAAGGAAGGAATCAAGTAGAGGAAATAACATTGCATTGATCGATCAGTAATAAATTTTTAAAGTTATCTTCCTTGAACGACCGCGCTTTGTATGAAAAACCTGTGCGCGGAGGAACCAAATCGTGACTGGTCGCGCCCTTACTTTGTTTCGAGTCCGCTCAACAACTTAAGTGAGCCGCGACTAGTCCGCGACAAGGTTACTTGTCGGTAGCGACCCCGCCAGCAGGCTGCTGAAGTTCCGCACTCGGCGCTCGCGGCAAGGGTGCCTGCACCGGCAAGTTTCTCTGAAAAGCGTAGGGCAAAAACATACAAAGCCAGAGACCAAGTAGAGGAAATAACGTTGCATTGATCGATTCACCTAAGATAGAGTATATTACTGAATAACTTGTCGCTGATCTAACGAAGTTTTCTAAACATGATCAACAGCGACAAGGGAAAGATAAGGTTGGCGGCCTAGTCCACGCGGTCGCCCTCAATCCTCTTGATCTTGTTCACCTTGTCCACAATGGGTGCGACAAGCTCCTTGAGCTCCTCCACGTTGGCTTCGGCCGGCAAGGATCTGAGGACGCCGTTAAGGTTGAGGCCCGGGTTTCGGAAGGCCACCTTCATCAACACCTTCTCGAGGGCCCCTGCACAAACTCGGGCGAGATTCCTCGGCAAGCTGCCGGGACCTCCTCCCGAGTCGGCTGGAGGCCCGTCGCCACGCCTTTGAAGAATAAGCTGAGCTTGGCGCTGGGTTGGAGATGCTCGTCGGAGGAGTACGCAAGGTCCGCCATCTCCGATTTCATCAACTTCGTTGTGGATGTCGTGGCGGTGTCCACAAGACCTTCGGTCCGGTGCTCCACGCTCTCCCTCAAAGTGTTCTCGACGGAGGCGGCATTCGCCCGGCAGCTCCTCCTTGGCCTGGATCGCCTCCAACAAACCCGCCTCCCGCTCGGGCGCCATCCAACGCTTGCGTCGAGTGGTCGATTCAACTCCAGATCCGCCTTGGAGTCCTTGGCGGCATCGAGCTCCATGGCCCTGTCAGCGAGACGGACCTGCAGCTCGCCCAGCGTATGGGCGTCCTTCTCGCGCTCACGCTTGAGCACGGCAAGCTCTTCGCCGCTCTTCTTGAGGGTGGCCTCCGGTGTGCCACCTTCGCCTTCAGCTCTTCCTTGGCGGCCTCGGCGGCTGCGGCGGCGTCTTCGCTTCTCAAGCGCCCGCCAGCGACTCCTCGCGGCAAGGTCCTCTTCATGGCTGTCCAGTTGACCTTCCGCTGCGCCAACTTCGCCTTCTCTGACGGCGAAGCTTCTCGGCGACCAGCCGCTGCTCCTCATCATTGTGGCCTTCTCAAGGATGAAGGCCGTGCGCTCTTCTGCGAGCTGCGCGCGCCTACGCCACGTCGCGGGCGCTTTGTTGGCGCCCGGAGCTCCTCGGCGCTTCTTCATGTCCGCTCCGCCCTCGCGACCAGGGCTTCCCGGGTCTCTAACGCTGGCGGAGTGCGGTAAAGAGGCAGCAGCTTCTTGAATTGCTCCTCCTCGGACTTCGGCCACTCTTGCCATGGCGCATCCACCAGCGTCAGCCAGACCAGCTGAGTAGCTCGCCGTCGAGGGTCTCGCCCTCGACCGGGCGCCTGGAGCTTCGGTTCCCGGGGAGCTTGATGAAGACGCCGCCGGCCTTGGTAGGCAAAGGCTGGGGCTCCTCGAACTGGCGCTGCGGCGGCAGTGGGAGTCGGCTGTCGGTGTAGCACTTGCCGCTCCTGCGGCCTCAGGGCGTCGATCTGACCGTCCGACCCCTCGCCCGGCTTTGTCTGGCGGCAGCCTCGGTGGCCTCCTCGCCAACAGGCTCGTCGGCGGCGGCCTCTTCTTCCACGATGATGACCTCTTGTTCCTCGACGGCGGCCTCGTCGGTGTTGCCGCGCGTTTCCTCCGCGCCGGCGGCCTCGACCTCCATCGGGTCTGCGTCGGACGAAGAAGGCGATCAGCGAATGTCCAAAAGAGAAACAAAAGAAAGCAAGCCCAAGGGAGATTTTCGTGTAAGGGAGTTACAGCAACGGGATCCGCAGCCATGGCCTCGACCACCGGAGGGCGTGGCGCCCGTCCCCTTGCCGAGGTAGCCTCCCTTGCCGGAGTGGCCTCCCTTTCGGGGTGGCCTCCCTTGTCGGAGGGAGCTCCCTTGCGGAGAGTCCTCCCTTGGCGGCGTAGTGGCGGTGGGCGGATCTCGGAGGCAGCTTCCGAGCCCTCCTGATGAGACTGCTCTGCTCCTGCACAAGCACACGGTCAGATATCAACAAAGAAGGGGCACCCCCGCACGCCTAATAGCAATAAGAAAACTGCACACTTACTCTGGGGGCTGTCTTTGGGGGCTGCTACGGGGAAAGGTTGCGGGTCCGGCAAGGCGGTCTCGGCGCGTCCCCGTCGCCCACGGGAGAATCGTCCTCAACGACGACCGTCGGGATCTTGGCCCTCTTCGCCGCTCTGGGCCAGCGTCACGAAAAGGAAAGAGACGAGCAAGCAAATCAGATTCAAGATGAAGCAATAAAAATTGAAGACATACAAGCACAATCTCGAGAAGCTTACTCTTCGCCTTCCTCCTCGGAGCTGGCGCGGAGAAGTCAAACTCCGCGCGCCCGGTGCGATGAGGTGGGGAGTGGGCTCTCTTGGCCGCTTAAGCGGAGGCGTCGGTGGCGGCCCGAGAAGATTCCGCCCAGCTTGTCGCTGCAGGTTTGGGGGCGCTCCTTGCAACCTCGCTTGCAGCGGTGGAGCGTCGGCGCCAGCTGCGGTAATGGGCCGACCTGTCGCCCCGGCTCGTCTCCAGCCCTGCGGAGACGCCTCCTCGGTGGAGCCGGGGGCTCCGCTGGTGGCAAGTCGCTTGGCGGCGGGGAAGAAGCGCCCTCGGCGGGTCCACTCGTCCCGGCCTCGAGCTCGACAAGCTCGTCCTCGCTGGCGACCTCCCCTCGCTCAGCAGCGCTTGCCGCCTTTGCCGCATCCGCCTCCTCCACGGTGAACCCGAAGGCTCCAGCGGCAGCGGCTGCTGCCGCCTCCTCCGCTCTGGTGGCGATCCACGCCATCTCCTGCTCGGTGGTGTCTCGGGTGAGCCTCTTACGCTTTCGTCGGGCGGATCGGCACCTCTTGCAAGTTGTCGAAGAATTGTTGCACGACCTCGTCGGGGCTCCTGCCAGTCGGGACGATCCCGTGGGAGTCGCCTGGTGGCATCATGGCGCGGATGCGGTCGGCGCCGTGTTGTTGCCGCGATGGGGCGACCCCTCGCGCAACTGAACCACTGGGTGTTCGGGTCGTTCTTGAACAGCTCGAGCAGACCGAATCCAGCTCCATGACGGTGAAGTTCCAATTCAGGCCCGGCGCAGCCTCGCATGATGTCCACCGCGTTACGGAACTCCCAAGCAGGCCTCCTCCTTTCCTGCAAGGGAGCGGCGGGCGAATGAAGTCTGCGCCAATCGCGCAATAGTTAATCCAGCAAGCCCGAGGCGCAGAATTCGGGTCACAGACTATCTTCACCTCGCATCCTCCAGCGCCAAGTTACTCCAATCCTTGCAGCGCGCAATTGGGGTTTGGCGCCTTGCGGTGAAGGGCTGTGGGTCCTCCTCACGACCCAGCACCGATTAGCTCTCCACTCCTCCCACTTGTTCCGGAACTCCCCTCTAGGTAGGCCTCTTTCTTGCTGATCCTTGAGACCCTGGCTATCCCTCCGGCATGGGGCTCTCCTCTCTCGACGGGGGGCAAAACGAATTGGCGGATGAGTGCCACGTTGGGGTGCACCCCGACAATTTTTTCGCACAATTGTGCTAAAACGGCCATGGTCAAGATGGCGTTGGGGGTGAAATCAAGGAGGTGGAGGCTGAAGGTGTTCATTATGTCGCAAAAGAACTCGGAATATGGCGGGCAAAGACCGCAATAGAAGAAAAGGGCGAAGAAAGGGTACCTGTTGGGGCAGATCAGCGGCGGAGGCGGAGCACCCTCGTCTTGCGCGGATGCGCCGAGTCTCCGTCGACCGAAAAGATAGTAGACGTCCGCAGCTCCGTGCGCCCGAGCTGCGGGGAAGATGGCTCGCTCCTTGCGCAGCACCGCGAGCCGCTGCGCCTCGGCCGACTTAGCGCCCTTCTCCTTATCGGCCTTGGGGCCATGGCGAGGCGGAGGAGGTCGACGGCGGTGAGTGTGCTTGTGGCGAAAGGGGGGCGGGGCGTTGCTCTCTTCGCACCGGAGAAGACGAGGGGAGCGGCGGTGGTTTCTTGACAAGACGGCAATGGCAGGAGTGGTCGGCATGCCTCTGTTTCCTCCGCTTATAAAGGGGAGGAGGGGGGCGGACGTTCCGCTTATATTAATAAAGAACCCCCCACGGCCGCGCCCACGATCTCTCGCACGACGCCACGTCCAGTGCGTGCCGTTAGTGGGGATCGTGGTGGGTCCGGGGCGGGTTGCGGCGTGGTCGAGGCCGCGCGTGTCCGTCTGCAGTTTTGGGCCTGGCCCGACAAGCGCTTCGGCACCGTATGCGGCCTAGGCCGGGGGCTCTGTCGGTGTACTAGAGTAGGGTACCCTAGTATCCCGTACTACGTGCCGCAGACGATTGCAACACCAGCGGCAAGGTTTGCCTCGTCACCGCCAATTTCCTCCGTGGCTCCCTTGGAGCCATTCAAGAACAAAGTATTAGATTGAAAAGACAAGGCCCCGACAAGAAGAGCTTGTCGGGAAGGCCGCTCCAGGCACACAGAAGACAAGGCCCCGGCAAGAGGAGCTTGCCGGGAAGGCTCTCAGCGCGACAAGTCTCCGGCGCGACAAGGATTCGCCGCGGCAAGGCGCTTGCCGCGGCATGCAACTCCTCTCCGACTCCGCTCCAGCTCACCCAGCGGACGTGTCGCCATGGGACCGTTCCATGGGCGGCGTGTCGGCGGGGTGCAGCCAGCAGAGAGCAACGATAAGCGGCGCTGACAGGCTCGCCATCGTGGCGAGCGGAGGCGCACCTGACGGTCTCTGTTGCACTGTTTGGGCGACAACGACGGGCATTTATTGCTTTTGTCCCTTGCCGTCAGAGTTAGGTATTTTGCACTGTACACTGTTCAAGTAGGTGTACCAACTCCTGTTTTTACATTTGTACCCTCGCCTATGTTGCCACCTGTCGGAGACCCCTTGAGCATATAAAAGGAGGCCCGAGTGCAACGTGGAGGAGGTTGGGTTCCGTTCAGTTCAGTTGGCCAGGTTCGTCTCGTTGGGTTCATTCGACCCACTCGAGATCAGAGACACTCACGCTAGGTTTTGTAGCCCGCATTGCTCCCTAGCAAGAACACAATAGATCAGACAAGCAGCAATAGGAGTTTTATCTCTCCGGAGAGCTCCTAAGCTGGGTAAACCGCTCGCGTGCATCGCCTCGATCCGCTCTTCGCGCGACCTCCGCCCCCTTCGAACCACAAGGGGCCTGCTCCGCCGGCCCCATAGGTGTCCGTGGGTACGATCAGCCTCCCCGACAGAGAAAAAATGCTATTAGGACTGTTTTGGAGTCGGTTTACTTACCGTACCACATACCTATTCCTTTTCGGAGTCTGAAATGTTCTGGGAAGTGTTCCTTATGTATTCCTCCGGGGTTACGGTTTCAATAACATTAGTTTCAACATTTATGGGATTACGTGAGATGTAATGTTTGATTCTTTGACCGTTAACCACCTTCGGATTTGTGCCTTCAAAGTTGTTGATTTTTATAGCACCGGAACGATAGACCTCCTCGACAATGTAAGGACCTTCCCATTTAGAGAGGAGTTTTCCTGCAAAAAATCTTAAACGCGAGTTGTATAGCAAAACATAATCACCTACATTAAACTCACGGTTTTTTATCCTTTTGTCATGCCATCTTTTAACTTTTTCTTTAAACAATTTGGCATTCTCATAGGCCTGGGTTCTCCACTCATCAAGTGAGCTAATGTCAAATAGTCTCTTCTCACCGGCAAGTTTGAAATCATAATTGAGCTCTTTAATGGCCCAATATGCCTTATGTTCTAGTTCGAGAGGTAAGTGACAAGCTTTTCCATAAACCATTTTATACAGAGACATACCCATAGGATTTTTATGTGTAGTTCTATAGGCCCATAATGCATCATCAAGTTTCTTGGACCAATTCTTTCTAGATCTATTAGCAGTCTTTTGCAAATTTAATTTAATTTCTCTATTACTCAGTTCCACTTGACCACTAGACTGTGGGTGGTATGGAGATGCAATTTTATGATTAACGTTATACTTAGCAAGCATTTTACGAAAAGCACCATGAATAAAATGTGAACCACCGTCAGTCTTTAAGTATCTAGGGACTCCAAACCTCAGAAAAATAACTTCTTTAAGCATCTTAATAGAGGTGTTATGATCAGCACTACTAGTTGGAATAGCTTCTACGCACTTAGTAACGTAATCAACAGCAACCAAAATATGTGTATACCCATTAGAGGAAGGAAACGGTCCCATATAATCAAAACCCCAAACATCAAATGGTTCAATAACAAGTGAATAGTTCATAGGCATTTCTTGACGTCTACTAATATTACCGATTCTTTGACATTCATCACAAGACAAGAAAAACTTACGGGCATCTTTGAAGAGAGTAGGCCAATAAAAACTGGATTGCAATACCTGATGTGCAGTTCTATCTCCAGCATGGTATCCTCCATAAGCCTCAGAGTGACACTTGCGTAGGATCTGTTCCTGTTCATGCTCAGGTACACAACGTCTAATAATACCATCTACTCCTTCTTTATAAAGATGTGGGTCATCCCAGAAGAATGTCTTAAATCATAGAAAACCTTTTATTGCTGGTATGTGAAACTAGGTGGTATAAATTTGGCAACAATGTAATTAGCATAATCAGCATACCATGGAGCAGTATGAGAAGCATTTATGACAACTAATTGTTCATCAGGAAAGCTATCATCAATAGGAGTGGGTCATCAAGAACATTTTCTAACCTAGACAAGTTATGCATAGCAGGGTTCTCAGCTCCCTTTCTATCAATAATATGCACATCAAATTCTTGTAGCAAGATAACCCATCTAATAAGTCTAGGTTTAGCATCTTTCTTTTCCATAAGATATTTAATAGCAGCATGATCAGTGTGAACAGTTACTTTAGAATCAACAATATAAGGTTTGAACTTATCACAAGAAAATACAACTGCTAAAAATTCTTTTCGGTAGTAGCATAATTTCTCTGAGCCTTTGTCTAGAGTTTTACTAGCATATTGAATAACATTTAATTTCTTATCAACTCTTTGTCCTAGAACAGCACCTACAACATAATCACTAGCGTCACACATAATTTCAAAGGGTAAATTCCAATCATGTGGCTGAACAATAGGTGCAGAAATCAAGGCTTTCTTAAGTATTTCGAATGCTTCTACACAATCATCATGAAAGACAAAAGTAACATCTTTTTGTAAGAGATTAGTGAGAGGACTAGAAATTTTTGAGAAGTATTTAATGAACCTCCTATAAAAACCGTCATGACCAAGGAAACTTCTTATACCTTTGATGTCGTTAGGACACGACATCTTTTCAATAGCATCAACTTTAGCTTTATCAACTTCAATACCTCTTTCAAAAAATTTATGCCCCAAGACAATACCTTCATTAACCATAAAGGGGCACTTCTCCTAATTCAAGACAAGATTAGTTTCTTCACATCTCTGCAAGACTCAATCAAGGTTGCTTAATCAATCATCAAAAGAAGTTCAATACACGGAGAAATCATCCATGAAAACCTCAACAATCTTTTCACAAAAGTCAGAGAATATAGCAGTCATACATCTTTGAAAGGTAGCAGGTGCATTGCATAAACCAAAAGGCATACGTCTATAAGCAAAGGTACCAAAAGGGCAAGTAAAGGTGGTCTTTTCTTGATCCTCTTTTGACACAGGTATTTGAGAGAAACCAGAATAACCGTCTAGAAAGCAAAAATGTGTATGTTTGGATAATCTTTCTAGCATTTGATCAATAAAAGGTAAAGGGTAATGATCCTTTTTAGTAGCTTTATTTAGTTTGCGGAAATCAATTACCATTCTATAACCAGTGACAATTCTTTGTGGGATCAATTCATCTTTATCATTACAAACAACAGTAGTACCTCCCTTCTTAGGGACACAATGGACGAGACTTACCCACTTACTATCAGCAACAGGATAAATTGTACCTGCCTCCAGAAGCTTTAGTATTTCTTTTCTTACCACTTCTGTCATCTTAGAATTTAACCGTCGTTGGTGATCAACAACCGGTTTAGCGTCTTTCTCCAATTTTATTTTGTGTTGGCATAGAGTGGGACTAATGCCCTTAAGATCATCAAGAGTATATCCAATAGCAGCACGTTGCTTCTTCAGAGTTTTCAATAATTTCTCTTCTTCACCTCTGAAAGGTTAGCACTAATAATAACAGGATATATCTTCTTTTCATCAAGATAAGCATATTTAAGAGTATCGGGTAATGGTTTAACCTCAAACACGTGATCACCCTTGGGTGGATGAGTATCCCCTAGAATTTCAACAGGCAAGTTGTGTTTCAAAATAGGTCCCTGTTTAAATAATACTTCATCTATTTCCCTTCTTTCATTCATAAACATATCATTTTCATGGTCTAGCAAATATTGTTCTAAAGGATCATTAGGAGGCACGACAATAGAAGCAAGACCAATAATTTCATCTTTACTGGGCAATTCTTTATCATGGGGTTGTCTACGAAATTTAGCAAAATTAAAATCATGAGACATATCCCCTAAACCAATAGTAACAACATCCTTTTTTCAATCTATCTTAGCATTAACAGTATTCAAGAAGGGTCTACCAAATATAATGGGGCCAAAGTCATCTTGTGGGGAACCAAGAATAAGAAAATCAGCAGGATATTTAACTTTCCCACACAAGACTTCAACATCTCTAACAATCCCAACTGGTGAAATAGTATCTCTATTGGCAAGCTTAATTGTAACACCAATACCTTCTAACTCAGCAGGTGCAATATCATGCATAATTTCTTCGTATAAAGAATGAGGTATTGCACTCGCACTAGCACCCATATCACATAAGCCATGATAGCAATGATCTTCTATTTTAACATAAATAACAGACATGCCTACAATAGGTCTATGTTTATTTTTAGTATCGGGTCTAGCAATTCTAGCAGCTTCATCACAGAAGTAAATAACATGCCCATCAATATTATCAGCCAAGAGATCTTTAAACATAGCAATACTAGGTTCAACTTTAATTTGCTCAAGGGGTGTAGGTGTCCTAGTATTACTCTTACGAACCACAGTTGAAGCTTTAGCATGATCCTTTATTCTAGCAGGGAAAGGTGGTTTCTCAATATAAGCGGTAGGAACAATAGGATCAACATTATAGGTGATAGTATTTTCTTCAACTTTAATAGGTTCAACTACTTTTACTTCAATGGGAGGATGATATTTAAACCACTTCTCCTTGGGGAGATCAACATGAGTAGCAAAGGATTCACAGAAAGAAGCTACTATCTCAGAGTCAAGTCCATATTTAGTGCTAAATTCACGAAAAGCATCTGTATCCATAAAATATTAACACAATCAAACTTAGGCGTTATACCTGACTCCTTACCTTCGTTGAGTTCCCAATCTTCAGAGTTGCGTTTAATTCTTTCCAATAAATCCCATTCGAATTCAGTAGTCTTCATCATAAAAGAACTAGTACAAGAAGTATCGAGCATGAAGCGATTATTGAGAGAAAGCCGAGCATACATTTTTTGAATAATAATTTCTCTTGAGAGCTCATGATTGGGGCATGAATATAACATTGACTTAAGCCTCCCCCAAGCTTGAGCGATGCTTTCTCCTTCGTGAGGCCAAAAATTATATATATAATTACGATCACGATGAACGGATGCATAGGATAAAACTTCTGATGAAATTCCAATTTCAATCGGTTGTAGTTCCATGATCCAATATCATCGCATAGCCTAAACCATGTCAATGCCTTTCCCTTCAAATATAAAGGGAATACCATCTTCTTGATAACATCCTCGGGCATACCTGCAAGCTTAAATAATCCACAAACTTCATCCACAGAGATTAGGTGCAAATCGGGACGTAATGTTCCATCTCATGTAAAAGGATTAGCTAGCAGTTTCTCTATCATACCCGAAGGAATTTCAAAGTAAACATTTTTAGTAGGTTCAGTAGGTTGAGAAGCCACTCTTTGCTCTACTGGTCGGGGTGAAGATACCCCGGACAAGCCCCTCAAAGGATTACTTTCCATAGTAACAAGTGACAGTAGATTTCAGCACACTATATAAATTTCAGCTTCACTCCCCGGCAACGGCGCCAGAAAAGAGTCTTGATGACCCACAAGTATAGGGGATCTATCGTAGTCCTTTCGGTAAGTAAGAGTGTCGAACCCAACGAGGAGCAGAAGGAAATGACAAGCGGTTTTCAGTAAGGTATTCTCTGCAAGCACTAAAATTATCGATGACAGATAGTTTTGTGATAAGGTAATTTGTAACGGGTAACAAGTAACAAAAGTAAACAAGGTGCAGCAAGGTGGCCCAATCCTTTTTGTAGCAAAGGACAAGCCTGGACAAACTCTTATATAAAGGAAAGCGCTCCCGAGGACACATGGGAATTATCGTCAAGCTAGTTTTCATCATGCTCAAATGATTCACGTTCGTTTGTTTGATAATTTGATATGTGGGTGGACCGGTTCTTGGGTACTGCCCTTCCTTAGACAAGCATCCCACTTGATTAACCCCTCTCGCAAGCATCTGCAACTACGAAAGAAGAATTAAGGTAAACCAAACCATAGCATGAAACATGTGGATCCAAATCAGCCCCTTACGAAGCAATGCATAAACTAGGGTTTAAGCTTCTGTCACTCTAGCAACCCATCATCTACTTATTACTTCCCAATGCATTCCCCTAGGCCCAAATAATGGTGAAGTGTAATGTAGTCGACGTTCACATAACACCACTAGAGGAGAGACAACATACATCTCATCAAAATATCGAACGAATACCAAATTCACATGACTACTTATAGCAAGACTTCTCCCATGTCCTCAGGAACAAACGTAACTACTCACAAATCATATTCATGTTCAAAATCAGAGGGGTATTAATATGCATAAAGGATCTGGACATATGATCTTCCACCAAATAAACCAACTAGCATCAACTACAAGGCGTAATCAACACTACTAGCAAACCACAGGTACCAATATGATGTTTTGAGACAAAGATTGGATACAAGAGATGAACTAGGGTTTGAGATGAGATGGTGCTGGTGAAGATGTTGATGGAGATTGACCCCCTCCCGATGAGAGGATCGATGCTGATGACGATGGTGATGATTTCCCCCTCCCGGAGGAATGTTTCCCAGCGAACAGCTCACGAGCCCTAGATTAGTTTAGCGCCAGTTCCGCCGAGACGGCGGCGCGTCATTCCAAAGCTTCCTTATGATTTTTTCCAGGGCGAAAGACTTCATATAGCAAAGGATGGGCACCGGAGGCCTGCCAGGGGGCCCATGAGGCAGGGGGGCGCCCCCACCCTCGTGGACAGGGTGTGCCCCCCTCTGGTGCTTTCTTCGCCCAATATTTTTAATATATTCCAAAACTGACTTTCGTGGAGTTTCAGGACTTTTGGAGTTGTGCAGGATAGGTCTATAATATTTGCTTCTTTTTCCAGCCCAGAATTCCAGCTACCGGCATTCTCCCTCTTCGTGTAAACCTTGTAAAATAAGAGAGAATAGGCATAAGTATTGTGACATAATGTGTAATAACAGCCCATAATGCAATAAATATCGGTATAAAAGCATGATGCAAAATGGACGTATCAATGGCCCTGAGCGAGTTGGTAAGATTGTTTTATGATGACTCGTGTGGAACCACTTACAGACAATCTGGTAAGATATGCATCTGTCATATTGGGTATATTACCATTTGTCAAACTGGAAACATTGGCATTTTCGATCTAGTAACATTGCGATTTGTCAACCTTGTAACACAGCCATTTCTCAAAATTTGCAGCTAATAATCACTAACACTTTCTAGTTTTGCAACCGAAATTCAGTAAGCATAGATTCCACTCATCGATTAATTAAGCGGTCGTTCTTTATACAAATAGTTCAACTCAACAGTTGAACGGAACAAACTTCTCCCCAATTGTTGCCAACCACATACTGAAATAGCTAGTTCAACTATATATACTAGATAATTTTAAGTACGTAGTACAGTTCAACCATATCTATAGTCACATGAACTGAACAAAATAGCCCCCTAAATACTACTACTACGGAGGGGCTTTGTACTACTTCAAGCAGCCTCTCCTCTGCCGAGCGCGCTCACTAAGAGGCAGAGGAGGAGGAGCCTACCGCAGAGCTGGAGAACTAGAATCTAGTGCCTACCGCTGCTGCAACTTTAGCGACGCTCACCTCGAATGCCCTCTGCCACTCCAGATGACCCCCTCTCGAAGCACCGGGACCCCTCATAGATCTTCTCATTCCACGCCTCTGCGGTGGCGTGAGCTGTGGCCACGATTGCGGTAAGACTCTTTGCATGCTCGACCAGGCGCTCCTCCTCCTCCCGTAGGAACTCGATGTAGCGAGCAAGGTCGCTGACCCACATGCGGGGCTCCACCTCCACCTCTCGCCTTCGGGCAGTGGTGGACGAGCGGGTGATGACCCCGGCGTTCAACAGTGGGCCGGCAGCCGATGGGTGGCGTGGCGGCCACGACGACCACCTCCTTCCTTCGGGCTGCGGTGGCGGAGCGTGTGATGGCCACGATGGCCGACAGTGGGGTGGCGGCCATGAAAACCACCTCCCACCTTCAGGCCATGATGGCGGAGCAAGCGATGACCCTGGCTTTTGACGGTGGTGTTGAGGCCATGGCGGCAGATGGTCGGGTGGCGGCAACGACAGCTAGCAACAGCTGCCGATGGGCAGTGATGGTGGAGCGTGTGATGGGTGTTATGTGCACACCCAACAAGGACGCCGTGCGCAGTACACGACGCCGAGGACTGCGCCGCCGCTGCGGTGTAGCCTCCCAGCTGAACCTGTCCTCTGATGACGGTGGAGTGGCTGAGCAACGACGATGGACCGGTGCCATTGGCGTTTGTGGGAGAAGCAAACGTGATAAGCTACAAGGGGGAGGGGAAAATGCGAGGCAGGACTCGCCGGATGTGAGGGTTTATGTAGCAGGCCAGTAAGCATTCGGGTTTCGAGGGGTTTTGCCGAGTCGGGCGGGAAGCTTGTGCGACCGCGGCGAGGAATTTCTTGTGATTCTTGAGAGCAGGCTCACCGATGATTCATTGGGGCCACTTTGAGCCATCGTTTGGCCAAAATAACGCCTGTGCTATGCTCAAGCTTGCGCTCGAAGCGGTCTGCGGCAGCGGGGTGACAAGACATGCGAGAGGAGGATGAAATGATACATACACATACAATTAATAAAAAATGTTTGCGATTTAATTACCTACTACCCCCGTCCTAGTTTATAAGTCCTCTTTGTATTTTGTGCCAAATTTTGAGTAGAGATATAACTAATAAAATATGAATGCATGTCACCAAAAATTATATCATCGGATTTGTATTTGAACATAGTTACCAATTATATTATTTTTTATAACATGCATTAACATTTTTTGTTAAATTTAAGGTCAAAATTTGGCACAGAATATAAAGGGGACTAATAAACCAGGACAGAGGTAGTAGCACGCGGCCACTCTCTACGCAGCGTCGTGAACGATTGTTTGACCACCGTGTGATGTGGAACATGACGTCGTTTCACATCATGCCGCCGGCTCACAAATGCCGGCCTACTTGTAGACGACCATTCCCTACGTGTTCAACTGCTCTATGGGTGTGGTTGCTCGCGATTGAGGTGGCCGTGGCGCGCTCTACTCTCTCGTCCCTCCACACGCTCTGCCCTCGTCCCTCCGTGTGTGCTGCCAGTGTTTGGGGCCGGTACATGATCGTATGTTCGTGCGGCCATCATGCATGCGCTTGCGCCGGGCGTGGCACCATGATGCAATTACCCACTACAAAAACTACCATGCGGACGTGTCGAGAATCCAGGCTGCCCGACCCCCATTTGTTCCCGCAACCATTTACCTTAACCTCTCGTGCCCCATGACACAATAAGCACACCCATGACGACACATACAGAGAGGATATCTAGTGGCTCCAATGGTGTTCCCAGCGAATGACGACGACAATGGGTGGCAGTTCACCACACATCACGGAGTGTACACCCACATGAGGGGGAAGGACCTCTCGGTAGTGTACACGAACGAGCCGGTCTTGGTGGAGAGGTCCATCCAAACTATGAGCAGTTTCTTGCCGAGGACAAGTACCAAGTGGTCGGCTTTGACCTCGAGTTCAATGATGGTCATGTCGGGCATGATTAGAAGGTTGCCGTCCCCCAGTTGAGCATGTGTCATAATGTCCTAGTCTTCCACTACCACCTGGCCACAAGGCCTTGCGACCGCAGGTTTATCAATTGCCTCGACTACAGTTTCGCTACGTTCGACACCACCAACGATCAAAAGCGCTTGAGGTTTCGGGCTTGTAAAGCCGGAACCTTGTCCACATTCTTTAGCACTACAAGGTCTGGGGCAGCATCAAGAACAATCAGGACTCCCTGGTTGACCTCGCCTCGGCCATCATCGGCCCCTACTACATGAAGATGAAGGATGAGAGAAAGAAGGAAAAGATCGCCTGGCACAGTGCCTGGGAGCAGAGACTGGATGAAGAACACGTCAAGTATGCGACCAAGGATGCGCAGACAAGCTACGAGATGTACAGGCGGATCATTGATACGAGGAAGTGCCTTCATCCTGCCCTAGACGAGGGATCAAGCCACAGAGCAGCGGTGGCAGCGTCACAAGAAGTAGATGATTAGATGACCGTTTCTCCTAGTTTAGAATGCATGTAATTGTTTGTTGAGGTGTGTGCGAATGATCAGTATAGTCACTTATATAATTGGATGTTTATTTTGGTTGTATATGTTGTTCTTCTGTAGACAGAGCAAATCTCTTCGCACACGGAGTAAACTAGTCCAACCCCTTGTGATGGTCGACCACCCATCCTTCACTGTCTTCATGAGGACATCTAGATAGTAATCATGTTCTGGAAGAAATACTTTAACCTTTGCGCCCACCAATCATGTAGTTTGAGAGGTAATCTTGAGTAATCTGCTTTGGGAACCACTTCAAAGGAAAAATATTCAGACATTGTTATCTAAACAACTCATTATGGGCAGTAAAAAGAAGGCTGTAGAGTTCTTACTTACCATCTTGCAGTTCACTTTTGTCTTGGATAAAGTGTAAACAAATACTTTAATTGCCATCTTTTGACTCATTTTACTAACAATCTTTATCAGTTTCCTCACTTGTGCTGGTTCACGAATATCTCATTTCCCCATACGCAAAAAGGATCAAAGCGCGGATCTTTACCAATGACATATGTACCTAAAAACATCAAGTTAATACTAGAAGCTAAACAACAATTGCACAATGATGTAGTACAGAACT
The DNA here is from genome assembly GCA_021605145.1 of Aegilops bicornis. Taxonomy (NCBI): domain Eukaryota; kingdom Viridiplantae; phylum Streptophyta; class Magnoliopsida; order Poales; family Poaceae; genus Aegilops; species Aegilops bicornis. Next base: position 480,019,718 of record CM038672.1, on the reverse strand, counting down.
CCTATCCCATTATATAAGATCTTATAACATCCAATATACTCACATATTGGATGAATTAAAATCTTATATTATGGGGCGGAGGAAGTTTATTACATTTTTACAAATATCTGCCGATTAACTACTATTAACTGCTGCTCTTCTATGTATATCTAGACATCATCAGAACATTAAGGTAAAACTCTTCCTTGTTGCTATGTAGCCTAGGATTGCATATTTAGACATTCAGTACAATGCAAGTTTCTATGTGATACGTCTCCAACGTATCTATAATTTTTTATTGTTCCATCCTGTTATATTATCAATCTCGGATGTTTTATATACATTTACTAGCAACTTTCTATCATTTTTTCGACTAACCTATTAACTTAGTGCCCAGAGCCAGTTGCTGTTTTTTGCTTGTTTTTTTACTTTGTAGAACATCAATACCAAACGAAGTCCAAATGCCACGAATTTTTTTGGAGATTTTTTCCAGGCAAGAAGACACCCAAGAAGCTTTTGGAGGCCATGAGAAGATGCTCGTGGGGCCCACTAGGCACCAGGGCGCGCCAGGGGCCTTAGGCACACCTTGGTGGGTAGTGGGGCCCATGGGCACCATATTGACCTACCTCCGGCTCTACAAATACTCTAAAATACCGAAAACCCCTGGGGAGTCGACGAAATACATTTTCCACCACCACAAGTTCCAGAACCACGAGATCCAATCTAGAGGCCTTTTCTGACACTCTGCCGAAGGGGGCAACGATCACGGAGGGGTTCTTCATCATCCTTGTTGCCCCTCCGAGGATGAGTGAGTAGTTTACCATAGACCTATGGGTCCGTAGTTAGTAGCTAGATGTCTTCTTCTCTCTTTTTTATCTTCATTACAATGTTCTCCTCGATGTTCTTGGAGATCTATTTGTTGTAACTCTTTTTTATGGTGTGTTTTGTTCGGATCCGGTGAATCGCGAGTTTATGATCAGATCTATCCATGAATATTATTTGAGTCTTCTTTGAACTCTTTTATGCATGATTGTTATAGGCTTGTGTTTCTTCTCCGATTTATTAGTTTGGTTTGACCAGCTAGATTGATTTATCTTGCCATGGGAAGAGGTGCTTTGTGATGGGTTCGATCTGGCGGTGCACAATCTCAGTGCCAGAAAGAGACATGAGACACATGTATTGTTGCTTTTAAGGGTAAAAAGATGGGGTTTATTCATACGTGAGTTTATCTTTTCTACATCATGTCATCGTTCTTATTGCATTACTCCATTTTTCCATGAACTTAATACACTAGATGCATGCTGGATAGCCATTGATGTTTGGAGTAATAGTAGTAAATGCAGGCACGAATAGGTCTACTAATCTTGGACGTGATGCCTATATACATGATCATTGCCTTGGATATCGTCATAATTATTTGCTTTTCTGTCAATTGCCCAACAGTAATTTGTTTACCCATCGTATGCTATTTTTTCGAGAGAAGACTCTAGTGAAAACTATGGCCCCTGGGTCTATTTTCTATGATATTAAAACCAAAAATACCTTGCTGTAATTTTTATTTACTTATTTTATTTTTTATTTTTGTTAGATCTATTTATCAAAACCTACACAATTTAATCTATCTCAATACCGTCGAGGGATTGACAACCCCTCTATGCGCTGGATTGCGAGTATTTGTTGTTTGTGTGCAGGTCCTGTTTACATAGCGTTGCTTGGTTCTCCTACTGGATTGATAACCTTGGTTTCATAACTGAGGGAAATACTTACCTCAGCTGTGCTGTATCATACCCTCCTCTTCGGGGAAATACCAACGCGGATTACAAGTAGCAGGAATAATTTCTGGCGCCATTGCAGGGGAGACATCGTCAACATCTATAAAGTACCTACGCATAAACTCTCATCTCCTTGCAATTACTTTATTTGCCATTTGCATCTCGTTTTCACCTCCCCCAGTTCAAAAACGTTTTATCAAAAAACACAAAAATGTTTTACTTTGTTGCTTTGCTTGTTTGTTTGGCATAATTGTATGTTTATTGGAAATCAGAAACAAAAAGCTTATGGATCCTCATCCACTTGCTAATCATTTTAAAAGATACAATTATGATGAACCAATTGCTAGTGAGTTGAGTGCACTATATTATATTTATGAAGTTTTGCTTGAAATTCGTGAATCTAAAAATTGTGATTAAGTGTTAAAAGAAGAAATTCATAAAGCGGTTCACGATAGCTCCTTGAATGAAAAGCATGATTGCAATAACGTTATTATAAATTCTATTAATTTCATTGTGTTAATAATATGCAAAACCCCAAGCTTGGGGATGCTAATTTGGCTATGTCCACTACTTATTGTAATGATCATGATTGGGGTGATTCTTCTTATGATCTTAAAAATTTATTTAAGCCACATGATGAATATGATATTGATAATAGTGTTTGCAATAATACTGAAATTGGGTTTGGAAGAGTGTCAACTCAAGGTAACAATGATCCCACTACTTTGGAGAATGATCAATCTTATGTTTTTTTGATAAAACTGGGCTTGTAGAGGTTATGACTTTATTTGATGATAATCCCACTATTTTGGAAGAGTGTCAACTTTGCATGCATGTGGATCATGAAGAGATTATTTTATGTGATAGTTATATTGTTGAATTTGATTATTTTATGTAATTATTATGAGAGAGGAAAATATGGTTGTAGAAATTTTCATGTTACTAAATCACCTCTCTTTGCATTGGAATTATAAATATTTCCTTCTTCCTATTTGCATATGTTAGAAATTGCTTGTCTTGATAAACAAATTCCCTATAAAATGCCTATCCATAGGAAGTATTTTAGAATTAAACTTGTTTTTTACATGCTTTATGATGCTCTCTTTGTGCTTTAATTTTTTGTCTTTCATGTCAGCATCATTAAAATTATCAACACCTAGCTAAAAGGTTTTAAATAAAAGCGCTTCTTGGGAGACAACCCATGGCTTTTCTTTTCTGTTTTATGTGTGCACAAAATTATGCTTCTCTTAAGATTGTGTTTTTATATTTTAATTAGTGTTTGTGCCAAGTAAAAACTTTAGGATGGTTTTGGTGAAAGTTGACTTGATCATGTTGGAAAACAGAAACTTTTATGCCCAGTAGCAGAATTATTAAAAATCACTGGAGTGACGGAAAATTCTGATTTTTTTACACATGATTGATATACAAATTGCCTATGTTTTCCTAATTTTTAAGGATTTTTGGATTTACATAAGTAGGGTTAAAGTTCAGATTACTACAATCTGTTCTGTTTTTGACAGATTCTGTTTTCGTTGCATTGTGTGCTTATTTTGATGAATCTATGGATTGTATCGGGGGGTATAAGCCAGGTAAAGTTAGAATACAGTAGGTATAGTTCCATAATAAAATATGAATGGGTTTAAAACATTACTTAAAGTGGTGATTTGCTTTATTATACTAACGGATCTCATGATGGTTTTATTAAGTTTTGTGTGATTGAAGTTTTCAAGTTTTCGGAGAGATCACGATGGATGAAGGAATAAGGAGTGGCAAGAGCCTAAGCTTAGGGATTCCCTTGGAACCCCAAGGAAATATTCAAGGACTCCCAAGCAACTAAGCTTGGGGATGCCCCGGAAGGCATCCCCTCTTTCTTCTAATGACCATCGGTAATTTTACTTGGAGCTATATTTTTATTTGTCACATATCATGAGTTTTGCTTGGAGCATCTTGTATTATACGAGTCTTTTCTTTTTAGTATGTCACAGTCATCCTTGTTGGACACACATATTTGAGAGAGCCATAATGATCTATACATTTGTTAGAATTGCTCTATGTGCTTCACTTAAATTATTTTAGCTAGGCAATTACCCTATGTGCTTCACTTAAATTTTTTTAGCTAGGCAATTACCCTATGTGCTTCACTTAAATATTTTTGAGCACGGTGGTGGTTGAAATTTTGAAGAAACACTCTCATACTTCACTTAGATTATTTTGAGAGTTCGTAAAATTTTGAAGAAATATGCCCTCATGCTTCACTTATATTATTTTGAGATTTAAAAAAGGAAATTATTTTGAAGAAATTTATGCTCTCGTACTTCACTTAAATTTATTTGAGAGCTTGCTAGTAGCAATGGTAATATATGAATTTATTCCCAAAGCGATACATATTCAAGAGGGATACAATAAAAACTTTCATGAAGATCATTGGATATTATAAACTTGATTCCTTGCAATAGTTTTGCAATATGGTTATAGTAATATGTGAGTCGTGTTGGTGAGTAATTATGCTTTAGTAAGAATATTGATGTTAAGGTTTGTGCTCCCTATGCAAGCACGAAAGTCAATAGTTTTGCAATCACTGGTACGTGTCGGTGCTATACAAATGCAGTTTTTAACCCCTTTCCGCGACGGCATTTGGAACCGTCGCCTAGTGAGTGACGAAGATAGGGGGGTCCTTCCCACATGACCCATAAACCGTCGGGGATAGGGAGCCTTGATGCATACAGTTGTCCCCATATAACCGTTTCCGATATCTCGAATATCCCAAATGCTTCATCCTTGCTACTCGTTTGTGCTCGCGTTGCCATTGCAGTCAGTGTTTTGTGGTTTTACCTAAAACCGGGCAGATTTCAGGCACGGGAGTTTTCCACGCAGATTCCAGGCATGGGAGTTTTACGATGCCTGTCACATCCCAAATAGTTCATGATTATAAACCGTGTACGATAGGTAGAAAATCACACACATTTAGTTTTCCCGCACCGTATGTGATAGTGTCTGACATCACACACGCTTTGCAAACGGCAAATGTGTGCATTGTTACACATGTTTCCTCTCGGTGAACCGTGTCAGACTATGATGTATATCGCACACGCTGTGCTTTATTAACCGTGTGCGCCATAATGACCTGTGCACCGTAATTTCTCCCTAATTTAATTGCTGCTATTTAAAATCGTACCTAATTTAAACTTGAAAGTAGGCTATAGCTTTATTCATATCCATCAGGTTCAAACAACCAATGCATTATTCAATCCATAGGTACATATGTTTAAGAATTACATAAGCACCAAATAAAGAATGATGAACCAGGGTTCTATACTTGTACTATTACAGATGGTAAAGAAAGAGGCGACAGATGATAACCCACAAGTATAGGGGATCACAACAGTTTTCGAGGGTAGAGTATTCAACCCAAATTTATTGATTCGACACAAGGGGAGCCAAAGAATTCTCAAGTATTAGCAGTTGAGTTGTCAATTCAACCACACCTGGATAACTTAATATCTGCAGCAAAGTATTTAGTAGCAAAGTAATATGATAGTAACGGTAACAGTAGCAAAGGTAACAATAGCAAAAGTAATATTTTTGGGTTTTGTAGTGTTTGTAACAATAGCAATGGAACAGTAAATAAGCGAAGAACAATATGTGAAAAGCTTGTAGGCATTGGATCGGTGATGGAGAATTATGCCGGATGCGGTTCATCATGTAACAGTCATAACATAGGGTCACACAGAACTAGCTCCAATTCATCAATGTAATGTAAGCATGTATTCCGAATATAGTCATACGTGCTTATGGAAAAGAACTTGCATGACATCTTTTGTCCTACCCTCCCGTGGCAGCTGGTCCTAGCGGAAACTAAGGGATATTAAGGCCTCCTTTTAATAGAGTACGGACCAAAGCATTAACACATAGTGAATACATGAACTCCTCAAACTACGGTCATCACGGGGAGTGGTCCCGATTATTGTCACTTGGGTTGCTTGGGATCATAACACATAGTAGGTGACTATAGACTTGCAAGATAGGATCAAGAACTCACATATATTCATGAAAACATAATAGGTTTAGATCTGAAATCATGGCACTCGGGCCCTAGTGACAAGCATTAAGCATAGCAAAGTCATAGCAACATCAATCTAAGAACATAATGGATACTAGGGATCAAACCCTAACAAAACTAACTCGATTACATGAGAGATCTCATCCAACCCATCACCGTCCAGCAAGCCTACGATGGAATTACTCATGCACGGCGGTGAGCATCATGAAATTGGTGATGGAGGATGGTTGATGATGACGACTGCGATGGACTCCCCTCTCCGGAGCCCCGAACGGACTCCAGATCAGCCCTCCCGAGAGAGTTTAGGGCTTGGCGGCGGCTCCGTATCGTAAAACGTGATGAATCCTTCTCTCTGATTTTTTTCTCCCTGAACACGAATATTTGGAGTTGGAGTTGAGGTCGGTGGAGCACCAGGGGGCCCACGAGGCAGGGGGCGCGCTTAGGGGGGGGGGGGGGCAAGCGTGCCCCCCAACCTCGTGGAAAGGGTGTGGGCTCCCTCGCCTTGATTCTTTCGCCAATATTTTTTAATATTTCCAAAAATAATCTCCGTGAAGCTTTAGGTCATTCCGAGAACTTTTGTTTTTGCACATAAATAACACCATGGCAATTCTGCTGAAAACATCGTCAGTCCGGGTTAGTTCCATTCAAATCATGCAAGTTAGAGTCCAAAACAAGGGCAAAAGTGTTTGGAAGAGTAGATACGTTGGAGACGTATCAACTCTCCAAGCTTAAACCTTTGCTTGTCCTCAAGCAATTCAGTTGATAAACTGAAAGTGATAAAGAAAAACTTTTACAAACTCTGTTTGCTCTTGTTCTTTGTAAATATGTCAAGCCAGCATTCAAGTTTTCAGCAAAGATTATGACTAACCATATTCACAATAACAGTTAGGTCTCATGTTTACTCATATCAATGGCATAATCAACTAGCGAGCAATAATAATAAATATCGGATGACAACACTTTCTCAAAACAATCATGATATGATATAACAAGATGGTATCTCGCTAGCCCTTTCTGAGACCGCAAAACATAAATGCAGAGCACCTTTAAAGATCAAGGACCGACTAGACATTGTAATTCATGGTAAAGAGATCCAGTCATAGTCATACCCAATATAAATTAATAGTAATGGATGCAAATGATAGCGGTGCTCTCCGGTGGTGCTTTTTAATAAGAGGGTGATGACTCAACATAAAAGTAAATAGATAGGCCCTTCGCAGAGGGAAGCAGGGATTTGTAGAGGTGCCAGAGCTCGATTTTGAAATAAAGATAAACAATATTTTGAGCGGCATACTTTCATTGTCAACATAACAACCAAGAGATGGCGATATCTTCCATGCTACACACATTATAGGCGGTTCCCAAACAGAATGGTAAAGTTTATACTCCCCCACCACCAACAAGCACACTGCACGGCCATCCAAAACAATGGGGTACCGTCCAACTAACAACAATCCTGGGGGAGTTTTGTTTGCAATTATTTTTATTTGATTTGCTTAAAGCATGGGAGTGGGCATCCCGGTGACCAGCCATTTTCTCGTGAGTGAGGAGCGGAGTCCACTCCTCTTGAGAATAACCCGCCTAACATGGAAGATACGAACATCCCTAGTTGATACATGAGCTATTCGAGTATACAAAACAGAATTTCATTTGAAGGTTTAGAGTTTGGCACAAACAAATTTACTTGGAACCACATATAGGAAGGTATATAGGAAGGTATAGTGGACTCATATGGAATAACAGAATTTCGTTTGTAGATACTGCATATAGGAAGGTATAGTGGACTCATATGGAATAACTTTGGGGTTTAAGGAATTGGATGCACAAGCAGTATTCTTGCTTAGTACAAGTGAAGGCTAGAAAAAGACTGGGAAGCGACCAACTAGAGAGCGACAACAGTCATGAACATGCATTAAAATTAATAAACATTGAGTGCAAGCATGAGTAGGATATAATCCACCATGAACTAAATATCGTGAAGGCTATGTTGATTTGTTTCAACTACATGTGTGAACATGTGCCAAGTCAAGTCACTTAAATCATTCAAAGGAGGATACCACCCCACTATACCACATCACAACCATTTTAATAGCATGTTGGCACGCAAGGTAAAACATTATAAACTCCTAGCTAATCAAGCATGGCATAAGAAACTATGATCTCTAATTGTCATTGCAAGCATGTTTATTCATAATAGGCTGAATCAGGAACGATGAACTAATCATATTTACAAAAACAAGAGAGGTCGAGTTCATACCAGCTTCTCTCATCTCAATCAGTCATTCATATATCGTCATAATTGCCTTTCACTTGCACGACCGAACGGTGTGGATCATAATAAGAGTGCACGTGCATTGGACTAAGCTGGAATCTGCAAGCATTCAATAAACAGGAGAAGACAAGGCAATATGGTCTCTTGGTTAAATCAATAATAATGCATATAAGAGCCACTTTAACAATTTCATCATGGTCTTCTCCTATCGACCCCCGAAGAAAAGAAAAGAAATAAAAATATTTACACGGGAAAGCTCCCAACAAGCAAAAGAAAAACAGAAAATATTTTTGGGTTTTCTTTTTAATTACTACTACAGCATGGAAAGTAGACTAGCTAAAAGCTACAACTAATTTTTTTTGGTTTTTCTTAAGATTTTTCAAACACACTAGAAGAAAGCATAAAAAGGAAAATAAACTAGCATGGATAATACAATGACAAAGTATGAACACCGACAACTAGCATGAGTGTGTGAACATAAATGTAATATCGGTGAGAAATACGTACTCCCCCAAGCTTAGGCTTTTGGCCTAAGTTGGTCTATGGCCACGGCTGGCCGGGCGGATATCCAAAGTTATAGTTGGGGTCGTACTGAGATGCAGCGGTTACTGCATTGTGGGCTGCAGCTTGGAGGCGAGCTATCTCAGCCCTCCTCTCGTACTCATTCACCTCCTCCCTGGTTATGAAGTCAAAGAAAGTAGAAGCAGGGAGGGCGACGTGATAGGTGCATCGTGCATCAAAGATTAGTGATGCTTGGAGGAACTGATCATTCCTCCCAACAAAACGATGACGAACCATAGCCTCATAACCTAAATAAGCAGGAGGCAACTCAATAGCATGCTCGCGTATAGTTACACCAAGAAAATTAGCTAAACGTGTTGCATAAATTCCACCAAAGAAATCTCCATTAAATCTATTGTGATGCAACCTACGTGCAACAATGGCTCGCAAATTATAATGTTTATCTCCTAACACAACACTCCTGAGAACACTGAGGTCAGGCACACACATATGACATGCTTCATCCTTACCATTTATGCACCTACCTATGAAGAGAGCAAAATGACGTATAGCAGGAAAATGGATACTCCTTATGGTAGCGTGTGTTATATCTCTAGACTCCCCCGCAGTTATACTAGCAAGAAAATCTCTAAATTCAGATTTGCGAGGTGCACTAGGACTACCCCATTGTGGAAGTTTGCAAGCAGTATTAAAATCCTCTAAGTCCATGGTATAAGAATTTTCATAAAGATCAAATAGGACAATTTGAGAATTGCGTGAAGATGAAAATTCAAACCCTCTCACAAAGGAGTCAGTGAGATAGTGGTACTGATGACACTTATCTTCCTCGAAGTTCACAAGATCAGCATTACACACATATGCGTTAAATTCTTCCTTGATTCCCGCTCGATCTATAAAGTCTTCTGAAGGCCATTCACAAGCCCGCACTGGAGCTTCTCTCGGTGTTTCATCGTCGGCATCACGCATTGCGAGCCTGGGTCCTTGCTTCCTTGAAGGGCTGCCTTGGTATATTTTCATAAACATATTTCTTCCTCTGAAAATTTTAGTAACTTCAAATAAAAGTGAACCGAACTCAACAAAATTGATAGCAACTACTCCTACAAGTGCCTAGAAACTATATCATGCATTAGAACTACTTGGGACCAAACAAATTTGACATGCAAGCTCAAGAACCTGGTCACCTAAACAGCACAAATTTGCAATGAATAAAGCACTAGAACAAAAACTAATTGGAGCATTGGAGGAGTCACATACCAAAGAACAATCCCCAAAAGCAGTTTTGTGAGAGGTGCTTTGAGAAAAGAGATCGAAAATTGTAGCAAAATGAGCTAGAACTCGTGCTTGAGCTGGTTGGTTATTTTTTGGGAGGAAGAAGGAGTGTGTGGGTGCGGGAATAAGTGGAGGGGAGCCACCATGGGCCCATGAGGCAGGGGGGCGCGCCCAGGGGGGTGGGTGCGCCCTGGACCCTCGTGGCCAGGTGCCAGCTCCCCCTGATGTGTTCTCAGTGCCAGACATTCTCAAATATTCTATAAAAAATCATATTTCAATTTGAGGGCATTTGGAGAACTTTTATTTTCGGGGTATTTTTTTATGGCACGGATAAATCAGAAAACTGACAGAAAATACTATTTTCACTTTATTTCAACTAAATAACAGAAAATAAAAGGAGGGTACAGAGAGTTGTGCTTTCTAACTTCATCCATCTCATGCTCATCAAAAGGAATCCACTAACAAGGTTGGTCAGGTCTTGTTAACAAACTCATTCCGAATTGCATGAAACTGGAGAAATTTCGAATAACACTAAGTTACCTCAACGGGGATATGTATGTCCTCAATAATAAGAATATCATATCTCTTTTTGATAGTAGGAAGAGGAAATTCAAAACCTCCAAAAATAATCGATGGAATTTTTGCAATAGAGTTGATACTATGAAATTGAGGTTGTTTCCTCGGAAAGTGTACCATATGCTCATTACCATTAACATGAAAAGTGACATTGCCTATGTTGCAATCAATAACGGCCCCTGCAGTATTCAAAAAGGGTCTTCCAAGAATAATAGACATACTATCATCCTCGGGAATATCAAGGATAACAAAGTCTGTTAAAATAGTAACATTTGCAACCACAACAGGCACATCCTCACAAATACTGACAGGTATAGCAGTTGATTTATCGGCCATTTGCAAAGATATTTCAGTAGGTGTCAACTTGTTCAATTCAAGTCTACGATATAAAGAGAGAGGTATAACACTAACACCGGCTCCAAGATCACATAAAGCAGTTTTAACATAGTTTCTTTTAATGGAGCATGGTATAGTTGGTACTCCTGGATCTCCTAACTTCTTAGGTATTCCACCCTTAAAAGTGTAACTAGCAAGCATGGTGGAAATTTCAGCTTCCGGTATCTTTCTTTTATTTGTAACAATTTCTTTCATATACTTAGCATAAGGATTCATTTTGAGCATATTAGTTAATCGTGATACGCTAAAAAGATAGGTCTAATCATTTCAGCAAAGCGCTCAAAATCCTCATCATCCTTTTTCTTGGATGGTTAGGGAGGAAAAGGCATGGGTTTCTGAACCCATGGCTCTCTTTCTTTACCATGCTTCCTAGCAACAAAGTCTCCCTTATCATAGCGTTGATTCTTTGATTGTGGGTTATCAAGATCAACAGCATGTTCAATCTCTACATCATTATCATTGCTAGGTTGAGCATCACCATGGACATCATTATTAATATTATCACTAGGTTCATGTTCATTACCAGATTGTGTTTCAGCATCAGAAATAGAAATATCATTGGGATTCTCAAGTGTGTCAACAACAGGTTCCCTAGAAGCATGCAAAGTCCTATCATTTTTCTTGTTCTTCCTCTTAGAAGGACTAGGTGCATTAACATTAGTTCTTTGAGAATCTTGCTCAATTCTCTTAGGGTGGCCCTCAGGATACAAAGGTTCCTGAGTCACTTTACCTCCCCTAGTTGTAACTTTAAAAGAAAATCATTATTCTTACTATTTAATTCATTGAGCAAGTCATTCTGAGCTTTAAGTACTTGTTCAACTTGAGTGGTAACCATAGAAGCATGTTTACTAATGAGCTTAAGTTCACCTTTAACTCTAGACATATAATCACTCATGTGTTCAATCATATAAGCATTGTGTTTTAATTGTCTACCAAAATAAGCATTGAAATCTTTTTGCTTAACTATAAAGTTATCAAACTCATCTAAGCATTGGCTAGCAAATTTAGTAGGCGGGATTTTAGCTTTATCATATCTATAGAGAGAATCTGTCTTAAACAGGACAGTCTGCAGTAATCTGAACATTCACCATACTTCTGGTACTCCAAATATTCTGAAAAAATATGAAAAATAAACAATTTGTATGGAAAGACAGGGCAAAAAGTTTCAGAACCGTTTGATGTTCCAGTAAAAAATGTAAAATCGCGCACTATAGCCATAGTTTCTGTTTTGCACCGCACAAACCAACAAGCAATGTAAACATCCTAAAGGCAAATCTTGGCACATTATTTATATGATACAATGGATTTGTACAAGGGGCCGGGATAATTATTTTTGTTGAAAATGTTCTGTAATCAAGGGTCAGAAAGTTTCCATGAGCATGAACAAAGTTCAAGGCTAGCTCCCATTTTAACAATGCTCGTCTTTCTCACTTTAGCTTTCCTTTTTGAAAATTTTTGGGTTCCCCTCTACATTTTTTGTTTTTAAACTTTATAAAAGCACTCAACAGAAATAAATGACTCTCTAAAACTTCCGGGTTGTCTCCTTGGCAGCGCTTTCTTTAAAGCCATTAAGCTAGGCATAAGGTGCTCAAGTAATGGATCCACCGGGATCCCAAGGTATATCAAAGCCAACTTTAATTAACAATGATTTGTAATTTAGTAGTGAGCACAAAGTAACATATTGATACGTCTCCAATGTATCTATAATTTTTGATTGCTCCATGCTATATTATCTACTGTTTTAGGCAATATTGGGCTTTATTTTCCACTTCTATATTACTTTTGGGACTAACCTATTAACCGGAGGCCCAGCCCAGATTCTTTGTTTTATGCCTATTTCAAAGGTTTCGAGGAAAAGGAATATCGACGGAGTCGAAACCGAAACGAAATCAACTGGAGAAGTTATTTTTGGAAGGAAACCTACCGATGGACTTGGACCCCACGTCGAGAAGATACGGAAGGTGCTCACGAGGGTGGGCGCGCCCACCCCGGGCGCGCCCCCTGCCTCGTGGGGCCCCCGTAGCTCCACCGGCGTACTCCTTTCACCCATATATACCTACGCACCCCAAAACTTCCAGAACAGAAGATAGATCGGGAGTTCCGCCGCCGCAAGACTCAGTAGCCACCAAAAACCTCTCAGAGCCTGCTCAAGACTCGCACGGAGGGGGAACCCTCACCGAGGGCCATCTTCATCCTCCCGGCGCTCGCCATGTTGTGGCGTGAGTAGTTCACCCTGGGGTCTGAGTGTTTGTACCTGTAGCTATGTGTTTGATCTCTCTCTCTCTCTCTCTCTCTCTCTCTCTCTCTCTCGTGTTCTCTCTCGTGTTCCCTCTATGGCATGATCTTGATGTATCCCGAGCTTTGCTATTCTAGTTGGATCTTATGATGTTTCTCCCCCTCTACTCTCTTGTGATGAATTGAGTTTTCCCTTTGAAGTTATCTTATCGGATTGAGTCTTCTATGAGAACACTTGATGTATGTCTTGCCGTGATTATCTGTGGTGACAATGGGATATCATGTGTCACTTGATGTATGTTTTGGTGACCAACTTGCGTGTTCCGCCCATGAACCTACGCATAGGGGTTGGCACACGTTTTCTTGATTTTCCGGTAGAAACTTTGGGGCACTCTTTGAAGTACTTTTATGTTGGTTGGATAAATCTGAGATTGTGTGATGCATATCGTATAATCATGCCCACGGATACTTGAGGTGATAATGGAGTACCTAGGTGACATTAGGGTTTCTGTTGATTTGTATCTTAAGGTGTTATTCTAGTACGAACTCTAGGGCTGTTTGTGACACTTATAGGAATAGCCCACCGGATTGGTTGGAAAGAATAACTTTGAGGTGGTTTCGTACCCTACCATAATCTCTGCGTTTGTTCTCATCTATTAGTGGCTTTGGAGTGACTCTTTGTTGCATGTTGAGTGCTTGTTATATGATCTATCTATGTTATTATTGTTGAGAGAACTTTCACTAGTGAAAGTATGAACCCTAGGCCTTGTTTCCTATCATTGCAATACCGTTTACCCTCACTTTTATCATTAGTTACCTTGCTGTTTTTATTATTTCAGATTACAAATACCTATATCTACCATCCATATTGCACTTGTATCACCATCTCATCGCCAAACTAGTGCACCTATACAATTTACCATTGTATTGGGTGTGTTGGGGACACAAGAGACTCTTTGTTATTTGGTTGCAGGGTTGCTTGAGAGAGACCATCTTCATCCTATGCCTCCCACTGATTGATAAACCTTAGGTCATCCACTTGAGGGAAATTTGCTACTGTCCTACAAACCTGTGCACTTGGAGGCCCAACAACGTCTACAAGAAGAATGTTGTGTAGTAGACATCAAGCTCTTTTCTGGCGCCGTTGCCGGGGAGGCTAGGTAAGTGAAGTTATATCTTTCGATCTTGCAATCAAATATTTTTGTTTCTTGTTTTCGCACTAGTTAGTCTATAAAAGAAAATTAAAAAAAATGGAATTGAGTTTGTCTCATACGCTTCACCTTTTTAATATCTTTCGTGAGCATGATGGAAAGGAAAATTGTGCCAAAGTGCTAGAAGAAGAATTACATAGAATGCTTGGCATGAAATATGTGAATGATGAGCATGATTCCAATGTTGTTAGTATGAATTCCTTGAATATCCATGATGCTAATGATATGCAAAGCCACAATCTTGTGGAAGCTATGTCTGATGAAGATGATATTTTTTGTCCCCCAAGCTTTGATGAGCAAATTTACTATGATGAAAGCATGCCTCCTATCTATGATGATTATTGTGATGACACGTATGCTTTAAAGAATAATGATAACCATGAAACTTGTCATCTTGATCTTAATTTTCAATCACATGATAGTTATTTAGTTGAGTTTGCTCCCACTATTATTCATGGGAAGAATTTTGCTTATGTGGAGAGTAATGAAATTTCTATGCTTGTAGATCATGAAAAGAATGCTTTAGGTTCTGGTTATACTATTGAATTCATTCATGATTCTATTGAAAATTATTATGAGAGAGGATCATATGCTTCTACATATTGCAATAATATCAAGTTTCCTCTCTATGTGCTTAAAGTTTTGAAGTTATGCTTGTTTTACCTTCCTATGCAAGATGATTCTTGTTCCCATATTTTGTTTGTTCACAAAATCCCTATGCATAGGAAGTGGGTTAGACTTAAATGTGCTAGTCATATTCTTCATGATGCTCTCTTTATGTTTCAATTCTTATCTCTTATGTGAGCATCATTGAGATCATCATGCCTAGCTAGGGGCGTTAAACGATAGCGCTTGTTGGGAGGCAACCCAATTTTATTTTAATTTCTTGCTTTTTGGTTCTGTTTAGGAATAAATAATCCATCTAGCTTCTGGTTAGATGTGTTTTCATGTTTTAATTAGTGTTTGTGCCAAGTAGAACCTTTGGGAAGACTTGGGTGAAGTCTTTATGATCATGCTGTAAAAAACAGAAACTTTAGCGCTCACGAGATTAGCTTCAACTTTTTACTGGAGAGTGCTATTTAGTTGATTCTTTTTTAGGATGATTACTAGACAAATTACTCAGGTCCACCAATTTATTTTATAATTTTTGGAGTTCCAGAAGTTTGCGTTAGTTACAGATTACTACAGACTGTTCTATTTTTGACAGATTCTGTTTTCGTGTGTTGTTTGCTTATTTTGATGACCCTATGGCTAGTAAAATAGTTTATAAATCATAGAGAAGTTGGAATACAGTAGTTTTAACACCAATATAAATAAATAATGAGTTCATTACAGTACCTTGAAGTGGTGTTTTGTTTTCTTTCGCTAACGGAGCTCACGAGTTTTCTGTTAAGTTTTGTGTTGTGAAGTTTTCAAGTTTTGGGTAAAGATTCGATGGATTATGGAACAAGGAGTGGAAAGAGCCTAAGCTTGGGGATGCCCAAGGCACCCCAAGGAAATATTCAAGGACAACCAAGCGTCTAAGCTTGGGGATGCCCCGGAAGGCATCCCCTCTTTCGTCTTCGTTCATCGGTAACTTTACTTGGAGCTATATTTTTATTCACCACATGTTATGTGTTTTGCTTGGAGCGTCATTTTATTTTCTCTAGATTTGCTTGCTGTTAGTTAGAATAGTGTTTTGCATCTCTAGTTTCAATAAAAATGTCAAGGATAGCCTTTGCCATGCTTATTTTGCAAGTATGCATGTTGCTGTTTGAAAACAGAAAGTTTACCGCTGTTGCAAAAATTACTTAGAAAAGTCAGAGAGTGGTATAATGTTGAATATTTTTGCATAATGAGCTCTGATAAATTTATTACAGTGGGAATTTTAGTTCATAATTTTTGGAGTTAGGAAAGTATTGATACTCTTGCATTCTTTACAGACTGTACTGTTTTGGCAGATTGCTGTTATGTTTGCATTGTTTGCATATGTTTGCTTGTTT
Organism: Aegilops bicornis; assembly: GCA_021605145.1. Taxonomy (NCBI): domain Eukaryota; kingdom Viridiplantae; phylum Streptophyta; class Magnoliopsida; order Poales; family Poaceae; genus Aegilops; species Aegilops bicornis. Next base: position 480,003,444 of record CM038672.1, on the reverse strand, counting down.
AATGATTTATTTAAGGATAGGAGTATTAAATATGCAGAGGCATTTAGTATGCAATGTTGAATAATAATGTTAGTGATCTGTTACAGTAGAAAATGATAAGGTTTTGCATTGGTTTATACTAACCTATCTCACGAGTTCTTGTTGAGTTTGTTGTGAATGAAGCTTTTGATAAAAAGAGAAACCATGACATGAGAGGAATTAAGGAGACACAAAAGCTCAAGCTTGGGGATGACCAAGGCACCCCAATATATTATTTCAAGAAGTCTGAAGCATCTAAGCTTGGGGATGGCCCGGTAGGCATCCCACCTTTCTTCTTCAACAACTATCGGTTAGTATCGGTTGAGCCTAAGTTTTTGCTTCTTCACATGAGTTGTGCTATCCTTGCAATATCATTTTATTTTGTTTTGCTTGCTGTTTGGATACAATACCAAGATCTGAAATTATTAAATGGGAGAGTCTTCATATAGTTGCATAATTATTCGACTACTCATTGATCTTCACTCATATCATTCGGAGTAGTTTGTTGTTTGCTCTAGTGCTTCACTTATATGTTTTAGAGCATGGTGGTAGTTTTATTTTGAATAAATATATGAACTCTCATGCTCCACTTATATTATTTTGAGAGTCTTAAATAGCATGGTAATTTTCTTAAATAATCCTAATATGCTAAGCATAAAAGATTTGTAAGAATTCTTATGAGTGTGTTGAATACTAAGAAAAGTTTGATACTCGATAATTGTTTTGAGATATGGAGGTAGTGATATTAAAGTCATGCTAGTTGGGTGATTATGAATTTAAAGAATGCTTGTGTTGAAGTTAGCAAATCCCGTAGCATGCACGTATGGTTAAAGTTGTGTAACAAATTTGAAACATGAAGTGCACATGGCTTGTGCATCCTTATGAGTGGCGGTCGGGGACGAGCGATGGTCTTTTCCTACCAATCTATCCCCCTAGGAGCATGCACGTAGTGCTTGATTTTTGATGACTTCTAAAATTTTGCAATAAGTATATGAGTTCTTTTGACTAATGTTGAGTCCATGGATTATACGCACTTTTACCTTTCCGCCTTTGCTAGCCTCTTCGGTACCGTGCATTGCCCTTTCTCACCTTGAGAGTTGATGCAAACTTCGCCGGTGCATCCAAACCCTATGATACGATACACTCTATCACACATAAACCTCCTTATATCTTCCTCAAAACAGCCACCATACCTACCTATTATGGTATTTCCATAGCCATTCCGAGATATATTGCCATGCAACTTCCCACCGTTCCGTTCATCATCATCATGACATACTTTACTTTTGTCGTATTGCCATTGCATGATCATGTAGTTGACATCGTATTTGTGGCGAAGCCACCATGCATTATTTTTCATACATGTCACTCTTGATTCATTGCACCATCCCGGTACACCGCCGGAGGCATTCATATAGAGTCATATCTTGTTCTAGTTTCGAGTTGTAATCCTTATGTTGTAATCAATAGAACTGTGATGATCATCATTATTAGAGCATTGCCCAATCAAAAAAAAGAGAAAGGCCAAAAAAAATAAAGGCCCAAAAAAAAGAAAATAAATAAAAATGGCAATGCTACTATCTCTTTTTCCACACTTGTGCTTCAAAGTAACACCATGTTTTTCACATAGTGAGTCTCATAAGTTGTCTTGTTCATACTAGTGTGAATTTTTCATTATAGAACTTGGCTTGTATATTCCTACGATGGGCTTCCTCAAAATGCCCTAGGTCTTCATGAGCAAGCAAGTTGGATGCACACCCACAAGTTTTCTTTTGTTGAGCATTCATAGCTCTAGTGCATCCGTTGCATGGCAATCCCTAGTCCTCATGTTGACATCAATTGATGGGCATCTCCATAGCCCGTTGATTATCCTCGTCAATGTGAGACTTTCTCCTTTTGTCTTCTCCACACAATCCCCATCATCATATTCTATTCCACCCATAGTGCTATATCCATGGCTCACGCTCATGTATTGCGTGAAGGTTGAAAAAGTTTGAGATTATTTAAGTATGAAACAATTGCTTGGCTTGTCATCGGGGTATAGAAGTTGGGAACATCTTTGTGTGACGAAAATGAAGCATAGCCTAACTATATGATTTTGTAGGGATGAACTTTTTTTGCCATGCTATTTTGAGAAGACATAATTGCTTAGTTAGTATGCTTGAAGTATTATTATTTTTATGTCAATATGAACTTTTGTCTTGAATCTTTCGGATCTGAATATTCATACCACAATTAAGAAGATTTACATTGAAATTATGCCAAGTAGCACTCCGCATCAAAAATTATCTTTTTATCATTTACCTACTCGAGGACGAGCAGGAATTAAGCTTGGGGATGCTTGATACGTCTCCAACGTATCTATAATTTTTTATTGCTCCATGCTATATTATCTACTGTCTTAGGCAATATTGGGCTTTAGTTTCCACTTTTATATTACTTTTGGGACTAACCTATTAACCGGAGGCCCAGCCCAGATTTGCTGTTTTATGCCTATTTTAGTGTTTCGAGGAAAAGGAATATCAGACGGAGTCGAAACGGAACGAAATCAACTGGAGAAGTTATTTTTGGAAGGAAACCCACCTGATGGACTTGGACCCCACGTCAGAAGATACGGGAGGTGCTCACAAGGTGGGGCGCGCCCCCTGCCTCGTGGGACCCCCGTAGCTCCACCGACGTACTCCTTTCACCCATATATACCTACGTACCCTAAAACTTCCAGAACAGAAGATAGATCGGGAGTTCCGCCGCCGCAAGCCTCTGTAGCCACCAAAAACCTCTCGGGAGCCCGTTCTGGCACCCTACCGGAGGGGGAACCCTCACCGGTGGCCGTCTTCATCATCCCGACGCTATCCATGAGGATGAGGGAGTAGTTCACCCTCGGGGCTGAGGGTATGTACCAGTAGCTACGTGTTTGATCTCTCTCTCTCTCTCTCTCTCTCGTGTTCTCTCTCGTGTTCCCTCTATGGCACGATCTTGATGTATCCTGAGGTTTGCTATTCTAGTTGGATCTTATGATGTTTCTCCCCCTCTACTCTCTTGTGATGAATTGAGTTTCCCCTTTGAAGTTATCTTATCGGATTGAGTCTTCTATGAGAACACTTGATGTATGTCTTGCCGTGATTATCTATGGTGACAATGGGATATCATGTGCCACTTGATGTATGTTTTGGTGACCAACTTGCGGGTTCCGCCCATGAACCTATGCATAGGGGTTGGCACACGTTTTCTTGATTCTCCGGTAGAAACTTTGGGGCACTCTTTGAAGTACTTTTATGTTGGTTGGATAAATCTGAGACTGTGTGATGCATATCGTATAATCATGCCGACGGATACTTGAGGTGACAATGGAGTATCTAGGTGACATTAGGGTTTTGGTTGATTTGTATCTTAAGGTGTTATTCTAGTACGAACTCTAGGGCTGTTTGTGACACTTATAGGAATAGCCCACCGGATTGATCGGAAAGAATAACTTTGAGGTGGTTTCGTACCCTACCATAATCTCTACGCTTGTTCTCTCGCTATTAGTGGCTTTGGAGTGACTCTTTGTTGCATGTTGAGGGCTTGTTATATGATCTATCTATGTTATTATTGTTGAGAGAACTTGCACTAGTGAAAGTATGAACCCTAGGCCTTGTTTCCTATCATTGCAATACCGTTTACGCTCACTTTTATCATTAGTTACCTTGCTGTTTTTATTATTTCATATTACAAATACCTATATCTACCATCCATATTGCACTTGTATCACCATCTCTTCGCCGAACTAGTGCACCTATACAATTTACCATTGTATTGGGTGTGTTGGAGACACAAGAGACTCTTTGTTATTTGGTTGCAGGGTTGCTTGAGAGAGACCATCTTCATCCCATGCCTCCCACGGATTGATAAACCTTAGGTCATCCACTTGAGGGAAATTTTCTACTGTCCTACAAACCTGTGCACTTGCAGGCCCAACAACGTCTACAAGAAGAAGGTTGTGTAGTAGACATCACATATATCGTGTAATGGCGAAGTCTAACTCTCTTCCTATGCATGGGCATGTCATCAAAGAACAATTCATGCACACATAGTAAAGGCTAATGCATAGTATAAATAGTTTCTTGCAATTTTATCATATTGGAAACATGGAGAGGTGGATATGTAGTTCCTATCTCATAACAATTGCAAGTAGGAGCAGCAAGCACATGCATATTATATCTATCAAAATCATCATGTTTAGTAGTAAAATGCAACCCATCAATATAATCCTTAATAAGGGCAAACTTCTCCGATATAGTGTAGTCAGGAGAATTCAAAAAGATAATAGGACTATCATGCGTGGGTGCAATAGCAACAATTTCAAGCTTAACAGAATCAACTATAGCAAGTTCATCTTCGTAAGCATAATTCATATTGGCATCTTGGTGTAGATTGCGGTGACGATGATGGCCCCGGCGGTGTTCCGGCGCCACAGGGAGTGAGGGGGAGAGAGCCCCCCCTTCTTCTTCTTCTTCTTCTTCTTCTTCTTCTTCTTCTTCTTCTTCTTATTCTTCTTCTTCTTCTTCTTCTTCTTCTTCTTCTTCTTCTTCTTCTTCTTCTTCTTCTTCTTCTTCCTTGACCTTCTCCCTAGATGGGAGAAGGGTTTCCCCTCTGGTCCTTGGCTTCCATGGCATGGGAGGGGCGAGAGCCCTCCTAGATTGGATCTGTCTCTCTCAGTTTATGCGTTCCCTGATTCTGCCCTTTCACTGTTTCTTAAATTCCCGGAGATCCGTAACTCCGATTGGGCTGAAATTTGGACACATTTTTTATCCGGATATTGGCTTTCTTGCGGAGAAAGAAGGGCAGCATCCGCCTTACGTGGTGGCCACGAGGGCCCAGGGCGTGCCCCTCACCCTCGTGGGCCCCTCAGGCATCGTCTCGCGTTGATTCCACTTCCCAAAATTCACATATATTCCGAAAAATCTCTGCCAGTTTTTATCCCGTTTGGACTCCGTTTGATATGGATTTTCTGCGAAACAAAAAACATGCAACAAACAGAATCGCACTGGCAATCGGATCAATATGTTAGTCCCAAAAATAGTATAAAAAGTTGCCAAAAGTATGTAAAAGTTGTAGAATATTGGCACGGAACAATCAAAAAATTATAGACACGATGGAGACGTATCAGTTTCCTCACTTGATTCTGGTTCATGAATATCTCATTGCCCCAGAAAGGATCGAAGTGTGGAACTTTGGCAATGATATATGTACCTAAAAGCACCAAGTTAATATTAGAAGCTAAACAATAATTGATAAATGATGTAGTACAACACTCCCTCCATCCCATTATATAAGATTTTATTACATGTATATCTAGACATCATCATAACATTAAGGTAACACTCTTCCTTATTGCTATGTAGCCTGGGATTGCATATTTAGTCATTCAATACAATGCATGTTGCTATGTATCCTCAAATATATTAAATATGGCCCTTGTTAACCTACTGATAAATGGGTTACAGATATATTCAGTGAAATGTGCGATTCGATGATTAATCCCTTATCAACCCCAGGCTGTATGGTACCAGCTATCGATATCCTGAACAGTGAGTACATATAAGCAATGCAATCAAACTAACCTCGATGGAAAACAACATTGTTCTCAATATTGTCCTGCATGAGTACATATAAAGGCATGTTAAGAACAACATGCTAAACATAATATATCCATGGTAGACAACATAATCTACAAATGATAGCTTCAGTGTGCAGGCTTAAGCACGCTACTTAAGCAAAATAAGAAGTGGAAAGGTGTGTTAACTGCATCAGGCATAACATTTAAAAACAAGCAAACAATCATTCAAACTGGTATTGTGCAGGCCAAAAGTACAGTAGTTATTATTGTTAAAAAAACAAAAAGGCATGTTAACTGCAATATCCTTAACAACAACCAAATATCGTAATTCATAGTGGTATTGTTGAAACTGTTATTGATGAATTGAACTGCACGGCAAATAGTTGCACATATAGAGTATCACATTGTGAAGAACTGAGATAAACAAGTCATAAGACCATCTCTAGACGATCCTTTAAAAGTTAAAGGATTTAAACCCTTAGTGGATATATATATATATATATATATATATATATATATATATATATATATATATATATATATATATAGGGAAAATCCATCCTACCACCCGGTGATAGTTACCCCATATGTCTCATATACTACCATGTGGTACTATATATACTACTTTATCATTTTAAATATATTCATATACTATATCTAAGATATTTCAAAGCAAGTTACATGAAAATATTACATATGAACCCATAGTTTTTGTTATATTTGTGAAATATGTACATATTTGTACGTAAAAAAGAGCATACTCAAAACATGGTATATACTACCTAAAAATTAGTATATATACTACCTAATCATTGTTATATACTACATACTACACGTACATACTCTCAATTTTGACAGATACTACATACAACATACAAAACGCAAGTGGTGGTAACTACCACTGCTTGTAGGAAACATTTGTCCGATATATATATATATATATATATATATATATACTCCATCAGTTTTTGGCCTTTTCTAGTCGATCCCCTAAACTTAATGTTGTAAGCTTCACTTTGATCAAGTTCAAAGCAGGTTCAACCGAAGTAGCATGCATTCAAACACGAACATAGATAGTTTTGCATAACCGAACATAAAACATAAATTTAAACTAAGCTAAAGTACTTTCGATCGAAGTAGAGGTCAAGCCAATCCTCGTCATGTACGGTGTGTCGCGAGCTGGGTCCGGGCCGGTGCCGTCGTCGGGGTCGTTGGGGAAGGCACTCCTCCACTAATCAACGTCGATCTCCTCGTCCTCGGGGCCCACCTCGATACCCTCCGACCCGCCGTCGCCGCCGCATTCGACCTCATCATCAAAGGAGAGCGTGATACCCTTGCCGCCCTCCGTGCCGCCGTCCTCGCCGCCTTCGACCTCGCCATAGGAGGAGAGCGCGATAACCTCGCCGCCCTCCGCGCTGGATAAGATCACCCACTCCGCCTCCACGAGCTTCGGGTGCTGCCGGTGGAGCTCTTGCTTGTAGGCCTCATCGTCGGCCTCGGCCTCGAGGCGCTCCCATGCCTTGCGGTCCTCCCGCGCCATACACGAGCTCACCACCCCTGGCTCCAGCGGAACAAGGTAGACCAGACGTGTGCCAAAGGGGAAATTGAGCCTAGCCGCCGTGCCATGGTAGCGGACCTGCCAGCGGTCGTACTCCATGCCATTTTATACATCAAACTAGTTTTCAAGCCGTTTCAGGTGCACAATTCAAAATTAAACTACATGCACATGCTGCAGTGCATATAAATTGGTTGAAAAACTAAATCTGTGTCCTTGGGTGCATGCTTAGGTCCCATGCAAGAAACGGGAATGAATTTCAAACATCAGGGCACTGTTGATTGCCGACAAAACGTTGAGATACCTAGTTTTTAAATTCTAGTAAATCCAAAACTCGTCTGAAATTCATGAAATTTGGCATGGTATCTTGGAGCAGCATCAACATGTTGTGGTAAAAAAATTGTCCCATTTGGGGCAGGTTTGGGTATAAGTTTCTCACAAACCAGAGCTTCTTACAACAAGCCTGATGGTTTCCATATGGAACGTGCCACCTTTGGGGACGAAACGATATCCATTGCCTCTTATTGCTTTCAAAAAATTCCTAGTGTCAACATAGAACAACAGGAGTGTTGTGTTAAGTTTTGGAATTTTTCGGGGTTCGTTTGGACATTTTTATAAATTAACTAGGTTTTCTAGGCATTTTATTTGCATAATTCAAATTATAAATACATACACATGCTCTAGTGCATATAAATTGGTTGAAAATTAAATATGTGTCCTTGGGTGCATGCTTAGGTCCCATGCAAGAAATGGGAATGAATTTAAAACACCAGTGCACTGTTGATTGCCGGCAAAACGTTGAGATACCTGGTTCTTAAATTTTAGTAAATCCAAAAAACGTCTGAAATTCATGAAACTTGGCATGCTATCATGGTGCGGCATCAACATGCCGTTGTAAAGTTTTTGTCCCATTTGGGGTAGGTTTGGGTATAAACTTCTCACAAACCAGAGCTTCTCACAACAAGCCTGATGGTTTCGGTAGGGAACGTGCCATCTTTGGGGATGAAACGATATCCGTTGCCTCTTATTGCTTTCAAAATTTTTCTAGTGTCAACATAGAACAACAGGAGTGTTGTGTTAAGTTTTGGAATTTTTCGGGGTTCGTTTGGACATTTTTATAATTAACTGGGTTTTCTAGGCATTTTATGTGCACAATTCAAATTTAAAATGCATGCACATGCTCCAGTGCATATAAATTGGTTAAAAAATCAAATATGTGTCTTTGGGAGCATGCTTAGGTCCCATGCAAGAAATGGTAATGAAATTCAAACATCTGGGCGTCGTGACTCGGTCGGAAAGATTGAGAAACTTGGTTTTTTAATTCCTGTAAATCCAACACACGCATGAAAATCATGAAACTTGGCATGGTGTCATTACATGGCACCAACATGCTGCGGTAATCTTTCTGTCCGATTTGCGAAGGCGCACACATTAAGAATCAACAAAGTCATTTTGGAACAAGTGCTGTCAATTTACAAATCGGAAACACAACTATTATTGAAACCGTGGGTGTTCTACTTACAAATTATGTGCCGCCACGCGTCCCCTTTTTTTATTGGCTAGGAGGTGTTGTGCAGGGTAGCTATGGCATGCGATCAGACCCCTGCGCGTGCTCATCGGGAGGAGAGCCCTTTGATCTCTATCCACGGCACACCTCCCTCCCAACGTCTCCATTAATGACGCCTGAGCCCATGTTTCACGGCGTGGCTATGTCTAATGGACTGAGATTTAAGAGAGAAAAATGAAAATCTAAAAGGAAAGTTTTGCACGGATCTTGATATAAGATCCGACAGACCTATATAGCATCGACTGCGACTTATAGCAAGCAAGATGAATATAAGGACGATGACAGTGGGTAATAATTGTCTTACATATTTATGAACATAATTAAAAAAGGCACATACGGTAACGCCCGAAATACACAAGGGCAAAAGAAGAAGGAAGACAACGATCTGGCTCACTGATCTCTACTTTCTTGATGCGTTGGTGCAGGCCGCGGGAACTAGTCTCCGCGGCGAGCGGCGATGAGCCATTTCGTGTCCTCAAGATGCTGCTTGAGAGCGTCCATGGATTCCTCCATCAGCCTTTGGCGCTTGGTGCGCAACATGGCATTCTCGTCCATAAGTTTCTTGATGATGACGTCGGTCCTCTTCAACAAGGCAGTGGTCTCCTCCTGCTACTCCGCACTTCTGACGATCTTCGCCCTCAGTAGGTCGCGCTCGGCCCAGAGCTTTGCATTGCTCTCATTTAGTTGTCGGATGACGCTGGTAGCCTGTTCAAACGAGGCTTTCATGTCGTCCTGCAACCTCGCCCAGCCGGAGATCTGATCCATCTTGCTAAGGAAGATAGCATGCATGCGCCTGTAAGAGTCCTTGCCTGCCCGCGAGACATTTTCCTAGGCCGCTGCGACGCGGGAGGACATCTCTGCTGCATTCGCGACGCGGCGGGACATCTCTTCTTCTTCCGCGGTGCGGCCGGACCAGTCTGCTGCATCGACGGCGCGGCGGGACCTCTGTGCTGCTTTGGTGGCATGGCGGGACCTCTCCGCTGCTACGGCGGGACATGTCGGCTGCTTTCGCGGCGAGGCGGGACATCTCTCGTGCTTCCGCTTCCATGCTCGCCTCTCCCTGGTGGCAATGTCTCGACCCAGAACTCACGCTGGCCATGGCAGACGCAAGGGAACGATGATGAATGACTTGTTTGTTTTTGTGGATGAGGAGTTGAGGAGGAATGTGCAGTCATCTTGGAGTAGTAGTATTTATAACCGAGTACTAATATGCTCCTAAGTGGGAAACCGTTTAGGTTTTGATCGGTGTGAATAGGTTTGCAATTTGGATTGTGACGGGACGCAGGCTCAAAATTTATTGACAGACCTATAATTTCTAAGTGCGGCACTATTCGCGGACGGCGTAACGTGGGCACACTTTCTCGGCCTCGTACGTGGCGTTTGTGTTCTATTGCCTAATCGCAAAAAAAAAAACCTTCTGAAGCATATGCCCTCAATCGCACATTGTCAAAAAGTAATGCGGTAGACCTTCTTTAACATGTGTTAAAAAATTAAAAATAAATAAATAACAAGGACCTCGAGGTTAAATTAACTCATGGGATGGGTCATATCAGTCATTTAATTTGTCAAATATGACCCATCCTATTAGTTAATTTAACATCAACATAACTTTCCATCCAGTCACCCATCCGATGGTTGCTCTAGCCTGAGCACACTTAACTTACGAGTTCTCTTACATGAGCTACTGGTGGAATAGCTAGTCCTTGCTGATATAGGATGCCTCTTCGCATCCTTATGGCGTATTCGGATGACTGCCCGTCCCTCAATGGCCAATAGATGTTGTGTAGATAGAGCATATCACATACGTCTTATTAGAAGCAATCGTCTGTGTTATTTTCGTTCTTCGCACACATTTCTGATTACAAACCTGTATGCCGCGTATCACACACATCTTGATATATTGAACCATTTATGTTCACTTGTCTCAACGCAAACAGTTCATCCGAGTGAACCGCATGCCGTATATCGCACACACCTTGATCTGGCTGGTTGTTTCTTTTGTGTTGCCTAATCACAAATAGTTCATCCGAGTGAACCGTAAGTCGTATATCGCACACGCCTTCATCTGGTTGTCCGTTTCTTTTGTTCTGCCACATCGGAAACAGTTAATCAAACTGAACCGTATGCCCAGCATCGCACAATAAACTAAAATCTGAACCGTGTTTGATGCATCCTCCATCGCAAAAATTTTGCACCTTTTTTGATGGGGGTTTACACCACTGTTTGCGATTAATTCATCACACACAGTTTCGTCAAAGGGTCTCTGATCGTAGCGTCGCGTTAGCAGCAACCTGCAGTAGTGAGTGAAGTTACTTCCTACTTGTGATGCATTATTCAGTGTTAGTTATGTGTAATGCTCGTTTATGATCGTTTTCCTTTATTGGTTGGTTGCTTCTCAATCTATTTGCTAGCCTTCATTTGTACTAAGCGGGAATACTGCTTGTGCATCCAACTCCTTAAACCCAAAGTTCTGCCAAATGAGTCCACCATACCTACCTATATGCGGTATTTCCATGCCGCTGCAAGTAAATTTGTAGGTGCCAAATCTAATTTTCAAAATTAATTTCCTTTTTGTGTGCCCATACCGCTCATGAAGCGGCAGGGGGTGGCCAATATTTTCGATGCTAGGTATGTTATTCTCAAGATGAGTGTTTATTCACTTGTCATTGCACGAGAGTGTGGCAGTTAATAGGGATGCCCAGTCCCGAAATGAAAAAATATATTTATATGTTGTCAATAATAAATTTCTTGGACAGTGTTGGTATGGAAGGCACTCGTGTATACGGCTAGCCATGGATTGTGAAACAATGGTGGAAAAGGAAATAACTTTATTTTATGTTTGGGAACCGCCTATGATTTATCTAGCATGGAAGATATTGGGAATTCTCAATTGTTTTCGTTGATAGGAAAAGCATGCATCTCAAAACAATTTTATCTCTCAATTTAAGCTATGAGCTCTGGTGGCTCTACAAATCTCTGCTTCCCTCTACGAAGGTCCTATCTATTTACTTTTATGCAATTTTTGTTTTTATTGAGTCTCCATCTTCTATGATAAAGCACCAACTAGGGAACACTATTGCCATACTTGTGCATTTGATGTTGCTAATATTTGAGTGTGTTTCATGACTGGATCAATGATTGAGCATAATGGGCTAGTGATAGCTTTCTTTAGCATTCATATTTTGAAAGACATGGTTGCTTGTTGATATGCTTGAGTATTGATGTCTTCTTTTCAATTATAGACTATTGCTTTGAATCATTTAAAGTCCAAATGTCCATCCTACAAAAGAAAATAATATGTGATGAACATGATAGGCAACATTCCACATTAAAATTTATGTTTTTATCATTTACGTGCTTAAGGACAAGCAGGAATTAAGCTTGGGAATGCGAATTCGTCTCCAACATATCTATAATTTTCGATTGTTCCATGTTGTTATATTATCATTCTTGGATGTTTTATATACATTTACTAGCAATTTTATATCATTTTCTGGGACTAACCTATTAACTTAGTGCCCGGTGCTAGTTGCTGTTTTTTGCTTGTTTTTTTACTTTGCTAGAATATCAATACCAAACGATGTCCAAATGCCACGAAATTTTTTGGAGATTCTTTTCTGGCAAGAAGACACACAGGAAGGTTCAGGAGGCCACGAGAAGACGCTCGTGGGGCCCACTAGGCACCAGGGCGCGCCAAGGGCCTCAAGCGCGCCCTGTTGGGTAGTGGGGCCCACAGGCACCGTCTTGACTTACCTCCGGCTCTATAAATACTCTAAAATCCCCAAAAGCCTAGGGGAGTCGAGGAAATACTTTTTCCACCGCCGAAAGTTCCAGAACCATGAGATCCGATCTAGAGGCCTTTTCTGGCACTCTGCCGGAGGGGCAATGATCACGGAGGGGTTCTTCACCATCCTTGTTGCCCCTCCGATGATGCATGAGTAGTTTACCACAGACCTACGGGTCCGTAGTTAGTAGGTAGATGGCTTCTTCTCTCTTTTTGATCTGCATTACAATGTTCTCCTCGATGTTCTTGGAGATCTATTTGATGTAACACTTTTTTGCGCTGTGCTTGTTGGGATCATATGAATCGTAAGTTTATGATCAGATCTATCCATAAATATTATTTGAGTCTTCTTTGAACTCTTTTATGCATCATTTTTATAGCCTCATATTTCCTCTCCGACTTATTCATTTGGTTTGGCCAACTAGATCGATTTATCTTGCCATGGGAAGAGATGCTTTGTGATGGGTTCGATCTTGCGATGCTCAATCTCAATGACAGAAAGAGACATGACATGCACGTATCGTTGCTATTAAGGGTAACAAGAGGGGTTTTTTTCATACGTGAGTTTATCTTCTCTACATCATGTCATCGTTCTTATTGCATTACCCCGTTTTTCCATGAACTTAATACACTAGATGCATGTTGGATAGTGGTCGATGTGTGGAGTAATAGTAGTAGATGCAGGCAGTAGTCGGTCTACTAATCTTGGACGTGATGCCTATATACATGATCATTGCCTTGGATATCATCATAATTATTTGCTTTTCTGTCAATTGCCCAACAGTAATTTGTTTACCCACCGTATGTTATTTTCTCGAGAGAAGCCTCTAGTGAAGACTATGCCACACATGTCCATTTCCTATCATATTAAAACCAAAAATACCTTGCTTCATTTTTTCTTTCTTTATTTTATTTTGCATTTTTGTTAGATCTATTTATCAAAACTTATACAATTTAATCTATCTCAATACCGTTAAGGGATTGACAACCCCTCTATGCGTTGGGTTGCGAGTATTTGTTGTTTGTGTGCAGGTGTTGTTTACATAGTGTTGCTTGGTTCTCCTACTAGATTGATAACCTTGGTTTCATTACCGAGGGAAATACTTACCTCTGCTGTGCTGCATCATCCCCTCCTCTTCGGGTAAATACCAACGCCGATTACAAGTAGCACTATGTAGCCTAAGATATATTAGATATGGCCCTAGTTAACCTACGATAAATGGGTAACAGATATATCCAGTTAAAAGTCCCATTCACCGATTAATCCCTTATCAGCACCCGTCCTATATGGTACCAACTAACGATATCCTGAACAGTGAATATATATAAGCCATGGGATGAAACTGTGACGCCCGGATAATTAGGCTACAGTAATCCCGCGTTAATGATGACACGTCACCTCGGTTACTGCTGATAATCTCGCGTTAGTTCGAAGCGGATTCAAATTCAAAATTTGAATTAAGGTTAAAACAATTAAAGTTTTCAAAAGTCAGAACTAAAATGTTTGATGTGTTGGAAATATTCCCTATCTATTTGTCATATAAAAACAATGTTTTTATATAAGGCCTATATATTTAAAATGAGCAAAAACAGAAAAGGAATAAAAATAAAAAGAGAAAGAAAAAAAACAAAAAAAACAAATGGGGGAGACCCCCTGGCCAACTGGGCCAAACGGCCCAGCCACCCAGCCGGGCCACCAGGCCGGCCCATCAGCCGCGCCCATAACCCCCCCACTGCTCCTGAAACCCTAGAGCCCCACCCCACTTCCCCCACGATCCCACCTCTCCCTCCAGCGCCGTCACAGGAGAGGGCGCACGACCCACTCGCTCTCCCCACTCCCCACGTTGCTCACACCCCCTCCCCCTCGATCCAGATCGGGGCCCGACCCTGCGGCGCTCCCTACGCTGCCCACCGCCGGAGAACCCCCCCCCCCTGCCTGACGCCTTCGACCACCGCCACTCGCCCCGATCCCCTCCTCCCGCTCCCTCGCTCGATCTGGACCCGTCCAAATCGCCATCGTTGCCTCACCTCGCCCCGACGCCCGGCCGCGCGCCGCCGCATCGCCCTCCCCCCCGGATGCAGGCGGGGCTCGGCCTCGACGCCGCTTCGCCCCCTCGCCGGAACCACGACGCGCCCGGACTGCTTCCCGTCCCTCCCGCCCGGCTTCCTCGCGCCTCGTCGATGAACCCCTGCACCGGGGTATGACCCCATCTCCCTACCCTTCCCTACACCGTCGCGCGCTGACGCCCGCTGGCTGGCGCGTTGGGCCAGCTCCACCCGTTCCCTCGCCCGTCGCGCTTTTCACGATCGGCCGTGGCCACCGATCAAGGCTGCTAGCGCGCCAGCGCCAGCTGCGCCTTGCTCACACCCGCACCGCTGCTACCTCTGGTGGCGGCCGCCTCGGTGATGGCTCGGGCACACACGGGTGCCCACGCCCGGTGCCCATTTCGCCCGCCCCACTAAGGCCCTTGTACCACTGCCACACGGGGCCCAGCCCCCTGTTAAAAAAAAGAAACGAAAATGTAAATTTAATAATAATTAAAAGTAATTAATTAATTAACTTAATTAATCTAGTTATTTAACCTAATTAAACTTATTAACTAATTAAACTGTTAATTAGTGTTAGTCTACATGATGTTTCCCCACGTGTTAGGTTTGACTCGCCAACCGGTCGATTGACCTCGACATCATCGTGGCGTAACCTCCGCACTGCTCGGATAATGTTGTTCTAAATAACTAATAATAATTCCAGATTATTGCTAAAACTTTAGAAAACCATATAAAATAAACCGTAGCTCGGATTAAAAAACTTTGTACATGAAAGTTGCTCAGAACGACGAGACGATTCCGGACACGCAACCCGTTCGTCCGCCACACCCTCCTAACCTATCGAACTCGCAACTTTCCCCCTCCGGCTCCTCTGCCCGAAAACACGGAACACCGGGAATACTTTCCCGGATGTTTCCCCCCTTCATCGGTATCACCACATACCGCGTTAGGGCACACCTAGCATCACGCTTTGCTTTGTCATGCATCGTCGTGTTTATGTTTGCATTGTATTCATTGTTTCT
Organism: Aegilops bicornis; assembly: GCA_021605145.1. Classification (NCBI taxonomy): domain Eukaryota; kingdom Viridiplantae; phylum Streptophyta; class Magnoliopsida; order Poales; family Poaceae; genus Aegilops; species Aegilops bicornis. The sequence goes on along the minus strand of CM038672.1, from coordinate 479,987,850 downwards.
TCCCCCTCTTATCTCCGGTAGACTACGAGACCGACGCTGCTGCCCGATTCGACTCACGGAGTTGGCGACCCTCCCTCTTGCCGAGAGCAACCAGGCAAGCCCCCCTTGATCACCAGATATCGCCTATTCTACTCTATACTGCTTGCATTAGAGTAGTGTAGCATGTTACTCTTTCTGTTATACCTATCCTGATGCATAGCCTGTCCTTGCTACTACTGTTGTTACCTTTACCTGCAATCCTACATGCTTAGTATAGGATGCTAGTATTTCCATTTGTGGCCCTACATTCTTGTCCGTCTGCTGTGCTATAATATCGGGCCGTTATCACTCGGGAGGTAATCACGGGTATATACTATATACTTATACATGATACATGTGGAGACTAAAGTCGAATTGGTGGTGGAGCACCCATGAGTGGATCTTTGTGGCGGGCGGCAGGCAGGTTGAGACCGCCTAGGAGAGGTGGGCCTGGCCTGTTCGGGCGTTCAGCGGATACTTAACACGCTTAACGAGATCTTGGTATTTGATCTGAGTCCGGCTCACGGGCCTATACGCACTAACCAACTACGTGGGAAAAATATGGGCACTCGGCGTCGTGGTATCACCGGCACTTCGTGACGTCACCGGCGGCGCGCGCCGGATTGGATCGAACGCCACTAGGCTAGGTCTGCCTTCCGGCCGCCCACGCAACGTCTTGAGGTGTGCTCAGGCGATGGGCCTGCACCCTGCTGGCGCTTAGGTTTAGACCGGCGTCTTGGCCTCTCTGTTGTGCCTAGGTGGGGCTGCGGCGTGTTGATCTCCAGCGGCGGGCATGACCGAGAAAGTGTGTCCGCCAAATGGGATCAAGCGTGTTGGGTTATGTGGTGCACCCTGCAGGTGAAGTTAATCTATTCGAATAGCCGTGATCTTGGTAACAGGACGACTTGGAGTTGTACCTTGACCTTATGACAACTAGAACCGGATTCTTAATAAAACACACCCTTCCAAGTGCGGATACAACCGGTGGTCGCTCTCTCTCGGGGCATTGAGGAGGGATCGCGGGTAGGATTATTGCTATGTGATGCTACTTGGAGGACTTCAACCTACCCTCTTCTACTGTTGCAAGGCGGAGGTGACGAAGCGTAGTCTTTGATAAGACTAGCTATCCCCTCTTATTACGGCTTTCTGCGATTCAGTCCACCGATATGGCCCTTTACACATATATCCATGCATATGTAGTGTAGCTCCTTGCTTGCGAGTACTTTGGATGAGTACTCACGGTTGCCTTGTTCCCCCTTTTCCCCCTATCTCTACTCGATTGCTGCGACCAGACGATGGAGCCCAGGAGCCAGACGCCACCGTCGATGACGACTACTACACTGGAGGCGCCTACTACTACGTGCAGCCCGCTGACGACGACCATGAGTAGTTAGGAGGATCCCAGGCAGGAGGCCTGCGCCTCTTTCGATCTGTATCCCAGTTTGTGCTAGCCTTCTTAAGGCAAACTTGTTTAACTTATGTCTGTACTCAGATATTGTTGCTTCCGCTGACTCGTCTATGATCGAGCACTTGTATTCGAGCCCTCGAGGCCCCTGGCTTGTATTGTGATGCTTGTATGACTTATTTTATTTTTTTAGAGTTGTGTTGTGATATCTTCCCGTGAGTCCCTGATCTTGATCGTACACGTTTGCGTGTATGATTAGAGTACGATTGAATCGGGGGCGTCACAAGTTGGTATCAGAGCCGACTGCCTGTAGGAATCCCCCTTCCCAACTCCTTGGCCGAAGTCGAGTCTAGACATTACAAAACTTTTACTAACATGGTTGTGTGCCTTACGGGCCCACGTCGCCATTGGGTGGTACTAGGATCTTTTACTCCTCGACCTTTACTCTGGGATTCTGAACGCTCTTCTAGTCGGGTTAAATGATTTTTCTAAAAACAAAACTAACTTTACGTTCTCGATAATACTTTCTCCCGGAGAGCCCCTCACTTCAGATGATCGCCTGCTGCACTAGAAGATTCCGAAGTTACTCTACGATGTTCTCTCGAGTCTTTGTGCCATCGCATTTGCGATTTCCTTCCACCGTCAGCCCCTATGAAAAACTACTTACACTTGCCATTTATACAATCATTCCCCATTGATCTTGTTATTACAAGATGTCCCGAAATACTCTTTGTTGTTCCGAAAATCCTTTAATCTTACTGCCTTGCAGTTCTTTACCACGTGAATATCGCTATTGAAAATTCCTCGCACTTATTGAGTATCTGTTCATCTCCAGTTGTTCATATGCTTCATAAGATACTCTGAAATACTATCCGACCTTCTGAGCATCCTCTTCAAACTATTGCTCGGCAAATACTTGTATGCTTACATTATGGATGTTCCCATATCACTAGCAATATTCACTAGTATCTTTTGACACCGTCATTTTGATCCTTCGATTCAGCATGTGTGCGAATGCAAACAATCATCTATCAACCCTTCTAAATTATCTTTCCGGCTCAGATGTCATTTTGAACATGAGCTGGTTCTCGACCAAACTAATTGTCGTCAATTTTTCCTCTGGTCTATCCAACTTATCCATCCTTGATCAGAGCTTCTGCTTCTGATCCTTTGTTTTGGAAATCATAATTCCTTTGTTAGCTAAGCATCGAATTATTCCAATGTTCTATAATATGATGCACGTGCATTCTTTCTGGAGTACCGATACTCACATCAGCTCCGTCGCGGATCGCCCGATCCATTGTTGGATTTCATCCGACATCGTCCTTCATATTCAATCACTTTGGAAGTTATTTCTCCATTGGTAAATCCTACCCTCTGATTGACCAACCATGCTCTGCTTCGAGCTGGTGGTATTTACTATTGAAGCTTGTGGTATATGTTTCCATGATACCTGACGGGTTGAACCTATGCCTTCCTTTATATGTGTGAACTCGGAAGTTTTCATGAGTCATACTCATACTGGTATTTCACCAGGTAAAACTTTCAACACTAATGCCTTTATCAAAGCGAGAAGTGAATGGAAGGTTATACATTGAAGAAGTGGGAGTCGACCTTGAACTTTGTGTTCATGCCCATGGACACGATGTAGATCCTATCATGGAAACTTCTTGTAATAATAACTATTTCCTTGATAACTAACCTATGGTATCTGTGAAATGATCCCTTGCAACCGTGGTTCCGACCATGATTGGTCTTCTTTGATTCCATTTCTCGGACAAGTTAAAATAATTGTCTTCTATGGATCAATACACCAGTCCAACCTTTACTTTGATCTTGTGTCGAGTATTACCCCCCTGGTATCTCGAGATTATCATGGAACTGCATAACTTCTTATGAGTTCTTCATCAAGTGCTACCTTCCCACTGATTCCAATTTTTCACGGGCTCTGAGTTATTAAACACTCAAAGACACCGATAACTGAACCAAGTCGCACTACGGTTCAACAACTCTTCGATAGCTTCTATAAGTACGAGTTTGTACCCGATCACGCCATTCCTAGCCTGTTTGGCTATATCATTGTCGTGACGATTCTAATTGTGCTACCTGGTCCTTATTCTCGAAGCACCAATTTGCGATGATAGCTAAGCTTACGTCGATTTCCCTCATCATACCCTTTCACCTTAAACAACAAGCTTGAGTTCGAGTTCGTGTCGTAACTGTGGTTCCAATAACCTCTTGCGTCGTCATTCCTTTGGCTTGATGTCGTCGCTGATTGATTACATCTTCTTGAAATCTCTCAACAAATGTGTCGTGATCATCATCAACCTTATGAGCTCTTCCAGGATATCAACCGGATTCATGAAGAGAAATACCATCCTTGCCCTCGATGAGTTGAGTTATCATCGGCCACTTTAATGCCTTCCCTCCAACACAAACTTGTTCGTATTTTGTGTTATACCTTGAGTTCCTTGCTACCCAGCATCGTTCTTCTTTACCTTGGAGAATTACCACCTTTTATGTCAAGAATGTCGTGGAAATTTCACCACCTCTTAAGAATTCTTGGTATAGTGATACTTCTCACCATCACCATTCTTTCTTGGTCCTCGTGTTGGTTCCAACCGGGGTACCAACAAGTGAACGGTGTTGTTTGAGTTCTGTACTTCTAGCAACCCTATTGCTTTGAAGTTAACGATCGACAGTTCGTTCTTAGACTGTTGGTTATTGAATCGTCACTCTAACATTGATCTTGCTGCCTGAGGTCATATTTCGGGCACACCTTTCAACTAATGATTGATGGTGTATGTTTTCCACGAGCATACAACATTATATCATTTGAATTGACAAGTGTCATCTTCTTGTTCACATTATCGTGGAAATCCATCCGTTTGGAATTCTCGATGAATTGTCGCTGAGCCCATCAGCCACCTTCCCACCCCCCTCCTTGGTTTAATGATGAACTATTGCTTCAGGAACCCGCTCCCATAGTTCATTTCTCGAGAACTTGCAATGTCATTTCGTCGATTTGTGTTGCACCTTTTCCTCTCGGACCCCCTGAGTCTGAGGTATCATGACACCAATTGGATATGAATCTCGGTCAGATATGATGGTTGGGACAACTTTCCAAGAGTTATGATGTTGATCCTTTGATGACCCGGTAACATGATGTCATGCCTAGCACCCCCCCCCCCGGCTGGAGGACCTATCATTATAGATTCCCTTTTAGCAAGGTTATCCATTCTTCCATGAGGAAATTGTAAGACTTGTTCTATAAGTTGTTCCTGATGGATCCTTTTTGTTTCCAAAGTCTGATCTTCACCTGTTGACCATGTCAATGCTATCTCGATGCATGTCTATGGTACTCCGATGTTTCAACAAGAACATTTGAAGCCCAATGCTAAACGTTTGTTGCTTAATTATCCAAACACCGCTGTATGGATAATGTCATGAAAATTTCTCTCCCCTCACCTAGAGGCTTTTCTACTTAATATCATGTCATGGTTATCATGTTCTGCTTGTCCTTGGGAAGGATATACCCCTGACATATGTGTTTGAACACATTTTTCTTTCCATTGTTCTGTTTAATCTGATGATCACATTTTCCTTTCCATTGTCTTGTTTAACATTTCTCGTGGTTTATATGATCTAAGCGGTAATGATTCGCTGCTTATATAAACACCTCAGTTGTACAACTCTGTCAATAAGACCCTATTACTATGGTTGATGACATCCCGATAACCACCGATGGACGAGAACTTTGCCTATTGGTCCGCCTCGTTCAACGAGCAGGAAAATGGTTCTCTTCGTCCCTCGCCCTTGGTATCGATGTTGTCGCCGACATAACTGAGAGGCTACCCTCTGACATGCCTTGCTATCATGGCCGTTCAAGATGTCAACCCCCCTTTCTACTTTAACCCACATGGTGGGCCCATAACCCACAGTTCCACAGGATCGAAACCTGACTCTCCTGTACAACCCTGTTTCTAATGGTTATTCTCCATGCTTGGCTTCGTATTTAATTCATGTGCCACCTTCCTAGTGCTCTATTCTGGTATCAGACGCAATACTTACTCTCGCTACTCTGAACCCCTTTCTCACTCAGGTTCAGACTTCGAGCAACTATCTATCTGCTTGGGACCTCTTATTGTACCTTCGTACCTTACTCTCGAGGTATTTTATATGTTCAACTCAAGAGATAATCTTATGCTCATTCATGGGTTACCTTAGATGGTTTCCCTCACAAGCATTCTGTCGTAGTCAAGCTGCCCCTTACCTATTCGTAAGTACGTTGGAGTTCCTGAAGCAAAGGACGACTTCACCATGATGACCTCAAGCGGAGAAATGAAGACATCAACGTAATGGATCGATCTCTTCGAGAAGAGCAACCAAGACCAAGGACACTCGTCAAAATATCGTAACAAAATCCATTTCCCATTACTACCGCTCCTAAATCTCGGGACGAGATTTCTTGTAGTGGAGGAGATTTTTTACTCCCGGATAATTATGATACAGTAATCACACGTTAATGATGACACGCCACCTCGGTTACTGCTGATAATCTCGCGTTAGTTGAAGCGGATTCAAATTCAAAATTTGAATTAAGGTTAAAACAATTAAAGTTTTCAAAAGTCGAACTAAAATGTTCGATGTGTTGGAAATATTCCCTATCTATTTGTCATATAAAAACCATGTTTTTATATAAGGCCTATATATTTAAAATGAGCAAAAACAGAAAAGGAATAAAAATAAAAAGAGAAAGAAAAAATAAAACAAAAAAAACAAATGGGGGAGACCCCCTGGCCAACTGGGCCAAACGGCCCAACCACCCAGCCGGGCCACCAGGCCGGCCCATCAGCCGCGCCCATAACCCCCCCACTGCTCCTAAAACCCTAGAGCCCCACCCCACTTCCCCCACGATCCCACCTCTCCCTCCAGCGCCACACGGAGAGGCGCCTGACCCCATCGCTCTCCCCACTCCCCGTCGCTCGCTCCCCTCCCTCGATCCAGATCGGGGCCCGACCTGGCGCTCCCTACGCTGCCCACCATGGGAGAAACCCCGCTCGACGCGCCTTGACCCCGTCACTTGCCCCGATCCCCTCCTCCCGCTCCCTCGCTCGATCTGGACCCGTCCCCATCGCCATCATTGCCTCACCTCGCCCCGACGCCCGTCTGCGCGCCGCCTCGTCGCCCTCCACCTCGGATCTAGAACTGGGGCTCGGCCTCGACGCCGCCGCCGCTCGGGCCCCCCCCCCCCGCGCCGGACCCACGACGCCGCCGGACTGCTTCCCCGTCCCCTCCCCGGCTTCCTCGCGCCTCGTCAATGAACCCCTGCACCGGGTATGACCCCATCTCCCCTACCCTTCCCTACACCGTCGCGCGCCGCTTCGCCGCTGGCGCGTCCGCCAGCTCCATTAACGTTCCTTCGCCCGTCAAGGCCTTTCCTGGCCGGCCGTGGCCACCGACCGCGCTGCTAGCCGCGCCAGGCGCCAGGGCTGCGCCTTGCCCACACCCCGCACCGCCTGCTACCTCTGCCGTGGCCGGCGCCGCCCCCTGGTGGCTCGGGCACACACGGGTGCCCACGCCCGGTGCCTATTTCGCCCGCCCCACTAAGGCCCTTGTACCACTTCCACACGGGGCCCAGCGCCCTGTTAAAAAAAAGAAACGAAAATGTAAATTTAATAATAATTAAAAGTAATTAATTAATTAACTTAATTAATCCAGTTATTTAACCTAATTAAACTTATTAACTAATTAAACTGTTAATTAGTGTTAGTCTATGACAGTGTGACCCCACGTGTTAGGTTTGACCTGGCCAACCGGTCAGTTGACCTGCTGACGTCATCGTGACTTCACCTCCGCACTGTTCTGGATAATGTTGTTCTAAATAACTAATAATAATTCCAGATTATTGCTAAAACTTTAGAAAACCATATAAAATAAACCGTAGCTTCGGATTAAAAACTTTGTACATGAAAGTTGCTCCGAGCAGCAGACGATTCCGAACACGCAACCCGTTCGTCCGCCACACCCCCCTAACCTATCGAACTCGCAACTTTCCCCCTCCGGCTCCTCTGCCCAAAAACGCGAAACACCGGGAATACTTTCCCGGATGTTTCCCCCCTTCACTTGTATCACCACATACCGCGTTAGGGCACGCCTAGCATCACGCTTTGCTTTGTCACGCATCGTCGTGTTTATGTTTGCATTGTATTCATTGTTTCTTCCCCCTCTTATCTCCGGTAGACTACGAGACTGACGCTGCTGCTGCCCAGTTCGACTACGGAGTTGACGACCCCTCCTTCTTGCTAGAGCAACCAGGCAAGCCCCCCTCCCCCCTTGATCACCAGATATCGCCTATTCTTCTCTATACTGCTTGCATTAGAGTAGTGTAGCATGTTATCGCTTCCCGTTATACCTATCACGATGCATAGCATGTCCTTGCTACTCTTGTTGTTACCTTTACACGCAATCCTACATGCTTAGTATAGGAGGCTAGTATTCCATCTGTGGCCCTCCATTCTGGTCCGTCTGCGGTGCTATCCTCTCGGGGCGTGATCACTCGGGAGGTGATCACGGGTATATACTCTATACTTATACATGATACATGTGGAGACTAAAGTCGAATTATGGTGGAGCACCCGAGTGGATCTTTGTGGCGGGCGGCAGGGCAGGTTGAGACCGCCTAGGAGAGAGGTGGGCACAGCCTGTTCGGCGTTCGCGGATACTTAACACGCTTAACGAGATCTTGGTATTTGATATGAGTCTGGCTATGGGCCTATACGCACTAACCAACTACGTGGGAAAGATATGGGCACTCGGCGTCGTGGTATCAGCCGAAGCACTTCGTGACGTCAGCGACTGAGCGGCGCGCGCCGGATTGGACTGGAACGCCACTAGGCTAGGTCTGCTTCTGGCCGCCCATGCAACATGCAGGTGTGCTCAGGGCGATGGGCCCAGACCCCTGCGCGCTTAGGTTTAGACCGGCGTGCTGGCCTCTCTGTTGTGCCTAGGTGGGGCTGCGACGTGTTGATCTCCCGCGGCCGGGCATGACCCGAGAAAGTGTGTCGGCCAAATGGGATCAAGCGTGTTGGGTTATGTGGTGCACCCCTGCAGTGAAGTTAATCTATTGAATAGCCGTGATCTTCGGTAACAGGACGACTTGGAGTTGTACCTTGACCTTATGACAACTAGAACCGGATACTTAATAAAACACACCCTTCCAAGTGCCAGATACAACCGGTGGTCGCTCTCTCTCAGGGCATTGAGGAGGGGATCGCCGGGTAGGATTATTGCTATGTGATGCTACTTGGAGGACTTCAACCTACCCTCTTCTACCTGTTGCAAGACGGAGGTGACCAGAAGCGTAGTCTTCGGTAAGACTAGCTATCCCCCTCTTATTTTGGCTTTCTGCAGTTCAGTCCACTGATATGGCCCTTTATACATATATCCATGCATATGTAGTGTAGCTCCTTGCTTGCGAGTACTTTGGATGAGTACTCATGGTTGCCTTGTTCCCCCTTTTCCCCTATCTCTACTCGATTGCTGCAACCAGACGATGGAGCCCAGGAGCCAGACGCCACCGTCGATGAAGACTACTACACTGGAGGCGCCTACTACTACGTGCGATCCATGGGCAGCGACCATGAGTAGTTAGGAGGATCCCGAGCGGAGAACTGCGCTTTGTTCGATCTGTATCCCGATTTGTGCCAGCCTTCTTAAGGCAAACTTGTTTAACTTATGTGCGTACTCAGATATTGTTGCTTCCATTGACTCGTCTATGATCGAGCACTTGTATTCGAGCCCTCGAGGCCCACGGCTTGTATTATAATGCTTGTATGACTTATTTTATTTTTTAGAGTTGTGTTGTGATATCTTCCGTGAGTCCTCGATCTTGATCATTACTGCGTTATGCGTGTATGATTAGAAATCTGATTGAATCGGGGCGTCCACGAAACTAACCTCGATGGAAAACAACAGTCGTTCACAAAATTTCCCTGTGTAAGTACATCGAAGGGCATGTTAAGCACAACAGGCTAAACATCAACCAAATATATCCAGAATAGATCACATAATCTCAAACTAGTATTGTGCTTGTCTAAGTACACTAGTTATTGTTAAATAAAAATGGAAAGGTGTGTTAACGACAACATGCTTAACAACAACCAAATGTAGTCATTCATAATGGTATTGTTGAAACTGGTATTGATAAAATTGAACTGCACAGTTCATACTTGCACATAGAGAACATCACATTGCGAATAAATGAAATAAAAAATGCATACTATGAACAACCAAAGATAGCAATTGACCCTGGACATATGCTAACTACAAACAACCGAACAACCAAAAACCATTGAAAGAGGCATATGCTCGCTACAACATGCTTAGCAGCAACCAAATATAGTAATTCATATCGATATTGTTGAAACCGGTATTGATGAAATTGAACTGCACACTTCGTACTTGCACATATAGAACATCACTTTGTGAATAACTGAAATAAACAAGGCATACTACGAACATCCAAAGATAGCAACTGAAACTGGATATATGCTAACTACAAACAACCGAACAACAAAAAACTGTTAAAAGAGGCATATGCTAGCTATAACAGGCTTAAAAGCAAGCAAATATATTCATTCCTATTGGTATTGTTGAAAGTGCTATTGATGAAATTATACTGCATAGTAAATAATTGCACATATAGAGCATCACATTGTGAACAACTGAAATAAACAAGAGATATTGTAAACAGCCAAATATAGCAATTAAAACTAGACATATTCTCACTACTCTACAAAAGGGGCTCGACAAAACAAATCATGGGTTCCCCCTGTGAAGAGGCACGATAAAAGTAAACATGGGTTTCCTCACTGGTCAAAGATTGGCTCGTTCCCGTGGGAAGAGCACGGACTCTGGGTGTGCTCCATGTTGTCGCCTATGGGCTCCTTCCCCTTGAAAGAGCAAGGTTGTAGGGTGCCCTCCCTAATGTCGCAGATGGGTTCTTTACCCTTGGAAGAGCCGGAGAGGGTGCCCTCCTCGTGGTCGCCGTCCATGAGGTCTGACTTGGCAGCTGTGGATCCCAAGCTAGTGTTGCAGAACGTGTCCTTCAGAAATGACAAAAGGGGCTCGATGGGGATGTAGGATGGAAAATTATTGACAACGAGCCAGAGGAGATCAGCAGCGGGGCCATAGATGAGATCTATGTCGGTTGAACCCGAGGGGTTGGGGGTGGGCCACTTAACCTGTGACATAGCCCGCATCAGGCCGTCACTATCGACGACCTTGATGTCATAGCCGGTGTCTGTGACATACCAGCATACTCTAGTCCACTGATTGAGATCCCGCGACCAGTAATGATCGCTAGCTTCCTCGGTGGCCACCTCGGCGACGTCGGGCGAAGAGGCCGCGATAAACCTCTTTTGGGCCATTCGCACCTCGAGCTCCACGGGAAGCGTAGTTGGGCTTAGGCTGCGACGCTTTGGAGTGGGGGATGGGGATGGGGATTTGTGGGGAAAGGGGGCGTTTGGCAGGGTCATCTAAGAAACTCAGGGCGGCTAGGGTATGGAGATCGGTGGGTGAGCAGCAAGGGAAAACTGGTAGATGTTGACAATGGAGGCCTTGCGACGATGGCAGCGACCTTTCTAGGGTTTCGAGCGAGGGAAGGGTTGTGGTGGTGTGTGTTTGTGTGCGCGCACGCGCGCGCGGAGTTTTTGGGGTATGCGTGGAGGGGGGGTAAGGTGGTGTTTGAGGAAATGACGCGGCTACTAGAATTTTTACTACGCGGGAGTAAAATGCCGGGGCTGTTGAAAATTTGGATGAAGGGATTGAGCAACAATGCATCGCACACGGTCCCAAAATAACAACCCTGTGCTATCAAAGAAAAACTCTCCATCCGGGTAGATATTTTTTAGGGATGTAGGCGGGAGCGGGAACAACAAACATCACACATGGTTGAAACATAATAACCGTGTGTTATCAAACAGAAAACCCTCTAGGCGGGTAGATAATTTTTAAAATTCCAAGGAAAGCCTCATGGAGTCCAATGTACTGTGGTGATGTGAGTGACAGGGGAACGGGCGTGGCAAACGGGTAGTCTGAGTGATCCATGACTGTTGCATCATCCAACTTGTCTAATGTTTATAAATTTGGCAAAAAATAACGCGGGAAATGGTCAGAACATGAACACACTTGCATGTGGACCAAAAATATGTATGAAAAGGGTGGTTTGATGTTCAAATACCCAATGCACAGCTTTGATGTGGCACATGTCTCACAAAGCGCACGGTATTGCTAGCCCCCCTCCGCCACTTTGTGTCGGTGGGAGGGGAATCCTAGCTATGAACGCATGCACCAAAATAGCTATGTCTAACATAGGACCCTGCCGTATGTCCACAAAGATAAGGCACTTACTTGTCTATGGCTATGCACTTCCTCTGTTTCAGGGGCCGGTAGGCGTGGCCACTGTAGCTCGGGATCCCTTTCCTCTTGCGGAGTGCTGCAAGGCTCAGACGAAGCGAGCCGAGGGTCGGGGCATGACCCTTGGCGAATGGGCAGCATACTCCCACCTCCGGAGCGCTGGCAGGGGCTTCGGAGGCGGCGGCCTCAGGAGCATCAGGCCGCACCAGCTCACCAACATTGGCCTCAGGAGCATCGGGCCGCGCCAGCTCACCAGCTTCCGCCTCAGGAGCATCAGGCCGCACCAGCTCTCCAGCGGCCACCTCGGGAGCCCTCGACGAAACCTCAGGAGCGGCTATCTCGGGAGCACCAGACGATATCCGCTCCCCAGGGGTCGCCCCAGGAGTACCTGGTGGTGTTCGCCCCCTGCATCCACATCTGGGACGCGCGCTGCAGGGTCGCGAGGCCCTTCTAGGCCCCCTGGGCATAGCCCCCACTCGTCAAAGAGTGGCATCTGCTTCACGAAGTCCTCTTTGTTCGAGCAATGCCACAAGAGGTAGCCGTCCTCCAGAAGCACAACAGGAGCCCGAGCATCACACGCAGCGTCCTAGAAGGGAGCGAAGGCGCTTGGAGCCTTATGGGGTCCTTGGGGCCAGTGAAGGTCCACATTGGACGAGAATGGCGCTAGAGCGGGGCGATGCACCGCCGGACGAACTCCCTCACCACCATCGGCACCGTAACCCCGACCTTCTTCAACTTGGCCAGCCTGGACCAGACGTTGGCGAGCTGACGGTCGACGAGCTTCACGTGCCCCCTGCCAGAGCTGGGTTCCGCCAACGCTCGCGGGAGCAGGAGCAGGGGGCTGAGCATGCCGGCGTCCACATACACCCACTGCTTCCGGAATCCCCTCACATCCGGGTAGAGCATGAAGTCGATGCCTGAGCCAGCTGTCGCCGCCATGGCCTGGAATGCCACGCATCCCAAGCCTGGCGTTCGTCGACCAGGTGAAGCGAGAAGAAATGGCGGAACAAGGAAACAGATGGAGCAATCCCCACCATAGCCTCACACAGGAAGGCGAAGGCAGCAAGGAGGATGATGGACCGGGAATCCAGATCACGGCGCTGGATGCAGTAATGCAAAATTATGGCATTAAAGAAATCAGAGAAAGGGGGGACCAGGCCAGCTAGGAGAGCATGAAGATGGATGGGGATCTCGGTGGCGTCCATGTCGATCATGGCCCGGGAGGTGGGCCAGACCGTCGTCTCCTTCCACTGGTTGGCGGAGAGGGCCGGCCGGACCTTGTCCAACCCCTCCCGATTGATCACCGTCGACCGATCAAGAGCGGGCTCCAAGACCGGCCAGGATTCGACAGGAGCGTGGGCCTTTCCCTTTTTCGACCTCGGGGCCATGGCGGCAAGGGAGGATTGGCGCCGGTGCCGAATCTGGGAGAAGAGCGGCGAGTTCGCAGGAAGAGGAGGAGCCAAGGGCAAGCACGACGGGCAATGATGGCAAAGTTGTGCTAGCAACAGGTGGCCGCCAAGCCTGGTAGTTATCGAGGTGGCATGGGGAAATGGGGCCACCCATGTCCCGTCAAGCGCCACGCATCGGCCGAGGCCGCAAGCGGTTGGGGCCTGCGGCGCTTCGCCCTTGCCCTTTGGCTTTACCTCGAAGCCAATTCCGAGTGCGCCTTGGGCCCGGGGGCTACTGTCGGCGTTCTGGGAACGGGGGTAGCCAGACTTGCCTGGCTGTGGCCCACGACGTGGCTCCATCGACGGCCTAGTACAGCCCACCTTCGGCATCAACAACACAAGACCCTCGCGAGGGGCCAAGCCTCGTGAGGCGGACGACACCAGGACCCCCAGAAGGAGCGGCCTCCTTAGGCTGGCTCCTGAGGAGTGGAGATCTCTATGCAAGCCTCCACCTCGTGAGGTTTGGATGACGCAAGCCATGACGACCGAGGCCAGGCAGGCGCCAGCGGGCGTAGTACAACAGTTTCCTCTTTTCTGCTATAGAGGCAAGCGCAGGCGCGGAGTCCCGAGGAATCAACCAAAGGTTTCCATTTCCATGCAACAAGACCAGGACCGCCAGGACGGCCGGACGGCGGTCATTGGGGGCCCTGCAGCGTCCACGACCAGAAGCTTTGCAGGCGAAGACCACCTCTCGTCAGGATAAGATGCACTAGTTGTCTTCCTTTGAAATTGGCCATTGTGGGACCCCTTCCCGCCTTCATTTTGGGGGAAGAGGACCAAGGCTCTATAAATATAGCCTAGCCACCACCGTAGAAGGGGATCGGATCATTGAGACCATCCTCTCCCTCACCAGCTCAAGAACACACATCCTGAGGTTATTCTTCCACTGTACTAGTTCATCATCAGCCCATCTCGAGGCCAATCCACCACAAAGCAGGAGTAGGGTTTTACATTGCAAGGTGGCCCAGACCTGGGTAAACTGCCGTCTTCCATTTCCTTCCCGTTCATCGAGCTAGGCTGTGAGATCGGCGAGTAGGCAGAATGGGGAGGTTGAGTTCTTCGCACGCACCCCAGAGTTCGAATCTATCCAGGGTTTGCGGAGCCCGGAATCTGACATACCGATACAAGATTTGATCCTTGCAAGTGATGAGTTCAAGGGGAATGACAACCCTCTTGCCCGCGTTGGGTGCAAGTATTTTCTTTTGTGTGTGTAGGTGTTGAAGACGGGAATTTGCGTGGTTCTCCTATTGGTCCGATAATCCTTGGTTCTCACCGAGGGAAATACCTATCTTTACTGTACTGCATCTCGCGTCCTCTTCGGGGGAAATCCCAACGTAGGTCACAAGTAGCAGCATATTTCAACAGGGAATTGAAGTGTGGCAGAGCACTTAGTGGTAACCAAGTCTTGCAAAAGGTTTCATACAGAGAGTTTAGTTTGCAGGCGGCATGCAGGCACACGACAAATATAACCATAGACATGAGTTGACTAGCTCATTGATTAAAGATGGTTAAGGTTTCCTAACCATAGACATGAGTTGACTAGCTCATTGATTAAAGATGGTTAAGGTTTCCTAACCATAGACATGAGTTCTCATTTAATAACGAGATCACATCATTAGGAAATGATGTGATGGACATACTTAGGCATAAGCTTAGTATATGATTGTGTCACTTAGTTTATTTGCTACAACTTTCTCAATGTCGAGTGTTTGTTACTTAGACCATGAGATCATACCACTCTAATTCCAGAAGAATGCTTTGTGGCTATCAAACATCACTTCATAACTGGTGATCATAAAGGTGCTCTTTAGGTATCTCGGAAGGTACTAGTTGGATTGCATGGATCAAGACTGGGATTTGTCGGTCCATGTGAAGGAGAGATATCTCTGGGCCCTCTCGATGATACAACATCCTAATTAGCTTGCAAGCATGTGACTAATGTGTTTAATGCTTGGCGGGGATATTGTATTACGAAAAGAGTAAAGAGAACTTGTTTGTAACCATATTGAACTAGGTATGGTGATACCGACGGTCGAATCTCGGGCAAGAAACATATCAGCACACAAAGGAATTGTATACGGGACTATCTAATTCCGTGACATCATGGTTCAAATCCATAAATATCTTCATTTAATATGTGGCATTCATTATAGGCATCTAGGTCCCGCTATTGATTATCGATCAGAGAGTTGTCTCGATCATGTCCCATGTTCTCGAACCCATAGGGTCACACACTTAACGTTCAGTAACGCTAGGGTAGTAATGGGATATTCATAATGGTGAGTCTGAAGATAGTCCAGAGTCCCGGATGGGATCCAAGACATCATGAGGAGCTTCAGAATAGTCCGGGGGATAAAGTTTCATATAAGGGAAGTGGTTTTCACGGTTTCGGAAAAAGATCGTTTTTTAATATATGTACCGGAGGATTCTGGCAGCTTCCAAGGGCCTGACAGTGGGGCCCGCCTGCCCAGTAGGGTCCACATGGACCTAGGGGGTGTCCCACTAGCCCTGCTTGGGCCAGGAACCACGACCACATAGGCTCATACGGCTAAAGGGGGGAAACCCTAAGGGGGGAGGGGCGCCATAAGCCCTAGGTGGCAAGATTCCTCCCCCCTTGGCCACCGGCACCTTGGCTTGGAGGGGGGCCCAAGCAGGGTGCACCCCCAGCCCCTATATAAGGAGAGGGGATGGGTTGGGCGCAGCCATCCCATGCCCTGGCTGCCGCCCTCCCTCTCTCCCTCCACCTCCTCCTCCGCAGACGCTTGGCGATAACATGTAGAATTCTACCACCACCGCCGCCGCCACCACGTCATCGTGCTGCCATCCCAGATTCCATCTACTTCTCCATCTTGCTTCCCGGATCAAGGAGGAGACATCACCGAGCCGTACGTGTGCATATCTAGGAGGTGTCATTCATACGGTGCTTGATCGGATTGGATCACTAAGAAAGTACGACTACATCAACCACGTTCGTTATAACATTTCCGATCTCAGTCTACAAGGGTATCTAGACTCACTCCCACTTGTTGCTAGCACCTAGTAGATTAGATCTTGGGTGAATTCTTTATCTCGTAGGATTTTTTTCATGCAACAAACCTACAATGGGTTGGCTTCGAAACTCCGTGTGGCGACGAAGACAAATATTTACTCTATGTGGCCACAACGATCACTATCGGTAATGGCAAGAAGGCTAGTTTTGGCATGCTCCTTGCCTCTCTGGTCAAAAGTCGAGGGATATCGCTCTGGGCATCTTCACCATCTCTAAACGCACAAACTGTTGTGTTGCTAAGGAAATGATTAATAATGACTGGATTCGTCACATCAACATGCAAGGGGGGCTCTCGGTTAAGCTTATTAGGCAATTCTTTGACCTTTGGTGCAAGACCCAAGACATCCACCTTGGTCCGAGCATTGAGGATACCATTCAATGGAAATTCACCGAAGATTATTGCTACTCCACTGCCACTGCTTACACGATGTAGTTTACGGTTTGATTAACTCCGAGATGCCGAGAATGGTCTGGAAGATTTGGGCACCTCCCAAGATTAAATTCTTCTCTTGGCTTGTCCTTCAAGATAGGATATGGACTTCTGATAGATTAAAATGCGGAGGATGGCCAAATTGCGGCCTTTGTCAGCTATGCAAAAGGGGACCGGAATCTATGTCCCATCTGATGTTCAAATGTCATTATTCCACTAGTAGAAAAGGGGGCAATAGCCCAGGCCAGTTCAGCCCATTAGTCACGGTTCAA
Source organism: Aegilops bicornis (assembly GCA_021605145.1). Classification (NCBI taxonomy): domain Eukaryota; kingdom Viridiplantae; phylum Streptophyta; class Magnoliopsida; order Poales; family Poaceae; genus Aegilops; species Aegilops bicornis. Next base: position 479,970,809 of record CM038672.1, on the reverse strand, counting down.
TCCAGAACCGGGACCAATGGAGCTATTTGCCCCGGTTCGTGAGCCCAGGGCGGCGGCCACGTGGGCCATTGGTCCCTGTTCGTCCGGACCTTTTGGTCCCGGTTGGTGGGACGAACCGGGACCAATGGGCCTGGCTCCCGGCCCACCACTATTGGTCCCGGTTGGTGGCATGAAACGGCACCAAAGGCTTCCCTTTAGTCCTGGTTCATGCCACCAACCGGGTGTTGGGGAACGCAGTAATTTCAAAAAAATTCCTACGCACACACAGGACCATGGTGATGGCATAGCAACGAGAGGGGAGAGTGTTGTCTACGTACCCTCGTAGACCGTAAGCGGAAGCGATCACAACATAGAGGAAGTAGTCAGACGTTCTCCTCGCGATCCTGCCGATCCCAGCGCCGTTACTCCGGCACCTCCGGTCGATGATGGCGTAGAGGAAGTAGTCAGTCACGTTCTCCTCACGATCCAGCCAATCCAGCGCCGTTACTCCGGCGCCTCCGAGTTCTTGGCACACGCGTTCAGCTCGATGGCGCTCCACGGGCTCCGATCCAGTGAGCTCGGAGAGAAGGAGTTCCGTCGGCCTGACGGCGTGGTGGCGATCTTGATGTTTCACCGACGCAGGGCTTCGCCTAAGCACCGCTACGATATGACCGAGGTGGAATATGGTGGAGGGGGCACCGCTACGGCTAAGGAACGATCTCAAGGATCAACTTGTGTGTTCTAGGGTGCCCCTTCCCAGAGATATAAAGGAGGGAGGGAGGAGGTGGCGGCCCAAGGGGGCGCACCATAGGAGGAAACCTACTCCAAGTAGGTTTCCCTCTCTTTCCTTATCTTATTTGGAGGGAAGGAAGGAGTACTAGTATTAGGAAGTAGTACTAGTAGTAGGAATAGGAAGAGGGGAAGGAGAAAGGAAAGGGGGGGGCCCCCTTCCCCAGTCGGATTGGGCTTGGGGGGCGCCTCCCTTGTTCCTTCTCCTTCCTCCTACATGGGCCCAATAAGGCCCATATACCTCCCGGGGGTTCGGTAACCTCCGGAGCTCCAAACTTCTCCGGAACCTTTCCGGTGTCCAAATATATCCGTCCAATATATTAATCTTTATGTCTCGACCATTTCGAGACTCCTCGTCATGTCCGTGATCATATCCGGGACTCGAACAACCTTCGGTACATCAAAATACACAAACTCATAATATAACCGCCAATCGAAAACCTTAAGCGTCACGGACCCTACGGTTCGAGAACAATGTAGACATGACCGAGACACATCTCCGGTCAATAACCAATAGCGGGACCTGGATGCCCATATTGGTTCCTACATATTCTACGAAGATCTTTATCGGTCAGACCGCATAACAACATACGTTGTTCCCTTTGTCATCGGTATGTTACTTACCCGAGATTCGATCGTCGGTATCCAATACCTAGTTCAATCTCGTTACTGGCAAGTCTCTTTACTCGTTCAGTAATACATCATCTCACAACCAACTCATTAGTTGTAATGCTTGCAAGGCTTATGTGATGTGTATTACCGAGAAGGCCTAGAGATACCTCTCCGACAATCGGAGTGACAAAACCTAATCTCGAAATCCGCCAACCCAACAGGTACCTTTGGAGACACCTGTAATACTCCTTTATAATCACCCGATTCACGTTGTGACGTTTGGTAGTACCAAAGTGTTCCTCCGTAAACGGAGTTGCATAATCTCATAGTTACGGGAACATGTATAAGTCATGAAGAAAGCAATAGCAACATACTAAGCGATCAAGTGCTAGGCTAACGGAATGGGTCATGTCAATCGAGATCATTCTCCTAATGATGTGATCCCGTTAATCAAATGACAACTCATGTCTATGGTTAGGAAACATAACCATCTTTGATTAACGAGCTAGTCAAGTAGAGGCATACTAGTGACACTCTGTTTGTCTATGTATTCACACATGTATTATGTTTCCGGTTAATACAATTCTAGCATGAATAATAAACATTTATCATGATATAAGGAAATAAATAATAACTTTATTATTTCCTCTAGGGCATATTTCCTTGAGTCTCCCACTTGCACTAGAGTCAATAATCTAGTTCACTTTCGGTAATGATTCTAACACCCATGGAGTCTTGGTGCTGATCATGTTTTGCTCGTGGAAGAGGCTTAGTCAGCGGTGCAGCGTTCAGATCCGTATGTATTTTGCAAATCTCTATGTCTCCCACTTGGACTTGGTCCCGAATGGAATTGAAGCGTCTCTTGATATGCTTGGTCCTCTTGTGAAATCTGGATTCCTTTGCCAAGGCAATTGCACGATATTGTCACAGAAGATCTTCATTGGTCCCGATGCACTAGGTACAACACCTAGATCGGAAATGAACTCTTTCATCCAGACTCCTTCATTTGCTGCTTCCGAAGCAGCTATGTACTCCGCTTCACATGTAGATCCCGCCATGACGCTTTGTTTAGAACTGCACCAACTGACAGCTCCACCGTTTAACAAAAACACGTATCCGGTTTGCGATTTAGAATCGTCCGGATCAGTGTCAAAGCTTGCATCGACGTAACCATTTACGACTAGCTCTTTGTCACCTCCATATACGAGAAACATATCCTTAGTCCTTTTCGGGTATTTCAGGATGTTCTTGACCGCTGTCCGATGATCCACTCTGGATTACTTTGGTACCTTCCTGCCAAGCTTCTGACTAAGCATACGTCAGTCTGGTACACTGACATTGCATACATGATAGAGCCTATGGCTGAAGCATAGGGAACATCTTTCATTTTCTCTCTATCTTCTGTTGTGGTCGGGCATTGAGTCGACTCAATTTCACACCTTGTATGTCAGGTAAAAACCTTTCTTTGCACGATCCATTTTGAACTTCTTCAAAACTTTATCAAGGTATGTGCTTTGTGAAAATCCAATTAAGCGTCTTGATCTATCTCTATAGATCTTGATGCCCAATATGTAAGTAGCTTCACCAAGGTCTTTCATCGAAAAACTCTTGTTAAAGTATCCCTTTATGCTATCCAGAAATTCTATATCATTTCCGATTAATAATATGTCATCTACATATAATATCGTAAATGCTCTGAGCTCCCACTCACTTTCTTGTAAATACAGGCTTCTCCATAAGTCCGTATAAACCCAAATACTTTGATCACACTATCAAAGCGTTTATTCCAACTCCGAGATGCTTGCACCAGTCCATAAATGGATCGCTGGAGCTTGCACACTTTGTTAGCTCCCTTTGGATCGATAAAACCTTACGGTTGCATCATACACAACTCTTCTTCCGAAAACCATTCAGGAATGCGGTCTTTACATCCATTTGCCAAATTTCATAATCATAAAATGCGGCAATTGCTAACATGATTCGGACAGACTTAAGCATCGCTTCTGGTGAGAATGTCTCATCGTAGTCAACCCCTTGAATTTGTCGAAAACCCTTTGCGACAAGTCGAGCTTTGTAGACAGCAATATTACCGTCGGCGTCGGTCTTCTTCTTGAAGATCCACTTGTTTTCTATTGCTTGCCGACCCTCGGGCAAGTCAACCAAAGTCCACACTTTGTTTTCATACATGGATCCCATCTCGGATTTCATGGCCTTAAGCCATTTTCTTGAATCTGGGCTCACCATCGCTTCTTCATAGTTCGTAGGTTCATCATGATCTAGTAGCATGACTTCCGAACAGGATTGCCGTACCACTCACAGTGCGGATTTTATTCTGGTTGATCTACGAGGTTACGTAGTAACTTGATCTGAAGTTTCATGATCAATATCATCAACTTCCTCACTATTTGGTGTAGATATCGCATGAAACTGGTTTACGTGATAAACTACTTTCAAATAAGGGAGAAGGTACGATTACCTCATCAAGTTCTACTTTCCTCCCACTCACTTCTTTCGAGAAACTCCTTCTCTAGAAAGGATCCATTTTTAGCAACAAATGTCTTGCCTTCGGATCTGTGATAGAAGGTGTACCCAACTGTCTCCTTTGGGTATCCTATGAAGATACATTTCTCCGATTTAGGTTCGAGCTTATCAGGTTGAAGCTTTTTCACATAAGCATCGCATCCCCAAACTTTAAGAAACGACAACTTTGGTTTCTTGCTAAACCGCAGTTCATAAGGTGTCGTCTCAACGGATTTTGACGGTGTTCTATTCAGCGTGAATGCGGCCGTCTCAAGAGCATAACCCCAAAACGATAGCGGTAAATCCGTAAGAGACATCATAGATCGCACCATATCTAATAAAGTGCGATTACGACGTTCGGACACACCATTGCGCTGTGGTGTTCCGGGTGGCGTGAGTTGCGAAACTATTCCGCACTGTTTCAAATGTAGACCAAACTCGTAACTCAAATATTCGCCTCCACGATCAGATCGTAGAAAGTTTATTTTCTTATTACGATGATTTTCAACTTCACTCTGAAATTCTTTGAACTTTTCAAATGTTTCAGACTTATGTTTCATTAAGATATACCCATATCTGCTTAAATCATCTGTGAAGGTGAGAAAATAACGATATCCGCCTCGAGCCTCAATATTCATTGGACCACATACATCTGTATGTATGATTTCCAACAAATCTGTTGCTCTCTCCATAATACCGGAGAACGGGGTTTTAGTCATCTTGCCCATGAGGCACGGTTCGCAAGTGCCAAGTGATTCATAATCAAGTGACTCCAAAAGTCCATCAGTATGGAGTTTCTTCATGCGTTTTATACCGATATGACCTAAACGGCAATGCCACAAATAAGTCGCACTATCATTATCAACTCTGCATCTTTTGGTTTCAACATTATGAATATGTGTATCACTACTATCGAGATCCATTAAATATAGAACAATTTTTAAGGGTGCTTGACAATAAAAGTTATTATTCATATAAATATAACAACCTTTATTCTCTGATTTAAATGAATAACCGTCTCGCATCAAACAATATCCAGATATAATGTTCATGCTTAACGCTGGCACCAAATAACAATTATTTAGGTCTAAAATTAATCCCGAAGGTAGATGTAGAGGTAGCGTGCCGACTGCGATCACATCGACTTTGGAACCATTTCCCACGCGCATCGTCACCTCGTCCTTTGCCGTGTTAAGCAATACGTAGTCCTGCTTTCGAGTTGCAAATATTAGCGAACCAGTATCAAATACCCAGGTGCTAATGCGAGCTCTAGTAAGGTACACATCAATAACATGTATATCACATATACCTTTGTTCACCTTGCCATCCTTCTTATCCGCCAAATACTTGGGGCAGTTCCGCTTCCAGTGACCAGTCACGCTTGCGGTAGAAGCACTTTCGATTTCAGGTTTAGGTCGGACTTGGGTTTCTTCACTTGAGCGGCAACTTGTTTGCTGTTCTTCTTGAAGTTCCCCTTCTTCTTCCCTTTGCCTTTCTTCTTGAAACTAGTGGTCTTATTGACCATCAACACTTGATGCTCCTTCTTGATTTCTACCTCCGCAGCTTTCGGCATTGCGAAGAGCTCAGGCATAGTCTTTACTAACCCTTGCATATTATAGTTCATCACGAAGCCTTTGTAGCTTGGTGGCGGTGATTGAAGAATTACATCAATGACACAATCATCCGGAAGATCAACTCCCGGTTGAGTCAAGTGATTGTAATACCGGACATTACGAGTATGTGCTCAGCAGCAGACCCATTCTCCTCCATTTTGCAGCTATAGAACTTATTGGAGACTTCATATCTCTCAATCCGGGCATTACATTGAAATATCAAATTCAACTCTTGGAACATCTCATATGCTCCACGACTTTCAAAACGTCGTTGAAGACCGGTTCTAAGCCGTAAAGCATGGCACCTTGAACTATAGAGTAGTCATCGACTTTGCTCGCCAGACGTTCTTAACGCCGCTGGGCCAGTATCAAGAAGCACGGCACCTAGCGGTGCATCGGGACGTAACTCTTACGTGCAGCAATGAGGATAATCCTCGAGATTACGGACCCGATCCGTGTAATTGCTACCATCATCTTTCAACTTTGCTTTCTCAAGGAACGCATTAAAATTCAACGGAACAACAAAGACGAGCCATCTATCTATAAGCAGAGACATAGACAAGCAAGATACTATCAGTACTAAGTTCATGATAAATTTAAGTTCAATTAATCATATTACTTAAGAACTCCCACTTAGGCAGACATCTCTCTAGTCATCTAAGTGATCACGTGATCCAAATCAACTAAACCATAACCGATCATCACGTGAGATGGAGTAGTTTTCAATGGTGAACATCTTATGTTGATCATATCTACTATATGATTCACGCCGACCTTCGGTCTCCGTGTTCCGAGGCCATATCTGCATATGCTAGGCTCGTCAAGTATAACCTGAGTATTCTGCGTGTGCAAAACTGGCTTGCACCCGTTGTAGATGGACGTGAGAGCTTATCACACCCGATCATCACGTGGTGTCTCTACACGACGAACTTTGGCAACGGTGCATACTCAGGAGAACACTACTTGATAATTTTAGTGAGAGATCATCTTAAAATGCTACCGTCAATCAAAGCAAAATAAGATGCATAAAGGATAAACATCACATGCAATCAATATAAGTGATATGATATGGCCATCATCATCTTGTGCTTGTGATCTCCATCTCAAGCACCGTCGTGATCACCATCGTCACCGTAGCGACACCTTGATCTTCATCGTAGCATCGTTGTCGTTTACGCCATCTATTGCTTCTACGACTATCGCTACCGCTTAGTGATAAAGTAAAGAAATTACAGATGCGTTTGCATTTCATACAATAAGCGACAACCATATGGCTCTGCCGATTGCCGATAACTTCGGTTACAAAACATGATCATCTCATACAATAAAATATAGCATCACGTCTTGACCATATCACATCACAACATGCCTGCAAAAACAAGTTAGGCGTCCTCTACTTTGTTGTTGCAAGTTTTACGTGGCTGCTACGGGCTGAGCAAGAACCGTTCTTACCTACGCATCAAAACCACAACGATACTTCGTCAAATAGACTCCGTTTTAACCTTCTCAAGGACCGGGCGTATGCACTCAGTTCAACTAAAGTGAGAGAGACAGACACCCGCCAGCCACCTTTAAGCACGAATGCTCGTAACGGTGAAACCAGTCTCGCGTAAGCGTCTGGCGTAATGTCGGTCCGGGCGCTTCATCTCACAATACCGCTGAACCAAAGTATGACATCTTTGGTAGGCGGTATGACTTGTATCGCCCACAACTCACTTGTGTTCTACTCGTGCATATGACATCAACGCATAAACCTGGCTCGATACCACTTTGTTGGGGAACGCGGTAATTTCAAAAAATTTCCTCGCACACAGGACCATGGTGATGGCATAGCAACGAGAGGGGAGAGTGTTGTCTACGTACCCTCGTGAGACCGTGGCGGAAGCGATCTGGCGTAGAGGAAGTAGTCAGACGTTCTCCTCGCGATCCTGCCGATCGGCGCCGTTACTCCGGCACCTCCGAGTCGATGATGGCGTAGGAAGTAGTCGTGCGTTACGCTCACGATCCGGCCGATCGGCGCCGTTACTCCGGCGCCTCCGAGTTCTTGGCACACGTTCAGCTCGATGGCGCTCCACGGGCTCCGATCCAGCGAGCTCGGAGAGAAGGAGTTCCGTCAAGATGACGGCGTGGTGACGATCTTGATGTTTCACTGACGCAGGGCTTCGCCTAAGCACCGCTTCTGATATGACCGAGGTGGAATATGGTGGAGGGGCACCGCACACGGCTAAGGAGCGATCTCAAGGATCAACTTGTGTGTTCTAGGGTGCCCCTTCCCCGTATATAAAGGAGGGAGGGAGGAGGTGGCGGCCCAAGGGGGGTGGGGCGCACCATGGGAGGAAACCTACTCCAAGTAGGTTTCCTCTCTTTCCTTATCTTATTTGGAGGGGAAGGAAGGAGTACTAGTATTAGGAAGTAGTACTAGTAGTAGGAATAGGAAGAGGGGAAGGAGATAGGAAAGGGGGCGGCCCCCTTCCCCAGTCGGATTGGGCTTGGGGGCGCGCACCTCCCTTGTTCCTTCTCCTTCCTCCTACATGGGCCCAATAAGGCCCATATACCTCCCGGGGTTCGGTAACCTCCGGAGCTCCAAACTTCTCCGGAACCTTTCCGGTGTCCAAATATATCCGTCCAATATATTAATCTTTATGTCTCGACCATTTCGAGACTCCTCGTCATGTCCGTGATCATATCCGGGACTCCGAACAACCTCGGTACATCAAAATACACAAACTCATAATATAACCGCCATCGAAACCTTAAGCGTCACGGACCCTACGGTTCGAGAACAATGTAGACATGACCGAGACACATCTCGGTCAATAACCAATAAGCGGGACCTGGATGCCCATATTGGTTCCTACATATTCTACGAAGATCTTTATCGGTCGGACCGCATAACAACATCGTTGTTCCCTTTGTCATTGGTATGTTACTTACGAGATTCGATCGTCGGTATCCAATACCTAGTTCAATCTCATTCTTGGCAAGTCTCTTTACTCGTTCCGTAATACATCATCTCACAACCAACTCATTAGTTGTAATGCTTGCAAGGCTTATGTGATGTGTATTACCGAGAAGGCCTAGAGATACCTCTCCGACAATCGGAGTGACAAAACCTAATATCGAAATACGCCAACCCAACAAGTACCTTTGGAGACACCTGTAATACTCCTTTATAATCACCCGATTACGTTGTGACGTTTGGTAGTACCCAAAGTGTTCCTCCGTAAACGGAGTTGCATAATCTCATAGTTACAGGAACATGTATAAGTCATGAAGAAAGCAATAGCAACATACTAAGCGATCAAGTGCTAGGCTAACGGAATGGGTCATGTCAATCAGATCATTCTCCTAATGATGTGATCCCGTTAATCAAATGACAACTCATGTCTATGGTTAGGAAACATAACCATCTTTGATTAACGAGCTAGTCAAGTAGAGGCATACTAGTGACACTCTGTTTGTCTATGTATTCACACATGTATTATGTTTCCGGTTAATACAATTCTAGCATGAATAATAAACATTTATCATGATATAAGGAAATAAATAATAACTTTATTATTGCCTCTAGGGCATATTTCCTTCACCGGGGCTGATGGTGCTGCCTATATATAGCCCCTCGCGCAAGAGCAGAGCACACTGCTCTGTTTTTTCTGGCCGAGGGGAGAGGGCTTGGTGGTGCTCTAGCTCACCTCCTATGCACACAAGGTGTTCGATGGAATGCCCGAGCCACACTACTTAAGGTTTCTCCTCTCCAAGCTCGACCGCCAAGCTCCATTTTCCTCAATATTTATCTAGGTTTAGCGGTCCGTCACGCCCCGTCTCCGTCTTCATCGCCGTCGATCACCCGCACCGATCTCATCGCTTGGCACCACCGTGGTGAGCCTCTTGTTGTTATCTTCTTTACGAAAGGAAAAATATTCTTACTTGTATGTTTAGATAGATACTTGTATTATTTTCTTACTTTTATTATTGCATCTTATATAGTGCGATGGTTTTGGTATCCGCCTCGTCGGCCATCGTCTGTCTATGATTCGGATGTGGTATATATTATATTTTCATAACTATTGGTTCATTTATTGTTTATGAAAATTATGCCGATAACGTGACATATATTTTATTTATCTAGGAGGTTGTTGAACCGGAAATTCCAACCGACCCTATTGTCGAGAGGTTAAATTTAGTTGAAGAAGAAAACAATTTCTTGAAGGAAAAAATAAAAACTTGAGGAGGAGAAGATGATATTGGAGTTGCATGTTGTGGATGTCGATGATCACAAGATCAAGATGGATGCAATGCGCTTGAAGATTAGAAAGATTAGAAAATATGCCATTCATACCGAGGCTTGGTATCATTATGCCGTTGGATCAGTTGTTACCTTGGTTGCGATTATGATCGCATTTGTTTTCGCATTGAAATGTTTTACATAGTTTCAATGTATGGTTTAATTAATTTAGATGCTCTGCAGAGCTTTATGTTGTTAGATGAGAACTATGTATGTACTTTGGTTTTTGTGTGATGATGAACTTCTATTAATTTGGTCACTTGATTATCTATTCATGATGTTACTGTAATGATTTTTGACACACTTAATTATATATAATGCACGCAGATGAACCGCAATGGATGTAGGGTGTGACACACCTCCGAGTACACTAAGGCGTGCATGATTTTCTCGAAGTGGCTGAGGCAAACAAGCAGAATGGTTTTATGTGTTGTCCATGCCCTATATGTGGGAATCTGAAGTCTTACTCGACCGGAAAATCCTTCACACCCACCTACTTTACAAGGGTTTCATGCCACACTATAATGTTTGGACGAGGCACGGAGAAATAGGGGTTATGATGGAAGACGGCGAAGAAGAAGAGTACGATGACAACTATGTGCCCCTGAATACGGTGATGCTCTTGAACATCAAGAGGAAGCAGGGCGATGTGCGATGGTGCTGCAACGGGCGAAGCTGCTGAAGATCAAGAGGAACCAGACGATGTGCCCGATGATGATGATCTCCGCCGGGTCATTGTCGATGCAAGGATGCAATGCGAAAGTCAAAAGAAGAAGCTGAAGTTCGATCGCATGTTAGAGGATCACAAAAAAGGGTTGTACCCCAATTGCGAAGATGGCAACACAAAGCTCGGTACCCGTCTTTGGAATTGCTGCAGTGGAAGGCAGAGAATGATGTGCCTGATAAAGGATTTGAGAAGCTACTGGAAATAATGAAGAAGAAGCTTCCAAAGGATAAGGAATTGCCCGACAGTACATACGCAGCAAAGAAGGTCGTATGCCCTCTAGGATTGGAGGTGGAGAAGATACATGCATGCCCTAATGACTGCATCCTCTACATGGTGCATACAAGGATCTGAACGCATGCCCGGTATGCGGTGCATTGCGGTATAAGATCAGACGAGATGACCACAGTGATGTTGACGGCGAGCCTACCAGGAAGAGGGTTCCTGCGAAGGTGATGTGGTATGCTCCTATAATACTACGGTTGAAACGTCTGTTCAGAAACGGAGAGCATGCCAAGTTGATGCGATGGCACACCGTAAGAAAGACAGGAAGTTGAGAGCACCCGCTGATGGGTCGCAGTGGAGAAAAATCGAGAGAAAGTACTGGGATGAGTTTGCAAAGGACCCAAGGAACGTATGGTTTGCTTTAAGCGCGGATGGCATTAATCCTTTTGGGGAGCAGAGCAGCGATCACAGCACCTGGCCCGTGACTCTATGTATGTATAACCTTCCTCCTTGGATGTGCAGGAAGCAGAAGTTCATTATGATGCCAGTTCTCATCCAAGGCCCTAAGCAACCCGACAACGACATTGATGTGTACCTAAGGCCATTAGTTGAAGAACTTTTACAGCTGTGGAATGGAAACGGTATACGTACGTGGGATGAGCACAAAAAGGAGGAATTTCACTTAAAGGCGTTGCTGTTCGTGACTATCAACGATTGGCCCACTCTCAGTAACCTTTCAGGACAGGCAAACAAGGGATACCACGCATGCACGCACTGTTTACTTGACACCGATAGTATATACCTGGGAAGCTGCAGGAAGAATGCGTACCTTGGCCATCGTTGATTTCTTCCGACCAACCATCAATGTCGAAATAAAGGCAAGCATTTCAAAGGCGAGGCAGATCACCGGAAGAAGCCCACCATGCGAACCGGTGATCACGTACTTGCTATGGTCAATGATTTACACGTAATCTTTGGAAAGGGTCCCGGCGGACTAGCTGTTCCGAATGACGCTGACAATCACGCACCCATGTGGAAGAAAAAATCTATATTTTGGGACCTACCCTCTGGAAAGACCTAGAGGTCCGCTCTTCGATCGATGTGATGCACGTGACGAAGAACCTTGCGTGAACCTGCTAGGCTTCTTGGGCGTGTATGGGAAGATAAAAAGATACACACGAGGCACGGGAGGACCCGCAACGCTTGCACAAAAAGAGGGCATGCCTCCGAAAATGTATGAAGGTCCCGCCAGCTACGCTCTTACGAAAGAAGATAAAGAAATCTTCTTTGAATGCCCTTTCGATATGAAGGTCCCGACCGGCTTCTCGTCGAATATAAAGGGAATAATAAATATGCGGAGAAAAAGTTCCAGAACCTAAAGTCTCATGACTGCCACGTGATTATGACGCAATCGATTACGTTGCATTGAGGGGCTTCTACCGCAAAACGTCCGATTAGCCATTGTGAAGCTATGTGCATTCCTCAATGCAATATCTCGGAAGGTGAGCGATCCAGAAATCGTACCAACGCTAAGGAGTGATGTGGCGCAATGTCTTGTCGATTTGAGCTGGTGTTCCCACCATCCTTCTTCAATATCATGACACACGTCCTAGTTCATCTAGTCGACGAGATTGTCATTCTGGGGCCCGTATTTCTACACAATATGTACCCGTTTGATAGGTTCATGGGAGTCCTAAAGAAATATGTTCGTAACCGCGCTAGGCCAGAAGGAAGCATCTCCATTGGTCATCAAACAGAGGATGTCATCTGGTTTTGTGTTGACTTCATTCCTGGCCTTAAGAAGATAGGTCTCCCTAAATCGCGGTATGAGGGGAGACTGACTGGAAAAGGCACGCTTGGAAGGGACTCAATAATATGCAGGGACGGATATTCTTGGTCTCAAGCACACTACACAGTTCTCTGAGAACTCTACCTTGGTGACCCGTATGTCGATGAACACAAGAACAGTCTGCGCCCAAACACCCGGAGCAAAGGCGACGACTGGATTACATGTGAACACATCAGGACTTTCAGCAGTTGGTTGGAAACACGTCTCAAAGGTTGCAGCACTGTTTGTGATGAGCTGTACTTTTTGTCCAGGGGACCATCTTCGACTGTAATGATTTGGAAAGGATACGAGATAAATGGGAATAAATTTTACACGATTGACCAAGATGAAAAGAGCACCAACCAAAACAACGGTGTCCGCTTTGATGCAGCAACTGACAGGGGAAAGGACACATATTATGGTTACATAGTAGACATATGGGAACTTGACTACGGAGTAGATTTTAAGGTCCCTTTGTTTAAGTGCAAGTGGGTCAACTGTCGAAGCGGGTGCTGAGTAGACCCACAAAGCGAAATGACAACAGTGGATCTGAAAAATCTTGGGTACACTGACGAACCGTTCGTCCTAGCCAATGATGTGGCACAGGTTATCTATGTGAAGGACATGTCTACCAGACCGAGGAAAAGAAAAGATAAGGAAGCGAATACATCATACGATGAGCCAAAGCACCACATAGTTCTTTTCGGGAAAAAGGGACATCACAGGAGTGGAGGGCAAGGCATGACATGTCTCAAGAGTATGAAAAGTTTCATGAAATTGCCCCCTTCAAAGTCAAGGCTGACCCAAGCATCCTGATAAACGATGAAGATTATCCATGGTTACAGCGCAATAAGCAAACGACACAAGCGAAGAAAAAGTGAAGACTTTCTCCCGCAACCATTATGATGATACCATGCCAACTTTGTAACTGATGAGTATGATACCATTGTCCGTTTTGTACATGCACATGCTATGCCAAATTTTTCAGAGTTCATTTGAAAACTATGAATTTGAAAACCTCGCCAACCGAAGGGCGCTCACACCGGTTTATAAGCCCGTCCCTCTACGCCTTGTTGAGCTCACAAACTTGTGATTCACACAAATTTCAAAGAACTCAAATTTTATAAAACTAATGGCACAAACAGAAAGTTTACAATTGTTCTGAAACAAATGACACTAACAGAAAGTTTATAATTTTGCTGACCTAAAAGCAAAAAGAATTAAAAAATAAAGAAAAAACCAAAAGAAAATAAATAATGCAGAAAACAAAACAAAAAAACTTGAAAAAAAATAAAAATAGCAACAATAAGTATTTTGTTGTAAGTAGAAATAAAATAAAATAAATAAAGCAACAAAGAAAACAAAAAACGTGTTTTCAAATTTTAAAACTAATGGCACTAACAGAAAGTTTATATTTTTTCTAAAACTAAAAGCAATAACAGAAAGTTTATAATTTTTATGAACTAAAAGCAAAAAGAATTAAAAATAAAGCAAAAACCAAAAGAAAATAAATAATGCAGAAAACAAAACAAAAAACTTGAAAAAAATAAAATAGCAACAATAAGTATTTTGTAGTAAGTAGAAACAAAATAAAATAAATAAAGCAACAAAGAAAACAAAAAAGTGTTTTCAAATTTTAAAACTAATGGCACTAACAGAGAAAGTTTATAGTTTTCTAAACTAAAAGCAAAAACAAATAAAAATAAAGAAAAAGTGCCACCCATCGGGCCCCACGGCCTAAGTACGACTAGAAACCCTATGGGCCAGATTCAGCCCGGAAGGCCCAAGAGGCCCACAGGCACAGATTGCAGAGTTAGGCCCAAAGCACGCTTTAGAGAGGAGCTCGAGAGGAAGCCGCACCGCACCTTATAAGTAGTGCGGCTCCCTCTCAACTAGCGAGGTGGGACTAAACTTTGGGCGTGAGGGCAGAAGGCCTTTGGTCCCGGTTGGTGGCACCAACCGGGACTAAAGGTGCATTGGTCGGTTGGTGCCACAAACCGGGACCAATGCCCCTTTAGTCTGGTTGGTGCCACCAACCGGACCAAAGGTCGCCGCTTCCCGCCCTTTGGGCTGCTGAAAATTGGCCTTTGGTCGGTTCGTGGCACCAACCGGGACTAAAGGGGGCATTAGTCCCGGTTTGTGCCACGAACCGGACCAAAGGCTTTTCTATATAAACAAACACTTAGCGTTTTTTCAGATTTCATCGCCATTGCAGCCCAACGACGCCGACCTCCTCGATGCCGCCAGTTGCCCTCGCCGCCGTCCGCCGCCCTCGAGCCCACGCTGTCGCCGGCCGTGCCCTACGCGCCACGCCGCCGTCGCCCGTGCCGTCGCCTCCGTCGTCGTCGCCGCTTCGCCCATCGTTACCGCCCCGTTGCTACGCGCCACCCAGCGTCGTTGCCGTCCGCCTCACCGCGCCGCTAACGCCGCCGACGCCCGCTCCACCGCTGCGCCGACCTCGCCGCTTCGACGCCACCGCTGCGCTGCGTCGCCCCGATTCCGGCCGGCGACCTCGACCCCTACCCGCGCTGTGAGCCCCTGCCTCATCCCCTTTCCTTCTCATTGCCGTCCCCATACGCCATCCATAAGCGCCACCGCCAACCATCGTCGCCGTCGCCGACCACCGTGGCCTATTTTTCATTTTTTTATTAAGATGTATGTATAATGCTCTGTATATACTCTGTATATGCTGTATAATGTATGTTTTTTTAGTTTAATTTTTTTTTCATATATATATAATGTATGTGTATGTATGTGGCTATATGTTTTTGTTCATATGTTGCAATATGTTTTTTATTTTTATTAGTTTATTTTTTTTGTTCATATGTGATGTATATGTGTATGTGGCTATAATGTATCTATGTATGTGATGTATGTGATGTTTTTTGGTTCATAGAAAGTTTTTGTTCATATATAGATATTTACAATTTTAGAAAAGTTTTATATATGCAAAAGTTACAATTTTAGAAAAGAAGGATAGGAAAGAAGAAAATATAAGAAGAGGAAAGAAAGAAGAAGAGGAGAGGAAAAGAAGAGGAGAAATAAGTAAGAATAAGAAAAAGAAGAAAAAGAGAGGAGAAGAAGAAAGGAATAGTGGAGAGGAAGAGAAAATAGAATATTCTATTTTCTCTTCTCCACTATTCCTTTCTTCTTCTCCTCTTTTTTTCTTCTTTTTTTCTTCGATCTTCTCCTCTAGCTATTCCTTTCTTCTTCTCCTCTTTTTTCTTCTTCTTCTTCTTCTTCTTCTTCTTCTTCTTCTTCTTCTTAATTTTTGTCGGGAACGAGGGTGTCGAGGATCGCCGAGGGGTCGAGGGTCGGGAACTAGGGTAGAGGGTCGAGGGTCATTAAGGGGTCAAGGGTCGAGGGTTCGAGGGTTCTATAGGGTCGAGGGATCGAGGGTCGAGGGTTCCAGGGTCGTTTAGGGGTCGAGGGTTCCAGGGTCGTCGAGGGTTCGAGGGGTCGAGAGAGGTTTCCTAGTGTCAAAGTATTGAAGAAATCCATGGCTTCATCATTAGCCGAAAGTAATCAGGGCATGATGGTACGAAGTCCTTCAAAGTTATTCTGGAATGGAGTCCCGGATAGGATAATTTGCCTTTTTGCACGAATTTCAGATAAGGCCTTCCAAATAACGATATTCGGAAGGTTCTTGCTGAACTTTGTACCAAAAAGTTTAATTATCCTATCTCGGGACTCGCTCCAAAATAACTTTGGAGAGCTTGCACCATCATGCACCCACTTTCACCTAATGATGAAGACATGGTTTTGTTGAATCCTTTGACACTAGGCAACCTCCCGACCGCTCGGCGATCCTCGACCCCTTGACCTCGACCGCTCGGCGATCCTCGACCCTTGACCTCGACCCTCGGCGATCCACGACCCTTGATAAAAGAAGAGGAAGAAGAAAAAGAGGAGAAGAAAGAATAGAGGAGTTCTTCTCCTCTATTCTTTCTTCTCCTCTTTTTTTCTTCTTCTTCCTCTTTTTTTTACCGGGAACGAGGGTCGTCGAGGGTCCCCGAGCAGTAGAGGAATCCCTAATTAAATAGCAAGTATCGTCTGTGGGAGATACATGTGGTTGTCGGTGTCGGACACTACATCCACGTCCCACAAGTGACGCGGGCGTCGATGACCACGTCACTTGTGGGACATAGATGTAGTGTCGTTGTTGTTGTTGTCGATATACCCCCTCCCGATAGCTTCAACACGTGGGGGGGGGTGATATTAACCCCACCTTGAAGCGTTCTCGAGGCCACCCCCTAACCCGTGAAGCGTTGTCGAGGCCACGAAACCCTAGAGAAGCAGCGTCGAGGCCACTAATTAATATGATTCCTTATTGTGATTAGCTAGCTAGTTCTACGTTTGCCACTAATATATCCATATCTGTCATGTTTGAATAATAATTTGCCATGTTGTAAATATTTGTAGAAACTATGGACACCCCGCCCCGAGACGAAGCACAAGAAGCATTGTTGAGGCACATAACCGCAGAAGGAAGTGATGCCCTAAGCTCGTTGATGTATCTCAACGACACCGATGGTCTGGAAGGAGAGGGTGAAGAAGCAGCTGGCTATGCTTATGATGGCTCCGATGACCCAATGCCGGTGGAAGAAGGAGAGGGTGAAGAAGTAGACCGTGAGGACTGCTCCGGTGATCACCGAACTGAGTCCGGCCAGGTATACATATTAGTTAAGCCTGTGCTAACTAGCTAATTGATGCATTCATTGTTTTGGTATGTACACATATTAATTAACTCTCTTCTTTCTTCCTTTTTCTAGCCCTCCGGATCGAGCACAACTTCGGTAAGGAGACGAGGCCCGAAGAAAAAGTTGAGCTCGGATGGAGATCATAGAAATCGCGCGCGACGGCCAACCGATTGAACCCATCCGGACAAAGAAGGCATTTGTTGCTCGGTCACGGGGTTACGGTTAGGGACAAGACCCCGATCAGCATCCAGCAATGGTATAAGCCTAAGAACGAAGAGCCTGAGGTGTCTTATGTCAATGATCTACAGAAAAATGATCTTTGGACTGAGCTGAAGTCAAATTTCACCCTACCGCTAGAGGATGATCCGGAGAAGCCAGTTATAGAGCCATTAATCAAGTCTTTTTCTCTTAAGAAACAGAGCTATTCAGGCATTGGAAGAAAGACCTGAATAAGTTTGTCGATAAAGAAGAGAGACCAGAATTCAAGGGAAAATATGAGAAGATCAGAGATGACTGGCCCGCATTTGTGGCCCACAGGACATCGGAAAAGAGTAAAAAGATGTCGGCGACAAACAAGCAAAATGCTGCGAAGAAGAAGCTTCACCATCGCATGCGGGTCGGTGGCTACCTCATAGCCCGCCTAAGTGGGCCAAGACCGAGAATGATCTGCTTGATAAAGGGATCGAACCAGAGTCAATGAACTGGCTGCCGTTGCGGACTTGGTTCTTGGGCTGGCGGAACCTTGGACCATGTATTAGGGAAGTGCATTTGGACGGACGAGCAATTGGACATGCCAGTCAAGAGGCTAAAGCAATATATCGAAGCGGCACAACAAGGGAAGTTCGTTCTGCACGAGGAGAAGGACGAGCTCACAATGGCCCTCGGGAATCCTGAGCACCACGGACGGACCACGAGCCACGCCAGGCTCTCTTTCGTGGAAGGCTGGATTTCCGGACGCAGGGGGTTACAAAACCCATGAGAGGAGGAAGAAACTGGAGCAGAGCCAAATGCAGGCGCTGCACGAAAGGGTAATGGGGCTAGAGGAACGAGAAGAAGCAGATCGCAGCAAAGGACCTGCCGAAGCTTCCCCCGAAGCTACCCCGCCATCTCAGCGGAGAAGCAGCGTGGCTTCCACCGAGCTGCTTTCGGAGCATGCCTTTGACGGCTCCTCGCCAGCTATCCCGTGGATGCTATCACGGAGTCTCAAAATTGCCACCTTATGGCGAGAATGGAGCAATTTGAAGGTCAAGGTGGCTGTTGGCTATGTTTATCCTACTCAACACGACTCAACTTTTCACTTCGGGCCGATTCAAGAAGGATATGCTAAGGTGATGTTGGATGAAATAACGGAGGGATTTGAGGACCTCGGCTTGACCACCCTACCGGTGAAGGGGAGTATCGGCTGGGTTACGCTCTGAAGACTCCATGCCTATGGCGGAAGGATCTCATCAACCTTCCGAACTGGGCGCCTCCGCCTTCCCTCCTCCTCCCGTGAGTCAGGCACTCTGCCTCCTCCTCCCGTGAGTGACGATCAGGCACTCGGCCGGCTCCTTCTCCGACACGTGGCGGCACTCCGCCTCCTTCTCCGCCTTTGCACCGGCGCGCCCGAGGAGCCAGCCTCCTCCTTCTCCGCCTCGTCAGCAAGGGCGGAAGAGACCCGCCGCCGCTCCGGCTGCTCCAGCGCGTCGTAGTCCTTCTCCTCCGCCTCTTAAGCAAGGAAAGAAGACATCCGCTCCGTCTGCTCTGCCGGCGTCTAGCAGTATAGCCAAAGGAGGGAGGAGATACAGAGTCAGTCCTTCTCTGAAGAATCCAGAGAAGTTACCGTACGAGAGGACCGACGAGGAAAACACAAAGATCACGCAGGCCGAAGTGCATGACTGGTTTGAAGGGTTGAAAGCAAAGAGACATCCACCTACGGAGGAGAAGGTAGATCCGGTGAAAGCGAAGCGCACTCTGGCTGCCCTGACAAAACCACCCAAGTCTCCGCCGAAAGGCAACAATGAGCGCATTATTGGAAAGGCATTTGCCGAAGCGGAGAGGTCGGGAAGCACCAAAAGTGATCAAAGAATGAAAGAACGACGAGCTGGGAAACAAATTGCCCAGCTCGCGAACAAGTGAAGCAATCGTGCCCCCCCGCTCAAGGTGCCTGCTAGCGACATCGTCGATCCGAGGATGGTGCCCGGTTATGGCAATCCTGAAGATTACACCTTGACGATGTACATTATGATTTCTTGGAGGTGCAGATACAAAGATATCTGATGCAGGAAGCCTCTCGTCAAAGATGAAAGCTCTCTATCAACGATGATGCGAAGATTGCATGATTGGTACATGAAAACCTGCAGAGAGTTTGAGGGAGGAGTACTTTGTATGTGAAAGTTAAAAGGAGCATGACCTCGTTGGAATTGAATTGCCTATTCAATTTGAGGAGTTCTATCAGTTTTCAATCAATTGGCCCTCGATAAAGCAACGCGGTCACCTGCTACGTATGCGTAAGTAGTACTACTTACATCATTAAGTCTCTCTATATAACTCAGCTCCTTCATTGCATGTATTTATAATTATCCTCACTATATTATGCAGATTGAAGATCGCGAATTGAAGAAAAGACAAGTGTGTTCCATTGGGTTCATTAACACATATCTCATAGATGCAAGCGAGGTTGAATTTCATGCCGAAAATACCGAGGCCAACTTGCTACAATCGTTCGTAATAAATGAACACAAGGATATAATACTCTTTCTTTACAACTTCAAGTGAGTGTTCTTGTCTTGTGGCATATTCAGTTTCCCTTATTAGTCCGAGTTATAGTAATGTAATTGATGAGTTATGCATGCGTTCGCAGGTTCCACTATATTCTCCTAGAGATTAAGCTTGAGCAGGAGTAGTAAATCGCCTTTAGACTCGAGATGAAAAGATCCCAAGGAATATGCGGACATGGTGAAATGCTCGAGAAGTAAGTTAAATCGATCATTATCCACCATATCAGCAACTTTGTTCATTTCGATATCAAGTAATTGTTTTTTTGTATGGCAGGGTTTGGAGAACATTCACCAAAAAGCTCGGGACTGCCGAAGAAGCTGCAATTTAGACACCCGAAAGTAAGTACTATAGTAGCATATTCCACGCATCTCCTAGTGATTCAAGTGCTAGTTTCATCAATACCATTTAACATGCTTGCTAATTATCAGTTTGATTGACCTCTATTTCTTGTAAAGTGGTTGTGGCAGGAACAAGGGAATGATTTACGTGGATACTACGTTTGCGAGTCCATCCGCCATACACGACCTGTGAGCGGGCTACTCGACAAACAATATGAAGTGCGTAAATAACAATATTCACAATTTTATTTTATTACCATCATTTGTGTTGAGTTTCATTCATTCATATATATATGTATTGACCCCTTCTTAAAATTAGATGTTTTGGATGCGGGATGAACTACTAGCACCAGATCGCTGCGAGCAATTCAAGAGGAATTGGCGGCATTCTTTCTTGACCACGTGATCGCTGAAGGCGGAGAATACTATGTGGACCACGCGCGTCCGTATGTTAGGAGATTATTTTGTAAAAGATAATTATTGTATATATGTAGCGGTAGTGTCGGATAGATATACGAGAACTTGTTGTTCGACCAATCTCTCGGAGAAGGAGAGGTGGTCGATATCACTTCCTCTGTATGCATATATGTTCATGACGATCTTCTATTTCCTTCGTTTGCTTACTAGCTAGCTAAGCGTGTCTAGCTAGTCCTCTCTATACGTATGTATAGTACGTAGCGTCGACCAAGCACGGACAAAAGAGAGGACACTTCTCTCTATTAATTAGCTAGCTAACACAATATATGAAACACCTAAATTAACCCCACAAAACCCCAACCACCCCCTCTTTCAAAAAAAAACAAAAACCCCAGCCACAGAAATGCTGACGCGTGGATGACTATTGGTCCCGGTTGGTGCTACCAACCGGGACCAAAGGCCCTCCTGCTTGGGCTCAGCGCAGACACGTGGAGGCCCATCAGTCCCGGTTCTGGATTGAACCGGGACTAAAGGGCCAGGGTATTAGTACCGACCCTTTAGTCCCGGTTCATGAACCGGGGCTAAAGGCCCTCACCAACCGGGTCAATAGGTCCCTTTTCTACTAGTGTTCCAACAGTCTGGAACATGATTTATGATTGGCTAGGTATGCAATCTGCAATGCCCTCATGGACCGATCTACTGACAGTTAAACAATGGTGATCCGCCAGCGTGGGATGACCTTGCTACCCTCGAAAGGCGGCCAACTCCCTACAAATGCTCGTCAATTGGGAGATTTGGAACGAAAGAAATGTTAGGGTCTTCTGTAACAAGGAATCTCTGCCCACGAGAGTGGTAGCGATAATCAAGGAGGAGGCCAAGACGTGGGTGTTAGCCAGAGCTAGTTTTTTGGGCAATTTAATTCTGGGAAAGTGATCCCGTTTGTTTGGGACTTGTGTAGTCCTGTAACCTTGGAAACCTTGTCTTACTTCTTCTTATTTAATGAGATAAGGCAAAGCTTTTGCTTCCATTTCAAAAATAATAATTTGAGGAGGCGTTGTAGGTGTTGGAGAGAAGCCACCAGGGACGCCAGAGCCGCGCCGTCGGTGGTGGTGCGGGTGCAGCTGAAATAAGAGGGAGACGCGCAAGGTAAGGTTGATTCAGCGGCGCGGGTGGTGGGCATGATGGTGCAGCCGCCAGAAGCGATATTGTGCCTACCCTTGTCCTCCGAGAACGACGACAAAATGGGAGGCGGCGGCGGCGTTGTCCAACACTAGGGAGGAAGAATGGGAAACGAGAAGGGAGATCAAGTTCACGCGTCTCTTTTTTTAGTAACAGAGATAGTGCCTTTTTTTAGCGAAACAGAGAGAGAGCACGTATTGTGTGTGCGTGTGTCGGTCAAGTCCTTTTGCTTGGGCCAAGCCTAAAAATAGTGCAGAAAACAAATACAAATGTAATTTAATTTTCAAAAAATATCACAAAAAATGATACTTCCTCCATTTACTTATATAAGGCCACTATGAAATATTCATTTTGCATTTATACAAGGCCACCAACAGTAATCGAGGTAAAAATTAATGATATTTCTTGTACTAGTAACTTGTTTAATGCTTGCATGCATACAAATAATGACACTTAGCTACTTCATCGACTCAGTTTTCTTGCATGCATGCAGCGTATTAATGATCCCAGTAGACAAGAAGAAAAGTTAACTTGCAAAATATGTATTAAATTTTATCTTTTACTTATAATCAGAGTTTGTGGCCTTGTATATAAAAATGGAGGGAGTACAACTTTAAAAAATGTTTCAAAAAAATACAGTTTTTTCTAAAAGTGTTTTTTGAACAAGAAAAAGTATAATCGATTGAAAGGCTATTCCATGCATAACTACTTTTTCATTAGATGAAAGTACAGAGCTAAATTAAGTCCCGGCGAATGATGTTAGGGTAGCTTCTTCACGTCCAAATTTTATGGTCCAAAATGCTATGCTCCGTATAACCTTATTTCTAACGTTAGCCAGAATTGAATATTCAAAATGTTATGCCTAGTATAACCTTATTTTTAATGTTAGCCAAAATTGGATATAAAAAGTGTTGTGCAACGCCACATAGAGTATGCTTAATTTTTTCGCTGCTGCACCTACGGACATTTGTACTAGTATTATATAAGGAGCGAAATAAAATGTAGTCAAGCCAATGAAAATTGGTTGTTTTAGGCACAATTCGTGCAAGGTGCGGCTCCATGCCTCCATCTACCCATGCTCTTTCTGAACGAGTGTTGTGGGCAAGCAAAACTTGCACTTTAGAAGCAGCTAGTTTCTCCGAACGCTTATACTAGCTGCAGCAACTTACAAGTATGTCTTCTAGTGTTTTGTTTTGTTTGAATATACAGGACCATATTATTATCTTGGTTATTTTCCTGTGGCATTTAATCAGGAACAGTTCCACAAAGCTCGCTTTCCGGCAAGAGGATAAGCCCCGAAATAATGTTATAAGATAGGGACTGCGTCGCTGGGGACACGCACAGAGTAGTGCCTGCTGCCATACGTGCATGTTTGCCTTGACGTTATTATTATTAGGTTTTGCGAGCTACACCTGTTCTTGTCGTTCATCGTTTTTAAAGACCAGCTCAGGAGTTGCACACTGACCGATAATCCTGCTCTCTCTCCACTTCAGCCATCCATTTGGCTGAGTAATTCACCTCATTTGAATATACATAATCAGTCAGCTTAATTAAATCGAACACATGGATAGCCAGCCTTCTAGAGAGTTGCTATCGCGTATATGTACTATGTACTACTAGCAGGGACACTGACGCTGCTGCTTTTACCACAAATGAACAAGCACTACATTTCCCAGCAGAGGCAGCAGCAAGGTTGCTGCAGGCGGCCAGCGACCGATCGAGGCCCTACCGCCTTAGGGTTGGTATGACGGTAGGGCCGCTAGGTTTCGTGTTGGTGTCGCACGTACATGGCATGGCCAAACTCCGATGGTTGGAGCGTTGCGATCGGCGACAGCGACGGCAGCGAGGCGACCTGTGTGGCCGCAGTCGGAAATAATGGCCCCGCACACGCCCAAGTGCATTGCATTGCATGCACCCCCTTCCCCATGATCCCCATCCTGACGCTTCCTTTAGAAATCGGCACACATTGACGTGACGTCTCGACATTGACTCGCTTCTCCGTAATCAAGGGTTTGATTTTGGAGGGTGAGAAAGAATCGCGCGCACACGACTACTCATACAAGTCGACATCGTCCACGAGCCCTGGGGCCGGGGCCGCTCTTGTTTTCTTAACCACCAGCTAAGCTAGAAATGATGGATCCGTGTGATGGGGCGGTGTAACGTGTAGTGCTCCATTAGGGCACGAGCAGATCAGTGTTGTATTCCGAGGGCATTATAAAGAGAGACCAGAACAAACAAGACAGAGAGACCAAGGAAAATATTAAGGCACCAATACAATTAAGGTACCGGGACAGCCTAACATCGGCGAGTGGCTACAATATGGAGATGGCGTTTACAGGTGTCTCTTTTCCTTGCTGTAGAAGATATGTGTAACTCACGATATATTGATCAGGTGCATATGCACGTATATATAAATACATAAGGGAGTCACGGTTATATTGATCGGGTGCATATGCACGTACATAGGTTGCAAGAAATCTCAAAGACCATTCCCGACCTCTCCCCCCAACCTCTCTCCACCGAGACGGCAGCGCCGGGCCGCCCCCGGGGGAGTCCCCGTCCACACCGCCCTCAGCCATCCCCCTCCATCGCCTCCCGCTACCGCCGGCGTCGCTGAGGACGCCGCGGGGCGAAGCCCCTGTGGTGAGGCGGCGGCGGCACATTCCTCGGCCGGCGGTAACGCGTGGGGGCGGCGTCCATCTCCCTCCTCCTCCAACGGCAGTGTGCAGTGGGTTTGCGGTGGCCAGGAGATCTCCGGCGGCCGTTTAGCGGATGAGATTTGGCTGCGATTAGATCTGATCTGGGCCCGAGGGGTTTAGATCGAGATCCACTACGGCTGCGCCTCGTCTCGACAACGGCAAGAGGAGATCCCCACTGGGTAAGCTTCGCGGCACGAGGACGTCCGGGTCTCTTGGCCCCGGCATGGTGGTGGTGGCTGCCTTCTCCACCGAAGGCGGTTGGCTAGGCTGGTAGTGACGGATCTTGGATCCCACTATTAGCACCGGCGGCGAGTTGGGGAGCCATAGTCGCCGGTGAAATCCGAGCTGATTCCGGTCATGGCGGGCGATGGCGGCGTCTACGTCGTTATCTTGATGAAGGCATCGTCAAGCAACTATCGTCAACCTGCTCGTGTCGCTCCGGGAGAAATCCTAGGATCACCGGATCGGACGATGGCGGCGCTGCAGTGTCGTGTTCCCTATTGGGGGCATCATTTGTGGAGCGGCGCCGGATGGAAGAGGCGTCAGGTGGTGTGGCGTGCCTTCTCTCGCGTCGACGACGACGGGTCTCGATGGCATGGAGTAGCGGGGTCTCGCCGGTGGGCATGTGATGATGGACGAGCGCATGATGGTGGCGTTGTCTGGCATCGTGGTGGCGTCAACGACAGCTAGACCGGGCAAGGTAGATGCAGCAGTACATCACTGAAGATGGATTGATGGCAGGTGGCTGTGGCGGCCTCATACCCGGCAGGCGTCCTGGTTGAGGAGTGCGCCGGACTGGTAGGTGCCCCATACCCGGCAGGCGTCCTTGTTGGCACCTCAGGTCTTAGATGTTAGGTTTGGCTGCGAGGTCTGTTTGGTATTAGGGCCAGACTATCAGCATCACTACATCAACTGGATAGGAGTAGCGACAGATGTTGCCTAGACGGTGGCTTTAGTTTTACTGTTGTATGACTTTGTCAGGTCTTGTGAATAATTAATAAAGTGGCTGCATGCATCGTCCAGATGCAGAGGCCGGGGTCCTCCTCCTTTTCTAAAAATAAAAAATATAGGGGAGCCACATCCTCAACTATACAAGGAAGGAGGAGGGCTTGTTGTACAAGAAATACACATGCAATATCTACATCTCAACACCCCTCCCCCCCCCCTCGCAGTCGAAGCGGCACCATGGTCGATGCAAAGACTGGATCGGAACTCCTCAAAGGACGCAGCAGGCAAGCCCTTGGTCATGATGTCAGCAAACTGTTGGGAAGCGGGGACATGTAACACGCGTACATGGCCAAGAGCCACCTGCTCCCGAACAAAATGGATGTCAATCTCAATGTGCTTGGTGCGTCGATGATGAACTGGGTTGGCGGACAGGCAGACATCGGAGACGTTGTCACAACAGACAATGGTGGTCTTGTCAACCGGAGACAAGAGCTCGTGAAGAAGTTGACGAAGCCAGGAACACTCTGCAACGACGCCAAGAATCACATGGTACTGCTTCAAAGATCAAGCGACAATAGGCTGGCGCTTGGACGACCAGGAGATGAGTGATGGTCCAAGATAGACGCAATATCCAGCAGTGGAATAATGCGTATCAGGACAGCCGACCCAGTCAGCATCAGAGTATGCAGTCAGGTCCAGAGAAGGAGAAGCCCGAAGTGTCAACCCGAGATCCATAGTGACGTGTATATAGCGAAGAATACGCTTCACCGAGGTCCAATGAGCATCTCGAGGAGCATGCATATGGAGGCACACCTGCTGCACGGCATACTGAAGCTCCATACGAGTGAGGGTGGGGTACTGAAGAGCACCAACAATCGACCAGTAAAATGGAGCATCTGAAGCTACAGAACCATCTGTGGCAGAGAGCTTAGCCTTCGTATCGACGGGCATGGTGGCGGGTTTGTAGTTAAGCATCCTAGCACGGTCAAGAAGCTCGTGATCGTACTTTCGTTGATGAAGGAAGAAGCCATCTGCTCGGCGAATAACCTCGATCCCGAGGAAATAATGCATAGGACCCAAGTCCTTAATGGCAAACTCAGCATGAAGACGACCAGTGAGCTGACGAAGAAGAGCAGTTGAGCATACTGTCAAGATGATGTCGTCCACGTAGAGCAGCAAGAAGGCAGTAGCATCGCCCTAGTGAAAGACAAACATCGAAGCATCGGAGCTAGTGGAGCGGAAGCCAAGCTGATGTAGAAATGATGCGATGCCCTGGTACCAGGCGCGAGGAGCCCGCTTGAGCCTATACAAAGACCGAGAGAGCAGGCACACATGATCCGTGGAAGACTCGTCGACGAATCCAGTGGGCTGCTGACAAAACACCTGTTCCTCAAGATGGCCATGAAGAAAGGCGTTGGAGACGTCCATCTGGTGCACGGGCCAAGAACGGGACACCGCAAGCTAAAGAACAGTGCGAATCGTCTCGGCTTTGACAACCGGGGCGAAGGTATCCTTGAAGTTGACACCGGCACGCTGACGAAAACCCTGAACTACCCAACGCGCTTTGTAGCGGTCGAGAGTACCGTCAGGATTAAACTTGTGCTTGAAGACCCACTTCCCAATAATGATGTTGGTGTTGGGGGGACATGGGACAAGCTGCCAAGTGTGGTTGCGCTGCAAGGCGTCGAACTCCTCCTTCATGGTGGTGAACCACAATGGGTCGCGAAGCGCGGCACGGGCGGATGTCGGCAGAGGCGACGGAGAGGCCGTCGAGGCCACACAATTGTACTCATCCGCGGAGTAACGGGTACTCGGTCGGTGGACAGCCATGCGGGAACGAGTGACAGGGCCGGCAGGCGGGGGAGCCACGACAGCAACCCCGGAGGTAGACACCTCTCCGGTGGAGCAATCGGGTGCCGAGGAAGACGCCGGTGAGGCCGTGGTTGCCGGCGTAGGGGCCGGGGAAGAAACCGGCGTTGGCACTGTCATAGAGTCCGGTGAGTACACCGGCGGAGAGGCCGGCGAGGCCAGCGAGTGCCCTGGCAAGGCCAGTGAGGCCGGCGAGGCCGCGGGCAGCGTCCGAAACAAGGTTGCGCGACCCGGGGCGCACCACGCCGTGGCAGGGAGCCAGGGCGGACGGGGTCGGTCCGAGAAGGACCGGCCGCCGATGAAGAAGCCGCCTGCTGTTCCTGTTGAAACGGGAAACAAAACTCATCGAAATAAACATGCTGAGATGTGATGACACGGTGAGAAACCGGATCATAGCATCTATGGCCCTTTGTGTTAGCTGGGTAACCTAGGAAGACACATGGAAGAGAACGAGGAGCGAGTTTATGAGGAGAGGTGGCGGCAATACTAGGGTAACAAAGACAACCAAAAATACGAAGACCGCCGTATGATGGAGGAGACCCAAAGATAAGATGGTGTGGTGCAAAATTCCAGCGAGTGCGACATGGACGAAGGTTAATGAGGAGGGTGGTGGTGGCGAGAGTGTCGGGCCAAAAGCGATAAGGCATGTATGCATAGAAGAGGAGGGTGCGGACACAATCATTGAGAGTCCGAAGGATGCGTTCAGCCCGGCCGTTCTGCTGTGAAGTGTAAGGATACGTCAGCCGGAAAATTGTGCCATGAGTGGAGAGAAGATTGCGAATGGTAGTGTTGTCGAATTCTTTCCCGTTGTTAGTATGTAAAGCAAGGATAGGACGACCAAATTGTGTAGAGACGTAAGAGTAAAAGGCGGTAAGAGTCGTGACAACATCGGACTTCTTATGTAGTGGAATGGTCCAGACAAAGTGAGAGTAGTCATCCAAGATAACAAGATAATATGAAAAACCAGTATTACTAGCAACGGGAGAGGTCCAGACATCACTGTGTATCAACTCAAAGGGTAACGATGCAACTGTGGATGAAGATCTAAAGGGAAGACGAACATGTTTGTCTAGACGCCATGCGTGACAAGAGTGCGCATCCGTTTTTTTAGAGTACGCCAATAGCGTACCATATTTTTATAGAAGAAAGCAAGTCAATTTACAAGAAGCTCCCACCGTTGCGAACAACGGTAGGATCACACTACCAACACCAACACCTACATAGAAGTACAGACTACTCTCTCGATAACCTATGTAAACCTCCTGCTCCAGCCCTTTTCCACTCCTTGATTTCCTCAATGATTTGGTTCGTCAATTGCGTTGGGTTCAGCTGCTGTGAGATCCTGCCAAACACCCGAGCGTTCCTCTGCCTCCATAAAGACCAAGTGGTGATGAGGATTAGCGAGTCGAATCCTCTCCTATCTCTCCTTTCAAATCTTTTCCTGGCTGCTGTCCACCATTACACCAGTGTGTTCTGCGGTGAGGGAGCATGGACATCCATTCTGAAATGGTCCAAGATAGAGAGCCATGTCTCTCTAGCGTATGCACGTTGGATCATGATATGCTCAACATTGTCTTCATCCCCATTGCAATTGAAGCACACGGATGAGTGCTCCTGCAATCCGTGTCGTGCCCTACGGTCGGATGTCCAGACTCGATATTGGACCGCCAGCTAGATAAAGATTTTGCATTTCAGAGGCGCCCAACACTTCCATACGTATGATGCAGTCTCGAAGGAGGTTTGCCCCATGCACAACCGCTTGTAGGTTGATTTTTCTGTATAAGCTCCGGAGATGTCAGCCGGCCAGGTAAATATGTCCTCTCGATGTTCTTCCCTATTCACTAGGGATATTGCCTGTTGTAACATGTATAGCTGCATTTGCATCGCGAAGGTGAGCCCAACTGGGATATCAAGCTCCCATCTCGTGTCCCCAAGTGCCTGATGAACTGTGCGTGTGTTCTTCTTGCGAGTAGGCACTTCACTGGCTATGGCTGGTGCGATTTCAGCCGCACTGCGCCCATTGATCCACCTATATGTCCAGAACAGGATCCTTTTGCCATCTCCCACTGATATGGAAACGAGACTATCAAATACATATCTTGCCTCTTCATCGATAATAAGCTTCAGCCCCTACCATGGGCGCGCTTCATCCGTTCTTCGAAGCCACTCCCATCGCACTCAAAGAGCAAGTGCCTGTAGCTTTAAGTTCTTAACTCCCATACCTCCAAGACTATATGGTCGACAGATCGAGTTCCATTCCACTAAACACTGACCCCCATGAGGTTTTTCTTTCCCGGCCCAGAAGAACGACCTGAGCCAGCTGTTTATGTCCTCAAAAACCCATTGGGGAGCATCCAGGATCATGATATGGTGAATTGGATGAGCAGCAATAACTGACTTGACTAGGATTAGTCTACCCGGCCGCTGAATCAGGCCATGCTGCCAAGCCGGTACAAAGTGGCGCAATCGATCCATCATGGGCTGCCAGTCCGGCCCCGTCAACTGGGAGATGGCCAATTGGATGCCCAAATATTTGCAAGGAAACTCCCCGATGTCACATTGCAGAATCCCAGCCACGCGGTTGCGGTTGATTGAAACGTCTCCAACGTATCTATGATTTTTTATTGTTCCATGCTATTATATTATCTGTTTTGGATGTTTAATGGGCTTTATTATATACTTTTATATTATTTTTGGGACTAACCTACTAACCCAAGGCCTAGTGCAAATTGCTGTTTTTTTGCCTATTTTAGTGTTTCGCAGAAAAGGAATATCAAATGGAATCCAAACGGAATGAAAACTTCGGGAGAGTGATTTTTGGAACAAACGTGATCTAGAGGACTTGGAGTGGACATCAAGAAAGAAGTGAGGCGGCCACGAGGCAGGGAGGCGCGCCTGCCCCTGGGCACGCCTCCCACCCTCATGGGCCCCTCGCAGCTCGACCGACCTACTTCTTCCTCCTATATATACCCATATACCCCGAAACCATCCAGGAGCACCACAAAACCCTATTTCCACCGCCGCAACCTTCTGTACCCGTGAGATCCCATCTTGGGGCCTTTTCCGGCGCCCCGCCGGAGGGGGAATAGATCACAGAGGCCTTCTACATCAACACCATAGCCCCTCCGATGATGTGTGAGTAGTTTACCACAGACCTTCGGGTCCATAGTTATTAGCTAGATGGCTTCTTCTCTCTCTTTGGATCTCAATACAAAGTTCTCCTCGATCTTCTTGGAGATCTATTCGATGTAATTCTTTTTGCGGTGTGTTTGTCGAGATCCGATGAATTGTGGGTTTATGATCAAGATTATCTATGAACACTATTTGAATCTTCTCTGAATTCTTTTATGTATGATTGGTTATCTTTGCAAGTCTCTTCGAATTATCAGTTTGGTTTGGCATCTTAGATTGATCTTTCTTGCAATGGGAGAAGTGATTAGCTTTGGGTTCAATATTGCGTTGCTCGATCCCGGCGACAATAGGGGAAACGACACGTATTGTATTGTTGCCATCGAGGATAAAAGGATGGGGTTTATATCATATTGCTTGAGTTTATCCCTCTACATCATGTCATCTTGCCTAATGCGTTACTCTGTTCTTATGAACTTAATACTCTAGATGCATGCTGGATAGCGGTTGATGTGTGGAGTAATAGTAGTAGATGCAGAATCGTTTCGGTCTACTTGTTGCGGACGTGATGCCTATATACATGATCATGCCTAGATATTATCATAAGTATGCACTTTTCTATCAGTTGCTCGACAGTAATTTGTTCACCCACCGTAATACTTATGCTATCTTGAGAGAAGCCACTAGTGAAACCTATGGCCCCCGGGTCTATTTTCCATATTATAAGTTTCCAATCTATTTTATTTTGCAATCTTTACTTTCAATCTTTATCATAAAGATACCAAAAATATTATCTTATCATCTCTATCAGATCTCACTTTTGCAAGTGGCCGTGAAGGGATTGACAACCCCTTTATCGCGTTGGTTGCAAGGTTCTTATTTGTTTGTGTAGGTACGAGGGACTTGCGTGTGGCCTCCTACTGGATTGATACCTTGGTTCTTAAAACTGAGGGAAATACTTACGCAACTTTGCTGCATCACCCTTTCATCTACAAGGGAAAACCAACACACGCTCAAGAGGTAGCTAGAAGGATTTTCTGGCGCCGTTGCCGGGGAGTCTATGCACAAGTCAAGACATACCAAGTACCCATCTGAAAGCACAAGTGCTCCCTAGGTGGTTTTGGTAATTAATGACAACATATCTCTTGTTGGACTAACACTTTTATCTAGTATGTTTCAGATAAGTTCAACAACGGAGTGGCATGGACTAAAGGATGTGGGAACTCCTTCAAGATGCTGAGGACAAAGGATTGGCTCAAGCTTCAAGCTCAAGACTCTTCATTTTACATTTTAGTGATCCAAGATCACATTGAGTCTATAGGAAAAGCCAATACTATCAAGGAGGAATGAGGTGTTGCTTAATGAGCCTCTTGCTTCAAAGTGCTTAGTGCTATGCTCCAAATACCCTCAACTACTTTCCTACTTCCACACATTTGTCCTAAACCTAAAGTCAAACTCATTGCCCCACCGATTCTTTCTATCCGCGCCACCGAGTTTGGATGTCTTAGCCAACGCCACAAACCCTAGGCAAATCGGTCTCACCGATAGGGATCTCGGTCTCACCGAGATGGGATTGTAATATCTCTGTGTATGTCCATTATCAAAATCGGTCTCACCGAGTTTGAGCAATCGGTACTACCGAGATTACAATGCAAACTCTCTGGTTAACTTATTATCAAAATCGGTCCCACCGAGTTTGATAATCGGTCAAACCGACTTTGCCTGACCAACTCTCTGGAAAGCTTATTACCAAAATCGGTCCCACCGAGTTTGTGTAATCGGTCTTACCGAGATTACGTTATGCCCTAACCCTAACCGAATCGGTCCCACCGATTTGCATTCCGGTCCCACCGAAAACCCTAACGGTCACATTATTTGCTAAATCGGTCTGACCGAGTTTATCGATTCGGTCCCACCGAGTTTGGTAGATTGTGTGTAACGGTTAGATTTTGTGTGGAGGCTATATATACCCCTCCACCTCCTCTTCATTCGTGGAGTGAGCCATCGATGAACCTACACTTCCAAAGATCCTATTTCGAGAGAGAGAACTACCTACTCATGTATTGAGGCCAAGATATTCCATTCCTACCATATAAATCTTGATCTCTAGCCTTCCCCAAGTTGCTTTCCACTCAAATCTTCTTTCCACCAGATCCAAAACATATGAGAGAGAGTTAAGTGTTGGGGAGACTATCATTTGAAGCACAAGAGCAAGGAGTTCATCATCAATGCACCATTTGTTACTTCTTGGAGTGTGGTGTCTCCTAGATTGGCTAGGTGTCACTTGGGAGCCTCCGACAAGATTGTGGAGTTGAACCAAGGAGTTTGTAAGGGTAAGGAGATTGCCTACTTCGTGAAGATCTACCGCCAGTGAGGCAAGTCCTTCGTGGGCGACGGCCATGGTGGGATAGACAAGGTTGCTTCTTCGTGGACCCTTCATGGGTGGAGCCCTCCGTGGACTCGTGCAACCGTTACCGTTCGTGGGTTGAAGTCTCCATCAACGTGGATGTACGATAGCACCACCTATCGGAACCACGCCAAAAACATCCGTGTCTCCAAATTGCGTTTGAATCCTCCAATCCCTTCCCTTTACATTCTTGCAAGTTGCATGCTTTATTTTCCGCTGCTCATATACTCTTTTCATGCTTGCTTGCTATATGTTGTGAATGTTAGACTTGTGCCTAAACTCCACTCAAACTTTAAAGAAACTTAAACTGCAAATTTGGTACTTACTGTTTAATCACCCCCCCCCTCTAGACACCTCTTCTCAAGGTCCTACAAGTGGTATCAGAGCATTGGTCTCCATTGCCTTGGTTTAATCACCATTGGAGGAAGATGGATGAGTCCAATTTGGGGAGTCTTAGACATAAAGTGCCTATTCTTGATGGAGAGTATTTTCGTGAGTGGAAAAATGAGATGCTTGTTATTTTCAATCAATATCATTTTAACAAGTACATTGCTAGCCCTTGTGCACCTTATGTTGATCCTATGCATCCAACCCATGATGAGTCAATTGACATGGTTAGGAATCTTAGAACCGCCAAACTTATCATTAGAGGATTGCCTAGAAACTTGATTGGATGTTTGCCTACTTTTAAGTGTGCCTACACCATATGGAAATTTCTTGAGGAACGATTTCCAGATTATTCCTTGAAAATCTAGATGAAATTCTCCATAAGTCTATTGCTTTGAGCAAAATGAATACTAGTGATCCTATGTTTGGTGATCGTCTATTTGAGCTTACAAACCTTATGCGTGCCAAAGGAAATGTTGGTATTATTAGTGACATTATTTCCGAAGCTATAAGAATTCATAGACAAGATTATTGTCAAACTCATTCTAATGAATCACCCTCTAAAGAATTTGATCCACCACATGACGATGTTGAACATGGATACTATGATGAGGATGATGATAGTGACTTCGATCTTGATGATGCAATGAGACATTTTGGTCTTATGGCAAATCTTCAGGGATATATGTCAGGAGGAAAGGAATGGGTTCTTGATAATGGATGTACCGATCACATGACCGGAGATAAAGACATGTTTCGTGAGCTTGCTGATAATGATAGTCCTCGAAAGTATGTCACTTTCGGTGACAACTCAAAGGGTAAGGTGGTTGGCCTCGGTAAGGTGGGCATATCACATGATAGCTCCATATAAAATGTTATGCTCGTTGAATCTCTTGGTTACAACTTACTTTCAGTATCTAGACTTGCTGATTTCGGTTTCAATGTTCTATTTACTGAAGTAGATTGCCAAGTGTTTCACGAGATAATCATAAAATGGTCTTCTCAAAAGCGTAGAGGTGATCTATACATTGTTGATTTCACTAAAAAGGCTCAACCTAAAACTTGCTTCATTGCTAAATCCTCAAAAGGCTGGTTATGGCATAGACGATTAGGTCATGTTGGTATGCGAAACCTTGACAAGCTTATTAAGGGGAATCATATACTTGGAGTTAATGATGTCATTTTTGATAAGGATAGACTTTGCAGTGCTTGTCAAGCAGGTAAACAGGTTGGAGGAAGGCATCCCGTGAAGAGCATCATAACCACGAAGAGGCCACTCGAGCTACTTCACATGGATCTCTTTGGTCCCAACTCTTACAAGAGTCTCGGTGGAAATTCTTTTGGTCTAGTTATAGTTGATGATTTTTCCAGATTTACAGGTGTTCTTTCTCGATGATAAATCGCAGGTCCAAAAGTTCTTCAAAAACTTCTCTAGGAAGGCCCAAAACCAATTTGAAGTGAAGATCAAGAAGGTTCGCAGCGACAACGGAACGGAGTTCAAGAACGCAAATGTGGACACCTTTCTTGTGAAGAAGGGATTTCACACGAGTTCTCGGCTATGTACACACCTCAACAAAATGGAGTTGTTGAGAGGAAGAACTGGACACTCATCGAAATGGCGAGAACGATGCTTGATGAGTACAAGACGCTGAAGCACTTTTGGGCAGAAGCGGTTGAGACAGCTTGTCATGCAACAAATCGCTTGTATCTTCACAAGCTACTCGGCAAGACGGCATACGAGCTACTCACCGATAACAAACCCCAAGTTGGATACTTTCGAGTATTCGGCTCAAAGTGCTACATTCTTGATAAGCATCGTCGTTCTAAATTTGCTCCTAAGTCTCATGAAGGTTTCCTACTAGGTTATGGCTCAAACTCTCACACTTACCGTGTCTACAACAATTTCACCCGAAAGGTTGAAGAGACGGTATATGTGAAGTTTGATGAATCTAACGGCTCGCAAGTAGAGCAATTGCCAATTGATGTAGGAGACAAAGATCCTTGGAAGAAATCCAAGACTTGTCTATTGGCAAGGTCCGTCCAACGGAGGTGAAGGAGAGTACCTCGTCCGTCCAAGTGGAAGCTTCTACTTCACGACAAGGTGAACCAAGAGTTGATACGGAAGCATCCACAAGTGGGACACACCAAGATGAAGAAAACGAGGAAGTGCATCAAGATGAACGTCAACAACCTCCTTCTCCACCACGACAAGAGAACGACAACGCCAACAATGAAGAAGGCCAAGAAGAAGAACAAGATGAAGAACATGTTCAACGAAGACCCAAGCAAAAGCTTTCACGAGTTCGAGAAAGAATTGCTAAAGACCATCCCGTCGAGCAAATCTACAATGATATTCAAACTGGGAAAATCACTCGCTCTAAAACTCGTTTAGCTAACTTTTGTGAAAACTATTCTTTCATCTCTAGCATTGAACCTATGAAGGTCGAAGAAGCATTGGAAGATCCGGATTGGATAAATGCTATGCATGAAGAGCTACACAACTTTGAGAGGAACCAAGTTTGGACATTGGTTGAGAAGCCCGACAACAACCACAACATCATCGGTACCAAATGGGTGTTTCGCAACAAGCAAGATGAAGATGGACAATTAGTTACGCAACAAAGCACGCCTGTCGCCCAAGGCTACACACAAGTCGAAGGTATGGACTATGGTGAGACTTACGCCCCCGTTGCTAGACTTGAGTCCATTCACATCTTACTTGCCTATGCTAATCACCATGATATCACCTTGTACCAAATGGACATTAAAAGTGCTTTTCTAAATGGTGAAATAGAGGAGGAAGTTTATGTTAAACAACCTCTCGGCTTTGTCAATCCTAAGAAACCCAATCATGTTTACAAACTTCACAAAGCTCTTTATGGACTTAAACAAGCTCCTAGAGCATGGTATAAATGCTTGACCAAGTTCCTTATTGAAAAAAGCTTTGAAATTGGGAAAATTGATTGTACTCTTTTTACTAAAAGGGTTAATGGTGAACTCTTTGTGTGCCAAATTTATGTTGATGATATTATATTTGGTTCAACTAACCCTCATTTTAGTGAAAAGTTTGGGAAGCTAATGTCGGAGAAGTTTGAGATGTCTATGATGAGTGAACTCAAATTATTTCTTGGTTTGCAAATCAAGAAGGAAGGTACTTTTGTCTCGCAAACAAAGTACACCAAGGACTTATTCAAGAAGTTCAATATGCAAGAATGCAAAGGTATGACTACACCCATGCCTACTAGTGGACATCTTGACTTAACCAAAGATGGTGAACGGTTGATCAAAAGGTTTATCTCTCTATGATTGGTTCATTGTTATATCTATGTGCTTCACGTACCGATATTATGCTAAGTGTGTGCATGTGTGCACGATATCAAGCTGCCCCTAAAGAATGTCTTCTTAAGGCCGTGAAAAGGATAGTGAGATACTTAATCCATACATAAAATTTTGGCATTTGGTATCCTAAGTGGGCCTCTTTCGATCTTGTTGGCTATTCCGACTCGGACTATGCCGGAGACAAGGTTGATAGAAAGTCCACTTCGGGTACTTGTCAATTTCTTGGTAGATCTCTTGTGTCTTGGTCCTCCAAGAAACAAAACTCGGTATCCTTATCCACTTGAAGCTGAATATATTGCCGCTGGTTCATGTTGTGCTCAGTTACTTTGGATGACCCAAACTCTTAAAGATTATGGGATATATGTGAGACATGTTCCATTGCTTTGTGATAATGAAAGTGCTATCAAAATCGGTCATAATCCTGTGCAACATTCTCGAACTAAGCATATTGAAGTTCGTCATCATTTCATTCGAGATCATGTTGCTTAGGGTGACATTGATCTTAAGCATGTTCACACTGAAAAGCAATTAGCGGATATATTCACTAAACCTCTTGATGAGAAAGTGTTTTGCAGGTTAAGAGGAGAATTGAACATCATTGATGCTTCAAACTTGGAGTAGAAACTCCATTGGATACATGCAAGACATGAGCTTATGACTAATCCTTGATATTTCTCTTATGATGAAAAACTTATGTCTTGGATATATTTGTATCTTGCATGTTATCTAACCCATGTAGGTACTTGGTTGAATCAAATTCCATGAGGTTGAAACCTACTCATATCTTGAGCAATCTCTACATCACCAAGTCTCTACACAAGGTGGTTGAAGACAAGGAAGCACGAAACCATTCAAACATATCCTTTGACAAATTCTATGTTGAGTTATGATTGTCATTTTTGGATATACAAGTGCTCTTCCTTGCAAGAACTAACCCATGTAGGTAGATGGACTCAAATTCCAAGTGGTGCTCCAAATTCTTGATGAGCTACATCAACCTTGAGCAACCCACGCAAGTTCAACTACATGGACAACACCACCAACCAAGGTATGTTATTCCATCTTAGAGAAGCTTTACTCCGAGTCATGAGTTAAAGCAACTCGACAAGATGTGAATACATCAAGATGCTTAACCGAAAAATGGCAACCCCATTTTGAGCTTAAACGATGAGTATGGCCTATGATCAAGTGATCTCACTTGACTCCTAAGTCAATATACTCTAACATAGGTGACTTTGTCGCCGACCATCTCTAGATGAAGTTCTCCTGTGTTCTTTTCTGAGTTTTTGCATTTGTCTCATGCATTTGTGTTTCCCCTTTCAAAAAAAACTTCATCTAGATTTCTTTCTGTTTTCTCTACATTTTCTGCATCTAATTCCTTGCATATCTTTCAGTTAATTCCTTGCAAATCTTAGTGAGATCTTACTAGTCTAGTGAGCTGAGGTGACAAGTGTTCTCTCTGCGATGAACTCGGTTACACCAATTTGTTATTTTCGGACCAATCAATCTTTTCTGACGATCAAGCATACCACTCGGTGCCACCGATTTCATAACAGAAAAAAGTCTTTGCCACATATTCTGTGTTTCTTCTGATCCAGCTCCACTCAATGAATCTTTGTCCTCTACAAGCATCACATTTTCATCATTGCTTTGTTCTGTGTCTCAAGGACCAAACCCATTCGACAGACTCCAGAAGACCCTTCTTGGAAATTGATGTCAAAGGGGGAGAGAAAGAACATCAAAGCTTATCATTTGGAGATAGAGAGAAAGCATCAAAACTTATTACCTTTCTTCTTAAGGCAGAGAGAGACCTTCTAGGGGGAGAGACCCTCAAAAGACGAGAGAGATCTCCAGGGGGAGAGGATACTTAAGTAGAAAGTATTTCTCAAGGATCCCAGATGCTTGGTGTTCAAGAGGAGAGATGTCCACATGTCTTCTTGAGGGGAGAGACATGTTCATATGATCTGTTGTGCTCAATTTTGCATTAGCATACATTAGCTCTGAACTTTAGCTCTGATCATCAGTCATATCTTTCAGCTCTGTTTTCCTTCAGCTCTGATTTTCTGTTCCCTATCTTCTCCCAGTATCCCATGTTAGATTCAGGGGGATCAAGACATCTAAGGGAAAGAGATCATTTGAATTCATTTCATATCTTTACTCTTGGGGACATGTCTAATCCAATGTGGTACTTAGTACTCACTCTCTACATGTCATCCAAGTCTTGGTATTCTTGTGGTTTCTTCTGTTTGCTCTGGCTAGTAGATGCATCTGTGTTATCTAACTTTGTTTTCACAGGTTCATTCCATCCTAAGCCAACTCAAGACCACAAGGTAAGTATATGCATCACAATCATGTGTATGAGGAATTCTTGCTGATGTACATACTGTTTGCAAGGACTCATGGGCATGAAGGTATTCTCTTTAATACTTTTTGCTCTGATGCATATAGCCAAGATACATGTAACACATTGCCTGCTCTATCATGGTTATGCTATCACATGCTTCTATATTTCATATTCACATGATTGCATACATGTAGGGGGAGCCTATGCTTGTTACATGTCTTTCCAAAGCTTTACTTGCTATTCTTTATATCTTTATCTAAAGCTTTGATGTATGTTGCCATCAATTACCAAAAGGGGGAGATTGAAAGCACAAGTGCTCCCTAGGTGGTTTTGGTAATTAATGACAACATATCTCTTGTTTGACTAACACTTTTATCTAGTATGTTTCAGATAAGTTCAACAATGGAGTGGCATGGACTAAAGGATGTGGGAACTCCTTCAAGATGCTAAGGACAAAGGATTGGCTCAAGCTTCAAGCTCAATACTCTTCATTTTACATTTTAGTGATCCAAGATCACATTGAGTCTATAGGAAAAGCCAATACTATCAAGGAGGAATGAGGTGTTGCTTAATGAGCCTCTTGCTTCAAAGTGCTTAGTTATATGCTCCAAATACCCTCAACTACTTTCTGACTTCCACACATTTGTCCTAAACCTAAAGTCAAACTCGGCCCCACTGATTCTTTCTATCCGGCGCCACCAAGTTTGGATGTCTTAGCCACTGCCACAAACCCTAGGCAAATCGGTCTCACCGATAGGGATCTCGGTCTCACCGAGATGGGATTGTAATCTCTCTGACTATGTCCATTATCAAAATTGGTCTCACCGAGTTTGAGCAATCGGTACTATCGAGATTACAATGCAAACTCTCTGGTTAACTTATTATCAAAATCGGTCCCACCGAGTTTGATAATCGGTCAAACCGACTTTGCCTGACCAACTCTCTGGAAAGCTTATTACCAAAATCGGTCCCACCGAGTTTGTGTAATCGGTCTTACCGAGATTACGTTATGGGCTAACCCTAACCGAATCGGTCCCACCGATTTGCATTCCGGTCCCACCGAAAACTCTAACGGTCACATTATTTGCTAAATCGGTCTGACCGAGTTTAACGATTGGGTCCCACCGAGTTTGGTAGATTGTGTGTAACGGTTAGATTTTGTGTGGAGGCTATATATACCCCTCCACCTCCTCTTGATTCATGGAGA
The DNA here is from genome assembly GCA_021605145.1 of Aegilops bicornis. Lineage (NCBI taxonomy): Eukaryota > Viridiplantae > Streptophyta > Magnoliopsida > Poales > Poaceae > Aegilops > Aegilops bicornis. Next base: position 479,930,511 of record CM038672.1, on the reverse strand, counting down.
GAGCCATCAGACTGAACCTACACTTCCAGCATCCTATTTCTGAGAGAGAACTACCTACTCATGTATTGAGGCCAAGATATTCCATTCCTACCATATAAATCTTGATCTCTAGCCTTCCCCAAGTTGCTTTCCACTCAAATATTCTTTCCTCCAGATCCAAAACCTATGAGAGAGAGTTGAGTGTTTGGGAGACTATCATTTGAAGCACAAGAGCAAGGAGTTCATCATCAACGCACCATTTGTTACTTCTTGGAGGGTGGTGTCTCCTAGATTGGCTAGGTGTCACTTGGGAGCCTCCGACAAGATTGTGGAGTTGAACCAAGGAGTTTGTAAGGGCAAGGAGATCGCCTACTTCGTGAAGATCTACCGCTAGTGAGGCAAGTCCTTCGTGGGCGGCGGCCATGGTGGGATAGACAAGGTTGCTTCTTGAGGGACCCTTCGTGGGTGGAGCCCTCCGTGGACTCCAGCATGGCGTTACCCTTCGTGGGTTGAAGTCTCCATCAACGTGGATGTACGATAGCACCACCTATCGGAACCACGCCAAAAACATCCGTGTCTCCAAATTGCGTTTGAATCCTCCAATCCCTTCCCTTTACATTCTTGCAAGTTGCATGCTTTATTTTCCGTTGCTCATATACTCTTTGCATGCTTGCTTTCTATATGTTGTGAATGTTAAACTTGTGCCTAAACTCCACTCAAACTTTAAAGAAACTTAAAAACTGCAACTTTGGTACTTAGTGTCTAATCACCCCCCCCCTCTAGACACCTCTTCTCAAGGTCCTACACCATCACAAACTCTTATCCCTCGCATTACATTATTTGCCATTTGCCTCTCGTTTTCCTCTCCCCCACTTCACCCTTGCCGTTTTATTCGCCCTTTCTTTTCGTTCGCCTCTTTTTCGCTTGCTTCTTGTTTGCTTGTGTGTTGGATTGCTTGCTTGTCACGATGGCTCAAGATAATACTAAATTGTGTGACTTTTCCAATACCAACAACAATGATTTCCTTAGCACTCCGATTGCTCCTATTACGGATGCTGAATCTTGTCAACTCAATGCTGCCTTGTTGAATCTTGTCATGAAAGATCAATTCGCCGACCTTCCTAGTGAAGATGCCGCTACACATCTAAACAGCTTTGTTGATTTGTGTGATATGCAAAAGAAGAAAGACGTGGATAATGTTATTGTTAAATTGAAGCTATTTCCTTTTTCGCTTAGAGATCATGCTAAAACTTGGTTTTCGTCTTTGCCTAAAAATAGTATTGATTCATGGAATAAGTGCAAAGATGCTTTTATCTCTAAGTATTTTCCTCCTGCTAAGATCATTTCTCTTAGAAATGATATTATGAATTTTAAGCAACTTTATCATGAACATGTTGCACAAGCTTGGGAGAGGATGAAATTAATGACACGTAATTGCCCTACACATGGTTTGAACTTATGGATGATTATACAAAAAATTTATGCCGGATTGAATTTTGCTTCTAGAAATTTTTTAGATTCGGCTTCGGGAGGTGCTTTTATGGAAATCACTTTAGCTGAAGCTACTGAACTCCTAGATAATATTATGGTTAATTATTCTCAATGGCACACTGAAAGATCTACTAGTAAAAAGGTGCATGCATTTGAAGAGATTAATGTTTCGAGTGGAAAGATGGATGAACTTATGAAATTGTTTGCTAATAAGAGTGTCTCTTCTGATCTAAATGATATGCCTTTGTCTGCTTTGATTGAGAATAATAATGAATCTATGGATGTGAATTTCGTTGGTAGGAACAATTTTGGTAACAACGCTTATAGAGGAAACTTTAATCCTAGGCCGTATCCTAGTAATTCCTCTAATAATTATGGTAATTCCTACAACAACTCTTATGGAAATTTTAATAAGATGCCCTCTGTTTTTGAGACTAGTGTTAAAGAATTTATGATTTCTCAAAAGAATTTCAATGCTTTTCTTGAAGAAAAATTGCCTAAGATTGATGAGTTGGCTAGGAACGTGGATAGAATTTCTCTTGATGTTGATTCTTTGAAATTTAGATCTATTCCACCTAAGCATGATATCAATGAGTCTCTCAAAGCTATGATAATTTCCATTGATGAGTGCAAAGATAGAACCGCTAGGATGCGTGCTTAAAAAGAGTGCTTCGTGAAAGCTTGTTCTTCTAGTTTTCATGATAATAAGGAAGAAGATCTAAAAGTAATTGATGTGTCTCCTATTAAATATTTGTTTTACAATATGAATCTTGATAATGATGGGACTGGAGATGAGTCAACTTTACTTAAAAGGTGTCCCAATAATTCAGAGTTTTTAGATCTTGATGCAAAAATTGGTAAAAGTGGGATTGAAGAGGTCAAAACTTTACATAGCAATGAACACACTATTTTGGATTTCAAGGAATTTAATTATGATAATTGTTCTTTAATAGATTGTATTTCCTTGTTGCAATCCGTGCTAAATTCTCCGCATGCTTATAGTCAAAATAAGGCTTTTACTAAACATGTCGTTGATGCTTTAATGCAATCCTACAAAGAAAAGCTTGAATTAGAAGTTTCTATCCCTAGAAAACTTTAAGATGAGTGGGAACCTACTATTAAAATTAAAATTAAAGATCATGAATGCTATGCTTCGTGTGATTTGGGTGCTAGTGTTTCCACGATTCCAAAAACTGTGTGTGATATGTTAGGTTGCCGTGAATTTGATGATTGTTCTTTAAACTTGCACCTTGCGGATTCCACTATTAAGAAACCTATGGGAAGAATTAATGATGTTATTATTGTTGCAAATAGGAATTATGTGCCCGTATATTTCATTGTTCTTGATATAGATTGCAATCCTTCATGTCCTATTATTCTTGGTAGACCTTTCCTTAGAATGATTGGTGCAATTATTGATATGAAAGATGGGAATATTAGATTCCAATTTCCGTTAAGGAAAGGCAGGGAACACTTTGCTAGAAAGAAAATAAAATTACCTTACGAATCTATTATGAGAGCCACTTATGGATTGCATGCCAAAGATGATAATACCTAGATCTATCCTTGCCTTTATGCCTAGCTAGGGGCGTTAAACGATAGTGCTTGTTGGGAGGCAACCCAATTTTATTTTTGTATCTTGCTTTTTGGTTCTGTTTAGTAATAAATAATTCATCTAGCTTCTGTTTATATGTGGTTTTATGTTTTAATTAGTGTTTGTGCCAAGTAGAACCTTTGGGAAGACTTGGGTGAAGTCTTTTTGATCTTGCTGTAAAAAACAGAAACTTTAGCGCTCACGAGATTAGCTACAACTTTTTACTGGAGAGTGCTATTTAGTTGATTCTTTTTGAAGATGATTAATAGATAAATTACTCACGTTCATAAATTTATTTTAGAATTTTTGGAGTTCCAGAATTATGCGTTTGATACATATTACTACAGACTGTTCTGTTTTTGACAGATTCTGTTTTTCGTGTGTTGTGTGCTTATTTTGATGAATCTATGGCTAGTATCGGAGGTTATGAACCATAGAGAAGTTGGGATACAGTAGGTTTAACACCAATATAATTTAAGAATGAGTTAATTACAGTACCTTATGGTGGTGGTTTGTTTTCTTTAAGCTATGAGCTCATGAGATTTTACATTAAGTTTTGTGTTGTGAAGTTTTCAAGTTTTGGGTAAAGATTTGATGGATTATGGAACAAGGAGTGGCAAGAGCCTAAGACTTGCGATGCCCAAGGAACCCCAAGGTAAAATCCTAGGACAACCAAAAGCCTAGGGTTGGGGATGCCCCGGAAGGCATCCCCTCTTTCGTCTTCGTCCATCGGTAACTTTACTTGGAGCTATATTTTTATTCACCACATGATATGTGTTTTTCTTGGAGCGTCTTGTATGATTTGGGTCTTTGCTTTTTAGTTTACCACAATCATCCTTGCTATACACACCTTTTGGGAGAGACACACATGAATCGGAATTTATTAGAGTACTCTTTGTGCTTCACTTATATCTCTTGAGCTAAACAATTTTGCTCTAGTGCTTGACTTATATCTTTTAAAGCACGGTGGTGGTTTTATTTTATAGAAATTATTGATCTCTCATGCTTCACTGATATTATTTTGAGAGTATTTTAGAACAGCATGGTAATTTTCTTTGTCTATAAAATTAGTCCTAATATGATAGGCATCCAAGATGGATATAATAAAAACTTTCATATAAGTGCATTGAATACTAAGAGAAGTTTAATACTTGATGATTGTTTTGAGATATGGAGATAGTGATATTAAAGTTGTGCTAGTTGAGTAGTTGTGAATTTGAGAAATACTTGTGTTGAAGTTTGCAAGTCCCATAGCATGCACGTATGGTAAACGTTGTGTAAAAAATTTGAAACATGAGGTGTTCTTTGATTGTCGTCCTTATGAGTGGCGGTCGGGGAATGACGATGGTCTTTTCCTACCAATCTACCCCCTAGGAGCATGCGCGTAGTGCTTGGTTTTTGATGACTTGTAGATTTTTGCAATAAGTATATGAGTTCTTTATGACTAATGTTGAGTCCATGGATTATACACACTCTCACGCTTCCATCATTGCTAGCCTCTTCAGTACCGTGCATTGCCCTTTCTCACCTTGAGAGTTGGTGCAAACTTCACCGGTGCATCCAAACCCCGTGATACGATACGCTCTATCACACATAAACCTCCTTATATCTTCCTCAAAACAGCCACCATACCTACGTATTATTTGCATTTCTATAGCCACTCCGAGATATATTGCCATGCAACTTTCCACCATTCCGTTTATTATGACGCGCTTCATCATTGTCATATTGCCTTGCATGATCATGTAGTTGACATCGTATTTTTGTCAAAGCCACCATGCATATTATTTCATACATGTCACTCTTGGTTCATTTCCCATCCCGGTACACCGCCAGAGGCATTCATATAGGGTCATATTTTGTTCTAGTATCGAGTTGTAATCATTGAGTTGTAAATAAATAGAAGTGTGATGATCATCATTAATAGAGCATTGTACGAAATAAAAAAAGGGAGAAAGGCCAAAAAAAGGAAAGGCCCAAAAAAAAAGAAATAAAAAGGGACAATGCTATTATCCTTTTTCCACACTTGTGCTTCAAAGTAGGACCATGATCTTTATGATAGATAGTCTCTTGTTTTGTCACTTTTATATACTAGTGGGAATTATTCGTTATAGAACTTGGCTTGTATATTCCAACAATGGGCTTCCTCAAATGCCCTAGGTCTTCGTGATCAAGCAAGTTGGATGCACACGCACTTAGTTTCTTTTGTTGAGCTCTCATACATTTATAGCTCTAGTGCATCCGTTGCATGGCAATCCCTACTCCTTGCATTGACATCAATTAATGGGCATCTCCCTAGCCCGTTGATTAGCCTCGTCAATGTGAGACTTTCTCCTTTTTTGTCTTCTCCACATAACCCCCATCATTATTCTATTCCACCCATAGTGCTATATCCATGGCTCACGCTCATGTATCGCGTGAAAGTTGAAAAAAGTTTGAGATTACTAAAGTATGAAACAATTGCTTGGCTTGTCATCGGGGTTGTGCATGATGAGAGCATTCTTGTGTGTGAAAATGGAGCATGACCAAACTATATGATTTTGTAGGGTGAACTTTCTTTGGCCATGTTATTTTGAGAAGACATGATTGCTTAGTTAGTATGCTTGAAATATTATTATTTTTATGTCAATATTAAACTTTTATCTTGAATCTTTCGGATGTGAAAATTCTGCCACAATAAAGAGAATTCTTAGAAAATTATGATAGGTAGCATTCCACATCAAAAATTCTTTTTTTATCATTTACCTACTCGAGGACGAGCAGGAATTAAGCTTGGGGATGCTTGATACGTCTCCAACGTATCTATAATTTTTTATTGTTCCATGCTATTATATTATCTATTTTGGATGTTTAATGGGCTTTATTATACACTTTTATATTATTTTTGGGACTAACCTACTAACCCAAGGCCCAGTGCAAATTGTTGTTTTTTGCCTATTTCAGTGTTTCGCAGAAAATGAATATTAAACGGAATCCAAACGGAAGGAAACCTTCAGGAGAGTGATTTTTGGAACAAACGTGATCCAGAGGACTTGGAGTGGACGTCAAGAAAGAAGCAAGGCAGCCACAAGGCAGGGAGGCGCGCCTACCCCCTGGGCGCGCCCCACCCTCGTGGACCCCCCGCAGCTCCACCGACCTACTTCTTCCTCCTATATATACCCATATACCCCGAAACCATCCAGGAGCACCACGAAACCTTTTCCACCGACGCAACATTCTGTACCCGTGAGATCCCATCTTGGGGCCTTTCCCGGCGCACTGCCGGAGGGGGAATTTATCACGGAGGGCTTCTACATCAACACCAAAGCCTCTCCAATGATGTGTGAGAAGTTTACCACAGACCTTCGGGTCCATAGTTATTAGCTAGATGGCTTCTTCTCTCTCTTTGGATCTCAATACAAAGTTCTCCTCGATCTTCTTGGAGATCTATTCAATGTAATTCTTTTTGCGGTGTGTTTGTCGAGATCCGATGAATTGTGGGTTTATGATCAAGATTATCTATGAACAATATTTGAATCTTCTCTGAATTCTTTTATGTATGATTGGTTATCTTTGCAAGTCTCTTCGAATTATCAGTTTGGTTTGGCCTACTAGATTGATCTTTCTTGCAATGGGAGAAGTGCTTAGCTTTGGGCTCAATATTGCGTTGCTCGATCCAGTGTGATGGGGAAACGACACGTATTGTATTGTTGCCATCGAGGATAAAAAGATGGGGTTTATATCATATTGCTTGAGTTTATCCCTCTACATCATGTCATCTTGCCTAATACGTTACTCTGTTCTTATGAACTTAATACTCTAGATGCATGCTGGATAGCGCTCAATGTGTGGAGTAATAGTAGTAGATGCAGAATCGTTTCAGTCTACTTGTTGCAGACGTGATGCCTATATACATGATCATGCCTAGATATTCTCATAACTATGCACTTTTCTATCAATTGCTCGACAATAATTTGTTCACCCACCGTAATACTTATGCTATCTTGAGAGAAGCCACTAGTGAAACCTATGGCCCCGGGGTCTATTTTCCATCATATAAGATTCCAATTTATTTTATTTTGCAATCTTTACTTTCAATCTTTATCACAAAAATACAAAAATATTATCTTATCATCTCTATCAGATCTCACTTTTGCAAGTGGCCGTGAAGGGATTGACAACCCCTTTATCGCGTTGGTTGCAAGGTTCTTATTTGTTTGTGTAGGTACGAGGAACTTGCGTGTGACTTCCTACTGGATTGATACCTTGGTTCTCAAAACCGAGGGAAATACTTACGCTACTTTGTTGCATCACCTTTTCCTCTTCAAGGGAAAACCAACGCACCCTCAAGAGGTAGCATTGATTTTAGATCCTCGGATGACTATGGCAAGAGATTTTCTGTAGTTGACTTTCAATCCTGATGCTTCCCCAAATATGTCAAGCGCAGCACGCACAAAGTTCAGATCAGTCATAGTAGGTTTGATGAACAAGGCCACATCATCCGCATAGATTGATAGCCGTTGTGTAGCCGAGACTCCGTTGAAAGAGCTCACAGTACCCACCTCCATGGCCTTAGAGAACAGCGTCGTTAAGCTTCCATTGATATGACAAAAAGCAGGGGAGAGATAGGATCCCCGTGCCTCAAACTGCAAGCGTGGGCAAAACTCCGACCGGGGACACCGTTCACTATTACCTTGGTGGTACCCTTTCCTTCATAGGATCTCAAACAAGAAAGGCCATAAAAGAGAGTCAAAGGCTCTTGTGATATCAACTTCCATTTTATTACTTGTAAAAGAAAAATTCCTAATTATTTGACGAAGTACGGTGGAGCTGGGATGACCAAGACGAGTGTGCCAAAGATCGATGCCGATGGAAAAGCGATTGGTCCAGCAGGTGTGGATGATGGTGGCTGGACGGAGTACATGTCGCCGGGGCTGTCACAGCTGTGAAGAACCATCCGGGTGAGGGCATCCTTAACAGAAAAACCAAATTTGTCAAATTCCACAGTTACAGCGTTATCACGAGAAAGCTTACGAACACAGACGAAGTTCTGAATAAGAACATTATTAAGATAAAGTGGCCGAGAGGTGGAAGGAAAACTAGTGGAACCAACATGAGTGATAGGAAGATCGGCACCATTACCGACAATGATATGAGAAGAAGTGTGGATAGGAGACGCGGAAGAGAGATTACCCAGATAAGCGGCCATGTGCGAAGATGCACCGGTGTCCATGAACCAGCCGCCACCACCGGAATACGAACTGGGTAGGGGCTGCTGTTGAAGAGCAGCGAGCAGGGCCGGATCATCGGAGACCAGCGTGGTGGGGTAGCCCGAGTAGCCAGTTGACCCGGCGCTAGGGTTTGTCCCACCATAGCCAACCGGAGGGGTAGTAGGGCGGCCGGGCGACCGGCAGGCTCAACTGTTGCCCGACAAAGAAAGGCCTGGTGGCTGGACGGCCCGGGCCCGAGGAGACTCGGAGCAGGCGGGCGGGGCACGGGCATGGTGTAGGCTTGCACGAACCCGGTCCAGGGGTGGTGGCCGCCACCCCATGGCGGAGTCGGCTGGTGCGGCCCGGCGTGCTGCTGCTGCTGCCCTTGTGCGTGCTGCTGGCCGTTGCCACGGTCGCGGCACCGCTGTCGCTATTGTGGAGGTGGCTGTTGTGGAGGAGGGGCCGTGGGAGCCGGGGGTGCGGCTGGTACGGGGCGTCGTAGGCGCCAGTCGATGCAGAGGCGCCTGGGACGGGGCGGCTGGTACGGCATCGGGAAACCAGGAGGCGCGGCCGTGGGGTGAGCAGGACCGCCGCGCGAGTAGCCGGCGGCGAACGCGGTGTGAACGGCACGGGAGCGAAGATGCTTCAAACGGCGTTCCCTGAGGCGGAGATAAGCCACCGCCCTCTCGAAGGAAGGGTTCACCATGAGGGTGAGGTTGCAGGCGGCGTTGCTGAGATCCTCATTGAGGCTGGCGGTGAGCGTGGAGAGGAGTAGTTCGTCGCCCACCATGAAGTCGATGTCGTTGAGCTCGTCGGAGAGGGTCTTGAGGTGCATGCAAAAGTCATCAATGGAGGAGTCGTTTTTGAAGGAAATATGCCCTAGAGGCAATAATAAAGTTGTTATTTATATTTCCTTATATCATGATAAATTTTTATTATTCATGCTAGAATTATATTAACTAGAATCTTAGTACATGTGTGAATACATAGACAAACAGAGTGCCCCTAGTATGCCTCTACTTGACTAGCTCGTTAATCAAAGATGGTTAAGTTTCCTAACCATTGACATGTGTTGCCATTTGATGAACGGGATCACATCATTAGACAATGATGTGATGGACAAGACCCATCCGTTAGCCTAGCATATATGATCATTTAGTTTTATTGCTATTGCTTTCTTCATGACTTATACATATCCCTCTGACTATGAGATTATGCAACTCCCGAATACCGGAGGAACACTCTGTGTGCTATCAAATGTCACAACATAACTGTGTGATTATAAAGATGCTCTACTGGTGTCTCCGATGGTGTTTGTTGAGTTGTCATAGATCGAGATTAGGATTTGTCACTTCGAGTATCGGAGAGGTATCTTTGGGCCCTCTCGGTAATGCACATCACTATAAGCCTTGCAAGCAATGTGACTAATGAGTTACTTGCGGGATGATGCATTACGGAACGAGTAAAGAGACTTGCCGGTAAAGAGATTGAACTAGGTATGATGATACCAACGATCGAATCTCGGGCAAGTAATATACCGATGACAAAGGGAATAACGTATGTTGTTATGCGGTTTGACCGATAAATATCTTCGTAGAATATGTAGGAGCCAATATGAGCATCCAGGTTCCGCTATTGGTTATTGACTGGAGATGTGTCTCGGTCATGTCTACATAGTTCTCGAACCCGTAGGGTCCGCATGCTTAACGTTCGATGACGATTTGTATTATGAGTTATGTGATTTGATGACCAAAATTTGTCCGGAGTCCCGGATCAGATCGCGGACATGACGAGGAGTCACAAAATGGTCGAGAGGTAAAGATTCATATATTGGAAGGTTGCATTCGGACACCGGAATGGTTTCGGGAAGTTTCAGATAAATTTCAGAGTACCGGGGGTTATCGGAATGGCCCCCCTCCCCCCGGGAAGTTAATGGGCCATCATGGGCCTTAGTGGAGAAGAGAGAGGGCTGGCCAGGAGGTGGCGCGCGCCCCCCTTGCCAATCCGAATTGGACAAGGGGTGGTGGCGGCGCCCCCCGTTTCCCTCTCCTACTCCTTCTCTCTTTCCCCCTTTGCTACTCCGAAAAAGGAAAAAGGAGAAGGGGAATCCTACTAGGACTAGGGAGTCCTAGTAGGACTCCCCACACTTGGCGCGCCCCTAGGGGGCCGGCCTCCTCCTCCCCCCTTTATATACGGAGGAGGGGGGCACCCCAAAGGCACAACAAGTCTTCTCTTAGCCGTGTGCGGTGCACCCCTCCATAGTTTACCACCTCGGTCATATCGTCGTAGTTCTTAGGCGAAGCCCTGCGTCGGTAACTTCATCATCACCGTTGCCACACCGTCGTGCTGACGGAACTCTCCCTCGTCCTCAACTGGATCAAGAGCTCTAGGGTTGTCGTCATGCTGAACGTGTACTGAAAACGAAGGTGTTGTACGTTCGGTCTTGGACTGGTTGAATCGTGAAGACGTCCGACTACATCAATCGCGTTACTAAACGCTTCCGCTTTTGGTCTACGAGGGTACGTGGACATACTCTCCTGTCTCGTTGCTATGCATCTCCTAGATAGATCTTGCGTGATCGTAGGAATTTTTTTGAAATACTGCGTTCCCCAACAGTTTTGGTGACACCCAAAAATCTCCTGCTGCAAGAAGATGATCCATTGGAGCTTGTTGTCGGTGAAGAGGCCGACGATCTTGCTCCACACCATGCATGCATCATCCTTGTCACGAACGACGGTGTGGAAGATGTCTTTGGACATGGTGAGGAAGAGCCACCGGATAATGGTGGCGTCGATCGCCAACCAATCGGCGTCGCGGTTCAGGACGAACAGGTTGGCGGTGTCGTCAATGTGATCCTACAAATTATAATCACGAAAGAGGAGATTGAAGTATGTCTTCCATGCATAAAAGTTGGCCTCTTTGTGAGAGAGGATGACCGGGATGCGGCGTTCGGTGGGAATGTCATGGATGTAGGCCGGATCAGGGATCGAGGCGGTGGAACCGGTCGAGGAGTCAAAGGGGTTCGAGGGGAGGGAGCGGTGGGAGAGGTCAGAGCCGGACATGGTGGTGTACGACAGAGGATTTGGACGGCGCGTAGTTTAGGGTTAGGGTTTTGGGCGGCTAGTGGCTAGGGGAAGCAGCGAGGGCGGGCGGTGTGGTGGGAGGCAGGGATCGTGAGGCAGGGGTGGGAAGGCTGTGGCGGCGGCGGAAGAGCCAACGGCGGCAGGGGAGCGAGGGGGGAGCGGCGGTGGTTGGGAGGCTACAGCGGCGTGGTGCAGCTAGGGTTTAGAGGATCAAAGGGAGGCTGATACCATGTAGAATATATGTGCAAATCATGATATATTGATCGGGTGCATATGCATGTATATATAAGTACATAGGGGAGACACGTCCTCAACAATACAAGGAAGGAGGAGGGCTTGTTGTATAAGAAATACACATGCAATATCCACATCTCAACACTTGCCATTGATTCGGTGTAATTAACTTTCGGCGAATCGTGTACAATCAAAGAAAAAAGATGACAAGTATGATTTCTGATGTAATTTTACCTTTTGTTGCCCATTTCGCGTCTTGTTGGTTTCAATTGTACCAACAAAAATAATTAGCAATGCTTCAACATGTTTTTTTGCCTTGAATATCCCAAGATATCAATGCAATGAGAAGAAACATACTCACATAATGTGATTTTAAAAAGGACCATTTTATTTGGTGGAGCTTAGTTTTATCCATAACCTTCAAAACTAAGCAAATTTGAACACTAAGGGGGTAGGAAGGTGGCCGGGGTGGGTGGGGCTTAAATTAGAATAGAAGTGTGAAAACCTAGAAGGAAAAAAAATTTGTTTGGAAAATTAATTCCTCATTTTTAAAACATTCATGTTATTCTAGAGGTTAAATTACAAATTTTAGAAGCAAAAAAAATCAACGATATGTGAGTTCTCAAAACTATTGTCGTGTCGCTGGTCATACAATTTTGGCTTGAGAGGGGGGGGGTGTTCTACACAGTATAAAAAGTTAAATGTTAATTAGTATGATTTAAAGTTTAAATTTGAAAAATGAACTTAATTTTTTTGAGAAACATGGTATATACACAAACACGCACAACACACACACACACATACACACACACACATCCTATCCGTTTGGGCACCTATGAGAGATTAAGTCGTTAGATATGAAAAGCCTGAAATAAATCCAAACCCCTATGAGCACCTCCGAGAGAGGACGTGCTACTCTCATAACAGTTGCTGGATTTTCCCAAAGAGAAAGAGTGATGTAGCATTGTAGTAGAAAGTATTTTCCTCGGTTAAGAACGAATATTTAATCGAACCAATAAGAGTCTACAAGATAACAAGATAAGCATGACTTGCACACAAACAAAATAAATGCTTGCGCCCAAGTTGGCAAGGGGGTTGTCAATCCACTCGTCTTGCTAGTCGCAAGGTTAAAAGTAAATAGTGGTAGATAGTGTGGCAAACCGGCAAAATAATGAAAGTAAATAAAAGAGCAAATTGAGTGACACAAGTATTGATAGAGAATGGACTTAGGGGCCATGGGTTCACTAGTGGCATATCTCTTGAAAGTACGTAATGGCATGGTAAACCAATTACTGTATGACAATTGACATAAAAGCAACATTCATAACTATCATCATTCATGGCATAATCTTATATAAGCATCACGTCCGTGACAAGTAGACCGTAATCCAACTACATTTACTACTATTAATCCACCCAGAAACCGCTATCCAGCATGCATCCCAAGGTATTAATTTTAATGAAAAACAGAGTAACGCAATAAGCAAGATGACATGATGTAGACAGAAAAAAACTAGCAATAAGATCAATTCCATCGTTTTATCGTTAGTAGCAACAACACATCACATGCCTTCTCCCTCTCACTAGGATATAGATCACTATGAGATTGGACCCACTACTATGCACCACTCCCTCTGAAGAATTACCCATCTATCTTGGCCAGAGAAGACAAATAATTCGAAAAACATACATACATACTTAATTATACAACAAAAAACTTCAAAAGATTCAATTATATTCAATGAACAATCTGATCACAAATCCACAAATCATCAGGTCCCAACAAACACACCACAAGAATTACATCGGATTGATCTTAGAAGAGATTATTACGTTGAAGATTCTGAAGAGAGGGAAGAAGCCATCTAGAAACTACTATGGACCCCTAGGTCCTATAGGAACTACTCACACATCATCATGGAGGCAACAATGATTGACGAAGAGGCCACCCGTGGTTGCTTCCCCCTCTGGCAGAGCACCGGAACATGGCTCCAGATGGGATTGCCTCGGAACAGAGGCTTGTGACGGTGATAAAGTTCATTTGGGTTCGCTTCTGAGGATTCCGAGAATTTTAGGATTTATAGGCGGAAAATGTAGGTTAAACGAAGGCTCAAGGGCCCCAAATGGGCAAGTGGTGCGTCAACCCCACCGTGGCCGCGCCACGTGTTGACATGGTTGCATTGTGGGTCCGCTTGATCTCTCTCGAAGTTTCCAGGATCCTTCATTTTCCGTACAAAACCATCAAAAATGGCATTGTTTTTAGACCTTCCTAGATGTGGACTTTTTGTGAAACCAAAAAACAAGCAAAAATAGGAACTAACACTAGGCACTAAATTAATAGTTTAGTCCCAAAAAAGTAATACAAAATGATATAAAAAGCATATAAAAGTGATAATATAATAGCATTACACAATCAAAAATTATATATGCACTTGAGACCTATCAGGAAGTTTCTTGGAAATATGCCCTAGAGACAATAATAAATGTTATTATTTATGTGCATGTTCGTAATAATGTTTTTGGTCTCTGCTATAATTGCAATGACTCTTGAGTCTGTATATCCAAGAGGCTCGGATGAAAACTCATGTGCATGATTGGAATAATAAGCAGTAAAATATATTTCTAGTCATGCCTCTAAGACTAGCTCAAGTGTTGCATGATGGTTCGATTTTTCTAATCATGGGCATAAGAATGCCGCAACTTCGAGGACACAATGTTAGAAGAACATTTGTGTTGAACATATCCAATTGATATTAGGGATTTCTATTTCAGTGCCCTCGGTTGCTTAGTACTCCTCAGTTTTGCCCCACCCAACTAGTGTCCCTCACTTTTCCCCTCCATCACTCGGCTCACACTCAAATACGCCCAAAACAGAGTGTTTCCGCTACCAATATAGTTGACCGTTACTTCGCACATATACTGACGCGTGGGACACCCAGGACCCCACCTGTAAGTGTCTAGTATACTAGAAAAAAATAGTGGAATATACTTACACTTGGACACCGCACGATCCACATGTCAGTGTCTGATTTATTTGCAAAAGAAGGGTGGAACATTATGCCACCCGTGGGGGTCGAACTCGGGACCAACACTTCATTATGCACTGTGCGAGCCATTTCAGTTGTGTGCATCTGTTTGCTTATGGGTAGAGCTAGGTCTTTTTGACGTGATATTTTCTACATTACAGAAGGGCCCACAAATCAGTGACACTGGAAAAGATAGAACACAACGGTGTTTATGTTACAGAAGGGCCCACGAATCAGTGACACTGGAAAGATAAAACACGGCGGTGTAAATCACAACAGATTCAGTGATCTAGAGATTCGGATGAGGTTAACAACCACGTTCTTAGATTTGCTCAGTGCTTAACAGAGCGAACTTACATAGTGACATTACAATAATACGATATTTTAACCAGGGCGACATAAGACGACTGGACGACGCCGACAGCGACAACAGATGGATGGCTACTTGTCTTCATCATCCGAAAGTATGATGGTGTCGTCCTCATCATTGTGGTCTTTGTCGTAGGAGGAGCATAGGATGACGACGTCCGGTCCCTCACCTTATGCCTTAACGGCGACTGCTATTTGTGAGCTCCGATGGGATTTCCTCGAAGAGGAGAGGATGATATAGTACCGTAGAGATAAGTATTTCCCTCAGTTAAGAGTCAAGATTATCAATCCAGTAGGAGAACCACGTGAAACCTCGTTAACATCACCTACACACAAAAGAGCAAATACTTGCACCCAACACGGTCAAGGGGGTTGTCAATCCCCTTGGCTGTTATTTGCAAGGATCAAATCTGATAGTGATAGATAGATAAATAAAACACAAATAAAAGAATGATAAATAAATTGCAGCAAGGTATTTTTGTATTTAATATATGATAAAGGTAGACCTGGGGGCCATAGTTTTTACTAGAGACTTCTCTCTCGAACAAAAAACATACGGTGGGTAAACAAACTACTGTTGCGCAATTGATAGAAAAGCACATAGTTATGATGATATTCAAGACAATGATCATGTATATAGGCACCACATTTGAGACAAGTAGACCGACTCATGCCTGCATCTATTACTATTACTCCACCCATCGACCGCTATCCAGCATGCATATAGAGTATTTAGTTCATGAAAAACGGAGTACGCCTTAAGCAAGATGACATGATGTAGATAAAGTAAATCCAACCAATATGAATAAACCCCATCATTTTCCCCTTCATGGCAACAATACAAATACGTGTTGTGTCCCCTTCTGTCACTGGGATTGAGCAAAGATTGAACCCAGTACAAAGCACCCCTCCCATTGCAAGATTAATCAATCTAGTTGGCCAAACCAAATGGATAGATCAGAGAGAAATACAAAGCTATAATAATCATGCATAAAAGAACTCAGAGAAGACTTAATTAATATCCATGAATAATCTAATCATAAACCCACAGTTCATCGGATCCCAACAAACACACCGCAAAAGAAGATTACATCAAATAGATCTCCAAGAACATCGAGGAGAACATTGTATTGAAGATCAAAGAGAGAGAAGAAGCCATCTAGCTACTAGCTATGGACCCGTAGGTGTATGTAAACTACTCACACATCATCGGAAGGGTAGCGAGGTTGATGTAGAAGCCCTCCATGATCGATTCCCATTCCGACACGAGTACCGGAAAAGGCCTCCAGATGGGATCGCGAAGAATGAAACTTGCATGGCGGAAAAGGTATTTTCAGTGGATCTCTACTGGTTTCCCGATTTTAGAAAATTTATAGAGGTAGAATTAGGTCAGACGGAGTCACGAGGGGGCCACAAGGCATCAGGGCGCGCCTTGTTGCCTTATCATCTCCTCGTTTTCCTTCTGGTTGATGTCTACTACACAACTTATTCTTGTAGACTCGTGTTGGGCCTCCATGTGCAGAGTTTTGTTGGACAGAAGCAATTTTCCCTCAAGTGGATGACCTAAGGTTTATCAATCCGTGGGAGGCGTAGGATAAAGATGGTCTCTCTTAAACAACCCTGCAACCAAATACGAGAAATCTCTTGTGTCCCTAACACACCCAATACAATGGCAAATTATATAGGTGCAATAGTTCGGTGAAGAGATGGTGATACTAGTGTAGTATGTATAGTAGATATAGGTTTTTGTAATCTGAAAATAAAAAAACAGCAAGGTAGCAATAGATAAACAGAGCACAAATGGTATTGCAATGCTTAGAAACAAGGCCTAGGGTTCATACTTTCACTAGTGAAATCTCTCGAGGTGCTAACATAATTGAATCATATAACAATCCCTCAACGTGCGATAAAGAATCACTCCAAACTTTTTATTTAGTGGAGAACATAAGATGAAATTGTTGTAGGGTACGAAACTACCTCAAAGTTATCTTTTTGATTAATCTATCGAGCCATCTTGATAAGTGTCACGAACAACCCTAGAGTTTGTACTAAAATAACACCATATGATACGTATCAACCAACTCTAATGTCACCTAGATACTCCAATGTCACCACAAGTATCCATGAGTTGATTATTCGATATGCATCAAACAACTTCAGATTCATAATATTCAATCCAACACAAAGAACTTCAAAGAGTGCACCCAAAGTTTCTACCGGAGAAAGTAGGATGAAAACGTGCATCAACCTCTATGCCTAGATTACCCCAATGTCACCGCGGGAATCCACAAGTTGATTGCCAAAACATATATCAAGTTAATCAATAGAACACCCCATTGTCACCATGGGTATCCACATGCAAGCCATACATCAAGTGTTCTCAAATCCAAAATATTCAATCCGATAATAGTGAAACCTCAAAGGTAAAAACTCAATTCATCACAACAAGATAGAGAGGGAGAAACACCATATGATCCAACTATATTAACAATGCTCACAGTACATCAAGATCATGCCAAACCAAGAACACGAGAGAGAAAGATCAAACAAATAGCTACTAGTACATACCCTCAGCCCCGAGGGTGAACTTCTCCCTTCTCGTCAGGGAGACCGCCGAGATGGTGAGGATGGCCTCCGATGATGATTTCCCCCTTCGGCAAGGTGCCGAAATAGGGCTCCAGATGGGATCTCTTTGGTGCAGCGGGTTGCGGCGGTGGAGTCAAAGTTCTAGGGATATTTCTAGGGGTTTCCCTATTTATAAGAATTTTCAAAGTTGGAATCACATGAAAATGAGCTAAGATGGGCCCACAAGCCACCAGACCACGACCACCCCCTGGGCGCACCCTGGTGGCTTGTGGGAGCCTCGTGACTCTTCTGGTCCTCCCACGATCTTCGGGGGTCTCTCTTGTTCCAAAAAATATCAAAAAGTTTCACTGCATTTGGACTTCATTTGATATGGATTTTCTAGAAAACCAAAAACAAGCAAGAAACAACAACTCGCACTGGGCACTAGGTCAATATGTTAAAAGTTATATAAAAAGTGTGCCAAAACCATATAAAACTATTGTAAACATGGCATGAATACTTCATAAATTATAGATACGTTGGAGACGTATCACTCGTATCCTCCCGAATCTTCTAGAGTCTCTCTTGTCCAAAAAAAAATTGTCAAAAAGTTTCGTAGCGTTTGGACTTTATTTGGTAATGATTTCCTAGAAAACCAAAAACAGGCAAAGAAACAACAACTGGCACTTGGCACTAGGTCAATAGGTTAGTCCCAAAAAAATGATATATAATTGCATATAAAACATCCAAGATTGATACTATAATAGCATGGAACGATCAAAAGTTATAGATACGTTGGAGATGTATCAAACATCCCAAGCTTAATTCCTGCTCGTCCTAGAGTAGGTAAATGCTAAAAACAGAATTTTTTATGTGGAATGCTACCTAACATGTTCATCATGTAATCTTTTTTATGGTATGAATATTAGATCCGAATGGTTCAAAGCAATAGTCTAAATTTGACATAAAGACATCAATACTCAGGCATACCAAAAAACAATCATTTCTTTCAAAATATAAATGCTAAAGAACGCTATCCCTAAAAATCATATAGCCTTGTCATGCTCCATCTTCTAAACACAAAGTATAAATCATGCACTACTCCAGTGTCAGCCAAGCAATTGGTTCATACTTTTTAACGGGCTTCATCTTTTTCAACCCCCACACAATACATGAGCGCAAGCCATGGATATAGCACTATGGGTGGAATAGAATACGGTGGTCGAGATTAATATGGAGAAGACAAAAAAAGGAGAAAGTTTCACATTGATGAGGCTAATCAACGTGCTATGGAGATGCCCATCAATTGATGTCAATGAAAGGAGTAGGGATTGCCATGCAACGGATGCACTAAGAGCTATAAGTGTACGTAAGCTCAAAATGGAAACTAAGTGAGTGTGCATCCAACTTGCTTGCTCTAGAAGACCTCGGGAATTTGAGGAAGCCCATCATCGGAATATACAAGCCAATTTCTATAATAAAAAAATTCCCACTAGTATATGAAAGTGACTACATAGGATACTCTCTATATGAAAAACATGTTGCTACATTGAAGCACAAGTGTGGAAAAAAATCAATGTTCGAGAAATCGTTAACCAGTACCTGCTCGATTGGTTTAGGCATAGTGGTTAATCAGTTAATCAACCTATTAACTGGATTACTCGGTCGATCATTAATCGGTAGATTGAATAGGAACCTACCAATATATATCTAGTTTTTTTCATGTATTATACCATACTCACATGCTCCCAGCTACATAATACACCAAAATATGTTGTCGTAAACATATAAAAGCCTAGAGAGAAGGTGAAATTATTAATCCTAACTATTAAGGAGCGGAATGGGGATGGAAGGGGTTATGGGCCAAAATTTTGGGCTTGGTTTGCCCACCCGTTAATAGGCTAGCAGGGATTAATCGGCCTGACAACTGATTAATCTCTAACCGGCCAATTAATCAACCTAACAAGTTAACGCGATGAATATGTGTTATTAGATTTAACCATGCTTTGTGTAGCGATTAACTGGCTCGTTAACTCATTAATCGGTTGAATTATTGAACAGAGGAAAAAATATAGTAACATTGCCCCTTCTCTCTTTTTCTCTATTTTTTTGGTGGGCTCTTTTTGGCCTCTTTTTTATATATTTCCTCACTTGGGAAAATGCTCTAATTATGAATAATGATGATCATCACACTTCTATTTTGTCGAATGTGGGGTTCCGGCAAACCCTTAAGGTTCGAACACTAGGGTGCGCGTGAAGTCTTTCCCTCCTACCGATCTACACCCTAGCTCGCTGAGATCTCGCGGACGAACTCGATGAACTCGCAACACAGAAAGACACGAGGTTTATACTGGTTCGGGCCACCGCCAGGTGTAATACCCTACCCAAAGGTGGTGGTGGCGGATTGCCTTTCGGGCTGATGATGAACAGTACAAGGGAAGAACAGCCTCCTAAGGTTGAGGTGTTCCTGTGGCTAGGCTCTCGATCGGGTTGGATCAAGCTAAGATGAGATGCCCCTACTATGGTGGCTAGCTCTACTTATATAGGCCCTGGTCCTCTTCCCAAATATTGAGCGGGAAGGGAGCCAATAACGACGGGCAAATTTGAAGGGGGACAACTAGTACAAGCTATCCTGACAAAAGCGGTCTTCGCCAGCGAAAAGCTTTGTTGGTGACGCCGTCTTGGGCTCCACGATGACCTCTGTCTTGCCGTCCTCCTGGTCTTGGTCTTGTTGCACCAATATAGCAAGCTTTGCCTGATGCCTCGGTACTCTTCGCCTGCGCTGGCCTCCTTAGCACCAAAGAGGAAATAAGGACGCTACGCGCGCTGGCGCCCGCCTGGTGCCATTCGTCATGGCTTACGCCACGAGAGCCTCGTGAGGTTTTACCCCGCCTTGATATCTCCGCTCCTTGCGAGCCTGCCTGGCTAGGCCACTCCAGAGGAGGTCTTGCGTCGTCCGCCTCGCGAGGCTCTTGGTTGCCTTGTTGATGAAGATGGGCCAGACGTGCTCGCCGTTAGCCACGCCAGGCCGCAGTGCAAGTCTGGGGACCCCGTTCCCTGAACACCGATAAAGAGCCCCCGGGCCCAAGGTGCGCTCGGGCTTGGCTTCGTGGCGAAGCCAAGGGTCAAGTTCGGAGCACTGCGGGCCCCAAAAGCCTGCAGCCTCGGTTGACGCGTGGCGGTTGATTGGACGTGGGCGCCTCCGCTTCCCCATATTGCCTCGGCAACTGCATGACTTGACAAGTCCCTGCGACATGCAAGGAAAACCATCATTACATGCGATCATGGGGGACGCCGGTTGGCCTTCTCTTGCTATAAATGGGAGGGGGCGGAGCCCCCGTTGCCCATATCTTCCTTGCTTGCTTGTTCCTTCCTCCTCGCTCCATCGCTTGCAGCGACACTCATGGCACCACGAAGGAAGTTCTCCGCCGCCGAGAAGGGGAAGGCCCCTCGCGAGGGACCCGGCTCCCCGGCGCCCAAGCGCCGGTCGTGGCCGCCACAAGAAGCATGCCGCGACCCCCGCCGTGGCCCAGCGTCGAGACGGCGCCACGACACGCGGAGTGGGTCATCCCAGCCGTGGCGGTCCAGTTGATGAGGGGAGGCGTTCTATGGTGGCGCGGCCTCCTCGTCCGCGCTTCCACACGGCGGAGGTGTCGTTGGAGTTTGTCGTCTGGTCGGAGAACTCGGCCGGCAACTGGCTCCAACTTTCGTGCTTCTTTGCCGGTGAACTGCCGGCCTGTGGTCCAGGCGGACTCTGGCTGCAGGTGGATGGCTACTGCATCAAGGCCTCTTGGGTTGCGGTCGAGACTTCCGCCGCGGGAAACATAGCCCTGGCCCACAGCTGGCAGACATTCGCCCGCGCGCGCGACCTGGGTAGGCGGTGCACCCTCCAATTCAGGTACGATGGTGGATCGGCCCTCCACGTGAGGGTGTTTGGGGAAGATGGTCGCCGCGCCGGTGCTGCCCCGAGGCGAACGACGGTGAGGAGGTGCTCGGCCTTGGGGACGGTCGCGACAAGGACAAGGGCGAGCTCGCCCTTGGCGGCGATCGTGTCTCGTCGAGCTACGGCGGCTCTTTCTCCAGCGACAGCTCCAGCAGTGGCGGCTACGACCAGCCGCCGCGCCCATTTTGAAGGTGGCAGTGGGTCATCTCGTCGCCGCACCTCCGTGAAGCGTGAGGAAGGATCCGGCTAGGCTCGGGGTAGCGCTAGGGGCCTGTCTTCGCAGATCGCTGCATGCTACTTTTGTTTTACTCTTTTCCTGCATCAAGAATGAAACCAGTATGGGCCCAGGGGGGCGTGTATCGAACTATGGTTCCTCGGTTATAACAGTATGTGCGTTGTTCCTGTGTTGTGTCGTTATTTTGCGCAAAGATAACTTAACCTGGTATACTCAGGACGCCCTCTTACTCCCGAGGCGTTTATTTCTTCGCATCCACCTTGCCTTGGTGGCCTGCATTCGCTCAGGAACTGCGAAAAAACCGTTAGGAGGTGTGTTAAAAGATTTGTCGTTCATCCTGGCCCTGACCCGGCGCTTTGTGTCGCGGTACCCGAGGGGCACGGACTAGGAGAGGTGCGCCAGCTTTTGGGCTCGAACGAGGGTGGCTTGCGAGAAGGCAGAAAGGAGAAAATGTGCTCACGAGGGCACCTGCCTAGCCCCCTCGTGAGGCATGCGAGAGAGAGAACATGAGCAAATTCGAGCCGGAAAAAATGCAATTAGAGGCAAGGGAACCAAATTAGCAAGGAACGCCGAAGGCAAACTTTGATTAAGGAAAGGCGAGCCAACTACGGAAAGCAAATGAAAAGCCGCATCCGGCACCTAATCTAGTCTTCAAGTCTTCTCACCAGCGCGGAGCTAAGTGTTGTCCACTAGGCGTGGGAGGGAGCCCGGGGCCCCGAGGCCGGGCGCCTCTGAGACTCCGGGGCGTGTACAACCCCAACTCATTATTACGTGAGAGTGTCACGGGCGGCGATTCTTCACAGGCACCAGGCCTTCTTCACAGGCTTTGGGCCTTTCTTCTCAGGCTCTGGGCCTTGCTTCATGGATACAACTTCCGGAGGTGCTGACTGTTCCAGGCGTTCTGGATGGGTATGCCGTCCTACGTCTCCAGGCGCGCTGCACCCAGCCTGGAGACATGGACGACCCAGAACGGGCCCTCCCACATGGGCGAAAGCTTGTGCAACCCTTGTCTGGAGAGGACCCGCCTCAGGACGAGGTCGCCCACCTCGAGCGTCCTGGAGCGGATGTTGCGGCAGTGGTATCGCTGCAGCGCTTGTTGGTACCTTGCCGCCCTTAATGCAGCTTCACGCCGGTGTTCCTCCCCCAGCACGAGATCCATCCCCCGCATGGCGTCCTGCTGCGTTTCATCGAATGCTAGGACCCGTGCGGAGCGATGCTTGACTTCGTGAGGAAGGACTGCTTCAGCTCCGTAGACGAGGAAGAATGGAGTTTCGCCCGTTGGCTTGGTGGCAGTGGTGCGGATGGACCACAGCACGGACTGGAGCTCGTCATGCCAGCTCCTGCCGCATGCCTCTAGCTTCTTCTTGAAGGTCCTGGTCTTGAGGCCCCTCAGGACCTCCGCATTGGCGCATTCGGCCTGGCCATTACTCCTGGGGTGCGCCACCAAAGCATAGCATATCTGCGTTACAAGGTTAGCACATTAGGTTTTGAAGAGGTTACTAGTAAACTGTGAGCCATTATCTGTGATGATACGATTGGGGACCCCGAAGCGGCTCACGAGGCCCTTGATGAACTTGACAGCAGAGCCGGCTGGAATGGTGCGCACGGCTTCCACTTCCGCCCACTTGGTGAACCTGTCGATGGCGACGTAGAGATAGCGGTAGCCCCCTAGCGCCCGTGGGAACAGGCCTAAGATGTCCATCCCCCAGACTGCGAACAACCATGTGAGAGGGATGGTTTGGAGGCCCTGGGCAGGCTGATGGATTTGCTTGGCATGGAATTGGCAAGCTTCACAGGACTTCACCAGCTCGGCTGCGTCGTTGAGTGCTGTAGGCCAGTAGAATCCACTGCGGAACACCTTGCCGACGAGGGTCCGTGACGACGAGTGGTGCCCACAGTCCCCGCTGTGTATGCCAATCAGCAACTCCCTTCCTTGATCGCTGGAAATGCAGCGCAACGTGACATTGTTCGGTCGTTTCCTGTATAACTCGCCGTCTTGGATACAATATGTCGTGGCTTGCCGGGCCACGCGCTCCGCGTCTTCTTCCTTCTCTGGCAGTGTCCCGTGCATCAGGTACTCTTTGAATTCCTTAGTCCAGCATTCCTCCTGGGGCTCGAGCGCCAAGAGCAGCCGAGCTCCTGAGGTCGGGCCACAGGCCGGGGCTCCCGTGGCCGGAGGTTGTGGGAGCTCCTCCCGAGGCTGAGTCTTGCTTGAAAGAGGTGGCGTAGGTGATGGCTGGAAGAGACGCTCTTCGAAGACGCCGGGCTCCTGCGCTTGCCGCTTGGATGCTCTCCTGGCGATGTCGTCGGCTTCCTTGTTGGTGCCCCGGGGCACGTGCTGCAGCTCCAGGCCCAAGAACTGCTTCTCCATCTTGCGCACCTCCGCGAGGTACGCCTCCATATGCTCGTCCTTTGGCTCGTACACCTTGTTGGAGAAGTTGACGAGGAGTTGCAAGTCGCCTCTGACGGTGAGGCGCTTCACCCCTATAGCCACCGCAGCCTTCAGGCCAGCTATGAGGCCTTCGTATTATGTGATATTGTTGGAGACCTTCTCGCCGTGTTGAAAGCAGAGTTGCACGGCGTAGTAGAGCTTGTCCTGAGTGGGCGAGATGAGCACTGCTCCAGCCCCCGCGCCTTGGTGCGCGAAGGCGCCATCGAAATACATGACCCAGCCGTCTAGGGCCTCGCTCCCTAGAGAGGTGGACCGGTCTTCTCCTTCCTCAAGAGCCTAGGCATCTGTCCATTCTGCCACAAAATCGTGGCCTTGGCTCCCTTGATGACCCTGGTAGTGCTGAACTCCAACTGGAATGCTTGCAACTCGATGTTCCACTCAGCGACCCTTCCAACTGAGTTAGGGCTCCTGAGTACCCTCTCTAATGGGTAGGCTGAGACGACCTTGATGGGGTGGCCCTGGGAGTAGTGCCGCAGCTTGCGCGAGGCCACCAAGAGTGTGAGTAGGAGCTTTTGCGGCATGGGGTAGCGCGCCCTCGCGTCCCGTAGCACGGTCTTGTGAAAGTACACCGGTGCTCGACGAGGGCCGGGCACCTTCTTGAGGCTCGGGTCCTGCGGAGATTGGGGCATATCCTGAGGTGGTGGTTTCTTGAGACCTGACCGTCCTCAGGAGATTCTGCAATGTTGCCCTGCTGAGCTTGGTCTTCCGCCGCTGATGGCTTTGCTGCGCCTTCCTGACCCTGTGCTGCATCGGCCCTTGCTTGACGTGGCACACCCTTGTCTTGGCGCTCCTCCCGAACCACCACCAACACCACGCTGGAGGAGTACGGGGTGGCGGAAAGGTAGAGTACCAGAGGCTCAAGAGGCTGTGGTGCCACCATCACTGGGGGGCTGGTGAGGTATTTCTTGAGGTCTTGGAAGGCCCGGTCGGCCTCCGGGGTCCACTCGAACGGGCCCTTCTTCTTCATGAGCTTAAAGAAGGGTAAGGCGCGCTCGCCTAGCTTGGAGATGAAACGCCCTAAAGCGGTCACCCGTCCTACTAGCTTCTGCATCTCCTTGAGGGTCTGCGGTGGGCTCATGTCTTCGATGGCCTTGATCTTCTCCGGGTTCGCCTCGATCCCTCTTTGGGATATGAGGAACCCCAGTAGCTTGCCGGAGGGGACACCAAACACGAACTTCTCCAGGTTAAGCCTCAAGTTCACTTGGCGCAAGCTGTCGAATGTCTTCGATGGCCTTGATCTTCTCCTCCAAATCTTGAATCAATGTCCTGGCCTCGCAAGATTTAACCACTATGTCATCAACATAGGCCTCTGTGTTTATTCCGAGCCGCCGCCCCAAGGTGATGTGCATCAACCGCTGAAAGGTTGCACCTGCGTTGCGCAGCCCGAAGGGCATATAGGTGTAGCAGTACACCCCGCATGGTGTCAGGAAGGCTGTCTTTTCCACATCCTCCACCGCCATCTTCATTTGGTGGTATCTTGAGAATGCATCCAGGAAACATAGCAAGTCGCACTCGGCGGTGGAGTCGACGATTTGATCGATGCGTGGGAGTGGGAATGAATCTTGGGGGCAAGCTTTGTTAAGGTTGGTGAAGTCGACGCACATCTGTTCCTTCCCGCCTTTCTTCGGTACTACGACGGGGTTCGCCAACCATTCAGGGTATCGAACTTCTCGGATGGTACCCGCCGCCTGATTATGCTGCCTCTTGGACGATGAAGGCCTGCTTCTCAGTGGATTGTCGTCTTGCTCGCTGCTTCACGGGGCGTACGTTGGGGCACACCCTTAGATGATGCTGGATCACCTCCCTCGGGACCCCTACTTGCTGATTGGGCTCCCACGCGAATATCTGCTTCTTCGCGTGTAAAGACCTCACCAAAGCTTCCTCTTGTCCCGGGTCAAGGCCGGCACCTATGGTAAAGGTGGCTCCTGAAGACCCGTCCTCGTTGACCGGCACCTGCTTGGTTTCCACCTTGTCCTGGGTGAACAACTGCTTCTTCTTTGTGGGCACGGTCTCCTTGGCCTCGGGGGTACCGGCGCGGCCAGGCTGTCTTCTTTGCCCATGATCTGAAGAAATGAGCTGAAACGCCGTCCACGGCCTCCTTAGTGTCTCCTTGATGGTGAGGACGCCTTGCTCCTCGGCATCTTCATGAGGCTGTAGGCCGGGTGACTCGCCGCCATGAACTGAGCGAGAGCCGGGTACCCGAGGATGGCGTTGTACGGGAGACCGATGCGGGCGATGTCAAAGTCCACCAGCTCGATGCGGTAGTTGTCGCGCGTGCCGAAGGTGACAGGGAGGCGGATCTGTCCCAGAGAGTGGGCAGCTCCACCACCAACTCCCGAAAAGGGCTTGCTGAGGTTGAGCCGCTCGAACGACACATGGAGAAGGCTGAAAGCTTCTATGGAGAGCAAATTGAGGCCGTTGATGAGGGTCTTGGTGATGGCCACGTTGAAGATGGTGGGCGTGCAGAGCATTGGGAGCATGCCGGAGCCGGTGGTGGAGCCGGGGTGGTCTTCTGAGCCGAAGGTGAGGTCGGCCTCTGGGCAGCCCAACTTGGCGGAGCCCCCGGGCGCTTCGAGGCGGCCCCGATCTGACGGAGGAACGGTTTGACGTGACAATCTAAAGGCGGTGCTTGAGAGCCGCCCAGCAGGGCTGCGACCGCATAGTGCGTCGGCACCGCGTAGCGATTGATGAAGAGGTCACGGAGTTCCCCCCAGGAGGCCACTGTAGATCCCGGGAGGTTGAGCAGCCAGGCGCGCGGCTCGCCGGCAAGGGCCATGGGGAACCAGTTGGCCATGATCTTGTCGTCGCCTCTGGCTTCGAGGACAGCCTCCTCGTTGAAGGAAATATGCCCTAGAGGCAATAATAAAGTTATTATTTATTTCCTCATATCATGATAAATATTTATTATTCATGCTACAATTTTATTAACCGGAAACATAATACATGTGTGAATACATAGACAAACAGAGTGTCACTAGTATGCCTCTACTTGACTAGCTCGTTAATCAAAGATGGTTATGTTTCCTAGCCATAGACATGAGTTGTCATTTGATTAACGGGGTCACATCATTAGGAGAATGGTGTGATTGACTTGACCCATTCCGTTAGCTTAGCACTTGATCGTTTAGTATGTTGCTATTGCTTTCTTCATGACTTATACATGTTCCTATGACTATGAGATTATGCAACTCACGTTTACCGGAGGAACACTTTGTGTGCTACCAAACATCAAAACGTAACTGGGTGATTATAAAGGTGCTCTACAGGTGTCTCCGAAGGTACTTGTTGGGTCGGCGTATTTCAAGATTAGGATTCGTCACTCTGATTGTCGGAGAGGTATCTCTGGGCCCACTCGGTAATGCACATCACTATAAGCCTTGCAAGCATTGTAACTAATGAGTTAGTTGCGGGATGATGTATTACGGAACGAGTAAAGAGACTTGCCGGTAACGAGATTGAACTAGGTATTGAGATACCGACGATCAAAACTCAGGCAAGTAACATACCGATGACAAAGGGAACAACGTATGTTGTTATGCGGTTTGACAGATAAAGATCTTCGTAGAATATGTGGGAGCCAATATGAGCATCCAGGTTCCGCTATTGGTTAATGACCGGAGATGTGTCTCGGTCATGTCTACATAGTTCTCGAACCCGTAGGGTCCGCACGCTTAACGCTCAAAGGACGCATTTGTATTATGAGTTTATGTGTTTTGATGTACCGAAGGTAGTTCGAGTCCCGGATGAGATCGGGGACATGACGAGGAGTCTCGAAATGGTCGAGACGTAAAGATCGATATATTGGACGACTATATTCGGACATCGGAAAGGTTCCGAGTGATTCGGATATTTTTCGGAGTACCGGAGAGGTACGGGAATTCGCCGGGGAGTATATGGGCCTTATTGGGCTTTAGGGGAAAGAGAGATGGGAGGTTGCGCGCCTCCCAAGGCCTAGTCCGAATTGGACTAGGGGGAGGGGCTGCGCCCGCTCCTTCCTTCTCTTCTCTCTCCCCTTTCCCTGACTCCTACTCCTACTACTTGGAAGGGGGGGATCCTACTCCTGGTGGGAGTAGGACTCCTCCAGGGCGCGCCATAGGGGTCGGTCCTCTCCCCCCTCCTCCACTCCTTTATATACATGGCCAGGGGGCACCCCATAGACACAACAATTGATCCCTTGGATCTCTTAGCCGTGTGCGGTGCCCCCTCCACCATAATCCACCTCGATAATATCGTAGCGGTGCTTAGGCGAAGCCCTGCGTCGGTGAACATCATCACCGTCACCATGTCGTCATGCTGACGGAACTCTCCCTCAAAGCTCGGCTGGATCGGAGTTCGAGGGATGTCATCAAGCTGAACGTGTGCTGAACTCGGAGGTGTCGTGCATTTGGTACTTGATCGGTCGGATCATGAAGACGTACGACTAACATCAACCGCGTTGTGCTAACGCTTCCGCTTTCGGTCTACGAGGGTACATGGACACACTCTCCCCTCTCGTTGCTATGCATCACCATGATCCTGTGTGTGCGTAGGAATTTTTTTGAAATTACTACCTTTCCCCAACAGTGGCATCTGAGCCAGTTTTATGCGTAGATGTTATTTGAACGAGTATAACACAAGTGAGTTGTGGGTGACACAAGTCATACTGCTTACCAGCATGTCACATTTTGTTTCGGCGGTATTGTTGGATGAAGCGGCCCGGACCGACATTACGCGTACGCTTACGCGAGACTGGTTCTGCCGACGTGCTTTGCACACAGGTGGCTGGCGGGTGTCAGTTTCTCCAACTTTAGTTGAACCGAGTGTGGCAACGCCCGGTCCTTGAGAAGGTTAAAACATCACTAACTTGACGAACTATCGTTGTGGTTTTGATGCGTAGGTAAGAACGGTTCTTCCTCAGCCCGTAGTAGCTACGTAAAACTTGCAACAACAAAGTAGAGGACGTCTAACTTGTTTTTGCAGGGCATGTTGTGATGTGATATGGTCAAGGCATGATGCTATATTTTATATTATGAGATGATCATGTTTTGTAACCGAGTTATCGGCAATCGGCAGAGCCATATGGTTGTCGCTTTATTGTATGCAATGCAATCACCTGTAATTGCTTTACTTTATCACTAAGCGGTAGCGATAGTCGTAGAAGCAATAGTTGGCAAGACGACAACGATGCTAAGATGGAGATCAAGGTGTCGCGCCGGTGACGATGGTGATCATGACGGTGCTTCGGATATGGAGCAAGCACAAGATGATGATGGCCATATCATATCACTTATATTGATTGCATGTGATGTTTATCTTTTATGCATCTTATTTTGCTTTGATTGACGGTAGCATTATAAGATGATCTCTCACTAAATTTCAAGATAAAAGTGTTCTCCCTGAGTATGCACCGTTGCCAAAGTTTGTCGTGCCGAGACACCACGTGATGATCGGGTGTGATAAGCTCTACGTCCATCTACAACGGGTGCAAGCCAGTTTTGCACACGCAAGATACTCAGGTTAAACTTGAGGAGCCTAGCATATGCAGATATGGCCTCGGAACACTGAGACCGAAAGGTTGAGCGTGAATCATATAGTAGATATGATCAACATAGTGATGTTCACCATTGAAAGCTACTCCATTTCACGTGATGATCGGTTATGGTTTAGTTGATTTGGATCACGTGATCACTTAGATGATTAGAGGGATGTCTATCTAAGTGGGAGTTCTTAAGTAATATGATTAATTGAACTTAAATTTATCATGAACTTAGTTCTGATAGTATTAGCATATATCTATTGTGTTCCTAGAGAAAACTAAGTTGAAATATGTTAGTAGCAATGATGCGGATTGGATCCGTGATCTGAGGATTATCCTCATTGCTGCACAGAAGAATTATGTCCTTGATGCACCGCTAGGTGACAGACCAATTGCAGGAGGAGATGTTGACGTTATGAACGTTTGACAAGCTCGATATGATGACTACTTGATCGTTTAGTGCACCATGCTTTACGGCTTAGAATTGGGGCTTCAAAGACGTTTTGAACGCCACAGAGCATATGAGATGTTCCAAGAGTTGAAATTGGTATTTCAGACTCATGCCCATGTCAAAAGGTATGAGACCTTAGACAAGCACTTTGCCTACAAGATGGAGGAGAATTTCTCAGCTAGTGAGCATGTGCTCTGAATGTCTGAGTACTACAATCACCTCAATCAAGTGGGAGTTAATCTTCCAGATAAGATAGTGATAGACAGAGTTCTCTAGTCACTATCACCAAGTTACTAGAACTTCGTGATGAACTATAATATGCAAGGGATGACAAAAACAATTCCCAAGCTCTTCGCGATGCCAAAATCGGTGAAGGTAGAAGTCAAGAAAAACATCAAGTGTTGATGGTTGACAAGACCACTATTTTCAAGAAAAGGGCAAAGGGAAGAAGGGGAACTTCAAGAAGAACGGCAAACAAGTTGCTGCTCAAGTAAACAAACCCAAGTCTGGACCTAAGCCTGAGACTAAGTGCTTCTACTGCGAAGGGACCGGTCACTAGAAGCGGAACTACCCCAAGCACTACAAAAAAAATACACTTCCGTGATGATACGTGTTTGTCACAAAGAGGGTTATGCTTTTGTCATGCATGTACATCCATGACGATTTTATGACAGAATCAAGATAGTCATACTGTCTTTGTCGTAGAAGTGTTCCATGACATTACCAAAATTATCATCACGGAAGTGTCCACTTCCATGACGATAAATCGCGCGTCATAGAAGTGCTTTCGTCAAGGGTGACCGACACGTGGCATCCACCGCAACGGAACGCCGATAAGCTATCGGGTCAGTTTTTGGATCCAATAACCCGTTAACAGCCCTGACCAATGGGAAATTTCCACGTGTGAAATTCTGATTGGCCGAAGGGAACACTGTCGACCGTCGATTGGGCGAGATGTCGCCATTCCCTATGGAGGGGACATGCCTATGATACGTCGACACGTGGTTGGGCCCAACAGAGGCCCATATAGGTTAAAAAGGCCGGCCTATCAAAGGCCCGTAGAACTTAATCGGTACAAGTGGGCCAGCCCAATAACGGCTCGCTTAATAAAGGCCATTTACGGCGAAGCGATCTGCCCGTTAATTGTTCGCCCAATATTTGGGCCCATTTACGGCCCGAAGCCAGATCTGGCCCGTTAATTGTTCGCCCAATATTTGGGCCCATTTGCGGCCCGAAGCCAGATCTGGCCCGTTAATTGTTTGTCGAATATTTGGGCCCAACTACAGCCCAATGACTTTCGGCCTGTTAGAGGACTCATGTAGACATGGACCCATTTCAGCCCGGTGTGACTTTTGGCATGGGAATGGCCCGCGCTGCCCATGGGCCTTATATGGTCCGACGGGACATTGGGCCCACTAACGGCCCGTGCTAAAGGTGGCAACAGTTAAGCCCAACTTGACTTTGGGCCTGTTAAAGGCCTGTCGTGTAATTCGGCCCATTGATGCCTGTGCTAAGCTTTCGTCCTCTTGAAGGCCCATGATATTAGTGGGCCAACTAAGGCCTGAGATATGTTTCGGCCTGGTAACGGCCTGTGAGCTAACTGGGCCCAAAACGGCCCGGTCTACATTTTGGCCTACTGAAGGCCCGTCGACGACTAGTGAAAATTGAGGCCCAGCATGCATTTTGGCCTGCTAAAGGCCCGTGGTTTCATCTCGGCCGTAATGTGCCAAGACAATATTCAGTTCGTTAATGGCCCAACGCTACTGGGCCAAACTAAGTTACTGGTCGACAAAAGGCCCAACTAAAATATAGGCGGTGTAAGTTTGGGCTGGCGCAATGTGTGAAGGCCCCAATCATTCGGGCCCAAGAAATACACAGCCGCCCAATTGTGGCCCGCTAAAAACACGCCCGTTAGAGTTGAATGTTTCGGCACGATCAACTACATCTGATTTTTTTCAGATAGCGAATGATGGCAGTAACTAGTAGGAATTAAGAACAAACCTACTCTATACAATAAAGAAATTACGGCATAGTAACTAAGAATAAACCTACACTGTACAATAAAGGATTTACAGGTATATTACATCCATCGGCCATCAAGTTCGCCACGGTGATCATAAAGCGCAACGAAGAAGCAGATTACAAAAACTAGGCACCATTGCAGCGTAAAAAAATAATATTGAACCGAGACCACTTCCAAGACAGTTCAAGAAAGGTTAGCCTTGAGGGGGAACTACTGCGCAAGCTGCTGAGCAAGGCTGTGTGACCGGCCTAGCATGTCGGTCATAGCTTCCAGGTGTAGTTGTTTAGCGATGAGGTTCTCATTGGTGTTCTCTACAATCTTTCTTAGAGATAGGACTTCAAGTCGAAGTTGAGTTGCAGAATGCCTTTCTGCTATAACTTGGGACTGAAGAAGTCGAACTGATTCAGGCAAGACTTTGGGCTTGTCTCGCTATCTTCAAGATGTTTTGCCTTCTTTGCTGCAATATATGTTGGGTTTGTCTCACAGCCTTCAGCAGACTTGTGCATGCCATCAGGCATATCACCCTGAAAAAAAGCAGAGAGATGACAGGTTTTGCACGTGTATAAACAAAGATGATAACTGTTCTATCAATTCTATCCAATTTCAAATTAGAAAATAAAGAGTAAGTTCAAAATATCAATAGCATAATTTGGCATTGTTCATAATGCGGGGAGCTTCACCACACTACTGGATTACCATGTCAACATAACAGGCATAGATGAAGGGCAAAGAAAATCATTGTATCTATTTTGGATAATGTGCATGGCATGTTGTTCATATCACCAGCCACATCAGTAAGATAAAACAGGAGATGACAAGGTGCAAACGTGGGCTGCGTCACCACACCTCGGATTATAGATCCACTACAACAAGCATACATATAGTGAGTATTAAGTAATGTGCATGGTATGAATAAGGAATTTGTTTTTACAAGTAAAACTTAGAACTTACGGTTCTTACGAACATGCATTTTGGTAGAAACAGCAAACTAAACAGCAGTAAACGATAGGGAGTATGAGCAAATTAAACAGCATTTGAGGATAAAGGCTTTAGAAGGATTGACTTACATTAACAGTTAACACCGGCTTTATAATTCCCTTCTCCATGTCAAGGGAAGGATAACTCAAGAATTTCAGCACATAATCTTCTTCATAAGCATTGTCTGTACTCTACATTTTGTAGAGAGTAATTATAGATATGATAATACTGGAAGGGATAGAGGATAATGAAGATAAAGATGCAGATTGATGCTACATAATCAACAACCAATCCCTGGAAGTACAAGCGTTATAGGACAAAATGTCTTGACAAGAGCAATGGGCTACACTTACCTTGACCGGCATTGTCTGTGTATTCTACTTGTTGGTAAGATTAAATATAGATCTGATTTTTTTTAGTAAATGGTGGGCGAGGGAGATAAGATGCATAATGCTACAAAATGAACCAATCCCTCTTACCATAATACAAGAGTGTTTTGAACATCGGTGTCTTTGTACAAGACGTTCTTATATTATGGGACGGAGGGAGTAGCTGTTAATGTAAGTACAGTGATAGACCACGTTCAGTCCTTACAAGAGGACTGCAGAGCTAAACCTCTTCAAAAGCATTGGGTTGATTCTAAATTTATGTAAGAGTCCATACGAATCTTATAATGTCCACCAAATGGACGATTACGAGGCTAACATGTGCAGTGATGCTACATAATCAAACAGCTATGAAAGTAAGTATGGTCATACAGGGAAAGAGGTACTCACAAGAGCAATGCAGTGTGCAGTATAATTGCGAGATTCTGTGGTCCCTTGAGAACGAATGTTCTTCTGCGAACAGTTTTGGTACAAGTGAGACATTAAGGCAAATGCAGAAATGTAGTTCAAATTGTGATGTGATATCATAGACAGTACCTTACGCTGCAGCCGAGACCAATGTGTAACAAGATTATTCCAGTCACCGTTGGATAAATGTAGCGCCGGAGACTTTACAGAAATTTCGTTCAGAGGCTTGCCATTGAAGTGCGCTTGCCTCAGGTAGGAACGATACTTCATCAACGATTGCTTGAAAAGCGCAAACCAACCCTTGCTCGTCATCACAATCCAGTTTGCTCCTCGCCTATTTAAAAGAATGAAATCTTGTGTCTTCTGTCAGCAGAAACATATGCAGTAATGACCATGAATAACATCACTACATTACTTATGCGTAAGTTGCGGAGGAAGACTGGAAATTGTTATGTGTTTGCGGTATAATCTTTTCATGAAGGAAAGATGCGCACAAAGTTCCTGAAAACAACATAAGCTTCGTCTTCTAAACTGGGAAGAAATGGAACATGGGTCCTATTTGCTGCAATTGGGGCTCTCTCTGGTTCAAAAAGGGATTTGGCAACTGGATTTGGTGTACTCTTTGCTGGAATGGGGGTTTTGCGTCGTACAGCTAGTGCTATGTCAACTGGCATAATCATACTGTTTGCTGCAGTTGGGGTCTGCTGAGTTGGGGCATCAGAAATGACCAGTGTAGTAGGGCTAGAGTCTGCTAGAGTTGGGGTATTTTGTGGGTCAGGTGATATTGCAACTACACCTAATAGGCTATTTGATTTATCATGTGACACTACCTTTTCCAAATACTTTGCTTGTGCTCCTCCACGATCAGCAATCACCCTCTTCCTTTTGAATGTCTGATACACAAGAACAACATTTGAATGGATAAATATGGTATGATGACAGATGGAATATGTACTGAAAATGGATAGGCATGGCGTATTCACATACACGATGTGTAAACTAAGCTAATGGCACTTCAACAAAGTAGAAGCAACGCAAAGCATCAGTTGCAAGATATGTGCTAGCAATGTAACCTTGGAAAGTTAGAGAAAGTACCTTGATGGGTGAATAAGATAGGGCATCTTCCTCTGACTCCTCCACTAGGGAGCTACATTGACTTAGGTCTCCCTCTAGCTCAGAACCACTGCTAGGATCATATTCTGAGCATGAATCTGTAGTTGGAGAGCGTATGCATTGCATTGCATCCAGACTTGATTTCAGTCCCTTAATGCCAAGTTTGACAGCCATGGCATTGTTCAGCTTTATTCTTTTCATGCGTGCAAGCTCATAATCATTATGATGCTGTTCAGAATCTGAGATTCATGAAAACATAAAAGTAGTCAGATTATCTATGGAATGCATTGCGGATTCAACACGGAGAGTGTCTCCCTATAAACCCCTGCATAGGCAAAGTTCACCTCCCCAACCGTGCTGACCAGACCACACACAGAAATACAAACCCCTTATGTCTCTATAACAGGTAGGCACACATTTCAAAACTGAAGTATGAACATTAGAATCATATGAAATTCGTATTTAAACAAATAAACTAAGCAATTATGAGTGGCGTAATGTTTAGCTTCAAGGGTGGAGCGTTGGTAGTGCGACACATAGCAAGTAGGCAGATTGTATTCCATGTAAAAGATCGAAACCTATGTAAAAGCTGGAAATGACACTTTCTTTCTATATAGTGCAGTGTTCGTTACCCACACATGATGGAAGAGATCACATAGAGAAATACTATTCACTCATGTCTACGGTTCCAAGATTTAGAAACAGGTGGTCCACCCTAAAAGAATATTGACAACAAATATGACAAGGCAAGTATAGATGTAGTGAATCAATCATTTACTTGTGAGCTTACTAGGATAAGTATGCGTAATTGTAGCTATGAAGAGACCGTCCAAAATCTGAATGAAGAAGTTTGTCTAGCACTTATTGTTTGCAACTAATCGACGTGAATAATTGGATATTATATCGAATGAGTAAGAAAGACAAGTAAAATTGTCAACAAACCTGGCTTGCGAGTAATCTGGGTCAATGTCACTACGACCAACAATCCAAAATGACTAGTTTCGCTCCGAGGGCCGAATATTGAAAACCCCGTGAACTTTAGAGGTACTAAAGATTCTTGAAATACATCTGAACCATTAAGTGTAGGTAGAATCGAGCACACAACAAACCCTAATGACAGTCTTGCCTAATGAGTAATGAATCAATTAGAAAATGGGTGATGAGGAGTGGGCTTTGAGTGTTGAGGACGTATTCAGGATAAATCGGGTTGGCTTGGTGGGTGTTGCACGCCTGAGCCACTGAGCAATTTGGGAAGGTAGGCACGCCTTGTGGCAGTAGCGATGACGCTGTTGGGCGAGCGGCTCCTGGCCTCCCGTTAGTCCGGCGTCTCCTCCTAGAGTCATGTCGTCTGGGACGGCAAGTTGCCGGGCGAGGCAGGCGGTGGGAAGCAGTAGAGATCGGAAGCCAGAGCGTAACGAGAGGGAATCGGGCCTGGGACGACCCAAAATCCAGGGTAGGCCGCCCACCGTGGGCACCTCAGAGATACACACCGGCGGCGAACATGCATTTTTGAAACTAATTTAGGAACATTTAGCTGACCAATTAAACAACTCTGTTTTCATAATATCAGACTCGTATTTGAACAACTAAGCTTGTTTAGCTTGATGGGTGGAGCAGTGTTATTATGACACGAAGCACGTATTCTCATCTTATAGTGATCATAAAAGGGGGAAACTCTAAGCATATTTTTTTAGAAAAAGAGGGTTTCCCCTCCGATTTCTTTTAAAGAAACCACCACGGAACCAACATGATCAATTAAACCCTAAGCATGATCAATCAAACCGTATTATGGCTGTGCCATGGCAGATTTGAAGCTGCAAACCGGAGAAATGATATTTAGCATCCATTGTTTGCTTCGAACTAAGAACTAAATTCTAAGAGCTGAAAAGAAAGTAGAGTAACCAAGTTAAGATCTATTTTCTGGTTGAGATCAAAAGGTTGAGGAGATATGAAGTACCACCTCTCTTGCGGCGCCGTGCATGCATCGGGGGTGCGATGGCTTTCGGTGGCGTTGAAGCAGATCTGTGACGGTAGACGGGTGCATCAGGGGATAAGTCCCGTTGCGGTGGAAGAGAAGGTCGTGTGAGCGGCCCCGGCAAAGAGGACGACGACGCCGATGAAGCGAGAGGACGCGATGCAAGGCTATTGGTCCATCGCCGTGGATGAGAAACGTCCATCTCTAGCGATGGGCAGCCTTGATCTTGGTAGGCGCTCCGGCATGATGGAGGACGGTGGCGATGGATGTGGTGGAGGATGGCGGCGATGGATGGGGTGGCGGACGGAGGCTGGTGTGGGGATGGGGTGTTCTAGCGCGGACGGTGTATGAATGGGAAAATGGAGGGAGAGGTACGGAGAACCATGTTATTGGGACGCGCTTGTCCGAAATATGGGAAAGTTACGAACTTAGCCCCCGTTTAAAATTTGGACGTCTCGTCGATTGGGGATAGGACGGTAATATCGCATCTCGCAATATTTGCCCAGAGCGATTTCGGGCGAGAGAGGGTGGTTGGCGCCCATGGTTGGCGCCCACGGTGTATGAACGGGGCTGACAAGTAGGGCGGTTGTGTCACGTCTGAGTGAAGTTACAAACCTGCCCCTATTGAAAATATTTGCCTACATCGATTTCGACCGAGTCGAGTTTGTTTTGCCGCCCACCGTGTATGAATGGAATGCAGGGAGAAACAGAGGTCTTTCAGACGAGCTTCAATCAAATGAGTTTTGCCGCCCATGTTTGACGCCCACCATTTCGGAATGGGCTCAGAGGCGGTCGTGTCACATCTAATTAAAGTTACTAACCTACCCCTATTTAGAGCAGTGGAAATCGGGCCGATGGATTGTCCGTGTAATGGGTTGGCAGTAATTTCCATCTCCCAAACACTTGGCTTCGGGCAGCCGACGTGGGAGTGGACATTTTGCTGCTTCTTTCGAATTTTGGGACAATAAGCATCCACGTTTACTCGGCAACTAAATTTGAATCCATTTTGTATTCCTATATGAATCTTTATAAATCATTCTATGTGTTTTTATATATCTTCAAAAGTACGACAAAGATTTATTCCACTTACATATATGAATATGGTTTACAAATGCAGATACTCAAATTCAGAAACTAGAATCCAGTTTAAGGTGAATTTGAATATTTGGAACACTTCATGTCCAACTCAAATGTCACACGCAGCATAATATGTACTCCCATTTAGATATGTACACAAGTGATGTATCAAGATTCAAATACCGAGTCAATCAACCAAGAATGTACAGAACTAATGCATATATAAACACTTATAGAGTATATGGATCAATAATATCAACTAACATACATAAGCCAGGCCGCTGTACTTTTTTTTGGCTACAACAACATCCTTTTTTTTAGCCAGCATCTTGGCCCTTTCCGATGCGTGCCACTTATGGTCCATCTATACTACTACTATTGCTGAATGCACATTCAGCCCGATTGGCATATTTGTAGGTCTAACACAGCAATCCAAATGAAATGTCGCCGAGTCTTATCAATTAATACAGACTTGTGCTAAAATAAAATTACAAACCAAAAATACAAAAAAACAATTATTACATGATCTCTAGAACAAATGGTTTGATTTATTACATGAACATGCAACACAAAGGTTATTCAACTATGGAAAGAACATTTCACCTATGATTTACCAAGTAGG
Source organism: Aegilops bicornis (assembly GCA_021605145.1). NCBI lineage: Eukaryota > Viridiplantae > Streptophyta > Magnoliopsida > Poales > Poaceae > Aegilops > Aegilops bicornis. The sequence continues at coordinate 479,891,803 of CM038672.1, read as the reverse complement.
AATTTAATTTCCTTTTTTCCCTCAGGACCTTAACAATCTGGTCAGTCTCAAATTTTGCTTCGCTTTTGAAATCGACCAAATATTTAATGGTTGTCTATGCGTCTTGCTTGTGATTGTGATGTTTGCTTCCTCAACATGTCAACTTCATCTCTAAGTGCGTATGTAATCTCTTTCTACCACTAGTTTAGCCTCTAGAGCATCAGCAGTTCGCAATTCATAATGCACGATTGGGCGGTGCCACTGCTAGGGATGATGCAACGTCCATGGGGACCTCGCTCTTTGATCTTGGGCTAACTTTGTTTTCCATTAAAGTTTCGATTGGATTCAGAAAAGTTGAAGTTAGCAAAACATCTCAAGTGGGAGTTATAACAAAGAAACCAGTTAAACAAACAAGGAATTAAAGAGTTTCAATTGGATGCTTTGAAAAGTAGTTATTAACATCATTGTAACTCATTGCTAAAGCAAAGCAAAGCGCTTAAACAAACAAGTAGATATTTAAGTTAAGGCAAACAGGTAATTCTTAACAGTAAGTATCAAACACATAGATAGGCGCAGTCTACAATATGATTAATGTGCTGTGCCATTATGTAATCAAGAGCAAACTAAATTAAGCCAAGCAACGTAATTGAACAATTTTGCAATAAGTGGCTAACTAAAATTCGAGAAGGTGTAATCGAACTTATGCTAGTTCTTTGTACAGCACACTGCAACTTCTTTTTCACTTACAAGGTTGTACGAAGGAGTCCATGGCATCAATTGCTTGGACACGCAGTCCCAATACTTCTTTCTTCCCACACTGCATTGGTAAGTCGAATGGTTAATCTGGTAAGATGGTGCGTCCTTGATATGTTATATGAGGACGTGTAGTCAGAATAGTTGTAGCCAAACACATCACATTGGGTTTTACTGTATATTTCATGTGATTACTTTTGGCATATTGAGATCTAAGCAATCTACAATTGGATGAAAAGACTGGCATCCTTCACATTATTGGTGAACTCAGTTCATAGAAACAAGCAATTCAACCATTCTGTGGGTAAATCAAAAGCGCCAATCGGAATATTTTTCACTATCCAATCATACACGCAAAGGGGCGACGCCACCATAGGGGCTGGTATGGGCGGCCGCCTGTGTGGCTGGAAAGTGTGCACCTAGTTTGAGTCTTCCAAGTTGGCCCACGCTTAGTTTTGCTCATCCCAACATACGAAAGCAGCAATGTAAAAAATGAAGAAAAATGTTTCAATTTGGATGGGCCAATAACATAAGTGCAAGGCAGGCCCTATAGCAGGCTCATGGCCCAAACGAGCGCCTCCCATATCGATCGACAGCAGAAAATCCCAATTCATTCGCTCCACCTCGATCTGGTTTGCTCCTAACCTATCCGCCACCGGATGACCGACACAAAGACTTCCTCGCGCCTAGTTGGAGGGCGGTCGCCGGGCTTCAAGTGAACAGAAGGACAAGAAGATGAAGATCCAACCACAGGTGTAGCTGCGTGGGAGGCAGCGGCAAAGACGGGCATGGCATCGAGCTTGTATAAATGGACGATCAGCTTGCAAGAGTAGCATGCACAACGAAAGGTGTACATCACATCCTCGATTATATCTAATTCAACTCTTCAATTTCTGGCCAATAGTTAAACCTCGACGGTGTTGTAAAACTGCTTGTATGTAGGGAATCTATGAGAAAATGAAACCAATTTCTACTTATTTTATAACTCCCCAATCAATACCGAATCGACCGAATCGATGTATCTAATCAAGTTTCCGTGCAAACATACAAGCTCATGTTGTTCTTGGAGCTCAAGTGTCTAATGAACAGATCGCTAATGAAGGATTTGATGCAAACATTTTACATGCTCCTGGTGATGAACATATAGTGTCTAATGAGGGATCCAATGCAAGCATTTTGCAAGCTCATTGAAGGATTTAGTGTCTAATGATGATCTACTATGTTGGGAGAGACGGAGATTTGCAGGCATTGATGATAAGAAAATTATAGTGCATTTTCATAGCTTGAGGAAACGTCGAGGCCATCTACCATAAAGTCCCCGTATCATGACAACATAGCATAAATTCTTTTCTAATCTGTTGTTTGAAACTATTGGCATACTTGTGCAGGATAGATATATTGATATGCAGTTTGCACACTGGTTATACGTGCAATTACACTTTGATATTTTCAGCCAGAGAACGAATAATTCAAGCAGTATGCACCATGTTTGTAGTCCTTGTACACCATGTTGCATTTTGTGTTTTTTGGTGCTTGCATCATTTAGTGTTTATAATTTGAACTACTTTGGATCATTAGCTGGTTTTCAAAGTGCATGCAGCTTCACATTTCTCAAGTTATGTTGATTTCCGGAGTTCAAGTGCCTTCGTATTTTTTAAGTTAAATGTTCGCCCCTGGTAACTTGAATTCGTGGATCAGCCACTGCACACAAATCATACACGAATGCCAGTACTAATTAAATGAAATGCAGGGACTTACGCTAGCTCGTTGTACAGGCTCACTGCTGCTCTGCTTGCGCTTGGGATGTTTCATGTACAAGTCCATGTTACCACTTGCTTGGATGTGCAGGCCTTGTGCTCCTTGCATCCCCCTCTGCATTTTTGACACGGCGAATGGTTTATCAAATAAGAGGAATCGACCTTGATGTTGTACCATAGGACAGATACTTACAAGGTTATACGGGTGTGCAAGATGTGTACCAGATCCCGTAGCACCGTCATGCTTCGCTAAAAAAATGGATTTGCTTGTTTCAGATGATATCTCCAGAAGAAATAAGAGTTAAAGTCAGAGTTGCATAGGCGTGTAAGATAAGAGAGCAGCGAAAGGATATCCAAACATCATTAGAACAGTGCACAAGGGAGTGATGTGTGGATACCTAGTTCGGGCCGGCGTTTGGGCATGCTCGCCTAGCTAGAGTGAGGATCACTTCAGAGCCGTTGAGGGAGATGCGCTGGCGTTGGCTGGCCACGCACGGATGCAGATCTTGAGTGACAGTGGAGCACTACGATGCGGTGGACGAGACCATTGGTGAAGCCCCAACGGCCTCGGGGGGCAGAGGTGTGACGATGTGCTCGGTGAAGTAGCCCTAGTGAGCTGGGAGATGGCGTCGATGAAGCGCACCAGATGCGGTGGAACTCGGTGTCTGTGAGGCACGTCGGTTGCGGCTGCCGACGTTGTCGGTGGACCACCCGGTGCGGTGGACGAGGGTGTAGATGAGGTAGCTCCGGTGCGGTGGTGAAGCGTGACCGTCGTCTTCGTCGTTGTCGTCCGGCAAAGAGGTGGGGAACGGTGGGGAAAGAGACGAGACGAGGGGCGATTCGAGGGTTGGCGGCGAATTAGGGATTTGAGAAATCTAGGCGCGGAAGGGGACGGTGGAGAAGAGAGATTTTGCAGGGCTGGAATTGGGGCCGCCTGATATTTCAATCCGAAATATGGAAGCGCGAACTTATATTGTCGTCGTCCTTTTTTGGGGGGGAGGGGGGTTGCTGGGTGCTACGCGTCCGTCCGACACACGCGACCACCATGAAAGGACTATGCTTTGGTGCCTTAAGGCACCTGCCTTTGTGTCCATGACATGTGGGCCCAACAGGTGGCTGGCCCACATGTTAGTGACCCAAAGGCAGTTGCCTTTAAGGCATCAAGCAATCCTACACCGACACGACTCGGGTCTCGCCTGGTGCGCCTACATTTGAGAATAAAAGCGAATCTTGTTTCATTTGGAAACGAGTACGTATGTATTACCATGCTCGTGTTTTCCTTGCAATAATTAGTCATTCAACGAGATACTCCATCCGTTCACTTTTGTAAGTCGTTTCTGCATAACTTAAAATGAACTGTTTTGCACATTGTCTGAAATGTCTTCAAGGTCTTATAAAAGTGAACAGAGGGAGTACTATAAATTAATTAATGAGGAGTTATTTGAAAAAAAATCGAAACGGTACCCACGCTAACGTGGATTAGAGTGTGTGTCACATAATTAGTTATTTGAATTAGAGTGTGTGTCACGTAGTTAGTTATTTGAATTAGAGTGTGTGTCACGTAGCGATCTCCAATTCTAACGTGGATTTCGCACTTCACTGTATCCATGCTACTTTTTAAATACAAATTCATATGTATATGATGAACACCATGGTAGTGAGAAAACTTTTGGATGGATTCAAACATATGACCTACAAAATAGCACATCAAACTGAGTCAATGTCAACTTTTCGGAACTTAGTATGGCATGAGTTCGAAATAATTACCCGTATGCCTGGTCCTCGGTTCAAATCTTACAATGTACACCGAATTGAAACATCGATATTAAGTCTCATACTTTGTACATTCAAATGTTGTTTTTAACCCCCCCCCCCCCCACACACACACACACACAAACGCTACATACTTCCTGTATCGGTCAATCATCCTCTCCTAACCACCTTAGGAAGCTATCGGTTTCCAACACATGTTCATTCTTTCTCTCCATGTTTCGATCTCTAAGTCTCTCAATTACACAACCCCCTTTTCCACTCTGTTACCAAATGTATTTACCTCACACACCCGCCATTGCACCCCATGCCGAGCTCTCTCTCAGCCCCCTCTCCCTCTCACCCTCTCGCGCTAAATACATGCATTGCCTATCTAGCCGCCCAACCTCTCGTGCGCACGCACGCACGTTGTATATCTAGGTCACTCCCTCGAGACTGTCTCACTCTTTCTTCCAAGACGGGCCACACTCGCTCAATCTCGCTCTCTTTATCTGAGTCTCGTTTAACCTCATTTTCTTTCACACACAAATGATATATCTCCCTGTTCGGGCCTCGATCGACACACTCTGTACTCTCTCATGTAGATTGTCTATCTAGGTCAGTCCATCCAAGCCGCCGCCACTCTTTCGACCTCATGGTGGGCCACGCTCACTCAATCTCTCTCTCTCTCTCTCTCTCTCTCTCTCTCTGTATGTCTCGATTGACCTTGCTCTTTCTCGGACAAAAACGATATATCACCATGTTTGAGCCCAATTCGACCTATTCACATTGTATACTCTCTCACGCACATCGTCTATCTAGGTCACTCTCTCCAACCCGTCTCACTCTTTCGATTGCACGGTGACCCTATGTGATCGGTTGACCTTGCTTCCTCCCACGCACAAAATATATCTACACGTCTGCGGATCTGGATCATCTCTCAAGCTCTATCTTACAACCCTCACCCTTGCCAAAAAGCTCAATCGGACAATATCTCTCGAGCATATATATTTGTTCAATGAATGTCGGACAACACTCACTTTGTCTCTCTATCTATATGTCTCTCGATTGACCTCGCTTTCTCACCGTATCTTCCACGCGTTGAAGCTACTACCTCTCCATCCCTCGCAAAGAGCTATTTACATTGCGAGGGGCACTCCAACCTTGGATTAATTTGTGTAGGCATTTATTCCGGTCGGTTTAGATTATATTTTCGTAGCATTCGGCCCACAACTACTCCAAACACTGTTGCAACCCACACAACTCCCCTAGTTGTTTTCCCTCTAGCTCGATCATTGCTCTCTCGCACGTCCTTTCTCGACTTCAACGTCGCACCATGGTATTATTGAAAAAACTATGTTGTTCTCTTTAATTATTATAAATAAGCTAGAAAACTACACACCGATAGTCCACTTGGAATGGAACAAATTTTGACCCACAAATTAAAGTGCTACAAACTACACACCGAGGGGCCCACATGTCATGAAACAAATTTGGACCCATATACAAATTAAAAAATAAAGGACGAGGATCGAACATGCGACGGGCCTTCAAGCCGCACGTCAATAGGCAACATACGTAGAATAGCAATGTTTGTTGTACCCCCTTTGTTCACATAATGTTTTTATATTACCACAGCCTAATGAATGGATAACATGTAATATTATTTTTAGTACTATTCGCCTTGATTCTTGGTGGGTTCCATGTGTGCTCTCTCTCTCCTCCCTTTTGCGTTTTAGGCCTTGCGGGCAAACAAGGAAGAACTTCATGGGCGATGTTGCCATTGACCATATCTGGACGCGTTCACAAGTCACGGCACCAGTTTCATGTACTAGCAACACTAGTCAGTGTGTACGTGCAATGCACGTTAATTTGGAAGTATATTAAGTGCATGCCGATATTAACTACTAGGATATTATTTGCGTGTTGTCATGTGATTAGCACTATTTTGGCATGAAATTAACTGCATGCTAAACGTGTTGAGCGTTCGACATTGAAGCAGTCTAGGTCGTTGGATGACAAGGAATACATGTGGCTTGATGACGTTTTATATTTAATTTGATACAGCTCTAGCAGAACATTCAATCGATCAAACCATACATTTCGTTCAGTCTGACTCCGACTTTAAATTATACGACGATCGATATAAAATAAACAGAAATGATAAACGTTCGGATTTTAAGCATGGCAATCTGAACGTTATTCATGGCAAATATAGATTACGAGGCGGCGGCTGGGGCGTCTCGCGGTGGGAAGCAGCTCCTCTGCCGTGCTCTGTGTGTCGTCGGGCCACTGATCGATGGCGACGGCGGCGTCTTGCACCTTTGTTGGTGTACTCCTGGACGTTGGCCTAGCTTCAAGGAAGGCCAAAATGTTCTGTACTTCGGAGCGATTCAACTGGCTGGAGGAGGCGACTGGCGTTGGTGCAAGGAAGCGGTCCGACGGCATCTATCCATGCCGCTGAGGGGGGCACTGGCACCCACGCGGGGACAGGCGCTTTCAACGGCGCGGCGGAGACATTCGTGTGCACGGGACCGCACGGCGCGAACGCTGCAGACGTCGCAGCAAGGCCTGTTGGCAGTGCACGCAAGGCGTGTCGCCAGCAGCATGCGGCGTTGGCAGTGCACGCTGCGTGAAAGTCGGCGGGGACCTCGTGGAACCCCGTGGGATCAAGCTTGGCAACAATGTGCGGCTCCCAGCCCATCAATACCACGGGGATGGGCGTTGGCGCAGTCGAGGCGACGGGAGCCGGAACAGGAGTGGGGACAGGCGCGGCGTCTTCCTGCAAGGCAGGTTCAAGATCGTCCCAAAGCGCCTTATGTTCTTGAGACTCCAGCTGGGTGTCTTCCTCGGGAAACTGGAACACTAAGGGCAGACCATCATGATGCGGCATGGCGTATGTTTAGGTCAGGCTAGTTGGAGGTAGACGACGGGAGAATCGGAGAGGAAGAGAGAGGATTGTAGCGATACTGCGTAGTGCGGGTTGATTTTAAACTGCGGCCGTCGACATTAAAAGTGGGAGCGGTTGGGACGGTGGGCAGCGGAGCCTGGTCAAAGGGCTCGCCTCGGTGAGCACAGATGTCTGCTCGCACACCTCCTCGACGGCGCAGCGGGTTCCGCTCGCACGCCTCCCGTCGACTCACACGCTTGCTCGGACGACACTGCCGATGAGAAGTGGGGACTCGTGGCGGCACGAACGCGCCCATGGTTTCAATAGTGAAAGCGTTAAGCTTTAACGTGATGTGTCTTTGTTCCAAAATACCTTGGCTCTTCATTTGTGCAACTTGTCATAAGCAGCTTGTCTCAAATTGAAGAAAAAACTTACGAAGTAATATTTTTGCCATATCACGTGACCATGCTTAGTTTCAAGAATTTATGCTCACTTTTGGATTTTCTGAAATTTAAGATCGAGGATTCAAAACAATATCATAACCTGCATCATGCAATAAATTTTCAAGCCGTACATCTGTCCTGTTGTATTTCTTAAGAAAGGATTTGGTCAAACATTTTGCTTAGTTAGACTTCAGACTAGTTATATATGCAGAGTAAAAGGATAATCCCTCCGTGCAGGTGCATTGCCTGATATATTAACTCAAGTACTAGGCACGGACAAACGGGCTCAATTCTGTGCTCATCCTGGTGTAGTAGTAGTAGTACTAGGCAATGAAGTTGACGGGTGACCTTGACAAGCAGCGACCGAGGGAAAAGAACCGTGCTCGGCACGGTAGGTAACGTTTTTTAGTTACTAAAGCATCCCTCCGTTGTTCATCGGTAGTCATTATGGGCCAGGACATGAGGGGAATTTCCTAGGGCTGGAATTCTGGCCGCCAGATATTTCGACTTGAAACGCTGAGGCTCGACTGGTTGGGGTTGCCTAATGTGCGTACCACGCACGCCACCGAAGGACACGAGCCCGGTTTTTTTAGGATCAACACAAGCCAAGGTCTGGCTGGTACGCCGTTGGGTCCTACCATCCGAGAATACGAAAGAAACCTTTTAAATTTCCGAACGAATCTATGTGTATTACAATACCCGTATTTTCCTTGCAAATACTAATCTCAATGTGGTAATTGATTTATGACGAGTTGTTGAATTAGAGTGAGTTTGTGATATAGTGATCTCAACGTGGATTTCACATTTCATGGTATCCCTAGTAAGTTTTCCAATGCAAATTTAAAAGATGAACAATATGGAGGTGTGAAAACTTTGTACGTATCAAGCATATGACCACACACACACAGACAGACACACACGCACGAACACAACAACAATCCAATAAGTATAGTTCATCTATTTTTCCAAACCATGCATGTATGACACAAATTCAAAAATACTCCTTCTATTCCTAAATATTAATCTTTTAGAGAGTTCAACAAGTGACTACATACGGAGCAAAATGAGTGAATCTAGACTCTAAAATATGTCTATATACATCCGTATGTGCGAGTCCATTTGAAGCCTCTAAAAAGACTAATATTTAGGAGCGAAGGAGTAAAATGTAAGACATCCATGGTCCTCGGTTCAATATTTAAAATGAACATGAAACTGAAACATGAATATTAAGTCTAGTACTACAAGACATGCAAATGTTGTGTTTAGGCGGAGCTATGATTGTCGGGGTCAACCCTCGACCTTAGATAAAATTGTGGAGCTCTGTTAGGGTTGTTTAGATTATATTTGTCCCCACCCTCCCAACCACCGATTGGTTGTGCACCCCCCACCCCTCCTCCCCGGGAGAATATCATGTGCCCCTATACCTTAGATGCTATATGCTGATACGAGTTGCTTGGAGCTTGTAGATCTGACATATAGCAGCTCACATGACATGTCTTAATATTTTTGCAGGAAACCTTGATGAGTTTGAGAATTGCACACAATTTGTACAAAAACTACTTAGATGCCCTTTGATCCCATATCCAACGACCTCGAAGCTCGTATCACCGTAGCATCTAAGATGAAGGAGGACATCATATTCTCCTGTATGTAAGAATATCATGTGGCCTTAGATGCTTTGGTGATACAAGCTCTTCGGAGGCGTTGGATTTGTGACCCAACACCTCCTCGGTGGTTCGAATGGTTTTTTGCAGAAAATCCCAAAAAGAGTTCGCCATCGCTTACAAGCACAAAGACTGCTTTCGAGATGCCATTGGATCTCGAGATCAAACGACCTCCAAGCTCGTATCACCGTAGCATCCAAGCTGCGATAGCACCTTATGTTTTCTTGCACGGGAGAGTATGAGGTGCTCCCGCACCGTAGATTCTATGGTGATACGAGTTCACTGAGATCTAACGGCCCACATTAGGAGGTTTGAATGTTTTTGCAATATACGGCTGATAGAGTTTGGGAAATGCGCAAAAAGTACAGGTACTACGCATGTGCCATCTGATCACTGATCATACGACCTAGATGCTCATATCACCGTAGCAGGTAATTAAGCTACCGGGAGCACCTAATATGAGCACCGGGGAGCCGTTGGATCGAAGATGCAGCGGCACACACGAGGCCTGAATGTTTTATTTGCAAAAAAACCTTTGGAGAGTTTGGAAATTGCGCATAATTACAAAGACTACTCCCAAGCCATCGGATCTCACTTCCAACGGTGTAAAAACTCGTATCACCATAGTATCTAAGTTGCGGGGTGGATGTGATATTATATACCGCTGTCATTTTTGTTCGTAAACTAGCAAAATATGTGTAACTCGTGTTGTTACTTGTCTAATCGTGCAAAGTGTTTGTTCAAAAAAACCATCCTACACTGAAATATCGGAACAACACACGGGGGTCCCACTTGTCATTATTCAAATTTGGACCTATAACTAACAAATCTGAAAGATTTAGATTCGAATCGGCAACCCGGACTACAAAGCATAAGTTGATAGCACGAAAAAGCGAATGGTTGTTAGCTTTGTCCCATAACTTGATTTTATCTGATTGCTTGCGTTGAGTAGAGTAGAGGGAGTGCCTCGTCAACACGTGCATGACCGTTGTCTCACTTACCGGTGGGTCCCAGGTCTGCGATCTCAATCTCTCTTCTCTCCATCGTGTAACCTTTGCACGGGCACACACGAAGAGCGGTGCTAGCTTGCCGTGGTGTTATTATAACTAAAAAAGCTTGAAAATTAGAAGAATCGCCTAGAACAAGAGACGTTGTGGCTGGTCGAGACGGAGCTAACCACATCTATCCTCCGTGCCACGTTTGCATGATGAAGCTGTGTGGCTAGTGGGGTGTTTTCGACCGACTGGCTGGGTCCCGAGGTTGAACCATAGGTACTACGTCTGATACAGTATATTTTTACACGCACATTTTTCCTCCGTGCCGAGACGTGGCACACCCTACCGCGCGGTTTCGGGGTCCTCCCGGGTGGTGCACGCATATATTCTTCCTGACGTGGGACGCCCTACCGTGCGTTTTCTAGGTCCTCCTCGGTCGTAGCGTCGAAGCAAGTAAATGAGTCATCAAATCACGAAAGACCACCTTTCCCGCCGAGTACATCAGTGAAGCAGGGCCGCTAGCTAGTTGGGCTAGTTCGACCGATTAGCTAGGCCGCCGCCATATTTGTTTTTTCACCCCTTTTTTATCTACTTGCCGGCAGGTAAATTTAAATATCCACCGCGGCGTTGCTCTGGTGTTTGGGTGTGGCAGGATTTTTAATTTTTTGATTGACGGGAGCAGGCGCAGCAGGATTTTTAATTTTCTGATTGACGGAGGCGGTAGCGGCAGCAATTAGTCACGATGACTCCACCTGAGAAACCCACTGCTCCTCGATGTGAGAAGTCGTCATCGTTGTTTTATCGTGGTGAAAACCAAAAGATTCCCGCCCGTCCGCCTTCCGTAGATTGCATTGCCTTTCAGCCGCTTTAGCCCCTTTGCTTCCTCTCCCCATTGCTTCTACACGGTGCCATGGCGGCGCAGCAGATCACGGAGTCCGAGGTGAGGCGCCTGACACAGGAGCTCCATGCCAAGGATGCGGAGCTCAGGGCCAAGGACGTGGAGCTCCGTGAGCTCAAGGAGGAGAGGAGTTCCATGCTCCTCCGTTATGTGCGGGAGTTCACGGAGCTTCAAAAGCGTCAGGCGTCCACCACAAAGATGCTCAAGGCATCGGCGACGTTGCTGCAGAAAGCGGGAGATACGATAGGCCGTCAGGGGAGCCGGCTGGAGCGCGAGCGGGCCGATCGTGATGAGGTCCAGGATCGCCTCAGCCACTTGGTGAACCAAGTTGCCACGCATGTGTTGCGGCTGCGTGATGCCTACCGTCGTGCCAGCGCAACGATGCCGGCCGTCGGGCCAAACCCGTTTGACCACCCGGTCGACTTCAACGAGCTGCGGCTTCCTGACCTGGTCCTCCACCTATATCTCTGAGGAGCTGAGCCGTCTTCGTGCAACGGTGGGGGCTGAGCTGGAAAAGGAGGGGTTGCGGGTTGCTGTCGCCGTTGTCGGGCGAATCCTTTCAGGGCTCCGTCACCGGAATCCATTCGTGCCATTGGACGCCATCTTTGACGAGCTGGCTCCCGTCGACCGGGAGCGGGCTCTGTGGGCGGTTGCACCCTGCATCACCAACGTCGTGCCCCTCGAGAAGCAGAGGGACTTCGGTGGTGTTTAGGCGCCCTCTGCATGGGCATGTCCATGTCCCTGCGCAACATGACCGTTGGATCAAACTTAGACAGTGCAGATCAGTCATTGTAGCACAAAGCGTGCGGGTGTGTTTGGTTGCACTCTCATCTCAATATAATTGTTTCCTCTGTGTATTTTTGTCAACCTACTAGTGTGGACTCATGCACCCTTCATGCACTCTGCCAAACACCCAAAAGTGGGTCGAGAAGGGAACTTTTTCTCCCATCCCGTGCACCCTTCATACACCCTGCCTAACACTATTCGTGCTTCATATGGTTCATGTTTAAATTGAGTCTTTGTAGCACCGTACTCTCCGTCTTATTTTGTGGACCTAGTTACATTAACATTGATCTCACTGTTCATTCTCGACCGGACAAATAAAAGCGGTATTATGTTACATATAGGAGTAGTTGACATGCGCACAACATCATTTGTTATCGTCATATCTTACTACACTAGCAACAAGATTGTGTAGTACTGACGTAATAGGAGCACTGTGTATGTTCAAGTGGCTGCCGTGTTTCGCACTCCTCCGTCGTAAGAATGGAAGCGCTTCTTTGTAATCATTTTTTTCTACAGAAAAATAGTGGACACGCTCTACCGTGCGGATCCTCCTCCAGCCATGCACTAAATTACTCACTTTCGCCGGCGTGTGGGACAGCCAGCACCTGGGTCCACCAGCCATGCACTAAATTACTCCGTAGTAGAGTCACGGTAGACTACCTTGATCGAACCGCCACAGTAATGCCCAATGAGCCGTCAAATCACAAAATTCCTCCTTTCCAGCAGTAAGTTGGACGGACGAAGCAACCATCATTTCACTCTTCTCTCTCAGCTTCCTCTCTTGAAGAAAACCCCCACTTGCTTCGCTTCTCCCTCGTCTCGTTCCTCCTTTCACTCTTCTCTCTCAGCTTCCTCTCTAGGATGGACGCCGGAGCACCGGCCGGCGTGATGTCTATGGCTCTGACCAAAACCGTCGAGGCTCATGTAGCAACCAGACCTCAAGCGATGCGATCAGGTGCATCAGTTGTCATCCACGGATCAAGAATGCCGACACACAAGACTTGAAGGATTTATAACAGAGTAGCAATCACACACTTATTACATCGAATGCCTCAAAAGAGAATTTATTACGATAAATATGGCTTAAGGCCATCTAACTACGATAACAGCGGAAGGCTTGGAAGATAAGCGAGTCCATCAACTCCAACGGCATCACTGAGTATAGAACCACGACCTAAGGCACCTTACTCGTCGTCTGAAAAGTCTGCAACATGAACGTTGCAGCCCGGAAACGGATCAGCACATGGAATATGCCGGCAATGTAACACATAGAGAGCAATATGAAAGAGTAATGCTATACTACATGCATATATGGCTGGTGGAAAGCTCTATGGTTACAGTTTTGCGTAAAGCCAATTTTTCCCTACTGCAAAGGAAATAAATTTTGTTTAACTATCATGGTGGTTGTTAAACATTGAGTATGGTTGACAGCACTCTCAATCCCAATTAAGCATCATCAATTAAAAACCCAATAATATTAATTAGAGTAACATGATGAGATTCACATGATAATCCAAGTACTAGATACTCAAGATGTCCATAACCGGGGACACGGCTAACCATGATTAGTTTGATACACTCTGCAGAGGTTTGTGCATTTTTCCCCACAAGACTCGATCTCCTCCGTTGGGATTCTCGCACTGCATGGTGTTTGACAAACGGATGACCGAGACATAGTCTTCGAAGCGCTTAGCACCTTACGAACGGGTAGACCGTACCAACCTACATCCCCTACATCCGCTAGTCTACCACCGTAAGAGTTCGCGACGACTTAGTCAACTATGCTAGAGCCCATATTAGCTTGTGGCTGCTCCCGGAAGTTACGAGCATGAATAATCTCATGATCCCTTTGAGCACGGGTGGCGGTCCAAAAAGAAACAGTAATCCTGGAATATCCATGTACCTCAATCCACCCGGATGTGTGTTTAAGTTGCCACCTTAGATAAACCATTAATTAACAATCTCACATACATCATGGATACACTCACCCAATCCACGTCTACTAGCATAGCATGGCATAATAAGCAAACATAGAAGTAACTCCCAAGGGTTTGATAATTAAAACAGGTAATAGGTACTACCTCATCTACTTTCCCAAAACCCACAATTTAATTGGATCCTAATCATGCAATGTTTGAGGATTGATCTAATACATAAAACTGGGTAGGAAAAGGGATATGATCAAAGTGTTACTTGCCTTACTGATGATCCGTGAAACCTAGAGATTCAAAGTAGCAAGCGGCGCACTCCAAGTACTCTATCAAAAACAAACAAGGACACAATAAGTACTCATCTAATGCACAAGTAAAACTCAAATAAAAGATCTAACCAGAAAGTTCAACTTGAGAACTCCGGTTTGCAAAAATAATCAAATCAAACAAAGCAACGAAGGTCAAACTGCGAAAGAAACAGGCTTCGTTTTACTAATCTGGACCTAAGTCAAATTTTACAGTAGCAAAAACTTGTTTGAGTGGATTATTCGGAAAGAGGGCTTCGAGACGAAACTCTAGGCGCTTGAATCGCCTGGTTCCGATAAACGAGAGAAAAGTTATACTAGATCGAAAATCGGATCAGAAATCTCGATCAGAAAAATCGTGAAATAAATCCGAGAAAAAGAAAAATGACGAACAGATTAACGAACGAACGTTCGTTATCTGGATCTAAACGATGAACGCGTTCGTTAAAACGAACGAACGAGCGAACGCTCGCTGAATAACCTAAACCGTAAAAAAACAGATCTAAAAAACCGCGGTTAATAAAAAACCAGGCGGTTTTCTAAGGAAAACCGCCGGTGACGGAGGATACCTCGGGCGGCGGGGCGGCGGGGTCGGCGAGCTCGGCAGGGTCAGCGAAGGGCTGGCCAGCGGGCGTGAGATCCGGCTGAGGAGGCGGTGTGGCGCAAGTGGCGGCGGCCAAGGCGGGCGGCACTAGGGTTCGGGGCGGTGGCAGGGCGGCGCTAGGGTTGGGGGCGGCGGTGGCGGCTCGGTGGGCTGCGGGGTCGGGCACACCGACTTTTAAGGCCGGCCCCGGAGGAGTCCAGGCCTAACACGGCCCGTAGGTCGGTTCAGTTTTTTTAAAATTAATTACGCGCAGAAAAACTAACGAAAGAAATACTAAACCGACTCCAAAAATCCCGAAATAAATTTTCCCCGGCTTCTAAAATCAAGGCGGACAAGATGAACATTTATTTGGGGCCTAAATGCAATTTTGAAAAATGCGCATTTTTCCTAAATTCAAATAAAATAGCGAAAAACTCCAAATAAAAATCTTATTTGATTTTTTTATTAAATCTTCAAAATTCTTTTATTTTGGGAAAGTCATTTTATTTCCTCTATCATATTTTGACAATAGAAATAATTGAAGATAAAATAAATAAAATCAAATGATCCTATTTTCAAATTTTAAGTAAACTCAAATATGAAAATAACGAAATCTCCAACTCTCTCCGTGGGTCCTTGATTTGCGTGAAATTTCTAGGATCAAGCCAAAATGCAATAAAGTATGATATGCAATGATGATCTATGTATAGCATTCCAAATTGAAATTTTTTTGATGTTACAAACCTACCCCCCCTTAAGATGAATCTCGCCCTCGAGATTCGGGTTGGCTAGAAAATAGGTGAGGGTGGTCCTTCGCAGATCTTCCTCTCGCTCACAGGTGGCTTCATCCTCGGTGTGGGGGTTCCACTGAACTTTGCAAAACGTAATAACCTTGCTGCGGGTGACTCAGCTGGCAACCTCGAGAATTTTTGCCGGTTTCTCCTCGTAGGTCAAATCATTACCCAACTGAATAGCTTCCAGTGGCACAGTATCCCTCAGCTGTATATCAGCCATCCCTGCGTGGCACTTCTTCAACTGAGAAACGTGGAACACGTCGTGAACTCCTGACAATCCTTCGGGTAATTCCAACTTGTAAGCAACTTCTCCCATGCGCTCCAAAACTTTGTATGGTCCCACAAAACGTGGCGCTAACTTTCCTTTAACTCCAAAGCGCTTAACTCCTCGAAGTGGTGATACTCGAAGATAGACTCTATCCCCGACTTCGAAAATTGTCTCCTTGCGTTTTGAATCCGCATAGCTCTTCTGTCTAGACTGGGCTACCTTGAGCCTATCGCGAATCAACTTCACCTTCTGTTCAGACTCCTTAATCAAATCTGGTCCAAACAACTGGCGGTCTCCAACTTCATCCCATAACAATGGAGTTTTGCACCTCCTTTCGTACAAGGCTTTGAAAGGGGCCATCTTCAAACTGGTTTGATAGCTGTTGTTATAAGAAAACTCCGCATATGGCAAGTTGTCATCCCAATTTGATCCATAATCCAATGCACATGATCTCAGCATATCCTCCAAAATCTGATTGACTCTCTCGGTTTGTCCATCTGTCTGTGGATGGAAAGCTGTACTAAACTCTAGTCTGGTTCCCAAAGTTTCGTGCAACTGATTCCAAAACTTTGAGGTGAACTGGGTTCCTCTATCTGATACGATACTCCTCGGAACTCCATGCAGACATACGATCCTGGTCATGTATATCTTAGCCAACTTGGCACTGTTGTAGGTAGTCTTTACTGGAATGAAATGAGCTACCTTCATCAAACGATCGACTACAACCCAAATCGAGTCATAGCCTGAACGAGTCCTGGGCAATCCCGTAATAAAATCCATGCCTAACTTTTCCCACTTCCATTTGGGTATCGGCAATGGCTGTCACAATCCAGCTGGCTTCTGATGCTCTGCCTTCACTCTCTGACATACATCACAAACTGCTACATACTCCGCAATATCCTTCTTCATTCTGGTCCACCAGAATGTGTCTTTCAAATCCAGATACATCTCTGTATTTCCTGGGTGAATCGAATACGGGGAATCATGGGCCTCTTGCAAAATCAACTTCCTGATCTCCGGATCATTAGGCACATAAACGCGGTCCTCAAACCATAGGGTATAGTGATCATCCTCATGAAATCCCTTTGCTTTTCCCTTGCTCATTTTCTCCTTAATAGAGGCAATCTCCTTATCCGTCTTCTGAGCTTCTCTGATCTTATCCATCAAAGTAGACTGTACCTCCAATGCTGCTACATAGCCTTAATTCCTCGGCTAACTCCTTTGGTAAACCTCCGGTCATTAGTGAGTTGACATGGCTCTTACGGCTCAACGCATCTGCTACTACGTTAGCCTTTCCGGGGTGATAGTGTAATCTCATATCATAATCCTTGATGAGCTCCAACCATCTCCTTTGCGTGAGATTCAACTCCTTCTGCGTGAAGATGTATTTCAAACTCTTGTGATCCGTGTACACCTCACAATGGTTTCCGATGAGAAAATGTCTCCAAGTTTTCAATGCGTGTACTACAGCTGCTAACTCCAAATCATGAGTAGCATTCAACTCATGAGGCTTAAGTTGTCGTGAAGCATACGAAACAACTCTTCCCTCCTGCATAAGCACTGCTCCAAGTCCTCGACGTGAAGCGTCGCAATACACCTCAAAATCCTTGCTCTGATCTGGCAGAATCAACACTGGTAAGGTAACCAAACGTTTCTTCAACTCTTGGAAACTAGTCTCACATTCCTCAGTCCAATTGAACTTGTTATCCTTCTTTAATAACTCTGTCATAGGCTTCGCAATCTTCGAGAAATTCTCAATGAATCTCCAGTAGTATCCTACCAGTCCAAGAAAACTCCGGATCTCTCCAACTGTCGTTGGTGCTTCCCAGTTTGTCACAGTGACAACTTTGGTGGGATCCACTGCTATTCCTTCTCCCGATATAACATGTCCGAGAAATCCAACTTCCTTCAACCAAAACTCACATTTGCTGAACTTGGCATATAACTGATGTTCTCTGAGCTTCTCAAGTACCAAACGCAAATGCTCCTTATGCTCTTATTCGTTCTTTGAATAAACCAAAATATCATCAATGAACACCATGACGAACTTATCCAAAAACTCCATAAACACCTTGTTCATCATGTTCATGTAATAGGCAGGTGCGTTAGTCAGACCAAATGACATAACGGTATACTCATACAGCCCGTACCTGGTGGTAAAAGCCGTCTTAGGTATATCCTGCTCCCGTATCTTTAATTGATAGTATCCTGATCACAAATCAATCTTGGAAAATACCTTAGCTCCTTGCAATTGGTCAAATAAATCATTGATCATCGGCAACGGGTACTTGTTCTTAATGGTCACTTCATTCAATCCTCGATAATCAACAACCATTCTTAATGATCCATCCTTCTTCTCCACTAGAAGTACTAGCGATCCCCAAGGCGAAGAACTTGGGCGAATAAAACCTTTATCCAGTAACTCCTTAATCTGCTTCTTAATTTCTTCCAAATCCTGTGCGGGCATCCGGTACGGTCTCTTAGATATCGGTCCTGTGCCTGTCAATAGCTCAATCAAAAACTCAATGTCTCTATCCGGTGGCATGCCTGGCAACTCTTCTGGAAATACATCTGGGTAATCCTTCACCACTGGTACTTCCTCCTGCACAACTCCTGATAAGGAATTTACTTGTGTCCTCCTCGACTCATGCCGTGACACATACTTGATCCTTCTTCCTTCTGGGGTGGTAAGCAAAATTGACTTACTGGCGCAATCAGTGTTCCCTCCATACTTCGATAACCAATCCATGCCTAATATCACATCCAATCCTTGCGATTCCAAAACTATTAGGTCCGAGGGAAACACATAGTTACCAATCCTCAATGGTAATCGATCACACCACAAACTGGCCATATATTCAGCTCCAGGCGAAGTTACTAGCTTGGGTTGGCAATTTATACTTATCCACAAATCCCCTTGATATGTATGAATGTGATGCACTAGTATCAAAAAAGAACAACTGCAGTAAATGCCTTAACCAAAAACTTACCTATTCGCATCCGGGTGAAGCTTCAACCTCCTCCACGGTAACGTGGTTCACCTGCCCACATTGAAAGGGTTCGGCTTCTTCCCTGAGCTTCCATTGCCATTTCCATTTTGGGCTTCGGGACATTCGTTTGCATAATGTCTAGTCTTATGACACTTAAAGCAAGTGACTTGGCTCAGGTCTCTCTTTGCTGGGGTTGACGGGTTGGTGCGGTTTTGTCCATTGCTTCCTCCATTCCTGTTTCCATTCTTGGTACCATTATGATTGTGCGAGCTACCTCCTCCATGGGTATGATGGAATTGTCCTCCCGGTTTCGGGGTAAAGCGTAGCTTCTGCTGAGCTCTAGAATTGTACTTCCCCTGTCCATACTTCCTCTTGCGATTGTCAATCTGTTGCTGCTTCCCTTCAATCATAAGAGCATGATCTACCAACTCCTGGTAGTTGTTGAAAGTGGCTACCATCAACTGCATTCTCAGCTCATCATTTAGTCCTTCCAGAAACTTCTCCTGCTTAGCTGCATCTGTAGCAACGTCATCTGAGGCATAACGTGCTAACTTACTAAAGTCCTCCACATACTGGCTTACAATGCGCCCGCCTTGACGTAAGTTGTGAAACTCACGCTTCTTCATGGCCATAGCTCCTGCTGAAACGTGTGCAGTATGGAAAGCTTGCTGAAACTGATCCCATGTGACAGTGTCAATAGGGTGTGTGGCTGTGTAATTCTCCCACCATGATGTTGCGGGTCCATCAAGTTGATGTGCGGCAAAATGCACTCTCTCCTCATCTGTGCATCCTGCAGTGGTCAGCTCCCTTCCAACCTTGCGGAGCCAATCATCTGCAACAATCGGCTCGGTGCTACTGGAAAACACCGTTGGATTTAGCCTCAAGAACCGAGTCAAATAGTCAACAGGTGGTGGTGGTGGTGGTGGGTTGTTGTTGTTGTTGTTGCCTTGGTTATGTACCAGTGTTTGAATCAAGGCATTCTGCTGCTGAATCAACTGAGTGATCTCCGGTGGGAAAACAAATCCGGTGTCGCGTCTCGGAGGCATCTGAGGATGTTAGAGAAGATGAGAATATAGAATAGAATGAGGTCTGGTGAGAAAACACTACCCATATGCACATGAGACAAAAGCAATCAATATTACTCCAATCAATTCAAACAAGGGCATACAACGGTCTAACTATCGTTACAAAAGTGCTTGGACTAAACTAAATACAATGGGGGAAATTCTACTACTGTTATGGTGGTCAACTAGAAAAACTACTCCGATCAAGACTCCATGATATCCGCTCCAGCTTCATCAACATAGTCATCATCGCTGCCGTCGGGATCCGAGTCGGTGTCGTCGATGATGATATAGTTATTCGGGCAAGTGGAATCGTCATCATTTCCTCTGGCTGGGTCTCCCATGAAAACTCCTAGCTTCCTGGTTAAGTGGTCATTCTTCTCCACTAGTACTTCAATTTCTTCCATGTAATCTTCACGTGTAGTCTTGAGTTCTTCCTCTAGCTCCTTGATCTTGGTCCAGGCCTTCCGCAGATCTTCCATGCCTGCGCACATCTGGTTCTCCTGGCGTCGGATGTGTTGGTTTAACTCCTGGATATAAGCTGTGATTGATCTATCCCTCCTGGTGCTGATCATCTCCCATTGCTCATCTCTGCGCCCACAAATCTGGTAGATAGTATCCTTGAGATCATTGCGGTAAACTTCTCCAATACGTCCCATGGTGATGTGGGCTGCCATGCTCTTTCCTAGACTCCAGGTTGGTGCATCAAAAGAAAACTCTATGGGCTCCGTGACTGGTGCGAATGTCCGTCCTGGAACTTGAACTTGAATCATCCAGCGCTCCTCTTCGGGTAAAGTGGCGTTGTAGATCCCAGCGAAGCTTGGTACTCTGATGTTCAGGTATCTAGTGACTTCCTTCAAGTGGCATCCAAAGGGTGTATCTTCATCCGGTTGTGTGAACTTGTTCCTTGCATCCACCATCCTAAAAGAGTAGAAAAGATGAGGAGTCAGAAATGAGAAGAGAGCAGTGATCTAGGGCTTTAGCTTAGTGGTCGTGTCCTCTGATCGACATGTGCTCGATACCATCTTGTAGCGAACAGGACCTCAAACAGTTCGATCTCTGTGCATTAGTGTCATCCTGGATCGATAATGTCGACATGCCTGATACTTGAAGGATTTATACCAGAGTAGCAATCACACACTTATTACATCGAATGCCTCAAAAGAGAACTTATTACAATAAATATGGCTTAAGGCCATCTAACTACGATAACAGCGGAAGGCTTGGAAGATAAGAGAGTCCATCAACTCCAACGGCATCACTGAGTATAGAACCACGACCTAAGGCACCTTACTCCTCGTCTGAAAAATTTGCAACATGAACGTTGCAGGCCGAAAACGGGTCAGCACATGGAATATGCTGGCAATGTAACACATAGAGAGCAATATGAAAGAGTAATGCTATACTACATGCATCTATGGCTGGTGGAAAGCTCTATGGTTACAGTTTTGCGTAAAGCCAATTTTTCCCTACTGCAAAGGAAATAAATTTTGTTTAACTATCATGGTGGTTGTTAGACATTGAGAATCGTTGACAGAACTCTCAATCCCAATTAAGCATCATCAATTAAAAACCCAATAATATTAATTTGAGTAACATGATGAGATTCACATGATAATCCAAGTACTACATACTCAAGATGTCCATAACCAGGGACACGGCTAACCATGATTAGTTTGGTACACTCTGCAGAGGTTTGTGCACTTTTCCCCACAAGACTCGATCTCCTCCGTTGGTATTATCGCACTGCATGGTGTTTGAGAAACGGATGACCGAGACATAGTCTTTCAGAAGCGCTAGCACCTTACGAACGGGTAGATCGCACCAACCTACATCCCCTACATCTGCTAGTCTACCACTGTAAGAGTTCGCACGACTTAGTCAACTATGCTAGAGCCCATAGTAGCTTGTGGCTGCACAAGGAAGTTTCTAGCATGAATAATCTCATGATCCCTTTGAGCACAGGTGGCGGTCCAAAAGAAAGCAGGCAATCTGGAATATCCATGTACCTCAATCCACCCAGATGTGTGTTTAAGTTGCCACCTTAGATAAACCATTAATTAACAATCTCACATCTGTCATGGATACACTCACCCAATCCACGTCTACTAGCATAGCATGGCATAATAAGCAAACATAGAAGTAACTCCCAAGGGTTTGATAATTAAAACAGGTAATAGGTACTACCTCATCTACTTTCCCAAAACCCACAATTTAATTAGATCCTAATCATGCAATGTTTGAGGATTGATCTAATGCATAAAACTGGGTAGGAAAAGGGATATGATCAAAGTGTTACTTGCCTTGCTGATGATCCGTGAAACCTAGAGATTCAAAGTAGCAAGTGGCGCACTCCGGGTACTCTATCGCAAACAAACAAGCACACAATAAGTACTCATCTAATGCACAGGTAAAACTCAAATAAAATATCTAACCAAAAAGTTCAACTTAAGAACTCCCGTTTGCCAAAAGAATCAAATCAACGAAGCAACGAAGGTCAAACTGCGAAAGAAACATGCTTCATTTTACTAATGTGGACCTAAGTCAAATTTTACAGTAGCAAAAACTTGTTTGAGTGGATTATTCGGAAACAGGGTTTCGAGACGAAACTCTAGGCGCTTGAATCGCCTGATTCTGATAAACGAGCGAAAAGGTATACTAGATCGAAAATCGGATCAGAAATCGCGATCAAAAAAATCGCGAAATAAATCCGAGAAAAAGAAAAATGACGAACAGGTTAACGAACGAACGTTCATTATCTGGATCTAAACGATGAACGTGTTCGTTAAAATGAACGAACGAGCGAACACTCGCCGAATAACCTAAACCAGAAAAAAATCGATCTAAAAAACGGATCTAAAAAAACCGCGGTTAATAAAAAACCAGGCGGTTTTCTGAGGAAAACCATCGGCGATAGCGGCTACCTCGGGCGGCGGGTCGTGGCGAGCTCGGCCTTGAGGTCAGCCAGGCGGTCGAGGCGGCGGCGTATGGCGTTTTGAACTCAAGCAGTAGGAGCACCTCCTACTGCAAATAAATTAAAAGCATAAAAGTCTTACAAGTACATGGTGTTTTACATTCACCCCATTTTGGGGTGAGGGGGGGGATTGTTTATTACAAGGTGTCTAAGAGGGCAGGGATGAGATGCTTGTGTTTCTCCTTAACCCAAAAAGTTAGGAGAGAGTAGTCCTCCTTGAATCTTGTTAGCCAGTAATCCTTGGAAGGTGCTATACCTCTGAAATGTTTATTGTTTCGTTCCTTCCAAATGCTCCAGGCTGCAAGAAGAAAAGCTTCCATAAACAGTGGTTGAGCCCATGTCTCTGTGGCAACCTCAATATTTTCAAGTCTGGTCCCTCCTTGTTGCCACGTCAAGCCCAGGCTCGCCCAGCAAAGTTGAGAGAAATGACATTCAAAGAACAAGTGTTCAATTGTTTCCTCAATGTGCAGGCCACATAGGATGCAGTCATGGTCATCTCCAATATTGTAGTGCCTCCTCTTAAGCATGTTCCTTGTGTTTAAGCGGTAAGAGAGGGCGGCGCGGCGTTGGCGGGATCCGGCGAGGCGGGCGCGAAGCATGCTGGGCGGGCGTGGAAGGCGGGCAAGCAACCTGGCTGATCGGCGCTTAGGGTTCGGCGGCGGCGGCGGCTCGGTGGGTTGCGGGGTCCGGCGCCCCGGTTTTAAAGGCCGGCCCCGGAGGAGTCCGGGCCTAACACGGCCCGTAGGTCGGTTCAGTTTTTTTTAAATTAATTACGCGCAGAAAAACTAACGAGGAAATACTAAAAGGACTCCAAAAATCCCGAAATAAATTTTCCCCGGCTTCTAAAATCAAGCCGGACAAGATGAACATTTATTTGGGGCCTAAATGGAATCTTGAAAAACGCGCATTTTTCCTAAATTCAAATAAAATAGCGAAAAACTCAATATAAAAATCTTATTTGATTTTTTATTAAATCTTCAATTTTCCTTTATTTTGGGAAAGTCATTTTATTCCCTCTCTCATATTTTGACAATAGAAATAATTGAAGATAAAATAAATAAAATCAAATGATCCTATTTTCAAATTTTGAGTAAACTCAAATATGAAAATAACGAAATCTCCAACTCTCTCTGTGGGTCCTTGAGTTGCGTGAAATTTCTAGGATCAAGCCAAAATGCAATAAAATATGATATGCAACGATGATCTATGTATAACATTCCAAATTGAAAATTTGGGATGTTACAGCTCATGGTACGAAGAAGCGCAAGCACCCCGCCGAGACTACCGCAGACAAGCTCAAAGCCATCGCCCTGTCCAAGCCCCCCTCTCCGGGATCCCTCATTAAGCAAGTCCAGGTAATGTCTCTTATTGACGATCTTTTTCTCGATCTTGATCGTGTTTTTTATCTAACACGCAGTACTAGTACTGGTAGTACAACTTTCTGGGTGATCTTGCATGTGATTTTAGTGTGCCAAATGACGGTTCTAAATTCCTCTTTTGACCAAAACATGCGAGAGGTCGACACTGATTTCTTATAGATTACTTTCAACTACTCCCTGTGTCCAAAATTTCTTGTCTTAGATTTGTCTAGATACGGATGTATCTAATACTAAAATATGAATTGATACATCCGTATCTAGACAAATCTAAGACAAGAGTTTTGGGACGGAGGGAGTACTTTATGAACATCAATGCTACCTTTTAAGAGGGTATATTTGCCTCAGTACCTTGTGTTATGGATATTGCATGTAATCCTCTGCTCTCATGCCTTCGAAGACATGTTCTAGTGTCTTTGTTCACGCATTTCTGTTCGTATATGTAGTCATATATGGAGTAGAATATCGAAAATCATCTTATATTTCTGAACGGAGGTAGTAATGAAATATGGTTTATGCCTTAATTAGAACCAGGTCCGCGGTGGAGATGATGTTCTCAAAGTCATGCTGTGTGAACTGAAAGACCTGATGATGAGTTCTACTGCTGAACTATCCAGCTGCTGTGTCCTTGTCGCCACGTGTCCTAAACTAGTGTTTTCCTGTAGCATTGTTGTCAGGCGTGTTCTCGAGGCTGTACTTGACCACAACAATTTCCTGGATGTGCCTTCGATTACGACGGGTGTGGTTCTTGTAAAGCTTCCCAACAAATCTGATGTGGCATGTCTTCATCATCATGTTTATGAGTGGAAAGCCCACTCTGTTAGGTTCTCCAAGGTTGATAAGATGGTGATGGTGCATGTAGACATCTCACACGAAGTCCATGGCCTAGTCAGTTATGCGGGGTTCATCCCGTAGGTCGGTGGCAAGAAATAGTCTGCAGAGTTTAGTTAGTGCAACTTTGCTTGTCTGTAGTAAGTACTATTGTTCAGTACTTGATTTCTGTTTGTGAACCCTGTATTGTTTATTAGTACTGCCGCTTTTGGTGTGTGGTCAGTCCTGAGAACGGTCTATGTTAATGTCTGCCACTCAATTTTGAAGTATCCAGATCTTATTTTTTGTGAGGACGGTTTATCAATTATGGTTACACTCCAATATCTGTATGCATTGCAGGGTTTATCGCACCCACCAGGATTTCCAGTCCCATGGATGTTCGGTCCATACGATTTGTCACGACCTTTGGACTGTCACGCTTGTGGGAGTAGGCGGGGCCCTGCATGCCACGCATTGTTGGACGATCAATCTTACATTTAGTACTTCAACATAGTGATTTCTGGTAAGGATTCACTCATGTCACATCAAGTAAATCTTATTGATTTACTGTCTAAATCTTATTGATTTAATGTCATGTTTTCTTTCTTTTCCTGCAATTTTACGATGCAGGTTTTGCCATGTGACATTCAACACAGAATAAACAGTTTGGTTTGCTCTACGATGGCTATTTTTGCAGGTTTCACTTCTTATGTCGTGTCAGTAACGATGGCACAGTCCATCACTTATATTACTAGAAAAAATTGGATCAGTCTGTTATGCGAGTACAAAATTTGAATCCCTATGATGAACTGCAGTTTGGTTTAACAAAACGCATACAATTAGTCCTTCTCGCGTTTAAAAGAAATGAAGAAAAACTGGATCACGGTCACGGATCCTAGTCAAGTTAGAAAGCTGATCATAGCAGACCGAGCACGATTGCCCTTGTCCTCGCATGATCGAGCACCGGCAGTTGCTCTAGCACCGATAGCGGCAGCAACTTCAGTTTGATCGGTGAGGATTGGGCACCGACCGCGTCGGTGAATCAGTCCGATATCTGGGAGGATCGGGCATCGACGCCGCACCTGCTCCGACACCGGCACCAGCTCTACAAGGAGCACCATCTCCGGCGTAGCGGCTTCGCACTGCACCAAAACTTGCACTTGCATCTGCTCCGGCCCGTGCAGTTGCACCGGCAACAGACTGGTCTGCAGTTCGCACTTCATATACCAAAGTCCTTACAAAAACCGACATGTCCACCTTCTTGGTAAGCATTGGCCGCCCAAGTGCTTCGTTCTTTTTTCTTTCCATGTTGTTTCACATGATTCACTGTGTTGATCTAACTGTTTGGGTGTGTCTTCTTGTTTGCAAACAGAGAGAATTCCTAGAGCAACAAGGAGTCGTTCAACAATCCGGGCGACAGCGGCCAAGTTTCTCTTACCATGCGCAGCCTTGGTGTGAATGAACTCGCTCAATATAATGTAAGTACAAAGGATGGTCGCATGATGATTGATGCTAAAGGATGGTCAAGGTTCAAATCTAAAACATATCTTGCGGTAGGGAATGATGTCAAAATCGAACTTTCTCGGCAAGGAGAGCTGGTCCAAATCAACTTTGAAATTCTTGATGGCGAACCGCAATCGCCGAACTGATCTATCCTCCGAGAGATTGTGATGTAATAATCTGGCATGGTGAAACAAGTGTCCTGTGTGTATAAGTAGTACGACAGTATTATTTATCACATGGTATATCATTAATAGAATTGCAACTCTGATTGCTGGTTAGGAACTGTCGTTCGATTTCATTCCAACAACTGCCGTGCTTTATTCAATTTTGTGTATTCGCCTTGCGACAACATCTAAACCCAGCGCCGTACCGATCGCTGGCAATATGAAAAGCACTGAGGTAGAACACATGGGCCCCCAAACATGCAGGGTCGGCCTGCAGCCCAAAGTCTAGAACCGTGAGCCTATCTGAGTATTATATTCTCAGCTGAACTCCCATAAAAAAAGCTGAACCCCCATAATGCTCGTGCGTTGCAGAGGGAGTATATTTCTTGGCAAGGTGAGCCTGTGATATAAAAGATTTGTATATTTCTTTACAGAGGGAGTATCTCTCCGTCAAAAAATATATTTATGTGTAACTAGTTACTCCTGTCTTTCTACTTCCTTTCGCTGATATGTGGGGCAACCGCAACGGGGTCCACGTGCCATATGCACAAATTAGAGTGCACAACTTCACGGTAGACACACCCCGGTCAGAAGGCCGCTTGATAATGCCCAATGAAGCATCAAATCACAACCCCCCTTTCCAGCTTTAGCGATAAGTCGAATGAGACGAAGCGGCAATATTTCACTGGGCCAGAATCCCCTTCTCCCTCGTCTGCTTGTTCAGAGAAAACCCCCTATCGGCGATTGCATAGGGTTTTCTCATGGATAACCAGGTAGGAATTCTTCATCCATCCCCGATAACTCCAAGTCCCTTGGTCGCAGGTAATCCTAGGATGGCAGCCACCACCATTGATGCATTTTTCTTCCTACTGAATCTAGTGTGTTTCATTTGCAGTGCCCAAAGTGCGAGTACCCTACTGGTTTCTGCGCCCTCGGCGAGACGCCACACTTGTTCCTTCTCATCCTAACACAACATTTTGAAACGCCGCAGTATGTTCCTATAATCCTCTTTTCTATCCGGGAGGGTGGGGTTTTTTGAACATGCTTTGTGTTCTCATATTATTTTTCCTGCAGTGTATTATTTGCTCGCCGTAACACATGTACTCAAGATGCTCGGCCTTGCCATAACTGAATACACTAGTTTAATGGTCACAGTGAAGACAAGCCATGGATATAAGTTCCGAGTTGGTTTCATGAACCAAGAAGATCGCTGCTTTTTTATTGCCGAACTTGGATAAACTTTCTCAAGTGTTACGGACTGAAAGTTGGCGCACGAATGTTGATGGAAATAGCAGAACCTGGTCTCATCTTCACTGCGATCTTCCACCCGGCGTCATTCCAATTGTTCATCCATGTTAGTTTTGTATCCGGTTCTTGCTTGTTGCCTCGATTACTTCTTAATCCACCTATTACATCTAACTAATCACAATTTAACTTTAGAAGTAGCAGCGAATCTCTCACGAAGATGCTATTCTAACTAATATTTTCTTATAATTGGTGGCACGTGTAGGTTTTTTCAGAGTTATGCTTGATGCGCTTTCGTTTGTTACTCTGTAATAACCCGGCTATTACTAATGGCCTTTGAAGTTGGTGGATCGACATCCACAAGTTCCTACACTTTATTGATCGTCTTGAGGTCCTTGTGGGGCGTTTCAATGGTGGAAGGCCACGTGGGATATGTGTGCCCTTGCTGCACTCGTTGAACAGGTCCAAGCGTAGAGAAACTTATGGTACGAGCTGTTTTACGGTATATATGTTGTTCATAAACTATTGCTTATACACAGTTTCTGATTGTGATCTTCTTGAAACGAGAACTGCTGAGTTCTATTGTTCCTATGCAGATGTCTGACCATGGTCGGGTCAGACTTGCGCTTGGTCACAACATGATGTTTATGTCGACCTACTCAATTCCCCTTGGAGGTGAAAATATACTTATTCATGGGTGGTCTCAAGTAATGAAGGCCCGTCCATATTGGAGAATAGGACATAAGATTATGTTCATGCTTTTCCATGGCTCTAAAACGAATATCATGTTTATTGACCACGTTGCGAGATGAAGCCACTTTCAGAAGGTTGTGGATGCGCGGGGTGGCGCCTGGGCGTTGTCCTGAGCTTGGCGGCCTCACCCTTGGTTAACTGTAAGCAAAGTAGCATTGTTCGAGGCGTGCTTTGTATGGTTGAACCTGTATAAGTACTCATACTGCTTTCAGCTTTGGTTGTTAAGTGCCCCTATTTGGTTTGATTAAGGTTGTTAAGTACTCCTGCAGCTTTTACGATCGGTCGTGTTTCTTGATCCTGTCTTCCTCCGGCCGCCAAAAAACCAAACCAGCGGCCACCGCTTCCGCCTCCCACGGTGGCTGCGCTTCAGACGTGACGCCGCCCGCCCGTCTCCTAAATCGTTAACGGCGTCCTCATGGCGCTTTGGTGCGCTCGCCGCGGCGTCGCCCTCTCGCATTGTCAACATGGTCAACAAACAACAGGAATCGGCAGAAGTATGTGGAGAGGATGACAGTAGGGACCCACCACGTCAGCGTATGGAAAAATAAAATGCTTCCTCCTAGCGTTTTCCTGACATCTGGTACCCACGACATTGTGAGCGTATATAGTCAATAGACAAGAGAACATCACAAGATCGGCTAACACCTGGAACGTAGCTACTCGAGCAGTATTTTGTTGTTTGGTATTGTTGGGACGGAGCAGGATTTGAACTGGGCTGTGCCCCGTCTAGCCCAGGCTTATATTTTATGTTCACCATGTGACCAGCCCAGCTATTTTTTTCTTTGTGAAAATGAGCCCAGTTTATTTTTTCTGAAGAATACCCAATCCAGGCCAACTTATTTTTCTACATACGATGGGCTGCAACTCTTTCAAGACGCTGCAGATCTTGAAAGTAATATGAAATGGGTTGTAAATATAAAACAGATGACAAATTGGCAATTACTTTATAATTTCTGATTTTTTCACATTTTCAGATTCCTATTTCCTTTGGGCATTAACCTAATTTAAATATATCTTCAAAGTATTGTAAATC
The DNA here is from genome assembly GCA_021605145.1 of Aegilops bicornis. Taxonomy (NCBI): domain Eukaryota; kingdom Viridiplantae; phylum Streptophyta; class Magnoliopsida; order Poales; family Poaceae; genus Aegilops; species Aegilops bicornis. The sequence continues at coordinate 479,862,096 of CM038672.1, read as the reverse complement.
TGGCTCGACATTTCGGTATTCAAAATAGTTTGGAACCCACAGAAATATCACGAAATTGGCACCGGCCAACCAAAAACGCATCGCAATGAATTGCATAAGAAGTTGCCATGAGCTATATATAAATTATTAAAAAAAAGAGGGAGTGGTCTGACTTGTGGGCCTATTTAGTTGACGCGTATGCAAGATTTTTTTAGTTATTATATACGTCAACAAACGATTCTAGCAGACGTAACCGTTGGATGTCAATCCAACGGCGTCGTGTTTCTTCAATCTCTGATCTTCTTGCTCGAGCCGCCAAAGCAGCGCCGGCGGGACCGCTGTAGGACCTTGAAGTATGCCTAGAGGGGGTGATTAGACTACTTGACCAATAAAAACTTAACCTTTTCCCAATTTTAGACTTAGGCAAATTTTAGCTATTTTGAACGAGTCAAGCAATCTTCACACAATTCAAGCAAGCATGCAAAGAGTATATTGGCAGCGGAAAATAAAGCATGCAACTTGCAAGAATATAAAGGGAAGGGTTTGGAGGATTCAAACGCAATTGGAGACACGGATGTTTTTGTCATGGTTCCGATAGGTGGTGCTATCGTACATCCACGTTGATGGAGACTTCAACCCACGTAGGGTAGCAGTTGCCTTGAGTCCACGGAGGGCTCCACCCACGAAGGGTCCACGAAGAAGCAACCTTGTCTATCCCACGATGGTTGTCGCCCACGAAGGACTTGCCTCACTAGCGGTAGATCTTCACGAAGTAGGCGATCTCCTTGCCCTTACAAACTCCTTGGTTCAACTCCACAATCTTGTCGGAGGCTCCCAAGTGACACCTAGCCAATCTAGGAGACGCCACTCTCCAAGAAGTAACAAATGGTGTGTTGATGATGAACTCCTTGCTCTTGTGGTTCAAATGATAGTCTCCCCAACACTCAACTCTCTCTCTCGTAGGATTTGGATCTGGTGGAAAGAAGATTTGAGTGGAAAGCAACTTGGGGAAGGCTAGAGATCAAGATTCATGTGGTTGGAATGGAATATCTTGGCCTCAACACATGAGTAGGGGTTCTCTCTAGGCTGGTAAGTTGGAAGTGTAGGTTTGTTCTGATGGCTCTCTCCATGAATGAAGAGGCGGTGGAGGGGTATATATAGCCTCCACACAAAATCTAACCGTTACACACAATTTACCAAACTTGGTGGGACCGAATTATCAAACTCGGTCAGACTGATTTTAGTAAACCTAGTGACCGTTAGGATTTTCGGTGGGACTGACATGCATCTCGGTAGGACCGATTTGGTTAGGGTTAGGGCATAACGTAATCTCGGTGAGACCGATTACACAAACTCGGTGAGACCGAATTTGGTAATTAGCTAACCAGAGAATTGGTCAGGTAAACTCGATGGGACCGATTTGCTCTTTCAGTGAGACCGAAAAGTTACAAAAGGGAAACAGAGAGTTTACATTGTAATCTCGGTGGGACCGATTCGCTCTTTCGGTGAGACCGAAAAGTTACGAAAGGGAAACAGAGAGATTACAATCCCATCTCGGTGAGACCGAGATCCCTATCGGTGAAACCGATTTGCCTAAGGTTTGTGGCAGTGGCTATGACATCTGAACTCGGTGGCGCCGGATAGAAAGAATCGGTAGGGCCGAGTTTGACTTTGGGTTTAGGTCATATGTGGATGTGAGAAAGTAGTGGAGGGTTTTGGAGCATATCACTAAGCACATGGAGCAAAAGGCTCATTAAGCAACACCTCATCCCTTCTTGATAGTATTGGCTTTTCCTATAGACTCAATGTGATCTTGGATCACTAAAATGTAAAATGTAGAGTCTTGAGCTTTTGAGCTTGAGCCAATCCTTTGTCCTTAATATTTTGAGGGATCCACTTTCGTCATCCATGCCATGCCATTCATTGAGCTTTCCTGAAATATTCATCTTGCAATAGTATTAGCTCAATGAGCTATATGTTGTTATGAATTACCAAAACCACCTAGGGATAGTTGCACTTTCAATCTCCCCCTTTTTGGTAATTGATGACAACATATAGATCAAAGCTTCGACAAATGATAATAAAATTGAAAAACATCTTCTCTTTGAGAAGTATGTGATAAGCAAGAGCTCCCCCTAAATTTGTGCGTATCTTAAGATTTGCTTTGGACTGCAAATGCACAAGGAATTAGGCTCATGGGTTACTCTTGCATGTCACATACCTCTTGGTGGAGCACTCAAAATAATAATGATTGAATACATGCGCTCATCACCAAGCAAAGTGAATGATCATATAAGGATAAATAAGATAATATCATAAAAGGCATAAGTGTAGCTTATGATCAAACACATGATCATCAATGTCTCACAGGTAATGCATAGTATCTCAAGCAATCAAACACAAAAAGGTTCAACCAAGAAGACAAGAGAGAACAAAAGCAAATCTCTCTCTCGATGCCTATGATCTATACATTTTTCTCCCCCTTTGGCAACAAGTTACCAAAAAGTTCCTAGAAAATGCATAGCACTATGTCGTCTCTTAGGCTTGGTCTTCTGGTGGTGGTGTAGACAGGACTCCAAGGATGAACGCATCAGTAGACGTGTTAGGAGCTGAAGAAGTTGGAGTTGGAGCTGGTTGAGCTGGAGCTGTAGCTGGAGCTGAAGAAGTGGCTCTGGTGTCTGGAGTTGGCACTGCAGCTGACCTCTGATATCTAGGCACTCTCGCAAATGCATCAGTTGACGTCTTGCCCTTCCTCTCCTGCATATCATCTTGTAACTGCTCCCATCTTGGGAATCTCAGTCACTTTGACATCAAGATCATAGAATCTTTGTTCCATGATTCTCTCGAGGCTCTCCTGGTTTTGAGTTAGGTGGCCAGCCCTTCTCAATCCGTAGAGTTGATGCTATTAAGTAACCAAGCTGCTCCTGCTTGTTCTTCAGAAAGTAGTCAGATGCCTCTGCTTGAGTTGGCATCTTTGCAGCTTTCTCTTGCCTTGCCTTCTCCTTTCTCTCCTGAGCTTGACCTGATGTTAGTTCATTCTCAGTCATGACAACTCGATTGTCCTCAAAGTCAGGATAGAGAACCATGTGTTCCTTATCCAATAGATACTTTCCTGTGCCCATCTTCGAGTTTATCAACTCCACGAATCATGGGGCATAACCACAGCTCCTCTTCTGATCTGCTGTTGTCCTCTTAATTGTCTCGACTATGAGGTTCATGACCTTGAATTTCTGAGGCACTTCAAAAACATGAAGCAAATTGATTGCATGTCCTCTAATCATGTTATGGTCACTTGATTTGGGCAATAGAGTATGCCTTAAGATCCAGTTGATCGTAGGCAGCCCAATGACAGAAAATGGGTGATCCAAACTTGAAGGTCTCAAGTGCATCATCTGGGATCTCCTTGTACATGTGTGACATTGAGTTATGATCCATTTTCTTCTTACCATAAATGTCCAGGTCATCCTCACTTTCCTTTGGGGCATTAATCAAACTTGCCCATTCCTCTATGGTAGACTGATATCTGGTTCCTTGACATCCACACTATCACGCCATCTGGATAGAAATGTGTTGTGGAGTAGAATTGCATGATAAGTTCATCGTTCCAGTTGGTGAGCTTACGCCCAACAAAATCAGCAACTCCACAAGCTTGAGGCTGTCATATACTCCGTGGTAGTGTTCTGCGTTCTCCTTCATGTAGGTCCAGTTGACCCATCTCATATCGCAAACTATGGGCTTCTTATCCAGCAAGATACTCTCATAAAAGTCCTGCTGCTCCTCGGTGTGGAACCTGTAGTCCACAGTAGTCCTTCTCCTCGTGGCATATGGATCTGTCTCTCTCCATAGCCTCAACCCATTATCTCTCCTAATCTTCATGTTTTCAGCCACAGGATGAGCATCATTGTGGTATGGGATCTTGGGTTTGAGCTTCCTTAGGACCTGCCCTTCTTCATCTTCTTCAGCTTCAACCTCAGGCATTGGGGCCTTGTTCTTTTCAGCTGCTGGTATGCTCCTGGTATTCCTCTTGGGTGCATTCTTGGGCTTGGGGGCAGCTTTGGGCTTGGAAGTTGCAGCCCCTGACTTGATAGCATCACCCATCAGCTTTTGTGCCTTGGGTGCTGGTTCTGCAACCTCTTCTTCTTCTTCCTCTTCCATCATGGAAGGCTTCCCAATCACTCTTGCCATGGTCTTCTTGACCCTTTCTTTCCTTTTCTTTCCCTCTGCAGCAACAGGCTCTTTGGGTTGAGATTCCAAAGGAGCTTGAGTAAACACTCTGGCTTTGGACATTGGTTGTCTACCTGCTAGCCTTTTGATTTTCAAACCAGGCTTCACTGCAGATGAGCTAAGCTCCCTCTTGAGCACTTTCTTCTTGGAGCTTGCCTCATCCTCAACTGCCACGTAATCCTCATCCTCAGGCTCTGAGGTCTTCTTCTTTCTTGTCCTTGTGGTAGCCTTGGGAAAATTGCTCGGAGTGCTTCTGCTCCCCTTATCTGAGATGCTTGAGGGACTAGTGCCCTCGCTCAATTGGATCTGCTCTTCAGATTTGTTACATCTATCACTTTGGTCCGACATGCTATTCAACTGATCGCTGACCACTGTGAATAGTTATAGATGAGGTAGAGTGGATGAGCATCACAAAATGCAGAGATTTTTGCAAAAGAATGATTCAAAAACTTAGTTTTAGTGTCCCACTGAAAACATTTCGGATCTACCGCTTTTCAAACTCGGTGATACCGAAGCAGTTTTGGAACCTAAACTAGTGAACTCGGTCAGACCGAGTCACAGTTCGGTGGCACCGAGACTGCTAGGGTTTCACAAAGTTCAGAAATCGGTCACACCGATTAGCAATTCTCGGTCAGACCAAGACTTACTAGTGCATTGGCATCAGCCAAATCGGTGGGACCGAGTTTTTCAACTCGGTGGGTCCGAGATGGTTTCGGCAGAAACCTAACCCTAAATTTTCGAATCGCAACTATTCTAAGGATTGGTTTGACTGGATAGGAGTGTTTCAATCGTGGCAAGATGCATAATGAACACAATGTGCTGAGAATCGGACAAGGAAAGCACTGTGATCGAATTCATACCCTAGTTCGGCGGAAACTCGCTACGGTGGCAACGGCGGAGGAGAATTCTGTTGACGGCGGCGGAGACCAAGGACTGGAGGCGGCTGGTGACGAAGTCGACGATCCGTAGACCAAGTTGGCAGAGCGAGCTATGCACCGGCGAGAAGATTCAGAGAAAGTTTTCCAAATTTTGCCCGTGCGTATATATAGCCCGACCCTGTCGGTGTGACCGAGTGGTACAACTCGGTGGCACCGAGATGCAAAACTATGAACAGTTATTGCAACTCGGTGTGACCGAAAAGTACAAATCGGTTGCACCGAGATGAAAACCTAGATCGACTTAGTAATCTCGGTATGACCGAAATGGAGGAATCGGTCAGACCGAAAATCACAAAGAAGTTTTGGAAGTTTAAGTCTATGACGAATCGGGGACTCCGAGTGCTCCTCACACAGAGTGGTTCGAATCTGACTTGATCAAATTTTGTGATGTAGCATGAATAGAGTTTGAGACAAGAAAAGCATAGATAGCTAGAGAAGTTTCTTAGGCATTCTTGTCCATCCACTTGGCCAAGGAAAGAAAAACCAAACAATCAAAACAACAAGTGGATGTCCTTGAATGAGTAAATATGCAACCAGCATGCTCACACAATAAGACGACAAATGAAATATGTGACAAAGCATGCACAACCAATTCTAGCATCTATTAAACAATTGGCGATGACTGGGTCATCTATATATGAGTATATTGACTTAGGAGTCAAATGAGAACATTTGATCATAGGTCATACTCATCGTTTAAGCTCAAGTGGGGTTACCACTTTTACATAAAGCATTTATGTGTTCACATCATTAGAGTTGCTTTGACTCAATTCTTAGAGTTAAGCTCCCCTTAGATGTGAGATCCCCCTTAGAGGGATAAACTAACCTTGGGTTTTGTCGATCATGACTTCATGTAGGTGTCGAGGATGTGGATGCTCAATGTTGATGTAGATCGTTTGGAGCAATCCTTTGGAGTGAGTTGAACTTTCAATACCTACATGGGTTAGTCCCACAAGGAACAAACAAGAATATCCATGGACATAGAGTGATGCACACACAAAATGATGTCCATGAAAAGATTAGGTTACCTTGTCCCTTTCCTTACCAACATGAGGGTTTGTGACTCCTTGAACTAGTGCAAGATATGGAAGTTGATTGCACTTGTCCTTGCCATAATGATATGAGTGAAAAATGTTGGCGGAGTCACCCTCAAGAACTCTCTAGTTCTTCTTCTTTGGGATCCACATAATCTTGATGGGAATCCTTGGTGTAGTAGTTGTACTTGATGAAGTAGAACTTGGCTTAGTCTTGGTAACCCACTTGACCAAGGCCTTAGGTGCTTCTTCAAATGCATCAATCTCCTCTTGAAGCTTGTCCTTGCCTTTGTTCTTGTGGTCTTGTGGTGGAAGATCATCTTGTGCTTGTGTTCCCTTGAAGGAAGCAGGATCATACTTCTCTTGTTGAGGAACAAACTTCGTCTTGGGGTATTGATCTTCTTCCCACTCAACTCCATTGGCATTGAACTTTCGTTCAAAGCCAACACCTTGATTCTTCCAAAGTGCCTTCCTTGCTTATGCATACAATTTCCTCAAATTGCTTACTCCAGCAAGACTCTTGTATACACCTTTCTCTATAATTCCCTTCAATAAGATGTTTTCTTTCTCAAGTGTAACTTGGCTAAGAGAATCATTAGTGGAATCAAGAGAACTACTAGAAGCAACAATATTGGATTTAGCATTGTTATTGTTACTACTAGAAGAATATTTCTTGTTCTTGTTACTAGACTTGACTTGAGGCATGTAAGTAGATAAGAGTAAACGCTTGGCAACGTAAGAAGAACTTTTCTTGCGAAGATCATCATTGATCGCCTTTAAGAACTCATGCTCTTGCTCAAGATTGAGCTTTTCAAAGCATAACTTCTCATGAGCCCCTAAAAGTTCTCGATGATCTTCAAAGATAGTTTCATGAGCTAACTTAAGAGTGTTTAGTTCTTTAGTTACACGCTCAAGTTTCTCCTTATCATTGTCATTTGTTTCAACTTGATTAGCATGATTAATTGACATTTCATCATAGTATTCATCACTAGAGTTGTCAACAAGTAAATCATCATCACCTAGCAAGTCATCTTCATCAACATCAAAATCAACATACTCGGGGTGTGTTACCTTAGGACCTTTGGCCATGAAGCATCTACCAATTCCTTCATTTGGTGATTCAAATATGTCATAGGAGTTGGTTGACACAAGTGCTAGGCCGGCAACACCTTCATCTTGAGTGTATTCGGAGTCGGAGTGATAGCTTCTCTCGGAGTGATGTTCGGAGTCGGAGCCGGATACCCATTCACCAACATGAGCTTGATCTCTTCGTTTTGTGTAGCTCTTTGATGACTTGTCCTTCCTTTCCGAATCCTTGCTTCTCTGTGAGGGTCTTCGTTCATAACGATCATCTCTACTCCTTCTCTCTCTTGGTGGTGATTCTTCTCTTCTACTTCTTCTCTTGGGAGAATCTTCTCTTCTTTTGTAGGGTGCCGTACACTCATTGGAATAGTGTCCGGGTCTCCCACAATTGTAGCAATTGCGCTCTCGACTAGAAGATCTTTTGTCATTGTAGGACCTTGAGTTAGAGGTTCTTTCTTTGCTTCTACTCTTGTAGAATTTGTTGAAGTTCTTCACCATTAAGCTCAATTCTTCATTGAAGGTTTGTTTCTCATTTGATGATGTGGGGGCTTCACATGAGGCTTTGTAAGCACCACTCGACTTGTTGTGAAGTTCCTCCTTATCCTTGAGTGACATCTCATGAGCAACAATTCTTCCAATGACTTCCGTAGGCTTGAGATCTTTGTAATTGGGCATCATTTGGATCAATGTGCACACGGTTTCATATTTTCCATCCAATGCTCTTAGGATCTTCTTGATGATGAATTTATCGGTCATCTCTTCACTTCCTAAGCCGGCAATCTCATTTGTGATAAGAGCAAGCCTAGAGTACATTTCAGCGATACCTTCACCATCCTTCATTTTGAACTTGTCAAGCTGACTTTGGAGCACATCCAACTTGGATTCCTTGACGGAGTCGGTACCTTCGTGCATATCAATCAAAGTATCCCAAATTTCCTTTGCATTCTCAAGACGGCTGATTTTGTTGAACTCCTCGGGGCACAATCCATTGAAGAGGATATCACAAGCTTGAGCGTTGTATTGCAACATATTCAACTCTTCCGCAGTAGCTTCACGGTTCGGTTCTCTCCCATCAAAGAATTCACCTTGCAAGCCAATACACACAATAGCCCAAACGGCAGGGTTATGTCCGAGAATATGCATTTTCATCTTATGCTTCCAACTAGCAAAATTAGTGCCATCAAAGTAAGGACCTCTATGATGATAATTCCCTCGCTAGACGCCATACTCTCCTAGGTTGTGAAACCAAAGCTATGACCACCAAAAGCTATGGAAATCAAAGCAAATGGAGACCAAAGCTCTGATACCACTTGTAGGACCTTGAAGTATGTCTAGAGGGGGTGATTAGACTACTTGACCAATAAAAACTTAACCTTTTCCCAATTTTAGACTTAGGCAGATTTTAGCTATTTTTGAGCAGGTCAAGCAATCTTCACACAATTCAAGCAAGCATGCAAAGAGTATATTGGCAGCGGAAAATAAAGCATGCAACTTGCAAGAATATAAAGGGAAGGGTTTGGAGGATTCAAACGGAATTGGAGACACGGATGTTTTTGTCGTGGTTCCGATAGGTGGTGCTATCGTACATCCACGTTGATGGAGACTTCAACCCACGTAGGGTAACGGTTGCGCGAGTCCACGAAGGGTCCACGAAGAAGCAACCTTGTCTATCCCACCATGTGTCGCCCATGAAGGAGTTGCCTCACTAGCGGTAGATCTTCATGAAGTAGGCGATCTCCTTGCCCTTACAAACTCCTTGGTTCAACTCCACAATCTTGTCGGAGGCTCCCAAGTGACACCTAGCCAATCTAGGAGACACCACTCTCCAAGAAGTAACAAATGGTGTGTTGATGATGAACTCCTTGCTCTTGTGCTTCAAATGATAGTCTCCCCAACACTCAACTCTCTCTCATAGGATTTGGATCTGGTGGAAAGAAGATTTGAGTGGAAAGCAACTTGGGGAAGGCTAGAGATCAAGATTCATGTGGTTGGAATGGAATATCTTGGCCTCAACACATGAGTAGGTGGTTCTCTCTCGAAGCTGGTAAGTTGGAAGTGTAGGTTTGTTCTGATGGCTCTCTCCACGAATGAAGAGGAGGTGGAGGGGTATATATAGCCTCCACACAAAATCTAACCGTTACACACAATTTACCAAACTCGGTGGGACCGAATTATCAAACTCGGTCAGACCGATTTTAGTAAACCTAGTGACCGTTAGGATTTTCGGTGGGACTGACATGCATCTCGGTAGGACCGATTTGGTTAGGGTTAGGGCATAACGTAATCTCGGTGAGACCGATTACACAAACTCGGTGAGACCGAATTTGGTAATTAGCTAACCAGGGAGTTGGTCAGGTAAACTCGGTGGGGCCGATTTGCTCTTTCGGTGAGACCGAAAAGTTATAAAAGGGAAACAGAGAGTTTACATTGTAATCTCGGCGGGACCGATTCGCTCTTTCGGTGAGACCGAAAAGTTACGAAGGGGAAACAGAGAGATTACAATCCCATCTCGGTGAGACCGAGATCCCTATCGGTGAAACAAATTTGCCTAGGGTTTGTGGCAGTGGCTATGACATCTGAACTTGGTGGCGCCAGATAGAAAGAATTGGTAGGGCCGAGTTTGACTTTGGGTTTAGGTCATATGTGGATGTGAGAAAGTAGTGGAGGGTTTTGGAGCATATCACTAAGCACATGGAGCAAAAGGCTCATTAAGAAACACCTCATCCCTTCTTGATAGTATTGGCTTTTCCTATAGACTCAATGTGATCTTGGATCACTAAAATGTAAAATGTAGAGTCTTGAGCTTTTGAGCTTGAGCCAATCCTTTGTCCCTAATATTTTGAGGGATCCACTTTCGTCATCCATGCCATGCCATTCATTGAGCTTTCCTGAAATATTCATCTTGGAATAGTATTAGCTCAATGAGCTATATGTTGTCATGAATTACCAAAACCACCTAGGGATATGTTGTTATGTTCATCGGGAGGGCTTGAATGGAACAGGCGATGGAAACGAGGCCTGGCGTACCACAAAACAGAGGAAACGGCCTTGTGTTTGACCGGCCACGTTCGAAACAAGATCCAGTTCATCGAGAGGGTCTGGCATACCGCAAAACAGAGGAAACGGACCTCCTACGGTCGAAACGGGGGTCCTGTTGATCGAGAGGGGTGTGGCGTACCGCAAAATGGACGAAACGGACCTCCTATGGTCGAAACGGGGGTCTTGTTGATTGGGACGGGGGTGGCGTACCGCAAAACAGACGAAACGGACCTCCTACGGTCGAAATGAGGGTCCTGTTGATCGGGAGGGTGTGACGCATCGCAAAAGCGGACTCCACGGATACTGTTCATCTCCACCGTCGACCTCCTCCAGCCTCCACGGGCTACCGTCGACCTCCTCCGGCCTCCACGGACTCCTGCTCATCCAGCCTCCACCGTGGCGCTTACTCCACCAGCTCTTGTTCAACCACCCCTCCACCGTCTTCATCGCTCATCCAGCCCTCCACACCACGGGGTCCTGTTCAACCACCCCTCCACGGGCACCCCTCCACCGTCTACTGTTCATCCAGCCCTCCACACCATGCGGTCCTGTTCATCCAGAGGCAATGCCACTGCTCACTTTTCATCCACTTCGCCGCAACACTCACCGCTCATCCAATCGATCGGCTTGATTAGCAGCAGATGGCGAAGAATCGCTTGATCGGGTTCGATTAACGACCATCGATCGATCGCTCGGGTTCAAGAACGTGTAGCTGCAGCAATCGCCGGGTTTAGTTAGAGCCCAACGCCTCGCCGGGTTCGATTAGAGCTAACGCTTTTGCAGCAGCGTGCGTGTCTGAGAGAAAGCGATGCATCGCTCGGCCCCCGACCTCCCACCGTAACCGGGAACTCCCCAAAATTTTCCTCCCCCTTGCTTCTACCATGATTTTTCCGTCATGAACGGCCCAAAGAATGTCATGCAGCTACGTCTCTGGCCCGCCCAGGACGAAAAGCCCATTTTCTCTCATGATTTTTTGTCATAGAAGTAGGAGCCCACCACATCTATGATGATACCTGGTTTTGTCATAATTATCGTCATAGAAGTGTCATATGTATGACAGAAAAAAAAATCGTTCGGCCCAAAATGTCACGGATGTGTCTTTTTTTGTAGTGAAGTATTTGGTGGATAAGAAGGATGGAAAAGTGAACAAAGCTATATTTGATATACATGTTATTGATGTGTACTTTACTAGTATTTATAGCAACCCCTCAAAGATTTGATCTTTGGTTGGTTGCTAAGAGTAGTAATGGGAGTTGCAAAATAAACAGAGACTAGTTAAGGGTGAAGTGATGATGTGTGTTGGAAGTGGTTCCAAGATTGATATGATCATCATCGCACACTCCCAATACTTTCGGGATTAGTGTTGAACCTAAATAAATGTTATTTGGTGTTTGCGTGGAGCATGAATATGATTTGATCATGTTTATTGCAATATGGTTATTCATTTAAGTTAGAGAATAATTGTTGTTCTGTTTACATGAATAAAACCTTCTATGGTTATACACCCAATGAAAATGGTTCATTGGATCTCGATCGTAGTGATACACATATTCATAATATTGAAGCCAAAAGATGCAAAGTTAATAATGATAGTGCAACTTATTTGTGGCACTGCCGTTTAGGTCATATTGGTGTAAAGTGCATGAAGAAACTCCATGCTGATGGTCTTTTGGAATCACTTGATTATGAATCACTTGATGCTTGCGAACCATGCCTCATGGGCAAGATGACTAAGATTGCGTTCTCCGGAACAATGGAGCGAGCCACTGACTTATTGGAAATAATACATACTGATGTATGAGGTCCAATGAGTGTTAAGGCTTCTTGACAAGTATCGTTATTTTCTGACTTTCACAGATGATTTGAGCAGATATGGGTATATCTACTTGATGAAACACAAGTCTGAAACATTTGAAAAGTTCAAAGAATTTCAGAGTGAAGTGGAGAATCATCGTAACAAGAAAATAAAAGTTTCTACGATATGATCGCAGAGGTAAAATATTTGAGTTATGAGTTTGGCCTTCAGTTAAAACAATGTGAAATAGTTTCACTACTCACGCCACCTGGAACACCATAGTGTAATGGTGTGTCCTAATGTCATAACTGTACTTTATTAGATATGGTGCGATCTATGATGTCTCTTACCGATTTACCACTATCGTTTTGGGATTATGCATTAGAGACAGCTGCATTCACGTTAAATAGGGCACCATCTAAATCCATTGAGACGACACCGTATGAATTATGGTTTAGCAATAAACCTAAGCTGTCGTTTCTTAAAGTCTGGAGTTGCGATGCTTATGTGAAAGTTTCAACCTAATAAGCTCGAACACAAATCGGAGAAATGCGTCTTCATAGGATACCCAAAGGAGACTGTTGGGTACACCTTCTAATCACTTATCCAAAGGCAAAATATTCATTGCTAAGAATGGATCCTTTCTAGAGAAGGAGTTTCTCTCGAAAGAAGTGAGTGGTAGGAAAGTAGAACTTGATGAGGTAATTGTACCTTCTCTCGAGTTGGAAAGTAGCTCATCACTGAAATCAGTTCCAGTGATGCCTACATGAATTAGTGAGGAAGTTAATGATGATGATCATGAAACTTCAGATCAAGTTACTACCGAACCTCGTAGGTCAACCAGAATAAGATCCGCACCAGAGTGGTACGGTAATCCTGTTCAGGAGGTCATGTTACTTGACCATGACGAACCTACGAACTATGGGAAGCAATGATGAGCCCAGATTCCGCAAAATGGTTTAAGGCCATAAAATCTGAAATGGGATCCATGTATGAGAACAAAGTATGGACTTTGGTTGACTTGCCCGATGATCGGAAAGCCATTGAGAATGAATGGATCTTCAAGAGGAAGACGGATGCTGATAGTAGTGTTACTATCTACAAAGCTCGAATTGTCGCAAAAAGGTTTTCGACAAGATCAAGGTATTGACTACGATGAGATTTTCTCACTCGTAGCGATGCTTAAGTCTGTCTGAATCATGTTAGCAATTGCCGCATTTTATGATTATGAAATTTGGCAAATGGATATCAAAACTACATTCCTGAATGGATTTCTGGAAGAAGAGTTGTATATGATGCAACCAGAAGGTTTTGTCGATCCAAAGGGAGCTAACAAAGTGTGCAAGCTCCAGCGATCCATTTATGGACTGGTGCAAGCCTCTCGGAGTTGGAATAAACGTTTTGATAGTGTGATCAAAGCATATAGTTTTATACAGACTTGCGGTGAAGCCTGTATTTACAAGAAAGTGAGTGGGAGCACTACAGCATTTCTGATAAATATATGTGAATGACATATTTTTGATCGGAAATAATATAGAATTCTGCAAAGCATAAAGGAGTATTTGAAAGGAGTTTTTCAAAGAAAGACCTCGGTAAAGCTACTTACATATTGAGCATCAAGATCTATAGAGATAGATCAAGACGCTTGATCTGTTTTTTCAAATGAGTACATACCTTGACAAGATTTTGAAGTAGTTCAAAATGGAATAGTCAAAGAAAGATTTCTTGCCTGTGTTACAAGGTGTGAAATTGAGTAAGACTCAAAGCGACCACGGCAGAAGATAGAAAGAGAATGAAAGTCATTCACTATGCCTCAGCCATAGGTTCTATAAACTATGATATGCTATGTACCAGATCTATTGTGTACCTCACCAAGAGTTTGGCAAGAGGGTACAATAGTGATCTAGGAGTAGATCACTGGACAACGGTCAAAATTATCCTTAGTGGAATAAGGAAATATTTCTCGGTTATGGAGGTGATAAAGAGTTTGTCGTAAAGCGTTACATCGAAACAAACTTTGACACCGATCTAGATGACTCTAAGTCTCGATCTAGATACATATTGAAAGTGGGAGCTATTAGCTAGAGTAGCTCCGTGCAGAGCATTGTAGACATACAAATTTGCAAAATACTTACGGATCTGAATGTGACAGACCCGTTGACTAAAATTATCTCACAAGCAAAATATGATCACACCTTAGTACTCTTTGGGTGTTAATCACATAGCGATGTGAACTAGATTACTGACTCTAGTGAACCCTTTGGGTGTTGGTCACATGTCGATGTGAACTATGGGTGTTAACCACATAAAGATGTGAACTATTGATGTTAAATCACATGGCGATGTGAACTAGATTATTGAGTCTAGTGCAAGTGGGAGACTGAAGGAAATATGCCCCTAGAGGCAATAATAAATTTATTATTTATTTCCTCATATCATGATAAATGTTTATTATTCATGCTGGAATTGTATTAACCGGAAACATAATACATGTGTGAATACATAGACAAACAGAGTGTCACTAGTATGCCTCTACTTGACTAGCTCGTTAATCAAAGATGGTTATGTTTCCTAGCCATAGACATGAGTTGTCATTTGATTAACGAGATCACATCATTAGGAGAATGATGTGATTGACTTGACCCATTCCCTTAGCTTAGCACTTGATCGTTTAGTATGTTGCTATTGCTTTCTTCATGACTTATACATTTTCCTATGACTATGAGATTATGCAACTCCCGTTTATCGGAGGAACACTTTGTGTGCTACCAAACGTCACAACATAATTGGGTGATTCTAAAGGTGCTCTACAGGTGTCTCCGAAGGTACTTGTTGGGTTGGCGTATTTCGAGATTAGGATTTGTCACTCCGATTGTCGGAGAGGTATATCTGGGCCCACTCGGTAATGCATATCACCATAAGCCTTGCAAGCATTGTAACTAATGAGTTAGTTGCGGGATGATGTATTACGGAACGAGAAAAGAGACTTGCCGTTAACGAGATTGAACTAGGTATTGAGATACCGACGATTGAATCTCGGGCAAGTAACATACCGATGACAAAGGGAACAACGTATGTTGTTATGCGGTTTGACCGATAAAAATCTTCATAGAATATGTGGGAGCCAATATGAGCATCCAGGTTCCGCTATTGGTTATTGACCGGAGACGTGTCTCGGTCTTGTCTACATAGTTCTCGAACCTGTAGGGTCCGCACGCTTAACGTTTGGTGACGATTTGTATTATGAGTTTATGTGTTTTGATGTACCGAAGGTAGTTCGGAGTCCCTGATGAGATCGGGGACATGACGAGGAGTCTCGAAATGTTCGAGACGTAAAGATCGATATATTGGACGACTATATTCGGACATCGGAAAGGTTCCGAGTGATTCAGATATTTTTCGGAGTACCGGAGAGTTACGGGAATTCGCCGGGGAGTATATGGGCCTTATTGGGCTTTAGGGGAAAGAGAGATGGGAGGCTGCGCCCCCCCCCCCCAAGGCCTAGTCTGAATTGGACTAGGGGGAGGGGCTTCGCCCCCTCCTTCCTTCTCCTCTCTCTCCCCTTTCCTTGACTCCTACACCTACTACTTGGAAGGGAGGGAATCCTACTCCCGGTGGGAGTGGGACTCCTCCAGGGCGCGCCATAGGGGTACGCCCTCTCCCCCCTCCTCCACTCCTTTATATACATGGCCAGGGGGCACCCCATAGACACAACAATTGATCCCTTGGATCTCTTAGCCGTGTGCGGTGCCCCCTCCATCATAATCCACCTCGATAATATCGTAGCGGTGCTTAGGCGAAGCCCTGCATCGGTAGAACATCATCACCATCACCATGCCGTCATGCTGATAGAACTCTCCCTCAAAGCTCGGCTGGATCGGAGTTTGAGGGATGTCAGCGAGCTGAACGTGTGCTAAACTCGGAGGTGCCGTGCTTTCGGTACTTGATCGGTCGGATCATGAAGACGTACGACTACATCAACCGCGTTGTGCTAATGCTTCCGCTTTCGGTCTACGAGGGTACATGGACACACTCTCCCCTCTCGTTGCTATGCATCACCATGATCATGTGTGTGTGTAGGAATTTTTTTGAAATTACTACGTTCCCCAACACTCGCATGCCAGCAGGAACGGCGTCGGGTCTGCCGCGCCGTCGTAACGCGGCGACATCTCTGGCTTGAACTTGGTCGGCCACCGCACTCGGGGAAGGGCGGGGGCTAGGGCTCGGTACCCAGATGCCCCACTGTCTTCATGGGTCGTGGAGGTGGATGGCGGGTCACCCGCCATGGGAGCGAAGTGCGGCGGCACGGGGCGCAGGTTGGTGGAGAGGAGCTCTGGCGCACCCCTACCTGGCGCGCCAAATGTCGGATATGGGGTTCCGTCAAACCCTTAAGGTTCGAACACTAGGGTGCACGTGAAGTCTTTCCCTCCTACCGATCTACGCCCTAGCTCGCTGAGATCTCGTGGACGAACTCGACGAACTCGCAACACAGAAAGACGCGAGGTTTATACTGGTTCGGGCCACCGTTGTGGTGTAATACCCTACTCCAGTGTGGTGGTGGTGGATTGCCTTTCAGGCTGATGATGAACAGTACAAGGGAAGAACAGCCTCCTGAGGTTGAGGTGTTCTAGTGGGTAGGCTCTTGATCGGGTCGGATCAAGCTAAGATGAGATGCCCCTACTATGGTGGCTAGCTCTACTTATATAGGCCCTGGTCCTCTTCCCAAATATTGAGCGGGAAGGGAGCCAACAACGGCGGGCAAATTTGAAGGGGGACAACTATGTCGGATTTCGGGTTCCGGTAGACCCTCTAGGTTCGAACACTGGGGTGCGCGCGAAGATCTCGCCCTCTACCTACCTGCACCTCACCGCCACGCTAGGATCTAAAACTATGAAAGGAACAACACAAGAGACACTGGGTTTATACTGGTTCGGGCCACCATTGTGGTGTAACACCCTACTCCAGTGTGTGTGGTGTGGTGGATTGCCTCTTGAGCCGATGATGAACAATACAAGGAAGAACAGCCTCGCGAGGGTCTGTTCTTGGCTGGTGCGATGAACCGCTAGGGGGAGTTCAGTCGCTCTCTCTCTCTACTGATCCAAGATGCCGGATCCTGGATCAAGCTCTCATCTAGCTGCCTCTACCCAGGGGGTGGTGTAACGCCCTCGATGCGGCTATATCTCCCACGTGTCGAAGCACGACTTAGAGGCATAACCGCATTGAAAGCAATGTCGCAAGTGAGGTAATCTTCACACAACCCATGTAATACATAAGGAAAGAGATATATATTTGGCTTACAGTCGCCACTTCACAAATACATAAATAAACATCCATCATCCAGATTACACTCAAGGTCCGACTACGGAACCAAAATAAAAGAAGACTACCCCAAATGCTACACAGATCCCCGATCGTCCCAACTGGCTCCACTACTGATCATCAGGAAAAGACACATAGTAACGACCACGTTCCTCGTCGAACTCCCACTTGAGCTCGGTTATGCCACCGTGACCGCATCGTCGGCACCTGCAACTGTTTTGGTAGAATCTGTGAGTCACGGGGACTCAGCAATCTCACACCCGCGAGATCAAGACTATTTAAGCTTATAGGTAGGGCAAAGTTGTGAGGTGGAGCTGCAGCAAGCGACTAGCATATATGGTGGCTACATTCGCAAAAGAGAGCGAGAAG
Source organism: Aegilops bicornis (assembly GCA_021605145.1). Lineage (NCBI taxonomy): Eukaryota > Viridiplantae > Streptophyta > Magnoliopsida > Poales > Poaceae > Aegilops > Aegilops bicornis. The sequence continues at coordinate 479,844,316 of CM038672.1, read as the reverse complement.
AGAAGCAAGGCACGTTCGTGAAGCTAGTAGCGATCAAGAAGTGATCCTGAAACTACTTACGTCAAACATAACTCCAACACCGTGTTCACTTCCCGGACTCCGCCGAGAAGAGACCATCACAGTTACACGCGATTGATGTATTTTAATTAAGATCAACTTCAGGTTTTCTACAACCGGACATTAACAAATTCCCGTCGCCTCATAACCGCAGCACGGCTTTCGAAAGATAATACCCCGCAGGGTGTCCCAACTTAGCCCATTATAAGCTCTCACGGTCAACGAAGGATATTCCTTCTACCGGAAGACCCGATCGATCTCGGAATCCCGGACTACAAGACATCTCGACAATGGTAAAATAAGACCAGCAGAGCCGCCCGGATGTGCCGACAAATCCCGATAGGAGCTGCACATATCTCGTTCTCAGGGCACACCGGATGAGCCAGACGTCGGGTTGGCATAGACCCTGATTGCCCAAGGGGCGCCGGACATCGCTCAAGTTGGACCAGCAATCGAAGGAGAAGCGGCCCGGGGTTAAAATAAAGATGACCCTCGGGCTCGCGAAAACCGGGGAAAAAGGCTTAGGTGGCAAATGGTAAAACCAAAGTTGGGCCTTGCTGGAGGAGTCTTATTCAAAGCGAACTGTCAAGGGGGTCCCATAAATCAGCCAACCGTAAGGAACGCTAAATCAAGGAACATAACACCGGTATGACGGAAACTAGGGCGGCAAGAGTGGAACAAAACACCAGGCATAAGGCCGAGTCTTCCACCCTTTACCAAGTATATAGATGCATTAATTAAATAAGACATATTGTGATATCCCAAAAATATCCATGTTCCAACAAGGAACAAACTTCATCTTCACCTGCAACTAGCAACGCTATAAGAGGGGCTGAGCAAAGCAAAGAATATAGCCAATCAACGGTTTGCTAGGAAAGGGTGGTTAGAGGTTTGACATGGCAATATGGGTGGCATGATATAGCAAGTGGTAGGTAACGTAGCATAGGCATAGCAAAAGAGCGAGCATCTAGCAAGCAAAGATAGAAGTGATTTCGAGGGTATGGTCATCTTGCCTGCAAAGTTCTCAGAGTTGTCGAAAGCTTGATCCTCGCTCGCGTACTCAACAGGTTCCTCGTTCACGTACTCAACAGGAACAAGACATATCAAAATATGGCATGGCATGAATCTACTCAAGGCATTGAACAAAAGTCCCTTACTGACCAAGAGCCAAAAGGGATCAGAAAATGTAATAGCACCCATGTCAATATAGCAAGTTTCGTTAATGATTCAGACTTGGTGAAATTTCAGGACATGGCAAGACAGATTCATGTTGGCATGTTAACAAGCTTGATTAACTCACTACATAGCATATCATGGGATGGAATAAGTCCAGCATGGGGTAGGCATGAAAAAGAAGCTATCATTGTGCAAAACAACCTCATAGCATGCTTGAAACAAACCACACAAAAATGACAAGACAACATCATGATGTAAAATGACAAGTTCATGAACTTTCTCAAATGCAGAAACTAATGCCACCGCTGGATTGGTGGGAATTTTCAACCCCAAAAACATATATAATATGTTAGGGTTGCTGTAGAAAAATCATCACAAATGCACAAAGATACAACCTGCCCTAAATGGTAAATAACAGAAATGGCATTTTCCATATTTGGAAACGTCCAGAAATGGACTTGCCCGAAAAGGACAGATTCCATATGCCAGAAATGGAATATGGGCTGGGAACCAAAAATAAAACAAATAATAATAATAAAATAAATAATAATAATAAAAACAAACAGGCTAAGAGAGTATGACAGGTGGGGCCACCCTGTCATACTCATAGTGCAAGAAACGGGAAAAAAGGGGGGAAGAAATATGCAGCCGCGGGGGATCGAACCCGGGTCTCCCCGGTGTGGCTCTGCATCGGCAACCACTGGGCTAGGCAGGCGCTACTGATAGGAAAAGGGCTTCGGCCCCTTTTAGATAGGCAGCAGATCGAGCAACTCTGTTGCAAACAGAGAAGACGACGGCGCCGGCGAGGGCAACGGCGGCAACCAGTGGGCACAGGGACTCCGGCGGGCGTGCGGAAAGGGGTACGGATGCATGCGTCTACGAGGGGAGGCAGGGGCGCTCGAGCTCGAGCAGTTGCTCGACTCGGGGCCATGGCGTCCGCGGCGAACGGCAGCAGCAGCTACGGCGACACCGGGAAAGGTTGCGGCGGCGGGCATGCGGGATGTGCACGGGAGTGCGGGTGTGGGGGTGCGCGAGCAAGCGGCGTGTGTACATGGGCAAGAGTGGCAGAGGCAATGCACAAGCTTGTCGTGCTGCCATGGTGGCTGTGGCATGCGGGAATGGCGTGCGTGTGTGGTTCATGCATGCGGAGCTGAGCGCGCATGTGGGAACAGGGGAGAGCGCGTTGCACGTGCAGCAGCAAAACATGCGCAACTAAAACTACAGAGATCGACAGAGCATCGAGAGCACGGGAAAGATTGAATCGAAGCAGCACCTACGGTGATCTATTGACGACAGGAAGGAGCAGGGAGGAAGTTGGATATACCTCCTTACCCAAGGACAAGTATACGGCGACGGAGTCGAGCCTGCGGCGACGCAGACGAGCTCTGAACTGGCGAGGCTGCTGTCCAGAAGAAGAGGAAGAAGACCGGTCGGAGAAGTCGCCCAGAGGCTGTAGAGGTACGTGCGATGAGGTAGGATGCGAAGGGGAACTTGACGGTCTTCTCCGCAAGGCCCGAGGTGGTGGGAGGCACGGCGAGCGTCTATCCCGAGCCGAAGCTCGAGCTCAGCCAGAGCATGGTGGGCAGGGCGACGGCGTGGGCGCGTAGAGACTTACCTGGCAGCATCGAGGGAAGGAGAGGAGGGGGATCGACTGAAGGGAGACCCTAGGGCACCGAGGACAACTTTATAGGGGTCTAGGGACGAGCTCCGGCCGTCAAATCATCTGGCGTGCCGACGTGTCTCCTCTGGATGTCCTGCCGTACAGGAGGACGATGCAACTATCGCTTGCAGGATAAAGGGCTGCGGAGGAGGCTCTGGGCCGCGGATGGACTGCTTGCTACTGGGCTCTTGGCTGCTTTGGTGCTCTCTCTCCCTCTCACTCTTTCCCATTCCTTCGAACAGTAAAAAAGAGCGAAAAGCACAGAAGGATTGGGGGAGTTTGTGAGAGATATGAAAATATCCTCAGGATTCTGTAATTATTCTCAATTTGATAAAATTGAGTTGGTTATTTTTTTAGAGGTAGAAAAATACAACAAGTTTGAATATAGTTCAAACTTGGAGCATTTTTGAACCTAACCAACACAACTTCAAATGAGCTGTAGTTTGGCAGAGAGGCTAGGTACATAGTGTTAGAATATTGGGGAAAAATGAACATTTATGGTGGAGGCAAAATGGCACTCGCAAAGAATGGAAGGAAAGGGAAGGAAGGAGAAGTGATGGTTCAATGGTTTGAAAGGGGTACAAGGGTCATGCCCATGATGCTCATGGCAACAACATGAATGAAAAAATGCAACATGGCAAGCACAAAGCTATGCTTGATATGACCAAGATGCAACATGAGATGGCATAGAGAAAATATGACAAGTAATGGCAAGACAAAGCAATGGGAAACAAGGCAAAACCCAAAATGAAACCCACAAAGAGGAAACCCACTTGGTATTGAACATGACAAGGTTTGATACATTGTCAGAATTTGGAAGTTTTACATCCGGGGTGTTACAACACTCCACCACTATGAAAGGATCTCGTTCCGAGATCTAGGACTGAAAGAACTCCGGATATTCAGAACGGAGGTGATCCTCGCGTTCCCAGGTGGCTTCTCGGTCGGAATGGTGCGACCACTTCACTTTCAGGAATTTGATAGACTTGTTGTGAGTCTTGCGCTCAGTTTCTTCAAGAATAGCAACGGGGTGCTCATGATAAGAGAGATCTTCTTGGAGGTCAATTTCTTCGAAGTTGATGGTGCGCTCAGGAGTCTTGAAGCACTTGCAAAGCTGTGACACGTGAAACACATCGTGCACGTTCGCGAAGTTGGACGGAAGTTCAAGTTGATAGGCGAGATCGCCTCTTTTGCCAATGATCTTGAAAGGACCCAGGTATCTAGGGGCAAGCTTCCCTTTGATACCGGGCGACGAGTGCCTTTCATTGGAGAGACGCGAGGTAGACATGGTCTCCGATTTCAAAAGCCACATCACGGTGCTTGTCATCATAATAGCTCTTCCGGCGTGATTGCGCGGCTTTGAGATTCTCACGAATGACTTTGCACATTTCTTCGCTTCGTGATCAAGTCGTTGCCAAGAAGTTGGCGTTCACCGTCTCGGACCAATTGAGAGGAGTACGACACTTTCTCGCCATAGAGAATTTTGAATGGGGCCTTGCACGAACTCGCTTGGAAGCTGTTGTTGTAGGAGAACTCGGCATATGGGAGACAATCTTGCAACTTCATACCGAAAGAGATGACACAAGCCCTGAGCATGTCTTCAAGGATTTGATTGACTCGCTCGACTTGGCCACTTGTTTGAGGATGGAAAGCTGTGCTGAAACGAATGTTGGTGCCCATGGCCTTCTGAAAGGAGTCCCAGAACTTAGAGGTGAAAATGCTTCCACGGTCTGAAGAGATCAATTGTGGAATGCCGTGCAAGGAGACAATTACGGAGGTGTATAGCTCGCCAACTGAGCTGCTGTGATGGATTCTTTGATAGGAAGAAAATGAGCCACTTTAGTAAGCTTGTCAATGACAACGAAGATAGCATCATTTCCACGCTTGGACTTAGGAAATCCAGTCACGAAGTCCATCTCGATATGATCAAACTTCCATTCGGAATAGCAAGAGGTTGGAGGAGACCAGCTGGTCGTTGGTGTTCGCTTTCACCCTTCCGCAGACATCACATTCATTCACGAATTGAGCAATTTCTCGCTTCATTCGAGTCCACCAATACGATCGCTTGAGGTCATGGTACATCTTCGTACTTCGGGATGAATGGATAGAAGGGAATTGTGCGCCTCATTCATAATGACTTTACGTAGATCACCCTTAGGAACCACAATCCGGTCCTCGAAGAAAAGAGTATCTTTGTCATCAATGTGGAAGCACTTGTATTTGGAAATGCCCTTGTCGATACCACGTTTCACCTTTTTCACCATGGTATCCAGGAGTTGTGCCTCACGAATTTGGTCTTCCAAAGTAGGAGAGACTATGAGGTTGGCAAGAAAGCCTTGAGGAACAACTTGAAGATTCAGCTTATGGAAAGCTTCACAGAGATCCGGTTGGAAGGGCTTGAGAATTAAACTGTTGCAATAAGCCTTTTCTGCTCAAAGCATCTGCAATCACATTGGCCTTGCCGGAGTATATTCAATACTTGGGATGTACTCTTGAATCATTTCGACCCATCGAGTTTGCCTGAGGTTGAGGTTGGGTTGAGTGAAGATATACTTGAGACTCTTGTGATCGGTGAATATGTCCACTTTCCTTCCCAACAAAAGATGTCTCCATGTTATCAATGCATGGACAACTGCCGCCAACTCAAGATCGTGAGTGGGGTAGTTCTTTTCGTTGGGCTTCAGCTGACGGGAGGTATATGCCACAACTTTCTTCTCTTGCATTAACACAGCACCGAGACCTTGAAGAGAACATCACAGAAAACTTCGAATGGCTTGGATTCATCAGGAGGAGTTAAGATAGGATCTGTGACGAGTTTCTCTTTGAGAGTATTGAAAGCAACGTCACACTCAGGAGACCAGACATACTTGACATGCTTCTGGAGGAGGTTGGAAAGAGGCTTTGCAATCTTGGAGAAATTCTCAATGAATCTTCGGCAATAGCTTGCAAGTCCAAGAAAATCGCTAAGTCGCTTGACATTCTCGAGGAGGTTCCCAATTCACAACCATGCACACCTTCTGGGATTAACAGCGATGCCCTTGGCGGAGATGATGTGACCAAGATAAAGAACTTCATCAAGCCAAAATTCACATTTGGAAAACTTGATAGAATTGATGCTCTCTGAGCTTGTCGAGCAGCAATGGCAAATGTTTGGCATGATCCTTCTTATTCTTGGAGAAGACCAAAATATCATCGAGATAGACCAAGACGAATTCATTGGTGTAGGGGTTGAAGATGAAGTTCATCATTCGAGAGAATGTTGGAGGAGCATTGACAAGGCCGAAAGACATGACAGTATATTCATAAGAACCAAAACTTGTTCTGAATGCTGTCTTGGGAATATCTTGCTCACGAATGCGAATTTGATGATAACCCATACGAAGGTCAAACTTGGAGAAAACTTTAGCACCTTTGAGTTTCTCGAATAGCTCATTGATGTTGGGAAGTGGATACTTGTTCTTGATTGTCTTTTTGTTCAATGGACGGTAATCGACGCACAGTCGGTCCGTGCCATCCTTCTTCTGGACAAAAAGAACTCCACAACCCCATGGAGATGAACTCGGCCTGATCAAACTCAGACGCTCTTGTTCATCGAGTTGTTTCTTCAATTCCTTCAGCTCATTAGGTCCAAGCTTGTATGGACGCTTCCAAAAGGGTTCCGTGCCAGGCTCAAGATCGATAATCTAATTCAATCGGCGGTGAGGAGGCATACCGGAAGCTCTTCCGGAAAGACATCTTGGTACTCACAAACGATCGGAATCGAGAGATAGCATCCAATTCGCCCTTCTCATTGAGAGAAAACAACCGAATGGTTTCATCACGAGCGGCATAGATGATCACATCGTCAGAAGAGTGAGTCAATTGAATTTCCCTGGCAGCACAATCAAGTTGAGCCTTGTGCTGAGAAAGCCAGTCCATCCCGAGAATTAGATCAATATCAGAGTCGCCAAGGACAATTGGTTTAGCCAGAAATCTATAGTCGCCCATCTTGATAGAAACATCCGGAACGAAGGAGTTTGCATGCATGAATTTACCCGGAGAGACAACCGATAACGGTTTAGGCAAATCTTGAAAAACCAACTCATGCTTAGATGCAAAAGGTCTTGAAATGAAAGAATGCGATGCACCAAAGATCAAATAAGACTTTTGCAGGAATATCATTAATCGAGAGATTACCCATTATCACATCAAGAGATTCCTCCGCTTGAGCTGCATTCATCATGTTCACCTTTGCAGACTTGGGATTATGCTTGACCACCGCATTGCTGGAAGATCTCACAGAGGAGGAGGCGGAAGGCGCCTTTGGTTGAAGCACTTGTTCGCATAGTGACCTTTCTCACGACATCTCATTGCAAGTCACCTCGAGAGCGGACGGTGATAAGGAGAATTTGACCTTGGAGCTTGAGAATTAGACTTGTTACGATAGCCTGGGTTGGGTGGGTGGGAAGATCCACGACCACCTGAGTTCTTCTGGCGATAAGGTCAAGGAACGGAGGAGGAGGAAGGTAGAACTTTTGCTGCTTAGCCGCCACTTGTGAGGAAGAAGAAGACTGAACTGCATCCCTGATTCTCTTCTTAGAAGCCTCACATTTGAGCTGGGCAGCTTCTTGCTTCAGTGCCATGTTGTAGAATTCATCATACTTTTCCGGCTCAAAAAGCACGAGAGCTAATTGCAGATCTTCTCTGAGGCCACCTCTGAATTGATAGATCATACTCTTTTCATCAGGGACGTCTTGCTTAGCGAAGCGAGCGAGTTTCTGGAACTGGATATTGTATTAATACACAGACATGCCGCCTTGCTTGAGATTGCGGAACTCCTCATGCTTGCTCTCAACAACACTTTGCGGAATGTGGTGAGCTTTGAAGTCTCATGGAACTCATCCTGTAATTACACGACCTCCTCTCGAATCTTTGTATTGCTGATACCACTCGGCATCTTGGTCCTTGAGTTGAAACGAAGCAAACTTGACAAAGTCCTCGTGTCCGACATTGCTACATTCAAAATGTTTCCAGATGTCCACAAGCCAATCGTCGTCTGTGGCCTCGGCACGTAAGTCGAAAGACTTCGCTGATTAGCGAGGAACTGATTGAGGGTAGCAAAGTGCGGCTGATTATTGCCTTGGCCTTGATTTCCTTGGTTGCCTTGCCCTTGGGTACGCTCTTGCAAGAGTTGCGTAATCATCTCGAGCATTTGCGTTGGTGGCTGCCATGATAGTTGCCATGCCTCCGGAGGCGGAGGTGGAGGTGGAGGGTTCGACCGACTCCCATCATTTCGCTCCGGATTCGCACGCGTTGGCGGAGCCATCCTGAAGAGGGTGACATCCGTTAGCATCTTGATAGACAGATAGACAAGTTGAATCAACGGATAGGAATTGCAACATAAAGTCTTCACAATAAACATTCAAACAAGGATGAACGAATGAATTCCAAAAGCTAACATCACACGTCCATTAAGGTGAGAAGCCACTTGATTAAGGGTTGATGAAAAAATTAACAAGGTACGACTGGAACAAATAAGTGGTAAGGATTACCCAATCACAAACCAAATATCCAAGGGAAGAAATGCTAAGAGCTACTTGAATCCCACCTATAAACTCCGAAACTTTCTGGTTATGCAACTGGTGTTGGGGATACAAGGGACACAAAATATATCACCCAAACTAACAATACCTAGATCCAGTTGTATCCATCCGTCAACACATAACCAAGAAACCTTCGAAATCGTGGTACCTCGACCTTGAAAAGCATCCGTTATACGAAGTCATGGAAATACTCCCGAGCTCGCCTCAAAGATCGGGTTATCGGGTTATCTCACCAACAACTGTACAAAAGAGATTTTCGATGTCGGCAAAGCTCGTGTATTCCAGAATCGCAAACGATAAAATTGTGACGACAACACCTCGGAGCTCAACTCCCCGGGACACTGCCACAAACCCTAAATGTCAGGAGGCACCAAGAACAATGTTCTCGTCACAAAACCATCGGAACGATTCCAAGATACCCGCATGATCCTAAAAAAAATTTAGTGAAATTTGAGGAGAGGAGAGTCAAAACTTCTACGTCAGGAGACCTCACCAGAGCGACGAAGGGACTGAGGAGTAAAAAGAATCCTACTCTCCGATATATATAATCCTAAGACTCAAAACATTTTTGTTCTAGACTCAACAACGCCAAAGAAACAATCAAGCTGTGGGGCTCCTAAGTCGGGATGGCTCTGATTACCAACTTGTAACGCCCTCGATGCGGCTATATCTCCCACGTGTCGAAGAACGACTTAGAGGCATAACCACATTGAAAGCAATGTCGCAAGTGAGGTAATATTCACACAACCCATGTAATACATAAGGGAAAGAGATACATATTTGGCTTACAGTCGCCACTTCACACAATACATAAATAAACATCCATCATCCAGATTACACTCAAGGTCCGACTACGGAACCAAAATAAAAGAAGACTACCCCAAATGCTACACAGATCCCGTGATCGTCCCCAACTGGGCTCCACCATCGATCATCGTGAAAAGACACATAGTAACGACCACGCTCCTCGTCGAACTCCCACTTGAGCTCGGTTGCGCCACCGTGACCGCATCGCCGGCACTGCAACTGTTTTGGTAGAATCTGTGAGTCACGGGGACTCGGCAATCTCACACCCGCGAGATCAAGACTATTTAAGCTTATAGGTAGGGCAAAGTTGTGAGGTGGAGCTGCAGCAAGTTTACTAGCATATATGGTGGATACATTCGCAAAAGAGAGCGAGAAGAGAAGCAAGGCACGCTCGTGAAGCTAGTAGCGATCAAGAAGTGATCCTGAAACTACTTACGCCAAACATAACTCCAACACTGTTCACTTCCCGGACTCACGAGAAGAGACCATCACGGTTACACACGCCGTTGATGTATTTTAATTAAGATTAACTTCAGGTTTTCTACAACCGGACATTAACAAATTCCCGCCTCATAACCGCGGCACGGCTTTGAAAGATAATACCTGCAGGGTGTCCCAACTTAGCCCATTATAAGCTCTCACGGTCAACGAAGGATATTCCTTCTACCGGGAAGACCCGATCAGTCTCGGAATCCCGGACTACAAGACATCTCGACAATGGTAAAACAAGAACAGCAAAGCCGCCCGGATGTGCCGACAAATCCCGATAGGAGCTGCACATATCTCGTTCTCAGGGCACACCGGATGAGCTAGACGTCGGGTTGGCATAGACCCTGATTGCCCAAGGGGCGCCGGACATCGCTCAAGTTGGACCAGCAATCGAAGGAGAACTGCCCGGGGTTAAAATAAAGATGACCCTCGGCTCGCGAAAACCCGGGGAAAAGGCTTAGGTGGCAAATGGTAAAACCAAAGTTGGGCCTTGCTTTGGAGGAGTCTTATTCAAAGCGAATCGTCAAGGGGGTCCCATAAATCAGCCAACCGTAAGGAACGCGAAATCAAGGAACATAACACCGGTATGACGGAAACTAGGGCGGCAAGAGTGGAACAAAACACCAGGCATAAGGCCGAGTCTTCCACCCTTTACCAAGTATATAGATGCATTAATTAAATAAGACATATTGTGATATCCCAAAAATATCCATGTTCCAACAAGGAACAAACTTCATCTTCACCTGCAACTAGCAACGCTATAAGAGGGGCTGAGCAAAGCAGTAACATAGCCAATCAACGGTTTGCTAGGAAAGGGTGGTTAGAGGTTTGACATGGCAATATGGGTGGCATGATATAGCAAGTGGTAGGTAACGTAGCATAGGCATAGCAAAAGAGCGAGCATCTAGCAAGCAAAGATAGAAGTGATTTCGAGGGTATGGTCATCTTGCCTGCAAAGTTCTCGAGTTGTCGAAAGCTTGATCCTCGCCACAGATTACTCAACAGGTTCCTCGTTCACGTACTGCCTCTCGGCTCTACCCAAAGCAAGAACACAAGCAATGGAAACACAATAAATCACGGGCGATGCACAAACAACCTGATGCAAAACATGGCATGATATGCGAGATGTGAGATGCAATGCATATGCGTGCTCCGGAAGGAAAATGATGAACAAGGCATCAACTTGGCAAACCAAGTATGCCGCTGGAAAGGTGAGATGATTTCGGTTGAAATCGATATAAATATCACCGGAATCGGATGCATGGTTTGCAAATGACAAGCAATACAAGAATGGCACAAACCTGCCATTAACAGCATGATGCCACATAGCAAGCAACAAGAAATTAAGCTACTGAACCCAAACGTACCAACAAAGCATATGGCAGTGATCTACTCAAGATGCTTGACAGAAGATGAACACTGATCTACGGCTAATTCACACCATTACAGGTCCAAACAGGCATGGCAAAAGTGCAAAACATATCAGCTTCACAGACTTAGTGAAAATACTAACATGCCAGAAATTAACATCAGGAAGGCATGTTTAGAGCAAGCAAACAACCTGCTACAGGAACAAGACATAGCAAAATATGGCATGGCATAAATCTACTCAAGGCATTGAACAAAAGTCCCTTACTGACCAAGAGCCAAAAGGGATTAGAAAATGTAATAGCACCCATGTCAATATAGCAAGTTTCGTTAACAGATTCAGACTTAGTGAAATTTCAGGACATGGCAAGACAGATTCATGTTGGCATGTTAACAAGCTTGATTAACTCACTACATAGCATATCATGGGATGGAATAAGTCCAGCATGGGGTAGGCATGAAAAAGAAGCTATCATTGTGCAAAACAACCTCATAGCATGCTTGAAACAAACCACACAAAAATGACAAGACAACATCATGATGTAAAATGACAAGTTCATGAACTTGCTCAAATGCAGAAACTAATGCCACCGCTAGATTGGTGGGAATTTTCAACCCCAAAAACATATATAATATGTTAGGGTTGCTGTAGAAAAATCATCACAGATGCACAAAGATACAACCTGCCCTAAATGGTAAATAACAGAAATGGCATTTTCCATATTTGGAAACATCCAGAAATGGACTTGCCCGAAAAGGACAGATTCCATATGCCAGAAATGGAATATGCTCTGGGAACCAAAAATAAAACAAATAATAATAATAAAATAAATAATAAAATAAAACAGGCTAAGAGAGTATGACAGGTGGGGCCACCCTGTCATACTCACAGTGCAAGAAACGGGAAAAAAAGGGGGAAGAAATATGTACCATGGGATCGAACTCGGGTCTCCCCGGTGTGGCTCTGCATCGGTAACCACTGGGCTAGGCAGGCGCTACTGATAGGAAAAGGGCTTCGGCCCCATTTAGATAGGCAGCGGATCGAGCAACTCTGTTGCAAACAGAGAAGATGACGGCGCCGGCGAGGGCAACGGCGGCAACCAGTGGGCAAGGCTGTGGACTCGGGCGGGAAAGGGGTACGGATGCATGCGTCTATGAGGGGGGGCAGGGGCGCTCGAGCTCGAGCAGTTGCTCGACTCGGGGCCATGGCGTCCGCGGCGAACGGCAGCAGTAGCTACGGCGACACCGGGAAAGGTTGCGGCGGCGGGCATGCGGGATGTGCATGGGAGTGCGGGTGCGGGGGTGCGCGAGCAACGCCGAGCACGAAGCTTCATGAACGCAAGCGGCGTGTGTACATGGACGAGAGCGGGCAGAGGCAATGCACAAGCTTGCCGTGCTGCCATGGTGGCTGTGGCATGCGGGAATGGCGTGCGTGTGCGGTGCATGCATGCGGATCTGAGCGCGCATGTGGGAACAGGGGAGAGCGTTACAACGGCAAAGCAAAACATGCGCAACTAAAACTACAGAGATCGACAGAGCATCGAGAGCACGGGAAAGATTGAATCGAAGCAGCACCTATGGTGATCTATTGACGACAGGAAGGAGCAGGTAGGAAGTTGGATATACCTCCTTACCCAAGGACAAGTATACGGCGACGGAGTCGAGCCTGCGGCGACGCAGACGAGCTCTGAACCTGGCGAGGCTGCTGTCCGGGAAGAAGAGGAAGAAGACCGGTCGGAGAAGTCGTTCCAGAGGCTGTAGAGGTACGTGCGATGAGGTAGGATGCGAAGGGGAACTTGACGGTCTTCTCCGCGGCGTCCGAGGTGGTGGGAGGCACGGCGAGCGTCTATCCCGAGCTGAAGCTCGAGCTCAGCCAGAGCATGGTGGGCAGGGCGACGGCGTGGGCGCGTAGAGACTTACCTGGCGGCGTCGAGGGAAGGAGAGGAGGGGGATCGGTTGAGGGGAGACCCTAGGGCACCGGGGACAACTTTATAGGGGTCTAGGGACGAGCTCCGCCACAAATCATCTCGGGCGTGCCGACGTGTCTCCTCTGGATGTCTCCGCCAGACAGAGGACGATGTAACTGCCGCCAGTGTGCTAAAGGGCTGCGGGAGGGCTGCTGGGTCATGGATGGACTGCTTGCTCTTGGGCTCTTGGCTAACTGCTGGTGCTCTCTCCTCTCACTCTTTCCCATTCCTTCTAATAAAGAAAAGAGCGTAAAAAGCATGTATGATTGGGGGTTTGTGAGAGATATGAAAATATCCTCAGGATTCTGGAATTATTCTCAATTTGATAAAATTGAGTTGGGTATTTTTTTAGAGGTAGAAAAATACAACAAGTTTGAATATAGTTCAAACTTGGAGCATTTTTGAACCTAACCAACACAACTTCAAATGAGCTGTAATTTGGCAGAGAGGCTAGGTACATAGTGTTAGAATATTGGGGAAAAAATGAACATTTATGGTGGAGGCAAAATGGCACTCGCAAAGAATGGAAGGAAAGGGAAGGAAGGAGAAGTGATGGTGCAATGGTTTGAAAGGGGTACAAGGGTCATGCCCATGATGCTCATGGCAACAACATGAATGAAAAAAATGCAACATGGCAAGCACAAAGCTATGCTTGATATGACCAAGATGCAACATGAGATGGCATAGAGAAAATATGACAAGTAATGGCAAGACAAAGCAATGGGAAACAAGGCAAAACCCAAAATGAAACCCACAAAGAGGAAACCCACTTGGTATTGAACATGACAAGGTTCGATACATTGTCAGAATTTGGAAGTTTTACATCTGGGGTATTACAGGTGGCTAGTCCTATTTATAGGCAAAGGCCCTGGGCCTCTTCCCAAATATTGAGCGGGAAGGGCGCCAACAATTGGCCATTTCGAAGGGGAACATCTAGTACACTTGTCCTGACTAAAGTTGGTCCTCGCCTGTGAAAGGCTCTGGTTGTGACGCCGGCTTGGGCTCCACGATGACTTCCTTCCCGCCGCTATGGCAGCCTTCTTGGTCTTGTTGCACCGAAACGGATGCCTTTGCTTGATGCTCTCGCCTGCGCTTGCTCCCTTTGCACCAAAGAGGAAAGGAGGACACTGCGCAGGCTGGCACCCATCTGTCGCCCTTGGTTATCATGGCTTGCGTCACGGGAACCTCGTGAGGTACCCCGCCTTGATCTCTCCGCCTCCTCGCGAGCCAGCCTGACGAGGCCGTGCCTGAGGAAGCTCCCTGTCGTCCGCCCAGCGAGGCTTGGCCCCTCGCGACGGTCTTGAGCTTGTGCTGATGAAGATGGGTCGTGCTAGGACACCCCTTGAGCCACGCCGCAGGCCGCAGATAGGCAAGTCTGGGGACCCCCGTTCCCAGAACGCCGATAGTAGCCCCCGGACCCAAGGCGCGCCTGGACTTGGCTGAGCAGAGAAGCGAAGGGGCAAGTGCGAAGCGCCGCGGTCCCTAACAGCCTGCGGCCTCGGGCGCCGTGTGGCGGTTGATTGGACGTGGGCGCCCTTGCTTCCCCACGACGCCTAGGCGCCTGCACGAATTGACAAGTCCCTGCATGCAAAGCGGGTCATGATTACCTACGATCGTGGAGGCCGGCGGTTGGCCTTCCCCGGCTATAAGTACGGGACGGCGCCTGCCCTTCCGGTCCATCCCCTCTTCCTTCTCCTTCTTCTTCATGGCTCCGCCAAAGAGGTTCTTAGCCGCGGAGAAAGGAAAGGCCCGCCAGGTGGAGCCTGACTCTCCGCCTAAGCGCCGGGCCGAGGCCGCCCTCGCAAACACACTGTGGCTCCCATGGTGGCTCCTCGCGCCGTGGAGGTGATCTCCGCAGCGGTGACGGGTGGCAGGCCGCTTCGGGGCGCTATGACGGCCGCTGCTGACCCCCTAGGCCGCGCTTCCATTCGGCAGAGGTGCTGCCGGAGTTTGTTGTGTGGTCGGCGGAGCCGACCAGCACCCGGCTTCAGCTTCCTCGCTTCCTCCTAGGTGAGCTTCCGTCCGGTGCCCCAGGCGGCCTCTGGCTTCAGGCGGATGGTTGCTGCAGCCGGGCCTCCTGGGCCATGGGCGGCGCGGAGGCTGATCAACGGCTCCTGAGACTCTGGGGCGTGTACAGCCCCAACTCATTATTACGTGAGAGTGTCACGGGCGGCGAGCTTCACAGGCATTGGCCTTCTTCACAGGCTTCGGGCCTTTTTCAGAAAGATGAACTTCACCGGCACTTGCCTTCTTCACAGGCACCGGGCCTTTTCCAAAACGCAACAGCTTCACAGCGCCCCCTTCTTCATGTGCCGGGCCTTTTCCAAAACGCAACAGCTTCACATGCATTCGCCTTCTTCACAGGCTCCGGGCCTTTTCCAAAACGCAGCAGCTTCACAGGCATTCACCTTCTTCATAGGCTCTGGGCCTTTTTAGGGGTAAAACCTCCGGAGGTGCTGGATGTTCCACGCTGCTCGGACGGGCACCCTCCCGAGTCTCCAAGCCGCTGAGCCGGGCCTCGAAACATGAACAACCTTGAACGGGCCCTCCCACATGGGAGAGAGCTTATGCAGTCCCTCCCCGGAGAGAACCCGCCGAGCACGAGGTCCCCTACCTCGAGAGTCCCGGGGCGGATGTTGCGACAAGGGTATTGGCCAGTCAGCCTGTTGGTATCTTGCCGCCGGAGCACGGCTTCCCGACGATGCTCCTCCCCAAAGATGAGGTCCGCCCCTCGCATGGCGCCCCATCGCGCCTCGCCGAACGCCAGACCCATGCGGAATGACGCCCGACCTCGTGAGGGAGGACCGCTTCAGCTCCATAGACCAGGAAGAACGGGTCTCACCAGCTGGCTTGGTCGCGGTCATGCGGATGGACCACAAAGACGGATCAAGCTCGTCGTACCAACCTCGGCCGCAGGCCTCCAGCTTCTTCTTGAATGTCCTGGTCTTGAGGCCTCTCAAGACCTCCGCGTTGTCCCGCTCGGCCTGACCGTTGCTCCATGGGTGCGCCACTGAAGCGTAGCATATCTGTGTTCCAAGGTTAGCACAGTAGGTTTTGAAGAGGTTACTGGTGAACTGCGAACCGTTGTCGATGATGATGTGGTTCGGCACCCCGAACCGGCTCACGATGCCCTTGATGAACTTGACTGCAGAACCTGCGGGGATGGTGCGGACGGCTTCCACTTCAGCCCACTTGGTGAACTTGTCCACGGCGACGTAGAGGTAGCAATAGCCTCGGGCGCCCGAGGAAATGGGCCTGTGATATCCAACCCCTGCATCGCGAATGGCCACGAGAGGGGTATAGTTTGTAGACCTCCCACGGTTGATGGATCTGCTTGGCATGGAATTGGCAGGCCTCGCAAGCCTTCACTAGTTCGACGGCATCATTGAGCCTTGATGGGCCAATAGAACCCACTCTGTAACGCCTTGCTAACGAGGGTCCGCGATGATGAATGATGCCCACAGCCTCCACCGTGTATATCTCGCCAGTTCCTTCCCTTGCTCCTCGGAGATGCAGCTGGGACACATCATTGGGTCGCTTCGGAGAGCTCTCCATCCCTAATGCAAGATATGTTGTGGCTTGTCGCGCCACACGCCTCCGCTTCCTCCTCCTTCCCGCAAGATCCCTTGCGTCAAGTAGCTCGAGCTCGTGATCCAAAGACCCCTCCCGAAGCTCTAGCGCCAAGAGCAGGCGTGCTCGAGGCCGGGCCACGCATCGGGCTCCCGAGGCTGGTGGTCGGGGAGCTCCTCCCGAGGCTGCACCGCTGACAAAGGATAAAGCATGGCCGAGGGCTTGAAGAGCCGCTCCTCGAAGACGCCAGGCTCCTGAGGTAACCGCCTGGATGCTCGTTTGGCGATGTCGTCGGCCTCCTGATTGGTGCCACGAGGCACGTGCTGCAACTCCAGCCCCCAGAACTGCTTCTCCATCCTGCGGACCTCCGCGAGGTAGGCTTCCATGTGCTCATCCTCGGCTCAGATACCTTGTTGGAGAAGTTGACGAGGAGTTGTGAATCACCCTTGATGGTAAGGCGCTTCACTCCTAGGGCAGCATGCGGCCTTCGTGCCTGCTATTAGGCCTTCATATTCTGCTATGTTGTTGGAGACCTTTTCTCCGTCTTTGGAAACAGAGCTGCACGGGCGAGTAGAGTTTTTCTTGAGTAGGAGATATAAGTACCGCACCAGCCTCAAGGCTGCGTGCTCGGAGAACGCCCGTCAAGTACATGACCCAACCGTCCGGCGCCGCTTCCTGGGAGAGGGATCGATCCTCATCAGCCTTCGTGCCCGGTGCCTCCGGCCCATTCTGCCACGAAATTCGCCAAGGCGGCCCCTTGATGACTCTGGTTGTGCTGAATTCGAGCTGAAACGCTTGCAGTTCAATGTTCCACTCAGTGACTCTTCCAGCTGAGTTAGGGCTCCTGAGCACCCTTTCCAAGGGGTATGCTGAGACAACCTTGATGGGGTGGCCCTGAAAATAATGCCGCAGCTTGCGCGAGGCCACCAATAGCGCGAGGAGGAGTTTCTGAGGAATGGGGTACCACGCCCTCGCGTCCCGCAACACCGTGGCCGACGGCACACAGGTGGTGTTCAACGAGGTTGGGAGGCCGGTGTCGATGGCGCCCTCCGGAGACCGTGGGCGCCTCCGAGACAGTGGAGCCTCCAGTGCTGGTCGCCAGGAGGGGTCTCTTCCGCCCCGAAAGTGCTCTTCGCGGCGGCTGATCCTTCTCGGCTGTGGTAGTGGTCTCGTGGGTCTTCCTTGATCCTGCCGCCTTGACCCGGCAGCTGCCGCGCTTTGGTCCGACGCTCCTCCCCAACCGCCACCAGGGCTGCATTGGCAGAGTAGGGAGTGGCTGCAAGGTAGAGCACCAGGGGTTCCTGAGGGCGCGGGGCCACCATTACCGGAGGGCTGGTTAGGTACCTCTTGAGATCTTGGAACGCCTTGTCGGCCTCTTCAGTCCATTCAAAGGGTCCCTTTTTCTTCATCAGCTGGAAGAAAGGCAGCGCTCGCTCCTCCAACTTAGAGATGAAGCGTCCTAGTGATGTCACGCCGCCCAAAGGAGCTTCTACATTTCTCTGAGGGTCTTTGGCGGGCTCATGTCCTCGACCGCCTTGACCTTTTCTGGGTTAGCTTCGATGCCTCGATGGGACACGAGGAAGCCCAAGAGCTTGCCCGAGGGGACCCCAAACACACACTTCTCCGGGTTGAGCCGTAGGTTCACTGCGTTGAGGCTCGCGAAGGTTCCTCCAGGTCTTGTATTAGGATTTTGGCCTCTTGAGACTTCACCACAATGTCATCGATGTAAGCCTCAACATTCTTCCCGAGCTGCGGGCCCAAGGTGATGTGCATCAGCCGCTGAAAGGTCGCCATCGCTGCTATGCAGCCCGAACGGCATGCATGTGTAGCAGTACACCCCACACGGGGTCAGGAAGGCCGTTTTTTCCACATCTTCTACCGCCATTTTAATCTGGTGATACCCAGAGAAGGCATCCAACAAACATAACAGATCGCACTCGGCGGTGGAATCGATGATCTGATCGATGCGAGGGAGCAGAAACGGATCTTGTGGGCAGGCTTTGTTGAGGTTGGTGAAGTCGACACACATGCGTTCCTTCCCCCCTTTCTTTGGCACGACGACCGGGTTGGCCAACCAATCCGGGTATCGGACCTCGCGAATGACCCCTGCAGCTTCCAACTTGCGCGTCCTTGGACGATGAAAGCTCGCTTTTCGCTGGATCGCCGCTTGCCTTCGCTTTCACGGGCGGACATTGGGGCACACGTTGAGGTGGTGCTTGATCGCGCCTAGGGATCCCCGCCACCGATCAGGCTCCCATGCGAATACCTTCTTGTTTATGCGCAGGAACTTGACCAGTGGCCTCCTCACCTTTCCGGGCTCGAGGTTGGCGCCTATGGTGAAGGTGGCGTTAGTGGATCCGCCCTCGCCGACCAAGATTCGCTTGGTTTCCGCCTTTGTCTTGGGTGAACAATCGCTTCTTCTTGGCCGGGCGCAACCCCTTGGGCTCGGGGGCGCCGATTCGGTAGGCTGCGCCGACGCCGCCGCTTTGAAGGCGAAGCTTGAGCACTTGCAACGCATCCCGTGTCTCCGGACACGGTGAGGACGCCGCTGTTCCCGGCATCTTCATGAGGTTGTACCGGGTGAGTCGCGCCATGAATCGGGCTGCTGGGTAGCCGAGGATGGCGTTATATGGGAGGCCGATGGGGGCGATGTCGAAGTCGATTAGCTCCGTGCGGAAGTTGTCGTAGGTGCCGAAGGTTACCAGGAGACGGATCTGCCCCAGGGAGCTGGACGACCCGCCCCCGACGCCCAAGAAAGGCCGGCTGGGCTGAAGCCGCTCCGGCAGTATGTGGAGGAGGCTGAAGGCTTCAACAGAGAGCGTGCTGAGGCCCGCGCCGCCGTCGATGAGAGTCCTATTGACGGCCATCTGGCAGATGGTGGGGGTGCACAGCATTGGGAGCGCGCCCGAGCAGGTTGAGTTGGAGGGGTGGTCCTCCGAGCTGAAGGCCAGATCGGCCTTGGGCGCCGACCGACCTGGGGGAGCCCCCTGCCGCGTGGTGGCAGCGCCGACCTGGCGGACGAATGGCTTGACGTGGCGGCCTGAAGATGGCACCTGCGAGCCGCCCAGGAGAGCCGCGACGACTGGGGGTGCCTGCGCAGCGTGCTGGGCGAGGAAGAGGTTGCGCAGCTCTTCCCAAGAGTCCATGCAAGCCGCCAGTAGGTGGAGCAGCCATATGCGCGGGGCGTCGGTGAGGGCCATGGGCAGCCGATTAGCCATGACCTCGTTGCCGCCTCGCTTCGAGGATGGCCTCCTCGCACGCCAGCCAGGAAGGCCAGCCGGATCAGTTGTGTCGTTGAAGCGCGGGCGCGTCTCCGCTTGAACTTGTCCGCCACCGCACTGCCGCAAGGCTGGGGCCAAGGCTCGAGCCCTCGCCTGCGGCCGGTCAAGGCCTGGGCGACCGGAGTGGGCGGCGCGCTGTTCATCGCAGGGCGAGTCGCGGTGTCGGCGGAGAGTGGGTCGGCGGAAGGGAAAGCTCCGGCGCACCCCTACCTGGCACGCCAAATGTCGGATTTCGGGTTTCGGCAGACCCTCTAGGTTCGAACACTGGGGTGCACGCGGAGATCTCGCCCTCTACCTACCTGCACCTCACCGCCACGCTAGGATCTAAAACTATGAAAGGAACAACACAAGAGACGCAGGGTTTATACTGGTTCGGGCAACCATTGTGGTGTAACACCCTACTCCAGTGTGTGTGGTGTGATGGATTGCCTCTTGGGCCGATGATGAACAATACAACGAAGAACAGCCTCGCGAGGGTCTGTTCTTGGCTGGTGCGATGAATCGCTAGGGGGAGTTCAGTCGCTCCCTCTTTGCTGATTCAAGATGCCGGATCCTGGATCAAGCTCTCGTCTAGCTTCCTCTATCCTATGGGTGGCTAGTCCTATTTATAGGCAAAGGCCCTGGGCCTCTTCCCAAATATTGAGCGGGAAGGGCGCCAACAATTCTCCATTTTGAAGGGGAACATCTAGTACACTTATCCTGACTAAAGTTGGTCCCCGCCTATCAAAGGCTCTGGTGGTGACGCCGGCTTGGGCTCCACGATGACTTCCTTCCTGCCGTTGCGACGGTCTTGGTCTTGTTTCACCGAAACGGATGCCTTTGCTTGATGCTCTCGCCTGCGCTTGCTCCCTTTGCACCAGAGAGGAAAGGAGGACACTGCGCGGGCTGACGCCCGTCTGTCGCCCTTGGTCATCATGGCTTGCGTCACGGGAACCTCGTGAGGTACCCCGCCTTGATCTCTCCGCCTCCTCGCGAGCCAGCCTGACGAGGCCGTGCCTGAGGAAGCTCCCTGTCGTCCACCCCATGAGGCTTGGCCCCTCGCGAGGGTCTTGAGCTTGTGCTGATGAAGATGGGCCGTGCTGGGCCACCCCTTGAGCCACGCCGCAGGCCGCAGGCAGGCAAGTCTGGGGACCCCGTTCCCAGAACGCCGACAAGCTAGTACAAGCTATCCTGACAAAAGCGGTCTTCGCCTGCGAAAAGCTCTGGTGGTGACGCCGTCTTGGGCTCCATGATGACCTCCGTCTTGCCTTCCTCCTGATGCCTCGGTACTCTTCGCCTGCGCTGGCCTCTTTAGCACCAAAGAGGATATAAGGATGTTGCGCGCGCTGGCGCCCGCCTGGTGCCGTTCGTCATGGCTTACATCACGAGAGCCTTGTGTCAGGACCCCGATTCCAAGTCACAACGATCTAGCCGGTAACACCTCATATCACTTTGCGGCCTCACGCACGGTATTCCCACGGGTGTCGCCTTACCATGGCCCGGGACTGTTTGCGCCTTTTGGCTCACATATATGATAGTGTCGCTAGCATCCATATGACAGAGAACCCGGGCCGACATGGCTAGTCGTGAACCCAAAGCGGCACTAATCCATGGGGACAGGCATACATGAATCAACTTCGAGCATGTCGATCAGCAGTGTGTGAATCCGGGCTGTAGCACTGGGCTAACAGGACTCCGGGAACACGGGCTGTAGCAGGCTAGGCAAGACTCCGGATGTCACCGCGTGACATTTCAAGGACGGACACGAGAGCGAAGTGAAAGCATGTCGGCCCGATCAGCGTCTGGCGGTAGTCTTTGGGCTAGCAGGACTCCGGTGAACCGGGCTGTAGCGGACTACTATGGATCAAGGAAGCACTATACTACATTTCCCCATAAGAGAGGCTGCCAAGGATAAACAACTAGATTGTCGGATCCCACACATACCAAGCATTACAAAGATACACACAATATGCTCGATATGTGTAAATACAACATGGCATCACAACATAACTCTATGACTCAAGTATTTATTCATTAGGCTCCGAGGAGCGAGATATTACAAACATGGGTCTCTCGACCCAGCATTCAGAGCATACAAGTCAAACACATGCCGAAGCTTAACATGTCTGAGTACAGACAACTATAAATGAAAAAGGCTGAGAAGCCTGACTATCTACCAGATCCTGCCGAGGGCACAAGATCGTAGCTGAGGTATCAAGCTAAACGTCAAAGTCCACGCGGAACTATTAGCGAGATTGAAGTCTCTCTGCAAAAACATAAAATAGGCAAACATGAGTACAAATGTACTCAGCAAGACTTACATCAGAGCTAACTACATATGCATCATTATCAACAAAGGGGTGGTGGGGTTTAACTGCAGCAAGCCTGAAAGTGCTAGTTATCGACTAGAGGGGGGGTGAATAGGCGATTTTTATGAAAGTCTTCAAAACGTGGAAGTTTCAAAGACAACCAATAGAAATGACCTAATTGATATGCAGCGGAAGATAAACTACAACAAGAAAACCATAGTCAAGTATGCAGTAAAGTGAAAGTACAAAGACTAATAGCAGCTTAGTAGTAAGGATCAGGATGGAAGATGGTATGAAGCCAACCAACGATAGTAGTCAAGTAATGAAGTCAAACAAGTACGAAAAATAGGCAATGACTTCACGAAGTCAAACTCTAAGTAAAGGAAGGGAGAGGATAGAACCAGTCACTTGTTGAAGACATAGGATTTGTTGGACCAGTTCCAGTTGCTGTGACAACTGTACGTCTTGTTAGGGAGGCTGAGATTCAACTCAGAAGACCACGTCTTCACCTTATTCCCCTTGAGCTAAGGACACACAGTCCTCGCCCAATCACTCCGGTAAGTCTTCAAGGTAGACTTCCGAACCTTCACAGACTTCGTTCATCGGCGATCCACAATGACTCTTGGATGCTCGAGCAGCGACGCCTAACCGGTGGAGGATTCCACAGTCCTCAAGTGTAATAAGTCTTCAGTCACGCTTGAGCAGAAAGACTTGATGATGCCTAACACTCTTTGACTCTGGGTGTTTGGGCTTTGTCCTCGCAAGGATTTCTCTCTCTCAAAGGTCGAGGTGGGTTGCTCTCAAACGACAAAAGCCGTGCACTAACTCTAAGCAGCCACCAATTTATGGTGTAGGGGTGGGCTATTTATAGCCACTAGGCAACCCGACCTGATATGTCCGAAATGACCACAGGTCACTAAGGAACCGACACGTGTTCCAACGGTCAGATTTCAAACACACACGGCAACTTTACTTGGGCTACAAGCAAAGTCGACTCATCCACTCTGGATAAGATTTGCTCTCATTGTCTTTGCTTTCGAAGACATAGGATTTGGGTTGAGCATCACTTGATCATTACGACTTTGTTCACTTGGACCCCACTTAACAGTACGGTGGTTCCTATGACTCAACAAAGAAGAAAAGGAAACAACGAAACAACACAGTCTTCGCGCTCCATAGTCTTCACTTAATGTCTTCTCATGTCATAGTCTTCAATATGAATACCTTCACATACCACCATTGTCGTCAATGTATTCATACATTTTTAGGGGTCATCTCCGGTAGGTAAACCGAATCAATGAGGGACAATACCTGTGTTATCCTGCTATTCTCACAAACACATTAGTCCCTCAACCAAATTTGTTGTCAATACTCCAAAACCAACTAGGGGTGGCACTAGATGCACTTACAATCTCCCCCTTTTTGGTGATTGATGACAAACTGGTTGAAGTTTTCAACGGGATAAAGTATGTGAAATTATAAAGGATAGGTATTGTCTTCATAAGTGGCAAAGGCTCCCCACGAAGATGTGCATATAAGTAATTTGCTTTTGGAATGCAAATGCACATGGCAGGTTGTACTTGTGGAGATCCTCTTCAACTTATGAAGATAATTCATCATGCATGAAATGATATAACTAAGAGAATGACATGCATAATGAAAAATGGACGTCTGCAGAATGATCTAAGTGCGGAAGTTATCATCGCACATGCGGAATTTATCATCGCATCACAGTAAAGCAAATAAGTAGCGTATTTACCATCGAGTTTAAGTGTTACAACTAAAAGAACCAAATGTATCAAAAGCGAGAGTTGTAAACACTAGGCAAAATATAAAGCAACCGCCCATATGAACTCGCTTGAAGACCAAACTCATATGCTTCTCCCCCTTTTGTCAGTAATGACCAAAAACGTTTGAAGACATAGAGCATCTACTCGCTCTCATGAGGAGAAGGTGAAGCTGCAGGGTTGTCGTTGTTGTTTGGCGGTGCAGATGAACTTGGTGCAGTGTTGATGCATGCAGAAGTAGGGGGCGGTAAGTAGCATCTTCTTCATCATCGATCACTCTGGCATTCACAGTTGCCGCAGAGGAAAGAATAGTCAGAGTCTTCAAGAGATGGAGTTCGTTGTAGGACCGCATTCCATGGAGGAGTGGAGTCAAACTTGAATCTTTCAGTGAAGCCATCGTCTTGAAGATCTGCTTCAGCACTGAGCAGCGTCAAACTCTTCCATGATCGACGACAGGTCTCGTGAGTGACAAAAGCATTCTTGGTGGCAAGATTTATAATGCGATTGACGTCCACCAAGAGGCTTTGCATCTGTCGCTTGAGCCAAAAGTGATGCTTGTCTTGTTTCTGATGCAGTGCCACAAGAAGTTCTCGGTCATTTAGGACACGAGAGCGCTTCTTAGGCCTTTGGGCTATTGTGCTCTCAGTAGCTTCAGTTTGCGCACGGTGAGGCATACGAGTGTTCCCAGCCATTGGATAGACACGAGTCACTGCTTGGACTCCTTCCATGGGTTGAGTGAAGCTATGGTGATCAGCATTTTGAAGACAAAGAGGCGTTTAAGGTGCTCGGGGTATATGGCTTCAACTGACATATCAACCTCGGGTAGAAAGATCGAGATGATTGCAGCGGAGGGCTAATAGTTGATAGCGAGTGTAGCTTGATGAGGCGCATGACCCATGGAGCATAGAATTTCAGGCCAAAAGGTCATAACCAGACGCAGCCATTCTTGGATGAAGAATTCTTGTGTATTGAAGTCGATGCCATTGAGGATGTAAAAGACCAATGTCTTCATGGCTCCTTCAAGTTTTGCGGTGATGAATGCCCTTTGATAGGCCATAGAGTTACTTTGATGATGTGATATATTGTGCGAGGCAGATACTCAAGGTCATCAACAAAGAACTCCTTTGGGTATTCGGTGTCAGGTGGCAAAGGCTTCATCATGCTCAACATCTCGCTCAGGTTGGGCTCTGGCTTATGGAAGATGCTCTCCGATTGCATTGCGGTGGAGTTGACAATTAGGTTCGAACAGCTCTCCGGGAGTGGGTAGGCCTGTAAGCTCAATGACGTCAAGAGCTTTGGCTTCATGATGAACATTTCCTGTCATCCACTCGAGAACCCATGTCTTTGTGTCTCTGTAGTAGCCACGAATGTGGAGGGTAGCATAGAATTGAAGTAAGAGTTCCTCATTCCAATGGTCTTTGTCTTTCACAAAGCTGAGCAGACCTGCATCACAAAAGCAGTCAGGTGCTTCTTCTAAGCAAGGCAGTCCTGCAATGGCTTCAGTGTCGAGGCGCATATGAGGGAAAATCGCCCTTGATCATTCTGAACGCAGGAGTAATAGCCATTGTTGATAGCTCCAGAAACGATCTGATGATATTCTTGGGCTTGAGTAGGGGTTCTTTGCTCTGTCAAAGAAGGTGTTGTGGGCTTTGAAGCCATTTGCATTGAAGGATCTTGTAGAGGTGGCAGTACCAGGAAACCTTGGTAGTCTTGGCTTTGGTTTCTGGATCAGAGGCCTATGCTCAACATGATAATCAAATGAGGACCAGAGGCATTAGGCGGAGGGACCAGAACGGGCCATCTGACAGTGATTAGATGACCATAGTTGTAAGCTTGCTCAATTGTATAGGGCCTTGGTGGCGGAACAGGAGCAGTGGCAACAACAGAGGCTTCAGGCTGCACAACAGGTGCTTCAGGAGCAGTTGCATCATTGGCTTCAGGCACATTGGTTGGTGCAGGCTCCACATTTGCTTCAGCCATGACTACGTCATTGGCTTCATTTGTGTTGGTGGTGGCAGCCTCAAGATTTTCAACCTCCACTTGATGAGCTGGAGGGTCGGGCACTGTCACGTTCACTTTAGGAACAACTTCTTCAGTAATGGGGGGAGTAGGGATTCGTTCTTCTTGGTTGTCATCGGCTGATGCAGCCGGATTGTCTTCAGCAGCTTTGGCTTCAGACACGGAGACATTCACAGTTGGAGTGGCTTCTGGAAACACTTGACGTGCAACAGATTGGTGGTGCACTTCTCCTTCGAACGCTCGAAGAGGGACTTGAGGCCTTGGTCCTTTGCAAAGCTGCGGAATCTGGCGGCGCCTTTGGAGATGGAGTTGGCTGGGCCTCAAGGTCTTCCTCTTCTTCTTGCACAGGTGGTGTGACTTGCTGTTGTTGGGGAGTACTCGCGGAGTCTTGTTGTTGTGGGTGATCAGCCCATGATGCATCCTGAGCAATTGGCGTCAGAGGACGACCAATGCTGATGAGTTCGCTGTTCGTGGGAACAGGCGATGATACCAAGTTGTGTTTGATCCGAGGAAGAACTACATCATCTTCAACATTGTCATTGTGACCAATGTCTTGGCGATGATGGATCAAGCTTGGAATGTCTTCGAGGAGCCTCTGTGGGAAGGTGCTCATGAACTATCATTCGTCGTTCTTGGTGTTCAGATGCAGGTCGAACCATTGAGATAGGTTCAACTACTAAGGGCTCTGTGGAAGCAGCCCGATTCTTCTTGGTTTTGCGCTTCTTCTTGGAGGGAGCAACATTAGAGGCTTCAGAATTTTTCCTTTTTCTGGCTTCAGCCTCGGCAGCCCTCGTCTTCTTCTGTTCTGAAGCGATTGACCTGACCTTTGGCTTCAAGCCAGTCATGCTGCTTGGGAAGACTATGCGAGGTTCTTCCTGCCTTGACGATGCAGATTGGTCAGTTGATTGCTTCTTCTTCTTTGCAGCCATTCTGGGGTCAATGCCAGGACGACCAAGAGCCTTGCGCTTCTCAGCCTCATTGTAGGCTAGTACACACTTGTCATCCAGACTCTTCATGCGCTCACGAGAGCCTTTAGCTTCATCGCGCTTCTTGTGAAAGGCTTCTTTGAGCTCGTGCAGCATGGTCTTGAAGTTTTTGACATCTTGCATGCTGAGCTTTGCCACATGCTTCTTGAACTGAGCTTTCTCATAGTCGATCTTGTGCTTCAGTTCAACGAGACGCAGAGCAAGAGCTAGCTCAGAAGAAATGGCGCCATTGAAGGAGACGCTGAGGCCAATGGGAAGTTGCAGATTTTCAAAGCTGAGATTTGGGTTGTCAAACCACTCATCAATGAAGTTATGGATGATTGCCACATCAAAGAGAGGCAAATAATTGAAGATCTCTGCTTCTTCCTTGCTCTTGATCATTTGCTCAAGAGCATCGTCTGCAAGATCTTCATCGCTGGATAGATCAATGTGCTCTTCTCGCAGAATGGCAGCTGGGGTCAATGTCTGATCAGAATGTCTGACGATTTTCTTTTTCTTCTCCGTCCTCTTGGAGATACGTGATTGATCTTCATCGCATCTTGTCTTCGGGAGGTGCAAGGCTGGCTTCGCACGTGAAGCTTTTGGAGGAGCGGTGATCTTGAAGCCTTAGCCTTCTTTGGCCTGCGGCTTTGGAGTAGGAGCAGGGGCTTCATCAGTGTCAGTGTCATCATCAGAATGATCCACTTTGGCACCTTGGACCGAGATGTGAGTGATGAGGCCATCCAGGTTGTAGAAAGGACCGATGACATTGGGTTCTGCATCACGTGAGCCGTCAGCACGGGGAGCAGAGGGACTAGGGTTGAAGTCTAATCCCAATGACTTCTTGTTTTCCTTGGCCGACGCCTTTGCGTGCTGGAAGTTTCGCTTGAAGTGATTATCGTCACGACACCAGAGCAATGACGATGGGTCGGAATTTTCAGGCTGAGGTCCACGAACCATACAAGGATGTAGGGCGGAACCCTACGTGGATGATCTTTCACGTGGGAGCGGATCCTACGGGGAATCACGAAGAACACGCGGAAGAACAAGAGGGAAACACTGAGGAAATGAGAGAGAAATCACTAAACCAACAAGAGATCAATCACACAAGTGCTAGATCACCGATCACATAAAGTGGCACAAGATTCAAAATCAACAAAGGAAAGATACAAACAGTAGCCATTCTTCTCCGTGAGGAGGCCTTGATGGGGTCCACCCTAGAAGGGGGTCTTGAATCCGCTTGGGGGATCTTCTCCGTAGAGGTCCTGAGCTCCGAGGAGAAGTAGCCAAGTGGATGAGCAAAGGCTCTCACACAAAATATGAGCTAATCCAATGCTGCCTTAGAAAGAGGAAGGGGGTGGAGTATATATAGTCTAGGGGCGAAGGGGTACATGGGACTCGTCCCGGATACACTGCACGCAGGCAGGGGAGGCCGGATGTCCGGGCGTCGTGCCGGATGTCCGGGCCTTCGCGAGGCGCCGGATGTCCGGGCTAGCAGCCGGATGTCCGGGCTGGTGCGGCCACTTCTGCCGATTCGGGTGCGGGGCGCCGGATTTCCGGGCCACTGGCCGGATATCCGGCCGAGGGCGGATGTCCAGGGCATGGAGGCGGATGTCAAGACCCCGTAGAGTTCTGGCTGGGCTTGGCTGTGGTCTTTGGGCGTCTCAGGGGCGGATGTCCGGGACCATGGCGGATGTCCGGCCCGGAGGGTGAACTTGTCCGCTTAGTGGTCCTCTTCATCCGTGGACTTGGCGGCTCATCCATCTTCACGTGTGTCTTCGGAAGGCTCCTCTTGACACCTAATGATGCATAGCATATCGGACTTAGGTAGTAGCCATGTCTCGAGTGGATCATATGTGATATCACTAAGGAAGGAAGTCACCTCGTTCTCGAGAGATCTAGCTCTAGCTCGTGTCATGGGTCCTCTTGGCTCTTGATGAGACGGTTGTGGATGCATGGGGATGATCGTGGGATGCTCCGCATCATCTCCCCCCCTTGGGAGAGATCCGACCTCGGATCAAAAGCTTCATCTCCATGGTATGGTGCGAGGTCCTTGACGTTGAAGATGTCACTCACGTTGTATTTGTCGCGAGGTAGGTCGATCTTGTAAGCATTGTCGTTGTAGCGTGCTAGCACCTTGAAGGGTCCATCGGCTCGAGGTAGAAGCTTGGACTTGCGTTCTTTGGGGAAGCGGTCCTTGCGAAGGTGTAGCCACACTAGATCACCAATGTTGAAGACGATGGGTTGCTTGTTGGCCTTGAGCTTGGTTGCTTGTCGTTGTACTTGGCGCTCGATGGTGTGCCTTGTATCTTCGTGCATCTTCTTGATGTAGCTTGCTCGTGCACTCGCATCCATGTCGGTGCTCTCTTGGAGAGGAAGTGGTAGAATGTCCAATGGGGACAACGGGTTGAAACCGTGAAGACGACCTCGAAGGGGACTTGCCGGGTAGTCGAATGTCTTGCACGGTTGTAGGCGTACTTCGGCGATGGGTAGACATGCTTCCCACTCCTTGATGTTCTTCTTGATCAAGACACGAAGTAGAGTGGATAGTGTGCGGTTCGTCACCTCCGTTTGGCCGTCGGTTTGAGGATGGTATGCCGCGGAGAACAAGAGCTTGATTCCGAGCTTGGCGCATAGGGTCTTCCAAAAGTAACTCAAGAACTTGACGTCACGATCAGAGATGATTGTCTTTGGTACGCCATGGAGTCGCAAGATTTCCCTACAAAAGAGATTTGCAACATGTGAAGCATCGTCTATCTTGTTGCAAGGAATGAAATGTGCCATCTTAGAAAATCTATCCACAACAACAAACACGGAATCCTTGCCATTTTGAGTCCTAGGCAAACCAAGTACAAAATCCATACTAATGTCTTCCCATGGTTGATAGGGAATAGGAAGAGGCATGTAAAGACCATGAGATTGAGCTTTAGACTTAGCTTTGCGACATGTATAGCATCGGGTGGTGAAGCGTGAGACATCATGGAACATCTTGGGCCAAAAGTAGTTGTTGGAGAGCGTGGCGAATGTCTTGTCGGCGTCCAAAGTGTCCCATGAGTCCGCCTCCATGAGCCTCTTGCAAAAGGAGCAAACAAAGAGAAGACTCGGGAATGCAAAGTTTGTTAGCTCTCATAAGATAACCATCCTTGATGTAATATTGTTCCCAAGAAGTATCGTCAAACACTTAGCATAAGGAGAAGCAAAAGATGGATCATGCTCATACAAGTCTTTTATATGCTCAAAACCAATAACATTCAACTCAAGTTGAGTGACAAGCATGCATATGCGTGAAAGCGCGTCGGCAACTACATTTTCTTTACCCTTAATGTACTTGATCACATAAGGAAAAGATTCAATGAATTCACTCCATTTTGTGTGGCGCTTGTTTAATTTAGTTTGACCTTTGAGGTACTTAAGCGTTTCATGATCGGTATGGATGACAAACTCATGAGGTCTAAGGTAATGTTCCCAAACATGTAGCACACGCACTAAAGCATACAATTTTTTGTCATAGATGGGATAATTAAGTGGAGCACCGGAGAGTTTTTCACTAAAATAAGCAATGGCTCGTTTTTCTTGCATCAAAACTCCGTCAATTCCGGTACCACTTGCATCACAATGAACCTCAAAAGTTTTGTCAAAATTGGGCAAAGCAAGAATCGGAGCATGAGTAAGCAAAGACTTGAGCTCATCAAAAGTGGTTGAATGCAAATTTCCCCAAACAAAGGGAGTATTCTTCTTACTCAAGTCATGCAAAGGAGCGGCAATTGTGCTAAAATCTTTCACAAAGCGACGATAAAAACCCGCAAGACCAAGAAAACTTCGCACTTGTTGCAAATTGGTGGGTTGGGGCCAAGTTTTAATTGCTTCAATTTTAGATTCATCAACATGGACACCCTTTGAGGATACTACAAAACCCAAGAATACCACTTTGTCAACTCCAAAAGTGCATTTTTTCAAGTTTGCATAAAGGCTTTCCTTGCGAAGAGTTTGCAACACAGATTTTACATGATTGATGTGCTCTTTCATGGTTTTGCTAAACACAAGAATATCATCAAAGTAAACCACAACAAAGACTCCAATGTAAGGACGAAGCACATGATGCATAAGACGCACGAAAGTACCGGGAGCCTCCGAAAGACCCATAGGCATCACTAACCAGTCATATAAACCAAATTTGGTTTTGAAAGCAGTTTTCCATTCATCACCCTCTTGTATGCGGATTTGATAATAGCCACTTTTAAGGTCAATTTTTGAGAAAAAGTTGGCTTCACTAAGTTCATCAAGCATATCATCTAAGCGAGGAATGGGATGCCTATAGCGGACGGTGATCGCATTGATAGGTCTACAATCGGAACACGAAAACTTCCATCGGGCTTAGGCACAAGTATAACGGAACGGCACAAGGGCTTAAGCTTTCACGCATACATGACCGTTGTCGATTAGTTGTTGTACTTGCCGTTGAATCTCCTTGGTTTCTTCGGGATTGACTCGGTATGGAGCTTTGTTTGGTAGAGGCGCCCGGGATGAGGTCGATTCGATGCTCAATGCCTCGAAGAGGAGGTAGACCAGAGGTAGCTCATCGGGAAAACATCTTGAAATTCCTGCAAAAGAGATTGAAACACCAAAGGTAGCTCATGAATGGTGTTAGTTTTGGTTCTCCATCCTTGCACACAAGGACAAAGTGCATCACACTCGATGGGTTCTCACACACTTCTCTCATCTCACTTTTGGTGGCAAATAGGATGAGTTTTTTCTCTCTAGGCGAAGAGGCGCTCAAGTTTGACTTGTGGCTCTCACTCACTTTTGGTTGGATCACTTTCTCGCTCTTGTCTCTATGATGGGTGGCTTGCTTGTCGGCTATCACTTGAGTAGGAGACATAGGTCGTAGCACATATTCCTTCCCTTTCATCTTGAAGCTATAGTGATTGGTGCGCCCATTGTGGATGACACCACGGTCGAATTGCCATGATCGACCTAGAAGTAGGTGGCAAGCGGTCATTGGGACCACATCACATTCCAACGTGTCTTCATAAGCACCAATTTTGAAGGAGACTTGGACCGTATGCTCGACTCGTATAGTGCCGGAGTCACTTAGCCATTGAACCTTGTAGGGATGCGGGTGCTTCCTCTTGACCAATTGAAGATTGGAACATAGTTCTTCACTTGCCAAGTTGTGGCAACTACCTCCATCGATGATGACCTTGACGGACCTTCCGTTGATGCCGGCCTTTGTGTGGAAGATGTGGCATCTTTGGTCATCTTCTTGTTGATGTTGAAGGGTCAAGACCTTGGAGACAACGAGAGCGGGGCTCGAATCCTCATCGCAAAAGACTTGATCATCCTCATCTTCGTTCACTTGCCGGTGCATGGCCACTTGCTCAAGGGCTTCCATCTCCTCATCACTCATTGAGTCATAGGTGCCGCCGTCGTTGAGGATCATGGTGCGCTTGTTGGTGCATTCAGAGGACTTGTGGCCTCGGCCGCCGCAAGTGAAACACTTGAAGGAGCTTGTTTTGATGGTCTCATCGGTCGGAGTAGATGATGAAGCACGCGGCTTGAAGTTGCTTGTAGTAGGAGGAGGACGACTTGAACTTTTCAACTTTCTCTTGTAAATCGACTTGTCGTCGTTGTTTGTAGAAGGTTTGGTTGATGTAGATGTTGGAGGAGTCGATGAGGCGTGGTTGTTGGAGAAGTCAGAGGTCTTGGATGAGTACTTGGCGTATTTGAAGTCATCTTGCACTTGGCGTTCCGCCTTTGTAGCTTGATGCACGAGCTCAATGAGGGTTGAGTATGGTTGGAAGTCGGCGATCTTCTTGATGGGATGATTGAGTCCATTCAAGAAACGTGCCATAGTTTGCTCATCATCTTCTTTGACATTGGCTCGAATCATGGCTATCTCCATTTCCTTGTAATATTCTTCAACACTCTTTGTTCCTTGCTTGAGTAGTTGGAGTTTCTTGAAGAGGTCGCGGTTGTAGTAGGTTCGCACAAAACGTGCTCGCATGACATCCTTCATTTGAGCCCAAGTGGTGATTGGAGGTTCACCTCTTGCTTGTCGTCGTTCAATGATTTGTTCCCACCATATGAGCACATAGTCTTGGAACTCAAGTGATGCCATAGCGATTTTCTTCGCTTCATCGTAGTTGTGCAACCGGAAGATTTTGTCAACCTTCAATGCCCATGAGAGGTAGTCTTCGGGGTCATTGCTTCCATTGAACTTGGGCATGGTGAATTTTAGCTTGCCGTAGCGTTGTTCGTCATTATGTTGTTGGCGATGTTGATGATGACGTCCTTGACGTGGATTGTAATCGTCTTCATGTTGCTCTTGGCGTGGAGTAAGACCATGATCAACTTGCCCTTGTTGAACTTGAGGTTGGAGTGTAACTTGACGAGCTTGTGGAGGTGCTTGAGGAACTTGACGTTGTACATTCCTCTCTTGGATTTCTTCTCGAAGGGCTTCCTCTTGATTGCGCCGTTCGCGATTGCGGTTGGCGAAGGCTCTACTTGATTCTTGAAGGGCACGTTGCGCCTCAAGAGCTTGCGCTTCACGTTGTTGTTGTTGAAGACGTTGAGCCTTGGCGTCTTGTTCATCTTGGTGTAGACGCGCTCGTTCTTCCTCTTGTTGGCGACGAAGACGTTGTCGTTCTTGAGCTTGAGAAAAAGCGTCTTGGTTTGATTGAGGATGAGGAACTTGATCATCAACTTGCTCTTGTGAATGCTTGTCATGTAGCGGGTTGCGAGATGCATGACGGTCCTGACGAGCGGCACGACGAAGAGTGTTCGAAGTAGGTGTACTTGAGTCGTAGAAGGTGTCGTCGGAGTGTGGACTCGAGCGGCTCCGTCTTGATGATGAGGAAGTTGAATGATGCCGGTTTCTCATCAAAGCACGTATCTCGTCCATTCTTGCATCATTCTCTTGCTTGTGAGCGTCGAACTTGTTGTCGAAGTAGTCCCTTGTACGTTGCTCGGAGAGTCGCAAGTCGGTGGCGAGGTTGTCGATGTGGTCACTCATTGCTTGTTGTTCTTGGTGCAACGCCACAGTGCACCAAAGAGGTGGCTCTTGGTGACGATGATGACATTTAAATCGTCTTGCTTTCGATGAAGAGTGGGTTGGTAGAAGTACTTGGCCTATCCATCATTCCAAGCAAAATGTGAGTGGTAGAACGGAAAAGAACTTATACCAATGTACCTTTGACCGATGTTGAAGATGAATCAAGTTCACTCAAATGCGGACAATGAAATAGCACTCTTGGTACCGATTCTTGTCGGTTCTCACACCTACACAAATAAAAGCTTATGGTGGAGCTCGGTTAGGATGGTGGCACAAAATTTGATGCAATTGTAAGTGAGACTCAATAATGTTGGAAATGATTCACAAATTTGCAAATGCAACAAGTAGGCCAATAGCAAGATATGGTACACGGAAACACACACGCAAATAGATAATATGGGGTTATGCAACCAAGGATGAGCCAAAATGTGGAATACACCAAGATGCTCTTGTTGCACAACACTAGAGAGACGCTAGCATGATTGCACAATAGGCGGATACGAACTTGTGCACAACCTACTAAGCAAAAATGCAACGACTTATATCCCAAGTATGCTATATGTATGGTGTTTCGATGTGTTGATCCAAGATGATCAAGTATGACAATCTTAATGTTGTATGATGCTATGGTTCTTGCTCATAAGCTCTTTGCTTATCTTTCTCTCTTTGCTTAAAAGCTTGATTGGCTTTTTTCTTTTGAGCTCTTTTCTCATGCAAAACTTCACGAACCAAGATAGCAATTGTGTATGCGATGACAACTTTGTGACACACAAGTTGATGCTAAGATATGCACCACTTTGGTATGGTATGTATGCTATGGAGTATGATCACTAATGTGCACAAGTCACGTTGCCGGCAATACTCAATGGCTAGTCTCGATGGGTAAGCAACGCAAAAGATGGGCTATGATGGTTATCGATGCAATTGCAAGTAATGACAAAGATGTCGACGATGTTACCGTCCTTGGCGAAGATGAGCGCTGGTGATGTTGATGTTCAACCGCACCTAGATAGTCAAACACAAAAGGATACGGAAACCCCAACTCAAATTCTCAAAGCAAAATTTGGCAACATTGTCGGAATTGGTAGTGGGAAAGGCTATGGTGGTGTTATGCGGAAGTGGTGGAGGTATATGGAAGTGTATGTGGGCACCGGGACAAAATTTGGCGAGAGTTAGGCGGTAAACGGGGTGGTGGATGGGGATTGCTGCTGCCAGGAGCCGGATTTCCGGGCAGGAAGCCGGATGTCCGGGGCGCCGGATGTCCGGGCTGGTCGGGCCGGATGTCCGGGATGCCGGATGTCCGGGCTGTTCGGGCCGGATGTCCGGGCTCTGGGTCCGTGGACGAACTCGATGAACACCGCGTGGAGAGGTCAAATCTGGGGCAAAATTCGGACGATTTTGAGGATGGAAATTGTGGAAATGGTGGGGGAATGCTAGATCTACCTGCCACACACGAAATCCGCGAATCAAATCCAACAAAACTTCATCACACCAACAAATCACAAAAAAAAAGTTGGGGCTATTTTTGTGGGGAATTTTCGGAATTAGGACAAAAACAACAAAATCAAGCTAGAACAAGAGGGGTAGGGGCTCCAAAAACGTGATCAACGTGGCTCATGATACCAAGATGATGTAAGGCGGAACCCTACATGGATGATCTTTCACGTTGGAGCGGATCCTACGGGGAATCACGAAGAACACACGGAAGAACAAGAGGGAAACACGGAGGAAATGTGAGAGAAATCACTAAACCAACAAGAGATCAATCACACAAGTGCTAGATCACCAATCACATAAAGTGGCACAAGATTCAAAATCAACAAAGGAAAGATACAAACGGTAGCCGTTCTTCTCCGTGAGGAGGCCTTGATGGGGTCCACCCTAGAAGGGGGTCTTGAATCCGCTTGGGGGATCTTCTCCGTAGAGGTCCTGAGCTCCGAGGAGAAGTAGCCAAGTGGATGAGCAAAGGCTCTCACACAAAATATGAGCTAATCCAATGCTGCCTTAGAAAGAGGAAGGGGGTGGAGTATATATATTCTAGGGGGCGAAGGGGTACATGGGACTCGTCCCGGATACACTGCAAGCAGGCAGGGGAGGCCGGATGTCCGGGCGTCGGGCCGGATGTCAAGACCTTTTCATGAGGCGCCGGATGTCCGGGCTATCCGCCGGATGTCCGGGCTGGTGCGGCCACTTACGCCGATTCGTGCGGGGCACCGGATTTCGGGCAGTGCCGGATATCCGGCTGGGGGCCGGATGTCCGGGGCATGGAGGCCGAATGTCCGGGCCCTGTAGAGTTTCTGGCTGGGCTTCGGTTGTGGTGCTGGCGTCTCCAGGGGCCGGATGTCCGGGACCATGGCCGGATGTCCGGGGCCTGGAGGGTGAACTTGTCCGCTTCCGTGGTCCTCTTCATCCGTGGACTTGGCGGCTCGTCCGCCTTCACGTGTGTCTTCAGAAGGCTCCTCTTGACACCTAATGATGCATAGCATATCGGACTTAGGTAGTAGCCATGTCTCGAGTCGATCATATGTGATATCACTAAGGAAGGAAGTCACCTCGTTCTCGAGAGCTCTAGCTCTAGCTCGTGTCATGGGTCCTCTTGGCTCTTGATGAGACGGTTGTGGATGCATGGGGATGATCGTGGGATGCTCCTCATCAGACATTGACCTCATGATGCGAAGACATTCACTTATATGTTGAGAGTTGGTTCCATATTTGTACGAATCCATGAATAAGTACAAGTGAGGAATCAACTAGTTATGAAGCTTAAGTGAATATACTAGGCAGTATGAGATGCGCATGTAATAGATCTAACATTGTATAGGCAGAAACCAACTTTGGTAAACAGGATGAATCTTTGAGGATCAAAAATATGGTAAAAATAGAGTTATATTTACCACACGAAGAACTGCTAGATGGGATGAGTAGGAGACCGAGCAGTTCAATCCACCGTGCCCTAACTTGGCGACGGAGGACACCTACGGCGGCGGCGGAGAGGACGATGTTCGCGGCCGGCGTGAGGACGGCGTCGGAGAAGTCGCGGCAGCTAAGCGCTTCATCGCCGGCGTCGTCGAGAGCTAGCGGTGGCGCTAGGGTTTTGACGAGGTGGAGAGGTGGAAGAAAGTTTTCTTTACCACAGGGGACATGTATTTATAAGGAAGTGTGCAGCACAGCGCAATTACTCAGGTGCCCCTGGTGGTTCACATCTGAGGGGTACGTGGCAAGCATGCAACATACTCAGAGCTGTCCCACGTTCCCACGCCCTCCAGGTTTTTCGGATGGTCGTTCCGGCTTCTCCGGATTTCAAACAATAAGGATGAATCATTTAAAACAAAATTAATGTTTGTCTCTGTGTCTTCTGCTGACAAGGACGCGGAGAAGACATTCGACAATTTCAATAGAATGCATATGATTTGGACAGATAGAGTTTGAGATAGAAAGCATAGAGAGATTAGGGTCCGATCACATTCACTTAGTTCAAAAGATTCAACTAGGAAGACATAGCTATAAGTGAATGTTGTAGAGGATGTAACACTAGTATATATATATCAGAAAGCAATCAAATCAGCATAGTGAAGAAAATCATGAAGATAAGTTGAAATTTGAAGACAAACAAAATGCGAAGACATAGCAAAAATAACGCCATGAGTGAAACACTTCAAACAGAGAAATTTGGTGGTGGCGTTACCCACCGTATAGGAAGTATTAGACCCAGACACGACGCACAATTATCGTGGCGCTCCAAAGTCAAATTCCATGTTAATGTATTCACACTCAGAATGTAAGTCTTCATTGATTGAAGATATACTTTACTTCATGTGTTGCACATCTATGTCATCAACATGCATAAGTGTTAGGATGTGTGCCTGATCACAGGACATTTGAGGATTCCAAGATATTTAGCTCACACCGTAACTTGCAAAACCTTTTCTCATCCAGGGGCTTTGTGAATATATCTGCCCGTTGTTCTTCAGTGTTGACATGAATGATGTCAATATCTTTCTTCATGACATGATCTCTGAGAAAGTGATGACGAATTTCAATGTGCTTTGTCTTCGAGTGCTGGACTGGATTGTTGGCAATCTTGATGGCGCTTTCATTGTTGCAGAAGAGAGGTACTTGTTTCAGATTGATGCCATAGTCCTTGAGAGTTTGCTTCATCCATAGAAGCTAAGCGCATGAAGATCCAAAGACAATGTATTCAGATTCAGCAGTTGAGAGTGATACGCTTTTGCTTCTTTGAAGACCAACAGACAAGTGATCGTGCGAGAAAGTGACATGTGCCTGATGTAGACTTGCGATCCACCTTGTCACCAAAGATAATCAGCATCCGAGAATCCAACCAGATCAAATTCTGAGCCCTTTGGATACCATAATCTGAGTGTTGGGGTGTGAGCCAAATATCAAAGAATTCGCTTCACCGTTAAGTGATGCGATTCCTTTGGTGCCGCTTGGAATCGAGCACACATGCAAACACTAAGCATAATATCTGGCCTAGATGCACATAGGTAAAGTAAGGAACCAATCATGGAGCGGTATACCTTTTGATCAAATTCTTTACCATTGTCGTCCGGGACCCAGATGATGTTTGGTCGGCATTGGCGTCGTGTAACCTTTGCAATCTTGCATTCCAAACTTCTTGAGACAATCTTTGAGGTATTTTTCTTGAGATATGAAGATGCCATTCCTTTGTCGATTTAATTTGAAGACCAAGGAAGAACTTCAGCTCACCCATCATGGACATCTGATATTGCTCTTGCATCATGTATCCAAACTCATCATCGCATTTCCGGGTTGGTGCAGCCAAGATAATGTCATCCACATATATTTGGCACACAAACAGTTCACCATCATATGTCTTCGTGAAGAGTGTTGGATCGAGGGATTCAGGTTTGAAGCCTTTGCTCTTCAGGAAGTCTTTGATCGTATCATACCAAGCGTGAGGAGCTTGTTTGAGGGCATACAGTGCTTTGTTTAGCTTGTACACCATATCAGGATGTTTTGGATCTTCAAAGCCAGGTGGTTGAGCGACGTATACTTCTTATTCAATCTTGCCGTTGAGAAATGCACTCTTCACATCCATTTGATATAGCAAGATGTTGTGGTGGTTAGCGTAGGCTAGGAGTATGCGAATAGCTTCAAGCCTAGCCACAGGAGCAAATGTTTCATCGAAGTCAATTCCTTCAACTTGAGTATATCCTTGAGCCACAAGTCGTGCTTTGTTTCTGACGACTTGACCATGCTCATCTTGCTTGTTTCGATATATCCATTTTGTGCCAATAATGTTATGCTTGCGAGGGTCAGGACGCTTGACAAGTTCCCAAACATTGTTCATCTTGAACTGTTGAAGTTCTTCTTGCATAGATTGTATCCATTCAGGTTCCATAAAGGCTTGACTACTTTCTTGGGTTCGATATTGACACAAAAGAGAAGTGTCCATGTAAATTTGCTAACTGTGTTGCTCTTGAGCGAGTAAGTGGACCAGGTGCATTGATGCTATCAATTATCTTCTCAATTTGTACTTCATTTGCGACTCGAGGATGAATTTGACGAAGACTTTGCTCTTGCTGATCATTGTCATCATTGGGAGGATTATCTTCAGACTGAGCATTGTATTCAGGTTGGTTAGGTGTAGAAATGATAAGTTCCTCTTCAGGCTGTGCTTTAGAAGGCATGATTTCACCAGTTCCCATCAGCTTGATAGATTCATTTGGGCGGAGCTTCGTCTAGTGTACTTGGCAGGAGCTCTCTTTGTGAACCATTGGTTTCATCAAATCGCACGTCCACGCTTCGACGATTTTGTAGAGATAGAGGTTGAAGACTCGTAAGAGTGTGAGTCCTTTCATGTAATCGAGCATGAAGCCTTCATGAGCTTTAGGTGCAAATTTTGACTTGCGATGGGGATCCTTGATCCGGCACCTAGCTCCAAATACTCAAGTAGTCGACATTTGGCTTCTTGCCAAGAAGGAGCTCATAGGATGTTTTGTTCGAAGCTAATGGATGTAAACACGGTTGATGACGTGACATGTCGTATCAATAGCTTCGTGCCGTAACTTTCTTGGTGTCTTGTACTCGTCGAGTATTGTTCGAGCCATCTCAATGAGGGTTCTGTTCTTGCGCTCTCGATGCCATTTTGCTGAGGTGTGTATGGAGCAGAAAACTCATGAGTGATTCCCATTGTATCCAGATAAAGATCAAGTCCGGTGTTCTTGAACTCAGTGCCGTTGTCACTTCTGATATGCTTGATCTTGACCCCATAATTGGTCATGGCTCGATTGTCAAGGCGTCAAGACATCTTGTACTTCAGTCTTGTAGAGAATTATGTGCACCCATGTATATCTTGAGTAGTCATCAACAATGACGAAGCCATAGAGACAAGCAGTTGTTGTGAGGGTAGAGTAGTGAGTAGGGCCAAATAAGTCCATGTGTAACAGCTCGAAGGGTTGAGATGTCGTCATGATTGTCTTCGAGGGGTGCTTTTCCCTAGTCATCTTTCCAGCTTCGCAGGCACCACACAAATGATCCTTCTTGAACTTGACACCCTCGATGCCTATGACATGCTTCTTCTTGGCGAGTGTGTAAGTTCCTCATGCCAAGATGCCCCACCTCCGATGCCAGAGCCAAGATTCAAGCTTTTGCCGGAAGACATATGGCAAGTCGTGGACCTCCGAGAAATCTACCATGTATAGATCATCTTTCCGATACCCTTCAAAGACTAGAGACTTGTCGATTCCATTAGTACAAGGCAACGATATTTTCCGAATGGCACAATCATGTTCAAGTCACAAAGCATTGAGATGACATTAAGTTGAAACCAAGGATTCAACAAGCATCACTTTATCCATGTGTTGATCCTTTGAGATTGCAACTCTACCTAGACCCAATACCTTGCTTTTACCAGTGTCAGTGAATGTGATGTGACTCTTGTCAGATGGACGTAAGGTTGAGTCCATGAGAAGACTTCGATCACCAGTCATATGATTAGTGCATCCGCTGTCCATAATCCATTCTGAAGCATGAGGTGTCATACCCTACAGTGCAGTTAGGGGGATAGGCTTCACCAAGAGTATTGTGAAGCATAAACATTTGACGGGCAAGAGGACTATTGAAGTTCAGATCAAGATTAGGACTGATAGGATGAATGGCAGACAATTCAGGAACAAAATACATAGTGAGACCATTTGGACATTTGATCTTGCGCCCTACAAGATGTTTTAGGTACCTAGCAATAGCATCAGACGCCTTTGATTTTCGGCTGGAGACCCTTTCCTGCAAAAGAAAGTTAATTCTTCTTAACCACCCACATCTTCAGGGGTGGCTTAGAAGCAATGAGTCTAAGTGCAGCATCTGAGAACTTCGGCTTTGGAGCCCTAGCAAATAGCCTTGCAGGAGATGAATGATACTCATATGAATAAGCAGAGAAGTTCTTAGTTCTATGAACATAGCGGTTTGAAGACACACGCTCATATTCATAAATTTGAGTACGGTTTCCCTGCAAAACATTGGCGTTAGGGTGACTCGGGTGAGTCCTTTGTCTGTTTGAAGCCTTTGGACCATATGACGCCTTGGGTCTGGGTTTTGTCTTCATCCCAGGTGGTTTCATGATCACATTCACTGGAAGATTCTCAAGACAACTTTTGGGAACCCAAATATTCTTCATAGGTGGTCCATTCCTGCAGTTAGTACCAATATACCTGGCAAACACTTCACCATTCTGATTTTTTAACAGCTTATAGTTTGCATCGAGGGATTCATCAATGATAATAGGATTAGCATGTGTAAAGCCAGATAAGGTGGATGGATCCATCGAAGGTCCCTTTGCAAAGAACCCATGTGGTTTTGGGATACCGCTCGGGGCTTCCAGTAGGAACCATCAACGTTCATTTTCCTCTCGAACCCAACACCCTCTTTCCTAGGGTTTCGGCTCAGAATCTGCTTTTTGAGGAC
Source organism: Aegilops bicornis (assembly GCA_021605145.1). Classification (NCBI taxonomy): domain Eukaryota; kingdom Viridiplantae; phylum Streptophyta; class Magnoliopsida; order Poales; family Poaceae; genus Aegilops; species Aegilops bicornis. The sequence continues at coordinate 479,802,305 of CM038672.1, read as the reverse complement.
ATCGCAAAGTGTCTGATGTCCTTTCAGACTTTTATACATCCCTGTTTCAAGCAATGTCTTCAACCTAGCATTTTCATCAGCAATAGTAGTGGTATCCTCCGCAGACGGGTTAGTTACCACATAAATAGTTGAAGACAATGCAACAAAGAGCAGCTTGAACATTCAAAGAACAGAGGTAGCGATATCAAGCTCAAGGCATTTTAGACATGGTGGTTCAAATCCATCCCGAGCGGAACTGATACATTGAGCGTGAAGTGACTCATTCTATTTTGAAGATCTTCATGAGCCGCTCTCAATTTCTCAAGCTCTTGCTTCCTTTGAAGATAATCATAGGAGAGCTTTTCATGAGTGGTTGAGAGCGTTTCATGACGACTTTCAAGTTCTTGGTACTTAGCATGAAGATTTTTTATGTCTTCAACTAAGGACTGTGAACGTGTCATTTCCGCGTCCAATAGGTCATAGCTTTTGTCTAACAGTTTTTGAGTATGTTCCATAGCTTTTTGTTGTTCTGTTGCAATTTTAGCAAGTGTTTTGTAGCTGGGCTTGGATTCATAATCAGAGTCATCTTCACTTGATGTTTGAAAGTAAGCATCACGTGATTTTACCTTGGCACCACGTGCCATGAAGCAGTAGGTGGGAGCAAGGTCGTCCTTGTCATCAGCTTCAGCGTTGGTGTGGAAGTCATTATCTTCAGTGTTGAAGATGGACTTGGCAACATAGGCTGTGGCTAGAGCCAGACTTGCAACGCCAGGGTCGGACTCCACTTCAGACTCCACCTCCGCCTCCTCAGAAGCAGACTCCTCCTCTGAATCCATTTCCTTGCCAACAAAAGCACGAGCCTTGCCAGATGAGCTCTTCTTATGAGATGAAGACTTTGATGAGGACTTGGAAGAAGACTTTGAAGATTTCTTCTTATTCTTGTCATCAAAATCATATTCCTTGCTCTTCTTCTTAGTGAACTTCTGGAACTTCTTCACAAGCAAAGCAAGTTCCTTTCCAATGTCTTCGGGATCATCAGAACTGCAGTCAGATTCTTCTTCAGATGAGGAAACAACTTTTGCCTTCAAAGCGCGAGTTCGTCCATAGTTGGGACCATAGATATCTCTTTTCTCAGAAAGCTGGAACTCATGTGTGTTGAGCCTCTCAAGTATATCAGACGGATCGAGTGTCTTGAAGTCAGGGCGTTCTTGTATCATGAGAGCAAGGGTGTCAAAGGAGCTGTCAAGTGATCTCAATAGTGTCTTGACGATTTCATGCTTGGTAATCTCAGTGGCGCCGAGAGCACGAAGCTCATTTGTGATGTCGGTGAGACGATCAAACGTGAGCTGGACATTTTCATTGTTGTTTCTCTTGAAGTGGTTGAAGAGGTTGCGTAGAACACTGATCCTTTGATCTCTCTGGGTTGAGACGCCTTCGTTGACCTTGGATAGCCAGTCCCAGACTAGCTTCAACGTTTCCAGAGCACTCACACGGCCATAATGTCCTTTGGTCAGATGACCACAGATGATGTTATTTGCGATGAGAGTCCAGCTTGAATGAACTTCTTGACATCGCCAGGGGTGACACCTTCACCAGCTTTTGGGAACGCCGTTCTTGACGACATACCGTAGGTTGACATCAATGGCTTCAAGATGCATGCGCATCTTATTCTTCCAAAGAGGGATATTCAGTTCCATCGAACACGGGCAAGCAGCAGAGACTTTGATTATCCCCGCAATCGACATAGCTAAAACTCCAGGTGGTTAAACCGAATCACACAGAACAAGGGAGTACCTTGCTCTGATACCAATTGAAAGTGCTAGTTATCGACTAGAGGGGGGTGAATAGGCAATTTTTATGAAAGTCTTCAAACCATGGAAGTTTCGAAGACAACCAATAGAAATGACCTAATTGATATGCAGCGGAAGATAAACTACAACAAGCAAACCATAGTCAAGTATGCAGTAAAGTGAAAGTACAAAGACTAATAGCAGCTTAGTAGTAAGGATCGGGATGGAAGATAGTATGAAGCCAACCAACAATAGTAGTCAAGTAATGAAGTCAAACAGGTACAACAAATAGGCAATGACTTCACGAAGTCAAACTCTAAGTAAAGGAAGGGAGAGGATAGAACCAGTCACTTGTTGAAGACATAGGATTTGTTGGACCAGCCCAGCTTCTTTGTGACAACTGTATTTACAGTTAGGGAGGCTGAGATTCAACTCGAAGACCGCGTCTTCACCTTATTCCCTTGAGCTAAGGACACACATTCCTCGCCCAATCACTCCGGGTAAGTCTTCAAGGTAGACTTCAACCTTCACAGACTTCGTTCAATCGGGCGATCCACAATGACTCTTGGATGCTCAGAACGCGACGCCTAACCGGCCGGAGGATGCACAGTCCTTAAGTGTAATAAGTCTTCAGTCACGCAGATGTAAAGACTTGATGATGCCTAACACTCTTTGACTCTGGGTGTTTGGGCTTTGTCCTCGCAAGGATTTATCTCTCTCAAAGTCTTCGAGGTGGGTTGCTCTCAAATGAGAAAAGCCGTGCACTAACTCTGAGCAGCCACCAATTTATGGTGTAGGGGGTGGGCTATTTATAGCCACTAGGCAACCCGACCTGATATGTCCGAAATGACCCTGGGTCACTAAGGAACCGACACGTGTTCCAACGGTCGATTTCAAACACACACGGCAACTTTACTTGGGCTACAAGCAAAGCTGACTCATCCAGCTGGATAAGATTTGCTCTCATTGTCTTCGCCAAAAGACATAGGATTTGGGTTGAGCATCACTTGACCATTCTCGACTTTGTTCACTTGGACCCCACTTAACAAAGACGGTGGTTCCTATGACTCAACAAAGAAGAAAAGGAAACAACGAAACAACACAGTCTTCAAGGCTCCATAGTCTTCACTTAATGTCTTCTCATGTCATAGTCTTCAATATGAATACCTTCACATACCACCATTGTCGTCAATGTCTTCATACATTTTTAGGGGTCATCTCCGGTAGGTAAACCTAATCAATGAGGGACAATACATGTGTTATCCTGCAATTCTCACAAACACATTAGTCCCTCAACCAAATTTGTCGTCAATACTCCAAAACCAACTAGGGGTGGCACTAGATGCACTTACAAAGCCAACTTTGACTCGGTGGCTATCCTGAACGATGACTGCAAGTAACTCTTTTGAGGTGGTGCACACGAGTCCACATATTCACCATATCAATACACCACTATGGATCCGCTCCCGTCTCCTTACGAGAACGCCATCCATAGCACTCACGCTTATCTTGTGCATTTTAGAGTATCCACTTTCACTTGTCTATGAACTGTATAGGCAACCAGAGGTCCTTTACCACGGACACGGCTATTCGAATAGATAATGTTAATCCTGCAGGGGTCTACTTCTTCACACACGCTCTCGCCACTTACCGCCATGTACACGTCATGTATCTCGGCAACCTTCAAGCGGAAGCTTTGGCGAGGGTGTCGGCCACGGCCTACCTAAACACTCAAGTCTCTAGTCCAGGTTTATCGCCTATTCAGGTTCCATCCGGAGGAGTCCGCCGAGGTTTCCACATACGGCCCCGAACGATGTGAGCAGGGTTCCCGAGACACCAAACGGGCGCTCAGACACCGGCCACGGTGTATCTACCGCATCATAGCTCACCCCTAGGGTCATATACGCACGGCCTCCAACACATATCCTACAAACACCGTAAACTAGTTGCAACTCCTGGACAGAGAACAAGGGTGGTTAAGAAGCCGAGAGAGTCAATTAAGGATCCCAATGTGTGGTAGTAACTGTTCATGGATCACAAACACAAAACTCAGTTCCTGAGGACGGCTTCAATGAGACAACCCACCATGTACTCCTACATGGCCTCTCACCGCTACCTTTACCAAATCGTGTTCACACACTTAGCTCACACACAGTATGACATGTTCACACACCTCTAATTCATCCTCGATGAATCAGGCCTGACTCAAATCTAAGCAAGAGTGTGAATGACAAACAAGCATGAATGAGTAGGCACAACAGGCTCAAACAACTCCTACTCATACTAGTGGGTTTCATCTATTTATCGTGTGGCAATGACAGTCATGCAGAGGATAAAGGGGTTCAGCTATCACAAAGTAAATGTGATGAATCGTTGTTGTCCTAATGCAAAGAAAAGAGAGCAGGAGCGAGAGTGGGATTGTATCGGAATGAACAAGGGGTTTTGCTTGCCCGGCACTTCGAAGATAGCATTGAGTCTTCATCGCTGTCAACGATCACAACGCCGGTACAACGCTCACCGAGGGGGAACAACACCGGCAAACAAATAAGAAACACGATCAATGCGATGCACAATATGATGCATGCTATGACATGGAAGTATGAATGTGTTTTGAGCTAATGCAACTAGCAACATATTAAATGGAGTTGATTTGAACCATAGGTTCAAATTCAAACTTCATATGTGAAATTCAAATGCCATTTAATTTATTTGACCTGATCAGCAGGTATAAGTTGTTTAAATATGCATGAAAATGGTACAAATGGATAGATTGCATTTTTCTGATCATTTTTCATATAAAATTTGTTTGATTTGGAGCTACGGTTGATTTTCTATGATTTTTAGAAGTTTTGGTTATTTTCTGGAATTTCTTGTAAAAGAATAAATCCAGTAAAAGATTAATTGTGTCAGCAGTGCGTCAGGGTGACGTCAACGGTCAAAGGGGACGTCCAGGTCAACCTGACCAGTGGGTCCCGCGTGTCAGCAGTTATTTAAACTAACTAAATTTGGTTAGTGTTAACCTGAGTTAATTACAAAGCAGGCCCCACTTGTCATAGACTCAGGAGGAAGTCAACCTGGGCCCACCCAGTCAAGGTCAATGGGTCAAACTCGCCGGACTTGGTCCACGGCTCGTCGCCGGTGAAACCTGAGACGGTGGAGGGGTCGGAATTTGCCCACGGTCGACCAAATCGATCATGTTTGGTCCCACGCCAGAATGGGCTCGCGCGCATCTAGTAGGCCAAGCGGAGGAGCTGGGTGGTCTGAGTCGACGCCGACGAGCACGAATGCGGCGGCGAGTTCGGGTCTCGGCGGTTTCGATGTTATGGGCACGGCAGGAGCAGCCGGAGGGGTTTTGGGATTACGGCGTTACTTGAGCACGGCCATGTGCTCGGTTGCAGCTCTATGTGACAAGCACACGGCGGCGACATGGTCGGGCGGCCGAGCTCTCGAGCTCGATGGGAACGGCAGCGGTTAGAGAGGGAAATAGAGCACGGGAGAAGGGGAAAAGGCGGCGAAGCTCACATGGATTCCAATGGAGGGATCGGCAGGCTCGGGAGGCACCGTGGACGACGGATGGCGCCGGGCGATCTCGGTTGCGAGGTAGAAGACGATCATGGTGACGATGCTCGGGCGGCGTTTGGAGTCGCGTGAGTCAACAGGGAGGCATAGGCGACGGTGGCGGAGCTCCTAGGCATGTTGGAGAGGCGAGGGGGAGGCGGTGGCCGCGGTGGTGCACGTCGGCGACGGCAGGCGCGTTCGGGTGGTGCGAGGGAGAGAGCCAGAGGAGGGGAGGAGGTCCAGCGAGAGAGGGGAGAGGTGCAGAGGCTCCGGGGTGTCGTGGGAGTGCTCATAGCTGGCTGGGAAGCGGCGGGAAGCATGAGGTGGCGCGGCGCGTGGCTTCGCGCGCTAGGCACGCGCCCTTGCCTACTGGCGCGAGGAGGAAGGCGACAGAGGGTTTGCGGTGGTGGGCTGGGCCATTGGCTGTTGCCACCGGGCCGACCAGGTGGTCCGCGCAGGTGAGGCCAGGTAAAAGGATTTTCATTTGTTTTTGTTTTATTTTTATTTCTGTAGGTTTGTTGCATTTCTAAAAATACCTAGGCAACTCCAAATATCACCAAACTACCCATGGCCACTACTTGGAATATATCCAGCATGGAACATTTCAGTTTGGGGTTATTTGAGCATTTGAAATATTTTATATAATTTAAATGCCCAAACTCAAATAACTAAAGATTTAATCCAGTGACCTTAGAGTGACCTAGAAATTTGTGCATCACTTTTGACAGTGGTTTAAGACCAAGGCAGAGGGGATGAACATTTTAGAAGGGCATTTCAGGTTCATTGAATTTTTTTTTATGTGGAACCTATTTGATTTGATCTGGTGCTAGGGTTTGATCAATCCCCATTTCAAAATCAAAAGAATTTAAACATGATGCAGCACTCTAATGCAAGCGCTAAGCATTACCAGAACTAGGGATGTGACAACTCACCCCCACTAAACAAGAATCTCGTCCCGAGATTCAAGACGTGAGATAAGAAGACAGAGGGGGCACAAGCTAACATGGTCTTCACGATCCAGGTTGCACTTCATAAGAACGTTGACATGATCACCATCTTTGTCTCGATGTCTTGCTTTGAGTACTCCAACTAACATGACAATGAGAGGAAAGGGAAAACTCCAGAAGGATTGATCTTCTCGAAGATCGAACAACTCAGGATCAACTCATCGAGTGAGACATAAAAACATATCTGGAGCAGAGAGGCAAAACATTCATCAGGAGGGACGGAAGAAAAAATTTTACGAGGGTTTCAAAGTAGCGAGGGAAAATGTCATGACTCCATAACGGGGCACCTTAGGGAAGGTGACTCGTAGATTTGTTACCTTAAGTGGCAAAAAGAATTACTTTTGATCCATAGATCATTGACACTCTTCATACCAGCTTAAGGCAATTTACAATTGATCGTTGAAAGAGTTCGAAGGAATGGCATACTCGGACTAGGATGGATGATGTGGACAACCTTGTTGAAGACAACGCAATGGATGACTTCTGCTTATCACCGGAAATGGATGGGACCCATGACAAGTCCACTTTTAAAGATGATCTTGGACAGCAACTGCTGAGAAGGGCAGCCCATGGGAAATTGGCACAAGGGCGGTGCAAGCTGGGAACATAATGCAAATGCTGGGAATGTTTCAACCATCATATCTGCCTGAGATTCAGATCTGGTTGGTAACAGGACATTTCGCATAAAGATGTCCGAAAAGGAAAGGTTGCAACACAAATCGACGAGATGATGTTGCGAGATTCTCGGGAGATGGACTATGGTAGTAAGCTCCAAAACATGAGCGGTTCTGCTACAAACATGTGAACACGCTGTCCCAGACAAGCATGGCCACGTAGTAGTCTTATATCAAACACTACCAAGTTCGGGTGGGGGAACCATCATCGAGGATATTGAAATCTTTTCATAAGTCCGGATTAGCTCTTATGAAGGGACTCCTTCTCCTTGAGCAAATCAGTCAGTGGCTTGATGTGCTAGGGATACATATGGAATGAAGGTTGCAAGTCTTCGAACCACAGAATACTTCGCACATATGCATGAATGACTTGGGATGATTCCGGGGAAGCAAAAACAAACTTTCTCGAATTCATGGCGGCAACTTACATCGATTGCACGTGAACTTAAAGGAAGTCGCTACTTTCATCCAAACATATGCTTCATGAACGGAACACGAAGAAATGCTTACACAAGTTTCCAACACTAGGTTGATGTTCAACATGACTCATGGGGAGATGTAATGCTGGCGATGGGCTCAACAAAGAACTCATCGGAATTTCCATATCATCGACTTCCACCATCATGTGAACACAGTGATAGCATTGGTCAGACCAAAAGATGTAATGGTGTATGCTCGAGAGATCAACCACGAGTAAGACAACATTACGAACATCGTTGGTTCTAATTTGACTTGACGATGGCCGATACTCAAGTCAAAGTTTTGACAAGGCAATAGATCCAACAACTGATCACGAGGACCAACCGATGGAGATATCATCTTTCTTCAACACACACACAAGGGTATCCCTTAGAACGAACTAAGTTAGGCAAGCGTTTATCTTCCAACTCTCCAAGTTGTTGTTTAGCTTAACCAACTAGCTCAGGGTATCCAACACAGATTCTTGGAGAATGGCTGGTTTAGAGGAAAACCAACTTGATCACGAGCTCAACATAACAGTCAGGGGACAACCTGGTAATACTTCCGAGAAGATATTCGTAAATCACGAACCACCGGTATGTTACTAAGCTCGAGAACAATCTTTCTTTTGAGGACAAGATGATTTGATCAAATGAGCGAGGACTTGACAAGATCCTAACTCATCAATCGAAGTGTGCACCAGGAAAATGGACTAGGTGGCACGATCAACCTTAGGGTGATGATTCAATAATCAACATGCTAAGAATGAGAATATTGTCCATGAACTACCAAGCAACACGGTTGCTAGGAGTATAAATTTCACACATCATGGTTCACTTGTCGGCATTCTAGTTGCAACAACACGGGACCGAGGAATGAACGATGATGGCGAGAGTATCACTGCACCAAGAATTCATAAGAGAAGGTGCAATTCTCATGACATTCTTGACATAAAGTGGGTAATACTTCAGGATAGAACAGAATCAAAATCTTGATTGCATTTGATCTGCGGATTACGACTGCTTTGACCCAATCCTGGATATGGATGAGGTACTGGAGTTTGTTTCTCCCAGTCATTCCGGAATAGAATGGCTTGACAGACCACAAGAATAATAGGCATCGATGACGAATGCACGACTACTCCTGACTATCAATTGACAGACGGGGGTCAGAATACAACCAAGGAGGAACAACTCAAGGAACATATAACTTTCTGAGTTGTGGATGCATAGGTTAGTATGTCGAATCAAGTTCAACAGGTTTCTTCCGGATAACCTATGCAGAAAAGTAGAACTGGCAGAGTCGCAATATAGAATGGAGTACTCCTCAAGAGCACCACAGTTGTGATCCTTCGGCTCAAAAGAACTTCTGCCATAAGCAGTTCATGGTATTTGGAAGAAGGAAATACCACGGACCTCGAGGACTATTGCAAGGTTACTAATATCCTAAAGGAACTAGCAAACACTATCAACAGGAGGTAAGTAGGGTGAACCTCGGGTTCAAGAACCCAGGAATAGAATACCTACCACTAAATGGCATCACAGGATGCTTTCGAGAATGATGGCTTAATCATCACACGGGAACACAAAACATGGCTAAATTACTAGGTGATACTCTAAACACCTAGGGTCATAATAACAGCTCCAACATATATACCGAGGCAATAGAGTACCTCAACGTACCGGTTAGTGTGCTTATTCTGACAAAAAGGACATCGGGAATGGAAAGAAAGGATTTGCAAATGCATCAGACTATTTAGAGACCTGGGATGACTCGGACAACATAACGGCTGTAAGTGCTCAAAAAAGGGGTGGTGGGGTTTAACTGCAGCATGCCAGCTTTGACTCGGTGGCTATCCTGAACTACGACTGCAAGTAACTCTTTTGAGGTGGCGCACACGAGTCCATATATTCACCATATCAATACACCACTATGGACCCACTCTGCCTCCCCACGAGAACGCCATCCATAGCACTCACGCTTATCTTGCGCATTTTAGAGTATCCACTTTCACTTGTCTATGAACTGTTATAGGCAACCCAGAAGTCCTTTACCGCGGACACGGCTATTCGAATAGATGATGTTAACCCTGCAGGGGTGTACTTCTTGACACACGCTCTCGCCACTTACCGCCATGTACACATCATGTATCTCGGTAACCTTCAAGCGGAAGCCTGGCGAGGGTGCCGGCCACGCACTACCTAAACACTCAAGTCTCTTGTCCAGATTTATCGCCTATTCAGGTTCCATCCGCAGGGAGTCCGGCCGAGGTTTCCACATACGGCCCCGAACGATGTGAGCAGGGTTCCCGAGACACCAAACGGGCGCTCGGTACACCGGGCCACGGTGTATCTACCGCATCATAGCCCACCCCTAGGGTCAGCGCTACGCACGGCCTCCAACACATATCCTACAAACACAAGAAACTAGTTGCAACTCCTGGACAAAGAACAAGCGTGGTTAAGAAGCCGAGAGAGTCAATTAAGGATCCCAATGTGTGGTAGTAACTGTTCATGGATCACAAACACAGAACTCAGTTCCTGAGGACGGCTTCAATGAGACAACCCACCATGTACTCCTACATGGCCTCTCACCGCTACCTTTACCAAATCATGGTCACACACTTAGCTCACACAAAGTAGGACATGTTCACACACCTCTGATTCATCCTCGATGAATCAGACCTGACTCAACTCTAAGCAAGAGGCATGACAAACAAGCATGAATGAGTAGGCACAACAGGGCTCAAACAACTCCTACTCATGCTAGTGGGTTTCATCTATTTACTGTGGCAATGACAGGTCATGCAGAGGATAAAGGGGTTCACCTACCGCAACAAGTAACAGATGAATCGTCGTTGTCCTAATGCAGTAAAAGAGAGCATGAGCGAGAGAGTGGGATTGTATCGGAATGAACAAGGGGGTTTTGCTTGCCTGGCACTTCTGAAGATAGCATTGAGTCTTCATCAGTGTCAACGATCACAACGTCGGTACAACGTCTACCGAGGGGGAACAACACCGGCAAACAAATAAGAAACACGATCAATGCGATGCACAATATGATGCATGCTATGACATGGCAATATGAATGTGTTTTGAGCTAATGCAACTAGCAACATATTAAATGGAGTTGACTTGAACCCTAGGTTCATATTCAAACTTCATATGTGAAATTCAAAAGCCATTTAATTGATTTGACCTGATCAGAAGGTATAAGTTGTTTAAACATGCATGAAAATGGTACAAATGTATAGATTGCATTTTTCTGATCATTTTTCATATAAAATTTTTTTGATTTGGAGCTACGGTTGATTTTCTATGATTTTTAGAAGTTTTGGTTATTTTCTGGAATTTCTTGTAAAAGAATAAATCCAGTAAAAGATTAATTGCGTCAGCAGTGCGTCAGGGTGACGTCAATGGTCAAAGGGGACGTCCAGGTCAAACTAACCAGTGGGTCCCGCGTATCAGCAGTTATTTAAACTAACTAAATTTAGTTAGTGTTAACCTGAGTTAATTACAGAGCAGGCCCCACTTGTCATAGACTCAGGAGGAAGTCAACCTGGGCCCACCCAGTCAAGGTCAATGGGTCAAACTCGCCGGACTTGCTCCACGGCTCGTCGCCGGTGAAACCCGAGATGGCGGAGGGGGTCGGAATTTGCCCACGGTCGACCAAATCGACCGCGGTTTGGTCCTACGCATAGCTGGGGCTCGCGCGCATCTAGTAGGCCAAGCGGGAGGAGTTGGGGTGGTCTGAGTCGACGGCGGCGAGCACGAATGCGGCGGCCGGAGTTCGGGTCTCGGCGGTTTCGGTGTTGCGAAGAACAGCAGGAGCAGCTGGAGGGGGTTTTGGGGCCTGGCTATACCGAGCACGGCTATGTGCTCGGTTGCAGCTCTATGTGACAGTGGCCACGGCGGCGACATGGTCGGCGGAGCCGAGCTCTCGGGCTCGATGGGAACAGCGGTTAGAGAGGGAAATAGAGCATGGGGAGAGGGGGAAAAGGCGGCGAAGCTCACATGGATTCCAATGGAGGGATCAGCAGGCTCGGGGAGGCACCGTGGATGACGGATGGGCGCCAGCGATCTCGGTTGCCCGAGGTAGAAGACGACCGTGGTGACGACGTTCGGCGGCGTTTGGAGTCGCGTGAGTCAACAGGGAGGCGTAGGCGATGGTGGCGGAGCTCCTAGGCATGTCGGAGAGGCGAGGGGGAGGCGGTGGTCGCGGTGGTGCACGTCGGTGACGGCGGGCGCGTTCGGGTGGTGCGAGGGAGAGAGCCAGAGGAGGGGAGGAGGTCCAGCAAGAGAGGAGAGGTGCAGAGGGTCCGGGGTGTCGTGGAGTGCTCACAGCGGCTGGGAAGCGGCGGGAAGCAGGAGGTGGCGCGGCGTGGCTTCACGCTGGCACGCGCCTTGTTTACCGGGCGCGAGGAGGAAGGCGATGAGGGTTTGCGGTGGTGGGCTGGGCGGTTATTGGGCTGCCACTGGCCGCCAGTGGTCCGCGCAAGTGAGGCCAGGTAAAAGGATTTTCATTTGTTTCTGTTTTATTTTTATTTCTGTAGGTTTGTTGCATTTCTTAAAATACCTAGGCAACTCCAAAAATCACCAAACTGCACATGGCCACTACTTGGAATATATCCAAAGATGGAACATTTTAGTTTGGGGTTATTTGAGCATTTGAAATATTTTATATAATTTAAATGCCCAAACTCAAATAACTAAAGATTTAATCCAGTGACCTTAGAGTGACCTAGAAATTTGTGCATCACTTTTGACAGTGGTTTAAGACCAAGGCAGAGGGGATGAACATTTTAGAAGGGCATTTCAGGTTCATTGAAAATGTTTTTAGTTTGAACCTATTTGATTTGATCTGGTGCTAGGGTTTGATCAATCCCCATTTCAAAATCAAAAGAATTTAAACATGATGCAGCACTCTAATGCAAGCGCTAAGCATTACCAGAACTAGGGATGTGACACCTCGTGAGGTTTTACCCCGCCTTGATATATCCGCTCCTTGCGAGCCTACCTGGCTAGGCCACTCCAGAGGAGGTCTTGTGTCGTCCGCCTCGCGAGGCTCAGACCTGCGAGGGTCTTGGTTGCCTTGTTGATGAAGATGGGCCATACGGCCTGCTGCTTAGCCATGTTGTGGGCCACAGGTAGGCAAGTCTGGGGACCCCCGTTCCCAGAACGCCGACATATTTACTTACAAATCAACAACTCGATACTAGAACAGAATATGACTCTATATGAATGCCTCTGGCAGTGTACCGGGATGTGCAATGATCTAGCGTAACATGTATAAAAATGGTGAACGGTGGATGAGCCATACATGATCATGCAAAGCAATATGACAATAATGATGTGTGTTATAATAATGGAACGGTGGAAGTTGCATGGCAATATATCCCGGAATGGCTATGGAAATGCCATAATAGGTAGGTATTGTGGCTGTTTTGAGGAAGATATAAGGAGGCTTATGTGTGATAGAGCGTATCATATCACGGGGTTTGGATGCACCAGCGAAGTTTGCACCACATCTCGAGGTGAGAAAGAGCATGGTACCGAAGAGTCTAGCAAATTGCGGAAAGGTGAGAGTGCGTATAATCCATGGAGTCACATTAGTCATAAAGAACTCACATATTTATTGCGGAAGTCTATTATCCCCCAAAGCAAAGTACTACTACGCATGCGGCATGCCCCTAGGGGTAGGTTCGTAGGAGTTAACCACCGCCCGCCCCCGACCTTCATGCAAAGGAAAATACTCAATAATAACTCGTGCTCCAAATTCTTAGCATAACGAGAGACTATACGTGCATGCTTCGGGAATCACAAACCTTAACACCAATATTCTTACTAAACACCAATTATTCACTAGTACCTCCCGCATATTACCATCTCTAAATCGTCAAACTATTGCAAGGAATCAAACTTATCATGTTTAGTGATCTACGTGAAAGTTCTTATTATATCCCTCTTGAATACCTATCATATTAGGACCAATTTCATCACCCATGCATATTGCCATTACTATTATCAAACTATCAAATTGGTATAAGTGGAACATGAGAGTAATTATTTCTTTAAAATATAACCACCGACGTGCTCTAAAACATAAAAGTGAAGTACTAGAGCAACTGCCTAACTCAAAATATATAAGTGAAGCACAAAGAGTATTCTAACAAATCACGAATAAATGTGTGTCCCTCTCAAAAGGTGTGTCCAGCAAAGATGATTGTAGCAAACTAAAAAGCAAGCAAATCAAAGACTCATATAATACGTGACGCTCCAAGGAAAACTCATATATGTGATGAATAAAAATATAGCTCCAGTAATTTACCGATGATTGGTAGAAGAAAGAGGGGATACCATCTGGGGCATCCCCAAGCTTAGAGTCTTGGGTGGGTGTCCTTGAATATTACCTTGGGGTGCCTTGGGAATCCCCAAGCTTAGGGTCTTGCAACACTTATTACTTCATCCATCACGGTCTCACTTAAAACTTGAAAACTTCAACACACAAAACTCAACAGAAAACTCATGAGATCCGTTAGTATAACAAGCAAATCACAAACTTTAGGTACTATTGTAAACCGATTCATATTTTATTATTGCATAATACCTACTGTATTCTAACTTCACCATTAATTATACCCCCCCCCCCCCCCCCCGATGCAATCCATATAGATTCATTAAAACAAACATACAATGCAACAAAAATAGAATCTGTCAAAAACAGAACAATCTGTAATGATTTGTACAAACACAATACTTTTGTAACTCCAAACATTCTGAAAAAATTAGGACAACATGGGAAATTCGTATATCAATCATGTGTTAAAAATTCAGAATTTTTTCATGTTCGAGTGAATATAAACAATTCTGCTACTGGGTGCAAAAGTTTCTATTTTTTCACAGAATCAAATCAACTATCAACCAAATCATCACAAAGGCTTTACTTGGCACAAACCCTAATTTAAACACAAAAACACGACCATAACAGTAGCATAATTATGTGCACACGCAAAAACAGAAAACAAAAAGGGAAAATAAAGATAACTGCTGGGTTGCCTCCCAACAAGCGTTATTGTTTTACGCCCCTAACTAGGCGTAATGCATAGTTTCAAGTGTTGTCATCCTTCAAACTAATTCCTTAGTTGGCCCGCATAATAGATTCATATGGTGGCTTAATTCTCTTTCTAGGGAAGTGTCCCATTCCTTTCTTTAGCGGAAATCGGAATCTTATATTACCTTCTTTCATATCAATAATAGAACATATGGTACGTAGGAAAGGCCTACCAAGTATTATAGGACAAGACGGATTGCAATCAATATCAAGCACAATGAAATCAACGGGCACATAATTTCTATTTTCAAGAATAAGCACATCATTTATTCTACCCAAAGGTTTCTTAATAGTGGAATCCGCTAAGTGCAAATTAAGGGAACATTCATCCAGATCATGAAGGCCTAGCAAGTCACATAAAGATTTTGGTATAGCGAAAACGCTATCACCCAAATACATAAAGAATTGCACTCATAGTTTTTAATCTTTATTTTAATAGTAGGTTCCCATTCATCATATAATTCCCTAGGTATTGAAACCTCCAATTCTAACTTTTCTTCTAAAGATTTCATCATAGCTTCTACGATATGTTTAGTAAAAGCTTTATTTTGTTCATAATCATTGGATGAATTTATCATAGACTACAACAAGTAAATACACTCAATTAAATAACAAATATCATAAAAATCCTTGAAATCCAAAGTAGTGGGCACATCACTAGTTAAAGTTTTGACCTCTCCAATCCCACATTTATCAATTTTTTCATTAAGATTATCACCCTTCGAACAATTGGGACGCCTTCTAGCTAACGTTGACTCATCTTTAGTCCTTTTTCATCATGTTTTATATTACTAAATAAATATTCAATTGGTGAAACATCAATCATCTTAATCTCTTCATCATGACTACGATAAAAACTGGGCGGGATCACTTTTACTAGGAATTCTCGCTTAGCTCTCAACCTAGCGATTCTTTATTTACTTTCATTAATGGAGACATAGATAGATTTAATGGACTCATTAATATCAAGCTTGGGTGGCAAAATTTTATATTTGAGATTTTCCACATCATGAACAATTCTATCCATGTTCCTAGCCATATCATCAACTTTATTCAATTTTTCCTCTTACATAGTATTGAAAATCTTTTGCGAATTAATAAATTCTTTAATATTACTCTCAAGATTATAGGGCATCCTATTATTAGAGGAATTTCCAAGAAACAACCTAGGATTAAAATTACCTCTGTAAGCATTACTATTGAAATTATTTTGAGAAACAAATTTCACATCAACAGAATCATTATTTTGCTCAATCAAAGTAGACAATGGCACAACATTTGGATCAACATGAGCACTCTTACTAGCAACCATTTTCATAAGCGCATCCATTTTATCACTCAAGGTATTAATTTCTTCAATAAAATTCATCTTTTACTAGTTGGAGTTCTTTCAGTGTCCCATTGTGAATAATTTGCCATAATATTATCAAGGAGTTTTGTAGCTTCTCCTTATGTGATTTCCATAAAGCTACCCCCTGTGGCTGAATCTAAAAAATTTCTAGGAACAAAGTTCAATCATGCATAATTTTTTGTATGATCATCATAAGCTTAAACCATGAGTTGGGAAATTTCTTATAATTAATTTCATTCTCTCCCAAGATTGTGAAACATGTTCATGCTCAAGTTGCTTAAAATTCATTATTTTATTCCTAAGAGATATAATTCTTGCGGGAGGAAAATACTTGGCAATAAAAGAATCCTTACACTTATCCCAAGAATCGATACTATTTTGCGCAAGGATAAAAACCAAGTTTTAGCACGACCTCATAGTGAGAACGGAAATAATTTCAATTTGACAATATCATTATCCACATCTTTTTTATTTTGCATATCACACAATTCAACAAAAGTATTAAGATGGGATGCATCATCTTCATTAGGACTACCAGAAAATTGTTTTTTTCATAACAAGATTTAGCAAAGCAGCATTAATGTCATACGACTCTGCATTAGTGGCAGGAGGGGCAATTGGAGTACTAATAAAATCATTATTTTTAGTATTGGAAAATCATACAACTTGGTATTTTGTTGAGACATCGCGACAAAGCAAGCAAACAAGCAAACGATTTTTTTTGTGAAAACGTTTTAGAAGTGGGGGAGATGAAAATGAATGGCAAATGGCAAATGAAAGTAAGAACCAGTAGATGATAGTTTATGCGAAGGTACTTGATAGGTTTTCGTGATGTCTCCCCGGCAATGGCGCCAGAAATTCTCCCTGCTACTTGTGAGCTCCGTTGGGATTTCCTCGAAGAGGAGAGGATGATGCAGTATAGTAGAGATAAGTAATTCCCTCAGTTAAGAACCAAGGTCATCAATCTAGTAGGATAACCAAGTGAAGCCTCCTGAACAACACCTGCACACAAAAGAGCAAATACATGCACCAACGCGATCAAGGGGGTTGTCAATCCCCTTGGCGTTTATTTGCAAGGAACAAATCTGATGGTCATAGATAGATAAATAAAACACAACATAAAAGAACTGTGAATAAATTGCAGCAACATATTTTTGGATTTAATATATGATAAAGGTAGACCGGGGGGCCATAGTTTTCACTATAGTCTTCTCTCTCAAACAAAAAGCATACAGTGGGTAAACAAATTACTGTTGGGCAATCAATAGAGAAAGCACATAGTTATGACGATATTCAAGGCAATGATCATGTATATAGGCATCACTTCCGAGACAAGTAGACCGGCTCATGCCTGCATCTACTACTATTACTCCACCTATCGACCGCCTTCCAACATGCATCTAGAGTATTAAGTTCATGATAAATGGAGTAACACCTTAAGCAAGATGACATGATGTAGACAAAGTAAATCAAACCAATATGAATAAAGCATGTTGTTTTCCCTTTAATAGTAATAATACAAATAAATGTCATGTCCCCTTTTGTCACTAGGATTAAGCACCGCAAGATTGAACCCATTGCAAAGCACCTCTCCCATTGCAAGATAAATCAATCGAGTTGACCAAACCAAACGGATAGATCGGAGAGAAATAATAAGCTATAATAATCATGCATAAAAGAATCCAGAGAATACTCAATTAATATTCATGAATAATCTGATCATAAACCCACAATTCATCAGATCCCAACAAACACACCGCAAAAGAAGATTACATTGAATAGATCTCCAAGAACATCGAGGAGAACATTGTATTGAAGATCAAAGAGAGAGAAGAAGCCATCTAGATACTAGCTATGGACCCATAGGTCTATGGTAAACTACTCACACGTCAGCGAAAGGGCAGCAAGGTTGTAGACGCCCTCTGTGATTGATTCCCCCTCCGACAGAGTACCTGAAAAGGCCTCTAGATGGGATTGCGAAAGAAAACTTGCGCCAGTGGAAAAAGTTTTTTCGATGGCTTGATACATCTTCAACGTATCTATAAATTTTTATTGTTCCATGCTATTACATTATCAATTTTGAATGTTTTTTGTATCATTTTTTGGGACTAACTTATTAACCTAGTGTCGAGTGCTTGTTGCTGTTTTTTCCTTGTTTTTGTCTTTACAGAAAATCAATACCAAATGGAGTCCAAATGGAATGAAACTTTTTGACGATTTTTCTTGGACCACAAGACACCACGGAAGCTTCGGGAGGAGGCCAGAAGGGCCATGAGATGGCCACAAGCTCTGTGGATCCTATAACCCTAATTCTTCTTCTATAATTACCCAAATATTCCCCGAAGACCAGAGGGCACACCAAAAATACTTTTCCATCGCAGCAAGTTTCTGTCTTCGTGAGATAACATCTTGGGACCTTTTTCGGCACTCTGCCGGAGGGGGATTCAATCACGGAGGGCTTCTACACCAACGTTGCTGCCCTTCCGATGATGTGTGAGTAGTTTACCATGGACCTACAGGTCCATAGCTAGTATCTAGATGGCTTCTTGATACGTCTCCAACGTATCTATAATTTATGAAGTATTCATGCTATTATATTATCCATCTTATATGTTTTATATGCATTTATATGCTATTTTATATGAATTTTGGGACTAACCTATTAACCTAGAGCCCAGTGCCAGTTTTCTAAAAAAAATTCCTTGTTTTTGAGTTTTACAGAAAAGGAATACCAAACGGAGTCCAATTGACGTGCCAATTTTTGTTGATTTTTTATGGACCAAAAGAAGCCCCTGGAGCAAAAGAGTTGGGCCAGAAGAGTCTCGGGCTGTCGACGAGAGTGGGGGCGCGCCCACCCCCCGGGGCATGGACCCCTGCCTCGTGGACGACTCGTAGACCCCCCTGACATGAAACCAACGCCAAAAATTCCTATAAATACAGAAACCCCCAGAAATAACCTAGACCAGAAGTTCCTCCGCCGCAAGCCTCTGTAGCCATGAGAAATCAATCTAGACCCTCTCTGGCACCCTGCCGGAGGGGGCCATAATCACCGGAGTCCATGGAGGAGGATCCCGAAGGGGCCATCATCGCCATGAAGGCCAAGGACCAGAGGGAGAACCTCTCCCCATCTAGGGGGGAGGCCATGGAGGAGGAATCACAAGGGGGAGAACCTCTCCTCCTCTCTCTCGGTGGCACTGGAGTGCCATCGGGAGGGGATTCATCACCGCGGTGATCGCCTTCATCAACATCACCATCATCATCACCATCCTCATCTATTTTACGCGGTCCACTCTCCCGCACCCCGCTGTAATCCCTACTTGAACATGGTGATTTATGCCACATATTATGATCCAATGATGTGTTGCCATCTTATGATGTTTTGAGTAGATATCTTTTGTCCTTGGGTTGATTGATGATCTAGATTGGTACGAGTTGTATGTTTTATTTTGGTGCTGTCCTCTTGTGCCCTCTGTGTCGGCATAAGCGTGAGGGATTCAGCTGTAGGGTGTTGCAACACGTTCATGATTCGCTTATAGTGGGTTGGTGAGTGACTGAAACACAAACCCGAGTAAGGGGGTTGTTGCGTATGAGAATAAAGAGGACTTGATGCTTTAATGCTATGGTTGGGTTTTACCTTAATGATCTTTAGTAGTTGAGGATTCTTGCTAGAGTTCCAATCATAAGTGCATATGATACAAGAAGAGAAAGTATGTTAGCTTATGCCTCTCCGTCATATGAAATTGCAATGACGACTATCGGTCTTGTTAACAATTGCCTAGGACAATTCCGCACACCGATCCATCATTATTCCACACTCGCTATTTATAATATTTAGTAGTATATTCTAACTTTATGATAACAGAAACTACTTTTATATTTTAGCTCTCCGATATCATGCAAAGTTATCCTCTTCATACCCACAACATAGTTTTATTTCTCGTTTCTAGTTGGAAGCAAACGTTCGATTACGAGAGTCGTATCAGTGGAAGATAGGGCTTGAGAGAATATTGATCTTACCTTTAGCTCCTTGTGGGTTCGACACTCCATACTTATCACTTCCACCTTTGGAAATTGCTACGATGATTCCCTACACTTGGGGATTCTCAAGCTCTTTTCTGGCGCCGTTGCCGGGGAGCAACAGCGTGGGGTTGATATTCTTGTGTGTTCTTGTTTGCTTTCTTCACTAAGTAGATTTTGTTTTTCCTTTTTGTTTCTGTTTAGTTGTGGGTGAAACATACAAAAAAAATTAAGAATTAAAATACAAAAAAATTACTTGCCTTCCTTGCCTAAAAAGTTTTTCAAAAAGAGAAGTGATTGGAAAGTTATGCATTGAAGAAGTGAGGGTCGACCTTGAGCACTTGTGTTCATGCTCATGGAAACAATGTAGAATTTTTCATGGAAGTTTCTCTGTAAATAATTATCCCCTTGTGTTTATCCATTGTATTATTAAAATAATGTGCCAAGCTATGGTTTTAGGATGATTAGATTGCTTGTTTACTATGTGCAGAACAAAACAGAAACTTTGGCTGTAGTGCATGAATTTACATTTTTTTACTGGAAAGTCAAATGGGTCTGAAACTTTTTGCACATTACTTCTGTACAAATTTTTCAAATTTTCAAATTTATTTCATAATTTTAGGAGTTACAGAAGTTTACTAAACTTCCAGATTACTACAGACTGTCATGTTTTTGACAGATTATGTTTTTCGCGTGTTGTTTGCTTATTTTGATGAATCTATGGCTAGTATCGGGGGGTATGAACCATAGAGAAGTTGGAATAAAGTAGGTTTAACACCAATATAAATAAATAATGAGTTCATTACAGTACCTTAAAGTGGTAGTTTGCTTTATTACACTAACGGATCTCACAAAGTTTTTGCTAAAGTTTTGTGTGGATGAAGTGTTCGAAGATCGAGGAACTACCCATATGATAAGAATAAATAGAGGAAAGAGTTCAATCTTGGGGATTCCCAAGGCACCCCAAGTAAATATTTCAAAGGATACTCAAGCATCTAAGCTTGGGGATGCCCCGGTTGGCATCCCATCTTTCTTCTTCAACAATATCGGTATACCTCGGTTTTTGTTTTGTTCACATGATTTGTGTCCTTTGTGTTTTTGTTTTTCCTTTAAGAACCAAGCCAGTATGAGATAGCCCTTAATTTATTTATAGAATACTTCATGTGCTTCACTTATATCTTTTAAGTATGATCTTATAGAATTGCTCTTTGTGCTTCACTTAAATCTTTTGAGTATGGTTTTATAGAATGCTTCGTGTGCTTCACTTACATATTTTGAGCTTGGATATTGGTTAGTCTATATTAATTGTAGAATGCTCTATGAACTTCAATTATATATTTTGGAGTATGAATAATACTATAATCTAAAGTGGGGTTGGAAGAGTGTCAACTTTAGGAATTAGTGATCCCACTATTCCGAATGAGAAGAATTTTGCTTATGTGGAGAGTAGAAAAATTTCTATGCTTGTAGATCATGAAAAGAATGCTTTATGTGATGGTTATATTGTTTAATTCATTCATGATGCTACTGAAAGTTATTATGATGGAGGAATATATGCTTGTAGGAGTTGCAATAATACCAACTTTCCTCTCTATGTGCTTAAAGTTTTGCAGTTATACTTGTTTTGCCTTCCTATGCTAATTGATTCTTGTTCCTATAAATTATGTGCTCACAAAATCCCTAGGCATAGGAAGTGGGTTAGATTTAAATGTTCTATTCATATTCTTCATGATGCTCTCTTTATGTTTCAATTCTTATCTTTTATGTGAGCATCATTGAAATCATCATGCCTAGCTAAAAGGCATTAAAGAAAATCGCTTGTTGGGAGACTACCCAATATTTACCCTTGCTGTTTTTGTGTTTTTAAATGATTAAGCTACTGTAGTAATCATGTTTTACAGCTTTTGTTTCAATAAAGTGCCAAGTAAGACCTTTGGGAAGACTTGGGTGAAAGTTAATGTGATCTTGCTGTAAAAAACAGAAACTTTTCGCTCACGAGATTAGCTGTATTTTTTTATAGAAGAGTGCTTTTGAGTTGATTCTTTTTGAAGAAGATTAATAGACAAATTACTCACGTCCACCAATTTATTTCATAATTTTTGGAGTAGCAGAAGTATGGTTTATGTTCAGATCATTACAGACTGTTCTGTTTCTGACAGATTCTGTTTTCATTGCATAGTTTGCTTGTTTTCTAGTTTCTATGGCTTATATTTCTCAATATAAATTGTAGAAATGGTATGGTACAGTAGGCATTGTGTTAGAACAATTATGAACCCTGTCTTTGACAGTACCAAAGTGAATGGTTTACTCTTCATCATACTAACCTATCTCACGAAGTTCCGTTAAGTTTTGTGTGATTGAAGTTTTCAAGCTTTGGGTAAGATATCGATATGAGGAGAATAAGGAGTGGAAAGACCCTAAGCTTGGGGATGCCCAAGGCACCCCAAGTTAATATTCAAGGAAGACTCAAGCGCCTAAGCTTGGGGATGCCCCGGAAGGCATCCCCTCTTTCGTCTTCAAAACTATCGGTATACCTTACTCGGAGCTATATTTTTATTCGTCACATGACATGTGTTTTGCTGGAGCGTATTTTCAATTTTACTTGCTGTTTGAATAAAATCATTGGATCTGAATTATTGAATGAAAAAGAATCCTCCCATGGCTAGTTAATTATTTGACTACTCAGTGTTCTTCACTTATATCTGTTTGGGGTAGTTTGTCATTTACTTACGTGCTTCAAGTATATCCTATGAGTAAATGGTTGAATGAATTGAATATCATAAATCTGAATTTATAAATGTTTCATATGCTTATACCATGGGGAGTAATGACTTCACACAGAATAAGTATAGGTAGTAAACTTATTTTAAAGTTAGCAAACGCAGAATTGGTCACTTGAACAATTCATGAAAGAATATTGAAGGAAGAGAGATTTCACATATAAATATACTATCTTGGACATATTTTGTAATTGTGAGCACTCATTAAAATATGACATGCTAAAAGGATGATGTTGGACAAGGAAAACAACGTAATGGGTTATGTTTTCTTATATCCAAAATAAAGTATATTGTCATGGATCATCCAACATGTTGAGCCTGCCTTTCCCTCTCATGCTAGCCAAATTCTTTGCTTCAAGTAGAGATACTACTTGTGCTTCCGAACATCCCTTAAACCAGTTTTGCCATGAGAGTCCATCATACCTACCTAAGG
Organism: Aegilops bicornis; assembly: GCA_021605145.1. Classification (NCBI taxonomy): domain Eukaryota; kingdom Viridiplantae; phylum Streptophyta; class Magnoliopsida; order Poales; family Poaceae; genus Aegilops; species Aegilops bicornis. The sequence continues at coordinate 479,779,147 of CM038672.1, read as the reverse complement.
ATTGAGTAAGATCCTTCAAGTAAGTTGTCATCGGTGCATGCAATAAAAATTGCTCCTTAAATATGTATGATCTATTAGCGAGAAGAAAATAAGCTTTATACGAACTTGTGATAGGGAAGAAATAAAAGCGACGGACTGCATAATAAAGGTCTTTATCACAAGAGGCAATATAAAGTGACGTTCTTTTGCATTAAGATTTTGTACATCCAACCCTAAAAGCGCATGACAACCTCTGCTTCCCTCTGCGAAGGGCCTATCTTTTACTTTTATCTTCTACCCTTATACAAGAGTCATGGTGACCATCACCTTTCCTTTTATACTTTGAACTTTGGCAAGCGCTATGTGTTGGAGAGATCCGGATATATATATATATATATATATATATATATATATATATATATATATATATATATATATATATATATCCACTTGGATGTAGGTTTTCATAAATTATTATTATTGACATTACCCTTGAGGTAAAAGGTTGGGAGGCGAAACTATAAGCCCCTATCTTTCTCTGTGTCCAATTAAAACTTTGAACCCATAAATATCACATGAGTGTTAGCAATTGCGAAAGATTAAATGATAGTGAGTATGTGGAGTTTGCTGAATCAAAGCTCTTACATAGGCCCTTCCCGAAAGAAAGATGAATTGCAATTATTTGATGACTAAGAGCACTATTTGTTAGTTTTCAAGAAAGTTTATGATCTATACTTAAACATGTGAATAGCTTGTTACTTGATCATGAAAAGTTTTATGAGATGAGCTACTGTTATGACATATAATGATGCTAGAAAAGGTGATTGAAATTATCATTGATCAAACTTGTGCACCTTCTAGCATTCACACTTCATAAATTATTTCTTTTATCATTTACCTACCCGAGGACGAGCAGGAATTGAGCTTGGGGATGCTGATACGTCTCCAACGTATCTATAATTTATGAAGTATTCATGCATTATATTATCCATCTTAGATGTTTTGTATGCATTTATATGCTATTTTATATGATTTTTGGGACTAACCTATTAACCTAGAGCCCAAAGTGCCGCTGCTTTTTTTCCTTGTTTTTGAGTTTTACGTAAAAGGAATACCAAACGGAGTCCAACCGACGTGCCAATTTTTGTTGGTTTTTATGGACCAAAAGAAGCCCTGAGCAAAAGAGTTGGGCCGTAAGAGTCTCGGGCTGTCCACGAGGGTGGGCGCACCCACCCCCTGTATGCGTGGCCCCGCCTCATGGACGACTCGGAGACCTCCCTGACATGAAACCAACGCCAAAAATTCCTATAAATACATAAACCCCCAAAAAATAACCTAGATCGGAAGTTCCGCCGCCGCAAGCCTCTGTAGCCACGAGAAATCAGTCTAGGCCCTCTCTGGCACCTCACGGGAGGGGCCATCATCACCGGAGGCCATGGAGGAGGATCCCAGAGGGGCCATCATCGCCATGAAGGCCAAGGACCAGAGGGAGAACCTCTCCCCATCTAGGGGGGAGGCCATGGAGGAGGAAGCACAAGGGGGAGAACCTCTCCTCCTCTCTCTTGGTGGCACCGGAGTGCCATCGGGAGGGGAATCATCGCCGCGGTGATCGCCTTCATCAACATCACCATCATCATCACCATCCTCATCTATTTTACGCAGTCCACTCTCCCGCACCCCGCTGTAATCCCTACTTGAACATGGTGCTTTATGCCACATATTATGATCCAATGATGTGTTGCCATCTTATGATGTTTTGAGTAGATATCTTTTGTCCTTGGGTTGATTGATGATCTAGATTGGTACGAGTTGTATGTTTTATTTTGGTGTTGTCCTATTGTGCCCTCCGTGTCGCGCAAGCGTGAGGGATTCCCGCTGTAGGGTGTTGCAATACGTTCATGATTCGCTTATAGTGGGTTGGTGAGTGACTGAAACACAAACCCGAGTAAGGGGGTTGTTGCGTATGGGAATAAAGAGGACTTGATGCTTTAATGCTATGGTTGGGTTTTACCTTAATGATTTTTAGTAGTTGCGGATGCTTGCTAGAGTTCCAATCATAAGTGCATATGATCCAAGAAGAGAAAGTATGTTAGCTTATGCCTCTCCCTCATATGAAATTGCAATTACGACTATCGGTCTTTTTAAAAATTAACTAGGATAATTCTGCACAACGATACATCATTATTAAACACTAGATATTTATAATATTTAGTAGTATATTCTAACTTTATGATAACAGCAACTACTTTTATATTTTAGCGCTCCGATATCATGCAAAGTTATCCTCTTCATACCCACAACATAGTTTTATTTCTCGTTTCTAGTTGGAAGCAAACGTTTGGTGTACGTAGAGTCGTATCAGTGGCAGATAGGGCTTGAGAGAATATTGATCTTACCTTTAGCTCCCTGTGGGTTCGACACTCCATACTTATCACTTCCACCTTTGGGAATTGCTATGATGATTCCCTACACTTGGGGATTATCACTTCTTCTCTCTCTTTGATCTTCAATACAGTGTTCTCCTCGATGTTCTTGGAGATCTATTCGATGTAATCTTCTTTTGCGGTGTGTTTGTTGAGATCCGATGAATTGTGGGTTTATGATCAGATTATCTATGAATATTATTTGAGTCTTCTTTGAACTCTTGTATGCATGATTTATATAGCTTTGTATTTCTCTTCGATCTATTGATTTGGTTTGGCCAACTAGATTGATTTTTCTTGCAATGGGAGAGGTGATTTGTAATGGGTTCAATCTTGTGGTGCTCAATCCCAGTGACAGAAATGAACATGGCGCATATTTTTATTATTGCCATTAAGGATAAAAATATGGGGTTTATTCATATTGATTGGATCTATCCCTCTACATCATGTCATCTTGTTTAAGGCGTTACTCCGTTCTTCTTAACTTAATACACTAGATGCATGCTGGATAGCTGTCGATGTGTGGAGTAATAGTAGTAGATGCAGGGAGGAGTCGGTCTACTGTCTCGAACGTGTTGCCTATATACATGGTCATTGTCTTGGATATCGTCATAACTATGCGCTTTTCTATAAATGGATCAACAGTAATTTGTTTACCCACCGTATGCTTTCTTTCAAGAGAGAAGTCTCTAGTGAAAACTATGGCCCGGGGTCTATCTTTTATCATATTATTTTCAGATCTATAAAATCAAAAACACAAAAATACCTTGCCGCAATTTATTTACTTTTATTTTATTTTGCACTTTTACTTATCTTTTGTATCTATCACTATCAGATCTCATCCTTGCAAGTAACCGTGAAGGGATTGACAACCCCTTTATCGTGTTGGGTGCAAGTATTTGTTTGTTTGTGCAGGTGCAATTATTGAAGACTTGTGTGCTCCTCCTACTGGATTGATACCTTGGTTCTTAACTAAGGGCTTCTACATCAACACCATAGCCTCTCCGATGATGTGTGAGTTGTTTACCTCAGACCTTTAGATCCATGGTTATTAGCTAGATGGCTTCTTCTCTCTCTTTGGATCTCAATACAAAGTTCTCCACGATTCTCGTGGAGATCTATTTGATGTAACTCTTCTTTTGCAGTGTGTTTGATGAAACCGATGAATTGTGGGTTTATGATCAAGATTATCTATGAACAATATTTGAATCTCCTCTGAATTATTTTATGTATGATTGGTTATCTTTGCAAGTCTCTTCGAATTATCAGTTTGGTTTGGCCTACTAGATTGATCTTTCTTGCAATGGGAGAAGTGCTTAGCTTTGGGTTCAATCTTGCGGTGTCCTTTCCCGATGTGATGGGGGCAGCAAGGCACGTATTGTATTGTTGCCATCGAGGATAACAAGATGGGGTTTATATCATATTACATGAGTTTATCCGTCTACATCATGTCATCTTACTTAAAGCATTACTCTATTCTTTTGAACTTAATACTCTAGATGCATGTTGGATAGTAGTCGATGTGTGGAGTAATAGTAGTAGATGCAGAATCATTTCGGTCTACTTGTCGCGGACATGATGCCTATATACATGATCATACCTAGATATTCTCATAACTATGCTCAATTCTATCAATTGCTCAACAGTAATTTGTTCAACCACCGTAATACTTATGCTCTTGAGAGAAGCCACTAGTGAAACCTATGGCCCCCATGTCTATTTTCCATCATATTAATCTTCCAACACTTAGCTATTTTTATTGCCTTTTATTTTACTTTGCATCTTTGTCATAAAAATACCAAAAATATTATCTTATCATATCTATCAGATCTCACTTTCGTAAGTGACCGTGAAGGGATTGACAACCCCTTTATTGCGTTGGTTGCGAGGTTCTTATTTGTTTGTATAGGTGCGAGGGACTTGAGCATGGCCTCCTACTGGATTGATACCTTGGTTCTCAAAACTGAGGGAAATACTTACGCTACTTTGTGCTACGTCTTGAGCTTGCATTGGTTTTCCCCGAAGAGGAGAGGATGATGCAACAGAGTAGCGTACGTATTTCCCTCAGTTTTTGAGAACCAAGGTATCAATCTAGTAGGAGGCCACGCACAAGTCCCTCAGACCAAGACAAAAACGATAGCTACTCGCAACCAACGCGATTAGGGGTTGTCAATCCCTTCACGGTCACTTACGAGAGTGAGATCTGATAGAGATAATATTTTTGGTATTTTTGGTATAGAGATGCAAAGTGAAAAGTAAAAAAGCAAAGTAAAAACAAAGCAAGTATAAAAGTGACGGAGATTGATATGATGAGAATAGACCCGGGGGGCATAGGTTTCTCTAGTGGCTTCTCTCAAGAGCATAAGTATTCTACGGTGGGTGAACAAATTACTGTTGAGCAATTGATAGAATTCAGCATAGTTATGAGTATATCTAGGTATGATCATGTATATAGGCATCACGTCCGTGACAAGTAGACCAAAATGATTCTGCATCTACTACTATTACTCCACTCATCCCGCTATCCAAAGATGCATCTAGAGTATTAAGTTAAAAACAGAGTAATGCCTTAAGCAAGATGACATGATGTAGAGGAATAAATTCATGCAATATGATAAATACCCCATCTTGTTATCCTCGGTGGCAACAATACAATACGTGCCTTTGCAACCCTTTCTCACATCGGGTAAGGACACCGCAAGATTGAACCCAAAGCTATGCACTTCTCCCATCGCAAGAACTACCAATCTAGTTGGCCAAACCAAACGGATAATTCAACAGACTTGCAAAGATAACTCAATCATACATAAAAGAATTCAGAGAAGATTCAAATATTATTCATAGATAAGCTGGATCATAAACCCACAATTCATCGGTCTCAACAAACACACCGCAAAAAGAAGATTACATCGAATAGATCTCCACAAAAGAGGGGGAGAACATTGTATTGAGATCCAAAAAGAGAGAAGAAGCCATCTAGCTACTAACTATGGATCCGAAGGTCTGAAGTAAACTACTCACACTTCATCGGAGAGGCTATGGTGATGATGTAGAAGCCCTCTGTGGTGGATGCCCCTCCGGCGGAGCTCCGGAACAGGCCCCAAGATGGGATCTCGTGGATACAGGAAGTTGCGGCAGTGGAATTAGGTTTTTGGCTCCTCCCCTGATCATTTTGGGTATGTAGGTATATATAGGAGGAAGGAGTACGTCGGTGGAGCAACAGGGGGCCCACGAGGCAGGGGGCGCGCCCTAGGGGGGGGCACCCTCGTGACCGCCTCTGTTGTTCCTTGGCGTAGGGTCCAAGTCTCCTAGATCACGTTCGGTGAGAAAATCACGTTCAAGGTTTCTGCCTGCTTTGGACTCCGTTTGATATTCTGCTTTCTTGAAACCTTTGAAATAGGCAAAAAACAGCAATTCTGGGCTGGGCCTCCGGTTAATAGGTGAGTCCCAAAAGTAATATAAAAGTGGAAAATAAAGCCCAATATAGTCCAAAACAGTGGATAAAGTAGCATGGAGCAATCAAAAATTATAGATACGTTGGAGACATATCAGGCATCCCCAAGCTTAATTCCTGCTCGTCCTCGAGTAGGTAAATGATAAAAAGCGAATTTTTGATGCAGAGTGATACTTTGGCATAATTTCAATGTAAATCTTCCTAATCATGGTATGAATATTTAGATCCGAAATATTCAAGACAAAAGTTCATATTGACATAAAAATAATAATACTTCAAGCATACTAACTAAGCAATTATGTCTTCTCAAAATAACATGGCCAAAGAAAGTTATCCCCACAAAATCATATAGTCTGGCTATGCTCCATCTTCCCCACACAAAATATTTAAATCATGCACAACCCCGATGACAAGCCAAGCAATTGTTTCATACTTTAACATTTTCAAAACTTTTTAATCTTCGCGCAATACATGAGCGTGAGCCATGGATATAGCACTATAGGTGGAATAGAATGGTGGTTGTGGAGAAGACAAAAGGGAGAAGATAGTCTCACATCAACTAGGCGTATCAATGGGCTATGGAGATGCCCATCAATAGATATCAATGTGAGTGAGTAGGGATTGCCATGCAATGGATGCACTAGAGCTATAAGTATATGAAAGCTCAACAAAAGAAACTAAGTGGGTGTGCATCCAACTTGCTTGCTCACGAAGACCTAGGGCATTTGAGGAAGCCCATCATTGGAATATACAAGCCAAGTTCTATAATGAAAAATTCCACTAGTATATGAAAGTGACAAAATGAGAGACTCTCTATCATGAAGATCTTGGTGCTACTTTGAAGCACAAGTGTGGTAAAAGGATAGTAGCATTGTCCCTTCTCTCCTTTTCTCTTTTTTTTATTTGGGCATTTTCCCTTTTTTTATGGCCTCTTTTTTTATTTTTTATTTTTCGTCCGGAGTCTCATCCCGACTTGGGGGGAATCATAGTCTCCATCATCCTTTCCTCACTTGGGACAATGCTCTAATAATGATGATCATCACACTTTTATTTTTCTTACAACTCAACAATTACAACTCGATACTTAGAACAAAATATGACTCTATATGAATGAATCCGCGTGTACCGGGATATGCAATGAAACATGAGTGACATGTATGAAAGAATTATGAACGGTGGCTTTGCCACAAATACGATGTCAAGTACATGATCATGCTAGCAATATGACAATGATGGAGCGTGTCATAATAAACGGAACGGTGGAAAGTTGCATGGCAATATATCTCGGAATGGCTATGGAAATGCCATGATAGGTAGGTATGGTGGCTGTTTTGAGGAAGGTATATGGTGGGTGTATGATACCGGCAAAAGGTGCGCGGTATTAGAGAGGCTAGCAATGGTGGAAGGATGGGAGGAAGTGCGTATAATCCATGGACTCAACATTAGTCATAAAGAACTCATATACTTATTGCAAAAATCTAGAAGTTATCAAAGCAAAGTATTACGTGCATGCTCCTAGGGGGATAGATTGGTAGGAAAAGACCATCGCTCGTCCCCGACCGCCACTCATAAGGAAGACAATCAATAAATAAATCATGCTCCGAGTTCATCACATAACAGCTCGATGATGATCAATCAAGGTTTTCCCATTGTCAGGCTTAACACCTTTCTCAGGTCTGCTATCATGCCTATAGTTGCAGCTTATGGTCCATGGAGTTCTGGCTATGGTCTTAATGATGATAGAGTGGAGTTTAAAGTGGCAATTACTGAAGAGGAGGGCGTGCTAACTGTTACTGAAGCCATCAAGACCACAACTCTGCACAACTCCAATGCTGTTATTGTTGAGCAAATGCCCATGGAAGCTGATCTCTCTCTGCTTGAGCTGAATGAGGGGGACTCAATGGCTCCTGCCCGTGTCTCTCCACCTCGTCTGGCGCATTTGTCAGACCCACTTGATCCTGTTGATCCTTCTGAACTGTCTGCCCTAGTGCCAGCGCTGACTGCTACTGCTGTATCTGACGATCTGCACTTACCAGAGTCTGTGACCAATACTCGTCATGGAAAAGCTCCTACGCCTGAATCCTCGGTTCATCTTCGTCGGAGCACTCGCAAGAACAAGTACGACGGATTCAAAGTGTCGTCACTCTCGGAAACTAAGACCAGAGCTTCTAAGGTAAAGCCACGGGTCGTTCCTCTCGTCAGAATCGCCGCCGCCATAATCGAATCGTTCGATGAAGCGTAACCGCCACCTCCCACCCCGATCCTCGCTATTCAAAGCACATTGGCAATGTTATGTGTGGAATCCTCACGATGAACTATCGGAGGAGAAGCTCACGGCTAGCAAGGACGCAGGTCATCTTCCGATGCAGCCTAATCTCCTTCTTTATTCTTATTATGCCTCTTTTGGTTAGTTGGAATGTTCTTTGTTGGAATGTTCGAGGGCTAAACTCTGAAGCCAAACAGTTAGCACTTTCTAATGCGATCAACTCTAGTGGTTGCGCAGTTATTTGCTTGCAGGAAACGAAAAAACAATCTTTTGATAATGCTTTCATCAAATCATGTTGCCCACGTTGCTTTGATAAGTTTGATTTTGTCCCCTCCCGGGGCGCATCGGGAGGAATTGCCAGCATTTGGAGTGGGTCGGTTTTCTTGGCTACTACAGTGGCCTCTGAAGATTTTGCACTGGTAACTCGTTTTCACTCTACTCAGTCGGCGCAATCTTGGACCTTAGTTAACGTGTATGGCCCCTGTCAAGGTGACCCCAGAAACTCTTTCATTGCCTGGCTATTCTCCCTCGATATACCTCCTCATGAAGATTGGCTCTTATGTGGAGATTTCAATTTCATTAGAGGCCGTGATAACCGTAACAAACCAGGTGGCCATTTTGGAGATATGATAACTTTTAATGATTTCATCCGATCACAGGCCTTAATTGAACTGCCCATCAAGGGAAGAACTTACACATGGAGTAACATGCAAACTGATCCCTACTCGAGCAAATTGACCGGTTTTTCACTAATAATCATTGGACCAGTTCCTACCCAAACACGCTGGTTAAACCCCTTGGCGAGACCGGTCTCGGATCACATTCCTTGTGTCATTAATATTGAAACCAAAATCCCACGCTCCAAGATGTTCAGATTTGAATCTTATTGGATCCATCACCCGGGTTCTTAGAAAGCGTGCAAAGGGCTTGGGCCATACATGTGAACTCTTCAAACATGGCGTCAAATCTCTGCAAAAAGCTCAAGCACCTTAGGCATGAACCTAAAAGATGGAGTAAGAACATTTCTAAGCTATCCATTGCTATCGAGAACACTAACAGGGCCCTTCTAGAAATTGATGGTTTGGAAAACAAGAGGCTCCTCACGACCTTAATCGAAGCAAATTTCAGAACAATTCTCAAGAACCATTTATTACGACTCCTGTCCTACCAAAAGCTCTATTGGAAGAAACGCTGCACGGTTCGTTGGGTCCAATTCGGAGATGAAAATTCCAAAAATTTTCAGGCAATGGCATCAGAACGATATCGCAGGAATAACATAGCCTCCCTCACGACTAAATCTGGCTTTTGTGTAGAGGATCATGCAAGCAAAGAAGCCATTATTTTTCAGACTTTCAAAGAACGACTTGGCACGAAAACCAATCACGACATGAAATTTGACTTGCCCAGAATCATCAAAAAGATCGATGGCCTTGATGAACTCACAGTACCATTTACCATGGCTGAAATTGACCAGGTGATCAAAACGATGCCAGCGGACAGGGCACCTGGACCTGACGGTTTTACTGGTGTATTTCTGAAAACTTGCTGGGATGTGATCAAGGAGGACTTCTATAAGCTTTGCAACCAGTTCTTCGAGGGTAATCTCAACTTAGAAAGCATTAATGAAGGACTAATCACTCTCATTCCAAAAGTTCAGGCACCGTCAACAATTAATGAATACAGGCCCATCACACTTCTTAATTGTTGTCTCAAGGTAATTACTAAGCTCCTGGCCAACCGCCTACAGAGACTTGTGCTCAAAATAGTGCACCGCAACCAATATGGTTTCCTCAAAGGGCGCACGATCCAAGATTGCCTAGCATGGGCCTTTGAGTACATCTACCAATGCCAGTCCTCCAAAAAAGAAATTGTTTTGTTAAAACTGGATTTTGCTAAAGCCTTCGACACCATTGATCATGATGCAATGATTCAGATTATGCGAAACATGGGCTTCAATGATAAGTGGCTTGGTTGGATTAATTGCATTTTTGCCTCGGGGAAATCTCTTTGTCCTCTGAATGGCGTACCGGGAAGACAATTTCATTGCAAGTGTGGGGTCCGCCAAGGTGACCCTTTGTCCCCCCTAATCTTTGTCCTAGCTGCAGATTTATTACAAGCTGCTATTAATGATGCTTTTTCCAAAGACCTCATCAAGTTACCCTTCCCATGCGCTACACAAAAAGATTACCCGGTCATTCAATATGCGGACGACACAATCCTTGCAATGCCAGCTTGTCCTCTACAGGCTACAACTATCAAAACTATTCTGTCGGATTACGCCACCTCTATTTGACTCAAAATCAATTTCCATAAATCCACCCTTATCCCGATCAACTATGATGAGGCACTTTATACCAACTTGGCGAATATTTTTGGCTGTGTGGTGGGAAAGATGCCTTTTACCTACCTAGGCCTTCCTTTGGGGACTACTAAACCTACCATTCATGATCTCATGCCTTTGGTATGTCGACTAGAACGAAGACTCTCAGCAACACTTAATATGATCTCATATGGCGGCAAGTTATCACTGCTCAACTTGGTCATTACCTCGCTCCTAATCTACGCCATGTGTACAATTAAACTCCCAGCAGGAATCATTGAACTCCTTGACAAGATTCGCCGCAAATGTTTATGGACAAAGAAAACTGATCAAGGTGACAAGTGTACCTCACTGGCTGCTTGGGACATGGTTTGCAAACCTAAGAAATGTGGTGGTTTGGGGGTATTAAACCTGAAAATCCAGAACGAGGCCTTGCTTCTCAAATTTCTTCATAAGTTCTACAACCACTGGGACATGCCCTGGGTTGAGTTGATTTGGAATACCTACTACACCTCCAAGATACCCCATGCTACCGATCCCTGTGGCCCCTTCTGGTGGCGAGATATCTCTAAGCTAATGCCCACTTATAGGGGAATCACGATGATCAATGTAAGTAAAGGAGCAACCACCCTCTCCTGGAAAGACATGTGGCTGGATGAGATCCTAGCCGAAACTCATCCACGTGCCTTCTCGTTTGCTAAAGATGAAGACATCTCTGTTCGTTCGTTCCACGGGGCCAGCAGTCTGCAGGAAACGTTTCATCTGCCACTTTCGGAACAGGCCCATGCAGAGACCAGAAATCTGCAAAACATTATTTTGGACGTTCAGCTGGCTAGCCAATCAACACACGATGACTGGACATACACCTGGGGATCCACCCACTACACAGCCAACAAATTCTATGAGTTTTTCTTCAGAGATGTCCAACCTCACCCGGCCTTCTCATGGTTATGGAAGTCCAAAACAACTATGAAGATCAAAGTTTTTGGCTGGCTACTACTTTCCGACAGGCTTAACACCAGAAATATGCTCAAACGACGTCACTTCAACATTGGTAACACGTTTGGATGTCTGCTTTGCCCAACATGCATGGATGAAACAGTGGAGCATCTTTTCTTTGAATGCCCTTTTAGCTTAAATTGCTGGGCCAAGCTTGGTATGCAAGGATCTACTCAAGGTAATAGGCTGGATTGGGTGGCAACTGCCAAGACCGCATGGAATAGGCCACTGTTTGTGGAAATCCTTCTCCAATCCCCTTGGAGCATTTGGAAGGAAAGGAATAACAAGCACTTCAGAGGAATTACCCCTTCCACAACCTCTTGGCTCTCTAGACTTAAAGCAGACATGTCCCTCCTCACTTATAGGGTGGGAGATAAGAATAAACCCTTCTTGCTTTCATATTTAGCTACTTTGTAACTTAGCACTTAACCCCCCCCCCCTCCTCCACCCACAAAGTGGGATGGCCCTGTAACATACAGACCATGTACAGTTGCTGATTCTTTAATTTAATTGCAGTAGGAGCCTCTCCTACTGTTTTAGTGGTTCAAAAAAAAGGTTCACCATACGTGCATGCTACGGGAATCACAAACTTCAACACAAGTATTCTTTAAATTCATAACTACTCAACTAGCATGACTCTAATATCACTATCTTCATATCTCAAAACAATTATCAAGCATTAAACTTATCTTAGTATTCAACGCACTCAAAAGAAAGTTTCACATATCTTGAATACCAAGTATATTAACATTAAGCAAATTGCCATGCTATTAACGACTCTCAAAATAATCTAAGTGAAGCATGAGAGATCAATAGTTTCTTTAAAACAAATCGACCACCGTGCTCTAAAAGATCTAAGTGAAGCACTAGAGCAAAAATTATCACGCTCAAAAGATATAAGTGAAGCACTATGAGCAAAACTATCAAGCCCAAAAGATATAAGTGAAGCACTATGAGCAAAACTATCAAGCTCAAAGATATAAGTGAAGCACATAGAGTATTCTATCAAATTCCAATTTATGTATGGCTCTCTCAAAAGGTGTGTACAGCAAGGATGATTGTGGTAAACTAACAAGAAAAGACACAAATAATACAAGACGCTCTAAGCAAAACACTTATCATGTGGTGAATAAAAATATAGCTCCAAGTAAATTACCGATGGAAGTGGACGAAAGAGGGGATTCCTTCCGGGGCATCCCCAAGCTTTGACTTTTTGGTGTCCTTGGATTATCTTGGGGGTGCCATGGGCATCCCCAAGTTTAGGCTCTTGCCACTCCTTGTTCCATAATCCATCAAAGGAATTCACCCAAAACTTGAAAACTTCACAACACAAAACTCAATAGAAATCTCGTGAGCTCCGTTAGAGAAACAAAACAAAAGAATACTTTAAGGTAATGTAATGAACTCATTATTTATTTATATTGGTGTTAAATCTACTGTATTCCAACTTCTCTATGGATCATAAACTATTTTACTAGCCATAGATTCATCAAAATAAGCAAACAACACACGCAAAACAGAATCTGTCAAAAACAGAACAGTCTGTAGTAATCTGTAACTAACGCAAACTTATGGAACTCAAACAATTCTACCAAAATTATAAAACCTGGAAAATTTGTTTATTGATCAGCAGCAATTGGAATCAATATTTTATCACGTTCTGGCGATTTTTAACAATTCGGGCACTGAGCGCAAAGTTTCTGGAAATTACAGCAAGATCAAATAACTATTATCCAAGAAGATCCAATAGGTCTAGCTTGGCACAAACACTAATTAAAACATAAAACCATATCCAAACAGAGGCTAGATGGATTATTTATTCCTAAACAGAAGCAAAAAACAAAAAACTAAAAATAAAATTGGGTTGCCTCCCAACAAGCGCTATCGTTTAACGCCCCTAGCTAGGCATAAAAGCAAGGATAGATCTAAGTATTGCCATCTTTGGTAGGCAATCCATAAGTGGCTCTCATAATAGATTCATATGGTAATTTTATTTTCTTTCTAGGAAAGTGTTCCATGCCTTTCTTTAATGGAAATTGGAATATAATATTTCCTTCCTTCATATCAATAATTGCACCAATCGTTCTAAGGAAAGGTCTACCAAGAATAATAGGACATGAAGGATTGCAATCTATATCAAGAACGATAAAATCTACGGGCACATAATTCCTATTTGCAACAATAAGAACAGCATTAATTCTTCCCATAGGCTTTTTAATAGTGGAATCCGCAATATGCAAGTTTAGAGAGCAATCATCAAAGTCACGGAAATCTAGCAAATCACACAAAGTTTTGGGAATAGTAGAGACACTAGCACCCAAATCACACAAAGCATGAAACTCGTAATCTTTAATTTTAATTTTAATAGTAGGTTCCCACTCATCATAGAGCTTCCTAGGGATAGAAACTTTCAACTCAAGTTTTTCTTCATAAGATTGCATCAAGGCATCAACAATGTGTTCGGTAAAGGCCTTATTTTGACTATAAGCATGAGGAGAATTTAGCACGGATTGCAACAAGGAAATACAATCAATTAAAGAGCAATTTTAATAATTAAATTCCTTGAGATCCAATATAGTGGGTTTAGTAACATCTAGATTTTTATTTCTTTCAATCCCACATTTATCAATTTCATCATCAAGATCTAAAAAATCTGAATTCTTAGAACGCATATACGGGTAAGGGAAGATCATATTCAGTTTCATCAAGATTCATATTGCAAAAAAAAGATTTAATAGGGGACACATCAATAACTTTTAGATCTTCATCTTGATTTTCATAGGAATTAGAAGAACACGCTTTAATAAAGACATCTTTGGAAGCACGCATCCTAGCGGTTCTTTCTTTGCACTCATCAATGGAAATTCTCATAGCTTTGAGAGACTCATTGATATCATGCTTAGCAGGAATAGATCTAAGCTTTAAAGAATCAACCTCAAGAGAAATTCTATCAACGTTCCTAGCCAATTCATCAACCTTAAGCAATTTCTCTTCAAGCAAAGCATTAAAATTCTTTTGTGAATTCATAAACTCTTTAACACTATTCTCAAATTCAGAGGGCATCTTATTAAAATTTCCATAAGAGTTGTTGTAGGAATTTCCATAATTATTAGAAGGATTACTAGGATAAGGCCTAGGATTAAAATTCCCTCTATACGCGTTGTTACCAAAATTATTCCTACCAACAAAATTCACATCCATAGATTCATTATTATTCTCAATGAAAGTAGACAAAGGCATATCATTAGGATCAGAAACACTCTTAGTAGCAAATAATTTCATAAGTTCATCCATCTTTCCACTCAAAACATTGATTTCTTCTATCGCATGCACTTTTTTATTAGTAGATCTTTCAAGATGCCATTGAGAATAATTAACCATAATATTGCCTAGGAGTTTAGTAGCATCTCCTAAGTGATTTCCATAAAAGTGCCTCCAGCGGCCGAATCTAAAAGATTTCTAGAAGCAAAATTCAATCCGGCATACAATTTTTGTATAATCATCCACAAGTTCAAACCATGAGTAGGACAATTACGTATCATTAATTTCATTCTCTCCCAAGCTTGTGCAACATGTTCATGATCAAGTTGCTTAAAATTCATAATATCGTTCCTAAGAGAGATAATTTTAGCGGGAGGAAAATACTTAGAGATAAAAGCATCTTTGCACTTGTTCCAAGAATTAATACTATTTTTAGGCAAAGATGAAAACCACGCTTTAGCACGATCTCTAAGAGAAAAAGGAAATAGCTTCAACTTAACGACATCATTATCGACATCTTTTTCTTTTGCATATCACATAAATCAACGAAGCTATTCAGATGAGTAGCGGCATCTTCACTAGGAAGGACGGTAATTGATCTTTCATAACAAGATTCAACAAAGCAAGATTGATTTCACAAGATTCAGTATTGGCAAGAGGAGCAATCGGAGTGCTAAGGAAATCATTATTATTGGTATTGGTGAAGTCACACAATTTAGTAGCATCTTGAGCCATTGTGACAAACAAGCAATCCAACACACGAGCAAACAAACGGACGAGGAAAAGGCAACGGGAAAAAAAGGAGGAGATTGGGAAAGAGAGGGCGAATAAAACGGCAAGGGTGAAGTGGGGGGGAGGAAAACGAGAGGCAAATGGCAAATAATGTAATGCGAGAGATAGGGATTGTGATGGGTACTTGGTATGTTGACTTTTGCGTAGACTCCCCCGCAACGGCGCCAGAAATCCTTCTTGCTACGTCTTGAGCTTGCGTTGGTTTTCCCCGAAGAGGAGAGGATGATGCAGCAAAGTAGCGTAAGTATTTCCCTCAGTTTTTGAGAACCAAGGTATCAATCTAGTAGGAGGCCACGCACAAGTCCCTCGTACCTACAGAAAATGATAGCTACTAGCAACCAACGCGATTAGGGGTTGTCAATCCCTTCACGGTCACTTACGAGAGTGAGTCTGATAGAGATAATATTTTTGGTATTTTTGGTATAGAGATGCAAAGTGAAAAGTAAAAAGCGAAGTAAAAACAAAGCAAGTATAAAAGTGACGGATATTGATATGATGAGAATAGACCCGGGGGCCATAGGTTTCACTAGTAGCTTCTCTCAAGAGCATAAGTATTCTACGGTGGGTGAACAAATTACTGTTGAGAAATTGACAGAATTGAGCATAGTTATGAGTATATCTAGGTATGATCATGTATATAGGCATCACGTCCGTGACAAGTAGACCAAACGATTCTGCATCTACTACTATTACTCCACTCATCGACCGCTATCCAAAGATGCATCTAGAGTATTAAGTTAAAACAGAGTAACGCCTTAAGCAAGATGACATGATGTAGAGGAATAAATTCATGCAATATGATAAATACCCCATCTTGTTATCCTCGATGGCAATAATACAATACGTGCCTTGCAACCCTTTCTGTCACTGGGTAAGGACACCGCAAGATTGAACCCAAAGCTATGCACTTCTCCCACTGCAAGAAAGATCGATCTAGTAGGCCAAGCCAAACCGATAATTTGAAGAGACTTGCAAACATAACCAATCATACATAAAAAAATTTAGAGGAGATTCAAATATTGTTCATAGATAATCTTGATCATAAACCCACAATTCATCGACCTCAACAAACACACCGCAAAAGAAGAGTTACATCAAATAGATCTCCACGAGAATCATGGAGAACTTTGTACTGAGATCCAAAGAGAGAGAATAAGTCATCTAGCTAATAACTATGGACCCGAAGGTTTGAGGTAAACTACTCACACATCATCGGAGAGGCTATGGTGTTGATGTAGAAGCCCTCCGTGGTCAATGCCCCCTCCGGCAGGACGCCGAAAAAGGCCCCAAGATGGGATCTCACGGGTACAGAAGGTTGCGGCAGTGGAGATGGGGCTGGAGATGAGTCACCTTTACCTAGAAGGCGTCCCAAAAAATCGGAGTTTTTAGATCTTGATGCAAAAGTTGATAAAAGTGGGATTGAAGAGATCAAAACTTTAGATATTAATGAACCCACTATTTTGGATTTCAAGGAATTTAATTATGATAATTGCTTTTTGATAGATTGTATTTCCTTATTGCAATCCGTGCTAAATTCTCCTCATGCTTATAGTCAAAATAAAGCTTTTACTAAACATATCGTTGATGCTTTGATGCAATCTTATGAAGAAAAACTTGAGTTGGAAGTTTCTATCCCTAGAAAACTTTATGATGAGTGGGAACCTACTATTAAAATTAAAATTAAAGATCATGAATGCTATGATTTGTGTGATTTGGGTGCTAGTGTTTCCACGATCCCAAAAACTTTGTGTGATTTGCTAGGATTCCGTGAATTTGATGATTGTTCTTTGAACTTGCACCTTGCGGATTCCACCATTAAGAAACCTATGGGAAGAATTAATGATGTTCTTATTGTTGCAAATAGGAACTATGTGCCTGTAGATTTCATCGTTCTTGACATAGATTGTAATCCTTCATGTCCTATTATTCTTGTTAGACCTTTCCTTAGAACGATTGGTGCAATTATTGATATGAAGGAAGGGAATATTAGATTCCAATTTTCATTAATAAAAGGCATGGAACACTTCCCTAGAAATAAGATTAAATTACCTTATGAATCTATTATGAGAGCTACTTATGTAATTCCTACCAAAGATGGCAATACCTAGATCTATCCTTGCTTTTATGCCTAGCTAGGGGCGTTAAACGATAGCGCTTGTTGGGATGCAACCCAATTTTATTTTTAGTTTTTTGCTTTTTGTTTCTGTTTAGGAATAAATATTTGATCTAGCCTCTGGTTATATTTGTTTTTATGTTTTAATTAGTGTTTGTGCCAAGTTAAACCTATAGGATCTTCTTGGATGATAGTTATTTGATTTTTCTGAAAATTCCAGAAACTTTCTGTTCATCAAAACAATTTTTAAAAATCACCAGAACGTGATAAAATATTGATTCCAATTGCAGTAGATCAATAAACAAATTTTATAGGTCGTCCTATTTTGGTAGATTTTTTTGAGTTCCAGAAGTTTGCGTTAGTTACAGATTACTACAGATTGTTCTGTTTTTGAAAGGTTCTGTTTTTCGTGTGTTGTTTGCTTATTTTAATGAATCTGTGGCTAGTAAAATAGTTTATAAACCATACAGAAGTTGGAATACATTAGGTTTAACACCAATATAAATAAAGAATGAGTTCATTACAGTACCTTAAAGTGGTGTTTTGTTTTCTTTCGCTAACGGAGCTCATGAGATTTTCTGCTAAGTTTTGTGTTGTGAAGTTTTCAAGTTTTGGGTAAAAGATTTGATGGATTATGGAACAAGGAGTGGCAAGAGCCTAAGCTTGGGGATGCCCATGGCACCCCAAGGTAATATAAGGACACCAAAAAGCCAAAGCTTGCGGATGCCCCTGAAGGCATCCCCTCTTTCATCTACTTCCATCGGTAACTTTACTTGGAGCTATATTTTTATTCACCACATGATATGTGTTTTGCTTGGAGCGTCTTGTATGATTTGAGTCTTTGTTTTTTAGTTTACCACAATCATATTTTCTATACACACCTTTTGAGAGAGACACACATGATTCAGAATTTATTAGAATACTCTATGTGTTTCGCTTATATCTTTTGAGCTATATAGTCTTTGCTCTAGTGCTTCACTTATATCTTTTAGAGCACGGCGGTGGTTTTGTTTTATAGAAACTATTATTCTATCATGCTTCACTTATATTATTCTGAGAGTCTTAAACATCATGGTAATTTGCTTAAATTGGGAAATTAGTCCTAATATGCTAGGTATTCAAGACTAGTAAAAACTTTCTTAGGAGTGTGTTGAATAC
Organism: Aegilops bicornis; assembly: GCA_021605145.1. NCBI lineage: Eukaryota > Viridiplantae > Streptophyta > Magnoliopsida > Poales > Poaceae > Aegilops > Aegilops bicornis. Next base: position 479,760,382 of record CM038672.1, on the reverse strand, counting down.
TAAGAGAAGTTTGATGCTTGATGATTGTTTTGAGATATGGAGGTAGTGATATTAAAGTTGTGCTAGTTGAGTAGTTGTGAATTTGAGAAATACTTGTGTTGAAGTTTGCAAGTCCCGTAGCATGCACGTATGATAAAACGTTATGTAACAAATTTGAAACATGAGGTGTTCTTTGATTGTCTTCCTTATGAGTGGCGGCCGGGGACGAGCGATGGTCTTTTCCTACCAATCTATCCCCCTAGGAGCATGCGCGCAGTGCTTGGTTTTTGATGACTTGTAGATTTTTGCAATAAGTATGTGAGTTCTTTATGACTAATGTTGAGTCCATGGATTATGCGCACTCTTATCTTTCCATCATTGCTAGCCTCTTCGGTACCGCGCATTGCCCTTTCTCACCTTAAGAGTTGGTGCAAACATCACCGGTGCATCCAAACCCCTTATATGATACGCTCTATCACACATAAACCTCCTTATATCTTCCTCAAAACAGCCACCATACCTACCTATTATGGCATTTCCATAGCCATTCCGAGATATATTGCCATGCAACTTTCCACCTTTCCTTTTATCATGACACGTTCATCATTGTCATATTTCTTTGCATGATCATGTAGTTGACGTCGTATTTGTGGCAAAGCCACCGTTCATAATTTTTCATACATGTCACTCTTGATTCATTGCCCATCCCAGTACACCGCCGGAGGCATTCATATAGAGTCATACTTTGTTCTAGTATTGAGTTGTAATCGTTGAATTGTAAATAAATAGAAGTGTGATGATCATCATTCATAGAGCATTGTCCCAATAAAAAAAGAGAAAGGCCAAACAAGGGAGGCCCAAAAAAAGAGAGAAAATAAAAGGAGCAATGCTACTATCCCTTTTCCACACTTGTGCTTCAAAGTAGCACCATGATCTTCATGATAGAGAGTCTCTTGTTTTGTCACTTTCATATACTAGTGGGAATTTTTCATTATAGAACTTGGCTTGTATATTCCAACAATGGGCTTCCTCAAATGCCCTAGGTCTTCGTCGACAAGCAAGTTGGATGCACACCCACTTAGTTTCTTTTGTTGAGCTTTCATGCATTTATAGCTCTAGTGCATCCGTTGCATGGCAATCCCTACTCCTTGCATTAACATCAATCGATGGGCATCTCCATAGCCCGTTGATTAGCCGCGTTGATGTGAGACTTTCTCCTTTTTTGTCTTCTCCACATAACCCCCATCATTATATTCTATTCCGCTCATAGTGCTATATCCATGGCTCATGCTCATGTATTGCGTGAAGGTTGAAAAAGTTTGAGATTACTAAAGTATGAAACAATTGCTTGGCTTGTCATCGGGGTTGTGCATGATGAGAGCATTATTGTGTGATGGAAATGGAGCATGACCAAACTATATGATTTTGTAGGGATGAACTTTCTTTGGCCAAGTTATTTTGAGAAGACATAATTGCTTAGTTAGTATGCTTGAAGCATTATTACTTTTATGTCAATATTAAACTTTTATCTTGAATCTTTCGAATCTGAATATTCATACCACAATTAAGAGGGTTACATTAAAAAAATATGCCAAGTAGCATTCCACATCAAAAAAATCTGTTTTTATCATTTACCTACTTGAGGTCGAGCAGGAATTAAACTTGGGGATGCTTGATACATCTCCAACGTATCTATAATTTTTTATTGTTCCATGCTATATTATATTCTGTTTTGGATGATTAATGGGCTTTATTATACACTTTTATATTATTTTTGGGACTAACCTATTAACCGGAGGCCTAGCCCAAATTGCTAGTTTTTTGCCTATTTCAGAGTTTCGTAGAAAAACAATATCAACCATAGTCCAAACGGAATGAACCTTCGGGAACGTGATTTTCGGAACAAACGTGATCCAGAGGACTTGGAGTCTACGTCAAGAAATCAACTAGGAGAGCACGAGGTAGGGGGCGCGCCTACCCCCCTGGGCGCGCCCTCCACCCTCGTGGGGCCCATGTTGCTCCACCGACGTACTTCTTCCTCCTATATATACCTCACGCACTTCAAACCATCGAGGCATCCCTGAAAACCTAATTCCACCACCGCGACCTTACATGCCGTGAGATCCCATCTTGGGGCCTTTTGGCGTCCCACGGAGGGGGCATTGACCACGGAGGGCTTGTACATCAACACCATAGCCTCTCCGATGATGTGTGAGTAGTTTACCTCAGACCTTCGGGTCCATAGTTATTAGCTAGATGACTTATTCTCTCTCTTTGGATCTCAGTACAAAGTTCTCCACGATTCTCGTGGAGATCTATTTGATGTAACTCTTCTTTTGCGGTGTGTTTGTTGAGGCCGATGAATTGTGGGTTTATGATCAAGATTATCTATGAACAATATTTGAATCTCCTCTAAATTCTTTTATGTATGATTGGTTATGCTTGCAAGTCTCTTCAAATTATCGGTTTGGCTTGGCCTACTAGATCGATCTTTCTTGCAATGGGAGAAGTGCTTAGCTTTGGGTTCAATCTTGCGGTGTCCTTTCCCAGTGACAGTAGGGGCAGCAAGGCACGTATTGTATTGTTGCCATCAAGGATAAAAAGATGGGGTTTATCCCTCTACATCATGTCATCTTACTTAAAGCATTACTCTGTTCTTTTGAACTTAATACTCTAGATTCATGCTGGATAGCGGTCGATGTGTGGAGTAATAGTAGTAGATACAGAATCGTTTTGGTCTACTTGTCGCGGACGTGATTCCTATATACATGATCATACCTAGATATTCTCATAACCATGCTCAATTCTATCAATTGCTCAACAGTAATTTGTTCACCCACCGTAATACGTATGCTCTTGAGAGAAGCCACTAGTGAAACCTATGGCCCCCGGGTCTATTTTCCATCATATTAATCTTCCAACACTTAGCTATTTTTATTGCCTTTTATTTTACTTTGCATCTTTATCATAAAAATACCAAAAATATTATCTTATCAGATCTCACTTTTGTAAGTGACCTTGAAGGGATTGACAACCCCTTTATTGCGTTGGTTGCGAGGTTCTTATTTGTTTGTATAGGTGCGAAGGACTTGTGCGTGGCCTCCTACTGGATTGATACCTTGGTTATCAAAACTGAGGGAAATACTTACGCTAATTTGTTGCATCACCCTTTCCTCTTCAAGGGAAAAACCAACGCAGTGCTCAAGAGGTAGAAGTGGTCCGCCGGCAGATACACGAATGGTGGTCGGCCGGGCTCGGTGCTAGCCCAATAGCTCGTCGGCGCACCGTTGCCACTCATTAAGTGCGACGTCTGCACAAAGAAGGGCATGCACCGCGTGTCTACAACGCCGGAACATCCCGGATGGGTGTTCATCAATTGCTTAAATGATGGGGTATGTGCTACTTCTTAGCTTCGATTATGCTTTTGGATTTGACTAGTTGTGCTAATTTAAAATTTTATTGTGTAGAATGGATGCAAGTTTTGGTTTTGGGAAGAAGAGTACATTGATATATTGATAGAGCACAATCTAGTAGATGTTCGTGCACTTTTAGCTAGCATAGAGGCCAGAGATGAGACTTGTGCACTTGTTGCTAGAATAGAGGCTAGACATGAGACTAGATGCGAGGAAGCAACGTCTGCTTCTTTAGACTCGAAGAAGAAAGAAGCATGCAAGATCGAGCCTCCTCCATAGATCAACAATGAATGCATCGAGAAGGCACTAATCCAACTTACAGAAGCAGTTATGGAAGTTGGGTATCTTCTAAAATGTATTCTTGTGGTTCTTGTTTTCTCTGGTCTTGCTTTTCTAGTCAAAATTTGGTGTTGTATTCCCATGTACCAAAAATCAATGATGAAAAAAAGTTATGGACTTACAAAAAAGTGTACGCGGACAGGATGCGGCCGGGATGCATCCACGCGTTGGGCGCACGGCCACCGCATCCTAGAAACTGCCCGGACAGGACCCCATTGCTCTATCCAAACGGACAAAATCCAGGCAAAATGGACGTCTGTTTGGGGTCGTGCGCTGGAGTTGGCCTAATGAGGTTGATGCAAGAAGAAATTGACGTGTGCGCTGGGTATAAGAATTAGTGATCGTAGACTTAGTTCTTAATCATGGTGGCATCCACGCCTGGGGCGTCGCGGGTTCTCAGGTTCGGACAGTGGGCCCTAACCCTGCAGGAGTAGGAAGCGACAAGTGATCAGGCTAGCTATGGGATTCGTGCGCGGGCCGAGGAGGATTTGGGAGCTTCTATCAGATCGCGATTGGTGGGATCGTGGACCAGGGAATCAGAGAGAGGTGGGCTCGTTGGGCATGCGGATGGGACATGCACATGCACGCAACAACGTACTAAGGGCTGGTTTGTTGTGACCCTATCTGATCAGGCTGACATGCCGGTGCCGGGTGCGGCCACGTCGATTCCATCTCAGCCTTCACCCCGGGATCAGGTTGCCATGATTTGCGCTGAACTGAGGCAGGCGCTCTTCCCACTGTTGTCGCAGCCTAAGAACAGGGACCCCCCTCAGAAACAGCGGAAGCCAAGGCAGAAGCGGGTGTCGGTTTCCTCGCCATGCCGGGGTGTCAGATTAGCCTAGGGAGGGCATGGATCAAAGGCATCCAAGTAGCAGTCGGTGCTAATCAGGAAGCTGTGCCTCGCGCACGAAGGGGATGTGATCACTGATGAGGTGCTTCAAGCCTATGTCGACTTGTTTGACAAGCCACTGGTGGAGAGCCACGTTAAGGCAATTTTGGCCTTGTTCGGCTGGGACTCGGAGGCGTTGCCGTTGGTCAGAGACGACGTTGGAGTGGTAGATGGGTCGTAGTGCCTGGGGGCACCAGGGTAGTCATGGTGGGTCATTGCTATGGCTGCACAACCCTCGAAAATGTTAGTGTGGAACGTGCGCGGGCTTAATTCCACGGCACGGCGTTGCTCGGTTTATCAGGTAGTGGAGGCGGCTCGGGCAAGCATTGTATGCCTTCAAGAGACTAAGATGGAGATCATGACGAGCGAAATTGTAATGCAATGTCTGGGTAATAGATTCGAAGACTTTTACTATGTGCCAGTCGTGGGCACGCGTGGTGGTATCCTACTTGCGTGGGATAGATTGGTAGTTTCGGCCTCTAATAGGCATGTCACAGCAAACACACTTACGACGCTCTTCAAGCAAGGAGAGGTCATGTGGTGGTTGACAGGAGTGTATGGACCACAAAGTGACATTGAAAAGGTGGAGTTTTTGCACGAACTGAGAGAGGTGCGGGATCTCCACATTGGAGCGTCGGCAGTCATGGGGGATTTCAACCTCTTGGTCAACCTGGAGGACAAGAATAATGCAATGATTAACCGAAGGATGATGGCTAGGTTCCGGTCGCTGCTCAATAGCTTGGGACTCAAGGAGTTGTACTTGAACGGCCGAAGGTACATGTGGTCGAACGAAAGGAGAAACTCCACCTTGGAGAAAATTGACCATATCTTTGTTACCAACTCTTGGGAAGACATCTTTCCGCGAAACTTGTTGACGGCGCTTGGCACGGCAGTCTCGGATCACTCCCCCCTTTTTGTGGATTTGGACGCGTACTTTCATGTGGGCAAGCGCTTCAGATTCGAGTGCTTCTGGCCGAAAGCCGAGGGCTTCCTTGACACGGTGCAGGAGGCATGGCATGAGGTTCCATCAGCAGGGAACCCTTTCTTAGTCCTGGATAACAAGTTACATGCAACGACCAATGCATTGCAGAGGTGGAGCGACAAGTGGATTGGAAATGTTAAGCTACAACTTTCCTTGGCGATGGAGATCATTGGGCGGCTTGACAAGGCAGCAGACTCACGCCAACTGTCGGATAGCGAACATGGATTGAGGAAACTCCTGAAAATGAAACTACTGGGCCTCTGCTCGCTCGAGAGATCCATTGCGAGGTAGAGATCGCAGATTTGGCAACTCAAGGTGGGGGAGGCGAACACGGCATTCTTCCAGCGGCAGGCAAGACATAGACAGAAAAAGAATGTGATTACGTCACTTAGCCACGAGGGGGTGCTGTACACAGGGCAGGATTGCATTGCAAAGGCGGTGGATGATTATTATGATGCATTGTTTGGGTCTTCTGCCCATCAGCCGACCTCGCTAAACTTGGACATGCTTGATCTCCCTCTCTGGATCTCTCGCATCTCGAGGCCCCGTTCACGGAAGAGGAGGTGGAGAAGATTATTAAATCAATGCCTTTGGACAAGGCACCAGGCCCAGACGGTTTCATTGGCCGTTTCTACGTGTCATGCTGGCACATAATCAAAGACGGTTTTATGAAGGCGCTGCAGCAGTTCCATGTGGGTGACATGAGAGGGTTGGCTTCCATCAACAAGGCGCAAGTTTCCCTCCTTCCTAAGATCCAAGGAGCGGTGGATATTAAAGATTTTAGGCCGGTGAGCTTAATAAGTGGCCCATTTAAAATTTTTGACAAAATTCTGGCAACCAGGTTTGCAGGGGACCTGCCGCTGTTGGTGGGGCATCACCAGAGTGCTTTCGTGCGCGGTCGTTCGCTCCACGACAACTATATGTTGGTGCAATGCACGGCCAGGAAGCTACATGCGATGAGGCATCCGACAGTCCTACTTAAAATCGACATTACGAAAGCATTTGATACCATCCAGTGGCCTTTTCTTCTTGAGGTGTTGCGGAGGTTGGGATTCGGAGCTAAATGGATGGCGTGGATGTGTGGACTGCTAGCCACCTCCTCCATGAGGATCACAATGAATGGGTTGCCCGGTAGGCTGATCTTGCCTTTCCAAGGCTTCAGGCAAGGTGACCCGCTCTCTCATATGCTCTTCATATTGTGTATGGAGCCACTTCGAGCACTCTTCCAGTTTGCAGCAGAAAGAGGGCTGCTTGCGCCTTTGGCACGCTCAGGGCTAAATAACGTGTTTCCATGTTCGCGGACGATGTGGTAGCCTTCTTCAAGCCCAATGAATTGGAAACACAGATTTGCGATGCAATTCTGCAGCTTTTTGGTCAGGCCTCAGGCTTGGTGGTGAACAGGAGCAAAAGCATGGCTATACCAATTAGATGCTCCCCGGACGAGATGGAAATGGTTACGAACATATTGGGCTGCCCTGCGGGCATCTTCCTATGTAAGTACCTCGTCCTCCCTTAACTCTGAGGAAGCCAACGGCAGCGCAGCTCCAATATCTGGTGGACAAGGTAGGTGACGCGCTACCGATGTGGAAGGCCTCCCTGCTCCCGAAGAGTAGTCGCATGCTACTTATCCAATTGGTGTTGTGTGCGATCCCCGTACACTCAATGTTGGCCCTTGACTTTCCCTCAAAGACAACCTCGGCCCTTACTAAGATTTGTCGTGGGTTCCTATGGTGCGGTAAGAAGGAAGCCCGAGGAGGGAACTACTCGGTATCGTGGGAGATGGTATGCAGGCCCAAGTGGGCAGGAGGACTGGGAATTGCGAACTTGAAGTGGCTCAATAAAGCACTCCAAGCGAGATGGCGTGGCTGCAAAAGTATGACAAGGAAAGACCAAGGGCTGAGTTCCAGACCAGCGTGCCGGTGGAGGCAGAAGCGTTGGTGCATGCAGCTGCGATTATGACGCTGGATGATGGGAAATCTTCATTGTTCTGGGAGGACAAATGGTTGGATGGCTCCAGGATTGGCGACGTGGCGCCTTTGATATACGACATGATACCACAGATCGTTGAAGGTCGCGGAGGCGCTCGACGACAACAGCTGGGTGGCGAGCTTTGGCCCGGAGCTCTCGGCGGATGCGTTGCTACAGTTCTTGAGGCTTTGGTCTAAACTGGAGGAGGTGCAGCTCAATGAAGATGTTGCAGACACGGTGCGTTGGAGTTGGGAGAGCAATGGGCAATTCTCGGCGCGCTCGGCCTATGCTGCGAGGTTCTTGGGTCTTCAAGTTGCGCCTGAGGCTGAATTTAGTTGGGGCTCTCGGGCACCGCTTCGCTGTCGCTTCTTCACGTGGCTAGCCCTAAGAAACAGATGCTGGACCTCGGATCGGTTGGCTAGGCGTGGGCTGCCTCACCAAGACGTCTGCCCGCTTTGCAACCAAGAGGAAGAGACCATCCATCACCTCTTGCTTGGTTGTGTGTTCGCAAGACAAATTTGGCATTAGTTGGGGATGATCACCGGTAAACCTGGCCTCGAGCCACTGATCGGTGAGGAGCTGTGTACTTGATGTCTCCGACAGGATTCGTCTGGGCAAAACAAGAAAGCAATGAGAGCCAAGTGCCTGTTGGCAATGTGGATGATTTGGAAACATAGGAACGACATTGTGTTCAACGGAGCAACGCCCTCCCTATCGGGTGTGAGACAGAGAATTATGGAGGAGGCCAAGTTATGGGCGACGGCAGGGCTCAAGGAGGACACCGTTGGAGCACAAGAGGAAGTAGAGGTAGCCAGGTGAAAGGATGAGACATAGGGATGTAATGAGCTTTGAGTTGGTGGTGTCGTAAAATCCGGCATGTAAATTTTGCATGTAAATATGACTTTGGGGAATCCTTTTCCCTTCTCCTTTAATGAATGATACGCATGCTTGTGCATATTCGAGAAAAAAAGACTACATCCCTTGACTAAGTACCCACGTGAAATGGAACCGTGAGCGCCGGAGGGGGACCTCAAACATTCCCCAAAAACGCACCGACATCCCCGCTGTCGCCAGGCTTGTCAAACCTGCATGCAAATCTACTACGCCGAAAGAGCGGTCTGGTTGCTTCCCTTGCAAATGAAGTAAACCTTTTCGGCCAGACCACGATGCAGTTTGACGAACGCATTGCCGACGGAGCAATAGAAAGAACCTTACGCGTATGTGTTGCTCAGAGTCGGAGGCGCCCCGCCGCAAAGCACAGATAAATAGCTTTGAGCTGCCGGTTCGCCACGGCCCCCGACCCGTGCCTTAAGTTGTCTGCCGCCGTATGAATGTGTGTTGTGCAGCGCGAGACGTAGTATATGATTGCACCTCAAGTTACCCTACCGGCCCCAACGTGAACGCGACCACTGCAACCGGCCGGCAGACGCCCGCCCAACCTACTGCTCTATCCATCAAACCATGCAAGGAACTCAAGTCAGATCATCCAACCGCGCGTACGTAAAGATGAAATCAAGTCCCTGTCTCTGTCTGTCTGCCTGCCTGTCCACATGCATTCGAGGCTGCACCATATGGACCATTTCATCTCATGCATTAAACAAAATTTGACCAGATTTTCACACGGACGTGGAGTCTTTGACTTGGAGCGGCCATGCAGCGTGGTATCTGACCTCGCCCGATGAACGACAAACAGGCAGCCGCAATGGAAACTGGCACTCCTGTTGCAATCCTAGCTTCAGATACGTCTGATATCTGTAGCCGACGGCGCGGTTCAGAGACAAATATCCGGAGAAGCAAGAGCGGAGCACGGTCCGATCACGTCTCGGTTCTGAAGCGGGCGTTGAATTTGGAGCGTTTACTACAGCCCGACCGTGTATAAATAATCGCATTATCACATGTACGTATATGCCTGGATATATATAGATTACTGGCGGCGCCGAAGAGCTTGTGGCCAGGATTGGCTCTGCCTTGATATCCTTGGTTGACATCCTTTTAAAAACGGATATCAGCAGAGGGCAGATCAGCCATGTCAGCACCGCCAACGACAGGGAGCTCGTGGGATAATGCCCTGAGCGAACGTGAGCCACGCAATGGAACGGAAATGGATCGATCGAAGTTTGTGTCTTTGACCTTCTTCTCCGCTGCTCCCCACTTGCAGTTGGATGGCTCCATCTCCATCTCTATGAAAGTGAAGGGGATTGCGACGTTGAAATGCGTTGTCGGGTTGTTCCTTCCTGCATCGCACCTGTCCATTGTTCTAGTCTGTGCGCTTTGAGCTCTTCCGTTTTCGTTTCGATTTCTCTCTATCAGGAACAACCACAAGTGGCTACTGGCTGTGGTCATATATCAAGCCACGGTAACACACGGTCAAAAGCTGGCACGGTTTTGCACACTGTCAAGAAAAGTTTTGAGCCGGATGGTTTGCTTTGCTAGAAAAATGAAGGTGCCATCCGCGGCCTCTGCAAGGTCATTGTCAAACTGCTCCCTGAACAGACAGGTCATTCTTTTTTTCAGGCAAGACAGTAGGTCATCCTACTGCCTATTTTCTTCTTCATAAAGTGCTGTATATATAAAAGGCTAAAGGAAAAGACTAATGCAAGGTCATAAGCCCACGCACAACAAGGTAAATGGAAGTTTCTATCTATGATTCCAATGCAAGTCCCCATAAGTTTTCCTTTTGCTCTGTGCACAAGGAGACACATTTCTTCTTTGAATTTTTTCCTGAGCTTGTATATGTTTTTGCTGGTTTCCTTTGAAGATCTGATCGTTTCTAGTGCTCCAAATTGCCCAGGTGGCTAGTAGCATGATACTTTCCATATAGAAAGGAAGATACAAACATCATTTTAGGTCAGACACTATGTCTTTGAATATTCATAGGTTCAGACTCTTAGGGCGTTTCTAACCGATCCCTTATAACCGGTTAGAGTAGTAAAATTTCTGTTTTACTCCTCTAACCGGCACCTAGCCGACCTCTTATCCGCCGTAAGGGAGTAAATTTTTTTACTCCATCCCCAAACTTCTCCTTAAATTTACTCCATCGCTCGGCGGCTGAGTAAAAGTTGCGCCTCTCCCTCGTGTCGCCCCCCCCCCCTGCACTTTCGCCGGCGCTACTCCTGGCGACTCCCCGCCGGCCCAGCCGCTACCTCGTTGCTTCCCCCGCCCTCCATCACCCTTCTGCGCGACGTCGAGCCCGTTCGCCCCCGCCGTCGTCGCTGGAATCAGGCGAACCGCCGCCGCCGCGCCTCTCCCTCGTGTCGCCCTCCCGCCTCGCACTTTCGGCGCTACTCCTGGCGACTTCACCGCCGCTTAGCTCGGGTCCTGCCCCGCCCTCCACCGCCCTTCTGCCCGACATCGAGCCCGTTCGGCCCCGTCGCCGTCGCTGGTATCAGGCGAACCGCCGCCACCATCGCCATTGTTGTTGATTCGTCAGATTGCTTCTTTTCTTCCTTTTTTTCCGTCGGCCGCCGCATCCCACATTGATTGCACACCACGGCGGTTCATTCCTCTCGTCCCCACCGGCATGTTTGGTCAAAACGACACCGGCCGGCCGATGCACCACCACCGCACCGCAAGTGTTCGACGAATTGGCTAGGTGAGTTTTTTTAATCGTTTCTTTGTGAACCGAGCCATTTGGATTGAACCTAGCCGTTTTAATTGTAGATGAAGAGGTTAAGAGAGATGGCTTTGGAGGACTCGTCATCATCCGAAGAGGAAGAAGACGACGATGACTTTGACACCGTTTTAGGCATGATGATGATGTTCGGCTGCCGAGGAGAGGATCACAGTTTGACCGCATAAACATCAACCATGATAGAGCGGAGGGTCATGCGAAGATCATAAGAGACCACTTTGACCCAAAGCCAACCTATCCGGAGAAGTACTTTCACCGGCGCTTTCCAATGCACACTAGTCTTTTTCTGACCATTACAAAAGCCATTGAGAGATATGATGATTGGTTCAAGCTTCGGAGAAATGCATGTGGAGAGATAAGTGCAAGCGCTCTGATGAAATGCATTGCGGTTGTTCGAGACTTGGCATATGGGTGTTCGGCCGATGCAATCGATGACTATGTCCGATTTGGTGAAGGCACAATCTTGGAGGCTGTTCGAAGATTCACTAAAGCAATGATCGTTGTCTTTGGCCGAAATACTTGAGAGCACCAACCAAGGAAGACACCCAGAGGCTGGTGACTGAGAGTGAAGCAAGAGGATGGCCAGGGATGCTTGGATCACTTGACTGTATGCACTGGACATGGAAGAATTGTCCTGCGGGATGGAAGGATCAGTACAAAGGCCACTGCAATGATCCAACGATCATTCTTGAGGCAGTTGCATCGAAGGATCTTTGGATATGGCATTCATTCTTTGGTTTTCCTGGCTCTCACAATGACTTGTATGTGCTATTGAGGTCACTGCTGTTTTCTAGGCTTATTAAAGGTGAAGCTCCTACTTGCAACTATTCGGTCATCGCGCACAACAAATCGATGGGTTACTACCTTGCGGATGACATCTATCCACCATGGGACACCTTGATCAAAACAATTCCGCTTCCAAAAGGTAACAAAAACACTCACTTTCCCAATGTCAAGAAGAAGCTAGGAAAGATGTTGAGAGAGCCTTCGATGTGCTTCAGAAGCGCTTTGCAATTGTTCATGGACCTGCCGAGTACTGGAACTCCAAGGTTCAATGGTGGATCATGACTTGTTGCATCATATTGCATAACATAATCATTGAAGACAGGAGAGATATGCATGAGAACTTTCGATACATCACGAACGGGATTCCGGCTGAGCCAGAGTATGATACAAACAGGATCTTGGCATTCCTTGAGGAGCACCGCAACATCGAGAACCGTCAAGTTCATGCTCACCTCCAACAAGATCTTGTTGAGCATCACTGACAACATCTTAGCGAGTCCTAGTTGTTCTATCACATGCTATTTTCTACATTTGAACCATTCAACGTGTTTAAATTTGAATAATTCGGTTTGTAAACTTTGAATTTGGTTTGTAAACTATATTCGTGATTTGCCTGAACATTCAAATTTATGGTTTGTTTCTATATGTGTGCTAATACGTAGTTGTAGTTTATACTAGAATTGCAAAGTTTTGAAAAAACAAAAAATTACTCCGTTAAATACAAGGGCCAATTCCAGTTCTGCCCCTAACTCGAACCCACTACTCAGTTTTGCCCCTAATTTTTAGGTATGCTTAGTTTTGCCCCTCCGCCATTAGTATCACTTATAGAAATGCCCTTTTGCGCCGTTACCGTCTGGTTAAAGGACTTTGACCACCCAGAAAAAAATAGCAAAAAAAAATCAAAAAAATCTGAACTTTTGTGGGATCGAAGATAGTCATGTCCGCAAGGCACGTGCAAATTTGTGTGCCGTTCGGACACCCTGGGAGCTCGTGGCAAAGGAAATTATAAATTTTGTACGCATGTGAACAGTAAATTCAAAAAAATAGAAAAAAATAAAAAAAAATGAATTTTTGGGGAACTGAAGATACTTAGATGCACAAGATGTGTGCACATTTTTTTTGTGTTTGGACATCGTAGGAGCTCGCGGAGAAAAAAATAAAGTTTAGCTCCTACGAGCTCCTACGGGCTCCTACGATGTCCAAACACAACAAAAATGTGCACACATCTTGTGCACCTAAGTATCTTCAGTTCCCCAAAATTTCATATTTTTTTGATTTTTTTTCTATTTTTTCGAATTTACTGTTCACATGCGTACAAAATTTATGATTTCCTTTGCCACGAGCTCCCAGGGTGTCCGAACGGCACACAAATTTGCACGCGCCTTGCGGACATGACTATCTTCGATCCCACAAAATTTCAGATTTTTTTGATTTTTTTTGCTATTTTTTTCTCGGTGGTCAAAGTCCTTCACTGCACGGTAACGACGCAAAAGGGCATTTCTATAAGTGACACTAACGGCGGAGGGGCAAAACTGAGCATACCTAAAATTTAGGGGCAAAACTAAGTAGTGGCTCCAAGTTAAGGGCATAGATGTAAATGTCCCTAAATACAAGGGGTTGGCTAGAAACAACCAAACTTAGTGGAGTAATTATACACCACTAAGGGTTTAATCCGCCGGATACTCCAATATTTTTAGGAGATCGGTTAGAAATGCCCTAAGGTGACCAAGCTGGGCAAAGAAAAGACCAACAGGCAGCAGCACAAGGGCACATGCTCCATTTGCGGCAAGTCAGAGAAAGCTTCTGATAAGATCAGGAATATCAAAGGGCTTGGAGATATGCTCTTGGCTTACAAATCTCCTCCTTGATGGTGCTTTTTTTTTTGCTTGCCAAGATGTATAAATATGACAACATATTTTTTTAGAGTCATTCGGTGTCAACCATTGGTAGAGCTTTTTAGCTCATATATGGCCCAACCTCATGTTTAGGCCTTTGTATGTTGATGAATATCAACCCACCTAAGCCATTCCTCGCCAGATTGATGTGTCGCAATTTTTCGCGAACGCTATGTCTCGCATTAAGCGAGACGGTAGCGGCTCTCGCGTCGAGTGCTAACGTATCGGGCTGGCCCACTAGAGCATTTTTTCAGAAAAAACGGAGTGTAAAATATGTGCACGCGAGGGATTGAACTTGGGATCCTCGCAACGCTGCTACCCGCTGCTCCAACGTTGAGTTGGTGTCTACTACATAGGGCGCGACCTACTGGATGTAAAAAAGAGCCCGTTTTTATACAGCTTTGTTTTATTTTCCTGTTTTTCCCTCTTTCTTCATTTCTATTCGGTTTTCTCTCAGTTTTTTCTTTCCCCCCTTTTCTTTTGCTTTTTGTTTGGTTTTCTTATTTTCTTCACCGTTTTTTGTTTTTCTGCGTTTCTTTCATTATTTTTACCGGTTTTCCTTTTCTTACTCGTTTTCCATCTTTTATTCTCTGGTTTTTTCTTTCCTTCTTGGTTTTCAACTTTTTTGTTTTATTTGATGTTTTATCTTTTTTTCTTGTCCGATTTTTTATTTTGCTTTCATTCTTTCTGCATTTTTCGGTTTTTATTTTTCATTTCTTTTTCCTTTTGTTTATTTTATTTAAATTTAGGTTTCACTTTTTATTTTCTTTGTTCTCTTGGTTTTCAATCTACATTATTTGTATATGTCAACAACATTTTTGTAACACATGTTTAACATTTTTTTATACAAATTAAAAAAAATTAATACATGGTCAGCATTTTTTCTGTACATATTTTTAATTTTATTTTTCAAATGTTTAATTAACATTTTCTAAATACAACATTAAAAAAATTTCTGATAGATGTTGAACATTTTTCCTATACACACTTTTAAACTTTTGCATATGTTTAATTAACATTTTTTATATACAAGATTAACATTTTCTAATACATGTTCAGCATTTTTAATATCAACATTCAACTTTTTTTTAAATGATTTATCAACGTTTTAAATGCAATATTAAGATTTTTTAACATATGGTCAATATTTTTTATTAGACATTCAACATTTACCAAATGCTTGATTAACACTTTTCAATACTTGTTCAACATTTTTTTCAAATGCTTGGTGAAGAAGTATATATACATGATAAAAAAATCATCATTTTTTAATACATGATCAACATTTTTTTCCTTTACACATTCAACATTTTTCAAATTCTTGATCAAAATTGTTCAGATAACTTTTCAATATTTTTTCAAACATACAAGATCATGAAATTTCTTCATTTTTATAATACATGGTCAACATTTTTCTATACATATTTAAAAAAATTCATCATTTTTAATGCATGTCCAAGCTTTTTTGTATGCACATTCAACATTTTTCAAATGCATGATTAAGATTTTTCAAAATATTATGTAAATTATATTTTTGTAATCTATATGTTTAGAATATTTTAAAGGGTACTGGGCTGGCCCAGCTCGTGGGAGGCCACCTCCTCATTTATTTTCTGTTTTTTCACGTTTCTTTGGTTTTTTTCTTATTTACTTTTCTTTACACTTTCAAATATTCAATATATATGGAACTTTGCTAAAAAATGTTAATATAGCATTGGAAAAATGTGAAATGTGTATAGAAAAAATGGTTCTTATGTATACAAAAAATGTACAATGTGTATGAAAAAT
The DNA here is from genome assembly GCA_021605145.1 of Aegilops bicornis. NCBI lineage: Eukaryota > Viridiplantae > Streptophyta > Magnoliopsida > Poales > Poaceae > Aegilops > Aegilops bicornis. The sequence goes on along the minus strand of CM038672.1, from coordinate 479,744,712 downwards.
ATTGAGCATGTATTTAAAAAATGTGAATAAAGCATTTGAAAAATTGTTAATCATTCATTTAAAAACTGTTAAACAAGTATAATGTTTTCTGATATATGCAGAAAATATACAGTATGTATGACAAAAGTAGTCAGCAAACACATTTTTTTAAATGCCGAGCATCTATTTAAAATTGTTAAAGGTGTAAAGCAAAGTTCCTGATGTATACAACATATGTAGAGCGCGTATTAAAATTTTGAACATAAAAATATAAATTATCAAAAACCTTGATCATGTACGAAAAATTATTCATATATTCCGAAGATGTTAAGCAGGTATTACAAATTATTCATGATATATTAAAAAAAGGTACAACGTGTATGAAAAAGTAGTCATTGAATATTTTTTTTAAATGTTAATCAAATTTTAAAAATATTAAATATGTACAAAAAATATTCTAGAGGCATATGTAAATTGTACAAATGTGTGTGAAACATTGTATACATGTGTTGAAGAAAAAATGATGAAAACCATAGAAACAAAAGAAAGAAACAAAAGAGACACCTAAAAACAATAAAAATGGAAAACACAAGGAAACCGTGAAAAAACAGGAGAACATGAAGAAAAACCAGGAAAACAAAACAAAGCCGAAGGAAAATGAAGAAAGGAAGAATGAAAAAATCCTATTGAAAACCAAGTAAAGAAACAAACAAAAGAGAAGAAATAACTGAAAACATTAAAGCAGAGAAAAGAAATGAAGAAAACCTATGAAAATAAGCAAAGAAAAACTGAGAAACTGGACAATACCAGTCAGAAAAAAAAGAAAACCAAAAGGAAAAAAGTAAAAAAATAAAGGAAACCAAAAGAAATAAATATAAAAAAACAGCTACAAATCACGTTAAATGGGCCGGACCATGCATGCAGATCCTCCAGCCGAGACGGGGGCTATATCTCGCAATACGCGCTTTAAGCGAGATATAGTTGTCACGACATCTGCACCGGGCCAGTTCTTCACGACTTTTACACCCACTACTCAGGTTATTCTGACAGCCCAGCCTAATGTTTTATTTAAAGCCCAGTACTTAAAGGTTAACTAGTAGGCCTTTTGCTTCTAAAAAAACATAAATTTTAGGTTGTACGAAAAATCAGAAATGATTTTTTGTTATCAGGCTGCAAGGAGCTCGTTTTATTGAAAAGTTCAGCAAAATGTTTTCATCCTTCAAAAATTTCAAAAAAATAACATCCCACATTGTCAAACAGATTTATACTGCACGTGTGCAGTTTTTCATGGCAAAATACATTAACACACGAGCTACACAAAAATGATAAATTGGTGATTTTGAAAAAGTATAAGGAGTATTCACTATATAAAACCAACGATTTTGTGTAGCTTGCGAATCAATGTATTTTCTCATAAAATTTACACACATGTAGTATACATCCATATGCCAATGTGGAATTTCTTTTGGGAATTTGTTGTAACTTTGAAACGCAATTTTGGAATGTTTTAAATAACCCAAATGATAAGTGCCACACGCATGGCATGAACCAACTCAGACCGAATGCCTTTTTAACCACTGGATGTGATGCAACAATCTCAAAGCAGAGGAGAGAACACCTTAGACCAGAGAATCGTTCGATACTTGATATTGTCGCCCCGAACGACTCACTCCCAGTCCCCAGTCTGTTTCTCTCTGCTGACCCATATAGCCCACACATTGTGATGGCGCCGCTCGATCCCCGGACGGTAGCGGTTCTCGGCGAGGATGGATCCGCGATGGAGCAATTGGATCTCGACTGGTCGGCCGCGAGTGAGGAGGCAGGGCGCATCTAGCGTTGGGCAGGCCCTGACAGAGGCGAACACTGTTCAGCGGTGACCATGATGTGCGGTGGCGCGCGATTGCGGTGGTGGGGCTACGCCGGAGGGTTGCGTCCCATGGGAGAGATGCAGCGGCCAGCCCTCGCCGGTGAGGGACTCCTCCCTTCTCCCACGATGGTGGTGTTGGAAATATGCCCTAGAGACAATAATATTTGTATTATTATATTTTCGTATTCATAATTAAATAATTTATATTCTATGCTATAACTACTATGATTCTGGAATATGTGATTCAGTGGAAAACTCATATGCACGTGTGGAATGATAAATGGTTAAATGAAACGTTCCTAGTCTTTCCTCTAGGATTAGCTCAAGTTTTGTTGGTGATCATGTTTCCCGGATCTTAGGATATCGTTGAGTGTAAACAATGATTCTAAATCAACATTGAGATTATGACATTGGACGAACGATCAAATTGAATCAACCCAAACTTGTCTACTATGAATTGAGTTTATATCATCTGTAATCAATTATAATAACACGGAGTGTTAACATATGATTTTGCACCTTAGAACACGAGAGTATCGTAGTCACTTGTTACTGCACGATGGACTTTGGGGTTGCTCAAACGTCACCTATAACGCGGTGATCATAACGACAACTTACAGGCTCATCGAAATGTTTGACAAGGGACTAGATAGCTCGAGAATGGGATTTGCTCCTCCAACGATGGAGAGATATTCTTAGGTCCCTCTTGGTGCGACAACATCCATCATCGTCTGGCTAGTGAGCATGTGACAATGATAAAGAAGAACAAAACCGGTAACGAGGATAACAATATAGTGATCATGTGATGACTCAAGAGGATACCGATGCATCCCGTGTTTTGTAAAATATCGCGAAGCAAAGGGAACATCACATGATAACCAAAGGTTCACTCGAATATCATCTGTGTTCTCATAGAGATCGACATGGACGTCCACGGTTTCGCTATCGGTCATTGGGCGAAGAGGTCTTCGTTCATGTCTATGAGTTACCGAACCTACGGGGTCACAAGTTTAAGGCAATAACAATCTGTTGAGTGTTAGTGGGACGCGAGTATCAAGAATTTATTTGTGGAATTGTTTCATAAATATTCGAAATATTTTCGAGAGGATCCGGAAGCGTTTCTGGGTCACCGGAAGGGTTTCGGAGAGTATCGGGTAATACCGAGTATTACCGATAATTTATATATAGGTAGGAAATGTTTCCAAGGCTGTTAAATTATATAAAATATGCTCTAGTAATTGTTAGAGGGCATTTATATTTAATTTAATATCAATGGGCCTTAAAAGGCCAAACGGTGGAAGGCATATTGGGGTGGCGCCCCCTTCTCCTATTGGAAAGGAGGGAGGGTGGTCGACTTGGGGAGGGATTACCCCTCCCCGAGGCCGACGCAAGGAGGGGACTTTCCCCCTTGTGTGCCTCCTCCTCTCCTCCCAACCTATATATATTAGAGGTTCTGCACCTTTTCATGACACAAGTTTTGGAGCCTCCTCTAGTTCTTCTAGCCCTTGTTCTAGTTGACTAATTAGAGCTTGGTGTAGTTCCTCTAATCCTGATAATTATAAGCCCGGTGTGGTTCTAATCTCCTCCCACTAATTCCCCGGCCACGATTAGCTCTGGACGGCGAAGCGCTGCCGGATTGTAAAGGCTGTGATACTCTCCTACATATCTATAATTTTTTATTGCTCCATGCTATTATATTATCAATCTTGGATGTTTTATATAAATTTACAAGCAACTTTATATCATTTTTTGGGACTAACCTACTAACTTAGTGCCCAGTGCTAGTTGCTGTTTTTTGCTTGTTTTTTACTTTGCAGAATATCAGTACCAGGTGAAGTCCAAATGTCACAACACTTTTTGGAGATTTTTTTCTGGTGAAAAGAGACCATGTAAGCTTCTGGAGGCCACAGAAGATGGAAGAGGGACCCACTAGGCACCAGGGCGCGCTAGGGGCCTCTAGCGCGCCCTGGTGGGTAGTGGGGCCCACAAGCATCGTTTTAACCTACCTCTGCCTCTATATATACTCTAAAATCCCAAAACCCTCAGGGGAGTCCACGAAATACTTTTTCTGTCGCCGCAAGTTCTAGAACCACGAGATCCAATCTAGAGGCCTTTTCGGCACTCTCTTGGAGGGAAACCATCACGGAGGGGTTCTTCGTCATCCTTGTTGCCCCTTCGATGATACATGAGTAGTTTACCACAGACCTACGGGTCCGTAGTTAGTAGCTAGATGGCTTATTATCTCTTTTTGATCTTCAATACAATGTTCTCCTCAGTGTTCTTGGAGATCTATTTGATGTAGTGACTTTTTCGGTGTGTTTGTTGGGATCCGATGAATTGTGAGTTTATGATCAGATCTACCCATGAATATTATTAGGGTTTTCTCTGAACTCTTTTATGCATGATTATTATAGCTTTCTATTTCTTCTCCGAGTTATTGGTTTGGTTTGGCAAACTAGATTGATTTATCTTGCCATGGGAAGATGTGCTTCGTAATGGGTTCGATCTTGAAGTGCTCAATTCCATTCACGGAAAGGGACATGCCACGTATGTATCCTTGCTATTAAGGGTAAAAATATGGGTTTATTCATACGTGAGTTTATCTTGTCTACACCATGTCTTCTTGCTTAAAGCATTACTCCATTTTTCCATGAACTAAATACACTAGATGAATACTGGATAGCGGTCGATGTGTGGAGTAATAGTAGTAGATGCAGGCAAGAGTCGGTCTACTAATCTTGGACGTGATGCCTATACATGATTATTGCCTTGGATATCGTCATAATTATTTGCTTTTCTCTCAATTGCCCAATAGTAATTTGTTACACACAATATGCTATTTTCTCGAGAGAAGCCTCTAGTGAAAACTATGGCCCACTAGTCTAATTTCTATCATATATTGTAACATCCCAAATTTTCAATTTGGAATGTTATACATTAGGTCATCATGCATATCATATTTTTCTCGCATTTTCCGATCCTAGAAAATTTCACGCAACTCAAGGACCCTCGGAGAGAGTTGGAAGTTTCATTATTTTCATATTTGGGATTTCTCAAATTTTGAAAATAGGATCATTGATTTATTTAATTATCTTCATAAATTTTCTCCTATAAAAACTTAAGAGAGGGAATAATATGACCTTCCCAATATTTAGGAAAAATGAAGATATTATAAATAAATCAAAATTTGGTTTTGGAAGATTTATTTTGCTTAGGCAAAAATGAGCATTTTAAAAATATATGCATGTTTGCCGTTTTTAAAGTTCATTTTGTTCGACTCATTTTTAGGAGTCGGGGAAAATTTATCTTATTAAATTCGGAGTTTGTTTGGTATTTTTTAATCCGATTTGTTTTGTTTAAAAAAAAAAACTGCGCGCCCCCCCTGGGCCAAGGCCCAGCCGGCCCAGCCAGCCGCGCCCCGGCCCAGCCGCCCCGGCCCACCTCCCTCTCTCCTCACAAGACGCCTTGCCATGTGAGCCCCGCCAAGACGCCACCGCCGCCGCCCGTGTCCGGGTCGAACACGCCGTCGCCGCCGCCCCAGCCCCTTCCCCAAGCCGCCCCCCCTTCTATTTATACCCGCCCCCTCTCTCTCTCACCGCCGCCCTCACCACCCGCCCGCCGCCAAGGACGCCGCCGCCGTTCCTCGCCGACGCCGGAACCCGCGTCCTCGCCGCCTCCCGACCTCGCCCCCCGCCGCCTTGCCGGAGCCTCGCTGAGCCACGGCGAAGACCACGGAGGTAGCCGCCGCCCCGCCCCGATCCGGTTTTTTTTAGAAAAACCCGATCCGTTTTTTTTGAGATGTTCGGTTTTTTAAAAACCCTAGATGGTTTTAATTTTTCGGTTTTCTTATTTAATGAACGTTCACCGAACCGTTCGTTTCAATGAATGTGTTCGTTGGATTAGTTCTGTTAACGAACGTTCGTTATTTAATCCGTTCGTCGCTTTTCTTTTAATCGGATTTAATCCGTTATTTTCGATTCGATTTACGATCCGATTTTCAAATCTGTTTTGTTTCTTGCTCGTTTATCGGAATCAGGTGATTCAAGCGCTCGGAGTTTCATATTTAAACCGCCGTTCGACTAACCTACTTACACGGAGTTTTGCTACTGTAAAATTTTGACTTAGTTTCAGATTTGCTAAACCGAGTCGTTCTCTCTCGAGTTCCGACTTTCGATGCTTTATTTGATTCGATTCTTTTGCAAACTGTGGTTCTTAAGTTGAACTATCTGGTTAGATCTTTTATTCGAGATTTTCCTGTGCATTAGATGAGTACTTATTGTATGCTTGTTGTTTGTCTGCGTTAGATCACCCGGAGTGCACCGCTTGTTATTTCGAATCTCTAGGTCTCGCGGATCATCAGCAAGGCAAGTAACACTTTGATCATACTTTCTCATACCCAGTTTTTATGCATTAGATCAATCCTCAAACACTTGCATGATTAGGGTCTAATTAAATTGTGGGATGGGAAGTAGATTGAGGTAGTACCTATTACTGCTTTTACTTATGAAACCTTGGGAGTTACTTCTACGTTTGCTTAATTATGCCATGCTATGCTAGTAGACGTGGATTGGGTGAGTGAATATCCATGACAGATGTGAGATTGTTAATTAATGGTTTATCTAAGGTGGCAACCTAAACACACATCTGGGTGGATTGAGGCACTGGTTTCTATCGAGGACTTGCTGTATTTCTTGGACCGCCACCCGTGCTCTAAGGGATCATAAGATTATTCAAACTAGAAACTTCCGTGTGCAGCCACAAGCCAATTATGGGCTCGCATAGTTGACTAAGTTGTGCGAACTCTTACGGGTGGACTAGCGGATGTAGGGGAAAGTAGGTGTACCGGTCTACCCACAAGTAAGGTGCTAGCGCTTCTGAAAGACTGTGTCTCGGTCATCCGTTTCTCAAACACCATGTAGTGCGAGAACCAAGCGGAGGCGATCGAGTCTTGTGGGGAAAAGTGCGCAAACCTCTGGAGAGTGTATAAACTAATCATGATTAGCCGTGTCCCCGGTTATGGACATCTTGAGTATCTAGCACTTGAATATCATGTGAATCTCAACATGTTACTTCAAATAAATGTTATTGGGTTTTAATGAGTACTTTTAATTGGGATTGAGGATGCTGTCAACCATTCTCAATGTTTAACAACCACCATGATAGTTAAATAAAATTATTCCTTTGATGTAGGGAAAAACCAGCTTTATGCAAAAATGTAAATCAGAGAGCCTTACCACCAGCCATATATGCATGTAGTATAGGCTTGTTGCTTCATTGTTCTCTATGTGTTACATTGCCAAAGATATTCCATGTCTTGACCCGTTTTCGGGCTGCAACTTTCACGTTGCAGACTTTTCGCATGACGAGTAAGGTGTTAGGTCGTGGTTCTATACTCAGTGATGCCGATGGAGTTGATGGACTCACTTGTCTTCCAAGCCTTCCGCTGTTATTGTTAGATGGCCTTAAGCCATATTATTGTATTAAGTTCCCTTGTGGACAACGATGTAATAAGTGTGTGATTGCTACTCTGTTATAAATCCTTGAAATCTTGTGTGGTGTCAAGACATTCTTGATCCAGGGATGACATCGAGCACGAGCACTAGATCCATTCGGTCCGGTCGCTACAGAGAATGGTATCGAGCACACCGACCGTAGGGACACGACCACTAAGATAAAGCCATAGATCACTACTCTCTTCCCATTTTCTAACTCCTCATCTTTTCTACTCTCCTTAGGATGAAGGACGCGAAGATCAAGTACACCCAACCGGATGAAGGCACACCTTTTGGATTTCACTTGAAGGAAGTTACCAAGTACCTGAACATTGGACTACCCAGCTTCACCGGGACTTTCAACGCCACTCTGCTGAAGAGGAGCGCTGGAAGATTCAAGCTCACGTTCCAGAAGGACATTCGCCCCAATCACCAAGCCTATAGATAGTGTTTTCGATTGCACCAACTTGGAGTCCGGGAAAGAGCATGGCAGCTCACATCACCATGGGACGCATTGGAGAAGTTTATCAAGAAGACCTCAAGGACACTATCTACCAGATTTGGCGACGCCGAGATGACAAATGGGACGTCACAAGCACCAAGAAGGATAGATCCATTGCAGCGTTCATCCAGGGAGTTAAACCAAAGCACATTCGACGCCAGGAGAACCAGATGTGCAATGATATGTTGGAGTTGCAGAATGCAAAGGGAAGGATCATCGAACTTGAAGGAGAACTAAAGACAACTCGCAAGGACTATATGGACGAGATCGTAGCTCTAGCAAGACACAATAACGATCTTAAGTACGAGATTGAAGAACTCAAGAAGAAGTTGGCGCCAGGAATGAAGACCGGTATGTCGATTGCCCAAGCGACTACATCAACATCGACGACACCGATTCGGATCCACGTTAACCCGACATTGAAGACAAATCTGGAGCAGACATTATGGAGTCTTCCACCGTTTCAAATTAGTAGAAGTCCCCCACATATTAGTAGGATTTCCCCCCCCCCCATGTAAACATTATAGTACACGCACTTTTGCGATAGTTAGATCGTTGTAAGCCCTTGTTTGATTGAATGAAGTGATTTTGTGTGTATTTGCTCATGTGCATTTGGGTAGTGATTCCCCTTAGACCTCATTCTATTCTAAATTCTCATCTTTTCTAAACCCATCGATGCCTCCGAGACGCGACCCGGATTCGCTTTTCCGCCAGAGATCACCCAACTGATCCAAAGCAGAATACCCTAATTCAAACATTGGTGCGTAACCAGGCAACAACAACAACAACAACCCACCACCACCACCACTGCGGATCATCCGACTCGCTTCCTTAGACTAAACCCGCCGGGGTGTATTCCAAAGAGCACCGAGCCAATTGTAGCAGATGACTGGCTCCGCAAGATAGGAAGGAGCCGACCACTTCAGGATGCGAGATGGAGAAAAAGTAAAGTTTGCAAAGACATCGCCTTAAAGGACCCGCAAGAAGATGGTGGGAGAATTTCACGACCACTTACCACTCAGAGACACCATCACATGGGATCAATTTCACAAGCTTTTCGACTTGCCCATGTTTCAAAGGAGCTATGGCCATGAAGAAGCGTGAGTTTCGCAACTTACGCCAAGGAGGAAGGACTGTTGGCAAGATCGTGGATGACTTTAGTAAACTAGCACGTTATGCCCCGGATGACGTTGCTACCGATGCTGACTAAACAGGAGAAGTTCCTAGAAGGACTGAATGATGAGTTCAAGATGCCGTTGATGGTAGCCATTTCAATAACTACCAGAGTTAGTAGACCGAGCCCTCATGATTGAAGGAAAGCAAAAGAAATTGAGAACCGTAAGCGGAAGTATGGGCAAGGGAAGTATAACTCTGGAGCTCAGCAGAAACCTCGTTATACCCCTAAGTCAGAATTCAGTTTCAAAGATACCCATGGAGGAGGTAATTCGCATAACCATAACAGCACCAAGAATTGGACGGGAATGGAGGAAGCAGCAGACGTAATCGCACCAACCCGTCAACACCATCCAAAGTAGACTGAGTCATATTACTTGTTTTAAGTGCCGCAAGACTGGGCATTATGCCAATGATCGCCTGTAAGGCCGTAATGGAAATGGCAATGGAAGCTACGAAAGAAGCCCAACCCTTTCAATAGGGGACAGGTGAACCACATTGAAGTGGAGGAGGTTGAAGATCAGCCCGATGCGAATCGGTAAGTTTTTGGTTAAGTCATTTATCGCACTAGTTCTTTTCGATACGGTGCATCGCATTCATACATATCAAGGGGATTTGTAGAGAAGTATAGTCTACCTACCGGATTCTTAAAACCCCTTTGCTAGTAAGCTCACCAGAGGCGGAGTATATGGCCGAACAAGGATGTTTTCAAGTGCCATTAAGTATAGGAAGGCATGTATTCCCGACGGATTTGATCATTACGGAATCGCAAGGATTTGATGTAATTCTCGGTATGGATTGGCTGTCGATGTATGGAGGAAACATCGATTGCGCAAGTAAGACGATTTTTCTCACAACACCAGAAGGAAGAAGGATTAAGTATGTATCACGACATCAGCCGAGAAGAGCGCAAGTTAATTGCCTATCAGGAGTGGTGCAGGAAGAAGTACCGGTGGTGAAGGATTTTTCCGATGTATTTAGGAAGAGTTGCCGTGAATGCCACCGGATAGAGACATTGAGTTTTGATAGAACTTTTGCCGTGAACAGGCCCAATATCGAAGCGACCATATAGGATGCCCGCACAGTGATTTGGCGGAAATCAAGAAGCGATTAAGGAGCTTTTGGATAAAGGTTTTATACGCCCAAGTTCTTCACCTTGGGGATCACCCGCTTTGCTAGTGGAGAAGAAGGATGGATCGTTAAGAATGGTTGTTGATTATCGTGGATTGAATGAAGTAACAATCAAGAACAAGTACCCACTACCTATGATAAATGATCTGTTTGATCGCTTGCAAGGAGCCAAGGTGTTTTCCAAGATCGACTTGCGATCGTGGTACCATCGATTGAAGATTCGGGAGCAGGACATACCCAAGACAGCATTTACCACGAGATATGGACTGTACGAATATACCGTTATGTCATTTGGACTGACTAACGCACCAGCCTATTTCATGAACCTGATGAACAAAGTGTTTATGGAGTTTTTGGATAAGTTCGTCGTGGTGTTCGACATTTTAATTTTCTCGAAGAATGAAGAGGAACACAAGGAACATTTGTGATTGGTTTTGGAGAAACTGAGGGAACACCAGTTGTATGCCAAGTTCAGCAAATGTGAGTTTTGGCTAAAGGAAGTTGGATTTCTCGGACATGTTATATCCGGAGAAGGGATAGCAGTTGACCCCACAAAAGTTGAGACCATAACCAAATGGGAAGCACCAACGACAGTTGGAGAGATTCGGAGTTTCCCTGGACTCGCAGGATACTACCGAAGGTTCATTGAAAATTTCTCAAGGATTGCTAAGCCTATGATGTAATTGTTGAAAAAGGAAAACAAATTTATATGGACCGAGGACTGTGAGGCAAGTTTTCAGGAGTTGAAGAAAAGATTGGTCACCTCACCGGTCTTGATATTGCGAGATCAGACTAAGGATTATGAGGTGTATTGCACGCTTCACGCCGAGGACTTGGAGCAGTGCTTATGCAGGAAGGAAGAGTTGTTTCAGATGCTTCACGACAACTTAAGCCCCATGAGTTGAATTATGCCACTCATGATTTGGAGCTAGCAGCCGTTGTGCATGCCTTGAAGACGTGGAGACATTTTCTCATTGGAAATCATTGTGAAGTATATCACGGATCACAAGAGTTTGAAGTACATTTTCACACGTATGAATTGAATCTCGGACAAAGGAGATGGTTAGAGCTTATCAAGGATTATGACATGAGATTGCATTATCACCCGGAAGGGCTAATGTAAATGGCCGACGCATTGAGCCGTAAGAGCCACGTCAATACTCTAAAGATGGGAGGAATACCCAATGAGTTAGCCGAGGACCTTCGAGAGCTATGTTTGGAAATAGTTCCGAGAGGCTATGTAGCGACATTGGAGATTGATCCAACGCCGATGGACAAAATCGGAGAAGCCCAAAAGGCGAGATAAGGAAGTTGCCTCTATAAAGGAGAAAATGAGCAAAGGAAAAGCTAAAGGATTTCGTGAGGATGAGCATGATACCCTATGGTTTGAAGACCGTGTTTATGTGCCCAATGACCCGTAGATCGGGAAGTTGATTTTACAAGAAGCTCATGATTCACCCTATTCGATTCACCAGGAAATACCAAGATGTACTTGGATTTGAAGAATACTTTACGGTGGACCGGAATGAAGAAGGATATTATGGAGTATGTAGCAGTTTGACGTATGTTAGAAAGTAAAGGCGTAACATCGAAGCAGCCAGGATTGTTGCAGCCATTGCCGATACCGAATGGAAGTGGGATAAACTAGGCATGGATTTTATCACAGGATTGCCAAAGACTCGCTCAGGATATGACTCGATTTGGGTTATAGTCGACCGCTTAACAAAGGTAGCTCATTTCATTCGATCAAGACCACCTATAGCGATTGCTAAGTTGGCAAAGATATACATGACTAGAATTGTGTGCTTACACGGAGTTCCGAGGAGCATCAGACGATAGAAGAACCCAGTTTACCTCGAAATTTTGGAACCGGTTGCGAAACATTGGGAACCCGATTGGAATTCAAAGACAGCTTTTCCACCCACGTAGACCGATGGATGCACCGAGAGAGTCAATCAGATTTTGGAGGACATCTTTGAGAGCTTGTGCCCTAGATTATGGATCTAGCTGGGATGATAATTTGCCGTATGCAGAATTTTCCTACAACAACGATTACCAAACCAGCTTGAAGATGGCACCTTCGAGGCTCAGATGGAAGAAGGTGCAGGACACCGTTGTTATGGGACTAAACCGGAGATCGTCAGTTGTTTGGACCAGATTTGATTAAGGAGTGCGAACAGAGAGTTAAGTTGATTCGAGACAGGCTCAAGGTAGCCAGTCTGCATAAAAAGAGCTATGCCGATTCAAAGCGCATAAGCGATTGAGTATGAAGTTGGAGACAGAGTATATCTCGAGTATCCCCGCTCGAGGAGTTAAGCGTTTTGGAGTTAAAGGAAAGTTAGCACCCGTTTCGTTGGACCGTATAAGATTTTGCAACGCATGGGAGAAGTTGCTTATAAGTTGGAATTACGGAAGGACTGTCGGGAGTTCATGATGTATTCCATGTTTCTCGATTGAAGAAATGTCACCCGAGATAGCAGAGGTACCGTTAAGAGACACGGTGCACCGGAAGCAATTCAGTTGAAGGATGACTTGACATATGAGGAAAAACCGGTTAAGATTCTCGATTATGCCACAGAGTTACCCGCAGCAAGGTTATCAAGTTTTGCAAAGTTCAAAGGAGCCACCACACCGAGGATGAGGCCACCTGGGAAAGAGAGGAAGTTTTGCTCAAGGACCACCTCACCTATTTTCTAGCCAACCCGAATCTCGAGGGCGAGATTCATCTTAAGGGTAGAGTTTGTAACATCCCAAATTTTCAATTTGGAATGTTATACATTAGGTCATCATGCATATCATATTTTTCTCGCATTTTCCGATCCTAGAAAATTTCACGCAACTCAAGGACCCTCGAGAGAGTTGGAAGTTTCATTATTTTCATATTTGGGATTTCTCAAATTTTGAAAATAGGATCATTGGATTTATTTAATTATCTTCATAAAGTTTTTCCTATAAAAACTTAAGAGAGGGAATAATATGACCTTCCCAATATTTAGGAAAAATGAAGATATTATAAATAAATCAAAATTTGGTTTTGGAAGATTTATTTTGCTTAGGCAAAATGAGCATTTTAAAATATATGCATGTTTGCCGTTTTTAAAGTTCATTTTGTTCGACTCATTTTTAGGAGTCGGGGAAAATTTATCTTATTAAATTCGGAGTTTGTTTGGTATTTTTTAATCCGATTTGTTTTGTTAAAAAAAAACTGCGCCCCCCCTGGGCCAAGGCCCAGCCAGCCGCGCCCCGGCCCAGCCGCCCCGGCCCACCTCCCTCTCTCCCTCACAAGACGCCGCCATGTGAACCCGCCGCCGCCACGCCACCCGCCGCCGCCTGTCCGGGTCGGACACGCCGTCGCCGCCGCCTGCCCCTTCCCCAAGCCAGCCCCCCTTCTATTTATACCGCCGCCTCTCTCTCACCCGCCGCCCTCACCCGAGCCGCCCGCCGCCAAGGACGCCCGCCGCCGCCGTTCCTCGCCCGTGAACCCCGCCGCCCTCGCCGCCTCCCGACCTCGCCCCCCGCCGCCGGAGCCTCGCTGAGCCCTTGGCCAAGACCACCGGAGGTAGCCGCCGCCCCGCCCCGATCCGGTTTTTTTTAGAAAAACCCGATCCGTTTTTTTTAGATGTTCGGTTTTTTTTAAAAACCCTAGATGGTTTTAATTTTTCGGTTTTCTTATTGAATGAACGTTCACCGAACCGTTCGTTTCAATGAATGTGTTCGTTGGATTAGTTCTGTTAATCTAACGCTCGTTATTTAATCCGTTCGTCGTTTTCTTTTAATCGGATTTAATCCGTTATTTTTCGATTCGATTTACGATCCGATTTTCAAATCTGTTTTATTTCTTGCTCGTTTATCGGAATCAGGTGATTCAAGCGCCTGGAGTTTCGTTACGAAACCGCCGTTCCGACTAACCTACTTACACGGAGTTTTGCTACTGTAAAATTTTGACTTAGTTTCAGATTTGCTAAACCGAGTCGTTCTCTCTCGAGTTCCGACTTTCGATGCTTTATTTGATTCGATTCTTTTGCAACCAGGGTTCTTAAGTTGAACTATCTGGTTAGATCTTTTATTCGAGATTTTCCTGTGCATTAGATGAGTACTTATTGTATGCTTGTTGTTTGTCTGCGTTAGATCACCCGGAGTGCACCGCTTGTTATTTCGAATCTCTAGGTCTCGCGGATCATCAGCAAGGCAAGTAACACTTTGATCATACTTTCTCATACCCAGTTTTTATGCATTAGATCAATCCTCAAACACTTGCATGATTAGGGTCTAATTAAATTGTGGGATGGGAAGTAGATTGAGGTAGTACCTATTACTGCTTTTACTTATGAAACCTTGGGAGTTACTTCTCGTTTGCTTAATTATGCCATGCTATGCTAGTAGACGTGGATTGGGTGAGTGAATATCCATGACAGATGTGAGATTGTTAATTAATGGTTTATCTAAGGTGGCAACCTAAACACACATCCGGGTGGATTGAGGCACCTGGTTTCTATCGAGACTTGCTGTATTTCTTGGACCGCCACCTGTGCTCTAAGGGATCATAAGATTATTCAAACTAGAAACTTCCGTGTGCAGCCACAAGCCAATTATGGGCTCTGGCATAGTTGACTAAGTTGTGCGAACTCTTACGGGTGGACTAGCAGATGTAGGGGAAAGTAGGTGTACCGGTCTACCCACAAGTAAGTAAGGTGCTAAGCGCTTACGAAAGACTGTCTCGGTCATCCGCTTCTCAAACACCATGTAGTGCGAGAACCAAGCGGAGGCGATCGAGTCTTGTGGGGAAAAGTGCGCAAACCTCCGGAGAGTGTATAAACTAATCATGATTAGCCGTGTCCCGGTTATGGACATCTTGAGTATCTAGCACTTGAATATCATGTGAATCTCAACATGTTACTTCAAATAAATGTTATTGGGTTTTAATGAGTACTTTTAATTGGGATTGAGGATGCTGTCAACCATTCTCAATGTTTAACAACCACCATGATAGTTAAATAAAATTATTCCTTTGATGTAGGGAAAACCAGCTTTATGCAAAAATGTAAATCAGAGAGCCTTACCACCAGCCATATATGCATGTAGTATAGGCTTGTTGCTTCATTGTTCTCTATGTGTTACATTGCCAAAGATATTCCATGTCTTGACCGTTTTGGGCTGCAACTTTCACGCTATGCAGACTTTTCGAACGACAGTAAGGTGTTAGGTCGTGGTTCTATACTTTCGATGATGCCGATGGAGTTGATGGACTCACTTGTCTTCCAAGCCTTCCGTTGTTATTGTTAGATGGCCTTAAGCCATATTATTGTATTAAGTTCCTTGTGGACAACGATGTAATAAGTGTGTGATTGCTACTCTGTTATAAATCCTTGAAATCTTGTGTGGTGTCGACATGCGATCCAGTGGATGACATCGAGCACGAGCACTAGATCCATTCGGTCCGGTCGCTACAGAGAATGGTATCGAGCACACTGACCGTAGGGACACGACCACTAAGATAAAGCCATAGATCACTACTCTCTTCCCATTTTCTAACTCCTCATCTTTTCTACTCTCCTTAGGATGAAGGACGCGAAGATCAAGTACACCCAACCGGATGAAGGCACACCTTTTGGATTTCACTTGAAGGAAGTTACCAAGCACGAACATTGGACTACCCAGCTTCACCGGACTTTCAACGCCACTCTGCTCAAGAGGAGCGCTGGAAGATTCAAGCTCACGTTCCAGAAGGACATTCGCCCCAATCACCAAGCCTATAGATAGTGTTTTGATTGCACCAACTTGGAGTCCGGGAAAGAGCATGGCAGCTCACATCACCATGGGACGCATTGGAGAAGTTTATCAAGAAGACCTCAAGGACACTATCTACCAGATTTGCGGACGCCGAGATGACAAATGGGACGTCACAAGCACCAAGAAGGATAGATCCATTGCAGCGTTCATCCAGAGTTAAACCGGCACATTCGACGCCAGGAGAACCGGATGTGCAATGATATGTTGGAGTTGCGAGAATGCAAAGGGAAGGATCATCGAACTTGAAGGAGAACTAAAGACAACTCGCAAGGACTATATGGACGAGATCGTAGCTCTAGCAAGACACAATAACGATCTTAAGTACGAGATTGAAGAACTCAAGAAGAAGTTGGCGCTCAGGAATGAAGACCAGTATGTCGATTGCCCAAGCGACTACATCAACATCGACGACACCGATTCGGATCCAAGTGAACCCGACTTTGAAGACGGTGGAGGCGGACATTATGGAGTCTTCCACCGGTTCAAATTAGTAGAAGTCCCCCACATATTAGTAGTATTTCCCCCCCCCCCATGTAAACATTATAGTACACGCACTTTTGCGATAGTTAGATCGTTGTAAGCCCTTGTTTGATTGAATGAAGTGATTTTGTGTGTATTTGCTCATGTGCATTTGGGTAGTGATTCCCCTTAGACCTCATTCTATTCTAAATTCTCATCTTTTCTAAACCCATCAGATGCCTCCGAGACGCGAATTCGGATTCGCTTTTCCCGCCAGAGATCACCCAACCGATCCAGCGAGAATACCCTAATTCAAACATTGGTGCGTAACCGTGGCAACAACAACAACAACAACCCACCACCACCACCACTTGGATCATCCGACTCGCTTCCTTAGACTAAACCCGCGGTGTATTCCAAAGAGCACCGAGCCAATTGTAGCAGATGACTGGCTCCGCAAGATAGGAAGGGAGCTGACCACTTCAGGATGCATGATGGAGAAAAAGTAAAGTTTGCAAGACATCGACTTAAAGGACCCTTGCAGAAGATGGTGGGAGAATTTCACAGCCCACTTACCCGTAGACACCGCCACATGGGATCAATTTCAAAGAAGCTTTTCGCACTGCCCATGTTTCAGCAGGAGCTATGGCCATGAAGAAGCGTGAGTTTCGCAACTTACGCCAAGGAGGAAGGACTGTTGGCCAGTACGTGGATGACTTTAGTAAACTAGCACGTTATGCCCCAGATGACGTTGCTACCGATGCAGCTAAACAGGAGAAGTTCCTAGAAGGACTGAATGATGAGTTCAGCATGCCGTTGATGGTAGCTAGTTTCAATAACTACCAGGAGTTAGTAGACCGAGCCCTCAGGATTGAAGGAAAGCAAAGACAAATTGAGAACCGTAAGCGGAAGTATGGGCAAGGGAAGTATAACTCGAGCTCAAAGCGAAACCTCGTTATACCCCTAAGTCAGAATTCGGGCCAAAGATACCCATGGAGGAGGTAATTCGCATAACCATAACAGCACCAAGAATTGGAACGGAATGGAGGAAGCAGCAGACGTAATCGCACCAACCCGTCAACACCATCCAAAGTAGACTGAGTCATATTACTTGTTTTAAGTGCCGCAAGATCGGGCATTATGCCAATGACTGCCCGAAGGCGTAATGGAAATGGCAATGGAAGCTCGGAAAGAAGCCCAACCCTTTCAATAGGGGATGTGAACCACATTGAAGTGGAGGAGGTTGAAGATCAGCCCGATGCAAGAATCGGTAAGTTTTGGTTAAGTCATTTACTGCACTAGTTCTTTTCGATACCGTGCATCGCATTCATACATATCAAGGGATTTGTAGAGAAGTATAGTCTACCTACTCGGATTCTTAAAACCCTTTGCTAGTAAGCTCACCAGGAGGCGGAGTATATGGCGGAACAAGGATGTTTTCAAGTGCCATTAAGTATAGGAAGGCATGTATTCCTACGGATTTGATCATTCGGAATCGCAAGGATTTGATGTAATTCTCGGTATGGATTGGCTGTCGATGTATGGAGGAAACATCGATTGCGCAAGTAAGACGATTTTTCTCACAACACGGAAGGAAGAAGGATTAAGTATGTATCACGACATCACCGAGAAGAGCGCAAGTTAATTGCCTATCGAGTGGTGCGGGAAGAAGTACCAGTGGTGAAGGATTTTTTCGATGTATTTCCTAAGAGTTGCGGGAATGCCACCGGATAGAGACATTGAGTTTTTGATAGAACTTTTGCCGTGAACAGGCCCAATATCGGTTTAACCATATAGGATGCCCGCATTGTGATTTGGCGGAAATCAAGAAGCGATTAAGGAGCTTTTGGATAAAGGTTTTATACGCCCAAGTTCTTCACCTTGGGGATCACCCGCTTTGCTAGTGGAGAAGAAGGATGGATCGTTAAGAATGGTTGTTGATTATCGTGGATTGAATGAAGTAACAATCAAGAACAAGTACCCACTACCTATGATAAATGATCTGCTTGATCGCTTGCAAGGAGCCAAGGTGTTTTCCAAGATCGACTTGCGATCGTGGGTACCATCGATTGAAGATTCGGGAGCAGGACATACCCAAGACAGCATTTACCACGAGATATGGACTGCAGAATATACCGTTATGTCATTTGACTGACTAACGCACCAGCCTATTTCATGAACCTGATGAACAAAGTGTTTATGGAGTTTTTGGATAAGTTCGTCGTGGTGTTCGACATTTTAATTTTCTCGAAGAATGAAGAGGAACACAAGGAACATTTGTGATTGGTTTTGGAGAAACTGAGGGAACACAGGTTGTATGCCAAGTTCAGCAAATGTGAGTTTTGGCTAAAGGAAGTTGGATTTCTCGGACATGTTATATCCGGAGAAGGGATAGCAGTTGACCCCACAAAAGTTGAGACCGTAACCAAATGGGAAGCACCAACGACAGTTGGAGAGATTCGGAGTTTCCTTGGACTCGCAGGATACTACCAAGGTTCATTGAAAATTTCTCAAGGATTGCTAAGCCTATGATGTAATTGTTGAAAAAGGAAAACAAATTTATATGGACCGAGGACTGTGAGGCAAGTTTTCAGGAGTTGAAGAAAGATTGGTCACCTCACGGTCTTGATATTGCTGATCGAGACTAAGGATTATGAGGTGTATTGCACGCTTCACGCCGAGGACTTGGAGCAGTGCTTATGCAGGAAGGAAGAGTTGTTTCGTATGCTTCACGACAACTTAAGCCCCATGAGTTGAATTATGCCACTCATGATTTGGAGCTAGCAGCCGTTGTGCATGCCTTGAAGACGTGGAGACATTTTCTCATTGGAAATCATTGTGAAGTATATACGGATCACAAGAGTTTGAAGTACATTTTCACCACGTATGAATTGAATCTCAGACAAAGGAGATGGTTAGAGCTTATCAAGGATTATGACATGAGATTGCATTATCACCCCGGAAGGGCTAATGTCGTAGCTGACGCATTGAGCCGTAAGAGCCACGTCAATACTCTAAAGATGGGAGGAATACCCAATGAGTTAGCCGAGGACCTTCGAGAGCTATGTTTGGAAATAGTTCCGAGAGGCTATGTAGCAGCATTGGAGATTCATCAACGCTGATGGACAAAATCGAGAAGCCCAAAAGGCGATAAGGAAGTTGCCTCTATAAAGGAGAAAATGAGCAAAGGAAAAGCTAAAGGATTTCGTGAGGATGAGCATGATACCCTATGGTTTGAAGACCGTGTTTATGTGCCCAATGACCC
Source organism: Aegilops bicornis (assembly GCA_021605145.1). Classification (NCBI taxonomy): domain Eukaryota; kingdom Viridiplantae; phylum Streptophyta; class Magnoliopsida; order Poales; family Poaceae; genus Aegilops; species Aegilops bicornis. Next base: position 479,725,054 of record CM038672.1, on the reverse strand, counting down.
GTAGATCGGAAGTTGATTTTACAAGAAGCTCATGATTCACCCTATTCGATTCACCCAGGAAATACCAAGATGTACTTGGATTTGAAGAATACTTTCTGGTGGACCGGAATGAAGAAGGATATTGCGGAGTATGTAGCAGTTTGCGACGTATGTTAGAAAGTAAAGGCAGAACATCAGAAGCCAGCAGGATTGTTGCAGCCATTGCCGATACCCGAATGGAAGTGGGATAAACTAGGCATGGATTTTATCACAGGATTGCCAAAGACTCGTTCAGGATATGACTCGATTTGGGTTATAGTCGACCGTTTAACAAAGGTAGCTCATTTCATTCCAAATAAGACCACCTATAGCAAAGTGCTAAGTTGGCAAAGATATACATGACTAGAATTGTGTGCTTACACGGAGTTCCGAGGAGCATCAGACGATAGAAGAACCAGTTTACCTCGAAATTTTGGAACCAGGTTGCACGAAACATTGGGAACCCGATTGGAATTCAAGATGACTTTCCACCCACAGACCGATGGATGCACCGAGAGAGTCAATCAGATTTTGGAGGACATGCCGAGAGCTTGTGCCCTAGATTATGGATCTAGCCGGGATGATAATTTGCCAGATGCAGAATTTTCCTACAACAACAGTTACCAAACCAGCTTGAAGATGGCACCTTCGAGGCTCAGTATGGAAGAAGGTGCAGGACACCGTTGTTATGGGACTAAACCGAGATCGTCGGTTGTTTGGACCAGATTTGATTAAGGAGTGCGAGCAGAGAGTTAAGTTGATTCGAGATGTGCTCAAGGTAGCCCTACCTGCATAAAAGAGCTATGCCGATTCAAAGCGCCAAAGCGATTGAGTATGAAGTTGGAGACAGAGTATATCTCGAGTATCCCCGCTCGAGGAGTTAAGCGCTTTGGAGTTAAAGGAAAGTTAGCACCTGCTTCGTTGGACCGTATAAGATTTTGCAACGCATGGGAGAAGTTGCTTATAAGTTGGAATTACGGAAGGACTGTCGAGTTCATGATGTATTCCATGTTTCTCGATTGAAGAAATGTCACCCGAGATAGCAGAGGTACCGTTAAGAGACACAGTGCCACTGGAAGCAATTCAGTTGAAGGATGACTTGACATATGAGGAAAACCGGTTAAGATTCTCGATTATGCCAAAGCAGAGTTACCCGCGGCAAGGTTATCAAGTTTTGCAAAGTTCATTGGAGCCACCACACCGAGGATGAGGCCACTGGAAAGAGAGGAAGTTTTGCTCAAGGACCACCCTCACCTATTTTCTAGTTAACCCGAATCTCGAGGGCTTAGATTCATCTTAAGGGGTAGGTTTGTAACATCCCAAATTTTCAATTTGGAATGTTATACATTAGGTCATCATGCATATCATATTTTTCTCGCATTTTCCGATCCTAGAAAATTTCACGCAACTCAAGGACCCTCGGAGAGAGTTGGAAGTTTCATTATTTTCATATTTGGGATTTCTCAAATTTTGAAAATAGGATCATTGGATTTATTTAATTATCTTCATAAAGTTTTTCCTATAAAAACTTAAGAGAGGGAATAATATGACCTTCCCAATATTTAGGAAAAATGAAGATATTATAAATAAATCAAAATTTGGTTTTGGAAGATTTATTTTGCTTAGGCAAAAATGAGCATTTTAAAAATATATGCATGTTTGCCGCTTTTAAAGTTCATTTTGTTCGACTCATTTTTAGGAGTCGGGAAAATTTATCTTATTAAATTCGGAGTTTGTTTGGTATTTTTAATCCGATTTGTTTTGTTAAAAAAAGCATACGCCCCCACAGGCCAAGGCCCAGCCCGGCCAGCCCGGCCTTAGCCTGCCCACCTCCCTCTCTCCCTCGACGCCTTGCGCCCTTGTGAGCCCGCCGCCGCCACCGCCGCCGCCGGTGTCCGGGTCGGACACGCGTCGCCCGCCGCCCACAGCCCCTTCCCAAGCCGGCCAGCCCCCTTCTATTTATACCGCCGCCCTCTCTCTCACCTTGCCGCCGCCTCACAGAGCCACTTGCCCGCCAAGGACCGCCGCCGCCGTTCTCGCTGGCGGAACCCGCCGCCCTCGCCGCCCCTCGACCTCGCCCCCCCGCCGCCGGAGCCTCTTGAGCCAGCGGCGAAGACCACGGAGGTAGCCGCCCACGCCCGATCCGGTTTTTTTTAGAAAAACCCGATCCGTTTTTTTTAGATGTTCGGTTTTTTTTAAAAACCCTAGATGGTTTTAATTTTTCGGTTTTCTTATTGAATGAACGTTCACCGAACCGTTCGTTTCAATGAATGTGTTCGTTGGATTAGTTCTGTTAACGAACGTTCGTTATTTAATCCGTTCGTCGTTTTCTTTTAATCGGATTTAATCCGTTATTTTTCAGATTCGATTTCCGATCCGATTTTCAAATCTGTTTTATTTCTTGCTCGTTTATCGGAATCAGGTGATTCAAGCGCCTGGAGTTTCAATTCTGAAACCGCCGTACCGACTAACCTACTTACACAGAGTTTTGCTACTGTAAAATTTTGACTTAGTTTCAGATTTGCTAAACCGAGTCGTTCTCTCTCGAGTTCCGACTTTAGATGCTTTATTTGATTCGATTCTTTTTCAACCAGGGTTCTTAAGTTTAACTATCTGGTTAGATCTTTTATTAGAGATTTACCCGTGCATTAGATGAGTACTTATTTTATGCTTGTTGTTTGTCTGCGTTAGATCACCCGTGAGTGCCGCTTGTTATTTGAATCTCTAGGTCTCATGGATCATCACAAGGCAAGTAACACTTTGATCATACTTTCTCATACCCAGTTTTTATGCATTAGATCAATCCTCAAACACTTGCATGATTAGGGTCTAATTAAATTGTGGGATGGGAAGTAGATTGAGGTAGTACCTATTACCTGTTTTACTTATGAAACCTTGGGAGTTACTTCTACGTTTGCTTAATTATGCCATGCTATGCTAGTAGACGTGGATTGGGTGAGTGAATATCCATGATGATGTGAGATTGTTAATTAATGGTTTATCTAAGGTGGCAACCTAAACACACATCTGGGTGGATTGAGGCACCTGGTTTCTATCAGGACTTGCTGTATTTCTTGGACCGCCACCTGTGCTCTAAGGGATCATAAGATTATTCAAACTAGAAACTTCCGTGCAGCCACAAGCCAATTATGGGCTCGCATAGTTGACTAAGTTGTGCGAACTCTTACGGGTGGACTAGCAGATGTAGGGGAAAGTAGGTGTCTGGTCTACCCACAAGTAAGGTGCTAGCGCTTCTGAAAGACTGTGTCTCGGTCATCCGTTTCTCAAACACCATGTAGTGCGAGAACCAAGCGGAGGCGATCGAGTCTTGTGGGGAAAAGTGCGCAAACCTCTGCAGAGTGTATAAACTAATCATGATTAGCCGTGTCCCCGGTTATGGACATCTTGAGTATCTAGTACTTGAATATCATGTGAATCTCAACATGTTACTTCAAATAAATGTTATTGGGTTTTAATGAGTACTTTTAATTGGGATTGAGGATCTTGTCAACCATTCTCAATGTTTAACAACCACCATGATAGTTAAATAAAATTATTCCTTTGATGTAGGGAAAACCAGCTTTATGCAAAAATGTAACCGTAGAGCCTTACCACCAGCCATATATGCATGTAGTATAGGCTTGTTGCTTCATTGTTCTCTATGTGTTACATTGCCAAAGCATATTCCATGTCTTGACCCGTTTGGGCTGCAACTTTCACGTTATGGACTTTTTCTGCATTTACAGTAAGGTGTTAGGTCGTGGTTCTATACTCAGTGATGCCGATGGAGTTGATGGACTCACTTGTCTTCCAAGCCTTCCGCTGTTATTGTTAGATGGCCTTAAGCCATATTATTGTATTAAGTTCCCTTGTGGACAACGATGTAATAAGTGTGTGATTGCTACTCTGTTATAAATCCTTGAATCTTGTGTGGTGTCGACATTCTTGATCCAGGGATGACACTGAGCACAGAGCACTAGATCCATTCGGGTCTGGTCGCTACATATATTAAAACCAAAAATACTTTGATGCAATTTTATTTTATTTGTTTTATTTTTTATTTTAGTTAGATCTATCTATCAAAACCTATACAATTTAATCTTACTCATAACCTTTTAGGGATTGACAACCCCTCTACGTTGCTGGGTTGCAAATATTTGTTGTTTGTGTGCAGGTATTGTTTACATAGTGTTGCTTGGTTCTCCTACTGGATTGATAATCTTGGTTTCATAAATGAGGGAAATTCTTATTTCTATGGTACTGCATCATCCTCTCCTCACCGGGGAAATCCCAATGCAGCTCACAAGCAGCACGAAGAATTTCTGGCGCCGTTGCCGGGCAGACATCATCAACATCTATCAAGTAGCTACACATAAACTTTAATCTCCTTGCATTTACATTATTTGTCTTTTGGCTCTCGTTTTCATCTCCCCCACTTCTAAGACATTTTATCAGAAAACACAAAAATGTTTTACTTTGTTGCTTTGCTTGTTTGTTTGGCATAATTGTATGTTCATTGGAAATCAGAAAAAAATGCTTATGGATCCTCATCCACTTGCTAATATTTTTAAAATATCCAATTATGTGTTCACACACGAAAACGTCACCGTGTACCTCCAACGCCGAGGGTGATGCACAATAGCTCACGTCGAAGGAGACCCCTCAGGAAGTGCAGTACGCAAGCAATCCGGCGGGTGCTTTTAAGGACCCGAAACCTCACACACTGGAGGGACCCGTCAGCCACAATGACTATGGGCTGCCCTAGGTTGGCCTGGCCGCCCCTAGGGCCTTGAGGTTCGCCGCCCTGCAACAAGAAGAACAAACGAAGAACGAGGAAGAAGAAGAACAAAGGGAGAAGATAAAAGTAAAGGTGAAAGTGGTAGATGGATTTGTTCGATTGTGTGTTGTTCAATTGGACGTCACCTCTCATCTATTTATGAGGCGGCTGGACTTCCCGTACAAGAAAATGACTCCAAATCCCGTCCAAATCTTTCCAAATTAACCAAACTCGGATTTAGGCAAGTCTGAGACACCAGTACGGTTTTGACTCTCACAGGCCACAAACGACCTCGAATGAAGATGCGCCCAAAAGAAAATTTGTCCGCTTCTACGAGTCAAACAACTTTTATGTTTAATGTTTTTCGATTCGAGTCCGTCTTGTAGGCCGAAACGCTCGCGCAATATAAACAATTAGTGGCGCTACCTATCACACACATGTCTGATTGGGCACGCCACTTTTTGCCTGGTGGTAGGGCTGCACTCGAATGGCTCTAACTTTTGTATCTCGGATTGAGATAATTTTTTTTATCAAAATCGATCATTTTGACGAGACGAAGACAATTTGTGTAGAACATTTTCTCATATGAGGTGGTGTTGGGGGCTTAATTGGCCAAACTATTCTCTGAATATAAGATCTTAGTACTTTGAGCATAGTTTCGGCCTTCGGAATGAAATCGGACGGCGATGGCCCAAACTTCAAAGATATTCATGCCGACTATACGAAACATTTTTATGTAGATCACTTCTCCATTTGAGGCCATCTTAGTTAAGTTCTTGACAGTGCCAAAATCTGGTGTCAACACATGCCCCCTCCCTGTTTTTGGGAAAAACTTGTGTGCCAAAAAATAACTTGCATGGAGTTTGTTCTAAGGATGATGTCAACACTCCATCAGCCATTTGCATGCTTTTAGTATGATAAGTATATATTGGCCATTGCTTGTTTGAACCTCTTGATGCAAACTTGGGTGAAAACTTCTCAAGTTCTATAACAATCCGGTGATAAAGTTCCATAGATATGTATCTCAAAACCATCCTCTGAACCACCTTTTACCAGGATTTTGCAGATAATCACGAATGAACTTCTTCCAATCCTTGCTTCGCCTGCATAAAAGTTTCATTAGTGGCCGAAGAGATAACTCCAATTCGGCCTTACCTACGCTGGTGAGAATAAGCATCGACTATTGATAGATATATGCAATACACCACGATCAACATAGTAGCCGGATGCTTGTTGTGCCAACTCATTTGCTCTTCAATTGTCATGTCCAAATATATGAGCAGTATTAAAGCAACCCAAGGTAAATTTTACATCTAGACATACCTCAAAATAAATTATAAGTGATTCGTCAAAACATTGATAACCCTTGGATATTTGTTGCACTTCTCATAACGAATCACCGAACGCCTCAATATGTGTAGCACCTATGGCAACCAAAGGCTTGTCTCACTTTCCAATCAAACTAAGGACGATGGTTGGATACTACACCGGCCATGCTTTGACATATTCTTAGGACAATAGATAAATGTCGGCCATTAACATAAGGTCCATGTAAACTTCATCCACCAAAGCAACTATAGCTGAAATAAACAAGTCAAATGAAAAATCAAATATTCCGGCCTTTGGATCAGCAATAAACTTGTAGCTAATCAAATATATGGTGATTTGGTAATACCCGTTCATGATATAAGAAACTAGATTGCATCCATGGATCTAAATAAGCCCATGGAGGGTGACCGATCGTACTCGGGGATGAATCCATGGCAAAGACATCAATGGCATGTTTGGCGAATATGGATGATGTGCTAACCGAAGATTTTGATGGGGTGATGCAAACCTTCGGCTTAATTGTTTTTGGCTTCCATCCTCCTCTTTCTTCGCTTTTGTAACACTTGTTGCAATAGAAGGTTGCACATCATTTTTATTTTTCTCCTCTTGGGAACCCATGCCATGTTCTTCTTTTTCAGCTCTTGTGCACTAAGCTTTTGTAATTCCTTTGCAATATAATAAGCTGAGTGGGCACCTCGGCTGTGATTCTGTTTCAACCAATGGCAACTCTTTTTTAGCCTTATGCACCCTCAACTTCTTTTCTTCAGATTTGGCACTTGATTGATTCACCTCATTGTCTTTAGTAGCCAATGTCAACACTTTAATTGGCTCTTTATCCTTTAAGATCAAATCTAAAGTAGCACACTTACGACTATCTTTTTTAACGCGATAGACTTTCTCAACCACCTCCTTATTCTTCCTTGCGCTCCAAACCGATTCTTTTGGAGTGAAACAGTCTTTAACATATGATTGTTCATTGAACGTGGGCCTTTTTGGAGATGCATGATCTTTGTGAGACGGTCTAAAATAAGATGGAAAATCTGCACTTGAATCATACGAGTCCCATGGTGTATATGGATAAAATTTAGCATAGGGAGGTATCCATGGCACTGGCATTGGCGGCCCAAAATAAGGATATGAATATGTTGCATTGCAATTTTCCCTTTGCCAATACCAGCCATCAGATTTGCACCTAGGGGGTGATGTTGACGCTTTTGAATTACTTGGTCGATAAGCAATCTTCTCCTCACTTATCTTATGATGTTTTTCTAATAGTTGCGTGAAAGTGACTTTCCGTTTTTTACCTTTATGCTTACCTCAGCCATTGCTTGCATCGATCTTTGGATTTTCTTGTTGCCCCCAATACTTGGCATCTTAATTGCAACTTTGATGGAAATTTTCCCTCAAGAATATTATCATTGTTCTCTTGAACAACTTCCTTACTTGAAAGCTTGATCCCAATATCTACAATTTTTACCTTCTCATGTTTAAATGGATCAGCTTGAAGTTGCCGATGCAAAAACCGTTTGCCATCAGGACCAATCAGAATAGACTGGTCATTTCTTGGTGTCTCAACAAATTTCAATCGTCCTTTATCAATGGCCAATTTAACTATTTGACAAAACATGTTGCAGTCCTCAAAATTATAATTGGACGAATTATGCAACTTACAATACGTTCGTCCTTAGATTGATGGCTTAACATGGTGATCAAGAACTCTACTGCAATTATTTTTCACCAATAAATCAAATATTTGATCATACATGCTTGAATTGAAGGTATACTTCTTAGTTTCTAGCTGATCTTGTTGTGAGAACGGCTTTGGAGTTAAGCAAACGAATGGTTCAGATTTTACATCACCCCATTCGGCTATGCGTTGTGTTTTGCACTCCATCTCCGATGTATTTGGATAATATATTATATTAGCATCATTTTTCTCAACAGAATTTACTCTTGGCTTTAAATTTCTGAAATGAAAATAGTTAGAACATACATGTCTCAGTTGAGACCAAGTGTAAGCCAAGTAAGAAATAAGCAAAGCTACCCAATTAGATATGAAATTTAGATAAAGCAATGAGGAAAGCCTTGGTTGCAACAATACGTCAATATCGGTCTTTATAAATGGCGCAATGGGTTGACCGATATGTTCTATAACAATTTTATTGCTAACAAGTAAATTACCCTTCTTCATTGGTCTTTCAAAATTAGTTATGAGAGTTTTTCAAATAGATGCATCAACAATAAAGTTTTGACCAAATCTAAAAATAGGTAAATCACTTGCTAGACATGCCTCTTCATACATTTGGGAGAGCATGATGGTTGTATCACTTCAATAATACTTTGCTCCATCTTTGGATGGCTCCCCAACGCCTTTTCATCACCTTTTTCTTGATTCCATGCATTGTTACTTTGAAGATCCTTGTCAACCAAACTTTGTTCGGATACTTGTTCTTGTCTTTGGGGCTTGTCAATTTCTGTGGCACAGAACTCATAGGGCAGGAAGTAGCTTCCTTTAACTTCAGAAAAATCAAGCATGGTCATTTTTCTATGCTTGCCATGCCCTTTCTCAATAATGCTTGCCTCTTTGGATTTGATGGACTTAGAATATATACTACTTGATTCGTCTTTTTCAACCGAAGCGCTTTCATGTTCCGAATCATCCTTCTTTTCATTGATTCTACCAATTGGCAATGCTTCTTTTATTTGAGCCAATTCTTTTTCTGTTTGTTTCTAGCAGCGAGCGGTAAAATTGGCTTTAATTTTTTTTCTCAATTTCAGCCCACTCTAGATATGATTGCCCCCAAATGCTTTTAGATTCTTAAGACAATGACTCATGGGTGTTTCTGAAATTTTGCAATTGTCTAGGGGGTGTATAATATGATGTAGTACCAGGTCGAGGTGTATGCACTGATGTAACGATATGTTCTTTCGCCAATTCTATTAATTGATGAAGTTTCATCTTCTTGCAAACCCCTAGCCTTTATTGCAGCATAATCAGGAAACAACCCCTTTTCATATTGTTCAAGGCAAAGAGCACTAATCCTCTTGTTTTGTGCCAAACTCTTTTTTAACGCAACCACAACCGCTTCTAGAAGTGATTGCTCCATAATACTTTCAGATTCTTTTGGAAACAATTCGTCAGTGTTGCTAAAATTCTTGAATTGCGTGGAGCATGCATTATATGCTATAGTATTAGATGATGGCATGTGTGTTCCTGCAAAATTTTCACTTATTCGGCTATGACCATGAAGGTGTGGGGCCGAATTATGAACATCTATAGTTGCGTACGGTGCTGAAAAATTACTAACAAGAGGTGTAGCATATGATGGTTGAGAGTAACTGGACGAATAGCTAGTAGTAGCATGGCCAATTCTCCCATCCATCGACAAGGTTGGATTCACATATTGCATATTAGTTGTCGATGAATAAAAGGATGAAACACTTTCTTGCATGCTATTGGAAGTTTCTACATGGGGTGTTTCAACTTGATTAACCAAACTCTTCATGTCGTTCATCGGCATAATGATTTGTGGGGTTGCCGATGCATGAGAGTTGGAGTACATATGGTACATGTTACTAGTATCATAATAAGTTGAAGCATGTAATTTACTTTGAATCGGCCTTTGCACATAATTAGATGCATGATTGAAAAAACTAGGGCTGGCCGATAGAGTATACTCACTGAATGATCTAGTAACATCATATGAATTATTTGCATCTACAGTAGGGAATTGGGTATTCATATTACCCTTTGTAGATTGCAAACCCTAGATGACGATCTCTTCGTAGCAAGAACGGGTTGGAGACCTTCGAAGCTTCGTCCCCAGCGGAGATGCCAAAAAGTGTGTTCACACATGAACACGTCACCGTGTACCTCCAACGCCAAGGGTGATGCACCGCAGCTGACGTCGAAGAAGACCCATCCGGAAGCGCGGTATGCAAACAATCCGGCGAGTGCTTTTGAGGACCCAAAACCTCACACACCCGAGAGGGACCCTGTCATGACACGTGGCGGCTATGGGCTGCCCTAGGTCGGCCTGACTGCCCCTAAGGCCTCAAGGTTCGCTGGCCTGCAACAAGAAGAACGAACGAAGAACGAGGAAGAAGAAGAACAAAGGGAGAAGATAAAAGTAAAGGTAAAAGTGGTAGATGGATTTGTTTGATTATGTATTGTTCAATCAACCGTCACCTCTCATCTATTTATGAGGTGACTGGACTTCCTGTACAAGAAAAGGACTCCAAATCCCATCCAAATCTTTCCAAAATTAACCGAACTCGGATTTAGGCAAGTTTGATACATCAATTCGGTTTTTGACTCTCACAGGCCACAAACGACCTCGGGTGAAGATGCGCCAGAAAAGCAAATTTGACCATTTTGATGAGACAAAAAACATTCATGTTGAACGTTTTTCGATTCGAGGCCGTTTTGTGGGCCGAAATGCTCGCACAATATAAACAATTAGTGGCGCTACCTATCAGATACATGTCTGATTGGGTGTGCCACTTTTTGCCTGGTGGTAGGGCTGCACTCAAATGGCTCTAAGTTTTACATACAATCTAGGATTGAGATGATTTTTATATCAAAATCAATCGTTTCGACGAGACGATGAAAATCCGTGTAGAGCATTTTCACATATGAGATCGTCTTGGGGGCTTAATTTGCCAAAAAATACTCTGAATATGAGATCTTAGTACTTTGAGCATAATTTCGGCCTTCGAGATGAAATCGTACGGCGATGGCCCAAACTTCAAATATGTTCAGGCCGACTATATGAAAATTTTCATGTACAAAACTTCTCCATTTGAGGCTATCTTAGTTAAGTTCTTGGTCGTGCCAAAATCTGGTGTCAACATTATGATGAACCAATTCTTAGTGAGTTGAGTGCACTAGATTATCTTTATGAAGTTTTGCTTTAAATTCGTGAATCTGAAAATTGTGATAAAGTGTTAAAAGAAGAAATTTCTAAAGTGGTTCATGATAGCTCCTAGAATAAAAAGCATGATTGCAATGATGTTATTATAAATTCAATTAATGTCAATTGTGTTAATAATACGCAAAACCCCAAGCTTGAGGATGCTAATTTTGTTATGTCCACTACTTATTGCAATGATCATGATTGGGGTGATTCTTCTTGTGACCTTGAAAATTTATTTAAGCCTCATGATGAATATGATATTGATAATAGTGTTTGCAATAATATTAAAAGTGGGCTTGAAGAGGTCATGACTTTATTTGATGACGATCCCACTATTTTGGAAGAGTGTCAACTTTGCGTGCATGTGGATCATGTAGAGAATATGTTATGTGATAGGGATATTGTTCAATTTGAATATGATCCCACGTATAATTATTATGAGAGAGGGAAATATGGTTGTAGAAATTTTCATGTTACTAAATTACCTCTCTTCACGTTGAGATTGCCAATGTTTTATTCTTCTTCCTTGGATATGCTAGTTCTTGCTTGTTTTGATAATTTGTTTGCTTATAAAATGCCTATGCATAGGAATTATGTTAGACTTAAATGTAATTTTCACATGCTATACTATGCTCTCTTTGTGCTTCAATTCTTGTCTTTCATGCGAGCATCGTTAAAATTATCAATGCCTAGCTAAGAGGCTTTAAAGAAAAGCGCTTGTTGGGAGATAGTTGATTTGACACTGTGCATTATCAATGCCAATATTTTTATTTTCTGTTTTTATGTGTTTATATAATTATGCTATTATTATGATTGTGTTTTATTGTTTTAACTAGTGTTTGTGCCAAGCAAAGCCTTTGGGATGATTTGGGTGATAGTTAATTTGACACTTTGCATTAAAAGAAACTTTTGCATGCAGTAGCAGAATTGTTAAAATTTGCGGGAGCATGATAAAATTATGATTTTCTTACACGTGATTGGTATACAAATTTACCACGTTGTCTTAATTTTTTCGAATTTTTGGAGTTATAGAAGTATGGTCAAAGTTCATATTACTACAGACTATTCTGTTTTTGATAGATTCTGTGTTTGTTGCATTGTGTGCTTATTTTGATGAATCTATGGATTGTATCAGGGGGGTATAAGCCATGGTAAAGTTAGAACACAATATTTATAATGCAATAACTAAATATGAATGAGTTTGCAACAGTACTTAAAGTGGTGACTTGCTTTATTATACTAACGGATCTCACGAAGGTTTTGTTAAGTTTTGTGTGATTGAAGTTTTCAATATTTGGGTGAGATCACGATGGATGAAGGAATAAGGAGTGGCAAGAGCCTAAGCTTGGGGATTCTCAAGGCACCCCAAGGTAATATTCAAGGACTCCCAAGCAACTAAGCGTGGGGATGCCCCGGAAGGCATCCACTCTTTCTTCTAACGACCATCGGTAATTTTACTTGGAGCTATATTTTTATTCATCACATATCATGAGTTTTGCTTGGAGCGTCTTGTATTATATAAGTCTTTGCTTTGTGTATTATTTAGTTTGTCACAATCATACTTGCTGGAAACACTTATTTGAGAGAGCCACACGCATATCATGATTTGCTAAAATACTCTATGTGCTTCACTTAAATCTTTTGAGCTAGGCAGTTGCTCTAGTACTTCACTTACATCTTTTTGAGGATGGCGGTGGCTATATTTTGAAGAAATATGCTCTTATGCTTCACTTATATTATTTTGAGAGTTGGAAAATTTTAAAGAAATATGCTCTCATACTTCACTTATATTATTTTGAGAGATGAAATTTTGAAGAAATATTTATGCTCTTGTGCTTCACTTAGATCTTTTTGAGAGTAAAGAATAGTAATGGTAATTTGCGCGGGATATGAATTTGGTCCCAAAGTGATAGATATCCAAGGGGGTATAATAAAAAATCACGAAGATCATTGGATGTTATGAACTTGATTCATTGCAATAGTTTTGAGATATGGAGATAGTGATATGTGAGTCATGTTGGTGAGTAATTATGCTGTAGTAAGAATATTGGTGTTAAGGTTTGTGATTCCCTATGCATGCATGTAAAGTCAATAGTTATGCAATGAAATTATATCCTACTTGTGGTGCATTATTCAGTGTTAATTTGTTTTTAATGCTCATTTATGACCATTTTCATTTTTTGGTTGGTTGCTTCTCAGTCTATTTGTTAGCCTTCCCTTGTACTAAGAGGGAATACTGCTTGTGCATCCAACTCCTTAAACCCAAAGTTTTGCCAAATGAGTCCACCATACCTACCTATATGCGGTATTTCCATGTTGTTCCAAGTAAATTTGTATATGCCAACTCTAAATTTTCAAAATGAATTTCCGTTTTGTGTGCCCATACCGCTCATGAAGCGGCATGGGGTGGCCAATATTTTCCATGCTAGGTATTTTATTCCCATGATGAATGTTTATTCACCTGTCATTACACGAGAGTGTGACAGGTAATAGGGATGCCCAGCCCCGAAGTGAAAACAAATTATGTTGTTAATAATAAATTCCTTGGAAAGTGTTGGTATGGAAGGCACCCATGGATACAGCTAGCCATGGATTGTGAAAGAATGGTGGAAAGGAAATAAACTTTACTTTCTATTTTGGTAACCGCCTATGATTTATATAGCATGGAAGATATTGGGAATTCTTGGTCCTTTTGTTGATAGGAAAAGCATGCCACTCAAAACAATTTTACCTCTCATTTTAAGCTATGAGCTCTGGCACCTCTACAAATCTCTGCTTCCCTCTGCGAAGGTGCTACCTCTTGAGCTTGCGTTGGTTTTTCCCTTGAAGAGGAAAGGGTGATGCAGCAAAGTAGAGTAAGTATTTCCCTCAGTTTTTGAGAACGAAGGTATCAATCCAGTAGGAGACAACGCTCAAGCCACTGAATACCTACACAAACAAACACCAACTTGCACCCAACGCGATAAAGGGGTTGTTAATCCCTTCAAGGTTATTTGCAAAGTGAGATCTGATAGATATGGATAAATGGCAAAGTAATATTTTTGGTATTTTTGGTTTATGGAACGGAAAGTAAAGGATTTCAAAATAATGGAATGGCGACAGAAATTGGCAAGTTGACGGGAAACTAATATGATGTAAAATAGACCCGGGAGCCATAGGTTTCACTAGAGGCTTCTCTCAAGATAGAAATTATTATGGTGGGTGAACAAATTACTGCCGAGCAATTGATAGAAAAGGCAAAGTTATGACGATGTCTAAGGCAATGATCATGAATATAGGCATCACGTCTGTGTCAAGTAGACCAAAACGATTCTGCATCTACTACTATTACTCCACATACCGACCGCTATCCAGCATGCATCTAGAGTATTAAGTTCATAAAGAATGGAGTAACGCCTTAAGCAAGATGACATGATGTAGAGGAATTAAATCAAGCATTATGATAAAAACTCCATCTTTTTATCCTCAATGGCAACAATACAATACGTGTCGTTTCCCCTTCTGTCACTGGGATCGAGCACCGCAAGATCGAACCCAAAGCTAAGCACTTCTCCCATTGCAAGAAAAACCTATCTAGTTGGCCAAACCAAATCGATAGTTAGAAGATACTTGCAAAGATATCAAATCATGCATATAAGAATTTAGAGAATATCAAATAATATTCATATATAAGATAATCATAAATCCACAATTCATCGGATATCGGCAAACACACCACAAAATAGTATTACATCGAATAGATCTCCAAGAACATCGAGGAGAACTTTGTATTGAGAATCAAAGAGAGAGAAGAAGACATCTAGCTACTAGCTATGGACCCGTAGGTCTGTGGTAAACTACTCACGCTTCATCGGAGAGGCAGTGGTGTTGATGTAGAAGCCCTCCATGATCGAATCCCCTCCGGCAGGATGCCGCAAAAGGCCCCTAGATGGGATCTCACGGGTACAGAAGGTTGCGGCGGTGGAAAAGTGGTTTCGTGGCTCCCCTGGAAGTTTTTGGGGTATTTGAGAATATATAGGAGGAAGATCTAGGTCAGGGGGTCACCGAGGGCCCACAAGGCCGAGGGGTGCGCCCTCCACCCTTGTGGCCGCCTCGTGGCTCTTCTGACTTGCACTCCAAGTCTCCTGGTTGTATTCTGGTCCAAGAAAAATCATCGCGAATTTTTATTCCGTTTGGACACCGTTTGGTATTCCTTTTCTACGAAACTCTAAATCAAGGAAAAAACAGGAACTGGCACTGGGCTCTAGGTTAATAGGTTAGTCCCAAAAATCATATAAAATAGCATATTAATGCATATAATACACCCAAAACAGATAATATAATAGCATGGAACAATCAAAAATTATAGATACATTGGAGACGTATCAAGCATCCCCAATCTTAATTCCTGCTTGTCCTCGAGTAGGTAAATGATAAAACAGAATTTTTGATGTGGAATGCTACCTAACATATTTATCCATGTAAATCTCTTTATTGTGGCATGAATTTTCAGATCCGTAAGATTCAAAACAAAAGTTTAATATTGACATAAAAACAATAATACTTCAAGCATACTAACAAAATAATTATGTCTTCTCAAAATAGCATGGCCAAAGAAATCTTATCCCTACAAAATCATATAGTCTGGCTATGCTCCATCTTCATCACACAAAATATTTAAATCATGCACAACTCTGATAACAAGCCAAGCAATTGTTTCATACTTTTGATGTTCTCAAACTTTTTCAACTTTCACACAATACATTAGTGTGAGCCATGGACATAGCACTATGGGTGGAATAGAAGGTGGTTGTGGAGAAGACAAAAAGAGGGAGATAGTCTCACATCAACTAGGCATATCAACGGGCTATGGAGATGCCCATTAATAGGTATCAATGTGAGTGAGTAGGGATTGCCATGCAAGAGATGCACTAGCGCTACAAGTTTATGAAAGCTCAAAAAGAAAACTAAGTAGGTGTGCATCCAACTTGCTTGCTCATGAAGACCTAGGGAAATTTGAGGAAGCCCATCATTGGAATATACAAGCCAAGTTCTATAATGAAAATTCCCACTAGTATATGAAAGTGTTATCACAGGAGACTCTCTATCATTAAGATCATGGTGCTACTTTGAAGCACAACTGTGGTAAAAGGATAGTAACATTGTCCCTTCTCTCTTTTTCTCTCATTTTTTTTGTTTGGGCCTTCTCTCATTTTTTGGCCTCCTTTTTTCTATTTTTCATCCGGAGTCTCATCCTGACTTGTGGGGGAATAATAGTCTCCATCATCCTTTCCTCACATGGGACAATGCTCTAATAATGAAGATCATCACACTTTTATTTACTTACAACTCAAGAATTACAACTCGATACTTAGAACAAAACATGACTCTATGTGAATGCCTCCGGCGGTGTACCGGGATGTGCATTGAATCAAGAGTGACATGTATGAAAGAATTATGAAAGGTGGCTTTGCCACAAATACGATGTCAACTACATGATCATGCAAAGCAATATGACAATGATGGAGCGTGTCATATAAACGGAACGGTGGAAAAGTTGCATGACAATATTTCTCGGAATGGCTATGGAAATGCCATAATAGGTAGGTATGGTCGCTGTTTTGAGCAAGGTATATGTGGTGGGTTTATCGTACTGGCGAAAGTTGCACGGTACAAGAGAGGCTGGCAATGGTGGAAGGGTGAGAGTGCGTATAATCCATGGACTCAACATTAGTCATAAAGAACTCACATACTTATTGCAAAAATCTATTAGTCATCGAAACAAATTACTACGCGTATGCTCCTAGGGGGATAGATTGGTAGGAAAAGACCATCGCTCGTCCCCGACCGCCTCTCATAAGGAAGACAATCAAAAAAATAAATCATGCTCCGATTTCATCACATAACGGTTCACCATACATGCATGCTACAGGACTCACAAACTTTAACACAAGTATTTCTGAAATTCACAACTACTCACTAGCATGACTCTAATATCACCATCTTCATGTCTCAAAACAATCATAAGGAATCAAACTTCACATAGTATTCAATGCACTTTATATGAAAGTTTTTATTATATCCCTCTTGGATGCCTATCATATTAGGACTAATTTTATAACCAAAGAAAATTACCATGCTGTTTAGAGACTCTCAAAATAATATAAGTGAAGTGTGAGAGTTCATCAATTTCTATAAAATAAAACCACCGTCGTGCTCTAAAAAGATATAAGTGAAGCACTAGAGCAAATTTGCCTAGCCCAAAAGATATAAGTGAAGCACATAGAGTATTCTAATAAATCACGATTCATGTGTGTCTCTCCCAAAAGGTGTGTACAGAAAGGATGATTGTGGCAAACTAAAAATCAAAGACTCAAATCATACAAGACGCTCCAAGCAAAACACATATCATGTGATGAATAAAAATATAGCCTCAAGTAAAGTTACCAATAGACGAAGACGAAAGAGGGAATGCTTTCCCGGGGCATCCCCAAGCTTAGGCTCTTGACATCCTTGAATATTACCTTGGGGTGCCTTGGGCATCCCCAATCTTAGGCTCTTGCCACTCCTTATTCCATAGTCCATCAAATCCTTACCCAAAACTTGAAAACTTCACAACACAAAACACAACAGAAAATCTCATAAGCTCCGTTAGTATAAGAAAATAAATCACCACTTTTGGTACTATTGTGAACTCATTATTTATTTATATTGGTGTAATATCTACTGTATTCCAACTTTTCCATGGTTCATACCCCCCGATACTAGCCATATATGCATCAAAATAAGCAAACAACATGTGAAAAACAGAATCTGTCAAAAACAGAACAGTCTGTAGTAATCTGGATAGTTCGCATACTTCTGTAACTCCAGAAATTTTGAAAAGTTAGGAAAGCAGGGGCAATTTGTATATCAATCTACTGTAAAAAATTCAGGATTTTATCACCCTTATGTGATTTTAAACAATTCTGGGACTGAGCGCAAAAGTTTCTATTTTTCAGCAAAATTAAATCAACTATCACCATAAGCTATCCAAAAGGTCTTACTTGGCACAAAAACTAACTAAAACAAAGAACCACATCTAACCAGAGGCTAGATGATTTATTCAAAGCAAAACAGAACCTAAAAAGCAAAAACAGAAAATAAAATTGGGTTGCCTCCCAACAAGCGCTATCGTTTAACGCCCTTAGCTAGGCATAAAACATGAATAGATCTAGGAATTATCATCTTTGGCATGTAAATCTTCAATTACACACTTATGATTCTTAGGAGATTCCTTGATTTTATAAATGGTCAAACTCTTAGGCAAGAATTCTTGAAATTCATTCATGACAACCGGTTCCTTAATAATGTCGAGAAAATTGGGGTGAACACTAGTTGATTTGAGATCTTCATTGTTTTTACTAGAATATTCACCCTTATTTTTAGGAACATAAGTAAACTTGGCAATCTTAGTAGGAGGAAGATTTGGAGTAGTTTTAACAGAGGAAAAAGCGGAGCTTGAGTTTGTAATAATATCTTCTAGTTTGCCAATTCTAGTGGAATCTTGATCTATCTTTTCATTAACTATGGGTTCCTTTTCCCTAAGATTCTTTAGAGTAACTCCTACTTTAGATCCATACTAAGTAATCTGATTATGAATCTTTTTATCCAAATTTTCAATCAACTCCACGGTAGCAATTTTATTTTCAATAATATCCAATCTTTGCATTACATGTTCCAAGGTTAAAACAGTTCCATTAACCAAAAGAGGTGGTGAGCCTAGCAAATCTATCATGGCATTGTAAGAATCAAAATTATGACTCCCCAAGAAATTTCCCCCAATAATGGTATCTAGAACATATCCATTCCAAGGAGTAACGCCGACGTAAAAATTGCAAAGAAGAAACGGCGATGGGCTGCTTTCGAGTAGACCTATTTTGAGCATTGCAAATTCTATACAAGGCATCTTTTAAATTCTCTCCTTCCCTTTGTTTAAAGTAGAGGACCTCGTTATTGGGAGTGCTAACAAGGATGGGAGGACTATCCATGACGACAAGATAAGAGATCTAACGCACAAGCGAACAAAGGGCAAAAGAAGAAGACGAACGGAAGAGAGGCGAAGAAAAGGCGAATCTTTTCGAAAATTGTTTTAGAAGTGGGGGAGAGGAAAACGAGAAGCGAATGGCGAATAATGTAATGTGAGGAATGAGTGTTTATGATGGCTACTTGGTATGTATTGACTTGGCATAGATCTCCCCGGCAACGGCGCCAGAAATTCTTCCTGCTACCTCTTGAGCTTGCGTTGGTTTTTCCCTTGAAGAGGAAAGGGGTGATGCAACAAAGTAGAGTAAGTATTTCCCTCGGGTTTTAAGAACCAGCACTACAAAAAAAAGACACATCCATGACATTTTGGGCCGAACAATTTTTTTCTGTCATGCTTATGACACTTCTATGACGATAATTGTGACAAAACCCGGTATCATCATAGATGTGGTGGGCTCCTACTTCTATGACAAAAAATCATGACAGAAAATGGGCTTTTCGTCACAGGCGGGCGGAGACGCAGCTGCATGACATTTTTGGGCCGTCCATGACGGAGAAAAGCGTGGTAGAAGCAAGGCGAGGAAAATATCGAGGAGTTCTCGATTCTGATGGGTGGTCGGGGCGGCGATGCGGCGTTTCTCTCGTACGTAAGCGGCGTGGAGTGCGGCGTTGGGCTCTAGCGAACCCGAGCAAGGCGTTCGCCCTCATCGAACTGGCGATTACTGCTGCGGGCTACGCGTTACTGAAGCCGAGCGATCGATCGATGGCTGTTAACTGAACCCGATCGAGTGATTCCTTCGCTACTGCTGCTAACTGAAGCCGATTGAACACTGCTGCCTCCTTCCCTTGATAAATAGTGAGTGTTGTTGGGGGGTTTGGATCAGTTCCCGGTTGGGGGTTGGATGAACAGGACCCCGTGGTAATAGAGGCCGTTGCCGCTGGATGAACAATACCGCGATCGATCGAGCCGGTGGAGGGCTGGATGAACAGGACCCCGTGGAGGGCTGGATGAACAGGACGACCCTGTGGAGGGCTGGTTCAACAGTAGCGTTGGAGGGCTGGATGAACAGTAGCCCGTGGAGGGGTGGTTGAACAGGACCCCGTGGAGAGGGCTGGTTCAACAGTAGCCTGTGGAGGAGCGCGCGGTGGAGGATGGATGAACAGGAGCCCGTGGATGAACAGTCGCAGGTGGAGGCTGGAGGAGGTCGACGATGGATGAACAGTAGCCCGTGGAGGATGGAGGAGGTCGACTGTGGAGATGAACAGTATCCCGTGGAGTCCCATTTTGCGGTACGCCACACCCCTCCCGATGAACATGACTCCCGTTTCGACCGTAGCGCTCCAACACAAGTCTGTTTCCTCCGTTTTGCGGTACGCCACACCCCTCCCGATCAACAGGACCCCGTTTCGACCGTAGGAGGTCCGTTTCCTCCGTTTTGCGATACACCAGACCCCTCCCGATGAACAGGATCCCATTTCAACCATGGCCGGTCGAACACAAGGCCGTTTCCTCCGTTCTGCGGTACGCCAGGCCTCGTTTCCATCGGCTATTCCATCCAAGCCAGTTGGCCCCCGATGAACACGACGTATTCCGTTGCCTCCCGATGAACACGACGCATTTCGTTGCCTTCCCATGAACACAACGACGACACATTTTCTCCGTTCCAAGCCAGCCATGTACACGAGCCCTGGCCGTACATATGCGCGAGTAGGCGTTCGAGACCCCGCCCATATGTATCGTACGTGGCCGTATTTACTTTCTTGCACCTTGGCCGCTGTACGTATGTGTACATGCTACGTGCGCGCCTCTACTACGACACGTGCCCTTCCTTACACGGCCATGGTTCAGCGCTGCAGCCTGCGCAGAACCAGACCGGCCGTATATGCATTACTGCGTTCGCGACCGAATGACAACACAACATACGCTTGACCGGGTGGGTCCCGGTATCGAGCACTTCCTTGCGTGTGAAGATGTAGCTGGTGGGTCCCTGATCGGGGAAATGTTTTTTGTGAAATCACGGTGGCCAGTCCGGTGGGTCCCTCTTTGTCGGTGGAGGAATCATTATTTTCCGCGTAATAAGGAGGCACTTCCTTGCTGCGGCCATGGACCCAGCTGTCAGCCTCTCCACGTACAGTACTCTTCCAATGGAAGTCGTTCCTTGACTACGTTGACCACACCGCGCCGAGAGCACCAGGGAGGTGGACGACAATGAGGCCTAGGAAGGGGACGCGGAGCCGGGGAAGACACGACAGTGGATGCCGCAGCGGAGAAGAATCTGAGGTTCCTTTGGTTAAACCGTTGTGAGGCTGCCGTCGCCCTTGAGAATAACGGGGGTGTGGGTGAGTGGAGGATGGCCTGGCCAGTGATGGGAGAGTAGGGGCGGTGAGGCCTCCATGGCTGACCTGGCCACGGAGGCAGGAAGCAGTGGCACGACCGGCGCTGCTTTGAGCGGAGCTAGAAGACCGGAGGTTGAAGAAGCACTCTGACCGTTGGATGGACATCGTCACGGTCCTTTGGAGTTAGAATCGTTCATATTGACTAAGTTGACAAAGCCCTCCGTCCCCGTCAACTTAGTAGGCCCAAGTCAGCCTGCCACTATGCTGGGTCCCATCTAGCAGGGGGAGTATTCATTTTTTGTGTGTAATAAGGAGGCACTTCCTTGCATGCAAAGATATAGCTCGTGGGTCCGACCTGTCAGCGGGGGAACATTTTTTTCGCGAAATACATAAGCCCTTCTGGTGGGTCCCAGCTGTCAGGTGAAGGAATCAGTATTTTGCGCGTAATAAGGAGGCATTTCCTTGCGTGTGGCCGTGGACCCAGCTGTCAGCCTCTCCACGTACAATCCACTTCCAATGCATGTCGTTCGTTGACCACGCCGCGTCGGGAGCACCAGGGTGATGGACGACGGCGAGGCCTAGGAAGGGAACGACACGGAGCCACGGAAGACTTAGCAGTTGTTTCCCACGCGGCGGGGAGTACGAGGGTTTACTGGTTCGTTTGCCATCGCCGGAGAATAACATCAGGTGTGGGTGAGTAGAGGGATGGCTAGGCCAGCGATGGGAGTATGGTGGGGCGGTGAGGCTGCGGCGGCAACCTGACCCGACCACGGAAGGAGGAAGCGAGCAGTCCCTTGGCGCTTGTTTGAGCGCCTGGAGCAGGAAGAGCATAGATTGAAGAAGCACGACAGCCGTTGGATGGACATCCAATAGTCACTACTTGCGTGTCAACCTTTTTTTAGGAAAGCCTCAAATCTGTGGAAAAACAACATAATCCCATCTGCCATTATTTCTAATAATTTGCAGACCATTTGCTAATTCTTAAGGTTTTTTTGGAGCCCATATTCTTTTTATTAGCATTACAGCCCATATTGTGGCCACAGTTAAACAATTATATGAAATTTTGCATATTTCTGTGCGGTCCGAACTGTTTTTAATCCCGAAACTTCGAGTCACATTCAAACTGATTTTAATAATAAATGCATATCAATATAAAATCCAAAAAATTGTCCATGCATAAAAATCAATGCAATTTAAAATCTCGAAATGAAGAAAAAAAGAAATTTGAAACTGATTGCCGGTTTGATGTGTTTTAAAAATGTACAACCCATTTCTCATTACTGATAGGCCATTTTATCGGCCTGCCGAATGAAGCTCTCCTCGACTTTCAAGATTTGCATTATGAGGCTGACAAAGCGACTTACTTGACAAATCACAAAAACTGGGCTAGCCATTTTCAGATAGAAAAAAGAACTCTTGGGCTGGTGCATGGTAAACATAAAAGAAAAGCTTGTCTAAACAGTCCAGAGGGCCCCGCACAGCCCAGTTGACACCCTGCTTCCGTCTCAAAAACAAATTAGATAAATGCCACTCCAATTATGGCGACTCATAAAAATGCCACTGCAATTTTAAAACTTTGAAGAATGCCACTCAATTTTTGCAAACTTTAAAAAACATCGTTGCAATTTTTGCAAACTTTGAAAAACGCCACTCCAGACTTCGAAAATGCCACTGGAAATGGCATGAAATGGCATTTTTCAAAGTTCGGAAATTGCAGTGGCATTTCTCGGAATCACTAGATTTGGAGTGGCATCTATCAAATTAACCCAAAAGAAAAATAACTAGGCGAGTTCTTTGGGTCCACGTGTCGACCGCTCGTTGTGCAATTCTCTCGTTTATTGACTACGTTGACAATGGCATGGGACCCAGATGTCAGAAATCCATTAGGAGGAGCCATTTTTTTATTGGCTTGAAATAAGGAGGCACTTGCTTGCGTACTGCCATGACCTTGGTGGGTCTCTGCTGTCATCCTCTCCACGTACAATCATCTCCTGATTGTGTACGCGTCAACCTGGTTGGCCCACAAGTCAGCCTCTAAACCCGTGGCGGACAAATAAAACCCATTTAAAAAATAACAACCCATTCCATACGTTCAAATGGAAAGTTCAACATTCAGAGCAAAGTAACAGGTGCGATCCGGATATAAATCTTGAACTTCCATGTTGACAACCATCATAGCCAAGTTAACTATCTACTCCCACTAATACTCTAGTAGTGTACAAGTATTAACTTACTCTTAGCTAACTAGACGATGCCAGCCGCCATCTGCGGTACACGCTAAACGCCGGCACCGGCGTCCTCCGCCTCGCCTCGGACTTGCCAGAGGTGCGATAGGGCGCATTGTTTGCGCGCGTTGGCCCTTTCCATGCCCACGTGGTCCACCGAAGCTTCGGCTTATAAGCGGGAAACCCACTTGACGAGCTGGTAGTAAAATTCGGCATCGCAAACGCATGCGTGCCTGACAGCCTCCATGGCTATTTGCTGGGTGCCGGCCTCCACGTAGTCGGCCCAGTTGCGGGCGCTCTGCTCGCGCTCAGAGCGTTGGTGCACTACTGCTCCATGTCCTGCTGGCGGCGCAAATCAGCGATATGCTGCTCCTCCGCCAGGGACCGCCAGGGAGGACCTCATACTCCGCATTGCCATCTAAAGACCGATAGAATGCCTCCTCCCTCTGTTGCCTTCCGGTGAAAAAACGAACACTAGTTCCGGCGATGACCGCCTCCGGCGTCGCCTATCACGGACGGGCGGGGGCATGGTGGACGTGGCAAGAGCGAGGATAAGTGGCGAGCAACGTCGGGCCGGTGGGGGCTTATGAGGATAGGGTGAGTTGGGTGATGGTGCCACGGGAGAAGCCCGGGAAACAGTAATTATAGGCGAAAGGTAGGCGAACCAGCATGTCGCGGGAAACGCGACGGTCATCGCGGTCATCGGAATTCAATGCATAAGCAGGCATGGCTTAGCGCGCCAGCTTGCCGCGGAAAACTAGAAAAACTGAAATTATATACGTATGTCGTCCCGTCCGTCGGTGGTGCATCCCGTCATCTTTGGGTCATGCGCCGACATGAAGGTCAAACGAGTGCACTCGAATCATCCAGATGAGGTACTCCCTCCTTGTCAAAAATGATTCCACCACTCATCATCTACCTTGGTTGGTGAGATTTTTAAATTAAGCCCTGCAAACCGGAAAGGAGGTAGTACGTGCGTGATCTGCTATTTATTCGTGTAGGATCGAGTAGGTCATTTTTTGAATTGAGCCCTGCAAACCGGAAAGGAGGTAGTACGTGCATGATCCACTATTTATCCGTGTACGGTCGAGTAGGTCGGATAGTATACATGTAGGATCGAGTAGGTCGGATGGTGTACGTGTAGGATCGCATTAGCTGCTGAACGATCACTGGGAGATAAGGCATTTGCGAACGTTTTTGCTGGCAGTTTCTTCAGATTCGCATGGCATTTTCTTCAGAGCAGCTTGTCAGTTTCTTCAGAGGTAGGCATTTTTATTCAAAAAACTTCCACTTCGGATCTTGCGTTGCAAGTAAAACTGCCAGGAGTGCATTAGTAGGCTAGCTAGTGATCGATCAGTAACTTGTAAACACTGAGCGAACAGAAATAAGGAACTATTAGTAACTTGTAAACACTGAGAACACAGAAATAAGGATCATGCCGTGCATAGCAGTAAGAGCCGATCCTTTCGAAATGTTCACACGAGAAACCTCGCGAGGTGCCCCTCGCCTTGATCTCTCCGCTCCTCGTGAACCAGCCTAGTGAGGCTGCCCCTGAGGAGGTCTTGTGTCGTCCGCCTCGTGAGGCTTGGCCCCTCGCGAGGGTCTTGAGTGTTTGCTGATGAAGATGGGACATACTAGGCCGCTAGTGGAGCCACGCTGTGGGCCGCAGGCAGGCAAGTCTGGGGACACCCATTCCCAGGACGCCGACAGTGGCCCCCGGGCACAAGGCGCGCTCGGACTTGGCTTCGAGGCTAAGCAAAGGGGCAAGTGCGGAGTGCCGCAGGCCCCAACCACCTGCGGCCTTGATTGACGCGTGGTGATTGACGGGACGTGGGCGTATCCGCTTCCCCATGCTGCCTTGATACCCGCCTGGCTAGGCGGCCACCACAACCTACACAGTTACTCCTTCATTGCTGGCGACGCACTCCCCCAACTCTTCCATCTTCCCGAAACAACAACCTCCTCTTCTAATCTGACCTGGTCTCCGTCCTCTCCATCGCCTTGGTGCCAAGCTGGACGAAGAAAGGGTAGAAGAAGTCCCAATCCTCAGCTGAACCACCTCCGGCCTTTGAGCCAGCCGTTGAGCGGTCAGTGGTGCTCAACCAGGAAGCCATGGACAAGGTCCACCCAGCGCTCGTCGCCGACTTCAACGAGTGGGGGAAGACGGTGGCCTGGCCCGCATCTCGCGCATCTGTTGATAGGGCAGCCACCGAGGTCCACATCCACCTTGACGCCTTATGGGCCGGCCTGATTCCCCATTTCTCCGCCTTCTTCAACACCGTGCTTTCCCATTACCAGATCCATATGCTGCACCTAGATCCCCAATCCATCGTCCTTCTTGCTGTCTTCGCTTTTGTCTGCGAGGCCATGGTGGGCATTTATCCTTCCGTGGCCCTACTTGGCCATTTCTTCTCGTTGCATTTGACCGACCCTTGGCAGCGCTCGGGATGCTTGAGCTTCTAGCTCGTGGCTGCGACGGCCGGCTCGGGGATTGACTTCGAGCTCTCGCCGTCTGTGAGCGGGTTCTGGAAGCGGTGGGTGTTCATGGACGTCAGCGTGCTCAGCCCATGCTCTCGCTTCCGTCGGCGCCCTCTGTTCCCAGCTCCGGCTAGGGCCACGAGAGGCCTGCCGACCCGCGTCTTGCCCATGTCTGGCGCCGGTTGAAGAGGCCGAAGGATCTCGGTGTGACTGTGCCCATGGTGGTGAAGGAGTTCATCTGGCGCTGCGTCGCTCCGCTCCAGCGCCATTCTCGACCAATGTGGACCCTGTCCGACAGCAAGGACCGCATGAGGCTTCACGAGTCCGGGCTTCCTCCCGAGGTGCTATGAACTGTGCTTGAGCTCCTGACGGGCGACCCGTCGCCAGCCAACATGCCGGAGGAGGGCTGTCTCTTGTACTGCTGCTCGAACAAGGTGGAGTTTGCGAGGCAAATGCCACCTTTTGACGAATGGGGGTTACGCACGGTCGGCCTTGAAGGACCTCGCGAGAGTCCTGTCTTCGTGATCCCCTTGCCTGCCGCCAGCGCGGAGCTCACCCCAGAAGTGGGCGCAGG
This sequence comes from Aegilops bicornis, assembly GCA_021605145.1. Lineage (NCBI taxonomy): Eukaryota > Viridiplantae > Streptophyta > Magnoliopsida > Poales > Poaceae > Aegilops > Aegilops bicornis. Next base: position 479,698,396 of record CM038672.1, on the reverse strand, counting down.
GGGGGCGAGCCTGTCGAATGCTGGCGACGCGGCTATTGCGGAGTCGACGTCGCTCGAGGCTCCTGAGGCGCCATCTCCTGGGGCTCGAGATCGCCATCCCGGGGAAACGACCTGGGGGACGATGCAGTCCGCTACTCCTGAAGCTGAAGCCCCCGAGGCCCCGGTGGGCCGCCATGAAGCGGAACCCGAGGGCTCCCCGCAGCCTAGCATTCCCGAGGTCGCCTCCTCAGGAGCCTCACCAGATGCACCCATTGCTGGTGACCGCATCCAAGGCTTCGGCCGGCTCTGACCGAACTTTGATGCGCTCCGCAAGAGGAAGGGGTCTCCAAGCTGCAGCGGTGATACCTTCCGTCCATTGAAGCAGAGGAAGTACATTGCTATAGACGAGTGAGTATCTTATCTCCGTAATTTCTTGAGTGTTGTTTTCCCTCCTGACCATGGTTTCTCAGGGGCCCTTATGCCAAGGTGACGAAATCCCCCGAGAAGCAACCTCCTCCTGCCTCGAGTCCTCCATTGACCCTGAGCGCCTCACGCCAGCCTGCCGTGCTCGACGCGAGGTCGGAGGGAGAGATAGGCATGCCGGCCTGGCGTCTTGATCCCGCGTTCTCGCCGTTCTTCCTTTGCGGTCTGGCCTGGGATGCGGAAAGTGTGCCAAGGGCTTCTCCCCTGGTTATTTACTGTGGTTGGGTAACCTCGGTCCTGGCCTCTTCTTCGAGCAACAAGCCTCCGCCCCTCCGGGCCTCTGCCGAGGCTCGAAGGGCGACTGGGATGGCGCTGGCCTCCAGCCCTATGCTGGGAGGAAGCGAGCCACTTCAGACTCCTTCGACAACCTCTGGCATGGAGGACAGACACGGTCACACGTTAGAGCTTGCGCGCAAGCGGGGTGCCGTCCGTCACGAGCTCTTCCGGAAGGCGATGGGTGCGCTGAGCCGGCTTGGGGAAGAGCTCGTGGATGTTGACGCTCGCCTTGAAACCGAGGGCACCCGGCTGGTGGACGAATGGCATCAACTAAAGGTGGCCATCAACCTCGGGCGCCTCCAGCGTGAGCACGCCAACACGAAGGCCGAGGAATCCCTCACAACCTTGCGCGAGCCCAGCGCCCCAGCCTTGGAGGAGGCCAGGGAGGCAGACCACTGATACATCTCCAACGTATCTATAATTTTTGATTGCTCCATGCTATATTATCTACTGTTTTGGACTATATTGGGCTTTATTTTCCACTTTTATATTACTTTTGGGACTAACCTATTAACAGGAGGCCCAGCCCGAAATTGCTTTGTTTTTGCCTATTTGGTGTTTGAAGAAACATAATATCAAATGGAGTCCAAACGGAATGAAACCTTCGGGAACATGATTTTCTCATCAGATATGATCCAGGAGACTTGGACCCTCCGTCAAGAAAGCCACGAGGCGGTCACGAGGGTGGAGGGCGCCACCCTAGGGCGTGCCCCCTGCCTCGTGGGCACCTCGAAGCTCCACCGACGTACTCCTTCCTCCTATATATATCTACGTACCCCCAAACGATCAGATACACAGCCAAAAACCTAATTCCACCGCCGCAACTTTCTGTATCCACGAGATCCCATCTTGGGGACTGTTTGAACTCCATGGGAAGGAATCGATCATGGAGGGCTTCTACATCATCACCATAGCCTCTCCGATGAAGTGTGAGTAGTTTACCTCAGACCTTGGGTCCATAGTTAGTAGCTAGATGGCTTCTTCTCTCTTTTTGGATCTCAATACAATGTTCTCCCCCTCCCTCGTGGAGATCTATTCGATGTAATCTTCTTTTTGCGGTGTGTTTGTTGAGATTGATGAATTGTGGGTTTATGATCAAGATCATCTACGAACAATATTTGAATCTTCTCTGAATTCTTTTATGTATGATTGGTTATATTTGCAGGTCTCTTCGATTATCAGTTTGGTTTGGCCTACTAGATTGGTTTTTCTTGCAATGGGAGAAGTGCTTAGCTTTGGGTTCAATCTTGCGGGGTCCTCCCAGTGACAGTAGGGGCAGCAAGGCACGTATTGTATTGTTGCCATCGAGGATAACAAGATGGGGTTTTATATCATATTGGATGAATTTATCCCTGTACATCATGTCATCTTGCTTAAGGCGTTACTCTGTTTTCATTAAATTAATACTCTAGATGCATGCTAGATAGCGGTCGATGAGTGGAGTAATAGTAGTAGATGCAGGCAGGAGTCGGTCTACTTGTCTCAGACGTGATGCCTATATACATGATCATGCCTAGATATTCTCATAACTATGCTCAATTCCGTCAATTGCTCAACGATAATTTGTTCACCCAAGTAGAAATACTTATGCTCTTGAGAGAAGCCACTAGTGAAACCTATGGCCCCCGGGTCTATTCTCATCATATCAATCTCCAATCACTTTATATTTGCTTTGCTTTTTACCTTTGCCTTTTATTTTACCTTGCATCTTTATACCAAAAATACCAAAAATACCGAAAATATTATCTATCATCTCTATCAGATCTCACTCTCGTAAGTGACCGTGAAGGGATTGACAACCCCTAATCGCGTTGGTTGCGTTGAGCTATCATTTTGTGTAGGTACGAGGGACTCATGGCGTGGCCTCCTCTTGGATTGATACCTTGGTTCTCAAAAACTGAGGAAATACTTACGCTACTTTGCTGCATCATCCTCTCCTCTTCGGGAAATCCAACGCGAGTGCTCAACAGGTAGCAAGAAGAATTTACGGCATTTGTTGCCGGGAGTCTACATAAAAGTCAACATACCAAGTACCCATCACAATCCCTATCTCCCTTTTCATTATCTGCCATTTGCCTCTCGTTTTCCTCTCCCCCACTTCACCCTTGCCGTTTTATTCGCCCTCTCTTTTCCATTTGCCTTTTTCTTGCTTGCTTTTTGTTTACTCGTGTGTTGGATTGCTTGCTTGTCACGATGGCTCAAGATAATACCAAATTGTGTGACTATACCAATACCAACAATAATGATTTCCTTAGCACTCCGATTGCTCCTCTTGCCAATACTGAATCTTGTGAAATCAATACTGCTTTGTTGAATCTTGTTATGAAAGATCAATTCGCCGACCTTCCTAGTGAAGATGCTACTACTCATCTAAATAGCTTCGTTGATTTATGTGATATGCAAAAGAAGAAAGATGTCGATAATGATATTGTTAAATTGAAGCTATTTCCTTTTTTGCTTAGAGATCATGCTAAAGCTTGGTTTTCGTCTTTGCCTAAAAATAGTATTGACTCTTGGAACAAGTGCAAAGATGCTTTTATCTCTAAGTATTTTCCTCCCGCTAAGATCCGCTCTCTTAGGAACGATATCATGAATTTTAAGCAACTTGATCAGGAACATGTTGCACAAGCTTGGGAGAGAATGAAATTAAATACAAAATTGCCCTACTCATGGTTTGAATTTGTGGATGATTATACAAAAAATTTATGCCGGATTGAATTTTGCTTCTAGAAATCTTTTAGATTCGGCATGGGAGGCACTTTTATGGAAATCACTTTAGGAGATGCTACTAAACTCCTAGATAATATTATGGTTAATTATTCTCAATGGCACATTGAAAGATCTACTAATAAAAAGGTGCATGCGATAGAAGAAATCAATGTTTTGAGTGGAAAGATGGATGAACTTATGAAATTTTTTGCTACTAAGAGTGTTTCTTCTGATCCTAATGATATGCCTTTGTCTACTTTGATTGAGAATAATAATGAATCTATGGATGTGAATTTTGTTGGTAGGAATAATTTTGGTAACAACGCGTATAGAGGGAATTTTAATCCTAGGCCTTATCCTAGTAATCCTTCTAATAATTATGGAAATTCCTACAACAACTCTTATGGAAATTTTAATAATATGCCCTCTGAATTTGAGACTATTGTTAAAGAGTTTATGAATTCGCAAAAGAATTTTAACGCCTTGCTTGAAGAGAAATTACTTAAAGTTGATGAATTGGCTAGGAACGTTGATAAAATCTCTCTTGATTTTGATTCTTTAAAACTTAGATCTACTCCTCCTAAGCATGATATCAATGAGTCTCTCAAAGCCATGAGACTTTCCATTGATGAGTGCAAGGAAAGAACCGCTAGGATGCGTGCTACGAAAGATGCCTTTATTAAAGCGTGTTCTTCCAATTCCTATGAAAATCAAGATGAAGATCTAAAAGTTATTGATGTGTCCCCTATTAAATCTTTGTTTTTCAATATGAATCTTGATGAAACTGAATATGATCCACCTTTACCTAGAAGACGTTCCAAAAATTAGGAGTATTTAGATCTTAATGATGATCTTCGACGGATTTGATCTTCGACGGATTCGAGCCACAGCCAAGCGCGCCGCACTGTCTCGATGGGCACGATCTAGCTCTGCCTTGAGCGGTGCCTGGAGGCTGCACCGGCGTCCGCTCCGACCCTTAGCTCGGAGCCGACTCCGCCGATCGAGGGCGAGTGGCTGGACACCGCCTCGGGGCTCACGATCTCTATGGCGATTGAGCGAACTCCATCCACGTCGCTGCGAAGACCGTGACTCCAAGGTGCCAGACTCCTCTCCGGACTCTGAACCTTCTGCGCCCCTGCCAATCGAATCCAATTGGGCGCCGGTTATGGAGTTCACTGCCGCGGATATCCTTCAGCACTCGCCCTTTGGCGACATCCTAAATTCACTAAAGTCTCTCTCTTTATCAGGAGAGCCCTGGCCGGACTACGGTCAGGAAGGTTGGGATGCGGATGACGAAGAAATTCAACGCCCACCCACCACCCACTTTGTAGCCACTGTCGAAAGCTTAAACGACGTGCTCGATTTCGACTCCGAAGACATCGACGGTATGGATGACGATGTAGGAGACAACCATGAACCATCACCTATAGGATACTGGACAGCCACCTCATCCCAAGATGTATACATGGTGGATACACCTAAAGGAAGTGACGACGAGGAACAACGGGGCCTTCTGAAGGATAAATCCTCGGCAGTCAAAATGGCAACGTAAACGCCGCACCAAGTCCCGCCTCGACAAAGATGGCAGCCACAGACCCAGCCATAGAGCGAGGCGAACCGGTGGACGACGAACATGCTATCGAGCAACCGTCCGAACAGGACAACTTGGATAAACAACCCGTCCCCAGCGAAGATAACAGTCCGGACGATCTCACGCCGGACAAGTTGTTGGAGCTGAAGAACCTCCACAAAAGGCTCGTCGCTGGCGTAGCCTGAAAAAGCGAAGCGGAAGCTCAAAACAGCGGAAGATGCACTCGAATCAGATGGAGCAAAGTACTCAACACCGAGAGAAATCTGGCGGCGCCGCCAAACAAAGAGCTACCGAGCGCAAACTACTGCGAGAATCGATGAGGAGGCCATAGAGCCCCATGATCAAAGAACAAAGAGGCCGCCCGGTCGGATGAGCGACCACATGGCAAACATGGAGCGGCAAGCGGCGCCGCACACAAAGCCGCACGCGATCCGCATAAGGATTCGCATCAAAAGGATGGCCCGATTAGGTCCATCTATGGGCGAGAAAGCAAGCTCTTCCAAGCAATGCAGCACGCCAAATATCCGAACATCACGGCACACCCAAACATAGGGTGCTGCACACCCCTGTGTTTCACCGATGAGGTCTTTGGATCATGAATTCAGCGGGATTCAAACCCGTAAACATAGAGGCATCTGACGGAACAACAGACCACAGAGTGCGGATTGAGGATTACATCCTCCACATACACATGGCTAGAGCAGATGATCTCCACGCCATAAAATATTTACCCCTCAAGCACAAAGGGCCAGCCCGGCATTGGCTCAAAAGCCTCCCTGAAAATACCATTGGAAGTTGGGAAGAGCTCGAGGATGCTTTTCGGGCAATTTTTCAAGGGACTTATGTCCGCCCTCCGAATGCAGACGATTTAAGTCACATAACTCAACAACCCGGAGAGTCAGCCCGCAAATTCTGGAACAGGTTCCTCACCAAAAAGAACCAAATAGTCGACTGTCCGGACTGAAGCCTTAGCAGCTTTCAAACACAACGTCAAGGGCAGAATGGCTCGCATGACACCTCGGCCAGGACAAGCCGAGAACAATGGCTGCATTAACAAGCCTCATGACCCGCTTTTGCGGCGGAGAGGATAGTTATTGGCAAGATGCTGATACCAATGACCCAAGTACATCCGAAGTCGGGGATGGAAATGGAAAACCATGGCGCAGCATGGACCAGCGCGGACAAAGGGAAACAACCGAAGAGCACGGCGGTCAACGCGGATTGAAGCTCCGGCAGAATCATAAAAACTGCCCCTCAAGGACAACATTGACGAGCTATCCAACCTAAACAAAATCTTGGACAAAATATGCCAAATCCACAGTACTCCGGGGAAGCCTGCAAACCATACCCACAGAGATTGTTGGGTCTTCAAGCAGTCCAGCAAACTCAATGCCGAACACAAGGGGCTCGACACACCAAGCGAGGACGATACTTGAACCCCACAAGGCGAGCACGGAAAACAAAAGAATTTCCCACAAGAAGTCAAAGCAGTGAACTCACTTCAAGTTACAAAAGGGAAAAAGCAGGCGGCGCCCATAGAAACACGCGCCGCACGGTCTATCCCAATGAGAGTCCCAACGTTGGTTGTCAAAACCAATCACCTTCGATCATCGAGGACTATTAGGAAGTATCCGGAGCAGGATGGACTGCCTCGATATTAGATCCTATAATCGACGGACTCCAATTTACACAAGTCCTAATGGACGGAGGTAGCGATCTAAACCTGCTATATCAGGACACAATCCACAAAATGGGGATAGACCCAACCAAAATTCGCCATAGAAACACCTCCTTCAAAGGGGTAATGCCAGGCCTATATGCCCATTGTACGGGCTCCCTACTGCTAGAAGTTGTGTTTGGCTCATCCGACAACTTCCGCCGCGAAAAGTTAACCTTCCATATCGCCCCATTCGAAAGTAGCTATCAAGCACTACTAGGACGTGAAGCTTTCGCCCGCTTTAACGCAATACCGCATTATGCATCTCTTACACTTAAAATGCCGGTCCACGGCATCATCTCATTAAAAGGGAGTATCAAGTGTTACTCGAAAGCACGGAAGAACGTGAGACTGCCTTGACAGCCCCACACTAATCCGGCTCCGCTAATCAAAGCACTGAATAGGTCATTTGGACCCGGACATGGCTAGGCGAGTCCGGCGTAAACATATAAACGCCTACTAGCGGCATACCCCGTGCAAGGGCTGCGCATGTACAACAAGAGACAATAAAGCTCAATTTTATTCACTTTTGAACCGTACTCTGTTTATTTAATATAAAGTACATTTTTCATACGATCTTTTTTCTTTTCAACTAAGTTCTTCTCTTTACAGATGAACACCGTGCTACACCCTTCGAGGATACGGCTGCGCGGAACCACAGTATGAGCGTGCGATGAGGGACCCATTGCAAGGATTCTTTTGATTAAGACCTGCGTAAACCTTTTCTTGTCTCTTGTTGATACACAACCCCAGTTTCTTGCTATAACCGAGGAGGAGGCTGGCGTTTTGGCATCGGCAGCGCCCAGAATTTTCTTGCGATACTGGACACGAGGGCTTAGGGCATTATTCTGCCCGTTTTCGTAAAGACCGAATACCTTAGGGAGTGTTCGGCGTCTCGAGTTAGACCTTATATGCATCAGCTCCGAATCATGTCTTTGGTCAAATGTTGGGTTTGCCCGACTCCTATGTTTTGCTGCCTTACGTTCCGTTCTATCGGCTAACGTGGCACCAGGAGAACTACTACGATTGTGCCCCGGTTCGGCCAGGTGAGCACCTCGAGAGAAAGCGGCGGCTGTCATGATATAGCGTGAGACTGGTCAACCACTCGATGACCCACCGGAATGTTTAGCATTCCCCGCATTAACGAAGGGCGGTTTCGGTCGAGCACATACGCGCCCGAATTCGGAGGCGTGGTGCCCCTAGAAACTATATAGTAGCCCCACCATCGAACTCCTATGGCTAAGTGAAAGTGATAAAGCATTATAGTACGGTTGCCTAGTTTGCTACGCTATCACCTCCTTCTGAGGACCAAAGGCGTTGGATTAAGTGTGAAAATCGCCTTTTGCAAACACCCCGCATTATGTGCGTGGGGGCTGAAGCGAAGACTGCCATCTTTGAGTTATATACACATATACATCAACGGCCGACAGGGAGATGTTTTAATACTTGAACGCACAAGTATAAAAAGCTCTTATATTATATTGAAACATTGTTTTCACAAATCATACATGTCATTAAAACATAATATCCTTGAAACGCTGCGTCTCTATTAAGCAGCGCCTGCAGGACTCCCTCAAAATAGTGCTCGACAGGTACTCGGCTTCTGTCCGAATCTTGGGATGCAACGTCGGTGGCCTTTATCTCCGCCCAGTATGTCTTGACACGGGCAAGAGCCATCCACGCACTCTCTATGCATGCTGACCGCTTCATTGCATCGATATGCGGCACCGCACCAAGGAACTGTTGCACCAAGCCAAAATAACTCGTCGGCTCGGGCCTGTTCGGCCACAAATGAGTCACGACAGCCTTCATGGCAAGTACGGACAACCTATTCAGCTCAGCCCATTCGGCCGAACGATCGGTTAATGAAAGTGGACGCTCCGGACTATGGAACTGCGACCAAAAAAGCTCTTCCATTTCGTGATCCTTTTGACCTCGGAAGTGTTCGGCCGCGTCTGCGGCACTCGCCGCCAAGTCCAGATAAGCATCCTCCGCACCCAAAGCCGGTCCAATTGGGCGTACTTAGGATCCGTGAATTTCCTCCTCAGCAGAAAGGGCTTTCCAGCCGCAATATCTCCGGCCTGACGTAGCTCCTCCTTCATAGCTCTCATCGGAGAGCGAGTGTCCTTGGCCTTGGTGGCGGCCTTTTTCAGGTCCTCTTGTTCCGCTCGATCTTCTTTTTCAAGAAGCTCGCAATGGTCAGTAGCATTCTTCAATTTCACGGCCATCTCGGCCATTTCTTTCTTGCTTCGGCAGTGAGCAGCCTGTTCGGCTTTTAGCTCTGCGTCCGCCTTTAAGGCAGCCACATCACTCTTTCTGGCTTGCTCCTTGGCTCGGGCGAGCTCCACCCGAAGGTTCTCCATAGCAGCGGCACCATCTGCATTAAGCATACATGTTGTAAGGCATGGGCGTCAAGCTCCCTTACCGGTGTCCGCGGAGAAGTTGCATACCTTGTGACTCGTCAAGCCGCTTATTAACAAGCGTGATGTCCGCATCCACCACGTCAAGTTGCCGCTTGATTCGGCAAATTCATCAGCCCGGCTAGCCACCGGACGCCGCCACCTACATAGGAAGAGCGCATATTATACCTGGGGTTATGATCCTCGGCGCCGTCATTTTGACACCGCACCAAGTCTCGGGGCTACTATCTATACATGGCGCATTTTATATGCAAAACTGTCGAAGGTACATCATTTTGCGTACCTCAAAACCCGTCGATAAACTTACGGCGGCTTCATGCAATCCGCTCTCAGCGGATGAAATCCTTTCAATCACTGTACCCATTAACGTCACGGTGATCTTCCGAGACAGAGCGCTCACCCGGCAGATCCTTGACTCCTCCGACCGTACACCCGTTGGTGCGGGACTCGTCCGGTGGCCTTTTTGAAGGCGGACACGGAGGGCTTTGAGGGACATCTGGATGCCTTACGGCCCGCGGATTCGGAGAAGCCCTCCGCGACGACACCTCAGGGTCATCCGCCTCGCATAACGGTACGGCAGGCGGAGGCGTTTCACTCCCCATCATCTCCGGACAAAGATCCCCCGAAGACGAGCTCTGCTGTGAAGGGCTGAGATCCGAACTACAAGGTAAACTTTTGGTTACCTTTAGAAATAAAACAGGATGTCTCTCTTTAAAAAAACGCCCCCTTTACTTACGGCTCGCTGGAGGGCTGATCTCCTTGGGGAAATAGTGCGGCCGGGGCATCTCCCGCCGCAGGACCCTCTGGCGAAGATTTCTTCCCCCGCTTCGAGGCTTTGGTCTCCGGATCTTGAAGCGGTCCTCTTCTCCCCTTGGAGGAGGGATTCTCGATCCCCCTTTCTGATAGCCTCCTTCATGGAGGTAGTAGTTCCTTGTTCCCCCTTCGCCTTCTTCAAAAGGCACAGACCTCTAACATCTTGGTTAATACATGATCCGGCGTGGTCTCAGGGAGGGGGGCCGGACACCTGATCAGTTTTGCTTTTGCTATCCACTCCTGTTTAAAGGATTGCTCTTTTAAGGGCAAGTTTATGATAAATATGCAGATAGCATGTCCGGGTACATGACTACTTACTTGAGTATCCGGGCGATTGCAGCTCAGACCTGCGTCCTGGGTTAAGTCCGGACACATTGCTTGTGATCCGAAGAACAGTTGGTACATCTCCATGGGCGTTGCTCCCATAAAATGTTGGAGAACTCGTGGTTCCTCCGGATTAAACTCCACGAGGCGGAGGCGACATTTGCGGGGCAAGGTGCGGCGAATCAGCATGACCTGCGCTACTACGACCAGATTGATCTCTCTCTCTCTAGGAGGTCTCGAATACGGCCCTGCAGCAGAGTGCGTCCTTGGGCGGTCCCAGTCGAGCCCTTTATTGACCCATGATGCCCGCTTGATGGAGGACCCGAGCGGAAGGCAGGTGGCGCCGCCCATTTGGTGCCACTGGGAGCGGTGATATAAAACCACTCATGTTGCCATAAATTGAGCTCCTCTTGAAAAGAGCCCTCGGGCCATGGAGCGTCAACATTCTTGCTTATAACAGCCCCTCCACTCTGCTGATGCCCCTTGATCATCTTGGCTCCACTTTGAAGGTCTTGAGCCTGTCTGAAGTGAGGGTAATCACGGAGGAAGGCTTCACATCTGACAATAAGCGGCGAGATGTGGAGGATGGACTCGGATCCAAGTCATGGAATTCCAGCCCATAATAAAACATGAGCCCCCCTCACGAAGGGGTCCGTCGGAAGCCTAAACCCGAAGGAAGTGAGACACGAACACCACGCTCTCACCGGGCTCGGGAGTGGGAATAACCTGCCCTTGGGCAGGCAGCCTATCTTGAAATTTCGCGGTTAGATAGCTGGCGTCTCTCGGCTTTATCACATCTTCTTCCATGACGGAGGAAGACATCCACCGGCCGTGCAGGTCGGAGCGGACATCGTTGAAGGTCCGGCGCCTAAATCTGGAGCTTTGGGTGTTGGAACTCGAGGCGAGGGGCGGATTCGATTGAGATTGAAAGAAAGGAGCGGGCCTTGGTCTCGTTATAAAGAGGTTGAATACCAAGAGCCCTCCCCGTGACCGTTCGTGACTCGCCTTCGATGGAGGAGGCGTGCCAACGGGCGGACTGGGTTACCCACGCCCATATTGATGAGGATCCTGGAATAAGGGGGGCATGATCTCCGCTCTGATAAGACGTGCCGAAGAAACCGCCTCGCTAAACGCGCTAAGGTGGGATAGTAAAAACGATTCGTATAAAGGCCTGGCCGTGGTGTGATGTCACGCCGCGGAATACGTCAGCAGATCTGTGCAAAGGTTATTCTCTCTACGGTGGTATGTGGAACTTGTTTTGCAGAGCCGGACACTATCCTTGTGTTCAAAATCTTCTATGAATATTCGGAGGAGGAACCCGCCTTGCAATAGCGAAGACAATATGCGCCCGTATTAAATGCGTCATTGAAGCCTGGTTCAGAGACTCTTGAGGAGTCTGGATTAGGGGTGTCACGGATAGCGAACTATCACCGTTGGCGGACTCTGTACTATGAAGATACAAGATTCAAGACTTCGTCCCGTGTCCGGATGGGACTTTCCTTGGCGTGGAAGGCAAGCTTGGCGATACGGATATGTAGATCTCCTACCATTGTAACCGACTCTGTGTAACCCTAACCCTATTTGGTGCCTATATAAACCGGAGGGTTTTAGTCTGTGGGACGAACAACAATCATACCATAGGCTAGCTTCTAGGGTTTAGCCTCTCTGATCTCGTGGTAGATCCACTCTTGTACTACCCATATCATCAATATTAATCAAGCAGGAGTAGGGTTTTACCTCCATCGAGAGGGCCCGAACACAGGTAAAAACATCGTGTCCCTTGTCTCCTGTTACCATCCGCCTAGACGCACAGTTCGGGACCCCCTACCCGAGATCCGCCGGTTTTGACACCGACAATCATATTCTATTCCACCCATAGTGCTATATCCATGGCTCACGCTCATGTATTGCGTGAAGGTTTATGAGTTTGAGATTATTAAAGTATGAAACAATTGCTTGGCTTGTCATCGGGGTTGTGCATGATGAGAGCATTCTTGTGTGGCGAAAATGGAGCATGACTAAACTATATGATTTTGTAGGGATAAACTTTCTTTTGCCATGTTAATTTGAGAAGACATAATTGCTTTGTTAATATGCTTGAAGTATTATTATTTTTATGTCAATATGAACTTTTGTCTTGAATCTTTCGGATCTGAACATTCATACAACAATTGGGAAGATTTACATTAGAATTATGCCAAGTAGCACTCCGCATCAAAAATTCTCTTTTTATCATTTACCTACTCGAGGACGAGCAAGAATTAAGCTTGGGGATGCCTGATATGTCTCCAACGTATCTATAATTTTTGATTTCTCCATGCTATATTATCTACTGTTTTGGACTATATTGGGCTTTATTTTCCACTTTTATATTACGTTTGGGACTAACCTATTAACCGGAGGCCCAACCCAAAATTGCTGTTTTTTTGCCTATTTCAGTGTTTCGAAGAAACAGAATATCAAACGGAGTCCAAACGGAATGAAACCTTCGGGAACGTGATTTTCCCATCAGATATGATCCAGGAGACATGGAACCTCCGTTAAGAAAGCCACAAGGCGGTCACGAGGGTGGAGGGCGCGCCCCCCTAGGGTGCGCCCCCTGCCTCGTGGGCCCCTCCAAGCTCCACCGTCGTACTCCTTCCTCCTATATATACCTACGTACCCCCAAACGATCAGATACGGAGCCAAAAACCTAATTCCCAAACCGCAACTTTCTGTATCCATGAGATCCCATCTTGGGGCCTGTTCTGGAGCTCCACCGGAAGGGGAATCGATCACGGAGGGCTTCTACATCATCACCATAGCCTCTCCGATGGAGTGTGAGTAGTTTACCTCAGACCTTCGGGTCCATAGTTAGTAGCTAGATGGCTTCTTATCTCTTTTTGGATCTCAATACAATGTTCTCCCCCTCTCGTGGAGATCTATTCGATGTAATCTTCTTTTTGCGGTGTCTTTGTTGAGAACGATGAATTCTGGGTTTATGATCAAGATTATCTCTGAACAATATTTGAATCTTCTCTGAATTCTTTTATGTATGATTGGTTATCTTTGCAAGTCTCTTCGAATTATCAGTTTGGTTTGGCCTACTAGATTGGTTTTTCTTGCAATGGGAGAAGTGCTTAGCTTTGGGCTCAATCTTGCGGTGTCCTTTCCCGATGTGATGAGGGGCAGCAAGGCATGTATTGTATTGTTGCCATCGAGGATAACAAGATGGGGTTTATATCATATTGCATGAATTTATCCCTCTACATCATGTCATCTTGCTTAAGGCGTTACTGTGTTTGCATTAACTTAATACTCTAGATGCATGCTGGATAGCGGTCGATGAGTGGAGTAATAGTAGTAGATGCAGGCAGGAGTCGGTCTACTTGTCTCGGACGTGATGCCTATATACATGGTCATGCCTAGATATTCTCATAACTATGCTCAATTCTATCAATTGCTCAACAGTAATTTGTTCACCCACCGTAGAAATACTTATGCTCTTGAGAGAAGCCACTAGTGAAACCTATGGCCCCCGGGTCTATTCTCATCATATCAATCTCCAATCACTTTATATTTTCTTTGCTTTTTACCTTTGCCTTTTATTTTACCTTGCATCTTTATACCAAAAATACCAAAATATTATCTATCATCTCTATCAGATCTCACTCTCGTAAGTGACCGTGAAGGTATTGACAACCCCTAATCATGTTGGTTGCGTTGAGCTATCGTTTTGTGTAGGTACGAGGGACTCGCTCGTGGCCTCCTACTAGATTGATACCTTGGTTCTCAAAAACTGAGGGAAATACTTACGCTACTTTGCTGCATCATCCTTTTCTTCTTCGGGGAAATCCAACGCAGTGCTCAAGAGGTAGCAACCACCGCCGCGAGGTCGCCGAAAAGCGTAGGCAGGAGCTCCAGTCCCTGAATGCCTCCCTGGAGAAGCAAGTGGAGGGGCGTAGAGCTGCCTTGGCGTCGATGAAGGGGGCGCCGTCTGACAAGGAGGATATCTTGAGGCGTGAGGAAGCGCTGATGCTGGAGGCCACGGAGCGCAGCCTCGAGCTTGAGCGGTTGGAGATGAGGGAGTGTCAGGTTGCCCAAGCGGAAGATGCTTCCAGTGCGCGCGAGGCCAGGACCCAGGAGGAAGTTGACCACAGGGTGGCCGAGGCTCGCGTTGATCTTGCCAATAGGTACGACCTGAAGCTGAAGTTCGTGGAAGCCAAAGCTGAGGGCAGGACCGCTGTCGTGGTTCTAAGTCTGACAGTAGAATGGGGGGTAGGTATGGAGAGGCAAGGTACTAGCTATGGAGTAGTTGGTACACACGAGTTTACGAGTTCAGGCCCTTCTCGGAGGAAGTAACAACCCTACATCTCGGAGCCCGGAGGCGGTCGACTGGATTATATGCGTATGGATTACAGGGGTGCGAACCCTTCTACCTGTGGAGGGGGGTGGCTTATATAGAGTGCGCCAGGACCCCAGCCAGCCCACGTAGCGGAGGGGTTTAAGGTACATTAAGGCTAGGCGTTACTGGTAACGCCTTACATAAAGTGTCATCATGACCATAAAGACTACTTAATCTCTGAGACCGTTTGGACACCGAGTGGCTCTTGGACTCCTGGTGGTCGAGTGGGTCTTCATGGTCGAGTGTCTTTGAATCTGTCGAATGGAAACCTACCAGGTCGACTTTGGGGAGGGTATCTTGGACAGGTCCATGACCCTACCCTAGGTATATGACTTCATCATTAGCCCCCGAATGGATCGAGGTTTGAGTGAGGAAGGAGTTGATAATCTTTCCGACCTGCTTTTCAAGGCTTGAGTGTGCTTTATTCTGGATCAGTGACCTTTCAGTGACGGTGTCAACTTCTCTTTCAGTCGCCTTGATCCATTCTCTACATCTGTCGAGTGAACTTTATGAACTTGGAGATTTCCGAGCGACGGATCGGAGGAAATCTGCCGTCTGACAAGTTGCTCTGCTGTTAGCGGATTTAGTGGGATCCGAATTTCGGGAAGCCTTGAAGCGAATAAGGCATGGCACTTTTCGGATGGATAAGGCAAGGACGCCTTGATCTCCGTGCCACCTTTTTCGCCACGTATCGCGCGCGCGACTGTTGCGGGATTTGACAGGATTGCCCGGGCCTACCAGTCAGCCACTCAGAAGCGACTTCATATAAGGCGCCGGGCGGGGGTATTTTGAACAGTGCGTCCTCATTTTCCCCTCCTCCGCCCTCAGATTCATCCGCCGCGCTCGTGACCTGCTCAGCGCCGCTGCCCCGCTCCTGCCCCGCCGGCGACAATGGTGAAGGAGAAGACGACGGCCTTGGACCGAGCGAAGAAGGCGACGGCGGAGGCGAAGGGGAGAGCACCCAGTCGGGGCAGATCCTCGTCGTGGTCCAGCCTGCCGCAAGGTTGGGTCCAGGGAGATTGGATCCGCTCGACCATCACCCAGAAAGACCTCAACGACCTGGCCAACGAGGGATTGATCCCCCACGGGTCAGCAAGGCTTCCGGGGACAGAGTGGCAGCCGCAGCCTCAAGAGGGTGAGTCGTCCTCCTAGCCACCCATGTGGATCGCGGATTTTCTCTTCCGCCGAATCTTTTCTTTCGGGGTTTTCTGAACTTCTTTGGAGCACAACTCCATCACTTTACACCCAACTCCATTGCCTATCTCGCCGCTTTCGTGTCTTTGTGTGAAAACTTCTTGGGTTGTCGACCACACTGGGGCCTCTTCAAACACATATTCACTTGTCGCTCTCAGACGGTGAAAAAGGCTAGTCCGAATGACGAAAGAACCCAAGTAATCCAGATGTGTGGGGGTCTTCGGGTCGGATGAGGGGTAAAAGTGCCTTTCCAGCCATGATTCTTCCCGATTGATCGGAGGGTGGCGATCGACCTGGTTCTCTTGCCAAGACCGGTCGGCCTTGAGGCGGTCGACCGACTCCCTCCTTTCTCCATGGATCGAGTGAACAAGCCGTCCTCTCTGAAGGTGCTTCCGGAGGAGAAGGCCCAGGTTAAGTTGTTGATGGAGCGTGTAGTTCAGCTCATTCGCGAAGGAGTGACCGGCATGGATCTTCTGGAGGTTTTCCTTCGACGGCGCATTCAGCCGCTCCAATACCGAGGTCACCCGATGTGGATGTACTCCGGTACCGAGGACACCACCCGGGTCCACCCAGAGGAGGTCGACGACGCCACATTGGAGAGGTGGATGACTGCCATCACAGGGAACAAGGATAACCCTCGTGGAGCTAGGAGGATCCCACCACTCGACCAAACTTACGAACCAGACAAGGTATGACCACTGATCTCCGACTGTGATCCTGTTGCATTTGCTCTGTTCATTGCGAATCGGCCGGTCGACTTTCGTCTTGTTTCTTTGTCTTCTAGGTCACCACCGAGATGTACTCGATGCCCAGCAGGCGCAAGAACCAGTCGAAGAAGAAGAAGGAAGCGGAGGCGAAAGCCGGGAGGAGTGGGAGTCTCGAGGAAAATGACACCTCGATGAAGAGGAGGAGGAGGATGAGGAAGAGGAGGAGGCGTGGATCCACCCCACTCGGAAAGGCGATCCAAACTGACGCATGATCCAGTGGTTGAGCGAGGTAAGGCTATCGCGCCCATCGGGCGTTCAACGAAGCGCACTCAGACGACTTCTCCAGTGCCAACTGAGAAACCGCCAAAGCAACCCCGAGCAACGTCATCAAAGCCGGCGAAGGCCTTGCCCAAGATGAGGATGGTCATTCCGACCATTTCCGGGTAATCAGCAGAACTTGTGTTTTCCTGTCTACCATGAGTGCACTTTTGGTCGACTCGTTTTGACTGATCCATTGACTTCTGAAATCTGCATTGCTGCCACCTCCGAGACCTCAGCTAAGCACGAGGATCGAGGAAATGGAAGATGCCGCCACCTCCAACCTTGGTATGATCTCTGCAGTTTTGCTTTGCGGTCGATTGGATTTTTGTTTTTACCTTTGAATCTTGCTTGTAGTTCCACCTCATGTCATTGATCTCCTGATGGCTGACGATGAAACACCACCGAGGAAGAGGAAGGACAAAAAGGTGCTCGCGGCAAGGCTACTCCAGCTTGTATCCTCGCTGAGACGCTTAGCTCACGAGGGAGGCGACACCACTCGGACTTCTGTGTCCTTTCTTTGTGCGGCCGACGAGTGTCCGCCTTCGTCGTTGCTGACCCCCATCCCTTTTGCCACACACCACGTCCCGAAGACCAAGTGAGTGCTGCCAAGGAGGCCATACGCCAGGCAGGGATCATGATGGAGCAAGTGAAGGTGGTCCGGGAGGCTGACCAGGCGGCTTATGATGCAAGCTCGGCTCTTGAGCAATGTCCAAGTAAGTTTCTTGTTACATTAGGATATGCTACGAAATTCCTTCTTTACGAAGATTTCCATATTCTGCATCTGTACACCCACTAGGTGTTGGTGGTGTGTCGATTGAATTTTTGAACTAGTGGGGCACGCTTGAGTGCACCCACTGGGTGTAATCCCGAGACTATGGTGGACTGCAGGCGATCGACTATAGTCTTTATACTAATTTCTTCACTCGGTCTGGTCCGCCATGTCGAATGGATCTTTGGAACCGGTGGGGCACGCTAAGTGCACCCACTGGTGTACTCCCGAGACTATGGTGGATGCAGGCGATCGACTATAGTCTAAGAACTTCTTTTTTTACACAAATGATCGCCGGCAGCTAGCTATGTTTTTAGGATTATAACCTTTTTGCCTCTTTTGGTACGAATTGGTGAACCGAATTAGTAAAACCAGTGGGGGCACGCTTGAGTGCACCCACCGGTGTAGTCCCCGAGACTACTGTCGAATGTTTTGATTCGACTGTAGTCTTAGAAATGCTATGATTTTTCTTAAGTCACTCGAAAGTGACCTGTCTTTGACGTTTTGTCGATTGACTCTTCGCAGAAATCTTGCGAGCTCATGGCCCGCTATACCAAATTGGAGAACAAGCAGATCCATCTCAACCTTGACTTGAAGCTCGCTCAGGAGAACTTGCAAAAGGCGAGAGACGAAGCAAAAGGTATGGCTGGTGAGAACTTGACGACTGTCTTTGTCTTTCCACCCATTCTCAACTCTGGACTTATTGTTATTTTGCAGACAAACTGGAGGAGGCTCTGAAGAAGAAAGACCAAGACCTTGCAGAGGCACAGAAGGCGGCTTTGGAGAAAACAAAGCTCGCGGAAGAGAAACTGGCCTCAGTCGGAGAACTCGAAGAGGAGAATACCAACATGAAGGCTGCTCTCGACGCGGCCAACAAGGAGGCTAGCCGACTGAAGAATGACAAAGTTGCTCTGACTGACAAGGTTGGCGAACTGGCGGGGAGGAGGAACGATTTGGAGGTTTATCTAGGAGGGTGAGGGAGTCCCGGATTAGGGGGTGTCCGGATAGCCGAACTATCACCGTTGGCCGGACTCCTGGACTATGAAGATACAAGATTCAAGACTTCGTCCCGTGTCCGGATGGACTTTCCTTGGCATGCAAGGCAAGCTTGGCGATACGGATATGTAGATCTCCTACCATTGTAACCGACTCTGTGTAACCCTAACCTATCCGGTGTCTATATAAATCGAAGGGTTTTAGTCCGTAGAAAAAACAACAATCATACCATAGGCTAGCTTCTAGGGTTTAGCCTCCTTGATCTCGTGGTAGATCCACTCTTGTACTACCCATATCATCAATATTAATCAAGCAGGAGTAGGGTATTACCTCCATCGAGAGGGCCGAACACAGGTAAAAACATCGTGTCCTTTGTCTCCTGTTACCATCCGCCTAGACGCACAGATTCGGGACCCCTACCGAGATCCGCCGGTTTTGACACCGACATTGGTGCTTTCATTGAGAGTTCCTCTGCCGTCGCCCGTCGGGAAGGATGCCTCATCCCGTCTTTAAAGGCGATACTATCGCCAAAGGAGCCTTGGCCCTTTGGTCGACTCTTGGCTAGGTGGTTTTCTTATAATCGCCAGGTTCGGCCAGCGCCCGGCGATGACTTCTCGAGTCATCGAAACCAATCTTCACGTTAATTCGGAACTTGCGAACAGTTAGATCCGATCGAGCTCTCCTCCGTAAACAAGCTCTTGGATCGCATCGCCGCCCTGGGAGTCGCCACAGACTACGACCGGATTGGGCCTAAAACCGATCTGAGAGAGATCAACTCTCCCCAGGCTACCCATCATGTTGCTGTGATAGAGGAGTAATGTGGCGATTCTTCTTCTATTTTAAGGACTAGCTACGTCCGGATTCCCGATCCCTCCATGCCGGATTCCCGCAGAGGGACGGATGTCGATCAAGCCATGAACTTAAAGTCAGGCGACGGGATGGATTCATTGGATAACATTCAAAAATCCAAACTTCCGAGTTCGGAAACTTCCCGGCCCCTGAGTCTTAAATTGGACGGGGTTCCGGATCTAGTTCCACCCGCCCACCCAAACATTAGCGATCTATCCCGAATTCGGCAAGAGCCCGGCTGAAGCGATTACATCATTCTTGGGCGATTCCTCCTGGTTATGGACGGGATAAAGGATCGCCGAGAGGAGGACGCAATCCAAATTTTCTACAATAATTGCACGGACAAGGGAATCCTAAACGCCATAAGTCGTCAGCGAAATTACACGCTTTGCCGACTTGGTGACCATAGTACAAAAATCTTGTGCGATGGAGAGCGCTGGAAAACCGAAAGTAAATTTTGGGATAATCGGCCCGAATACTTCCCTAGTCCGAAATAAAAGGGTGCATCATTACCAAGCACAGGGTTAAACACCAAAAACCAAAATCCCTAAAGGTGCGGAACCGTCTTGGGAGGGTTGGCTAAACGGACCCTGCAAAATTCATAGTACAGAGGGCGCCACTCCAACTCATAGCCTTCGAGCATGTTGGATACTACGGCAGGTGGCCAAAAGTGGCGAAGAGCATCTAGCTTCAAAATCCCAGCCCAGCAACACCAGTACGGTGTTAACAGTCTTCGAGACTTTCGCATCAAATAACATGCGAAAACAAACACTCTGCAACCTTGCCGAAGTCTACCAAGTAGCAACAATAAATCCATGGAGTGACACGGCTATTACCTTTAATGCCAGTGATGAACCTAAATTCCGAACAGCCCGAGCACCAGCCGCATTGGTCCTCAGTCCGATAGTGGACGGCTTTCGCCTTTACTAAGGTACTCATGGATGGCGGCAGCGGACTAAACCTCATCTATGAGGAAACCCTCGAAAAATGGAAATAGGCTGGAACCGCATTGAGCGAAGAAGCACAACCTTTAGAGGAATAATCCCTAGCCGGAAGCATGCTGCACAGAAATATCACTGGGACGTAGTGTTCGCTCACGGACAATTACACGTCCGAGGAGGTCACATTTCAAGTGGCCCCGTTCAGCAGCGGATATCATGCTTTATTAGGGCGAGAGGCGTTCACAATTTTTCAAGCTATACCCCATTATGGGTACATGAAGCTTAAAATGCCCGGACCTAACAGAATCATCACTCTCGCTAGTGATCCGAACATAGCACTCCGCACAAAAACAAGACAGCCGCACTAGCCCTCGAGGCACTATCCGAAGCCCTAGCGGCCGAGGAACTCACTGCGATGCGCTCCACAGTGAACATGGACGATGTGATACTTGATAAAAGATCCAAGTCCACCTATTTTAAACCAGCGGATGAAATAGTCAAATTCCAAGTCCACCCAACGGACCCTGCAAAGACAGCCTCCATTGGGGCACAATTAAACCCTAATGTAGACGCCGCACTACGAGAATTTCTACGAGAAAACTGGGACATCTTTGCTGGCACCCTTGAGACATGCCAGAATCCCATGTCGGCTGGCCGAGCACAGCCTAAATATCCTAAAAGGATTCAAGCGATCAAACAGGCTCTTGGCGCTTTTCCGAACCCAAGAGACATGCCATGGGAGAGGAGCTAGCCAAACTTTTGGAAGCCGGATTCATCAGAGATATAAAACATCCGAACTGGCTAGCAAACCTGGTGATGGTACCAAAGAAGGATAAATCCTGGCGCCTATGTGTTGATTTTAAAGACCTTAATAAGGCTTGCCCAAAGGATCCCTTCCCCCTCCCTCGAATTGATCAAATTATCGACGCCACAGCAGGACACGACTCATTGTGCTTCCTCGACACGCATACTCGGCTACCACCAAATCAAGATGGCGGAGCCAGAACCAAGCTGCAACAGCATTCATCACTCCATACGGCCCGCTCGCTTCAACACAATGCCCTCCGGGCTCAAAAACGCCGACGCAACATATCGGCGCATGATTCGGACATATGTCGGCAAACCAGATCGGCAAAAGCGGTGGAAGCATATGTAGATGACGTGGTCGTCAAAACCAAGCATGTCGAAACTCTAGTAGACGACTTGAGGCTCACATTCGACAATCTTGAAAATATGACATCAAGCTCAATCCGAAAAATGCGTCTTGGCGTTCGGCCGGAAAGCTCCTGGCTTCATTGTGTCCGGTAGAGGAATTGAAGCAAACCCAGCCAAGATCCGAGCTCTGTCACAATTGGATATTCCAAAAGACCTCAAACAAATACAAAAATTGACGGGATGCGTAGCGGCTCTAAGCCGCTTTATTTCCCGTTTGGGAGAAAAGGCGTTACCCCTTTACCGCCTCCTCCGCCGCACCGAACACTTCGAGTGGACGGATGCCGCCACGGACGGAATCGAAGAAATAAAAGCCATGTTGGCAACAAATCTGGTCCTAGCCGCGCCCAACATGGGCGAACCAATGCTATTATATATCGCCGCAACACATCAAGTTGTCAGTGCGGTGCTCGTCGTTGAACGAGAAACAGACGGACACCGGTTCCCTCTTCAAAAACTGGTTTACTATGTGTCCACTGTCCTAACTCCATGCAAGTCCCGGTACCCACACTATCAAAAGATAGCATACACGGTGTTCATGGCATCCCGGAAGCCGCGGCACTACTTTCAAGAGTGTTCGATAACGGTAGCCTCTGAAGTACCTCTTAACGACATTATAAACAACCGCGACGTGACGGGCCGGATTGCTAAATGGGCCATAGAGCTCCTTCCATTCGACATAACCTATAAGCCACGACGAGCGATCAAGTCGCAGGTTTTGGCCGACTCCGTGGCCGAATGGACCGAAGCCGAACTCCCTAAAGAGTACGGCGCATACTCCAATTGGATCATGCACTTTGACGGCTCAAAAATGTTGGCCGGCCTGGGGGCTGGCGTCGTCCTGACGTCCCCAACCGAGGACACAGTCCAATACGTCCTTCAGATAATGTATACGGACTCCAACAATGCAGCCGAATACGAGGCCCTTACGCACGGCCTCCGGATGGCGATCTCCATGGGCATTAAACGCCTAGAGGTGCGCGGGGATTGAACCTAGCGATATCTCAAATAAGCGGAGACTTTGATGCCAAAGATCCAAAAATGGCAGCATACCGCAATGCGGTCCTAAAAATGTCAAGACGCAGTTGAAGGGCTCGAATTTCATCATATAGCCCGGGATAACAACCAGGCGGCGGACATATTGGCATGCATCGGTGCAAAACGCGATGCCGTCCCACCCAACATCTTCCTGGAACGGCTATTCAAGCCATCTGTACTATGGGAAGGGGAGTCCGGAAATAACAATCCGGACCCAACCGCACTGCCTGACGCCGAACATTCTGACACAATCGAAGGCTTTGCCACCGAGATAACACCCTCCGCCCATGAAATAATGGCGGTTATCGCCCCGTGGATGGAACCATTCCTAGCCTACCTAACTAGGCAGGAACTCCCCCAAGACCAAAATGAGGCTCGCTGCATAGTACGGCGATCTAAAGCCTACAAAGTCCATGAGGGAGAGCTTTATAAGAAAAGCACCACAGAGTCCTTCAAAGGTGTATCTCCGAAGAGGAAGGGCGAAACCTCCTGGCTGAAATTCATGCGGACTGGGTGGGCACCACGCGCAGCTCGGGCCCTTGTAGGCAAGGCCTTCAAGGATTTTATTGGCCGAATGACCAGGCGAATCTGCGCAGGATTTAGTCCAATGATGCGTCGGTTGCCAGCTTTTTGCTAACCAAAGCCACATGCCACCCACCGCCCTCAAAACTATACCCATCACCTGGCCGTTCGCGGTCTGGGGGCTTGACATGGTTGGACCCCTTAAGGGAGGAACCCACAAGCAAAAATACCTATTGGTCATGGTGGATAAATTCACCAAATGGATAGAGGCCAAGCCTATTAAAACGGCCGAATCCGGACCGGTGATAGACTTCATATCGGGGTAGTGCACGATTCACGGTGTCCCCACGGTATCATCACTGATAACGGCACCAACTTCACGGCCGATGAGGTCAAATTATGGTGCAAAAACATGGGCATCAAGCTCGATTACGCCTAGTCTATCACCCTCAAACCAACGGCCAAGTCGAATGAGCAAATGGTCTAATCATGAGCGGCATTAAACCCAGACTAGTGCGGTCCCTCAAGGAATCTAACACACCTTTGGGTTGAGGAGCTCGACTCCGTACCACAGGGGCTGCGGACCACGCCGAATCGTACTACGGATTCACACCATTCTTTATGGTACGACGTAGAGGCAGTCTTGCCCTACGACATAATACATGACTCACCTCGCGTGCGCATGTATGAAGAAAGAGAAGCCGAGCTCGATCAGCAGGACAGTTTGGACGCATTGGAGGAGGAGCGCGACGTGGAAAAAGCTCGTTCCGCATTCTATCAATAGCAGGCTCGAAGATATCAAAGCAGGGAAGTACGGGCCAAAGCTTATAACGTTGGCGAACTAGTTCTCGCGTGCCGGACAAGAAAAAGGACAAACTCAAGCCCAAATGGGAAGGTCCCTTCATCATCAACCAGGTCCTGACCGGCGGAGCATACCGTCTGCGAAACGCATCGGATAACCGACTCGAGCCGAACCCATGGAACGCAGCCCGTCTACGAAGATTCTACGCCTAAGCGCCGGACTCCAAGTTCCTTTCCTTCCTCCGTCCACATTTTCTATTTTGCTGTCTTTTATTTCTCTCCTTCCTCCTCCTTCTTCCTAAAGCCTTTAGAGGCTCGTTTGCACTTTGTTCGCACATATTTGACGCACTGTACGCGCTCATTATACCTGGGGGCTTCTTTACGAGAGAAGCTTATTTATACGGGCTTCATGCCCAACACATGCGTCAAACTTCCGCATGTACCTTTTATTCACCATTATATGCATCGATATGACTTAAGTTTTGGCCAAGCTGGGTTGCCTGGCTCCTGTGCTTACCCCTACGTTCCCGATTGTTCGGCTAGGTGGTAAAGGGAGCACCTCTGTGATTGTTACTGCCGGGTCAGCCAGATGTGTACCTCAGACTGGGTGAAGCCGAAAGCTAGCATTCTTAAGGGAATATTCGGTCGGTGAACTGAAAGATGATTTTTAACTATTTACCCATCTGCCCCCAGATGATTTTCTGCTTTCCTAGCAGTTTTGACATGCACTTTAGGGCATGCATCCCAGTGAAAGGAACCCAACGGAACTATTCTCCCTGGAAGATGTTTCTTACTATCCATGTAATATAACATAACTAGTTGGGCACTTATGCGATACAACAACAATGACCCCTACGCCTTGTCTCCATGCATACCCCGGTTCTTATATAACCACGAAGGTATTCGGACACACTCCGGACTATTGGGTCCTGAGGTCGAAGCGAAAAGGTCCACTATGACAAACGATCTACAATACGGCTAGAAGACATTTTTTCATGTCATATTTTTACATAGTCAACTCGACTCATTGTATTCCTCCTCAATGCCATCTAATAGGCTATCTAATTTACAATCTTGCTGGGAATACTTGGCGGCCAATTCTACTTGGCCCTACACTAAGCTTACAGGGATCTCCTTCCCATTAGGCCCCACAGGTCCGACCTCGTCCATGTGGTTTGGGTCAGCCTTCGTGTACCGCGTCTTTACCATGGCCCAGGCCTCCCTGGCGCCTTGACGGCAGGCCGATATCTTCCATAGTCGGAAGCGCCGCCGTGCTCCTTGAAGCCGCTCTGCCCGGCTCCCCAATGCCTTCGGCAGGGAGATAGATAGCCACAAGGCCTGGCCGACGCCTTTCATCACCTGCCGAACTTCGTTCGTGCAGGTATGACGGATTCGGGAAGAAGATCACCAATCTTGGGCATCTCCTCCTCAGGACGACCTGTGAGCAAACCTACATACATGTTTATGATAGTCGCCTTCCTCGCCGAACTCTTTCAAAGTTTGCTCAAGCACTTACTGAAAATGCCGCAACGAAGCCGTCGATTCTCCTTTACGGAGTCAGACAACTGGGCACGAACATCCTTTAGTTCCTCACCCAGTTGGGTGTTGGCATCTTGGAGGTTATTTTTCTCCTGCCGCACCCTCGTAAGCACGCTCTCGCCAGCCTTTAGCTGGCGCATGAGCTGTTGCTTGTCCAGATCTAGTCCAGCGCCATCTGCAATATTTTTGTCAGATTTACACACCCGCCGCACTTCATAAACTATTTATCTTTTGAAGCATATATTACCAGAGGGGGTCTCTGCAGCTCCCCTCAGCGGCTAGTGCGGCCTCAAGTTGGGCCTTGCATTCTTCAAGCTCCCGGGACGATCGGGTATTCTTTTTGTAAGATCATGCATAACAAATGATCCTTAAATCAGTTATTCTAACTATTTTAAGTCTCGGGGCTCTTGGCATATATAAGCATCAAATTTCCTTACACGTATGTCGTTTACATCGCTCGTGGCTCTGGCTAGACCATCTTGAGCGGCATAGAGGTGCGCATCTCCCGAATTGAAGGCATTCAAGGCCTCTTGGGAAAAACATGCGTCACGAAGAACTGTCCGGTGGCGCCTGTGATTCATGGCGCTCTCCACCTCGGAGTTGGTGCCGGACAATTTGTCGGCATCCTCTGTCGGAGGAGCATCTGACGCACGCCTCGTGCTCACCTCCGCTTCCGGACCCGGCTTTGGAGCCTCGCCGGCGGAGGCTCGGTTGGCAACCTCAACCGGGTAAGATCAAATAAACAAACAGCTTGCTTGCCCAATCCCTATTGAGAGGATTTCTTTTTGTAATCCCTGCAGCTTCCCAGAGGCTTGCTTTTTTTATTGAACGCATGGCGTAGCTAGGACCCCTCCAATCATGTTTGAGCCTATGTTCACCCGGGGCCAGAAAAGGAGAATTCCGGAATGCCTGCCGACGTTCAGATAAGGTGCATATCCCCGAGTCCTAGTAGACTAGTCCAAGTAGTCCGGGACAATAGCGTCCCGTCTCTTCGCTGACCCCTGGCACACAATCACTATAAGACAAAGCAAGACAAACCTCTCTTATCCTTCTCGGCTAGAAGTTACAAGTTTCTGTTCGGTTTTGGCTCGATCCGTGGCGCTCTTTTTCTGAAAAGAGCACAAGCATTAATCGCCTTCAGGAATCAATCCTGGGAATATGGTGACACGCCATACCGTTCTTGCGGCAGAGTTTCGATCCGGACCGCACTTCTTTTAGCTTTCTTGAGACGTCTTGCCTTGTTGGCTAGCCGCCGTGAGCTCGGCTTCACGCCTCAAAGGTACCCCGCGAAACACCATTGGTATACGGTGATCAAGAAATAAGCACGGATGGGTCACTATCGAATATTGGGACCTCGGTCTCGATTACTGTGAGGCTGGAAGTATTCGAGTAATCGGCCGTAATGGCAACCAAAGCATTGTCGATGCTAAGTTGGTGGAACACCCCGTCGATCAACTCCACCTTTATATCCGGACCCTCTTCGGAGGTCGGATCGAGGGACCGTTCCGGATCCTCGGGTTGTGGGGGCAGGCTGTGTATCTTCTCCATAGTCCGGCGCAGTTCCTGCGCAACGATATTTAACCACGGGAACATGGATCAGACAGGCCACAAAGATGTTTGCTTACCCAGCTTCGAGGATTATTCGAAGAAAACTCCTTCAGTGGACTGACGCGGAGGAAATCCTCCTCCTCCCCTTTATACATGGCAGACAAGATCTTCACCAGTTCGGTGACCGATCCCGCCCTTTGCGGCCATGCGGGTGGCATCATCCTCCCGTTGAAGTCCCACATGGGGTGGCCCCTATATTGAGCGGCTGCACTCCCCTCATAATGCAGATTGCCATGACTCCAATCATGGTCAATCCGGCATGAGCCAGTAATCTTATTCGGCTCATCAAGTAGAGGACATCCCGGTCATTTTCCCTCCGGGGGCTCCGAGGGCGCCAACTTAGGCGCTTATTCAGAGGAGCATTGCTAAACTCCGGAAGGCCGATCGAGCAGGATCCGGCGGTGGGACGTCCTCCATGTAAAACCATTCGAAGGCGGTCTTTGGGCGCCTTCTTGAGGTTCGGATAGGTATCCGGTCCGGCGATCACGCCATAGCTCGGCTCCGCCCACTTGATATATTGACCCCTCATAAGAACGGGGTACTAGGCAGAATAATCTCTTCCACAACCCGAAATGAGCCTCGACACCCAAGAACAGTTCGCAAAGGGCCACGAAGCCCGCGATGTGCAAAATGGAGGCAGGAGTAAGGTGGTGCAACTGGAGGCCGTAGAACTCCAGGAGCCCCCGAAGAAACGGATGGACTGGAAATACGAGTCCTCTTACTAGATAAGAGATGAAGCATACCGCTCTCCTTTAGAGGGATCGGGGACACTCTTCGCTTGCTTTCCGCCCTTGTAGGTGGCAAGTCCGGCTCGAACCGGAACCATGAAGGCCGGGGGAAGAAATCCCTTGGTTTGGAGTATAACTAGCTCGCTATGCGGGACTGAGCATCTCTCCTAATTTCCAGGCTGAGGGCTGGGAGCGCGAGAGGAGGAGCCGCGTCGATTGTCCATGATGGAATGGGCTTTGGTCAGAGGCGCTCCGATGAAAGCTCGCGAAGGGGGGATGGTGTAACTCAGATCTAGATCCTCGCCCCTTTTATAGGCAGCTCATTTGCGCAGCTAGGGGGGTAAGTGTAAAAATACCCTGGCTTTTCGCATTCATTCAAACACGTGGAAGATGGCCATTATTGGGCGTAGAAGCCAAGGAGCGTAGCATGTATCGAAGCCGGACACTATTCGACAAGTATATGGAATTTGGAGAAGAACCCGCCTCGCAATGCGAAGACAATCAACGCGTCGGACTCATCGTCATTGAAGCCTGGTTCGGGGCTCTTGAGGAGTCCCGGATTAGGGGTGTCCGGATAGCGAACTATCACCATTGGCGGACTCTGGACTATGAAGATACAAGATTGAAGACTTCGTCCCATGTGGGATGGACTTTCCTTGGCGTGGAAGGCAAGCTTGGCGTCTGGATATGTAAATCTCCTACCATTGTAACCGACTGTGTAACCCTAACCTATCCGGTGTCTATATAAACCGAAGGGTTTTAGTCCGTAGAAAAAACAACAATCATACCATAGGCTAGCTTCTAGGGTTTAGCCTCCTTGATCTCGTGGTAGATCCACTCTTGTACTACCCATATCATCAATATTAATCAAGCAGGAGTAGGGTATTACCTCCATCGAGAGGGCCCGAACCTGGGTAAAAACATTGTGTCCCTTGTCTCCTGTTACCATCCGCCTAGACGCACAGTTCGGGACCCCCTACCCGAGATCCGCCGGTTTTGACACCGACAGAGGGCTCGCCAAGAAGCTATTCCTCATGCTTGAAGGTAAATCCTCTTATCCGACCGACTTGTCATCATTGATTCACCATAGAACCATTCTCTTGAACTTGAGTCGTATTTGCAGAATTCTGTCAGAACTTCAAAGAAGAGACTAGTCGAGTGGAGACAAGCCTGGACCCCATCAAGTCTCCCGTGAAGGATGAAGCCGCTATGAACGTGCTCCGGCTAGAGTCTCGCATCGCTGGAGTGGTGGACTATCTCGCTCGACTGAAAGCTGCGGTGTCACGGATCGACTCAACCCTCTGGCCGGACCAGATGATTCAGAATGACCTTGAGTCCTTAATGACTCAACTGAATGAGGTTCCAAGTAGAGTGCAAGAATGGAAAAAGTTTTCTGCCAGGTGTGGTGCTAATGTTGCTCTGTCTCTGGTTCGTGTCCACTACAAGGAAGCGCGGGAGGACAAGCTGGCGGCCCTCAGAGTTGCAAACACCAAGAAGTATGATTTCCAATCTTTCATGGAAACTTTCATCGCCACTGCCACCCGGATCGCCGATGGGATCGACCTTGACCAGTTTGTGGCTCCTTCAGTCCTCCACGAGGAGTAAAAACTTTTATGCTCTACCTTAAATTTGCCTCGGAATGCCGAGTGATTTTTGTAACCGATAAACCTTAGCAGGCTTGAGGCACTGGTACTTCGCATCCTTAGGATGCTATCCAAACTTAACTTTTCGTCGAGAATATGCTTTTGTTTGCCTTGAGTGAACTTTGCTCTTCACTCGGATTATGCTTCAATGTTTGAGATGCAGCTCTGAGGTGGTTCCAGTCGACCTACACTTTGTGGCTCTTGCAGGTGCAGGAGAAGGAAGCAGTCGACGTGTACCTCGTCGTCCTTGCAGATCGGGATGGAGCGCACGTTGTACTTGTGGCGCAGCTCCGAAGGAGAAGGTAGCAGTCGACCTGCACCTCGTCGTCCTTGCGGATCGGGATGGAGCGCACGTTGTACTTGTGGCGTAGCTCCGAAGGAGAAGGTAGCAGTCGACCTGCACCTCGTCGTCCTTGCGGATCGGGATGGAGCGCATGTTGTACTTGTGGCGTAGCTCCGAAGGAGAAGGTAGCAGTCGACCTGCACCTCGTCGTCCTTGCGTATCGGTATGTTTTCAAACTTAGGCGAGTCCCGGACTGCAGCTAAGCCCCCGAGTGGGAGGTTTGCTTTCCACTCGGTAGGATTTTTCAAACTTAGGCGAAATCTTGGACTGCAGCTAAGCCCCGAGTGGGAGGTTTCTCTCTCCACTCGGTAGGATTTTTCAAACTTAGGTAGTCTTGGACTGCAGCTAAGCCCCGGAGTGGGAGGTTTGCTCTCCACTCGGTAGGATTTTCAAACTTAGGCGAAATCTTGGACTGCAGCTAAGCCTCCAAGGAGGATTTTGTGTCATAACTTTGAAGGGAAGGCAACAATCGACCTGTACCTCGTCGTCCTTGCAAAGTGCACATTGTATTAAATACTTAGGCGAGTACTTGGACTGCAGCTAAGCCCCGAGTGGGAGTCGGCTCACCACTTGGTAGGATTTTAAACACTTAGGCGAGTACTTGGACAGCTAAGCCCCGAGTGGGAGGCTAGCTCACCACTCAGAGGATTTTAAACACTTAGGCGAGTACTTGGACTGCAGCTAAGCCCCGAGTGGGAGGCTCGCTCACCACTCGGTAGGATTTTAAACACTTAGGCGAAACGGATTCATTGCTAAACCCCGAGTGAGAGGCTGGCTCGACACTCGGTGAGGATTTTTACAAACTTAGGCTAAAACGGATTCGCAGCTAAGTCACCCACTGGGGGAATTTTAACAAAAAGTAATAACGATCCTTTGGGAAAATTATAATCTTCTTGATTTAGATAGACAAACTACAGAAGTACTTTTATTACATCTCACCCGAGTGAGCTCTTAAGTGTAAAAGGGGCGGATCAGCTCCTCATTCCATGCCCGAGGCTCATCGATCTGGCGTTCGACGTTGTAAAGATGGTAAGCCCCATTGTGAAGAACTCTGGTGACGATGAAGGGGCCTTCCCAAGTGGGAGCGAGCTTGTGTGGTTTCTGTTGATCCACTTTGAGGACCAGATCTCCTTCCTGAAAGGCTCGACTCTTCACATTTCTGGCGTGGAATCGACGCAAGTCCTACTGATAGATGGTCGAGCGGATCAGGGCCATCTCTCTCTCCTCTTCAAGGAGGTCGGCTGCATCTTGACGGGCTTGCTCTGCTTCAGCTTCAGAGTAAAGTTCGACTCGGGGGGCATTGTGAAGCAGGTCACTCGACAGAACTGCTTCAGCTCCATAGACCATAAAGAATGGAGTTCTCGCAGTCGAACAATTAGGAGTGGTCCTCAATCCCCAAAGAACCGACGGAAGTTCGTCGACCCACGCTCCTGCTGGATGCTTGAGATCACGCATCAGTCGAGGTTTCAGTCCTTTGAGAATTAGACCATTTGCTCGTTCAGCTTGTCCATTCGACCGGGGTGAGCGATCAAGCATAGTCGACCAGCGTCTCCGAGAGGCGCAAAAGGCTTTGAACTTGTCGGAATCGAAATTTTACCCATTGTCCGTGATGATGTTGTGCGGAACTCCATATCTGAATATCAATTCTCTGACAAAACTGACAGCAGTGCACGCATCAAGATTCTTGATAGGTTTAGCTTCGATCCACTTCGTGAACTTGTCGACTGCCACAAGCAAATGAGTGAAACCACTCCTGCCAGTTCTCAGCGGTCCAATCATATCCAACCCCAAACAGCAAAAGGCGGATGAGTGGAATGGTCTTCAATGCCGAGGCGGGCTTGTGTGACATATTGGAGTAGAACCGACATCCTTCACATTTGTCGACTATTTCCTTTGCCATTTCATTTGCCTTTGGCCAAGAAATCCCGCTCGATATGCTTTAGCCACGATGGTCCGAGAGGACGCATGGTGACCACAGGTCCCAGTGGATATCATCAAGGATTATCGACTCTCTTACGGCATTATGCACTTCGGCTGACTCCAAATACACTTTCTCTGAATAACTGTCCCTTGATCACAGTAAAGGCCTTGGATCGACGGACGATCTGTCTAGCCTCTTCTTCATTCTCCGGGAGCTCTTTCCTCAGGATGTATGCGATGTACGGTACTGTCCAGTCGGGAGTGATGACCACGACTTCCATGACCAGGTCGACCACCGCTGGGCCTCAACTTCAGTCGGATCAGTGGCACTTTTTGGCTGTGGAGCTTCTTCGGTGAAAGGATCCTCTTGAATCGACGGTGTCAAAAGCGGATGTGCTCCAAAAACACATCATCGGGAATGGCTTCCCTCTTGGACCCTATTTTCGCCAAATCATCAGCTTGATTTTTCATCGGGGTATGTGATGGAGCTCTAACCCCTCAAACTTCTTTTCCAGCTTCCTCACTGCATTACAGTAGCCAGTCATGGCTGGACTTCTAACGTCCCACTCCTTCATCACCTAATTAACCACCAGATCTGAGTCGCCATAGACCATGAGGCGAAGGACGCTTGAGTGAAATGGCCATATCATAACCCATACAACAATGCTTCAGATTCTGCTTCATTGTTGGAAGAATCAAAGTGAATTTGGAGCACATATCCGAGCTTATCTCCTCGGGGAAACCAATACTACCCCAAAGACCGGAACCATTCGGCATCTTGGAACCATCAAAGAACATAGTCCAAAGGTTCGAGTGAATTTGAGTCGGTAATCGTTGTTCAATCCACTTTCGGCGATGAAATCTGCTATTGCTTGGGACTTGATAGCTTTCTTTGCCTCAAACTTGATATCAAGGGAAGAAGTTCGATCGCCCATTTCGCCACTCGACGATTCGCGTCTCACAGTGTCGAGAATCTACGATATGAGCGTCGGCGATTTAATCGTAATGGAATGATCGGAGAAGTAGTGAGCAACCTTCTTTGCGGTCATATAAATCCCATACACAAGCTTACGATAATGAGGGTATCTTTGCTTGACGGGTTAACACTTGAAATATAATATCTGGGCGCTGAACTTTGAAGGCTTTTCCTTCCTCTTCACCTTTCGTAGTAAGTATTGTCTCGAGGACTTGTCCTGTGGCTGCAATGTAAAGCAGCAACGACTCTTTGCTGATTGGGGCAGCATGCACCGGCTGGGTGGAGAGCGCGAGCTTTGAGCTCGCAAATGCTGCATCGCCTTCGTGGAGTCCACTCGAACTTGTGCGACTTCTTCATCAATCAAGAAGAGGCAATGCCTTTTCACCGAGGCGAGAGATGAATCGACTTAAAGCGGCCAAGCATCCAAAGAAGCTTCTGGACATCATGCACACGCATTGTATGCGTTTCATTGAGAATAGTGCCAACTTTTTCGGGTTAGCATCGATTCCTCGTTCGAAACGAAAACCGAGTAACTTTCCACCAGGAACTCGAATGTGCACTTTGATGGATTAAGCTTGATATCATACCTCACGAGATTGGCAAATGTTTCAGCAAGGTCAGTCAACAGGTCGGAACCTTTCCGTGACTTGACCACAATGTCATCCATGTATGCTTCCACATTCCGACTGATTTGAGTGAGTAAACACTTCAGAATCCTCCTCATGAACGTGGCTCCGGCATTCTCGAGGCTGAATGGCATGGTGACATAACAGAAGCACCCGAATGGAGTGATGAAAGCTGTTTTGATCTCGTCGGGTCCATACAGACAGATCTGATGGTACCCGGAATATGCGTCTAAAAAAGACAACCGCTCACATCCCGCAGTCGAGTTGACTATTTGGTCGATATGGGGGAGAGGAAAATGATCTTTCGGGCAGGCCCGATTGATATGCTTGAAGTCGATGCACATGCGCAGTGAATTGTCCTTCTTAGGGACCATGACCACATTGGCGAGCCACTCGGAGTGGTAAATTTCTCGGATAAACTCTGCTGCTAAGAGCCGAGCCACCTCCTCGCCTATGGCCTTTATCTTCTGGACGGCGGACCGTTGAAGATGTTCTTTGACAGGTTTGACTTTTGATTTGACTCGCAGACGGTGCTCAGCCAGCTCCCTGGGAACACCCGGCATGTCATCAGGCTTCCATGCAAAGATGTCCCAGTTCTCACAGAGGAACTGGACCAGCGCTTCTTCCTATTTGGAGTCGAGTGTTGTTGAGATGTTGGTCGGAGCAGCATTGGGGTCGGTCGTGTGAATATGAACCTGCTTCGTCTCACCGGACGACTGGAATGCCGACTCTGTAGCGGGCTTCTTGGCTCGCAACAAATCACTCGGATCTGCAGTCTTCTGATATTCTTGCAATTCTACCACTCCCATCAGAGCATCAGCAATCTTAGAGCCTTTCTGGAAACACTCTTCCGCTTTCTTCCAATTGCCAGTGACAGTGATCACACCCTTGGGGCCGGGCATCTTCAGCTCGAGGTACACATAACATGGTCGGGCCATGAAACGGGCATACGCCGGCCTTCCCAGAATAGCGTGATAAGCGCTCTGGAAATCCACGACCTCAAAGGTCAACTTTTCTTTGCGGAAATGCTTCGAATCACCAAAAACCACATCAAGAGCAATTTGACCGAGTGACTTAGCCTTCTTTCTAGGAATGACTCCGTGGAAACTCATGTTACTGGTGCTGAGTCTGGACATCAGAATGTCCATCCCTTTCAACGTCTCTGCATACAAGATGTTCAGGCCACTGCCGCCATCCATCAAATATCTGGTCAGTCGAGTGCCTTCGACGACTGGGTCGACCACCAACGCTTGCCTCCCAGGGGTGGCAATGTGTGTCGGATGATCGGACTGGTCGAATGTGATGGCGGTCTGGGACCATTTCAGATAATTGGGCGTCGCCGGAGCGACCATGTTCACTTCTCGGTTGATAACTTTCAATCGACTTTTGATTTCAACGTCAGCAAAAATCATCAGGGTGGAATTGACCTGGCGGTATCCACCATCACTATCTTCTTTGTCCTCAACTTTATCCGACCCTTTTTCCTTATCCTTGGGCTGCTTCCCTTGGAACTGCTGAATCAAGAGCCGACATTGTCGAGTGGTATGCTTTGGGTAAATGAGTTTACCCTCTTCATCTTTCTTCGTGTGAATGTGACATGGCAAGTCCAACACATCATTCCCATCTTGGTCTTTCACCTTCTTGGGGTTCCATGGACCCTTGGGTTTCCCCTTGAACTTTCACAGGGTCATGACCAAGGCTTCTTCGAGGCGGCTGGCTCGGCTTTGGCGCTCGCTTCGATTTGGAATTTCCTCCGCCGGCTTCATTAGCGGCTGACTTGTACTTACCACTCGGAGCCGATCCTCTTCTTCACCATTAGCATACTTGGTGGCAATCTCCATCATCCGACTCAGTGGTCATATCTCTGTCTCAATCAATTTCAAACTCAACTCTCTCGTTCTTGACACCTTCCTTGAAAGCACAGATCGCTCGGTGATCGGACACATTCTCAACTGTGTGATGCAAGGTTATCCATCTCTGAATGTACTCTCTCAAAGTTTCATTCGACTTACGCACACACGACTCGTAGCTCATCAATCCTGCCGGTCGCTTGCAAGTCCCTTCAAATGTCTGGCAAACACTCGGGCCAGATCTTCCCAAGTGTAAATCTTGCTTTGGGTGCTAACTGATTCAACCATGCTCGCCGAACCCTCCAACATAAGGGGCAAATGCTTCATAGCTACCTCATCGTTGCCGCCGCCAATCTGAACAGCCACTTTCGGTAGTCCTCAAGCCAAGTGTCGGGGCTTGGACTCACCGGTGAACTTATCGACTCCAGTCGCCAACCTGAAGTTGGGAGGAATCATTGCGGCTCGATGGCCTGCTAAAACACTCGCCTGAGACATGAACTCGCTCGGAGGAACATCTCTGTCATGACCTTCTCGGTGAGCTCTGTTCCTGCCGACCAAGCCTTGAACGATGATGGATCTTGCATCAAAGCACGACTCTCACAGGGTCGGCTGGAACCTTCGCCATGACACTATCTTGGCGTCTGTCATCTTGTTGCCGAGGAGCATATGATCCACCCCTTGGAGGAGGGGTGGGCACTCGACGTCGATCATTGCGATCGAATCGGTGCTCATACGGCTCGGGATTCCTATACTGATCATCACGCCGGCCTCCACGCTCCTCACGCCTCGGGGGCGATCTTGGACTATGGGCCGACTGGACTGAATTCACAGCGACGGATCTGCTGTGAATCCTGTTCCGTGACTGTGATACGACTGAGTTTTGATCTCCTGTTGCCCAGAGTAAATCTCTGATCTGTTGCAAACCTCTACCCGCCTCCGACTGGGAAGGCTGAATTGATTCTGCTATACGGGCTGCAGCTGCTAAATTCTGAATCGGAGTTCGATATACCTGAGTTGGTTGTGGAAAGAGCTGACGTCGACTGGATTCCGGAACCCGTGGTCGCGTGCGCTCGTCGAGAACTCGCTGGAGGTTCTCCAGTCGAGTGCGCTCAGCCAAGTTGGCCAAGCGCGCATCCTCCAAGGCACGAGCCTCGGGGGTTTCTCCAACGATTGGAGTGTGAAGCGCATCCATGTTTCGGCGGCGAAGTTCCTCCCTCTGCAGCGAAGTGAGGGGCTCGGGTTGGTACTCTTCGTGATCTTGCACCGGATCACCTCCACCGTCGCCTCCATCGATGCGGGGTTATCCAGGAGGACTGCATGGTCCGTCGACCATCAGAACCTCTGCCACCGGATCGCTGCTATCGCACTCGGATGCAGTCTCCGTGGAGCCAGTCGACAGATCGAACAGGCCGTAGAGAGATTCGTCGGGCTCGATTGCCGCGACTTGGGAAGTGGCCGACTAGCGAGCCACCGCATGCCTCACCCACCGCTAAAGCCTCGACCGACCGGAGCGCTTGCGCCGGCGAGAGACTGGGAGTGAGGATCAAGACAAGAACCGACCCATACTGGGTCGACGGTTGCCGCAGGAGGACGCCGTGGACGCACGCGCGAAAGTGCGTTGCCCCGCGAAAGGGGAGCGCGTCGACGTTGAGAGGAGCCTCCTGAAGCCAAGCGGAGTCGTTGGCGATGAACATGAGCGCACCGAGCCGGATCTCGCGGCCCTCGACCAAAACTCCACCTGAAACCATGATGTAGGAGATCGAAAGAATCCCAACTTCTCCAAAAAATCGCTAGAACACCTGCCCCAAGGTGGGCGCCAACTGTCGTGGTTCTAAGTCTGACATTAGAATGGGGGTAGGTATGGAGAGGCAAGGTACTAGCTATGGAGTAGTTGGTACGCATGAGTTTACGAGTTCAGGCCCTTCTCGGAGGAAGTAACAGGCCTACGTCTTGGAGCCCGGAGGCGGTCGACTGGATTATATGCATATGGATTACAGGAGTGCGAACCCTTCTACCTGTGGAGGGGGTGGCTTATATAGAGTGCGTCAGGACCCCAGCCAGCCCACGTAGCGGAGGGGTTTAAGGTACATTAAGGCTAGGCGTTACTGGTAACACCTTACATAAAGTGTCATCATGACCATAAAGACTACTTAATCTACAGACCGTTTGGACACCGAGTGGCTCTTGGACTCCTGGTGGTCGAGTGGGTCTTCATGGTCGAGTGTCTTTGAATCTGTCGAATGGAAACCTACCAGGTCGACTGGTAGGCAGTTTACTCTAAGGATGACCTTGGGGAGGGTATCTTGGACATGTCCATGACCCTACCCTAGATATATGACTTCATCAACCGCCGCCCTCAGGTCAAGGTTGGCTGAGGCAGAGCAGCATGAGAAGGCCGTCGTAGATGCCTTGATCTCCGTGCATGCCGAGTTGGCCTCCGCCCGTGCTGAGCTGCTCCCGCTTCAGCAGCGGGTTACCGCTGCCGAGTCCCTCGCGCGGTAGAGCAGGGAGGAGGCGATCCGCCGACAGACATTGCAGCGTGAGCACACCCCCATGCTCCGGGACCTCAGGTCGAGGGCCAACCAGGCGTTGGGCGCCATTTGTGATGAACTCGCCCCTCATCCCCACGCAGAAGACTATGCCAGCCACCTCCGCTTCTTCACTGATGTCGTGACGCGCCTGGAGAACCGAGCTGAGAGGGCTCGCGAGCTTGTTGAGGAGAAGAGCCGAGGCCTCCTCGGGCGCGCGTTTTTCCACATTTTCAGCCATCTCCAGAACATCAATCCCGACTTTGGCTTTGACGCCGCCATCACCCCGGTGCCCGAGTTCATCCGGGACAACCTAGCGCGCTAGGTGGACGACAATGTGGATGCTCTGGTCAGGGCCTTCGCCTCCGAGGACGATGCGGTGGTGCTCGTGGCGGACGAGGGCGGTGTGGTTGATGATGGTGAAGACGGTGCCAGCGACAGTGACAGTGGTGCCAGCGACGCGTCTGAGAGCGACCTGGAGGACGCGGCGAGCGACATGTCCGACTGAGCTCGCGCTCCTTTGTTTTGAACCTGCACATGTAGGACCTTGAAGTATGTCTAGAGCGGGGGGTGATTAGACTACTTGACCAATTAAAAACTTAAACTTTTCCCAATTTTAGACTTTGGCAGATTTTAGCTATCTTTGAACAAGTCAAGCAATCTTCACGCAATTCAAGCAAGCATGCAAAGAGTACATAGGCAGCAGAAAATAAAGCATGCAACTTGCAAGAATGTAAAGGGAAGGGTTTGGAGGATTCAAACGCAATTGGAGACACGGATGTTTTTGTCGTGGTTCTGATAGGTGGTGCTATCGTACGCCCACGTTGATGGAGACTTCAACCCACGAAGGGTAGCAGTTCTTGTGAGTCCGTGAGGGCTCCACCCACGAAGGGTCCATGAAGAAGCAACCTTGTCTATCCCACCATGGCCGCCGCCCACGAAGGACTTGCCTCACTAGCGGTAGATCTTCACGAAGTAGGCGATCTCCTTGCCCTTACAAACTCCTTGGTTCAACTCCACAATCTTGTCGGAGGCTCCCAAGTGACACCTAGCCAATCTAGGAGACACCACTCTCCAAGAAGTAACAAATGGTGTGTTGATGATGAACTCCTTGCTCTTGTGCTTCAAATGATAGTCTCACCAACACTCAACTCTCTCTCACAGGATTTGGATTTGGTGGAAAGAAGATTTGAGTGGAAAGCAACTTGGGGAAGGCTAGAGATCAAGATTCATATGGTTGGAATGGAATATCTTGGCCTCAACACATGAGTAGGTGGTTCTCTCTCAGGCTGGTAAGTTGGAAGTGTAGGTTTGTTACGATGGCTCTCTCCACGAATGAAGAGGAGGTGGAGGGGTATATATAGCCTCCACACAAAATCTAACTGCTACACACAATTTCCCAAACTCGGTGGGACCGAATCATAAAACTTGGTCGGACCGATTTAGTAAACCTAGTGACCGTTAGGGTTTTCGGTGGGACTGACATGCAACTCGGTAGGGCCGATATGGTTAGGCTTAGGGCATAACGTAATCTCGGTGAGACCGATTACACAAACTCGGTGAGACCGAATTTGGTAATTAGCCAACCAGAGAGTTAGTCAGTAAACTCGGTGGGACCGATTCGCTCTTTCGGTGAGACCGAAAAGTTACGAAAGGGAAACAGAGAGTTTACATTGCAATCTCGGTGGGACCGATCGCTCACTTCGATTAGACCTAAACGTTACGAAGGGAAACAGAGAGATTACAATCCCATCTCAGTGATACCGAGATACCTATCGGTGAGACCGATTTGCCTACGGTTTGTGGCAGTGGCTATGACATTCGAACTCGGTGGCGCCGGATAGAAAGAATCGATAGGGCCGAGTTTGACTTTAGGTTTAGGTCATATGTGGATGTGAGAAAGTAGTGGAGAGTTTTGGAGCATATCACTAAGCACATGAAGCAAGAGGCTCATTAAGAAACACCTCATCCCTCCTTGATAGTATTTGCTTTTCCTATAGACTCGATGTGATCTTGGATCACTAAAATGTAAAATGTAGAGTCTTGAGCTTTTGAGCTTGAGCCAATCCTTTGTCCTTGATATTTTGAGGGATCCACTTTCATCATCCATGCCATGCCATTCATTGAGCTTTCCTGAAATATTTGTCTTGGAATAGCATTAGCTCAATGAGCTATATGTTGTTATGAATTACCAAAACCACCTAGGGATAGTTGCACTTTCAATCTCCCCCTTTTTGGTAATTGATGACAACATATAGATCAAAGCTTCGACAAATGATAATAAGATTGAAATACATCGTTGCTTTGAGAAGTATGTGATAAGCAAGAGCTCCCCCTAAATTTGTGCATATTAAGATTTGCTTTGGACTGCAAATGCACAAGAAATTAGGCTCATGGGTTACTCTTCCATGTCACATACATCTTGGTGGAGCGCTCAAAATAATAAATATTGAATACATGCACTCATCACCAAGCACAGTGAATGATCATATAAGGATAAGTAAGATAATATCATAACAAGCATAAGTGTAGCTTATGATCAAACACATGATCATCAATGTCTCACAGGTAAAAGCATAGTATCTCAAGCAATCAAAGCAAACGAAGTTCAACGAAGAAGACAAGAGAGAACAAAAGCAAATCTCTCTCTCTCTCTCTCAGCCTATGATCTATACATTTTTCTCCCCCTTTGACAACAAGTTACCAAAAAGTTCCTAAAAAATGCATAGGACTATATCGTCTCTCAGGCTTGGTCTTCTGGTGGTGGTGTAGATAGAACTCCAAGGATGAAGGCATCACTAGATGTGGAAGGAGCTGAAGGAGTTGGTGCTGGAGCTAGTTGCGTTGGAGCTGTAGCTGGAGCTGATGAAGTGACTGGCTCTGCAGCTAATCTCTGAGCTTGTGGCACTCTGGCAAATGCATCAGTCGTTGTGTCAGGGAGGCTGATCTGACCCACGAACACCTATGGGACCGGCGGACCGAGCCCCTTTCGGTTCGGCGGGGGGCGGAGGTCGCACGAGGAGCAGATCGAGGCGAAGCACACGAGCGGTTTTACCCAGCTTCGGAGCTCTCCGCAGAGATAATACTCCTACTGCTGCATGTCTGAGTGTATTGAGTTCTTGCTCAGGAGCGCTGAGTGCTACAGTACACACAAGCTGCTAACGAGACTGAGCGTGGGGAACCGACCCTTTCGAACCCCTCGAACCCCTCCCTACGTTGCGCATGGGCCTCCTTTTATGTGCTAAAGGGGTCTCCGACATGTGGCAACGTAGACAAGGGTAAAAATGGAAAAGGAGTGGTTGGTACAGCTACTTGTACAGTGTACAGTGTACAGTGTATCATACCTAACCCTGACGGCAGGGGACAAAGGCATTAAATGCCCGTCTACGTCGCCCTAACAGTGCAAACAGGGACCGTCAGGGACGCCACCGTTCGCCACGATGGCTGCATGTCTGCGCCGCTTGCCACCGCGCTCCGCTGGCCGCACGGCCTCTTGCCACGCGCGCCTGGAAAGGTCCCTGGGCGACACGTTAGTGGGTGTGCTGGTGCGCGGGTACCGAGTGGTCTGCCGTGGCAAGCGCCTTTGCCATGTTGTTGTCTTTGTCGCGCCGGAAGCTTGTCGCTCACGGGCCTTCCCGGCAAGCTCCTCTTGCCGGGCCTTGTCTCTTAGGTGCCTTGGGTGGCCTTCCGCAAGCTCCTCTTGCCGGGCCTTGTCTCCTTGGCTTGAATACTTTGTTATTGAATGGCTCCAAAGGAACCACGGAGGACCTTGGCGGTCACCCGGTAAGCCTTGCCGCGGAGGGCTGCAACTGCCCGTGCACAAGTTCAGGATACTAGGGTACCCCTACTCTAGTACACCGACAGGAGCCCCCGGGCCTGGACCACACACGGTGCCGAGCGTTATTGGGCCAGGCCCAAAACAGGGCACGGGCACGCGCGGCCTGGGTCACACCATAACTCACCCCGGACCCACCACGCCCTCCACGAACGGCACGCGTCGAATGCGGCGTCGTGTGAGAGATCGTGGGCGAGATCGTGGGGGGTTTCTTTATTCGGAAAAGCGGAACGTCCGCCCCCTCCCTCTTTATAAGCAGGGGAAACAGGGGCAGGTCGCCCACCTTGCTAGTTGCTGTCCAATCTCGAAAAACCACCGCTGCTCCCCCCTTCTTCCCAAGGTCAAGAGAGCAGCGCTCACTTCATCGCCACTAGCATCACCAACGCCGCCGATCTCCTCCACCGCCTCCGCCATGGCTCTGAAGCCGACAAGGGGAAGGCCGTGAAGTCGGCCGAGGCGCAGCTGCTCGCGGCCGCGAAAGGAGCGGCAATCTTTCCCCAGCTCGCCGCGGGGGAGCGGTGGGGGAACGACTAACTCTTCGGGTCGACGGAGACGCGAGCGCATCCAGCGACGAAGGTACTTCCAGCCGCTGCTTGAACTAGCTCGAGCGGATATCCCTTCTTGGCGCTCTTCTTCTCTGCGGGCTCATCCGCCTTTCTCTCGAAGTTTTTACGTGACATCATGAACACCTATGGGTTCCGCCTCCTTGATTTCACCCCCAACGCTGTTCTGACCATGGCAGTTTTTGCACATCTCTGTGAAAACTTTGTCGGAGTCCATCCAAACGTAGCCCTTTTCTGCCACTTCTTTATGCCCCGAGTTGAGAGAGGGGAGCCTCTTCTTGGGAGGAATCGCTTGGATCTCGAGGATCGGCAAGAAGGAAGCCTATCTGGAGGGAGAGCTCCGTAGCAAATGGGAGGAATGGAGGCGGATTGGTGCTGGATTGTCGAGGAGAACTCAAGAACCGTTTACCGCCTACTAAACCCCAATAGTGCGCGGCAATGATTGGAGCAACGTGGCCCCGGAAGATGCTAGGCTGAAGATTGCAGTCACCCGAATCCTTCGCCTTAGACTTGCCGGGCTCACCGTAGGCACCGTTGGCGCAGACTTTCTTCGCCGCTGCATCGCCCCCTTGCAGGAGAGGAGGAGACCCACTGGGAGTTTGTAACGCCGGGCAGATATCATGAGGCTGCGCCCAGGCCTCAACTTCAACTTCACCGTCTTGGAACTTGACGCGATGCTCTTGGAGCTGTTCAAGCCCGATCCCGATCATCCGAAATGTTTAGGTTGCCGAGGGCGTCGTTCATTGTGCAACAATTCCTCGCTTGACCGCATCCGTGCAATGATGCCGTTGTGCGACTCGCATGGAATTGTCCCAACTTGGCAAGAGCCTGCAGATGACGTCGTGCGGCAGTTCTTTGACAGTCTGGTAGAAATGCCGGTCCGCCCCGATGAACAGAGGGGTCTCACCCACGACACCACCGATGATGAGATGCAGCGCATCGCCACCAGGCTGGAAGAGGCGGCAGCAGCCGCTGCCGCGGGCGAGTTCGGGTTCACCGTGGAGGAGGCAGAGGCAGCAGAGGCGGCAAGCCTTGTCGAGCGAAGGGAGTTTGCCGGCGAGGAGGAACTTGCCGAGCCCGAGGCTGAGTCGAGCGAGCCCGCCGAGGGCGCCTCCTCCCCACCTTCAAACAGCTTGCCGCGAGCGGAGCCCCCGGCTCCACCAAGAAGGCGTCTTCGCAAGGCCGGAGACGTAGCGGGGCGGCAGACGGGCCAACAGCCGCAGCGCCGCGCGACGCGCTCCACCGCGGCAAGCACTGTTGCCGCGGGAGCACCTCACGCCGCTGCGGCAACTGGAGCGGGGCCCTCGCAGACCACCGGTTCCGCTCCCGCCAAGCGGCCAAGGGAACCTACTCCTCCGCTTCGTCGTACTGGAGGCGGGCCAAAATTTGACCTCTCCGCGCTCAGCTCCGACGAGGAAGAAGAAGAGTAAGATTCTTTGCAGCATTTGTAGTTCTTCGTCTTTTTGCTTTGTCTTGTATCTGATTTGCTTCACTCTGAACCCATTCCTTTTCAGGACGCTGGCCCAGAGAGTGTCGAAGAGAGTCAAGGCCCCGGTGGTTGCCATCGAGGACGAACCCACCGCGACAGCAGGAGGCGCGTCCGAGACCACCTTGCCGCACACGGCAACTGTTCCTCAAAGCAGCCCCCAGCGCAGCCCCCAGCGTAAGTATATGGTTTACTTCTTGCTGTTCGGCGTGCATGGGTGCCTTTTCTTTGCCGGGTATCTCATCGCTGATTTGTGTAGGGAGCAGAGCAGCCTTGCCAGGAGTGCCACAA
This sequence comes from Aegilops bicornis, assembly GCA_021605145.1. NCBI lineage: Eukaryota > Viridiplantae > Streptophyta > Magnoliopsida > Poales > Poaceae > Aegilops > Aegilops bicornis. Next base: position 479,654,414 of record CM038672.1, on the reverse strand, counting down.
GCCGCTCTGACATGCCTTCTGTTCGACTACACCGCCAAGGGAGGATTCCCGGCAAGGGAGCGTTCTCCGGCAAGGGCAGTTCTCGGCAAGGGACAGCTCTAGCGATCCCCTGGTGGCGGAGACCATGACTGCAGACCCTAGCACAGGTAATCCTCTTGCATGAAAACTTTCTTTGTGTTCTTCTTCTTATGATTTTGTTTTTGAATATTTGCTTGACTTTTCTTCATTCATCCGCCACAGAGCCAATGGAGACCGAGGTCGCCGGCGAGGAGGACGCGCGCGGCAATACTGATGATGCCGCTGCCATCAGAGAAGAAGCTGGCGCTGACGAGCCCGCCGACGAAGAGGCCGTCAAAGCTGCCGCCGCAGAAGCCGGGCGAGGTCCGGCGATCGTGACCGACGGCCCCGAGGCCGCAGGAGCGCCAGCGCCACGCCGACCGCCGATCCCTCCGCCGCTGCTGCAGCTGCCGGGTTCAAGAGCCCCAAGGCGCTTATTTGACGGCCGGCGATGGCGTCTTCATCAAGCTTCCATGGGAGTCGAGCCTGTGGCGCCGCCGAAGGAGAAACTTTTGACGAAGAGCTGCTCGCCTTCCGCTGGATCGACGCTGGTTGACGCGCCAAGCAGACATCGGCGAAGTCCGAGGAGGAGCAGCTGCGGAGGTCTTTGTCGCTCTACCGCCCAACAAGCCAAGCTGGAATCCAGGGAAGCGCTTGTCGCGAAGGCGGGAGCAGACATCGAGAAGCGCGCGGAGGAGCTCCGGGGCCTCAACCAGGAAGCTCTCCGGGCCTTGGCAGAGGAGCGGGAGCAACTCGCCGAGGAGCACAAAGCCTTCCTCCTCGAGAAGGCTGAAGCTGAGGAGCAACAGCGGCTTGCCGCCGAGAAGCTATCTGTGCAGGAAGGCGAGTTGGCGCAGAGGAAGGTTTATCTTGACAGCCATGAGGAGGATCTAGCCACGCGCGAGCAAACATTTGGCGGGGCCCTCAAGGAAGCAAAGGATGCTGCCGCAGCTGCCGAGGCCGCCAAGAAGGAGCTGGAGACGAAGGTGGCGCAGTTGGAGGCCAATCTCAAGGAGAGCGGCGAGGAGCTTGCCGCACTCAAGAACGAGCGCGAGAAGGACGCCTACACTCTTGGCGTGCAGGGCCGTCTCGCCGAGAGGAGCAAGGAGCTCAGCGCCGCCAAGGACTCCAACGCAGATCTTGAGTTGAAGCTAACTACTTTGACACAGGCGCTGGACGGTGCCAGGGAGCAGGAGGTGGCCTTGAAGGAGCAGGAGGCGTTGCTGGCGAGTGCTGCTGCCGCCCAGAACACTTTTAGGGAGAATGTGGAGCACTGGACCGAGGGTCTCGTGGATGTTGCTGCAGACATCGACAGGGAGCTGGCGCAGCTGGGGATGGTGGATCTTGGATATTCCTCCGATGAGCACCTCCAACCCAGCACCAAGCTCAGCTTGTTCTTCAAGGGCGTGGTGACGGCCCTCCAACGACTCCGGGAAGAAGTCCCAAAGCAGGCCGAGGAGTCGCGCCGGATCTGCGCGGGAGCTCTTCAAAAGGTGCTGATGAAGGTGGCCTTCCGCAACCCAGGCCTCAACCTCACCAACGTCCTCAAGTCCTTGCCGCCGGATGCTGATGTGGAGGCGCTCAAGACCCTTTTCGCACCCATCGTGGACAGGGTGAGCGGGATCAAGAGGGTTGAGGGAGATCGCGTAGATTAGGCCGCCCGCTTTCTCTTTTTCTTGCCGCTGCTGGTCATGTTATGAGAACAATCTATTAGAGCTGCGACAAGCTATCTTGTAATATAACTCTATTTCGGGTAACAATTGCTATGTTATTTCATTTACTTGATTCCTTCCTTTGTATGTTTTTGCCCTATGCTTTTAGGGAACTTGTCACAGAGGGCACTGGTCATGAAGCGCTGAGTGGACGTCAAAGAGCTCTGGCGGTGTGCTGCTGCCGACAAGAAACCTTGTTGCAACTAGTCGCAGCTCACTTAAATTGTTGAGCGGACTCGAAACAAAGTAAGGGCGCAACTAGCTACGAGTTGGTTCCTCCACAAGATGTGTTTTCCATACAAAGTACGGTCGTTCGAGGAAGATAACTTAAAAATTTTAAAACTGATTGCTCAAACTTTAGCAACTTAGCTTTTCTGTCGTTTGCTTTCAGGTAAGGCTAGACTTCCTTGAGTGACACTTGGTCCACACCATTATCTTCTCCTTTCCCCCCGGCAAACTTGTGGGCGAGGGAACCTTCCTTTCTTTGAGAAAGAGAAAGAAGAGAAAATAAAGATATGGAGCCTTATGGCTCGTTATTGCTTACCGGGGTAGGTGCTGCACAAAGTGTCAGAAAACGCATGCAAATAGAAGTAAAAAGCATGAAATTGACAAGATGTGCGAAGCACGCTAGCTTTACTTATGCACGGGGTCTGGGCCCGGCTTTGTACAAAGGATTACATGCAACACCGGCAAGACTTGTACAAAAGGTGGTTGTCGGAACGGGTTCCGGCAACCGCGCTTCTGAGTAAAACTTACGAAGATGCTCAATGTTCTAGGAGTTGCTCACCGAATGCCATCTTCGGTCTCAAGGCATGGACAGCGCCGGGCCTAGTGACTCGTTTCACCCGGTAAGGGCCTTCCCACTTGGCGCCAACTTGTTGGAATTCTTGGCGGACTGAATGCGCCGAAGAACAAGGTCGCCTTCCTCGAGACTTCGGCATTAACTGCGGCTATGGTAGCGGCGCAAAGCTTCTTGGTATCGAGCAGCTCTTTCAAAGACACGAAGACGATCCTCCTCAAGGAGCAGCGGCGTCATCTTGTCGCAATCGCTCTTGCTCAAGCTCATCATAAGCGAGCACTCGAGGTGATCCGTGATCTGAGTTCCGTTGGGAGAACTGCCTCTGCTCCATAGACTAGAGCGAAAGGTGTCTGGCCAGTGGCTCGATTTGGCATCGTCCTGATCGACCAAAGAACCACCGACAGCTCCTCAATCCAGTTCTTTCCGCACTTGTGCATCCTGTCGAAAGTTCTGGTCTTGAGCCCGCGCGCAGCACTTCAAGATTCGCCCTCTCCGCTTGACCGTTGCTTCTCGGATGAGCAACAGCGAAGCATACCTTGGCGCCAAGATCTTGGGCGTCTTGCATGAAGGTGCGGCTCGTGAATTGGCGTGGCCGTTGTCGGTGATGATCCCGTTAGGGATTACGAAACGGCAAACAATCGACTGAAGAACTTGACTGGCCGATCTTTGTCACCTTCTTCATCGCTTCCACTTCCGGCCACTTTGTGAACTTGTCGATTGCAACGTACAAGTACTCAAAGCCCCGACAACTCGGGGAAAGGGGCCGAGGATGTCGAGCCCCTGCATAGAAAATGGCCAGGATAAAGGGATCGTCTGGAGAGCTTGAGCTGGTGGTGTATCTGCTTGGAATGGAACTGCACGCTTCACACTTGGTTACTTGTGCATTTGCATCCCGGAGGGCTGTCGGCCAAAGAAACCTTCTTGGGAGCTGTGTCTTGTAAGCAAGTGCTCGCACCAATGTGGTGACCACATATGCCTCCATGTATCTCTGCCAACAGCTTTTGTCCGTCTTCCCGGTGAATACACTTCAATTTCACACCGTTGAGTCTTCTTACATGCAGTGAGTTGTCGACAAACTGGTACATACTTGACCGCCGGGCTACTCTTTCCGCTTCTTCTTGCTCTTGGGAAGTTCTCTGTCACGAAGGAAATGGACAATGTGTTGTGCCCATGCTAGAGCTTGCGGCTCGACAACAAGGACTAAAGGCACATCCGCTGCTGCGGGAACATCTGCTTCCTGGCGAGAACCTGCGGCTCAGCCGAGCTTGACGTTCCACGGCAAGCTTGCCGGAGCAAAACTTGTCGGGAGCGTCGCTTCAACGTAAACAAACCCTAGGGCTTGTCGGAGCAGCATCGCTCCTCAGCCATTTTGGTTTGATCTTGGGGGCCTTCTTGGCAGAGGCTTCGGGGAGCTCTGCCGGAAAATAGTCACCAGAGATCAACTTCCTCTTCTTGCTCTGTCCGTTCGATGGCGTTACAGACGGTTGAGTCAGCTTGAGCACAAAATCCCTGGTTCCATTGTAACTTAAGTCTGGCGCACTTGACGAGCCATTAGCAATGTCGTTCGAGCTCTTGGAATATGTTCCATTTGTAGGCCGTCAAAGTGCTCTTCTAGCTTTCTCACTTCATCAACATAAGCTTCCATCAACGGACTCGATAACTCTTGTTCACTTGGCGGATGACAAGCTGTGAGTCACCCCGACAATGAGCTTCTTGATCCCAAGGTCTCATCGCGATCTCGAGACCGGCAAGCAAACCTTCATACTCTGCGGTATTGTTTGTTGCTTGCTCCTTGGGAAAGTGCATCCGGACTACGTACTTGAGGTGCTCTCCGGTGGGTGCAACAAGTAGCATGCTGCACCGGCGCCTTGCAGCGAAGGCACCATCAAAGTACATCAGCCACTCTTTGCTTGCTTCCTTGACGGGATGCTCGTTTCTGGAATTTCTTCATCTTGTGTTGGCGTCCATTCTGCTATGAACTCCGCCAATGCTCTGCTTTGGATAGTTGATGTGCTCTCAAACTTGAGGCCAAAGCTTGACAGTTCCAGTGCCCACTCGGCAATCCTGCCTGTTGCCTCTGGATTTTGCAGTATCCTCTTCAGCGGAAAACGAGTGACGATCGTGTGATCTCATGTGCCCGGAAGTAATGGCGCAGCTTTCTTGAGGCCATGAGCAGGCGAATAGCAATTTCTGCACACGTAGTACCTTGACCTAGCCCCTCAGAGAAGGGAACTAACAAAGTAAACTGGGCCTGCACCATTCTTTTACGCATCTTCTCATGCGTCACAGATCTATCCTTGTCGGGACCAGAGCTTGCGGTGAAGCCCCCGCTCGTCAGCTGGATGCATCCGCCATAGTTGCTAGCTCATCATCCGCCTCCTCTCTGCTATTAACGCAGCACTAACCACTTGATTGGTTGCCACTATATATAGCAGCAACTTCTCTTGTGGCTTAGGTGCGACAAGTGTTGGAGTGGAGGACAGGTATCTCTTCAAGTCTGCAGCGTAGCTTCCGCTTCGAGTCCATCTCATCGGACCTGCCTTTTTCAAGATTTTGAAAAATGGCGGTGGCGCTTCAGCAGAACCTAGAGATAAACTTCTTTGAGAGCAGCTACATAACCGCAAGTCTTCGTACATCCTTGACGCGCTTTGGTGCTTCAATCTGCTCAATGGCCTTGATCTTGTCGGGATTGGCCTCAATTCCCCGCTGAGACACGAAGAACCCGAGAAGCTTGCCGGAAGGGACTCCAAACACACACTTCTCAGGGTTGAGCTTGTGGTTGATCTTGCGCAGATTTGCAAAGGTTTCGTCTAAATCTTGAACCAGAGTCGCCTTGTCCTTGCTCTTGACCACTATGTCATCCATGTAGGCTTCCACATTTCTGTGCATTTGCGGCTCAAAAGCGTCATGGACTACTCTTGCAAATGTTGAACCGGCATTCTTTAATCCGAAAGGCATCTGTATGAAACAGTATGTGCCACATGGGGTGATGAATGCGGTCTTCTCCTCATCCTCTTCTGCCATGAAGATCTGATGATATCCTGAGTATGCATCCAGAAATGAAAGCAAATCACATCCTGCCGTGGAGTCAACAATCTGGTCGATGCGCGTCAAGGGAAATGGGGCTTTGGGACAAGCTTTATTGACATCGGTAAAGTCGAGACCAAGCCTCCATTACACTAGTGCCTTGCGTACAACTACAGGATTGGCCCACCACGAAGGATGTAGCACTCCTCGACAAGGCCCTGCTTCCAATTTCTTGATTTCTTACGCAATGAATTCTTGGCGCCCACCGCTTGCTTCCCGACTTTCTGCTTGACGGGCCGCGCATGAGGACAAACGGCAAGATGGTGCTCAATTACTTTCACTGGAACACCGGGATGTCGACGGTTGCCACGCAAACACGCCGACGTTCGCTGCAGGAAAGCAACGAGCGCGCCTTCCTATTTAGGGTCGAGAGAGGCACTGATGGTGAAGGTACCACCAGTGCCGTCCTCCTTGGCGGACACCTTCTTGGTCTCTCGTGGAGCTGCCATCGTCTTCTTACACTTGCCGGTGGAGCTCGATGGTGCATCCTCGATGGTAGCGCAGCACTCCGAAGAGGTGCGCTTGCCGGAGTGGGCATCAGAGCTCTTGCCGGACTTGGTCTTCTTCTTCGCCCCGGGAGCTTCAGCGGCAAGTGACTTGCAATCTGCTGCAGCTGCTGCCTCCCGGTAGATCTTGTCGGCGCAGATAAGAGCATCCTTCTTGTCGCCAGGGACAGAGATGACACTTATCGGGCCCGGCATCTTCAGCATGTTGTATGCATAGTGAGAGGCTGCCATGAATTTGGCGAGTGCTTTGGGCGGCCAAGTATTCCATTGTAAGGCAATGGAAAGTCGACAACGTCAAAAGTGACCCTCTCAGTCCTGAAGTTCAACTTCGGCGCCAAATGTCACCGACAACGTGATCTTTCCCTTCGCTTGCTCCTTCCCGGATTGATTCCTTGGAATGTGCGGTCTCTTCGAGCTCGCCCTCGGGGATCTGGAGTTTACGGAGCACCGCGGAGGAGATCAGGTTCAAGCCGGCCCGCCGTCAACTAGCATCTTAGTGACCTTGAGGTTGCGGATAGTTGGTGAAACCAACATCGGCAAGCACCCGACCGCATGATACGCCGATCAGGGTGGTCCTCAATATCAAAGATGATAGGCGTGCTGGACCATTTCGGAGGCTTGCGTGACTCGACGGATGGTTACGCCGCATTGACTTCCGCATCCACCGCTTGAGCTGGCGGTGAAGTATGCGAGAAGCACCGCCACAACGGTCAGGACCTCTGTGGCTTTCTGGAACTCCTGCTCATCGGTCTCGTCATCATCCATGTCTTCATCATCGTCGTCGTCTTCATCCTTGTCGCGGCCGCGGGGAGGTCTGTCTCCTTGCCGCTGCTTGGCCTTGCCGCGGCGTCCTCCTCGGCCGGGACGTTTCTTGCTAGCTCCTCCAGCACTTTCCTGGGCCTTCTCCTTGTCGCGTCGTTCATATTCAGCCTTTTGCTGCTCGACAAGCTGCTCGACCTTTTTGCAGCTCTGGAGGTCATGTCCCTTGGTGCGGTGGATCTTGCAGTACTGTTTGTTGGAGCCGTCCTGCTTGTCGGCGACCGCCACACTGGCGATTGGTGCCAGCGGCAACCTCCTTGCGAGCTACCAGCTTTGGCTTTCTTGGCGCCACCTCCGCTGCGGACTGCTCAACAACTAGCACATCTTTGCCTTTCTTCTTCCTGTTGCTCCGCCGTTCTTCTTTGCCGGGCGGTCTCCTCACTATCAGATCCTCCCGCTTCAAGATTCTCTCCGGGAGTCTCCTCCTTCCTCAAAGACGTGCACACTTGTCGGCGGGGCATATAGCTCATCGACGTCTTCGATCTTGCACATCGCCATCTCCTCCGCATCTCGCGGTTTCGCGACGTTCGATGGAACGCGCTGATTATCATGCGGGGTGGACATCTGAGATGTTGTCAGCACGCGATCAATCTCTGAATGTACTTGCGAGGGGCTCTCCTTCCTTCCGGGCGGCGAGATGAAGGTCGCTTTCTGGCCATGGGGCTTGTGATCACCAGAAGGCGCCGACAAACCGATGGCATAGATCTGCCCAAGAGGATATGGAGTTGTCCGGCAAGTGCATGAGCCAGGATCGACATTGGGCTTGAGCACCAGCGGAAGTAGTTGGCAAGGATCTTGTCGTCTCGCCCCGCAGCTTGCACCGCGATGGTGTAGATGCTTTGAGGAACTCCGACGGATGCGCGTCTTGCCGTCGTACTTCTCTGCACGTCTGGCTTGAAATTCTTCTTGCTGGGCCACTGGACTTGTCGCAGCTCACGAGTGAACGCAGGGCAACCTACCGCGTACGGCAAGTCGCCTGGTTCCTCTGGCGCATGCATGTCGACAGAGTGCCCAACGCGCTTGTCGGATTGACGTCGCGCTTCTCTTCGGTGCTCAATACGAGTTCGAGCGTCTTCTTGCTGTCGTTCGTGAAGAACTTGGCGCTGATCGCGACGAGCTCGTGTATCCGATGATGCGGTGGAGTCGCTGTCGAGGTGGATCCGGCGAGTCGGCGATCTTGGCCTTCGGGGCGGAGAGTGCATGGTGGTTGCACCCCCACGGTTTCGTCGCCATCGGCTCATATGCGGCAGTCTGCCGGCGGCAGCGATGCACTTCGGCTGCCGTGGAAGCGTCGCCGTTGGCAAAGCCGATGAGACTACGGATGGTGGCCCTCCATTCATCGACCTTTGTCGGCTGTTGGAGGGTAATCTAGAGCAATTGTGCTCTCGCCAAAGCTTCGCTGGAGTGGTGGGTGGCGATGGCGAACGGCGCGAGGAGCGGATATGCTCGGACTTCTAACTATGTTAGAAGGAAGCGATACCCGATCCGAGCGACCGTGCCTCGCTTCGCGCTTGACATGTTGGCGTGCATGTGGGTCTTGAGCATCCCGAGATCCACCAGCTCGATCTTGGTCCAACGAGCGTATGGCGTTGTGGATACCATGACGTTGTCTGTCCCGCGCCTCCTGAGAAGGGCGCGGTGCATGCACGGACGCCGAGGTCTGCGCAGCCTTGTCCTTGGACTTGGCAGCACCGTGGGCTCCCCCGTCAATGTCCATTCTTCCGCCGGCGTCTACCCCACCACCCGCTTGCTCCGGTGGTGGTGGGTTCGGACGGATGGAACATCTGCCGAAGCCTTCTTCTTCGGTGGCATGTCGATGAAGATGATGAAGATCTAGCTCGCGTGGACGCCGGATCAGGTTCGCACAATCTCGACGCCCCCTACCTGGTGCGCCAAAGATGTCGGGGAGGCTGATCTGACCCACGAACACCTATGGGACCGGCGGACCGAGCCCCTTTCGTTCGGGCGGGGCGGAGGTCGCCACGAAGAGCAGATTGAGGCGAAGCACACGGCGATTTTACCCAGCTTGGAGCTCTCCTGAGAGATAATACTCCTCTTGCTGCATGTCCGAGTGTATTGAGTTATTGCTCAGAGCGCTGAGTGCCAAGACACACAAGCTGCTAACGAGACTGGCGTGGGGAACCGACCTTTCGAACCCTCGAACCCTCCCTACATTGCGCATGGGCCTCCTTTATATATGCTAAAGGGGTCTCCGGCAGTGGCAACGTAGACAAGGGTAAAAATGGAAAAGGAGTGGTTGGTACAGCTACTTGTACAGTGTACAGTGTACAGTGTATCATACCTAACCCTGACGGCAGGGGACAAAGGCATTAAATGCCCGTCTACGTCGCCCTAACAGTGCAAACAGGGACCGTCAGGGATGCCACCATCCGCCACGATGGCTGCATGTCTGCGCCGCTTGCCACCGCGCTCCGCTGGCCGCACGGCCTCTTGCCACGCGCGCTTGGAAAGGTCCCAGGGTGACACGTTAGTGGGTGTGCTGGAGCGCAGGTACAGAGTGGTCTGCCGCGGCAAGCGCTTGCCGCGGTTGTTGTCTTGTCGCGCCCAAAAGCTTGTCGCTCACCGGGCCTTCCCGACAAGCTCCTCTTGCCGGGGCCTTGTCTCTTAGGTGCCTTGGGTGGCCTTCCCGGCAAGCTCCTCTTGCCGGGGCCTTGTCTCCTTGGCTTGAATACTTTGTTCTTGAATGGCTCCAAAGGAACCACGGAGGACCTTGGCGGTCACCCGGTAAGCCTTGCCGCGGAGGGCTGCAACTGCCCGTGCACAAGTTCGGGATACTAGGGTACCCCTACTCTAGTACACCGACACGTTGTTCTGCCCTTCCTCTCCTGCATGTCATCATGTAGCTGCTCCACAGCTGACTGAATCTCGGTTACTTTGACATCAAGATCATAGAATTTTTGTTCCATGATTCTTTCCTGTGCTCTCCTGGTTTTGAGTTAGCGTGGCCAACCCCTTCTCAATCCGCAGAGTTGATGCTATCAAGTAACCAAGTTGCTCCTGCTTGTTCTTCAGAAAGTACTCAGATGCCTCTGCTTGAGTTGGCATCTTGGCAACCTTCTCTTTCCTTGCCTTTTCCTTCTTCTCTTGGGCTTGTACTGATGATGGTTCATTCTCAGTCATGACAACTTGATTGTCCTCAAAGTCAGGATAGAGAACCATGTGTTCCTTATCCAATGATACTTCCCGTGCCCATCTTTGAGTTAATCAACTCCACGAATCGTAGGGGCATATCCACACCTCCTCTTCTGGTCTGCTGCTGTCCTCTTGATAGTTTCAACTATGCGGCTCATGACCTTGAATTTCCGAGGCACATCAAAAATGTGAAGCAAATTGATTGCATGCCCTCTGATCATGTTGTGGTCACCTGATTTGGGCAACAGAGTGTGCATTAGGATCCAATTGATCGTAGGCAGCCCTGACAGAAGAAAATGAACTGATCCAAACTTGAAAGTCTCAAGTGCATCATCTGGGATCTCCTTGTACTTCTGTGACATTGAGTTGTGACCCATCTTCTTCTTGGCATAAATGTCCAAGTCATCTTCACTTTCCTTGGGGGCATTGATCGACTTGCCCATTCCTCTATGGTTGACTGGTATCTTGTTCCTTGAGACATCCAAACTATCATTCCATCACGGATGTAAATGTCTTTGTGGAGTAGAATTGCATAATGAGCTCGTCATTCCAGTTTGTGAGCTTCTGCCCGACAAAATCTGCAACTCCACAAGCACTGAAGCTATCATATACTCCAAGATAGTGTTCTGCATTCTCCTAAATGTAGGTCCAGTCGACCCACCTCTTATCACAAACTATGGGCTTCTTATCCAATAAGATGGTCTCATAGAAGTCCTGCTGCTCCTTGGTGTGGAACTTGTAATCTACATCAGTCCTTCTCCTGGTGGCATATGGATCTGACTCTCTCCATAGCCTCAACCCTTGATCTCTCCTGATCTTCATGTTCTCAGCCACAGGATGAGCATCATTGTGGTCTGGAATCTTGGGTTTGAGCTTCCTTAGGACCTGCCCTTCTTCATCTTTCTCAGCATCAACTTCAGGCATTGGGGCCTTGTTCTTATCAGCTGATGGTATACTCCTGGTATTCCTCTATGGTGCACTCTTGGGCTTAGGCGCAGCTTTGGGCTTTCAAGTTGCAGCCCCTGATTTTATGGCATCACCCATCAGCTTCTGTGCCTTGGGTGCTGGCTCAGCAACCTCTTCTTCTTCCTCTTCCTCTATCATAGAAGGCTTCCCAATCACTCTGGCCATGGTCTTCTTGACCCTTTCCTTCCTTTTCTTTCCTTCATCAGTAGCAGGTTCTTTGGGTTGGGATTCCAAAGAAGCATGAGTGGAGACTCTGGCTTTGGACATTGGTTGTCTACCTGCTGGCCTTTTGATCTTCATTCTAGGCTTAACTAATGTTGAGCTGTACTCCTTCTTGAGCACTTTCTTCTTTGAACTGGCCTCATCCTCAACTGCCACATAATCCTCATCCTCAGACTCTGAGGTCTTCTTCTTTCTTGTCCTTGTGGCAGCCTTGGGCAAATACCACTGGGAGTGCTTCGCTCCCTCATCCGAGCTGCTAGAGGGACTAGTGCCCTCACTCATGTGAATCTGCTCTTGACCTGTTCGGCTGTCACTTTGGTCCGACATACGCACACATCGATCACGACTGTGTATAGTTATAGATGAGGTAGAGTGGATGAGCATCACAAAATGCAGAGATTTTTGCAAAAGAATGATTCAAAAAACTTAGTTTTAGTTTTCCACAGAAAGCATTTCGGATCTACCGATTTTTAAACTCGGTGATACCGAAGCAGTTTTGGAACCTAAACTAGTGATCTTGGTCAGACCGAATCATAGTTCGGTGGCACCGAGACTGCGAGGGTTTCACAAAGTTCTAAAATCGGTCACACCGATTTGTAATTCTCGGTCAGACCGAGACTTACTAGTGCAATGGCGTTAGCCAAATCGGTGGGACCGAGTTTTTCAACTCGGTGGGTCTGAGATGGTTTCGGCGGAAACCTAACCCTAAATTTTCGAATCACAACTATTCTAAGGATTGTTTTGACTGGATAGAGGTGTTTCAATTGTGGCAAGATGCATTACAAACACAATGTGCTGAAGACGAGGATAGCACTGTGATCGAGTTCATACCCTAGTTCGGCGGTGAACTCGCTACAGCGGCAACGGCGGAGAAGAATTCCGTTGACGGCGGCGGAGACCAGCGACTGGAGGCGGCTGGCGACGAAGTTGACGATCCGTAGTCCTTGTAGGCAGAGCGAGCTATGCGCGGGCGAGGAGTTTCAGAGAAAGTTTTCCAAAATTTGCCCGTGTGAATATATAGCCCGACACTGTCAGTGTGACCGAGTGGAACAACTCGGTGGCACGGAGATGCATAACTGTTAACAGTTACAGCAACTCGGTGTGACCAAAAAGTTCAAATCGATTGCACCGAGATTGAAAACCTAGATCGACTTAGTAATCTCGGTATGACCGAAATGGAGGAATCGGTCAGACCGAAAATCACAAAGAAGTTTTGGAAGTTTAAGTCTATGACGAGTCGGGGACTTCGAGTGCTCCTCACACAGAGTGGTTCGAATCTGACTTGATCAAATTTTGTGATGTAGCACGAATAGAGTTTGAGACGAGAAAAGCATAGATAGCCAGAGAAGGTTCTTAGCCATTCTTGTCCATCCACTTGGCCAAGGAGAAAGAAACCAATCAATCAAAACAACAAGTGGATGTCCTCGAATGAGTAAAATATGCAACCAACATGCTCACACAATAAGATGACAAATGAAATATGTGCCAAAGCATGCACAACCAATTCTAGCATCTATCAAACAATTGGCAATGACTAGGTCATCTATATATGAGTATATTGACTTAGAAGTCAAATGAGAACATTTGATCATAGGTCATACTCATCGTTTAAGCTCAAGTGGGGTTACCACTCTTACATAAAGCATTTATGTGTTCACATCATTAGAGTTGCTTTGACTCAATTCTTAGAGTTAAGCTCCCCTAGATGTGAGATCCCCCTTAGAGGGATAAACTAACCTTGGGTTTTGTCGATGATGACTTCATGTAGGTGTTGAAGATGTGGATGCTCAATGTTGATGTAGATCTTTTGGAGCAATCCTTTGGAGTGAGTTGCACTTTCAATACCTACATGGGTTAGTCCCACAAGGAACAAACAAGAATATCCATAGACATAGAGTGATGCACGACAAAATGATGCCCATGAAAAATTTAGGTTACCTCGTCCCTTGCCTTACCAACATGAGGGTTTTGTGACTCCTTGAACTAGTGCAAGATATGGAAGATGATTGCACTTGTCCTTGCCATAAAGATATGAGTGAAAAATGTTGGCGGAGTCACCCTCAAGAAATCTCTAGTTCTTCTTCTTCGGGATCCACATCAACTTGATGGGAATCCTTGGTGTGGTAGTTGTGCTTGATGAAGTAGAACTTGACGTAGTATTGGGAACCCACTTGACCAGGGCCTTAGGTGCTTCTTCAAATGCATCAATCTCCTCTAGAAGCTTGTCCTTGCCCTTGTTCTTGTGGCCTTGTGGTGGAAGATCATCTTGTGCTTGTGTTCCCTTGAAGGAAGTAGGATCATACTTCTCTTGTTGAGGAACAAACTTCGTCTTGGGGTATTGATCTTCTTCCCACTAAGCTCCAATGGCATTGAACTTTTGTTCAAAACCAACACCTTGATTCTCCCGGTGCCTTCCTTGCTTGCGTACAATTTCCTCAAATTGCTTACTTCCCGCAAGGATCTTGTATACACCTTTCTCTATAATTCCCTTCAATAGGCTGTTTTCTTGCTCAAGTGTAACTTGGCTAAGAGAATCATTAGTGGAATCAAGAGAGCTACTAGAAGCAACAATATTGGATTTAGCATTGTTATTGTTACTACTAAAAGAAGAATCTTTCTTGTTCTTGTTGCTAGACTTGACTTGAGGCATGTAAGTAGATAAGAGTAAATGCTTGGCAATATAAGAAGAACTTTTATTACGGAGATCATCATTGATCGCTTTTAGGAACTCATGCTCTTGCTCAATATTGAGCTTTTCAAAGCGTAACTTCTCATGAGCCCTTAAAAGTTCTCGATGATCTTCGAAGATAGTTTCATGAGCTAGCTTAAGAGTGTTTAGTTCTTTAGTTAGACGCTCAATCTTCTCCTTATCATTGTCATTCGTTTCATCTTGATTAGCATGATTAATTGACGTTTCATCATAGTATTCATCACTAGAGTTGTCAATAAGTAAATCATCATCACCTAGCAAGTCATCTTCATCACTATTAAAATCAACACACTCGGGTTGTGTTACCTTAGGACCTTTGGCCATGAGGCATCTTCCAATTCCTTCATTTGGTGATTCAAATATGTCGTAGGAGTTGGTTGACACAAGTGCTAAACCGGCAACACCTTCATCTTGAGTGTATTCGGAGTCAGAGTGATAGCTTCTCTCGGAGTGATTTTCGGAGTCGGAGCCGGATACCTATTCACCAACATGAGCTTGATGTCTTCGTTTTGTGTAGCTCTTTGATGACTTGTCCTTCCTTTCCGAATCCTTGCTTCTCCGTGAGGGTCTTCGTTCATAACGATCATCTCTACCCCTTCTCTCTCTTGGTGGTGATTCTTCTCTTCTACTTCTTCTCTTGGTAGAGTCTTCTCTTCTTTTGTAGGGTGCCCTACACTCACTGGAATAGTGTCCGGGTCTCCCACAATTGTAGCAATTTCGCTCTTGACTAGAAGATCTTTTGTCATTGTAGGACCTTGACTTGGAGATTCTTTCTTTGCTTCTACTCTTGTAGAATTTGTTGAAGTTCTTCACCATTAAGCTCAATTCTTCATTGAAGGTTTGTTTCTCACTTGATGATGTGGGGGCTTCACATGAGGCTTTGTAAGCACCACTTGACTTGTTGTGAAGTTCCTCCTTATCCTTGAGTGACATTTCATGAGCAACAATTCTTCCAATGACTTCCGTTGGCTTGAGATCTTTGTAATTTGGCATCATTTGGATCAATGTGCACACGGTATCATATTTTCCATCCAATGCTCTTAGGATCTTCTTGATGATGAATCTGTCGGTCATCTCTTCACTTCCTAAGCCGGCAATCTCATTTGTGATAAGAGCAAGCCTAGAGTACATTTCAGCGACACCTTCACCATCCTTCATTTTGAACTTGTCAAGCTGACTTTGGAGCACATCCAACTTGGATTCCTTGACGAGTCGGTACCTTCATGCATATCAATCAAAGTATCCCAAATTTCCTTTGCATTCTCAAGACGGCTGATTTTGTTGAATTCTTCGGGGCACAAGCCATTGAAGAGGATATCACAGGCTTGAGCGTTGTATTGCAACATCTTCAACTCTTCCGCACTAGCTTCACGGTTCGGTTCTCTCCCATCAAAGAATTCACCTTGCAAGCCAATACACACAATAGCCCAAACGGCGGGGTTATGTCCGAGAATATGCATTTTCATCTTATGCTTCCAACTAGCAAAATTAGTGCCATCAAAGTAAGGACCTCTATGGTGATAATTTCCCTCGCTAGACGCCATACTCTCCTAGGTTGTGAAACCAAGGCTATGACTACCAAAAGCTATGGAAATCAAAGCAAATGGAGACCAAGGCTCTGATACCACTTGTAGGACCTTGAAGTATGTCTAGAGGGGGGGGGTGATTAGACTACTTGACCAATAAAAAACTTAACCTTTTCCCAATTTTAGATTTTGGCAGATTATAGCTATCTTTGAACAAGTCAAGCAATCTTCACACAATTTACGCAAGCATGCAAAGAGTATATAGGCAGCGGAAAATAAAGCATGCAACTTGCAAGAATGTAAAGGGAAGGGTTTGGAGGATTCAAACGCAATTGGAGACATGGATGTTTTTGTCGTGGTTCCGATAGGTGGTGCTATCGTACATCCACATTGATGGGGACTTCAACCCACGAAGGGTAACGGTTGCGCGAGTCCATGGTGGGCTCCGCCCACGAAGGGTCCATGAAGAAGCAACCTTGTCTATCCCACCATGGCCGCCGCCACGAAGGACTTGCCTCACTAGCGGTAGATCTTCACGAAGTAGGCGATCTCCTTGCCCTTACAAACTCCTTGGTTCAACTCCACAATCTTGTCGGAGGCTCCCAAGTGACACCTAGCCAATCTAGGAGACACCACTCTCCAAGAAGTAACAAATGGTGTGTTGATGATGAACTCCTTGCTCTTGTGCTTCAAATGATAGTCTCCCCAACACTCAACTCTCTCTCACAGGATTTGGATTTGGTGGAAAGAAGATTTGAGTGGAAAGCAACTTGGGGAAGGCTAGAGATCAAGATTCATATGGTTGGAATGGAATATCTTGGCCTCAACACATGAGTAGGTGGTTCTCTCTCAGAATTGGTAAGTTGGAAGTGTAGGTTTGCTCTGATGGCTCTCTCCATGAATGAAGAGGAGGTGGAGGGGTATATATAGCCTCCATACAAAATCTAACCGTTACGCGCAATTTACCAAACTCGGTGGGACCAAATCATAAAACTCGGTCGGACCGATTTAGTAAACCTAGTGACCGTTAGGGTTTTCGGTTGGACTGACATGCAACTCGGTAGGGCCGATATGGTTAGGGTTAGGGCATAACGTAATCTCGGTGAGACCGACATACAAACTCGGTGAGACCGAATTTGGTAATTAGCTAACCGGAGAGTTGGTCGTAAACTCGGTGGGACTGATTCGCTCTTTCGGTGAGACCGAAAAGTTACGAAAGGGAAACAGAGAGTTTACATTGCAATCTCGGTGGGACCGATCGCTCACTTCGGTAAGCCCGAAACGTTACGAAGGGAAACAGAGAGATTACAATCCCATCTCGGTGAGACCGAGATACCTATCGGTGAGACCGATTTGCCTAGGGTTTGTGGCAGTGGCTATGACATCTGAACTCGGTGGCGCCGGATAGAAAGAATCGGTAGGGCCGAGTTTGACTTTAGGTTTAGGTCATATGTGGATGTGAGAAAGTAGTGGAGGGTTTTGGAGCATATCACTAAGCACATGAAGCAAGAGGCTCATTAAGCAACACCTCATCCCTCCTTGATAGTATTGGCTTTTCCTATGGACTCAATGTGATCTTGGATAACTAAAATGTAAAATGTAGAGTCTTCAGCTTTTGAGTTTGAGCCAATCCTTTGTCCTTGATATTTTGAGAGATCCACTTTCATCATCCATGCCATGCCATTCATTGAGCTTTCCTGAAATATTTGTCTTGGAATAGCATTAGCTCAGTGAGCTATATGTTGTTATGAATTACCAAAACCATCTAGGGATAGTTGCACTTTCAGCATGCAAAGGCCTTGCCCGTCGAGGCGTAAGAGCATTTTGGAGAGGGGGATCCCCTCATGTAAACATACTACCATTTTATTTCTTAAGCCAGACTTGAGCTCCTTGCGGGCTTGCTGCCGTAACTTACCTCGGTTCAGGCAGGCTTTATGCAGATTTGGCTGCTGCAGATGTGTATTTTTCCCGAAGGGAGTCCTTCGCAGGCTCGCGAGGCTTGGGGATCCTGAAGAGTCTGCTAGTCCACCCGAGAGGGCCTCGCGAGGAGCAAGTGACTGTCATGGCAGGGTGCGCGCACGGCGCGTGGGTGCCACGCCCAACCCCCGCTCGCTAGGCGCTCGGAATGGGTGAGGTAGCAGACACAAATCTCAAAACAAGGCATGAATCCAGAAACTCACGAAATCAACATGAACGAGAAAAGGCACCCCCCGCAATTGCCAATGAAAAGACGACTTCAAATTCAAAATCAAAGGCTGCAAATTTGGGCTACAGAAAAGAGGTCGAAAGCAAATGGTTGTGTCCGGCACCTAGCTAGTCTTCTTGTCTTCCCACCAGCGCGGAGCTAAGTGCTTTCACTGGCCGTGAGCATAGTCATTGGGGGACAATGTCGACGGACAGCGCGGAGCATGGTGCTTCCACTAGGACGTGGGCGGGAGCCCCTGAGGGCCCAGGGCGGCACTCTGGAGACTCCGGGGCGTGTATAGCCCCACTCATTATTACGTGAGAGTGTCACGAGCGGAGACCTTCACAGGCGCGAGCCTTACTTCATATCGCCAGGCGAGGGCCCCGCCTTGCACCACCCTCGACCACCATTGGGTCGTCCGGAAACCAGGACGAGACCAAGGGGCAGAGAGGACGCTGGCGGCGCCCTCGGCGACCATGGGCCCTCTACCGGGGGAGGGGGGGGGAAGCTCACCGGTGCTTCCCCCAATCGAGGTCCTACCTCTGTGCCACGCCAGGCTCCGTGCGGCACGGTGGAAGGCCTGGCTCCGTGCCCCTCCCGCGGAGCCCCCACAGCACCACTCCTACAGTTGGCTGGGCCACTGTCCTGTGGTCTTCAGCTGCTACCGTGGCCTGGGTCTCCTGCAGTTCAGGGTTTGCGTAAGTTTGCTCCTGCGGCACTGGCTGTACCCCACCATCGTCATCGCTGAAGGGGTCGGCGAAGTCTCCGGACGGCTCATGAAAGGCCCGCGCCTCGGGCCCTCCAGCCGCCCATCCTGGCCCGGGGAACGGATCGGAGCTTTCCCCCTGCAGGTATACCAGGTGCACCATGCCGGGCACGTAGGCGTGCGCAATTGCCTCACCAGAATCCTCGCCTAGGTGCCCCGCGCCTTGGGCCACGAATTGCAGTGTTTGTCCCTAGTGGCCGCCGTGCGGCATCCTGGCACGCCCTTGCGGCGGGCTGTTAGCACTTGTCCCTCCTGGCAATGACGTGGTCGTAGCAGGACGGCCAGCGCCATTGCCCGCGCTCGTGTCGCCGGATCCTCCCGACGCCCCAGGGGGCATGCGGGCTCGTCGGGGCCTCGCGCGCGTTTCCGCCACAACCTGGGGCGTGGCCATGGAGCAGAAGGGTGGCGTACCTCTGCAAGCGGCGTCCAGGAGTTTGGCGACCCGCTCCAGTAGTGTGTCGCGACCGCTCTCCATCAGCCTGGACCACGGCAGCTCCCGCGCCACGATGAGCGTGGCCCGCATGTTTGCCTGCTCCCGTCGGGTGTGTGTTGCCGTTGCCGCAGCGTAGCCGGAAGATCGCGCGGTAGCACGCGTCCGCCGTGGTGCGAGGGTGGTGGGCGGCGGTCCGCATGCCCACGCCATGGCGCGCGGCAAGGGCCGCCTGGAGCGCGGAGTTGAGGTCTTCTGGAGCAGATGGTGGTGCCTGGGCGGGCCAGGCCGCCCATCGGTCGGCTTGGGTCCTTGGATCCTCAGACATTGGAGCCGCCAAGCAGCGACAAGTTGGTCGATGGAGAAGAAAGCTTCCGTGCACCCCTACCTGGCGCGCCAAATGGCGGATTATGGGTTCCGGCAAAACCCTTGAGGTTCGAACTCTGGGGTGCGCATGAAGATCTCTCTCCCCCAAGCCCACTCTCGCAACGATCTCAAGGTCTAGCTCCCCGAACCCAAGGAACAAGGGACACAAGAGTTTATACTGGTTCGGGCCACCGAGGTGGTGTAATACCCTACTCTAGTGTGGTGTGGTGGATTGCCTTGTAGGCTGGGGATGAACAAGTACAAGGGAAGAACAGCCTCCTGAGGAGAGGTGTTCTTGAGCTCGGTGAGCTTGTGTGTGTGGGGATGGAATGAATCTGATCCAAGATGAGTTGCCTCCTATGGTGGTGGCTAGTCCTATTTATAGAGGCCCTGGTCCTCTTCCCAAAAGTTTAGGTGGGAAGGGATCCCACAACGGCCAATTTGAAGGGGGGCAGCTAGTACAAGCTATCCTGACGAAAGGTGGTCTTCGCCTGCCAAAGGCTCTGGTGGTGACGACGTCGTGGGCTCCGCGATGACCTTCGTCCTGCCGTCCTGCTGGTCTTGGTCTCGTTGCACCAATATGGAAACCTTTTCCTGCTGCCTCGGGACTCCTCGCCTGCACCTGCCCCTTTAGCACCAAAGAGGCAACCGGTGATCTGCGCCCGCTGGCGCCCGCCTGGCCTTGGTCGTCATGGCTCACATCACGGAAACCTCGCGAGGTGCCCCTCGCCTTGATCTCTCCGCACCTCACGAGCCATCCTAGTGAGGCTGCCCCTGAGGAGGTCTTGTGTCGTCCGCCTTGCGAGGCTTGGCCCCTCGCGAGGGTCTTGAGTGTTTGCTGATGAAGATGGGCCGTACAAGGCCGCTAGTGGAGCCACGCCGTGGGCTGCAGGTAGGCAAGTCTGGGGACCCCCGTTCCCAGGACGCCGACAGGCCTGGCATTGTAATATGTTCACATTAGTAGCTCAAATTCAAAACCAACTAGTACGATTCCCATACATAAGATCAACATGTGAATGCATCTCAATGATTCACAAATCATATACAAATATGTAGCTCCAAAAGCAAAGATCTAGAAAAAACATCTGTTCTTCCTACTAACATGGATGCTTCTCTTGGCCAACATTAAGTACAGAGTGAAAGACAAATTTGTTTGTGAAGTCTACCATTCCTCTTGCAAATGTAAGTGGTTTCACCAACAGCTGGAACCATGAGAATGAACCACACATGATGGAGGAACATCCACAGCAATATGATTTGGTCTTCTCTCGATCACACGGCGAGACTATTTTCGGAATACAAACTTTAACTTAGGCAAAATGATGCCCATTTTATAATCAGACCAAAATGAAGCACCTAGTGTTGGCCAATAAATAGTACAATACTACTTTTCTGCAGTCCATGAAGTGACTATCCTATCTTTCTGTGTCTATTTTCAAATGGCACTGCATGCAGTGACTATACTATTCTCTTGTGCAGTTCAACCAAAATTGTGGTCAGTTTGTTTTTTGCCAAATAGTAACGGGTAGACATCTCTGTCTGCACAAATATCAAGCAACATAAACATATACCCCACCTTGTATTTTCGGTTTAAACACGTCTCTTCCGCTTAGCATCTGTCATGTTTTGCACTGGACAATTTTATACAGTCATGTTTTGCCCTGGACAATTTCATACTGAATTGATTTCCTCGTTCAGAGCAGAAATATAGCGCCTATTCTTCATCAAACCAAGGACAACTGAAATCGAGCATCCAACCATTGAATCCCGTTCTGCACCTCCAATGTGGGTCCACTCTGCCAATAAATTCACATGCAAACCACTAGTATTACTATCTAATGGCAGTACAAAAAGAGTAGAAAGATAGTAGCAAACCATGTACCTTCGTAATGAACAGCTCATAGTGCCACCAATTGGATATAAAGGTTTGGAAGAAAACATGCTCCTAATGTTGAACCATTTGGACTTTTTGTGCAGTTCCACTAAAATCAAGCATCCCTGTTTGCATAGATATTGAAAGTGTGATTACTATAAAAGTGGCACTAGTTGAAGCATAGGCTCACAAATATAAGCATTCCAATTTCTTAGTGGGAAAAGGTAGCAAGACTATTTCTAACCACCTGTGAGGGAGTCCTGGATTAGGGGGTATCAGGACAGCCGGACTATAACCTTTGGCCGGACTATTGGACTATGAAGATACAAGATTGAAGACATCGTCCCGTGTCCGAATGGGACTCTCCTAGGTGTGGAAGGCAAGCTTGGCAATACGGATATGTAGATCTCCTTCCTTGTAATCGACTCTGTGTAACCCTAGCCCCCTTCGGTGTATATAAACCGGAGGGTTTAGTCCAGAGGGACCAACAACAATCATACCATAGGCTAGCTTCTAGGGTTTAGCCTCTCCGATCTCGTGGTAGATCAACTCTTGTAATACTCATATCATCAAGATCAATCAAGTAGGAGTAGGGTTTTACCTCCATCGAGAGGGCCCGAACCTAGGTAAAAACATCGTGTCCCTTACCCGAGATCCGCCTAGACGCATAGACGCATAGTTCCGGACCCCCTACCCGAGATCCGCCGGTTTTGACACTGACATTGGTGCTTTCATTGAGAGTTCCACTGTGCCGTCACCGCAAGGAAGGATGTCTCGTCTCGTCTTTAAAGACAACATTACCGCCGGGGGAGCCTTGGTTGTCGGCCAAACTCTTCGGCTAGGCGGTTTCATCATGACCGCCTGTTCGGCTGCTGCACCAACAATGACTTCTCGGGTCATCAAAAACAGCCTCCACGTCAACTCGGAACTTTCCGAGCAGATGGATCCAATGGAGCTCTCTTCCATAAACGAGCTCTTGGATCGCATCGCCGCCTTGGGAGTCACTATGGACTATGATTGGATTGGGCTTAAACCCGATCAAAGGGCGATTAACTCTCCACCGGTCACCCATCATATTGCGGTGGTGGAGGAACAATGCGGCGATTCTTCCTCTATCTTGAGGACTAACTATGTCCGGATTCTCGAGCTCTCCCAAATAGGACACCGTTTACGGGAGGACATCACCCAAGCCCTAAACCTAGAGTCAGGCAGCGGGCCAGACTTATCGGGCAACATCCCGGAACCCGAACTTCCAAGATTGGAAACTCCTCGGCCCACCCACCCAAACATAAGCTATCTTTCCCACATCAGGCAAGAGCCCCAGGAAACAGTACATCATTATTGGGCCAGATTCCTCCTTGTGATGAACAAGGTTAAGGACTGTCGTGAGAAAGACGCAATCTTATTTTTCTGCCATAAGTCGCCGTGACATATCACGCTTCGCTGACTTGGCGTCCATAGTATGAAAGTACTGTGCGATGGAAAGCGCCTGGCGAATACACACCCAGTCCGAAGTAAAAGGGTGCACTATCATAAGACACCCGAGTTAATCCCAAAAAAGCAAAAACCCTCTACAGGGCATGGAACCGTATTGGAGGGATGGCTCAACGGACCCTGCAAAATTCATAGTACAGCGGATACCATACCAACACACAGCCTTAGAGCATGTTGGATACTCCGGCAGGTGGCCAAAAGTGGCGAGGACCTTCTAATCCCAGATGCCACAGAGCACCATCTCGGGGATGTAAATACGGTATTAACAGTCTTTGAGACCTTCGCATCAAATAATAGGCGCAAGCGAACACTCCGCAGCCTTGCCGAAATCTGCCACGTGGCAGCAATAAATCCATGGAGTGACACGGCTCTTATCTTCAATGCCAGTGACGAACCTAAATTCTGAATAGCCCGGGAACCAGCTGCACTGGTCCTCAGTCCAATTGTGGACGGCTTTCGACTCACCAAAGTACTCATGGACGGCGGCAGTGGATTAAACCTCATCTATGAGGAAACTCTTCAGAAAATGGAAGTAGACTGGAACCGCATTGAGCAAAGCAGCACAACCTTCAGAGGAATCATCCCCAGTCGGGAAGCACGCTGTGCTGGGAAAATCACACTAGATGTGGTATTCGGCACGCCAGAGAACTATAGGTCCGAAGAAATTACATTCCAAGTGGCCCCGTTCAGTAGCGGATACCACGCCCTTTTAGGGCGCAGGCGTTCACGATCTTCCAAGCCATACCCCATTATGGGTACATGAAGCTCAAAATGCCTGGGCCCAACGGAATCATCACCCTCGCTAGTGATCCAGACACAGCCCTCCGCACTAAAAACAAAACAGCCGCACTGGCCCTCGAGGCATTATCCGAAGCCCTTGCGGCCGAGGAATTAACTGCACTACGCTCCATAGTGGACAGGGACGACGTGATACTTGACAAGAGATCCAAGGCCACCTCCTTCAAACCCGCGGATGAAATAGTCAAATTCCAAGTCCACCCAACAGACACTACAAAAACAACCTCCATCGAGGCACAGTTAAACCCCGCCGTGGACGCCGCACTACGAGAGTTCCTGCGCGAGAATTGGGACATATTCGCCTCACACCCCTCAGACATGCCAAGAATCCCACGCAGGCTGGCCGAGCACAGCCTTAATATTTTAAAGGGATTCAAGCCGGTCAAGCAGACTCTTTGGCGTTTCTCTGTGTCGGATTTCGGGTTCCGGCAGACCCTCTACGTTCGAACACTAGGGTGCGCGCGGAGATCTCGCCCTCTGCCTACCTGCACCTCACCGCCACGCTAGGATCTAAAACTATGAAAGGAACAACACAAGAGACACAGGGTTTATACTGGTTCGGGCCACCATTGTGGTGTAACACCCTACTCCAGTGTGTGTGGTGTGGTGGATTGCCTCTTGGGCCGATGATGAACAATACAAGGAAGAACAGCCTCGCGAGGGTCTGTTCTTGGCTGGTGCGATGAACCGCTAGGGGGAGTTCGGTCGCTCTCTCTCTGCTGATCCAAGATGCCGGATCCTGGATCAAGCTCTCGTCTAGCTGCCTCTACCCTGGGGGTGGCTAGTCCTATTTATAGGCAAAGCCCTGGGCCTCTTCCCAAACATTGAGCGGGAAGGGCGCCAACAATTGGCCATTTTGAAGGGGAACATCTAGTACACTTATCCTAACTAAAGTTGGTCCTCGCCTGTCAAAGGCTCTGGTGGTGACGCAGGCCTGGGCTCCATGATGACTTCCTTCCTGCTGTTGTGACGGTCTTGGTCTTGTTGCACCGAAACGGATGCCTTTGCTTGATGCTCTCGCCTGCGCTTGCCCCCTTAGCACCAAAGAGGAAACGAGGACACTGCGCGGGCTGGCGCCCGCCTGGCTCTCGCCTGGTCTTGGTCGTCATGGCTTGTGTCACGGGAACCTCGCGAGGTACCCCTTGCCTTGATCTCTCTGCCTTCTCGCGAGCTGCATCGACGAGGCCGTGCTCGAGGAAGCTCCTCGTCGTCCGCCTCATGAGGCTTGGCCTCGCGAGGGTCTTGAGCTTAGCCGATGAAGATGGGCCGTGGCTGGGCCACCCCTTGAGCCACGCCGCAGCCGCAGCGAGCAAGTCTGGGGACCCCTGCTCCTGCACGCCGACAAGAGCCCCGGCCCAAGGCGCTACCGACTTGGCTGAAGCGTAAAAGGGCAAGGGGCAAGGAGCGTCGCGGGCCCTAACAGCCTACGGCCTTGGGCCCCGCATGGTGGTTGGTTGGACGTGGGTGCCTTAGCAACTGCGTCAATCGACAAAAGAGCGGCATCTACCTAGGCTTTGCTTCCCTTGCTTCCTTCGGTCATTGCCCAGATCCCCTTTCTTGCGCCTTTCCTTCCTGCCTCCAAAATCTCCAGATCTACTTCGACCGTGTGCCCTAGCAAGACATGGCGCCTCGCCAGACCCCGGCCGGAGCTTGGTACTCTGCCGCCTTGGACTCGCCGAACGTGTCGGAGAAGGGCCTTGCCCGGGTGCGCCGGATGGCGGCGGCGCAAGGCATCGACGGGGCAGAGGTGTTCAAGGCCGGCTCCGCCCTTCCTGAGGGCCAACGAAGCACCTTCTATCCGCTCTTCGTGAGCGCCATTGCTGCCGGTCTGGTGCCTCCCTTTTCTGAGTTCTTCTTCTCTGTCCTCCGCCATTACAAATTGCAAGCTCTGCACCTCCACCCCAACTCTGTTCTTCTTCTGGCGATCTTCGCCTACTATTGCGAGGCTCACGTCGGGGTGCAGCCCTCAGTGGCCTTGCTGCGCCACTACTTCTACCTCCGGACTTCTCGTGGTCCCATCTCCGCGTGCGCGAGCTTTGTCGCGTATCGCAGCTCCAATGCCATCTCGAAGCCCAGGAAGAGGATTGAGGGCTTCAGGAGCAAGTGGGTCATGGTAGATGCTGGGCGCATCCACCCCCGGCTGATTCTGCCCATGGAGCACCCCACGACCTCCGACGATTGGTCTCGCGCGGAACTCGTGGATCCCCGCTGGCCGGTCTTTGGAGAAGATGGACGCGGATCTGCGGGTCGAGCAACATGGCGCCGACGGCTGACTGGCCGCCTCGCTCTGAGGGAGTTCTGGAGCATCAGGTGGCCCCGCTTCGTCAAGATTTCGCTCACTGCCGAGGCCCCGCCTGAGCCCCGCAGTCTTGGCCGACGAAGATCTGGCAGCGGTCCTCCAATCTTTGGTCGGGGGAGACGTGGCGAGGCTGGAGGGCGCTCATATGCCCCTGTTCCTTCGAGATGATTGGGAGAAGGCGGTGGAATCCATGCCCGTCTTCAATGGGGACGGGCCCGTGCCCGCGGAGGTTCCCGAGGACCCGGCGACTCCAGCGAGGAGGAGGAAGAAGAGGAGCGGGAAGCGGGGCCTGACTCCGAGGCGAACGACGGGGAGTCGAGAGCGCCCCTCCCCCGGCGCAGGTCCCGCGGTCTCTGCCTCTTCCCGAGCGACGACGATGAGGATGGCAACGAGCGGGGCGGCGAGAGCTTGCCCCCGATCCCGAAAAAGGACAGGACTGGGCTGGTCCCCCGCGGGTCTGCCCCGGCTCCGAGGCGATCCGCAGACGTGCCTCCTGCTCCCCGGCCTCTTGAGGCTGATCCCTGCAGCCGGCTCTCGGGCTTCAAGTATGGCCGGAGGTTGCTCGAGCTCGCGAGCAATGACCAGTAAGTGCTTGATTCTTGTTTTATTCCTTCTTTTGTCGCTGAGGCTTGATATCTGTGTCTCTTGGCTAGGCTGGCGCCTGTGGCGAAGAAGCTGAAGGGGGCTCCTGAGGCTCTGTCTGGGGCAGCGCCTCTTCCCACGAAAGAAGGCGGCGGCAAGACACGGGCCTCTCCTGCCCGGTCATCCTCGTGAGGCCTGGCGGGGCTGGCTGGGGCGAGCTCAGCCCCCATGGCCCAAGTGACTCCTGAGGTATCCTTGCCTGATGCCACCGCCACAGCTGTTGGGGCGCAGCAGGTCCCGCCTCAGGATACTGTGGTTACGCTGCCGTCCTCTCCTCCTACTCCACCAACTGCTATCTCTCCGACTCCTCCCACTGTCCTGGATCGTGCTCCTCGCTGAATCGGACCGATAGCGTAAGATCTTGGGCACCGAACCTCGCTTGGTGGCCGGGCGCTTGAGCTGGCCTCGGCTGGATTCGCTCTGACGCTGATTCGAGCGGCCTTTGGTTCAGGCCTCGACGGCTTGCGACGAGGAGAAACAGGCCGTCCTTGGGGCGAAGGCTGCTCGCGACGCCGCCTTGGGGGAGGTAGCCGATGTCCGAGGTCGCTGCAAGGCGCTGGAGAGCGAGCTGCAGGGCCTGCGGGACCAGCTTGCCAAGGAGGCCCGCATTCGCCAAGAGAAGGAGGAAGACATGAAGGCTCGCGAGGCGGCCGTCAAGGACCGGGACGCCAAGCTTAACAAGCACCGTGACCGCCTGGGTGCGTTGGAGTAGGAGTTGGAGGCGAAGAAGGTCGAGCTAGACGGCAAGGCGCGGGTCCTCGCCGAGAACCGCGAGGCCTTTACGGAGATGGAGGTGAAGGCTCACACCCTGCTGAGGTCGCTTTACAACAGCGGTCTGGAAAGCTTGCTGGCTGGCGCCGAGGACGGTCCTGCCAAGCTGTTTCCCTTCCTGATCCGCGCCCTTGAAGATGTCACCCTTGGCCTTGGACCTACGGTTGAGGCCGAGGTGCGTGTCCTGTCTTCTGCAGCGCTGATGCGGGTCCTTACCCACGTCTATCTTCGCGATCCCAATGTCGACCTCGACAGCCTGCTGGAGCCAGCGAGCGGCAAGCTTGCCGCCGCCGCTGCTGAGGCCGTGAAGGGTCGTGCGGAGGCTCTGCTGGCGAAGTTCCGGGCCTTCAGCACCAAGCCGAAGAGAGGCGCTGCCGGTCCTGGGGCTTCACGAGGCGAACCCGCTCCGTGTAGCTCCGCCGCCAACAAGTGACTCCGTTGTGGCTCCTGTTCTGCTTTCAGCTCCTGCAACATGCATCATGCCTCGGGGAGGCGTTTAAACTTGTGTTTGGTGTTGTGATAACAGTTATGGACTGTAATATTTGCTTTTGAATTCCTTGAGATTTGCGCTTTTCCTTCCTACTTGCTTATGTTCTACGCCGGCAGAGCCCGGCCCCGCGCATACCTCAGCCGCCGTTAGCCCCGACTGAAACCGTGACGGGACCAAGGAGTGAGGGGCTACGTGACAAGTTAGGCTCCTGAGTCGCGATGCTCAGGAGTCCCCCTTGGCGCACGAACAACAAGTAGGGAGGTGAGACGTGTGGGTGAATCTACCATTCTACGTCTGCAGAGCCCGGCCCCGTGCATACCTCAACCGCCATTAGCCTTTCGGAACTAAGGTGTGAGGGGCTACGTGACCAGTTAGGCTCCTAAGTCGCGATGCTCAGGAGTCCCCCTTGACGCTCAAACGGCCTTCGTACCTTGGCTCCGCTCGGGGAGGGACGTGCGACGAACCAGGCCCGAGGGGCCTGGCTGGGTGGCGTGCGTCTGGGCGTGACCCAGGCGTAGCCCCCGTGCCCAGCCCCCTCGCGCGGCACTCCCGAGGGGAGGCATTGCGATGAGGCCAGACATTGAGCTCTGGGCTCCCTGAGGTTGATGCGGCCGGGGGCCACCCTCAGTTGTTTATCACCAGCGCGGAGCATAGCACTTCCGTATGTGTATGGGCATAGCCGCTCCTCGGCAGTGTCGCCAGCCAGCATGAGCATGGTGCTTCCATGGTGCATGGGAGGGGCTCCTCCCGAGGAGCCCCGGGCGCAGGCTACCGCCTACGACACGTGGCTGGCACGGTAGGGCCTGACGAGGTGTATCTAGGCACCCATGAGCCAGCGCGGGACTCACGGGGCCCTACCTCAAGGCGGGTTGCGCCTGGCACTGGGCCTTAACTTGTGATGTGTTCCTGCAAATTTTGTTAGATGCCGAATCTCTACGTCCTCGGGTCCCGGCTCTCGAGCGGGTCTCAGCCGTCGCTGGTATGCCAGGTCGTGAAGCCGTGGACAAGGCCATAGGGTGAGGGCTGGAGAGCCAGTAGGAGCCATGAGTCGCGATGCTCAGGTACCCCCCCCCCTTTAACATGCAAGCGGCCGACATGAAGGAAGAAGGGGTGCCGTGGACAGGCATCAAATAACAATAATGATGGGTCAAATGCATGACCCGAAATAAATGCAAGAGGGGTACATGCCGCTGGGTCTGGCCCGAGCGGCTTGGGGATGATGCAGCCCGAGGGGCGCCCCCAACAAAGTAAGCTAGGAACATGAAGTAAAAGGGATACACGCCGCAGGGACGGACCCACGCGGCCTGGGAATGATGCAGCCCTGGGGGGCGCTCCCAGCTGGAAATGAAACTTGAAGGATGTCACCTGACAACGTTGAAGATGAAGGGGTGTTGAAGTGGCGGATGTCGTGGGCTGCGGAAGCCGATCTTCACGAGCCCCCAGGCCCAGGAGCCTCGGGAGGCTCCTGAGGCGCTGGTGGCTCCTCGTGGACCATCTCCATCTCCGCCAGGACTGCGGAACGCCTGGCCTCTTTAGCCTCCAGGATGCTCCCCATGAGGCGCAGGTGCGTGGAGGCCGCGTTCGGCACGCCGTAGGGCATGCGAACGTAGCTGTGGGGTGGGCCTTCGCAGCGCCCCGCGCGTGAGGGACAAAAGTGCTCCTGAGAGGCGGCTCGGTTGAGCCCTGGGATGTCGATGCAGACGCGCAGCCCACCATCCTCGCCTGGATGGGGAGCTACGACGGGTAAGCGGCGGCTGCCACTCATGACTCTTGACTCCTGCAACTCCTGTGTGATCTGACTGACGAACTCCTGAGGGTTTGGCCCTCCTTGCCTTGCTCCTTCCTGAGGGAAACGTGCTTTGAAACACGCCTCCAAGTGGTGCCCAAGCGCCTCCCTTGTGACCTTAGCAAGGTTGGTGGCCCTCCAGGAGAGAGCCCCCGAGCCTTGCTTGAGGAGGGCGCCGGGCGCACCTTCCTATGCGACAGAAGGAGGTGCCCCCTGAACAGGCGCGGACCCTGAGGGGCCTGCCTCCTGAGGGGTCGGGCCTGGCAATGTCTTCTTCTACTTGGGAGTGGTCTCAAGGAGCCTCACGCTCCTGTGATCTGGGTCTTCAAGTGATGCGGCTTGGAAGGCTCGCTCCAGGGAGCACACTGCATCTCTCTCTTCACAAGGCACCGTGATGACTCCGCCGCTTCCTGGCATCTTGAGGACATTGTAGCCGTGATGAGTCACGACCATGAACTTGGCCAGAGCTGGGTACCCGAGGATGGCGTTGTATGACAGGCGAATGTGGGTGACATCGAAGTCAATGAGCTCGGTGCGGTAGTTGTCGCGCGCCCCGAAGGTGACAGGGAGGCGGACCTGCCCAATCGGAACCGTGGAGCCATCGGTGACTCCGGAGAAAGGCTTGGTTGGCTGAAGCTGATTGTAAGGCACTTGGAGATTGTTGAATGTCTCCACGGACAGGACGTTGAGCCCTGCTCCGCCGTCGATGAGGGTCCTGGTGACTTGCACGCTGTCGATGATTGGGGAACAAAGCATCGGGAGGACTCCGCTGTGGCCGCAAGACTTGAGCTGATCCGCTGAGCTGAACGTGATGGCGCACGCTGACTACCTGAGAGGGCATGTGGCTTCGAGCTTGGGGAGGACTGCATTCACTTCGCAGGCGAACTGCTTGAAGATGCGTTGGGAGGCTGGGGCTTGAGCTCCGCCCAGGATGCAAGCGATCGCGCGTGGCTCCTGGAAGCCCCCAGCCCCCTCGTTCTGATGATGGTCCTCGTTTCTCCTTGGCTGCGGCGGCAGAGGAGGGAGGACTGCATTTCCTTGCGGACGATCCTCGCGAGGATGATCCCTCCAATCTCCCTCGCAAGGCTGATCCTGCCAGCGATCCTCGCGAGGTCGGTCGCGCCACCCCTGGCGAGGGCCACGGTCTTCCCAGCGTCCTGCGTTCCTTCCTCCTCCTTGGCCATATCCTTGATCGTTGCGGTCGGGGCGTCGGTCGATCCTCCCTTCTCGCATGGCTCGGAGCTCTTGACATTCGTTGGTGTTGTGGGTGTGGAGGTCGTGGTACACACAGTACCGGCTGCCCTTGGAAGGCTCGGGCTGATCTCTGCCCCGCTTGGTGTCTGGTTCTGCCGCGAGCACGGCAGCCCCCTTGCGCTTCACGTCCTTGGCCTTGGATTTCTTCTCTTCTGGGTCTGCGGCTGGCAGCTCGAGGAGGGAAAGGCGCCCTTCCTCAGCCCTGGCGCACTTGGTCGCCAAGTTGAACAACTCCAAGGAAGTGCACAGATCTTCATGCATCACCAGCTCCTCCTTCATCTTGACGTCACGCACATCATCGGAGAAGGCTGAGATGATGGCCTCCTCGGTCACCTTGGGAATCGTGAGGCGTGCGTTGTTGAAGCGCTGGATGTACTTCTCCAGGGTCTCCCCTGGCTGCTGCTTGATGCGGCGCATGTCGCTCACGGAAGGTGGCCGGTCGCGAGTACCTTGGAAGTTGGCGATGAAGCGGGTGCGCATCTCGTCCCCAGAGGAGATCGTGCAGAGCTGTGTTCAGGAGCCGTGCAGCTCCGCCCTGAGTGCCATGGGAAACCAGTTCGCCATGACCTTCGTCCCGCTGGCGGCTTCGATGCCCAGCTCGTAGAGCTGGAGGAACTCCGCAGGGTCGGCCGTGACGTCGTAGCGAGGAGGCAGGTCTGGCTTGAACTTGCCGGGCCACGCCACGCTGCGCAGCTCGGTGGTGAAGGCGGGGCAGCCTGCTGTGGCCACGAGAGGCCTCTGGTGACGAAGAGCCTGGTCTTGCGGGTCCCCATGCGCTGCAGCTGGGAGCAGCGCGGGGTCTTGGCGTCTTTGGAGCAGCGAGGCGTGGTCGTGTGAGCCGGTGCGAGGAGCACTCGGGCAGCTTCTTGGGGCGAGGGACCTCTTGACAGCTCTGCTCTTGCTGCCTGGCGCCGGACGGAGTTGGTTCCGCCAGGGGCACGCGCTTGGGGCAGGCGCCTTCTTGAGGAGGAAGCGGCTGAGGCGCCCCTGGAGCTTCATCGCCCGCGCAGGGCGGGGCGCGGTGCAGCGAGAAGGACGGCGAGGGGGAGCCTCCTGCGGCATGGACGAGCTCGGCGACGCGGTCGAGCCACTCTTCGTAGACGTCGTCGACAGGGCGGTAGTGCAGGAGCTCATTTGCTGCGATGAGCGCAGCTCGAGTTTTCCATGAAGCGCTGAGCGCCGCGAGACGAAGAACCAGCTGGGGCGAGTGAAGGAGTAGCAGTGCGGCCGTCTCGCCTCACGGACGGATGCTGGGACGATGCTTGCTGCTCCTTCCCCGCCGGGACGGTGGCGGCGTTGACGGTAGGCGACGGGGAACGGCGGGGGCGGCCGCCGACGGGGGCCCTCTGGGCGACGCGGGAAGCGAGAGCGGCTCGGCGCTCAGTGCGGGCCCGACGAGCGTCTGACATGGATGCGATGGTCGGCGAAGAACAGCGGCAAAGATTTAATTCGGCGCACCTACCGGCGCGCCAAATGTCGGATTTCGGGTTCCGGCAGACCCTCTAGGTTCGAACACTGGGGTGCGTGCGGATATCTCGCCCTCTACCTACCTGCACCTCACCGCCATGCTAGGATCTAAAACTATGAAAGGAACAACACAAGAGACACATGGTTTATACTGGTTCGGGCCACCATTATGGTGTAACACCCTACTCCAGTGTGTGTGGTGTGGTGGATTTCCTCTTGGGCCGATGATGAACAATACAAGGAAGAACAGCCTCGCGAGGGTCTGTTCTTGGCTGGTGCGATGAACCGCTAGGGGGAGTTCAGTCGCTCTCTCTCTGCTGATCCAAGATGCCGGATCCTGGATCAAGCTCTCATCTAGCTGCCTCTACCCTGGGGGTGGCTAGTTCTATTTATAGGCAAAGGCCCTGGGCCTCTTCCCAAATATTGAGCGGGAAGGGCGCCAACAATTGGCCATTTTGAAGGGGAACATCTAGTACACTTATCCTGACTAAAGTTGGTCCTCGCTTTGTCAAAGGCTCGTGTCGACGCCGGCTTGGGATCCACGATGACTTCCTTCCTGCCGTTGCGACGGTCTTGGTCTTGTTGCACCGAAACAGATGTCTTTGCTTGATGCTCTCGCCTGCGCTTGCTCCTTTTGCACCAAAGAGGAAAGGAGGACACTGCGCGGGCTGGCGCCCGCCTGTCGCCCTTGGTCGTCATGGCTTGCATCACGGGAACCTCGTGAGGTACCCCGCCTTGATCTCTCTGCCTCCTCGAGAGCCGCTGACGAGGCCGTGCTCGAGGAAGCTCCTCGTCGTCCGCCTCATGAGGCTTGGCCCCTCGCGAGGGTCTTGAGCTTGTGCTGATGAAGATGGGCCGTGCTGGGCCACCCCTTGAGCCACGCCGCAGGCCGCAGGCAGACAAGTCTGGGGACCCCCGTTCCCAGAACGCCGACACTCTGAACCTAAGAGACAAGCTATGGGAGAGGAACTAGCCAAATTATTGGAGGCCGGATTCATTAGAGAAATAAAACATCCGGACTGGCTAGCAAACCTGGTGATGGTACCAAAGAAGGACAAATCCTGGCGCCTATGTGTCGATTTCAAGGACCTCAACAAGGCTTGCCCAAAGGATCCCTTCCCCCTCCCCCGCATCAATCAAATTATCGATGCTACCGCAGGACACGATTCATTGTGTTTCCTTGACGCATAGTCCGACTACCACCAAATCAAGATGGCGGAGTCCGACCAAGCCGGAACGGCATTCATCACAACATACGGCCCCTTCTGTTTCAACACAATGCCTTTTGGGCTCGAAAATGCCGGTGCAACATATCGGCGCATGATTCAGACATGTCTGGAGAAACAGATCGGCAAAACAGTAGAGGCATACATAGATGATGTGGTCGTCAAAACCAAACACGTCGACTCTTTAATAGACGACTTGAGGCTCACATTCGATAACCTCCGAACATACGACATCAAGCTAAATCCGAAAAAAATCGTTTTTGGTGTACCAGCCGGAAAGCTCCTGGGCTTCATTGTCTCTAGTAGAGGAATTGAAGCAAATCCGGCCAAAATCTGAGCCCTGTCACAGTTGGCTATCCCAACGGACCTCAAACAAATCCAGAAATTAACCGGATGTTTGGCGGCTCTAAGCCGCTTTATCTCCCGCTTAGGAGAAAAGGCATTACCACTTTATCGCCTCCTTCGGCGCACCGAACACTTCGAGTGGACGGATGCTGCCACAGCCGGATTGGAAGAAATAAAGGCCATACTGGCAACCAACCCAATCCTGGCCGCGCCAAACATCGGCGAACCAATGCTGTTGTACATTGCCGCAACTCATCAGGTTGTAAGTGCAGAGCTCATCGTCGAACGAGAAACGGATGGACATAAATTCCCCCTTCAAAAGCCGGTATATTATGTATCCACTGTCCTTACTCCATGCAAATCACGGTACCCACATTATCAAAAGATAGCCTATGCGGTATTGTAACGCCCTCGATGCGGCTATATCTCCCACGTGTCGAAGCACGACTTAGAGGCATAACCGCATGGAAAGCAATGTCGCAAGTGAGGTAATCTTCACACAACCTATGTAATACATAAGGGAAAGAGATACATAGTTGGCTTACGATGCCACTTCACACAATACATCAATAAATATCCATCATCCAGATTACACTCAAGGTCCGACTACGGAACCAAAATAAAAGAAGACTACCCCAAATGCTACACAGATCCCCGATCGTCCCAACTGGGCTCCACCATCGATCATCGGGAAAAGTCACATAGTAACGACCACGTTCCTCGTCGAACTCCCACTTGAGCTCGGTTGTGTCATCTGCCTTGGCATCGCATCGGCGCTGCAAGCTGTTTTGGTAGAATCTGTGAGTTACGGGACTCGGCAATCTCACACCCGCGAGATCAAGACTATTTAAGCTTATAGGAAGGACAGAGTTGTGAGGTGGAGCTGCAGCAAGCGACTAGCATATATGGTGGCTACATTCGCAAAAGAGAGCGAGAAGAGAAGCAAGGCACGGTCGTGAAGCTAGTAGCGATCAAGAAGTGATCTGAACTACTTACGTCAAACATAACTCCAACATCGTGTTCACTTCCGGACTCACGAGAAGAGACCATCACGGTTACACGCTTGATTGATGTGTTTTAATTAAGGTCAACTTCGGGTTTTCTACAACCGGACATTAACAAATTCCCATCTGCCTCATAACCGCGGGCACGACTTTTGAAAGATAATACCCTGTAGGGGTGTCCCAACTTAGCCCATAATAAGCTCTCACGGTCAATGAAGGATATTCCTTCTATCGGGAAGACCCGATCAGTCTCGGAATCCCGGACTACAAGACATTTCGACAATGGTAAAACAAGACCAGCAAAGCCGCCCGATTGTGCCGACAAATACCGATAGGAGATGCACATATATCGTTCTCATGACACATACGTAAGAGCAGTCAGTACAACTAAAACCTGGCCTCAAGTTACCCCAAGGTGGCGCAGCAAAGGGATCTAGTATGGACCAACACTCGTGAGGAGCATTGGCTGGGGGTTAAATAAAGATGACCCTCGGGCTCGCGAAAACCCGGGGAAAAAGGCTTAGGTGGCAAATGGTAAAACCAAAGTTGGGCCTTCTTTGGAGGAGTCTTATTCAAAGCAAACTGTCAAGGGGTCCCATAAATCACCCAACCGTGTAAGGAACGCATAAAAATCAAGGAACATAACACCGGTATGACGGAAACTAGGGTGGCAAGAGTGGAACAAAACACCAGACATAAGGCCGAGTCTTCCACCCTTTACCAAGTATATAGATGCATTAATTAAACAATAGATATTGTGATATCCCAACAAGTAACATGTTCCAACAAGGAACAACATCTCCATGTTCCAACAAGGAACAAACTTCATCTTCACCGTGAATTCAGCAACGCTATAAGAGGGGCTGAGCAAAGCGGTAACATAGCTAATCAACGGTTTGCTAGGAAAGGATGGTTAGAGGTTTGACATGGCAATATGGGTGGCATGATATAGCAAGTGATAGGCATCGTAGCATAGGCATAGCAAAAGAGCGAGCATCTAGCAAGCAAAGATAGAAGTGATTTCGAGGGTATGGTCATCTTGCTCGCAAGGTTCTCGAGAGTTGTCGAAATCTTGATGCTCTTAAGCGTTCTAAACATGTTCCTCGTTCACGTACTCGTCTCCGGCTCTACCCAAGCAAGAACACAAACAAAGGAACCACAATAAATCACGGGCGATGCACAAACAACATGATGCAATACATGGCATGATATGCGAGATGTGAGATGCAATGCATATGCGTGCTCCGGAAGGAAAATGATGAACCAGGCATCAAATTGGCAAACCAAGTATGCCACTGGAAAGGTGAGATGATTTCGGTTGAAATCGATATAAAGATCACCGGAATCGGATGCACGGTTTGCAAATGACAAGCAAAACAAGAATGGCACAAATGTGCCATTAACAGCATGATGCCACATAGCAAGCAACAAGAAATTAAGCTACTGCACCCAAACGTAAAAACAAAGCATATGGCAGTGATCTACTCAAGATGCTTGACAAAAGATGAACACTGAGCTACGGCTAAATCACACCATAACAGGTCCAAACAAGCATGGCAAAAGTGCAAAATTTATCAGCTTCACATACTGAAAATACTGAACATGGCAGAAACAGCATCAGGAAGCAATGTTCAGAGCAAGCGAACAGCATGCTACAGGAACTTATAATAGCAAGACAAGGCATGGCATGAATCTACTCAAAGCATAGAAAAAAAAGTCCCTTACTGACCATGAGCCAAAAAGGATCATAAAATGTAATAGCACCCATGTCAATATAGCAAGTTTCGTTAACAGATTCAGCAAACAGGGCATGACATTGACAGAATTATGAAGGCATCTTCGCGAGCTTGATGCACTCACTACAGAGCATTTCATGATAAACTAAGCATACATAAATCAATAAGACATGGCATAGAAGATATATATTGCAATAACAACATCATAGCATACATGGATCAACTACAAGAACCTTGGAAAAATTGAATAACATGTAAACAATCTGCCAGGAAACATTTTATAGCAAAAGTAGAGCTCGATTGACTCAAGCTATGGCACTCCATACTTGCAAACAAGGGCATGGATGGATAGAGCATAACCATATGTTCAAAACATCCTTACTGAAGTAACTCAAAATAAGCATGGATCTCTCTGTAGCATCAAGTTTACATCGCATAAAAATATCAGCAAAACAGGGGCTGAAATCAGCAACATCATGAAGCCTAGTTTGCATGCTTGTGCTATTCACCACAGAGATCACAAAAATACATGGCATACACCCCTGTAAAGATGGCATGGCATATTACAAAACACATGTAGGACTCAAGATCATAGGATGCACACATCAATCATGGCAAAAATGACAAAAGTGCATGTTCTGATAAGAATCTTAAACTAACATCACATAGCCCTCTTCTAACAGCATTTCGGGCATCAAGATGGGCTCAACTGAAAATGATGCAATGATATGAGAAGATGTACTCATCGAGTCGAACAATTCGGTATGCTACATGCCCCAAACGGAGCCACGAGTGCAAAGTTATGGCATGATGAAAATGCAACAATAGTCTGCAGATAAATGACTTGGACGAAAATCTGGGGGGGGGGAGAAGTCAACCGAGACCGGATCTGGATCCAGGGCGCGCGAACCGAGGCGAGGCGCGGCTCGCCGGAGATGGAGGAAGGGGCGACCGACGGAGCTCCTCCGGGCCGGATCTGGCCTTCCCGCGGCCGGATCTGGCCGGGCGGCAACAATGGCGCGGGCGTGATTGGCGGCGGGGACGGGCGGCGGTGGCCGTGCTCGAGGCGGCCGGGCGACGGGCGGAGGCGGCTGGCGGCGCTGGGTCGAGGACGAGGCGGCGGAGGCGGCCGGGCGACGGGTTTGGCGCGGGGCGCGCTGGGCGAAGTGGCGGGCGCGCTGGACCGGCGGGGCCTGTGGCGCTGGCGATGTGGGCGCTGCCACGTGCGCGGGCCATGTTGGTCCGGGCGGCGGGTTTCGTCCGGCGCGCGGAGGGAGCGGGGCTAGGGTTTCGGGATCCGGAAATTTTCGGAGGGGAGGCTATATTTATAGGTAGAAGGAGCTAGGAAGCTCCAATTGAGGTGTAGTTTTCGCCCACCCGATCATGATCCAACGACGGAGAGCATGGAAGTGACTTAGATGGGTTATTGGGCTATTTTGGAGGGGTGTTGGGCTACAACTTAAAAGAGGCCTTTGCGAGAGTGCGGTTAACCGTTGGAGTACCAAACGAGCTCCAAATGGCACGAAACTAGACAGTGGTCTACCGGGTGGTGTACCAAGGCCACTTGACAAACCTCGGTCCCTTCCGAGAAAGTTTAGTACCGCTCACGGAGAAATGTAAAAGGGGACGCCGGGGACATAGGAGTGCCGGATTGCAAAACGGACAACGGGGAAAATGCTCGGAATCATGAGACGAACACGTATGCAAATGAGATGCACATGATGACATGATATGAAATGCATGACATGGACAAAATGCAAAACGAAAGACAAAACCCAACCACGGAGGGAATATCATATCACAATGCCGAAAATGGCAAGAGTTGGAGTTACAAATATGGAAAGTTACATCCGGGGTGTTACAGGTATTCATGGCATCCCGAAAGCTGCGACACTACTTTCAAGAGTGTTCATTTACAGTGGCCTCGGAGGTGCCACTTAATGATATTATAAACAACTGTGATGCTACGGGCCGGATTGCCAAATGGGCTATTAAGCTCCTCCCGTTCGACATAACATACAAGCCTCGGCGAGCCATTAAGTCGCAAGTATTGGCCGATTTTGTCGCCGAATGGACGGAAGCCGACCTCCCAAAAGAGTACGGCGCATACTCCAATTGGATCATGCATTTCGACAGCTCCAAAATGTTGGCTGGTGTGGAGGCTGGCGTTGTCTTGACGTCCCCAACAGGAGATACAATTCAATACGTACTCCAGATGTTGTATACAGACTCAAATAATGCGGCCGAATACGAGGCCCTGCTGCATGGTCTTCGGATGGCAGTTTCCATGGGCCTTCGACGCCTGGAGGTGCGTGGGGACTCGAACCTTGCAATATCCCAAATAAATGGAGACTTCGACGCTAAGGATCCGAAAATGGTGGCCTATCGCAACGTCGTCCTAAAGATGTCAACTCGGTTCGAGGGGCTTGAATTTCACCATGTGTCTCAAGAAAACAATCAGGTGGCGGATATCCTCGCCCGCATCGGTGCAAAACGCGATACAGTGCCCCCAACATATTTTTGGGAAGGCTGTTTAAGCCACCCGTGGTATGGGAAGGGGACACCGGTAACAATAGTCCAGACCCGGCCACAATGCCCGATAACCGAACACTCTGACGTAATCGGAGACTCTGCCACCAAAATAACACCTTCAGCCCATATAATAATGGCCATCATCGCCCCGTGGACAGAACCATTCCTGGCCTACCTAACTAGGCAGGAACTTCCCGAGGACCAAAATGAGGCACGCTGCATAGTGCGGCGGTCTAAAGCCTACAGGGTCCACGAATGAGAGTTGTATAAGAAAATCACTACCGGAGTCCTTCAAAGGTGCATCTCCGAAGAGGAAGGGCGGAAGCTTTTGGCAGAAATTCACGTCGGACTAGGCGGCCACCACGCCGCAGCCCGGGCCCTTGTAAGCAAGGCCTTCCGTACATCTTTTTATTGGCCGACGGCCCGGGCAGATGCACATGACTTGGTCCAACATTGCGTCGGTTGCCAGCTCTTTGCAAACCAAAGCCATATGCCACCTACCGCCCTCCAAACAATCCCTATTACCTGGCCCTTTGCGGTCTGGGGGCTTGACATGGTTGGAGCCCTTAAAGGGGGAACCCATAAGAAAAATACTTACTGGTCATGGTGGATAAATTCACCAAATGGGTAGAAGCCAAACCTGTTAAAACGGCCGAATCCGGACCGGTGATAGACTTCATATCCGGGGTTGTACACCGTTATGGCGTCCCCCATAGCATCATCACTGACAACGGCACGAACTTCACGGCCGATGAGGTAAAACTCTGGTGTAGCAACATGGGCATCAAGCTCGATTATGCTTCTGTCTATCACCCACAAACTAACGGTCAAGTTGAACGAGCAAATGGTCTTATCATGAGCAGCATCAAACCCAGATTAGTGCGGTCCTTAAAGGAATCTAACACGCACTGGGTAGAGGAGCTCGACCAGTACTACTGGGGGCTGCGGACCACGCCGAATCGTACTACCGGATACACACCCTTCTTTATGGTGTACGGCGCAGAGGCGGTTCTTCCCTGCGACATAATTCATGACTCACCTCGAGTGCGCATGTATGAAGAAAGAGAAGCCAAGCTCGACTGGCAGGACAGTCTGGACACCCTGGAGGAGGAGCGCGACGTGGCAAAAGCCCGTTCCGCATTCTATCAACAACATGCTCGAAGATACCAAAGCAGAGAAGTATGGTCCAAAACTTATAACATTAGCGATCTAGTTCTACGCCTGCCGGAGAAGAAAAAGACCAAGCTTGAGCCCAAATGGGAAGGTCCCTTCATTATTGACCAAGTTCTGACCGGTGGAGCGTACCGTCTGCGGGATGCATCGGATAACCGACTTGAGCCGAACCCATGGAACGCAACCAGGCTCCGAAGATTTTACGCCTAGTGCCGGACTCTATGTTCGTCTCCTTCCTCTGTCCATTTTTTGCATATACATTATCTGTCTTTTCTTTCTCTTTTTCTCCTTTTTTCTTTATCAAGGCCTTCAAAGGCCAACTTGTGCCTTTCTTGCACACTACTGACACGTTAACCACGCTCATTATACCTGGAGGCTTCTTACGCAGAAGCTTACTTATTTATCTGGGCTTCATGCCCTGCACATGTGTTATCCTTCCGCA
Organism: Aegilops bicornis; assembly: GCA_021605145.1. NCBI lineage: Eukaryota > Viridiplantae > Streptophyta > Magnoliopsida > Poales > Poaceae > Aegilops > Aegilops bicornis. Next base: position 479,613,778 of record CM038672.1, on the reverse strand, counting down.
TGTACCTTTTCTTCGCCATTATATGCATCAATATGACTTAAGTTTTGGCCAAGCTGGGTTGCCTGGCTCTTGTATTTATGCCTACGCTCCCGTTAATTCGGCTAGGGCATAAGGGGAGCACCTCTGTGATTGTTACTGCCGGGTCAGCCGGATGTGTACCTCAGACTGGGTGAAGCCGAAAGCTAGCATTCTTAAGGGAATATTCGGTCTGTGAACAAAAGATGATTTTTATTTATTTCCCATATGTGCCCCCAGATGTTTTTTCCTGCGTCTCTTTTCGCGGTCCGGACATGCACTTTAGGGCATGCATACCCAGGGAAAGGAACCCTTAACGGAACTATTCTCCCTGGAAGATGTTTCTTACTACCCATGTAATATAACATAACTAGTTGGGTACTTATGCATTTCAAGCACTAATGACCCCTACGCCTGGTTTCCACGCATGCCCCTGTTCTTATATAACTGAGTGGGTATTCGGATACACTCCGGACTATCGGGTCCCGAGGTTGAAGCAAAAAGGTCCGCCATGAAAAATGATTTACAATCCAGCTAGAAGGCATTATACATGTCACTTTAATTACATAGTCACTTAGACTGACTAAATTCCTCTTCTATACCGTCCAACAGGCTGTCTAGCCTACCATCCTGTTGGGAATACTTTGCGGCTAATTCTACTTGCCCATACACTAAGCTAACGGGGATCTCTTTCCCATTAGGCCCCACAGGTCCAACCTCGGCCATGTGGTTTGGGTCAGCCTTGGTATACCGCGTCTTCACCATGGCCCAGGCTTCCCTGGCACCTTGACGGCAGGCCGATATCTTCCATAATCGGAAGCGCCGACGCGCTCCCCCGAGCTTCTCCGCAAGCTCTCCAATGCCCGCAGGCAGGGAGACGGATGGCCACAAGGCCTGGGCAATACCTTGCATCACCTGCTGAACTTGTTCGTGCAGATGTGAAAGCTCGGGCAGAAGATCACCCGCAGACCCGGGCATCTCCTCCGCGGGACGACCCGTCAGCATACCTGCAGACTCAACTTTGTTAGCCGGCCTATTCGCCGAACTCTTTGAAGGGTTCGTTTAAGAACTTACTAAAAATGTCATGTCAAAGCCGCTTATTCTCCTTCACGGGGTCCGCAAGCTGGGCCCGGACATCCTTCAGTTCCACGCTCAGCTGGGTATTAGCGTCTCGGAGATTATTTTTCTCTTGAATGACGCATAACAACACGCGCTCCCCAGCATTTAGCTGTCATTCAGCACGTTTCGCATCCCCTGGCACGGCCTCCGGATTTACTCCAGAGTCATCTGCAAAAGCTATTGTTAGACTTGCAGGCACGCCGCTAACATCCGATACACTGCTCGTTAAATCGCATGAACGCAGTAGTTACCAGCGGGGGTCTTCTTGGACTCCTCTTCCGCGGCAAGTGCGGCCCAAAGCTGGGCTTTGCACTGTTCCAGCTCCTGAGATAATTGGGTATTCTTCTCTGCAAGAACCTGCACACGTTATGATCCTTAAATCAGTTATGCTAACTGTTTCAAGTCTCAGGGGCTACTGATGTATATAATCATCGAATTTTCTTACCCGTATATCCTTTACATATTGGTCCGTGGCTCTGGCTAGACCATTTTGAGCTGCACGAATATACGCATCTCCTGAGTTGAAGGCATCAAACGCCTCTTGGGAGAAACAAGCGTCACGGAGTACGGCTCGGCGACGCCTGTGATTCATGGCGCTCTCCACTTCGGAATTTGTAGCGGATATTTTATCTACATCCTCTATAGGAGGAGCATCCGGCGTGCGCCTCATGTTAGCTTCTGCCTCTGTGTCCGGCCCTGGAGCCCGACTGGTAGAGGCGTGATCGGCAACCTCTCCGGATATAGTTCGGCGAGCGTTCTTCCTTCTGGGAAACACGACTGTTGTTATGTTTTTATAAAAAAAATACGACAACCGCGGTGCGAGGCGTTACATCATACCTCTGCGTCGGCGTCTCCGTCCGGACCGCTTTCCTTTTTAGCCTGTCCGGCCTCGGAGCCCCTTGTTGGCGAGGTGCCACGGGCTCGGCGTGGCGTCCCGAGGGCCTTCCCTATAAAACACCGTTTGTATACGGTAGGTGAAGTCCATAAAAGGAAATCCTTTTCAAAGGTTGGGACTTTGGTCTCATTTACCTGCGAAGCTGGGAGTAGCCCGGGGTAGTCGGCTATAATGGCCACCATGGCGTCATCGCAGCTCAATTGGTAGAATACCCTGTCAATCAGCTCCACGAATATGTCCGGATCCTCTTTAAGGCCGGGGTCGAGGGACCGTTCAGGATCCTCGGGTTGTGGAGGTGGGCTGTTGATCTCCCTTACAGCCTTACGCAGTTCCCGTGATGAAATGACGAGATAAAATATTTGCGGCAAAAATGCGGAAGGGGTGGATATACAAATTTGCAGCGTACCTAGCTCGGAGGGTTGGACATGGAGAATCCATCCCGTGGCTTGATGCGGAGGAACTCCTCTTCCTCTCCCTTGTACAAACTGGACATGATTTTTGCTAGGGCAGCAATAGAGTCCGGCCCCTTATGGCCGCAGCGGGTGGCATCATCTTCCCCGTTGAAATCCCACATAGGGTGGCCTCGATATTGGAGCGGCTGCACCCTCCGCATAATGCATATTGACATAAACTCGGTTATGGTGAGTCCTGATTGAGCCAATATCTTTATCCGGCCCATCAGGTAAAGAACGTCTCTATCGTCTTCCTCCTGAGGGCTCTGTGGTCGCCATCTCAGGCGCTTCTTCAAAGGAGCATTATCAAACTCGGGAAGGCCTATCCGAATAGGATCCGGAAGGGGGACATCCTCCATATAAAACCACTCTGAAGGCCAGTCTTCGGACGTCTTCTTCGGGGTACCGGATAGGTATCCGGTCCCGGCGATGCGCCATTCTTCGGCTCCGCCACTTGATATAATGATCCCCTCTGTGTACGGGGCACAAGGCAGAACAACTTCTTCCATAGTGCGAAATGAGCTTCGCAGCCCAGAAACAGTTTGCACAGGGCTACGTAACCAGCGATGTGCAGTATGGAGGTAGGGGTGAGGTTGTGCAACTAGAGGCCGTAGAACTCCAGGAGCCCTCGGAGAAACGGATGGATTGGAAATCCGAGTCCCCTTAACAAATAAGGGACAAGGCATACCCGCTCCCCCTTAGAGGGGTTGGGAAAGCTCTCCGCTTGCTCCCCGCCATTATAGGTGGCAGCCCGGCTCGAACCGATACCATATCTGTTGGGGAGAAATCCACAGGTCTCAGTAACCGCTAATTGGCTGTGCGGGACGGAACACCTCTCCCAATCTCCGGGCTTGGGGCTGGGGGAGCGATATGAGGAGCTGTGCTGGCCGGCCATGCTGGAATGGATTTTTTCGGGCGCGCTCCGATTAATGCTCACTGAGGGAGGATGGTGTGGTTTGGATCTGAGAATCCTCGTCTCTTTAAATAGACAGTTCATTCACACAGCCAGGGTGATATATATATAAACGCTCTGGCTCCTCACATTCGCTTGACATGTGAAAGATGGTCATTATTGGACACAGAAGCCAAGAAGCGCAACATTTACGAGAAGTCGGACACTATTTAACAGGTACTCAGAGTTTGAAGAAGAACCCTCCTTGCAATGCCGAAGACAATCTACGCGCCGGACTCATCGCCATTGAAGCCTGGTTCGGGGGCTACTGAGGGAGTCCTGGATTAGGGGGTATCCGGACAGCCGAACTATAACCTTTGGCCAGATTGTTGGACTATGAAGATACAAGATTGAAGACTTCGTCCCGTGTCCGGATGGGACTCTCCTTTGCGTGGAAGGCAAGCTTGGCAATACGGATATGTAGATTTCCTACCATTGTAACGTGGGTAAAAACATCGTGTCCCTTGTCTCTGCTTTGACAAGACGTGCCAAGGAAACCGCCTCGCTAAACGCGCTGAGGTGGGACAGTAAAAACGATTCGAATAAAGGCTTGGCCGTGGTGTGATGTCACGCTGCGGAATACGTCAACAGATTGAACTTGTGTAAATATTATTCTCTCTACGGTGGTATGTGGAACTTATTTTGCACAACCGGAAACTATCCTTGTGTTCAAAATCTTCTATGAAGTATTCGGAGGAGGAACCCGCCTTGCAATGCCGAAGACAATATGCGCGTCGGACTCATCGTCATTGAAGCCTGGTTCAGGGGCTACTGAGGGAGTCCCGGATTAGGGGGTGTCTGGATAGCCGGACTACAGCCTTTGGCCGGACTCCTGGACTATGAAGATACAAGATTGAAGACTTCGTCCCGTGTCCGGATGGGACTTTCCTTGGCGTGGAAGGCAAGCTTGGCGTCTGGATATGTAGATTTCCTACCATTGTAACCGACTGTGTAACCCTAACCCTCTTTGGTGCCTATATAAACCGGAGGGTTTTAGTCCCAGAGGACGAACAACAATCATACCATAGGCTAGCTTCTAGGGTTTAGCCTCTACGATCTCGTGGTAAATCTAATCTTGTACTACCCATATCATCAATATTAATCAAGCAGGAGTAGGGTTTTATCTCCATCGAGAGGGCCCAAACCTGGGTAAAAACATCGTGTCCCTTGTCTCCTGTTACCATCCACCTAGACGCACAGTTCGGGACCCCCTACCCGAGATCCGCCGGTTTTGACACCGACAACCTATTTGAAGGAATAAATAAGGCAACAACGACTGATGTCAGGAAGGCATACATAGTTTTTTCTGAAAAATTGAGCCATTCCTGACCTTTACTCTTCTTTTAAGCATATTTTGTGCAGTTCAACTAAAATAAAATGCCATCACCACCTTAACAATTCAGTGACACTGTACAAAAGGAAATGACTTAACATTACATCATGATGTCAGGTATGTAGTCGACAAGCATTAGAGACAAACATATAGACCTCCTCCGATAACATAATGAACAATAATTTTAACAAAGGTGCGACTAGCTTTACTGGGATAATTTGAGGGAATCTACAACCTCAGTTCCTTAATATAAGACGTTTTCACAGTTCAATTTAAAGTACCCAAACGTCTAGTATTTAGAAAAACAGGTAGTAGTTTTCTTGAGCACATATCTGGGAAAGCTTGCCACACTTTATATATATCTATACGCTAATGCAACACCATTCAAATAGTACAAATATAGACTAATCCAGTGGCTAGTGCAACTGTAGAGTAGTTATTTTATTACAGGGTATAGTACAATGGTTTTACTGAACAGATTTCCATAAGCTCTAGCACTGGAATATTTCTATAAGAATTAACAATACAAAATGTAAAGGTAACAAGTTTCAGCATTGGTATACTAGCTGTGTAAGAGCATTAAACCAAATACAATAGTCTGAAGGTAACTAGCATTATTAACTAATGACAGTATAATTTTTTTTCAAACCATGTACCTTCAAGGTAAATATTATTAACTAACTCGAGGTATGTAATCTATAAGCATTAACAGTGCAGAAATCTGAAGGTAGTAACAAGATTCATCGTTGGTATACTGGATGTGCAACAGCATTAGAATGCCTTAGCTGAAAAATCTTTAATATATGCACAATCAACAGCTAACCCTGAAATAATCCAGTGACATTAAATGGCATTGCTTAAATTTATCGGTGGCATTAGACTGAGTACATCATTAGTTAAATGTGGCATCACTTTAGCAGTAGCATTGCTTGACTTGACCGCTGTCGTTATACTAATAGCAAAAAAGTGGCAATAAGAGCATGGGAGGCCCATTCGGACCGTGGGCTTACCAAGACGATGTACCTCCACGGACGCATAGAGTGGTGAGGGAGGTATGGTTGCCCGGATCAACAAATATCCAGGCAGCATATGTGGATTACATCCCATTTTTGTTCTCTTTAGCCACCTTTTTCCTATGTGAGGACAACAAACCGATCGACCTGGTCATTCTCTATTGTGTTGTCATGCCTTTCTACCCTTCTTCAACCAAGAGACACGAGACTCGTTCTTTAGCTACTGATTTCCCCTTTTCAACCTAGAGGCGGGTTTGATGCCTAGTCTCTTGGACAGTACAGTTTGCCTTCCTTTCCTTATTCAACCCATACATGGATTAGTCTGCATGAAGTAGGGTTTCCTTTAATAGTGTAAGTTAAGGTTTTCGTCTGCGTGACCAGTAGAGCAGAGGATAGCAAATTCGCAAGATGGTGGAGTGGAAAAAGATCCACATGTAGCGACCTGGCAGATGGGGCAATAGAACAAGGGTATGGATCGAAAAGAGGTAGCATACTTGAGGGTCAGCGGGAAGTGGCTTTGCTCGTGGTCGTCATCATCCGCACACACTACGGCAGCGAGCTTGGGGACGGAGGCCATCCCGCGCGGGTGCTAGGTCTGAGAGGACGTCCTTGTCGTCAATGTGTGACCTCGCTCGCCGATGACGAGTGCGTCAACGCTGCACATCCTTTTCTTCCCCGACGGATCTGTGACCACCGGTGAGGAGGGAGAAGAGGCCGTCTTTTTTAGATCTGGAGAGAGGGTGATAGTGTGAGAAGCAGGTGGGCAGCCCTTAGCAAGAAAGCGCTGAAGCTCCAGCCTATATATCTTTTTTATACTACTAGTACTAGAGGTAGAGTAGTGGTAGAGTAGTTTATATTTTCTCTGCATACAGTACCAGTTAGTCGTGCTTCCAAACTGAACGACACGCCATTAAAAAAAATAAAGGTCGATAACTAATGCGGCACCTCGGGCCAGCACGGCCAGATTGCATTTTGCACGAGAAATTACACACCATGTTTCGTTGACATGTGGTCCCGTTCCAACATGTCAGTGAGACAACGGCGAGTCCTTTTGTACAATTTCCGAACGGACATCTATGTAGGCCGGGGCGCCTCTTCGTGTACCGTGGCAACCGTCCACCAACTCTTCGCCTTTCCCTCTCGATTTGGAACTGCTATTGCACGCTCTTCCTCCCTCCTCCATTTGCCTTCACCCTTCCTTCTGCCATTGTTCGATCGTCTTCTCCATGGAGGGAACAGGCCGGAAACCACCCCATTATTCTTGCCCTGATCTGAAAGATGATGTGGTGGAGGAACTCATTGATCAGTGCGATGTCATCACCTCGGCTAGCATGGCAGGTTCGTTCAAGACCATTCTCGACTCAACTGATAACATCATTACAAGGAACCCAAGGGTCCAGGAGCGGTTTGATCTCCCCTATCTTCTTCACCGTGACCCTGGTCACTGGCGCGCGGACGACGCATGCCTTGCCTTATGCAAGTTGATGCTGCTTGATAATGATACGTGTGATTTTAAGATGCCATCACTTGAGGGTAAGGCTTGGGCAGGCGCAAATGGAGATTAGGTTGTTTATATTGGGTACAACTGCGAGTGGGAACTTGTGAATGTGTACACTCGTCACCGGGTTCCACTTCCAAAAATCTCAAACTGCCCAGAGGTTGAGCACACCGGTATTCTACGTACGTTCAACTACAATCATGGTGATTGTCGTCTACGGAAGATAGCAATTTGTCAAGTTCCCGACTGCTCTTGGGATTACACGAACTATGAAGTTGTTGCTATCTTCGACAAGCTTGTTGTCGTCCTTACTTCCACGCCTCGATGGATATTGCTCAAAAATCAATTTCTATACACGGATGATCAGTACTGTGATGCAATTCAATACGAGGGTCATGTGTTTGCTGCCACCACTCGTGGCACTGTTTTGCATGGAATCCTTATGCTTTCGGTATGTTTGTCTTCCACCATAACTATAATTGTTTCATCCACATGCATGCGAGTTAGCTAGTTTCCCTTTACTAATTAACCTTCTTGTGCTTCCAAGGTCCTGTGAACATTCCACCACCTATATTTGAAAAAAATTATAACCAAGGGGGAGATGATGTCGGTGTTCTGGGAACGGGGGTCCCCAGACTTGCCTGCCTGTGGCCTGTGGCATGGCTCAAGTGGGGGCCCAGCGCGGCCCAGCTTCATCAGCTCAAGCTCAAGACCCTCGCGAGGGGCCAAGCCTTGCGGGGCGGACGACAGGAACCTTCCTCAGGGGCAGCCTCGTCAGGCAGGCTCACGAGGAGGCGGAGAGATCAAGGCAGGGTACCTCACGAGGGTGCCCCGTGACGCAAGCCATGACAATCGAGATCAGGCGGGCGCCGGCCTGCGCAGTGTCCTCGTTTCCCCTTTGGTGCAAAGGAGGCAAGCACAGGCCAAGGCATCATGCAAAGGTTACCGCTTCGGTGCAACAATACCAAGATCAGCAGAGCGGCAGGACGGAGGTCACCGTGGAGCCCAGGACGGCGTCACCGCCAGAGCCTTTGGCAGCCGAAGACCAACTTTAGACAGGATAAGTGTACTAGATGTTCCCCTTCAAAATGGCCAATTGTTGGCGCCCTTCCCGCTCATTATTTGGGAAGAGGCCCAGGGCCTCCCTCTATAAATAGGACTAGCCACCACAGAGAGAGGTCGAACCTACCAGAGAGAGATAGAGAAGCGACTGGACTCACCCAAGCAGTCCATCGCACCAGCTCAAGAACAGCCCCTCGCGAGGCTGTTCTTCCTTTGTACTGTTATTCATCAGCCCCAGAGGCAATCCACCACACCACACACTAGAGTAGGGTATTACACCACAACGGTGGCCTGAACCAGTATAAATCTTGTGTCTCTTTTGTTGTTCATCGTTCCTAGTTTAGATCCCTTGCAAACCATCAACGCGTGAGCTGGTAGGGGAAAGATCTCCGTGCACACCCCAGAGTTCGAACCTCAAGGGTCTCCCGGAACCCGAAATCCGACATTTGGCGCGCCAGGTAGGGGTGCGCCGGAATCTTTCTTCCGCTGGTCGCGTGTGATCTTCCGTCGTGTCCATGGCTGACGCTCAACCAGCCCACGCCAAGCGCCGGGCTGCTCGCGCCGCTCGAGTCGCCCAGACGGCTCCCATCGGCGGACACCCCCGTCGTTCCCCGTCGCCTGCCGCCAACGTCGCCACCGGCCCAGCGGGGAACGAGCAGCAAGCCTCGTCCCTGCATCCATCGGTGAGGCGAGAGGGCCGCACCGCTACTCCTTCGCCGCTTCGCCGTTCTTTCGCCCCAGCGCGCATCAAGGCCCCATGGAGGCTCGAGCCGCGCTCATCGCGGTGAACGAGCTCCTGCGCTACCGCCCTATCGACGACGTCTACGAGGAGTGGCTCGACCGCGTCGCCGAGCTCGTCCGTGCCGTAGGGGGCTCCCCCATGCCGTCCCTCTCGTTGCCTCGCCCTTCACCCCGCGCGGGAGGCAGGGAGCCGGAGGTGCCCCCGCCATCTCCTCCCCAAGAAGGCGCCCTGGCTCCAAGGCGCGTGGCCCTGGGCCGAGACCCTCCTTGTCCGGCGCCCGCACAACAAGAAAGGAGCTGCCAGGAGATCCCTCGTCCCCAAGAAGGTGCTCGCGTGCTCCCGGCACTCGAGCGCCGCGATCGCGCTCCAGCGCCACTGCGTCAAGACCCCGCGCTGCTCCAGGCAGCGGTGCGCGAGAATCCACAAGAGCAAGCTCCGCATCAGCAGAGAGCCCCGGTGGCCACTGCAGGCTGCCGCGCGTTCACCGTCGAGCTACGTAGCGTCGCATGGTCCGGCAAGTTCAAGCCAGACCTGCCTCCTCGCTACGACGGCACTGCCGACCCCACGGAGTTTCTTCAGCTCTACGAGCTGGGCATCGAAGCCGCCAACAGGGACGAAAAGGTCATGGCGAATTGGTTCCCCATGGCGCTCAAGGACGGAGCCCGAACCTAGCTCCTGAACCTGGCTCCCGACACGATCTCCTCCTGGGACGAGATGCGCACCCGCTTCATCGCCAACTTCCAAGGCTCTCGCGATCGGCCTCCGGCCGTGAGCGACATGCGCCGCATCAAGCAGCAGCCAGGAGAGACCCTGCAGAAGTACATCCAGCGCTTCAACAACGCCCGCCTCAAGATCCCTAGGGTGATTGAGGAAGCCATCATCTCAGCCTTCTCCGATGGCGTGCGTGATGTCAAGATGAAGGAGGAGCTAGCAATGCATGAAGACCTATGCACATCCCTGGAGCTGTACAACTTGGCGACCAAATGCACCAGGGCTGAGGAAGGGCGCCTCTCCCTCCTCGAGCTTCCGACTGCCGATCCAGAAGAGAAAAAGCCCAAGGTCAAGGACGTGAAGCACAAGGGGGCTGCCGTGCTCGCGGCAGAACCAGACACCAAGCGAGGCAGGGATCAGCCCGAGTCATCCAAAGGTAGCCGATACTGTGTATACCACGATGAAAGTGCAACTATCCCTAGGTGGTTTTGGTAATTCATAACAACATATAGCTCATTGAGCTAATGCTATTCCAAGACAAATATTTCAGGAAAGCTCAATGAATGGCATGGCATGGATGATGAAAGTGGATCACTCAAAATATTAAGGAAAAGGATTGGCTCAAGCTCAAAAGCTCAAGACTCTACATTTTACATTTTAGTGATCCAAGATCACATTGAGTCTATAGGAAAAGCCAATACTATCAAGGAGGGATGAGGTGTTGCTTAATGATCCTCTTGCTTCATGTGCTTAGTGATATGCTCCAAAACCCTCCACTACTTTCTCACATCCACATATGACCTAAACCTAAAGTCAAACTCGGCCGTACCGATTCTTTCTATCCGCGCCACCGAGTTCAATTGTCATAGCCACTGCCACAAACCCTAGGCAAATCGGTCTCACCGATAGGGATCTCGGTCTCACCGAGATGGGATTGTAATCTCTCTGTTTCCCTTAGTAACGTTTCGGTCTAACCGAAGTGAGTGATCGGTCCCACCGAGATTGCAATGTAAACTCTCTGTTTCCCTTTCGTAACTTTTGATTACGCACCGAAGAGCGAATCGGTCCCACCGAGTTTACCTCGACCAACTCTCTGGTTAGCTAATTACCAAAATCGGTCTCATCGAGTTTGTGTAATCGGTCTCACCGAGATTACGTTATGCCCTAACCCTAACCATATCGGTCCTACCGAGTTGCATGTCAGTCCCATCGAAAACCCTAACGGTCACTAGGTTTACTAAATCGATCAGACCGAGTTTGTTGATTCGGTCCCACCGAGTTTGGTAAATTGTGTGTAACGGTTATATTTTGTGTGGAGGCTATATAGACCCCTCCACCTCCTCTTCATTCGTGGAGAGAGCCATCAGAACAAACCTACACTTCCAACTTACCAGTTCTGAGAGAGAACCACCTACTCATGTGTTGAGGCCAAGATATTCCATTCTTACCATATGAACCTTGATCTCTAGCCTTCCCAAGTTGCTTTCCACTCAAATCTTCTTTCCACCAAATCCAAATCCTGTGAGAGAGAGTTGAGTGTTGGGGAGACTATCATTTGAAGCACAAGAGCAAGGAGTTCATCATCAACACACCATTTGTTACTTCTTGGAGAGTGGTGTCTCCTAGATTGGCTAGGTGTCACTTGGGAGACTCCGACAAGATTGTGGAGTTGAACCAAGGAGTTTGTAAGGGCAAGGAGATCGCCTACTTCGTGAAGATCTACCGCTAGTGAGGCAAGTCCTTCGTGGGCGTCGGCCATGGTGGGATAGACAAGGTTGCTTCTTTGTGGACCCTTCGTGGGTGGAGCCCTCCGTGGACTCGCGCAACCGTTACCCTTCGTGGGTTGAAGTCTCCATCAACGTGGATGTACGATAGCACCACCTATCGGAACCATGAAAAAATCATCTGTGTCTCCAATTGCGTTTGAATCCTCCAAACACTTCCCTTAACATTCTTGCAAGTTGCATGCTTTATTTTCCGCTGCCTATATATTCTTTGCATGCTTGCTTGAATTGTGTGAAGATTGCTTGACTTGTTCGAAGATAGCTAAAATCTGCCAAAGTCTAAAATTGGGAAAATGTTAGGTTTTTAATTGGTCAAGTAGTCTAATCACCCCCCTCTATACATACTTCAAGGTCCTACAAGTGGTATCAGAGCTTTGGTCTCCATTTGCTTTGATTTCCATAGCTTTTGGTGGTCATAGCCTTGGTTTCACAACCTAGGAGAGTATGGCGTCTAGCGAGGGAAAATATTACCGTAGAGGTCCTTACTTTGATGGCACTAATTTTGCTAGTTGGAAGCATAAGATGAAAATGCATATTCTCGGACATAACCCCGCCGTTTGGGCTATTGTGTGTATTGGTTTGCAAGGTGAATTCTTTGATGGGAGAGAACCGAACCGTGAAGCTAGCGCAGAAGAGTTGAAGATGCTGCAATACAACGCTCAAGCTTGTGATATCCTCTTCAATGGCTTGTGCCCCGAAGAATTCAACAAAATCAGCCGCCTTGAGAATGCAAAGGAAATTTGGGATACTTTGATTGATATGCATGAAGGTACCGACTCCGTCAAGGAATCCAAGTTGGATGTGCTCCAAAGTCAGCTTGACAAGTTCAAAATGAAGGATGGTGAAGGTGTCATTTGAAATGTACTCTAGGCTTGCTCTTATCACAAATGAGATTGCCGGCTTAGGAAGTGAAGAGATGACCGATGATTCATCATCAAGAAGATCCTAAGAGCATTGGATGGAAAATATGATACCGTGTGCACATTGATCCAAATGATGCCAAATTACAAAGATCTCAAATAACGGAAGTCATTGGAAGAATTGTTGCTCATGAGATGTCACTCAAGGATAAGGAGGAACTTCACAACAAGTCAAGTGGTGCTTACAAAGCCTCATGTGAAGCCCCCACATCATCAAGTGAGAAACAAACCTTCAATGAAGAATTGAGCTTAATGGTGAATAACTTCAACAAATTCTACAAGAGTAGAAGCAAAGAAAGAAGCTCTAAGTCAAGGTCCTACAATGACAAATGATCTTCTAGTCGAGAGCGCAACTGCTACAATTGTGGGAGACCTGGACACTATTCCAATGAGTGTATGGCACCCTACAAAGAAGAGAAGATTCTCCCAAGAGAAGAAGTAGAAGAGAAGAATCACCACCAAGAGAGAGAAGGAGTAGAGATGATCGTTATGAACGAAGACCCTCACGGAGAAGCAAGGATTCAGATAGGAAGGACAGGTCATCAAAGGGCTATACAAAACAAAGACATCAAGCTCACGTTGGTGAATGGGTATCCGGCTCCGACTCCGATAATCACTCCGAGAGAAGCTATCACTCCATCTCCGAATACACTCAAGATGAAGGTGTTGCCGGTCTAGCACTTGTGTCAACCAACTCCTACGACATATTTGAATCACCAAATGAAGGAATTGGTAGATGCTTCATGGCCAAAGGTCCTAAGGTAACACACCCCGAGTACGTGGATTTTAATAGTGATGAAGATGACTTGCTAGGAGATGATGATTTACTTGTTGACAACTCTAGTGATGAATACTATGATGAAACGTCAATTAATCATGCTAATCAAGATGAAATGAATGACAATGATAAGGAGAAGATTGAGCGTCTAACTAAAGAACTAAACACTCTTAAGTTAGCTCATGAAACTATCTTCGAAGATCATCGAGAACTTTTAAGGGCTCATGAGAAGTTACGCTTTGAAAAGCTCAATCTTGAGCAAGAGCATGAGTTTCTAAAAGCGATCAATGATGATCTCCGTAAGAAAAGTTCTTCTTACATTGCCAAGCGTTTACTCTTATCTACTTACATGCCTCAAGTCAAGTCTAGTAACAAGAACAAGAGAGATTCTTCTTCTAATAGTAACAATAACAATGCTAAATCCAATATTGTTGCTTCTAGTAGTTCTCTTGATTCCACTAATGAACCTCTTAGCCAAGTTACACTTGAGCAAGAAAATAGCTTATTGAAGGGAATTATAGAGAAAGGTGTATATAAGAGCCTTGCCGGGAGTAAGGAATTTGAGGAAATTGTACGCAAGCAAGGAAGGCACTGGAAGAATCAAGGTGTTGGTTTTGAACGGAAGTTCAATGCCAATGGAGTGGAGTGGGAAGAAGATCAATACCCCAAGACGAAGTTTGTTCCTCAACAAGAGAAGTATGATCCTACTTCCTTCAAGGGAACACAAGCACAAGATGATCTTCCACCACAAGACCACAAGAACAAAGGCAAGGACAAGCTTCAAGAGGAGATTGATGCATTTGAAGAAGCACCTAAAGCCTTGGTCAAGTGGGTTCCCAAGACTACGTCAAGTTCTACTTCATCAAGTACAACTACAACACCAAGGATTCCCATCAAGATGATGTGGATCCCGAAGAAGAAGAACTAGAGAGTTCTTGAGGGTGACTCCGCCAATATACTTCACTCATATCATTATGGCAAGGACAAGTGCAATCATCTTCCATATCTTGCACTAGTTCAAGGAGTCACAAACCCTCATGTTGGTAAGGCAAGGGACAAGGTAACATAATGTTTTGATGGACATCCTTTTGTGTGTGCATCACTCTATGTCTATGTATACTCTTGTTTGTTCCTTGTGGTACTAACCCATGTAGGTATTGAAAGTGCAACTCACTCCAAAGGATTGCTCCAAAAGATCTACATCAACACTGAGCATCCACATCTTCAACACCTACATGAAGTCATCATCGACAAAACCCAAGGTTAGTTCATCCCTCTAAGGGGGGATCTCACATCTAGGGGGAGCTTAACTCTAAGAATTGAGTCAAATCAACTGTAATGATGTGAACACATAAATGCTTTATGTAAAAGTGGTAACCCCACTTGAGCTTAAATGATGAGTATGACCTATGATCAAATGTTCTCATTTGACTCCTAAGTCAATATACTCATATATAGATGACCTAGTCATCACCAATTGTTTGATAGATGCTAGAATTGGTTGTGCATGCTTTGTCACATATTTCCTTTGTCATTTTATTGTGTGAGCATGTTGGTTGCATATTTTACTCATTCGAGGACATCCACTTGTTGTTTTGATTGATTGGCTTATTTTTCTTTGGCCAAGTGGATGGACAAGAATGCCTAAGAACCTTCTCTAGCTATCTATGATTTTCTCGTCTCAAACTCTATTCATGCTACATCACAAAATTTGATCAAGTCAGATTCGAACCACTCATGTGAGGAGCACCGAGTCCCCGATTCGTCATAGAGTTAAACTTCCAAAACTTCTTTGTGATTTTCGGTCTGACCGATTCCTCCATTTCGGTCATACCGAGATCACTAAGTCAATCTAGGTTTTCATATCGGTGCAACCGATTTGAACTTCAGTCACACCGAGTTGTCAGAATCATATCAGTTATGTATCTCGGTGCCACCGAGTTGTTCCACTCGGTCACACCGGCAGTGTCGGGCTATATATACACACGGGCAAATTTTGGAAAACTTTCTCCAAACTCCTCGCTCACAAGATAGCTCGCTTCTGCCTACTAGGTCTACGGATCGTCGACTTTGTCGCCAGTCGCCTCCTGTCGCTGGTCTCCGCTGCCGTCAACGGAATTCTTCTCCGCCATTGCCGCCGTAGCGAGTTCACCGCCGAACTAGGGTATGAACTCGATCACAGTGTTATCCTCGTCTGATTCTCAGCACATTGTGTTCATAATGCTTCTTGCCATGATTGAAACACCTCTATCTAGTCAAAACAATCCTTAGAATAGGTGTGATTCGAAATTTTAGGGTTAGGTTTCCGCCGAAACCATCTCGGACCCATCGAGTTGAAAAACTCGGTCCCACCGATTTGGCTAATGCCATTGCACTAGTAACTCTCGGTCTGACCGAGAATTGCTAATCGGTGTGACCGACTTTAAAAATTTGTGAAACCCTAGCAGTCTCGGTGCCACCGAGCTGTGACTCGGTCTGACCGAGTTCACTAGTTTAGGTTCCAAAACTGCTTTGGTATGACCGAGTTTGAAAATCGGTAGATCCGAAATGCTTTCTGTGGAAAACTAAAACTAAGTTTTCTGAATCATTCTTTGCAAAAAATCTCTGCATTTTGTGATGCTCATCCACTCTCCCACATCTATAACTATTCATGTGGTCAGTGGTGTGTGCAGCATGTCGGACCAAAGTGACGAGAACAAGTCAAGAGCAGATTCACACGAGTGAGGGCACTAGTCCCTCTAGCAACTCAGATGAGGGGAGCAGAAGCACTCCCAGCAATTTGCCCAAGGCTGCCACAAGGACAAGGAAGAAGAAGACCTCAGAGTGCGAGGATGAGGATTATGTGGCAGTTGAGGATGAGGCCAGTTCAAAGAAGAAAGTGCTCAAGAAGGAGTACAACTCAACTGCGATTAAAGGCGGGAATGAAGATCAAAAGGCCTGCAGGAAGACAACCAATGTCCAAAGCCAGAGTCTCCACTCAAGCATCTTTGAATCCCAACCCAAAGAGCCTGCTGCTGCTGAAGGAAAGAAAAGGAAGGAAATGGTCAAGAAGACCATGGCCAGAGTAATAGGAAAGCCTTCCATGATGGAGGAAGAAGAGGAAGAAGAGGTTGCTGAACCAGCACCCAAGGCACAAAAGCTGATGGGTGATGCTATAAAGTCAGGGGCTGCCACTTCAAAGCCCAAAGTAGCACCCAAAGCTGCCCTCAAGCCCATGAGTGCACCTAAGAGGAATACCAGGAGTATACCAGCTGCTGAAAAGAACAAGGCCCCAATGCCTAATGTTGCTGCTGAGGAAGATGAAGAAGGGCAAGTCTTAAGGAAGCTCAAACCCAAGATTCCGGACCACAATGATGCTCATCATGTGGCTGATAACATGAAGATCAGGAGAGATTTAGGGTTGAGGCTATGGAGAGAGTCGAGATCCATATGCCACCGGAGAAGGACTATCATGAGATTACAGGTGTTCCACACCAAGGAGCAGCAGGACTTCTATGAGACCATCTTATTGGATAAGAAGCCCATAGTTTGAGATATGAGGTGGGTCGTTGGACCTACATTCAGGAGAATGCGTAACACTATCTTGGAGTATATGACAGCTTCAGGTGTGTGTGGAGTTGCAGATTTTGTTGGGCGTAAGCTCACAAAGCTGGAATGACGAGCTCATTATGCAATTCTACTCCACAACACATTTCTATCCAGATGGCAGGATAGTTTGGATGTCAGAAGGAACGAGATACCAATCAACCATAGAGGAACGGGCAAGTCTGATCAATGCCCCAAAGGAAAGTGAAGATGACTTGGACATTTATGCCAAGAAGAAGATGGATCACAACTCAATGTCACAGATGTACAAGGAGATCCCTGATGATGCACTTGAGACTTTCAAGTTTGGATCAGTTCATTTTCTTCTGTCAAGGCTGCCAGCGATCAACTGGATCCTAAGGCACACTCGTTTGCCCAAATCAGGTGATCACAACATGATCAGAGGGCATGCAATTAACTTGCTTCACATTTTTGATGTGCCCCAGAAATTCAAGGTCATGAGCCTCATAGTTGAAACTATCAAGAGGACAGCACCAGACCAAAAGAGGAGCTGTGGATATGCCCCACAAATCTAGGAGTTGATTAACTCAAAGATGGGCACATGGAAGTATCTGTTGGATAAATAACACTTAGTTCTATATCCTGAATTTGAGGACAATCAAGTTGTCATGACTGAGAATGAACCATCATCAGTACAAGCTCAAGAGAAGAAGGAGAAGACAAGGAAAGAGAAGGCTGCCAAGATGCCCACTCTAGGAGAGGCATCTGAGTACTTTTTGAAGAACAAGCAGGAGCAGCTTGGTTACATGATAGCATCAACTCTGCAGATTGAGAAGGGCTTGGCCACCCTAACTCAAAATCAGGAGAGCCTGGAAAGAATCATGGAACAAAAATTCTATGATCTTGATGTCAAAGTAACTGAGATTGATCGGTGTGGAGCAGCTACAGGATGACATGCACGAGGAGAGGAAGGGCGGGACAACAAGCGATGCATTTGCTGAGTGCCTCGAGCTTAGAGATCATTGCAGAGCCCGATTACCGATCACGAGAGTCACTTCATCTGCTCCGGCTACAGCTCCACAAGAACCAGCTCCAAAGCACCAACTCCTTCAGCCCTTCCACATCTACTCAAGTCTTCGTCCAAGGAGCCATCTCTACGCCACCAGCAGAAGACCAAGCACGAGAGACGATATAGTCCTATGCATTTTCTAGGAACTTTTTGGTAACTTGTTGCCAAAGGGGGAGAAAAATGTATAGATCATAGGCTTCGAGAGAGAGATTAGCTGCTTTTGTTCTCTCTTGTCTTCTTGGTTGAACTTTGTTTGCTTTTTATTGCTTAAGATACTATGCTATTACCTGTGAGACATTGATGATCATGTATTTGATCATAAGCTACACTTATGCTTGTTATATGTTATTATCTTACTTATCCTCATATGATCATTCACTGTGTTTGGTGATGAGTGCATGTATTCAATCTTTATTATTTTGAGCGCTCCACCAAGATGTATGTGACATGGAAGAGTAACCCATGAGCCTAATTCCTTGTGCATTTGCAGTCCAAAGCAAATTTTAAAACATGCACAAATTTAGGGGGACCTCTTGCTTATCACATACTTCTCAAAGCGACGATGTTTTTCAATCTTATTATCATTTGTCGAAGCTTTGATCTATATGTTGTCATCAATTACCAAAAAGGGGAGATTGAAAGTGCAACTATCCCTAGGTGGTTTTGGTAATTCATAACAACATATAGCTCATTGAGCTAATGCTATTCCAAGACAAATATTTCAGGAAAGCTCAATGAATGGCATGGCATGGATGATGAAAGTGGATCCCTCAAAATATTAAGGACAAAGGATTGGCTCAAGCTCAAAAGCTCAAGACTCTACATTTTACATTTTAGTGATCCAAGATCACATTGAGTCTATAGGAAAAGCCAATACTATCAAGGAGGGATGAGATGTTGCTTAATGAGCCTCTTGCTTCATGTGCTTAGTGATATGCTCCAAAACCCTCCACTACTTTCTCACATCCACATATGACCTAAACCTAAAGTCAAACTCGGCCCTACCGATTCTTTCTATCCGGCGCCACCGAGTTCAACTGTCATAGCCACTCCCTCAAACCCTAGGCAAATCGGTCTCATCGATAGGGATCTCGGTCTCACCGAGACAGGATTGTAATCTCTTTGTTTCCCTTCGTAACGTTTCGGTCTAACTGAAGTGAGCGATCGGTCCCACCGAGATTGCAATGTAAACTCTATGTTTCCCTTTCGTAACTTTTTGGTCCCACCGAAAGAGCGAATCGGTCCCACCGAGTTTACCTGACCAACTCTCTGGTTAGCTAATTACCAAAATCGGTCTCACCGAGTTTGTGTAATCGGTCTCACCGAGATTACGTTATGCCCTAACCCTAACCATATCGGTCCTACCGAGTTGCATGTCAGTCCCACCGAAAACCCTAACAGTCACTAGGTTTACTAAATCAGTCAGACCGAGTTTGTTGATTCGGTCCCATCGAGTTTGTTAAATTGTGTGTAACGGTTAGATTTTGTGTGGAGGCTATATATACCCCTCCACCTCCTCTTAATTCGTGGAGAGAGCCATCAGAACAAACCTACACTTCCAACTTACCAGTTCTGAGAAAGAAGCACCTACTCATGTGTTAAGGCCAAGATATTCCATTCCTACCATATGAATCTTGATCTCTAGCCTTCCCAAGTTGCTTTCCACTCAAATCTTCTTTCCACCAAATCAAAATACTGTGATAGAGAGTTGAGTGTTGGTGTAACGCCCCGGATTCGATGCGCCAGGTGTCCGTCAGTTATTCGCCGTCTTTGCCATGTCATGTGCTTGCGTGTTGCACTTTGCCATGTCATCATATGCATTTCATACCATGTCATCATGTGCATCGCATTGGCATACGTGTTCGTCTCATGCATCCGAGTATTTTCCCCGTTGTCCGTTTTGCAATCCGGCACTCCTATGTCCCCCGGCGCCCCCTTTTGCCTCTTTTCATGTGCGGGTGTTGAACATTCTCGGAATGGACCGAGGTTTGCCAAGCGGCCTTGGTATAGCACCGATAGACCGCCTGTCAAGTTTCGTGCCATTTGGAGGTCGTTTGATACTCCAGCAGTTAGCAAGATGGTAACCGTAAAGCTCTCTTTTGTTGCAGCCCAACACCCCCTCCAAACTGGCCCAAAACCCATCCAAATCCGCTCCATGCTCTCGGTCGTTCGATCACGATTGTGGGGGCGAAAACCGCTCCTCATTTGGAGTCTCCTAGCTCCCTCTACCTATATATATATGTGCCCCTCCCCGAATTTTCGCGCAGTCCAAACCCTAAAATTCCCCTCCGCGCCGCGCCGGACAAAGTCGCCGCCGCAGCCCGGCCAACCGCGCAGCGCCACGTGGCATCCGGCCACGCCGCCGCCGGCCAGAGCCAGCGCCCCAGCCCGCATCTCGCCCGCCGCCCGCGAAACCCAGCGCCCGCACCTCCTCCGGATCTCGCCTCGTCCGCCGCCCCCATCGCGGTGACCGCCCGCCTCGCCTTCCGCCGTAGCGTCGCCGCGCCTCGCCCGGCGTCGCCTCGGCCCCTCGCGGGACGCGCTACGCGCCTCTCGTCCGACACCCGGCCGGCGCCGCCCCGGCCTTGCCCGGCGACCTCTGCTCCGGCCGCCACGTTCCTCTTCTTCCCCGATGAACCTCGGGCCCGGCGCGGCCCAGATCCAGATCTGACAAGGTTGACCCCCGAGATTTCCCTAAGTCCCCGAATATGTGACATTATCATGCTATGTTCATCGCACTATAACTTGCTGCATACTGCTCCGTTTCGTGCGTGTAATATGTCAAATTGTTCGCCTCGACGAGTACTTCATTTCATTCCATTGCATCATGTTCATTTGAGTTCATCTTGATTCCTGAATCATCGTTGCAAGAGTGCATGTTGCTGTTGATCTGCTGAAACTGTTATAACATGCTCATTTGTCATTTTTGCCATGTTTAATGTGCGCCTCCTATGAACTTGAGCCCTATATGTGTTTTGAAGTATGCCATGCCATCTTTGCAGTGGTTCCATCCATGTATTTTTGTGGGTCTTGTGCTGAGTGCGTCGAGCTCGTGAAGTAGGGTACTTGCTGTTGCTGTTTTGCTAGGCTGATTCTGTTATATTATGATGCTATGTAAACCTGCTGCTACAAGTCATTCTATGCATAATCTGGAGATGTTCACTAAGGATGTTTTGTTATACATGTCTTGCTCTATCCATCCATGCCCTTTGTTGCAATTATAGTCTGCTGTAACTTGTTGTAATCTTGCTCTAATTGCTAAATAATGTTGCTGTTAGCCTGTTAAAATTAAGTTCAATGTTGCCATGATTTTTGATAGTGATCCATGCACTGTATGAACTTGCCCTTACCATGTTTAGCTTCATAAACATGTCTTCTTACTGTTGGTTGCCTTGCCATGCCATGTATTGCTCTGTGGTGAGTGGTTCAAGCTCACCAACATGCCTACTTATTGTTGTTCCTGCCATGTATGAATCTGCCATATAATTTGCCATGTTTACATGAGTGCCATCATATCTCATGATCCTTTTTGGCTCATGGTCACTAAAGGACATTTGATCTATGCATTTAGTAGATTCATTCCATGCATTTGTTTGCCATGATAAGTTCCTGTAACATCTTGTTTGATAGCTCTAAACATCGCAACCTGATGTTATTTCTGCAAAGTCTGAAACTGTTAGTATTTGCAATCTTGCCATGTCATTTTGAGCATGTTCTAGTGATTTCTGGAGATAGCTCAGTGTTCATGTTTTGTCATGCTTTACATGTACTTCATGCCCATGCCTTTTTTTTCACGTTGAGATGTTGTAGCATAGTGTTTTGATGCTTGCAATATGCCTAGTTGCTGTTTTGGACAGATTGTTGTGATGACTTGTATAGGGTGTATGTGTTGAACCGTTGCTCCGTTTTGAGTGTGCTCTATATGAAACTTGCTTGATATTGCATGAAATTTCATATTATCATGTTGCATCCTTGTTTTTTAGGTGTTTGCTTGATGTTTGTATGCATTTTGCTTCAATGCCATGCTTATCTTGTTTTGCTCATATCTTCTAGGCCGTAGCTCCGAATCTAATGAACTTTATATGTAACTTGACTAGAATTTCGTGTAGATCATTGTGGTGCATCTTAACTTTCTGTTTAACAACTTGAACATAAAGTTATTCAGATCTGGACCAATTTCGAAATTTGCATGAGGACTTACCGGAGTTGTTCTATGTTGTTTCCGACCTCATTTAAACTTGCTTTGATGTGTTGCTCTTGTTTGCATCGTCTCTTGCCATGAGTAGCTTCATGTAGCTTTGTCATGCATCATGCTTGTTGTGCATCATGTCTTGTCTATGTGTGGTCTGTTTACCATGTTGTGTGCTTCTTCTCGATAGTTCCGTTTAGATTGCGATCGTGATGATTCGTTCGCTCACGCTTGGTTCGTCTTCGTGGCTTCATCTTCTTCATGGACTCGTTCTTCTTCCTAGCGGGATTTCGGGCAAGATGACCGTCACCTTTGATCTCATTACTATCATTGCTATGCTAGTTGCTTCGTTCTATCGCTATGTTGCGTTACCTACCATTTGCTTTTCAAGCCTCCCAAATTGCCATGAACCTCTAACCTTTGTCACCCTTCCTAGCAAACCGTTGTTTGGCTATGTTACCGCTTTGCTCAGCCCCTCTTATAGCGTTGCTAGCTGCAGGTGAAGATGAAGATTGCTCCATGTTGGATTATGGTTATGTTGGGATATCACAATATCTCTTATATTATTAATGCATCTATATACTTGGTAAAGGGTGGAAGGCTCGGCCTTATGCCTGGTGCTTTGTTCCACTCTTGCCGCCTAGTTTCCGTCATATCGGTATTATGTTCCCGAATTTTGCGTCCCCTAACGCGGTCGGGTGATTTATGGGACCCCTTGACAGTTCGCTTTGAATAAGACTCCTCCAAGCAAGGCCCAACCTTGGTTTTACCATTTGCCTCACCACCACCTATTTTCCCTTGGGAGTAATTAACCCAAGGGTCATCTTTATTCAGCCCCCCGGGCCAATGCTTGTCTAAGTATTGGTCCAAACCAGAGCCACTTGCGGTGCCGCCCCTAGGCAACTTGGGGTATCGGCGGTTGCCGTACGTAGTGTTCATCCGGTGTTGCCCTGAGAATGAGATATGTGCAGCTCCTATCGGGATTGTCGGTAGCATCGAGGCGGTCTTGCTGGTCTTGTTTTATTACTTGTCGAAATGTCTTGTAGCCGGATTCCGAGACTGATCGGGTCTTCCGGGAGAAGGAATATCCTTCGTTGATAGCGAGAGCTTATCATGGGCTAAGTTGGGACACCCCTGTAGGGTATAAACTTTCGAGAGCCGTGCCCGCGGTTATGTGGCAGATGGGAATTTGTTAATATCCGGTTGTAGTAAACTTGAAGTAAACTGTTCTAAAATACACCAACAGTGTGCGTAACCGGATGGTCTCTTTTCGGGGTGGATCGAGAGGAGAACACGGTTTCTGGGTTATGTCTGACGTAAGTAGGAGTTCAGGATCACTTCTTGATCATTACTAGTTGACGACCGTTCCTTTGTTTCTCTTCTCGCTCTCATTTGCGCAAGTTAGCCACCATACATGCTTAGTCGCTGCTGCAACCTCACCACCTTACCCCTTCTTTACCCATTAAGCTTTGCTAGTCTTGATACCCATGGTAATGGGATTGCTGAGTCCTCGTGGCTCACAGATTACTACACCAACAGTTGCAGGTACAGGTTTCGCGATGATCATGACACGAGAGCGATGTTGGCTTGTTTGGAGTTCTTCTTCTGCTTCTTCTTCGATCAGGGGATAGGTTCCTGGTCGGCAGCCTGGGCTAGCAGGGTGGATGTCGTCTGAGTTTCTGTTTGTGTTTCATCCGTAGTCGGATGTTGATCTTATGGATGATGTATTGTTGTATTCGTGTGACATTGTATCCCCATGTATTATGTAATGTTGATGTAATGATATCCACCTTGCAAAAGCGTTTCAATATGCGGGTCTATCCTTGGTGGGACCTTCGAGTTCCTTTTGGATAGGGTCGCATATTAAGCGTAACGATTGGGGAGACTATCATTTGAAGCACAAGAGCAAGGAGTTCATCATCAACACACCATTTGTTACTTCTTGGAGAGTGGTGTTTCCTAGATTGGCTAGGTGTCACTTGGGAGCCTCCGACAAGATTGTGGAGTTGAACCAAGGAGTTTGTAAGGGCAAGGAGATCGCCTACTTCGTGAAGATCTACCGCTAGTGAGGCAAGTCCTTCGTGGGCGACGGCCATGGTGGGATAGACAAGGTTGCTTCTTCGTGGACCCTTCGTGGGTGGAGCCCTCCGTGGACTCGCGCAACCGTTACCCTTCGTGGGTTGAAGTCTCCATCAACGTGGATGTACGATAGCACCACCTATCGGAACCATGACAAAAACATCCGTGTCTCCAATTGCGTTTGAATCCTCCAAACCCTTCCCTTTACATTCTTGCAAGTTGCATGCTTTATTTTCCACTGCCTATATACTCTTTGCATGCTTGCTTGAATTGTGTGAAGATTGCTTGACTTGTTCAAAAATAGCTAAAATCTACCAAATTCTAAAATTGGGAAAAGGTTAGGTTTTTAATTGGTCAAGTAGTCTAATCACCCCCTCTAGACATACTTCAAGGTCCTACACACGACCTCCACACCCACAACACCAACGAATGCCAGGAGCTCAGGGCCGTGCGAGAAGGGCGTATCAGCCGACGCCCCGAGCGCAATGATCGGGGCTACGGACGAGGAGGAGGAAGAGGCGCAAGACGCTGGGAAGACCGTGGCCCTCGCCTAGGATGGCGTGACAGTCCTCCCGAGGACCGCTGGCAGGACCAGCCTCGCGAGGAAGGTTGGAGGTACCAGCCACATGAGGACCGCCCTCAAGGCAACGCAGGGCTCCCACCTCTGCCTCAGCCGCTGAGGAGGTACGAAGACTATCATCAGGACGAGGGGGCTGGGGGCTTCCAGGAGCCGCGCGCGATCGCTTGCATCCTGGGTGGCGCTCAGGCCCCAGCCTCTCATCGCATCTTCAAGCAGTTTGCTCGCGAGGTGAATGCATTCTTCGCCAGGCCAGAGGCCACACGCCCTCTCAGGTGGTCATCGTGCGCTATCACGTTCAGCTCAGCGGATCAGCTCAAGTGCGCGGCAATGGCCGGAGTCCTCCCCATGCTTTGCTCACCAGTCATTAGTAACGTGCAAGTCACCAGGACCCTCATCGATGGCGGAGCAGGACTCAACGTCCTATCCGTCGAGACATTTAACGATCTCCAAGTGCCATACGATCAGCTTCAGCCGACCATGCCTTTCTCAGGAGTCACCGATGGCTCCACCATCCCGATAGGGCAAGTTCGCCTTCCTGTCACCTTGGACAAAGGTAACAACCATCTGCACCGAGCTCATCGACTTCGACGTCGCCCACATTCGCCGCCGTACAATGCCATCCTCGGGTACCCAGCTTTGGCCAAGTTCATGGCAGTGACTCACCATGGCTACAATGTCCTCAAGATGCCAGGAAGCGGAGGATTCATCACAGTGCCTTGTGAGGAAAGGGATGCAGTGTGCTCTCTTGAGCATGCCTTCCAAGCCGCGGCAATCGAAGACCCAGACCACAGGAGCGGGAGACTTCCCGAGGTGATCCCTAAGAAGAAGAAGGCTTCGCCTGGTCCAAGCCCTCATGGGTAGGCACCTCCGGAGGCGCGGCAACAGGACTCGCGCCCATTCAAGGGGCACCACCCTCTGTCGCATAGGAAGGCGTGCCCGGCGCCCTCCTCAGGCGGGGCTCGGGGGCTCTTTCATGGCGAGCCACCGACCTAGCCGGGGTCACGAGGGAGGCGCTCGGGGACCACTTGGAGGCGTGCTTCAAGGCACGTTTCCCTCAGGAAGGTATGAGGCAAGGAGGGCCAAACCCTCAGGAGTTCATCGCGAGGAACACCCAGGAGCTACAGGAGTCAAGAGTCATGCGCGGCTGTCGCCGCTTGCCCGCCGTGGCCCCACATCCAGGCGAGGATGGTGGGTTGCGAGTCTGCGTCGACATACCAGGGCTCAACTGGGCCGCGTCTCAGGAGCGCCTCTGGCCCTCACGCATGGGGCGTCGCGAGGGTCCACCTCACAGCTACGTTCGCATGCCTTTTGGCCTACCGAACACGGTCGCCCGCCCATCAGCGCCTGCTGAGGTGCACTCATGAGGCTCAGGAGGTCAAGCAGCGCGCGGTCCTGGCAGAGATGGAGATGGCTCTCAAGGAACCCCCCGTGTCCCCGGAGCCTCCCGAGACTCCAGGTCTGGAGGGCTCGTGAGGACTGGCTTCCTCATCACGCGTCATCCGCTACCTCAACATCCCGCCATCTCCGACCATATCAGGTGACACCTTTCCAAGTTCCGTTTTCAGCTGGGAGCGCCCCTCGGGCTGCATCATTCCCAGGCTGTGTGGGTCCGTCCCTGCGGCATGTATCCATTTTGCCTATGTTCTTTACTTACCTTGTTGGGGGCGCCCCTCGGGCTGCATTATCCCCAAGATGCTCGGGCCAGACCCAGTGGCGTGTGCTTTCTCCGCACCTATCTAGATGGATTTGCTTATTCATACATAACATGCTTGACCTAATCGCCTGCTCGATTGACACTTACCTTTGGAGCCGCTCGCTCAGGCACGGCACTTGCGCACGGGTTCGTCCCTGCAACGCCGATAAATCTAAGTGGCTGAGCTCTGGCCGCGGCAGCCCCACAAGGCGCCACCCCGCCAAGCCCTCAGTACCCCCGATCACTCCCTCGGAGCGACCAATGGTTGGCTGGCAACCGTAACGACGAACCTTGTTTCCCCTCGTGATTGGTACATAGGACCTGCTCCAGGAGTAATGCTGGCGGCATCACGAGCCTTCTCTCCTCCTCTCCGCCGTGATCCGCTTGCACGTTGAAAGGGGGGCGCCTGAGCATCGCAACTCATGGGCTCTTACTGGCTCTCCAGCCCTCACCCCCTGGCCTTGACCCACGGCATCGCGACCTGTCATACCAGCGGCGGCTGAGCTCGTTCGAGGGTTGGGACCTGAGGACGTAGATCACTAAGGAAAGCACGGGGGAGAGGGAAGAAGCTCGCGAGGACCCAACCCGGCAACACCTCAGTTGCCGTCGCGCAGGCACGGCACCTCATCGAACGCCGCTCCAAACCCGCAAGATAAGTCACGCAAAAATTGACCCGACTCAGCGCTAAACCCTCGCCTACTGCTGCTCTGTCACGGCAAAGCTGCCTACCTTTCTTGCCCAACGGAGGCTTCTTGAGCGCTAAAGGGGACCTCCTGAGCATCGCGACTCAGGGGCTCTTACTGGACCTCGGGCCGCTCACCTCCTGGCCTTGACCACGGCATCTTGACACAGCATACCAGCTGACGGTGAAGCCTACACAGGGACCGGGACTGTCGTATGAGCACCAAGCCCTCGTGAGGAAAGAAAGGGGGAGCTGAGCCGGGACAGAACAAGCATCTCGCACCGATTCACCATAAGGATATAAAAACTCACAAAAACATGGCCAGCGCCTTACATACCCCCACGGGGTGCTACTTCGATTCTTCACAGGAAATAAAAGGTGCTAATCCTGAGGAACACCAACTACGCGTGCCTCCGCAGGATACGCCATCATCAACAGTGGGCCGCCAGGCGCCGGCGCCAACCCCATCCAAATCACCAGCGCCGGTAGCCTGAAGCGCCTGCCCGGCTCCGAGCGCGGCGCGAGCTCGGGGCTCAGAGCTGCTGCCGCCGCTTCCGAGTCCGAAGCTTCGGCGGAGGCGCTGGACCCTCCGCCCCTTCGCTGCTGCCCGAGGAGCTGCCGAGGGGGCGACCGGCGGGCCTAGTCCTCGCCACGACGATGCCCCGACCGCCCTTCTCGGGGCAGCATTCCAGCCGGCGTCCTTCCGCGTCGAAGACCTTGAAGAACATCAAGGAGGCGCCATCGTATTCTAGGTGGATCACGAGGGCGCCCCTTGTCTGGCAGACCTGGGCGATCTCGCCCCAGCCTTGGGTCATGTAGACCTTGCCCGGAGCGACAAGCCCAACCTCCGCTCCGGTCGCAGGGGTGCTGCAGCCAGCATGCTGCAACCAGAGCTCAAGAGAACCCCTCGGCGGGATATCGAAGGCGAAGGAGGGAGGAAGGCGAATCCAAGATTGAGGAGGCATGGCGGCGTGGAGCACAAGCTCTCGGGAGGAGCCCTCGGCATGGACTCCAGGAGGAACGACGCGCACTGCCAGTAACCCGCGCCGGCGCCAATGGCGTCGTCCGTGTCGCTCGGCGTCTACTCCTCCAGGGGCCCTCGATGCGGGCGTACAAGAGCAGCGGGAACCTGGCGGCGGCCGCTCGTGCAGGGGCCTCGACACCTCTGCCGGGCGCCCTCATCTCGGCTGACCTGACAGGACTAGCTGCTTTCTTGGCGGAAGCGGGTCGGGACCCTCTCGGGGGGCCTTTCCCTTCTCTTCCGCAGAAAACCGGTGGATCGGAGCCATTTTCGCAATGTGGAGCAAGGGCGAGGATGGAGAGGAGGAGTAGCAAGAAGGGATGGACTGGAAAGGCTTGCGCCGTTCCGTACTTATAGCCGGAGGAGGCCAACCATCGGCCTCCACGATCACAGGTAATCATGACCCATTTCTGCATGCAGGGACTTGTCAAGTCATGCGGTGGCCGAGGAATCATGGGGAAGCAGAGACGCCCACGACCAATCAATCGCCATGCGGCGCCAAACGCTGCAGGCTGTTGGGGCCCGCGGCGCTTCGCACTTGCCCCTTCGCTTCTCTGCTAAGCCAAGTTTGGGCGCGCCTTGGGCCCGGGGGCTACTGTCGGCGTTAAGGAGCAGGGGTCCCAGACTTGCCTGCCTGCGGCCTACGGCGTGGCTCAAGTGGGGGCCCAGCGCGGCCCAGCTTCATCAGCTCAAGCTCAAGACCCTCGCGAGAGGCCAAGCCTCGCGGGGCGGACGACAGGAACCTTCCTCAGGGGCAGCCTTGTCAGGCAGGCTCACGAGGAGGCGGAGAGATCAAGGCAGGGTACCTCACGAGGGTGCCCCGTGACGCAAGCCATGACGATCGAGATCGAGGGCGCCAGGCGCCCGGCCGACTGCTTGTGATGTCCTCGTTTCCCCTTTGGTGCAAAGGAGGCAAGCACAGGCCAAGGCATCATGCAAAGGTTACCGCTTCGGTGCAACAAGACCAAGACCAGCAGAGCGGCAGGACGGAGGTCATCGTGGAGCCCAGGACGGCGTCACCGTCAGAGCCTTTGGCAGTCAAGACCAACTTTTGTCAGGATAAGTGTACTAGATGTTCCCCTTCAAAATGGCCAATTGTTGGCGCCCTTCCCGCTCATTATTTGGGAAGAGGCCCAGGGCCTCCCTCTATAAATAGGACTAGCCACCACAGAGAGAGAGGTCGAACCTACCAGAGAGAGATAGAGAAGCGACTGGACTCACCCAAGCAGTCCATTGCACTAGCTCAAGAACAGCCCCTCGCGAGGATGTTCTTGCTTTGTACTTTTCTTCATCAGCCCTAGAGGCAATCCACCACACCACACACTGGAGTAGGGTATTACACCACAACGGTGGCCCGAACCAGTATAAATCTTGTGTCTCTTGTGTTGTTCATCGTTCCTAGTTTAGATCCCTTGCAAACCATCGACGCATGAGCTGGTAGGGGAAAGATCTCCGTGCGCACCCCAGAGTTCGAACCTCAAGGGTCTGCCGGAACCCGAAATCCGACAGATGACAATGATGATGATCACGAGCATGAGGACCCATATACTCAGTGGCGCCTGGCAACTTATTCCGATGGATCACCTCTTCTTGTCTGTATACAGGGCACTGCTAATGTTACTAAGGAAGCAGGTGTTGTCTCCCATGGTCGCACTCTCTGGACGTATTCCAACATCTGTTGCAGGGTATTCGGGATGGATACTACTGTGCTAACGCCAACACCTTCTCCCTGGTTTAGTATTGACACTCTTGGAGGAAACTCGCTTTTCCTTGGACAAAACTATCCAATGATGGTGAAAGGCGACCCAACTGCTGTTGACACAATGTTACTACCATTTATGAGAAGCAATTGTATCTATACCTTGGACATTGCTATGGTTCCCTACCGTGGCTATCACAATATGCATCCTGACATAGGCCGCTTCAGCCTGGATGATCAGTCCTGCGTTGGTCTCGAGATTGACAGTAGCTGCCCCTTCCCAGAGAAACACTTCTGGCTCAAAGCAAGTGTTTCCAACGCCGACGATTGGTTGAGCTAAAGTTCATTTCATTGCTTGTTATTTGTTGTGTGATGAAAACTTTAGTATTTATATTGTATCCTTATTGTCGTTGTGGGTTCATGACCTATTGTATGTAATAAAATGATATGTATATGATAAACTTACTAAATTCATGAATGGCTTTCGAGTCGCTTCTCTGAGTGGGTGCTGCGACGAGGCAAACAATATTTTCCGAATACATAATTTTGCGTGCATTGCAACAGGTTATCTGATGTTTGGGTTCAAACATTCAAAACTGCTGCACTATCTCTACGTCTACGTATACGCAACAAGTTTTAAACTTGAGACCAGCCACCCACCCTCACAAAGAACACTTTTTAACCTAGCACAGACTCCAGGAAATTTGGGCACAGTGTGAGGTGGGCCATATGTTAATGTGTTCGTTGTACGTAACCAACACCTCGAATCCTCGATATATAGTAGGGTGGCATAGGCCAGAACAAGCATTCACATCCAGGAGTACGTCACACGCCACCAGCACGACTTCCATCTGACACCATATTTCTTGGAGCCCGTGCTACAACTATCTCTTCAACCTCCTCTTTTCTCTAACTCAGGCATCGCGCGGCGGGAGAGGTGGTGGTTTGCCGATAGTCGGTTTCCTCAATTGATGTCCCACTTGTAAGGCCAACTCCAATGCACGACCCCAAACGGACCTCCGTTTTGCCCGGATTCTGTCCATTTGGGTAGGGCAATGGGGTCGTGTCCGGGCTATTTCTCGGATGCGGTGGCCATGCGCCCAACACGCGGACGCATCCCGGCCGCGTACATTTTTCTTTGGAAACACATATCTTATTTTCATCATTGATTTTTGGTACATGGAAATACATCACCAAAATTTGATTAGCAAAGCAAAACCAAAGAAAACAAGAACCACAAGAATACATTTTAGAAGATATCCAACTTCCATAACTGCTCCTGTAAGTTGGATTAGTGCCTTCTTGATGCATTCATTGTTGATCTGCGGAGGCTCGATCTTGCGTGCTTCTTTCTTCTTCGAGTGTAAAGAAGTAGACATTGCTTCCTCGCATCTAGTCTCATGTCTAGCCTCTATTCTATCAACAAGTGCACTAGTCTCATCTCTAGCCTCTATGCTAGCTATAAGTGCTACAACATCTAGTAAATTGCGCTCTATCAATATATCGATGTACTCTTCTTTGCAATACCAAAACTTGCATCCATTCTACACAATAAAATTTTAGGTTAGCACAACTGGTCTAATCCGAGAGCACAACTGTCGTGGAATTGTTACGACAGATGTCCATATGAAAAGGACTTAGTCGTGAGGCCAACGTATTTATGTGGTAGCTTGAGAGGGGTTGAGTGGGACGAGAGATGCGAGGTTTTACCCAGGTTCAGCCGCTCACGGTGGAGGTAAAAGCCTACATCCTGCTTCATTGATATTGATCACATGGTGCTCACGATTACAAGGGTGCTCTATCATGAGAGCTATAGACTTGACTCTAGCTACAATGTGAATCCACGGAAGGTTGAAGTCGACCATGACGGGTTATAAATGATTTTGTATGATTTGTGTCAGTAATCCGGCCAGTGGTTCATCCCAGGTGGTTGTTGAAATTACCCAAACCGCAATAGCGGTGACTTGCGCCTATCCATTTATCCATCCGCTGTAGGCAAGGGGCAGAGCTTTGATGGCCTCTTTTGTCTTCGATTTAATTGTTACGCATAAGAAATCGCACAAATGATAGTAATTGTTCTCGAAGAAAAATAAAAATGTATCAATAGAAACTTGACAGGATGGATTTCACCCGATATGTTGATCAAAAATTATCAGTCGTAGGGTTGTAGCAACAATGACAGAGGTGGCAGCTTAAGGCGCGGAACCGGGCAGCTTAAAGCGCGGCACCGGGCGGCGGCAAGACGAGGCAAGCACAACCTTGGGGACGGGCGGATCTCGGCCGGGAGGCGAGGCCGGTTTGGCGCGGAGGCAGAGGTGAGCCGACACGGCTTGCCCGCCAGCAAGGGCGGC
This sequence comes from Aegilops bicornis, assembly GCA_021605145.1. Taxonomy (NCBI): domain Eukaryota; kingdom Viridiplantae; phylum Streptophyta; class Magnoliopsida; order Poales; family Poaceae; genus Aegilops; species Aegilops bicornis. Next base: position 479,581,595 of record CM038672.1, on the reverse strand, counting down.
TTAGCACATACGCCGGTGAGTGATTGAGGCTGAGCACGACGGTGAGGCAGAGCAGCGGTTTGCGTGCGTCCGTCGGACAACTCTGCATGGACGCTTCGCGGCACACAATGATCTTGATATTTTGTTAGATAAACGCGGATAGTGGAATAGCATACCCATCAATCCTCGCTCCTCATGTCAGTACTAATTGTACCATGACTTGATTTTTCTTGTATCTTGTAGCTAGCTTTGGCAGCTCCTTTTTTTGTGTCCTCTAGTACTGTAGCCACGTGAGTAGTCGATGAAAAGCATTTGCTGGTCTTTTGCTTGGTAGGCTCCCCGAAATAACCACGTTGAAGGTGGAGGCATTTTTGGCGGCTCAGCGATTCGCCGGCGACTTGGCGGCAGCAGAGGTAGCTCTCCGGCGCAGATGAGGCCATGAAGCAATGTCGGTGCTCCATCGCGAGTTTAACAGAGTGGCCCGACAGGCGGCTTGGCGGGTCGCCGAGGCGGCGTGCAGCTCGCGGCAATGGCGGGGCAGTGAAGCGGCTTGGCGCGGCCACGGGGGCAGCCTGAGGTGACCGACGGAGAGCGGAGATGAGTCGCCTCGGCAGATATTTGAAGGCGGTAATTTCCATTCCCTCCAATACTGACTTGGCACCATGCGATTTCAGATATGGACCTCTCCTGCGATATGTGTATGTCTTCGAAGAGAGCAACGATGATAAGCTTCATTTTGTACTACTCCGTCCGTCCCTTTGATCGAATGACCGGTGTCCCATTGTGTTTTAGAGCACGACGTTGTGCAAGACGACAGTGCCCCTAGTGGAAACATACATTGGACCCCCCGCGGCAGGCGGCTCATGGTGTGGTCATGACCGGAGCAGTGGCGGAGACCATGACAACAGCCAGCTTGAAGTACACCAATAGCGGCAGGCGACTCATGGTGGAGGCATGGATGATGCAGGCGGCTTAGAAGCAGCGCCGCAGGCTCAGAATGATGGAGTCGGTAGGGCGGCTCGATGCTTGACGGCGGAGTGATGCTTGATGACTTAGCGATGACGGCGAGAGGCAATGGTAGAGACAATTTCACAACGGGCGGTGATGGCGAAGGTGACCCGGCGGAGGCTAGCGCTACTTGTTCATGGAGACTGAACCCGTGACTTAAACCGCCTTCGGGTAATGGTGGCTTGGCAGGAACCCGCAGCGAACTATGGCCCGCAGCCCGGCGAGGAGGGCCAGATTTGAGGCGCCTTGAGTAGAGGCCGGGGCGGCTCAACGGCCATGGTAGAGAGGCCTGGGGTGGAAGTGAGCGAGACGGCTCAGCGCTTGGTAGCAGAAAACGGCCCAGGACAATAGCGGAGGCAGAGATGCCTTGGAATCAGCCGATGACTTGGCGAGGCCGCGCAAACAGCGGCGAGGCAAGGAGCTAGGGGCGGGCCACGGCGGCCAGGCGGCTCACCGGGGGAAACGGCTCAGCGCGGCGACGGCGGCCACTGGCGGGGCCTTGGAGACGGTGGCTTAACATGGCGAAGGCGACCGTGGCCGGCGCGAGTCAAAGAGGAGGCGAGCCACGGCCATCCGAGGCGTCTCAGACCCCTGGCGACACATCAAGGGGAGAACGCGGCCTAACGAGACTGTGACGATAGAAACACAGGCGAGGTGACTCACATCCGGGATGGCTCAGTAGATGGTGACGGCGGCTTAAGGCATCAAGCCAATTCGAGGTGCGGCGGCTGACTCGGCCACTACGACGGAGGTGGTCAAACCCGGGCTAGGCAATGTTGACCTCAGGCGACTTCGTTTTGGAGGCCTGGCGCATCGAAACCCGGTGCAGAGGTGGACGCATAACACAACACGATAGCATGATGGAGACTCGGACGGGAGGCGAGGCGCGACGGCGACTCAGACGGGAGGCGAGGCGCGACGCCGGCTCGGACAAGAGGCGAGGTGCGATGGCGGTGGCGGCTCAACCGCGGTGGAGACCCGGCAGCGACTCATGGCCGACTCTCAGGGCGATTCAACAGAGACAGGCCAAAGGCCGACTGAGGGCCGCCTTGGAGCTGAATAGCAGAGGTGGAGGGGCTCGAATCTGTCTTGAGATCGTAGATACAGTGGTAGAATTCGACGAAGTAGGTCAACAAGGCTATCGATGGCGGGTCGATGTTGACTCCCGAGTCAAAGTTGTTTCCTACTCCGGGTCGTGGAGATCTCCCTTTTTTCACGCTTTGTTGTTGTTGTTGTTGTTGAACCGTGAAGGAAACAAATCCTGGAACCGATCGCTCTCCTCCTTGGGACTCGGCGGTTTACCATGGCGTGTGTAGTAGACGTTGAACATGCAACCTTTAATTTTCTCTTGAACAAAAATCTTGTATATGTTGTTTTGACTATTCGTCGGCGATGATGTTTTCTGCGCCCACTCTTGCTCATTCAACACGTCATGAGCTTCTCGATCCCTGAAGAGGTCCCTCCAAGAACTCAACACCACCATGCATAGGCCCCACGGTGGGCGCCAACTATCGTGGAATTGTCACGGAAGATGTCCATATGAAAAGGACTTAGTCGTGAGGCCAACGCATTTATGTGGTAGCTTGAAAGGGGTTGAGTGGGACGAGAGACATGATGTTTTACCCAGGTTCGGCCCCTCATGGTGGAGGTAAAAGCCTACATCCTTCTTCATTGATATTGATCATGGTGCTCACGATTACAAGGGTGCTCTATCTTGAGAGCTATAGACTTGTCTGTCTAACCCTAACTTGTCAAAAACTTCCCTCTCTTGGGGTGCCCCGCATTCCTTATATAAGTTGAAGGGGCGGGTTACATGTAGAGTCCAACTCGGATTAGGACTTGACCTATTCTGACGTCTCACCTTGGACTTCTCATCACGGGCTTCTCACCATGGGCTCCGCTGACTTACAATCTACCAGCTTATAACTATCCGTCGGCTTACTATCTGCCGTCTTATAATCTGCCGGGTCACCAATGAGTCACCAGGCTCGGGCGGTTTACCAATGAAACAGCAAGTCCTAGCCGGGTCATATCTCCGGCCGGGTCATACTGCGGGGTATATCCCCGACATTAGCCCCCAGTTTAATTTGGATTTATCCATGTTAAACTTATCATGTAAAACAAACACAAGAACAAATTTGACAGATTGTGCTCCGAGTTAATAATTCTTGTAAGCCGGCACCTGATCATCCTTAATTCCTTGTCATTTCCTTCTTCTAGAAAATCCGGGTTAATAGGCCAGCTTCATACTGAATTTGCTGACATTGGTTTCTCACAGAGAAATATTGTGAAGAATAATTCATTTGACTCAGCTCCCAATGCTTAACAAAAATATTGGTCTTTGAAATACTCATCTGATCTTCAGCCGACTTGAAGATGTAAAACTTATCGGTTTATCATTGCCAAAATTTTCGGCTTGAAAATATTGACGGCACCGGGTCATAATTGTTGTTAACATCAAGCTTGGAAATGTACGTCCGTTATATGCATATCACTTATAGCCCCCAAGTCTTAAGAAGGGAGCGTAGTAACAGCTTAAGACTTGCTTCAATAAAATGTCACAACCTTGAAGAAATCCGAGTTGTTCATCTTAGTCACTAGTCATAAACTGAATATTCCACATATGTAGCCCCCAAGTGTCGGGTTGTCATGCTTGCAGCAACCTGACTTCGTAACTACCTTATGCTCATAAAGACTTTAACCAATGTACCCCGCAAGGGCCGGGTCATTATACAATAATGAGCAGGGACTTTGTAGATATGATCATGTAGGCTTGAGCTGCAATGTGTAGCTCCCAAGGGCCGACTCAGTAAGATAATGCTGAATTGGGACTTCATATATACTTCATTGAAAATAACATCATCTGATGTAGCCTCCATCGTGGGGCTTGAACCCATGACCACAAGGTTAAGAGCCTTGTGCTCTACCAACTGAGCACTGGACCCTTCAATATAATGGATTAAGGCTTGTATACTTTGAAATATTGACATGAGAAATCAGTAGCCCCCAAGGGCCAGCTCATCACTATGTGATGGGTCGGGTCTTCAATGAATTGAGTTAAAAAATGACCTTGCATTAGCCCCCAAGTGCCGGATCGTAAGCCTGCAGCAACTCGGGACTATCCCTTCCATTGTAGAATAAATCATATCCTCTGTCTAGATGATATTGCTGAATGCTCTGCATATCAATATTGAACCTTGCTCTCTGTTGTGAGCTGGTATTCTTGAATGAAGAAATAATAGCCATTACTCTGGAGCGGCTTTGAAAACCTCAATCATAATACTGGTTATTAATAACCTAAGACTAGCCACAATGGGTAGTAACATAGACTAGTAACATGCTCATGTTACTAGTCTATGTTACTTCCTCTAGTGGGGAGTAACATATGTGTGGTAACATGGAGCATTTCATTTATTAGGCTATAGACACATCTTGCCTTGATATGTGTGATGTTACTCATACTAGTAGTAACTAGCTATGTTACTACTTTCATCTCTTTCTTCATTTATTGCATGCTACATCATCTATTTAACCTAGATATGTGTGATGTTACTACCTATGTTACTCCCACTATGGGTAGTCTAATAAAACTCCATCCATGTTGGATATTAAAGATTTGAATAATATAACCCGGCTTGAAAACCGATTCCTGCCATATAAACCAGTATATCCATGCATATATGATGCATGCTATGATGATGTAATGATGATGCAATATATGATGATGTATGTGCATGATAACAGAATAATTCAATGAAACTAGCATGATAGCCACTAGAGTATCCTTGCTTTCCGTAAGCCGTCTCTCACTTGACCCAATCGATGTTTTAACCTGGATAAGTTCAGGGTCCATATGGATTGACTTATCGAGAGTACACAGGGTTTGGAGTAGCATCTTGCAAACAGGCAGGTTTAACCAAGTTTCAATGAAGGCAGCTTAATAGCCTAGGTTTATCCTCGCTATCCGTAAGCCAGTCCTCACATGACAAACTGCCAGTCTAACTTTAACAAGTTCAGGGTCTTATTTTAAAAGATTGACTTGCTAAGAACATGGCGGGTCATTCCAGGATTACCTGGGCGGAGTACTAATGACATACAGGCAGGATAACCCGGAAATTTTGGTGAATACACCTGGCATTCCAAGCCAATCAAGAGGGTAGTAATGATATGTTCTCTTTGGTGAATACACCTATGTTTGAACAGGAAGCTCCCAAATGACATATAATGAGCCTCAAGGCAGGATACATATGTTTGAACTGCATAGTGTAGCAAGTTCTCTTTGGTAATCCTTTAATTTGGGCGGGAAGCCCCCAAGTGACTTGTAATAGGGCGTGTAAGCCGGATCAAGATGGTAAGCACAGCTATGCTCACTGAGCAGGAAGCCCCCAAGTGACCAATAAGATAAGCCAATAAGGCAGGATACCCATGTTTGATCGCGCATCATGGCAGCAAGTTCTCTTTGGCAACACTTAATTTTTCTGAAAACTCGAACTTGGGAGAGATGGATTCTTCTTGAACCGGACGTCTGAGCCGAATACTGAGAGCTCATAACTTTGTGAGAGACAGATTTCACTTGAAACAGATTTTTGAACCGGAATCTTTTCTGGTTGCCTGGAATTCTTCTGTTGAACGCGAATTTCTTGATTGCCACACACTTTTTTAAGCCAGAATTCTTCTGACGGCCTTTTGAATTTTCACCAATGTGGCAGTAGCCTCCAGGACCAGGTTGTCTACTTAAAATAACCCTGGATTCTTGAAATTACTGAAATCAATGAACTTTGCCAAGTCATGACTGTGTAGCCCCTGAGTCTTAAGACGACTCGAGGAGTTGGCTTGAGATTCTCCATACTTGACCGTGATATAAACCGGCATATAGTTGAACAACAAAATGCTGTAATATGTTGAAGATGGAGGCAAGGTGGCGAGTTGATGATCTTTTCAACACTCATTGTATATCCTCAGCATTGATAACACAATGTGAATCCACAGAAGGTTGAAGTCGACCATGACGGGTTATAAATGATTTTGTATGATTTGTGTCAGTAATCCGGCCAGTGGTTCATCCCAGGTGGTTGTTGAAATTACCCAAACCGCAATAGCGGTGACTTGCGCCTGTCCATTTATCCATCCGCTGTAGGCAAGGGGCATAGCTTTGATGGCCTCTTTTGTACTGACGAATTGTTCTGCATAAGAAACTGCACAAATGATAGTAATTGTTCTCGAAGAAAAATAAAAATGTATCAATATAAACTTGACAGGATGGATTTCACCCGATATGTTGATAAAAAATTATCAGTCGTAGGGTTGTAGCAACAATGACAGAGGTGGCAGCTTAAGGCGCGGAACCGGGCAGCTTAAAGCGCGGCACCGGGCGGCAAGACGAGGCAAGCACAACCTTGGGGACGGGCGGCTCTCGGCCGGGAGGCGAGGCCGGTTTGGCGCGGAGGCAGAGGTGAGCCGACACGGCTTGCCTGCCAGCAAGGGCGGCTTAGCACATACACCGGTGAGTGATTGAGGATGAGCACAACGGTGAGGCGGAGCAGCGGTTTGTGTGCGTCCGTCGGACAACTCTGCATGGACGCTTCGCGGCACACAATGATCTTGATATTTTGTTAGATAAACGCGGATAGTGGAATAGCATACCCATCAATCCTCGCTCCTCATGTCAGTACTAATTGTACCATGACTTGATTTTTCTTGTATCTTGTAGCTAGCTTTGGCAGCTCCTTTTTTTGTGTCCTCTAGTACTGTAGCCACGTGAGTAGTCGATGAAAAGCATTTGCTGGTCTTTTGCTTGGTAGGCTCCCCGAAATAACCACGTTGAAGGTGGAGGCATTTTTGGCGGCTCACAGCGACCCGCGGCAGCGACTTGGCGGCAGCAGAGGTAGCTCTCCGGCACAGATGAGGCCGCGGAAACGGCGAGTCAGGGTGCTCCACAGCGAGTTTAACAGAGTGGCCCGACAGGCGGCTTGGCGGGTCGCCGAGGCGGCGTGCAGGTCGCGAAATTGGCGGGGCAGCAAAGCGGCTTGGCGCGGCCGCGGGGGCAGCCTGAGGTGACCGACGGAGAGCGGAGACGAGTCGCCTCAGCAGATATTTGAAGGCGGCAATTTCCATTCCCTCCAATACTGACTTGGCACCATGCGATTTCAGATATGGACCTCTCCTGCGATATGTGTATGTCTTCGAAGAGAGCAACGATGATAAGCTTCATTTTGTACTACTCCATCCGTCCCTTTGACCGAATGACCGGTGTCCCGTTGTGTTTTAGAGCACGACGTTGCGCAAGACGGCAGTGCCCCTAGTGGAAACAGACATTGGACCCCCAGCGACAGGCAGCTCATGGTGTGGTCGTGACCGGAGCGGTGGCGGAGACCATGACAACAGCCAGCTAGAAGCACACCAATAGCGGCAGGCGACTCATGGTGGAGGCATGGATGATGCAGGCGGCTTAGAAGCAGCGCCGCAGGCTCAGACGGTGGGTCAGCGCGAGGGCGGCTCGACGCTTGACGGCGGAGTGATGCGCTGATGACTTAGCGATGACGGCGAGAGGCAATGGTAGAGACAATTTCACAACGGCGGCGGTAGCGGCGAAGGTGACCCGGCGGAGGCTAGCGCTACCCGTTCATGGAGACTGAACCCGTGACTTAAACCGCCTCCGGGTAATGGTGGCTTGGCAGGAACCCGCAGCGAACTATGGCCCGCAGCCCGGCGAGGAGCGCCAGATTTGAGGCGCCTTGAGTAGAGGCAGGCGGCTCAACGCCATGGTAGAGAGGCACAGGGTGGAAGTGGCGAGACGGCAGCTCGGCTTAGTAGCGTAAACGGCCGGGACAATAGCGGAGGCAGAGATGCCTTGGAATTAGCCGATGACTTGGCGAGGCCGCGCAAACAGCGGCGAGGCAAGGAGCTAGGGTCGGGCCACAGCGGCCAGGCGGCTCACCAGGGGAAACGGCTCAGCGCGGCGACGGCGGCCACTGGCGGGGCCTTGGAGACGGTGGCTTAACGTGGCGAAGGCGACCGTGGCCGGCGCGAGTCAACGAGGAGGCGAGCCACGGCCATCCAAGGCGTCTCAGACCCCTGGCGACACGTCAAGGGGAGAACGCGGCCTAACGAGACCGTGACGACAGAAACACAGGCGATGTGACTCACATCCGGGATGGCTTAGTAGATGGTGACGTCGTCTTAAGGCATCAGGCAAATTCAAGGTGCAGCGGCTGACTCGGCCACTGCGATGGAGGTGGTCAAACCCGGGCGAGGCGATGTTGACCCCAAGCGACTTCGGTTTGGAGGCCTGGCGCATCGAAACCCGGTGCAGAGATGGACGCATAACACAACATGATAGCGTGATGGCGACTCGGGCGGGAGGCGAGGCGCGACGGTGACTCAGACGGGAGGCGAGGCGTGACGCCGGCTCGGACAAGAGGCGAGGTGCGATGGCGGTGGCGGCTCAACCGCGGTGGAGACCCGGCAGCGACTCATGGCCGACTCTCAGGGCGATTCAGCGAGACAGGCCAAAGGCCGTGAGGGCCGCCTTGGAGCTGAATAGCAGAGGTGGAGGGGCTCGAATCTGTCTTGAGATCGTAGATACAGTGGTGGAATTCGACGAAGTAGGTCAACAAGGCTATCGATGGCGGGTCGATGTTGACTCCCGAGTCAAAGTTGTTTCCTACTCCGGGTCGTGGACATCTCCCTTTTTTCACGCTTTGTTGCTGTTGTTGTTGAACCGTGAAGGAAACAAATCCTGGAACCGATCGCTCTCCTCCTTGGGACTCGGCGGTTTACCATGGCGTGTGTAGCAGACGTTGAACATGCAACCTTTAATTTTCTCTTGAACAAAAATCTTGTATATGTTGTTTTGACTATTCGTCGGCGATGATGTTTTCTGCGCCCACTCTTGCTCATCCAACACGTCATGAGCTTCTCGATCCCTGAAGAGGTCCCTCCAAGAACTCAACACCACCATGCATAGGCCCCACGGTGGGCGCCAACTGTCGTGGAATTGTCACGGAAGATGTCCATATGAAAAGGACTTAGTCGTGAGGCCAACGCATTTATGTGGTAGCTTGAGAGGGGTTGAGTGGGACGAGAGACGTGAGGTTTTACCCAGGTTCGGCCCCTCATGGTGGAGGTAAAAGCCTACATCCTTCTTCATTGATATTGATCATGGTGCTCACGATTACAAGGGTGCTCTATCTTGAGAGCTATAGACTTGTCTGTCTAACCCTAACTTGTCAAAAACTTCCCTCTCTTGGGGTGCCCCGCATTCCTTATATAAGTTGAAGGGGCGGGTTACATGTAGAGTCCAACTCGGATTAGGACTTGACCTATTCTGACGTCTCACCTTGGACTTCTCATCACAGGCTTCTCAGCATGGGCTTTTTAACGCCTTGGGCTTCTTAACTCCAGGCGACTCATTTTCATGGCTAAGTACTTGCTGGGTTACGATCACATTTTGCGGGTTATAACTATGCTTGAGTTATAACTCTCCATGAGTTATAATGTCCATGGCTTACAATCTGCCGGCTTATAACTGTCCGTCGGCTTACAATATGCCGGCTTATAACTGTTCGCCGGCTTACAATCTGCCGACTTATAATCTGTCGGGTCACCAATGAGTCACTAGGCTCGGGCGATTTACCGATGAAACACCAAGTCCTAGCCGGGTCATATCTCCGGCTGGGTCATACTACGGGGTATATCCCCGACAACAACCGAAGCTAAAGTAGCACATACCCCATCGGTCGAGCACTTGATGAACACCCATCCGGGATGTTCCAGTGTTGTAGACACGCGGCGCAAGACCTTCTTTGGGCAGCCATCGCACACAATGAGTGGCAACGGTGCGTCGACGAGCTTTTGGGCCAGCACCGAGCCTGGCCGACCGCCATTCATGTATCTGCCGGCGGACCACCGACGATGTAGATCTGAGCAGCTAGAGGAGGAGTCAGTACCTGCATGCGGCCTAGGGTCAAGGAATATGGTGATAGCGTGACTGCATGAGGTGGGCTTGTATGTAGTATGATGTAGGCACAGGGCTTGCCGTGTTTCCTACTCCTCCTGTCTAAATGTGGAGAAGATTTGGTCGAGTTCTTCCTCCTTTTGCCGACACATGGGCCATCCAGCATCCAGGTCGTGTCATGCAAGAAAATGGAGTGGTAGTTGAAGCCACGTGATGTGCATCTTGGGTTAAACTGTAAATAGAATCTTACTACTCTTGAGTAACTCCAAAAGCGGCCACTGAAGATCTTTATTGGATTTGTTTTTCATCACCAGCACGTCGAGGTGAAAGATGTGTAGGTTCGGTGGGTCCTCTTGCGTTTTCACTGACATGTGGGACTGCATGTGAGCAAACAGACGATGGGCTCCGCGAGTCTGCTGGCTGGCTGAGAAGAGAGATAGAGGAGGGCTGAGCATGGACTCCCAGAAATTTGTTCTATGTAACCAGCACCTCAATATAGGCTCGATATAGTGGGGTGGCATGGGCCATAACTAGCATTCACTTCTAGCAGTACGACACACGCCACCCACACGAGTCCCATCTGACACCAATTTTCTTGGAGTCCGTGCTACAGCCATCTCTTCTCCCTCCTGTTTTCTAAGCCGCCGCGCGGTGGGCGGGGTGGGGGTTTGTGGATAGTCGGTTTGCTCAACTGTGGTCCCACTTGTAAGTGAAAATACAACATAGCACAAATTCCCCCTTGAGCGGCGTGCCGGACTATCAGGACCCCAATCCTAATTCACACCGATCTATCATGTAACACATCATATCACTTTTCGGCCTCACGCACGGTATTCCCACGGGTGCCACTTTACCTGGCCCGGGACCGTTTGTGCCTTTTGGCTCACGTATATGATAGTGTCGCTAGCATCCATATGACAGAGAACCCGGGCCGACATGACTAGTCGTAAACCCAAAGTGGCACTAACTTACAGGGACAGGCATACATGACCCAGCATCGAACGTGTCGGTCAACAGCGAGTGAATCCGGGCTGTAGCAGCTGGGCTAGCAGGACTCCGGTAAACCGGGCTGTAGCAGGCTAACAGGACTCCGGTATACACCGCGTGACATTTCCCCGAAGGGACAGACACAGGATCGAAGTAGGACACATGTCGGCCATTCTAAGTGTTCCGGAGCAGTAGCAACTGGGTTAACAGGACTCTCGGAACCCTGGGCTGTAGCAGACTACCATGGCTCAGTGGAAGCACTAGACTACATTTCCCCATAAGAGAGGCTACCAAGGATAGACAACTAGGTTGTCGGATCCCACACATACCAAGCATTTCAAAATCATACACACAATATGCTCGATATGTGCAAATACAACATGGCATCAAAACAAAACTCTACGACTCAAAGTATTTATTCATTAGGCTCCGAAGAGTCAAGTATTACAAACATGGGTCTCATGACCCAACATACAGAGCATACAAGCATCAAGCACATGCGGAAGCTTAACTTGTCTAAGTATAGACAACTACAAATGAAAAAGGCTGAGAAGCCTGACTATCTACAAGACCCTCCCAAGGGTACAAGATCGTAGCTGAGGTAACAAGCTAAACGTCAAAGTCCACGCGGAACTACTAGTGAGACTGACATCTCTGTGCAAAAACATAAATTAAGCAAACATGAGTACAAATGTACCCAGCAAGACTTACATATGAACTAGCTACATATGCATCTGTATCAATAAAGGGGGTGGTGGAGTTTGACTGCAGCAAGCCAGCTTTGACTCGGTGGCTATCCTGAACTACGACTTCAAGTATCTCTTTTGGGGTGGCGCACACGAGTCCACATATTCACCATTACAAAACACCACTATGGATCCGCTCTCGTCTCCCTACGAGAACGCCATCCATAGCACTCACGCTTATCTTGCGAGTTTTAGAGTATCCACTTTCACTTGTCTATGAACTGTACAGGCAACCCATAAGTCCTTTACCGCGGACACGGTTATTCAAATAGATGATGTTAACCCTGCAGGGGTGTACTTCTTCACACACTCTCTCGCCACTTACCACCATGTACACGTTGTGTATCTCGACAACCTTCAAGCGGAAGCCTGGCGAGGGAGTCGGCCATGACCTGACTAACCACACAAGTCTCTAGTCCAGGTTTATCGCCTATTCGTGTTCCATCCGCAAGGAGATCCGGCTGGGGTGTCGCTCACGACCCCAAACGATGTGTACTGGGTTCCAAGCCCACCAAACGGGCGACGCTTGGCATACCCGGCTACGGTGCCTAGTCTGTCCCAAGCCCACCTGTACCGGGTGCCATTTGGTAGACTACTAACACTACCTACAAACACCAGAAACTAGTTGCAACTCCTGGGCAGAGATCAGGTTGATTAATAAGTCAAGAGGGGCACTTAAGCATTCCAATGCGTGGTACTAATTGTTCGTGGATCACTGATGTCTACTACGTAACCTTCCTCTTGTAGACGTTGTTGGGCCTCCAAGTGCAGAGGTTTGTAGGACAGTAGCAAATTTCCCTCAAGTGTATGACCTAAGGTTTATCAATATGTGGGAGGCGTAGGATGAAGATGGTCTCTCTCAAGCAACCCTACAACCAAATAACAAAGAGTCTCTTGTGTCCCCAACACACCCAATACAATGGTAAATTGTATAGGTGCACTAGTTTTGCGAAGAGATGGTGATACAAGTGCAATATGGATGGTAGATATAGGTTTTTGTAATCTGACAATATGAAAACAGCAAGGTAACTAACGGTAAAAGTGAGCGTAAATGGTATTGCAATGCTAGGAAACAAGGCCTAGGGTTCATACTTTCACTAGTGCAAGTTCTCTCAACAATAATAACATAATTGGATCACATAACTATCCCTCAACATGCAACAAAGAGTCACTCCAAAGTCACTAATAGTGGATAACAAGCAAAGAGATTATGGTAGGGTACGAAACCACCTCAAAGTTATTCTTTCCAATCAATCCGTTGGGCTATTCCTATAAGTGTCACAAACAGCCCTAGAGTTCATACTAGAATAACACCTTAAGACACAAATCAACCAAAACCCTAATGTCACCTAGATACTCCAATGTCACCTCAAGTATCTGTGGGTATGATTATACGATATGCATCACACAATCTCAGATTCATCTATTCAACCAACACATAGAACCTCAAAGAGTGCCCCAAAGTTTCTACCGGAGAATCAAGACGAAAAACGTGTGCCAACCCCTATGCATAGGTTCATGGGCGGAACCCGCAAGTTGATCACCAAAACATACATCAAGTGGATCACGTGATATCCCATTGTCACCACAGATACGCACGGCAAGACATACATCAAGTGTTCTCAAATCGTTAAAGACTCAATCCGATAAGATAACTTCAAAGTGAAAACTCAATCCATTACAAGAGAGTAGAGGGGGAGAAGAAACATAAGATCCAAATATAATAGCAAAGCTCGCGATACATCAAGATCGTGCCAAATCAAGAACACGAGAGAGAGATCAAACACATAGCTACTGGTACATACCCTCAGCCCCGAGGGTGAACTACTCCCTCCTCATCATGGAGAGCGTCGGGATGATGAAGATGGCCACCGGTGAGGGTTCCCCCCTCCGGCAGGGTGCGGAACTGGGTCCCGATTGGTTTTTGGTGGCTACAAAGGCTTGCGGCGGCGGAACTCCCGATCTATTCTCGTCTTTGGAAGTTTTAGGGTACGTGGGTATATATGGGTGAAAGAAGTACGTCGGTGGAGCTTCGGGGGGCCCACGAGGCAGGGGGCGCCCCCCACCCTCGTGGACACCTCCCTTCTTTCCTGACGTGCACTCCAAGGCTTTTCGGTAGCTTTCCTTCCAAAAATAACTTCTCCAATTGATTTCATTCCGTTTCGACTCCGTTTGATATTCCTTTTCTTTGAAACACTGAAATAGGCAAAAAACAGCAATTCTGGGCTGGGCCTCCGGTTAATAGGTTAGTCCCAAAAATAATATAAAAGTGGATAATAAATCCCAATATTGTCCAAAACAATAGATAATATAGCATGGAGCAATCAAAAATTATAGATACGTTGGAGACGTATCGAGGCATCTAAGCTTAATTCACCTTTCGTCCTCGAGTAGGTAAATGATAAAAAAGATAGTTTTTGATGTGGAATGCTAGTTGGCATAATTTCGTTGTAATTCTTCTTAATTGTGGTATGAATATTCAGATCCGAAAGATTCAAGATAAAAGTTCATATTGACATAAAATAATAATACTTCAAGCATACTAACAAAGCAATTATGTCTTCTCAAAATAACATGGCCAAAGAAAGTTCATCCCAACAAAATCATATAGTTTAGTCATGCTCCATTTTCGTCACACAAGAATGCTCTCATCATGCACAACCCCGATGACAAGCCAAGCAATTGTTTCATACTTTAGTAATCTCAAACTTATAAACCTTCACGCAATACATGAGAGCGAGCCATGGATATAGCACTATGGGTGGAATAGAATATAATGATGGGGGTTATGTGGAGAAGACAAAAAAGGAAAAGATCTCACATCAACGAGGCTAATCAATGGGCTATGGAGATGCCCATCGATTGATGTTAATGCAAGGAGTAGGGATTGCCATGCAACGGATGCACTGGAGCTATAAATGTATGAAAGCTCAACAAAGGAAACTAAGTGGGTGTGCATCCAACTTGCTTGCTCACGAAGACCTAGGGCACTTGAGGAGGCCCATTGTTGGAATATACAAGCCAAGTTCTATAATGAAAAATTCCCACTAGTATATGAAAGTGATAACTCAAGAGACTCTCTATATGAAGAACATGGTGCTACTTTGAAGCACAAGTGTGGTAAAAGGATAGTAACATTGTCCCTTCTCTGTTTTTATCTCATTTTTTTTTGGGCCTTCTATTTTTTTTATGGCCTTTCTCTTTTTTTCCTTTTTTTTATTTTACCTCACTTGGGACAATGCTCTAGAAAATGATGATCATCACACTTCTATTTGTTTACAACTCAATGATTACTACTCGATACTAGAACAAAGTATGACTCTATATGAATGCCTCCGGTGGTGTACGGGGATATGCAATGAACCAAGAGTGACATGTATGAAAGATTACGAACGGTGGCATTGCCACAAATACTATGTCAACTACATGATCATGCTAAGCAATATGACAATGATGAATGGGTCATGACAAACGGAATGGTGGAAAGTTGCATGGCAATATATCTCGGAATGGCTATGGAAATGCTATAATAGGTAGGAATGGTGGCTGTTTTGAGGAAGATATAAGGAGGTTTATGTGTGAAAGAGCGTATCATATCATGGGGTTTGGATGCACCGGCGAAGTTTGCACAAACTCTCAATGTGAGAAAGGGCAATGCACGGCATCAAGAGGCTAGCAATGATGGAAGGGTGAGAGTGCGTATAATCCATGGAGTCAACATTAGTCATAAAGAACTCATATACTTATTGCAAAAATCTACAAGCCATCAAAAACCAAAGCACTACGTGCATGCTCCTAGGGGGATAGATTGGTAGGAAAAGACCGTCGCTCGTCCCCGACCGCCACTCATAAGGAGGACAATCAAATAACACCTCATGTTACAAATTTGTTACATAAAGTTTATCATACGTGCATGCTACGGGACTTGCAAACTTCAACACAAGTATTTCTCAAATTCACAACTACTCAACTAGCATGACTTTAATATCACTACCTCCATATCTCAAAACAATCATCAAGCATCAAACTTCTCTTAGTATTCAACACACTCATAAGAAAGTTTTTACTATTTTTTAATACCTAGCATATTAGGATTATTTAAGCAAATTACCATGCTATTTAGGACTCTCAAAATAATATAAGTGAAGCATGAGAGTTCATCTATTTCTTCAAAATAAAACCACCACCGTGCTCTCAAAGATATAAGTGAAGCACTAGAGCAAACAACAAACTACTCCGAAAGATATAAGTGAAGTTCAATGAGTAGTTGAATAATTATGCAACTATGACCACTATCCAGTGATCCACTCCTGGATTACTTTGGTACCTCCCTGCTAAACTAATAGCAAGGCACACATCAGATCTGGTACACAACATTGCATACATGATAGAACCTATGGCTGAAGCATAGGGAATGACTTTCATTTTCTCTCTATCTTCTGCAGTGGTCGGGCATTGAGTTTGACTCAACTTCACACCTTGTAACACAGGCAAGAACCCTTTCTTTGCTTGATCCATTTTGAACTTCTTCAAAACTTTATCAAGGTATGTGCTTTGTGAAAGTCCAATTAACCGTCTTGATCTATCTCTATAGATCTTGATGCCCAATATATAAGCAGCTTCACTGAGGTCTTTCATTGAAAAACTCTCCTTCAAGTATCCTTTTATGCTATCCTGAAATTCTATATCATTTCCAATCGACAATATGCCATCCACATATAATATTAGAAATGCTACAGAGCTGCCACTCACTTTCTTGTAAATACAGGCTTCTCCAAAAGTCTGTATAAAACCATATGGTTTGATCACACTATCAAAACGTTTATTCTAACTCCGAGATGCTTGCACCAGTCCATAAATGGATCACTGGAGCTTGCACACTTTGTTAGCATCCTTTGGATTGAAAACCTTCGGGTTACATCATATACAAATCTTCTTCCAGAAATCCATTCAGGAATGCAGTCTTTACATCCATTTGCCAAATTTCATAATCATAAAATGCAGCAATTGCTAACATGATTCGGACAGACTTAAGCATCGCTACGGGTGAGAAGGTCTTATCGTAGTCAACTCCTTGAACTTGTCGAAAACCTTTCGCAATAAGTCGAGCTTTGTAAACAGTAACATTACCGTCAGCGTCAATCTTCTTCTTGAAGATCCATTTATTCTAGATGGCTTGCAGATCATCGGGCAAGTCAACCAAAGTCCACACTTTGTTCTCATACATGGGTCCCATCTCAGGTTTCATGGCCTCAAGCCATTTCCCGGAATCTGGGCTCATCATTGCTTCCTCATAGTTCGTAGGTTCGTCATGGTCAAGTAACATGACCTCCAGAACCGGATTACCGTACCACTTTGGTGCTAATCTTACTCTGGTTGACCTACGAGGTTCAGTAGTAACTTGATCTGAAGTTATATGATCATCATCATTAGCTTCCTCACTAATTGGCATAGAAGTCACAGGAAC
Organism: Aegilops bicornis; assembly: GCA_021605145.1. Taxonomy (NCBI): domain Eukaryota; kingdom Viridiplantae; phylum Streptophyta; class Magnoliopsida; order Poales; family Poaceae; genus Aegilops; species Aegilops bicornis. The sequence goes on along the minus strand of CM038672.1, from coordinate 479,564,452 downwards.
TGATTTCTGTGATGAACTACTTTCCATTAAGGGAGCAGGTACAGTTACCTCATCAAGTTCTACTTTCCTCCCACTCACTTCTTTCGAGAGAAACTCCTTCCGTAGAAAGGATCCATTCTTAGCAACGGATGTCTTGCCTTCAGATCTGTGATAGAAGGTGTACCCAACAGTCTCCTTTAGATATCCTATGAAGACACATTTCTCCGATTTGGGTTCGAGCTAATCAGGTTAAAGCTTTTTGACATAAGCATCATAGCCCCAAACTTTCAGAAACGACAATTTGGGTTTCTTGCCAAACCACAGTTCATAAGGTGTCGTCTCAATGGATTTAGATGGTGCCCTATTTAACATGAATGCAGCCGTCTCTAAAGCATAACCCCAAAACGATAGCTATAAATCAGTAAGATACATCATAGATCGCACCATATCTAGTAAAGTACGATTACGACGTTCGGACACACCATTACGCTATGGTGTTCCGGGTGGCGTGAGTTGCAAAATTATTCCGCATTGTTTCAAATGAAGACCAAACTCGTAACTCAAATATTCTCCTCCATGATCAGATTGTCGAAACTTTATTTTCTTGTTACGATGATTTCCCACTTCACTCTGAAATTCTTTGAACTTTTCAAATGCTCCAGACTTATGTTTCATTAAGTAGATATACCCATATTTGCTCAAATCATCTGTGAAGGTCAGAAAATAACGATACCCGCCGCGAGCCTCAATGTTCATTGGACCACATACATCAGTATGTATGATTTTCAATAAATCTGTTGCTCGCTCCATTGTTCCGGAGAAAGGAGTTTTAGTAATCTTGCCCATGAGGCATGCTTCGCAAGTACCAAGTGATTCATAATCAAGTGATTCCAAAAGTCCATCAGAATGGAGTTTATTCTTGCGCTTTACACCAATATGACCTAAACGGCAGTGCCACAAATAAGTGCATGAATAAACTCCATATTATGAATATGTGTGTCACCACTATCGAGATTGAACAAAAATAGACCACTCTTCAAGGGTGCATGACCATAAAAGATATTACTCATATAAATAGAACAACCATTATTCTCTTATTTAAATAAATAACCATCTCGCATCAAACAAGATCCAGATATGATGTTCATGCTTAATGCTGGCACATAATAACAATTATTCCGGTCTAAAACTAATCACGAAGGTAGATGTAGAGGTAGCGTGCCGACGGCGATCACATCGACTTTGGAACCATTTCCCACGCGCATCATCACCTCGTCCTTAGCCAATCTTCACTTAATCCATAGTCCCTATTTCGAGTTGCAAATATTAGCAACAGAACCAGTATCAAATACCCAGGTGGTACTGCGAGGTTTAGCAAGGTACACATCAATAACATGTATATCACATATACCTTTGCTCATCTTGCCATCCTTCTTATCCGCCAAATACTTGGGGCAGTTCCGCTTCCAGTGGCCAGTCCCTTTGCAGTAGAAGCACTCAGTCTCAGGCTTAGGTCCAGACTTGGGTTTCTTCTCTGAGCGACAACTTGTTTGCCGTTCTTCTTGAAGTTCCCTTTTTCTTCCCTTTACCCTTTTCTTGAAACTGGTGGTCTTGTTGACCATCAACACTTGATGCTCCTTCTTGATTTCTACCTCCGCAGCCTTTAGCATCGCGAAGAGCTCGGGAATTGTCTTATCCATCCCTTGCATGTTATAGTTCATCACGAAGCTTTTGTAGCTTGGTGGCAGTGATTGAAGAATTCTGTCAATGACACTATCATTCGGAAGATTAACTCCCAGTTGAATCAAGTGATTGTTATACCCAGACATTTTGAGTATATGCTCACTGACAGAACTATTCTCCTCCATCTTGCAGCTGTAGAACTTATTGGAGACTTCATATCTCTCAATCTGGGCATTTGCTTGAAATATTAACTTCAACTCCTGGAACATCTCATATGCTCCATGACGTTCAAAACGTCGTTGAAGTCCCGGTTCTAAGCCGTAAAGCGTGGCACATCGAACTATCGAGTATTCATCGCTTTTGCTCGCCAGACGTTCATAACATCCGGTGTTGCTCCTGCAGCAGGTTTGGCACCCAGCGGTGCTTCCAGGACGTAATTCTTCTGTGCAGCAATGAGGATAATCCTCAAGTTACGGACCCAGTCCGTGTAATTGCTACCATCATCTTTCAACTTTGCTTTCTCAGGGAACGCATTAAAATTCAATGGAACAACAGCACGGGCCATCTATCTACAACAACATAGGCATGCAAAATACTATCAGGTACTAAGTTCATGATAAATTAAAGTTCAATTAATCAAATTACTTAAGAACTCCCACTTAGATAGACATCCCTCTAATCATCTAAGTGATCACATGATCCATATCAACTAAACCATGTCCGATCATCACGTGAGATGGAGTAGTTTTCAATGGTGAACATCACTATCTTGATCATATCTACTATATGATTCACGCTCGACCTTTCGGTCTCAATGTTCCGAGGCCATATCTGCATATGCTAGGCTCGTCAAGTTTAACCCAAGTATTTATGCGTGTGCAAAACTAGCTTGCACCTGTTGTATATGAACGTAGATCTTATCACACCCGATCATCACGTGGTGTCTCGGCACAACGAACTTTGGCAACGGTGCATACTTAGGGAGAACACTTGTACCTTGAAATTTAGTGAGAGATCATCTTATAATGCTACCGTCAATCAAAGCAGAATAAGATGCATAAAATATAAACATGACATGCAATCAATATAAGTGATATGATATGGCCATCATCATCTTGTGCCTTTGATCTCCATCTCCAAAGCACCGTCATGATCACCATCGTCACCGGGCGACACCTTGATCTCCATCGTAGCATCGTTGCCGTCTCGCCAACTATTGCTTCTACGACTATCTCTACCGCTTAGTGATAAAGTAAAGCAATTACATGGCGATTGCATTTCATACAATAAAGCGACAACCATATGGCTCCTGCCATTTGGCGATAACTCTGTTACAAAACATGATCATCTCATACAATAAAATTTAGCATCATGTCTTGACCATATCACATCACAACATGCCCTGCAAAAACAAGTTAGACATCCTCTACTTTGTTGTGGCAAGTTTTACGTGGCTGCTACGGGCTGAGCAAGAACCGTTCTTACCTACGCATCAAAACCACAACGATATTTCGTCAAAGTATGTGTTGTTTTAACCTTCAACAAGGACCGGGAGTAGCCACACTCGATTCAACTAAAGTTGGAGAAACTGACACCCGCCAGCCACCTGTGTGCAAAGCACGTCGATAGAACCAGTCTCGCGTAAGCGTTTGCATAATGTCGGTCCGGGCGGCTTCATCTAACAATACCGCCGAATCAAAGTATGACATGCTGGTACGCAATATGACTTGTATCGCCCACAACTCACTTGTATTCTACTCGTGCATATAACATCTACGCATAAACCTGGCTCGGATGCCACTGTTGGGGAATGTAGTAATTTCAAAAAAATTCCTACGCACACGCAAGATCATGGTGATGCATAGAAACGAGAGGGGAGAGTGTTGTCCACATACCCTCATAGACCGAAAGCAGAAGCGTTATGACAACGCGGTTGTTGTAGTCGTACGTCTTCACGATCCGACCGATCCAAGTACCGAACGTACGGCACCTCTGAGTTCAGCACACGTTCAGCTCGATGATGTCCCACGAACTACGATCCAGCAGACCTTCACGGGAGAGTTCCGTCAGCACGATGGCGTGATGACGGTGATGATGTTGCTACTGACACAGGGCTTCGCCTAAGCACCGCTACGATATGACCGAGGTGGATTATGGTTGAGGGGGGCACCGCACACGGCTTGGAATAATCAACTTGTGTGTCTTTGGGTGCCCCCCGCCGCCCCTGTATATAAAGGAGCAAGGGGGAGGTCGGTCGGCCTTGGTGCGCCCCAAGGAGAGGAGGAATCCTCCTCCTAGTAGGAGTAGGATTCATCCTTTCCTAGTCCTACTAGGAAGGGGGAAGGAAAGAGAGGGAGAGGGAGAGGGAAAGAGGAGCCGCGCCCGCCTCCCCTAGTCCAATTCGGACTCCCCATGGGAGGGGGCGCGCCACCTCCTGGGCTTCTGCCCTCTCTCTCCCCTAAGGCCCAATACTTCCCCGGGGGGTTCCAGTAACCCCTCCGGCACTCTGGTTTTCTCCGAAACCACCTGGAACACTTCCGGTGTTCGAATATAGCCGTCCAATATATCAACCTTTACGTCTCGACCATTTCGTGACTCCTCGTCATGTCCGTGATCACATTCGGGACTCCGAACTACCTTCGGTACATCAAATCACATAAACTCATAATACTGATCGTCACCTAATGTTAAGCGTGCGGACCCTATGGGTTCGAGAACTATGTAGACATGACCGAGACCCGTCTCCGGTCAATAACTAATAGCAGAACCTGGATGCTCATATTGGTTCCTACATATTCTACGAAGATCTTTATCGGTCAAACCGCATAACAACATACATTGTTCCCTTTGTCATCGGTATGTTACTTGCCCGAGATTCGATCATCGGTATCCTCATACCTAGCTCAATATAGTTATCGGCAAGTCTCTTTACTCGTTTCGTAATGCATCATCCCGCAACTAACTCATTAGTCACATTGCTTGCAAGGCTTATAGTGATGTGCATTACCGAGAGAGCCCAGAGATACCTCTCCAACAATCGGAGTGACAAATCCTAGTCTCGATCTATGCCAACTCAACAAGTACCATCGGAGACACCGTAGAGCACCTTTATAATCACCCGATTCACGTTGTGACATCCGGTAGCACACAAATTGTTCCTCCGTAATCGGGAGTTGCATAATCTCATAGTCATAGGAACATGTATAAGTCATGAAGAAAGCAATAGCAGTAAACTAAAACGATCAAGTGCTAAGCTAACGGAATGGGTCAAGTCAATCACATCATTCTCCTAATAATGTGATCCCTTTTATCAAATGACAACTCGTGTCTATGGTTAGGAAACTTAACCATCTTTGATAAACGAGCTAGTCAAGTAGAGGCATACTAGTGACACTCTGTTTGTCTATGTATTCACACATGTATTATGTTTCCGGTTAATACAATTCTAGCATGAATAATAAACATTTATCATGAAATAAGGAAATAAAAAATAACTTTATTATTGTCTCTAGGGCATATTTCCTTCACGAACAAGCTTCGGTCATCAAATCACATAACTCATAATACAAATCGTCATCGAACGTTAAGCGTGCTGACCCTACGGGTTCGAGAACTATGTAGACATGACCGAGACACATCTACGGTCAATAACCAATAGCGGAACCTGGATGCTCATATTGGCTCCTACATATTCTACGAAGATCTTTATCGGTCAAACCGCATAACAACATACGTTGTTCCCTTTGTCATCGATATGTTACTTGCCCGAGATTCGATCGCCGGTATCATCATACCTAGTTCAATCTCGTTATCGGCAAGTCTCTTTACTTGTTCTGTAATGCATCATCCCGCAACTAACTCATTAGTCACATTGCTTGCAAGGCTTATAGTGATGTGCATTACCGAGAGGGCCCAGAGATACATCTCCAATACACGGAGTGACAAATCACTTGATCTATGCCAACCCAACAAACACCTTCGGAGACACTTGTAGAGCATCTTTATAATCACCCAGTTACATTGTGATGTTTGATAGTACACTAAGTGTTCTTCCGGTATTCGGGAGTTGCATAATCTCATAGTCAGAGGAACATGTATAAGTCATGAAGAAAGCAATAGCAATAAAACTTAACGATCATTATGCTAAGCTAACAGATGGGTCTTGTCTATCACATCATTCTCTAATGATGTGATCCCGTTCATCAAATGACAACACATGTATATGGCTAGGAAACTTAGCCATCTTTAATTAATGAGCTAGTCAAGTAGAGGCATACTAGGGACACTCTGTTTGTCTAAGTATTCACACATGTACTAAGTTTCCGGTTACTACAATTCTAGCATGAATAATAAACATTTATCATGATATAAGGAAATATAAATAACAACTTTATTATTGCCTCTAGGGCATATTTCCTTCAATCTCCCACTTGCACTAGAGTCTATAATCTAGTTCACATCGCCATGTGATTTGACACCAATAGTTCACATCGCCATGTGACCAATATCCAAAGGGTTTACTAGAGTCAATAATCTAGTTCACATCGCCATGTGATTGACATCCAAAGAGTACTAAGGTGTGATAATGTTTTGCTTGTGAGAGAAGTTAAGTCAACGGGTCTACCACATTCAGAGCCGTATGTATTTTGCAAATTTTCTATGTCTACGATGCTCTGCATGGAGCTACTCTAGCTAATTGCTCCCACTCTCAATATGTATCCAGATTGGGACTCAAAGTCATCCATCTCGGTGTCAAAGCATGCATCGACGTAACTCTTTATGACGAACTCTTTATCACCTACATAACAGATAAATATTTCCTTAGTCCTCTAAGGATAATTTTGACCGCTGTCCAGTGATCTACTCCTAGATCACTATTGTACTCCCTTGTCAAACTCAGGTCAGGATATATAATAGGTCTGGTACACAATAGAGCATACTTTATAGAACCTATAGCTGAGGCATAGGGAATGACTTTCATTCTCTCTCTATCTTCTACCGTGGTCGGGTTTCGAGTCTTACTCAATTTCATACCTTACAACTCAGGCAAGAACTCCTTCTTTGACTGATCCATTTTGAACTCCTTCAAAATCTTACCAAGGTATGTACTCATTGGAAAATCTTATCAAGCGTCTTGATCTATCTCTATAGATCTTGACGCTCAATATGTAAGCAGCTTCACCGAGGTCTTTCTTTGAAAAACTCCTTTCAAACACTCCTTTATGCTTTCCAGAAAATTCTACATCATTTCCGATCAACAATATGTCATTCACATATACTTATAAGAAAAGTTGTAGTGCTCCCACTCACTTTCTTTAAATACAGGCTTCACCACAAGTCTGTATAAAACTATATGCTTTGATCAACTCATCAAAGCATATATTCCAACTCCGAGATGCTTGCACCAGTCCATAGATGGATCGCTGGAGCTTGCACATTTTGTTAGCACCTTTAGGATTGAAAAAACTTCTGGTTGCATCATATACAACTCTTCTTTTAATAAATCCATTAAGGAATGCAGTTTTGATATCCATTTTGCCAGATTTCATAAAATGCGGCAATTGCTAACATGATTCGGACAGACTTTAGCATCGATACGAGTGAGAAAATCTCATCGTAGTCAACACCTTGAACTTGTCGAAAACCTTTTTCGACAATTTGAGCTTTGTAGATAGTATCACTACTATCAGCGTCTGTCTTCCTCTTGAAGATCCATTTATTCTTAATGGCTTGCCGATCATTTGGCAAGTCCACCAAAGTCCACACTTTGTTCTCATACATGGATCCTATCTCAGATTTCATGGCCTCAAGCCATTTCGCGGAATCTGGGCTCATCATCGCTTCCTCATAGTTCGTAGGTTCATCATGGTCTAGTAACATGACTTCCAGAACAGGATTACCATAACACTCTGGTGCGCACCGTACTCTGGTTGACCTATGAGGTTCGGTAGTAACTTGATCTGAAGTTCCATGATCATCATCATTAGCTTCCTCACTAATTGGTGTAGGAATCACTGGAACTGATTTCTGTGATGAACTACTTTCCAATTCGGGAGAATGTACAATTACCTCTTCAAGTTCTACTCTCCTCCCACTCACTTCTTTCGAGAGAAACTCCTTCTCTAGAAAGGATCCATTCTTAGCAACAAAGATCTTGCCTTCGGATCTGTGATAGAAGGTGTATCCAACATTTTCTTTTGGGTATCCTATGAAGACGCACTTCTCCGATTTGGGTTCGAGCTTATCAAGTTGAAACTTTTTCACATAAGCATCGCAACCCCAAACTTTAAGAAATGATAGCTTAGGTTTCTTGCCAAACCACATTTCATATGGTGTCGGCTCAATGGATTTAGATGGTGCCCTATTTAACGTGAATGCAGTTGTCTCTAATGCATAACCCCAAAACGATAGTGGTAAATCGGTAAGAGACATGATAGATCGCAACATATCTAATTAAGTACGGTTATGACGTTCGGACACACCATTACGCTGTGGTGTTCCAGATGGTGTGAGTTGCGAAACTATTCCACATTGTTTCAAATGAAGACCAAACTCGTAACTCAAATATTTGTCTCCGCGATCAGATCGTAGAAACTTTATTTTCTTGTTATGATGATTTTCCACTTTACTCTGAAATTCTTTGAACTTTTCAAATGTTTCAGACTTTAATTTTCATCAAGTAGATATACCCATATCTGCTCAAATCATCTGTGAAGGTTAGAAAATAACGATACCCGCTGTCGTGGAATTGTCATGGCAGATGTCCTAGCAGAAGGACTAAGTCGGGAGCCATCGCAACTAGGTTAGCTTAAAGGGGTTAAACGGGACAAAGGACACAAGGAGTTTATACTGGTTCGGCCCCTTGTGGTGAAGGTAAAGGCCTAATCTAGTTTGAGGTGGTATTGCTTATGTTTCGATTACCAGGGAGCGAATACGCTTGACCTAGCTTTCGATCTGTTGTATCCTCCCGTAAGCCGCCGTCGGGTCGTCCCTTTATATACACAGGTTGATGCCCAGTGGCTCACGGAGTCCAGGCCGGCTCATAAACAATGTGTCCGGCTCGGTGACTAATTACACTTGCCTTACAATACAAGTCATACATACATGGCGGTTTACACTTATGGGCCTTAAGTCGCCTTTGGGCTTCGGGCCTTTAGCAAGTCTACTTCGTGAACCGCCATCTTCAACATCTTCATGGGCTTTGTCTTGATAAACCGCCATTGGTATAACCCGGCCCCTCCTGGGAGGGTCATACCCAATATTTATATCCCCAACATTAGGCCCCAGGTTGATTTGAACTTGTTCATGTCAATCTTCAATACTTAGAAAAAAATCCTTCTCCACTTATTCTTGCAAGGCCATGTAACCCGTCGTGACGTCATCGCCTAGGATTGTGGTAACCCGCCATGACGTCACGTGTCATTAATGTTACACAAAGCCCAAATCTTAATATATCCTCTCTATTAATGAACCTCTGAAACTCGACGCGTCTGTGCTGTCGCATATCCATTTTTTGGCCTCCTCGATTCCTGCGCATGCCACTTATCCTTTCGATGTTATAAATTGGGACAGGGGTCTCTTTCACCTTCCCCCCTTGCCTCTTCGTCTCTGTCTTCCACCTTGCGTCGCCTCAGCACCCGAGCTCCGCCGCTGTTGTCGACCTTCGCCAAGGCCGCTGCATCAAAATGATCTGACCAGAATTCGTCCGCGCGCCTCCGCTGTTCAACAGCTCTGGTGAGTTCTCCTTCTTCCTTTTCCCATAGATCCCATTAGGGTTTCCTACGAGTTCGTTGGAGTTCATGTTTGTTCTATAGCTTGTGCTTTTGATTCGAACTTGGTACCTCTCCTGTGTGGTGGTAGCTATAGCACTCACTTTCGCTTATTAAGGCATCTCCTTTTGCATGAAGAATCCGATCTGGACATATGAACTGCTCAAGCTCCGTAGTTTAGGTCTAGATATTTTTACATTATCTGAAGCACCGTAGATCCAAAACCATAGCATCAATCTGTGAAACCTGTTTTTCCAATACTTAGCAATTTTTCCTTTCTCAAATCTATACTTCAATAATTGTGTGAGTGGCTTAACTTAGAAACCGTAACCCACCAGGTACCATTAGTCCCCTCTTAAGCCGCCAATAGCTCGTCTTTATAACTTCAATGCCAATCTCCGGCTGAACACCTACACATGCTTCATTATTGTTTGACTTTTAAACCATCAGCCGGCTTAACTATATCATCTTGAACCGGAGTAATCTTCCTTTCCGATCATCAAGAAAATGGCTAAGACATACACTTCTTGCAACTGGGTCCAATCTCGGGTTACTGAAGAAGATTTGAACAATTTTGTTTCCACTGGCGCTTTAGCCAAGAAAGAGGACATCCACTGGAGGGCCCCTGGTGAAGAAATTCCTCCTAAACCCAAAGATGGAGAAGTGATTGTTTTTGCTGACCACTTGAGTCGGGGGTTCAGCCCACCCGACTCAAAGTTTTTCCGTGATGTACTTCATTTTTTCGAACTCCACCCTCAAGATATTGGACCCAACTCCGTGTCCAACATTTGCAATTTCCAAGTGTTCTGTGAAGCTTATCTTCAAGAGGAGCCCACAGTTGATTTATTCAGAGACTTCTACTACTTAAACCATCAGACAAAGTTTGTTGACGGGCCCAACACCAAACTCGGTGGGGTTTCAATTCAAAAGAGAAAAGAAGTCAACTTTCCCCATGCTAAGCTGGATAGCCATCCCAAGGACTAGAACCAAACTTGGTTCTATTGTCAAGACACATCTCCAGACGGCGAGAATCCTCTACCGGGTTACCGCGATCACCGACTTAGCAGCACACATCCACTCCCCTCACGGCTCAGCGCAAAGGAACGAGCCAAATATGCGCCCTCATTTTTGAAGCTCAGAGCTTTTATGGCCAACGGCTTAACTGACGTAGACTTTGTCCGGTGCTGGGTGTCTTGGAGTATCTTGCCATTAAGCCGTCGCCCCGGCTTAATGTGCGAATACACTGGCAACGTAAAAGATCCCAAGGGCCACTATGACATTCAACTGTCTGATGCAGAAGTTACTGAGGCCACCAATGAATCTTTAAAGGAATGCAGCAAAACATGACTTAGTCCTTTCAGCACTTTCAACAAGCCGCCAGCCGTAAGTGTTACACACCTTCCGCTCAATCAATGTTTTCAATAATTATGCTCACTTATGATCTTTTTTGACCTTAACAGGCTGATTCTCCCTTTTGGAAGAAGAAACCGCAAGATAAGCCGGCCAAGCTGGCTCATACCAAAACCAAGGCCACCAAGAAGCCTGCCAAGAAGAAAACCATCGAGTCCGCTGGTTTAAACATTGATGATGACGATGATGATAATGAGTCAGAAGTAGAACTTGACTCTCTTGGCTCCTTTTTTATACATCTCATTGACAATGATTGTTATCAGGATGACGCAGAGGCCAGCTGTGCAGATGACATAGAGGTAACTGTTCTTTCCTCCAGCTCAGAACCTCTGCCAACACAGAAAACCCGACAAGCAAGACGGAAAGTAAGCTTTTCTCACCCTCTAGCTCACTCGGATCCCAACTTTCTTTTGAAGAAACAGCAACACGAAGCTCGCCGAACCACCCGGCATAGTGGTGGGGTAATCACTTCTTCCGGCTTACCGAACACGCCGGTTCGCAAACACCGCCCAGAGGTCTTTCATATTTATGATATACTTTATCCCAAGGTGGGTCATTTCCGACAACCTCTTAACCCATCTGATTCAAACTATCAGGGGATTTCACATTCCTCCTCTGGTGAGTCAACGGGAACTCAAATCCCAACCTTCAAGACTGTCCCTGGGTAAAGACATATTAATCATTCAAACCTTATGTTTAATCATTTTACTGACCTCTTTATACTTCTTACTTTTCAGGGGCCAAGCCAAAACCAGCAAGAAGGCGAAGCTGAATAAGCCGGTCGACGACTCCAACCCGTATGAACCAGAAAAACCCTTGATGATCCACCACCACAAGACCATGAAGTCTCCCCAGATGATATGGATGTTGAACCGGCTATCTCTAAGCCGCACAGACCAATCACGCCTATTGAGGAGAAAACTGATGATGTTGTTGTCACTGGATTTGGATTCACAGCCCTGGGCCAACCTACTGTCTTATCCAAGCATAGTGCTAAGGAAGAAATTTCCGCTAAAGATAAAGGCAAGTGGAAGGTAGACTTGGAGAGCTACATTGATTTCAGTGCCCAAGACATCCACTCTAGCTATTTGAACCGTCTGTACACCAGTCGTGACTTTGAAGCCGACTTAGTAAACCTGATGAAGGAGCGCTATGAGGTAACTGTTGCAACTCCTATTTATATGAATATACTTCCCTTTAGCCGCCAAGTTTATTGGACATGATAGAATAGAATGTGTTGTAAACTTCAATAGTTGTATAGATTAAATCCAGTAGCCCCCAAGGGCCGGTTTATGCTTTCAATTATGAACCGAGACTTATAGTAGCCCCCAAGGGTCGGCTTAATAAATATTGTTAAGCCGGGACTTTAACTAGCAAGAATCAACATTGCATCTGTAGCCCCCAAGGGTCGGCTTAACAAGTATGTTAAGTCGAGACTAATCATCTTGTATGAAATTAATAATCCAATTCATAGCCTTCATAAGCCGGATCACAATCATTTGTCCGGGTCAGCAAATAGGCTTGTCTTGAACAAAGTGCAATGCGCATTAGCCCCCAAGTGCCAAGTATAATACTTGTATTGTGCTTGGGACTTTAGAAAGTTTTAAGAAGCAATAGATATTAGCCCCCAAGGGCCAAGGAAAATACTTGTATTGTGCTTGGGACTTCACAAATCATCATGATCATAACACCTTCCATGTTTGCATATATCACAGGCTGAATTGACCGAAAAGGATGCACGGCTGAATGATTTGAAGGCCAGTGTGAAAACTCAGCAAGCCGAGACATCCAAGGCCAAAACAAAATTAAAAACTGCTTTGGAGAATATTGAGCAGCTTAAGCAAAATTTCAATGCTGAAAAAGATGGCTGGGAAACTGAAAAGGCGGCTCTGTTGAAAAGAGCAGATGATGCTAAAGCGACACTTAAGCCGGTGACTAAAGAGTTATCTGGCTTAAAGCAACAAATTAATACCATGTCATTAGCCATCTTTGGTAAGTAGAAAAATATGTCTCCCTTGCACCTCAAGAATCACATTGTGAATATATGCCGGCTTACTCATAATTTTACTAATATAGGTTCACGGAGCGCAAAGTTGGGTTCAGACATGTGCGTCCAGCTTAAAGCTGTCTACACTCTTGCAGAACAGTTATATACTAGTGCTCAACGAACCATTGCTGCTACGTTGCACAAGAAAACACCCTCAACACTTATCAAAGATACACTGAAGCAGTTATTTGTTCTTCCCAAAAGGATTGATGATTCAAAACGGGGAGCTGCCAGAGCCGGCGCCTTAACTTCCTTAAGCCAGGCAAAGGCGTGGCCAGCTGATCTTGACTCGGAAGATTTGGCCAATGGCTGCCCCAGTGTTAAAGAAGATGGATCTGCCTTGAGTGTTGATGATTTTGCAGAGATAGAAAGAGCCATGCGCCCCTTAGCAAGCAAGCTGGCTGACGAAACCAGTCTATCCACATACGAGGCGGCTTATGACGCTGACAACAAGAGAGTCAGCGCATCGGTTCGTGAGCCACAAGATCTCATCCCGCCGACTCGTAAGCACACCTTTGCTCCTGACATTGATCCATCCAATCTTATTGATGATGAAGCTGTGTTTAGAGCGTTGACCGGTATCAAATGGGCTACGCCTGTGGATAAGCAACGAGCTGAAGATGAAGAAGAGGTGCAGGAAGACCCGGAAGCTTCAACCCGCCATCAATCATAAGCCGGTTTATTAAGCAGAATACTTTACTGTGTTGACAGCCTCGAAACACTTATCCTTGTTGACCATCAGATGCCTTGTAATAGGCTAGTTAAACTTTTGATCTGTCATGCCATTGTGCATATTTTTGTTTTGCATGACATTGCTGATCTGCCAATCGAAGATCTGCCACCTATGCTTATGACTGCATCAACTATATGCACCAGATTTATTATTATACATGCACACAAAATAAATCACAAGTACCCTGGCGGTTTACCGCAGGCCGGGTCACCGTACCCTATATAAAGAACCACTGGTGACTAACAGTCCATAACCAGGGCCGGTTCAATCATAACCTTGTATAATCATAACAAAATATCATACCTGTGATATTTGCTCATACTGCCGGCTTATCATACCTGTTCAGCGGGGGTTACAACCCAAAATATTGAGCGCACAATGCCTTGTTCAATTGACATATATCACCGGCTTTCAACGTCGTATGCTGCAAGGATTAATATCCCAAAACTTAGAGCACAGCGCTTCTAAGTATATAAGATCATTATACACTGGCGACTTATAGTCCAAAGCCAGGCCGGGTTAACAAACTACGGATAAATTGATATGTGAACCATAAGGCATCATAGCCCTCATTGGTTTTTAACCATGTATCAACATGTCACAAAATACTCAAATCAAATATAAATCCAAAGATAAAAACAAGGCCTTCAAAGGCTGCCAAACCTTTTAAAACAAGTGTTGTTAAAGGGCCGCACAGCCGCTGAGTTAAACCTTCACTTAACCTTATAAGCCGGGCCTCACATGACCAATCGTCATTTTAACTTTGACAAGTTCAGGGTCTTTATAAGATTAACTCGTCAAAAGTATGGCGAGTTATTCCAGTCAACCTGGGCGGAGTGGCAGACTTAAAAGGCAGGATAACTCGGGTTTTTAGGTGAATACACCTGGCTTCTAAGCCTGGCTTCCAAGCCTATTACAAGGGTCATAAAACTCTTGTCCGTTGAACAAAGAGCCCCCAAGTAATATTTCATTCCAGGCGTACAAGCCGGATGAATAGGGTAATCACAGCTATGCTCAATGAGCAGGAAGCCCCCAAGTATATAGTAATCATGGCGTACAAGCCGGATCAAGAGGGTAATCATAGCTATGCTCAATGAGCAGGAAGCCCCCAAGTGATCATATGAAGTGAGAATAAAGACTCATTATTTTTGAAAAAAACGAAACGGTAGAGGCCCTGAATTATCAGGGATGTCGGCTTTATTATATTCATCATAATATATACATTTTCAAGATATGTACATCCCAAGAGCCGGTGGCTCAAGTATAGTAAGGCCGAAGATGAGCAGTGTTCCACGGTTGGCGGGTCTCCTCCTCCGACGTGCGTGAGTCCTTGTGGTCTCGAACATCGATAAGGTAGTATGACCCATTGTTCAGATTTTTGCTGACCACAAAAGGCCCTTCCCAAGGTGGGGATAGTTTATGCATATTAGTCTGATCCTGGATAAGCCGGAGCACCAGGTCACCTTCTTGAAAGGTTCAAGACTTAACCCGGCGGCTGTGATAACGGCGGAGATCTTGTTGGTAAATTGCCGAACGAGCCACCGCAAGGTCACACTCCTCATCCAACAGGTCAAGTGCATCCTGACGTGCTTTTTCATTATTAGCTTCAACATAAGCTGCCACACGGGACGAGTCATGACGGATGTCACTAGGGAGAACTTCTTCTGCTCCGTAAACCATGAAGAAAGGCGTGTAACCCGTAGATCTGTTGGGGGTAGTGTTGATACTCCATAACACTGAGGGTAATTCTTCCACCCAACAACCCGGTGTCCTCTGCAAAGGGATCATGAGCCGGGGCTTGATGCCTCTCAAAATTTCTTGATTGGCTCTCCCGGCTTGACCATTAGACTGAGGGTGAGCCAGTGATGATACATCAAGGCGAATATGCTCACGTTGACAGAACTCTTTCATAGCACCTTTAGACATATTAGTGCCATTATCAGTTATAATGTTGTGGGGAAAACAAAAATGGAAAATCACCTTTTTGATAAATTGAACTGCCGTCGCTGCGTAAATTTGTCAGGCTTTGCTTCCACCCACTTTGTAAATTTGTCAACCGCCACCAAAAGGTGGGTCTTTTTATCCTTGGACCTTTTGAAAGGACCAACCATATCAAGCCCCTAGATTGCAAACGGCCAAGCAATTGGAATCATCCTCAATTCTTGAGCCGGCACATGCGCTCGTTGTGAAAATTTCTGACAACCATCACATTCATTCACCAAATCTTCGGCATCAGGATGAGCCATTAGCCAATAAATCCATGACGAAAAGCTTTGTCCACGAGAGACTTAGAGCCGGCATGATGACCACAATCTTCTTCATGAATTTCTCGCAAAATTTCACAGCCTTCCTCAGGAGAAACGCAACATTGAAACACCCCTGTGACACTGCGATGATGCAACTCTCCATTGACAATAGTCATTGACTTAGACCACTGGATTATCTGCCTGGCCAAAGTTCCATCCTCAGGTAACTTGCCCCGGGTCATATAAGCCAAATACGAAATTGTCCAATCAGGAATAGCATGAAGAGCCGCCACCAATTGTGCCTCTGGGTCAGGAATAGCTATATCTTCCTCTGTAGGCAATTTGACTGAAGGGTTATGCAAAATATCCAGGAAAGTGTTAGGTGGCACCGGCTTACGCTGGGATCCTAACCGGCTCAAAGTATCAGCCGCCTCATTTTTCCTGCGATCAAAATGTTCAACCTGATAACCTTTGAAATGACCCATGATAGCATCAACCTCTCGACGATAAGCTGCCACGAGTGGATCTTTGGAATCCCAAGTACCAGAAACTTGCTGAGCTACCAGATCTGAGTCGCCAAAACACCTTACCCGGCTTAAGTTCATCTCCTTAGCCATCCGAAGACCATGGAGCAAGGCCACATACTCAGCTGCATTGTTAGTTCAAGGGAACATCAACCGGAGAACATAGGAAAATTTATCACCTCGTGGGGAAGTAAAGACAACTCCAGCCCCCGAGCCCTCCAACTGTCTGGATCCATCAAAGTGAATAGTCCAATATGTGTTATCTGGCTTCTCCTCGGGCATTTGCAATTTGGTCCAATCATTGATAAAATCCACCAGTGCTTGAGACTTGATGGCTGTGCGAGGCACATACTTCAAGCCATGAGGACCAAGCTCAATGGCCCACTTGGCTACCCAACCTATGGCTTCTCTGTTTTGAATGATATCCCCTAAAGGAGCAGAACTAACCATAGTGATGGGATGACCCAGAAAATACTGTTTGAGCTTTCGGGTAGCCATGAACACCCCATATACAAGCTTCTGTCAATGTGGATACCTCTGCTTGGACTCAATAAGCACCTCACTGATGTAGTAAACCAGCCGCTGAACCGGATGCTCCTTGCCTGATTCCTTCCTTTCCACCACAATGGCTACACTCACAGCTCGGCTATTGGCAGCCACATATAACAACAAAGGCTCCTTACCGATGGAGCAGCAAGAACTGGCGGCTCAGCCAACTATTTCTTCAAGGCCTCAAATGCCTGATCAGCAGCATCACCCCAAACAAAGTGATCTGTCTTCTTCATCATCTGGTAAAGAGGGATGGCCTTTTCACCCAACCAGCTTATAAACCGGCTTAAGGCTGCAATACGACTCGCCAAACGCAGAACATCATTGATACATGTCGGCTTAGCCATAGAGGTGATAGCCTTTATCTTCTCCGGGTTAGCTTCAATACCTCGTTCTGAAACCAGAAAACCCAAAAGCTTGCCTACTAGCACACCAAAGACACACTTGGCCGGGTTAAGCGTCATCTTGTAGACCCAGAGATAAAGGTCTCTTTCAAATCATCTATCAAGGTTTCTTTCTTCCTGGATTTCACCACAATATCATCCACATAAGCATGAACATTGCGCCCAATCTGATTATGAAGGAAATTATGCACAAGTCGCTGGTAAGTCGCCTGGGCACTTTTGAGCCCGAAAGGCATAGACACATAACAGAAGGCTCCAAAAGGAGTGATGAAAGTTGTCTTCTCCTGGTCCTTCACTGCCATCTTGATCTGATGATAACCAGAATAAGCATCCAGAAAGCTCAAACGCTCACAACCCGCCATAGCATCAATAACCTGATCAATACGGGGGAGAGCAAAAGGTTCAGCTGGACAGCCTTTGTTCAAAACTGTGTAATCCACACACATACGCCAGGTGCCATTTTTCTTAAGCACTAGCACCGGGTTAGCCAACCATCCAGGATGAAAAACTTCAACAATGAACCCAGCCACCAAGAGCCAGACTACCTCCTCACCAATAGCCTTGTGCCTCTCCTCATTGAAACGGCGAAGGAATTGCTTGACCGGTTTAAACTTTGGATCAATATTGAGAATGTGCTCAGCGAGTTCTCTCGTTACACCTGGCATGTCTGAAGGCATCCATGCAAAGATGTCTCGTTTCTCACGGATGAACTCGATGAGCGTGCTTTCCTATATCGGATCCATATTAGCACAGATGTTGAACTGCTTGGACGAGTCGCTAGGAACGAAGTCAACTAGCTTAGTGTCATCTGCCGACTTAAACTTCAACAAAGGGGTCATGCTATGTGGTTGGCTTCTTCAAAGATGTCATGTCTGCCGGGTCAACATTATCCTTGTACAATTTCAATTCCTCTGTTGCATAGACAGATTTAGCGTAAGCAGCATCACCTTCTTCACACTCCAAGGCTACCTTGCGACTTCCATGCACTGTGATGGTGCCCTTGTGACCTGGCATCTTAAGCTGTAAGTAAACGTAACAAGGCCTTGCCATGAATTTAGCATAGGTCGGCCGGCCAAATAGGGCATGTTAAGGGCTCTTGATTTTAGCCACTTCGAAACTCAACGTCTCAGACCTTGAATCATACTCATCTCCAAAGGCAACCTACAAAGATATTTTGCCCACCGGATATGCCGACTTACCAGGCACCACACCGTGAAAAAAAGTGTTTGACGGCTTAAGATTTTTGTTGGTCAATCCCATGCGATGGAAAGTATCATAATAAAGGATATTGATGTTGCTGCCTCCATCCATGAGTACCTTAGTGAACTTGTATCCTCCAACCTGAGGCGCCACCACCAAGGCCAAGTGACCCGGATTATCAACCCGGGGCGGGTGATCCTCCCGACTCCACACAATGGGCTGCTCAGACCATCACAAGTAACGAGGAACCGCCGATTCAACGGCATTCACCACCCTTTGATGGAGCTTCTGATCCCGCTTACATAAACTTGTGGTGAAGACGTGGTACTGCCCACTATTTAATTGCTTCGGGTTACTCTGATAACCAGACTGCTGCTGAGTCCCCTGACCAGACTATTGATTATAACCACCCTGATTGCCTGGGCCTTGAAAACCGGAACTTGAATTGCCACCACCATAACCCGGACCGTGAGAGCCGGGCCCTGAGCCGCCATCTGGCCTATGATTGTTCTGATTTTTTTTGAATTTCTGTACTCTCTCATGATGAAGCAATCCTTCCAGAGGTGAGCGGCCGGCTTTTCCCGTGTACCATGATTTGGGCAGGGATGATTCATCATCTCCTCAAGGTTGGAACTTTTCCCTCCAAACCTAGGGTTTGGCTTTCCCTTACGACGCTGACCATTACTCTGTGTTGGTGTTAGCCACAAAATCCAAACTACTATCAGCCTTGCGCTTACTATTGCCCCCCTGATTCACCGGGTTATGCTGCTGCCCTTTGGTGTTTCTACTCTTCTTTCCCTTACCTGGCCTTTCCTCATCAGACTCGGGTCCTTGGTACTATCAGAGTCGGCATACTTGACTAGAGCCGCCATGAGCTCCCCCATGTCACTGCAGTGGCGTTTGAGCCGCCCCAGCTTCTGCTTAAGAGGCATAAAACGGCAGTTTTTCTCCAACATTAGAACTGCTGAACCGGCGTTGATACGATCTGATGAGTGCAGGATGGCTGAGACCCGGCGCACCCAATGGGTTGTTGACTCGCCCTCTTCTTGGACACAGGAGTCCAAATCCACAATTGACATAGGCTACTTGCACGTGTCTTTAAAATTCTGGATAAACCGGGCTTTTAACTTGGCCCATGATCCAATGGAATTGGCCGGCAACCCTTTCAACCAAGTATGAGCCGTTCCATCCAACATCATAGTGAAATACTGAGACATGCAACGTCGCCAACATCCAACAGCTCCATTGCCATCTCATAACTTTCAACCCAAGCTTCAGGGGGCTGATCTGCCGTGTAGTTAGGCACTTTACGAGGGCCCTTAAAATCCTTGGGTAAACGTACATTACATAGTGTCGGCACTAAACATGGCACACCCAAGGTTCTGGAGGTCACGCCTGTCTCCATCGAGGTTGTTCGATAAACCAGCGAATGTTGATGAGCCACTTGCTGAGCCGCCAGCTCTGCCTCCCGACGTGCTCTGCCCTGATCCACCAAAGCCTGAGCATTAGCACCATTATGCGCCGGATCATGTCCACGAGGATGGTTATGGCACCTGTCACTGCTTGAGACTGCTGGTGAATCGATGTGCCTGCTATAACTCTGACTCGGGCGAGGGGTTGAATGAATCCTCTCATGGCTATAAGAATAAGCCTCCTGTTGGACCAATGTTGTCTGAAGAAGTTCTCTAGCCCTCCGTGTTTCAATCGCAGCCGGAGACTCGCCTTCAACTGGGAGAGCCGCCAATCGTGTCGCTGCAGCGATCATATTATCCAAAGGGTTAGAATAATGACCTGGTGGCGTCGGCACGTACTGCGGCAGGGTAGCATTCAAACGAGGGGGATCTGTCGTGCGCCGCGGAGCCGGCGCTCCAGTCCCAGGCGTTGCCACCATCCGGTTCACCTCCGGCGGGTTACTGGTCCCTGCTCCAGACGTATTAAAGAGGTTTATCGCATCATAAACTGGGGGCAAACGACTCTGGTGCCTCCTCCTAAGGATCTCATTTGATGCATTCTGATCCAATGTGAGCCGGTAGGAATCTGCTTGAATCCGCTGTGCCTGGGCGTCCAAAATAGCCTGCTCCGCAGCCATCCTAACGTTCTCAGCCGCCAGCTCTTCCTTGGCTTGAGCTATCTCATCTCGCAGCTTAGCCACATCTACCTTGTGTTGTTCCTGGTTGTCTGGGGTTACCTCCACCCCCATCAGAGTCGCCAGAGCCTCCAACAGCTCTGTTAAAACTTGAGCCGGCGGGCGCGTTGAGCCGCCAGTGCCAGCCGCTGCCGCATCTACTGAATTAGGGGTCATAGCCGCGGCAGCCGTTGAACCAAGTACTGGCTGTGTACCAGCCATGAAGATCGCCACCCTGTTCGGTGGCTCGTAGGGATCCGGAATACTGTCACCATCGGAACAGACCCCAAGCCGACCGTCTTGTAAGTGATACATTGAATTAGTCTCGCCTGTGGACGATTCACCATCGGAGCAGATGGCCGTCTTGCCGCCAGACACAGATCCTTCCTCAAATTCCACCCCATGGATAAATCACATGAAGGCGCGCTTCACGGCAGGCTGAACCCGGGCAGTCATGCACGCTGAGCCGTCTCGATGATGTCAGTGCAGATGTCCGGCTCAGGGCCCTATTCGCCGATCTTGCAGATGAAGACATGGATTCCGCCAAAGGGGACCCGGTACCCGTACTCGATAGAGACGGCCTCGGGGCCCCAGCCTGCATCGTCGATGCAGAGCATGCCGCGATGACTCTTGGTCATCCGGCCCACAACATATCCCTTGATCCCTTCAAAGCTGCCCTGTAAGAACTCGAAACCACCGTACGCTGGCGCCACGGTGGGCGCCAACTGTCGTGGAATTGTCACGGCAGATGTCCTAGCAGAAGGACTTAGTCGTGGAGCCATCGCAAGTAGGTTAGCTTAAAGGTGTTAAACGGGACAAAAGACACAAGGAGTTTATACTGGTTCGGCCCCTTGCGGTGAAGGTAAATGCCTTATCCAGTTTGAGGTGGTATTGCTTTTGTTTTGATTACGAGGGAGCGAATACGCTTGACCTAGCTTTCGATCTGTTGTCTCTTGCCCTAAGCCGCCACCAAGTCGTCCCTTTATATACACAGGTTGATGCCCAGCGGCTCACGGAGTCCCGGCCGGCTCATAAACAATGTGTCCGGCTCAGTGACTAATTACACTTGCCTTATAATACAAGTCATACATACATGGCGGTTTACACTTATGGGCCTTAAGTTGCCTCTGGGCTTCGGGCCTTTAGCAATTCTGCTTTGTGAACCGCCATATTCAACATCTTCATGGGCTTTGTCTTGATAAACCGCCATTGGTATAACCTGGCCCCTCCTGGGCGGGTCATACCCAATGGTAATATCCCCAACACCCACCGCGAGCCTCAACACTCATCGGACCACATACATTAGTATGTATTATTTCCAATAAGTCAGTTGCTCGCTCCATTGTTTTGGAGAACGGAGTCTTAGTCATCTTGCCCATGAGGCATGGTTCGCAAGCATCAAGTGATTCCAAAAGCCCATCAGCATAGAGTTTCTTCATGCGCTTTACACCAATATGACCTAAACGGCAGTGCCATAAATAAGTTGCACTATAATTATTAACTCTAAATCTTTTGGCTTCAATATTGTGAATATGTGTATCACTACGATCAAGATTCAATAAACCATTTATATTGAGTGTATGACCATAGAAGGTTTTATTCATGTAAATAGAACAACAATTATGCTTTGACTTAAATGAATAACCGTATTGCAATAAACATGATCCAATCAAATTCATGGTCAACGCAAACACCAAATAACTTTTATTTGAGGTTCAACACTAACCCCGAAGGTAAAGGGAGTGTGCAATGGTGATCTTATCAACCTTGGAATCACTTCCAACACACATCAT
Source organism: Aegilops bicornis (assembly GCA_021605145.1). Classification (NCBI taxonomy): domain Eukaryota; kingdom Viridiplantae; phylum Streptophyta; class Magnoliopsida; order Poales; family Poaceae; genus Aegilops; species Aegilops bicornis. The sequence goes on along the minus strand of CM038672.1, from coordinate 479,541,990 downwards.
CACCCTGCTCTTAACTAGTCTCTGTTTATTTTTCAATTCCCGTTCTGAGTTACTACTCTTAGTAACTGAACCAGTATCAAAAACCGAGGGGTTTCTATATATAAACACTAGTAAAGTACACATGTATATCAAATATAATTTTATTCACTTTGCCATCCTTCTTATCCGCCAAGTATTTGGGGTAGTTCCACTTCCAGTGATCATTCCCTTTGCAGTAGAAGCACTTTCGGTTCGAGGTTAGGTCTAGCTTTGGGCTTTTTCATGGGAGTGGCAACTTGCTTGCCATTCTTCTTGAAGTTCCCTTTCTTTTCCTTTCCCTTTTACTTGAAACTAGTGCTCTTGTCAACCATCAACACTTGATGCTTTTTCTTGATTTCTACCTTCGCCGATTTCAGCATCGCGAAGAGCTTGAGAATTGTTTTATCCCTTGCATACTATAGTTCATCACGAAGTTCTAGTAACTTGGTGATAGTGACTAGAGAACTCTGTCAATCACTATCTTGTCTGGAAGATTAACTCCGACTTGATTCAAGTGATTGTAGTACTAAGACATTCTGAGCACATGCTCACTGGTTGAGCTATTCTCCTCCATCTTGTAGGCAAAATACTTGTCAGAGCTCTCATACTTCTCGACCCGGGCATGAGTCTGAAATACCAATTTCATCTCTTGGAACATCTTATATGCTCCATGGCATTCAAAACGTTTTTGAAGTCCCAGTTCTAAGCCGTAAAGCATGGTGCACTAAACTATCAAGTAGTCATCATATCGAGCTTTGCCAAACGTTCATAACATATGTATCTGCTCCTGCAATAAGTCTGTCACCTAGCGGTGCATCAAGGACACAATTCTTCTGTGCAACAATGAGGATAATCCTCAGATCACGGACCCAGTCAACATCATTGCTACTATCATCTTTCAACTTATTTTTCTCAAGGAACATATCAAAAAATAAACGGGGAGCTACATCGCGAGCTAATGATCTACAACATAGTTATGCAAATACTATCAGGACTAAGTTCATGATAAATTAAAGTTGAATTAATCATATTACTTAAGAACTCCTACTTATATAGACATCCCTCTAGTCATCTAAATGATCACGTGACCCATATCAACTAAACCATGCCCAATCATCACGTGAGATGGAGTAGTTTTCAATGGTGAACATCACTATGTTGATCATATCTACTATATGATTCATGTTCGACCTTTCGGTCTCAGTGTTCCGAGGCCATATCTGCATATGCTAGGCTCGTCAAGTATAACCCGAGTATTCTGCGTGTGCAAAAATGGCTTGCACCGGTTGTATGTGAACGTAGAGCTTATCACACCCGATCATCACGTGGTGTCTCAGCATGAAGAACTGTTGCAACGGTGCATACTCAGGGAGAACACTTATACCTTGAAATTTTAGTAAGGGATCATCTTATAAAGCTACCATCGTAATGAGCAAAATAAGATACATAAAAGATAAACATCACATGCAATCAAAATATGTGATATGATATGGCCATCATCATCTTGTGCCTTTGATCTCCATCTCCAAAGTACCGTCATGATCTCCATCATCACCGGCATGACACCATGATCAACATCATCTTGATCTCTATCAACGTGTCGTCACATGGTCGTCTCGCCAACTATTGCTTTTGCAACTATTGCTATCGCATAGCAATAAAGTAAAGCAATTATATGGCGCTTGCATCTTATGCAATAAAGAGACAACCATAAGGCTCATGCCAGTTGCCGATAACTTCAACAAAACATGATAATCTCATATAACAATTTATATCTCATCACGTCTTGACCATATCAGAACACAACATGCCCTGCAAAAACAAGTTAGACGTCATCTACTTTGTTGTTGCAAGTTTTATGTGGCTACTACGGGCTTCTAGCAAGAACCGTTCTTACCTACGCATCAAAACCACAACGATTTTTCGTCAAGTGTGCTATTTTAACCTTCAACAAGGACCTGTAGACACCTTCGGAAACACCTGTAGAGCATCTTTATAATCACCCAGTTACGTTGTGACGTTTGATAGTACACTAAGTGTTCTTCCGGTATTCGGGAGTTGCATAATCTCATAGTCAGAGGAACATGTATAAGTAATGAAGAAAGCAATAGCAATAAAACTTAACGATCATTATGCTAAGCTAATGGATGGGTCTTGTCCATCACATCATTCCTAATGATGTGATCCCGTTCATCAAATGACAACTTAGCCATCTTTGATTAACGAGCTAGTCAAGTAGAGGCATACTAGGGACACTCTGTTTGTCTAAGTATTCACACATGTACTAAGTTTCTAGTTAATACAATTCTAGCATGAATAATTAACATTTATCATGATATAAGAATAACAAATTTATTATTGCCTCTAGGGCATATTTCCTTCAATCACGTCCATGTCAAGTAGACCGAAATGATTCTGCATCTACTAATATTACTCCACACATCGACCGCTATCCAGCATGCATCTAGAGTATTAAGTTCATAAAGAACGGAGTAACGCCTTAAGCAAGATGACATGATGTAGAGGAATTAACTCAAGCATTATGATAAAAACCCCATCTTTTTATCCTCGATGGCAACAATACAATACGTGTCGTTTCCCCTTCTGTCACTGGGACCGAGCACCGCAAGATTGAACCCAAAGCTAAGCACTTCTCCCATTGCAAGAAAAACCAATATAGTTGGCCAAACCAAATCGATAGTTCGAAGAGGATTGCAAAGATATCAAATCATGCATATAAGAATTCAGAGAAGATTCAAATAATATTCATATATAAGCTGATCATAAATCCACAATTCATCGGATGTCGGCAAACACACCGCAAAATAGTATTACATCGAATAGATCTCCAAGAACATCGAGGAGAACTTTGTATTGAGAATCAAAGAGAGAGAACAAGCCATCTAGCTACTAGCAATGGACCCGTAGGTCTGTGGTAAATACTCATGCTTCATCGGAGAGGCAATGGTGTTGATGTAGAAGCCCTCCGTGATCGAATCCCCCTCTAGCAGGATGCCGGAAAAGGCCCCTAGATGGGATCTCACGGGTACAGAAGGTTGCGGCGATGGATAAGTGGTTTCGTGGCTCCCCTGGAAGTTTTTGGGGTATTTGAGAATATATAGGAGGAAGATCTAGGTCAGGGGGTCACCGAGGGGCCCACAAGGTTGGGGGCGCGCCCTCCACCCTTGTGGCCGCCTCGTGGCTCTTCTGACTTGCACTCCAACTCTCCTGGTTGTCTTCTGGTCCAAGAAAAATCATCGCGAAAGTTTTATTCCGTTTGGACTCCACTTGGTATTCCTTTTCTGCGAAACTATAAAACAAGGAAAAACAGGAACTGGCACTAGGCTCTAGATTAATAGGTTAGTCCCAAAAATCATATAAAATAGCATATTAATGCATATAAAACATCCAAAACAAATAATATAATAGCATGGAACAATCAAAAATTATAGATACGTTGGAGACGTATCAGAAGGGCCTATCTATTTACTTTTGTGCAATTTTTATTTTTATTGAGTCTCAATCTTCCATAAAGCACCAACTAGGGAACACTATTGTCATACTTGTGTATTGGATGTAGTTAATATTTGAGTATGTTTCATGAATGGATCAATGATTGAGCATAATGGGCTAGGGATAACTTTCTTTAGCGTTGATATTTTAAAAGACATAGTTGCTTGTTGATATGCTTTAGTAATGATGTCTTCATGTCAAATTATAGAATATTGCTTTGAATCATTCAAGTCCAAATGTCCATGCTACAAACGAAAGAATGTATGATGAATATGTTATGTAGCATTCCACATCAAAAAATTTGTTTTTATTATTTACCTACCTCGAGGACGAGCAGGAATTAAGCTTGGGGATGCTTGATACGTCTCCAACGTATCTATAATTTTTTATTGTTCCATGCTATTATATTATCAATCTTGGATGTTTTATATACATTTACAAGCAACTTTATATCATTTTTTGGACTAACCTTCTAACTTAGCGCCCCGTGCCATTTAGTGTTTTTTGCTTGTTTTTTTACTTTGCAGAATATCAATACCAAACGAAGTCAAATGCCGCAAAACTTTTTGGCGAATTTTTATGGTGATAAGAGACCCTAGAAGCTTCTGGAGGCCATGAGAAGACGGAAGAGAGGCCCATTAGGCACGAGGGCGCGCGAGGGGCATCTGGTGTGCCCTGGTGGGTAGTGGGGCCCACGAGCATCATTTTGACCTACCTCCGCCTTTATAAATATTCTAAAATCCCGAAACCCTCAAGGGGGTCCACGAAATACTTTTTCCACCGCCGCAAGTTCCAGAACCACGAGACCCAATCTAGAGGCCTTTTCCGGCACTCTGTCGGAGGGGGAAACAATCACAGAGTGGTTCTTCATCATCCTTGCTGCCCCTCCCATGATGCGTGGGTAGTGTACCACAGACCTATGGGTCCATAGTTAGTAGCTAGATGGCCTATTCTCTCTTTTTGATCTTCAGTACAATGTTCTCCTTCGTGTTCTTGAAGATCTATTTGATGTAATGACTTTTTACGGTGTGTTTGTTGGGATCCGATGAATTGTGAGTTTATGATCAGATCTATCCTTGAATATTATTTGGGTTTCTCTGAACTCTTTTATGCATGATTATTATAGCTTCGTATATCTTCTCCGATTTATTCATTCGGTTTGGCCAACTAGATTGATTTATCTTGCCATGGGAAGAGGTGTTTTGTAATGGGTTCGATCTTGCGGTGCTCAATCTCAGTGACAGAAAGGGACATGACATGTATGTATTGTTGCTATTAAGCGTTAAAAGATAAGGTTTATTCATACATGAGCTTATCTTGTCTACTTCATGTCATCTTACTTAAAGCAATACTCCGTTTTTCCATGAACTTAATACACTAGATGCTTGCTGGATAGCGGTCGATGTGTGGAGTAATAGTAGTAGATGCAGGCATGAGTCGGTCTACTAATCTTGGACGTGATGCCTATATACATGATCATTGCCTTGTATATCGTCATAATTATTTTCTTTTCTGTCAATTGCCCAACAGTAATTTGTTTACCCACCGTATGCTATTTTCTCGAGAGAAGCCTCTAGTGATAACTATGGCCCCCAGGACTATTTTCTATCATATATTAAAAAATACCTTGTTGTAATTTTGTTATTTATTTTATTTTGTATTTTAGTTAGATCTATCTATCAAAACCTATACAATTTAAACTTTCTCATAACCGTTGAGGGATTGACAACCCCTATATGCGTTGGGTTGCAAGTATTTGTTGTTTGTGTGCAGGTGTTGTTTACATAGTGTTGCTTGGTTCTCCTACTAGATTGATAACCTTGGTTTTTAACTAAGGGAAATACTTAAATCTACTATACTGCATCATCCTATCCTCTTCGGGGAAATCCCGACACAGCTCACAAGTAGCAGGTTGCACGCTTGCAACCAAGTAGAGAGGTCATGCTTTTGGTCTTCGGTTCGAGGGGCTGTTCGTGAGCGGTTCAAAGGATCTTCTGTCAATGGTTCGAGGGACTCCAAGTATGATCTAGACCAACATGTTCTTCTTCCGCTGCAACTCGGCGACGGAACAATCGTGATCCCAACCCGCTATGCATCTTCATATTGATCATGGGTGTGCGTAGGTGTGAATTTTTTGTTTTCTACTATGTTTCCCAATTGGTGGCGGCAAGGCCGCCTCACCTACCAGCGTCGACGTCGTGCTCTAGGTCACCGACCGATGCCACCACTTTCCCATGGCCACAGTTGCGATTGCCAAACACCATGGAAGCAGTCGTGTCGGTGCCGGCTGCGGTCTCCCTCACCGAATGAGTCCCCACAATACTAGGAAAAGTCTTATAGGTAGAACTTTACTAGTAGCGCCTGTTTCGGCCACAACGCTACTACTAAGTAATAGTAGTGTCGGGTGCAGAAAGCGCTACTTCTATAGCATAGCAGCAACATTGGTTATCCTAGGCCGCGTTACAACTAGTGGACTTAGCAGTAGCGTCGCCCGTACCCGGCGCTACTACTGCACCGCATGAAAACGGCCCCAGACCTCCCCCCTCTATCGCGACACACTGATCCCTTTCCTCCCAGCCACCGTCGCCGCCGGTTAGGGTTGCTCCTCCCAGCTAGCACCACTGCCACAGGTCCCCTCGTCATCGGCGAGTAAATGCCCATCGCCCTCCGTTGCTCCTCCCCCTCTCACTGCCACTCTCCTCCGCCTCTCCGGTCGCCTCCCCATTCTCCGCCGCTGCCATCACCCCTCTCTGCCACCCCTCCCCTCTCGCCCCCGTTGCCCCTAATCTGCCGCCCCTACCCTCTCGCCCCCGCCGCCCTTCTCTCTGTCACCCCTCCCCTCTCGTGCACCCCCACCGCCACCACTCTGCCGCCCCTCCCTCTCGCCCCCGCCTCTCTCTGTCTCTCTATCTCTCTCTCTCTCTCTCTCTCTCTCTCTCTCTCTCTCTCTCTCTCTCTCTCTCTCTCTCTCTCTCTCTCTCTCTCTCTCTCTCTCTCTCTCTCTGCTACCCCTCTCTCTCTTTATATTGCGTGTATTATAAATCCATGTTTGTAGTGTATTATAGCTAGTGTCATTTATAGTGTATTATAGCTAGTATATTGTAGTGTATTATAGCTAGTGTTTGTAGTGTATTATAAATCCATATGTTTCTAGTGTATTATAACTTGTGTCATTTGTACTACCTATATGCTTTAGGGAATTTATATATATATATATATATATATATATATATATATGAGTTTTCACTAGTAGTTTCCCTAACATTTACATAAGCCCTATGTTTTCAAAATATTGTTATTTTTCTATCCGATGAATCAATGGATTGCTTTTCTTCTCAAGTACTCGTATGTGAGACAAATGATCTTTCTTATATTTGTCTATGTGATGAATGCTTGTATGCGTTAGAACAAATACTGATGTCAAATATTGATGTTTCTCCGATCAATGCTTATGATAGGAAAATGGCGCCGCCACCACCACCACCATGTCGACTGTGCAAGTCAAGGTGCACCAGCAGCCTTGCAACTGGCACATTGTTCGGCATCTACTTCCAACTGAGTTTTTTTTCATGCGGCGATAATAAATTATATGAAACTTGTATCAAATATTTTTTTAGTGTTATTGCCATTATGCATTGTGTGTGATCATTTTGTTTTTCTACACAGATTGTCCCATGCAATGTGAGGTTGGAATTCAACAACCTTACGGAGACACTATGACCTTTGAGGCTCCTAGGGGCCCCTACACTATGCAAGCCGAGAAAGGACGAATTATGTCACGGATGGGAGGAGATGGATGGGTTTGTTTCATTGCCCACATGGGTATCACTGGGGGTGAGTTGATCAGCTTCTCCTTCAGAGCAGAAATACCTAAGTTGGTCGTCATCTATCTCAACACGGAGCAAGATGACGAGGACCCACTTGATGAAGCTATCTATGCTCAAAGAATGAGGCTGAGCGAGGAGGTGGTGGGCAACCTACGAGACATACTTCCGCCAAGTGCTGACTTCGAGGGTGCCATTCGTGACTACCGACAATTACCATGGTTGATCGGCATGTCATGGTATGTTATACTTAATGTAGTAATTTGATGATATTCTTTATTTTTCTAATTTGATGATATGCTTAATGTAGAGTCCAATGATATGCTTAGTGTAGAATCCGATGATATGCATAATGTAGAATCCGATGATATGCATAGTGTAGAATCCGATGATATGCTTAGTGTAGAATCCAAGGAATTCTTAATAGTGTAGAATCCATACTTATTAGTAGAATTCATGCTTAGTAGAAATGTAGTACTGTTCTTTTGATACTGTATAAATCTATACTTAGTAGAAATATGTTTGCAAGAGTATGTGCCAGGCTACTTAATTGATACGTTTTTCTTATAAGAAATTGCCAAAGAGCCTATCTGTGAGTTGTGGTATCCAGCCTGATGAAGAAGGCTCTGCTGGAATACGCCTTACTGCAAGGGGCTCCATCACCACCTGTGCGTACGGCATGGACACGGACGGTCGCACACACTTAAGCTCGGATGGGTGGAAGAGCTTCCTCATTTGCAAGAATCTTCATGTTGGACAGGCCATCCTAATTACTGTCAGAAACACCCACCACCAAGGCTTGAGGATGATGATCATCATTGACATGATCTAGAACTATGTGTGTGGCTGTTGAGCTATAGATATGCTACTATGACTACCTAGTAGACTGCTTATCAACTATTAGTTCACCATATGAGATCTATCCATGCATGTTGACTATATACGAGTACCTATAATGTTCCTGAGATTGTGGTTCTATTAAATCTGGTGTTCTTTTATAATTTTACAAATGTGTTTTCATCGGCTAACCTACGAGTACCTAGTATTTGTGAAATTGTAGTTTATTGAAACGGGTATTGTTCTACATTATAAAAAGCAGAAAAAATTGTTGAATGATATCGCAGCAACACGGGGAGAGGGAAAAGTGTACAGCTAAATAGTAGTAGCACTGTAGTGAAGCGCGCTAATGATAAGATGATTAGTAGTAGCGTCGGGTTAGACCATGCTACTACTACCAGTTAGATGTAGCGCCATAGTAGTAGCGCGGCTACACGCACTACTGATAGCCTTAAAACCCGTACCACTACTAGGTTTTCCCTAGTAGTGCCAAGTCTTGTCCCGAGTGCGTGCACACCAATTTGGGATGACATCGGTTGTGATGGGTCGGAGTGCTCTGTCCTTGCCGGAGTCGCGGTTGTGGTTGGTCACGTTTTCCAAATTCTGGGCGTTCAGCCTCGTGATGGGCTGGGCAGACTAAAAGCACATTTGCTTCCTTGGTGGTTTTGGTAATTCATGTCAACATACATATTGCTAGACTAACACTTTCATCTACTATATTTTAGGAAGAGTTCACTGTTGGCATGGCAAGGACATGTGATTGTGGATCCCTCAAAATGCTAAGGAAACACATTGGAAAAAGCTCCAAGACTCTTTATTTTTTACTTTTTTAGTTAAGTGATCAAAGATCACATGGAGTCTATTGGAAATCCAATACTATTAAAAGGGGTGAGGTTTCTAATCATGACTCAGTTGCTCAAGTGCTTGAAGATATTGCTCCCAAAACCCTCAACCATAGTCTCATTTTCCATCTCTCCAAAACCCTAATTCAAACTCGGTCCCGCTGAAACACTCTCATCTGGACCCACCAAGTTAGCCAAGACAGAGCCATAAGCCAAACCCTAGAAACTTGGTACAACCAAGATGGTATTCGGTCCCACCGAAGTGAAGTGACCAATTTTCTATACCCCGGCTTCATTTTGGAATAATTGAGATGAACCGATCAGAACTATCGAAACGAGGAATCTGCTTAGGTCTTCGCGAATCAGTTTCACCAAGTGGATTCATCCGGTCCCACCGAAAAGCCTAACGTTCGAATCTTTTACACTATTCAATCTCACCGAGATTTATTTTCGGTGTCACTGAGTTGTGCTTAAAGTTTGTAATGGTTGGATTTTTGGTGAAGGCTATATATACCCCTCCACCACCACTCACTCTTAGAGAGAGCAACCAGGACACACTACACTTCCCATATCCATTTTTTAAGATAGAACCACCTACTCTTGTGTTGAGATCAAGGCATTCCAATCCAAAACCTTGATTTCTTGCGCCCCCAAGTTGCTTTCCACTCCAATCATTATCCTCCCCCAAGCCAAATCTGTGAGAGAGATATTGAGTGTTGAGGAGACTATCTTTTCAAGCACAAGATCAAGAAGTTCATCATAAACAACCATATCTATTACCTTTTGGAGAGTGGTATCTCCTAGATTGGCTAGGTGTCACTTGGGAGCCTCCAAGAATCATGGTGTTAAACCAAGGAGTTTGTAAGGGTAAGGAGATCGCCTACTTCTTGAAGATCTACCCCGAGTGAGGCTATTCCTTCGTGGGTGTAACCCATGGTGAAATTGACAAGGTTGCCTCTTCGTGGATGATAACCCACAAGTATAGGGGATCATAACAGTTTTCGAGGGTAGAGTATTCAACCTGTGGCGACCGATTCTCCGGGCATTGATTTCCAGAAAATGGCCGTCGTGCTCATCAGCCCCAGGATAACTGTTAGCTGATGAGGCACCAACTTGATACCAAAAAAAATACAAGCAAAATACAATATACGTAGTACGAGACCATTCTGGTCTATGGGTACAACAAATGGTTTCTAAAGGTTGATGGCGGAAGCGGTTTGTGGAACACCAGGTTAACTCCTATCTTCGCGAGGCTGCTATCACCATTGCCTAGGTTCCAGGGCTGACATCGCAACGCTCCTCTCCAAGTAGGAAATCTGGCCAAGACAATAGCCAGGACAAGCCATGAGTACTTTGAATGTACTCATAAACATAATGAACACGTACATAATTTAACAACGATGTCTTTGAGAAATATTTTATGCTCATGACGTCACAAAAAGATAAATGAACTACGATGCGTGCAAACAAGTTATTTGTGAATTATGCAATGATATGGTAGTATTAAAATTATGAAATAAATAACATAAAGGACTTCAAAAGAAATGCCACAATCGGGCGTCTGAGCGACGCCACGTAAAGGGCTTAAAAAGGAAATGCCACAGTCGGGCGTCTTAGCGACACCGCATAAAGGGCTTTAAAAGAAATGCCACAGTCGGGCATCTTAGCGACACCGCATAAAGGGCTTTAAAAGAAATGCCACAGTCGGGCGTCTTAGCGACACCACATAAAGGGCTTTAAGAAAATGCCACAGTCGGGCGTCTTAGCGACACCGCATAAAGGGCTTTAAAAGTAATGCCACAGTTGGGCGTCTTAGCGACACCACATAAAGGGCTTTAAAAAAAATGCCACAGTCGGGTGTCTTAGCGACACCGCATAAAGGGCTTTAAAAGAAATGCCACAGTCGGGCGTCTTAGCGACACCGCATAAAGGGCTTTAAAAGAAATGTCATCGAGGCGTCTTAGCGACACCGCATAAAGGGCTTTAAAAGAAATGCAGTGAATATCCAGGAGGTAGAACCATCCCAGGGATATTCGATGATACCAAAATTAATATCACGGGTTAGTCCACGTCAAAAATAATAATCATAATTTATCACAAGTCACAATCGTGATTCCAGTTTTAACAGTTTCACCTCCGAAGACCGACACTAAGACCGACGCTTGACCCATCCCAGACTGTAATCCTTAACCATAGACACGGCTATTCGAATAGGTTTAATCTGTGCAGAGGGTGTACTCTTTACCCACGAGTAACGGATTCCTTTAGTCCATCGGGACTAATTCCGTCTACGGTCTTTTTGTTGAAAACACACGTAACTTGCACACACCAGCTTAACTCACATGTGTCTGGAATCACCCATGACCTATTACGCAAAACTCTAAGTGGGGAGGCCACAACCTCGACGTAACATGGGATCACAAAATTTATACCGCACGCAAACCGGGGAGCCACCCCCTTTCGGCTACAACCGAAACACCCATGCTCCTGCAGACCGGTGGCATGACTACCGGATGCCTCCAAGATCTTCCACCATGGCCTCTCAGACGGTGTGTGCTAGGAAAGGGTTGACAACTTATCGAACCGTACCCTACTTGTTGTAGAGACGCAGTGGTAGCACGAAGCAAGTATGGGGGTTCTTGGCACAAGACTTCGATCTATGGTCGACTCAGGAGGTTGCCATTTTTCCTGCATGATTAGCATAACAATGCATATATATCAAACAACAGATGAAAGCATCACGCGACATACCCCTCATGCCATACCGGACACGACCGTCGCGACGGAGGATTAGGGACAAGACCGTGTCTACCCAAGCCAGAGGCCTTCCCGTCTTTACTTCCGGTATGCATGAAAGACGTATGACGGTGATTTCCATCACAAATCATGTCAACTTCGTTAGCATAAACTCATTAATATGCACCCATAAATAGGATCACATCGTCACATAAAATGACGCATGTATATGTCGGGGTGGTGTTGCCACCGTGCTATGCAACACACGCAAAAATTCACCAGGGTTCAGAATGCATGCCTTCAGGTCAAGGGAAAGAAGGGTGCATCCAAAACATCTTGAAATCTTCAAAACTCCTATTTAAAAGAACATATATGAATTAACACACAAAAACAAAACAGCACAAAAAGTTGTTCTGAAATTTTTTCAAATAAATCTTACAATAAACTAGACAATATTTGAGAGAGGTAGCCAAAAGAATCAATTCATTTGGAGTTGTGTTTAAAAAGTTACAGCCGGTCAAAGTTTGGTCAAAAAACGGTTATTTAAATAAAAACAGAAAAATAAAACGATTCGAATACTTACGTACACGTCGAAAGCGTAATCTGGAAATACGCTTCCACTTACTCCGCGTGGACCGTGCGTGGTCACTGACAGTGGGTCCTTGGTGGCCCACTAGTCAGGTTTGACTAGTCCGCTTTCTTTCTTCTCCTCTGTCCCCGGCGGAGGCGGGACTCAGCGGCCACCACCGAACGGCGGGTCCTTGAGGGAAGCTGAGGGCGGGGATGGATCCGCGGGTCGAGGATGATCCTTCCAGTGGTTGCAGGGTTGACAGAGGTGGAGGGATTTGCCGGCGGCGAGCTCCGCGGCGGAGGAAAGTTTCGGTGGTAAAGTGGTTTTGGGGCGGCAGTGGTTTCCGATCAAAATCGAGTAGGGGGATGTGATCACGGGAGGAAGGGAAGGTTCCTGGTGGAGAGAGTGTAGAGGGGGAGGCCCTAGTTGCGCCGGAATGGCCTGGTTAGTGGCGGCGGCTGAAGTTGCCGGAGAGGAAGAAGACGACTCTCTCCTCTCAATCGGCGGCTAAGGGGGCACGAGTGGGATGGTGTGAGGCTGCCTGCGTGCGAGTTTGAGCTCGGGGCCTCCATATATAGCGTGGCTAGGTTGGTCCGAGGCGGCCGGCGATAAGGACGACGGCGAACCGACGTTCTGTAGCAGCAGGAGGACGTGGCGACGACGGGAGCTAGCCGACGAGCGAGGGGATGAGCGTGCGCTGCTCACAGGGGCAGGTGGCGAGCCGGGGTGGCTTTGGCGGCGCCGACACAGTCGGGGCCTGCTAGCGGCCGGCAACTAGCCGCCACGGCCATCCTGGCGGTGGCGCTGTGGGGTGCCAGGGGTGGTCGGGGTGGCGTGGCGGTGCAAGGGGACACGGCGTCTTGGCTGGGCCGGCCACGGGCCGGATTTGAGGTGTGGGTGACGGCTCGGGCGCATGTGGGTGCCAAACGCACGCCTGGGCGCGTCTGCAGCACGCCCGGACATGCTCGATTTAAATGCCGTGGCAGCCTAGAGAGTTCCAAACCACAAGAGAGTTAGCAGAAAGGGGTTATGGGCTAGGGCAAAACTTTAGGACATGCTAGGCAGGTCAGGGGCTCAAGTTCACAATGTAAACTTGAAATCATGCCAAATTTGGCTGTGCACTCAGGGTGTTTGACAAAATGCCAAAAGCACCTAGGTAGTTCTTGGAGTGGCCAAATTCTCCAGATCAGTGTCTCTATGGATACAAGAGAGGGTGGTGGAGTTGGTTTGCAAAAAGGAGAAACTTGCTAGTGCAAGTTTTGCAAAACTTTACTTCTGGACAGGGAGTGAGTGGCATCATTTCATGGACCAAAAGTGTTCCAAAGAGTGCATGCTCCTGGACTTAGGGGTTTTGCAGGGTTGACTACAAGCATGAGAAAACACAAGGTCACTAGAGCAAGAAATAACAGAGTTGCAGTAGAAAACACAAGTCTGGTCCAGAATGAAGAAGAGGCTGTTTCATTCAATTTATCCAAAGAACATCACTATGTTTTTGCATAAAGTTGAATGGCATGCTACCACTGACATCCCATAATTTTGGTGGAGGCTCTAGGGAAATATTTAATTGGGTTGTAGTGCAAAATTGTCCACTGGACCAGATTTGAAAAACAGGTGTAACACTCAAAATAAGCAATGAAATAGTTTTATTATTACACAAAATTGATCTAGGGGCATCACTTGACATCTCCAAATTTTGGTTGGCATATTAGTTAAAGTTATCAACTGGTTGCAGTTCATAAGGAGCTCCAAAATAATTTAAAACAAGCCATTTTAATGATTATAGCTCAGGGTGAAATAATCTAATAAACAATTCTACTGATTTAGAAAATGTTTTAATGAGATGGCAAGGAAGTCCAATATAGTTTTGGAAAGCTTCACTTGGGAAAAAGGTAAACTCCTTAATAATAAAAGAAGAGTTCTGAAAATCCACAGAAATAAAAACTTTAAAACTGCTGGCTAAAATTTTAATATTGAAAACTTGGCTAAATTTTTGGGGTGTTACAGTTACTATCCCCCTTAAGAAAAATCTCGCCCTCGAGATTTGCTAAGAGTTAAATTTAAAATAAAAAAATTAAAACAAAAGCGGCTACAGTGAGAGCAATAAGTGGTGCAAAAATACGATTGTGGGATCTTTGGCGGCGGTGTGGGGAAAAATCCACGCTTTGGGGAAAACTAGCGATTTCTACATCGGACATAAATTTAGAATAAATTCTAAATCTTAAGATACGCTGGTCGCACCCGAGAGCACAGTGCTCTCTCTGGTCGAGGTGGACCCGGGCCCACGGTCAGCCTCTTCTCCTTCCTCCGGCTCTTTCTTCTTCCTCTCCCCCGCGCGCTCTCCCGCGCTTTCTCCACCGGCGACGCCTAGCGCGTAGGGCACCTAGGCCGTACCGCGGTAGTGCGCGGCGTGCTAGCTGCCGGTGCAGCATGCACTCACCTCGCGGGCCAGTGCGCTGTCGGCATCGTCATGGATTCGCCTCGAACACCGGGCGGTCGGGCGACGAGCGGCGCTGGTGGACCACGCCCACCGTACACCGAGCTCGGGCTTATAAAACGACCGCGGCGTTCTCCTCTTCTTCCTCACACCTGGCCTCGCTCCTCCATCTCTCTCCTTCTCCTCTGTTTCCATTTGTCGGAGCTCGAGACAAGGCGCTAATGGCGGAGGTGGCGCCGGACTGGTACGTGATCCTGCTGTGCGGAGGGTTGGCAGCGGTGCTGGGGCTCTCGGTGCTCTGCGGCGCTGGCGATCCTCGATGATCATCGCGATGCCGCTGCTCGGTTGCTGGCTCTCCGCGGTGGCGGTGACCACGATGAGTAGGTGGGGTGTGCCGGGTGTTAACTGTTGTCGGAAGTGCTTAGTTAGACGCAACACAGTTGCAAAATTTTGCAAGCAGTGTATGTGTTCGTGCAATCGTGGTGGTGAGTCTATTGCCGTGGTGCTGCGTGAAATAGATAATCTATGCCGTGAGAAAATATATGATGCCGCAACTCAGGGAAAAGAAATCTCACTCCAGGATTCCTCGCGAGAGAAAACCGTAATACATTAGAGTCAAATCGCGACAGAGCTGCTTAGATTAATGATCTACTCGTCGCGAAACTCGGGGTACTAAGCATAAGTTACAACACATAAATAAAAGTTGCGATAATAAAAACAGCGGTGCATCTAAATTGAAAATGGTAACTGGACGGGGTCCTGAGAAAACATTTCCGGTACTGGGATACACTCCTCTTCTATCGGAGGAAGTGGATTGACTAGTCGATGAATGTGTCTCTCCTGGTCGGGCCTCAGTGATCTGCCGATGGCGATCTGAGGATTTAAATCTGCGAGGCTCTGTAGATAACCCGTCACACGTTGGGTCAAACGTTCTTGAGCGATGACGTACTGGACAAGGTTGGCCAAGACTGGGTCTCTCTCAATACGTCCACCTGGAAAAGATGTTACTCCCCCGGGTGTTGCACGGCTCGGAAAATAATAATACCCTCGTTCGCTGGCATAGGGTACCGCGAATCGAAGGCGAGCAAGCGCTTCATACGCAGCAGCTTCTACGGCCATGTGCGGGGTTGGCATAGATTTCCCCACGAAGGAGACTTCTGTGGGGTCTTGGTTTGGGTTTACGGGCGGGATGTGCACGGCTGCCCAATATCTCGAGGTGGAAGGGGTGATCCTCGATTTGAACAGCTCGTACTGGGGTGGCTGGGTAGCGCCCATGGTACTGCGAGTAAATCCCACAATATCTTGACAAAACTACCTGGGGTAGCATCTAGAGTCCTCAGATAAATACTAGGGCTCGGCATGGCAAGAAATGGTTGTGGGGATGGTGCACAAGGTGAGGGGTGCTTGGCAAGGTCACTCGGTGGCCCTTTTTATAGTGTCGAGGCTGGGTCATTTACTGTGGTAAAAAGTAAAGAATTGGCCGGCTCAGCTCGGGGTCAACCACAGGTACACACATCTTACTAAAGTGACATATCACTATGGGGGTTGTCGGGGCGGTTTTTGGTGGTTGCGCCAAGGATAGAGAAATCACACTGCATGCTAATACATCCATGCAAGACTACTATATAAAACAGATGCACGATGCCAGGCGGTGTTAATTTAAGGGATTACAGGATTACAAAGCGAGGGTACACGGGGACTTGCCACTACTCGAGTGACTTAGTCTACTTCGTTTACATCCAAGCGGGCGTCCCTAGTGGATGTCGAGGCTTCTCCACGGTTCTCACCGTCGAATTTGGCCGGAGAGGGCTGAGGGGCTGCAGGCTCGGGTAGTGACGATGACCATCGCGGGATTGTTGACCACAACCCCGTTGGAGTGTGCTCCCAGGAGGCGGCGAAGCACTTCTGGGGTCATCAAAGCACCTTGGCTGACGGCTGGGGCTGACCTCAGGGTCTCGATCGGTTGTCCGAATAGCACTACTGGGTTGTCGGTGTTGGGCTCGATCTCCTCTCTCGCTGGGGCTCGACGAACCAGCTCTCCACGAGCTGCAATCAGATCAATGGTGATTTGATCGAATAGGTCCTCCAGTGCACTTACGTAGCGCACTAGGTGCAGCAATGCAGGGTCCGTCTCGTGATCACCGTTGGAAACTTGGGGTGGTCTACCATACCCTTCACGCCTGGGGTAGTAGTGGAACGAGCGACAGTTAACTCTGGGCGACAGGTGCCTGAGATGAACTATAGCCTCTCGAGCAGCTAGCTGGATGGCTTGTGGCTCAAAGGAAGTTGTTCTTCCGGTGAACTCAGAAGGCGCCGGGTGCAGGACCCCTACCGTAGATATGTACAAAGGGCCTGAATTGACGGCTCTCACCACTAATGGGTCCTTGGTACACAACATATTCGGGTGGCTCTTCTAACGCATAGGCACGACGGGTAAGGTTTGCGAGTATGGTCACAAAACCTCCAAGGTTGGTTGCTGTAGTCTCATGGTGCACTACGGGACCAGGCATTGTGGCTCGGTTTTGGGGTAGCGGCTGTCTTTGGGCTGGGTTGAGGCGGCGCGTCCCTTTTTATAGAAAAAGGGGATCGAGTCTTCCTTCAGACGCTATGAATGAGACACCTTTGGCGCTGGTCACTGGTGTGTGATAGACGGGCTAGGTTGATAGGTTGGGCACCGACTGCCAAAAGCGTCGGGTTACTGTGTGGCTATCTTGTGCGAGAAGCTTGGCTGAGGTTTTGGTTATGGCTCGGTGGGTTATTAGCCTAATTTTTGCGACCTGACTAAGATAGGATTAGCCAATAGTCAGCCTGGCTCTGGTACCAAGTCTGTGGAGACCGATTCTCCGGGCATTGATTTCCAGAAAATGGCCGTCATGCTCATCAGCCCCAGGATAACTGTTAGCTGATGAGGCACCAACTTGATACAAAAAAAATACAAGCAAAATACAATATACGTAGTACGAGACCATTCTGGTCTGTGGGTACAACAAATGGTTTCTAAAGGTTGATGGCGGAAGCGGTTTGTGGACCATCAGTGTCCATGGAACTCCATTTCCCACGGGAACAGCTGACCAGGTTAACTCCTATCTTCGCGAGGCTGCTATCACCATTGCCTAGGTTCCGGGGCTGACATCGCAACGCTCCTCTCCAAGTAGGAAATCTAGCCAAGACAATAGCCAGGGACAAGCCAGTGAGTACTTTGAATGTACTCGCAAACATAATGAACACAGACATAATTTAACAACGATGTGCTGAGAAATATTTTATGCTCATGACGTTAGTCACAAAAGATAAATGAACTCTGATGCGTGCAAACAAGTTATTTGTGAATTATGCAATGATATGGTAGTATTAAAATTATGAAATAAATAACATAAAGGACTTCAAAAGAAATGCCACAATCGGGCGTCTGAGCGACGCCACGTAAAGGGCTTAAAAAGGAAATGCCACAGTCGGGTGTCTTAGCGACACCGCATAAAAGGCTTTAAAAGAAATGCCACACTCGGGCGTCTTAGCGACACCACATAAAGGGCTTTCAAAGAAATGCCACAGTCGGGCGTCTTAGCGACACCACATAAAGGGCTTTAAAAAAATGCCACAGTCGGGCGTCTTAGCAACACCGCATAAAGGGCTTTAAAAGAAATGCCACAGTCAGGTGTCTTAGCGACACCACATAAAGGGCTTTAAAAAAATGCCACAGTCGGGCGTCTTAGCGACACCGCATAAAGGGCTTTAAAAGAAATGCAACAGTCGGGCGTCTTAGCGACACCGCATAAAGGGCTTTAAAAGAAATGCCGCAGTCGGGCGTCTTAGCGACACCGCATAAAGGGCTTTAAAAGAAATGTAGTGAATATCCAGGAGGTAGAACCATCCCAGGGATATTCGATGATACCAAAATTAATATCATGGGTTAGTCCACATCAAAAATAATAATCATAATTTATCACAAGTCACAATCGTGATTCCAGTTTTAACAGTTTCACCTCCGAAGACCGACACTAAGACCGACACTTGACCCATCCCAGACTGTAATCCTTAACCATGGACACTGCTATTCGAATAGGTTTAATCTCTGCAGAGGCTGTACTCTTTACCCACGAGTAACGGATTCCTTTAGTCCATCGGGACTAATTCCGTTCACGGTCTTTTTGTTGAAAACACACCTAACTTGCACACACCAGCTTAACTCACATGTGTCTGGAATCACCCATGACACCTATTAAGCAAAACTCTAAGTGGGGAGGCCACAACCTCGACGTAACATGGGATCACAAAATTTATACCGCGCGCAAACCGGGGAGCCACCCCCTTTCGGCTACAACCGAGACACCCATGCTCCCAGACCCGGTGGCATGACTACCGGATGCCTCCAAAGATCTTCCACCACGGCCTCTCTGTACGGTGTGTGCTAGGAAAGGGTTGACAACTTACTGAACCGTACCCTACTTGTTGTAGAGACGAGTGGTAGCACGAAGCAAGTATGGGGGTTACTGGCACAAGACTCGATCTATGGTCGACTCAGGAGGTTGCCATTTTTCCTGCATGATTAGCATAACAATGCATATATATCAAACAACAGATGAAAGCATCATGCGACATACCCCTCATGCCATACCGGACACGACCGTCGCGACGGAGGATTAGGGACAAGACCGTGTCTACCCAAGACAGAGGCCTTCCCGTCTTTACTTCCGGTATGCATGAAAGACGTATGACGGTGATTTCCATCACAAATCATGTCAACTTCATTAGCATAAACTCATTAATATGCACCCATAAATAGGATCACATCCTCACATAAAATGACGCATGTATATGTCGGGGTGGTGTTGCCACCGTGCTATGCAACACACGCAAAAATTCACAAGGGTTCAGAAATGCTTGCCTTCAGGTCAAGGGAAAGAAGGGTGCATCCAAAACATCTTGAAATCTTCAAAACTCCTATTTAAAAGAATATATATGAATTAACACACAAAAACAAAACAGCACAAAAAGTTGTTTTGAAATTTTTTCAAATAAATCTTAAAATAAACTAGACAATATTTGAGCGAGGTTGCCAAAAGAATCAATTCATTTGGAGTTGTATTTAAAAAGTTACAGCCGGTCAAAGTTTGGTCAAAAAACGGTTATTTAAATAAAAACAGAAAAAGAAAACGATTCGAATACTTACGTACACGTCGAAAGCGTAATCTGGAAATACGCTTCCACTTACTCCGCGTGGACCATGTGTGGTCACTGACAGTGGGTCCTAGGTGGCCCACTAGTCAGGTTTGACTAGTCCGCCTTCCTTCTTCTCCCTCTGTCCCGAGCGGAGGCGGGACTCCGGCGACCGTCGCCGGCGAACGGCGGGTCCTTGAGGGAAGCTGAGGGCGGGGATGGATCCGCGGGTCGAGGGTGATCCTTCCGGTGGTTGCAGGGTTGACAGAGGTGGAGGGATTTGCCGGCGGCGAGCTCCGCGGCGGAGGAAAGTTTCGGTGGTAAAGTGGTTTTGGGCGACGGTGGTTTCCGATCGAAATCGAGTAGGGGGATGTGATCACGGGAGGAAGGGAAGGTTCCTGGTGGAGAGAGTGGAGAGGGGGAGGCCCTGGTTGCGCCGGAATGGCCTGGTTAGTGGCGGCGGCTGAAGTTGCCGGAGAGGAAGAAGACGACTCTCTCCTCTCAATCGGCGGCTAAGGGGGCACGAGTGGGATGGTGTGAGGCTGCCTGCGTGCGAGTTTGAGCTCGGGGCCTCCTTATATAGCATGGCTAGGTTGGTCCGAGGCGGCCGGCGATAAGGACGACGGCGAACCGACATTCTGTAGCAGCAGGAGGACGTGGCGACGACGGGAGCTAGCCGACGAGCGAGGGGATGAGCTTGCGCTGCTCACAGGGGCAGGTGGCGAGCTGGGGTGGCTTTGGCGGCGCCGACACGGTCGGGGCCTGCTAGCGGCCGGCAGCTAGCCGCCACGCCATCTGGCGGTGGCGCCTGTGGGGTGCCGAGGTGGTCGGGTGGCGTGGCGGTGCAAGGGGACACGGCGTCTTTGGCCGGGGCGGTCACGGGCCGGATTTGAGTGCGGGGTGTGACGCGGCGGCTCGGGCGCATGTGGGTGCCAAACGCACACTCTGGGCGCGTCCAGAGCACGCCCGGGACATGCTCGACGAAATGCCAGGGCAGCCTAGAGAGTTCCAAACCACAAGAGAGTTAGCAGAAAGGGGTTATGGGCTAGGGCAAAACTTTAGGACATGCTGGGCAAGTCAGGGGCTCAAGTTCACAATGTAAACTTGAAATCATGCCAAATCTGGCTGTGCACTCAGGGTGTTTGACAAAATGCCAAAAGCACCTAGGTAGTTCTTGGAGTGGCCGAATTCTCCAGATCAGTGTCTCTATGGATACAAGAGAGGGTGGTGGAGTTGGTTTGCAAAAGGAGAAACTTGCTAGTGCAAGTTTTGCAAAACTTTACTCGGACAGGGGAGTGAGTGGCATCATTTCATGGACCAAAAGTGTTCCAAAGAGTGCATGCTCCTGGACTTAGGGGTTTTGCAGGTTGACTACAAGCATGAGAAAACACAAGGTCACTAGAGCAAGAAATAACAGAGTTGCAGAGAAAACACAAGTCTGGTCCAGAATGAAGAAGAGGTTGTTTCATTCAATTTATCCAAAGAACATCACTATGTTTTTGCATAAAGTTGAATGGCATGCTACCACTGACATCCCATAATTTTGGTGGAGGCTCTAGTGAAATATTTAATTGGGTTGTAGTGCAAAATTGTCCACTGGACCAGATTTGAAAAATAGGTGTAGCACTCAAAATAAGCAATGATATAGTTTTATTATTGCACAAAATTGATCTAGGGGCATCACTTGACATCTCCAAATTTTGGTTGGAATATTAGTTAAAGTTATCAACTGGTTGCAGTTCAAAAGGAGCTCCAAAATAATTTAAAAGAAGCCATTTTAATGATTATAGCTCAGGGTGAAATAATCTAATAAACAATTCTACTGATTTAGAAATTGTTTTAATGAGATGGCAAGGAAGTCCAATATATTTTTGGAAAGCTTCACTTGGGAAAAAGATAAACTCCTTAATAATAAAAGAAGAGTTCTGAAAATCCACAGAAATAAAAAATTTAAAACTCCTGGCTAAAATTTTAATATTGAAAACTTGGCTAAATTTTTGGGGTGTTACACAACCCAAATTTATAGATTCGGCACAAGGGGAGCCAAAGAATATTTGAAGGTATTAGCAGCTGAGTTGTCAATTCAACCACACCTGGAGATTAATTATCTGCAGAAAAGTGATCAGTAGCAAAGTAGTGTGATAGTTTTGATAATAGTGATAGCAGCAACGGTAATAGTAGCAATGGTAGCTGTAATTTTGTAGCAAGTGTAACAGTGATGATAGCAATAGTAACTTAACAGAAACAATATGAGATAAATTTGTAGGCATTGGATCAGTGACTTGTTGGATGATATTCATCATGTGACAGTTATAACCAAGGGCGATACGGCACTAGGTCCAGTTCATCGATGTAATGTAGGCATGTATTCCGTAAATAGTCATACGTGCTTTATTAAAAGAACTTGCCTGACATCTTTTGTCCTACCCTTCCGTGGCAGCGGGGTCCATATTAGAAAATAAGGGATATTAAGGCCTCCTTTTAATAGAGAACCAGAACAAAGCATTACCACATAGTGAATACATGAACTCCTCAAACTACGGTAATCACCGGAAGAAGTCTCGGTTATTTTCACTCCAGGGTTACCGGATCATAACATGTAGTAGGTGACTATAACTTGCAAGATTGGATCTAAAACATGGATATAATGATGAATTCATAAACGGTTCAGATCTGAGTTCATGGCACCCGGGCCCAAAGTGACAAGCATTAAGCATAGCAAAGTCATAGCAATAACAATCTAAGAACATAGTGGATACTAGGGATCAAGCCCTAACAAAACTAACTCGGTTACATGATGAATCTCATCCAATTCCTCACCGACCAGCGAGCCTACGAAGGAATTACGCACTCCCGTGGGGAGCATCATGTAATTGGCGATGGAGATGGGTTGGTGATGACGAAGAACGAAGATCCCCCTCTCCGGAGCCCCAAACGCACTCCAGATCTGCCCTTCCGAGGAAGAACAGGGCTTGGCGGTAGCTCCGTCTCGTGGAACGCGATAATTTTTTCTCCCTTAATTTTTTCTGGAAATATGTGATTTTATAGTATCAGGGGGATCGTCTGCGTGGCCACCAAGTGGGTACAACCCACCTGGGCGCACCAGGAGAGGGGGCGCCTTGGTGGGCTGTGGCCACCCAGGGGCCCCTCCCCGGTAGGTCTTGGCTCCAGAAATTCTCTTTTATT
Organism: Aegilops bicornis; assembly: GCA_021605145.1. Classification (NCBI taxonomy): domain Eukaryota; kingdom Viridiplantae; phylum Streptophyta; class Magnoliopsida; order Poales; family Poaceae; genus Aegilops; species Aegilops bicornis. The sequence continues at coordinate 479,518,872 of CM038672.1, read as the reverse complement.
CCATCAAAAATCCTCACAAAGTTCGTTTCATTCCAAGAACTTTTATTTCTGCACAAAAACAACACGATGGTAGTTCTGCTGAAAACAGAGTCAGTCCGGGGTTAGTTTCACTCAAATCATGCAAATTAGAGTCCAAAACAAGAGGAAAAGCGTGAGGAAAAGTAGATACGTTGGAGACGTATCAACTCCCCCAAGGTTAAACCTTTGCTTGTCCTCAAGCAATTCAGTTGATAAACTTAAAGTGAGAAAGAAAAACTTTTACGAACTCTTTTGCTCTTGTTTGCATAAATAGGCTTAAACAGCACCCAGGTTTTCGGCCAACATTATAACTAACCATGTCGACAGTAACACTTAAAGATTATGTTAACTCATATCAATGGCATAATCAGCTAGCAAGCAATAATAAGATATCTCAAACAGCAACATGTTGTCAAAACAACCATGATATAATATGACAATAGTGGTATCTCGGTAGCCCTTTCTGAGACCGCAAAACATAAATGCAGAGCCCCTCCAAAGTTCAAGCAGCGACTAAACATTGTAATTAATGGTAGAAAAGATCCAGTCATGATGCACACAACATTAGCTATACACAATGCATAAATCATGACAGCTGTGCTCTCTCAGTTTCTAGCGCTTGTTTTAGAAGGTGATGACACAACATAAAAGTAAATAGATAGTCCCTTCGCAGAGGGAAGCAGTGATTCGAAGAGGTGCCAGAGCTCAAATTTTAAAACAGGGATAAATTATATTTTGAGACATACACCCTTCTTATTCACTTCATGACCATCAGTTATCAACATCTTCCATGCTAAGCACACTAGTGGCGCTTCCCAAGCAATAAAAGTAAAGGTTTTGACTCCATTGGGAGTTTTTGTTTGATTATTTAAGAGATGAACTCTTTTTCATGTTTGCAGTTTGGGACTGGGCATCCCTATTACCGCCCATTTTCTCGTGCGATGGCGAGTTAATAAACACTCGACATGACAATAACCCGCTTAGCATGGAAGATATCGACCACCTCCTGTCGTTCCATGAACGATCCAGGCACACAAAAAGGATAATGTTTAGAAGTTTTTAGAGGTGGCACATGCAAATTTACTTAGGACGACAGAGTAATACCGCATATAGGTAGGTATGGTGGACTCATCTGGAATAACTTTGGGTTCAATGTTTTTGATGTACAAGCAGAGTTCCCACTTACTACAGGCGAAGGCTAGCAATTAGATTGAGAAGCAGCCAGCTAGAGAGCAACAACGATCATAACCATGCATTATGCATAAGTAACATTGGACACTAGCATGAGTAGGATATGAACACCATGAACATAAATATCATAGAGGCTATGTTGGTTTTGATTCAACTACATGCATGAACATGTGCCAAGTCAAGCCACTCAAACATTCAGAGGAGGATACCGTATCATCATACTACATCACAATCATTTTAACGCTATGTTGATATCCAAGATAAATTATTATCCACTCCCAGCTACTTATGCATGGCATGAGAAACTATAATCTCTAATTGTCATTGCAAACATGTTTAATCATAACGGGCTGGATCATGGCTACTAGGTTAAACATATTTACACAAACAGAACAGGTCGACTTCATACCAGTTTCTCTTTGCCACGGCCAGTTCATCAAATATCGTCATTATTGCCTTTCACTTGCACGACCGAATGATATGAAAATAATAATAGTGCAAGAATGCCATGGACTAAGCTGGAATCTGCAAGACATTTTATTCAACAGGAGAAGACAAGGTAAAATGGGCTCGTTATTAGTTCATCAATTATTCATATGAGAGCCACTCAACATTTTCATCGTGGCCTTCTCCTCGGTAAGACTCGAATAAAAAGAAAAGAAATTCAGAGAAACACATTGAAATATTTTTAGAGTTTTGATTTTCTTGAACAAGCAAGTAAAAGGGAAAAGCAAAAACGAGAAAAACTATATACACGGGAAAGCTCCCAACATGCAAAAGAAGAACAAGGAAATCTTTTGGGGTTTTCTTTTTAGTGCTACTACTAAGCATGCATAGAAAATAAATTACTACAACTAATTTTTTTGGTTTTTCTAAAGTTTTTCAACACTCAAGAAGAAAGCAAGAAAATAAATCTAAGCATGGATGATACAATGAAAAAGTGTGAACATCGACAAATAGAATGGTATGAGTGAACATGAATGTAATGTCGGTGAGAACACGTACTCCCCCAAGCTTAGGATTTTGGCTTAACTTGGTTATCGATCAGTAGCCTGGAGGGTAGTAGTCGACGTGGAAGCTCAGAGAGGTTCTTGGTGCGGATGTCTCGGCCTGCCGTGCTGCCACCACTGCTGCGTTATGAGCTCGGGCCTTGCTCTCAAGAACAAAATATCTCCCCTTGTTGTGATAGTCAAAAAGAGCAGGCACAGGAAAATATGTGTGCACAACAAATGTTTGGTTAAACAATAGATTATAAGTGAAGTTATCAACCTTTCCCTTGAGAATCTTATGCTCTTTTAAGGTGGCAAAATCTAAATACTGTGTGGGTAGGATAGGATCAAAGGGCAAAGGTGAAACACCCAGCCCTCATGCCAAACCCGTGGCGTAAATTCCACCATATAACTAGCCACTGTTAGCGTTATGCTGAAGTCTACGTGCAACAATCGCTCCAAGGTTATAACTCCTTTCACCAGTGAAAGCGGTGTGAATGAGGCTCAAGTCTGGCGCACAAAGTATGCTACAGTATTGCTTGCCTACTATGCATTTCCCGTTAAATAATGCAAAATACTGAATCGCGGGAAAGTGAATGCTATTTATTCTTCCTTGTCTTACTCCCCTATTTTCATCGTAACAAACGCTAGTCAAGAAAGGCTCGAACTCAGCCTTTGGTGGCTCATCAAGCGAACCCCAAAATGGAAGTTTGCAATGGTAAGCAAAATTCTCCAGTGGAATAGTAAATGGACTATCATAAAGCATAAACGACACCCTAGACTCACGTGGAAAATATTTAAATTCTTTGACAAATGATTCAGTGAGCAGTTGGTGTTGTTCACACTTATCTGAAAGGTAGGGACTGAGACCGGCATTGTGAACATATTGCTCAAATTCCTCCTTGATGCCCACACGCACCATATAATCGTCACAAGGCCATAAGCATGTTTTGGTGGCGGCATCTCGTGTGGAACTTTCACTTGGTTCTACGTAAGACCGGTGAGCAGAACTATCACTAGAAGATGCTCCCGAGGATCGCCTCCTCGAGGAACTCCTTCCAAATAGGTTCATCATGTCCGCGTACAATTTTCCTATGAACAAAAATCTGAATTTTTAGTCCACAAAATTTTCTTAACAAAACTTCACAAAATTGATAGCAACTACTCATAGGGATACATAGAGGCCATAGCAAGCATTCAAACTACTTAGAACACTAAGAATTCAACATGCAAGCCCATCTACAACAGCACCCAGAGTAGCTAATTATTCAAAATATAAACTACTAAAACAAAGCTAATTGGACAAACAGTGGAGCCACATACCAAGCAAAAATCCCCCGAGACAGTTTCGGAAACGGAGCTTCGAGCAAAGAGATCGAAATCCGCAGGTTTGAGCTCAAGAACACGGGAGAGAGAGCATTGGAGATTTTTTCTAGAGGTAAGTGATGATGTAGGCTAAAGAGATAAGTGAGGGGGCCCACATGGGGACCACAACCCACTGTGGCGCCTGAGTCTCGGTGCGCCTGTGTGGGTTCTGCCCACCTGGTGCACCTCCCTCTAGTATTATTTGCACCAAAAATTCAGAAATATTTAGAAAAAATTGTATAAAATTTTCAGGGCATTCTGAGAACTTTTATTTTTGGGTCATTTTTTATTGTACGGGAAATTCAGAAAATAGACTAAACATGGCATTTTATTTTATTTAACTAAATAAAAATAGAAAACAAAAGGTAGGGACAGAAGGTAGTGGTTACTAAATTCATCAACTTCATACCGCTAAAAAATGATTCATTAATAAGGTTGATCAGGTCTTATTAACAACCACTTTCGATTAGCATGAAACTGAAGAACTTTCGTAAATCACTAAGTTACCTCAATGGGGATATGAATGTCCCCAACAATAAGCATTTGATATTTCTTTTTGATAGTAGGTAGAGGTATTTGAAAACTTCCAATAGTGATCGTCGGAGATTTTTCAGTAACATTAATACCATTTACTTGGAATTGTTTCTTCAGAAAGTGCATCGTATTCTCATTACCATTAATATGAAAAGTGACCTTGCTTTTATTGCAATCAATAACAGCCCCTACAGTATTCAAGAAGGGTCTACCAAGGATAGTCGACATATTGTCGTCCTCGGGCATCTCAAGTATAACAAAGTCAGTCAAAATAGTAACATTAGCAACAACAACGGGCACATCCTCACAGACACCGATAGGTATGGCAGTTGATTTGTCAGCCATTTGCAAAGATATTTCAGTAGGTGTGAGTTTATTCAAGTCAAGTCTTTTATATAAAGAGAAAGTCATAACACTAACACCAGATCCTAGATCACACAAAAGAATTTTTCACATAATTCTTTTTGATAGAGCAAGGTATAGTTGGTATTCCCGGATCTCCAAGTTTTTTAGGTACTCCATCTTTGAAAGTATAACTAGCAATCATAGTGGAGATTTCATCTTCCGGTATTTTTCTCTTATTAGTGATGATGTCTTTCATATACTTTACATAAGGAGGCATTTTCAAGATATCAGTCAAGCACGTACGCAAAAAGACTGGCCTCGGCATTTCACCAAAGCGTTCAAATTTTTCATCGTCATTCTTTTTAGTTTACTTGGGTGGAAAAGGCATAGGTTTTTGAACCCATGGTTCTCTTTCTTTACCATGTTTTCTAGCAATGAAGTATCTTTTATCATACATTTTATTCTTAGGTTGTGGGTTATCAAGATCAACAAGTGGTTCTATCTCAACATCATTATCTGGTTCTTTTTCATTATTTGGTTCGGTATCTTCATGAACATCAGCATTATCTTTTTCATTATCACTAGGTGGATGTTCATTACCAGACTGAGTTTCAGCATCAGAGATAGAAGTTTCATTTTCATTATCAGGAGGTTTCTCTATTTCAGGTTCACTAGAAGCATGCAAAGTCCTATCATTTTTCTTCTTCTTTTTCTTTTTAGAAGAAGGACTAGGTGCAGTGGTGTTGTTTCTTTGTGAGTCTTGTTCAATTATTTTTGGGTGTCCCTCAGGATAGAGTGGTTCCTGGGTCATTTTACCTCCTCTAGTTGCAACTCTAACAGCAAAGTCATGCATATTATTATTCATTTCATCAAACAATTCTCTTTGTGATTTAGCAACTTGTTCTAACTGAGTTTGTACCATAGAAGCATGTTTTCCAACACCTCTAACATCATTTGAAATTCTAAATAACAAGTCACTCAAGCGAGCAATCATATCAGAATTATATTTTGATTGTTTAATAACATTTGCATTGAAGTGATCTTGTTTTCTAATGTACTTTTCAAACTCATAAAGGCATTAACTAGGATGCATATTGTGAGGACTGTCATTTTCATTGAATTTCATAAGAGAATTTACCTCTACCACCTTAGGCAGTGGTGGTCTATTAAGCCCATGTATTTCTTCAATAGGAGGTAAATTTTTAACATCCTCACCTTTAATACCTTTTTCCTTAATAGATTTCTTTGCCTCTTGCATATCTTCAAGACTGAGATATAATATACCCCTCTTCTTTGGAGTGGGTTTAGGCGGTGGTTCAGGAAGAGTCCAATCATCATAAATTTTCAATATGTTATTCAATAATTCTTCAGCTTGAGCAATAGTTCGTTCCCTGAAAACACAACTAGCATAACTATCTAGGAAGTCCCTAGAAGCATCGGTTAGTCCATTATAGAAGATACCAAGTATTTCATTTTTCTTAAGAGGATGATCAGGCAAAGCATTAAGTAACTGGCAAAGCCTCGCCCAAGCTTGTGGGAGACTCTCTTCTTTAGTTTGTACAAAGTTAAATATTTCCTGTAAGGCAGCTTGTTTCTTATGAGTAGGAAAATATTTTTTAGAGAAGTAATAAATCATATCCTGGGGACTACGCACACAACCAAGAGCAAGAGTATTATACCAAGCTTTAGCATCACCATTTAATGAGAAAGGAAATAATTTGAATATAAAGTAATAGCGAGTTTTCTCATCATTAGTAAAAATTGTGGCTATATCATTCAACTTAGTAAGATGTGCCACAACAGTTTCAGTTTCATAACCATGGAAAGGATCAGATTCAACCAAAGTAATTAACTCTGGGTCGACAGAGAATTCATAATCCTTGTCATCAATAAAGATAGGTGAAGTAGCAAACTTAGGATCACATTTCATTCTAGCATTCAGATATTTTTCTTTGTACTTGCATAGTAATCTGTCTAGATCATCTCTATCCTTACAAGCAAGAATATCTCTAGTTGTCTCCTCATTCATAACATAACCTTCCGGTACCTTAGGCAATTCATATCTAGGAAGGCTAGTTCTAGCGGGTGTTTCAGGAGTTTCAGTTTCAAGCTCATCATCAGATTCAACATCATGTTGTATTACTCTAGCAATTTGTTCGTCAAGAGATTCACCAACTGGCACATCATCATATTCAAGAAAGGTACTAGGATCATTCATTGTAGAAGTACCATCATCAATAACTTGCGACATATTAGAATTGATAGCATGTGGTGGTGTTGCAAGTTTACTTATAACAGAAGGTGAATCTAAAGCATAACTGGATGGCAGTTCCTTACCTCCCCTCGTCTTTGAGGGAAATATCTTAGTCTTAGCATCCTTTAGATTCTTCATAGTGATCAATTGATAATAATCCCAAGTGACTCAACAAATATTGCTATGCTCCCCGACAACAGCGCCAGAAGAAGGTCTTGATAACCCACAAGTATAGGGGATCGCAACAGTTTTCGAGGGTAGAGTATTCAACCCAAATTTATAGATTCGACACAATATTCGCAGCTGAGTTGTCAATTCAACCACACCTACAAATTAATTATCTGCAGCAAAGTGATCAGTAGCAAAGTAGTATGATAGTTTTGATAATAGTGATAGCAAGAATAAAGAATAGTAGCAGTGGTAGCAGTAATTTTGTAGAAAGTGTAACAGTGATGATAGCAATAGTAACTTAACAGAAACAATATGAGATAAATTTGTAGTCATTCAATCGGTGACTTGTTGGATGATATTCATCATGTGACATTTATAACCTAGGGCGATACGGCAATAGCTCCAGTTCATCGATGTAATGTAGGCATGTATTCCATAAATAGTCATATGTGCTTTATTAAAAGAACTTGCATGAAATATATTGTCCTACCCTCCCGTGGCAGCGGGGTCCATATTGGAAACTAAGGGATATTAAGGCCTCCTTTTAATAGAGAACCAGAACAAAGCATTAACACATAGTGAATACATGAACTCCTCAAACTACGGTAATCACCGGAAGAAGTCCCGGTTATTATCACTCCGGGGTTACCGGATCATAACATGTTGTAGGTGACTATAACTTGCAAGATCGGATCTAAAACATGGATATAATGATGAATTCATAAACGGTTCAGATCTGAGTTCATGGCACCCGGGCCCAAAGTGACAAGCATTAAGCATAGCAAAGTCATAGCAACATCAATCTAAGAACATAGTGGATACTAGGGATCAAGCCCTAACAAAACTAACTCGATTACATGAACGAATCTCATCCAACTCCTCACCGACCAACGAGCCTACGAAGGAATTACTCACTCCCGGTGGGGAGCATCATCGAATTGGCGATGGAGATGGGTTAGTGATGACGAAGAACGAAGATCCCCCTCCCTGGAGCCCCAAATGGACTCCAGATGTGCCCTCCCAAGGAACAACAGGGCTTGGCGGTGGCTCCGTCTCGTGGAACGCGATAATTCTTTCTCCCTGATTTTTTCTGGAAATATGTAATTTTATAGTATCAGGGGGATCGTCTGCGGGGCCACCAGGTGGGTACAACCCACCTGGGCGCGCCAGGAGAGGGGGCGCGTCCTGGTGGGTTGTGCCCACCCAGGGGCCCCTCTCCGGTAGGTCTTGGCTCCAGAAATTCTCTTTTATTCCATAAAAATTCCTCGCAAAGTTTCGTTTCATTCCGAGAACTTTTATTTCTGCACAAAAACAACATCATGGTACACTACTGGAATCTGGCACTTTGCCATCTGCCATGGCAGATGGCAAAGGCATGTTCGGCGGATGGCAAAGGCTTTGCCATCTGCCAGTAGATGGCAAACAGTTCGTCTGAAACCTCGCCGGTAGAAGGCTTCTTTTGCCATCTCGCTGGCCGATGGCAAGAGTCAGGCTTTGCCATCTATTGGCAGATGGCAAAGCCTCTTAACGGGGTTAGCTCCGTTAGAGGTTAGCGGCATACTTTGCCATCTGCCAGCAGATGGCAAAGGCTGAATGCTTTGCCGTCTGCCGGCTGATGGCAAAAGTTTTTGCCATCTCGCCAAATAGATGGCAAAGTGACTATATTGCCCCATTTAATTTTTTTTTCTTATATCAATTCATTTTCACAGAAATCAAACACAAATCTATTTATATGACCAATATAGCATATTCAACACATATTACCAATAGTCATGAACACATATGTATCCAAAACATGTTACCAATAGTAGCAAGTTTCATCCAGACATATACGTAGTTTCATCAATATTACACAGTTTCATCCATAGGTAGCAAGTTTCACAAGGTCAAAACAAAACTAAATACAAGCACTCCATCAACCCAAGCTTCCGTGATCTTAAGCAAATCAGTAAAATGGGAAAGAAGAAAGTTAGAAGAAGAAGACTAGAAGAAGAAGATTATTATGATGCAACTAAAATATGAAGATTATTATGATGTAACTTATATCTGTAAAATAGGTCATTTTGGAGCTAAGTATGGTTATTATGTCATTTTTAGCTAGCTAAGCATACTAAGTCATTTTGGTGTAAAACATGCTAAGGTCATTCTAGAGCTAATTAAGTAAGTTTATTATGTCATTTTGGAGCTAGCTAAGCATGTGAAGTCATTTAGGAGCTAAAATTTGTCATTTCTTAAGCATATTATTTCATTTTAGAGTTAGCTAAGCATATTAAGTCATTTTGGAGGAAAAGATGCTAAGTATAGGTCATTTTAGAGCTATCCTAGGTTAAATAGGTCATTTTAAGCTAGCTAATCATATTAAGTCATTTTGAAGGAAAAATGCTAAGTATAGTTCATTTTAGAGCTATCCTAGGTTAAATAGGTCATTTTGGAGCTAATTGCTTATTATGTAATTTTTGAGCTAGCTAAGCATATTAAGTCATTTTGGAGGAAAAAATGCTAAGTATAGGTCATTTTAGAGCTAGCCTAGGTTGAATAGGTCATTTTGAAGCTAAGTAAGGTTATTATGTCATTTTGGAGCTAGCTAAGCATATGAAGTCATTTAGGACCTAAAATATGTCATTTCTTAAGCATACTATATCATTTTAGAGCTAGCTAAGCATATTAAGTCTTTTTTGAGGAAAAGATGCTAAGTATAGGTCATTTTAGAGTTATCCTAGGTTAAATAGGTCATTTTTATGCTAGCTAACCATATTAAGTCATTTTGGAGGAAAAATGCTAAGTATAGGTCATTTTAGAGCTATCCTAGGTTAAATATGTCATTTTGGAACTAATTAAGCTTATTATGTCATTTTGGAGCTAGCTAAGCATGTGAAGTCATTTAGGAGCTAAACTATGTCATTGCTTAAGCATATTATGTCATTTTAGAGCTAGTTAAGCATATTAACGAATTTTGGAGGAAAAGATTCTAAGTATAGGTCATTTTGAAGCTAGCTAAGCATATTAAGTCATTTTGGAGGAAAAAATGCTAAGTACAGGTCATTTTAGAGCGATCCTAGGTTAAATAGGTCATTTTGGAGCTAATTAAGCTTATTATGTAATTTTTGAGCTAGCTAAGCATATTAAGTCATTTTGGAGGAAACGTACAGGGACAGGCATATTATGTCGCTAGTATCCATATGGCAGAGAACCCGGGCCGACATGACTAGTCATAGAACCAAGGTGGCACAAACGTACAGGGACAGGCATACATGACCCAGCAATGCACGTGTCGGTCATCAGCGAAAGTGTAACCAAGTCGTAGCAAGCTACAAGGACTTCGGTGATACACCGTGACATTTCTCGTGAGGGACACATGTGAGCAAAGAAGGACACATGCCGGTCAATCCATGTGTTCCGGAGCAGAGCGAACTACCATGGCTCAATGGAAGCACTAGGAGGCATTTCCCTGTATGGAAGGCTACCAGAGGCACACGACTAGGTGTCGAATCCCACACATACAATGCATTTCAAACATACACACATTATGCACGATATGTCTAGATATATACAACATGGCATCACAACAAAACTCTATTAAGCAAAACACTTGGGACACTTACCGTCATCATGGAGGTGTAGGTGTAGGTGTAGGTGTAGGACCGGTCGCGCCAGTGGCAGACGGAGAAGGATCGGTCGATGCTTGTCGGGAGTTGCGCTGCACCAAAGATTATTTCCAATGTATCGTTAGCATGATGCAACTCAAATGTGAAGACTAGTAACTAATGACCGCTCAAATGAAACTCACCGTTCGCCGGAGCAATGACCGGCATCGGCGGAGGGGTCTCGCCGTTCTTCTCTCACATGGACTGCACATTTGGTTTTGACGAGTCACCATATTAGTTACTAATGAAAGGAACATTGCGTGCATGATTTAGCTAATATGCAGTAAGAAACTTACCACGAAGAGATCGTGACATGGCCCGGTTAGCCGAGTCGTTCGGTTCCTCTTCTCCTCCAACAGCCTAGCCGTCCTCTCCTCATTCTCCTGTCCCTCTCCGCCGCTGTCGGTCCCTCTCGCCAACTGCCGGTCCCTCTCCTCAAAAGCAGCCTGGTCTTCGCTCTCTCGCCTCAATAGCAGCTCGCAACACCACTCATTAGCATTGTAATCATCGACGGCCGCATAAACACAATGTAATGGAGGAAAGGCTACTATAACAAACCTGGAATTCGATTTCCACCGGTCGAACGAGGCAAGATCTCAGATCGAGTTGGTCCGGCGCTTCTTGATCTGCGGAGAGTACTACTACAACGTATCAGTCCATTACCAATGGCTAACAGTCATACAAAGACCCTTCATGGAAAAATAAATGGCGTTGATAATGTGCCATTGTCACGGAGTTCAATGGAAAGCACCACTATCTACTATTTGTAAATCGCCAAATCAGTAAACTACTATAATAGTTAGTTATGGATTGATAATAATGGTGATAACATGTTGTTTTGGCAAACCTATGTCAAAAAAGCTCTCAGAGAATAACACAATCTTCCGAATCTAGCATGGAGACCTAAAGAGCCTCACTTGGCATAAATTTCATATATATCTGATTTGAAGGCTGCATATATATTGTACTACCTTCCCGTATAAGACAACTTCAAAAATAAATCACGCTTAGGAGGACATCTCTAACATTTTATGTACAATAAATTTATGATTAAAGAAATTACACTACCAAAATATTTTTAGCTTTCATACATGGTAAAGAGAAGTCCTTAAATCAGAGCGTAAAAAACAAATTAATAACTCCAAAATAACATATGTAGAATTAGAAACAACATGAGGGAGATGGGGTTATTCTTTGACTACATTATAAAGATTACACCGGTCCACCTCACTTGCAGCTTGTTTGAATTTTCATCAACTATCTTGTCGACATGACTAAACAAAGGTCTGCACAAACAAAATGAGAGTGGGAGAGTTAATAGCAGACTAATGCTGCCTCAAGGTGTTGGTATAACTGCTCAAGAAAAAGTTAAATAACAATCAAATTTTAAATAAGCAACAACAATAATACAAATTATCCAAATAAATCTCCATATCCAGCCAGCCAAAATATTAGTGTGTGACAACCCTACGACGCAGACGATGGCTGAATCTTGTGTACAGACGGCGACTTGCTCACTACAAATTCAGATAACTGATAAGGAAGATACAAAATCAGATAGTCCGGGTAAATAGGATTAACAGATCACCAGATCATTGCATACCAGGACCATCCTTACAACCCACTAGTCGTACTCTAGAAGCTATCAACATTCGCACACCATGTAACCTAAAATTGTAATCGGCACTTGTTAATTAGGCTACTCCTCCTTGGTCCCTCCTAATTTCAAAGCAGTAACCGTTTACTTTCCCATTCTCATCCATAAACTGTAAACAAAATTCACACATACATACTCTAGCATAAGAAAGATTCACTGGAACAAAATAACTGCACACTATCTCCTTGTAGAAACTTTTTAATGTATGGCAGATGGCATTCTTATCCTTTATTTCGCAGAACAGGAACCCCTTGCAAAGCTAACACTTGGATTAGTATATTCTTCAGCCTTATAAGTGTATAAAGGCTCCTGCCGTGGTCTAAATGTTCCAAAGCGTCACCATCTGATTCTCAACTACAAAACAGAACAGGGTTAATACAGACGATAACCTAGCCTAGCCCTACAGTCAAGGAGCTAATTGCATACTGAACAATCCCGAGTAGGAGGAAGCAAGGAGAGGAAATAAGAACACGCACCATGGCTATTTTCTTGCAAACGGGGTCTCATACTCCACCTCACGGTCGGATGCTGATGATGGATAGCACGGTGTGCTGGACGCTTAATAATTCGTTGTCGTCGGCTAGAAGGAGCGCCTGCAAGTCCACATCCACGGCTAGTGCCTCACCATAGGGGAGGTGGTGGAGAACTTTCTTCTAAGTTCTGCAACCATAAAAATATTGTTCTTTATAGAACAGATGTGATTATAAGATAATTTATTTGTATGATATGCATTGCTAAAGAAAATATTATTACATTTGCATCAGAATCCCCACGGTAGGAGGATAAGTGATATTATGAATTTATGATAACTATCACAAGAACCCCCCCGTGCATGTGATCAAACAAAAACAAAACATTTCCCAATGCAATGCGTAACCTCCCGCTATGCATATGGAAGATTTTGAGACAAATGCAACTTCATTTTGGTTATTTTTTTATCTGATGGTATACTCTTTTGATTCAGTCCACACCACCGGAGCACAAGGTAATCAGGCTTGGATGACAGCCGCAAGATTAAATTGCGTTGAAAAACTGATTCGTGATGCACTTTAAATCATTCTTTAATTTTATATTTCTTTGCAGAAAGTTATATTGTCATTTCTGAGTAACCGATAACCAGTGGTGTTTTAGTTCAAGTATGATTAAGTCAAAATGTTTGTTCAGATGCAAGTATACTCGGGATCAAATTGTCCAGAAACATTTTCCCCATGCTATCTAGTAGAGAATCCATAGTAAAAATTTACAATCAACATTTGGGAACTAGAACGCCAAAGACAAACTACAGAGCAAATCCTTATCTTCCGAAAGTAGAAGCAACTCATCCATCTCGTAAATACACTGCCGATCTCCGTCTTGAAGACCAAAACAGCGCCCCTAATGTTGGAATCTATCGGAGTTCTAACGCGCGCTACCGATCGACCAACTGTCCGCCTTCTAACACAACCGAACCAAATCGAACCGCTGGCCAGGTTTAGGGTCGCCACGGATTTCACCGGCCAAACACACACAAATCGAGGAACGTATCAGGCGCCGTGGCGGGAGGGTCATGGGAAGGGGGCGGCGCTGTGGCCTGCTCGGTGGAGGGAGAGCTGGGAAGGGGGGCACGCCGCGGTGGCCGGGAGGGCTGCTGGGAGGCGGCGCGCTACCGAACGGTGGAGGGACGGGCGAGGGGCGGGCTGCGGTGGCGGGGAGGGGCGGGAGGGCTGCGGTGGGAGGGGAAGCCGGGCGACGGTCTGGGCGGTGGCGGGTCGGCGGCGGTCTTGCACGTCGTCTGACGCCAGGGTGCGGTGGTGGGTGTTTTTTAGACAACGGTGGTGGGGGTGGGTGAGGTGGGGAGAGAGAGAGAGAGGGGTGGGGTCGGGTGGGAGAGAGAGAGAGAGGGTGGGGCCGGGAGAGAGGGAGGATAATTTTTTAGAAGAAGAAGCCTCTTTGCCATCACCAATGGATGGCGAGAGGCCCATATCTTGCCATCGACCGGTAATGGCAGATGGCAAAGAGGTGGGGCTCTTGGGCCGTTCTGACGCCCTTATCCATTGGGCCCCACCCACTTCTTTGCCATCCGCCAACAGACGGAAAGATTCTTTGCCATCTGCCGCGAGATGGCAAAGAGGTGGGTTGACAGCCGCAAAAGACACTAGACCCTACCCACCTCTTTTGCCATCTGTGGCAGATGGCAAGATTGTTTGCCATCCACTAGCAGATGGCAAAGAATTGGCTGATGGCAACCATGTTCTTTGCCATCTGTCAGTTCTTTGCCATCTGTTTTTTATAAGCAGATGGCACAGACGTTCTTTGCCATCAGCTGGCAGATGGCAAAGAGCTGGCTGATGGCAAATTCCCAGTTTCCAGTAGTGGTAGTTCTGCTGAAAACAGCGTCGGGCCGGGGTTAGTTTCATTCAAATCATGCAAATTAGAGTCCAAAACAAGAGGAAAAGTAGATACGTTGGAGACATATCAGTGGACCCTTCGTGGGTGGAGCCCTCCATGGACTCGCGGGCTCGTTACCCTCCGTGGGTTGAACTCTCCGTCAACGTGGATGTACGATAGCACCACCTGTCGGAACCACGCCAAAAATCACCATGTCTTCATTGCGTTTGATCTTCCTATCTCTACACCCTTTACTCTCTTGCATTTTCATGTTGCTATTACTCCGCTGCCCTATCTCTAGATATGCATGTGTAGAAAGTATTGGTTGCTACTTAACTAGTGCCAAAAATTGCCTAATTATCAAGAAAACAAAATATTGCACCTTTGCCTTATTAAGTGTCTACTCACCACCCTCTAGACTCCACCTTCTCAATCTTTCACAACCTCATCTAGCCGTCTTCCAGCAGCCGTCATTGCCGAGGCCCCGCATCGGACGTGGTGTCCCGCTCCAGGAGAACAAATTCACTGTTTTGACCTTGATATGAAAATATACCTGGATCTGACCCTTTTCTTACCGTCGTAGACGCTGGCGGTAGATTATAATGGGCTACCGCCATAGTCAATGGCGGTAGGCTCCTGATCCACGTTGCATGACGAAATGACCTGGCAATGCCTACCGCCGCAATCTTTGGCGGTAGGGCAGGTAGGCTAAAACTGAGTAGAAATAGCGCCCGACGGTGCAATACCGTAGGAGCTGTCTATAGTTCAGGTGGCTAGCATGTTTGGTATTCTTCAGTTAGGTCCTGTGTTCAAGTCTTGGCCTAAGCAAATTTTTTCTTTCTTTTATTTTTGCCCAACTAAATATAACATTTTGCCTAAATAATATTGGGTGTGAATTATTGTTAGAAAACTTTTTTTACTTATCTATAACTAATTTTTCTTAATTCCAAAAAAATATAAATATATATGATTGCTATGGTAAAATGCGGGTTTCAGCATATTAATGTTTTTCTTCACATTTTCAGTACAACAATAATAGTGCGGGTTTCAGAAAAATTGAAACATATATGGCGTGCACGTAAACAGTTCTCGCCATGTATATTTTGGTATAAACATATATGATGCCTAGGGTAAAATGAGGTACTCCTGTATATTTAACCCATATATATTTTGGTATAAACATATATAATGCCTAGAGCAAAATGAGGTACTCCCGTGTATATTAACCCATGTGTATTTTGGTTGGTAAAGAGGGAGTACAGATATTGGAGTGCACACAATCTGATAAAGCATACATTTTGCCGTGTACTACTAGTAAAGCCTTCTGGTGGCTAGCTTGTTAAATAATCTTATTTTATTTGTGCATTAGCTAAAGCATATTTTCAAATATAAAACAAAAGACATTGTAATGGATATATTTCCAACAAAAATAAAGGCCCCCTTCGCAGTAGTTCTGCAATTCAGCCTGTAGATAGTAGAATAACCCATAATACAAGTAAAAGAAGAACCAGAAATGGGGCCAATCTGCCCATGTAAGATGATCCACTTATTATCTTCCTAGACATGACAATATGTTTCAATTTTGCTGAAACCCGCACTATTATTGTTCTACTGAAAAATGTGAAGAAAAACATTTATATGCAGAGACCAAGATTTACCCTAGGCATCATATATATTTATATATTTATATGATTTTAAGAAATAGTTACAAATAAGTAAAAAAAGTTTTTTAACAATAATCCTTATCCAACATTAATTAGACAAAATGTTATTTTTTTTTTTGGCAAAAACAAAAGAACGAAAAAATGCTTAAACCTAGTATCGAACACATGACCTAGCTGAAGAATACAACTCACGCTAGCCACTTGACCTACAAACTACTTCTGTGCTAGTATAACTAATTTTTCTTAATTCCAAAAAAATATAAATATATATGATTCCTATGGTAAAATGCGGGTTTCAGCATATTAATGTTTTTCTTCACATTTTCAGTACAACAATAATAGTGCGGGTTTCAGAAAAATTGAAACATATATGGCGCGGTACGTAAACAGTTCTCGCCATGTATATTTTGGTATAAACATATATGATGCCTAGGGTAAAATGAGGTACTCCCGTGTATATTTAACCCATATATATTTTGGTATAAACATATATAATGCCTAGAGCAAAATGAGGTACTCCCGTGTATATTAACCCATGTGTATTTTGGTTGGTAAAGAGGGAGTACAGATATTGGAGTGCACACAATCTGATAAAGCATACATTTTGCCGTGTACTACTAGTAAAGCCTTCTGGTGGCTAGCTTGTTAAATAATCTTATTTTATTTGTGCATTAGCTAAAGCATATTTTCAAATATAAAAACAAAAGACATTGTAATGGATATATTTCCAACAAAAATAAAGGCCCCCTTCGCAGTAGTTCTGCAATTCAGCCTGTAGATAGTAGAATAACCCATAATACAAGTAAAAGAAGAACCAGAAATGGGGCCAATCTGCCCATGTAAGATGATCCACTTATTATCTTCCTAGACATGACAATATGTTTCAATTTTGCTGAAACCCGCACTATTATTGTTCTACTGAAAAATGTGAAGAAAAACATTTATATGCAGAGACCCGCATTTACCCTAGGCATCATATATATTTATATATTTATATGATTTTAAGAAATAGTTACAAATAAGTAAAAAAAGTTTTTTAACAATAATCCTTATCCAACATTAATTAGACAAAATGTTATTTTTTTTTGGCAAAAACAAAAGAACGAAAAAATGCTTAAACCTAGTATCGAACACATGACCTAGCTGAAGAATACAACTCACGCTAGCCACTTGACCTACAAACTACTTCTGTGCTAGTACATCGCAGGCCACCCTTTATATCTTAGTTTTCGCCTAGGCACCCTACCACTGAAGGCTATGGCAGTAGGAATTGCCATGTCATTTCGTCTATGCAACGTGGACCGGAGCCTACCGCCATTGACAATGACGGTAGCCCATTATAATCTACCGCCAACATCTATGGCGGTAGAAAAAGGGCCGGATACATTTTTTCATATAGGGGTCAAATCGTGTAAAACTTTCATAGAAAGGTCAAAACAATGAATTTGTCCGCCAAGATGATGTTTTTAAGTGGGAATCAGGGCCATGAGGTACTCCCAGCTCATCCCTATGCATCAATGTAGCCTCTATAGCAAGATGATTGTATTTAGATTCATGGAGAAACACGAGAAACTAGTTCAACGTGCTTCTGTTTTGCAAATTTTTGGTTGATTTTTTTATAACTGACTATGTCCTGTGTGGCTAATTAGTTTGGTGTTCTAACTAGTGTTGTTGTCCTAGTGAATGTTGAATTGTCTCACGCAAAACACATCGCTTGCCATTCATTTAGGAAACTAACTAAACAGGGGGAAATGTGAATGAAATAATTAGTTCAAATTATTGTTTTTGCCTTGTTTTTTATGATGGCAAAGTTCATATTGTCTCCATGGTAATTTTTCCATGTCGTTCTTAGGGAAACAAACAAATTTGCTAAATTTTGCCATGTGTCCAGTCTAGAGTTGCCATGGATCACAACAACCAATTTTCCAACATTTTTGCCATACCACCGTATGACCATTTCTTACAACTTCTTCTAGCTGAGTTATGTATGCACTGTACCGAACTTGACCCCCTTTTTTGTGTGATTCTTCTGCCAATATTTGTCCATCAGTATCACTTGCCAAGAATTTCCATAGTTACAATTATTGTATGCATGTAGTTGCCATCAAGTTTTATCCAAAGTTTCAATCAAATTTCTTTGTCCCGAGAAATGAATTTATGTGCTACTTTTAGGTTTCATACATGGCAAATTTTGTTGTGACTTGCATAGGATTTAAATAGGCTTGAATTCTTTTTTTTACACAATGTCAAAACTTGTTTTCTTCATGGACCATGGCAGATTCACTTTATAGCCCGTGGCAATTTAACTTTGTGGACCATGTTTGTTTTTATTTTCATTTTGCCATGATCTACATAGGGTTCTAATTTCATTTTTCATGCACTGCCCTAATTGCTCATTATTTTTGTTTTCTCCACATACACGGCAAAACACCATGGAAATTGTAGCTAAAACACCATGGTAAATTTTGATTTTCCTGTGCCATAGTTCTTATAAAAAGCATGGCATTTATAGTTAAAAAATACCATGACAATTTTCAATTGCATACGCCATGGCAGTTTTGTTCATTTCTCCATTTTTATCTACAGAACAAATTTCTCAAATAAAACATGGCAATTTTAATTAAATGCCACAGAAAATTTTAATATGAATTTACCATGGAAAATTTAGTTTATTTTTTCGTGTTCTTTTACGTACATGAAAAATCTCTCAAATAAAATATGTAGATGATAAAAAATATGGCAAAGCTATAGATGTTCAAAAGCATGTCAAAGTTATGGATGTTCAAAAACACGGCAAACTTGCCATGGCAACTTAATATGTTCAAAAACATGGCAAACTTGCCATGGCAACTTAATATGTTCAAAAACATGGCATACTTCTTTAATTAAGTTGTTCAAAAACATGGCAAACTTCTTTAATTAAGATATTCAAAAACATGGCAAACCTGCCATGACAACTTAAGATGTTCAAAAACATGGTAACCTAAGATGTTCAAAAACATGAAAAACTTGCCATGGCAACTAAAATCAGTAATTTTGTAGATGCATTTGTTGCCATGGCAACTAAAAGCATGTGTTGCCATGATTCGTTGTGTCTGTTGCCATGTCCATCCGAAGAATGCTGCCATGGCAATTACAAATTAGTTTGAGAACAAGTTTGATGTTTTGGAATTTGTTCTACTATGGCGATTACATGTATGATTCAAAAATTTCCATGTGTGTAGAGAAATATTTTTTGCCATACATTTTTTTGCATATATTGCCATGATGGCAACTTTCGTAGTGTATCATTTTTTTACCATCATGTATCCATGTTGTATCCATATATATTCAAAGTTCATGGCAACTTTTTTAGTGTAAACTTCGTATTTGATGGCAACTTAAGATGTTTACAAATGTTTTCCATGAACATGGCAACTTTATTAAAAAAATGCATTGTCGTTGTCATATCTTATTTTCGAAGAATGTTGCCATGCTTACTTAAGATGTTCATTTCCATGGCAAAGTTATTTGTTTTTGAACATGATAATTTTTAAGTTACACCATGGCAAATTTATATTTATTGTGATCATGGCATATTTATTGTCTGAAATATGGCAAATTTACTTTTTTCAACCATGGCAAAGTGAATGTTAATCTCTATTTTTTTTCTTCTACCATGCCAAAGTTAATGTTTGGTCATGTCAATGTTGTAAGTTAGGCCATGGCAATTTTTCTTTCTTAACCATGAATAAGACATCTTCCTAACCATGGCAATTTTATTTTTTGAACCATGGCAAAATTATTTATTTTTACGGGCATGGCAAATTCATAATTCATAAATGGCAAATGTTGTTTACATGTCATGGCAAACTCTTTTCTCTTTGTAACACTCACAACAAATTACTTTGTTTGATGGGATCACGGCAACTTTATTGCATGGAGCATGGCAATTTTAGTTTATGGGCCATGGCACTTTTCCAATATATGAATACACTTCATGGCAATCTGTTCAATTCTTTTGCCATGGAAATTTCCTATCTTTTTAAACCATGGATCAGGGCAATTGTAGTTCATACAACATGGCAATTTTACTTTTCAAATAACAGCAACTTGAGTATGCATTTTGCCACTACACTTTTTTGGCCATCTTTTGTGTTATTTCACATACATGTCAATTTCTTACATAAAAAAAGATGCCCTTTTAAATTAGAAAACCATGGCAAATATTTTAATATGCATCTGCCATGTCATTTTTGTTTTGTACTGTTTTCAATTAATATGTATCTTGCGATGGCATTTTCTTTTTCATAATTTTTGTTTGTATTGTTCGTTTTTCCTTGGCATTATTTTTGCCATGGCAATTTCATAACAAAACTTTTTGTGATAGTTTTTCTTTAAGAAATTGTCATGTCATCATCATTAGAGAGTATTATTACTCCCTCCGTTCCTAAATATAAGTCTATATGGACTACATATCGAGCAAAATGAGTGAATGTACACTCTAAAGTACGTCTATATATATTCGTAAGTAGTCCATATTGAAATCACTAAAAAGACTTATATTTAGAAATCGAGGGAGTATAATTTATTTTACCATGTTTTTAAATTTTTAGAAATCAAAATGTTGTACAACTTGGCATTGTTAAAAACACATCATGCCAAATTACAAAAAAAAATTGTTCTAATCGATGCATTTTTTTGGGAAAATTTCATCTGTTGTACAAAATCATGGCAATATTTTGTAATGGGTACATTTTAGTCAGGTGACCAAACATTCATTTTTGGTATTCTTTTCACCTTCTATTTTTTTATACGTTGGCATTTTTTTTATCTCAACACATGGCAAATTCCCCTTTTGTTTTGTACGCAATGACTATTTTGTTCATTTTTTTAGGGGTGGCTATCTTCGTTTTTTGTTTGTTCAAATCTAGGGCGCCCATTTATTTTGTTCCCACAAGAGACGTTTCGTTACCGAGGGTTCGGGAGAGGGGGGGGGGGGGGGGTCGTACCGAATCCGTTCGGTTCGATCGACTTGTCCCCGGGTCCTTGTGCCACATGTGTGGCCGTTATCAGCATCCGGCACCATGGAGCCCAAGCACCAAAACGCTGCACTCCAGAAAAATACACGTCCCTATTCTGCTTTCTTTCAACCTATATTCCATTTCGTTTCCAAAACAGCCATTTTCCCACGGTAGAGAACCAAGAAAGAGGCAACATAGCACGTGGGAAGTAGCCAGATCCTATACATTGCTACCGCCTGCACTCCTTCGTATGTATACGTGTCCGTGTGTCTGTCGCATAAGTCATATAGCCATCTGGACACACTGAAGACGATGTTGCCCAGCACCAGCAGGGAAGTAGAGTCTACGTGACCAAGTACTGCTGGTTTGGGAACAAAAAGTTTCCGTGTCCCTCCGAGCACGGAGGGGGTTATTCACCTTTGCCATCCCCTTATTATCTCTCACTACCAATATCAACATCCTACTCTCCGCCCTGTAGGCCGTGGTGATGTAGTGGCGAGAAGAATACATAGAGCTACGGCGTGGTGAGCTCTCCTCGACTGCAATACCGTATCCGCACCTCCAGCACCGTGCCCCACCTCGTCCTCGTTGTTTTGCAGCAATGCCGCCGTGGCGCCTGAAACACATTACAAAACGACCTGTAAACCAACACGGAGATGCGTATGTACCTACTAAAAGCCATCAAAACAATGAGCTAGATAGGATTTCTTACCCGTTTCCACTCGTTCTGGTTCATCTTGGGAGCGAACACCTTGACGGTGTGAACCGTGGACGCGGCGTGGAAGCTGGCCTGGTCGCACTCCTTCTCCGACTTGGCGGCGTGCCTCGAGTACTCGCTCACGGTGCCCCGGCTGGTCTCGTTCCGGACCCGGCTGAGGAAGAACATGGCCGGCCGGTAGCACGGGGTGTCGGTGCTCATCAGGGGCCGGGTGTTGAACACGAAGGGCCCGTTGGCCCAGCTCCGCCAGGTCTTGAACGTCTGCAGCGGCACCTCCAGCTCGTGCGGCGCCACGGCCCACGGGTAGAGCTGCACCGTGTAGCCCCACGCGATGGAGACGGACCAGGTGTAGCCCGGGCCGTGCTGGTAGCCGAAGGCCTGCTGCAGCAGGCGGGCCGAGTCGAACCGGGCCGCCCTCACCAGCGGCCGGACCGCGGCCAGCGGGGTGTGCCCGACGGGGCTGATGGGCTCGATGTGGTCCAGGTGGTGGAGCGAGACCAGCGGCGCCACCGGGTGGGCCGCCAGCATCCCGTACGCGTCGCCCCGGATGTCCACCTGCGTCCATCCACCACAAAAGCGTCGCGTTAAACAATCATATCTTGTTGAGTGCTCATACAGCATTTTCTTTAATCATGAGATGAGTATTGAAAATTTGAAACGGGCGCCGATAGATTCCCGTGGGCATGGCCAGGTGGTGCTCCACGGAGAGGCGGTGAAAAAGGTAGGAGACAAAAGGCGAGCCGGACTGCGACACGCGACAAAAGCAGGATCGACTGGTAGATCTGGGAGCGCACATGTGTCAGCGACCGCACAGGGTTCACCGGTTCAGAAAGTGAAAAACTGAAGGTACTCGCTCGCAGCGAGAGAAGTTTAATCGTCCGTGCCGACCCCATGTCACGTCAGAAACAGCCAGCTCCACCACAAGTTTGCTCAGCGGATCACCGGCCGTTGTTGGCGCTGCACGACTACTGTCTACTGACTACTGGTACATTCGTGACACTGCCACCTTAACCAAGCAGGCGACGGAAAAACGCCTGGCTGGGAGGAGTCGTGCCGCATCGGCGGGGTGCGCGCCAGGGATTCGGAAGGGGACAGCCTTGGGCCACCACCCTGCTGCGAGCGCGCGCGTCAACGACTTTGGGGCCAGAAACGGTGGTGGTGCGGGCAAAGCTTTCGCTCGGCGCCGTTAACCGTGCGCTTGCCACCACCGCCGCTGTGGCGTGCCTGCAACCCAAAACCCGCGGCGGCCACGGCGAGAACGAGGGTCCCCTCCGCTCCGCCTCCGGCCTCCGATAATTTCGGCAGCGGAGCCCAAAGGCATCCACGTACCCTGGGAGGACACCACCACATGCGCGGCAGCTCGGGCAGCAAGACATGTTTGGCCCCAGCTCAACCAACAAACAGGTGGCGGCATCAATTTTTCGTCCCCCTCTACTCATCATCATTTGCATCTTTCGGCCACATTTTTTACAGCGCCCGCCCGCCGTGTGGCACATGCAAGGGGGTATGAAAAGGGAGACGGTGCAGTGTGGTGCCCGGCAAAGGAAAAGCGACGGGGGCTGTCGTTTTGGTTGGGGTGGTGGTTCGCTAGCTAGCTAGCAGCTCAAGTCCTCCTCAAGTCGCCTGTGAACACTTATCCTGCTAAGATGCCCGCGCCACATGGGGTAGGCCAGAGCGCTGTCGCTCGAGGTCCAGGTTCATGGACCAGCTCGGCCCCCGCGCCTACACGCTGGAATTGTACCTTCGAATTGTCCGTGCCTTCCGCGACGGCCACACAGTCGCCACTCGGGTTCCATTGATTTCTAGGTAGAAAAGGTCCGTCGGGCAAGTGTTCGTCTTTGCGGCAGCTGGTGGGTGCTTTTGTGCTTGCCCTTGATAAACCGGAAAGATTCTACCAAAAGATAGGAGATCTTCTGCTGCCATGTTTCGTTTTGGCATAGGCGAAGGGGCGGTGAAAAGTTGGTCAAAAAGGGTTGATTCGAGCGGCCTATGCAGAGAAACCTAGTGCAAAAGGCAACCTATACTGAGCTGAAATTTGGAATAGGCGGCCCAAGTTGCAGAATTGGCGGTTTTTGTTGCCAAGCTGTTTTGAGAAACATTTTTGGATTGCTTATATATAGGAACAAAAGGAAATTCGGGTTTTGGAGACGGTTTTTTTCCAAAACGTAATTTAAAAAGGGTTTTGATTCAAACATAGCAACGAGCATGACGATTATTTTATTTTATAGGAGTAGTAAAAAAGTAACGAGCTTTGGCAGCGTGCGTGGGGATGCTCACCTGGTGGAACCCGGGCTCGCGGGTGAGTGGGACGCCGAGCTCACTGAGGCAGGCCTGCACGCGCTGATCGCTGCCGTAGAACTGCGAGTAGCGGTCGAGGCAGCCGTCGATGGCCTTGGCGAGCTCCGCGGCGGCCGGGTAGCTCACCGCGAAGCCGCCGCCGCCGAACGCCATGCCGTACGAGTGCATCACGTTCTGCTCCACGCTCTCCGACGGCGCCCCCACGTAGTACATCTCCTCGTGGTCGTACTTGCGCAGCACGGCCACCAGGTTGTCCGGGAAGAACACCGTGTCGTCGTCGCCCATGACGAACCACCGCGGCACCTCGTCCGCGCCGGTGCCGTTCGCCAGCTCCGCGGAGACGGCCAGGAACGAGTCCGCGACGATCCTCGCCATTCGCGAGGCTGACGCCCGGTTCCCGAACCGCGACGCGTCCGCCGAGACGCGGTACGGCGGGCACGTCGCCGCCGGCCACACGCCCGCGGGCTGCTCGTCCAGCCAGACGTGGCCGCGCATCGCCTCGGGCCGCCACCAGAGCTCCGCGTAGCCACGGCGCTGGTCCCACGTGCGGGCCGAGGCGCCGATGCCGAACACGATGTGCGACAGCGTGGTGGGCGTGCGGCCGCCGCCGGCGGCGGCGGCGGGCCCGTCAGCCGCCGCGTCCTCGTCGGCCGGGAAGTCGCCCAGGGAGCCCCCGCAACCCTGGCAGCTCCACCAGCGGTAGACCCCGCCGGCGCCGTCGTCCGGGAAGAAGGCGACGTAGGCGAGGAAGGCCAGCGTGGCCGCGATCAGCATGGACAGCGACGCCGCCACGCACCGGCGGCGCTGGTCGCCGCCGATCCCGCCGCCCTCCACGGCCTTCCATTTGGGGGGCTGCATCTGCCGATCTTGCCAAGACCACCACCACCACCTTTCCCGGACGACGGTTTCGCGGGGCGGGGGGGATCTGGCGGCGCGGGGGAACGGCGGGGCTGGAGGCCGTATCCCGAAGGGAAATCAAACAATTATGGGAGAGATGGCTCGTGGGGAGGGCGCCAGGGAGGCGCACCTTTTGCGAGCCCCTCTCCTCGCTCTCGGAGACGGCGGAATAATTTATCGGAGATGGTAGCAAGAGGAATTTGTGCGCGCGCGAGCGCTGGATACGGGACAACTATGCGCCTGGTGCCGACGCTATCTTCTTCGTATCATATCATGGGCGTATTTGTATTTGCTTCTTTCTATTCGATGGGCCGGCCGCTCTCGCCTTGAGAAGAGAAGAAGGGGATTCGGATGTGTGTCGTAGGTGCGAGTCGGCGTGGTGCGATTCCGACGCCTCCTTCGCGTCCTTTTTGTCCTTGCCGGATGTATGTCGACGAGCTCTGCGGGTTTGGAAAGGACGCCGAGGGGCTCGCACGTCGGTATTAGGCTGGTACGTAGCCGACACTGATATTTGTTTTCCATATCTACCTTCTTTGCCATGTTACCCAATCATCCGATAAAAACTCGCCGCCTGAACCGTCATCCGTTCAACAAGCAGCGGGAGTCGACCACCATGGGCGAGACGTGCGCGTTACGACTTGGGCTTGGGGCATATGCTGTGCTCTCGGCAGCATCAGAATCGGTCGGCGTGACTCGTGAGTAGCGTACATCGTGGCAGAGCAGTTCGGTGGCGGAGGAAGCATGCATGCGGCTTCCTTCGGCGCCGGCAATGACAGCAGCGGGACGCGTGGAGCAATCGCCAAGTTTTCGGGGAGTCTGTGCTGGCCCGTTTCAAACTTTCCACACGAGGGTGACCTCTGCGTCCCATGACAACAAGGATGACTCAACTGCTGGAAGCGGGAGGAGGCGTCTCCAAAGTTTAGTTCACATGGAGTGCATTATTTTGCCTCGACAGCAGAGAAGAAGAAACTGGGCGAATGTTCGGTCGAACGAACTCCGATTGAGTCCCATGTGTGCGGGGCATATTCGAGTAAATTGCACAGAAGTACCACAATTGGGGTATTGCAAGCAGATTGATATCAAGATTGATAAATTTTACATGTCAGTACCAACTTTGAGGTGAGGCGTTGCAAAAGAGGCTAAAACAGCTGTTTATACGTATTGACAGGGAAACTGACCGGTTGGACCCGCCTGTCAGGTGCTGACATGGCATGTTTTTTGCAGAAAACTCCCTTGTATTGTACGTAATCCCATAAATGCCCAATTATTTTGGAAAAAAAGGCTCAAATGATAGGCTTTTTTCCCTTTCGTAATTTCCACCAGCGACTCGGATTTGTTTAAAATTTTAAGTCGGTTTGAACAAATAAATAAGACATACAAAAATCGAATCCCGCCCAGGATTCGAACCGCCGACCTGCGGCTCAGCGGCAGCATTAGGGACGTACAACAGGCTAAGCATCTTTTATACTAGTCCGAAGATGTTGGACCGGCGGTTGGCCCAGCGAGGCTGCGCGCTGGGTTACTGTTTTTTAATCATGATATTAATACATATATTTTTTGCGATTACATATTAGTATTATTAAGTGTCAAGCACCAGCCTAGAACACAGGCATGGCCCAAATTTAATGTGTCTGCTGAGGATATTATTATGTATCCTAATTACTATGTGTCCTAACTATATTATTCAAATACACAACTTAAAAAAAATATGCCCAACGCACAGATTTTCATTTGAGTTACTCGCATATTGATTGTATTTTTTATAATGCACTGTTACTTAAAAAGTTGACAACATGTATTAAAAATAAATGTGTAATCATAATAAATTTTAGAAATGCATTAAAAATGTTCAACTTTTATTAAAAAAATCGACATGTCTCTTGAAATGCAAGAATGATATACATAATAAATTTTTACCACATGCTTAACATTTCTTGAAATACAAATAATTCACCATGTATTAAGAAAATGTTCACCATAATGGTCTTGAAATTCATCGTGTATTAAGAAAATGCTCACCATAAATTACAAAAAAATCACCGCGCATTAGGTAAACTTTTCTTCATATCTTAAGAAAATATTCCAACATATATTACAAAAATATTCAATTTGCATTCAAAATATGTTCAATGTTCATATTATTAGAAAAATGTTCACCGTTTGTAAAGAAAATTTCATCGTGCATTAAAAATGTTCACTATAAAGTAATAAATTATGTAATCATAATATTCTTGAAAATCATCGTGTATTAAGAAAATGTACACCATAAATTAAGAAAATTTTACTGCGCATTATGGAAAATTTCACCATATACTTAAACCCGTCATAAAAATATTCAGTAAATATGTTAAAGATCCAGGAGAAAAACCAACTAGTGAATGAAAAAAGAAGAAAGAAAAAGCAAGGAAGGAAAACCTAAAAATAAGCCAAAACTAGAAACAAAAATATAAAGCATAATAAGTAAGAAAAATGAAACATAAAGAAATCTGGGCAAGGAATGAGCCCCAACACGCGCGCCAGGTAAGTGCGAAACGAAAAAAATTGCAGGCCTCCGTGGACCGGTCCAGCGTTCCTGAGCTAGTATAAAAAGGTCTACGCCTCCTTTAGATCGGGAGTTTTGCCGTGGCGGAGTGGCTAGCGCGCGGCGCCGCTGAGCCGCAGGTCGGCGGTTCGAATCCTTGGCGGGATTTGATTTTTGTTTGTCTTATTTATTTGTTCAAACCGACTCAAAATTTCAAACAAGTCCGAGTCGCTGGTGGAAATTACGAACGTTAAAAAACCTCTCATTTGAGGTTTTTTCCTCGAAATAGTTGGGCATTTATGGGATTACGTATAAAGCAAGGGAGTTTTTTGCAAAAGACATGCCACATCAGCACCCGACAGGCGGGCCCAACCGGTCAGTTTCCATATCAATACGTATAAACAACAGTTTTAGCCTCTTTTGCAACGCCTCGTCCCAAAGTTGGTACTGACACGTAAAAATTATCAATTTTGGTATCAATCTGCTTCCAATGCCCCAATTGTGGTACTTCTGTGTAATTTACTCGGCATATTGCAACTGGAACATGTGGATGGACGACAGAAGCATATTACACAACAAGGACACGCGGGCACAGACGGTTCAAAAAGATTGCTGCTACTACTACGATGGGGAGATGGGCTGCTGGATTGGGAGGATGCAATTCTGTTATCCTTGGACTCTTTACTCTACTTTGGCGTGTCGGGACAGGCACTTCGAGATATCTCTGTTTTGAGCAAAGTGTTGCATCGAGGGCCGATCGAATTTACTGTCCACAAACGCGTGGGAGAAGCAATTTTGATACTCCTTCATCATGACAGCATCAGTATACTGCTATTTTTTGTGGGGCATAAAATGTACACGATATTGTATATTTATTAGTTTATTATATGCATTGTAATAGGATTTTGATAGCCAAGCCAAAACGTAAGCTGGGAGGTCATGGCAAATCTAACAATTTTTAAACGGCAATATGTGTTGTCAGTGGATGACAAATTTCTTTAGTAAGCATGGCAAATCCAGTTTTTTCTGTAAGGGTTTACCGTGCTTGGTGAAGTAATTTGCCATCCTCGCGACTATATAAATTGCAATGAAAATTTCCGCCTTGTCATGCTCTCCCAAGGAACGTCTATACAATAACATTTTCCTTGTTCTAAATCTCATTCATATTTGTACAACTATATAATAGTATCTAATCACATCTCAATACGAAAACAACCCTACTAAAAGGAAAATTCCGCACAAGGTATACCATGACCATTTACTCTGAGACCAAGTCCAACTAGAAGCCCAAGCAGGCCCAGGCGTATAAAGGGCCTAGCCAATATTATCAATAGGGGAGACCACCAGTCAGAGTGAGAGTTGCGTCCGCCATCAAATAACCACCACGGCTGACCTGGTTATTACTAGCGATTCCTACATCCCCTCTCGTTAGGGTTTAGACCTCCTCTCGGCGGCGGCGATCGGCGATCACCACATGACTTTCAAGGAAATTTTGTGCGAGATCGGGTAAAGATTGATGTAACCAAGCCTCTAAAGTACGCGGTCTCATTGGTTGTGAAAGGGAAGAGTGCTCTTTCGTGTCAAGTATGAAAGGTTGCCTGATTGGTATGTGGTGTGCGGAAACCTTGGGCACCTGTTTAAGGAGTGTGGCAATGGTGTTCATCCTCCAAAGGCTATGGTCTTCAAGGATTTAAGAGCTACATGGTTCAGAGGCCCAGGCTACAGATCTGGGGAGGGCAGAGGAGCCAATAGAGGCAGAGGGCGCGGCCGTTCTGGCAGAGGAGCAGGTCGCGGTGGATCTCAGCCAAACCAGTTTGGCCCAGGCAGCTCAGTAAACCAGGGGTGGAACAATTGGCCAGAGGAGGCAGATATGGACGAGGACGCCCATGAGCCAGCCATGCCAGAAGTTGAAGGAAATAGAAAGAGAGCGGCTGGTTAGGTTGCTGGAACGGGTTTATTAATCCCGGGACCCATGCCCATGTTAACAGAGGGAGAGAACACGACGCCATAGCTTACCGGCAAACAAGTGCCTCCAAGCCCTACATCCAAGCAAGAACCAAAGAGGAATAAACTCACACCGCCGGGTCTGGACAAAGGGACCGTGATGACTGTTGTTGCAAGCCTAAATAATGATGTGCGTTTGGCGGGCCCCCTAGGGGGGTCACGCCTAGCGCAATGAGTCTCCTAGTGTGGAACTGTCGCGGGGCTGGCAAACCCGAGACAGTTCGTGAGCTTCGCGGTTTAGTGAAGCAACTTGCCCCCTCTATAGTTTGTATCCTTGAAACCCAAATAGAGGGCTCCCGTGTGGAGAATTTAGCTGGTTCTTTAGGTTTTAATAAAAGCTATGCAGTTAGTAGCAGAGGTAGAAGTGGTGGTCTTGGAATTTTTTGGAATGATTCAATAAAATTGGAAGTTATTGGTTATTCTGAGTACCACATTGATGTGACTATTGACAATTTTGGTGGTACTAAATGCAGAGTTACTTTTGTATATGGAGAAGCCAAGTCCCAGAAAGATATAAAACTTGGAATATGCTGAGGGGAATCGCAGGAATAAGCAACCTTCCATGGTGCGCAATAGGAGATTTCAACGAAGTGTTGCATGCCCACGAATATGATGGGGTCGGTAACCGCGACCAAGCACAAATGGATGCATTTAGGGATGCCCTTGATTCATGTGGCTTGATGGATATTGGCTTCTCGGGAACAAATTGGACTTTTGAGAAAAAAGTGGCCGGAGGCACTTTTACTAGGGTGCGGCTGGACCGCTGTGTTGTAAACCCGGAGTGGTCGCTAGCATTCCCAGGTACCGAGCTAATCCACAGGACGACCTCTTCTTCAGATCACACCCCGATAGAGTTAAGGATCGACGTGCATGTGCCATGCAAGCGGGCCCCCCGAAGCTTTAAGTATGAGTTAATGTGCGAGAGGGATTCGGCGTTGGGTGAGCTCGTGGGATCCAGATGGATAGCGACGTCTGGTGATTCTGTTCATACGATGCATGCAAAACTCCAGCGATTGGCGGTAGAACTGACCGAATGGAACAGAGAGCACTTTGGCAGCGTGTGTACTGAGATCGAACGCCTGAAGCATGAACTGGAAGTGTTGCGTCAGAACCCGAACAGAACAGTTCCGACACATATGGAAATTAAAATATGCGACCACTTAGTGGAGCTTTACCACCAAGAGGAGATACCTTGGAGGCAGAGGGCGCGACTGGAATGGCTAGCTCATGGAGACAAAAACACGTATTTCTTTCACTTACGTGCCAGCCGACGTCGGAGGAAGAACCAAGTTAAAGCTCTACAGCATCCGGATGGTCAGTTGACCGAGGATACAGTAGAGATGGAAAATTTGACATATTCTTTTTATAAGGAACTACATACCTCTGAGGGGGTGCAAAATATGGAGCAAGTTTTGGATGCCGTTCCAATGAAGGTCACGCCTGCTATGAACGATATGCTTAACGCGCCTTATAGTCAGCAAGAAGTGAAGACGACTTTGTTCCAGATGTTCCCAATAAAAGCACCGGGTCCTGACGGTTTTCCTGCACATTTCTTCCAACGCCACTGGGACGTATGCGGCGAACTTTCTAAAGTGGTTCTGAGTATTGTGGATGGTTCAGAGACAACAGAAGGCATAAACCAAACTGTACTGGTACTCATCCCTAAGGTAAAAAAATCCCACCCTTTTGTCCCAATTTCGTCCTCTAAGCTTGTGCAATGTTCTGTACAGAATAGCCTCGAAGGTGATCTCCAACAGGCTGAAGCTAGTATTACCAGAGGTAATTTCAGAAGAGCAATCCGCTTTGTCCCTGGCAGGCTCATTACGGACAACTTAGTTACAGCATATGAATGTTTGCACTTCATGAAACGTAATAGGGCAAAGAAGCATCAATCATGTGCCTTAAAACTTGATATGATGAAGGCATATGATAGAGTTGAATGGCCTTACCTGCGTGCCATCATGTTAAAGTTGGGCTTCATAGTTAAGTGGGTGGACATTGTCATGAATCTGGTGAGTTTTGTAAGTTTTTCTGTTATGTTCGATGGGAAGAAGCTTGAGGAGTTTAAGCCATCCCGTGGAATTCGGCAAGGGGATCCTATTTCTCCATACTTGTTCTTGTTAGCAGCAGAGGGCTTGTCGTGCCTCCTAAAATCAAAAAGTGAGTCATCTAACCTAAGTGGACTACAAGTGGAACCCACGGCGCCACCAGTGAACCACTTATTATTCGTAGATGACAGCCTGCTGTTTTTCAAGGCAAATAGTGTGGGAGCTAATGAGGTGAACCATGTGTTGGATACATATTGTCAAGCTTCTAGACAACGAATAAATTTGGGAAAATCATCTATTTTCTTCAGCATGGGGGTTCCAGATACCCTACGTCATGAGATTAAAGAAGGGCTAAACGTTCCTAATGAAACAATGAATGAAAAGTACTTGGGCATGCCTTCTGACATTGGGTCCTCGAGGAACGGTGCCTTTAAATACTTGAAGGACAGATTATGGAGTAAGATCCAAGGATGGATTGAGAACACACTGTCAACTGCGGGAAAAGAAGTTTTGGTAAAGGCAGTTGCGCAAGCTATACCTGTCTACTCCATGCCATGCTTTAAAGCGCCAAGAGGTTTATGCGAGCACCTCAACATGATCATAAGGAAGTTCTGGTGGGGGAGAAAGGATGGCCAACGTAAGCCACACAGGGTGTCCTGGAAGGAAATGACACAGCCAAAAGCTATGGGGGGGGGGGTCTAGGATTCAAGGATATCGAGCTTTTTAACCTGGCCATGTTGGCTAGACAAGCATGGTGCTTATTGCAGAATCCGGAATCCCTTAGTGCTCGCATTTTAAAAAGTGTCTACTTCCCAAACTCTTCAATTTTGGAGGCCACTTTGAGTTCTCATCCGAGTCAAGTATGGAGTGCAATAATTGAAGGACGTGACACACTCAAGCAGGGATTAATAAGAAGAATTGGCAATGGAGAAACAACGAGGATTTGGAGTGGCAATTGGTTGCCTAGGGATGAGATGCTACGGCCATATGGGTGTTTGGCGCCTAACCCACCAATGTACGTCTCAGAACTTATTAACCCTACTACGGCAACTTGGAACATGCAACGTGTGAGGGAAGTTGTCGGATTTCGGGTTCCGGCAGACCCTTGAGGTTCGAACACTGGAGCGCGCGCGGAGATCTTTCCCCTACCAGCTCATGTGTGAATGGTTAGCGAGGGATCTAAACTACGAACGATGAACAACACAGAGACACGAGGTTTATACTGGTTCGGGCCACCGATGTAGTGTAATACCCTACTCCAGTGTGTGGTGTGGTGGATTGCCTCAGGGGCTGATGATGAACAGTACAAAGGAAGAACAACCTCGCGAGGGGTGTTCTTAGGCTGGTGCGATGAACTGCTTGGGTGAGTTCGATCGCCTCTCTCTCTTTCTGCTAGGGCTCTATCTGATGCCTCTACTCTGTGGTGACTAGCTCTATTTATAGTGGGAGGCCCTGGGCCTCTTCCCAAATAATGAGCGGGAAGGGCGCCAACAATTGGCCATTTTGAAGGGGAACATCTAGTACACTTATCCTGACTAAAGTTGGTCTTCGGCTGCCAAAGGCTCTGACGGTGACGCCGTCCTGTGCTCCACGATGACCTCCTTCCTGCCGCTCTGCTGGTCTTGGTCTTGTTGCACCGAAGTGGTAACCTTTGCCTGATGCCTTGGCATGTGCTTGCCTCCGTTGCACCAAAGGGGAAATGAGGACACTGCGCTGGCCGGCGCCCGCCTGGCGCCCGCCTAGTCCCGATCGTCATGGCTTGCGTCACGGGGCACCCTCGTGAGGTACCCTGCCTTGATCTCTCCGCCTCCTTGTGAGCCTGCCTGACGAGGCTGCTCCTGAGGAAGGTTCCTGTTGTCCGCCCCGCGAGGCTTGGCCCCTCGCGAGGGTCTTGAGCTTGAGCTGATGAAGCTGGGCCACGCTGGGCCCCCACTTGAGCCACGTTGCAGGCCGCAGGCAGGCAAGTCTCGGGACCCCCATTCCTAGAACGCCGACAGTAGCCCCCGGCCCCAAGGTGCGCCCGGACTTGGCTTAGCAGAGAAGCGAAGGGGCAAGTGCGAAGCGCTGCGGGCCCCAACAGCCTACGGCCTTGGGCGCCGCGTGGCGATTGGTTGGTCGTGGGCGTCTCCGCTCCCCACGACGCCTCGGCAACCGCATGACTTGACAAGTCCTTCACGCAGAAACGGGTCATGATTACCTGTGATCATGGAGGCCGACGGTTGGCCTCCTCCGGCTATAAGTATGGAACGGCGCGAGCCCTTCCAGTCCATCCCCTCTTGCTCCTCCTTTCTCTCCATGGCTCCGTCGAAGAGGTTCTCGGCCGCGGAAAAAGGGAAGGCTCGCCAGGTTGGGCCTGACTCTCCCCCGGCCAAGCGCGGCCGAGGCCGTCCGCGCAAGCTTCCTGTGGCTCCTGTAGCGGCTTCCCGTGGTCGTGGAGGCGATCCCCTGTGCGGCGGCAGGCGCCAAGTTGTCGATGGGGGGCGTGCCGCGACTGCGCGGCCCCCTAGGCCGCGCTTCCACTCGGCGGAGGTGCTGCCGGAGTTCGTCGTGTGGTCGGTGGAGACGACCAGCACTTGGCTCCAGCTTCCCCGCTTCTTTCTGGGTGAACTTCCGGCCGGCGCTCCGGGCGGCCTCTGGCTTCAGGCGGACGGTTGTTGCAGCCGGGCCTCCTGGGCTTCGCTGGAGGTCTCCGTTGCCGGGAGTGTGGCCCTGACCCGTGGCTGGCGTTTGCCCGCGCGCGCGGCCTAAGCCGGCGGTGCACCCTGCACTTCAAGTTCGACGGCGACGCCACCCTCTACGTGAGGGTGTTCGGGGAAGACGGTCGCCACGTCGGGTGCTGCCCCAAAGACGATGACCGCGGCCGTGGACCCAGCCCCGGCGATGATCGGGATGAAGTTGACAGCGGGCGCGTGGTCGGCAGTGCTCGGGGCTCGTCGAGCTTCGGCGGCTCTCCTTCGGATAGCAGCTCCTCCAGTGGTGGCCGCGACCAGCCCCCGTGCCGTCGCCCCCGCCTGGAGGGAGGTAGCGGGTCAGCCCGCCGCCGCGCCTCGGTGAAGCGCGAGGGGGAGTCTGGCTGAGCTCCGGAGGTAGTGCGGGCCTTCGCCGCGAGTTGGCGCCGAGCAAGTCGTGCCTATTTTGTTTTTTTCCCTTCCCTGCACAAAGAGAAAGTAGTGTAGGGCCCGTGGGCGTCTTTGAGCTATTCTTTATTAATTACCATGCTGTCTCCATTATTTCTGTGTTGTGCTTTTGTGCCGCATGCCCGCGTGCGGGAATTACTTAGCTTGGGGGGGGGGCCTGTCGCGGTCTTCGCTTCCCGAGGCCGAGGCCTCGTTGAACGCTTCATGTCCTGCAAGGATTAGTCAGGAGGGGTAACTTCCGGCCTCGGCTGTGGAGGCGACTGACCCAGGTCCTGTGTTCGCGTCGCGATGCCCGTGGGGCATAGACTGGGAGGGGTGCTCCCGTAGTGGACCTGGATAGGAAAGCTTCAGCGACAAGGGCAGAAAACACTCGCGAGGGTGCCCGCATCGCTCCCTCGCGAGAGTTGTGTGAGAGAAACCGAGGCAAGAGAGCGAAATAGACAAAGAGTCACAAGCCAAGGACGGGAACGACTTCAATAAAACTTCAAATAGGAACGAACAAGGTAACTGCAGAAAGCAAATGAAAAAGCCGCGTCCGGCACCTAATCTAGTCTTCGACGTCTTCTCACCAGCGCGGAGCTAAGTGCTGCCACTGGGCGTGGGCGGGAGCCCCAGGACCTGAGGCCGGCGCTCCTAAGACTCCGGGGCGTGTACAACCCCAACTCATTATTACGTGAGAGTGTCACGGGCGGCGAGCTTCACAGGCGTTTTCCTTCTTCACAGGCTCCGGGACTTTCTCGGGAGAATGAACTTCACAGGCGTTTGCCTTCTTCACAGGCTCCGGGCCTTTCTCGGGAGAATGAGCTTCACAGGCGTTTGCCTTCTTCACAGGCTCCGGGCCTTTCTCGGGAGAATGAGCTTCACACGCGTTTGCCTTCTTCACAGGCTCCGGGTCTTTCTCGCAGGCTTTGGGCCTTTCTTCAAGGGTAGAACTTCCGGAGATGCTGGATGTTCCACGCGTTCGGGATGGGCACCCCCTCCTGAGTCTCCAAGCGGGCGGTGCCGGGCCTGAAAACATGAACAACCTTGAACGGGACCTCCCACATGGGAGAGAGCTTGTGCAACCCTTCCCTGGAGAGGACCCGTCTGAGCACGAGGTCCCCTACCTCAAGAGTCCTGGGGCGGATGTTGCGGCAGTGGTATCGCCGCAGCGCCTGTTGATACCTTGCCGCTCGCAGCGCGACAACTCTCGATGATGGTCCTCCCCCAGCACGAGGTCCGTCCCCCGCATGGCGTCCTGCTGCGCCTTGTCGAATGCCAGGACCCGTGCGGAGCGACGCCTGACCTCGTGAGGGAGGACAGCTTCTGCTCCGTAGACGAGGAAGAATGGGGTTTCGCCAATCGGCTTGGTCGCGGTCGTGTGGATGGACCACAACACGGACTGGAGTTCGTCGTGCCAGCCCCTGCCGCAGGCCTCCAGCTTCTTCTTGAAGTTCCTGGTTTTGAGGCCCTTCAGGACCTCCGCGTTGGCTCGCTTCGGCTGGCCGTTACTCTGGGTGCGCCATCGAGCGTAGCATATCTGTGTTCCAAGGTCGACAAGTATGTTTTGAAGAGATTGCTGGTGAACTGTGAACCGTTGTCGGTGATGATGCGGTTAGGCACCCCAAACCGGCTCACGAGGCCCCTGATGAACTTGACCGTAGAGCCCGCTGGGATGGTGCGGACAGCTTCCACCTCAGTCCACTTGGTGAACTTGTCCACGACGATGTAGAGGTAGCGATAGCCCCCTGGCGCCCGAGGGAACGGGCCCAGAATGTCTAGCCCCTAAACTGCGAATGGCCATGAGAGGGGTATAGTTTGCAGACCTCCCGCTGGCTGATGGATCTGCTTGGCGTGAAATTGGCAGGCCTCGCAAGCCTTTACCAGCTCAACTGCGTCGTTGAGTGCTGTGGACCAGTAGAACCCGCTGCGGAACGCCTTACCAACGAGGGTTCGCGACGATGAGTGATGCCCACAGTCTCTGCCTTGTATGTCTTCCAGCAATTCCTTCCCTTGCTCTCTAGGAATGCAGCGTAGGGACACGTCATTCGACCGCCTCTGGTAAAGCTCTCCACCCCTGATGCAGTAGGCCGTGGCTTGCCGCGCCACATGCTCCGCCCCCTCCTCCTTCTCTGGCAGGGTCCCCTGTGTCAAGTAGCTCTTGAGTTCTTGGAATGCCTTGTCGGCCTCTTCAGTCCATTCAAAGGGGCCCTTCTTCTTCATCAGCTTGAAGAATGGCAGTGCTCGTTCCCCCAGCTTGGAGATGAAACGCCCTAAGCGGTCACGCGCCCGGTGAGTTTCTGCATTTCTCTGAGGGTCTTTGGCGGGCTCTTGTCTTCGATCGCTGACCTTTTCCGGGTTGGCCTCGATGCCCCTATGGGACACGAGGAAACCCAGGAGCTTGCCCGAGGGGACTCCAAATACGCACTTCTCCGGGTTGAGCCGCAGATCCACTTTATCAAGGCTCGCGAAGGTTTCTTCCAAATCCTGTATCTGGGTTTTCGCCTCCCGAGACTTCACTACGATGTCATCGACGTACGCCTCGGCATTCCTCCCGAGCTGTTGGCCCAGGGTGATGTGCGTCAGTCACTGAAAGGTCGCGCCTGCGTTGTGCAACCCAAACGACATGCAGGTACAGCAGTACAATCCGCACGGGGTTAGGAAAGCCATTTTTTCCACGTCTTCCACCGCCATCTTGATCTGGTGATAGCCTGAGAAGGCATCCAGGAAGCACAGCAGGTCACACTCAGCGGTGGAGTCGATGATCTGGTCAATGCGAGGAAGCAGAAACGGATCCTGTGGGCAGGCCTTGTTGAGGTTGGTGAAGTCGATGCACATACGTTCCTTTCCCCCTTTCTTTGGCACGACGACTGGGTTGGCCAGCCAATCCGGGTAGCGGACCTCACGAATAACACCTGCTGCCTCTAGCTTGCGGGTCTCTTGGACGATAAAAGCTTGTTTCTCTGTGGACTCTCGCCTGTATACGCTTCACAGGCGCCGCGTTGGGGCACACATTGAGGTGATGCTCAATCACGCCTCGGGACCCCGCCAACCCGATCAGGTCCCCATGCGAACACCTTCTTGTTTGCGCGCAGGAACTTCACCAAGGCCTCCTCCTGCTCGGGTTCGAGGTTTGCACCTATGGTGAAGGTGGCGTCAGTGGACCCGCCCTCGTCGACTGGCACCTTCTTGGTCTCCGCCTTGTTTTGAGTGAATAGCTGCTTCTTCTTGGATGGCGCAGCCCCCTTGGGCTCAGGGGCGTCAGCGCTGGTGGGCCGTGCTGCCGCAGCCATCTTGAAAACAAGCTTGAGCGCCTGCAGTGCATCTCCGGTGTTTCCTGACACGGTAAGGACGCCGCTGCTCCCGGGCATCTTCATGAGGTTGTACGCCGGGTGAGTTGCTGCCATGAACCGGGCCAAGGCCGGGTAGCCAAGGATGGCGTTGTAGGGGGAGGCTGATGGGGCGATGTCGGTCGATCAGCTCCTTGCGGTAGTTGTCATGGTGTCTTGAAAAGGTCACCGGAGGCGAATTTGTCCCGAGGATGCGGTGGAACCGGCTCCGACTCGAAAAAGGCTTCTTTGGGCGGAGCCGCTCTGGTGGCACATGGAGGAGGTGAAGGCCTCCACAGAGCACTGCGTTGAGGCCGGCTCCGCCCGTCGATGAGGGTCTGGTGACTGCCACTTCCAGATGGTGGGGGTGCCTGACATAGGGAGCGCACCCGATCTGGCGGGGTTGGAGGGTGATCGTCCGAGTTGAAGAGCGAATCGGCCTCGGGCGCCACCCAGCCAGCAGGCTCCTGGCGCTTCAGGCGGCGGCGATCTGGCGGGTAAATGGCTTGACGTGGCGGCTTGAAGGTGGCGCCCGGTGAGCCGCCTAGGAGAGCTACTGCGGCGACGAAGCGCGCCGGCTCGTAGCGATGGCGAGGTAGAGGTCGCGTATTTCGCCCCAACAGCTCTGCCTTCGTTCCCCACCGACCGGCGAAGCGTTGGGCGGCGATGGGGAAACGGCAGAAGCGTCCGCCGGCAGGAGCGTCTGGGCGACTCGGCGGCCTTGAGTAACGCCGGCAGCTGGCTCGAAAGCGTCGACCATGGACATGACGGAAGACCACACGCGACCAGCGGAAGAAAGATTCAGCGCACCTACAGCATGCCAAATGTCGGATTTCGGGTTTCGGCAGACCCTTGAGGTTCGAATACTGGGGTGCGCGCGGAGATCTTTCCCCTACCAGCTCATGTGTGAATGGTTAGCGAGGGATCTAAACTACGAACGATGAACAACACAGAGACACGAGGTTTATACTGGTTCGGGCCACCGATGTGGTGTAATACCCTACTCCAGTGTGTGTGTGGTGGATTGCCTCAGGGGCTGATGATGAACAGTACAAAGGAAGAATAGCCTCGCGAGGGTTGTTCTTGGGCTGGTGCGATGAACTGCTTGGGTGAGTTCGATCGCCTCTTTCTCCTTCTGCTAGGGCTCTATCCGATGACTCTACTATGTGGTGGCTGGCTCTATTTATATTGGGAGGCCCTGGGCCTCTTCCCAAATAATGAGCGGGAAGGGTGCCAACAATTGGCTGTTTTGAAGGGGAACATCTAGTACACTTATCCTGACTAAAGTTGGTCTTCGGCTGCCAAAGGCTCTGACGGTGACGCCGTCCTGGGCTCCACGATGACCTCCTTCCTGCCGCTCTGCTGGTCTTGGTTTTGTTGCACCGAAGTGGTAACCTTTGCCTTATGCCTTGGCATGTGCTTGCCTCCTTTGCACCAAAGGGGAAATGAGGACACTACGCTGGCCGGCGCCCGCCTGGCGCCCGCCTGGTCCCGATCGTCATGGCTTGCGTCACGGGGCACCCTGGTGAGGTACCCCGCCTTGATCTCTCCGCCTCCTCGTGAGCCTGCCTAACGAGGATGCTCCTGAGGAAGGTTCCTGTCGTCCGCCCCACGAGGCTTGGCCCCTCGCGAGGGTCTTGAGCTTGAGCTGATGAAGTTGGGCCACGCTGGGCCCCCACTTGAGCCACGCCGCAGGCAGGCAGGTCTGGGGACCCCCGCTCCCAGAATACAGACAGAAGTGTTTCTGCCTTTTGATGCAAAATCATGAATGTTATTCCATTATGCACCAGAAATATCCCTGACTTTTGGTGTTGGCACTTTGAGAAAAATGGACAGTTCACTGTCAGACCCGCATATAATATGCTAGTGGCGACCAGACAACGAAGAGAAGCATGGCTCGATAGTTCAGCAGGATCTTCGAGTGGGTTTCTAGAGGAGCGATCTTGGAAAGCATTATGGAAGACGCAGGTACCAACAAAAATACGGATGTTTCTTTGGCGCCTA
Source organism: Aegilops bicornis (assembly GCA_021605145.1). Taxonomy (NCBI): domain Eukaryota; kingdom Viridiplantae; phylum Streptophyta; class Magnoliopsida; order Poales; family Poaceae; genus Aegilops; species Aegilops bicornis. Next base: position 479,478,735 of record CM038672.1, on the reverse strand, counting down.
TCAAAGTTATCACTGCCGACTGAAGATGTCCGTGCTCACCGCCATATGTCAACCTCATTGGCATGCGGACTATGTGGTGCACCAGATTCATGGCGCCACTCTCTCCTGGAGTGCACCACTTCAAGATATACATGGGCTCTGGTAGAAGAAGAAATTGGACAGTCATTAGTAGCAAACGCGGAACCAAATGCCAAACAATGGCTGTTCTCTCAGATGGAGTCTTTACCACATGCGTCCTTTGTGAAGCTAGCAGTAACCTTGTGGGCTGTTTGGTCAGCGAGAAGAAAGGCTATTCATGAAGGTATTTTTCAGAGCCCGCACTCTGTCCATTCCTTTGCCACAAGATATACTGGGAGCTAGAGATGATCAAGGAAACAAAACTAGCCGCTTGATCCAATCCTTTGTTGTGGCTCGGGCTAGTATTATCTGTTGAGAGCACCTCCTGCTGGGCATGCAAAGATACATGTAGACGCAGCAGTCAAACCAGGTAGAAGAGGGACGGCAGCCGTGGTGTGCAAAGACCAGGGAGGCAACTATTTGGGCAGTTCCGTTCTTGTGCTACAAGGCATGGACGACCCAATCATTTTGGAATCAATAGCATGCAGGGAAGCTTTATGTGTTGCAGAAGATTTGCTCCTGAATCAGTTTGTCATAGCCTCAGATGCTAAGCAAGTGGTCAAAGATATAAATCAAGGGAATCATGGGAAACATGGTGCAATCATCGGTGAGATTAAAGCACGGTCTACCTCCTTTTTATGTACTTTTGTTTTTAGGGTCAAAAAAGTAATATAGAAGCTCATAGATTAGCAAGATTTGCTCTTAATCTAGCTCCTGGGCGTCATGTGTGGTTTGGCCAACCACATGATGCGAACATTATCCCACTCTCTGTGGTTTTTGATCAATAAAGTTTAGGCCTTACCCCTAACAAAATCAGTCAGAGTGAGAGCTAGTTGGGGGAGATGCAATAGTCAAGATTTCCATCAGCCTAGAATCACATTAGTTGACTAGTTAACCAGTTGGTTTATACAGCAGTTCAACAACAAGGAGCATTAAATGAGGCGTTACGATAAGAGCACCACTAGTCCACTAAGCCATAAATCCCGAGGGTTAATTTTATCCTTCACTAGCCATTTAATGTTTCTGGTACTGTTATAATAGACTAGAAACTGCCTATAACAAACATGTTGTTATAGAAAGTACTAATGACCAGTGTCAGATATTCTGGGACATAGCGCACTCTATAGAAGCCACTCCTAGATATTGGGTCGAGGTTTTTTTTTTGTAAGAGAGCTATATGCAAGAACACTCACACAAGACTAGGGCTATTACCTCCACTGCTGAGGGGCTTGAACTTGTATAAACACTTGTGTCACCCATATGTACCTTGATAGATCTAGGTTCCATTCATACCCTACACTATTGTCAGGTTTATCACCACAACACCTCGCTCTGTCTTGCAACACTTTTCTTAATCTTTGATGCTTTATAACGACACATGTAAGTAGAGGCTAAACCTTAGATTGACTAGAACTTTGATGGTGTTTCATGGCTAGAGGGTTGCCTGTTTAATGTGTTTTCACGGTAATAAGGTGTAAACATGGAAGAAAATCATCACACATAATAAAACATAAAGTTTGGTGAAGGAGAGAAGGTCATTGGAGGTGCACCACGACCAACAGAGAATAAGACGACGCTTGGTACGAGTGCACACGCTCGTACCATCTACCGCTGGCTCAAGGAAGTCCACCTGGCCAACATCTATAGGGGTTGAGTCCTAGTTCTTAGCAGAGAGAGCACCATTCGCCGAAAACAATGAAGGATTCCAGAGCCCAAGACGGTGTTCCATACGAGCACGAGCACATGCGCTCGTATGGGCGCTCGTATGACATATGCAGCTAGACCCCGAGAGCAGAGAGAAAAAGCAGCGGTGTTAAAATGACGAAAGCACACTCATATGAGGTACACGCAGATTCAATTTGGGCACGAGAGCGCAAGACGGCGTTGAAAGGATCGAGATGGACCTAGAGGGGGGTGAATAGGTACAATTACAAATTTTAATTCCTACTTAACAATTTTAGGCTATAATCCCAAATATGAAGGCGAGCCTAACAATGGCAAACAAGATACAATGAGCTAAGCAAGATGACCAAGTGTTACAAGAATAAGAATAAGCAAGCACAATATGGAACGAGTAAAGATAAAGATACAAGTAACCACAAGTAGGGAGCTAGGGTTAGGAATAACTACACCTCCAGGAGATGAGGATGTATGCCGATGTTCTCTTCCTTGGAGGAAAGCTATGTCACCGTTTAGAGAGGTGGATGTTACCACGAAGGCACACCAACGCCACGAAGGATCGCCCTATTCTCTCTTTGAGATATCACCACGAAGGCGATTCTGAACCACTAGTTGTAGACCATGAGGTGGTCTCCAAACCCTCACAAACTTTCCGGGGTAATCACAATGATTTGATTCCTCACAGAAGGACTCCTACCGCCTAGGAGTCTCCAACCTCCAAGAGTAACAAGATCAAGGGAACCGCTCAAAAGTTGCTCAAATCACGAATTCCTTTGGTTGAGAGGAGAGGGGGGCGATCTACCTTTTGATTGGAACAACACTCAAGAATCCTCACAAATGCTCTTGCGGTCTAGGATTTGGTGAAAGCAAGAGAGAGTGAGAGAGAAAGGTGTTCTTGAAATCTTTGCACTGTGTTGGACGACCCCCACATGAGGTGGAAGAAGGATATTTATAGTCATAGTGCAAAAGTGGTCGTTGGATGTGAGGGACTCCAGGATTACGGGGTCCTCGGGCGTCCGGGCCATGTGACGTGGGCCGGACTGGTGGGCCGTCACTACAAGAAATATGTCAACTTGTGACCTTCTGTTAGTGACCCTGGAAGAATTGTTCGTAAATCTACGACCATTTGAGACCAATTGGTCAAAAGCTGTTCGGGAGGCTCCAAATCTTAAACCATAACGACCATTTTGGTTAGAAAGGTCGTGATTTCCTTATACGAAATGGTCAAAAAGCAAACATCATTGGTCCGCTACCTTATTTCTAGCAGATCACGACCAATATAGATGGTCATAACCTTGTAAATTGCAGTGCATTGCTATGACTGGGCGACACCTCATGAGTTTCGTCTACGTGTCATGTATATGTGTCAATTTTTTGCTTATGTGGCATATGCCCATGTGTCAATTTACGCGTATTTGTCTAGAATCAAATATACCAATGACGGATGGGACCCACACATTGACAAGTTAGTCTGTATCTCGGACCCACCACCAGCTTACACGGGGGACCCACCCCATCTTAGACTCAACACCAACTTACACGTCGGACCCACCTCTGTCATGGGTCCCACCAACCTGACATGGAGGACCCACCATTCAACTGACTGCGGGCCCCCATTGAAATGACTTGTTGCCCAACCACGAATATGACATGCAGGACCAACAAACTTACAAGGGGGGCCGACCTTCGACTTTTGCGCTCATGGGATTCGAACCCACGCCGCCTAAGGAAACACGGTGGTTCCTTACCACCACGCCACCGCCCACATCACGTTAGGAAACTCCAATCGCTATTTTTATAGAAAACCGTGGCTTCCTGGGCTTGGGCCTAAAACCGTGAGAGATCTCCCCTTCCCTCCTTCTTTTTTCCCTTTAGCATTGCGGTCCACCGAGTGGGCCAACGACCCATATCCTATTAGAAGACATTTTCTCGTGGGAAATGTGTGCTTTTTTCTGTTCTATTTTTTCTTCAAAATAATTCATGATTTCAGAAAAGCTCCACACATTAAAATGTATTTCTGAGAAATGTTTGTAAATCATGAAATGTTCGTGCATTAAAAAATGTTCATGATTTAAAAAAAGGTTTGCGTATTGAAATAATGTTCATGAATTTGACGAATAAATGTGAATTCAAAAAATGATCACGTTTTTTTCAAAAAATGTTCACAAAAAATATCATGAATTTAAAAAATGTTCATTGATGTGAAGGTTTTCATTTTTTTATTTTTCGAATTTTTATACCATTTTTAAAACTAGGCCACATATAATGATGAAATACAAAGGCTTTCCATATTTTTTGACCGAATGCAAATGTTCCTTTTTACATGGAACCATCTGGAAATTTGTACATGAAATGTGGTCTAATATTTTTGAAAAATGTTGTGGTATAATTTTGCAACAAATATTTGGTATTTTCTTTCCATAAAAAACTCATTTTGGGCATTTAAAAAATGAAAACTCCCTTTGGCAACATTGTTTGCCACTCCAAGATGCACCCTTGTGCACGATATGGAGAGCATGATAGAATACAAAGCCATGAATCTCCACATATGATAGCTCATTTCTGAGAACACTTTTTAAAAATAATTATCCTATTACAAGTTTATTATTTTTCCTGATAACTTGGTCATATGAAATGACAGAATGCGAAGGTTTTCTAATTTTTTGTTTTTTTTTGAATTTTTCATGCCCGTTTCAAAATGTGGTCAAAATGGCGGGCATGACCGTTCCTAGCTAATGGTTGAATCTTGAAATTTTTTGCCTCATGACAATATTCAACTCCATTTGCGTGGTAAATCTTCCTCGGCAAATTTCCAAAGTTTTTGTTCAACTCGAACTGTTGTGAAGGAAGTACTAGCTAGGCATATCCTAATGAGCTGAATTTTTGCCACATCTTCTATATTCCCAAATCATTGCTCTCCACAAAATTAGAGCCCCATCTAACAATACTTGTGAGTGTGGCTTCAACATTCATATTCCTGTCCAGTGTGGTACATTGCAAAGCAAGTGACACCTGGGCTCCTCCATTTGAGCTGCAAATTTTCCAAGATAGTGTCCTTAGTAGATGATCATCCTCAGCCAAAACTCAGGCCCATTGGCCATGTGCATTTCCCTTACCACTAATCAAACACTTGGGTGCTAATTCATGTTTGAGCATTGTTCGGTCTCCTCGTGAGATTCTTATGTTCTTATTTTCTTCCAAGCATCTACCTGGGGAGTGCCAAACCTACTAGACATGCCTAGGCTTCCCAGAACGCATGGCAACACCACGGTCACACGGTGACCATGCGGCGGGCATGCGAGTCTACGCGCTTTGGAGTTGGGGCCCTGGGCCACCGTCCAAACCTCAACGTATCACCACCAAACCATGTATTTATGCTTAAATAGATACTTATGTACCTAGAAATGATTTTTGTAAAAAATAAAGAGGAAACTATGAGGCAGCTACAGTTTAAATTTGACCTGCTTCCTACTGAATCGGCGGAAATTTGTGTTTTTCACCACAGGTGGATCAAGGCTTTTGACACCCAACCATTGTGTCAATTGTGCATTAAACATGGCGTAGTATTTTTTAAAATTGATTTGGTCCATTTTTACAAAAAAAATTTGGTAGTTCTTTCACAAAAAAATCTCATTTCCAGCACTCGAAAAAATGGAAAATGAATTTTCCGTGCAAAGAAAATGAAAAATCCCTTAGGCAACATTGTTTGCCATTCCAAGATGCACCCTTGTGCACAATATGAGATCATTTTAACAAACTATGCCATGAATGTGGCCACAAGATTGATCATTTGGCTAGAAAGCCATGAATCTTCACGCATGATAGCAACTTTCTGAGAACACTTTTTAAAAATAATTGCTTTATTACAAGTTTATTATTTTTACTGGAAACTTGGTCACATATCATGACACAATGCGAAGGTTTTCCTATTTTTTGAATTTTTTTGAATTTATTATGCCCGTTTCAGAATGCGGTCAAAACGGCGGGAATGACCGTTCCTAGCTAGTGGTTGAATCTTGGAATTTTTTTGGTGTTTCTCTGATTAAATAGATACTTATGTACCTAGAAATGATTTTTGGAAAAAATAAAAAGCAAACTACAAGGCAACTACAGTTCAAATTTGACCCGCTTCCAACTGAATCGGCGGAAATTTGTCTTTTTCACGAGAGGTGGATCAAAACTTTTTACACCCAAACATTTTGTCAATTGTGCATTAAATATGTCCTAGTATTTTATAAAAATGATTTGGTCCAATTTTGCAACAATTATTTGGGAGGTCCTTCACAAAAAACCTCCTTTTGGGCACTCAAAAATGGAAAATGGTTTTTTCGTCCAAAGAAAATGAAAACTTCCTTAGGCAGCAATGTTTGCCATTCCAATATGCACCCTTGTGCACAATATGAGATAATTTGAACAAACTATGCCATGAATGTGACCATAAGATTCATCATTTCGCTTGAAAGTCATTGATCTCCACACGTGATAGCTCGTTTCTGAGAACACTTTTTTAAAATAATTGTCGTATTACAAGTTGGTTATTTTTCCTGGGAACTTGGCCACATATAATGACACAATGCGAAGGTTTCCCAATTTTTTGATTTTTTTGAATTTTTTATGTGTAACGCCCCGGATTCGATGCGCCAGGTGTCTTCCAGTTATTCGCCGTCCTTGCCATGTCATGTGCTTGCGTGTTGCACTTTGCCATGTCATCATCTGCATTTCATATCATGTCATCATGTGTATTGCATTGCATACATGTTCGTCTCATGCATCCGAGCCTTTTCCCCGTGGTCCGTTTTGCAATCCGGCACTCCTATGTTCCCCGGCGCCCCCTTTTGCCTCTTTTCATGTGCGGGTGTTGAACATTCTCGGAATGGCCCGAGGTTTTCCAAGCGGCCTTGGTATAGCACCGGTAGACCGCCTGTCAAGTTTCGTGCCATTTGGAGGTCGTTTGGTACTCAGCAGTTAGCAAGATGGCAGTAAAAGCCCTCTCTCTTTGCAGCCAAACACCCCTCCAAAGTGGCCCAAAACCCAGCAAACTCCCCTCCATGCTCTCGGTGTTCGATCACGATCGCGTGGCCGAAAACCGCTCCTCATTTGGACTCTCCTAGCTCCTTCTACCTATAAATATGTGCATCTCCCCCGAAATCCCGGATGAACCCTAGTCTTCTTCCATCTCTCGCCGCCAGACACGTCCACCCCGCGCCCGGATATGTCCGCCGGCCACGTCGCTGCAGCCAACCAGCGCCCGCCACGTCACCCCGCCGCCGCTCTCCCCCAATCCCGCGCCGCCACGTGTCGCCCGGCCTCCTCTCTCCTCCTCGCGACCGCCGCGCCAGCCGCGCCGCCCCGCGCCCCGCCTCCAGCGTAGCGTCGCGCCGCCCGCGCCGCCGCGTGCCGCCGCCCGTCCGCCCCGCCGCCTCCGCGCCCGCGCCACCTCGGCCTCCGCCACCGCGGGGCCGAGGTCCCTCGCCTCGCCCGGCGTCCTCCGCGCCGCCCGCCCGTGCTCCTCCGCCCGATCTCGCCGCCTCGGCCGCGCCCGCTCCGGCCGCCGCCCGCCCTCGCGCCCGGCCGCCGCCGTCCCCGCCCGTCGCCGCGCGCGCGATCCGGCGGGCCAGCTCCTCCTCCGCCCTCCCTCGCCCTCTCCGTGAGCTCTCTGGCGAGCTCGCGCCCCTGCCACGATCTGCGTGCCGGGTCAACCCCAGATCCGGAGGTGATAATTTAACTAAGTCCCGAATCTGCTGTAATTTTCATGCCATGTTCATTGCATCATATCTCTGCATCCGTAGCTCCGTTTCGTGCGTGCAATATGTCAAATTGTTCGCCTCAACGAGTACTTCATTTCAATCCATTGCATATTTTTCATTTGAGCTCATCTTGATGCCTGAATCATCGTTGCAAGAGTGATATATGATGTTAATCTGCTGAAACTGTTATAACTTGATGATTTGTCATTTTTGTTACATTTGATGTGTGCACCTTATGGGCATGAGCTCTACATGTGTTTTGATCTCTGTCATGCCATCATTACAGAGGTGCCATCCATGTATTTTATTGATTCTTGTACTGAGTGCGTTGAGCTTGTTAAGTAGGGTACTTGCTGTTACTGTTTTGCTAGGCTGATTCTGTTATATTTTGTTGCTTTGTTAACCTGCTTCTACAAGTCAATATATGCATAATCTGGAGATGTTCACTAAGGATATTTTGTTATACATGTCTTGCTCTATCCATCCATGCCCTTTGTTGCAATTTTAGTCTGCTTTAACTTGTTCTAATCTTGCTCTCAAATTGCTAAATAATGTTGCTGTCAGCCTGTTAACATTAAGTTCAGTTGTTGCCATGCTTGTTGTTAGTGATCCATGCACCCTATGAACTTTCTCTTTCCGTGTTTAGCTTCACAGACATGTCTTCTTACTGTGAATTGCCTTTCCATGCCATGTATTTCTCTGTGGTGAGTGGTTCAAGCTCACCAACATGCCTACTTATTGTTGTTCCTGCCATGTATGAATCTGTCATATAACTTGCCATGTTTACATTGGTGCCATCATATCTTCTGATCCTTTTTGGCTCATGGTCAGTAAGGGACTCTTGTTCTATGCATTTATTAGTATCATTCTATGTCTTTTTTTTCCATGATAAGTTCCTGTAGCATGTTGTTTGATAGCTCTAAACATTGCAACCTGATGTTATTTCTGCTAAAGTCTGAAACTGTTATTATTTGCAATCTTGCCATGTGTGTTTGAGCATGTTCTAGTGATTTCTGGAGATACCTCAGTGTTCATGTTTTGTAATGCTTTACCTGTACATCACGTCCATGCCTTTTGTTATCATGTTAAGGTGCTGTAGCTTCTTGTTTAGGTGCTTGCAATATGCCTAGTTGCTGTTTTGGACAGATTGTTGCTATAACTTGTAGTGTGTATGTGTTGAACCGTTGCTCCGTTTTGAGTGTGCTCTATATGAAACTTGCTTGATTTTGCATGTAGTTTCATATTTTCATGTTGAATCCTTGTTTTGAGGTGTTTGCTTGATGTTTGGATGCATTTTGCATCAATGCCAATGCTTAACTTGTTTTGCTCATATCTTCTAGGCCGTAGCTCCGAATCTAATGAACTTTATATGTAACTTGACTAGTATTTCGTGTCGATCATCTTGGTGCATTTTAAATTGCTGTTTAACAACTTGAAAATAAGGTTTATTCAGATCTGAACCAATTTCGAAATTTGCATATGAGGACTTACCGGATTTGTTATATGTTGTTTCCGGCCTCATTTAAACTTGCCTTGATGTGTTGTTCTTGTTTGCATCATCTTTTGCCATGAGTAGCCTCATCTAGCTTTGTCATGCATCATGCTTGTTGTGCATCATGTCTTGTCTATGTGAGGTGTGTTTACTATGTTGTGTGCTTCTTCTTGTTAGTTCTTGTTTCGTTGCGATCGTGAGGATTCGTTCGTCTACGCTTGGTTCGGCTTCATCCGTTCGTCTTCTTCATGGACTCGTTCTTCTTCCTTGCGGGATTTCAGGCAAGATGACCGCTACCCTGTATCTCACTACTATCATTGCTTTGCTAGTTGCTTCGTTCTTTCGCTTTGCTGCACTACCTATCTTTTACTCTTCAGGCCTCCCCAATTGCCATGAACCCCTAACCTTTGTCACCCTTCCTAGCAAACCATTGTTTGGCTATGTTACCGCTTTGCTCAGCCCCTCTTATAGCGTTGCTAGTTGCAGGTGAAGATGAAGATTGCTCCATGTTGGATTATGTTTATGTTGGGATATCACAATATCTCTTATATTATTAATGCATCTATATACTTGGTAAAGGGTGGAAGGCTCGGCCTTATGCCTGGTATTTTGTCCCGCTCTTGCCGCCCTAGTTTCCGTCATATCGGTATTATGTTCCCGGATTTTGCGTCCCTAACGCGGTTGGGTGATTTATGGGACCCCCTTGACAGTTCGCTTTGAATAAGACTCCTCCAGCAAGGCCCAACATTGGTTTTACCATTTGCCTCACCTATGCCCTTTTATTTCCCTTGGGTTTAGGAGCAGGGTCATCTTTATTTTAGCCCCGGGCAGTTCTCCTTCGAAGCTGGTCCAAACCGAAGCGATGTCCGGCGCCCCACAGGCAATCAGGGTCTATGCCAACCCAACGTCTGGCTCATCCGGTGTGCCACGAGAATGAGATATGTGCAGCTCCTATCGGGATTTGTCGGCACATCGGCGGCTTTGCTGGTCTTTTTATTCTTGTCGAAATGTCTTGTGGCCGGATTCGAGATCGATCGGGTCTTCCGGGAGAAGGAATATCCTTCGTTGATCGGGAGAGCTTATCATGGGCTAAGTTGGGACACCCTGCAGGTATAAACTTTCGAGAGCCGTGCCATTTATGTGGCAGATGTGAATTTGTTAATATCCGGTTGTAGTAAACTTGAAGTAAACTCTTCTAAAATACATCAACTGTATGCGTAAGTGAGTGTCTCTTTTTCGGGGTTGATCGAGAGGAGAACACGGTTTTACGGGTTATGTCTGACGTAAGTAGGAGTTCAGGATCACTTCTTGATCATTACTAGTTGTCGACCGTTCCGCTTGCTCTCTTTTCGCTCTTATTTGCGTTGGTTAGCCACCATATATGCTTAGTCGCTGCTGCAACCTCACCACCTTACCCTTCCTTTCCCATTAAGCTTTGCTAGTCTTGATACCCATGGTAATGGGATTGCTTTGAGTCCTCGTGGCTCTGATTACTACACCACCAGTTGCAGGTACAGGTTTGCGATGATCATGACGCGAGAGCGATGTGTGCTTGTTTTGGAGTTCTTCTTACGCTTCTTCGATCGGGGATAGGTTCGGTGTCGGCTGGGCTAGCAGGGTGGATATTGTTTGAGTTTCTGTTTATGATTCATCCGTAGTCGGATGTTGATCTTGTATGTTGTATTGTTGTATTCATGTGACATTGTATGTATTGGATGTATCCCCATCTATTATGTAATGTTGATGTAATGATATCCACCTTGCAAAGCGTCTTCAAGATGCGCTTCTATCCTTGGTGGGACCTTCGAGTTCCTTTTGGATAGGGTCGCATCTTGGGCGTGACAAGTTGGTATCAGAGCCTCGACCGACCCTAGGAGCCCCCTTGTTTGATCGTGTAGTTTGGCCGTTGTTGAGTCTAGAAGAAAACTGGTTTTCGGAGTTTAGTTATATCGGAGAGTAGGAATTCTTTTTACTCCTCAGCTCCTCCGTCGCTCTGGTCAGGAATCTTGACGTAGGTGTTTTGAATTACTCCTCTTCCCCTTCAAATTTTTCTTAGGATCACGTGGTTAGTTTTTCGTTCGTTGGGTCTCAGCTCTTTTCATCCGGTGCATTTCTCGTCAAGTTGACTCGAGCCTCTTCATCGTTGTCAAGTCCAATCCTCAGTTGTTTTCTTTTCCCACCCGCCCTCCCTTCTTCCTCTCGGAACCGGAGTCCGTAATCGAGTATTCATCCTACTCGTGCGAAGTCTTTGCTTTCTTTCCTCAATGATTTCAACCGGTGTTTTCTCTTCAAGGTATTCGTCGATTTCCCCTTCAAAGTTGCCTTTGTTTTTCCCGCCCTCCCACCCTTTTTCTTCCCGGAGCCTGAGTCTGTTTCGACCATCTATTTCATTTGTGTGGAGCCTCTTCAGTCTTCCCTAAATTATTTCAACGGGTGAATTCTCGTCTTGTTCGTCATTCTTCATATATTTTTCTTTCCGGTGGATTCAAGTTTTTCGGGTTGATCACATTCTTTTCCTTGGATCAAGTGTTTTCCCTGCTCGTTCGCCTCTCGCCAATTTATCCTTCCGGAGTGTTCAAGACATCTCAGGAGATCCGTCTGTGTTCCAATCAATTCGAGGTTGTCACCTCAGTCAAATATTTCAATTGTTTTGGTGCATCATCTATCTATTCAACATCCTTTTTCAACGGTGTTATCTCTTCAGTGGGCCCTAACCCACAGGTCTTTTCCCAGGATCTTACCTGACTCTTCTAATTTCCCCGGAGTATCTCAGTATTTTTGGTGGTGTTTTCTCGTCGTCATTTGAAGATCGCAGAAGAGTTTTTCCTTTAAATCTCGTCCGTTCTCTCGAAGATTCGTGGTTCTAGCATCATGCTACCCTCTCGATTTTTTTTCCATTTGTCAGATATTCTTTTCTTAACCATCCGGAGTATGTCAGAAGTTATTTTTTTTCCATTTCTTTTCACCGAAGGCCATCTTTCCAGCTATCGTTCTCTACTTTTCCCGGCGCTTCGTTCAAGTGCTCTTTAATCAGCTTGTTATCTCTTCATTCTTTTGTATCTAAATCCCCTCTAGCATATTGGTTCTCCTAATTCTTCCCGGTGATTCAGTCTCTTTCATTAGTAATTTTTGAATTCTAACGGTGGTTCGTTCAAGATTCTTTTCCTTGATTATCATTTAAATCCATTCTTTCTTTTCTATCCTACCGGTGGTTCATGAATACTTTCTAAAGTTTGGCGCTATTCCCCCCCTTAATCCTTTTCAAGAAGAATAAGTAGTTTGCAAAATCCATTGTTTTTCATCAATTTAATTTGATGAAGGATAAGCATACAATAAATCTTATTCTTATTTCATCCAAGTGATTAATCCCTTCCTTCGGAGTTTGTTCTTGTTGAATAAATTCTAGTTCCAAGTGTTTTTTATCTTTTTCTTTTCCGGAGTTCAAATTTTCCTCGGACATTTCGTCGGAACCTCCATCTAAATCATCGCAAGCTTTAATCTTATTCTTTCATCCTTTATTCTATCTCATCATCCTTTTGTCACCGGAGTTCTTCATGGTGGTTCTTCATGATTTAATTCATTCTTCAAGAGTTCGTCAAGTTTCATTCCATCTTCTTAAATTCATGTTCTATTCTTTCCATGTTTAGCCGGAGTTCTTCCTAAATCCTTTCAGTCTTATTCGTTTCTTATCTCGTTCTAACTGGAGTGGTTTCATAGTCTATCTGATTCCGTGAGCTTTTGATTCTCGTCATTCTCGTCGTTCCTCTCTTCTTCTCGAGTGCTCTCGATTCCTTGCTTCTTCTTTGAGATCTTGTTTAACCTCACCCTTTTCCCTTCCGTCTCGGTCCTGAGATCTCGGGACGAGATCTCTTGTTAGTGGAGGAGTGTTGTAACGCCCCGGATTCGATGCGCCAGGTGTCTTCCAGTTATTCGCCGTCCTTGCCATGTCATGTGCTTGCGTGTGCACTTTGCCATGTCATCATCTGCATTTCATATCATGTCATCATGTGCATTGCATTGCATACGTGTTCGTCTCATGCATCCGAGCCTTTTCCCCGTGGTCCGTTTTGCAATCCGGCACTCCTATGTTCCCCGGCGCCCCCTTTTGCCTCTTTTCATGTGCGGGTGTTGAACATTCTCGGAATGGCCCGAGGTTTGCCAAGCGGCCTTGGTATATCACTGGTAGACCGCCAGTCAAGTTTCGTGCCATTTGGAGGTCGTTTGGTACTCCAACGGTTAACCGGGTAACCGTAAAAGCCCCTCTCTCTCTTTGCAGCCCAACACCCCTCCAAAGTGGCCCAAAACCCAGCAAACTCCCCTCCATGCTCTCGTTCGTTCGATCACGATCGCGTGGCCGAAAACCGCTCCTCATTTGGACTCTCCTAGCTCCTTCTACCTATAAATATGTGCATCTCCCCCGAAATCCCGGATGAACCCTAGTCTTCTTCCATCTCTACGCCGTGAACCACGTCCACCCAGCCGGATATGTCCGGCCCGTCGTCGCAACCAACCAGCGCCCGCCACGTCACCCGCCGCCGCTCTCCCCAATCCGCGCCGCCACGTGTCGCCCGACCTCCTCTCTCTCCCGCGCCCGGCCGCCTTGACCCGCCGAGGCCGGGTGAACCCGCCCGAAACCGCGCGCCAGCGCGTCCGCCGCCTCCAGCCGTAGCGTCTGGCCCGCCCGCGCCGCCGCGTCTGCCGCCGTCGCCCGCCGCCTCGCGCCGCGCCACCTCGGCCTCCGCCACCGCGGGCGAGTCGCTCGCCGGCGTCCTCCGCGCCGCGTGCTCCTCGCCCGATCTAACCGCCTCCGTAGCGCCCGCTCCGGCTTGCCGCCGCCGCCCTCGCGTCGGCCGCCCTAAATCGCCCGCCCGCCGCGCCCGCGCCGGATCAGGCCGGGCCAGCTCCTCCTCCGCCCTCCCTCGCCCTCTCCGGCGAAGCTCTCCCGGCGAGCTTCGCGCCCTGCCTCGTCTGCGTCTTGGTTGACCCAGATCCGGAGGTGATAATTTGCCTAAGTCCCGTATCTGCTGTAATTTTCATGCCATGTTCATCGCATCATATCTCTGCATCCGTAGCTTCGTTTCGTGCGTGTAATATGTCAAATTGTTTGTCTCAACGAGTAATTCATTTCACTAGATTGCATCTTTTTAGTTTGAGCTCATCTTGATGCCTGAATCATCGTTGCAAGAGTGCTATATGATGTTAATCTGCTGAAACTGTTATAACTTGATGATTTGTCATTTTTGTTGCATTTGATGTGTGCATCTTATGGGCATTAGCTCTACATGTGTTTTGATCTATGTCATGCCATATTTACAGTGGTGCCATCCATGTATTTTTGTGATTCTTGTACTGAGTGCATCGAGCTTGTTAAGTAGGGTACTTGCTGTTACTGTTTTGCTAGGCTGATTCTGTTATATTTTGTTACTTTGTTCACCTGCTTCTACAAGTCAATATATGCATAATCTGTAGATGTTCACTAAGGATGTTTTGTTATAAATGTCTTGCTCTATCCATCCATGCCCTTTTTTGCAATTTTAGTCGGCTGTAAATTGTTGTAATCTTGCTCTCAAATTGCTAAATAATGTTGCCGTCAGCCTGTTAACATTAAGTTCAGTTGTTGCCATGCTTGTTGTTAGTGATCCATGCACCCTATGAACTTTCTTTTGCCATGTTTAGCTTTATAAACATGTCTTATTACTGTGGGTTGCCTTTCCATGCCATGTGTTTCTCCGTGGTGAGTGGTTCAAGCTCACCAACATGCCTACTTATTGTTGTTCCTGCCATGTATGAATCTGTCATATAACTTGCCATGTTTACATGGGTGCCATCATATCTTCTGATCCTTTTTGGCTCATGGTCAGTAAGGGACTCTTGTTCTATGCATTTATTAGTATCATTCTATGTCTTTTTTTGCCATGATAAGTTCCTGTAGCATGTTGTTTGATAGCTCTAAACATTGCAACCTGATGTTATTTCTGCTAAAGTCTGAAACTGTTATTATTTGCAATCTTGCCATGTGTGTTTGAGCATGTTCTAGTGATTTCTGAAGATATCTCAGTGTTCATGTTTTGTAATGATTTATCTGTACATCACGTCCATGCCTTTTTTATCATGTTAATTTGCTGTAGCTTGTTGTTTAGGTGCTTGCAATATGCCTAGTTGCTGTTTCGGACAGATTGTTTCTATAACTTGTAGAGTGTGTGTTGAACCGTTGCTCCGTTTTGAGTGTGCTCTATATGAAACTTGCTTGATTTTGCATGTAGTTTCATATTTTCATGTTGCATCCTTGTTTTGAGGTGTTTGCTTGATGTTTATGTGCATTTTGCATCAATGCCATGCTTAATTTGTTTTGCTCATATCTTCTAGGCCGTAGCTCCGAATCTAATGAACTTTATATGTAACTTGACTAGAATTTCGTGTCGATCATCTTGGTGCATTTTAAATTGCTGTTTAACAACTTGAAAATAAGGTTTATTCAGATCTGAACCAATTTCGAAATTTGCATACGAGGACTTACCGGATTTGTTATATGTTGTTTCCGGCCTCATTTAAACTTGCCTTGATGTGTCGTTCTTGTTTGCATCATCTCTTGCCATGAGTAGCCTCATCTAGATTTGTCATGCATCATGCTTGTTGTGCATCATGTCTTGTCTATGTGAGGTGTGTTTACTATGTTGTGTGCTTCTTCTTGTTAGTTCCTGTTTCGTTGCGATCGTGAGGATTCGTTCGTTTACGCTTGGTTCGGCTTCATCCGTTCGTCTTCTTCATGGACTCGTTCTTCTTCCTTGCGGGATTTCAGGCAAGATGACCGCTACCCTGGATCTCACTACTATCATTGCTTTGCTAGTTGCTTCGTTCTTTCGCTTTGCTGCGCTACCTATCTTTTGCTCTTCAGGCCTCCCCAATTGCCATGAACCCCTAACCTTTGTCACCCTTCCTAGAAAACCATTGTTTGGCTATGTTACCGCTTTGCTCAGCCCCTCTTATAGCGTTGCTAGTTGCAGGTGAAGATGAAGATTGCTCCATGTTGGATTATGTTTATGTTGGGATATCACAATATCTCTTATATTATTAATGCATCTATATACTTGGTAAAGGGTGGAAGGCTCGGCCTTATGCACAGTGTTTTGTTCCACTCTTGCCGCCCTAGTTTCCGTCATATCGGTATTATGTTCCCGGATTTTGCGTCCCTAACGCGGTTGGGTGATTTATGGGACCCCCTTGACAGTTCGCTTTGAATAAGACTCCTCCAAAGAAGGCCCAACATTGGTTTTACCATTTGCCTCACCTATGCCCTTTTATTTCCCTTGGGTTTAGGAGCCCGAGGGTCATCTTTATTTTAGCCCCCGGGCAGTTCTCCTTCGGCTGGTCCAAACCGATGGATGTCAGGCGCCCTGGCAATCGGGGTCTATGCCAACCCGACGTCTGGCTCATCCGGTGTGCCACGAGAACGAGATATGTGCAGCTCCTATCGGGATTTGTCGGCACATCAGGCGGCTTGCTGGTCTTGTTTTATTCTTGTCGAAATGTCTTGTAGCCGGGATTCCGAGACTGATCGGGTCTTCCGGGAGAAGGAATATCCTTCGTTGATCGCGAGAGCTTATCATGGGCTAAGTTGGGACACCTGCAGGGTATAAACTTTCGAGAGCCGTGCCAGATTTATGTGGTAGATGGGAATTTGTTAATATCCGATTTTAGTAAACTTGAAGTAAACTCTTCTAAAATACATCAACCGTGTGCGTAACCGTGAGTGTCTCTTTTCGGGGTTGATCGAGAGGAGAACACGGTTTCTGGGTTATGTCACGGCGTAAGTAGGAGTTCAGGATCACTTCTTGATCATTACTAGTTGTCGACCGTTCCGCTTGCTCTCTTCTCGCTCTTATTTGCGTTGGTTAGCCACCATATATGCTTAGTCGCTGCTTTGCAACCTCACCACCTTACCCCTTCCTTTCCCATTAAGCTTTGCTAGTCTTGATACCCATGGTAATGGGATTGCTTGAATCCTCGCGGCTCCTGATTACTACACCACCGATTGCGGTACATGTTTGCGATGATCATGACGCGAGAGCGATGTGTGCTTGTTTTGGAGTTCTTCTTACGCTTCTTCGATCGGGGATAGGTTCGGTCGGCAGCCTGGGCTAGCGAGGTGGATATTGTTTGAGTTTACATTTATGATTCATCCGTAGTCGGATGTTGATCTTGTATGTTGTATTGTTGTATTCATGTGACATTGTATGTATTGGATGTATCCCCATCTATTATGTAATGTTGATGTAATGATATCCACCTTGCAAAAGCGTCTTCAAGATGCGCTTCTATCCTTGGTGGGACCTTCGAGTTCCTTTTGGATAAGGTCGCATCTTGGGCGTGACAAGTTGGTATCAGTTCCTAGCTAGTGGTTGAATCTTGGAATTTTTTTGGTGTTTCTCTGATTAAATAGATACTTATGTACCTAGAAATGATTTTTGGAAAAAAAGAGCAAACTACAAGGCAGCAACAGTTCAAATTTGACACGCTTCCAGCTGAATCGGTGGAAATTTGTCTTTTTCACGAGAGGTGGATCAAAACTTTTTACACCCAACCATTTGGTCAATTGTGCATTAAATATGGCCTAGTAGTTTAGAAAAATGATTTGGTCCAATTTTGCAACAATTATTTGGGAGGTCGTTCACAAAAAACCTCCTTTTGGGCACTCGAAAAATGGAAAATGGTTTTTTCGTCCAAAGATATAAAACTTCCTTAGTCAACATTGTTTGCCATTCCAATATGCACCCTTGTGCACAATATGAGATCATTTTAACAAACTATGCCATGAATGTGGCCATAAGATTGATCATTTGGCTTGAAAGCCATTGATCTCCACACGTAATAGCTCGTTTCTGATAACACTTTTTAAAATAATTGTCGTATTACAAGTTTGTTATTTTTCCTGGGAACTTGGCCACATATAATGACACAATGCGAAGGTTTCCCAAGTTTTTGATTTTTTTTGAATTTTTTATGCCCGTTTCGAAATGTGGTCAAAACGGCGGGAATGACCATTCCTAGGTAGTGGTTGAATCTTGGAATTTTTTTGGTGTTTCTCTGATTAAATATATACTTATGTACCTAGAAATGTTTTTTGGAAAAAATAAAGAGATAAGGCAGCTACAGTTCAAATTTGACCCGCTTCCAGCTGAATTAGCGAAAATTTGTCTTTTTCACGAGAGGTCGATCAAATTTTTTTACACCCAACCATTTGGTCAATTGTGCATTAAATATGGCCTAGTATTTTAGTAAAATGATTTGGTCCAATTTTGCAACAATTATTTGGTAGGTTCTTCACAAAAAAACCTCCTTTTGGGCTCTCGAAAAATGGAGAACGGGTATTTTGTGGAATGAAAATGAAAACTCCCCAGATCAACATTGTTTGTCATCACAAGATACACACATGTGCACAATATTATTTCTTTTTAACAAACTATAAGTGGTTAATATGTTGAATGTTTTCCCTAAATAAAAAGATAAAAACTACAAGAGAAACATAAGATGAATTCTGATTGGTGGAATCCGTTGTGGCATGGATCGATGACGTGGCAAACATCCATCCATCCGTCCACCCATACATCCATCCATCCGCCCATCCAACCCACTGCAGCCTATCTCTCTCTCTCACACGCGCGTGAACCCTAGCCGATCCAGATCCCTCCCCGCCCCCACTCCTCTCCCCCGATCCAGATCCCTCCGGCGGAGATCGTCGTCGTTCCCCATGCCCTCCTCCTCTCGTCCCTCCCCTTCCCACTCCCCACAGCGACGGCCGACGGCCTCACCGCGGCGCAAAATCCCCCACCACCATGAAGCCAGCGAGGATGTTCCCGTGCCGGCGCATTGGTGTCCCTCACATTGTCGCGGGCCCTCGCCGCCGTGGTATGCGTCTCCGTCTGGCGGTATGTCGTAACCCGTCGGCGTCAAGCGTGGTGCGGTGCATGGCCAAGGAGCGGCGGGTGCGAATGGCGGCGAAGCAGATCCAGCGGGAGCTGGCGGACATGTTGACCCGCGACCCCGTCATGCAGCGCGCCGTCCTCCCCAAGGCCGCCCTCGGCACCGACCGCTACCTCCCCTCCCTCACAACCGTCGCCAACGTCGAGCTCTCCAACGACCTCCAGGTCACGCCCGGGCCCTCCCTCGAAACGATGCGGCTGCGCTGCAATCTGGGATGTTGAGTTCCTTGTCTCTGCTCTGGTCTATGTCTGCAGGTGTGCAAGGTGTATGTGTCCGTGTTCGGGGACGAGAGGGGGAAGAAGGTGGCCATGGCCGGGCTCAAGGACAAGACCAAATGCGTCGGAGCAGATTGGCAAGCGGATGAAGCTGCGCCTCACGCCCGAGATCTGAGTTCATCAAGACGAGTCCATGCAGCGTGGAAGCAGGGTATGCTTGATTCTGTTTTTGTCAGACATTGGCGTGTTACGAAGTGCAATGTTTGTTCCTCTGTTGCCAAAAACATACTCATCTAGCTGCACCATCACCACGAGCTTTCATCCCTTTTTCATTTTTCACTAGTTCATGGTTAGACCTTATTCAGTACTGCCTGCTAGTATTTGTTACTACTACCATCGTTGCTGCTGCAGAGCAGACTTATCGACACCATTGTCGGATTTCGGGTTCCGGCAGACCCTCTAGGTTCAAACTCTGGGGTGCACGCGGAGATCCCACCTCCAACCTACCTACGTCTCGTCGCCTTGCAAGAACCTAAACTACACAAAGAACAACACAAGGGACATGAGGTTTATACTGGTTCAGGCCACCATTGTGGTGTAATACCCTACTCCAGTGTGTGGTGTGGTGGATTGCCTCTGGGGCTGATGATGAACAGTACAAGGGAAGAACAGCCTCGCGAGGGGCCGTTCTTGAGCTGGTGCGACGAACTGCTTGGGTGAGTTCGATCGCCTCTCTCTCTCTGCTAGGGTTCTATCTGATTGATCAGGTCCCCTTCTTTTCCTCCTTCCTCTACCTTCGACCTCCTTTGCCTTGGTGGTGGCTAGTCCTATTTATAGCGAAGGGCCCTGGTCCTCTTCCCAAATATTGAGCGGGAAGGGCTCCAACAATTGGCCATTTTGAAGGGGAACATCTAGTACACTTATCCGGACTAAAGTCGGTCCTCGCCTGCCAAAGACTTTGAAGGTGACGCCGGCTTGGGCTCCACGATGACCTCCTTCCTGCCGTTCTGCTGGTCTTGGTCTTGTTGCACCGAAATGGTTGCCTTTGCCTGATGCCTTGGCCTGCGCTTGCCTCCTTTGCACCAAAGGGGAAATGAGGACACATGCGGGCTGGCGCCGCTGGCGCCCTCGGTCGTCATGGCTTGCGTCATGGGCACCTCGTGAGGTACCCGCCTTGATCTCTGCCTCCTCGCGAGCCAGCTGACGAGGTCGTGCACGAGGAAGCTTCCTAAATCCGCCCAGCAATCTGAGCCCCCTCGCGAGGTCTTGAGTTTGTGTTGATGAAGATGGGTCGCACTGGGCCACTCCTTGAGCCACGCCACAGGCCGCAGGCAGGCAAGTCTGGGTACCCCCGTTCCCAGAACGCCGACAGTAGCCCCCGGACCCAAGGCGCGCCTGGACTTGGCTCAGCAGAGAAGCGAAAGGGCAAGTGCAAAGCGCCACGGGCCTAAACAGCCTGCGGCCTTGGGTGCCGCGTGGCGGTTCATTGGACATGGGCGTCCCTGCTTCCCCACGACGCCTCGGCAACTACACGAATTGACAAGTCCCTGCATGCAAAGCGGGTCATGATTACCTGTGATCATGGAGGTTGACGGTTGGCCTCCCCCGACTATATGTACGGAACGGCGCGAGCCCTTCCAGTCCATCTCTTCTTGCTTCTCCTTATTCTCCATCCTTGCCCTTGCTCCACATTGCGACAATGGCTCCGATCCGCCGGTTCTTCGTACAAGAAAAAGGAAAGGCCCCCCGAGAGGGTCCCGATCCACTTCTGCCGAAGAAACGGCTAGCCCTCTGCCGCCGAGATGAGGGCGCCCGGCAGGAGGTGTCGAGGCCTGAATACGGCGGCCACCGCCGAGTTCCCGCTGCCCTTGTACGCGCCCGCATTGAGGGCCGTGAAGGAGTTGACGCCCTGGCGCCACGGACGACGCCCGCCCGTCGGCGTCAGGCGGAGTCACCAGGCGGTGCACGTTGTTCCTCCGGAGTCCATGCCGAGGGCTCCTCCAGAGTTTGTGCTCCACGCCGCCATGCCTCCTCAGTCTTGGATTCGCCTTCCTCCCTCCTTCGCCTTCGTGATTCCGCAGAGGGGCTCTCTGGAGCTCTGGTTGCAGCATGCCGGCTGCAGCACCCCTGCGACCGGAGCGGAGGTTGCGGTCGTCGCTCCGGGCAAGGTCTTCATGACCCGAGGCTGGGGCGAGATCACCCGGTGCAGCAGGGACGAGGCGCCCTCATGATCCACCTGGAGTACGATGGCGCTTCCTTGATGTTCTTCAAGGTCTTCGACGCAGAAGGACGCCGGCTGGAGTGCTGCCCTAAGAGAGGAGGTCGGGGCCTGCCGTGGCGAGGACTAGTGTCGGAGTAAATGACCACGGGTAGCCTAGCCGGCTCCCCCTGGGACTTCTGAAAAAATCATGAGCCAATCAAGCCCTCCAACATCCAGGACGCGGGGCCGCCTTTCCCCGGCCGACTGACTCTCAGGCCGGCTACCGGGAGGCGTCCCGGCCCTAAAACCTACAGGAAGACGGCCACAAGAGGGCCGACTCCCAAGGAGCCGGCCACCGGAGGGCCGACTCCGCGAAGCCGGCCGCGAGACGGCCGACTCCAAGAAGCCGGCCCCCCAGCAGGCGGCCAGGGCCGCACCCTCAGAATCTGCACCCACATAACGGTGATGAGGCAGGCGTGGCTTCTGATGAAACTCGCCACCCCCACATCCCGGAGCGCCAGATGGCTACAATGCGCCAGACGGGCGACCATCACCGCCCGTGGCTGTACTGTTGCCATGTTGACCATGACGTCATCCACGACAGGTTGTCAGTACGACCCGCAGGCGGCGGGCCCCTCCGGTCAGAGAGATGCCCGAAGGCGGCTACGCCTCCCCCGGTCGGCCTAAGATATAGCCGGCTTCCCGTAGCCGGCTTGCTTCCTCCCTCGAAGGAGGCGCCTCATTAAGGAGACAAGACGAGGTAAGGCTACTGTGATCGCCGCCAAAGCGGCGGCATCAGAGCCACGCCACCTCGACAAAGCCCTAAATCATCATTATTGAGGCAACGATATCAGCCCACGACAAGGCCCTCGGCCGGTGGGGCCATCTTGTCGACCAAGTAGCCGGCAGCGGGACCCACCATCGGCGTGGGTTCTGCCCCGGGCGGAGAAGCCGGGCAGACGTGACACCGACGGCAGCTAGGGCCCGTGCCCAGCCGGATTACCATTGTACCCCCGGGGGTAGGCCTATATAAACCCCCCAGGGCACCCATGCAAAGGGTTGATCTCTTAGAGTTTTAGACACCACGTAGAGAGAAGAGGAGAGCTAGCCGAGCCCTTCTTCTTCCTCTCGCCGAACAGCTCAAGGAGCCTCTTGTAGCCACTTGTTCATCTAGTGATCATGCGGAGACCCATGAGCAGCAGCAAGTAGGGTGTTATCTCCATGGAGAGCCCTGCCGGGTAAGATTCACCGGCGTGCATGTCTTCGCCTTATCCCGTTTCCAGGCACCGGCGACGTCTTATTGGCTCCCACAATGATAAGCCACCCGTTGGCATATGTCGCACCTACTACCCGACATTTGGAGCCCACCATGGGGCCAGGTGCACCGTCGTCCGGAGGCCTGTTCTGGACGGTAACCCTCTTCCTCCCCAGCAAGCGTAGCCAGCCTAGCACACCCGATGGCACTTGCCCCGACGCGCTGCAAGGCGTCGCTGACGCCTGCGCGGCGAGCTACCTCGCCGATCTTCTTGGCGAGGCTCGCATCTCCGACGAGCCCGCCTCCGACACGGGCACAGGCTGTCTCGATAGCCACCTCGTCAGCCTCCTTGACCAACTCCACGTCTCCAGCGAGCCTGCTGTGGATTTGGAGTCGGTTGGCTCCACTGACCCGATGCTTGTCGACTCTGACACGGCATCGCTCGACGCTTTCCCCACCAATGTTGTGATCTTCAACGACCCGCTCCCCCGAGCCGACAGCTATGGCAGTGCCATCACCGAGGTGTTGGTCATCAATCACGGCGGCGCCTCTAGCGAGAATGCCCACGACGCCCTGCAAGCGGCAGTCCACGACTTGTTCGTCTCCCTCCCGGCCGACGCCAACGCCGAAACACTGGAGGCACGCTGCCTCGCTCTCATTGCGGAGGGCCGAAAGTTAGCCTCCATGAGGCGCCTCACTGAGGCTCACCAGTGCGAAGTCGACCGCGCCGCCTTCGGCACGCCGCTCCTGCCGGGCCGAGCCGAATCGGCGCCATCAAGCAGCGTGGCGCGGCCATCGCCGACATGCTAGGAGTTGACCGCCCGATCACGCCACGCCTCGAGAACTTTCGCGCCCAGCGGCCGTAAACGAACTGAATGGATCAAATAAGAGCTCCCTACATGACGAGACGCATCGGCAGCCGATCGATGCGAGGCGCAGGGCACGGCCGACATCCGCGCGGAGAGTCCTCCCAGCGCCGAGCAGCGGCGCAACTTCACGGACGCCGACTGCGGGCAAAACCCGCGCGCGGCAAGAAAAAGAGCCGGCTGCCAGCCGCAGCCGAACCCGGATCTCCATCGAGTGTGACGCAGAAGGCCGCCCTTGTGTCGTGGAGTGACGAGGCAACCTGCCTCCTCCTCCGCCTCGAGGGGAGAGATATCCCACCCCGCCGCCTGTCACGCATCCAACTCTCCGCGGCCGACTAGGTCGCCGTGAAGGAATCGGCGAGAACGATGCTCGCCACCGGATCGACCGCCTAGCGCGATCCCTGGCGCTAGAAGAGGAAGACAATGTCGGCCCGCCTTGCTTCGGCCCCCGCTTCCACGACGAGCCCTTCTCCAAAGGGTTCTCGCTCCCAGGAGACATGCCCAAGTACAATGGCTCTGTTAAGCCGGAGGATTGGTTGATCGACTACTCCACTGCAGTCAGCATAGCGAACGACAACAGGCGCGTTGCCGTGAAGTATGTGCCCCTCATGCTTCAAGCATGGCGCGAACCTGGCTCAACAGCCTCAAGCCGTATAGCATCAACAGCTGGCTAGACTTCATAGAAGCCTTCATTCGCAACTTCACCAGCACCTACAACCGGGCTCCCAAGCCCAGACAACTCTCCTTGTGCGTACAAGCACCCACTGAATCAACTCGCGACTACCTCACGCACTGGGCCGAACTCCGCAATTCCTGCGAGGGGGTGCACGAGGTTCAAGCCATAGAGTACTTCACCGCCGGGTGCCGAGAAGGCACCCTCCTCAAGCACAAGCTCCTCTGCGACGAGCCGACTACCCTCGACGAGTTGCTAGTCATAGCGGACAAATGCATACTGCCGACTCCTCGATGAAAACCGAGCTCGGGTGGGCGCCTTCGGAAGGTACTCAACCCGGCTCCCAAGACGCCCGGCCGGGGATTCCAACCGGCGCCCGTGCGTAAGCGACAACAAGCGCAAGGGCCCCATATGCCGCCTTCAACCAGTTGGCGGTGGCCACAGTCGAAGATGAACAGCCCGAGGGGCGGCCCGCGCTTAAGAAGCGTGAAGCGGCAGCGGTGCTTGGCAGCCGGCCTTCTCCTACAGGCGTGCCCTTGACGCCCCATTCAAGTTCCACACGGGCGCCGAAGCCGTCCAACCACCACGACCCGAAGTGCCACCGCTCATGCAAATCTCCAAGGCGAAGGGCTAGTGCCGCCTCCGGGCTGGTCACCGCCTCCAGCTCCTCATCACGGCCGCTTCGACGATGGTCGGAGCCGTTCAAGACGAAGTTCCACAGCGAGCATGCCGCCTCGTCGTCTTCACAAGCCAGCCCGAAGACCGGTAGCGGCGTCAACAGACACCGAGGAAGTCAACGCGGTGGCCTCCAACACCCCGAGTACATGCAGCGGTCGAGAAAGGTTTGTCACCGGAGCCGGGTCGACCACCCAGAGGTGATGCCGTCTCCCGGCTCTTATGCATTGGTTTTGGATGCCACCCTCGCAACAGACATGTGTGCTGCCCGATTCTCCCGCATGTTGATAGATGGCGGGAGCAGCATCAACATCCTGTACCGTGACACCATGGAGAAGCTAAACATCAAGACGAAGCAGCTCATGCCTAGTCGGACCATGTTCCATGGCATTGTACCCGGCCTGTCCTGCTCACCAATCGGCAAGATCAAGATAGATGTTCTCTTTGGGGACAAGGATCATTTCCGCCGAGAAGCAATCTGGTTTGAAGTGGTGGACCTTGAGAGCCCTTATCATGCACTGCTTGGCCGACCTGCTCTGGCCAAGTTCATGGCCGTGTCCCACTATGCCTACCTCAAGATGAAGATGCCGAGTACCAAGGGCATCATCACCATAGCCGGCGATTACAAGAAATCCTCTGAGTGCGCGGCAGCCAGCAGCTGGCTGGCCGAGTCCCTTGTGATTGCAGAAGAAAAGAAGATGTTGGACCGAGTCGTGGCCATGGCTGGCAAGCAGCCAGCCTTGTCCCCCGACCCCAAGGAGTGTGATGCCCAAGGTTCTTTCCAGCCGGCCAAAGAAACGAAGAAGATCCCCTGGACCCAGAGCACCCGGAAAGGTTTGCCGTCATTGGGGCAAACCTGGATAGCAAATAGGAAGGCGAGCTCGTCGATTTCCTCCGTGAGAATCGGGACATCTTCGCATGGTCCCCCAAGGACATGCCGGGTGTTCTGAAGGAGTTCGCCAAGCACAAGCTACACGTCCGAGCAGATGCAAAACCAGTCAAGCAGCCCCTCCGCCGACTGTCGGAAGAGAAGAGAAGGATCGTAGGAGAAGAGATAGACTGGCTGCTGGCAGCTGGCTTCATAATGGAGGTGTTCTTTTCTGAATGGAGCGCCAACCCGATCCTCGTGCTGAAGAAGAATAACAAGTGGCACATGTGTATAGACTACACTAGCCTCAACAAAGCCTGCCCCAAAGATCCCTTCGCCCTGCCAAGGATTGAGCAAGTGATAGACTCCACGGCCGGATGCGAGCTGTTGAGTTTCTTGGATGCTTACTCAGGCTACCACCAGATAAAATTGGACCCAGATGACCGCCTGAAGACCGCCTTCATCACACCATTCGGAGCTTTCTACTACCTAACTATGACATTCGGCTTGAGAAATGCCGGTGCCACTTTTCAGCGTTGCATGCAGAAATGCCTCCTCAAGCAACTCGGCAGAAATGCCCACGTCTATGTAGACAATATCATGGTGAAGACGGAGAAGCGTGGCACCTTGCTGGAAGACCTCAAGGAGACGTTTGAGAACCTGCGCCGATTTTAGATCAAGCTCAACCCCGAGAAATGCGTGTTCAGAGTACCAGCCGGCCAGCTTCTAGGCTTCCTGGTCTCCGAACGTGGCATTGAATGCAACCCAGTAAAGATCAAGGCCATTGAGAGAATGGAGATCCCACCAAGCTGCGAGACGTCTAGAAGTTTACCGGGTGCCTGGCCTCCCTGAACCGCTTTATCATCCGGCTTGGAGAGAAAGCTCTCCCCCTCTACCGACTCATGAAGAAGACCACTCACTTCGAGTGGAACGACCAAGCCGACCAAGCTTTCCACGAGCTGAAGAAGATGCTGGCCACGCTACTGTCTTGGCGGTGCCGTCTGAGAAAGAGCCCATGCTCCTTTACATTGCCGCTACCAAATGGTGGTCAAGACCGCATCATCGTGGTCCAGCGCCCGGAAGAAGGCCGAGCCCAGCCAGTCCAGAGGCCGGTGTATTACTTAAGTGAAGTGCTGTCTGCCTCCAAGCAGAACTACCCACACTACCAGAAGATGTGCTATGGTGTGTACTTCGCCGCCAAGAAGCTCAAGCCCTACTTTCAAGAGAACCCCATCACAGTCGTGTGCATCGCCCCGCTCGCCGAGATCATAGGCAGCCGGGATGCATCCGGCCGGGTGGCAAAATGGGCCATTGAGCTGCCCCCCTACATGATCTTCTACCAGCCTCGCACCGCCATCAAGTCCCAAGCATTGGCCGACTTTCTCGTCGACTGGGCCGAGACCCAGTACCTGCCGCCGGCTCCCGACTCCACTTGTTGGCGCATGCACTTCGATGGTCCAAGATGCGCACCGGCTTGGGAGCCAGCATCATCCTCACCTCTCCCAAAGGCGACAAGCTCAGATACACATTGCAAATTCATTTTGCCGCCTCCAACAATGTGGCCGAGTACGAGGCGCTCATATACGGGCTCTGGCTAGCCAAAGAGCTCGGCATCCGCCGGATCCTGTGTTATGGCGACTCGGATTTGGTAGTCCAGCAATCATCTGGCGACTGGGACGCCAAGCACGCAAACATGGCAAGCAACCGCTTCCTTGTTCAGCAAATCAGCGGGTATTTTGAAGGATGCGAGTTCCTCCACGTGCCACGGGCCGACAATGAGCAAGCAGATGCCCTGGCACGGATAGGCTCCACTCGACAAGCTATACCAACCGGCATCTCTCTCCAACGCCTCCTCAAGCCATCTATCAAGCCGTCTCCAGAATCCGATTCCATCTTCGTACCGCCTAACCCCGACGCAGCCGGATCCGGCTCGGGGAACCAAGCAGGCGGCCCGGGGACTCCGATAGGCGGCTCGGGAACTGCCATATTCGCACCCGGCCCGGGGACTTCAGCACCCAGCCCGGGGACTACGGTAGTCGGCCCGGGGACTGCATCGACACAGCAGGCAGTGGCCGACTCCAGCTCTTCACCACCCAGCCCACCATACAGTTGCGATGCCGTGTTGGCTATAGAAGAAGTCACAGCTCCATCATGGGCTCAGCCCATCCTCAACTTCCTGGTAAACAGAGAACTGCCGGCTGACGAGATCGCGGCAAGACAAGTCCAACGCCGAGCCGGAGCTTACACAATTGTCAACAGAGAGCTCGTCAGGCGCAGTGTCACTGGAGTCTTCCAGCGCTGCATCAAACCAGAGAAGGGTATAGCAATCCTCAAAGACATTCACCAAGGCGAATGCGGCCACCACGCGGCCTCAAGATCACTCGTTGCCAAAGCTTTCCGCCATGGATTCTTTTGGCCGACTGCTTTGGACGACGCCAAGGAGTTGGTTAAACATTGCAAAGGGTGCCAAGTCTTCAGCTCCAAGCAACACCTGCCGGCTTCAGCACTCAAGACCATTCCCCTCACCTGGCCTTTTGCCATCTGGGGACTGGACATGGTGGGCCCGTTCAAGACGGCGCGCGGCGGCATGACACATCTGCTCGTCGCCGTGGACAAATTTACCAAGTGGATTGAAGCGAAGCCGATCAAGAAGCTGAACGGGCTGACTGTCTTGACAATTATTACAGATATTACAACTCGGTACGGCGTGCCACACAGCATCATCACCGACAACGACACGAATTTTGCCAAGGGAGCATTGGCACGCGTTTACTGCGCATAACCACAGGGCATCCGATTTGGACTTAGCGTCCGTTGCCCACCCGCAGATCAAACGCAGCCAAGTCGAAGCGAAAGCAAACGACTCATCCTTTCGGCATCAAGCCCCGATCGGTCGTAAGCATCGAGCGTTTCGCCGGTTGTTGGCTCGACGAGCTGTCGGCCATCCTCTGGAGTCTGTGCACTACCCCGAACAAGTCAATCAGTTTCACCCCTTTATTCCTTGTATATGATGCCGAGGCTGTCATCCCAACCAACATCGAGTTCGACTCGCCTCGGGTGACCATGTACACGGAAGCAGAGGCCAAGGAAGCACGAGAAGACGGCGTCGACCCTCATCGGAAGAAAGCCGGCTTTAGCCCTCACCGGTCCGCCATCTACCAGACAGGGTTTGCGCGCCGCTACCATAGCCGGAAGGTCAAACCAAGAACCTTCCAAGAGGGTGACCTTGTGCTCACGGCTGATCCGGCGAACAGCCGGCCAACACAAGCTCTCGCCCCTTGGGAAGGCCCCTTCATCATCGTGAGCATTGGAAAACGACTCCTACTACCGATTGACACCCGAAGTCAAGGCACGAAAGAAAGATGATTCCGGCAAGGAGTCGGAACGACCATGGAACACCAACCTCCTCCGAAGATTTTACAGTTAAAATGCAGTATGTATCACGCTACCTTTTGTACTAAGTATGAAACAATAGGCCCCCCGAGGAGCACTCGGGGACTGCCATCTTTTATCTATGAATGAGGAGTATCATGCTTATGATTATGTCACTACATTCATTCTTCTCGTCCGGCACCGGGTTCGACCAGTCGGCCCGGGGACTTGCCGCCTTAAGTTATATTCAAGTTCCACCTGCAGTCAGACAAGTAGTGTGCCGGCACCCAAGCCCTCTCTTGTCGAAAGTCGCAGCTCAAAGAATCGGCTCCCGACTGGCAAGAGTCAAAGGCAGGAAAGGATGCCCACATGAAAAATGGCTAAGGATGAACGAACTGATATAGCGAAGCGCTTCCCCGGCGACCGGGCCGGCCGCTTCCCATTCACCTTGCCACAATCTAAGAAAGCTCAAGTACTTGTCTTCCCAAAAATGGCCAAGTTCCTCCCGACCCACAGAGGCAGAGCAGCTGTCCCATTTGGAAGGCAGCGACCAAGGGAAGGCGGCAAAGGAAACAACCTAAGGATAAAAAGCAAATACGAATGGAAGCCAAACACATGCATGATTATATTTACACAAAAGCCTTCGAAAGGCCGGCATTCAACATAGTATGAATACACCCCTAGTGGGTGGAACTGCGCGAAACTAATAAATAAGCTGTTCAAAGAGTAACAAGCAGGAAAGCAAGAACGGTAGGTCAGGCCAGGGGAGCGATGGGCGAGTCGGGCAGGTCGGTGGAGGCGGCAGTGCTGGCCGGAGGAGTGGCCGGCTGGCGGGTCTCGGCTTGATCATCACCTCTGGCGGCAGACGGCGCTCGCCAAGACGCGCCTCGTTCTGGAGGCACGATCATTTGAAGCTGGTTGGTCCGCCGTCGGGCACGACGTCTTCACCACCCTCCCTTCCTCATCTTCGCCTTCGTCGGAAGCGATCTCCTCTGCCGAGTCCTCACCTTCGCCGGGTTCAGCCCGAACCACTCCTCCGGCGGCGCCGTTGTCATCCACCTCAGAGCGGGCGGCGGCCGGGTGGCAGATAGTCGGCAATTGCCGAGGCGCACTGGATGATAGCCGGACGCACCGCCACCAGCTCCTCGTCGGCCTCCTGCCGCTAGGTGCTCAGCTGGGCTAAGCTCAGCCCATGATACCAGGCTCGGACGAACTCCAGCGCCCGCCTGGCGCCGGACCGAGCGGCGGAAGCCTTCCAGGCCTCGAAGCGGCCGACTGCAACCTCCAGCCTACCGGCGGTCCGACTAGGGTGCGGGGAATCGCCTCGCCGCCGTAGGGCGAAGTTAGCACTTGCGCCTCAAAGACGCTGAAGGCGGCGGAGCATGCGGTGAGCCGGTTGCAGTCGGGCCTGGATCGCCAAAAGCTGCTCCTCAAGCGTCTGGCTGGAATCTGGCGCGATCTCGACCCCTGCCTGCCGGCGTGCCTCGCGGCGTGCCTCGGTGGCTTGGCTGGCAGCGACGGAGTAACCGGGAAAGTAATCTGCGCGAAGAACAAAAGAAGCAGCACAGAATTAGAAGATAAACAAGAGGGCAAGGGGCAAGCAAGGGGGCAAGCAAAGGGGCAAAGAGGAAGGCGTCTTACCGTTGATCAGACGCTCAAACCGTCCATAGCCCTCGCTCAGCACTTGCTTCGCCTCAGCCCAGTGCGCCGTCTCGGTCTCGTACTCGGCTTTAAGGGCGGCCTCGCTGTCCTGCGCCTTCTTCAAGGCCGCCTTATGGCTCTCCTCCTAGTCGGCCAGTTTCTTGGCCAGGCGGTCGTGTTCCTGGACCAAGGCGCTGCACTCAGCCTCCTTGACACGATATGGTCTGCAGGCCCCGCCTAGCTGCTCCCTCAAGTCGGCGTTGGCCTCTGCAAGCATGGAGAAAAAGAAAAAAGCAGTAAGGAAGAATTCTCCAGGAAAGATCCGACCCGACCGCTTTCGATGGTCGGCCGAATCTCGTGGACTACACCGCAGTGGAGTGCCGGCGTGCCCCACGTGAGAAAAAAGAAACAAAACACTCACTCCGGCTATTAGTCAGGTCAGCGGCCTTCAGGCTCAGCTCCTGGGCCTGGGAGTTGAAGGCAGCTGCGCGGAGATTATGATATTCCTAGAAATCAGACGGGGTGCGAACAAGAACAAGATAGCCGTCAAGGCCTACTAAAAGTTCCAAGCTGCCTGCTCAGCAGCCGACTCGGAACTCAGGGACTACACCGGTGGGTGCGCTGACGCGCCCCCACGGAAGAAATCAAGAAAGCAATCGGCCAAGGCTAGAAGACTCACCCGGATGACCGCTCGCGTCGTGAGAAACTCTTGGGTGTCTTGTTGCGAGGCAGCTGCGCTCAAGCCGCGCGCCGGACCTCTGCCGCCACGCTCAGTTCGGTCGTTCCGCATTGGCGTCCACTCAGACGCGCTGGCGCTGGCCGCCCAGATCTCGCGCTGCCAGGCCGCATGCTCTTCGCTTCGCCACGGGCGAGGCGGCGATCGCACCACAAGATCTGCCGCCGCCGACCGCTTCGGCTGCCGCCAGCGCCGCAGCAGGTCGGCCGCCTTGGCCCGTTCAAGTCGGCGCCGACTATGGCGCCTCCTCCAGGATGATCACGTCGTCCTCCCTCCTCTCCATCGCTGGCCGGTCGCGGTCGGCTTCCTCCGACAGGGGCACGGGGATGTTGGGAGCCACGACACAGAGGGGAATGACGAGCTGCGGAGGCTGATTGCGCAGAGCCTCCGCCTCCCTCTCCACGGCCACGGCCTCCGCCTGAGCCTTGGCCGTCGCGTCGGCTTGCGCCTCGACCGACTTCTCCTTCGCCTCCTGGGCGGCCCTCCTCTCCTCCCGCGCCTCCCGCGCGTTCCGCTCCGTTGCCTCCATGAGTCGGCGCGGGGATCCACGCGGCGGGAGCTCGAAGACCCTCCCGTCTGTCCGACTATGGAGGCGGCAGGAACCCGTTCGAGGGAAAGCGGCGCCCTGATCAGCAAATCAAGAAGAAGGCTCAGAAGAGCCTCAACCAAAGAAGACAATAAAAAACCACGAGACATTCAACACTTATGCCGAGACCGCCTGCGGCTGCTTCACCACCTTGCGGAAGCGGGCTGCCTTCGCGGCCGCCTCGTCTCGCTTGGTTGCCGCCGTGGAACCCTTGGGCTTCTTCGGCCGACTGCCGAAGAGAGTCGGCCCGGCCCGACGTTTTTGCGCGCCACCGTTTTTGCGCGCCACCCCGAGCGGCCGGCGTGGCAGAAGGTCCCGCGCCTTGGCGATCGGCCGCCGGCTGGAGGCACGAGATGGCCTCGGCCTCATCATCGTCTGGCCAGTCCCGGCCGCCGCGAAGCTCGGGCCGCTTTCCGCCTCCGCTGCCCGGCTAACAGCGGCGTTATCCATGGTGGCCGCCCCAGTTGGGTCGCCGGGTCGTCCATCGTGCGGTCGGCCATGAACTGGCGCTCCGGCCATGCGGCCCCGGCCGCCGGTCGAAGAAGGGGGTTCTGCTCAAAGACAAGCCGGCTAGTCAAGAGTCGGTCGTCGCGAACCCGGCAACAAGAGAAGAAGAAAAGAAAGGAAAACTCACCACAGGCGGGGGATCAGCCCGAGAATACGGCGCCTTGCCATACTGCCACTCCTCGGTGAGCTTGCAGTTGGAGATGTAGTTCACCATGTAAGATACCTCATCATGAGGCATCTCCTTGGTGCTCAGCCGACATGGATCGAAGCGGCCGCTCATATGGCAGATCATGTGCGGCCGGCCTTGGAGCGGGAGCACCCGACGCTCCACGAAGGCGGCGACCAGGTCAGCCCCGACCAAGCCCTCTGATTGGACCATCACCTGGAGCCGGGTGACGGCAGCGTTCCCAGCCAAGGAGAGCGACCTGGCTAGGTAGGACCAAGACGGCTGCCTCCCAGCCGGCGGGCCGGCTACGTAAGTCGGCAGATTGACGAAGTCGCCTTGCGGGGCGACATTCTTCACGTAGAAGTATGATTGCTGCCAGAGTTTCACCGACTAGATCAGCGGGATAGGCGGAAACGGGTTGTTGTCGGCTGACCTCTGCATGGCGATGAAGGCGCCACAGGGGGCGGGCATGCTCGCGGAGACGGTGCCGAGCTTGCACTGAAAGAACTCCCCAAAGAGCTCAAGGGTCGGGAGGACGCCAAGAAAACCTTCGCAAAGAGTGACGAAGGCCGAGAGCAGCATCACCGTGTTGGTTGTGAGATGATGCGGCTGGAGGCGGTAGAACCCGAGGAAGGAGCGGAAGAACCCGCTCGCCGACAGGCCAAGGCCGCGCAGGCAGTGCGAGCGGAAGATGACCCGCTCACCCTCCTCCGGCTGGGCCGCCAAACCTCCGCTCTCCAAGGTGATGCGGGTCTTCACGTAGCCTCGCCCGACAGCCGCCGCGCGTTTTGCGAAGCCAATCGATGTGGTCCTCAGAGACGTTGGAGCCGTCCCCAAGAGCTAGACAGCGCCATGGGAGCAAGGAGGAAGCGAGAGAGGCTGGCGGGCGGAGGACGCGCAACCACGCCAGCAAGGGCGGTTACGGCGAACCAAGAAGGTCGACGGCAACGGTGCGGCGCGGGTGTGAGAGCCAAGGCAAGGCAGTAAGAAAGGAGAAGGAGGCAGAAGGGAAGGGTGGAGCGAGGCGGCGTGCGAAGACCGCCACTCCCTCCTCCCCCTACTTATAGGCTCGTGCGGCGGAGCCGAGGAGGCGAGGCGTGGGGGAACGTGGGATTAACTGCGCCCACTCCCCCACGTCCCGCGATTATTACGCCCTAAAGGCGTGCTGAAACCGCCGCGGAAAGGCGAGCGGTCCTTTCGGGCCGCAGAGGACCTGCACATGGGCCGAGGCCTAGGTATGGCGGGCCCCGGCTTGCGGCGGCATCCCGTTGCGCGCGTGGGTTGGCAGGCCTTTTTTGCCACATGGCGCGCGGAGTGGCGCACGGTCAACGCGCAATTCGGCTCGCATTCTCTCCTTCAAGCCGCAGAGCTTCCCGAAGACGGCGCACCCGCTCAAAGCCGGCTCCTAGCTGCCGGCCCCTCAGGATAGGAAGCTGATCGAGCTTCTCGTCCTCCCTTCAGCCTCGAAGCTCAACCAGCTTCGGGGACTACTGTCGGAGTAAATGACCACGGGTAGCCTAGCCGGCTCCCTATGGGACTTTTGAAAAAATCATGAGCCAATCAAGCCCTCCAACATCCAGGACGCGGGGCCGCCTTCCCCCGGCCGGCTGACTCTCAGGCCGGCTACCGGGAGGCGGCCTGGCCCTAAAACCTACAGGAAGACGGCCACAAGGGGGCCGACTCCCAAGGAGCCGGCCACAAGAGGGCCGCCTCCGCCAAGCCGGCCGTGAGAAGGCCGACTCCAAGAAGCCGGCCCCCCAGCAGGCGGCCAATGCCACACCTCAGAATCTGCACCCACATAACGGTGATGAGACGGGGCGTGGCTACAAAGGAAGCTCGCCACCCCCACATCCCGTGAGCGCCAAGATATTACAAAGGCGCCAGACGGGGCGGCCATCACCCGCCCGGCGCGGCACTGTTGCCATGTTGACCATGACGTCATCCACGACAGGTTGTCAGTACGACCCGCAGGCGGCGGGCCCCTCCGGTCAGAGAGATGCCCGAAGGCGGCTAGGCCTCCCCCAGTCGGCCTAAGATATAGCCGGCTTGCTCCCTCCCTCGAAGGAGGCGCCTCATTAAGGAGACAAGACGAGGTAAGGCTACTGTGATCGCCGCCAAAGCGGCGGCACTGTAGCCACGCTTACCTCGACAAAGCCCTCGTCATCATTATTGAGGCAACAGTAACCAGCCCCTGACAAGGCCCTCAGCGGTGGGGCCATCTTGTCGACCAAGAAGTTTAAGCAGAAAGCGGGACCCACCGGTCGGTATTCCCAAATGGCCGGAGAAGCTGGCAGACGTAGACACTGACGGCTAGGGCCCGTGCCCAGCCGGATTACCATTGTACCCCCGGGGGGTATGCCTATATAAACCCCCCAGGGCACCCATGCAAAGGGTTGATCTCTTAGAGTTTTAGACACCACTTAGAGAGAAGAGGAGAGCTAGCCGAGCCCTTCTTCTTCCTCTCGCCGAATAGCTCAAGGAGCCTCTTGTAGCCACTTGTTCATCTAGTGATCATGCGGAGACCCCGCAGAGCAACATTAGGGGTGTTATCTCCACGGAGAGCCCCGAAGCTGGGTAAGATTTGCCGGCGTCTATGTCTTCGCCTTATCCCGTTTCTAGGCACCGGCAACGTCTTATTGGCTCCCACAATGATAAGCCACCCGTTGGCATATGTCGCGCCTACCACCCGACAACTAGGCTCGCCGACCGCTCCCCCAGCAGCTGTTTAGGCAGCAGAGGCGTCGGAGGATCCAGTGACTCCGCCGAGCTCTTCGCGACTCCGGAGACGAGCGACGACAGCTACGAGCCTCCGAGCTCACACCGTGCTCGGAGCCGGGCGGGCGCGTCAGGCTCCCAGCGCCGGTGATCTGGATGGGGTTGGCGCCGGTGCCTGGCGGCCGACTATTGATGATGGTGTCTCCTTGCGGAGACGTGCGTAGTTAGCGCTCTTTAGGATCTGCTCCTTTTGTTCCCTGCGAGGAATCGAAGAACAC
Source organism: Aegilops bicornis (assembly GCA_021605145.1). Classification (NCBI taxonomy): domain Eukaryota; kingdom Viridiplantae; phylum Streptophyta; class Magnoliopsida; order Poales; family Poaceae; genus Aegilops; species Aegilops bicornis. Next base: position 479,442,965 of record CM038672.1, on the reverse strand, counting down.
ACCCCGTGGGGGCTTGTAAGGTGCCCTGCCGGTTCCGCTTTGTTCATATGATCCTTGTCGTGAAGTGGTGCGAGATGCTCATCCCATCTTAGCTTAGTTCCTCCTTTCAACCTCGCGAGGGCTTGTCGCTCACGCCGGGTCCCGGTCCCAAGGCAGGCTTCACCGCCGCCGGTATGCTGTGTCGTGATGCCGTGGTCAAGGCCGGAGGTGAGCAGCCCGGGTCCAAGAAGAGCCCCCGAGTCGCGATGCTCGGGAGGTCCCCTTTAGCGCCAAGCAGCCATCGCTCGGTGAGAAAGGAGCGCCGACGTTGCTAACACGGGATTGCATTAGGTGCGAGGTCGGTGGTGCGATAGCTAGTATTTCCGGAGGATGACTTATCTCGGGAGTCAGGAACCGCCTCTTGGTGCGGCGTTAGGTCCGCGCATCGGCAGCTAAGGAGTTGACCGGCGAGGTCCCCGCGTGCCTCTTCCCTCTCGCCCTTACTCCCCTTTCTGTTCTACGTCCTCGGGTCCCGGCCCTCAAGCGAGCTCAGCCATCACTGGTATGCCAGGTCGCAATGCCGTGGACAATGCCAGGAGGTGAGGGCTGGAGAGCCAGTAGGAGTCCATGAGTCGCGATTGAGGGAGTCCCGGATTAGGGGGTGTCCGGATAGCCGGACTATAGCCTTTGGCCGGACTCCTGGACTATGAAGATACAAGATTGAAGACTTCGTCCCGTGTCCGGATGGGACTTTCCTTGGCGTGGAAGGCAAGCTTGGCGATACGGATATATGTAGATTTCGTACCATTGTAACCGACTCTGTGTAACCCTAACCCTCTTCGGTGCCTATATAAACCGGAGGGTTTTAGTCCATAGGACGAACAATAATCATACCATAGGCTAGCTTCTAGGGTTTAGCCTCTCTGATCTCGTGGTAGATCTACTCTTGTACTACCCATATCATCAATATTAATCAAACAGAGTAGGGTTTTACCTCCATCGAGAGGGCCCGAACTCGGGTAAAACATCGTGTCCCTTGTCTCCTGTTACCATCCGCCTAGACGCACAGTTCGGGACCCCGTACCCGAGATCCGCCAGGTTTGACACCGACATTGGTGCTTTCATTGAGAGTTCCTCTGTGTCTTCATCTTTAGGCCCGATGGCTTGTCCGATCATCAACAACGATGCGCTCCAGGGTGAGACTTTTCTCCCCGGACAGATCTTCGTATTCGGGCGGTTTTGCGATCAATTAACCCGCTAAGGCCATCTGGAGCAGATTGAAAGCTACGCCCGCCACCAGGTCGATTTGGAAGTTTGAACTACACGGCCGACGTCTGCTGGAGACTTGATCTTCGACAGGTTCGAGCCACAGCCAAGCTACCAGACCGTCACGAGGGGCATGATCTAGCTCTGGCCACCGAGCGGTGTTCGGAGGTCGCACCAGTGTCTGCTCGACCTTTAGCTCGGAGCCGATCGCGCCGATCGAGGACGGTGGCTGGACACCGCCTGGGGCTGCGATCTCTACGGCGATTGAGCCGTACACCTACCCTGGCCCTTTGCGAAGCTCAGTGACTCCAAGGTGCCGGACTCCTCTCCGACTCTGAGCCTTCCGCGCCCGCCAATCGATCTGATTGGGCGCCGATCATGGAATTCACTGCCATGGACATCTTTCAGCACTCGCCTTTGGCGATATCCTGAATTCACTAAAGTCTCTCTCTTTATCAGGAGAGTCCTGGCCGGATTATGGCCAGCAAGGTTGGGATGCGGATGACAAAGAAATTCAAAGCCCACCCACCACCCACTTCGTAGCCACTGTCGATGATTTAACCGACATGCTCGACTTCGACTCCGAAGACATCGACGGTATGGACGACGATGTAGGGGAGGAACATGAACCAGCACCTATAGGGCACTGGAGAAACACCTCATCTCACGATGTATACATGGTGGACACACCTAAAGGAAGCGACAATGAGGAACAACGGGACGCTACGAAGGATCATTCCCTCAAAAAGCAGTCAAAACGGCGACGTAAGCGCCGCTGAAAGTCCCGCCTCAACAAAGACAACAGCTATACAGACCCAGCCATAGAGCAGGGCGAACCGGTGGGCGACGAACATGCTATCGAGCAACCGTCCGAACAGGAAAATCTGGATAAACAACCCGTCCCCGGCGAAAATAACAGTCCGGACGATCTCAAGCCGGACAAATTGCTGGAGCAGAAGAACCTCCACAAAAGGCTCGTCGCCACTGCACGTAGCCTGAAAAAGCGGAAGCGGAAGCTCAAAAAAGCGGAAGATGCACTCAGAATCAGATGCAGCAAAGTACTCGACACCGCAGACAAATACGGCGACAGTCGCCGAACGAAGAGCTACCCAAAGCGAAAACTACTGCCTGAATTTGATGAGGAGGCCGTAGAGCCCCCGCAATCAGAAAACAAAGAGGCCGCCCGGTCGGATGGATGACCCTATGGCAAACAGAGATCGGCAAACGGCACCGCACACAAGCCAGCACGCGATCCGCACAGGGATTCGCATAAAAAAGATGGCCCAGTTAGATCTATCTACGGGCCAAGAAAGCAAGCTCTAGTAAGCAATGCAACACATAAATTATCTGAACATCACGGTACACCTAAATATAGGGGTGCCGCACACCCCCTATGTTTCACCGATGAGGTGCTGGATTATTAATTTCCAGCGGGATTCAAGCCCGTAAACATAGAGGCATATGACGGAACAATGCAGACCTGAGTCTCGGATTGAGGATTACATCCTCCACATACACATGGCTAGAGGAGATGATCTCCACACCATAAAATACTTACCCCTCAAGCTCAAAGGGCCAGCCCGGCATTGGCTTAAAAGTCTTCCTGAAAACACCATTGGAAGTTGGGAGTAGCTCGAGGATGCTTTTCGGGCAAATTTTCAGGGGACCTATGTCCGACCTCCGGATGCCGACGATTTAAGTCACATAACTCAACAACCCGGAGAGTCAGCCCGGAAATTTTGGAACAAATTCCTTACTAAAAAGAACCAAATAGTCGATCGTCTCGGACGCATTGAAGCCTTAGCAGCTTTCAAACACAACGTCCGAGACGAATGGATCGCTGGACACCTCGGCCAAGAAAAGCCAAGAACAATGGCCGCATTAACAAGCCTCATGACCCGCTTATGCGTGGAGAGGATAGCTAGTGGCAAGATGCAAGACCAATGACCCAAGTACATCCAAGTCAGGGATGGAACGGGAAACCACGACGCATGATAAGCACCAAGGCCGGACCAAGGGAAACAGCCCGAAGAGCACGGTAGTCAGCGCCGGATTCAAAAGCTCTCGGCAGAATTATAAAAAGATGCCCCTTAAGGATAACAGGGACGAGCTATCTAACTTAAACAAAATCTTGGACAAGATATGCCAATTCCACAGTACTCCCGGGAAGCCTGCAAACCATACCCACAGAGATTGTTGGGTCTTCAAGCAGTCCGGCAAACTCAACGCCGAACACAAGGGGCTCGGCACACCAAGCGAGGACGATGACGAACCCCAAAAGCAGAGCACCGGAAAACAAAAGAATTTCCCACAAGAAACCAAAACAGTAAAGTCACTTCGCGTGACAAAAGGGAAAAATAGAGCGGTTCCCATAGAGGTACGCGCCATACGGCCTATCCCGGAGGAGTCCCGCCACTGGTTGTTAAAACCAATCACCTTCAACCATCGGGACTACGCTAGAAGTATACGGAATGCAGGTTGGACTGCCTTGATATTAGATCCGATAATTGGCGGACTCCAATTTTCACAAGTCCTAATGGACGGGGCAGTGATCTAAACCTGCTATATCAGGACACAATCCGCAAAATGGGGATAGACCCAACCAAATTTCGCCATAGCAACACTTCCTTTCAAGGGGTAATGCCAGGCCCATATGCCCATTGTATGGGCTCTCTACTGCTAGAAGTTGTGTTCGGCTCACCCGACAACTTCCGCCGCAAAAAGTTAACCTTCCACCTCGCCCCATTTACAAGTAGCTATCAAGCAGTATTGGGACGTGAAGCTTTCGCCCGCTTTAACGCAATACCGCATTATGCATCTCTTACACTTAAAATGCCCAGTCCATGCGGCATCATCTAGTTAAAAGGAAACATCGAGGGTTCCTCGAGTCCGGAAAATCGTATGTTGCCTTGACAAGAACACAATAAACCGGCTTCATCAATAAAAGCACTTAGACAGGTCGTCCAGACCCCGGACACGGCTGGACGAGTCCGGCGTAAACATACAAGGGCTTACTAGACACATACCCCCGTACAAGGGGCTCCGCAACAAGAGACCATAAAGCTCAATTTTACTCATTTTTTGAATTGTACTTCGTTTATTTAATATAATGTACATTTTCGCACGACTTTTTTCAACTAAGTTCCTCTCTTTTACTGATGAACATCGTGCTACACCCGTCCAGGATACGGCACAACGGAGACACATGCACATACGTGCAGTAGGGACCCGTCGCAAGGATTCTTTTCAGATTAAGACCCTGAGTAAACCTTTTTCACTGTCTCTTGTTGATACACATCCCCCGGTTTCTTGCTATAACCGAGGAGGAGGCTGGCGTTTTGGCATCGGCCACGCCGTCAATTTCACGCGTACTGGACACCGTGGGCTTATTACCAAGGGCGATTGTTCGACCTGCTTTCATAAAGACCGAATACCTTAGGGAGTGTTCGCGTCTCGAGTTAGGCCTTATATGCATCAGCTCGAATCATGTCTTTGGTCAAATGTTGGGTTTTCCCAGCTCTCGTGTTTTGCTGCCTTACGCTCCGCTCTATCGGCTAATGCGGCACCGTGGAGAACTACTGCGACATTGTGCCTCGGTTCGCCAAAGTAGCACCTCAGTAGAGAAAGCCGAAAACTGACTATCATGATATAGCGTGAGACTGGTCAACCACTCGATGACCCACCGGAATCTTTAGGATTCCTCCGCATTAACGAAGGGCCGTTTCCCGGCCAGGCACACATGCGCCCCGAATTCGGGCGAGCGCGGTGCCCCTAGGGGCTATATAGTAGCCCCACTGTCAAACTCCTATGGCTAAGTGAAAGTGATAAAGCATTATAGTCCGGTTGCCTAGTTTGCTGCGCTATCACCTCCTTTATAGGACCAAGACGTTGGATCAAGTGTGAAAATGCCTATGCGAACACCCCGCATTATATGCGTGGGGCTGAAACCCGACATTGCCATCTTCGGGTTATATATACATATACATTAATGGCCGCACAGGAGGTATTTTAATTCTTGAAGGCACAAGTATAAAAATCTTTTATATTCCTCGAAACATTGTTTTACAATAATACATGTTATTCGAACATAATATCCTTCGAGCATCTGCGTCTCTATTAAACGCAGCGCCTGCAGAACTTCCTGAAAATAGTGCTCGGCAGGTACTCAGCTCTCGTACGAATCTTGGGATGCAACATCGATGGCCTTCATCTCCGCCCAGTATGTCTTGACACGGGCAAGAGCCATCCGCGCACCCTCTATGCATGCTGACCGCCTCATTGCTTTGATATGCGGCACCGCACCAGGGAACTGCTGCACCAAGCCAAAATTACTCTTCGGCTCGGGCCTTTTCGGCCACAAATGAGTCACGACATTCTTCATGGCAAGTCCGGACAACCTATTCAGCTCCGCCCATTCGGCCAAACGATCGGTTAATGGAAGTGGACGCCCGGATTACGGAATCGCGACCAAAAGCTCTTCCATCTCGTGATCCTTTTGATCTCGAAGTGTTCGCGGCCCGCTGCACTCGCCGCCAAGTCCAGATAAGCATCCTTACTACTCCACAGCCGGTCCGACTGAGCATATTTAGGATCCGTGAACTTCCTCCGTAGCAGAAAGGGCTTTCCAGCCGCGATATCTCCGGCCTGACGTAGCTCCTCCTTCATAGCTCTCATTGCAGAGCGAGCATCCTTGGCCTTGGTGGTGGCCTTCTTCAGGTCCTCTTGCTCCGCTCGACCTTCTTTTTCAACAAGCTCGCAGCGGTCGGTAGCATTCTTCAACTTAACGGCCATCTCGGCCATTTCCTTCTTGCTTCGACAGTGAGCAGCCTATTCGGCTTTTAGCTCTTCGGCCGCATTTAAGGCAGCATCATCAATTTTCTGGCCTGCTCCTTGGCTCGGGCAAGCTCCGCCCGAAGGTTCTCCATGGTAGCAGCACCATCTGCATCAAGCATACATGTTGTAAGGCACGGGCATCAAGCTCCCTTACCAGGTGTCCGCGGAGAAACCGCATACCTTGTGACTCGTCAAGCCACTTATTGACAAGCGCGATGTCAGCATCCGCCATGTCAAGTTGCCGCTTTAGTTCGGCAAATTCATCAGTCCGGCTAGCCACCTGACGCTCCGCCACCTACATAGGAAGGGCGACATATTATAACCTGGGATTATGATCCTCGGCACGCTGTCATTTTTGACAAACGCACCGAGTCTCGTGGGGCTACTATCTACACAGGCGTCCTATATATGCGGAACCATCAAAAGGTACATCATTGCACGCACCTCAAAACCCGCCAAGAAACTTCGGGCGGCTCGCATAACCCGCTTTCCGGACGGATTTTTTTCAATCACCGTACCCATCAATGCACGGTGATCCTCTGAGATAGACACTCGCCCGAGCAGACCCTTCAACCCCTCCGACCGTGCACCGGGAGGTGCCGGACTCGTCTGATGGCCTTTTTCGAAGGCCGGACACGGAGGGCTCTGGGGGGCCCTATGACCGCCCTCCACCCCTGCCGGATTCGGAGAAACCCTCCGTGACGACACCTCAGGATCGTCCACCTCGCTAGGCGGTACGGCAGGGGGAGGCGTTCCACTCTCCATCATCTCCGAGAAGATCCCCTGAAGACGAGCTCTGCTGAGAAGGGATGAGATCCGAACTACAAGGTAAAATTTCGGTCATCTTCAGAAATAAAACAGGGATGTCTCTTATTTTAAAAACTCCCCTCTCTACTTACGGCTCATTTGGAGGGCTGATCTCCTTGGGGAAATAATGCGGCGGGGCATCTTCCGCGCATACGACCCTCTGGCGAAGATTTCTTCCCGCGCTTTGAGGCCTTGGTCTCCGGATCTTCAGAGGGGGTCCTCTTCTCCCCTTGGATGGAGGGATTCTCGATCCCTCCTTTCTTGATAACCTCCTTCGCGGAGGCAGTAGCTTCCTTGTTTCCCCCTTCGCCTTCTTCTAAAGGCGCAGCCTCCAGCATCTTGGTTAACACGGGATCCGACGTGGTCTCAGGGAGGGGGGCGGACACCTGATCAGTTTTGCTTTTGCTATCCACTCGTGTTTAAGGGAAAATTCTTTTAAGGGCAAGTTTATGATAAATATACTGATAGCATGTCCGAGTACGGGACTACTTACTTGAGCATCCGGGCGATTGTAGCTCAGACCTGCGTCCTCGGTCAAGTCCGGACACATTGCTTGTGATCCGAAGAATAGTTTGTACATCTCCATGGGCGTTGCACCCATAAAATGTTGGAGAGCTCGTGGTCCCTCCGGATTGAACTCCCACAGGCGGAGGGGCGACGCTTTGCGTGGCAGGAGATGCGATTTAATCAGCATGACCTGCACTACTACAACTAGATTGATCTCTCTCTCTAGGATGTCTCGAATACGGCCCTGCAACAAGGGCACGTCCTTGGACGGCCCCCAGTCAAGCCCTTTATTGACCCATGACGCCAGCCGCGGTGGAGGACCCGAGCGAAAGGCAGGTGGCGCCACCCATTTGGTACCCCTAGGAGCTGTGATATAAAATCACTCTTGTTGCCATAGACTGAGCTCATCTTGAAAAGAGCCCTCGGGCCATGAAGCATCATCATTCTTTCTTATAACAGCCCCTCCGCATTCTGCCTGTTGCCCCTCATCTTCGGCTCCGCCTTGAAGGTCTTGAGCCACAATCCGAAGTGAGGGGTAATGCGGAGGAAGGCTTCGCATACGACGATGAACAATGAGATGTGGAGGATGGACTCCGGATCCAAGTCGTGAAATTCCAGCCCGTAATAAAACATGAGCCCCCTCACGAAGGGGTCCATCGGGAAACCTAGCCCCCGAAGGAAGTGAGACGCGAACACCATGCTTTCACCAGGCTTGGGAGAGGGAATAACCTGCCCTTGGGCAGGCAGCCTATGCGAGATTTCGCCGGTTAGATACCTGTCATCTCTTAGCCTTAGGACGTCTTCTTCCATGACGAAGGAAGGCATCCACCGGCCTTGAAGGTCAGAGCCGGACATTATCGAAGGTCCGAAGCGCCTGAATCTGGAGCTTTGGGTGTTGGGACTCGAAGCGAGGGGCGGATTCGATTGAGATTGAGAAAAAAGAGCGGAGCCTTGGTCTCTTTATAAAGAGGTTGAATACCGTGAGCCCTCCCTTGACCGCTTGGGACTCGGCCGATAGAGGAGGCGTGCCAGCGGCACGATCGGGTTACCCACGCCCGTATTAATGAGAATCCCGGAATAAGGGGACACGATCTCTGCTTTGATAAGACGTGCCAAGGAAACTGCCTCGCTAAACGCGCTGAGGTGGGACAGTAAAAACGATTCGAATAAAGGCTTAGCCGTGGTGTGATGTCACGCTGCGGAATACGTCAGCAGATTGAACTTGTGTAAATATTATTCTCTCTATGGTGGTATGTGGAACTTATTTGCACAGCCGGACACTATCCTTGTGTTCAAAATCTTCTATGAAGTATTCAGAGGAGGAACCCGCCTTGTAAAGCCGAAGACAATATGCGCGCCGGACTCGTTGTCATTGAAGCCTGGTTCAGGGGCTACTGAGGGAGTCCCGAGATTAGGGGGTGTCCGGATAGCCGGACTACAACCTTTGGCCGGACTCCTGGACTATGAAGATACAAGATTGAAGACTTCGTCCCGTGTCCGGATGGGACTTTCCTTGGCGTGGAAGGCAAGCTTGGCGATACGGATATGTAGATTTCCTACCATTGTAACCGACTACATGTAACCCTAACCCTCTTGATTGCCTATATAAACCGAAGGGTTTTAGTCCGTAGAGACGAACAACAATCATACCGTAGGCTAGCTTCTAGGGTTTAGCCTCTACGATCTCGTGGTAGATCTACTCTTGTACTACCCATATCATCAATATTAATCAAGCAGAAGTAGGGTTTTACCTCCATCGAGAGGGCCCGAACCTGGGTAAAAACATCGTGTCCCTTGTCTCCTGTTACCATCCGCCTAGACGCACAGTTCGGGACCCCCTACCCGAGATCCGCCGGTTTTGACACCGACAACGATGCTCAGGTACCCCCCCTTTAACGTGCAAGCGGTTCGCGCGGACGAGAGTGAAGGAGACATCGTGAAGGCCTCGCCTGACGCTGCTCCTTGAAGAGATCCTGCAGGTTCATCACAAGAAGAACAAGAATTCGCCGTGACAATCGACAGTCAGCCGTTGGTTGCTCTGGAGGGGTGACGAGGCACTGAAGGCTTGACGAGTTGGCGCCTTGCGGGGCTGCCGCGGCCAGAGCTCAGCCATTCAGGTTTGTCGATGTTGCAGGGACGGACCCATGCGCAAGCGTCGTGCCGTTAGGGAGCAGCTCCATCAGTTGGTGTCAATCGAGCGGGCGATTAGGTCAAACACGTTAATCATGAGGGAGCAAATCCATTTGGATAGGCGCAGAGAAGGCGAACATCGCTGGGTCGGGCCCGAGCGACTTGGTATGACGCAGTCCGAGGGGCGCCCCCAATAAAGTAAACTAGAAACATGACTCAAAAGGGATACATGCCGCAGGGACGGATCCACGTGGCCTGGGAGTGATGCAGCCCTGGGGGGGGGGGCGCTCCCAGCTGAAAATGAAACTCGAAGGATGTCGCCTGGTGATGTTGGAGATGAAGGGATGCTGAAGTAGCGGACGTCGTAAGGCGCTATGAAGCCGATCTTCACGAGCCCCGTGCCTAGGAGCCTCGGGAGGCTCGGAGGCGCCAGGTGGCTCCTCGCGAACCATCTCCATCTCCGCCAGGACTGCGGAACGCCTGTCCACTTGAGCCTCCAGGATGCTCCTCATGAGGCGCTAGCGCGCGGCAGCCGTGTTCGGCAAGCCGTAAGGCATGCGAACATACCTGTGGGGTGGACCTTCGCAGCGTCCCACGCGCGAGGGCCAGAGGCGCTCCTGAGAGGCGGCTCGGTTGAGCCCTGGTATGTCGATGCAGACGCGCAGCCCACCATCCTCGCCCGGATTGGGAGCTACTGGCGGTGGCGGCGGCTGCCACTCATGACTCTTGACTCCTGCATTTCCTGAATGATCTTGCTAACGAACTCCTGAGGGTTTGGCCCTCCTTGCCTTGCTCCTTCCTGAGGGAAACATGCTTTGAAACACGCCTCCAAGTGGTGCCCGAGCGCCTCCCTCGTGATCTTAGCAAAGTCGGTGGCCCTCCAGGAGAGAGCCCCCGAGCCCAGACGAGGAGGGCGCTGCGCGCCTTCCTATGGCTGCATGAGGCGCCCTGGAATGGGTGTGGACACTGAGGGGCCTGCCTCCCGAGGGGTTGGGCCAGGCGATGTCTTCTTCTTCTGAGGAGCAGCCTCGAGAAGCCTCCCGCTCCTGTGATCTGGGTCTTCAATTGATGTGGCTTGGAAAGCACGCTCCAGAGAACACACAGCGTCTCTCTCTTCACAAGGCACCGTGATGACTCCACCGCTTCCTGGCATCTTGAGGACATTGTAGCCATGATGGGTCACGGCCATGAACTTGGCCAAGGCTGGGTACCCGGGGATGGCATTGTACGGCAGGCGAATGTGAGTGACGTCGAAGTCAATGAGCTCGGTGCGGTAGTTGTCGCGTGTCCCGAAGGTGACAGGAAGGCGGACCTGCCCTATCGGAACTGTGGAGCCATCAGTGACTCCGGAGAAAGGCTTGGTTGGCTGAAGCTGATTGTATGGCACTTGGAGATTGTTGAATGTCTCGACGGACAGGACATTGAGCCCTGCTCCGCCATCGATGAGGGTCTTGGTGACTTGCACATTGCTGATGATTGGGGAACAAAGCATCGGGAGGACTCCGGCTGTGGCTGCGCACTTGAGCTGATCCGCTGAGCTGAATGTGATGGCGCACGCTGACCACCTAAGGGAGCGTGTGGCTTCGAGCCTGGGGAGGACTGCATTCACTTCGCGGGCGAACTGCTTGAAGATGTGCTGAGAGGCTGGGGCTTGAGCTCCGCCCAGGATGCAAGTGATTGCACGCAGCTCAATGAAGCCCCCAACCCCCTCGTCCTGATGATGCTCTTCATTTCTCCTTGGTTGCGGTGGCAGAGGAGGGAGGCCTGCGTTGCCTTGTGGGCGATCCTCGCGAGGCTGATCCCTCCAGCCTCCCTCACGAGGCGGGTCCCTCCAACCTCCCTCACGAGGCTGATCCTGCACGCGGTCCTCACGAGGTCGGTCACGCCACCCTTGGCGAGGGCCATGGTCTTCCCATCGTCCTCCACCTCTTCCTCCTCCTCGGCCATAGCCCCGGTCGCTGCGCTCGGGGCGTCGGCCGGCACGCACGTCCCGCACGGCCCTGAGCTCTTGGCATTCGTTGGTGTTGTGGGTGTGGAGGTCATGGTACACGCAGTATCGACTGCCCTTGGATGACTCAGGCTGATCCCTTCCTTGCTTGGTGTCCAGCTCTGCTGCAAGCACGGCAGCCCCCTTGCGCTTCACGTCCTTGACCTTGGGCTTCTTCTCTTCTGGGTCGGCTGCCGGCAGCTCGAGAAGGGAAAGGCGTCCTTCCTCAGCCCTGGCGCACTTGGTCGCCAAGTTAAACAGCTCCAGGGATGTGCACAGGTCTTCATGGATCGCGAGCTCTACCTTCATCTTGACGTCATGCACGCCGTCGGAGAAGGCTGAGATGATGGCCTCCTCGCACACCACAGGGATCTTAAGGCGGCGTTGTTGAAGCGTTGGATGGACTTTTGCGAGGTCTCCCCGATCGCCGCTTGATGCGGGCGCCAAGTCACTCATGGCGGGGCCGATCGCGGAGTGCCTTGGAAGTTGGCGATGAATCGGTGCGCATCTCGTTCAGGAGGAAATCGTGCAGGAGCCGTGTTCAGGAGCCAGTGCGGGCACCGCCCTGAGCGCCATGGGAAACCAGTTCGCCATGACCTTCTCGTCCCGTTGGCGGCTTCGATGCCCAGCTCATAGAGCTGGAGGAACTCCGCAGGGTTGGCCGTGCCATCGTAGCGTGGGGTCAGGTCTGGCTTGAACTTGCCTGGCCAGGCCACGCTGCGCAGCTCGGCAGTGAATGCACGGATGCCTGCAGTGGCCACGGGAGGCCTTTGGTGACGGAGGGCTTGATGTTGGAGGTCTCCATGCGCTGCCGTCAGGAGCAGCGCGGGGTCTTGGCGCGCTGGAGCAGGAGCGCAGTCGTGACGGGCCGGTGCGGGGAGCACTCGGGCAGCTTCTTGGGGACGAGGGACCTCTTGGCAGCTCTTCTCTTGCTGTGCTGGTGCCGGACAGAGTGGGTTCCGCCCAGGGGCCACGCGCCTTGGGGCCAAGGCGCCTTCTTGAGGGGGAGGCGGCTGAGGCGCCCCCGGAGCTTCATCGCCCGCGCAAGAAGGCGGGCGCAGTGCATGAGAGGATGGCGCAGGGAGCCCAGCGGCGCCGACGAAGCTCGGTGATGCGGGCGAGCCACTCGTCAGAGAGGTCTTGACGGGACAAGAGTGCAGGAGTTCCCGCGCCGGAGTAACAGCGAGTGCGCAGCGTCCGGAGGAGCGCGACGGGCGTGGGACGAAGAACCGGCTGGAGCCAGCGACGGGGTGGCGGTGCAGCCTTCCAGCCGCACCGAAGGATGCAGAGACGACGCCTGCTGCCCGTTCCCCGCCGGGCCGGTGGCGGCGTTGACGGCAGGCGACGGGGAACGGCGAGGGCGGCCGCCGACGGGGGCCATTTGGACGACGCGAGTAGCGAGAGCGGCCCGGCGCTCGGCACGGGCTCGACGAGCGTCTGACATGGATGCGAGGGGCGGCGAAGAGCAGCGCGGCAAAAGGCGGATTCAGTGCACCTACATGGGCGCGCCAAATGTCGGATTTCGGGTTCCGGCAGACCCTCTAGGTTCGAACTCTGGGGTGCACGCGGAGATCGCACCTCCAACCTACCTACGTCTCGTCGCCTCGCAAGAACCTAAACTACACAAAGAACAACACAAGGGACATGAGGTTTATACTGGTTCAGGCCACCAGTGTGTGGTGTGTTGGATTGCCTCTGGGGCTGATGATGAAAAGTACAAGGGAAGAACAGCCTCGCGAGGGGCTGTTCTTGAGCTGGTGCGACGAACTGCTTGGGTGAGTTCGGTCGCCTCTCTCTCTCTCTGCTAGGGTTCTATCTGATTGATCAGGTCCCCTTCTTTTCCTCCTTCCTCTACCTTCGACCTACTTTGCCTTGGTGGTGGCTAGTCCTATTTATAGAGCAGGGCCCTGGTCCTCTTCCCAAATATTGAGCGGGAAGGGCGCCAACAATTGGCCATTTTGAAGGGAAACATCTAGTACACTTATCCTGACTAAAGTCGGTCCTCGCCTGCCAATGACTCTGAAGGTGACGCCAGCTTGGGCTCCACGATGACCTCCTTCCTGTCGTTCTGCTGGTCTTGGTCTTATTGCACCGAAATGGTTGCCTTTGCCTGATGCCTTGGCCTGCGCTTGCCTCCTTTGCACCAAAGGGGAGATGAGGACACTGCGCGGGCTGGCGCCCGCCTGGCGCCCTCGGTCGTCATGGCTTGCGTCATGGGCACCTCGTGAGGTACCCCGCCTTGATCTCTCCGCCTCCTCGCGAGCCAGCCTGACGAGGCCGTGCCTGAGGAAGCTTCCTGTCGTCCGCCCCGCGAGGCTTGGCCCCTCGCGAGGGTCTTGAGCTTGTGTTGATGAAGATGGGCCGTACTGGGCCACTCCTTGAGCCACGCCGCAGGCCGCAGGCAGGCAAGTCTGGGTACCCCCGTTCCCAGAACGCCGACAACCATATTTCTTTAAATTCGTTTGCTTGAACATATATTTCATACATGATCCATAATACTGTCTTCTGCGCTTGTTGTAAAATACTCATCTTAGCTGATCTTTTCTCTTCCCTTGCAATTCGCATGCTGTACTTGGCAGACACTTGCTTCTCTGTTTACATTTTGTACTGTATTTGCAGTTAACTATAATGTGAAAATTAGAATAATCATTTCCTTGTTATATGGATAAGAATCGATGTATATGTTTTGTCGATAATATATTAGGTCTGTACTTCTCTGTAGAATGGAAAGTAGCTCAAAAGCTGGAAATGCTTCAGGTTTCGTATAGCTCAGAGTCTGTAGAATGGACATTTTAATCTGCTGCAGGATCTATATTATTACCACAAAGAATCATCACATAGAACATTTTTCACATTTTTCTCATATGTACTAGGAAGATCTTTGTCTAACCGATTCACCTCTGCAGAATCTTACTATACTGGACAAACTAAAGGAGGAAAGGGAGCAGAGAGAAGGATGTTCCCGTGCCGCCCGCTGGTGTCCCCGCCGCTGTCGCGCACCCTCGCCGCCGCGGCGCCCATCTCCATGCGGCGGCTGCCGTGGCCGTCGTCGTGGTCGTCGACGTCGCTGCGCGCGGTGCGGTGCATGGCCAAGGAGCGGCGGGTGCGGATGGTGGCGAAGCAGATCCAGTGGGAGCTGGCGGACATGCTGACCCACGACTCCGTCATGCAGCGCGCCTTCCTCCCCGAGGCCGCCCTCGGCGCCGACCGCTACCTCTCCTCCCCCACCACCATCGCCGACGTCGAGCTCTCCAACGACCTCCAGGTCACGTCTGCTTACTTCCCATTGTGTTTATAGATCATTATGCTAGTTTCTGTCTTGTTTAATTGGTTAATTGTTCATGCTTGAAGTTAATTAGCTGGAGTAGTTGGTTAGTTACACACTGGTTGGTGCATGCTAGCTCAAGTGATATATGCATGGATGTATGTTCAGTCAAGTCAGTCAGTCAAGGAATTTGTTTCTGATTCACGTGTGATGAATTTTTCATCCACCTTAATTCCTTGACACCTGTAGTTGTTTGCCTCGAGAATTATTTGGTCTAGCACTTGGAGATCTTCTCTGATTAGGGCAGGGGGGACAAGGTAGCTAGATTGCTAGGAGAATCTACAGTTAATAATTAAGTAAACGTTAGTCTGTAAATGTAGCAAGACGGAAAGCGTCCGTGCGTGGTGCCTTTGTTTGCAGCTAGCTGACGAGGGACAAAGGAATACTATGGGTGTCAGCAATTAATTCAAGTTCCTTTTCATGTCATGGATCCTAGCTTGCTTGGCCCTGATTAAGATAAGTTAACTCCAATTATGTAGCTAATTTCTGTCTTGTTTAATTTGGACAAATGGTTGGGTATATATATTGATTAATTGGTTAAGTGTTCATGCTTGTTTGTTAACGCAGTAGAATTTGGTGTGCTTGAATAAAATGGCGCTCATTTGCATCATTGTATTTCTGCTGAGTTTTAAGAAGAATTCTGGTACGAACGCACTGACCGTATACTTGTACATGTGCAGCTGAGGAACCTCCTGTGGGCTACTTCCAAGCATGATGTGTACGTGATGTAGAACTATTCTGTGAAGCATTGGTCGTCCTTAATCCGAAGAGGAAAAGAGGTGCTCAACATGGCAGGCCAAAATCAGGTGATCTACCACAGGGCGATGTGATAGTCCTGCATCGTCAGAATGTCGGTCAATCTCTGATCCACTATGCAACCACACTGTGCAGGATATGCAGGGAGGTCGGCCCTTGTCCAGGGTGAAGATCAGCACCATGACGGTGAAAGACAACCTCCTGGCGGCTGGTGGTTTCCATAGGGAGCTGATCTGCAATGTAAGGAGGCCGGAGTAGGCACGCAGTGCACACACAAAGCATTTTTTTTTCTGCTTGAGAACATGTAGAAATGTAGAGCTGTAGCTTGACAGTTATGTATTTATTATTTTGTTTGTACCTTGTCAGTGAATTCTAGCAGTGAAGCCTCTTCATTTCGAGCAGCGATAGCCTGATTGGTAAACTAGTTCTTTGTGTGTGCTAGTACCTCACAAAGTCATCCTAGTATATGCACATATGAAATTATTCACTCCGCCATTGTCACTGTTTCCTAATCGAGTACAACAAACCTCCTATGGTTTTTTGTGCAAAATAAGTGTGAAACATTGTAGTGCTGACCCAAACATGTACCTAGCATTTCTGATGTGTATTTCCTTTGATTCCCTAGCCTTAACCTGTAAGCTATAATAACTGTGAATCGGTCCGTGGGAAATTGGGCATATTGGGTTGGTAAATATAGAACTGTAGAGATGTAGAACTAAAGCATGGTACTTCGCCATTTAAGTTGTTGGTACTTGGTAGTACCTACACAGTGAAGTCTAGTTGATTTAGGAAAACTTGACTTGAGATTTTCTTTCTTATGATTTACTGATGAAACCTTGATTCTTGAATCTTGATGTAGGTATCCCACCGCCGATCCATATCCAGATCAGCTGCGTCGCCGGTTCCACCATCTCCGACCGCACTCCCCTGTCTGTGCCGTCGAGCCGGGCCTGCTCACCTCCTCCTTGATGGTCGCGCGCCGGGAGAGCCCTCTGCCGGCAGCGGCAGGCCGCGTGTCAGTGTCGCATACAAGGGACGCCCGGCGCGAGGATGTCGTGCCGTTCCTTAACGCTTGTTGAGTTGAGGTACTTGAGATTTCTCTTCCCACTACACTGTCTCACCCATTCCCCTTCACAAATTTCCTCACAATCAAATCGATGCTGCAGCTGCAGGTGTTCCTTGATGCTACATATGTCAGTTTCTTTTGGTAAACTAGAAACTGACATCATAATCAATTCCACTTTAGAGTGTGTTGCTTGTATCTACTAGTTGGTTCTGTTGCTTACTGCTTGTTGACTCTGGTTAAGTACTAGTGGTATTGCTGCTGGCTAGATGGGAATTGCTGAATGATTGCCAAAGCCCCGTTAGTTCTTTGGTTGTAACAACTGATTTTTTTTCTTTTGGTAAACTGACATATCAAAAGTAGTGATTCATTTCAGCTGTGATCTATGCCATGTGATTGTGCTTTTGTAGCAATGTAATTTTGCAGAATCCACTTGATTCTGGTGCAGAACTCAATGTTGTCCAATTGTCTGGGCTTATTTCCTGCTGTGATTATCGTCAATAAGAGCAACCCAGTGGTTTGCTTGCCATGTCTGGTTCTTATTTTGGTAGTAGTTTGCTTTGCTTATCCAGTAGTATCAGTCAATTGGCCAGCTCGGAGCAGTTTGGTGTTTTACATGATGGTGTTAACTGTGAAAATGCCAAGTATGAGAAAATTAGACCAGCTGTCCATTTCTTTCCTGAATGCATTCTTTAAACGAGATGATGTGCTAGAGACATGCTACTATATTGCCTTGCTATAAACAAGATGGTGTTTACTGTATTGTCTTTCATGCACATTTGGTGTATTATCTTCTGACCTTCAAGAACTATCTTCACTGTCTCTCCCCGCTGCATTCTCTCACTCGTTCTCCTTCTATTTACTCTGTGCAGGCATGATGTACATCTGATGGTCGTCAAGTCAAGGAACCTCCTCTTCTTGCTGCAGCAGTCCTCCTCCCGCTGCTCTGCTCAACAGCTAGCGTCCATGGCTAAAACAAAGGTAAGACTACGGCGGTCGGTGTGTTGAGCCATGGTGGTCTGTTTGTGGGGGTCATCAACATTGGTATAGGTTAGCATGTGCCCTTCAATCAGTGCACGGTGATGAAACGCTTCATTTGATGATGACGACTGGTTCCAGATCTGCACCTCTTGTTCGTTAATTTGGCTCATGTATATTGTCGTGTCTGCGAAAGATGAAACCCGAGTGCTTTTCTTGTCCTTAAGTTTAATAAACAAGGAACAACTTCCAGATCGTGCTCCATGGCGCGCATCAGCTGTTGTGTTTGTAATGTTTGAGTCTGCTCCATCATCGATCTGTAGGCCTACTTGATAGTCATAAAGTTGCATTATTTAGCCACTGGTAGGGTAGGATATGCCCAAATGTGGTCAGTATAGGAACCAGGGTCCCCTAATTGCTAGCAAAACTTGTGTAATGAGCTCTTGTTACCTTCTACTGATTTTTAGTCTTGTTTTTTTTAGTACTTCTGTATTGCTATTCAGAAATAAAATTCATATGTTTCTGTATATGTTCTTTTAGATAAGTATGTCAATACATAACTAGTAATGTAAATGGTGTGACACAGTTCTTAATAAAAATGCAAATAACTTGTGAATGTCAATCTCATGTATCAGGGGCCTGTTCTTGTAAACCTCATGTAAAGCTAAATTCTTGTGTGCAGGGCGACTAGTGATGCGACACAGCAAGCAGTAGCAGGCACACGAAGCAGCGGCAGCAGGGGGAGGGGGGGGGTCTCTCGAACATTGCTACTGTCACTGATTGATGATGGATGATCTCTCTCCCTCTCTTGCAAGCGTCTACAAATGCTGGTAGAAATAGAAATGATAGCTCTAGTCCCATGTTGTTGTAGTCCCATGTAGTTCCTTTTGTCGGACTGCCCTTTGTTGCTTCATTTCTATGTTAATTCAGTCTCTGTCGAATGTATCTACTATCTATTATCATGGCCGTGTAATGAATCCTTTTGTGTTTAAAGAAATAAAATGGTTTGGATACATTTGTACATGCTGAGATGTCAAGCTTCTAAATGTATGTTGTGGAGGCCCAAAATAGATTGGACTGTAAAAGGGCCGAGGCCCAAAAAAGAAATGAATTATAGAAGGCAACGTCCTAGAAAATAAAATGGGCCAGGCCCATGTAGCTAGCAGAAATTAACAAGAAAAAATACATTAAATGGGCTGAATTGTTGGGCTCGGCCCATATAGACACCTAATCGGACTGGGCTGAATCTTATCAACGACCTTCTCAATTGGTCGCAATTTTGCCACGTCAGATTGCCATGTCGGATCCGACGTGGCTTGGGCAGACAACCAGTGACCAAAACAAAAGGTCATGGGTTCAACGACCTTCTGTTAAAGGTCACTAATTTCAGCTTACGACCGCCAACTTTTAACCTTCTGTTTTTGGTCACAAAAAGGTCGCAAATGAAAAACTATGACCTTTCAGCGGCCAATAGTGAGGGTCACAAGTTGACATATCTCTTGTAGTGCGTGAAGATACAAGACGGAAGACTTTCCCCCGCGTCTGGATGGGACTCTCCTTGGCGTGCAGATATGAAGATTCCTTTCTCTATAAACCGACTCTATACAACCCTAGCCCCCTCCGGTGTCTATATAAACCGGAGGGTTTAGTCCATAGAGGCAATCATAATCATACAGGCTAGACATCTAGGGTTTAACCATTACGATCTCAAGGTAGATCAACTCTTGTAACTCCTACACTCATCAAAGTCAATCAAGCAGGAAGTAGGGTATTACCTCCATCAAGAGGGCCCGAACCTGGGTAAACATCATGTCCCCTGCCTCCTATTACCTTCGATCCTTAGACGCATTACCGGGGACCCCCACTCCGAGATCTCGCCGGTTTGACACCGACATTGGTGCTTTCATTGAGAGTTCCTCTGCGTGGCGCCGATGAAGGACCGATGGCTCGCTTTGTCATCAAGGGCGATTACTTCCATGGAGCCCTAGTTTCAGGGCAAACCCTCCGACTCGGCGACTTTACCGTGGGCACCCGCTGGGCCGTTAAGCCAAAGGCGACCCACCAGGCCGCCAAAAATCCTCTCCGCATCAGCCTCGAATACTCCGACAAGATGGATCCGGCAGATCTATCGTCTTTGAATGAGCTGCTAGATCGCATCACCGCCTTAGGGGTCTCAACCGACTATGATCGGATCATGCTTAAACCCGATCAGAGAGAAATTAAATCTCCGCCGATCACCCATCAGGTAGCGGTTGTGGAGGAACAGGCTGACAATAACTCCTCTCCTACGTTGAGAACCAACTATGTTCGGATTTTCGAGCCCGGAGAACCAGATACCCACCCTCGAGAGGACACTCCCTGTACTCCGAACACAAAATCGGACGCCAAGCCCGAGAACTCCCCGGACACTCCGAAGCCTGGGCTGGTAACCTCGAAAATTCTTCAAACTCCGGACTCCACAGTGGGTCAGGGTGCGAATTTGAGCCCGCCCACCCACCACAAGCCATATTCTCCAAGCAACTCCGGCCCTCAATGTATGTGCGGCAGCAGCCTCGAGAGACAGTCCATCACTTTTGTGCTAGATTCCTCCTTGTTAGAAACAAGATAAAAGACTGCTGCGACGACGACGCAATTTTAGTATTTTGCAACAACTGTACGGATGAGGGAATCCTTAATGCCCTCAATCGTCGTCGCGTTCTGCACTTCGCAGATTTGGCACAATAGTATAGAAGTATTGCACAATGGAAAGCGACTTGAAAACTCAGACAGCCCGCTGGGAACCGCAGGCCTTTAAGCCATCTCCCGGGCGGACAAAAAGGACACCCTCGCAGGGCACCTAATCATCATCCGATGGAAAATAAAATCAATCCCTTTACGGGATGCAGAACTGTCTTCAAAGAATGGCTCGACAGGCCCTGTGAAATACACATGACGCCGAATACTGAACCAACGCACAACCTACGGGCGTGTTGGATACTCTGGCAGGTGGCCAAGAGCGGCGAGGGTATCCTCACCAACACTACACCAGAAAAGTACTCTTCGGAACACGATCCCGAAGTACTCACAGTCTTCGAGACCTTCTCACCAAATAGTCGGCGCAAATGGGTGCTTCGCGACCTTGCCGAAGTCTACCATGTAGCAGCAATAAACCCTTGGAACGATACGGCAATCACTTTCAATACCGATGACGAACCAAGATCCCGCTCAATCCGAGCACCAGCCGCTCTGGTCCTCAACCCAATTGTGGACGGTTTTCGGCTCACTAGAGTTCTAATGGATGGTGGCAACGGATTGAACCTCATCTACAAGGACACGCTCAATAAAATGCAAATGGACAGAAGTCGCATTGAGCAGAGCAATACATCTTTTATGGGAATCATTCCCAGCAGGGAAACAAGATGCTCGGGGAAAATTAAGCTGGATGTGGTATTTGGCACACCAGAAAACTATAGGTCCGAAGAGATAATCTTCCAGGTGGCTCCTTTTAACAGCGGATATCATGCCATGTTAGGGCGAGACGCATTCACACGCTTTCAAGCTATACCTCATTATGGGTATATGAAGCTCAAAATGCCCAGGCCCAATGGTGTTATCACTATCTCCAATGATCCGGACATAGCACTCCGCGCTGGAAATAAAACCGCATTCCTGGCCCTGGAGGCACTATCCGAAGCCCTAGCGGCTGAGGAACTCACCACACTGCGTTCCACAGTGGATAGGGACGACGTTATCCTTGATAAAAGGTCCACATCCACCTCTTTCAAGCCAGCGAACGAAATAGTCAAATTCCAAGTCCACCCAACGGATCCCAAGAAAACGGCTTCCATTGGGGCACAGTTGGACCCGACGGTCGACGCTGCATTACACACGTTCTTGCGCGAAAACTGGGACATCTTCGCCTGGCACCCCTCGGATATGCTACGAATCCCACGCGCGCTGGCTGAACATAGTCTCAACATACTAAAGGGATACAAGCCGGTCAAGCAAGCACTTCGATGATTTTCCGACCCAAACGACAGGCTATGGGGGAGGAGCTAGCCAAGCTACTTGAAGCCGGGTTTATCAGAGAGATCGAACATCCAGACTGGCTAGCAAACCTGGTCATGGTACCAAAGAAGGATAAATCCTAGCGCCTGTGTGTCGATTTTAAAGACCTTAACAAGGCCTACCCTAAGGACCCCTTCCCACTACCTCGCATCGACCAGATTATCGATGCAACCGCGGGACACGATTCGCTGTGTTTCCTCGACGCATACTCCGGATACCATCAAATTAAAATGAAGGAATCCGACCAAGCCGCAACGACATTCATCACCCCATATGGGCCTTTCTGCTTCAACACTATGCCTTTCGGGCTCAAAAACGGCGGCGCCACTTACCAACGCATGATTCAAACGTGCCTGGAAAAGCAAATCGGCAAGATTGTGCAGGCATATGTAGATGACGTAGTCATCAAAACCAAGCATGTTGAATCACTGGTGGATGACTTACGCCTCACATTCGACAACCTCCGAACATATGACATAAGGCTCAATCCAGAAAAGTGCGTTTTCGGTGTCCCCGCCGGCAAACTGCTCGGGTTTATTGTCTCCAATAGAGGAATCGAAGCAAACCCAGAAAAATCCGAAACCTGTCACAATTGGCAACACAAACTGACCTCAAACAGGTCCAGAAACTAGCCGGGTGCATGGCAGCCTTGAGCCGCTTTATCTCCAGATTAGGAGAAAAGGCATTGCCATTGTATCGCCTGCTCCGACGCACCGACCACTTTGCGTGGACGGACGATGCAACAGCCAAACTGGAGGAAATAAAAACTATGCTAGTAAGCAACCCCATCCTGGCCGCACCAAACATCGGCGAACCAATGCTGCTTTACATATCAGCAACTCACCAGGTGGTGAGTGCGGTGCTCGTTGTCAAACGAGAGGAGTAGGGACATAAATTCCCACACCAAAAACCAGTATACTACGTATCGATGGTCCATACACCATGCAAATCCCGATTGCCGCATTATCAGAAGATAGCATATGCGGTCTTTATGGCATCCCGCAAGCTGCGGCACTACTTCCAAGAGTGCTCAATCACGGTGGCTTCAGAAGTACCACTCAATATATTATAAACAACCGGGACGCCACCGGCAGGATTGCCAAATGGGCCATTGAGCTCCTACCATTTGAAATAACGTACAAACCACGCCGAGCAATTAAATCTCAGGTGTTGGCTGACTTCGTCGCCGAATGGACAGAGGCCGAACTCCCTAAAGAGTACGGCACGTATTACAACTGGGTGAAGCACTTTGACGACTCTAAAATGATAGCCAGACTTGGGGCTGGTGTCGTCTTGACATCCCCCACAGGAGACACAGTCCGTTATGTGCTCCAAATACTATATACAGACTCTAAAAATGTAGCCGAATATGAGGCCCTATTGCATGGTCTCCGGATAGCTGTCTCCATGGGCATACAACGCCTTGACGTGCGCGAGGATTCAAACCTTGCAATATCCTAAATAAATGGAGACTTCGATGCAAAAGATCCAAAGATGGCGGCTTACCGCAACACCGTACTCCAAATATCAGCTCGTTTCGAGGGTCTCGAATTTCATCACGTGGCTTGAGAAAGTAATCAAGCCATGGACATCCTTGCTCGGATGGGTGCTAAACGCGACCCCATCCCACCTAACACCTTTGTGGAAAGGCTCTTCAAGCCATCCGTGGCGTGGCAGGACGAGAATGTGAGCACCGACCCAGAGCCGATCATACCCCCCGATTCCGAACACAGTCCCGATATCATCGGGGGCTCAGACATTGAAATAACACCATCGACCCATGAAATCATGGCTGTAATTTCCCCATGGACCGAGCCTTTCCTTGCCTACCTCACTAGGAACACTACAAGAAAAAGACACATCCGTGACATTTTGGGCCGAAGGGAAATTTTTTCTGTCATACTTATGACACTTCTATGACGATAATTGTGACAAAACCCGTTATCATCATAGATGTGGTGGGCTCCTACTTCTATGACAAAAAATCATGACAGAAAATGGGCTTTTCGTCCTGGGCGGGCCGGAGACGCAGCTGCATGACATTCTTTGGGCCGTCCATGACGGAAAAAACCGTGGTAGAAGCAAGGGCGAGGAAAATATCGGGGTGTTCCCGGTTACGGTGGGTGGTCGGGGCCGAGCGATGCACGGAGGTTTGCACGTTTCTCTCGTACACGCACGCGCGTGGGTGCGAGGCGTTGGGCTCTAACTGAACCCGAGCGAGGCGTTCGCCTACTGAACCCGAGCGATTGCACTGCAGGCTACGCTGCTATCGAACTCGAGCGATCGATCGATGGCTGTTAACTAAACCCGATCGAGCGATTCTTCGCCATCGCCGCTAATCGATGCTTGCCGATGCTGCCTCTGGATGAACAGTGAGCATTGCTGGGGGGGTTTGGATGAACAGTTCCCAGTGGGGGTGGATGAACAGGACCTCGTGGTGTTGCCTTTGGATGAACAGGACCCCGATCGATTGAGCCGGTTGGGGCTGGATGAACAGGACCCCATGGAGGGCTGGATGAACAGGACCACCCCGTGGAGGGCTGGATGAACAGTAGACAGTGGAGGGCTGGATGAACAGTAGCCCGTGGAGGGGTGGTTGAACAGGAGCCCGTGGAGAGGGGTGGTTGAACAGGAGCCCGTGGAGAGGTCTGGTTGAACAGTAGCCGGTGGAGTAGCGCACGGTGGAGGCTGGATGAACAGGAGCCCGTGGATGAACAGCCGCAGGTGGAGGCTGGAAGAGGTCGATGGTGGATGAACAGTAGCCCGTGGAGGCTGGAGGGGGTCGACGATGGAGATGAACAATATCTCGTGGAGTCCCGTTTTGCGGTACGCCACACCCCTCCCGATGAATAGGAACCCCGTTTTGACCGTAGCGCTCCAACACAAGTCCGTTTCCTCCGTTTTGCGGTACGCCACACCCCTCCTGATGAACAGGACCCCCGTTTCAACCGTAGGAGGTCTGTTTCCTCCGTTTTGCGGTACGCTAGACCCCTCCCGGTCGAACAAAAGGCCGTTTCCTCCGTTTTGCGGTACGCCAGGTCTCGTTTCCATCGGCTGTTCCGTCCAAGCCCTCCCGATGAACAGGACGACGCATTCCGTTCCGACCCAGCCTGTTGGCTCCCCATGAACACGATTTATGCAGTTTCTCTGCTCACGACCCAGCCATGTACATGAGCCCCGGCCGCACGTATGTGCGTAGTAGGAGTTCGAGACCCGCCCGTATGTAATGACGCGGGTCAGATTTTTGTTTCTTGCACACTGGCCGCTGTACGTATGTGTACATGCTACATGCACGCCTCTACTACGACACGTGCGCGCTCTACAACGACCAATATGTACGTACACGTTCATGACCAGAATGACAACGCTATGTACGCTTCGACCAGGTGGGTCCCGACTATCAGGCACTTCCTTGCGTGCGAAGATATAGCTGGTGGGTCCCAGCAGTCAGGGGGGCGAATTATTATTTTTGCCTGGACGCACTTCCTTGCGTGCCAAGATGTAGCTGGTGGGTCCCAGTAGTCAGTGGGAGAAAACATTATTTTTCAGGGTAAAAAGGATGCAGTTGCATGCATGCGTCCATGGGCGTGGTGCGTCTCCACTGTCAGCCTCTCACGTACAGTCATCTTCCAATGACTCTCGGTTGTTGACCACGTTGACCACACCGTGCCGAGCGCACCAAGGCCGATGGACGACGGCGAGGCCCCTAACTGGAACGACCCGGAGATGGGGAAGACGCGGCAGTGGAGTCGCAGATGGAGAGGAGTGGGAAACTTGATCGTTCGGTGCTTGGCAAGACTGCCAAGGGTGCCGCCCACGGGAGACACGAGCAAGAACAGAGGTTGAAGAAGGAGGACGGCTGTTGGGTTAACATCTAATGGTCCAGCTGCTAGAATCATTTGTTGATTAAGTTGACAAAGCCCTGCGTACATGTCCTCTTAGTAGGCCCACAAGTCAGCCACAAAATCTGACGGTTCCCAGCTGTCAACGGGAGGAATATTTTTTCGCATAACAAGGAAGCACTTCCTTCCATGCGAAGATACAGCCGGTGGGTCCCAGCTGTCAGGGGGAGGAAATAGCTTAATAAGGAGGAACTTTCCTTGCGTGCGACCATGGACCTCGTCGGTCCCAGCCGTCAGGCTCTCCACGTACAGTCCTCTTCCGATGACTCTCGTATGTTGACCACGCCGCGCCGAGTGCACCAAGGCGATGGACAATAGCGAGGCCCCAGAATGGAACGACCCGGAGATGGGGAAGACGCGGCAGTGGAGTCGCAAACGGAGAGGAGTGGGAAACTTGACTGGTTCGAGTGCGGGCTGGGCCTACACTCGGCAGAGAATAACAGGAGGTGCGGAGTGGAGGGATAGCCTGGTCATCGGTGGGGTAGCGTTTCGTTGAGGTGCACAAAACAACGACGCTGGACGCCGGAGGCTGGAGCAGGCGGTCCCGGCAGCGCTGGGGGAAGAAGACGAGAGATTGACGAAGAATGTCAGCCGTTGGATGTAAATCCAATGCATTCTTAGGCTTCGACCTACTGGCCCACATGTCAGCCAGTCCATTTGTTTTTTAGTCCATTTGGTGGGCTGGGTGAAACAATGATGTAGCATCTACGCAACCCGTTTATATACATGATAGAATTTAAAGCCCATTTGCATTTTTCTCGAAATCCGCGGACTTGCTGGGCTGGGTGAAAATATCATGTTGGGCTAGACGGAGAAATGTTGTAAAAACATAAACACATGATTGCACATCTATTACTGCATTGGTTAGTAAAATCTTTGCAAGCTTATGTACGCAATCACTAGGAGTTAACTTGCCAAGTTATATATAAACAATTATTATTATTATTTTGTATGAACTTTCAACTTATGAAATAAAATATCATTTTAATTTGATGAGTTAATAATAAGTGGGGTATTATTATTTTTTAGGCTAGACGTGGGACAATTGAATTGGTTCTAGGGAAAAGTACTGGGAGAAAACTCAGTTTACATCGAAAAAGAAAGTGGGAGAAATTTCAGATATAGGATTAATGAAAACGAAAAATAAAGGAAGTGGGAAGGTCTATAAAATGGTTGGACGAACGACAGGTTTAACGGAAACTTATGTTGTTTCTAATATATATATGTAATAAAATAAGATATAAATATAGGTTCAGTTTTGCATCTTATAGAAAACATAGGTTCAGTTTTGCATTCTTATAGAAAACATAGGTTCAGTTTTGCATTCTTATAGAAAAATAGAACTGAGCTGTAAAGGCCGCCTTGAAAACAAACATAACTTGGGCTGCTGATGTTATAGACAAGCTAGGTTGGGAGGCCCAGAGGCCGCTTGATATTTGCTGGATCCAAAAAATGTTGAAACATGTCGTGGGCTGCCTATGATAAACAACAAAACCTAGGCCATGGACCTGGTGGGCCCGGGACTGTCAGCCTCTCGACGAACAGTTGTCTCCCGATTCCTCTTGTTTTGCTGACCATGTTGGGAACAACAGACGGCGGCGCCGCGGCTAGAGCACCAAGGCGGAGGACGATGTCGAGACCGTGGACCGAACGGACCGGAGCGGGGGAAGACGCAGGAGAAGGGGAGTACGAGGGTTGACTTGTTTGGGTGTAGGGTGGGCCGGTGGAGCAGCCGCTGCCGGACAATGTGTGGTAGTAGAGGGATGGCCTGGCCAACGCCATAGGCTATGATAGCCAGCCGCTGTATAGGAAGAGGACGAAAGATTGAACAAAATAAAGAAATACAAATGGATAGGTGGTTGGTCCCATATGTCTGTGTACGAGACCTGCTGGGTCCACCTGAGGAGGGGAATATGTTGGGAGGAAGGAGATTCAAAGCACGACAGCCGAGTGAACTAGTTTTTTTAACGGACAAGTGAACTAGTTACATACATAAGCAAATAGCCACTAAAAAAAGCAAACAGGTTAATGGGTTCTTAAAAGAAATGTTTCGGACAAAATAGATAATTACGACACATAGGCTAATGCATGAAACACTCAGATGATAAAGGTGCTTATAAACAGATAAAGTACAACATCTAGACCTACCTGTCATGTCCAAGATCTGCCTGTACATGTCGTAGCATGCGTACGTCCTTGGTCGCGTAGGTTATGTAGGCTAGATTAAGAGGTACCTCCCACGTGTTCAGGTCCTTGGTACCATTGTCTTCTTTCATGTTGGCGTATCAGGGGTCGATGATGGTCTCGGTGAGGTCAACCATGGAGTCCTTCTCCTGCCCGTTGCTGATGATCTTGTATTGCTTCTGGATGTCGACAAGCTTGTTGCACCAGATGGCCGAATCATCGCGTTCTTCCTTCTCTCCACCGTAGCGAAGGTGCAGTCGGCGCTGCCGATGAAACGGGCGAATGCTCCAGAACCTCTGATGGCCCTACAGAAGTGGTAGATGAGAACCTCGTCCCGCACACATACCTGGGCGACGGTGATCCGCTGGTCCCTGTCAGGAGACGAATGGATGGGCAGAAGGTCTAGTCCTACAACATTGTGCTTTCTCGTCCTGTAGGTACTGCTTGAACTCGGCGAGGCAGAGCTTCATCGAGTCCGGATCATTGCTGTACATCACATTCAACTTGGTGCAGCCATAGGACTGAACGGCGAACTCAAAGGGGAACTCCTTGTCAAGTCCATATCCAAAGAAGCTCACCCTCGGATCGCCATTGGAGTCTCTTCAAGTGAACGAGTGGGTAGGCGGCGACAACAGTTCGTTTTTCAGCTCTTGGGGAACTGGATTCAACAGTAAACCGAGTGTGTATATGCGACAACAGTTACTACCCCTCCCTCGTCCATTGCACGCCCGATAGAAGATGCACCCTCGGCGCATTCAAACGCCTCCATTAAGAAACCTACTCCGGCCACACGTCAGTTCACGAGTGGGTCTCAGACAGTACTGTAATAACAGGAGTTAGTGGTCACTTTACTTAAATTTAATTAGCTTTAATAGAAATTTATACTTAAAACAAGAAATGCATTGGCTCGTTCTATCAGTGCCACAGGATCAAGATGGACCACAATTAGAATTATTATTCTCATGACACACACGATCAACACATTTGTTGCACTTTCAAACAGATAATACTACCAAGTTTGAACTGTTTGTTATGGTTGTTGTCCTGTGCATCATAATGCAGTGTTTCCCAGCTTGCAAGATTCAGAACTAACAAATAAGATCCAAATAATAAGTACAACAAAGATGCCTACACATCTCATTGATTCCCAGCTTGCAAGATTCAGAACCAACAAATAAGATCCAAATAATATGTACAACAAAGATGCCTACACATCTCATTGATTCCCAGCTTGCAAGATTCAGAACTAACAAATTAGATTCAAATAATAAGTACAACAAATATGCCTACACATCTCATTGATTCCCAGCTTGCAAGATTCAGAACCAACCCATTAGAGCCTTTTGATAAAGTGAATATCGAGATTAAATCCATCTTGGCTAGCCATGTCATACAATCGAAGAACTTGGCGAATGCTCTTGACCGTCACAACATCTGTAGTTGAGTATTCCTGTTTGCACAACACAAATAAGAAGAGCATGCTTACTATAATAATGGCATTCCTTGAACTCAACCTGCAGCTCCACTCGGATGAGGCTAGCCTGAAGTTCCATGATTCAATTCATGCGCCTTTTTCATAGCTTCAATTAAATGAAGCAAAGATTGTATCATTCAGCTAGCAAGAAGTACTTGCTCTCGTGAGCTGGCAGGTTCTTCTTTAGTAGTTGCACTAAAATTGAGGAACATTAAGGTTGGCTGTCCGACTCATGTAAGGTGCAACTATAATTTGCTTATCCTTTTGTGCATTTCCATTAAAATAAAGTGCCATTGTAGTAACAGTGACGGCTCATCTTGCAAAGGCTAATAAAATGTTACACGAGATTACCAACAGAATTTTACAGAGATTTTGGAAACTCCAATCACCATTTTGTGCAGTTCCACCAAAATTGAGAGATGTTTCCCAAGTGACATTTTAGTTGAACTGCACAAGACACTCATTCCAAAAAAGTGTTTTGTGCAGTTCACCAAAAGGTCACAATAGCAACAAGGTGAAATGGATATCCCTATCTGCACAAAAAGATAGAAAGTAAACAGTTGCTGGTCAATAAGAATATACGAAACATATACAAAATGAAAAGAAGCATCTTAATTATGTTCATGGCGATCACGCAAGGACAGTAGACATTTTAAAACGTCAGCAATGCTACATGTTACCAGAAGCATTACGATCAACAATGAGATTCCTCAAATATGGGATTACTTTAATGGTGGCATTCCTTGTTTACCAGACACAGTAAATCAACAGCAGCTAAAGAGTTGGTTTAAGGGCATGGGACCGTGGGGACACCAGGACACTCAACATCGTAAAGGAGCAACTTACTTATCATACTGGGGAAAACAGCAGGAGTGCCATTTGTAACACGCTTTAATTGCATCTTATCATCGGAGGCATTAGATTAACAATAACACTTTGGTTAGACATGTCCCTAATGTAACAAAGTGTGATCGCTTCATTTTACATGCGCCTCTTACATTAACAATAGCAAAAGGTTGGTATAAGGACATGCGACAAAGGACGATCAAAGACAATGTACCTACAAGGAGGCATAAAGTGGTGATGCCGAGTTTGTTCATGCTATGTGAGGGTAGCAAATCTAATCCTGGAGACCTTTTACTATGTGAGGGCAGCAAACCTAATCCTGGAGACCTTTTACTATGTGAAGGCAGCAAATCTAATCCTGGAGACCTTTTACTATGTGAGGGTAGCAAATCTAATCCTGGAGACCTTTTACTATGTGAGGGCAGCAAATCTAATCCTGGAGACCTTTTACTATGTGAGGGCAGCAAATCTAATCCTGAGACCTTTCACTATGCAAGGGCAGCAATTCTAATCCTGGGGTCTTTTACTATGTGAGGGCAACAAATCTAATCCTGGACATACTCTGTTGACTTGTCCACGAGCCGCCACTTTCTATCCTTTTTTCAACCAATAATAGATCTGTTCCTTATCCAGTTTGTACCGCTGCTTTTCCCATTATTTCCCTTTTCAACCAAGAGACCGGTTGGGTATCCAGTCTCTACTACTTTCACCATATTATTTCCTCTTTGAATCAAGTCATAGATTCATGCTACAACTTTCCCCCCTTTCTTCGGTTTTTGAACAAAGTCCTAGATTCGAATGCATGAAGTAGATGTACCTCTAATAATACTAAAAATTTAGGTGGATTTCGAAGAGCTAATGGGAGTAGAAAAAGATGCACATGTAGACACGTGGGAACTGGGCAGTAGAGCAAGGCCGCTTTCGAAGATCTTATACCTGAGGGTCATCGGTATGTCGGCGGCGGCAGGTCGGATCTGCGGGCAATACGGCAGGGAGGAAGAAGGTTCGGAGGACCTCCCGAGCTGGCGCTGTGTCGGAGAGAACGACATGGGCAGAGGATCGGGCCCCTCCGGCAGCTGTGGGTTTCCTCCCTCGCCGGCGATGACGCGTGAATGATGCACCTAGTCCTCTACACACACCAGCCGAAGGGATCCGGCCAGATCTGTGACCAGCGGTGAGCAGAGAGAAAATGTCGCTACCGCTGTCTTGTTTATATCTTGAGAGGATGAGAGAATGAAGAGAGCAACCCTAGTAAAGTAAGCGCTCAGGCCCCTGCATACATATATAGTGGAGTGATTATCTTTTTCTCTCCACAACAAGCGTTTCAATTTGTGTACGTGGCATTAAAGAAAAGAAACTCTCTATTTAAGGTGACTAACTGTACGACTCCTACTTACTACTACTAGTAGTATTATTGTTCACTTGTGCTCCCCGGCGCTCCATTCATTGAACAACCCCACGGGTGAATAAACATACAAAACTAGTATTTATATAGAACGAACAAGCTCAAACTATTTTCGCGTAGTTAAAAGTTGAGGGCGGGGCTTTTCCCGGCAAGACGCTGCTGCAGTTTTCAGAGGCGGTTTGACAGAGAGGCGAGGAGGGTGAGGGAGAAGCGGATCCAACTTACTTACATCTGGAAAGGCCGGGCTGTGCGATTTGACGGCGCAATACTGCTGGAAAGACTTGTGATATTAATACTCGCAATAGTCAAGAATTATCTGGCAGACGACCGGGGTGATGCCCCTGCCCGTTCTCGCACTCTAACTGGGGCATGACACGACACGTCGACCGGATGCTGCTGGTTATCCCACATGTCGGCGAAGTAGTACGTAGTAGTAAGAAGGAGCAAAGAATCATGTGGTATAAGTCTTTCTAGAGATTCCAACAAGTTTCTACATACGGAGAAAAATGAGTGAATCTACACTCTAAAATATGTCTACATACATCTGTATGTTGTAGTCAATTTGAAATGTCTAAAAAGACTTATATTTAGGAACGGAGGGAGTAGTATTACTACTACTCACGTCGGAGGAGTGCAAACCACGGCAGCCCAGTGAATCAGCAGTAGAAAACAATGTGCTGATATGGCCATAAAAACAATGTGCCACGGTCCGCATCAGTAGCATGTATAGTACTATTCCTCTTTGTTTGGATCCCTGAGTTAGAGCTAGTTTGTGTTGAAATAGCCTCAAATTATCCAAACAGGAGGGGTTAGTTTGAGCTAGTTTGCTCTAACCCATCTAAAAAAACTAGCCCGATGGAGAGGTTCTAATTGGGTTAGTTCTCCTTGGGCCCACTAAAAGAGAACTAAAAACATCTCCCCTGCCCGCACTAAAAAAATATGTACGGTGAAGTGTAGCTACGGTTGGAAAAGGAAACCTAAAGTGATGACATGTATAGGTCGCACGCACCCAACTAGTGGTAGTACTAGACATACGACTGCTTTTTCCCAAAAAAAAGAGGTACGAGTGCTCAGTACTCCTATTCTATCAACGCGAGTCCCATCTGACAACAGCGTCTGTGCTATAGCTAGGTCTTCTCCCATGGCGAGGCGCTACGCGACGAGCGCGGCCTCGAGGTGCACATTCTTCATCGCGACCTCCGGCACCTGCAGGGCCACCAGGGCTTGAAAGAGTTCGTCACCATGGAGGCCGATGAGGGTGGCAGGCAATGAGGAGCCTGGGCGCGCGGGCTGGAGCAGTACGGCAAGGTCGTCCGCGCGCTTCTTGACGGCGGCAAACTTGCGGATGGAGTTGACCATCATGTCGTCCATGCAAGAGGCGAAGCCAGCGTCGGCAAGGGCTACGACGCCGGCGGTTGCCAGCACTGTCTGGAAATGCTGCGTTGTGCGGGGCCGCAGGCCGGCGCCTTGGATGATTTGGCACAGCCGATCGCCGCCAAGGCCCATCGCCTCCATAGGTGCTTTCGGCTTCGTCACTTGCCTTGGATTGGAGTGAGCAGTGTTGCCTGAGACTAAGGATGAGTAAATGGATTGGAGTGGTGGGCGCTTTATATGAGAATCCAAACTCTGTTGCATTCACATCGTGCTGGCTCTATTCTGCTTCTCCAATTAATTCCCTCTACATGTAATTTGAGGATGCATCATTGACCGTTCAACGTCTTGGGAACCTCTACCCTCTCCCTCCTTGGCATTCAAGCACCTATGGAGGCGACTGTCGCTCGCGTCTATCACCGGTCAGGAGCCGTTCCCGTCGATGACGAGGTGCCTATGGTGACTTCGTAAATTTCAAGATGATAGTACTAGTATACTCAATATTGTGCACCGCGACCAAGGCCGAGAGGAAAACGAGAGAACTACGTATTTATTTACGGTGTAGATTCACTCATTTTGCTCCATATGTACTCCGTCGGTGTGTAGTCTAGTCACTTCTTGAAATCTCTAGAAAGGCAAATACTCCTTTCTGGTTTACAGGGCCATACTAGCAAGTACTCCTTCTGTTTCATTTTAGTCTGCATATAAGATTTAGTCAAAGTCAAACTTTACAAAGTTTGACCAAATTTTTTGGAGAAAATATCAACATCTACTATACTAAAGCTATATGGTATGAAAATTAATTTCATTATGCATCTAACAATATTAATTTCATATTGTGAATCTTGATATTTTTTCTATAAACTCAGTCAAAGTTGACAAAGTTTGACTTTGACTAAATCTTATATGCAGACTAAAAAGAAACGGAGGGAGTACTACAATAGTGGGCTCACATAGCAATTTTGTCTCATGCAAGAGCCTGGCTATATGCGTGCTCCATGGTTCACAACTGCCACGTTCGGGTTGCACTTGGCTCTTCGCCTCTTCGAGAAGACGAACAATGATGTTACTACTACTGCTTCTACAGTATCGAATCCACTGCTGCATGTCCGTCCAACGCAAGCGGGAGGGATAGCTTGTTGTAGTACAATAAGCAAAAACCTGTCCTCGTCTGCGAGCCACCGCGCGCATGGGCGAGGGAGAAGGCGTGTACAGTAAAATCAAGCTTCTCCTCGTTGTACGAGTTGACGCGACACATCATAGCACGGGCCCCACATGGTGGCCCCTAAACTTGGCTGAAAGACCCGCACTGTACAATACTCCATTTGCTCCAACCTCTAACATTTACCCCACCACAAATTAAAATATATATTCATGTCTTGACCAAATGAGCGTGCAAACTAGAATCACCAGGATGACAGGTAGGGCCAAAAGATTATTTTAATCAAAAAATAAAGCATGGAGCCGACCCCAACGAATTTAAGCTTACAGGCACGGTACACGCTATCCTAGACTACTCTACACATGAAACAGCCACACGACCGTCCGGGCTACGCTTGGCTCTTCGCCTCTTCGGGAAGTCGAACAATGGCCCTATTTGGTTTCATGAGTTAGAGTTAGTTTAGGTTAGTTTGGACTCAACTAACTCAAAAAATCCAAACGAGAGGGTTAGTTTGGGTTAGATGTATCTAACCCATCAAAAAATCTAACCGACCCAAGAGGTGCTTATTTGGGTTAGTTCTTCTTGGGACCACTAAAAACACCTTTTCTCTCACTCTCCCCGCAGCATACCCCCTCGTCTCCCTGCAGCACGTCCGCCCGCCGGTAAGCATTCACGGCTCCTTGCATGGCATGTCCTCGTCGGTCTCGGCCAGCGCGACTCCTTGAACAGGGATGGCGGATTCGGTCGGTGGGCTGCGCCAGAGGCTAGCACGGCTCCTTGCCGGGCGCGTCCCCGTCTGCCTCGGCCAGGCTTGCTCCACCAAATCCGGCAGGAAATAGGGGCCAAAGAAGCCAAATGATGGAGTACTACTGCAGTGGAGGAGTACTACAGTATGCTTCTGGCCATCTGACACCGATTGAACTGCTGCATGTCCACCGCGTGCGGGAGAGAGAGCGTGTAGTGAACAAAAGCTTCTCCTAGTCCTGCCAGCCACCACGCTCATGGGCGAGGGAGGGACGCAGCTTCATTGACTTACTGCTCCTGCCTTTGCGTCTATGATAGGTCGGCCCAATAGGTCGGCTGCCCACCTATCATGCAGCCAAAGGCAGGCGCGGTTAAGGCGAGAGGGCGTTGTAGTAATCAAACTTCTCGGTCTTGTACGAGTTGACGCGACACATCAAAGAACTTCACTCGATATATTTCAATAATTTGCGTTTACCGATGCATTAATTACAACGCATGCATGCATGTCGTGACTCTCCTTTTGATACTTTCATGTGTTGATTTAATGAACCTTGAAGTAGTATGAATATGTGATGGTAAAGCTTTGTAATGCCCCGTCCCTAATAAAGTGTGGTTGTGCACGAGGAGGGCGAGATCATGCAGACGGAACAGGAACCGACGATGGAGCTCTCTATGGTCTCGATGGACCTCACCTTGCTCCACTGCCCCTTGTGCCTCTGCCCCTTGAAGCCTCTAGTGTATGAGGTTCGAATACACCTTGTCCGTTCGGCTGATCGAGCAAGGTGCAGGTTTCTTGATTGATGCGTTGTTTGATTGATTTGTGAAGTGCAAGGGAGGGCACCTGACTTGCGCGGACTGCCGCTCGAGCGCCCCGGGAACCAGCGAGCATGGCGGTGGCTTCGAAGTGCGGAACACGGCGGTGGACGCTGTCCTCTCCTCGATGAGGGTGGAGTGCCCGCACGAAGGCTGTATGCTCTACGTCACTTACCACAAGCTCGCCGATCACGAGAGCGTGTGTCCGCTCGTGCCCTGCAAATACCCTATGCCCATCTGCGGCTGCGGAGGCCCGCCGCCGGTGCTCTCCCACCACATCAGCACCGTGCATCCCATGCTCGTGCACGGGATCCAGTACGGAAAGGCGCTCTAGCTGCAAGTGCCACTGTCGGAGCCACAGCTCTTGCTGTTCGCGGAGGAGGACGGCCGCACGTTTTTCTTGGTCGGCGGCGTGCTCGACATCGCGCGCCTATCGCCGTGTCGGTCATCTCAGACGAGCGGGCGCCCCACCGCCGCACTACGTGGCCAAGCCAGGCGAACCGTCACCGGGGAGCCCAAAGGCAGGACCGATGCCGTCAAGGTGGAAATGGAGGTGACAAGCAGCAGGGATCCCGACGACGTCGCCGTGCAGGAGCTGACCTTCTTCACAGTTCCGCCCAAGCTGCTGGCCGGTGAGGGAGTCTTGGATTAGGGGGTCCTCGGACAGCCGGACTATATCCTTTGGCCGGACTATTGGACTATGAAGATACAAGATTGAAGACTTCGGCCCCGTGTCCGGTGGGACTCTCCTTGGCGTGG
The DNA here is from genome assembly GCA_021605145.1 of Aegilops bicornis. Classification (NCBI taxonomy): domain Eukaryota; kingdom Viridiplantae; phylum Streptophyta; class Magnoliopsida; order Poales; family Poaceae; genus Aegilops; species Aegilops bicornis. The sequence goes on along the minus strand of CM038672.1, from coordinate 479,406,627 downwards.
AAGGCAAGCTTGGCAATTCGGATCTGTAGATCTCTTCCTTGTAATCGACTCCATGTAACCCTAGCCCCCTCCAGTGTCTATATAAACCGGAGGGTTTAGTCCGTAGGATAAGAACAATCATAACCATAGGCTAGCTTCTAGGGTTTAGCCTCTACGATCTCATGGTAGATCAACTCTTGTAATACTCATATCACCAAGATCAATCAAGCAGGAAGTAGGGTATTACCTCCATCGAGAGGTCCCGAACCTGGGTAAACATTGTGTCCCTCGCCTCCTGTTACCATCCGCCTTAGATGCACAGTTCGGGACCCCCTACCCGAGATCCGCCGGTTTTGACACCGACATTGGTGCTTTCATTGAGAGTTCCACTTTGCCGTCATCATAAGACTTGATGGTTCGTCTCGTTGTCAAGGACAACATCACCTCTGGGGGAGCCCTGGCTGTAGGCCAAACTCTCCGACTAGGCGGCTTCGTCATGACCGCCCGCCGTCAAGGTAATCGACGATGACTTCTCGGGTCATCGAAAACAGCCTCCGCGTCGGCTCGGAATTCGCCGAGAAGATGGATCCAATGGAGCTCTCTTCCTTGAACGAGCTCTTGGATCGCATCGCCGCCTCGGGAGTCGCTACGGACTATGATCGGATCGGGCTTAAACCTGACCAAAGGGAGATTAACTCTCCGCCGGTCACCCATCAGATAGCGGTGGTGGAGGAGCAATGTAGCGATTCTTCCTGTATTTTGAGGACAAAATATGTCCGGATTCCCGAGCTCTCTGAGCCGGATACCCGTCTACGGGAGGACATGACCCAAAATTTGAACCTAGAATTAGACAGCGGGCCAGACCTACTGGGCAACATCCCGGAGCCCGAACTTCTAAGATCGGAAACTCCCCCGCCCCTGGGTCTCAGATCGGGTCAGGGTTCGTACTTAAATCTACCCACCCACCTAGATATAAGTGATCTTTTCCACATTAGACAAGAGCCCAAGAGACAGTACATCACTATTGGGCCAGATTCCTCCTTGTAATAAACAAGGTCAAGGACTGTCGCAAGGAAGACACAATTTCGTTCTTTTGAAAAAACTGCACGGACAAGGGAATCCTCAACGCCATCAGTCGCCGTGACATAGCACACTTCACTGACTTGGCGGCCATAGTACAGAAGTACTGTGCGATGGAAAGCGCCTGGAAAACCCAAACGGAATTCTGGGATCCTCCAGCTCTCACTAAACCCCCCGTCCGAACTAAAATGGTGTACTCTCGTAAGTCACCTGATCTAATTACAAAGAAACAAAAGCCCACGGCAGGGCGTGGAACTATATTGGAGGGATGGCTCAATGGGCCATGCAAAATTCACAGTACACCGGATACCATGCCAACTCATAGCCTTAGAGCATGTTGGATACTCCGGCAGGTGGCCAAGAGCGGTGAGGATCTCCTCATCAACAGTACCGCAGAGCACCATCCCATGGACAATAACAATATAGTATTGATAGTCTTCAAGACCTTCGCCTCAAATAATAGGCATAAGCGAGCACTCCATAGCCTTGCCGAAGTCCGCCACGTGGCAGCAATAAATCCATGGAGCAATACAGCTATAACCTTCAATGCCAGTGACGAACCTAAATTTCAAACAGCCCGAGCACCAGCCGCCTTGGTCCTTAGTCCAATTGTGGATGGCTTCTGGCTTACTAAAGTGCTCATGGACGGTGGCAGCGGATTAAATCTCATCTATGAGAAGACTCTTCGAAAAATGGAAATAGACAGGAGCCACATTGAGCAAAGCAGCACGACCTTCAGAGGGATCATCCCTAGTCGGGAGGCACGATGTGCAGGAAAAATCACACTAGATGTGGTATTCGGCACGCCGAAGAATTATAGGTCCGAAGAAATCATATTCTAAGTGGCCTCGTTCAGTAGCGGATACCAAGCCCTTTTAGGGCGGGAAGCATTCACGATCTTCCAAGCTATACCCCATTACGGGTACATGAAGCTCAAAATGCCCAGGTCCAACGGAATCATCACTCTAGCTAGTGATCCGGACATAGCAAACCGCGCCGAAAATAAAACCGCCAAGACGAGCCCTCGGCGTTATCCAAGCTCCTCGCGTCAAGAACTAACTGCAAGGCGCTCCACAGTGGACAGGGACGACGTGATACTCGACAAAAGACCCAAGTCCACCTCTTTTAAACCAGCGGACGAAATAGTTAAATTCCAGGTCCACCCAACGGACCCCACAAAAACAGCATCCATCGGGGCATAGCTGGACCCCATAACCGACGCTGCATTACGGGAGTTCTTGCACGAAAATTGGGACATATCGCCTGGCTTCCTTCAGAGATGCCAGGAATCCCACGCAGGCTGGCCGAGCACAGCCTTAACATTCTAAAGGGGTTCAAGCCGGTGAAGCAGACTCTCCGGCGTTTCTCCGAACCTAAGCGACAAGCCATGGGAGAAGAGCTAGCCCAGTTACTTGAGGCCGGATTCATCAGAGAAATAAAACATCCGGACTGGCTAGCAAACCTGGTGATGGTACCAAAGAAGGACAAATCCTGGCGCCTATGTGTCGATTTCGAGGACCTTAACAAGGCTTGCCCCAAGGATCCCTTCCCCCTCCCCCGCATCAACCAAATTATCGACGCTACTGTAGGACACGATTCATTGTGTTTCCTCGACGCATACTCTGGGTACCATCAAATTAACATGGCGGAATCCGATCAGGCCGCAACGTCATTTATCACCCCATACGACCCCTTATGTTTTAATACCATGCCTTTCGGGCTCAAAAATGCCGGTGCAACCTATCAACGCATGATACAGACATGCTTGGAAACACAGATCGGAAAAATAGTGGAGGCATACGTAGACGATGTGGTCATTAAAACCAGACACGTCGAATCCTTAATAGACGACTTGAGGCTCACATTCGATAATCTCCGAACATACGACATCAAGCTCAATCCAAAAAAATGCGTCTTCGGCATGCCCGCCGGAAAGCTCTTAGGCTTCATCGTCTCCAATAGAGGAATTGAAGCAAATCCGGCTAAAATCAGAGCTCTGTCACAGTTGGCTATCCCAATAGACCTCAAGAAAATCCAGAAACTAACTGGATGTGTGGCTGCCTTAAGCCGCTTTATCTCCTGATTAGGAGAAAAGGCACTACCTGCTTATCGCCTTCTTCTACGCACCGAACACTTCGAGTGGACGGATGCGGCCACGGCCGGATTGGAAGAAATAAAAGTTGTGTTGGCCACCAACCCAATCTTGGCCACGCCAAATGTCGGCGAACCAATGCTATTATATATAGCGGCAACACACCGAGTTGCAAGCGCAGTGCACGTCGTCGAACGAGAGACAGAGGGACATAAGTTCCCACTTCAAAAGCCGGTATACTATGTATCCACTGTCCTCAGTCCATGCAAATCACGGTACCCACATTATCAAAAGATAGCATACGCGGTCTTCATCGCATCCCGGAAACTATGACACTGCTTTCAAGAGTGTTCAATTACGGTGGCCTCTAAAGTACCACTCAACGACAAAATAAACAACCGCGATGCCACTGACCGGATTGCCAAATGGGCTATTGAGCTCCTCCCGTTCGACATAATATACAAACCATGGCGAGCCATTAAGTCACAAGTACTAGCTGACTTCATCGCCGAATGGACAGAAGCCGAACTCCCTAAAGAGTATGGCGCGTACTCCAATTGGATCATGCATTTTGACGGCTCTAAAATGCTAGCTGGTCTGGGGGCTGGTGTCGTCCTGACATCCCCCACCAGAGAAACAATCCAATACGTACTCCAAATACTATACACAGACTCCAACAACGCAGCAGAATATGAGGCCCTGTTACATGGTCTCCGGATGGCAGTCTCCATGGGCATTCAACGCCTAGAGGTGCGTGGGGATTCGAACCTCGCAATATCTCAAATAAATGGAGACTTCGACGCCAAGGATCCGAAAATGGCGGCTTACCGCAACGCCGTCCTCAAGATGTCAGCTCGGTTCGAGGGGCTTGAATTCCACCATGTGGTCCGGGAAAACAATCAGGCGGCGGATATCCTCGCCCGCATCGGCGCGACCCCATCCCACATAATATCTTCTTGGAAAGGCTGTTTAAGCCATCTATGGTATGTGAAGGAGAGACCGGCAATAATAGTCCGGACCCAGCCACGACGCCAGATCCCGAACACTCTGACGTAATCGGAGGCTCAGCCACAGAAATAACACCTTCGGCCCACGTGATTATGGCCGTCATCGCCCCGTGGACAGAACCCTTCTTGGCTTACCTAACTAGGCAAGAACTACCCGAGGACCCAAACGAGGCACGTTGCATTGTGCAGCGGTCTAAAGCCTACAAGGTCCACGAGGGAGAATTTTATAAGAAAAGCGCTACCGGAGTACTTCAAAGGTGCATCTCCGAAGAGGAAGGACGGCAACTATTGGCAGAAATTCATGCTGGACTTGGCGGCCATCACGCCGCAGCCCGGGCCCTTGTAAGCAAGGCCTTCCGAACAGGTTTTTACTGGCCGACGGCCCGAGCAGACGCACAGGACCTCGTTCAACGTTGCGTCGGTTGCCAGCTTTTTGCAAACCAAAGCCATATGCCACCTACCGCTCTCCAAACAATCCCCATTACTTGGCCCTTTGCGGTCTGGGGCTTGATATGGTCGGACCCCTTAAAGGGGGAAGGCATAAGAAAAAATACCTATTGGTCATGGTGGATAAATTCACCAAATGGATAGAAGCCAAACCAGTTAAAACGGCCAAATCCGGACCAGTGATAGACTTCATATCCAGGGTTGTACAGTGATACGGTGTCCCCCACAGCATCATCACCGATAACGGCTCAAACTTTACAGCCGACGAGGTAAAGACTTGGTGCAGCAACATGGGCATTAAGCTCGATTATGCCTCCGTCTATCACCCCCAAACAAACGGTCAGGTCGAACGGGCAAATGGTATTATCATGAGCGGCATTAGGCCCAGATTAGTGCGATCCTTAAAGGAATCAGAAACGCACTGGGTAGATGAGCTCGACTCCATACTATGGGGGCTGCGGACCACGCCGAATCGCAGTACCGGATACACACCGTTTTTCATGGTGTACGGCGCAGAGGCGGTACTGCCCTGCGACATCATTCATGATTCACCTCGTGTGCGCATGTACGAAGAGAAAGAAGCCGAGCTTGATCGGCAGGACAGTTTGGACGCCCTGAAGGAGGAGCGTGACGTGGCAAAACCCGCCCCGCATTCTATCCGCAACAGGCTCGACGGTATCAAAGCAAAGAAGTACGGGCCAAAACTTATAATGTTGGCAAACTAGTTCTACGCCTACCAGAGAAGAAAAAGAACAAACTCGAGCCCAAATGGGAAGGTCCCTTCGTTATCGACCAAGTTCTGACCGGTGGACCATACCGTCTGCAGGATGCATCGGACAATCGACTCGAGCCAAACCCATGGAACGCAGCCAGACTCCGAAGGTTCTACGCCTAGTTCTGGACTATGTGTTCGTCTCCTTACCTCCGTCAATTTTTTATATATCAGCTATCTGTCTTTTCTTTCTTTCTTTCTTCCCTTTTTCTTCACAACCTTAAAAGGTTAAAATGTGTCTTGACTACACAATCGTGACGCGCTAGGCGTGATCATTATACCTGGGGGCTTCTTATACAGAAGCCTAATATAATTATGTTCCAGGCTTTATGCCCCCGCACATGTGTTACTTTTCCACATGTACCTTTTCTTCGCCATTATATGCATCGATATGACTTAAGTTTTGGCCAAGCTGGGTTGTTCGGCTCTTGTGTTTATGCCCTACATTCCCGTTAATTCGGCTAGGGCATAAGGGGAGCACCTCTGCGATTGTTACTGCCGGGTTAGCCGGATGTGTACCTCAGTCTGGGTGAACCCCAAAGCTAGCATTCTTAAGGGAATATTCGGTCGGTGAACAAAAGATGACTTTTATTTATTGTAATACATGCCCCCAGATGTTTATATCCTGCGTCTCCTTTCGCAGTTCGGACATGCACATTAATGCATGCGTACCCAGGGAGAGGAACCCTTAACGGAACTATTCTCCCTGGAAGATGTTTCTTACCATCCACGTAATATAACATAGCTAGTTGGGTACTTGTCTGTTCAAGCACTTATGACCCCTACGCCTGGTTTCCACGCGTACCTCGGTTTTTTACATAACTGAGCGGGTATTCGGATACATTCCGGACGGTCGGGTCCGGAGGTCGAAGCGAAAAGGTCCGCCATGACAAACGATTTACAATCCGGCTAGGGACAATATATGTCAATCGAACTACACAACCACTTAGACTGACTAAATTCTTCTTCTATATACCATCCAATAGGCTGTCTAGCCTACAATCCTGTTGGGAATACTTTGCGGCTAATTTCACCTGGTCATACACCAAACTGACGGGGATTTCTTTCCCATCAGACCCCACAGGTCCGACTTCAGCCATATGGTTCGTGTCAGCCTTGGTATATCGAGTCCTCACCATGGCCCAAGCTTCCCTCGCACCTTGTCGGCAGGCAGATATCTTCCATAATCGGAAGCACCGCCGCGCTCCCTTGAGCATCTCTGCGAGCTCCCCCAAGCCTCCTGGCAGGGAGGCGGATGGCCAAAAGGCCTGGGCAATGCCCTACATCACCTGGCGAACTCGTTCGTGCAGTTGTGAGAGCTCGGGCAGAAGATCACCTGCAGACCGCGGCATCTCTTCTGCGGGACAACCCGTTAGTATACCTACAGATATAACTCTGTTAGTTGGTTTCTTCGCTGAACTCTATAAAAGTTTGTTCAAGCACTTACTAAAAATGCCACGTCGAAGCCTCTTATTCTCCTTTACGGAGTCAACAAGCTGGGCCCGAACATCTTTCAGTTCAACACTCAACCGGATATTGGCATCTTGGAGATCATTTTTCTCCTGCCTAACCTTCTTAAGCACGCGCTCGCCAGCCTTTAGCTGTCGTTGAGCATGTTGCTCATAGCCTCGCACGACCTCCGGCTTCACTCCGGGGTCATCTGCGGAATCTATTGTTAGATTTGCATGCATGCCGCATACTACCTGGTACATGTCATTCTTTGCAATAGAAACAAGTGTTACCAGATGGGGCCTTCTCGGACTCCTTCACTGCGGCAACTGCGGCCTGAAGCTGGGCTTTGCACTCCTCCAGCTCTTGAGACAACTGGGTATTCTTCTCCATAAGAACCTACACAAATAATGATCCTTAAATCAGTTGTGTCAACTGTTTCAAGTCTTAGGGGCTACTGATATACATAATTATTAGATTTTCTTACCCGTATATCCTTTACATACTGGTCCGTGGCCCTGGCAAGACCATTTTGAGCAGCTCGGATGTACGAGTCTCCTGAGTTGAAGGCATCGAACACCTCTTGGGAGAAACAAGCGTCGCGGAGTACGGCCCAACGACGCCTGTGATTCATGGCGCTCTCCACTTCGGAAATTTAGTAGCGGACAGCCTATCCGCATCCTCTGTAGGAGGAACATCCGATGTTGGCCCCATTTTAGCGTCCGCCTCTAAGTCCGGCTCTGGAGCCCGACTGGTGGAGGCGTGGCCGGCAACCTCTTCGGATATAGTCCGGCAAGCGTTTTTCCTACTAGGAAACATGGGCGTTATTATATTTTAAAAGACGACAACCACGGAGCGGGGTTCTTCTTCATACCTCTGCGACGGTTTCTCAGTTCTGACCGCCTTCCTTTTAAGCCTACCCGGCTTCGGTGCCCCTTGTTGGTGAGTCACTGCGGGTTCGGCATGGCGTCCTGAGGGCCTTCCCTGTAAGACACCATATGTGTGTGGTAGGGGAAGTGCAGAAAAAGGGATCCTTCTCGGAATTTGGGACTCCGGTTTCACTTACATGCGATGCAGGGAGTAGTCCAGGATAATCGGCTATGATGGCCACCATGTCACCGTCGCAGCTTAATTGATAGAACGTCCTGTCAATAAGCTCCACAAATGTGTCCATATCTTCTTCGAGTCCGGGGTCGAGGGCCCGGTCAGGGTCCTCACTACTAGGAAAACGCTTATAGATAGAAGTTTACCAGTAGAGTTTGTTTGTGACCCAACGCTACTAGTACTTAGTAGTAGCGCTGGTCTGAAAGAGCGCTACTGGTATATTTTAGCAGCAGCGTTTGTTACCAAAACCCACGCTACTGCTAAGTGTAACACACCACAATATCTGATCACAAAATATTAGCAGCACTTGTCGCCCAACCAGTGCTAATGTTAGTTTTTGGTCTATAGCGCTTGTTGATATAAACACGCTACTGCTATTTTTCTATCTATAAAATTTTACCAGTAGCGTGTTATTTTGGACCACGCTATAGGTAGTGCACCACCAGCCGTAGATATTTTGCAAGCTGCCATAGCAGTAGCATGCATAGTAGACCCACACTACTGCTATGCCCTCTAGACACCTACCACCTTTCCCCTCCTTCCTCCCCTTTCTTCTTCCTCCCCCCTTCCCTTTCTCCCCCTTTCCTTGCACCTTGCTTGTTCCAATGGCCCCCCTCCACCACCCCTCCATTAGAGCCCTCCCTTCCCCTCTTCTTTGCCCTTCCATCAGCCCCCTCTTCTTTGCCCCTCCACCACATCCCTCTTCTTTGCCCTCCACCACCCCCTCCATTAATGCCCTCCTTCCCCCTCTTCTTTGCCCTCCACCACGCCCTTCCATTAAAGCCTTCCCTCTTCTCCTCTCCCTCTCCTCCCACTCTCTCCCTCTCCTCCTCTCCCTCCATTAATGCCCTCCCTCCCCCTCTTCTTTGCCCTCCACCACCCCCTTCCATTAATGCCTTCCCTCTTCTCCTCTCCCTCTCCTCCCCTCTTCTCTTCTCCTCTCCCTCTCCTCCCACTCGCCCTAGCTAACTAGTTAGAGCTATATATCTATAGATCTACTAGGTAATTAAGAAGAAAGGTGCTCGATATCCCTCTCGACACATAGGTGAGCAAAAAAAGGTGTTTGTGTGGATAGGACCGAAACTATATATATATATATATATATATATATATATATATATATGTATATATATATATATATATATATATATATATATATAGGCGATATGAGAATATATATACCGAATTGTGTGTGGCATAATTTGAGTTGCCTACATTGTGTATTTGATGAAATAATGTGGGTGACATTAGTTGCCTATGTTTTACCGAAATGTCGATTCAATTCCGTTTGCCAATTTCGCATGCAAACTCAATATGTCCTATGTTTAGGGAAGGTCATGCCAAATTTTTGTATGAATTTGATCCATGCATGCATATATACGTGGTTATAATATTTGCTCCGCCCGCAGGTGATCATGAAGGTCAATGGAAGGATGGTGGAAAGATACTGGCAATCCGCTGTGGATGACATGTATGAAAAAATACTGAGGGATGTTTTATGTCCGTGTCGAAAATGCAAAGGAATAGTCAGGCTCGACCCCTTTGTGGGTGGTAAATTCAAGGCGCACCTGCTCATGCATGGTTTCATGCATGTCCATACTCGGTGGATAAGTGAAGAAGAAGAAGAAGAAGATGATGATGAGGACGTCGACGGGGTAGGAAATAACGACATGGGGCCACCAGACGAAGAGATGACCGATTATGTGCCCGAAGAGGAAGAAGGCCTCGGAAATCTCGATGGCGAAGAGGCAGTTCAAGGCGGAGAAGACGCGGACACGCCACCGTATTCGTCGCTACTAAGTTCAGCCATGCGGGACCCGCATGTTCGAGACTTGCTTCGCAAGAAGACGACTAGCGACAGAGCTGCTTCTAGAGAGGAGGCCAAACTGGCGCAATTGGAGGTAGACTCGATGAGTCCTTTGTATGATGGTTGCAATAATCCCGAGGTGACCCGCTTGAGTTTCACACTAGAACTTCTAAAGATGAAGGCAAAAAACAAATGGACAGATACAAGCCTGGATGAGCTTCTGAAGTACCTAAAGAACGTTCTTCCCGCGGGAAGCCTGTGTCCTACTAGTGTCGAGGAGACAAACAAAAACGTGTGCCCTCTTGATCTGCCACATATTAGATATCACGCATGCATCAATGATTGCATCATATATCGGAACGATCACGCAGAAAAAACCATCTGTCCAAAGTGCAATGCTTCACGATATAAAAAGGCCGGAAAGAAAGCTCCACAGAAAGTTGTATGATACTTTCCGATCACTCTGCATCTACAGCGGTATTTCGTAGATCCTAAGGAAGCAAAGTTTATGCGCTGACACGTGGAGAGGGTGAAGCCAGATGACAGAGATGAACCGAAGCTGAGACACCTCGCAGATGCTAGCCAGTGGGGAGCATTAAATGCTGAATTTGAATTTTTCACAAATGATCCAAGGAACATCGTGCTTGGCGCTAGTAGTGATGGCATGAATCCATTTGGCAACCGAACACCAATCATAGCACATGGCCCGTGTTTGTATGGATGTACAACCTCCCCTGGTTGTGCATGAAGGAAAAATACATACACATGGCTATGCTTATTCAAGGGCCGAGACAACCGGAAATGATATAAATCTGTATCTCGGGTTCTTGAAAGAGGAGTCTGAGACCTTATGGACAACGCCGCCAAGACATGGGATGCAAGCAAAGGAGAGTATTTCTACATGAGAGCATGGCTGATCACAACGGTGCAGGACTATCTCGGTTACGGCTATCTCTCCGGCTAGGTGTGCCACGGATATTGCGGATGCACGAGGTGCATGGATGATACAACTTCTCTGCAGCTATCGAAAGATGGCTGGTCTTCGAAAATCGTGTACATGGGGCATCAAAGATGGCTCGAGAAGGATGACCCATGGAGAAAGCGTGGAGATCTATTCAATTGTAAGGCTGAGCATCGAGGTCCTCCACGTAAGCGTAGCGGTGCAGAAATATATGAGTTATGGAAGAACTGGGAAGAGTGCCCCTCGCCGGGAAAGACGAAGAAAAAGGCGCCGGAGCCCCTGCTGAAGATATGGAAGACGAGATATGTTTTCTGGGACTTGGAATACTGGCCCATACTCGACACACCTCATAGCCTTGATCAAATGCATATCACAAAAAATATCCTTGAGAGTTTGCTTGGAACATTAATGAACATGCCGGAGAGGACCAAGGATGGGCCGAAGCCAAGAAAAGACTTGGAATTTTTGAAAATCAGGAAAGATCTTCAAATGCCCGGTAAAAGGTCGTCAGAGGAGACCGAAACAGAGACAGAGACGGAAGATGGGGGCAAAAAAGTAAACAAGAAGGAAGAACAATATTGCCCCCCCTCTTGCTTCACCTTAGATCCGCAGGAGGTCGATCAATTGTTCAAGTGCCTTGCCGGAATCAAAGTTAGTTACGGATACTATGGGAAGATAAGTAGATATCTGTACACTAAGAAAAAAGGTTCAGTGGGATGAAGTCTCACGACTGTCATGTGATGATGACGCTTGATTACTCCGGTTGCACTTAGAGGGATTATGGACACACATGTGCACAGGACGCCATCTTGACCTATGCCACTTTTTTGATGCTATCTCTCGAAAGTCGATCAGTGTGAAGCAACTCCATAGGCTACAGGAAGTGATCATTGTCACACTGAATGAGCTAGAGATGTACTTCCCGCCCACGTTCTTTGATGTCATGGTCCATCTATGTGTCCACATCATGGACGACATCATCGACCCAGGTCCGACATTCCTGCATAGCATGATGCCGTTCGAGAGGATGAATGGGGTAATCAAAGGATTCATTCGTAACATGTCCCGTCCATATGGAAGCATAGCCCAGGGATATCTGACCAAAGAGTGCATCTCTTTCTGTGAGAGTTATCTGACCAAAGACCCTGTTGTTGGTTTGCCCGTCAACAAGCACTGTGGAAGGCTCGAAGGTGAAGGTCACACCAATGGTCATAGGGATGCGAATGTGTTACGCTCGGGCCGACAAAACAACCTTGACAGCGCAAACTTAGTAGTGCTACAACACCTAGATGTGCTAGAAGATTTCGTGACACTGCACAAAGAAACCATCGCAAAGAAGTACCGTGATCGTGGGGTGCACAGGACGGACGCTGAAGTTATTAGAGAGCACAACTCCACTTTCTTGCGTTGGTTCAAAGAGCGAGTTCTGGCTAATCCCCCGGATGAGGGTTGTCCGAATGGAACACTCATATATGCCTTAGCACATGGCCCCTCGACCAACCTCGCGACTTATCAAGCATACGATATCAACGGATACACGTTCTACACGGAGGAGAAAGATAAAAACAGTGATGACCAAAACTCAGGGGTGATGATGGAAGCCATGACCGGGAATGTGATTGAAAGATATTACGGAAGGGTCGAAGAGATATGGGAGCTTAACTACTCAGGATTGCATAACGCGACGATGTTCCGTGTCAAATGGGCTAAGAATGTACACAGAGAAAACGGACGTTTCACTACCATGAGTATACCCGACTCTGATAGCGGTACCGTCAACGCCAGAGCCAAAAATGAGCCATGGGTACACGCTGAACACGTGACACAATGTTTCTTCATAACTGACCCGATCAAACCCAGCCATGTTGTCGTGAGGAGAAGCAAAAGGAGCATTGCCGGAATGGATGGAGTCGCCAACGAGGAAGACTATGACCAGTACGGTGATCCGATGAGGGAAGATGATGCTGATGACGACGAAACATATGTCAAAAGAAGAATGAAGACTACATTATCTACGAAAGATCGTAATCCCTGGAGAAGGAAAAGTCACCAATTATGGGCTCAATTATTCGACAACGAACAAAAGAGGGAAGAAGATCGATCAAGCGCCGTTGTCAGCCAAGCCGACAAACTAATCCCAAAGTTTGTGTGTGTCTAGCTATTTTGTATACACGCCGATAGCGGTCAAATGATGTAAGATATATATTATACTAATTATTATCCGGAGGGTAACAATGGTATATTGCAAAATGAAAGAAAAAGAAAAAGAAAAGTGCAAATGAAAGAAAAAGAAAAATAAAAAGAAAGGAAGTTTTGCAAAATGAAATGAAAAGAAAAAGAAAAAGAAACTAATAAGTTGTGGAAAATGAAATGCAAGAAAAAAAAAAGAGTTAGCAGTAGTGCGTTTTATCCAGGGAAGCGCTATAGCTAAGAAAAAAGAAAATAAAAATAAATAAACAAAAGAAATAGAACTAGCGCGTTTTTTCTGGACCAGCGCTATAGCTAAGTTAGCTATAGCGCGTTTTGCCAACACGCGCTATAGCTAAGTTAGCTATAGCTCCGGTCCTCTCGATCCCCTCTGACTCTCTCTCTCTCTCTCACTCGCTCCGCTCGATCCCCTCTTGACTATACCGCCGACGCCGCCGCGCCCACGCCAGCCCCGCCCCGCCCCGACCACGCCGTCGGCGATGCCAGTCCCGCCCCGCCCCAACCACGCCGGGCCGACGCCAGCCCGCCTCCCGCCCGACCCCACCCGCTCCAAAGATGCCCCCACCCCTCTTCCTTCCTCTCCGACCCCTCAACCCCGGCTCTCTCTCTCTCTGACCCCCTCCCGCTCTCTGCAGATCGGCGACCCGGCGACCCCAACGCCGACCCCGACCCCGACGCCCAGCAACGCCAGCTAGCACTAGACAGGTGCCTTAATTTAATTGCTGTTAGTGTTAGTTAGTGTTAGTTAGCTTAATTTGCTGTTAGTGCTAGTTAGTTAATTGCTGTTAGTGTTAGTGTTAGCCCAGTGATAGTTAGTGTTAATATTGATGCATGTGTGCTGCTGAATCATGCATTATTCAGTTAATTCAGTGTGGGTGTGATGATTTGGCTGCTATTGAGATCTTCTATGTAGTGAGATCAGTTTTGCAGCTTATATTGATGATTTGGCAAAATATTGACCTACGTGACCTATGTTTTGCCGGAAATGTTGATTCATTTCCATTCCGGCAAATTTCAGGCGCTCTATATGTGCACTTTCTAGCAAAGGTCATGCCGAAATTTTCCGTGAATTTCGGCATGACTTGTGCTAGAAAGTTGGACAGATCAAGTGCTTGAGATTTGTCGCGACGGGAACGAACGACATTTCTGGCAAAACAGAGGTCGTCACTTTTTTTGTCATTATTCACTTTATTATATGAAGCTTGATAATTAAACGACTACGACATTGAACCCTAGGAAACATGACCGACACCGATGAGGCCGGAGGTTCTCACTCCCAATTAGGTCGAGCACACGCCTACCTCGAATTTTTGGCGGATCAGGAGAGAGAGGAAGATGGGTGTCCGACGGATGACGACGATGGTGGCGCTGGCGCCGACACTGATGCCACCAACGACACCGGCACTAAGACTAGCGCTGATGATGTTCCTAACTATAGCACAGAAGGTGGGACCTCCCAAGCCAGTGAGGGAAAGAAGGAAAAGAGGACACGACGCCCAAATGAGCTCGACACCGGAAGAATGGTGGTCACGGCGGTGCACCCTGGCGAGTTCGAGCCAATAGAGCCGCGAGAAGTGGCAGCGTGTTACGGCAACCAACTAGCATGCATCCTACGGGATACTGCTAACATCAACACCACAAAAATACGGAAGCATGATCAGTTGAAGAAGCTGCTTCTAACTAGGTTGCACGCAAGATTCCAATTCCCCAGTCGGAATGACGATGTCGACCCATGGGATGATGAGGGCATGAAAAAAATCAACAACAAAGCCCTTGGGAAGTTCAGCAACGCATTGAGCGCTTGGAAAACTAGGGTGAAAAGGGCGATTCAAGTAGAGCATGAAACCTACGCCAAGATTGTTGCAGACAATCCAAAAATTACGATAGAGGACTTTGAAAGGTTCAAGGAGAGTTGCAATGAAGAAGCTGCCAAGGCCAGGTCGGAGAGAGGCAAGCAGCTGCAGGCAAAGAACATGGGGAACCACCGCCTTGGAAGTCGTGGTTACACGGGAAAGAGGCCCGTGTGGGCTAAGGAGGACACAGAACGTGAACGTCAGGGGATCCCAGACCCATTGGCCGAGTTCACCGACCCGTAGGAGCACGACTTCATCAGGGCCCGATTCTCGTGGGACCCCAAGAAAAAGATTTTTTTCACCGACGGGCCGACTAGGAAATTCATGAGATTACTGGTATTATCCTTTTTACCACCTTACATATTAGGTTCTGATCAACAAAGTCTACTACATTCTAGTCGCATTCGTAAATGATTCACGGTCCATTTTGCAGAGAGAGCAACACAAGCTTGCGGCCGAGAGCAACTCGTCGACTCGATCGACTCGATTAAATAATGAAGTACAAGTGGGACACTCCTTTCAACCGGCCATGAACATAATGATGGGACACCCGCCCGGCCAAATGCCGCAAATATGGACGTGTGCATGGCGCCGGGGATGGGGCCACTTGGAAGTACTATTATAGCGAGGACCCCGAGGCCAAAAGACAGAGAATGAAGTTCAGTCAAGTGACTATCGACGGGAAGGTGGCGCGGGCAATGGAGAAAGAAAAAGCTGAGATAGTCGCTGCCTGTAGATCTAATTTCGTGGATGCCTTTACAACCTTGATTCCAAAAGTGGTCACATGGGTGCGACAAAATCCAAATGCGCCACCAAGTGAATTTCCCATGCCCAGCTTCACCGGGAGCAACTCAATGAACATCGCACCCATACCCGTACCTAGTATGGCAACCGGCGCACCTGCACCTCCTCTAGCACCTACTCTTGCGCCCAGCTCTCACAGCAGTCCTAGATCCGTCTCTGCCTTGAATGTCGGGCCGTCGACATTGGCTGAGCTCGACGCCCTCACGGTAAATACGCGTCGTCGCACCTTCATCAACTCAACTAATTAATTAATCTTCAGTTGCCATTCTTTTTGGATCTTTGACGCCGCACATATATGTATTTGTAGGCCGACTCCACTCCGTGCACCCTCCTTTACAACATGAAGGGCGGGTTAGTGGATGTGGGGAAGGGTACTATAGTGAAGCCTAAGGATCAATTGTTTCACCACCGGCAGATGCCTGATAACGCCTTAAGGGTCTCCGTGGCGAGTGTGAAAGCGGGCTATGAGGGTCTCCCTCGTCCGATACAAACCGATGGAGAGGATGACAAGACCCCCACGCAGCTTGGCCAATGCAAAAATTTGCCGATCCTATGGCCGAAAAATCTTCTTCGTGTCGAGGTGGCCGGGAGCACACCAATGGGACCTCATGAAGGTATGACCACAACACCACCTACACAAGTACAACCATCGTTTGTGCTGCTTGCTGAGATCGAGAGACATGAGGAAGGAGGGCCAACCGTTCTGCCGGCAGATGATGCCATCTGCCCCATGGAAGAGGATAGGGATCATGACATGGAGGATGCCGACAATTACCCTAACCAGTATTTCAATACTGCATTTGACAACGAAGTAATAACGAGTCAACCATATGAATATGAGATGCATGTACCAGAGCCGGAACGTCCTCGGGAGTGCAAGAAGTCTTTCTTCATGCAATCCTCGCAGGACACGCCTCCAGATGCAGGCTCCACCCAAGCTCAACTACTTAGGCAGAGTCGTCCAACACTGAGCCCGACAACACTAGGGGTGGTGCTCAGGGAGGGTCTGACAGACCCACCAGCACCTCAGCCCACCAAGAAGAAGCAGAGGAAGACACCGGCGGCAAGGAAATCCAATAAAGCTGGCAATGTTGGTTCTAGCAGCCAGCAGCCTTCGACCAAGGTTTACCATGTACCAATGAAACATGCACCATTAATCCATGTCGCGGGAGATCCAATGGTACCGGCGAATGCACTAGCTGCCATAGAATGGGATCTCAGGAGACTCCATGACCATGTGCTTTCGACAGAGAGAAGCCTCCTAGCCTCGGATGATCTAGGATACCCACTTTATACGGTTCATGTGCCGAGCAGTTGCAAGATGTATGTCCACACATGCCCCACGGATCTCTTCTTCCTGAGGTTTGATTACATCTTCCAGATGTTTCAAATGAGGACACTCAATTTTACCTTCGTCCGCCTGTATGCGCTACACATGAACTACATCGTCAGGAGAGAGCAAGTCACCGGTCTTGCGGTCGCGGACCCATACTACATGCATGAGGGCTTCTTGTCAGTCAATGACGCCAACCGTCAATATGCGAGTCAGTACATCAAAGAATTCTTGGTCAGCAATAATGACAAAGAAACGATTCTCCTACCTTATCATCCCAGGTAAGTCATCCGCGGATAGCACTATAACACATACATCCTTTCGTGCATTTCAATAGTTACTTTGCATGCATGGAGGCTAAACTTGATCGTGTATTTTGCGCAACGGGGGGTGTCGTGCCATTCTCATTGTTCTTTACCCGCGTTACTCCCGCGCTCTATATTTGGACCCGTCGAAGAGCATACAGAAGAAAGATTACACACACATAAAGTATGTTCGGATGTAGCTATCCCACGCTTCAAAGATGCGGGTGGCTACATCCAACACAAAAAGCAAATAAGGCCGGGCTTTGTTTCACCCAATAAGATCGACTTCTGTTGCATCCAGCAACCGGCAAGAAGTGAGAATGATGGATTCTACGACATCCATCTAATGATGGAGTACAGAAGGGGCAATCACTTTGCATGAAATCTTCATCCGATACCCATATCCAGAGATGGGCCGAAGCCTTTGGAGCCGTGCCGGATATTGACTTCGAAATGATTTCTACCGGATCCAACAGGAAATTGCATCCATCATCATCAAAGATGTCCTCGAAGAGAATGGGATGTTCTACGCCGACCCAATATCGCGAGCTGACGTCCGAACTCAAGATAGCCCTACAAATACGTGACATGACGCCTTTCACTAAGCTTGGGTTTGTCCTCCGGATATGGACAATGGGAAGGGTGCAATCGCTTAAAAACAATGTGTACATTTAGTTACTTGTTACTTTACAGACATTTAAACTTCGAATCTCTCAGTACGACGAAACTATTAGATGTATGGTGACGCGCTCTAGTTAATTACTTTCGGTACGATAAAATTTGTTAACTATATTTACTATATATGTTGCTTCTATTTCATAACTGTTTTGTTGAATTCGCTTCATGGTATATATATGTGCATCTCTGACAGGTATATACATCAACGATGGTGAGGAAGTGGTATGCCGTGTATGTAGGGCATGTTCCGGGTGTGTATGATGAGTGGCCAAAGTGTCAGGCCCAAGTCTCTGGCTTCTCCGGCAGAAGCCAGAAAGGGTTTGATAGAAGAGCGGAAGCCGAAGCTAGTTACTTGAGATTCATAGCAAAACAGGGGATTCAGAACCAGTGCCGCTACAAAAACTACTACATAATACCGCTTTTGATCATCGTGATCGCTCTTATCGTGTATGTCTGAGTTTAGGTAGATGATGAAACATGTGTCCACGGTGACAATGTAAGATACATGTCATGTGTATCGCTATTTCGAGATGATGATGAGATCGACATCATTTGTGTTGAGACTATGTTGATATGATGAGACTATGTTCTACCACTTCGATGATGATGATGAGACATTCCTTTTTCATATAGTTCCAGTGTATGTGTATGTTGTAACTGTATAAAACAAGTAAAAATACGAATACAGCAACATAAAAAAAATACTAGCAGCAGCGTGGGGTATTGGAGTAGTAGTAGCGCTGGTTACCAGTAGCGTTTGTTTGTTGGGCCACGCTACTAGAATTAGCGATGAGCGATGGGCGAAGCGCCGCTTAATGCTAGATATCTGAGATAGCGATAGCGCTGGTTCAAACAAGCTCTCTTGCTAAAAAATAGCTGTGGCCAGAGTATGTAGCGCCCACCCGCGCTACTAATAGCCAAATAACCAGCGCTACTAATAATGGTTTTCCTAGTAGTGCCTCTGGTTGTGGAGGCGGGCTGTGGACCTCCCTCATAGCTTTTCGCAGTTCCTGCTATGAAATGGCATGGTAAATACTTATGAAGAGGAATGCGGGAAGGTTTGGAGTAAAAAGTAGCAGCTCACCCAGCTTGGGGGGTTGTACATGGAGAATCCATCCCGTGGCTTCATGCGGATGAACTCCTCTTCCTCTCCTTTGTACAAATCAGACAGAGTTTTTTCTAGAGCAGCGACTGAGTCCGGTCCCTTATGACCGCAGCGGGTGGCACCGTCTTTTCCATTGAAGTGCCACATGGGTTGTACCCAATATTGAAGTGGATGCACCCCCCGCATTATACATATTGACATAACCTCGGTTATTGTCAATCCTGATTTGGCCAGCGTCTTTATCTGGCCCATCAGGTAAAGGACTTCTCTGTTATCTTCCTCCTAGGAGCTCTGAGGGCGCCAGCTGCAGCGTTTCTTCAAGGGAGCATTGTCGAAATCAGGAAGGCCCATCCTAATAGGTTCCGGAAGGGGGACGTCCTCCATATAAAACCACTCCGAAGGTCAGTCTTCAGAGGTTTTCTTCAGAGTGTCGGACGGGTATCCGGCCCCGGCGATGCGCCATATTTCGGCTCTGCCCACTTGATATATTGACCACTCCTATGTACGGGGTACGAGGCAGAATAGCCTCTTCCATAGCTCGAAATGAGCTTCGCAGCGCAAAAACAGCTCGCATAGGGCGACATAGCCAGCGATGTGTAATATGGAGGCGGGGGTAAAATTATGCAGCTGGAGGCCGTAGAACTCCAAGAGACCGTGGATGAACAAATGGATTGGAAATCTTTGCCCCCTTAATAACTAAGGGACAAGCATACCCGCTCCCCCATGGATGGGTTGGGAAAGCTCTCCGCTTGCTCCCCGCCGTTGTAGGTGGCGAGTCCGGCTCGAACGGGGACCATATACGCCGGAGGGAGGAATCCCTGGGTCTGTAACTCTACTAATTGGCTCTGAGGGACGGAACACTTCTTCAAATTTCCTGGCTTAGGGCTACGGGAGCGAGAGGAGGAGCTGCAATGGCCGGCCATGATGGGATGGACTTTTCTGGGCGCGCTCCGATGGATACTCGCTGTGGGAGGACGGTGTGATCTGGATCTGAGGATCCCCGCCTCTTTAAATGGACGATTTACTTACATGGTTAGGGTCGCAAGTGTAAAAATGCCCCAACTTCTCGCGTTCGCTCGACACATGGAGGATAGCCATTATTAGGTGCAGAAGCCAAGGAGTGCAACATTCATGGGAAGCCGGACACTACTTAACAGGTACTCAGAATTTGGAGAAGAACCCGCCTTGCAATGCCGAAGACACTCTGTGCGCCGGACTCATCGTCATTGAAGCCTGGTTCGGGGGCTACTGAGGGAGTCCTAGATTAGGGGGGCCTCGGACAACCGGACTATATCCTTCGGCTGGACTATTGGACTATGAAGATACAAGATTGAAGACTTCGTCCCGTGTCCGGGTGGGACTCTCCTTGGCGTGGAAGGCAAGCTTGGAAATTCGGATCTGTAGATCTCCTCCCTTGTAACCGACTCCATGTAACCCTAGCCCCCTCCGTGTCTATATAAACTGGAGGGTTTAGACCGTAGGACGAGAACAATCATAACCATAGGCTAGCTTCTAGGGTTTAGCCTCTACGATCTCGTGGTAGATCAACTCTTGTAATACTCATATCATCAAGATCAATCAAGCAGGAAGTAGGGTATTACCTCCATCGAGAGGGCTCGAACCTGGGTAAACATTGTGTCCCCCGCCTCCTGTTACCATCCGCCTTAGACGCATAGTTTGGGACCCCCTACGCGAGATCCGCCGGTTTTGACACCGACAGCTGGGGCTAAGCTGGTGTCCCTCCACATTCAGATTGACAAGCTCACGTCCTAAATGATTCTACAGTGCCTTATGTTTATGTTAGTAATATGCTAATATAGGGGTTAGCTCGGTCTACTTTAGCTTAAGAGATGGTGGTTTATGGTGGCGACGCAGCAATTACCTCGACATCAGATCAGCAGTGAAAGTAATTTTGAACAGTCGAATGGATATTTTGTGTCAGTTGGATATAAAGATCCTTTGGGTAAGAAGAAACAACTTATATGATTTCTTTCAAAACGAAACATCGATACTAGTAGAATTTTTGTTGACATGCAATAATATTTTTTAAGTTAAATATTTAGCCAAAATTTGGCACAAATTACAAAGGGGACTAATAAACTAGGATGGAGGTAGTACCATGCTATATTTAGTTGCAAACCAGTTCACCCCGATCACAACCTAAATGGTTTCCCACTTAGGAGCGTATTAGTAGTACTCCGTTATAAAGAGTACTATGCCAAGATGACTGCACATTCCTAATATGCGCCTCCAATTAATATAGTAGTAGTAGAGTACTTAGTCACGTACTCCATAACATCACTGGGCATTGCACGTAAAACATTTAGTGGTAGTAAGAGACAAATGCCTATATGCCACGCATGTTCATACTATTTGTGCCTTTCTACTTCACTTACTGCGCTACATTACACAAGTTCGCACGTCCACTAGTGGGTACATGTCCTTCTCGTAGTTCCAGTCCCACGTGTTCTTCATATAGATGAAATGATCCTTGCATGACACGTGCACCTTGATGCTAGATGTCTCACGTGTTGGCAAAAGGATGAACAAAGCTCACGTAAAAAAATTAGAGTGGAAGAACATAGATTCCAGACGACCGAGAAGGAGCAAGGAACCTTATGGTGGAGCATCTGCACTCATAATATTTTATATTATTCAGCGATATAAAATCAACCAATCACCTCCACAGTGGACTGGAAGAGTATGAAACACGGCAGCCCAGTGTAGTTACATCATACTAGTACATGGCTAACCCACGCTATCACCATATTTCTTGGCTTCCGTGCGACACATATCTCTAGTAATCCAGCAGCCCGTATCGCTTCTCCCTCCTCGTGTCTCTCAAAGTGCGGTGGGCTGGCGTTTTTGCCGTCTATTGAGGTCGGTTAACTCATCACATGTTAGCGACATGCCAAGAGCATTCTAAAAAAATTCCTTTCACGTTCCGTTTTCAAAAACAAAAAAATCCTTTCATGTACGAATTTGACTGTATGCTTTGAGCAACTTGCATGCCCTATACTGCTCCTGTTTGGATACTCTAACTTAGCTAGAGGTTAGACTAACTCATGACTAACCCTATGCTAACTGTAGCCAAAGAGGTGTTTGGGTGACAGGGTTAGATTGACAATAAATGCACTTGATGGAGAGAGAAAAGTGATTTTTCAGTGGTCCCAATGATAATTATCTCCAGTTAGCACCTCTTGGGTGGGATAGTTTTTTTGGTGGGTTCGGTGCAACTAATTTAAAACCTCATGCCTGGATACTTTAGGGCTATTTGAGCCCCAACTAGCTCAAACTAACTCTAACCCATGGATCCAAACAGGGCCTATGGCCAGCCTCGACGCGGAGCAGTCGCATGCACCAGGAAGCGGCGCTATCTCGGCCATCGTGCCGCTTCAAAGCCGGCGCCAGTGAGAGGTCGCCTCCGCTCTGGCCGGGCATTAATGCGGCACTGACGCTCCAGGGCGATGCTGATCATTTCACACGGGAAGCGCGCTGGCAAGGGAGTATAGGTTTTGAACCGTTTCAGGTGTAGTACTGGTAGTTTGCAAAACTACTCAATTATTGCACTCAGTTTCCTAAGAAATTGTGGTAAAAAATGTTACTCCATAGCCCGCTTCCCTTCTCCTTCGTCTTCCACCGCCCCCGCACGTCCGCGGGAAGCGACCTGTCAACTCTTATATAGGAGTGCTAGCACAAAAGGATGCATGCATGACCACTACCAGATTAAAGCGCCGCTCCGGCGGGAGTATGGCGTATGTCGTTACCTTCGGCCAGGCCATGGCTACCGGGCGACGGCGACCAGAGAAGAGGCGGCGGGAGGGGAATGAATGCAGCTACTGTTTGGGTTCGCCATCCGGCTTAAATAAATGCGCATCATCACGTGTACCCGCGGGTGCACAAATTGTAACATACGTGTCTGCTTAAGTGGGCGTCATGTAACTGGTGTGTGTGTGTGTGTGTGTGTGTGTGTGTCTGTGTGTGAGATTTCGAGAGACAGAGTGCGTGTGTGCGACACTACTCTTCGGACATGTACTCAACCTTTTGCATTGGGATATAAGTATAATGGTATTTACTTTAGCTAGTGATTTATGTGGCCATATTAACGTGGTTGTGTAAAAAAATGTCACTTCCTGCTCGTGATTTGCGTTATATAATTACAAGCAAGATGCTCGTGCATTGCATGGAACATCAATATGCATTTTTTTACAAAACACCTGTTGTGATTTACCCATGCAGGAGTAATCCCATGTGTAAAAACTAATGATATTTTGAGAAATTTATCGGAAAACTGGTATCTCGAGAATGTCATCTAAAAAAGGAAAGATGAGAGATAAGGTGAGGAGGAGCGGAGCGTGGTGGTGACTGGTGGTCGGAATGGGCGGAGGCATGGGGATGGACGGCGCCGGCAGGTGGCAGCAGCCACCATGCTAGATTGTTCCAGAGACTTTCTTTTTGAATTGCTCAACAATGAGGTTGTGGGAGATAAGGATGTGGAGAGAGGTGCGGGTATCTTTTGTAAAACTATCATAGTTTGCTTTCTATCTATCATATATAGATCAGATGGTTTATATTACAAGATGGCAGGCACAACATCATCGCCAACTCGGTTTTTTATAAGGGTACAGATGATAAGTTTGCTAACTACTGAAGTAAAGTGGAATTTGTCCATGTTATACAAGTAAATTAAGGTGATTGTTTATCATACGGGTAAGGTTGGATGAAGGGTGGTAGGAACAAATGCTCCGCCTAGAGCATGTGTGTGTGAGATGGAGTCTTAGTGTGTGTGTGTGTGTGAGGGAGAGAGACGGAGTCTTAGTGTGTGCGTGTGTGTGTGATGGAGTCTTTGTGTGTGTGTGTGCGTGTTTGTGTGTGTGTGTGTGGGTGGGTGGGTGCGTGCGTGAGCGCGCACACGCGCGTGTGTGTGTGTGTCACGGGGTCCTCGGTGGCGGATGTAATTTAAGTGTGCATGGCTTCATCATAGAGAGGTGATGTGTATGGCAGAGGCCACCAATGATGGGGTGCGAGAGAAAATTCCGTAGAGAGGGAAGAGAAGGTGTGTGCGCGTGAGAGGAGTCGACATCGAGAGAACGTGTTTGTTTGAGAGACACCGAGGAAGACTACTATATATCGATGGTGCATGTAGGAGGGAATTAAACGAAGGGATGGTCTTATTGGTTTTGGGGATATAGGGGAAGAGTGAGAGGGGGGTAGCTAGAAGGAGATTGTTAAGTGTGAGTGTGTGTTTTACCCATCCAGGCGGAAGTTATGTGCACACAAGAAGAGAACAATTCGATGTGGCGTTAGGGTTGAGGGTAATTAACTACGTATGGAGACATAGAGACCTTGAACGTGCATGTGTGAGAGGTATACATGTATACGTGGGATGTGTGTGTGTGCGCGCGCATGATCAAGATAAAAGAAAGAAGACATAAGTCATAAGATCAACGACATGGGAGAGACGATCGGTATGACAATATGCATGCATGTGAGAATGCAGGGAAGAAGGTCCGACAATTGAGCATGTGTTTTTGTCTTTAAGAGATAGTGGCGTGGGCTGGAGCATGCATCTATGGCGAGCAGAGGGAGTGAGGCACAACGATTGTGCAAAAGAGATCAACCTATAAATGAAAGAAGGTTGATGGAGAAACAGATAAATAGAAAGATAAAGATGCTAGCTAGTGTGCGTTAGAGATAGGAGTCGAGTGGATCAAAAGGCTGAGTTATGTGTGAGGGTGTGAGAGAGATGAAGAAAGGGTGCATGTGACTCACATACAAACAAATATCAGAGAGAAATGAGATCCCGAGAGATGGAGTTTTGTGTCTGCGAGAGAGAAAGATATTTCACAACGAGAGTGATAGCTAGAGAGACATATGAGGGAATGCAAGATATCTCTAGGGAGAGAGAGAGTGTGTGTGAGCAACATACAAGAGAACAATGGAGAAATATGAAACCCTGGGAGACAGAGTTTGTGTTTGTGTGTGAGAAAGAGATATTTAAGAGGAAGAGTCGTAGGTTCCCATACCTAAGGAGCGAAATACATCTCTATATGAGGGGTGTGCGAGTGGCACACAGGGGAATAATAGAGAGAAATGATACCCCAGGAGACAAAGTTTTGTGTTTGTGTGAGAGAAAGAGATTCCACATGGAGAATCATAGTTAGAGACACATAGCAGGGAGCGAGATATACTTAGAGAGAGATAGAGTGATGAAGGTCGAGGGAGAGAGTACCGTCAAGCAGTGTTACGAAGATAAAAGATCATTGTCGACATACAGGTAGCATGAGAGATACCCGAGAGACGATGAACGCGTATAGGTCTAGAGAGATAGTCCTATATAAGCATGAGTGATAGTTATATGAGACGAATATTTGGATTAAATGGGATTCAAATATTTAAACTGGAGATCACGACATCGATAATATCATAACGCAAATTGGTGTATCAAACATGCATATTCAGTTGAATTTGGGGACACGTGTAATGTTATATAGTTTATCAGTATTGGTGATCCATAGACTCTTTAATAAGAAACAATGCATAGTTTATATGCAATTAATGTCTAAACGGGATTACACTATATGTTGCGTGTGTGAAACACATTATACATGTATGAGAAGTAAAAAAAAAACACATGAAACACACATTAATTGGAGACAGTTAGCGAGGAATGCATACATTGGATTTTGACATAAAGTGGTTTCAAATATTTGAAAATCCAAATTGATGGATACAACCTTATGAATCTGAGCTCATGCCATTTGTAAACCATATTTATGTATAAAGGGTGTTGTGTTTTTGAAATTATATATAAAAAATGATGTATATAGAATTTTATTCCAATCGAAAATGGATCCCGCCCGGAAAAAACAGAATACAAACGGGATTCGAATTGAGTTGGCACGGTAAACATGCACTCTGCAAAATTTGAATGAAGCGGGGAAAGTCGCAGTAACCGCCCGAAACCAAAATCTGCGAGATGGAAATTACTACTGCCTATCCCTGCCACGCAAAGCCTATCTGCTCGATTTCTATAGGTTTCGATACGGGTAGGTTTGTAATTTCACTCAAACGTGACATAACCGCCTCTCACCCGAGTTCATACACGGTGGGCGCCAAAACACAGTGTGTCCTCGACCAAAATTGACTCCCTCCCTGATTCATACACGGTGGGCGCCAAAAATAAACTCTTGTCAGCAAATATTCGGTGTATGCGAGATTACCGTCCTATCCCCAACCAACTAATATTGCTGTGATGTAAGACATTTGAAACGGGGGCTAAGTTTGTAAATTTCCTCGCATTTAAGACAAGCGCACCCTGAAGACATGGTTCCCCCCTTCCTCTCTACCCCAATTTCCCCATTCATACTCCGTGGGCGCCAAAACACCGTCTCCACCCCAGCCTCCTCCGTCTGCCACCCCATCCACCGCCGTCCTCCTCCACCATGCCGGAGCTGATACCCCGACGCCGCTGTCCATTACAAGAGATCGACCTCTCTCATCCACGGCTTCGGACCGGGATCCTTGCATCCCGTCCTCTCGCTTCATCCTCATTGCCGTCCACCTTGCCGGCGCCGCTCCTATGACCGTCTCGTCCATCGTGCCCCGCCGCCACCGTCTACCCCTCCTAGATCTGCTTCCACGCCGCCGACAGCCATCGCTACCGCAACACCGTCAAATTCTCAGCAGATACATACACGGCACCGCACCAGAGGCGGTACTCTTTCATATCTGCTCAACTTATTTATCGCAGCAGGAAAATAGATCGCCACTGCTTTACTCTGATTTCTTGTCCATCACTTACTTGCTAGTTGAAAGCAAACATTGGTTATGGTTATGCGTTTGTCCGGTTTGCACCTTCAGATCCGCCATGGCACACTCAACACTATACTCCCAATGCTTATGGTTTTCCCCTTTTATATTCCACACTAGTTAAATCACAGTAGACTAAATTCCAAAGTTGGGTCAGTCGATTTTTCAGAGCTCGCCGGAGTTTGCGGGTGCGAACGAAGGGGCTCGGGTGGGGACGGTGGTTGTGGGGGGGGGGTGGTGGGGCCTCTCCCAACGAAGAAAACTCGATGCGGGTGGGGCGGGGTTGGGGGTGGGGGTGGCAGAGGAGCACATGCGGTGGGGGCCGGTGGTCCGGCCGGTGGCCCGTGCGGTGTTCTGTATGGGAAGAATCAGAAACGAGGAAAAAGAAGGGTTAGGAGACGTAGGATCTTCATCCAACCGCCTGAAATGGTCGACTGACCCAAATGACAAAAGTCACGCGACATGCATGCGGACATGCCTTTATATTCAGTACCATCATCGTACCTGCTTAGCACTACTCCTGAATCCATCAAGCTAAACAACGTGCCACTCATAATTCAAAACTTGTTGCTCAAGTACGAATCTGATACGATGCTGATATTACTAAAACAGATAACATTTAATTGGTCAGCTAATGTTCCTACTTTACTTTCGAAAAGCACATGCGCCACATATAGAGGGACAACAGTGAGTTGCTTTCATAATGTGCTCTGGTTCATCATGTGTGGGCATTGCGCAACGAACATTTTATTATCCAAAATCTGCTTTCTCTTCTTTAGCATGTTCCTCTTCCGTTCTTCTTTAATAAGTACTCTCTTCGTTCCTAAATACAAGTCTTTGTATAGATTCCACCATGGACTACATATGGAGCAAAATGAGTGAATCTACACTCTAAAATGTATCTGGATACATCGTATGTGATCCATAGTGGAAATCTCTACCAAGACTTATATTTTGGAACGGAAGGAGTATGATAGTAGTACAGTATGTTCCTTGTAGTGAAGATGAGCAGGGACATTTGCAGTGTAGAGGTCTATACGTTCAGTTGTGATGGATACTTTGAACTCTTCGGGCCTCTTTGATTCGTAGGATTTTGTAAACATGGGAATATGATTTGTAGTGGCCTGCCCACTTGAATCCTATAAGAATAGCAAGGAAATGCGGGGAGCTGTGTCGCCTTTGAGAGTTACACTGATATTAACAGTACCGCACCTTCGCTTGAAGAGAGCTGGTATCCGAAGCCTTTCTAGCCGTACCGGCAATACTAGCACATATATTCCAGCAAGTCCCACTTTGCTGATTTTACTCTGATGCTTACGGTTTTCCCGTCTACACTATGATCTGTGTAGCTGCTTTGTGTCGCACTAGCAGCAGTCCACTCTTGAAGCTAAACACTGCAATGACTTACAAAATTGGCACCAAGGCATTGAGTGCCATTCAGATGCAATGAAAATCATACGCTCCCCACCTATTGATTCTTGTTCAGAATATGATCCTAATGACTATTCTAACCTCGAGGAGTCAAAGGCAGATGGCCTGTCCTGTTCACCCATCAAGGTGCTTGTTCTAATTTGGCAAGGTTTTATTGATTGCGCGTATCTTGCATATGTTGTCTTGCATTTCTTCTACTTTGTTGCACCGCCATTTGCTTAGTTTACTCATCATATATGTCAAGATGCCATGCCCATCCATTATCAATACATATTCCATCTGTCATCATACCATGTTTTTCCAATCAAATGCTATTCTTGTGCATCAGACATCAAAAAGGAAGAGGGTGATTGCCGAACCTGAAGGAGCACCAGCAAAGTCCTTGAAAACGTGGTTGTGCCAGAGAAATCAGACAACACCCCACTTATATTGGATGTACAACTAGTGACACAAAACATAGAATCGACTCCAGCAGACTGTACCCATACTTCACTGGCCACACCACTAGCCCCACCACACAGGACCTGCACTCCAGCAAAAGGTATGTCAATTTCAGTTGCCATAGCACCAGCCGTACCACAGAAAAATCGCACTTCAGCAAAAAGTACAACAACTCCACCGGCCGAAGACCTATCCCATCTATAGTGACGGCCAAATCCTGCAGATTGGAACCCCGTTCCAGTTATTCCTAGTTTAAAAGACAATGCTTTCAATGTTGTTAGAGACTACGTGCATATATTCCCATCATGGGAAGATTATAGTGAACAAACACCATTTTCACATCTTCCTGTCCCACTTACGTGTAAGTGCTATTATTCATGGTGATTATTTTCCTGTTTTCTGCTGATTGAACACATCAATGATTTACATTACATTGTTGTAAGTAGGCGAGGGTCAATCTGGATAGTCATGACGAGCAAAGCTTGCTTGCGCTTTTCAAGGAAGCATTGCAGCAGTATCGGTGTTACCTGAGGAAATCACACTTTGATGGCAAGTCTATAAACTAATTTCTGGTGAAGTCTCCTGTGCTAAATTTAGAGGACATTGAATGGAAAAACCTTGTTATGCACTGGTCTGGTCCCGAGGATGAGGTATTGTCTATGATATCACATGACAATTTGAACTTCTACTTTTCTGCATGTGCCTTACAGATCTTTTTTGCAGGAAATCTGCTCGAAAAGGAATTCCGGTTTGAAAAGAACTACATGATATCGCAAATATGCTGCCCGCTGCTTTGCTCTTGTTAGTACCTGTTGTCCTGTATCACTGTACTTGCATACATACCTGGTTCATTATATGACAACAGTATGCATGATAGCTTGCTTATCAATTGTTCGCTCCAAATTATCTCGATCTGTATGAATGGTTACATTAGTGTAGAATATATCCAATGCCAATGAAATTTTTAGCTCTGCATTGTTCTTCTAAGTACCGCTGTCCTTTATCGGTGTACTTATATTGACAGTAGTTGTTCATGTACCATCACTGCAGCTTATTTTCCTTTGCCCTCCATTTTCTACACATAAGATCTATATTTACTCTTACCATAAGGTTGGATAACACCGATGGTACTGAAGAAGTTTAGCTTTGCATTGCTCTTGGCTGTACCTTTTGCCTGTATCACTGTACTTACATTTATAGCTACTTGGTTATGTAGCATCACTCTTCATCTTCTCTTAAATATTCTCCATTTTTTCTTATATTGTCACATCTATATTTACTCTTAACAAAATGTAGAATAAAGGCAATGCTTATGAAGAAGATTCTCTGGTAAACTTCTTGAATTGCCCCCCATCAGCATGGACAAGGGCTTTATAGAGCCTACCTTCACCAATAATGTAAGTTTGTCCTTCTCAAGCCTTCAAACTTTGTTGTGTATATTTGGTTAGGCATGACTGCAACAGTTGTTTATTTTTGGTGTTTGCATCAAATTGCATGTTTAAAGTTTATTATGTACTTCATAAACAAAAGTTTGTTTTTCTCATTTTAAGTTTTCAGTTGCACAACCAAGTTCCTTCTTCATACCATGTAAATTAAACTATACAGAGCAAGTGATCTTCTTTTTCACTGCATGTATGCTTCTGTTCTTCATCCGTAATCTAGTGGTGTGGTGAACCTACCCACTATAGCACAATGTCATATTCTGCAATGTCTTAACTATGAACAATGTCAGAGCAAGTGATCTTATTTTGCCAATCTGAAATGGGATAAATTGACAGCACACTAACCATTGACACTTATGAGTTCTTGATCTGTAATCCAGTGGTGTCGTGAAGCTGCCAACTCCTTCACAATGTCATTTCCTACTATGTCTTGACCTGAACAATACCATATTGTGTTAATGCTATTTTAAACTGTGTCACTTTATTCGTCAGTAAGAAATGTGATGAATTGTCAGCACTGATACTTATATGTGCAAAACCTGTCATATGTTTGCTTGTTTATCTTTCAGAGTGAGGAGGATATAAGTGTCAAACAAGTGCAGTCTCATCAGCTTGCTCAGCTGCTTGCGCTGCAGCTCTTGAGCAGGGCTAACCTTTCTTGAACTCTATTGAAGTGCTGTCGGTTTTGTATATTATTTTTTCGGCATGTTTAATTGCACTGGTGGCGATCTTTGATGCCCAGTGTATGTAATCTATTGTTCGCTTGTGCTTTATTATCATAGTGGCGAACTTTGATGCCCAGTGGATGTAATATGTCGTAATTTCTTTATTGTATAGTCTAGGTTTTATTCTTATTCATGATGCTGCAGTTATTTTACTGTATATATATCTTGTCTTCGCAGTAAACCGGCCAAACCATAAAATTACGGTACATAATGGGGCCGTCATGCAAATCACTATGTATGATCCGCATCATGGGCCCCGTCATCTTGGTCCGTTAACAGGACTAAATGTAAACTGGCCCACTAGTAGATTCAGGCCTTTAATAGGCCGAGTAAACCGCCAGCCCTATTTTCCCCAGAAAACTCAATGGGCTTTTAGGAGGCTGAAAAGTAGGTTGGGCCTGGAAAGTGCTGAACAGCTCACGGGCCAACAGCAGGCCGAAATAGACCCCGGCCCATGATTGTGCCAATCAAATCCTGGGCTTATAACAGGCCAAAATTGTCTCGGTCCTTGTTTGGTCCAATCAGATTATCGTCTGTGAGCAGGCTGGATGCAAACGGGGCCGTAGTTAGGCTCAACTATATGACGGGCTTTTAACAGGCCGAAATATATATAGGGCTGAAATGTTAAACGGGCCTTTAAAAGGCCGAAACTACTATCAGGCCGAATTACTAAATGGGCCTTTATCAAGTGGTCCCAAAAGCATAGTGTCTAGTTGACGGGCCGAATCTGAGATGGGCCATAAATTAGCCCAAAGCCTCTCAAAGGGCCGGACCTGATCTGGGCCGTAATTTGGCCCAGAACGTGGTAGGATTTTAACGGGCCGGATCTCATATGGGCCTTTATTAGGCCCAGAATGTGGCAGACTGTTAATGGACCGGATCAAATATGGGTCGGCATTTGGCCCAAAACATGGCAGCCTGTTAATGGGCCGGCCTACTAGTGTCATCAAAATCTTTTGGGCCTTCAGCCGGCCCGACCCATTATGGTCGGCGAAATCTCATGGGCCTTTAGCTGGGCCGACCCATTATGGTCCGCAAAATCTTGTGGGCCTTTAGCTGGGCCGGCCCATTATGGTCCACAAAATCTTGTGGGCCTTTAGCTGGGCCGGCCCATTATGGTCCGCAAAATCTTGCGGGCCTTTAGCTGGGCCAGCCCATTATGGCCCGCAAAATCTTGTGGGCCTTTAGCTGGGCCCGACCATTATGGTCCGCAAAATCTCATGGGCCTTTTGCTGGGCCGACCCATTATGGACCGCAAAATCTTGTGGGCCTTTAGTTGGGCCAGCCCATTTAAACTTTATGGGCCACTTTTGGGCCGGTCCACGTGTCAACATTTCATAAGCGCATCTCGCCCATTGGATGAGTGACACCTGTGCCAACGGGGAGCTGACACGTGTTTCCTCCAGCCAATGATGATTTTACACGTGGAAAATCGCCATTGGTCCGGGCTGTTAACGGGTTATCGGATCCAAAACCGGACCCGATAGCTTAACGGCGTTCCGTTACGGTGGATGCCACGTGTCGGTCACCCTTGACGAAAGCACTTCTGTGACACGTGATTTTTCATCATGGAAGTGGACACTTCCGTGATGATAATTTTGGCAATGTCACGGAACACTTCTGCGACAACATAGGTGTGACTATCTTGATTCTGTCATAAAATCGTCATGGATGTACATGCATGACAGAAAACGAGACCTACTGTGACAAACATGTATCATCACGGAAGTGTACTTTTTTTGTAGTGGAATGAGCTCCCTGAGGATCAGACTGAGGCCCGTCGCATCGTTCGATGTTGAAAGCCTACAAAGTTCACGAAGGAGAACTGTACAAGAAAAGTACTACCGGAGTCCTTCAACGATGTATCTCCGAAGAAGAGGGACGACAGCTCTTGGCTGAAATACACGCTGGTCTTGGCGGTCATCATGCCGCAGCCCGGGCCCTTGTAAGTAAAGCCTTCCGCACGGGATTCTTTTGGCTCATAGCCCGGGCAGACGCACAAGACCTCGTACAGCGCTGCGCCGGATGCCAGATTTTCGCTAATCAAAGCCATATGCCGCCCACTGCCCTCCGAACAATCCCCATAACTTGGCCCTTTGTGGTCTGGGGGCTCGATATGTTCGGACCTCTTAAAGGCGGAAGCCATAAGAAGAAATACTTATTGGTTATGGTCGACAAGTTCACTAAGTGGATAGAAGCCAAACCAATTAAAACGGCGGAAGTCGGATCAGTGATAGACTTCATATTCGACGTCGTACACCGTTATGGTGTCCCGCACAGTATTATTACCGATAATGGCTCTAACTTTACAGCCGACGAGGTGAAAACTTGGTGCGCCAATTTGGGCATCAAGCTTTATTATGCCTCCGTATACCACCCTCAGACGAACGGTCAGGTCGAACGGGCTAACGACATTATAATGAGCGTTATCAAACCCAGAGTAGTTTGATCTCTGCAAGAATCGGACAAACACTGGGTCGAGAAACTCGATTCCGTACTTTGGGGGTTGCGGACGACGCCCAATCGCACGACCGGATATACACCCTTTTTCATGGTGTACGGTGCGGAGGCAGTCTTGCCTTGCGACATTATTCATGACTCACTTCGAGTGCGCATGTATGAAGAGAAAGAAGTCGAGCTCGATCGGCAGGACGACTTGGACGGCCTGGAGGAGGAGCACGACGTTGCGAAGGCCCATTCCACATTCTATCAACAGCAGGCTCGGTGATACCAAAGCAGAAAAGTACGGGTAAAGACCTAGAATGTCGGTGAACTCGTTTTACGCCTACCATAAAAGAAAAAGGACAAGCTCAAGCCCAAATGGGAGCGTCCCTTCATTATAGATGAAGTTCTCACTGGAGGAGCCTATCATCTTCACAATGCTTCGAACAATCGCTTGGAACCAAACCCATGGAATGCTGCAAGGCTCCGAATATTCTACGCCTAAGTCCGCACATATACCTTTTTCTCGTTCCTTTTTTTCTCTCTTTTACCGTTTCCCTTTTTTTCTCTCGTTTCCATACGACTTATAGCTCGTGTTCAGATAAACCGCACACCTGAGGGGTAGACATCCTCAAATGTACATACCCCACAATACCTGGGGGCTTCCTTTCACAAGAAGCTTATTCTTATTATTATTTTCCTAGCATCAAGCTCACCGTATATATGTGTCATCTATCCATATATGTCTTTTCTTTGCCATTAAATGCACCTTTATGACTTAAGTTTTTGCCAAGCTGGGTTGCCTGGCTCCTGTGCTTATGCCCCACGTTCCCGCTTGTTCGGCTAGGGCATAAAGGGAGCACCTCTGCGATTGTTACAGCAGGGTCATCCGGACATGTACCTCAGACGGGTGAAGCCGAAAGCTAGTGTTCTTAAGGAAATGATTGGTCGGTGGACAAAACACGAACCTCCCTCGTGGAAATACAAAAACCCTAGAGCATAAACGCGTACTGTGATTTTTCTTATCATCACAGCTTCGGTATGCACAAAAACCGCATACTAGCCCAGGGAAGGGAACCCTTAACGGAACTATTCTCTCTGGAAGATGTTTCTTACAATAAAATGTAATATAACATAACTCCCCGAATACAACTTGTCTGTTCAAGCAACGATGACCGGACTGCCTGGTTTCCGACCATACCTTGGTGTTTACCTACGGTATAGTATTCGGAAACACTGCAAACCTAGGGTTTTCTGTAACATCCCAAATTTTCAATTTGGAATGTTATACATAGGTCATTCATGCATATAATATTTTATTGCATTTTCGTTTCGCGATCCTCGGAATCCTGAGCAACTCAAGGACCCAGGGAGAGAGTTGGGGATTTCACGTTCTATATATTTGAATTTTATCAAATATTGAGACAATGATCATTTTGCTCTTAATATTTTTTCTCTCTGAAAATATTTCGTATTAAAATATATGAGAGGGGATAATATGACTTCTCCAAAATAAATGAAATATTGGAGGAGAAATATTAAAATCAATAAATAAATTTTATTTGGATTTTATCGCAATTTTATTTGAATTAGGAAAAATATTCGTTTTTTCAAAATTGCATTAGAGGTCCAAATATATGTTCACTTTGTCCGGAAATTTATTAGAGGTCCGTGAAAATTTATTTCAGGATTTTTGGAGTCCGTTTAGTATTTCTTTTATTTGTTTTTCTGTGTCGGGTTAAAAAAAAAGAGCACCGACCTAACCGGGTCGTGTCCGACTAGGACTCCAGCCCGGCCGGCCTTTATAAGCCGGGAGGCCCGAGGCCCCGCCCCAAGCCACCAGCCCCGCCGCCCTAACCATAGCGCCACCCGCGCCGCCGCCCCGCGCCGCCGCCGACCTCGCCGGAGGTAGCCGTCATCCGCCGCCGCATTTCGTCGGTTTTTCTCAGAAAAAATCGCTCGGTTTTTTTAAAACCCTAGATCTAGGTTTTTTTAAACTAGATCGGTTCGGTTTTTTTTGGTTTAGCTATTCAACGGACGTTCGTCCGTACATTCGTTTGAACGAACGTTGTTCGTCGGTTAGTCGCAGACAGAGAACGTTTGTTTGTTAGCCTGTTCGTCCATTTTCTTTTTTCCAGGGTTTTTCCGCGATTACTTTCGATCGCGATTTGTGCCCTAATCTTCGAACTAGTATAACTTTTCGCTCGTTTATCCAAATCGGGTGAAAAAAGCGCCTAGATCTTCGTTTCGAAGCCCTCTTTCTATTTAACCAACTTGAACAAGATTTTGGTACTGTAAAATTTGACTTTAGTCCAGATTAGTAGCCGGATCTTGTTTCTTCCGCAGTTTGAGTTTCTTTGCTCTGTTTGATTTGATTCTTATTGCAAATCGGAGTTCTTCAGTTGAACTTTCTGGTTAGAATTCCCGGAGTGCGAAGCGTGCTACTACGAGTCTCTAGGATTTGCATATCGTCAACAAGGAAAGTAACACATTGATCATACTATTTCATACCCAGTTTTTATGCATTAGTTACAATCCTCAAACATTGCATGATTAGGATGTGATTAACTTGTGGGTCTGGGAAGTAGATGATGAGGTAGAACCTATTGCCCTTTTATTATCAAACCCTTGGGAGTTACTTCTATGTTATGCTTATATTTCCATTCTATGCTCGTAGACGTGGATTGGGTTTGAGAGTATCCATGACAGATGTGAGTTTGTTAATTAATGGTTCAACTTAAGGTGGCAACTTTAATACACATGTGGGTGGATTGCTTGTGGGCACCTGGAGAATCCAGTGTTGTCCTAGGATATCCTGGAGTACTCGTGTGATCATCCTACGGTCCGCCACCCAGGCTCAAAGGGATCATAAGATTTTCATGCTAGAAACTTTCGTGTGCAGCCACAAGCTATTATGGGCTCTAGCATAGTTGAGTAGGTTGCATGACCTCTTCCAGTGGTAGGCTAGCAGATGTAGGGGATGTAGGTTGGTACTGTCTACCCGGGGTTAGAGTTAATGCTTCTAGAAGACTGTGTCTCGGTCATCCATTTCTCAAACACCATGTAGTGCGAGAAATCCAACGGAGGAGATCGAGTCTTGTGGGGAAAAGTGCACAAACCTCTGCAGAGTGTACAAACTAATCGTGGTTAGCCGTGTCCCCAGTTATGGACATCTTGAGTATCTGGTACTTGAATTAGTGATTTG
Source organism: Aegilops bicornis (assembly GCA_021605145.1). Taxonomy (NCBI): domain Eukaryota; kingdom Viridiplantae; phylum Streptophyta; class Magnoliopsida; order Poales; family Poaceae; genus Aegilops; species Aegilops bicornis. The sequence goes on along the minus strand of CM038672.1, from coordinate 479,370,145 downwards.
ATATCATCGCTCTAAATTAATTTGTTGGGTTGTTAATGATTACTTTAATTGGGATTGAGTTGGAGGAACCTTCTCAATGATGTTTCAACCAGCATGATAGTTAAATAAAATCTATTCCTTTATTGTAGGAAAAAATTGGCTTTTCGCAAAACAATATAACCATAGAGCCTCCACCAGCCATATATGCATGTAGTGATAGCATTTATCTGTTCTTTTGCTCTACTGTGTTATATTGCTAGCATCTTCCATGTGCTGACCCGTTTTCGGGATGCAACATATCATGTTGCAGACTTTTCAGACGAGGAGTAAGGTGCGCTAGGTCGTTTGTCATGCACTCAGCTATGTCGTTGGAGTTGATGGACTCACTTTATCTTCCAAGCCTTCTGTTGTTATCTTATTTAGATGGCCTTAAGCCATATTTATTGTAATAAGTTCTCTTTTGGAGACATTCGATGTAATAAGTGTGTGATTGCTACTCTGTTATAAATCCTTCGAGTACTGTGTGTGTCAGCATTACCGATCAAGGGATGACACTGAACATAGAGACTTGACCGTCTGAGGTCGGGTCGCTACATTTTCGGAGGTCGAAGCAGAAAGTATGCCATGACAATCGTTTTAAAATTCGGCCGGAGACAAGTTTATCAATAAAAGTACATTGCTACTTGGACTCAAAAACTTCTTCCTCTAGACCCTCTAACAGGTTGTCTAGTCTATGAAAGTGCGTTATACCGACTAGAGGGGGGGTGAATAGGCGATTTTTATGAATTCTTCACTAAGGAATTTGCGGGTGAGGAAATTCCTTAGCAAAGAACTACTTGCAACGGAATAAGTACTCAAAAGTAAAAATAGCAGAATACAAGCATGGTCATCATGATGAAATGAAGACAAGCACAGAGTACAGAAAGCGTAATCACATGATAACACAGGATGAAGACAAACAAGCTGAAGAAATTAAACTGAGGAAATTGAGAAAGTCTTCAGTCAAAGTTTTCAAACATAGATATGACAAGCACACAACACAGTAATGAGGAAATTAAAGAGTTGAGGAAATAGAACCAGCTGGCTTGGTGAAGATAATGATTTAGTAGACCATTTCCAACTGCTGTCTCAGTTGTACATGTGGTTGGAGCGGCTAGGTATTTAAACCTGAGGACACACAGTCCCGGACACACAGTCCTCACCGTATTCTCCTTGAACTAAGGTCACACAGACCTCGTCCAATCACTCTTGGTAAGTCTTTAGGTGACTTCCGAACCTTCACAAACTCGGTCACTCGGCGATCCACAATTCTTCTTGGATGCTCTATACCATGATGCCTAACCGTCTGGAAGAAGCACAGTCTTCAAAGGTAACAAGCGTCAGATCCACGCAGGATCAATCTCTTAAGTGATGCTCAATCACTTTGGGTTTGTAGGTGTTTGGGTTTGGGTTTTCCTCACTCGATGATTTTCGCTCAAAGTCCTCGGAGGATGGGACGCTCTCAAATGACAAGTGTTAATTTCTCTCGGAGCAGCCAACCAGCTAGTGGTTGTAGGGGCGGCTATTTATAGCCTAGGGAGCAGCCCGGCATGATAAGACATAAATGCCCTTCAATGATATGGCTGTTAGGTGAGTAAATATTTTGGGACAGCTGGCGATAGCAGCAGTCGGAAATTTGAGGCTCAAATTCCTCGGGGCTATCATGTTCCTCACTTGTGTAGGCAATCCGCCTGGCGAATTCCTAACTCCTCGGTCGAACAAATTCTTGAGAGACCGGAAGAACTTCGTCTCACATCCTTTGAAGAAATTGACTGAACTCAGTATGAGATTTCCAATGGCTTCACTCGAAGGGATTGGTAGGTGTAGGATTTTGAGTTGAGCATCACATGGAAATTTTTCCTTAGTATTTCCTCGACCCCCTTTAACAAAGACGGTGTTTCCTATGACTCAAGAAAGAGAAAATGAAACTACGAAAACAAAAGTCTTCACGCTTCATGTTCCTCAAATAAATACCAAGTCTTCAAGGTCACACCAATTTCTTCACTTTCAAAGTCTTGATGAAGTCTTGAAATCCAATGTCTTGATCGAAGAACTTCATTTTTAGGGTCGACTTTCTCTGTAAATATCAAACTCCTCATAGACTTATAGATCTGTGTACACTCATAAACGCATTAGTCCCTTAACCTATAAGTCTTCAATACACCAAAATCACTAAGGGGCACTAGATGCACTTACAATCTCCCCCTTTTTGGTGATTGATGACAATATAGGTTAAGTTTTCAACGGGGATAAACATATGAAGTGTAAATACTGATATTGAGGAATTTGATTGCAAGATATAGAAGCACTCCCTATGAAGATGTGCATAGTGAGGAATTTGCTTTTGAAGCGATGCACACTTGAAGAGTTGAATCATGGAGATCTCCCCTATATCTTGTAATTCATACACACATTTGACATATAATATGAAGAATTTGAAATGCATGATGAAATATGGTGACTGATGTAATTCAGCATGCGTGCATTAATATAAACGAGGAATAAGCATGCAGAGAATCATAGCAAAAGTATCAGGCCACCATAGGGTTTAAGTTTACAACTCGATCCAGCAAAGTCGTCAGAATAAGGAGAGTTGTAACTTAGAAAAAAACGCCCATATAATAGACCCGCTTGAAGACTAACTCAAATTTATCCCTCTTTGTCATCAAATGACCAAAAGGATCGAAATTGAGGAATAACGACCCCGAAGAATATCAAGTTGATGAAGGAGCGCCAGCGTTGTTGGGATCGGTTGTTTATCTTGGGACTGCCGCAGTGTCGTCCAAGTCTTCATGCTCGTCGGTGTCGCGCGATGAAGAATAGGAGCTGGCCACCAAGGAAGGAACCTTGACCTTCTTGTATTTCTTCGGTGGAGGTGCAGACCAGTCAAAGTCTTCCTTGAGACCCATTTTCTTCAGATCGTTGGTGCTATAGACATGAGACAGAACACCACAGGTACAGTTGAAGGTTTCATGGAGGTAGTAGTGGTTTTTCTTCACTGCATTGCGGGTTGCAGTCATGTTGTGAAGAATTGAACCAAACTGACGCTTGACCCATTTATGATTGCGATCAACCTTCTAATGAAGACTGAGGAGAAGCTCACGATCAATCATCACCCTGGGTGCTGTGCCTTGAGGATTTTGCTTGGTTGTGTTGGCGGCAGAGTCATGGGTGACAGAGTCGTCATCGGTTGAGTAGGATGCAGCCTTGCGAAATTGAACATCCAATGGACGAATGCCTTCATCATTAACAGCAGCGGCCTTGCCCTTGTCATCAGCTGAGGAAAATGTCCGTTTGAGGACTTCAATCGGAGGCAAGTAGCTGCAATGGTTCAGTGTATCAGCTTTGTAGTTGAGTGAAGACCTTGTTCTGATGAATCTCATAATCCAAGGTGCATAAGGCTTCAGCTCAAACGGTGACATAGCGACATTGGCCAGAGTCCTCATGAAGAAAACATGGAAGTTGACAGGAACGCCATGACTGATATTGAAAAGCAGATTCTTCATGATGCCAACGACTTCTTCTTCTTTCGAGTCGTGGCCCTTGATTGGACTCAATGTCTTTGTCAAAATGCGATAGACAGTCCGAGGCACATATAGTAATTCCTTCACGAGGAATTTGGTTCGTGGGGCCTGCCCTGGCTTCAATGGCTTCATCAGCACTTGCATGTAATGATCTATAAGCTCAGGTTCATCAGAACGCAACGAGCAGCTTCAAGGGGAGGACTGAGTGGTAAGGCACGAAGAAATTCAGTAGCTGGTGCCTTGTAGTGAGTGTTTTCAGACATCCAGTCCAGCACCCATGAATTCACATCTTCAAAATCTCTGGTGATGTGCAGCGTCGCATAAAACTAAAGAATGAGTTCTTCATTCCAATCACAGATGTCAGTGCAGAAATTTAATAGTCCAGCATCATGAAGAACACTAAGGACTGGCACAAAGCACGGCAGAGATTCCATATCTACGTGAGGAATGTGCTCATGATCGAAGACTTTGTCTTTGTTGAAAAGCACTGAGGAATAGAAATTTGCCTGACTGGCAGTCCAGAAACACCTCTTCCTAATGCGAGCAGAGTCATAGGGGTTGTAGTCAGTGAAGAATGCGTGCTCGCCAAAGAAATCATCATCCTTGAATTTTTGCTTCCTTGAGAATGGATCCTTTGGCTTGGCCAGAGGAGTATCAGTGAGTTGCATCACAACCTCAGGAATCACAATCTTAGGTTCTTCAGGCTGAGGAATTTCTGGTTCCTCTTCAGTGGCAGTCTGTGTCTTCAGATATTCAAAGGCAGCTTTCTTGACACTAGTGGCTGGAATTTCTTCACGTACAGACGAAGTGGGGTGAGTTTCTTCAGAGCCCATTTGAACAGTTTGTGCAGGGGACTGAGGGATTTGCTATAAAGGCGTAAACAATGGAGAGTTGGGATGATGACTTTCCCAAAAGTCATCATTCATCAATGGAGTTGTACTCCCAATGTCCACGTCTTCATCTTCTATTTCTTCAACGCCGGCCTCTTCGGCTGTGAACTGAGGCATAGGCGAGGAAACAACAGGGGTTGAAGGGATTTCGTCTACTTCAATTTCTTCATCCATCTGCTCTGACGAAGCAGCAGAAGGACTTTCTTCATCAGATCCGCTAGGGATCACATATTCTTCATCAAAAGGAACAAGGTCCTTTGATGGCATGGTTGAGATTGGAACATCATCAATGGGATTTTCAAACGAACTAGTCATAGACTTCATTTTCTTCGGAGCTGAAGAATCTGAAGTAGCTGATGCTTTCCTTTTCTTCACTGCCGCATGCTCTACAGCCTTGGTCTTCTTCACATCTGCTGCAGATGGAAGGATTGGAGTTGGGGTAGGCGCAGGAGGAGCAGAGGAATCTGGTTGATTTTCTTCAGGTGCAACTGATGCAGTTGCCCTGACCTCTTCATTTTCTTCAGGCGCACCACTAGTGGATGCCCTGGCAATTTCTTCAGCGGCTGGAATGCAGTCATCAGCCCTGGAACTAGCATTTTCTTCAGCAGCCTGAAAGTCATCAGCGGTGCTGGCATGTTCTTCAGTTGGCTGAGCAGATGCTTCAACCTGAGGAATTTCTTGTTGCGATGGGGCTGCAACATTTGAGGTGAACTTCTTAGTCAGTTTAACAAACCTGACTTTGGCTCCTTGCCAATCAGCATAGTAAGCATTGAAGTCATCGCTGAGGGTTTTGATTTCAGACTGGATCTTTACAAGTTCATTAGTTGTCATAGAGACAACGTTGTTCTTCAGAAATTTTTCTTTCCTATGCTGTGCTTTCTTGATCTGCCTAGCCTTCTCATATTACCATTTTTCTTCTTGCATGAAATGGGTCAGCATGTGACTTTGACCAGGAGTCAAATTGAAATCAGGCATAGGAGTGTTTGGGTCCTTGTGCCAGAGATCAATATAATCGAGGATCAAACTTGGATCTAAAAGCAGTGGCACATTTGTGCCTTTGGCTCTAGCGGCCCTGACTTGCCTATCTCGATGATCTCGTGAGTTCTTCATCATCAGCTTCGTCTTCTTCAGACGGCACTTGGAAGGCGACCTGCTTCTTATGAGGACTAGGGCGAGGACCTCGTCTAGCAGTGGCCTTTGTCTTCAACAGAGAGGGTCCCGTTGAAGAATTTGGTGCAGCTGAGGAACTAGCTGTGACTCCTGAGGCAATAGAGATGCCTGTAGTCCTTTGGCACGTGGCAAGATGCACAGGTGCTGAGGACTTTGTCGGAGCAGCTGAGGACTTTGGAGGAGCAGGAGCAGCATGAGGAATTGGCCTTGAGGGCTTTGAAGATTCTGGCCGTGAGGGCATAGCTGAGGAACTTGGCCTTGAGGGCATTGAAGGTGAAGCACTTGGCTTATGCGCATGCTTGTTTTCCATAGATTTATCCAGCTTGACAAAGGCCTCAACAACAGCAGCAGCAGCAGAGTCTTCGTTGAATTTCCTCACTGCTTCTTTGGCTTGTCTAGCCAGCTTGGCCTGGCGCTTGGCCCATTCATCAGGATAGTCCTCACCGTGCTTGAGGCTGGTGGGATCCGCTTCTTGGCCAGGTGCCAATGGAGGTCTTGGGCATGGAGGATTTAGAGCTAATTTCTTCATGTACTTTGGAGTTACATACCTGTACTCCCTCCACTCTCTTGCCCATCTCCTTTCTCTCCTCTGGATGCGCACCTTGCGCTGATTTTTGTTCTCCTTACCAGGAGTGCAATAGTCTTTGTATATATCATCAGGGATCTCAAAGGCAGTGTCAATCTCATGCCTCTTTCCTCCTTTCTGTGGCTTCTTTCCATCAGCCATTATCTTCAGCCGAGGAATATGAACAATTGAATTCTCTGAATGTCACGCCCAATATGCGACCCTATCCAAAAGGAACTCGACGGTCCCACCAAGGATAGACCCGCATATTGAAACGCTTTTGCAAGGTGGATATCATTACATCAACATTACATAATACATAGGGATACATACATAAGGCATGAATGCCACAAGAATACAACAACATCACATACAAGATCACCATCCGACTATGGATGAAACATAAGCAGAAGCTCAAACGACATCCACCCTGCTAGCCCAGGCTGCCGACCTGGAACCTATCCCCTGATCGAAGAAGAAGCAGAAGAAGAACTCCAAACAAACAAACATCGCTCTCACGATGACCATCGCAAACCTGTACCTGCAACTGGTGGTGTAGTAATCTGTGAGCCACGAGGACTCAGCAATCCCATTACCATGGGTATCAAGACTAGCAAAGCTTAATGGGAAAGGAAGGGGTAGAGTGGTGAGGTTGCAGCAGCGACTAAGCATATATGGTGGCTAACATACGCAAATGAGAGCAAGAAGAGAAACAAAGGAACGGTCGTCAACTAGTAATGATCAAGAAGTGATCCTGAACTCCTACTTACGTCAAACATAACCCGAAACCGTGTTCTCCTCTCGATCAACCCGAAAAGAGACACTCACGATTACGCTTTACGGTTGGTGTATTTTAGAAGAGTTTGCTTCAAGTTTACTACAACCGGATATTAACAAATTCCCATCTGCCACATAACCGCGGGCACGGCTCTCGAAAGTTTATACCCTGCAGTGGTGTCCCAACTTAGCCCATGATAAGCTCTCGCGATCAACGAAGGATATTCCTTCTCCCCGGGAAGACCCGATCAGTCTCGGAATCCCGGCTACAAGACATATCGATAGCAATAAAACAAGACCAGCAAAGCCGCCGGATGTGCCGACAAATCCCGATAGGAGTCGCGCGTACCTCGTTCTCGTGGCACACCGGATGAGCAAGACGTCGGTTTGGCATAGACCCCGATTGCCCGGGCGCGGACATCGCTTCGGTTTGGACCAGCACTCGAAGGAGAAGCGGCCGGGGGCTAATATAAAGATGACACTTTGGCTCCGGATACCCAAGGGAATAAAAGGGCATAGGTGAGACAAATGGTAAAACCAATGTTGGGCCTTGGTGGAGGAGTCTTATTCAAAGCGAACTGTCAAGGGGGTCCCATAAATCACCCGACCGCGTTAGGGACGCAAAATCCGAGAACATAATACCGATATGACGGAAACTAGGGCGACAAGAGTGGAACAAAACACCAGGCATAAGGCCGAGCCTTCCACCCTTTACCAAGTATATAGATGCATTAATAATATAAGAGATATTGTGATATCCCAACAAAATCCTGTCCACCATGGAGCAATCTTCAACTTCACCTGCAACTAGCAACGCTATAAGAGGGGCTGAGCAAAAGCGGTAACATAGCCAAACAACGGTTTGCTAGGAAGGGTGACAACGAGTTAGAGGTTCATGGCAACTTGGGAGGCTTGGGCAGCAAGTGATAGGTAACACAGCATAGCGATAGAACGAAGCAACTAGCATAGCAATGATAGTAGTGAGATCCAGGGTAGCGGTCATCTTGCCTGAAATCCCGCTAGGAAGAAGAACGAGTCCATGAAGAAGATGAACGGTCGTAGTCGAACGAAGCGTAGACGAACGAATCATCACGATCGCAACGGAACATGAACTAACAAGAAGAAACACACAACAAAGTAAACACACCACACATATACAAGACATGATGCACAACAAGCATGACGCATGACAAATCTAGATGAGGCTACTCATGGCAAGAGATGATGCAAACAAGAACAACACATCAAAGCAAGTTTAAATGAGGCCGGAAACAACATATAATAATTTCGGTAAGTCCTCATATGCAAATTTCGAAATTGGTCCAGATCTGAATAAACCTTAAGTTTAAGTTGTTAAACAGCAAGTTAAGATGCACCACGATGATCTACACGAAATTCTAGTCGAGTTACATATAAAGTTCATTAGATTCGGAGCTACGGCCTAGAAGATATGAGCAAAACAAGTTAAACATGGCATTGATGCAAAATGCAAACAAACATCAAGCAAACACCTCAAAACAAAGATGCAACGTGATAACATGAAACTACATGCAAAACTAAGCAAGTTTCACATAGAGCACACTCAAAACGGAGCAACGGTTCAACACATACTCTATACAAGTCATGACAACAATCTGTCCAAAACAGCAACTAGGCATATTGCAAGCATCAAAACAACATGCTACGGCATCTTAACATAATAACAAAAGGCATGGGCATGATGTGCAGGTAAAGCATGACAAAACATGAATACTGATCTATCTCCAGAAATCACTAGAACATGCTCAAACACACATGGCAAGATTGCAAATAATAACAGTTTCAGACTTTAGCAGAAATAACATCAGGTTTCAATGTTTAGAGCTATCAAACAACATGCTACAGGAACTTAACATGGCAAACAAAGGCACAGAATGATACTACCGAATGCATAGAACAAAAGTCCTTTACTGACCATGAGCCAAAAAGGACCAGAAAATATGATGGCACCCATGTAAACATGGCAAGTTATATTACAGATTCATACATGGCAGGAACAATAAGTAGGCATGTTGGTGAGCTTGAACCACTCACCACGGAGCAATACATGGTATGGAAAGGCAACTCACAGTAATAAGACATGACATAGAAGCTATACATGGCAAGAACAACATCATAGCATACACGGATCAACTACAACAACCTTGGCAAAATTGAATAACATGTAAACAACCTGCCAGGAAACATTTTATAGCAAAAGTAGAGCTCGATTGACTCAAGCTATGGCACTCCATAATTGCAAACAAGGGCATGGATGGATAGAGCATAACCATATGTTCAAAACATCCTTACTGAAGTATCTCAAAATAAGCATGGATCTCTCGGTAGCATCAAGTTTACATGGCATAAAAATATAACAAAATCTGCCAGGAAAACAGAAACAGCAAGTACCCTATTTAACAAGCTTGATGCACTCCCTACACAACTCACAAAAATACATGGCAAGCACCCATGGAAAGATGGCATGGCATATGGCAAAACACATGTAGGACTCAAGTTCATAGGGTGCACACATCAATCATGGCAAAAATGACAAAAGTGCATGTTATGTTAAGAAACATAAACTAACATCACATAGCCCTCTTCTAACAGCATTTCGGGCGTCAAGATGAGCTCAAATGTAAATGATGCAATGGAATGAAATGATGTACTCATCGATTCGAACATGTTGACATATTACCCGCACAAAGCGGAGCAATATACAGTAAATATACAGAGAGCAATGTCACAGATTCGGGGACTTGGTGGAAATATACCCCTCCGAGAAGTCAACGGGATGAAGCGGTGCGGGATGGCGTGATCCGGGACGGGGAGGCGTGTTTGGATCGGCTCGGTGGATCTCATCCACCGGGGTAGATCCGCCGAGAGCTCACGGAGTGGGTAGGGACGGCGGTCCGACGGCGGGGCGGGCGTCCGAGGGGCGCGCCACCGGAGGGAGGGGGCGTGGCGGCGAGGCGCCGCCGGGCGGAGGGGCGCCGCGAGGGGGCGACGGGGTGGCGGCCTGCGGGCGACAAGCCTGGCGGCGTTCGGCGAAGGCGATGACCGGGCGGCGGCGGGCGAGCTGGCGCGAGGGCGTGTTGGCGAGGGCCGGGCGGCGGGTTCGCTGGCGACGGCCGGAGGGCGACGGGCGACGGACGGGGCGGGCGCGGACGGGCCGGAGGCGGCGGATCTGCCGCTGGCTCGCCTGGCTCCGCGGGCCGGCGACGGGCGCGGGAGGAGAGAGAAGGAGGAGGCGCTGAGGTGGCGGCGGCCGGTTGGCTGCGGCGGAGAGGACGACGTGGCGGCTCCTGATTGGCTGCAGCGACGTGGCCGGCGGACATGTCCGGCGCGGATGGACATGTCCGTGGCCTTGAGGAGGAAAGCTAGGGTTTGGTCTACGAAAAATCCGGGAGGAGCACATATAAATAGGTAGAGGGAGCTAGGAGAGTCCAAATGAGGTGCGGTTTTCGGCCACGCGATCGTGATCGAACGACCGAGAGCATGGAAGGGAGTTAGGTGGGTTTTGGGCCACTTTGGAAGGGTGTTGGGCTGCAAAGAGAAGGAGGCTTTACGGTTACCCGGTTAACCGTTGGAGTACCAAACGACCTCCGAATGGCACGAAACTTGACAGGCGGTCTACCGGTGGTATACCAAGGCCGCTTGGCAAACCTCGGGCCATTCCGAGACCGTTTAACACCCGCACACGAAAAGAGGTAAAAGGGGGCGCCGGGAGACATAGGAGTGCCGGATTGCAAAACAGACAACGGGGAAAATGCTCGGATGCATGAGACGAACACGTATGCAAAATGAAATGCACATGATGACATGATATGAAATGCAGATGATGACATGGCAAAGTGCAACACGCAAGCAAATGACATGGCAACGACGGCGAATAAGCGACGGACACTGGCGATCGAATCCGGGCGTTACTGAAGAAGTATGCAACTTTTCTTGAGGAACGCTACAAATGAGTTAAGTTGATGAGAACCTAGTGATTCAAAGAACGGACATGAGTACCTGTGAATAGAGTATAGTTGCGAGGAATTTGGAGAGGTCATATGCGTTCTCGTAAGGTTTTAAAGAACAAGTTTGAGGAATTTGACGGATGAGTCTTGAAGAATTTCACTAAGCGTTCTTTGTCTTAGGTTCCAGAGTTGTATAGATCGAAGATCCACACAATTGAGGAATCTTGAAGAAAAATGATGCTTAGAGAAAAGAATCAAGAACAGATGACATGTGAGGTGTTAAGTGTGTGAGGATTTGAAGAAAAACACCTTTGAAGATTTTGTAGTAAACATTTGAATCAAAGAGGGCAGTAAAAGTAACTTTTAATTACCCTGAATGAAGAACATGACGAACAGTGAGGTGGAGAAGTGAAGTTTGTCTGTGCAGATCTTCCATGCCCTAACTTGGCGGAGGAAGACAGCTACGGCAGCGGTGGAGTGAAGATTTCCGCGGCCGGCGCGAGTACGACGAGGACGAGGTCGAGGCAGTGAAGCTCTTCCTCACCGGCGACGATGAAGTAGCGGCGGCGCTAGGGTTTGAGAAGCTCGAGCAGGAGAGGGAGGTCGAGCGGAGTAAAGGAAGTGAGGAAGGGGAGATGGGGTATTTATAGCCACGGTGAAAAACTGTTCGCCCGAAGATTTTGAACGAGCGATGCCTGACCCTTCTCATTCGCATGACATGTGTCACCCATGTACTGAGAAGTGGAGATCGTGTTAGATCGTGGGTCAATAGATAAGTCTATCGTGGGATGCGGAATGGTTTGAGCGGCAAAGCCAAAAATTTGGATAAGATAAGTTAAAAGTTCCGTTCGCAATTTCTTCAGCTGACAAGGACACAGTGAAGATTTTGAACGAGTTTCAAATAGAACGCACATGCAGAATTTGTGAATAGATTGGGTTGAGTTTAGCATAGAGGGAAGGGTCCGATCACATTCACTTAGCAGAAAATGCAACTTGAAGAATTAGCCATAAGTGAATCTTTGTAGAGGACATAAACTCATATATATATATATATATATATATATATATATATATATATATATATATATATATATATATATATATATATAGCCAATGAAGAAAAAGCAGCGGAAACCGTGAAGATTTTGCAAAGTTGAAGAATTTGAACAACTGAGGAATTTCAAAACTGAGGAAAAAATCAAATTGAAGATTTTCAACTTTGGTGGTGGCGTGACCCACCGTATAGGAATGATGATTTCAGACACTGCGTACAATTGTCGTAGGGTTCTGAGAATCAAATTCTTCATTAATTTCTTCACACTTAGAGTGTTATTCTTCATTGATTGAAGAAAAATGTTTCTTCATGTGTTGCACATCTAAGTCATCAATTTTGCATAAGTGTTAGGATGAGTGTCCTTTTCAAAAAACATTCGAAGATTCTAAGATATTTAGCTCACACTGCAACTTGGATGAGAAGAGATTTAGCAAGTTGCAAACACTAAGAGTGTTATTGTAATTATGTGCATCTAGGACTGAAGAACAGCATGCAAACACTAAGCATTATATCTGGCCTAGATGCACATAAGTACAATAAAGAACCAATCATGGAGTGGTATACCTTATGATCGAAGTCAATACCATTTTCATCAGTGCACAGATGGCCATTTGTGGGCATAGGAATTTTGACGCCTTTGCAATCTTGCATGCCGAATTTCCTCAGTACATCCTTGAGGTATTTCTCTTGATATATGAATATGCCATTTCGCTGTTTGCGAATTTGAAGACCTAAGAAGAATTTCAACTCTCCCATCATAGACATTTGATATTCTTCACTCATCATATAGGAAAATTCATCACTATAATGTTGGTCAGTACAACCAAACATAATATCATCAACATATATTTGGCACACAAACAGTTCACCATCATAAGATTTAGTGGAAAGAGTAGGGTCAAGTGAACCGGGTTTGAAGCCTTTCTTCATGAGGAATTCCTTCAAAGTATCATACCACGCCCGAGGGGCCTGCTTGAGGCCATAGAGGGCCTTATTGAGTCTTAAGACTTTGTCAGGATTCTTTGGATCTTCAAAACCTGGGGGTTGAGCAACATATACTTCTTCCTCAAGCTTACCGTTGAGGAATGCAATTTTCACATCCATTTGATATAAAGTGATATCATGATGGTTAGCATAAGCAAGTAATATGCGAATAGCCTCAAGTCTAGCAACAGGTGCAAAAGTTTCATCGAAATCAATTCCTTCGACCCGTGTGTAGCCTTGAGCTACAAGCCGTGCCTTATTCCTCACCACAAGGCCATTTTCATCTTGCTTGTTGCGGTAGATCCACTTTGTGCCAATGATATTATGATTGCGAGGATCTGGACGTTTGACCAGTTCCCAGACATTGTTGAGCTCGAACTGATGTAATTCTTATTGCATGGCCTGAATCCACTCAGGCTCCAGAAATGCTTCATCTACCTTAGTGGGCTCTGTGATAGAGACAAAAGCATAGTGCCCACAAAAGTTAGATAAATGTGAAGTTTTGAGCGTGTAAGAGGACCTGGTGCTTTAATGTCATCGATGATCTTCTCCACTTGCACTTCTTTTGCAACCCGAGGATGAGCTGTTTGTCGTTGAGGAATTTGATCATCATTTTCTTCAGCACCATTTTCTTCAGCATTTTCTTCAGGTGCATCATTCGGCGTTCTTCATGTTACGGAATGAATTCTTCAATGATTCTTGGTAGGAATGACATCCTCGGTAGCCTTGAACTTGATAGAATCCTCGATTCTTTGGTTCATCTATCACAGAAGGTAGGTGCTCTCTTTGCGAGCCAGTAGTTTCATCGAACCGCAGATCTACAGTTTCAGCAACCTTGTGAAGAACGTTATTGAAGACTCTCTAGGTGTGCGAGTCCTTTCCGTAACCAAGCATAAAACCTTCATGTGCTTTCGCTGCAAATTTTGCATTGTGATGAGGATCTCTAATCCAACATTTAGCACCGAAGACTTTGAAATAACTCACATTGGGTTTCTTGTCAGCGAGGAGTTCATAGGCAGTCTTCTTGAAGAATTTGTGAAGATATACCATGTTGATGATGTGGCACGCAGAATAAATTGCTCAATCCAGAAGTGACGAGGCGTCTTGTATTCATCAAGCATAGTGCGAGCCATCTCAACAAGAGTCCTGTTCTTGCGCTCCACGACGCCATTCTGCCGAGGAGTATAAGGAGAAGATAACTCATGAGTAATACCAAGTTCATAAAGATAGTCATCAAGACCAGAGTTCTTGAACTCAGTTCCATTGTCACTTCTGATGTGCTTGATCTTCACACCAAAGTTGGTTGAAGCCATCGAGGAAAATCGTTTGAAGACTTCCTGCACTTCATGTTTGTAAGTAACAATGTGCCCATGTGTAACGAGAGTAGTGATCAACAATAACAAGACCATATAGAGATGCATCATTAGTGACTGATGAGTAATGATTAGGACCAAAGAGATCCATATGAAGCAATTCAAATGGTCGAGTGGTGGTCATGATAGTCTTCGCTGGATGCTTAGCCTTGTTCATCTTTCCAGCTTCACAGGCTCCACATAAGTGATCCTTGAGGAATTTGACATTCTCAATGCCAATGACATGCTTTTTCTTCGCAAGCGTGTGCAAATTCCTCATGCCTGCATGACCAAAGTCGTCGATGCCATAGCCAGCCTTCTGAAGCTTTTGCAAGTAGGCACACGGCTGGTTGTGGTCCTGTAGAGAAATCAACAATATACAAGTCTCCTCTCCTAAAGCCTTCGAAGAATTTGGAATTGTCACTTCCATAACCACAACACAACGATACTTGCCAAAGACAACAACCATATCAAGATCACAAAGCATTGAGGCAGACATGAGGTTGTATCCTAAGGACTCGACAAGCATGACTTTGTCCATGTGTCGATCCTTTGTGATCGCAACCTTACCTAGACCCAATACACGACTTTTGCCTTTGTCGTGAAGATGATATGCTTCAGATGAGATGGTGATAAGGGAGCATCCATCAATAGATTCTTGTCACCAGTCATGTGATTTGTACATCCACTATCGAGGATCCACTCAGTGGCTTTGGGTTGATCATCCTGCAGATGAATTAGTGCAGCTTACAACTTCATATACTTCATCGGTGAAGAATATGACATCACAATTCATCAGATCAATTTCATCAAGTAATAGAACAGATAAAGCAGTATGAGGACGTGAGAAATGAAGGTTCATTTCTTCATGATTAGCCTGTGTCCTTTCAGGCACTTTTTCAGGTCTCCAGCAAATTCTTCAGACGTTTGAACACGTCTGGAGACCTGACCCTGCAGAAGAGATTAGTTTTTTTTCTTCACCACCCACATCTGAAGGGGTGGCAAAGAGTTCATCACTCTGCGAGCTCCATACGAGAAAGGTGGCATAGAAGCCAATCCATTTTGTTTCACATAAGAGGAGTTAGGGTAAGCATATGAATAAGCAGAGAAATTCTTTGAGGACTTATGAACATAATGATTAGAAGAATAAAGCTCATATTCATAGCCCTTAGCTCTTCCCTGCGAAACAGAGTTGTTAGCACGATGATATTCATATGAGGACTTTGATCCTTTTGAGGAATTTGATCCACGTGAGGAATTTGGTCCATATGAGGACTTGGATCCATATGAAGAATTTGGTCCATACGAAGAATTTGATCTAGGGTTCCTATTCTTCACAGGTGGTGTCATGAGGACATTCACCTGAAGACTTTCAAGGCACCTTTTGGGAACCCAGATGTTCTTCATAGGGGAACCGTTCCTGCAGTTAGTGCCAACATATCTAGCAAATACTTCACCATTCTGATTTTTGAACAGTTTATAGTTGGAGTCAAATGACTCATCGGAAGAATGAGAAGATTCACATTTAAAGCCGGATAGATTAGAT
Source organism: Aegilops bicornis (assembly GCA_021605145.1). Classification (NCBI taxonomy): domain Eukaryota; kingdom Viridiplantae; phylum Streptophyta; class Magnoliopsida; order Poales; family Poaceae; genus Aegilops; species Aegilops bicornis. Next base: position 479,354,279 of record CM038672.1, on the reverse strand, counting down.
GGATCAAGCTGGAGGTCCCTTTGCGACAACCCATGAGGTTTTGGGGTACCGCTTTCGGGCTTCCGATATGTACCATCAGCATTGAGTTTCCTCTCAAAGGCAATACCCTCTTTCCTAGGGTTCCTGTTGAGGATCTGCTTTTTAAGCACATCACAAAGAGTTTGATGCCCTTTGAGGCTTTTGTACATGCATGTCATGTACAATCCCTTCAGCCCTACATCGTTAGTGATACTAGCAATGTCCTCAGATGAGGAATTAGTGATAGCAGAGGCAGGTGAAGATTTTGTAGCATTAGTAGCATTTGAACATTCAGGTGAAGAATTAGCAGATTCAGGTTCAATGCATTTCAAACATGGAGGAACAAATTCTTCTTGAGTAGCGCTGATTTGTTGAGCAAGTAATGAATCGCGCTCCTTCTGAAGATCTTCATAACACACTCTTAGCTTCTCAAGATCTTGTTTTCTTTGAAGAAATTCATAAGAAAGCTTCTCATGATCAGATAAGAGAGTGTTATGATGACCTTGAAAGGTTGTCAAACCTGGTGCGAAGTCTCTGAAGATTTTCAGTCAAGGTTTTAGTGCGATCCATTTCTTCACCCAACATATCATCACTTTTGTCTAGCATGTTTTGAACCTTTTCAGAAGCCCTTTGTTGTTTCACAACAATCTTAGCAAGTTTAGAATAGCTGGGCTTAAGATTTTCATCAGATTCATTCTCACTTGATTCAGAGGAGGTATATTTGAGTACCTTGGCACCCTTTGCCATGAAGCAATAGGTGGGGCGTAGTCATCATTGCCTTCATCCACTACAAAAAAATACACTTACGTGATGATACGTGTTTGTCACGATGGGTCGCGTTTTGTCATGCATGTACATCCATGACGATTTTATAGCGAGAATCAAGATAGTCATACACATCTTTGTCGTAGAAGTGTTCCATGACATTACCAAAATTATCATCACGGAAGTGTCCACTTCCATGACGATAAATCCCACGTCCACGAAGTGCTTTAAATCGGGGTGGCCGACACGTGGCATCCACCGTAATGGAATGCCGTTAAGCTACCGGGTCGGGTTTTGGATCCGATAACCCGTTAACAGCCCCGACCAATGGGGATTTTCCACGTGTAAAATCATTATTGGCTGGAGGAAACACGTGTCGGCTCATCGTTGGGACAGATGTCATCCACTCATTGGACAGAAGGCGCCTATGATACGTCGACACGTGGCACGGCCCAACAGAGGCCCATTCCTGTGAAAAGGTCGGCCCGTTTGACTTGGTCAAAAGGTGGCGGGCTGGCCCATGGAAAGCCTGTTAACGGCCTGTTCGCATATAGCCCATTTACAGCCCGCTAACCCAAGGCCCGTTACGCCCTAACCGAATTAGGCCCAGCAGCGTCATCTGGGCCACCCAATATGATTCGACCCGTTTTCGCCGGCCCATGTATGGCCCATGACATCTTCGGCCCATATGAGGCCCTATGTAACTCTTGGCCTATTATCGGCCCGTGGTGAAACTGGCCCGTAACGAGCACGATGTATCACTTTACACCCATTAACGGCCCGTGGTGGCGGCCCTTAATGAACAGTGTATCACTTTATACCCATTAACGGCCCGTTATTCCGTTGGCCGTTTCCAGCCCATGTTATCTTTCGGCCTTCCCGGAGCCCATTTATTCTTGGGCTCATTTCCAGCATTCGTTTACTTACGGCCCGTTCTTGTCATTTTTACGCTTGTGGGCCAAATTCAGCCCGTGGTTAATGTCGGCCCGTTTGTGGTCCGTTAATACGTTGGGCCATTTTCATAGCGTCATGAAATACGGCCTATTAACGATGGCCAGTTATGGTTGGTGGTGGGTGGGCGTTGAATTTCCTCATCGTCCGCATCCCAACCTTCCTAATCTCGGGTAGGGGGTCCCGAACTGTGCATCTAGGCGGATGGTAACAGGAGACAAGGGACACGATGTTTTTACCCAGGTTTGGGCCCTCTCGATGGAGGTAATACCCTACTCCTGCTTGATTAATATTGATGATATGGGTAGTACAAGAGTAGATCTAGCACGAGATCAAGGAGGCTAAACCCTAGAAGTTAGCCTATGGTATGATTGTTGTTAGATCTCTGGACTAAAACCCTCCGGTTTATATAACACCGGATAGGTTAGGGTTACAGTAGTCGGTTACAATGGTAGGAGATCTACATATCCGTATCGCCAAGCTTGCCTTCCACGCCAAGGAAAGTCCCATCCGGACACGGGACGAAGTCTTCAATCTTGTATCTTCATAGTCTTGGAGTCCGGCCGTGACGATAGTCCGGCTATCCGGACACCCCCTAGTCCGGGACTCCCTCAGTAGCCCCTGAACCAGGCTTCAATGATGACGAGCCCGGCGCGTTGATTGTCTTCGGCATTGCGAGGCGGGTTCCTCCTCCGAATACTTCATAGAAGGTTTTGAACACAAGGATAGTTTCCGGCTCTGCAAAACAAGTTCCACATAACGCCGTAGAGAGAATAATTTTTGCACAGATCCGCTGACATATTCCGCGGCGTGACATCACACCACGGCTAGGCCTTTATATGAATCGTTTTTTATTGGTCCACCTCAGCGTGTTTAGCGAGGCGGTTTCCTTGGCACGTCTTATCAAAGCATAGATCGTGCCCCCTTATTCCGGGATTCTCATCAATACGGACGTGGGTAACCCAATCGTGCCCGTTGGCCTGCCTTCTCTATCAAAGGCGAGTCCTAATCGACCACGGGTGGGCTCTTGGTATTCAACCTCTTTATAATGAGACCAAGGCCCTCTTCCTTTTTACACCCTCCATCGAGTTCGCCTCGCGCTTCGAGTTCCAACACCCAAAGCTTCAGATTCAGGCGCTTTGGACTTTCGACGATGTCCGGCTCCGACCAGCACGACCAATGGATGTCTTCCTCCGTCACAGAAGAAGACGTGCTAAAGCTGCGAGACGCCAGGTACCTAACCGGCGAGATCTCGCATAGGCTGCCTGCTCCAGGGCAGGTCATTCCCACTCCTGAGCCCGGTGAGAACGTGGTGCTCGTGTCCCACTTCCTTCGGGGTTTAGGCTTCCCGACGGATCCCTTTGTGCGGGGGCTCATGTTTTATTATGGGCTTGATTTCCATGACTTGAATCCGGAGTCCATCCTCCATATCTCGTCGTTCATTGTCGTATGTGAGGCCTTCCTCCATATTACCCCCCACTTTGGGTTGTGGCTCAAGACCTTCAAGGTGGAGCCAAAGATGATGAAGGGGCAACAAGCAGAGTGCGGAGGGGCGGTCATAAGCAAATGTGCTGATGCTCCATGGCCCGAGGGCTCTTTTCAAGAGGAGCTTGGTTGGTGGCAACGGGAGTGGTTTTATATCACCGCTCCCATGGGCACCAAATGGGCGGCGCTCCCTGCCTTCCGCTCAGGTCCACCACAACGGCTGGCATCATGGGTCAACAAGGGGCTCGACTGGGGGCCGTCCAAGGACGTTCGCCTGCTGTAGGGCCATATTCGAGATCTCCAGGAAAGAGGGATCAATCTGGTTGCAGTGGCGCAGGTTATGGTGATCCGGCGCCTTCAGCCCTGCCAACGTCGCCCCTCCGCCTGTGGGAATTCAATCCGGAGGGACCACGAGCTCTCCAAACTTTTATGGGCACGACGCCCGAGGAGATGTATAAACTGTTCTTCGGATCACAAGAGAAGTGTCCGGACTAGACCGAGGACGCAGGACTAAGCTGCAATAGCCCAGATACTCAAGTAAGTAGTCCTGTAACCGGACAAGCTGTTCATTCATTTATTTCATATATGTGCCCTTTAAAGGAGCCGTTTCTTGAACAGGAGTGGATAGCCAAGGCAAAGTTAATAAGGTGTCCGGCTCCCCTCCCAGAGACCACGCCAGATCCCATGTTGACCAAGATGTTGAAGGTCGCGCCTTTTGAAGAAGGCGAAGGGGGGAGCGGGGAAGCAACCGCCTCTACGAAGGAGGCTATCAAGGAAGGAGGGATTAAGAGTCCCACCTTCCGAGGAGAGAAGAGGACCGCTTCGGAAGACCCGAAGGTCAAGGCCTCAAAGAGGGGAAAGGAATCTTCGGCAGAGAGTCCGGCGCTGGGAAGTAAAGCAGCCGCATTATTTCCCCGAGGGGATCAGCCCTCCAGCGAGTCGTAAGTAAAAAGAAGGGGTCTTGTAAATAAGGAACATCCCTGTGTTTATTCATGAGGATAACCGAAATTGTACCTTGTAGTTCGGATCTCAGCCCTTCTCAGCAGAGCTCGTCTTCGGGGGATCTTCTTCCGGAGATGATGGAGAGCGAAACGCCTCCACCTATCGCACCCTCATGTGAAGCGGACGACCCGGAGGTGTCGTCGCGGAGAGTCCCTCGAGTCCGCGGGGCTGGAAGGTCCGGCGCCAAGTGGCGTGTGGTCAAAGGAGCTGAAGGATCTGCTCGGGCGAGCGGCTATTTCAGAAGATCACCGTGCTCTAATGGGTACGGTGATTGAAAGAATTGCATCCGCGGAGAGCGGATTGCATGAAGCCGTAAGAAGCTTACTAACGGGGTTTGATTTACGCAAAAATGATGTACCTTCTGACAGTTATGCATATAAAATGTGCCCTGCATAGATAGTAGCCCCTGAGACTCGGTATGTTGTTAAAATTGACAACTTGCCGAGGATCAAATTCTCAGTTATAACATATCGCCGCTCCTAAACAGGTAGCGGGGCGTCCGGAGGCCAGCCGGACTGATGAATATGCCGAACTAAAGCGGCAGCTTGACGAGGCGGATGCGGACATCGCGATGGTCAATAAACGGTTTGACGAGTCACAAGGTATGCGACCTCTATGCGGACACCTTGTAAGGGAGCTTGATGCCCATGTCTTACTATCCGTATGCTTAATGCAGATGGTGCCGCTGCCGTGGAGGAGCTGCGGGCAGAACTCGCCCGAGCGAAAGAGCAAGCCAGAATTAGTAATGCGGCCGCTTTAATGGCGGCCGAAGAGCTAGAAGTTGAACGGGTTGCTCACTGCCAAAGCAAAGAGGAGATGGTCGATATGGCCAAAAAGTTAAGGAATACTACTGATCGCTGCGAGGTTCTTGAAAAAGAGCGTCAAGCGGAACAAGAAGGCCTAAAGAAGGCCGCCGCCGAATCCAAGAATGCCCAATCGGCTTTGAGAGCTGCCAAGGAGGAGCTGGGTCAGGCCGGGGCAATTGCAGCTGGAAAACCGTTTCTGCTGCGGAGGAAATATACAGATCCAAAGTATGCTCAGTTGGATAAGTTGTGGAGTTCGGAGGATGCTTATCTGGACTTGGCGGCGAGCGCCGCGGACGCGGTTGAGCACTTCCGGGGCCAGAAGGGGCACAGAAGGGAAGAGCTATATTGGTCGCAATTCCATAGTCCGGAGCGTCCTCTGCCGCTGACCGATCGGTTGGCCGAATGGGCCGAGCTGAATCGATTGTCCGGATTTGCCATGAAGCATGTGTTGACTCACTTGTGGCCGGGCGGACCCCAGCCGAAGAGCTATTTTGGTTTAGTGCAACAGTTTCTTGGTGCGGTGACGTGTATCGACGCAATGAAGCGATCAACGTGTATTGAGGGAGCACGAATGGCTCTTGCCCGTGTCAAGACATACTGGGAAGAGATGAAGGCCACTGACGTTGCATCCCAAGATTCGGACAGAAGCCGAGTACCCGCCGAGCACTACTTTGAAGAAGTCCTGCCGGGCGCTCGTTTAATAGAGGCAGCGATGCTTTCGAAGGATATTATGTTTAAATGACATGTATGATTTGTGAAAACAATGTTTCAATGTAATATAAGGGCTTTTTATACTTGTGTGTTCAAGTAGTAAACTACTCCCTGTCTGACCATTTATGTATATGTGTATATAACTTTGAAAGATGGCAGTCCTTGTCTTCAGCCCCCACGCACATAGTGCGGGGTGTTCTAAAAAGGCGCTTTTCACACTTAATCCAACGTGTTGGTCCTGTTAGGGAGGTGATAGCGTAGCAAACCAGCAACCGGACTATAATGCTTTATCACTTTCACTTAGCCATAGGAGTTCGAGGGTGGGGCTACTATATAGCCCACAGGGGCACCGCACTCTCCCGAATTCAGTGCGTATGTGCACGACGAAAACCGGTCCTTCGTTAATGCGGAGGAATCCTAAACATTCATGTGAGGCGTCGAGTAGTTGACCAGTCTCTCGCTATATCATAATGATCTGTTTTCGGCTTTCTCTCTTGAGGTGCTCGCCCGGCGAACCGGGGCACAATCGCAGATAGTTCTCCACAGTGCCGCGTTAGCCGTGAAAGCGGGCGTAAGGCAGCAAAACAGGAGCCGGGCAACCCAACATTTGACCAAAGACATGATTCGGAGCTGATGCATACAAGGCCTAACTCGAGACGTCGAATACTCCCTAAGGTATTCGGTCTTTATGAAAATGGGCAGGCTAATGCCCTAAGACCCTGGTGTCCAGGTACACGCAAAAATTCTGGTGCGGCCAATGCCAAAACACCAGCCTCCTCCTCGGTTATATTAAGGAACCGGGGGATGTATATCAACAAGAGATAGTGAAAAAAGGTTTACGCAGGGTCTTAATCTGAAAAGAATCCTTGCAACGGGTCCCTACTGCACGTCTGCGCCTGTGTCTCCGTTGTGTCGTATCCTGGATGGGTGTAGCACGTTGTTCATCTGTAAAAGAGAGGAACTTAGTTTGAAAGAAAAAGGATCGTGCGAAAGATGTATTAAATAAACAGAGTACGGAATTGAATAAAATTGAGCTCTATTGTGTCTTGTTATTCATGCATGCGGCCCCTCGTATGGGGGTAGGAGCCGGACTCGTCTAACCGTGTCCGGGGTTTGAATGACCAATTCGGGTTCTTTGCCTAGCAGAGCCGGATAGCTGTGGGGCTGTCAAGGCAGTCTCCCGTTCTTCTGTGCTCGAGTAACACTTAATTCTTCCATTTAACGAGATGATGCCGCGTGGACCGGGCATTTTAAGTGTTAGAGATGCATAGTGCGGTATTGCGTTAAAGCGGGCGAAAGCTTCGCGTCCCAATAGTGCTTGATGGCTACTTTTAAACGTGGCGACATGGAAGAGTAACCTTTCGCGACGGAAGTTGTCGGATGAACCAAACACAACTTCCAGCCGTATGGAGCCCGTACAAAGGGCATATGGGCCTGGCATTACTCCTTTAAAGGAGGTGTTGCTACGGCGAATTTTGGTTGGGTTTATCCCCATCCTGCGGATTGTGTCACGATATATCAGGTTTATGTCCTTGCCGCCATCCATGAGGACATGTGTAAATTGGAATCCGTTGATTATAGGATCCAATATCAAGGCAGTCCATCCTGCGTTCCGGATGTTTTCGGAATAGTCCTGATGGTCGAAGGTGATTGGTTTTGACAACCAGTGTGCGGCGCGCCTTTTAGTGGGCGCCGCTCTGTTTTTCCCTTTGATCACGTGAAGCGAGTTTACTGTTTTGACCTCATGTGGGAAAGTTTTTTGTTTACCGAGGCTCTGCTTGTGGTGCTCGTCGTCATCTTCACTTGGTGCATCGAGCCCCTTGTGTTCGGCGTTCAGTCTGCCGGACTGTTTGAAGACCCAACAATTTCTGTGGGTATGGTTAGCGGGCCTCCAGAGTCTTGTGGATTTGACATATCTTGTCCAAGATTTTGTTGAAGTTGGATAGCTCATCGCTATTGTCCTTAAGGGGCAGTTTTTTGTTATTCTGCCGCAAGCTTTTGAATCCGGCGTTGACTGCCGTGCTCTTTGGACTGTTCCTTTTAATCCGGCACTGGTCCTTGTTGCGCCGTGGTTTCCCATTTCCATCCTGACTTCGGATGTGCTTGGGTCGCTGGTACTGCATCTTGCTAGCCAGCTGTCCTCTCCCGCGCAAAAGCGGGTCATGAGGCTTGTTAATGCGGCCATCATTCTTGGTTTTTCTTGGCCGAGGTGCCTGGCGAGCCATTCGTCTCGGACGTTGTGTTTGAAAGCTGCTAAGGCTTTGGCGTCCGGACAGTCGACTATTTGGTTCTTTTTAGTAAGGAACCTGTTCGAAATTTCGGGTTGACTCTCCGGGCTGTTGGGTTATGTGACTTAGATCGTACGCATCCGGAGGGCGGACATAGGTCCCCTGAAAATTTGCGGCAAACGTCCTCGAGCTCTTCCCAGCTTCTGCTGGTATTTTCGGGAAGGCTTTTAAGCCAATGCCGAGCTGGCCCTTTGAGTTTAAGGGGTAAGTATTTTATGGTGTGGAGATCATCTCCTCTAGACATGTGTATGTGGAGGATGTAATCCTCAATCCAGACTCCGGGGTCTGTTGTTCCGTCGTATGCCTCTATGTTTACGGGTTTGAATCCCGCTGGAAATTCATGATCCAGCACCTCATCGGTGAAACATAGGGGTTGTGCGGCGCCCCTATATTTGGGTGTGCCGTGGTCTTCGGAATTTTGGCATATTGCATTGCTTTGACGAGCATGCTTTCTTGGCCTATAGATGGACCTAACTGGGCCATCCTTTTGATGTGAATCCTTATGCGGATCGCATATTGGCTTGTGTGCGGCACCATTCGCCGCTTTCTTTTTGCCGCGAGGTCGTCCATCCGACCGGGTGGCCTTCTTGCTTTTTAATTGTGGGGGCTCTAAGGCCTCCTCGTTGAATTCAGGCAGTAGCTTTCTTTTCGGATAGCTCTTTGTTCGGCCCATCGCCCGTACTTGTCTATGATCTTGAATACTTTGCTCCATCGATCCTGAGTGCATCTTCCGCTGTTTTGAGCTTCCGCTTACCTTTTTCAGGCTACAGCGATGGCGGCGAGCCTTTTCTGGAGGTCATTTTGCTCCGATGGTTTGTCCGGCGTGAGATCGTCCGGACTGTTGTCTTCGCCGGGGACAGATTGTTTATCCCAGTTGTCTTGTTCGGACGATTGCTCGATAGCTTGTTCATTGTCCACCGGTTCGCCCTGCTCTATGGCTGGGTCTTTGTTGACGCGGGACTTTGTTCAGCGTTTACGTTGCCGTTTTGACTGCTTTTCGAGGGATTTGTCATTCGTAGCGTCCCGTTGTTCCTCGTCTTCATTTCCTTTAGGTGTATCCACCATGTATACATCATGGGATGAGGTTGTCCAGCATCCTATAGGTGCTGGTTAATTGTTGTCTCCTACATCATCGTCCATGCCGTCGATGTCTTCGGAGTCGAAATTGAGCACGTCGTGTAAGCTTTCGACAGTGGCTACGAAGTGGGTGGTGGGTGGGCGTTGAATTTCCTCATCGTCCGCATCCCAACCTTCCTGATCGTAGTCTGGCCAGGGCTCTCCGGATAAAGAGAGAGACTTTAGTGAATTCAGGATGTCGCCAAAGGGCGAGTCTTTGAAAGATGTCATGGCGATGAACTCCATGACCGGCGCCCAATCGAATTCGATTGGCAGGGGCGCGGAGGGTTCGGAGTCCGGAGAGGAGTCCGGCACCCTGGAGTCGAGGTCTTCGCAAAGGACAGGGATGGAGTTCGGCTATATCGCCGTAGAGATTGTAGCCCCCGAGGCGGTGTCCAACCACTCGTCCTCGATCGGGGAATCCGGCTCCGGATTAAGGGTCGGAGCGGATACTGGTGCGGCCTCGAGCCTTTGTTAATTCGCCGCAGAGCTAGATCATGCCCATTGAGACAGTGCGGCGCGCTTGGCTGCAGCTCGAATCCGTCGAAGATCAGGTCTCCGCGGATATCGGCCGTATAGTTTAAACTTCGAAATCTGACCTGACGGCCAGGGGTGTAGCTTTCGATCTGCTCCAGATGGCTGCGAATTGGCATGATGCAAAGCCGCTGAACACGAAGATCTGTCCGGGAGAAAAGTCTCGCCTGGACCGCGTCGTTGTTGATGATCGAAGGAGCCATCGGGCCTATCGGTGACGATCTGGAGGAACTCTCAATGAAAGCACCAATGTCGGTGTCAAAACCGGCGGATCTCGGTAGGGGGTCCCGAATCGTGCGTCTAGGCGGATGGTAACAGGAGACAAGGGATACGATGTTTTTACCCAGGTTCGGGCCCTCTCGATGGAGGTAATACCCTACTCCTGCTTGATTAATATTGATGATATGGGTAGTACAAGAGTAGATCTACCACGAGAGCAAGGAGGCTAAACCCTAGAAGCTAGCCTATGGTATGATTGTTGTTCGTCCTACGGACTAAAACCCTCCGGTTTATATAGACACCGGATAGGTTAGGGTTACACAGAGTCGGTTACAATGGTAGGAGATCTACATATCCATATCACCAAGCTTGCCTTCCACGCCAAGGAAAGTCCCATCCGGACACGGGACGAAGTCTTCAATCTTGTATCTTCATAGTCTTGGAGTCCGGCCGTGACGATAGTCCGGCTATCCGGACACCCCCTAGTCCGGGACTCCATCAGTGGACATCCCAAAAGATGGGAATGGTGATGGAACAGCGAAGGATGACCCCTCCAAGAAACAGCCTAAGCGCCAGCGTCAGCGGCGCCGCTCTAAATCCCGCCACAGCAAAAACTGTGATTCTGGCACGGGAGATAATAACACCCCGGACAGTGCCGAAGACAACCCCCTCCAGTAAGATTCAGCGCAGGTGGATGGAGAAGCCAGCCCTCATGAGAGAGCGGCAGAAAAAAAGGTAGAGGACGATAATTACATGCCTCCCTCCGAAGATGAGGCAAGCCTCGACGACGACGAATTCGTCGTGCCCGAGGATCCCGTCGAACAAGAGCATTTCAAATGCAGGCTCATGACAACGGCAAGCAGCCTCAAGAAAAAGCAGCAACAACTTAGAGCTGACTAAAATTTGCTAGCTGACAGATGGATTGAAGTCCTTGCGGCCGAAGAGTACGAACTCGAGCGCCCCTCCAAGAGCTACCCAAGACGCAGGTTGCTACCCCGATTAGAGGAGGAAGCACCTAAACCTACATCACCGGTGCATGATATGGCTGACCGGCCACCTCGTGGCCGCGACAAAGAGGCCTCTCAGCCCTCAATTCAAGCCGCACCCCATCGCTCCTCAAAAAATACAAAGGCACGAGGAAATGCGCCAGACCTGCGAGATATATTGGAGGACAAGGCAAGGCAGACAAGATCGATCTATGGATCGCGTGGGCACCCCACAACACGTGACGATAAGCATCACACGCCGGATATGGCAACTCGGCCGGGCGAACACGATGAGACAAAGCTAATTTGAGCTGCGTCGTGATATAGCCCAATACAAAGGCGCGACACCCACTATGCTTCACAGATGAAGTGATGGATCATCAAATCCATGAGGGTTTCAAACCCGTAAACATTGAATCATACGATGGCACAACAGATCCTGCGGTTTGGATCGAGGACTATATCCTTCACATCCACATGGCCCGCGGTGATGATCTACACGCCATCAAATACCTCCCACTCAAGCTTAAAGGACCAACCCGGCATTGGCTTAACAACTTGCCAGTAGAGTCAATTGGTTGTTGGGAAGACCTGGAAGCCGCATTCCTCGACAATTTCCAGGGCACATATGTGCGACCACCAGACGCCGATGACCTAAGCCACATAATTCAGCAGCCAGAGGAATCGGCCAGACAATTCTGGACATGGTTCCTAACCAAGAAAAATCAAATCGTCGATTGTTCGGATGCCGAGGCCCTTGGAGCCTTCAAACACAAGATCCGCGACGAGTGGCTTGCCCGGCACCTAGGACAGGAAAAGCCGAAATCCATGGCAGGCCTCACAACACTCATGACCCGCTTTTGCATGGGAGAGGACGGCTGGATAGCTCGTAGTAACAACATGACCAAAGCTCTGGTAATTATGATACCAAGGACAGCAGTGGCAGGTCGCGTCGCAACAAGCACAAGCGCCGCATTAACGGCGATAATGCTGAGGATACGGCAGTCAATGCCGGATTCAGAGGCTCTAAACCTGGTCAGCGAAAAAAGCCATTTAAAAGAAACACTCCGGGCCCGTCCAATTTGGACCGAATACTCGATCGCTCGTGCCAGATACATGGCACCCCGAAAAGCCACCCAATCACAACAATAGGGATTGTTGGGTGTTCAAGCAGGCAGGCAAGTTAAATGCCAAAAACAATGACAAGGGGCTGCATAGAGATGACGAGGAGGAGCCCCGGCCGCCGAACAATAGAGGACAGAAGGGCTTCCCCCCGCAATTGCGGATGGTGAACATGATATACGCAACCCACATACCCAAAAGGGAGCGGAAGCGTGCACTAAGGGACGTATATGCGATGAAGCCAGTCGCCCCAAAGTTCAACCCGTGGTCTTCCTGCCCGATCACTTTTGATCGAAGGACCACCCACTAGCATCCGCCATGGCGGATTCGCGCGATGGTTCTAGACCCAATCATTGTGGATTTAACCTCACGAGTCCTAATGGACGGCGGCGGCAACTGAACCTGCTTTATCAGGATATAGTGCGCAAAATGGGCATAGATCCATCAAGGATTAAACCCACGAAGACGACCTTCAAAGGCGTCATACCAGGTGTAGAGGCCAACTGTACATGCTCAGTTACACTTGAAGTGGTCTTTGAATCCCCGGATAACTTCCAGAGCGAGGAGTTAATTTTCGACATAGTTCCGTTCCGTAGCGGCTATCATGCACTGCTCGGACGAACTGCATTTGCAAAGTTCAATGCGGTGCCGCACTACGCATATCTCAAGCTCAAGATGCCATGTCCTCGAGGAGTCATTACGGTCAATGGAAACACCGAACGCTCTCTCTGGACGGAGGAGTATACGGTGGCCCTCGCGGCGGAAGTACAAAGCAGTATCTTAAGGCAATTCTCGAGTCCGGCTATTAAACGTCCGGACACCGTCAAGCGCGCCCGGAGTAACCTACAACAAGACCGCCTGGCACATTCCCAGCACGCGTAGCAATGCGGCCCAAGCCCTAGCCCTCGCGAAATTGCGAAACCAGTATTACGCGTACATAATTACGCTCTAGAAGTACCATGGGCACAAGGGAAGGGGCACGACCACGGCATGCCCAGAATGCGGCTCAACCGCACCAGGGGCTCCCGATTGTGTCATTCTTTTTTTTCTTTCTTTTTACTTTCAGGACTTCGTTCCCACGAAGCTCTGTCTGGCATTAGAATCGCCGAACACACGATGCAACAGCCAGGGAAGCAGAAAGCTACGTCGAGTGTCCAGGTGGTCTCTATTATGAGCAATATATCTGTTTTACACAACATCCCGCGGCTTACCCCTCGAGGGAGACATGTTAAAAAGTCCCGTCCCTTGCTTATCGCCCTATTTGTATCGTTCTGCTCTTACAGCAGCCCTTTTGAATAAACAATATATAGCTTCTGCCTATTATTGATTCCCTTTTTTTATATATGTTCATTTTATGACATTGTGCAACTGTACACTTTGGTACAGGCAATACACCAGGGGCTTAAGTACCCCATAACATGGTGTGATAAGTCCGAACACTTTCACAAGTGCGGCACCCCGAACTTATAGCATTATATGCATCGGCTCCGAATCATGTCTTGGGTCAATAGTTGGGTTTGCCCGGCTCGCATGTTTTGGTACCTTACGTTCCATTGTATCGGCTAAGGTAGCGTTGGGAGAACCACTGCGATTGTGCCCCGGTTGAGCTGGGTTAAGCACCTCAGTGGAGAAAGCTAAAACTGACCGTCATGATAGGTCGAGAGCCAGTCGCTGTTCGAGAGGTTTTCGAGTCCATAAAGACTTATGCCGCTTAGAGCGAGGAGTCGGCATTGTCCGGCCTAGGCGTGGATAGGGCCCCGAACTCGGTCTTCCGAATACCAGGGGCTTCGCCAAAATTTAAAATTATAGAATTCTATGGCTAAGTGAGTGTTCAAGCATTATAGTCCGGTTACCTTGTTAGATTGCGTTGAGCGCCTCCCTCGAAGGACCCAAGAATGGGAACAAGGGCGCTCAAGTTCATCCGAACACCCCAAAGACTCGTGGCATGGGGGATGAAGCTGACGACTCGCCATCTCTCAAATTTAATACACGGCTGCACAGAAGGTAATATTTTAAATTAAAAAGTGTTGCTTAGCGCATATGAACAAGTTTTCAGCGTACAGGATAACAAATTCGAGCCTACTCAAAAATTATATCTTTGGAGCATTCATCCGCTATAAGGCAGGCACCCTTCAGGACGTCCTCTTAATACATTTCAGGCTTGCGATGCTCCTTCTTCGGTGGTGGTCCGTCCTTCACAAGCTTCTCAGCGTCCATCTTGCCCCAGTGCACCTTAGAAAGGGCAAGGGCCCTACGGGCACCTTCGATGCAGACGGAGCGCTTGATGACTTCAACCCATGGACAGGCGTCCACCAGCCGCCTCCCCAGCCCGAAGTAGCTCCCCGGCATGGCTTCATTAGGCCACAGCCGAACTATGAGGCGCCTCATGGCCTGTTCGGCCACCTTATGGAGCTCGACCAGCTTCTTCAACTGGTCGCTTAGGGGCACCGGGTGTACGGCCTCAGCATACTGAGACCAGAACACCTTCTCTGTCGAGCTTCCCTCCTCGGCTCGGTAGAATGCGGCAGCATCAGCCACACTGCGGTGCAGATCTGCGAATGCTCCTGGAGAGCTCCGGATTCGGGTAAGTAACAGATAATTCACTTCCACATGCTTGCTTTGCATATAGAATGCCTTACCCGCCGCTATCTTCTTCATCGCCTCAATCTCCTGGAGGGCTTTTTGGGCTTCGGCCTTAGCGGCCTTGGCGCCCTCAAGGGCCGTGGCGAGCTCGGACTCCCGAGTCTTCGAGTCACGCTCCAAACTCTCATGTTTTTCCACGAGAGCCTGGAGCTCTTGCCGCATCTCCGCCACCCGCACCTCCTGCTTTTCTCGCTTGGTGCGCTCCGCGGCCGCATTGCTTTCGGCCTTGGACACCGCCTCCTTCAGGGTCGCCACCTCGTTCGTGGCCCCTGCAATATTCATGTTATTCCTGTCATTTTTTGCAAACACATCTTTTAAATACTCCCATAAGGTATTACTTACCTTCCTTGTCCTCGGGCTGCTTTTTGGCAAGTCCGAGCTCGTTCTCGGACTGCTCGAGGCTCTGCTTCAATGCACCAACCTCCATGATCGGTCTTGGCGGTCAGCGGCACAACCTGCATACCCATATTGACATACTTATGTTAGACTCCTGCATATATCTTTTTAGATCCTCGGTTCGCTTTTTCTTTCCGAACACCAAACTGAGCATCGAGACTCTTGTCTATGCGGTAATATTTTATATATCTTAAATACATACCTCAAAGCCTGTTAGAAGGCTGTCACAGGCTTTAGTCAGCCTGCTCTTGGCGGACTGAACCTTCTGGATCACCACACTCATAACAGTCCGGTGCTCCTCGTCTATGGAAGCGCCATTAAGCGCCTCCATCAAATCATCCGGTGCCTCAGGTTGGGCCGGAGTTCACCGGCGTCACGATCTTGCTCTTCTTCTGAAGGGTCGCTGTCGAGACTCCGGAACCCTTGAAGGTTCGATCACGGAGCCAGCGCGAGGCGGACTTGAAGCCCTTGAGGTTTTATCACCTTTGAGCCCGGATTCCGGGAGGTCGCCTGGGCGCCTCCATAGCCACCTCCTCTGGCTGGGCCCCTTTGGGACTCCACCTGGCGTCATCCATGGCGGGAGGAGGCGAGGCGGTCGGAAGTGAGGTGCTATTCACCTCCGAAAAATCGAGGAGCCGCTCGGCGAATCGTCGAGCCCATCATAGGCGGGCTGCATGGTTATATCCGGCGTTATAGGATCTTTGTGCGACAAATGAAACGCCATGAGTTATTACGGTGTCCGGACACTTACGATTTCGCCGAGGCTTGGTCCTGGAGCCCACCCTCTTCGCCGTCGTCGGCATTGGCGGTGTAGTCCGGAGGAAGGGTCCTTCCCTTCTTGGACCCTTCGGCCTCCCAGGTTGGGGCGGCCTTCCTTTTCTTCTCTCCCCCGCTGGGGGAGAGGCCTCTTTTCTCCTCCTCATCTTCGCGGGAGGAGTCCGCCTCGGCGTCATCGGACGATGAGTCTGACAACACCTGGCGCTGGGAACTCCTTCGAGTTCCCGTGGCCTTCTTCTTGGCATTCTTTTCCGGCACCACGTGAGGTGCCGGAACCAGCAGCCCCGTCAATTGGGCGTCCGCCGGATCTTCTGGCAAGGGAGCCGGACAGTCGATCTGTCTGGACGTCTTCAGCCAGTCCTGTCAAAGGTGAGGGAGTTTTAGATCCCGTGACAGAGTCAAAACTATGAAAAAAGAGTCCCGTAAAGGGTAAAATAACTTACCTCGCTGGCTTGATGCTGCAAGCTGAATCCGCGATCTTCCGTCGCGGATGCGGGAGCTTCGGCGCCCTTGAACAGCACCTTCTAGGCATATTCGTACGTAGTGTCGAAGAGCCGGCTCAAGGTTCGGTGCTGTGCCAGATCAAACTCCCACAAATTGAAGGCCCGTTGCTGGCATGGGAGAATCCGATGGATGGGCATCACCTGGATTACGTTGACAAGCTTGAGATTCTTGTCCACCAGGTTTCGGACGCAGGTTTGGAGTCCGGCGAGCTCTTCCGAATTACCCCACGTCAGGCCCGTATCTTTCCATGAGGTGAGCCGTGTGGGGAAGCCAGATCGGAATTCGGGGGCCACTGCCAATTGGGAGTCGCGCGGCTCGGTGATATAGAACCACCCCGATTGCCACCCGTTTATGGTCTCCACAAAGGAGCCCTCGAGCCATAGGGGCGTTGGCCATCACGCCACCATGGCACCTCCGCACTCCACTTGGCGGCCGCCCACTACCTTCGGCTTGACATTGAAGGTCTTCAGCCATAAGCCGAAGTGGGGCTGGATGCAGAGGAAGGCCTCGCACACGACGATAAACGCCGAGATGTTGATGATGAAATTCGGGGCCAAATCATGGAAATCTAGGCCATAGTAGAACATGAGCCCGCGGACGAATGGGTGAAGTGGAAACCCTAGTCCGCGGAGGAAGTGGGGGAGGAACACCACCCTCTCATGGGGCCTGGGGGTGGGGATGAGCTGCCCCTCGTTGGGGAGCCTATGCGCGATGTCGCCGGACAAGTATCCGACCTTTCGCAGCTTTTTGATGTGCCCCTCCGTGTGGAGGAGGCCATCCACTGCCTCCCGCTCCGGACATAGTTGGAGAAGGTTGAGGTAGGATGTGCGGACTTGGTATTTGGAGCTCGAGTCTTGTGAAATGGATAAGCAAAGGAGGAAGAAGGCGTGTGTGAAAAAGCGGATCCTTATCCCTTATATGGAATGGGGACGAAGGTATGCGTCCCCACCGGCTGATAAAACTCGCTTATCTCCCAAGCGTTGTAATCAATGGCGGTTGGGTTACTACGCCCGTATTGATGAGAATCCCGGAATAAGGGGACACGATCTCTGCTTTGACAAGACGTTCCAAGGAAACCGCCTCGCTAAACGCGCTGAGGTGGGACAGCGAAAACGATTCGAATAAAGGCTTGGCCGTGGTGTGATGTCACGCTGCAGAATACGTTAGCAGATTGAACTTGTGTAAATGTTATTCTCTCTATGGTGGTATGTTGTAACATCCCAAATTTTCAATTTGGAATGTTATACATAGAGCATCATCGCATATCATATTTTTGTTGCATTTTGGCTCGATCCTAGAAATTCTACACAACTCAAGGACCACGGAGAGAGTTGGGGATTTCGTTATTTTCATATTTGAGTTTTCTCAAATTTTGAAAATAGGATCATTTGATTTTAATTATTTTATCTTCAATTATTTCTATTACAAAAAATATGAGAGAGGGAATAAAATAACTTTCCCGAAATAAAGAAATAATGAGGATTTAATAATAAAATCAAATATGATTTTATTTTGGAGTTTTTCGCCATTTTATTTGAATTCAGGAAAAATGTGTGTTTTTCAAAATTGCATTTAGGCCCCAAATAAATGTTCATCTAGTCTGGCTTGATTTTAGAAGCCGGGGAAAATTTATTTCGGGATTTTTGGAGTCCGTTTAGTATTTCTTTCGTTTTTTTTCTGCTGAAATTATTTATATAAAAAACGAACGCCTTTAAAGGTCGTGCAGGCGGGACTCACTTGGGGCAGCCTTTAAATAGCGCCGCCCTGAGCCTTGACCCACAGCCACCCCCGGCCGACCAACCTCACTAGCCCGATCCGCCGCCCGCTCTGGCAAACCCTAACCCTAATCCGCCGCTTGCCCGATCCGTGCCGCCGACTTTGCCGGAGCCACCGCCGGAGCCGCCGACCCCGCCGCCGTGGTTCGCCGCTCTGACACTCAAAAAAAAATTCCCCTTGGTTTTCTTCAAAATTTTGTTGGATTTGAAGGAGGTCAGCAAAACCCTTCCAAAAATCTCTATCAGAAGCTTTTTCCCTCAGGCAAATATTTTAGGTTTGCATCTCCTTCAACTCTGGTGTTTGGTTTTTAAACTTTTCCTCTGATTGCTCTCTCCTCAAGGATTCAAGAAATATTTTTGAAGTTTATTTTTCTTTCAAAAAGGAACTCTAAGGGTTTTTCATTCTCTCCCATATTTGAAATCATTCATGATTTGGCCATACACCACATGGTAAAATCTTCCCAAATATATCTCCTTCCACTTTGGGAAATCCAAACACTCTATCTCTACTAGTTCAACTCTCTTCTGAATTTTTATTTCAATTATTTCTCTCCCAAATCTTTTACATCTATTATTTTGAGCCTAGGTAATTTGCAAAGCAAGTACCTTAATGCATTTGAATTTTGACCTCAAACCAACTCCCTTGGATAGTCCTTGGTACCCACAACCTAGAACTATCAAGATCCACTCCTCTTCTGTTCAAAAATTTCAAATTATAGTCCTGCAAGTTTGGACCAGATTTGCCAAATTTGGTGAAATTCATATCTACATTACTCCAAAAATTCCACAAATATTCAGGCAGCCTCTAGATGCAATGAGAGGCCCCTCCACCAAAAACCAGCTCAAGGAAAAATCCCTAGATGCCTAGATCATTCTGTCAAACACCTTGCATGCACTAGTGTTGTTCACTTTCAGAAAATTCAGAAGTTCAGTGTCGATCTCCGTCGGTAGCAGAATCCACGAGTCCACAGTGCCCTTGGCACGTTGCTCGCAGCCTATCCCTCTTGTCGGGAGCTTCACTCGGCGCTTGGCACGTTCTGGCGTCGGTGGCACCACAGCCCGCTCTTGGCCGGCGTGCTTTGCGGCTGCACTGCACCGTAACGGCGGCAGGGGCAAAACTGCGGTATAGCGCTGTTCGGCGCCAAAGCGTCTGGTGGCTCCGCGTGGCCACCTCCTTGCCGGCAGACGCATGCGGCACCGTCGCCGTGGCTTAACGCAGTGACGCGCTCTCTGCCGCCGACGGGCGTGCGGCCGTTCCGTCGGCGAGGCCGTAACCAGCCCTCCCGTGCTGAGTTGGACACGGGAACGGCTCCAATACTCCTCCTAGGCGTTGCTCAAGCTCCTAAGCCGACCGTCCAGCCACTGTGCCGCCGTAATCAACTCACCGGACTTATCCATTCACGGCAACCGACTCGGGCCGGCTATATATAGCACCTCGAGCTTGCTCTCGCCTCCATACGACTCCACCACCTCACGGACCCGCCTAGCCCTTTGTAGGGGCCTCGAGGCCTTTCTTCCTCGACTCCGGCCACCTCCATTCGCCTCGGGCTCCGGCATCGTTCTCTCCGGTGAGAACTCCTCCGCCGCCCTACTTTCGCCCGTAGCCTCGTACCACCTCTAGTAGGATAACCCCCACCTCAATTTTGGCCCCGCAGCTCTCTCCGGCGAGATCCACAACCATCCGAACCACCATCCGCCGGAGCAAGGGCCGCCGTCGACCTCTGCCACCACCCACAGACGCGGAAGGGCACACTGATCACGAAGGTACACCCCGATCACCTTACCTCGACGTGGATCGCCGCCGGCGACCACCGCACCTCTCGGCACCGTCGCACTCTGTTTTCCCTCGTTTGAAAATTCAAACCTGACGGGTGGAGCCCGCCTGTCAGTATCTCAGCCGTTTCTTTTAAACGAAACGTTATCTGGAATTTTCCGCAGAACCCCCTGGAAACTTTCCGTTTCATTACAGATGGGTCCTTGGACCAAAACTCTTATAACTTTTAATCAGAAAAGTATTTTGATTGATTCTTTTTCTGTCCTCTTTAAAATTTTGTCTAGTTTTTTATCAGATTTATTTGAAAAATATTTAGAGTGTATGTTTTCTTTATACCGTAGATACCGAAAGAGGTGACGGGACCGCAAACTTCACCGAGCTAGGCTCCGACTACTCTGAACCAGGCAAGCATGTTTGAACTTTTGATATGATGAGTGTTCCGGCAGGTTTGCATTAAGTAATTTCACGGCATGTTTGTGAGCATACCGATGAATGTTATTTTTCATGCAAAGTTGAGGCAAGTGAGTTCGATAATCCATACGTGTTGGATGTGAATGTGCACGGCCATGTGTTGGCATGAGGATGGGAAAGATGGCAGTGTTGTAGCATGCGGTCTTGTGCCATACTATTTGACTTGATGTCAACCCGTATCAGTTTGGTTCCCATCCATTTCCTTCCCGTACTACCACATGTTTTCCGCAAGGGATATGGCTTAGTAAGTAGCAAACCGCTTTCTGGTACACACCAAATGGAGAAGCCGTGATGATGGTTCCATGGCCTGGATTAAAGCGATCATCCGGTCAAGGGGCATGGGTGTTTCCAGTTGGGACGAGAGGGGCACCCCTTAGAGCGCCTTGAATATAAATTTTATCCCATGCTATTCGAGATTGTGATCTCCCGTCTCAAAAGTTTTTCTTGGACGATGTCTAGGGTGATTCCTGGCATCGTGAGGTAGGATGGGTGTGTACTAGTTAGCTGTGTTTCTTCCGAAATACCATAAACGGAACTAGTCCTTCAGGACTACGGAAATCCGTTGGCTGTGGGTAAATTTTAGTACAGACTCTGCAGAGTCATAAATCCTCGAATCATCTTATCTATGTCTAAGTTACGTATTATCTTATCTGACAAGTGTCGGTTTTGGTGATGAGATACTCCGGTGAATCACATGAGTACTAAGTCGGTTGAATGTTTATTCTTGTGGATGGACTAACCCGTTTATAGTCATGTGTTGAATATTTATTATGAGTGCTATATCTTTGTGATGAAAGCCCTTTACGTGATGTCGCTTAGGCGTCCGATCGCTGACATTGCTGTTATTTATTTTATTATAAGCCACATGCGTGATGTTGCTCGAGACGTCCATTATCAGCATTGCTGTTATTTATTTTTATTATAAGCCCTTTCTGTGATGTCGCTCAGACGTCCGACTGCGGCATTGTTATTACTTTCACTATAAGCCCTTTCTGTGATGTCGCTCAGATGTCCGATTGCGGCATTGTTATTACTTTCATTATAAGCCCTTTCGGTGATGTCGCTCAGACGTCCGACTGCGGCACACATGCATTTTATTTCAATATAAGCCCTTTATGAGGCGTCGCTCAGACGCCCGACTGTGGCAATGTTTTTCTTATTTATTCACCCTTGAGGCGCCGCGGACACCGATCGGTTTTGAATTTGCCTTCCTTGGGTTTTCGAGCGGACTACCGACTCCCTTCTTAATTATTTTGCTACTGCTTTAATTGGGCATTGTTAAGATTAACCATGTCGCATTCATACACTCATTCATTATATCTTTTGTCCGAACTGTCTTGCGAGTACTTTCATAGTACTCACCTGGCTTGTTGATTTGGCCAGATGGTGACGAAGGCGATCTCTTGGATGAAGAGCTCGATAGCGAGTCCGACGCCTAGAGGAATCCCAGTCAGTCTCGTGCGACCCCCTGGATTAGTCATTGTGAAATATCCGCTTCCGCTACCAAAATAAATTCATCGAGCCTCACCTCGACGCTCGATGAGCCGTGATCTTGATGAGACCTATTAACCACCTTTGTGTTATTCCACCAACCACGCATACTCCAAGTCTGTAGTATTTCCACCTACACCTTGTGCCATATCCGCCATCATGTATAATTATTGGCGTGTTGTAATAATTGGTTGGGCATCTTTAGTCCGACCCTTGTAATATTGTAATGCTACTGGCTTCTTGTATCCAAGTTTTGTCTACCGATATGGAGGAATTTTCCTCATATTGGATTTCATGGGTCGGTTGTTCAATAAATATTTTTATTGAAAACCCGGTCGTGACAATCTTGGTACCAGAGCCAGGCTGACTGTAGGAAGCCACTAGGTGCGATCGCTAATCGGTTATTAGCATAATAGAGCTAGTTATCATATTTTTTTTACAAATGTAGTCAATTTCTGACAGTCAACATAAATTTATAATTTGACTACTCAGGATTTTTGCCTACTTTTGTAGATGGCCAGCAACGACTGCAAGTCGCAAATGTTCGTCAACATGCCCGATGGGTTTGTCAAGCTTCTCTCCTTCATCGTCCAAGTCGCGATGCGGCGGATGTCTTGATCTTCTCTCTCTCTCTCGGCACAAGGTCAATGACCGTCTAACCATGCACCAAGCCGCGGTGGAATTCAAGAGAGGACGAGTTGAGCGTTACGGTTCATGGGCGAGCCATGCCCACGAGAGAAGCAGCGCTTCTGAGATGGCAGCCCATGAGGCGATAGCCCGTCTCGAGGATATCCTGCCTTCAATGAAGACTTCGTCGCTACCGCTACCTGCCATGTCACGTGCCATACACCTGCCACTACGCGTTCTCTTGCCCCAGAGGAGAAGCGGGGCGAAGCTTTGAAATGCTCATCGAGTATCTCCGGGCTTTGGAGGCAGCCTTCGACAACCTGGTGGACGACTTTGTAGCTGCCCGCATGGACTCAGTCCATGGCTGTGCCGCCAATAGGAGGGAGCTCTTGCGTGCTGCACCGTCACTGACTTTCGTCTCGTCATCAGCATCGTTCGCTCCTACTGCTCGCACCGCTACTCGTCGCCTGCCTACCATGGAGGAATTCAACCATGTCATTGCATCTACTCCGGTTCGTTCTACACCACCCCTCGTGCCCGCTCAGATTCGAGTTGTCCCATATAGGGCACCTGCTCCACCAACTCCGCGCATCACCTCTCGTCTGGAGCCTATCTCTGAGGAGGAGGTTGAGTCCCCAGCCTCCCTACGCCTCACCCTTGGCAGGCCAAGGGAAATCCTTACCATCTCCGACTAAGTGCGCTTAGCCGCCATGCGATATAACGTCTTGTACGATATGTTTATATGTAAATAGGATGTGAGAAGTAGTTTGTTTGCGCATCATGTAGGATCTGGAGGAGTGCACTAGACTAAATAACATGTCAGGATTTATGTACGCATATCCTGAGTGATGTATTGCATAATTACTGCTTGCGTGTAAGATATGTAATGAGCAGTCCTTCTCTGTGCGCAAACGTATTTTTCTCTTGAAAAATCTTGGAGCATTTGAAACTTATTGCATCCTCTTGAATTTATTGATTTTTGCGACTCAATTTCTTTTCTTATGAGTGTTTCAAACTATATCCCCAGAGTAAATTATGTCTCGTCCTTGGACGCGCTCCATGCCAACTCCGACAGAGGAAAATTATGGCACACCCTGTGCAACAACAATTTCACACGAGGACGAGACAAGTCAACAGGGACGGTGAAAGCGGCACTTTCCCAGATGTGCCGTCTTTATGAACAAAGTCAGCAGCAACATCAGGAAATCTTGAACCAAGTCATCAATATGGGGAATCACCGGACGATGTCAGCAGCAATCCAAGTTATCCGAGCTACGAAGACGCGTCCCCAAACATTTTCTCACACTAACAAACCTCACGGAAGCCAAGGACTGGCTTGAGACATGGAGAGAAAATTAATTATCGCCCAGATGTTCAGACCTTGACAAAGTGCTTTATGCTCCGCACTATCTCACTTTGGAGCAGCCGCGTAAGTGGTGGGAAAATTTCCTACACATGCACCCCAACGAAAATAATATATCATGGGAGGAATTTAAAGAAGGTTTTCATGGGGCACATATTCCTAAGAGTCGATGAAGATCAAAAGAGAGAATTTGATGACCTCAAGCAAAGAACAATGACGGTGTCGAATACAACAGTCGGTTTACCCTTTGTCTCGCTACGCCAACGAGGAACGTATGTCGAAAAACAAAAAGATGGAGAAGTTTCTAGGCGATTCGACACCCGCTTAAATGTCAATTGGTTGTACACACATTTCCAGATTTTAAGGCGGCTGGTGGATAAGGCCATTACCTTGGAAAATGAGAGACGCAGCTTAGAAGATTTTCATAGCGGAAGAGGGACCAGTCCAAACACACCCGCAACCACCGCAAAGAAGACAGATGTTCGGAAAAACTGGACACCCAAACCCACGACAAGCGTCTCGTGCCCAATCAAGAATTTCCACGCAAGGGACAAGGAGTTCACATACCGCCCAAAGCGTTACCTATTACGCTTGTGGAGAAGAAGGGCACTATGCCAGCGGTGCCCCAAGCCAAGAAACTTCGGCCCCAAAGCCGAACAACTTAAGCAATAATTCGCACCAAAGCGCAACAATTTCAACCCAAATAACAACCACGGAAGGGTCATCTCGAACCACGTGACCAAAGAGGAAGCACAAAATGCCCCGGATATCGCATCGTACTCGTCGTTTCTGTCAACACAATACCCGCCATGGTTACGCCATGGTTTTGTTTGATTCTGGAGCTTCTCACTGCTTCGTTTGAAAAGATTTGCTTTGCAAAATAATTTTTCGATGCTTCCCTTGGGAAAATCTATGATCGTCAAGTCCCACGGAATCAAGCAAGTTACGAATTATTGCCAGGGTGTGGTTATCGAGTTTGAAGGGTTGAAGTTCCACGAAAATCTTATCGTATTGGAAAATAAAGGACTGGATGTCATCTTAGGGATGGATTTGTTAACCACCAACAAAGGTTTTATTGACTACTTCAACAGGACCGTAATTCTCACCCATCACCACGGGGAGACCATAAAGGTTTCAGCCAAGGAAAGAAAAATATGCCGGCAACCGAGATTGAACAAGGTAGATATTTCTGAATTGAGCAAAGTGCCGATAGTGTGTGAATTTCCACATGTATTCCCCGAAGAACTACCAGGCATGCCACCAGATAGAGAGATTGAATTCAGCATTGAGCTAGCACCCGGAACCGCCCCCATATACAAGAAACCATACAGAATGGCACCATCCGAATTGGTGGAACTAAAGAAGCAAATAAAGGAACTGTTGGAAAAAGGGTACATCTGAGCAGTTCCTCACCTTGGGGTTCACCAATTTTATTCGCCAAAAAGAAGGATGGAACACTGAGATTGTGCATAGACTATCAAGCGCTGAACATGGTCACAATCAAGAACAAATATCCGATGCTGCGAATAAATGATTTATTCGATCAACTCGCTAAGGCCAAGGTGTTCTCAAAGATTGACTTGAGATCGGGATGTCATCAAGCTGAAAGTACGAACCGAGGATATTCCCAAGACCGCTTTCACCTCCGTGACACTGGATTATGTACGAGTTCACCGTGATGCCATTCGGACTAACAAACGCCCGCATATTTTGTTCACCTCATGAACAAAGTATTCATGAAGTTTATGGATAAGTTTGTTGTGGTATTTATCAATGATATTACGGTATACTCCAAAACACCGGAAGAACATGCTTTGAACATCTCCGGATTGTACTAGGAGAACTCAGGAAACATCGGTTGTACGCTAAATTCAGCAAGTGTGAATTTTGGCTAAAGCAAGTAGGTTTTACGGGCCACGCATCGACTCAAGAAGGTATCGCCGTAGACCGGAAAAAGTCAAGGCCGTACTTGGCTGGAAGCCGCCCGGCCAGTAATGACGGATGTCTGAAGTTTCTTGGGTATGGCAGGATACTACCGAAGATTTATTGAAGGATTCTCCACCATAGCAAAGCCAACGACACAACTACTCAAGAAAGACAGGAAGTTTGAATGGACGGAAGCTTGCGAGAAAAGTTTCCAAGAACTGAAAAGGAAGCGGCGACAAAGACCCGTACTAATTGTGCCAGATATACACAAAAATTTCGAGGTATTTTGTGACGCATCTCGAAAGGGCCTCGGTTGCTTATTGATGCAAGAGGGCAAGGTTGTCGCATATGTTTCCAGACAACTTCGCAAGCATGAGGAAAATTACCCTACCCATGACCTGGAATTAGCAGCAGTTATTCATGCACTCAAGGAATGGAGACACTTTTTACTTGGTAATCATTGTGAAATAGACACGGACCACAAAAGCCTCAAGTATATTTTCACACAACCAGAACTAAATTTACAGCAGCGACGCTGGTTGGAATTAGTAAAGGATTATGATGTTGGGATCCACTACCACCCAGGCAAGGCAAATGTTGTAGCAGATGCTCTGAGTCGGAACCCCAGTCCGGACAACGACGGCATGCTAGACTTAAGACCGGAATTCCAGCAGGAATTCGCAAAGCTCAACCTGATGGTGGTCACCGAAGGCAGTGTGTCAAACTTAGAAGTACAACCTACCCTGATAGAGAAGGTTAAAGAGGCTCAACGTGGACACCCCAGCATTGAAGGCATAAAACGGAAGATGAAGTTGGGCAAGGCCTCGAATTCATTATTGATGAGCAAGGAATATTGTGGTACGGGAATAGGCTTTGCGTACCAAATATCCATGACCTTAAGCGCAAATCCTGGCTGAAGGCCACACCGCTCCATATTCAATCCATCACGGAGGAACAAAAATGTACAAAGATCTTCAGGAAACATTTTGGTGGCATGGTATAAAAAGAGGCGTAGCCACGTTTATTGCATGTTGTGACTCTTGTCAACGCATCAAGGCCGAGCACCGAGAAACCGGCCGGGCTATTGCAACCGAATAAGATACCCGAGTGGAAATGGGACGAGATTGGAATGGATTTTATTGTTGGACTACCTCGGTCGCGACACGGACATGATGCCATATGGGTAATCACAGATAGACTGACTAAAGTAGCTCACTTCATCCCCATGAAGACAACACACACCACTCAGAAGCTTGCTAGGCTCTACCTCTCCCGTATCGTTTGCCTACATGGAGTCCCAAAGAATATAATCTCGGACAGAGGCACTCAATTCGTCTCCCGGTTTTGGGATCACTTACAACAAGCTCTGGGAACTCGGTGGCATTGATCTGACATACCATCCCAGACAGATGGGCGGTGGCGAGTAAACCAGATTCTAGAAGTTATCTTTGGCGCATGTGTCCTCACCTATGGGACCAGTTGGGAGGAGAGCTTACCATACGCAGAATTCGCATATAACAACAGCTATCAGTCCAGCCGCAAATGGCACCATTTGAAGCTCATGCAGACGAAGATGTCGTACCCGCTAAATTGGTCGGAAGCAGGAGGCAGTCATATCTTGGCCCAGACCTGCTCAAAGAGGTGAAGATAAAGTCAAGGTAATTAAGGACCGTCTCAAGACAGCCCAAAGTCGACAAAAGAGTTATTACGATCGGAAGCATCGTGGAGTCCATTTTGAACCGGTGAATTTGTGTACCTACGAGTATCACCCATGAGAGGCCTGCACCGATTCAAGATTAAAGGGAAGCTAGCACCAAGATTCATCGGACCTTTCTGCATAGTAGCACGAAGAGGCACGGTGGCCTACCAGCTAGACTTACCAGAAGGATTATCCGACATCCACGACGTATTCCACGTCTCCCAATTGAGGAAGTGCGTAAGCAACCCAGAGAAACAAGTACCCCATAAAAACATTGACGTGCAACCAGACCTTACGTATCGGAAGCATCCGATAAAAATCTTGGAGGAGTCAGATAGGAGAACCCGACAGAAAACCATCAAGTTCTTCAAAGTTCAGTGGAGCAACCACACCGAAAGTGAAGCCACTTGGGAAAGAGAGGATTTCCTTCGAGCGGAGCACCCACAATTATTTGAGGATCAACTGGAATCTCGGGGACGAGATTTTTTCTAAGGGGGTAGGTGTTGTGACACTCCAAAAAAATTTCCCCTTGGTTTTCTTCAAAAATTTGTTGGATTTGAAGGAGGTAACCAAAACCCTTCCAAAAATCTCTATCAGAAGCTTTTTCCCTCTGGCAAATATTTTAGTTTTGCATCTCCTTCAACTCTGGTGTTTGGTTTTTAAATTTTTCCTCTGATTGCTCTCTCCTCAAGGATTCAAGAAAGATTTTTGAAGTTTATTTTTCTTTCAAAAAGGAACTCTAAGGGTTTTTCATTCTCTCCCATATTTGAAATCATTCATGATTTGGCCATACACCACATGGTAAAATCTTCCCAAATATATCTCCTTCCACTTTGGGAAATCCAAACACTCTATCTCTACTAGTTCAACTCTCTTCTGAATTTTTATTTCAATTATTTCTCTCCCAAATCTTTTACATCTGTCTATTATTTTGAGCCTAGGTAATTTGCAAAGCAAGTACCTTAATGCATTTGAATTTTGACCTCAAACCAACTCCCTTGGATAGTCCTTGGTACCCACAACCTAGAACTATCAAGATCCACTCCTCTTCTGTTCAAAAATTTCAAATTATAGTCCCCGCAAGTTTGGACCAGATTTGCCAAATTTGGTGAAATTCATATCTACACTACTCCAAAAATTCCACAAATATTCAGGCAGCCTCTAGATGCAATGAGAGGCCCCTCCACCAAAAACCAGCTCAAGGAAAAAATCCCTACATGCCTAGATCATTCTGTCGAACACCTTGCATGCACTAGTGTTGTTCACTTTGGAAAATTCAGAAGTTCAGGTGTCGATCTCCGTCAAGAACTTGATCCACGAGTCCACAGTGCCCTTGGCACGTTGCTCGCAACCTATCCCTCTTGTCCGGAGCTTCACTCGGCGCTTGGCACGTTCACAGCATCGATGGCACCCAGGCCCGCCGGCGTGCTTCTTGCGGGCGGTTGCACCACCGTAACGGGCGACAGAGGCAAAACTGCGGCGCAACGCGTCGTTCGGCGCCGCCAGCGTCTGGTGGCTCAGCGTGGCCACCTCCTTGCCAGCGCATGCGGCACCGTCACCATGGCTTGGCACGCCAGAAGGCTCGCCGCCGACGGGCCAGGCGTCTGCCCGTTCCGTCGAGGGCAGACCGTAACCAGCCCTCCCGTGCTGAGTTGGACATGGGAACGGCTCCAATACTCCTCCTAGGCGTTGCTCAAGCTCCTAAGCACCGTCCAGCCACAGCGCCGCCGTAATCAACTCGCCGTACTTATCCATTCACGGCGACCGACTCGGGCCGGCTATATATAGCACCCCGAGCTTGCTCTCGCCTCCGCACGACTCCACCACCTCACCAGACCCCGCCTAGCCACTGGAGGGGCCTCGAGTGGCCGGCCACCTCCGTTCGCCTCGGGCTCCGGCATCGTTCTCTCCGGTGAGAACTCCTCCGCCGCCCTACTTTCGCCCGTAGCCTCGTACCACCTCTAGTAGGATAACCCCCACCTCAATTTTGGCCCCGCAGCTCTCTCCGTGAGATCCACAACCGTCCGAACCGCCGTCCACGGAGCAAGGGCCACCGTCGACGTGGTGCTTGCCAAGACCTCTGCCACCACCCACAGACGGAAGGGCGCCGATCACGAAGGTACACCGATCACCTTACCTCGCCGTGGATCGCCGCGGACCACCGCACCTCTCGGCGCCGTCGCGCTCTGTTTTCCCTCGTTTGAAAATTCAAACCCGACGGGTGGAGCCCTTTGTCGATCTCTCAGCCGTTTCTTTTAAGCGAAACGTTATCTGGAATTTTCCATGAACCCCACAGAAACTTTACATTTCATTACAGATGGGTCCTTGGACCAAAACTCTTATAACTTTTAATCAGGAAAGTATTTTTGATTGATTCTTTTTCTGACCTCTTTAAAATTTTGTCTAGTTTTTTATCAGATTTATTTGAAAATATTTGGAGTAATTTTTGTGCACCTCACGGTATTTACGTTAGCGCTTATGTTTTCTTTATACCGTAGATACCGAAGGAGGTGACGGGACCACAAACTTCACCGAGCTAGGCTCCGACTACTCTGAACCAGGCAAGCATGTTTGAACTTTTGATATGATGAGTGTTCCGGCAGGTTTGCATTAAGTAGTTTCACGGCATGTTTGTGAGCATACCGATGAATGTTATTTTTCATGCAAAGTTGAGGCAAGTGAGTTCGATAATCCATACGTGTTGGATGTGAATGTGCACGGCCATGTGTTGGCATGAGGATGGGTAAGATGGAAGTGTTGTAGCATGCCAGTCTTGTGCCATACTATTTGACTTCAATGTCAACCCGTATCAGTTCGGTTCCCATCCATTTCCCTTCCCGTACTACCACATGTTTTCCGCAAGGGATATGGCTTATTAAGTAGCAAACCGCTTTCCTGGTACACACGAATGGAGAGGCCGTGATGATGGTTCCATGGCCCTGGATTAAAGCCAGTCATCCAGTCAGGGGGCATGGGTGTTTCCGGTTGGGACCGAGAGGGCACCCTTAGAGCGCCATGAATATAAATTTGATCCCATGCTATTCGAGATTGTGATATCCCCGTCTCAAAAGTTTTTCTTGGACGATGTCTAGGGTGATTCCTTGCGTCGTGAGGTAGGATGGGTGTGTACTGGTTAGCTGTGTTTCTTCCGAAATACCATAAACGGAACTAGTCCTTCAGGACTACGGAAATCCTTTGGCTGTGGGTAAATTTTAGTACAAAGTCTGCAGAGTCATAAATCCTCGAATCATCTTATCTATGTCTAAGTTCTGTATTATCTTATCCTGACAAGTGTCAGTTTTGGTGACACATACTCCAGTGAATCACATGAGTACTAAGTCCGGTTGAATGTTTATTCTTGTGGATGGACTAACCCGTTTATAGTCATGTGTTGAATATTTATTATGAGTGCTATATCTTTGTGATGAAAGCCCTTTCTGTGATATCGCTCAGACATTCGACTGCAGCATTGCTGTTATTTATTTTTATTATAAGCCCTGTCTGTGATGTCCCTCAGACGTCCGACTGCGGCATTGCTGTTATTTATTTTTATTATAAGCCCTTTCTGTGATGTCGCTCAGACGTCCGACTGCGGCATTGTTATTACTTTCATTATAAGCCCTTTCTGTGATGTCGCTCGACGTCCGATCATGACATTGTTATTACTTTCATTATAAGCCCTTTCGGTGATGTCGCCAGACGTCCGATTGCAGCACGCATGCATTTTATTTCAATATAAGCCCTTTATGAGGCGTCGCTCGACGCCTCGATCATGACAATGTTTTTCTTATTTATTCACCCTTGAGGCGCCGCTCGGACACCCGATCGGTTTTGAGTTTGCCTTCCTTGGTTTTCGAGCGGACTACCGCCGACTCCTTCTTAATTATTTTGCTACTGCTTTAATTGGGCATTGTTAAGATTAACCATGTCGCATTCATGCACTCATTCATTATATCTTTTGTCCGAACTGTCTTGCGAGTACTTTCATAGTACTCACGGCTTGTTGATTTGGCGGAATCTTGTGAAAGCGATCTCTTGGATGAAGAGTTCGATAGCGAGTCCGACGCCTTGAGGAATCCCAGTCAGTCTCGTGCGACCCCCTGGATTAGTCATTGTGAAATATCCGCTTCCGCTACCCAAATAAATTCATCGAGCCTCACCTTGATGCTCGATGTGGCGCCAGTGCAGTAGACTTATTAACCACCCCACTGTGTTATTCCACTAACCACGCATACTCCAAGTCAGTAGTATTTCCACCCTACACCTTGTGCCATATCCGCCATCATGTATAATTATTGGCGTGTTGTAATAATTGGTTGGGCATCTTTAGTCCGACCCTTGTAATATTGTAATGCTACTCGCTTCTTGTATCCAAGTTTTGTATACCAATATGGAGGATTTTTCCTCATATTGGATTTCATGGGTCGGTTGTTCAATAAATATTTTTATTGAAAACCCGGTCGTGACAGCCGCCGCCTCGTTTTCCGTGCCGGTTTTTTTAATAAGAACCGATCGGTTTTTTTGTTTTCGTCGGTTTTTTTAGTTTCCATTTTTATTATTATTTTTGGTTCGGTTAAATAGCGAGCGTTCGCTCGTTCGTTCGTTTTATCGAACGTGTTCGTCAGATTAGTTTTAGTTAACGAACGTCCGTTCGTTAACCTGTTCGTCGTTTTTCTTTTTCTCGGATTTAATCCGCGATTTTCTGATCGTGATTTCTGATCCGATTTTTGTTTTAGGATAACTTTTCGCTCATTTATCGGAATCAGGCGATTCAAGCGCCTGGAGTTTCGTCTTGAACCCCTCTTTCGGAATAACCAACTTAAACAAGTTTTTGCTTCTGTAAAATTTGACTTAGATCCATATTAGTAAAACAGAGTTGTTTCTTTCACCGTTTGACTTTCGTTGCTTCGTTTGATTTGATTATTTTTGCAAACCGGAGTTCTTAAGTTGAACTTTCTGGTTAGATCTTTTGCCTAAGTTTTACCTGGGCATTAGATGAGTACTTATTGTATGCTTGTTTGTTTGTCTGCGATAGAATATCCGGAGTGCGCCGCTTGTTACTTCGAGTCTCTAGGTTTAGCGGATCATCAGCAAGGCAAGTAACACTTTGATCATATACTTTTTATACCGAGTTTTTATGCATTAGATCTATCGTCAAACATTGCATGGTTAGGATCTAATTAAATTGTGGGTTTTGGGAAGTAGTTTGAGGTAGTACCCATTACCTGTTTATTTTCAAACCCTTGGGAGTTACTTCTACGTTTGCTATTTATGCCATGCTATGCTAGTAGGCGTGGATTGGGTGAGTGTATTCCATGACGGATGTGAGATTGTTAAATTAATGGTTTATTTAAGGTGGCAACTTAAACACACATCTGGGTGGATTGAGGCACCTGGTTTCCATCGAGAACTTGCATGTTTTTCTTGGACCGCCACCCGGGCTCAAAGGGATCATGAGATTATTCATGCTAGAAACTTCCGTGTGCATCCACATGCTACTATGGGCTCTAGCATAGTTGACTAAGTTGTGCGAACTCTTACGGGTAGACTAGCTGATGTAGGGGTTGTAGGTTGGTACGGTCTACCCACATGTAAGGTGCTAGCGCTTCTGAAAGACTATGTCTCGGTCATCCGTTTCTCAGAACACCATGTAGTGCGAGAAATCAAACGGAGGAGATCGAGTCTTGTGGGAAAAGTGCACAAACCTCTGCAGAGTGTATAAACTAATCATGGTTAGCCGTGTCCCTGGTCATGGACATCTTGAGTATCTAGTACTTGGATATCATGTGAATCTCATCATGTGACTCTAAATAATATTGTTGGGTTGTTAATGAGTACTTTTAATTGGGATTGAGGATGCTGTCAACCATTCTCAATGTTCAACAACGACCATGATAGTTAAATAAATTTATTCCTTTGCAGTAGGGGAAAATTGGCTTTACGCAAAACTGTAACCATAGAGCTTCCACCAGCCATATATGCATGTAGTATAGGCTTACTCTTTCATTATTCTCTATGTGTTACATTGCGGCATATTCCATGTCTTGACCCGTTTTCGGGTTGCAACGTTTCATGTTGCGAGACTTTTCGAACGGCAGTAAGGTGCTTAGGTCGTGGTTCTATACTCAGTGATGCCGTTGGAGTTGATGGACTCGCTTATTCTTCCAAGCCTTCCGCTGTTATTGTTATTAGATGGCCTTAAGCCATATTTATTTTGTTAAGTTCTCTCTTGAGACATTCGATGTAATAAGTGTGTGATTGCTACTCTGTTATAAATCCTTCGAGTACTGTGTGGTGTCAGCATTACTGATCCAGGGATGACACTTGAGCACAGAGATCTGAATGTTCGAGGTCTGGTCGCTACATATGTGGAACTTATTTTGCAGAGCCGGACACTATCCTTGTGTTCAAAATCTTCTATGAAGTATTCGGAGGAGGAACCCGCCTTGCAATGCCGAAGACAATATGTGCGTTGGACCCATCGTCATTGAAGCCCTAGATCACTTGAGCACAGAGATCGGACTTTTCGAGGTCTAGTTGCTACGAAGATGGTATCAGAGCACACGCTGACTGTAGGACACGACCATTAAGCTAAAGCCCTAGATCACTACTCTCTTCTCATTTCTAACTCCTCATCTTTTCTACTCTTTTAGGATGACGGAAGCGAGGATCAAGTTCACCCAGCCGGATGAAGATACACCCTTTGGACGACACACGAAGGAAGTCACTAAGTACTGAACATCGGAATACCAAGCTTCACGGGACCTACAATTCCACTTTACCCGAAGAGGAGCGCTGGAAGATTCAAGCTCAAGTTCCCGGAAGGACGTTTGCGCCAGTCACGGAGCCCATAGAGTGTGTTTTTAATGCACCAACTTGGAGTCTTGGAAAGAGCATGGCAGCTCACATAATCATGGTATGCATTGGAGAAGTTTACAAAGAAGACCTCAAGGATACTATCTACCAGATTTGCGGGCGCCGAGATGAACAATGGGAGATAGTTGGCACTAAGAAGGATCGATCCATTGCAGCTTTCATCCAGGAGTTAAATCAGCACATTCGGCCTTGGAGAACCCGGATGTCTTGAGACATGATGGAGTTGAAGAAAGCAAAAGCCAAGATTATCGAACTAGAAGTAGGGTGAAGGCCACTGCAAGGACTACATGGAGGAGATTGTAGCTCTAGTGAGACAAAGCGGCGAACTTAAGGAGAAGATTGAAGAACTCATGGGAAATTCAGCACCGGAGAAGAAGATGAAGATTGCACCTGTCCGAGAGAACTACATCATCATCAGCGACACCGACTCCGATCCTAGTGATGATGACTTCGAAGATGAAGCTGGAGCAGATATCATGGAGTCTTCATCGGAGCTGTTTTTCTAGTTGACCACCATAACAGTAGTAGATTCCCCCATTAAAAATTA
Organism: Aegilops bicornis; assembly: GCA_021605145.1. Classification (NCBI taxonomy): domain Eukaryota; kingdom Viridiplantae; phylum Streptophyta; class Magnoliopsida; order Poales; family Poaceae; genus Aegilops; species Aegilops bicornis. Next base: position 479,319,407 of record CM038672.1, on the reverse strand, counting down.
GTTTTAGTTCCAACACTTTGTAACGATAGACAGACCGTTGTATGCCCTTGTTTGAATTGATTGAAGTGAGATTGTGTGTTTTGTCTCATGTGCATATGGGTAGTGTTTTCTCCCTAGACCTCATTCTATTCTTAACTCTCGTCTTTTCTATAAACCCTCAGATGCCTCCGAGACGCGACCCCGGATTTGTTTTCCTTGGAGATCACTTTCAGTTGATTCATGACAAAATGCCTTCATTCAAACATTGGTACAGAACCAAGGCAACAACAACAACAACACACCGCCACCATTTGACTCGTTTCTTAAGGCTGAATCCGCCGGTGTTTTCCAGTAGCACCAAGCCGATTGTTGCAGATGATTGGCTCCGCAAAGTAGGGAGGGAGTTGACCACTGCAGGATGTACAGATGGGGAAAAGGTGAAATATGCCGCACACCAGCTTGAAGGACCCGCGGACATGGTGGGAGAATTTTCTGACCACTTACCACTGTGAACAGTCACACGGGATCGATTTCAGCAAGCTTTCCGTCTTGCCCATGTTTCAGCAGGAGCTATGGCCATGAAGAAGCGTGAGTTTCGCAACTTGCGCCAAGGAGGGCCAGACGGTTGGCGGTATGTGGATGACTTTAGTAAACTAGCACGTTATGCCCCGGATAGCGTTACTACGGACGCAGCTAAGCGGAGAAGTTTCTAGAAGGACTGAGCGATGAGCTAAGCATGCAGTTGATGGTAGCCACCTTCAATAACTACCAGGGAGTTAGTAGACCGTGCTCTTATGATTGAAGGGAAGCAGCGGTAGATTGACAATCGCAAGAGAAAGTATGGACGGGGAAGTATAACTCAGAGCTCAATGAAACTTCGCTTTACCCCGAAGCCAGGAGGACAATTTCAGCATACTCACAGAGGAGGTAGCTCGCACAACCATAATTGCACCAAGAATGGAAACGGGAATGGAGGAAGCAATGGACAAAACCGCACCAACCCGTCAACACCACCCAAGATAGACCTGAGCCATATCACTTGTTTTAAGTGCCGTAAAACTGGGCATTATGCAAATGATTGTCCAGAAGCCCAAAATGGTAACGGCAATGGAAGCTCGGGCAAGAAGCCGAACCCTTTCAACAGGGAACAAGTAAACCACGTTACCGAGGAGGAGGTTGAAGCTCAGCCAGATGCAGTAATAGGTAAGTTTTTGGTTAAGACATTTACTACAGTTGTTCTTTTTTATACTGGTGCATCGCATTCATACATATCAAGGGGATTTATGGATAAGTATAAATTACCAACCCAAGCCCTTAGGTCACCCATGCTAGTAACCTCACCCGGAGCAGAATATATGGCAAGTATATGGTGCGATCGACTGCCATTAAGGATTGGAAACTATGTATTTCCCTCGGACCTAACAGTTTTGGAATCCCAAGGATTGGATGTGATAGTAGGAATGAATTGGTTATCAAAATGCGGAGGGAATATTGATTGCGCGATGAAGTCGATTTTGCTTACCACCCGGAAGGAAGGAGAATCAAGTTTGTATCACGGCATGAGCCGAGGAGAGCACATGTAAATTCCTTAATGTGAGTTGTGCGGGAGGAAGTACCAGTGGTAGCGATTACTGGGACGTGTTTAGGAAGAGTTGCCGGGCATGCCACGGACGAGACATTGAATTTCTGATTGAACTACTGCCATGCCTTTGGGCCGATATCTAAGAGACCGTATAGGATGCCAGCCCAAGATTTGGAGGAAATAAAGAAGTAGATTAAGGAGTTACTGGATAAAGGTTTTATTCGCCCAAGTTCTTCGCCTTGGGGATCACCAGTACTTCTAGTGGAGAAGAAGGATGGATCTTTAAGAATGGTTGTTGATTATCGAGGATTGAATGAAGTGACCATTAAGAACAAATACCCGTCGCCGATGATCAACGACTTGTTTGACCAATTGCAAGGAGCTAAGGTATTTTCCAAGATCGATTTGCGATCAGGATACCATCGATTGAAGATTCGGGAGCAGGATATCGCAAGGCGGCTTTTACCACCAGTGCACGGGCTGTATGAGTATACCGTTATGTCATTTGGTCTGACTAACGCCCCAGCCTATTTTATGAACATGATGAACAAGGTGTTTATGGAGTTTTTGGATAAGTTCGTCGTGGTATTCACTGACGATATCTTGGTCTACTCAAAGAATGAAGAAGAACATAAGGAACATTTGCGTTTGGTACTCGAGAAGCTCAGAGAACATCATTTGTATGCCAAGTTCAGCAAGTGTGAGTTTTGGTTGAAGGAAGTTGGATTTCTCGGACATGTTATATCCGGAGAAGGTATAGCAGTAGACCCCACTAAAGTTTCCACGGTGACAAACTGGGAAGCGCCAACAACAGTTGGAGAGATCCGGAGTTTCCTTGGACTCGCAAGATACTACCGGAGATTCATTGATAATTTCTCGAGGATTGCGAAGCCCATGACAGAATTATTGAAGAAGGATACCAATTTTATTTGGACTGAGGAGTGTGAGGCTAGCTTCCAAGAGTTGAAGAAGCGTTTGGTTACCTCACCAGTATTAATCCTGCGGACCAAAGCAAGGATTACGAAGTTTATTATGACGCTTCACGTCGAGGACTTGGAGCGGTGCTTATGCAGGGAGGGAAGAGTTGTTTCGTATGCTTCACGACAATTTGAAACCTCATGAATTAAACTATGCCATGCATGATTTGGAGTTAGCAGCCGTAGTGCATGCATTGAAAACATGGAGACATTTCCTCATTGGAAATCATTGTGAGGTGTATACGGATCACAAGAGTTTGAAGTACATCTTCATGCAGAAGGAGTTAAATCTCAGGCAGAGAAGATGGTTGGAGCTCATCAAGGATTATGATATGAGATTGCATTATCACCCCGGAAAGGCTAATGTGGTAGCAGACGCATTGAGCCGTAAGAGTCATGTTAACATCCTAATGACCGGAGGTTACCAAAAGAATTAGCCGAGGAATTTCAGGAGCTATGTTTGGAAATAGTTCCGCGAGGCTATGTAGCAGCGTTGGAGATTCAATCTACTTTGATGGACAAAATCAGAAAAGCTCAAAGGACAGATAAGGAAGTTGCTTCTATTAAGGAGAAGATGAGCAAGGGAAAAGCAAAGGTATTTCGTGAGGATGAGCACGATACCTTATGGTTTGAGGACCGCATTTACGTACCAAGTGATCCGGAGATTCGGAAGTTGATTTTGCAAGAGGCACATGATTCGTCGTATTCGATCCACCCCGGAAATACCAAGATGTATTTGGATTTGAAGGATACTTTCTGGTGGACCGGAATGAAGAAAGATATCGCAGAGTATGTAGCAGTTTGTGATGTGTGTTAGAAAGTGAAAGCAGAACATCAGAAGCCAGCTGGATTGTTACAACCATTGCCTATACCCGAATGGAAGTGGGATAAACTAGGCATGGATTTCATCACGGGATTTCCTAGGACCCATTCAGGCTATGACTCGATTTGGGTTGTAGTCGATCGTTTGACGAAGGTAGCTCATTTCATTCCAGTAAAGACTACCTACAGCAGTGCCAAATTTGCTAAGATATACATGACAAGGATTGTATGGTTGCATGGAGTTCCAAGGAGTATCGTATCAGATAGAGGAACCCAATTCAGCTCAAAGTTCTGGAAGCAGTTGGACGAAACTTTGGGAACTAGACTGGAGTTTAGCACAACTTTTCATCCACAGACAGATGGACAAACCGAGAGAGTCAACCAGATCTTAGAGGATATGTTGAGAGCATGTGTTTTGGATTATGGATCAAGTTGGGATGACAACTTGCCATATGCGGAGTTTTCTTATAACAACAGCTACCAAACTAGTTTGAAGATGGCACCTTTCGAAGCCTTGTACGGAAGGAGGTGCAGAACCCCGCTACTGTGGGATGAAGTTAGAGACCGCCTTGATTGTTTGGACGGATTTGATTAAGGAGTGCGAGCGGAAAGTAAAGTTGATTCGAGATAGGCTCAAGGTAGCCCGATCAAGGCGGAAGAGCTATCTGATTCAAACGCAAGGAGGCGAGAATATGAAGCCGGAGCGAGTTTGTCTTGAGTATCTCCGCTTCGAGGAGTTAAGCGTTTTGGTGTTAAAGGAAAATTAGCGCCACGTTTTGTGGGACCATACAAAGTTTTGGGCGCATGGGAGAAGTTGCGTACAAGTTGGAATTACCGAAGGTTTGTCGGTGTTCACGATGTGTTTCATGTTTCTCGATTGAAGAAGTGTCACGCAAAGATGGCGGATATACCACTAAGAGATCTTTGTGCCCTTTGGAGGCGATTAGGTTGAATAACCATTTGACCTACGAGGAGAAACCAACAGGATTCTCGAGTTTGCCAGCCGAGTCACCCGCAACAAGGTCATTAAGTTTTGCAAAGTTCAGTGGAGCCACCACACTGAGGATGAAGCCACCTGGGAGCGAGAGGAAGATCTGCTTAAGGACCACCCTCACCTATTTTCTAGCCAACCCGAATCTCGAGGGCGAGATTCATCTTAAGGGGGTAGGTTTGTAACATCCCAAATTTTCAATTTGGAATGTTATACATAGAGCATCATTGCATATCATATTTTTGTTGCATTTTGGCTCGATCCTAGAAATTCTACACAACTCAAGGACCCACGGAGAGAGTTGGGGATTTCGTTATTTTCATATTTGAGTTTTCTCAAATTTTGAAAATAGGATCATTTGATTTTAATTATTTTATCTTCAATTATTTCTATTACAAAAATATGAGAGAGGGAATAAAATGACTTTCCCAAAATAAAGAAATAATGAGGATTTAATAATAAAATCAAATAATATTTTATTTTGGAGTTTTTCGCCATTTTATTTGAATTTAGGAAAAAAATGTGCGTTTTCAAAATTGCATTTAGGCCCCAAATAAATGTTCATCTAGTCCGGCTTGATTTTAAAAGCTGGGGAAAATTTATTTCGGGACTTTTGGAGTCCGTTTAGTATTTCTTTCGTTTGTTTTTTCTGCACGAAATTATTTATAAAAAAAACGAACCGCCTTACTGGGCCGTACCCAAGCGGGACTCCGCCCGGGGCAGCCTTTAAATAGCGCCACCCCGAGCCGCATGACCCACAGCCACCCTTCGCCCGCCAACCCCGCCGGCCTGATCCGCCGCCGCCACCGTGCCCAAACCCTAACCCTAATCCGCCCCGCCGCCGCCCGATCGCGCCGCCGCCGCCACCGCCGCCCGCCGCGCCGACTTCGCCGAACCGCCCGACCCGCCAGCCGAGGTTCGCCGCCTCGTTTTCCGCGCCGGTTTTTTAATAAAAACCGATCATTTTTTAGTTTTCGTCGGTTTTTTTTAGTTTCCTTTTTTTATTACTTTTGGTTCGGTTAAATAGCGAGCGTTCGCACGTTCGTTCGTTTTAACGATCGTGTTCGTCAGATTAGTTTTAGTCAACGAATGTCCGTTCGTTAACATGTTCGTCGTTTTTCTTTTTCTCGGATTTAATCTGCGATTTTCTGATCGCGATTTCTGATCCGATTTTTGTTTTAGTATAACTTTTCGCTCGTTTATCAGAATCAGGCGATTAAAGCGCCTGGAGTTTCGTCTCGAAACCCTCTTTCCGAATAACCAACTTAAACAAGTTTTTGCTTCTGTAAAATTTGACTTAGATCCAGATTAGTAAAACGGAGTTGTTTCTTTCGCCGTTTGACTTTCGTTGCTTCGTTTGATTTGATTCTGTTTGCAAACCGGAGTTCTTAAGTTGAACTTTCTGGTTAGATCTTTTGTCTGAGTTTTACCTGTGCATTAGATAAGTACTTATTGTATGCTTGTTTGTTTGTTTGCGATAGAATACCCGGGCGCCGCTGTTACTTGAGTCTCTAGGTTTCGCGGATCATCGACAAGGCAAGTAACACTTTGATCATATACTTTTTTATACGAGTTTTTATGCATTAGATCTATCCTCAAACATTGCATGGTTAGGATCTAATTAAATTGTGGGTTTTGGGAAGTAGTTTGAGGTAGTACCCATTACCTGTTTATTTTCAAACCCTTGGGAGTTACTTCTACGTTTGCTATTTATGCCATGCTATGCTAGTAGACGTGGATTGGGTGAGTGTATTCCATGACAGATGTGAGATTGTTAAATTAATGGTTTATTTAAGGTGGCAACTTAAAAACACATCTGGGTGGATTGAGGCACATGGTTTCCATCAGGACTTGCCTATTTTTCTTCGGACCGCCACCCAGGCTCAAAGGGATCATGAGATTATTCATGCTAGAAACTTCCGTGTGCAGCCACATGCTACTATGGGCTCTAGCATAGTTGACTAAGTTGTGCGAACTCTTACGGGTAGACTAGCTGATGTAAGGGTTGTAGGTTGGTACGGTCTACCCACATGTAAGGTGCTAGCGCTTCTGAAAGACTATGTCTCGGTCATCCGTTTCTCAAAACACCATGTAGTGCGAGAAATCAAACGGAGGAGATCGAGTCTTGTGGGAGAAGTGCACAAACCTCTGCAGAGTGTATAAACCAATCATGGTTAGCCGTGTCCCCGGTCATGGACATCTTGAGTATCTAGTACTTGGATATCATGTGAATCTCATCATGTCACTCTAAATAATATTGTTGGATTTTTAATGAGTACTTTTAATTGGGATTGAGGATGCTGTCAACCATTCTCAATGTTCAACAACCACCATGATAGTTAAATAAATTTATTCCTTTGCAGTAGGGAAAAATTGGCTTTTACGCAAAAATTGTAACCATAGAGCTTCCACCAGCCATATATGCATGTAGTATAAGCTTACTCTTTCATTATTCTCTATGTGTTACATTGCGGCATATTCCATGTGCTGACCCGTTTTCGGGCTGCAACGTTTCATGTTGCAGACTTTTCAGACGACGAGTAAGGTGCTTAGGTCGTGGTTCTATACTCATTGATGCCGTTGGAGTTGATGGACTCGCTTATTCTTCCAAGCCTTCCATTATTATCGTTATTAGATGGCCTTAAGCCATATTTATTTTGTTAAGTTCTCTCTTGAGACATTCGATGTAATAAGTGTGTGATTGCTACTGTTATAAATCCTTGAGTCTTGTGTGGTGTCAGACATTCGATCCGAGGATGACCTTTGGAGCACAAAGATCAGACTGTTCGAGGTCTGGTCGCTACTTATGTGGAACTTATTTTGCAGAGCCGGACACTATCCTTGTGTTCAAAATCTTCTATGAAGTATTCGGAGGAGGAACCCGCCTTGCAATGCCGAAGACAATATGTGCGCTGGACCCATCGTCATTGAAGCCTGGTTCAGGGGCTATTGAGGGAGTCCTAGATTAGGGGGTGTCCGGATAGCCGGACTATGATCTTTGGCCGGACTCCCGGACTATGAAGATACAAGATTGAAGACTTTGTCCCTTGTCCGGATGGGACTTTCCTTGGCGCGGAAGGCAAGCTTGCGATACGGATATGTAGATCTGCTACCATTGTAACCGACTCTGTGTAACCCTAACCCTATTCGGTGCCTATATAAACCGGAGGGTTTTAGTCCGTAGGACGAACAACAATCATACCATAGGCTAGCTTCTAGGGTTTAGCCTCTACGATCTCGTGGTAGATCTACTCTTGTACTACCCATATCATCAATATTAATCAAGCGGGAGTAGGGTTTTACCTCCATCGAGAGGGCCCGAACCTGGGTAAAAACATCGTGTCCCTTGTCTCCTGTTACCATCCGCCTAGACGCACAGTTCGGGGCCCCCTACCCGAGATCCGCCGGTTTTGACACCGACAAGTACCTTCCCGGAGGCATCTACCCGGAGCTCGGTCTTCATCGACGAGTCGGCGGTGGCTTACTTGTCGGCTATGATTAGTAGCTCGTCGAGGGTAGTCGGCTCGTCGCAGAGAAGCTTGTGCTTAAGGAGGGTGCCTTCTCGGCACCCGGTAGTGAAGTACTCTATGGCTTGAACCTCGTGCACCCCCTCGCAAGAATTGCGGAGCTCGGCCAAAAGCGTGACGTAGTCGCGAGTCGACTTGGTGGGTCCTTGTATGCACAAGGAGAGCTGCCTGGGCTTGGGAGCCCGCTTGTAGGTGCTGGTGAAGTTGCGGATGAAGGCTTCCGTGAAGTCTAGCCAGCTGTTGATGCTGTACGGCTTGAGGCTGTTGAGCCAGGTTCGCGACGTGGCCTGAAGCATGAAGGGCACATATTTGACGGCAACGCGCCTGTTGCCGTTCGCTATACCGACTGCGGTTGAGTTGTCGATCAGCCAATCCTACGGCTTCACAGAGCCGTTATACTTGGGCGTGTCTCTTAGGAGCGAGAACCCTTTAGGGAAGGGCTCGTCGCGGATGCGGGGGCCGAAGCAAGGCGGTCCGACATCGTCTTCTTCTTCCAATGCCAGGGATCGCACCAGGCGGTCGATCCGGTGGCGGGCATCGTTTTCGCCGACTCTTTCGCGGCGGCCTAGTCGGCCGCTGAGAGTCGGATGTGTGAAAGGCGGCGGGGTGGGATATCTTTCCCCGCGAGGTGGAGGAGGGGGCGGGTTGCCTCGCCGCTCCACAGCTCAAGGGCGGCCTTCTGTGACGAGCTCGATGGAGGTCCGGGTTCGGCTGCGGTGGCGGCTCCTTTCTCGCCCGTCTTGTGGCGTTGCCCTGATCGGCATGCGTGACGTTGCGCCGTGCTCTTGGCGCGGGGGAAGGCTTTCGGCGCGGGCGCTGTCTTCATGCCGCTCTGCGGCCGCGCCAATCAGCTGCTGGATGCGCCTAGCCATATAGGGGAGCTCGTTGGGCCCTAGCCCGTTCAGCTCTTCTACGGCCGCCTGGGCGGCGCGCAGGTTCTTGAGAGGCGTGGCGTAGACGGGGCGGTCCATTCCCAGCATGTCGGCGATGGCTGCGCCGTGTTTCTTGACGATGCCGATTCGGCTCGGCCCTTCAGGAGGCGGCGTGCCGAAGGCGGCGCGGTCGACTTCGCGCTGGTGGACCTCGGCAAGGTGTCTCATGGGGGCTATCCTCCGGCCCTCTGCGTGGAGGGCGAGTCGACGCGCCTCCAGTGCCTCGGCGTCGGCGTCGGCCGGGAGAGGTGCGGACAAGTCGTGCGGCGCCGCTTGCAGGGCATCGTGGGCGTTCTCGCCAGAGGGGCCGTCGTGACTGATGACCAGCGCCTCGTTGATGGCACTGCCGTAGCTGTCGGCTTGGGGGAGCGGGTCGTCGAAGACCACGACGTTGGTGGGGAAAGCATCGAGCGACGCTATGTCGGAGTCGACAAGCATCGGGTCGGTGGAGCCAACCGACTCCAAATCCACAGCAGGCTCGCTGGAGACGTGGAGTTGGTCGAGGAGGCTGACGAGGTGGCTCTCAAGGCAGCCTGTGCCCGCGTCAGATGCGGGCTCGTCGGAGATGCGAGCCTTGCCAAGAAGGTCGGCGAGGGAGCTCGCCATGAGCGTCGCCGACGCCTTACAGCCTTGTCGGGGCAAGCGCCATCAGGAGTGCTGGGCTGGCTACGCTCGCTAGGGAGGAAGAGGGTTCCCGTCCAGAGCAGGTCTCCGGATGACGGTGCACCTGGCCCCATGGTGGGCGCCAAATGTCGGGTGGTAGGTACGACATATGCCAATGGATGGCTAATCATAGTGGGAGCCAATAAGACGTCGTCGGTGCCTGGAAACGGGATGAGGCGAAGACATGCACACCGGCGAATCTTACCCAGCTTCGGGGCTCTCCGAGGAGATAACACCCCTCATCGCTGCTTTCTCACGGGGGTCTCCGCATGGTCACTAGATGAACAAGTGGCTACAAGTGGCTCCTTGAGCTGTTTGGTGTGAGGAAGAAGAACGGCACGGCTAGCTCCCCCTTTCCCTCTATGTGGTGTCTAAAACTCTAAGAGATCAACCCTTTGCATGGGTGCCCCAGGGGGTTTATATAGGCCTACCCCCAGGGGTACAACGATAATCCGGCTGGGCGCGAGCCCTAGTCGTCAGTGTCTTCGCTCGCCGGCTTCTCCGCCGGCCGCAGGGGCCCGCCGACTGGTGGGTCCCGCCGGCTGCCGGCTTCTTGGTCGATAGGCTGGCCCCACCTTTGAGGGCCTTGTCGGGGGCTGGTTACTGTTGCCTCAATCCTGATGACGAGGGCTTTGTTGACGTAAGCATGGCTATAGTGCCGCCGCCTTGGCGGCGATCACTCTAGCCTCACCTCGTCTTGTCTCCTTAATGAGGCGCTTTCCTCGAGGGAGGGAGCAAGCCGGCTATGGGAGGCCGGCCATGTTTCAGGCCGACTAGGGGAGGCCGAGCCGCCTTCGGGCATCTCTCGGCGGAGGGGCCCGCCGCTGGAGTCGTCTTGTGACTGTCATGGGTGATGTCATGGTCAACATGGCAACAGTGCCGCGCCGGACGGGTGATGGCTGCCCCGTACGGCGTACTGTAGCCACGCGCGCTCCGGGATGCGGGGGTGGCAGGCTTCACTGTAGCCACGCCCCATCTCATCACCGTTATGTGGGTGCAGATTCTGAGGGTGCGGCCTTGGCCGCCTGCGGGGTGGCCGGCTTCTTGGAGTCGGCCTTTTCGTGGCCGGCTACGTGGAGTCGGCCCTCTGGTAGCCGGCTCCTTGGAAGCCGGCCCTCTTGTGGCCTTATGCCTGTAGGTCTTGGGGCCGGACCGCCTCCTGACAGCTGGCCTGAGTGACAGCCGGCCGGGGGAAGGCGTCCTAGTGTCTTGGATGTTGGATGGCTTGATTGGCTTGTAATTTTTTCAGAAGTCCCAGGGGGAGCCGGCTGGGCTACCCGTGGTCATTTACTCCGAGAGCTATGCCACAAATGCAAGAAACCTGGTCACTATATTGAAGATTGTCCTCGGTGGGAAAAGGAATTAAAGAAGAAGAAATACAAGGATTACAGTTCTGATGATGCTTAGAAGAAGAAGAAATCGTCAAAATCTTCATCATCAAAATCCTTGAAATCTTCATCTCACAAGAAGAGCAGCTCCAAGAAGGCTCGGGCATTCATTGGCAAGGAAATGGACTCTGAAGCTGAATGTGAGGAACATGAGGAAGAGGAGGCATCTGAGGAGTCCGAGTGCGGTGTGGCGAGTCTGGCTCGCCATCTTGCATTCGCCGCCAAGTCCATCTTCAACTCTGAAGAAAATGACCTCACCAACAAGGCCGATGAAGATAATGATGACTACGCTCCCACCTATTGCTTCATGGCAAAAGGTGCAAAGGTACTCAAATATACCTCCACTGAATCTAGTGAAAATGAATCTGATGAAGATCTCAAGCCCAGCTACTCTAAACTTGCTAAGATTGCTGTAAAACAACAAAGGGCTTTAGAAAAGGTTCAAAACATGCTAGATAAAAGTGATGATATGTTGGGTGAAGAAATGGATCGCACTAAAGCCCTGACTAAAAATCTTCAGAGACTTCAGTCTAGGTTTGACAGCCTTCAAGGTCATCATAACACTCTCTTATCTGATCATGAGAAGCTCTGTTATGAATTTCTTCAAAGAAAGCAAGATCTTGAGAAGCTAAGAGTGAGTTATGAAGATCTTCAGAAGGAGCCGATTCATTGCTAGCCCAACAAATCAGCGCTTCTCAGGAAGAATTTGTTCCTCCATGCTTAAAGTGCATTGAACGTGAATCTGCTAATTCCTCACCTGAATGTTCAAATGCTTCAACTGTTACAAATTCTTCACATGCCTCTGCTATCACTAATTCCTCATCTGAGGACATTGCTAGTATCATTGACGATGCAGGGCTGAAGGAATTGTACATGACAGGCATGTACAAAAGCCTCAAAGGGCATCAGACTCTTTGTGATGTGCTTAAAAAGCATATCCTCAACAGAAACCTTAGGAAAGAGGGTATTGCCTTTGAGAGGAAAATCAATGCTGATGGTACATACTGGAAGCCTGAGCAGTACCCCAAAACCTCATGGGCTGCTGCAAAGGGACCTCCAGTTGATCCATCCAACTTATCTGGCTTTACATGTGAATCTCCTCATTCTTCTGATGAGTCATTTGACTCCAACTATAAATTGTTCAAAAATCAAAATGGTGAAGTATTTGCTAGATATGTTGGCACTAACTACAGGAACGGTTCTCCTATGAAGAAAATCTGGGTTCCCAAAAGGTGCCTTGAGAGTCTTCAGGTGAATGTCCTCATGACACCACCTGTGAAGAATAGGAACCCCGGATCAAACTCTTCATATGGACCAAATTCTTCATATGGATCCAAGTCCTCATACTGACCAAATTCCTCAAAAGGATCAAAGTCCTCATATGATTATCATCGTGCTAACAACTCCGTTTCACAGGGTAGAGCTAAGGGCTATGAATATGTGCATTATTCTTCAAACCATTATGTTCATAAGTCCTCGAAGAATTTCTCTGCTTATTCATATGCTTACCTAACCCCTCGTATGTAAAACGAAATGGTTTGGCTTCTATGCCACCATTCTCATATGGAGCTCGTAGAGTGATGAACTCTTTGCCAACCCTTCAGATGTGGGTGGGGAAGAAAAAGAACTAATCTCTTCTGCAGGGTCAGGTCTCGGGCGTGCTTTAACGTCAAGAAGAATTTCTTTGGGGCTGACAAAAATGCCTGAAAGGATGCAGGCGAATCATGAAGAAATGAACTTTCATTTCACACGTCCTCATACTGCTATGTCTGTTTTACTCTTTGATGAATTTCATCTGATGAATTTGATATCATATTCTTCCCTGATGAAGTATATGAGTTCGTAAGTTGCACTAATTCTTCTGCAGGATGATCTTCCCAAAGCCACTGAATGGTTCCTCGATAGTGGATGTACAAATCACATGACTGGTGACAAGAATCTACTGATGGATGCTCCCTTATCACCGTCACATCTGAAGCATATCATCTTTGCTGACAAAGGCAAAAGTCAGGTATTGGGTCTAGGTAAGGTTGCGATCTCTAAGGACATACACATGGACAAAGTCATGCTTGTTGAGTTCTTAGGATACAACCTCATGTCAGTCTCAATGCTTTGTGATCTTGATATGGTTGTTGTCTTTGGCAAGTATCGTTGTGTTGTGATTATGGAACCTGACAATTCCAAAGTCTCCGAAGGCTTTAGGAGAGGAGATTTGTATATTGTTGATGAAGGAAATATGCCCTAGAGGCAATAATAAAGTTATTATTTATTTCCTTACATCATGATAAATGTTTATTATTCATGCTAGAATTGTATTAACCGGAAACATAATACATGTGTGAATATATAGACAAACAGAGTGTCACTAGTATGCCTCTACTTGACTAGCTCGTTAATCGAAGATGGTTATGTTTCCTAACCATAGACATGAGTTGTCATTTGATTAACGGGATCACATCATTAGGAGAATGATCTGATTGACATGACCCATTCCGTTAGCCTAGCACTTGATCGCTTTAGTATGTTGCTATTGCTTTCTTCATGACTTATACATGTTCTGTAACTATGAGATTATGCAACTCCGTTTACGGAGGAACACTTTGGTGCTACCAAACGTCACAACGTAACTGGGTGATTATAAAGGAGTACTACAGGTGTTTCCAAAGGTACATGTTGGGTTGGCGTATTTCAAGATTAGGTTTTGTCACTCCGATTGCTCGGAGAGGTATCTCTGGGCCCTCTCGGTAATGCACATCATTATAAGCCTTGCAAGCAATGTGACCAATGAGTTGGTTACGGGATGATGCATTACTGAGCGAGTAAAGAGACTTGCGGTGACGAGATTGAACTAGGTATTGGATACCGACGATCGAATCTCGGGCAAGTAACATACCGATGACAAAGGGAACAACGTATGTTGTTATGCGGTTTGACCGATAAAGATCTTCGTAGAATATGTAGGAGCCAATATGGGCATCCAGGTCCCGCTATTGGTTATTGACCGAGAATAGTTCTAGGTCATGTCTACATAGTTCTCGAACCCGTAGGGTCCGCACGCTTAAGGTTTCGGCGATGCTTATATTATGAGTTTATGAGTTTTGATGTACCGAAGGAGTTCGGAGTCCCAGATGAGATCGGGGACATGACGAGGAGTCTCGAAATGGTCGAGACGTAAAGATCGATATATTGGACGACTATATTCGGAGTTCGGAAAGGTTCCGAATGATTCGGGTATTTTTCGGAGTACCGGAGAGTTACGGAATTCGCCGGGGAGAAGTATTGGGCCTTATTGGGCCCTGCGGGAAAGAGAGAGGGGCTGCCTAGGGCAGGACGCGCGCCCATGGCCTAGTCCGAATTGGACTAGGGGAGGCCGCACCCCTCCTTCCTTCCCTTCTCTCTTCCCTTCCTTGTCTCCTACTCCTAATACATGGAAGGACTCCTAGTTGGACTAGGAAAGGGGAATCCTACTCGGTGGGAGTAGGACTCCCCATGGCGCCGCCTACTAGGGCCGGCCTCCTCCTCCCTCCCTCCTTTATATCTGAGGCAGGGGCACCCCATGGACACACAAGTTGATCTACGGATCGTTCCTTAGCCGTGCGGTGCCCCCTCCACCATATTCCACTTCGGTCATATCGTCATGAGCTTAGGCGAAGCCCTGCGCGGAGAAGTCATATCGTCAGCGGAGCTTAGGCGAAGCCCTGCGTCGGTGGAGCATCATCATCGCTACCACGCCGCCGTCGTCTTGTGGAACTCATCCCGACACTTTGCTTTGGATCGGAGTCCGGGATCGTCATCGAGCTGAGCGTGTGCAGAACTCGGAGGTGCCGGACGTTCGGTACTTGGATCGGTCGGATCGTGACGACGTACGTGTACATCAACCGCGTTGGTATAACGCTTCCGCTTACGGTCTACAAGGGGACGGGGACATACACTCTCCCCTCTCGTTGCGATGCATCACCATGATCTTGCGTGTGCGTGGGAAATTTTTGAAATTACTACGTTCCCCAACAGTGGTATCGAGCCTAGGTTTTTATGGTTTGATGTTTTGCACGAGTAGAACACAAGTGAGTTGTGGGCGATACAAGTCATACCGCCTACCGGCATGTCATACTTTGGTTCAGCGGTATTGTGAGATGAAGCGGCCCGGACCGACATTACGCCAGACGCTTACGCGAGACTGGTTTCACCGTTCACGAGCACTCGTGCTTAAAGGTGGCTGGCGGGTGTCTGTCTCTCTCACTTTAGTTGAATCGAGTGTGACTACGCCCGGTCCTTGCGAAGGTTAAACGGAGTCTATTTGACAAACTATCGTTGTGGTTTTGATGCGTAGGTGAGAACGGTTCTTGCTAAGCCCGTAGCAGCCACGTAAAATTTGCAACAACAAAGTAGAGGGCGTCTAACTTGTTTTTGCAGGGCATGTTGTGATGTGATATGGTCAAGACGTGATGAGATATAAGTTGTTGTATAAGATGATCATGTTTTGTTGAAGTTATCGGCAAGTGGCAGAAGCCCTATGGTTGTCTCTTTGTTGCATAAGATGCAAGTGCCAAATAATTGCTTTACTTTATCGCTATGCGATAGCAATAGTTGTAAGAGCAATAGTTGGCGAGACAACCATGTGATGACACATTGATATAGATCAAGATGATGAAGATCATGGTGTCGTGCGGTGACGATAGAGATCATGTGATTACTTTGGAGATGGAGATCAAAGGCGCAAGATGATCATGGCCATATCATGTCATATATTTTGATTGCATGTGATGTTTATCTATTATACATCTTATTCTTGCTTTGATTGACGGTAGCATTTTAAGATGATCTCTCACTAATTATCAAGAAGTGTTCTTCCTGAGTATGCACCGTTGCCAAAGTTCGTCGTGCCCAGACACCACGTGATGATCGGGTGTGATAAGCTCTACGTCCATCTACAACGGGTGCAAGCCAGTTTTGCACACGCGGAATACTCAGGTTAAACTTGACGAGCCTAGCATATGCAGATATGGCCTCGAGCACGAAGACCGAAAGGTCGGCGTGAATCATATAGTAGATATGATCAACATAGTGATGTTCACCATTGAAAACTACTCCATCTCACGTGATGATCGGTTATGGTTTAGTTGATTTGGATCACGTGATCACTTAGATGACTAGAGAGATGTACATCTAAGTGGGAGTTCTTAAGTAATATGATTAATTGAACTTAAATTTATCATGAACTTAGTCCTGGTAGTATTTTGCAAATTATGTTGTAGATCAATAGCTCGCGTTGTTGCTTTCATATGTTTATTTTCATATGTTCCTAGAGAAAATTGTGTTGAAAAATGTTAGTAGCAATGATGCGGATTGGATCCGCGATCCGAGGTTTATCCTCAATGCTGCACGGAAGAATTATGTCCTTAATGCACCGCTAGGGTAGCGGACCTATTGCGGGAGGCGAGATGCGACGTTATGAACGTTTGGCTAGCTCAATATGATGACTACTTGATAGTTTAGTGCACCATACTTAACGGCTTAGAATCGGGACTTCAAAGGCGTTTTGAGCGTCATGGATCATATGAGATGTTCCAGGAATTGAAGTTAATATTTCAAGCAAATACCCGAGTTGAGAGATATGAAGTCTCCAACAAGTTCTATAGCTAAAAGATGGAGGAGAATCGCTCAAGTAGTGAGCATGTGCTCAGATTGTCTGAATACTTCAATCGCTTGAATCAAGTGGGAGTTAATCTTCCAGATAAGATAGTGATTGACAGAATTCTCTAGTCACCATCACTAAGTTACTAGAACTTTGTGATGAACTATAGTATGCGGGGATGGCGAAAATGATTCCCGAGCTCTTACGTGATGTTGAAATCAACGAAGGTAGAAATCAAGAAAGAGCATCAAGTGTTGATGATTGACAAGACCACTAGTCTCAAGGAAAAGGGCAAAGGGAAGAAGGGGAACTTCAAAAGGAACGGCAAGCAAGTTGCTGCTCGGTGAAGAAGCCCAAGTCTGGACCTAAGCACGAGACTAAGTACTTTTGCTGCAATGGAACTGGTCCTTTGGGCGGAACTACCCTGAATATTTGGTGGATAAGAAGGATGGCAAAGTGAACAAAGGTATATTTGATATACAGATTATTGATGTGTATTTTACTAGTGTTCATAGCAACCCCTCGGTATTTGATCTTTGGTATAGTTGCTAAGAGTAGTAACTTGAAGCGGGAGTTCTGAGAATGAACAGAAACTAGTTGAAGGGGAAGTGACGATGAGTGTTGGAAGTAGTTCCAAGATTGATATGATCATCATCGCACACTCCCTATACTTTCGGGATTAGTGTGGAACCTAAATAAGTGTTATTTGGTGTTGAGCATAAATATGATTTGATCATGTTTATTGCAATACGGTTATTCATTTAAGTAAGAGAATAAATTGTTGTTACATTTACATGAATAAAACCTTATATGGTTACACACCCAATGAAAATGGTTCATTGGATCTCGATCATAGTGATACACATATTCATAATATTGAAACCAAAAGATGCAAAGTTAATAATGATAGTACAACTTATTTGTGGCTTTGCCGTTTAGGTCATATTGGTGTAAGCGCTTGAAGAAAACTCCATCTTTGATGGACTTTTGGAATCACTTGACTATGAATCATTTGATGCTTGCGAACCGTGCCTTTTGGGCAAGATGACTAAAACTCCGTTCTCGGAACAATGGAACAAACTCTTGACTTATTGGAAATAATACATACCGATGTATGCGATTCAATGAGTGTTGATGCTCGTGGCAAGTATCGTTATTTTCTGACCTTCACAAAATGATTTGAGCAGATATGGGTATATCTACTTGATGAAACATAAGTCTGAAATAATTGAGAAGTTCAAAGAATTTCAGAGTGAAGTGGAAAATCATCGTAACAAGAAAATAAAGTTTCTGCGATCTGATCGTGGAGATAAATATTTGAGTTACGAGTTTGGTCTTCATTTGAAACAATGTGAAATAGTTTTCGCAACTCACGCCATATGGAACACCACAACATAATGGTGTGTCCGAAAGTCGTAACCGCACTTTATTGGATATGGTGCGATCTATGATGTCTCTTATCAATTTACCACTATCGTTTTGGGGTTATGCATTAGAGACAGCTGCATTCACGTTTAATAGGGCACCGTCTAAATCCGTTGAGGCGACACCGTATGAACTATGGTTTAACAGTAAACCTAAGCTGTCGTTTCTTAAAGTTTGGAAGTTGTGATGCTTATGTGAAAAAGTTTCATCTGATAAGCTCAAACCCAAATCGGAGAATGCGTCTTCATAGACTACCCAAAGGAAATTGTTGGGTATACCTTCTATCACAGATCCGAAGGCAAAAACATTCGTTGCTTATAAATGGATCCTTTCTAGAGAAGGAGTTTCTCTCGAAAGAAGTGAGTGGGAGGAAAGTGGAGCTTGATAAGGTAATTTGTACCTTCTCCCGAATTGGAAAGTATTTCATCACAGAAATCAGTTCCAGTGATTCCTACACCAATTAGTGAGGAAGCTAATGATGATGATCATGTAACTTCAGATCAAGTCACTACCGAGTCCCGTAGGTAAACCAGAGTGAGATCCGCACCAAAGTGGTACGGCAATCCTGTTACGGAAGTCATGCTACTAGATCATGACGAACCTACAAACTATGAAGAAGCGATGGTGAGCCCAGATTCCGCTAAATGGCTAGAAGCCATGAAATCTGAGATGGGATCCATGTATGAAAACAAAGTGTGGACTTTGGTTGACTTGCCCGAGGGTCGGCAAGCAATAGAAAATAAATGGATCTACAAGAGGAAGGCGGACGTTGATAGTAGTGTTACTATCTACAAAGCTCGACTTGTCGCAAAAAGGTTTTGACAAGTTCAAGGTGTTAACTACAATGAGATTTTCTCAACTGTAGCGATGCTTAAGTCTGTCCGAATCATGTTAGCAATTGCCACAATTTATGAAATTTGGCAAATGGATGTAAAAACTGCATTCCTGAATGGGTTTCTGGAGGAATAGTTGTATATGATGCAACCAGAAGGTTTTATCGATCCAAAGGGAGCTAACAAAGTGTGCAAACTCCAGCGATCCATCTATGGACTGGTGCAAGCATCTCGGAGTTGGAATATACGCTTTGATAAGTTGATCAAAGCATATAGTTTATACTGAGACTTACAATTGAAGCTGTATTTACTAGAAAGTGAGTGGGAGCACTACTGCATTTCGATAAGTATATGTGAATGACATATTGTAGATCGGAAATAATGTAGAATTATTACGCAAAGCATAAAGGAGTGTTTGAAAGGAGTTTTTCAAAGAAAGACCTCAGTGAAGCTGCTTACATATTGAGCATCAAGATCTATAGAGATAGATCAAGGCGCTTGATAAGTTTTTTCAATGAGTACATACCTTGACAAGATTTTGAAGTAGTTCAAAATGGAACAGTCAAAGAAAGAGTTCTTGCCTGTGTTACAAGGTGTCAAATTGAGTAAGACTCAAAACCCGACCACGGCAGAAGATAGAAAGAGAATGAAAGTCATTCCCTATGCCTTGGCCATAGGTTCTATAAAGTATGCCATGCTGTGTACCAGATCTATTGTATACCCTACACTGAGTTTGGCAAGGGAGTACAATAGTGATCTAGGAGTAGATCCTTTGGACAGCGGTCAAAATTATCCTTAGTGGAATAAGGATATGTTTCTCGATTATGGAAGTGACAAAAGGTTAGGTCAGAAAGGGTTACGTCGATGCAAGTTTTGACACCGATCCGGATGACTCTAAGTCTCGATCTAGATACATATTGAAAGTGGGAGCAATTAGCTAGAATAGCTCCTTGCGAACATTGTTGACATAGAAATTAGCAAAATACTTACGGATCTGAATGTGATGCGGACCCGTTGACCAAAAAATATCTCACAAGCAAAACATGATCACACCTTAGTACTCTTTGGGTGTTAATCACATAGCGATGTGAACTAGATTACTGACTCTAGTAAACCCTTTGGGTGTTGATCACATATCGATGTGAACTATGGGTGTTAATCACATGGTGATGTGAACTATTGCGTTAAATCACATGGCGATGTGAACTAGATTATTGACTCTAGTGCAAGTGGGAGGCTGAAGGAAATATGCCCTAGAGGCAATAATAAAGTTATTATTTATTTCCTTACATCATGATAAATGTTTATTATTCATGCTAGAATTGTATTAACCGGAAACATAATACATGTGTGAATATATAGACAAACAGAGTGTCACTAGTATGCCTCTACTTGACTAGCTCGTTAATCGAAGATGGTTATGTTTCCTAACCATAGACATGAGTTGTCATTTGATTAACGGGATCACATCATTAGGAGAATGATCTGATTGACATGACCCATTCCGTTAGCCTAGCACTTGATCGTTTAGTATGTTGCTATTGCTTTCTTCATGACTTATACATGTTCACCGTAACTATGAGATTATGCAACTCCCGTTTACGGAGGAACACTTTAGGTGCTACCAACGTCACAACGTATCTGGGTGATTATAAAGGAGTACTACAGGTGTTTCCAAAGGTACATGTTGGGTTGGCGTATTTCGAGATTAGGTTTTGTCACTCCGATTGTCGGAGAGGTATCTCTGGGCCCTCTCGGTAATGCACATCATTATAAGCCTTGCAAGCAATGTGACCAATGAGTTGGTTACGGGATGATGCATTCTGAGCGAGTAAAGAGACTTGCGGTGGCGAGATTGAACTAGGTATTGGATACCGACGATCGAATCTCGGGCAAGTAACATACCGATGACAAAGGGAACAACGTATGTTGTTATGCGGTTTGACCGATAAAGATCTTCGTAGAATATGTAGGAGCCAATATGGGCATCCAGGTCCCGCTATTGGTTATTGACCGAGAATAGTTATAGGTCATGTCTACATAGTTCTCGAACCCGTAGGGTCCGCACGCTTTAGGTTTCGGCGATGGCGGTTATATTATGAGTTTATGAGTTTTGATGTACCGAAGGAGTTCGGAGTCCCAGATGAGATCGGGGACATGACGAGGAGTCTCGAAATGGTCGAGACGTAAAGATCGATATATTGGACGACTATATTCGGAGTTCGGAAAGGTTCGAATGATTCGGTATTTTTGAGTACCGGAGAGTTACGGAATTCGCCGGGGAGAAGTATTGGGCCTTATTGGGCCCTGCGGGAAAGAGAGAGGGCTGCCTAGGGCAGGCCGCGCTTCCCCATGGCCTAGTCCGAATTGGACTAGGGGAGGCCGCACCCCTCCTTCCTTCCCTTCTCTCTTCCCTTCCTTGTCTCCTACTCCTAATACATGGAAGGACTCCTAGTTGGACTAGGAAAGGGGAATCCTACTCGGTGTGGGAGTAGGACTCCCCATGGCGCCCCTACTAGGGCGGCCTCCTCCTCCCTCCCTCCTTTATATCACGGGGCAGGGGGTACCCCATGGACACACAAGTTGATCTACGGATCGTTCCTTAGCCGTGTGCGGTGCCCCCTCCACCATATTCCACTTCGGTCATATCGTCATGCGGGCTTAGGCGAAGCCTGCGCGGAGAAGTCATATCGTCGCGGAGCTTAGGCGAAGCCCTGCGTCGGTGGAGCATCATCATCGTCACCACGCCGCGTTAACGGAACTCATCCCGACACTTTGCTGGATCGGAGTCCGGGGATCATCATCGAGCTGAGCGATGCAGAACTCGGAGGTGCCGTCACGTTCGGTACTTGGATCGGTCGGATCATGAAGACGACGACTACATCAACTGCGTTGTTATAACGCTTCCGCTTACGGTCTACGAGGGTACGTGGACATACACTCTCCCCTCTCGTTGCTATGCATCACCATGATCTTGCGTGTGCGTAGGAAATTTTTTGAAATTACTACGTTCCCCAACAGTTGATTTCTCTACATGACCACAACCAGCCGTGTGCCTACTTGCAAAAGCTTCAGAAGGCTGGCTATGGCATCGACGACTTGGTCACGCAGGCATGAGGAATTTGCACACGCTTGCAAAGAAGAAGCCTGTCATTGGCATTGATAATGTCAAATTCCTCAAGGATCACTTGTGTGGAGCCTGTGAAGCTGGAAAAATGACCAAGGCCAAGCATCCAGCGAAGACTATCATGACCACTACTCGTCCATTCGAATTGCTTCACATGGACCTCTTTGGTCCTAATCATTACTCAAAGAGTCACTAATGATGCATCTCTATATGGCTTTGTTATTGTTGATGATTACTCTCGTTACACATGGGTACACATTGTTACTTACAAACATGAAGCGCATGAAGTCTTCAAACGATTCTCCTCGAGGGCTTCAACCAACTTTGGTGTGAAGATCAAGCACATCAGGAGTGACAATGGAACTGAGTTCAAGAATTCCGGTCTTGATGACTATCTTGTTGAACTTGGTATTACTCATGAGTTATCTGCTCCTTATACTCCTCAGCAAAATGGCGTTGTGGAGCGCAAGAACAGAACTCTTGTTGAGATGGCTCGCACTATGCTTGATGAATACAAAAGCATACCAAATCGTTTTTGGATTGATGCAATTGATACCGTGTGCCACATCATCAACAGAGTATATCTTCACAAATTCTTCAAGAAGACTGACTATGAACTCCTCACTGACAAGAAACCCAATGTGAGTTATTTCAAAGTCTTTGGTGCTAAATGTTGGATTAGAGATCCTCATCACAATGCTAAATTTGCGCCGAAACCACATGAAGGTTTTATGCTTGGTTATGGAAAGGACTCGCGCACCTACAGAGTCTTAAACAACGCTCTTCACAAGGTTGTTAAAACTGTAGATGTGCGGTTCGATGAAACTAATGGCTCGCAAAGAGAGCACCTACCTTCTGTGATAGATGAACCAGCACCTCAGGATTCTATCAAGTTCAAGGCGACTGAGGATGTCATTCCTAATGAAGAATCTGCTGAAGAATTCATTCCAGAACGCGAAGAACGTCGAGCTAATGCACCTGAAGACAATGCTGAAGAAAATGGTGCTGAAGAAAATGCTGATGAAGTTCCTCGACGACAACCAGCTCATCCTCGCGTTGCAAAAGAAGTGCAATTTGATAAGATCAACGATGACATTGAAGCACCAGGTCCTCTCACACGCTCAAAAGCTACACATTTATCTAACTTTTGTGGGCACTATGCTTTTGTCTCTATCACAGAGCCCACTAAGGTAGATGAAGCATTTCTGGAGCCTGAGTGGATTCAGGCCATGCAATAAGAATTACATCAGTTCGAGCTCAACAATGTCTGGGAACTGGTCAAATGTCCAGATCCTCGCAAGCATAATATCATTGGCACAAAGTGATCTACCGCAACAAGCAAGATGAAAATGGCCTTGTGGTGAGGAATAAGGCACGACTTGTAGCTCAAGGCTACACACAGTTGAAGGAATTGATTTCGATGAAACTTTTGCACTGTTGCTATAGACTTGAGGCTATTCGCATATTAGTTGCTTATGCTAACCATCATAATATCACTTTATATCAAATGGATGTGAAAAGTGCATTCCTCAATGGTAAGCTTGAGGAAGAAGTATATGTTGCTCAACCCCGTGTTTTGAAGATCCAAAGAATCGACAAAGTCTTCAGACTCAACAAGGCCCTCTATGGCCTCAAGCAGGGCCCCTCGGGCGTGGTATGATACTTTGAAGGAATTATTCGTGAAGAATGGCTTCACACCGGTTCACTCGACCCTACTCTCTTTCTGAAATCTTATGATGGTGAACTGTTTGTGTGCCAAATATACGTTGATGATATTATCTTTGGCTGTCTTGACCAACGTTATAGTGATGAATTTGCCTATATGATGAGTGAAGAATATCAAATGTCTATGATGGGAGAGTTGAAATTCTTCTTAGGTCTTCAAATTCTTCAACAGAAATGGCATATTCATATCTCAGGAGAAATACCTCAAGGATGTTCTGAGGAAATTCAGCATGCAAGATTGCAAAGGCGTCAAAATTCCTATGCCCACAAATGGCCATCTATGCACTGATGAAAATGATATTGACTTCGATCACAAGGTATACCGCTCCATGATTGTTTCTTTATTGTACTTATGTGCATCTAGGCCAGATATAATGATTAGTGTTTGCATGTGTGCCGATTTCAATCTACACCGAAGGAATCACACCATAAGGCTGTGAAGCATATTCTTCGATATATAGCTCACACACCAACACTAGGATTATGGTACCCCAAGGGCTCTACTTTTGATCTCATTGCATATTCTGACTCCGACTATGCTGGTGATCGTGTGGACCGCAAGTCAACATCTAGTACTTGTCATTTCCTCGGACGATCTTTGGTCTGTTGGTCCTCGAAGAAATAGAACTGCGTATCACTGTCTACTGCGGATGCTGAGTACATTGCTGCTGGTTCTTCCGTGCTCAATTCTTTGTGGATGAAGCAAACTCTCAAGGACTACCGCATCAACGTGAAGAATGTGCCTCTCTACTGTGACAATGATAGTGCCATCAAGATTGCTCACAACCCAGTTCAGCACTCGAAGACAAAGCACATTCAGATTCGTCATCATTTTCTTCGCAATCATGTGTTGAAGGGCGACATCTTTATTGATCATGTGAAGACTGAATAACAGCTAGCCGATATCTTCACAAAGCCCTTGGACGAGAAGAGATTTAGCAAGTTGCGGTGTGAGCTAAATATCTTAGAATCTTCGAATGTTCTTTGAGAAGGACACACATCCTGACACTTATGCAAAATTGATGACTTAGATGTGCAACACATGAAGAAAGCGTTTTCTTCAATCAATGAACAATAACACTCTAAGTGTGAAGAAATTAATGAAGAATTTCATTCTCGAACCCTCGACAATTATGCAGCGGTGTCTGAAATCATCATTCTTATATGGTGGGACACGCCACCACCAAAGTTGAAAATCTTCAATTTGAGTTTTCCTCGGTTTGAAATTCTTGATTTTTCAAATTCTTCAACTTTGCAAAATCTTCAATGTTTCCGTTGTCTTTCTTCATTGGCTATATATATATATATATATATATATATATATATATATATATATATATATATATATATATATATGGGTTTATGTCCTCTCTGAGAATTCACTTATGGCTATTTCTTCAAGTTGCTTTTTTCTGCTAAGTGAATGTGATCGGACCCTTCCTCCTCTATGCTATACTCAACCCAATCTATTCACAAATTCTTCATGTGCGTTCTATTTGAAACTCGTTCAAAATCTTCACTTTGTCCTTGTGAGCTGAAGAAATTGCGAACGGAACTTTTAACTTATCTTATCCAAATTTTCGGCTTTGCCGCTCAAACCGTTCCGTATCCCACGATAGACTTATCTATTGACCCACGATCTAACACGATCTCCACTTTTCAGTACGTGGGTGACACATGTCAAGCGAATGAGAAGGGTCAGGCACGTTAAGTCCCTAAATCTTCGGGCGAACAGTTTTTCACTGCGACTATAAATACCCCCTCTTCCCTTCCTCACTTCCTTTACTCCGCTCGACCGGTCTCTCTCTCGCTCGAGCTTCTCAAACCCTAGCGCCGCCGCTACTCCATCGTCGCCGATGAGGAAGAGCTTCACTGCCTCGACCTCGTCGCCATCGTACTTCAGCATGACAGCGTAAATCTTCACTCCGCCGCTTGCCCGTAGATGTCTTCCTCCGCTTGAGTTAGGCGTGGAAGATCTGGCTGACGAGCTTCAAATCTACACTTCTCGGTTAAATGCGTGTTCTTCATCCAGGTAATTAAAAGTTACTTTTACTCCCCTCTTTGATTCAAATTTTCTCTACAAAATCTTCAAAGGTGTTTTATTCTTCAAATCCTCTCACACACAACACCTCACTAGTCATACATTCTTGATTCGTTTCTCTAAGCATCATTTTCTTCAAGATTCCTCAATTGTGTGGATCCTCGATCTATACAACTCTGGAACCTAAGACAAAGAACGCCTAGTGAAATTCTTCAAGGCTCATCCGGTCAAATTCCCCAAACTTGTTCTTTTTTAAAAACCTTCTGAGAACGCATATGACCTCTCCAAATTCCTCTCAACTATACTCTGTTCACAGGTACTCATGTCCGCTGCTGAAGCACTAGGTTCTCATCAACTTAACTCATTTGCAGCGTTCCTCGAAGAAAAGTTGCATACTTCTTCAGAGAATTCGATTGTTCAAATTCCTCAAGCTGAAGAATATGGCGACGGTAAGAAACCACAGAAAAGGAGGAAAGAGGCTGAGGTCATGACTGCTTTTGAAATACTGAGGACATCTATGCTGACTATTGCACACCGATGAGGCTAAGTTAGGAAAGGAGAACAAAAATCAGCGCAAGGTGCGCATCTGAGAGGATTGAAAGGAGATGGGCAAGAGAATGGAGGGAGTACAGGTATGTTACTCCAAAGCATATGAAGAAATTTGCACTAAATCCTCCATGCCCAAGAGCTCCATTGGCACCTGGCCAAGAAGCTGACCCCACCATCATCAAGTGTGGTGAGGATTTTCCTGAAGAATGGGCCAAACGCCAAGCCAAGTTGGCGAGACAAGCCAAAGAAGCAGTGAGGAAATTTAATGAAGACTCTGCTACTGCTGCTGCCACTGAGGCCTCTGTCAAGCCTAGAAAATCAATGGCAAAGAAGCCCGCTCACAAGCCAAGTGCTTCACCAGCAATGCCCTCACGGCCAGATTCTTCAAAGCCCTCACGGCCAGTTCCTCATGCTGCTTCTGCTCCTCCAAAATCCTCAGCTCCTCCTCCAAAGTCCTCAGCTGCTCCGGCAAAGTCCTCAGCACCTGTACATCTGGCCACTTGCCAAAGGACTGCAGGCATCTCTATTGCCTCTGGTGTCTCAGCGAGTTCCTCATCTGCACCAAACTCTTCATCAGGCCCCACTCTGCTAAAGACAAAGGCAACGGCTGGTCGAGGTCCTCGGCCAAGTCCGAAGAAGAAACAGGTTGCCTTCCAAGTGCCATCTGACGATGAAGCTGATGATGATGAACTTGCGAGAAATCATCGAGACAGACAAGAAAGGGCCGCTAGAGCCAAAGGCACACTGCCTTGCTTTTGGATCCAAGGGTGATCCTCGATTACATTGATCTCTGGCACAAGGATCCAGACACCCCTATGCCTGATTTTCATTTGACTCCTGGCCAAAGTCACATGCTGATCCATTTCATCGCTGAGGAGAAATGGAAATTTGAGAAGGCTAGGCAGATCAAGAAGGCTCAATTTAGGAAAGAGAAGTTCCTGAGGAAAAACGTTGTCAAAATGACAACTGATGAACTCCTCAAAATCCAGTCTGAAATCAAAGCCATCACGATGACTTCGATGCTTATTATGCTGATTGGCAAGGAGCCAAAGTCAGATTTGTCAACCTGACTAAGAAGTTCACCAATGTTGCAGCTCCAACGCAACAAGAAGTTCCTCAGGCTGGAGCCTCTGCTCAGCCTACTGAAGAACATGCCAGCACCGCTGATGATTTTCAGCCTGCTGAAGAAAATGCTAGTTCCAGGGCTGATGACTCCATTCCAGCCGCTGAAGAAATTGCCAGGGCATCCACTAGTGGTGCGCCTGAAGAAACTGAAGAAGTCAGGACAACTGCATCAGTTGTGCCTGAGGAAATTCAAACAGATTCCCAGCTCCTCCTGCGCCTACACCAACTCCTATCCTTCCATCTGCATCAGATGTGAAGAAGACCAAGGCTGCAGAGCGAGCTGCAGCGAAGAAAAGGAAAGCATCAGCTGCTTCAGAATCTTCAGCTCCAAAGAAGATGAAGCCTGTGACAAGCTTGTTTGAAAATCCGATTGATGTTGTTCTGATTTCCACCATGCCATCAAAGGACCTTGTTCCTTTTGGTGAACAATATGTGATCCCTAGCGGATCTGATGAAGAAAATCATTCGCTGCTTCACGAGCAGATTGATGAAGAAATTGAAGTGGATGCGATCCCTTCACCACCTGTTGTTTCATCACCAATGCCTCAGTTCACAACTGAAGAGGCTGACATTGAAGAAATTGAAGATGAAGACGTGGATATTGGATGCACTATGCCAGTGATGAATGATGACTTTTGGGAAAGTCAGCATCCCAATTCTCCACTCATCACCCCAATACAACAAATACCTCAGTCCCCTGCACCAACCATTCAACTGGGCTCTGAAGAAACTCCTCCCACCTCATCTGTGCATGAAGAAATTCCAGCCACTAGTGCTGAAGAACCTGCTGCTGCTGATCCTTTGAACACGCAGACTGCAAATGAAGAGGAACCAGAAAATCCTCGGCTGAAGAACACGAGATTCACGATTCCTGAGGTAGTGATGCAACTCACTGACACTCCTCTGCCAAAACCAAAGGATCCATTCTCGCGCAAGCAAAAGTTCAAGGTTGAAGACTTCTTTGGCGAGCATGTTTTCTTCACTGATTACAACCCTTATGATTCTGCTCGCATAAGGAAGAGGCGTTTCTGGACTGCTAGTCAAGCCAACTTTTATTCCTCAGTGCTATTCGACAAAGACAAAGTCTTCGATCATGCACACATTCCTCACGTGGACATGGAATCTCTGCGGGCTTGAGCCAGTCCTCGGTGTTCTTCATGATCTTTGGATTGCTGAATTTCTGCTGACATCTGTGATTGGAATGAATAACTCATTCTTCAATTCTATGCGACGCTGCACATCACAGGAAATTCTGAAGATGTGAACTCATGGGTGCTGGACTGGATGTCAGAAAATACTCACTACAAGGCACCAACAACTGAATTGCTTCGTGCCCTCCCACTCAGTCCTCCCCTTGATGGTGCTCGTTGCATCTACAACAAACCTGAGCTTACAAATCATTACATGCAAGTGCTGATGAAGCCTTTGAAGCCAGGGCAGGCCCCTCGAACCAAATTCCTCGTCAAGGAATTACTGTATGTGCCTCGGACTGTCTATCGCATTCTGACAAAGATAATGAGTCCTATCAAAGGCCACAACTCAAATGATGAAGAAGGCGTTGGCATCATGAAGAATATGCTTTTCAATATCATTCATGGCCTTCCCGTCAACTTCCATGATTTCTTCATGAGGACTCTGGCAAATATTGCTATGTCACCATTTGAGCTGAAGCCTTATGCACCATGGATGATGAGGGTCATCAGGACAAGGTCTTCACTCAATTACCAGGCTGATACTCACGAACCACTGCAGCTACTTGCCTCCAATTGAAGTCCTCAAACGGACATTTTCCTCAGCTGATGATAAAGGCAAGGCAACTGATGTGATAGATGAAGGCATTCGTCCATTGGATGGTCCATTTCGCAAGGCTGCATCCTACTCCACCAATGATGACTCTGCCACACATGACTCTGCCGCCAACAACTCTGCCAAGCAAAATCCTCAAGCCACAGACCCAGGGTGATGACTGATCGTGAGTTACTCCTCAGTCTTCATCAGAAGGTTGATCGCAATCATAAATGGGTCAAGCGTCAGTTTGATTCAATTGTTCACAACATGACCTCAACACACAATGCAGTGAAGAAAAACCAATACTACCTCCATGAAACCTTCAACCGTACCTGGGCTGTTCTTTCTCATGTCTACAGCACAGAGGATCTGAAGAAAATGGGTCTCAAGGAAGAATTTGACTGGTCTGCACCTCCACCGACGAAATTCAAGAAGATCAAGGTTCCTTCCTTGGTGGCCAGCTCCTATTCTTCATCGCGCGACACTGATGAAAATGAAGACTTGGGCGACACTGCGGCAGGCCCTACTACGACAACCGACCTCGACAACGCTGGCGCTCCTCCATCAACTTGATATTCTTCAGGGGCGTTAGTCCTCAGTTTTGATCCTTTTGGTCATTCGATGACAAAGGGGGAGAAATTTGAGTTAGTCTTCAAGCGGGTCTATTATATGGGCGTTTTTCTGCTAAGTTACAACTCTCGTTCTTCTGAAACGTTTATTGGATCAAGATGTAATCTTAAACCTGATGGTGCTCTGATACTTTTGATGTGTTCCTCTGCATGCTTATTCTTCGTTATATGTTAATACACGCATGCTGAATTACATCAGTCACCATATTTCATCATGCATTTCAAATTCTTCATATTATATGTCAAATGCGTGTATGAATTACAAGATATAGGGGGAGATCTCCATGATTCTACTCTTCAAATGTGCATTGCCTCAAAAGCAAATTCCTCACTACGCACATCTTCAGGGGGAGTTCTTCAATATCTTGCAATCAAATTCCTCAATATCAGTATTTACACTTCATATGTTTATCCCCGTTGAAAACTTACCCTATATTGTCATCAGTCACCAAAAAGGGGGAGATTGTAAGTGCATCTAGTGCCCCTTAGTGATTTTGGTGTATTGAAGACTTATAGGTTAAGGGACTAATGTGTTTATGAGTGTACACAGGTCTATAAGTCTATGAGGATTTTGATATTTACAGAGAAAGTCGACCCCTAAAAATGAAGTTCTTTGACTAAAGACTTTGATATTCTGAAGACTTTCTGAAGACTTTGAAAGTGAAGAAATTGGTGTGACCTTGAAGACTTGGTATTCATTTGAGGAACATGAAGCATGAAGACTTTTGTTTTCGTAGTTTCGTTTTCTATTTCTTGAGTCATAGGATACACCGTACTGTTAAAGGGGGTCGAGGAAATATGAAGGAAAAAATTCCATGTGATGCTCAACTCAAAATCCTACACCTACCAATCCCTTCGAGTGAAGCCTTTGGAAATCTCATACTGATTCAGTCAATTTCTTGATGTGAGACGAAGTTCTTCTGGTCGCTGAGGAATTTGTTTTGACTGAGGAGTTAGGAATTCGCAAGTGCGGATTGCCTACATAGTGAGGAACATGATAGTCCTGAGGAATTTGAGAGTCAAATTTCCGACCGTTGCTATGCTGTGCGCGAGCTGTCCCAAAATATCTTATCTACCTAACGGTCATATCATTGAAGGGCATTTATGTCTTATCATGTCGGGCTGCTCCCTAGGCTATAAATAGCCGCCCCTACAACCACTAGCTAGTTGGCTGCTCCGAGAGAAACTGACACTTGTCATTTGAGAGCATCCCATCCTCCGAGGACTTTGGCGAAAATCATCGGTGAGGAAAACCCAAACCCAAACACCTACAAACCCAAAGTGATTGAGCATCGAAGAGATTGATCCTGCGTGGATCCGACGCTTGTTACCTTTGAAGACTGATCTTCTTCCAGACGGTTAGGCGTCATGGTCTAGAGCATCCAAGAGGAATTGTGGATCGCCGAGTGACCGAGTCTGTGAAGGTTTGGAAGTCGCCTGAAGACTTACCACGAGTGATTGGACGAGGTCTGTGGGACCTTAGTTCAAGGAGAATACGGTGAGCACTTGGTGTCCTGAGCTGCGTGCTTTCGGCCGATCGGGTGTCCGGGACTGTGTGTCCTCGAGTTTAAATACTCAGCCGCTCCATCCAGACGTACAACTGAGACAACAGTTGGAACTGGTCTACCAAATCGTTTTCTTCACCAACATTACTAGTTCAATTCCCTCAACTCTTTCATTTCCTCATTACTGTATTGAGTGATTGTTCATATCTGTGTTTGAAGACTTTGGCTGAACACTTTCTCAATTTCCTCAGTTCAATTTCTTCAGTCTGTTTGTCTTCATCTTGTGTTATCCTATGTTTACGCTTTCTGTACTCTGTGTGTGTCTTCATTTCATCATGATGACCATGCCTGTATTCTGTTATGCTTACTTCTGAGTACTTATTCCGCTGCAAGTAGTTCTTCGCTTAGGAATTTCCTCACTAGAAAATTCCTCAGTGAAGAATTCATAAAAATCGCCTATTCACCCCCCCTCTAGTCGATATAACACACTTTCAATGTCTAAAATGCCTTGAGCGTGATAACGCTACTTCTGTTGCTGAATGTTCTACTGCTGCCACTTTTGCAATATCTTCAACTGTTGATGTGGTAACTAACCTCTCTGCTGAGGATGCCACTACTATTGCTGATGAAAATGCTAGGTTGAAGACATTGCTTGAGACAGGGATTACAAAAGTCTCAAAGGGCATCAGACAGCATGCGATGTCCTCAAAAGCGATTCTGAACGAAACCCTAGGAAAGAGGGTGTTGGGTTCGAAAGGAAAATGAATGTTGATGGTTCTTACTGGAAGCCTGAGCAGTACCCCAAAACCACATGGGTTGCTGCAAAGGGACCTTCAGTGGATCCATCCACCTTATCTGGCTTCACTTGTGCTAACCCAATTATCATTGATGAATCCTTTGATGCAAACTATAAACTGTTTAAGAATCAGAATGGTGAAGTGTTTGCCAAGTATATTGGTACTAACTGCAGGAATGGACCACCTATGAAGAAGATCTGGGTGCCCAGAAAGTGTCTTGAGAATCTTCCTGTGAATGTCGTCATGACACCACAAGGGAAGAAGACAAACCCCATAACAAAGGCTTCATATGGCCCAAAGGCTTCATACAGACACATGACTCACCTGAGTCACCTAACGCCCATGTTTTGCAGGGAAATCATACTCAAACTTATGAATATAAGTGTGTGTCATCAAACCGCTATGTTCATAAGACTAAGAACTATTCTGCTTATTCATATGAGTACTATTCACCTCCTGCAAGGCTATTTGGTAGGGCCCCAAAGCCGAAGTTCTCAGATGCTTCACTTAGACTCATTGCTTCTAAGCCACCCCTGAAAATGTGGGTGGTTAAGAAAAATTAACTTTCTTTTGCAGGGAAAGGTCTCGGTAGGAAATCAAAAGGCGTCGATGCTTTTCTTTGGGGGACCTAAAACATCTTGTAGGGCGCAAGATAAAATGCCCAAATGGTCTTACTATGTATTTTGTTCACAGATAAGCTTGCCAATCATCCTATCAGTCCTAACCTTGATCTGAGCTTTGATAATCCTCTTGTCTGTCAAATGTTTATGCTTCACAATACTCTTGGTGAAGCCTATCCCCCTAACTTTACTGTAGGGTATGACACCACATGTTTCAGAATGGATTATGGACAGTGGCTGCACTAATCACATGACTGGTGATCGAAGTCTTCTCATGGACTCAACCTTACGTCCATCTGACAAGAGTCACATCACATTTGCTAACACTGGTAAAAGCAAGGTATTGGGTCTAGGTAGAGTTGCAATCTCAAAGGATCAGCACATGGATAAAGTGATGCTTGTTGAATCCCTTGGTTTCAACTTAATGTTTGTCTCAATGCTTTGTGATCTGAACATGATTGTGATATTTGGAAAATATCGTTGCCTTGTTCTAATGGAATCTGACAAGTCTCTAGTCTTTGAATGGTATCGGAAAGATGATTTGTACATGGTAGATTTCTCATCAGGACCACAACTTGCCGTATGTCTTCTAGCAAAAGCTTCAGAGTGTTGGCTCTGGCATCGGAGGCTAGGGCATACTGGCATGAGGAACTTGCACACTCTCGCAAAGAAGAAGCACGTCATAGGCATCGAGGGTGTCATGTTCAAGAAGGATCACTTATGCGGTGCCTGCGAAGCTGGAAAGATGACGAGGGCCAAGCATCCCTCGAAGACAACCATGACGACATCTCAACACTTCGAGCTGCTACACATGGACCTATTTGGCCCTAATCACTACTCTACTCTCACTACAACTGCTTGTCTCTATGGCTTCGTCATTGTTGATGATTATTCAAGATATACATGGGTGCACATAATCCTCTACAAGAATGAAGTGCAGGATGTCTTCAGACGCTTCACCAACCATGCCATGAATAACTATGGCGTCAAGATCAAGCATATCAGAAGTGACAACGACACAGAGTTCAAGAACGCCGGCCTCGACCTTTACCTGGATACATTGGGCATCACTCATGAGTTCTCAGCTTCGTACACACCTCAGCAAAATCACATCGTGGAGCACAAGAACAGAACACTCATTGAGATGGCTCAGACAATGCTTGATGAATAGAAGACTCCAAGAAAGTTCTGGCCCGAAGCCATTGATACTGCATGCCATGTCATCAATCGTGTTTATCTTCATAAGCTTCTGAAGAAGACATCCTATGAACTCCTTACTAGTAAGAAGCCAAATGTCATTTACTTCAGAGTGTTTGGTGCTAGGTGCTGGATCAAGGATCCACACCACACTTCAAAATTTGCACCGAAAGCACATGAAGGCTTTATGCTTGGTTATGGAAAGGATTCGCACTCCTACAGAGTCTTCAACCTCTTTCACTATAAAGTGGTTGAAACTGTGGATGTGCGGTTCGATAAAACTAACGGCTCACAAAGAGAGCACCTGCCAAATGTGCTAGATGAAGTTCCACCTAGTGAATCCATCAAGCTCATGGGAACTGGAAAAATCATACCTTCTGAGGCTCAGGCTGAAGAGGAACTTATCATTTCAACACCTAATGAACCTGAAGACAATGCTCACGCTAAAGAAAATCCTCCAAATGATGACAATGATCAGCAAGAGCAAAGTCTTCGTCCAGTTCATCCTCGTGTTGCAAATGAAGTACAGATTGAGAAGATAATTGATTGCATCAATGCACCAGTCCACTCACTCGTTCAAGAGCAACACAGCTAGCAAATTTCTGTGGGCACTTTGCATTTGTCTCAATATCAGAACCCAAGAAAGTTGCTGAAGCCTTCATGGAACCTGAATGGATTCAAGCTATGCAAGAAGAGCTTCAAAAGTTCAAGCTGAACAATGTGTGGGAACTAGTCAAGCGTCTTGACCCTCGCAAGCACAACATAATAGACACCAAATGGATATATCGCAAGAAGCAAGATGAGCATGGTCAAGTTGTCAGAAACAAGGCTCTTCTCGTTGCTCAAGGATACACTCAAGTTGAAGGGATTGACTTTGATGAAACATTTGCTCATGTGGCTAGGCTTGAAGCTATTCGCATACTGCTAGGCTACGCAAATCATCACAACATCCTTCCATACCAAATGGATGTGAAAAGTGCTTTTCTCAGTGGAAAGATTGAAGAAGAAGTGTATGTTGCACAACCACCTGGCTTTGAAGATCCAAAACATCCTGATATGGTATACAAGCTTAACAAGGCACTGTATGGCCTCAAACAAGCCCCTCGCGCTTGGTATGACACACTTAAAGACTTCCTGAAGAGCAAAGGCTTCAAACCTGGTTCCCTGGATCCCACACTCTTCACGAATACATATGATGGTGAACTGTTTGTGTGCCAAATATATGTGGATGACATTATCTTCGGCTGCACTAACCAGAAATACAGTAATGAGTTTGGACACATGATGCAAGAGCAATATCGGATGTCCATGATGGGTGAGCTGAAGTTCTTCCTTGGTCTTCAAATTTGTCAGCAGAGCAATGACATCTTCATATCTCAAGAGAAATACCTCAAAGACTGCCTGAAGAAGTTTGGGATGCAAGACTGCGAAGGTTACACGACGCCAATGCCAACCAAAAGTCATCTGGGTCCTGACGCCAATGGTAAAGAGTTTGATAAAAAGGTATACCACTCCATGATTGGTTCTTTACTTTATTTATGTGCATCTAGGCCAGATATCATGCTTAGTGTTTGCATGTGTGCCCGATTCCAAGCAGCACCAAAGGAATCGCATCACCTAGCTATGAAGCGAATTCTACGATATTTGGCTTACACCCCAACGCTAGGATTATGGTATCCAAAGGGCTCAGAGTTTGATCTAGTTGGATTCTCGGATCTTGATTATCTTTGGTGACAAGGTGGATCGCAAGTCTACATCAGGCACATGTCACTTTACGGGACGGTCACTTGTACATTGGTCATCAAAGAAGCAGAACTGTGTTTCTCTCTCCACTGCTGAATCTGAATACATTGCTGCTGGATCTTGCTGCGCTCAGCTTCTATGGATGAAGCAAACACTCAAGGACTATGGCATCCATCTGAAGCAAGTGCCACTCTACTGCAAAAATGAAAGTGCCATCAAGATTGCCAACAACCCAGTTTAGCACTCGAAGACAAAGCACATTGAGATTCGTCATCACTTTCTCAGAGATCATGTCATGAAGGAAGATATTGATATCATTCACGTCAACACGGAAGAGCAACTGGCAGATATCTTCACAAAGCCCTTGGATGAGAAAAGGTTTTGGAAGTTGTGGTGTGAGCTCAATATCTTGGAATCCTCGAATGTACTATGATTAGGCACACATCCTAACACTTATGCATATTGATGACTTAGATGTGCAACACACGAGTCAATCAATGAATACTTACACTCTTAGTGTAAATACATTAATGCAGAATTTGACTTCGGAGCACCACGATAATTGTGCACCGTGTCTGGGTATAATACTTCCTATACGCTGGGTAACGCCACCACCAAATTCTTGTTTGGAGTGTTTTTTTTTCTCTTGGCGTTACATTTGCTAAGTCTTCGCATTTGATTTATCTTCAACATTGATTTGTTTTCATGATGATCTTCACTTTGTTGAAATAGTCTTACTCAGATATATACATATATTTGTGTTACATCCTCTCTGACATTCACTTATAGCTATGTCTTCTCGTTTGAATCTTTTGACTAAGTGAATTTGATCGGACCCTAACCTCTTCTATGCTTCTACCTCAAATTCTATCTACCCAGATCATATGCATTCTATTGAAACCGTCGAATGTCTTCTATGCGTCCTTGTCAGCAGAAGATACAGAGACAAACATTGAATCTGTTTTAAATGCTCAATCCTTATTGCCTGAAACCCGGAGAAGCCGGAACGACCACCCGACAGTCCAGGCGTGCGTGGGAACATGGAACAACTTCCAATGTGTTGCATGTTTGCCACGTGTCCCTCAGATGTGAACCGCCAGGGGCAACTACATAATTGCGCTGTGCTGTCCCTCTCCTTATAAATACACATCACATCACGGTCAAAATATTTCTTACACCTCTCCACCTCCACAAACCCTAGCGCCACCGCTAGCTCTAGACGACGCCGGCGACGAAGCGTTTAGCTGTCGCGACCTCACCGACGCCGTCCTCACACCGGCCGCGGACCTCGTCTTCTCTGCCGCCGTCGTAGGTGTCCTCCCTCGCCAAGTTAGGGCACGGAAGATCGAACTGCTCGGCCTCCTCTCCGCTCCGTCTAGCAGTTCTTCGTGTGGTAATTCAAACTCACTTTTTACTGCCCTTTTGATCCGATAGATTCATCCTTCTTCACCAAAAGTGGTTTGTGTGGCCACAAATTTGGATCTATCCTGTTCTGCATCTCATAATATGCATTGTTATTCACGTATGCTTCACACATAGTTAGATTCCTCACTTGTACCTATTCTTGGATTCGTACAAATCTGGAACCAACTCTCAACATATAAGTGAATGTCTTTGATACGTCTCCAACGTATCTATAATTTTTGATTGCTCCGTGCTATATTATCTACTGTTTTAGGCAATATTGGGCTTTATTTTCCACTTTTATATTACTTTTGGGACTAACCTATTAACCGGAGGCCCAGCCAATTCTTTGTTTTATGCCTATTCGGTGTTTGAGGAAAAGGAATATCGGATGGAGTCAAGCGGAACGAAATCAACTGGAGAAGTTATTTTTGGAAGGAAAGCCACCCGATGGACTTGGAGTGCACGTCAGGAAAGAAGGGAGGTGCTCCCGAGGGTGGGGGGCGCGCCCCCTGCCTCGTGGCCCCCCCTTCGGTCCACCAACGTACCCCCTGCACCCATATATACCTACGTATCGTAAAACTTCCAGAACAGAAGATAGATCGTGAGTCCCACCGCCGCAAGCCTCTGTAGCCACCAAAAACCTCTCAGGAGCCCGTTCCGGTACCCTGCCGGAGGGGGAACCCATCACCGGTGGCCATCTTCATCATCCCGGCGCTATCCATGACGAGGAGGGAGTAGTTCACCCTCCGGGCTGAGGGTATGTACCAGTAGCTATGTGTTTGATCTCTCTCTCTCGTGTTCTCTCTCGTGTTCCCTCTATGGCACGATCTTGATGTATCCCGAGCTTTGCTAATGTAGTTGGATCTTATGATGTTTCTCCCCCTCTACTCTCTTGTGATCAATTGAGTTTCCCCTTTGAAGTTATCTTATCAGATTGAGTCTTTTATGAGAACACTTGATGTATGTCTTGCCGTGTTTATCTGTGGTGACAATGGGATATCATGTGCCACTTGATGTATATTTTGGTGACCAACTTGCGGGTTCCACCCATGAACCTATGCATAGGGGTTGGCACACGTTCTTGACTCTGCAGTAGAAACTTTGGGGCACTCTTTGAAGTACTTTTATGTTGGTTAGATGAATCTGAGATTGTGTGATGCATATCGTATAATCATGCCCACGGATACTTGAGGTGACAATGGAGTATCTAGGTGACATTAGGGTTTTGGTTGATTTGTGTCTTAAGGTGTTATTCTAGTACGAAATCTTTTATAGATTGATCCGAAAGAATAGCTTTGAGGTGGTTTCGTACCCTACATAATCTCTATGTTTGTTCTCCGCTATTAGTGGCTTTGGAGTGACTCTTAGTTGCATGTTGAGGGATAGTTATATGATCCAATTATGTTATTATTGTTGAGAGAACTTGCACTAGTGAAAGTATGAACCCTAGGCCTTGTTTCCTATCATTGCAATACCGTTTACGCTCACTTTTATCACTTGTTACCTTGCTGTTTTTATTAT
Organism: Aegilops bicornis; assembly: GCA_021605145.1. Classification (NCBI taxonomy): domain Eukaryota; kingdom Viridiplantae; phylum Streptophyta; class Magnoliopsida; order Poales; family Poaceae; genus Aegilops; species Aegilops bicornis. The sequence continues at coordinate 479,280,879 of CM038672.1, read as the reverse complement.
TTCAGATTACAAATACATTTATCTACCATCCATATTGCACTTGTATCACCATCTCTTCGCCGAACTAGTGCACCTATATAATTTACCATTGTATTGGGTGTGTTGGGAACACAAGAGACTCTTTGTTATTTGGTTGCAGGGTTGCTTGACAGATACCATCTTCATCCTACGCCTCCCACGGATTGATAAACCTTAGGTCATCCACTTGAGGAAAATTTGCTACTGTCCTACAAACCTGTGCACTTGCAGGCCCAACAACGTCTACAAGAAGAAGGTTGTGTAGTAGACATCAGTATTCGCGCTATGAGGTCAATGTCTTCTAAACTGATTTATCTTCAAAATCTTCTGAGAATGCATATGACCTCTTCCCCTTCCCTCGCATCTCTAATGCTGTCACAGGTACATGTCCGTGGGAGAATCCCTTGGTTCTCATAGTCTGCAATCATTTGCAGAGTTCTTACAGCATCACATCAATTCTCCCGAAGCTAGTTCTTGTCTGACCAGCAGATGGAAGACTTTAACAGCTTTGAAGCCATTCAGTCTGAACTTCATGGCCACAGAAAAGTCTGCAAGGAAGGGCGGCAGGCAGCGCCGTGGGGGCACATCAAGGGATTTGCCACCAGATCTCTATGAGCTGTACAAGACTGATCCAGAAGAGGATTACAATCAGCGCAAAACTCGAATCCAGTGGATTCGAAGATATTGGGCTGAGCAATGGTTCAGATACAGGTTCGTGACCCAGGAGTATGCTGAGAAGAATGCCATCAAGAGTCCTTAGGGTGATATTCTCTTTCAAAATCTTCAACCCAAGAACAGAGCTGAAGCTATTGCTCAGGGTTTCTACCCTGCATGGTCCGTGGACCACAGCCTGCCAATGCCGACCCATCATCATTGCTATGGTGTCGTGACGATAATCTTTTCAAGCGCAACTTTCAGACTGCAAAGGCATCGGCCAAAGAGAACAAGAAATTGTTGGGTTTAGACTTCAACCCCGGTCCTTCTGCTCCTCGGGCTGATGGCACACGTGATGCAGAACCCAATATCATTGGGCCCTTCTACAACCTTGAGGGTCTCATCACGCATATTGCCGTTCAAGGGCAGCTGTGGAGCACTCTGCAGATGACGCTGACTCTGATGAAGCGCCTACTCCGCCAAAACCACAGAAGCAGAAGAAACCCAAGGCTTCAAAGCCCTCCACTGCACCAAGAGCTTCGCGTGCGAAGCCTCTGGCCACTGCTCCTCCTACACCAAGTGTGCATTCTGAAGATCTTTCTCGCATCTCCAAGACTGAGAAGAAAAAGAAGCCCATGCAGATTACTGGTGAAGCACTGACCCCAGCTGTCGTTCTGAGGAATGAGAACGAAGTCGTTGATCTGTCAAGTGACAACGATCTTGGCGACGATGCTCTCGAGCTACTGATAAAGAGCAAGCAAGAGGCGGAAATCTTCAACGATCTTCCCCTTTTCGATGTGGACATCCTGAACAAGTTCATTGATGAGTGGTTTGACAGCCCAAACCTCAGTTTTGATGATCTTGACTCCCAATTGGCCTCAGCGTCTCCTTCCACGGAGCCATTGCTCCTGAGCTGTCTCTAGCTCAGAGTTGAACTCAAGAACAAAATTGACTATGAAAAAGGGCAGTTCAAGAAGCATATGGCCAAGCTCAGTGTGACTAATGTCCAAAACTTCAAGCAAATGATGCATGAGCTCAAGGAGGCGTTTCACAAGAAACGTGACGAAGCTAAAGGTTCACGAGAGCGCATGAAACTTCTTACTGCAAAATGTGTTCAAGCTTACAATGAAGCCGAGAAGCGCAAGGCACTTGGGCGTCCTGGCATTGACCCCAAGATGGCTGCCAAGAAGAAGAAGCCTACTGTCGCCCCATCTGAACCATCCAGGCAGGAAGAACCTCGCATTGTCTTCCCCGCTAGTATGACAGGCGTGAAGCCAAATGTCCCCATAGTAGCTTCAGAACTCAAGAAAACAAGGACAGCTGATGCCGAAGCTAGAAAGCGCAAGTCCAAGAACACCACTGACGATGCTCCACCAACCAAGAAAAGAAAGACAAAGAAGAAAGATCGGGCTGCTCCCACAGAGCCCCTTGTCGTCGAGCCAATCTCAGTTGCTCTTCCTGCGTCCACACACCAAGAGCGTTGTTTGATAGTTCACGAGCCTGCTACCACAGAGGCTCCTGATGCTCAAGAAAATCCAGCTGTTGACCACACCGCAGCTGAAGACATTGGTCCTCAAGACATTGTAAATGATGATGAAGTCCTTCCTCAGATCGAGCACCAAATGGTATCATCGCCTGTTCTCACGAAAAGCGAACTCATCAGCATTGGTCGTCCTTTGACGCCAATTTCTCAGGATGATTCATGAGCTGATCACCCTCAAGACCCCCCCCCCTGTCAAGAAGAATCACCACGTACTCCCCCAACTCAAGTCACCACTCCGGTGCTTGATGATGAAGACTTTGTGGCCCAGACAACTCCATCTCCACAAGCGTCGCCAGCGTTTCGCAGGCTTCGCAAAGGACCAAGGCCACAAGTCACTCTTTCGAGTGTTCCAGAAGGAGAAGAGCATCACCACTCAGTATCATGCCAAGTGTTTCCTGAAGCCACTCCAACTACAAACATCTCAGAGTCTGAAGCTAAAGCTGCTGAAGACATTCCGGCTGCATCAGCTGATGAACAAGAAGAACCAAGTTAAGAAGAAGAATGTGTTGCTACACCTCCGTCTAACAAAGAAGTTGTTCTCGAGGAGAACGTGTCCGACCCTCCAGCTAATCAAGTGGAGGTTGATAACATTGAGGCGGCCACCAACACCTGAAGCTAATGACGTTGGCATGGCTGAAGCAAAAGTGGCGCCTGAAGTCAATATGGTGCCCGAAGTAAATGAGCCTGAAGCTTCTAATGCACCTGAAGCCAATGCTGCACCTGAAGCCAATCTGTAGCCTGAAGCTAATGCCAATGCCACTGCTTGTGTACCGCCTCCAAGGCCACACACCATTGAGCAAGCATTTGATCATGGTCAGCTGGTAACTGTTCGATGGCCCATTCTTGTTCCTCCACCTGCTGCCGGTCCACAATTTGACTATCATCTAGAGCACAGGACTCAGGTCCAGAAGCCTAAGCCAAGGTTGCTAAGGTTTCCAGGTACTGCAACTTCACCAGGATCTTTCAATGCAAATGGCTTCGTTACACACAACACCTTCTTTGATAGTGCCAAGAACCCCTACTCAAAGCCAAGAATTTCATCTGATCGGTTCTGGATCTATCAGTAGCGCAGTTACTATTCATGTGTTCTTTATGATCAAGGGCATCTTTCCCCATATCGTCTAGGCGTGAAGCTATTGCTGGACTGCCCTGCTTAGAAGACGCTCTTGACTGTTTTCGAGATGCTGGTCGGCTGCAATTTGTGACTGATAAAGAGCACTGGAATGAAGAGCTTCTACTACAATTCTATGCTACCCTCCACATTCACGGCTAAATAGGGACCCGAAGACTTGGATCCTTGAGTGGATGACAGGCAATATACACCACGAAGCCAAAGCTCTGGATATTATTGAGCTCACAGGCCTGCCCACTCCAGGTGAACTCTTCGATCCTGGTTGTCCGCTTCACCGCAATGATTTGGAGAGCATCTTTCAGAAGCCTGAGCCTAACATGAGCCAAATGCTGAGCATGATTAAGCCACTGCCACACGACGCTGAATATCCAAGGGAATTCTTTGTTGAATACCTAGAGTATCTGCCCCGCACTATTTACCATATTATCAGGCGAACTCTATGGCCTATCAAGGGACATTCACCTGCAACGAACCTTGAAGGAGCAATGAAGACATTGGTCTTCTATATCTTCAATGGCATTAGTTTCAATGCTCAAGACTTCTTCATGAGGCAATTGGCTGCATCTGGCTCTGATCTCTTTGGTCTGAAGTTCTACGCTCCATGGGTTATGCGTCTTATCAAGCTTCACTTTCTTTGTCAACTATCACCGATACGCTTTCGCAACCATCTGATATTCTTGCCAGAGGTTGATATGTCTGTCGAAGCTATCTACACAGAGCCTGCCAAGGAGCCAATTTATCTTCACAATGTCGATCACCAAAGCTTCACTCAACCTATTGAAGGCGTTCTTGCTACTACTCGTGTTTATCCTTTGGCTAGCAATACACGTGCACCTAATCGTGCCCATACGGAAGCCACTGAAAGCACAATTGCTCAAAGGCCTTGGAAGCGTTCTCGTGTTCTGAACGACCGAGAGCTTCTCGTCGCCCTGGATCAAAAATAGGATAAGCATCACGACTGGCTGAAGCGTCAAATGAAAAGCCTCTTGGAGGATGTCAATCGCATTCGCAACCTTGCCACCAAGAATGCGTTTGTCACTCATGAAACCTGTCGGAGGTCGTGGAAGAGTCTGACATTGCTTAGTGCTGAAGCTGATCTTCAAGACGATGGCTTCACTGAAAGATTCAAGTTTGATTCCACTCCTCCCAGGAATGTTGTCTTGCGTCGGACTCCCTCTCTTGAAGACTCTAACTATTCTTCCTCAGCTGCAACTGTTGATGCTAGAGTCATTGATGACGAAGATGATGCTGCTTCACCAACTCCAACTTCGGCACGTATCGACACTGCACCAAGTTCTTCTGCACCACCGAACCTCAACGACGACCCTGCTGCTTCACCTACTCCTCATGGGAATGAGTAGAGGCTCTATGTCTTCAAAGCTTTTTGATCCTTACTGACAAAAGGGGGAGAAGCATATGAGTTGATAGTCTTCAAGCGGGTCCATATGGGGGGTTGCTATACTTTTGCCAAGTGCTTACAACTCTCGCTTTCGATATATTTGGTTCTTTGAGTTGTAACACTTAAACTTGATGGTCGTCTGCTATTTTTTTTCTATTCTGTGATGCGATGATAAATTCTGCATGTGCGATGCTAAATCCCGCACGAAGTCATATTGCAGACGTCAATTTTTCATTATGCATGCAATTATCTTTGTTATATCTTATCTTGCATGATGAATTGCCTTCATAAGTTGAAGAGGATCTCCACAAGTACAACCTGCCATGTGCATTTGCATTCCAAAAGCAAACTACTTATATGCACATCTTCAGGGGGAGCCTTTTGTTACTTATGAAGACAATATCTTAATCCTTTACAATTTCACATACTTTTATCCCCATTGAAAACTTGAACCAGTTTGTCATCAATCACCAAAAAGGGAGAGATTGTTTGTGCATCTAGTGCCACCCCTAGTTGATTTTGGAGTATTGACAACAAACCTGGTTGAGGGACTAATGTGTTTGGGAGAACTGCAGGATAACACAGGTAGTAGTCCCTCATTGATTCGGTTTACCTACCGGAGATGACCCCTAAAAATGTATGAAGACATTGAAGACAATGGTGGTATGTGAAGACAATCACAACGAAGTTTATGACTCGAGAAGACATTCACGTGAAGACTATGGAGTGCGAAGACATATTTGTCTCGTAGTTTCCTTTTCTTCTTTGTTGAGTCATAGGAAGCACCGTACTGTTAAGTGGGGTCCAAGTGAACAAAGTCAGAGTGACTGAAGTGATGCTCAACCAAATACTATGTCTTCGAGCAAAGACAATGAGGGCAAATCTTATCCAGAGCTGGATGAGTCAGCTTTACTTGTAGCCCAAGTCAAGCCGCTGCGTGTTTGAAATCGACTGCTGGAACACGTGTCAGTTCCTTAGTGACCCAGGGTCATTTTGGACAAATCAGGTCGGGTTGCCTAGTGGCTATAAATAGCCCACCCCCTACACCATAAATTGGTGGCTGCTCAGAGTTAGTGCATGACTTTTGTCGTTCGAGAGCAACCCACCTCCGAAGCTTTTGAGAGAGAGAAATCCTTGCGAGGACAAAGCCCAAAACACCCAGAGCCAAAGAGTGTTAGGCATCACTGAAGTCTTTCTGTCCGCGTGACCTGAAGACTTGTTACACTTGAGGACTGTGAATCCTCCAGTTGGTTAGGCGTCGCGTTCTGAGCATCCAAGAGTCATTGTGGATTGCCGGTGAACGAAGTCTGTGAAGGTTTGGAAGTCTACCTTGAAGACTTACCAGAGTGATTGGGCTAGGACTGGGTGTCCTTAGCTCAAGGGGAATAAGGTGAAGACATGGTCTTCTGTGTTGAATCTCAGCCTCCCTAACCAGACGTACAGTTTTCACAGCAACTGGAACTGGTCCAACAAATCCTTGTCCTCACCAAGTGACTGGTTCTATCTTCTCCCTCTCTTTACTTACAGTTTGTCTTCGTGAAGTCATTGCCTGCTTGCGTTACCTGTTTGACTTCACTGTGTGACTACTATTGTTGTTTGGCTTCATACTATCTTCCATCCTGATCATTACTACCTAGCTGCTATTAGTCTTCGTGCTTTCACTTCATTGAATACTTGACTATGGCTTGCCTAGTGAAGTATACCTTCCGCTGCATGTTTATAGGTTCATTTCTATTGTTTGTCTTTGAAACTTCCATGTTTTGAAGACTTTCATAAAAATCGCCTATTCACCCCCCTCTAGTCGATAACTAGCACTTTCAATTGGTATCAGAGCAAGGTACTCCCTTGTTCTGTGTGATTCGGTTTAACCACCTGGAGTTTTAGCTATGTCGACTGTAGGGATAATCAAAGTCTCCGCTGCGTGCCCTGTCTTTGATGGCACTGATTACCCCTACTGAAAGAATAAGATGCGCATGCATCTTGAAGCTATTGATGTCGATCTTTGGTATGTCGTCAAGAATGGCGTTCCCACACTACAAAAAAAATACACTTCCTTGATGATACGTGTTTGTCACAGTAGGTTGCGTTTTTTGTCATGCATGTACATCCATGACAAATTTATGACAGAATCAAGATAGTCATACCTATCTTTGTCGTAGAGAAGTGTTCCATGACATTACCAAAATTATCATCTTGGAAGTGTCCACTTCCATGACGATAAATCGCGCATCACAGAAGTGCTTTCGTCAAGGGTGACCGACACGTGGCATCCACCGTAACGGAACGTTGTTAAGCTATCGGGTCGGATTTTGGATCCGATAACCCGTTAATAGCCCCGACCAATGGGAAATTTCCACGTGTAAAATTCTGATTGGCCGTCAGTGGGCCAGATGTCGCCCATCCATTGGAGGAGACATGCCTATGGTACATCGACACATGGCTGGGCCCAACAGAGGCCCATATAGGTTAAAAAGGCCGGCCCAGTCAAAGGCCCGTAGAACTTAATCAGGTACTAGTGGGCCAGCCTAATAACGGCCTGCTTAATAAAGGCCCATTTATAGCCCGAAACCAGATCTGGCCCGGTAATTGTTCGCCCAATATTTGGGCCCATTTACGGCCCGAAGCCAGATCTGGCCCGTTAATTGTTCGCCGAATATTCGGGCCCAACTACAGCCCGGTGACTTTCGGCCTGTTAGGGGCCTGATGTAGACATGGGACCATTTCAGCCTGGGAATGGCCCGTGCTGCCCATGGGCCATATATGGTCCGATGGGACATCGGGCCCACTAACGGCCCGTGCTAAAGGTGGCAACAGTTAAGCCCAACGTGACTTTGGGCCTGTTAAAGGCCTGTCGCGTAATTTGGCCCGTTGATGCATGTATTAAGCTTTCGGCCTCTTAAAGGCCCATGATATCAGTGGGCCAACTAAGGCCCGAGATATGTTTCGGCTTGGTAACGGCCCGTGAGCTAACTGGGCCCATAACGGCCCGGTCTACATTTCGACCTGTCAAGGCCCGTCGACGACTAGTGAAAATTGAGGCCCAACATGCATTTTGGCCTGCTAAAGGCCCGTGGTTTCATCTCGGCCGTAATAACAGGCCAAGACAATATTCACATTAATGGCCCAATGCTATCTGGGCCAAACTAAGTTACTGGGTCGACAAAAGGCCCAACTAAAATATAGGCCGGTGTAAGTTTGGGCCTGGCGCAATGTGTGAAGGCCCCAATCATTCGGGCCCAAGAAAGATGCAGTCCGACCCAATTGTGGCCCGCTTGAAACCTGGCCCGTTATCGAATGTTTCGGCCCGGTCGACTACATCTGATTTTTTTCAGATAGCGAATGATGGCAGTAACTAGTTGGAATTAAGAACAAACCTACTCTATACAATAAAGAAATTATGGCATAGTAACTAAGAATAAACCTACACTATACAATAAAGGATTTAAGGTATATTACATCCACTTTGGGCATCAAGTTCGCCACCGGTGATCATAAAAGCGCAACGAAGAAGCAGATTACAAAAATCGGGCACCATTGCAGCGTAACAAAATAATCTTGAATCGAGACCACTTCCAAGACAGTTCAAGAAAGGTTAGCCTTGCAGAGGAACTGCGCATGCAAAGCAAAAGGCTGTGGGACCGGCCTAGCATGTCGGTCATAGCTTCCAGGTGTGGCTGTTTAGCGATGAGGTTCTCATTGGTGTTCTGCGCAATCTTTCTTAGAGATAGGACTTCAAGTCGAAGTTGAGTTGCAGAATGCCTTTCTGCTAGAACTTAGGACCAAGAAGTCGAACCGATTCGCATAACGAATTCTGTGAGCTTGTCTGACTGTTAGTCTCAAGTAACTTGAACACTGCATCAAGACAAGACTTTGGGGTTGTCTCGCTATGTTCAATATCTTTTGCCTTCTTTGCTGCAATATATGTTGGGTTTGTCTCACAGCCTTCAGCGGACTTGTGCATGCCATCAGGCATATCACCCTGAAACAAAGCAGAGAGATGACAGGTTTTGCACGTGTATAAACAAAGATGATAAGCTCATTCTGTCAATTCTATCCAATTTCAAATTAGAAAATAAAGAGTAAGTTCAAAATATCAATAGCATAATTTGGCATTGTTCATAATGCGGGAGCTTCACCACACTCTTTGGATTACCATGTCAACATAACAAGCATAGATGAAGGGCAAAGAAAATCATTGTATCTATTTTGGATAATGTGCATGGCATGTTGTTCATATCATCAGCCACATCAGTAAGATAAAACAGGAGATGAAAAGGTGCAAACGTGGGTTGCTTCACCACACACTGGATTATAGATCCACAAAACCAAGCATACATATATGGAGTATTAAGTAATGTGCATCGTATGAATAAGAAATTTGGTTTTACAAGTAAAACTTAGAACTTACGGTTCTTACGAACATGCATTTTGGTAGAAACAGCAAACTAAACAGCAGTAAACGATAGGGAGTATGAGCAAATTAAACAGTAGTTGAGGATAAAGGCTTTAGAAGGACTGACTTACATTAACAGTTAGCACCGGTTTTATAATGCCCTTCTCCATGTCAAGGGAAGGATAACTCAAGAATTTCAGCATAGAATCTTCTTCATAAGCATTGCATGTACTCTACATTTTGTAGAGAGTAATTATAGATATGATAATACTTTGGAAGGGATAGAGGATAATGAAGATAAGATGCAGATTGATGCAACATAATCAACTACCAATCCTCGGAAGTACAAGCGTTCTGAGGACAAAATGTAATGACAAGAGCAATGGGCTACACTTACCGGCATTATGCATGTATTCTCTTGTTGGTAAGATTAAATATAGATCTGATCTTTTTAGTAAATGGTGGGCGAGGGAGATAAGATGCAGAATGCTACAAAATGAACCAAACCCTCTTCCCATAATACAAGAGTGTTTTGAACACCGGTGTCTTGTACAAAATGTTCTTATATTATGGGACGGAGGAGAGTAGCTGTTAATGTAAGTACAGTGATAGACCACGTTCAGTCCTTACAAGAGGACTACAGAGCTAAACCACTTCAAAAGCATTGGGTTGATTCTAAATTTGTGTAAGAGTCCATACGGATCTTATAATGTCCACCAAATGGACGATTACGAGGCTAACATGTGCAGTGATGCTACATAATCAAACAGCTATGAAAGTAAGTATGGTCATACAGGCAAGAGGTACTCACAAGAGCAATGCGATTAATGCGGTATAGTTGCGAGATTCTATGGTCCCTTGAGAACTAATGTTCTTACGCTAATGATTTTCATACAAGTGAGACATTAAGGCAAATGCAGAAATGTAGTTCAAATTATGATGTGATATCATAGACGGTACCTTACGCTGCAAAGAGACCAATGTGTAACAAGATTATTCCAGTCACCGTCGGATAAATGTAGCACCGGAGACTTTACATAAATTTCGTTCGAGGCTTGCCATCGGGCGCGCTTGCCTCAGGTAGGAATGATACTTCATCAACGAGTGCTTGAAAAGCGGAACCAACTCTTGCTCATCATCACAATCCAGTTTGCTCCTTGCCTATTTAAAAGAATGAAATCTTGTGTCTTCTGTCAGCAGAAACATATGCAGTAATGCCCATGAATAACATTAGTACATTACTTACGCGTAAGTTGCGGAGGAAAGGCGGAAATTGTTACGTATGCGCATTATAATCTTTCCATGAAGGAAAGATGCACAAAGTTCTTGACAACAACATAAGCTTCGTCTTCTAAACTGGGAAGAAATGGAGCAGGGGTCCTATTTGCTGCAATTGGGGCTCTCTACGGTTCGAAAAGGGATTTGTAGCTGGATTTGATGTACTCTTTCTTTGGAATGGGGTTTTTTCATACGGTGGTGCTATGTCAATCGGCATAATCATCTTTTGCTGCGGTTAGAATTGGGGTCTGCTGAGTTGGGGCATCGAAATGACCCGATGTAGTAGGGCTAGAGTCTGCTAGAGTTGGGGTATTTTGTGGGTCAGGTGATATTGCAACTACACCTAATGGGCTATTTGATTTATCAGGTGCCACTACCTTTTCCAAATACATTGCTTGTGCTCCTCCACGATCAGCAATCGCCCTCTTCCTTTTGAACCAGCAACCGCCCTCTTCCTTTTGAACGTCTGATACACAAGAACAACATTTGAATGGATAAATATGGTATGATGACAGATGGAATATGTACTGAAGATGGATAGGCAGGGCGTATTCACATACACGATGTGTAAACTAAGCTAATGGAAGTTCAACAAACTAGAAGCAATGCAAAGCATCAGTTGCAAGATATGTGCGAGTAATGTAACCTTGGAAAGTTAGAGCAAGTACCTTGATGGGTGAATAAGATAGGGCATCTTCCTCGACTCCTCCACTAGGGAGCTACATTGACTTAGGTCTCCCTCTAGCTCAGAATCCTTTGTTAGGATCATATTACGAGCATGAATCAGAGGTGGAGAGCGTTTGCATTGCATTGCATCCAGAATTGATTTCAGTCCATTAATGCCAAGTTTGACAGCCATGGCATTGTTATTCTTTATTCTTTTCATGCTCGCAAGCTCATAATCACTATGATGCTGTTCAGAATCTGAGATTCATGAAAACATAAAAAAGAGTCAGATTATCTATGGAATGCATTGCGGATTCAACTCGGAGAGTGTCTCCCTATAAATCCCTGCATTTGCAAAGTTCACCTCCCCAACCGTGCTGGCCGGACCACACACAGAAATACAAAACCCCTTATGTCTCTATAACAGGCAGGCACACATTTCAAAACTGAAGTAGGAACATTAGAATCATATGAAATTCTTATTTGAACAAATAAACTAAGCAATTATGAGTGGCGTAATGTTTAGCTTCAAGGGTGGAGTGTTGCTAGTGCGACACAAAGCTAGTAGGCAGATTGTATTCCATGTAAAAGATCGAAACCTATGTAAAAGCTGGAAATGACACTTTCTTTCTATACAATGCAGTGTTCGTTACCCACACATGATGGAAGAGATCACATAGAGAAATACTATTCACTCAGGTCTCACGGTTCGTATTTAGAAACACGGTGGTCCACCCTAAAAGAATATTGACAACAAATATGACAAGGCAAGCATAGTTGTAGTGAATCAATCATTTACTTGTGAGCTTATTAGGACAAGTATGCGAGAATTGTAGCTGCAGAAGAGACCGTCAAAATCTGAATGAAGAAGTTTTTCTAGCACTTATTGTTTGCAACTAATCGGCGTGAATAATTGGATATTATATCGAATGAGTAAGAAAGACAAGTAAAATTGTCAACAAACCTGGCTTGCAGTAGTAATCTGGGTCAATGTCACTACGACCAACAATCCAAAATGACTAGTTTCTGTTCCGAGGGCCGGAAATTTGAAAACCCTATGAACTTTAGAGGTACTAAAGATTACCGAAATACATCTGAACCATTAACTGTAGGTAGCACTGAGCACACACAAAACCCTAATGACAGTCCTGCCTAATGAGTAATGAATCAATTAGAAAAGGGGTGATGAGGAGTGGCTGCTGAGTGTTGAGGACGAATCTCAGGATAAATCGGGTTGGCTTGGTGGGTGCTGCACGCCTGAGCCCTGAATGGACTGGGAAGGTAGGCACGGCGGCGCGCCAGACTCTTGACGCTGTTGAGCGAGCGGCTCCTGGCCTCCTGTTAGTCCAGCGTCTCCTCCTAGAGTCATGCCGTCCGGGGACGGCAAGTCGCCGGCAAAGCAGTAGAGAACGGAAGCGCAGCAGAACAGAGGGGAATCGGGGCCTGGGACGACCCAAAATCCCAGGGTGGGCCGGCCCACCGTGGGCACCCTCAGAGATACACACCGGCGGCGAACATGCATTTTCAAAACTAATTTAGGAACATTTAGCTGACCAATTAAACAACTCTATTTTAATAATATCATATTCAGTATTTGAACATCTAAGCTTGTTTAGCTTGATGCGTGGAAGCGATGTTATTATGACACGAAGCACGTATTACGATCATCTGATGATCATAAAAGGGGGAAACTCTAAGCATGTTTTTTTTAGAAAAAGAGGGTTTCCCCTCCGATGTCTATTAAAGAAACCACCACGGAACCAACATGATCAATTAAACCCTAAGCATGATCAATTGAACCGTATTATGGTTGTGCCATGGCAGATTTGAAGCTGCAAACCGGAGAAATGATATTTAGCATCCATTGTTTGCTTCAAACTAAGAACTAAATTCTAAGAGCTGAAAAGAAAGTAGAATAACCAAGTTAAGATCTATTTTCTGGTTGAGATCAAAAAGTTGAGGAGATATGAAGTACCACCTCTCTTGCGGCGCCGTGTAGGCATCGAGGGTGCGATGGTTGTCGGTGGCGTTGAAGCAGATCTGCGATGGTAGACGGGTGCATCGGGGGATAAGTCTCGTTGCAGTGGAAGAGAAGGTCGTGTGAGCGGCCCCGGCAAAGAGGACGACGACGCCGATGAAGCGAGAGGACGCGATGCAAGGCTATTGGTCCGTCGCTGTGGATGAGAAACGTCCATCTCTAGCAGTGGACGACGCGGTCTTGTAGGCGCTCCGGCATGGTGGAGGACGGTGGCGATGGATGTGGTGGAGGACGGCGGCGATGGATGGGGTGGTGGACGGAGGCTGGTGTGGGGATGGGGTTTTCTAGCGCGGATGGTTTATGAATGGGAAAATGGAGGGAGAGGTACGGGGAACCATGTTTTTCGGACGTGCCTGTCTGAAATATGGGGAATTTACGAACTTAGCCCCCGTTTAAAATTTGGACGTCTCGTCGATTGGGGATAGGACGGTAATCTCGCATCTCGCCTATATTTGCCCAGAGCAATTTCGGGCGAGGAGAGGGTGGTTGGCGCCCATGGTTGGCACCCACGGTGTATGAACGGAGCTGACAGGTAGGGCGGTTGTGTCACGTCTGAGTGAAGTTACAAACCTGCCCCTATTGAAAATATTTGCCTACATCGATTTCGGCCGAGTCAAGTTTGTTTTGCCGCCCATCGTGTATGAATGGGGAATGGAGGGAGAAACTGAGGTCTTTCGGACCAGCTTGAATCAAATGTGTTTTGCCGCCCATGTTTGACGCCCACCATGTCGGAATGGGCTCAGAGGCGGTCGTGTCACGTCTAATTGAAGTTACTAACCTACCCCTATTTAGAGCAGTGGAAATCGGGCCGATGGATTGTCCGTGTAATGGGTAGACAATAATTTCCATCTCCCAAACACTTGGCAGGGCAGCCGACGTGGGAGTGGACATTTTGCTGCTTCTTTTGAATTTTGGGACAATAAGCATCCACGATTACCCTGGCAACTAAATTCGAATCCATTTTGTATTCTTATATGAATCTTTATAAATCATTCTATGTGTTTTTATATATCTTCAAAAGGATGACAAATATGTATTCCGCTGTCATATATGAATATGGGTTACAAATGCCGATACTCAAATTCAGAAACTAGTATCCAGTTTAAGGTGAATTCGAATATTTGGAACACTTCATGTCCAACACAAATGTCACACGCAGCATAATGTGTACTCCCATTTAGATATGTACACAAGCGATGTATCAAGATTCCAATACCGAGTCAATCAACCAAGAATGTACAGAACTAATAGACATATAAACACTTATAGAGTATATGGATCAATAATATCAACTAACATACATAAGCCAGGCCGATGTACTTTTTTTGGCTACAACAGCATCCTTTTTTTAGCCAACATCTTGGCCCTTTCCGATGCGTGCCACTTATGGTCCATCTATACTACTACTATTGCTGAATGCACATTCAGCCCGATTAACATATTTGTAGGTGCAGCACAGCAATCCAAATGAAATGTCTCTGAGTCTTATCAATTAATACAGACTTGTGCTCAAATAAAATTACAAACCAAAAAACAAAAAAAACAATTATTACATGAGCTCAAAAACAAATGGTTTGATTGATTACATGAACAGACAACACAAAGATTATTCAACTATGGAAAGAACATTTCACCTATAATTTACCAAATATGAATTTAATTTCCTTTTTTCCTTCAGAACATCAACAATCTGGTCAGTCTCAGCTTGCTTCGTTTTGAAATCCACCAAATATTTAATGGTTGTCTTGAGTACTGCTTGTGATTGTGCTGTTTGGTTCCTCAACATGTCAACTTCATCTCTAAGTGCAGAAGCGGAATCTCTTTCTACCACTAGTTTAGCCTCTAGAGCATCGTGAGTTGGCAATTCATAATGCACGATTGGGCGGTGCCCTTTGTTGTGGGATGATGCAACGTCCATGGGGACCTCGCTCTTTGATCTTGGGCTAACCTATTTTGCCATTAAAGTTCCAATTGGATTCAGAAAAGTTGAAGTTAGCAAAACATCTCAATGGGAGTTATAACGACAAACCAGTTAAACAAACAAGGAATTAAAGAGTTTCAATTGGATCTGAAACCTAGTTATTAACATCATTGTAACCCATTGCAGCAAAGAAAGCAGCTAAACAAACAAGTAGATATTTAAGTTAAGGCAAACAGGTAATTCTTAACGGTAAGTATCAAACACATAGATAGGCAGTCTACAATATGATTAACAGGCTGTGCCATTATGTAATCAGTAGCAAACTAAATTAAGCCAAACAACATAATTGAACAATTTTGCAATAAGTGGCTAACTAAAATTACGATAAGCAGTGTAATCGAACTTACGCTAGTTCTTTGTACATGCACACCGCAACTTCTTTTTAAACTTACAAGGTTGTACAAAGGAGTCCATGGCATCAATTGCTTGGATGCACAGGTCCCAATACTTCTTTCTTCCCACACTGCATGGGGAAGTCGAATGGTTAATCTGGTAAGATGGTGCGTCCTTGATATGTTATATGAGGACGTGTAGTAAGACTAGTTGTAGCCAAACACATCACACTGGCTTTTACTGTATATTTCATGCGATTACTTTTGGCATACCGAGATCTAAGCAATCTACAATAGGATGAAAAGACTGGCATCCTTCACATTATTGGCGAACTCAGTTCATAGAAACAAGCAATTCAACCATTTTGTGGGTAAATCAAAAGCGCCCCTGGAATATTTTTCACTATCCAATCATACACACAAAAAGGGGCAACGCCACCATAGGGGCTGGTATGGGCGGCCGCCTCAGGTGGCTGGAAAGTGTGCACCTAGTTTGAGTCATCCAGGTTGGCCCACGCTAGTTTTGTTCGTCCCAATGCACGAGCAGGCAATGTAAAAAATGAAGAAAAATGTTCCAATTTGGATGGGCCAATAACATAAGTGCAAGGCAGGCCCTATAGCAGGCTCGCGGACCAAACGAGCGCCTCCCATACCGATCGACAGCAGGAAAAATCCCAATTCATTCGCTCCGACCTCGATGCAGTTCGATCCTAACCTAACCGCTGGACAGACCGACACAGCACTTCCTCGCGCCCTCGTTGGAGGGCGGTCGTCGGGCTTCAAGCGAACGGAAGGACAAGAAGATGAAGATCCAACCCTGGGTGTAGCCTGCGTGGGAGGCAGCGGCGGCAGCACGGGCATGGCATCGAGCTTGCGCAAACGGACAGTCGCAGCTTGCAAGAGTAGCATGCGCAACGAGCAGGTACATCACATCCCTGATTATATTTAATTCAACTCTTCAATTTCTGGCCAATAGTTAAACATAACGGTGTTGTAAAACTGCTTGTATGTAGGGAATCTATGAGAAAATGAAACCAATTTCTACTTATTTTATAACTCCCCAAATCAATACCGAATCGATGAATCTGATGTATCTAATCAAGTTTCCGGTGCAAACATACAAGCTCATGTTGTTCTTGAGCCTGAAGTGTCTAATGAACAGACTGCTAACGAAGGATTTGATGCAAACATTTTACATGCTCCTGGTGATGAACATATAGTGTCTAATGAGGGATCTAATGCAAGCATTTTGCAAGCTCATTGAAGGATTTAGTGTCTAATGATGATCTACTATGTTGAGAGAGACAGAGATTTGCAGGCATTGATGACAAGCAAATTATAGTGCATTTTCATAGCTTGAGGAAACATCGAGGCCATCTACCAGAAAGTCCCCATATCATGACAACATAGCATAAATACTTTTCTAATCTGTTGTTTGAAACTATTGGCATACTTGTGCAGGATAGATATATTGGTATTCAGTTTGCGCACTGGTTATACGTGCAATTACACTTCGATATTTTCAGCCAGAGAACGAATAATTCAAGCAGGTACATACCATGGTTGTAGTCCTTGTACACCATGTTGCATTTTGTGTTTTTTGGTGCTTGCATCATTTATTTATAATCTGAACTACTTTGGATCATTAGCTGGTTTTCAAAGTGCATGTAGCTTCACATTTCTAAAGTTATGTTGATTTCTGGAGTGCAAGTGCCTTCGTATTTTTAAGTTAAATGTTCGCCCTGGTAACTTGAATTCGTGGATCAGCCACTACACACAAATCATACATGAATGCCAAGTCTGAATTAAATGAAATGCAGGACTTACACTAGCTCGTTATGCAGGCTCACTGCAGCTACGCTTGCGCTTGGCATGTTCCATGTACAAGTCCATGTTACCACTTGCTTGGATGTGCAGGCCTTGTGCTCCTTGCATCCCCTCTCTGCATTTTTGACACGGCGAATGTTTGATCAAATAAGAGGAATCGACCTTGATGTTGTACCGGAGGACAGATACTTACAAGGTTATACGGGTGTGCAGGATGTGGACCAGATCCTGTAGCCCCGTCATGCTTCGCTAAAAAATGGATTTGCTTGTTTCAGATGATATCTCCAGAAGAAATAAGAGTTAAAGTCAGAGTTGCATAGGCGTGTAAGCTAAGAGAGCAGTGAAAGTATATCCAAACATCGTCGGAATAGTGCACAAGGGAGTGATGTGTGCATACCTAGTTCGGGCCGGCATTTGGGCATGCTCGCCTAGCTAGAGTGTGGGTCACTTCAGAGCCGTTGAGGGTGATGCGCTGGCGTTGGCTGGCAGCGCCGCGGATGCAGATCTTGAGTGGCAGCGAGCGCCACGATCTGGTGGACGAGACCGTTGGTGAAGCCCCAACGGCCTCGAAGCGGAGGTGCGATGATGTGCTCGGTGAAGTAGCCCTAGTGAGCTGGGAGGCGGCATCGGTGAAGCGCTTTTGATGCGGTGGAACTCGGTGTCTGTGAGGCACGTCGGTTATGGCGGCCGGCGTTGTCGATGGACCACCAGTGCGGTGGGCGAGGCGTAGATGAGGTAGCTCCGGTGCGGTGGTGAAGCGCGACCGTCGTCTTCATTGTCGTCGTCCGGCACAGAGGTGAGGAACGGTGGGGAAAGAGATGAGACGAGGGGCGATTCGAGGGATGGCGGCGAATTAGGGATTTGAGCAATCTGGGCGCCGAAGGGGGCGGTGGAGAAGAGAGATTTTGCAGGTCTGGAATTGGGGCCGCCAGATATTTCAATCCGAAACGTGGAAGCGCGAACTTATATTGTCGTCGTCCTTTATTGGGGGGGGGGGAGGGGTGGGTGGCTAGGTGCTACGCGTCCGTCCGACACACGCTGCCACCCGACAGGGACTATGCTTGGTGCCTTAAGGCACCTGCCTTTGTGTCCATGATACGTGGGCCCAACAGTGGCTGGCCCACATGTCGATCACCCAAGGGCAGTTGCCTTTAAGGCACCAAGCGGCTCCCTACGACACGACCCTGGTCTGCCTGGTGCACCTACATTTGAGAATGCAAACAAATCTTCTTTCATTTGCAAATGAATCTGTATGTATTACCATGCATGTGTTTTCCTTGCAATAATTAGTCATTCGAAACGAGATACTCCATCCATTCACTTTTGTAAGTCGTTTCAGACAACTTAAAATGAACTGTTTTGCACATTGTCTGAAATGTCTTCAAGGTCTTATAAAAGTGAACAGAGGGAGTACTATAAATTAATTAATGAGGAGTTATTTGAAAAAAAATCGAAACGGTACGCACGCTAACGTGGATTAGAGTGTGTCATATAATTAGTTATTTGAATTAGAGTGTGTGTCACATAGTTAGTTATTTGAATTAGAGTGTGTGTCACGTAGCGATCTCCAATTCTAACGTGGATTTCACATTTCACTGTATCCACGCTACTTTTTTAATACAAATTCATATGTATATGATGAACACCATGGTAGTGAGAAACCTTTTGGATGGATTCAAACATATGACCTACAAAATAGCACAACAAATTGAGCCAATGTCAACTTTTCGAAACTTAGTATGGCACGAATTCGAAATAATTACCCGTATGCCTGGTTCTCGGTTCAAATCTTACAATGTATACCAAATTGAAACATCGATATTAAGTCTCGTACTATCTACATTCAAATGTTGTTTTTAGCCGCCCCGTGCACAAACGCTACATACTTTCTGTATCGGTCAATCTTCCTCTCCTAACCACCTTAGCAAGCTATCGGTATCCAACACACGTTCATTCTTTCTCTCCATGTTTCGATCTCTAAGTCTCTCAACTACACAACCCCTTTTCCACTCCTGTTACCAAATGTATTTACCTCACACACCCGCCATTGCACCCCATGCCGAGCTCTCTCTCCCCCCCCCCTCTCCCTCTCACCCTCTCGCGCTAAATACATGCATTGCCTATCTAGCCCCCCCAACCTCTCGTGCGCACGAACGCACGTTGTATATCTAGGTCACTCCATCGAGACTGTCTCACTCTTTCTTCCGCACGGCAGGCCACACTCGCTCAATCTAGCTCTCTTTATCTGAGTCTCGTTTAACCTCGTTTTCTTTCACACACAAATGATATATCTCCCTGTTCGGGCCTCGATCGCCACACTCTATACTCTCTCACGCAGATTGTCTATCTAGGTCAGTCCATCCAAGCCGCCGCCACTCTTTCGACCTCATGGTGGGCCACGCTCACTCAATCTCTCTATCTCTCTCTCTCTCTCTCTCTATCTCTATATCTCTCTCCGTATGTCTCGATTTACCTCGCTCTTTCTCGGACAAAAAACGATATATCACCATGTTTGAGCCCAATTCGACCTATTCACATTGTATACTCTCTCACGCACATCGTCTATCTAGGTCACTCTCTCCAACCCGTGTCACTATTTCGATCAAGACGGCGACCCTATGTGATCGGTTGACCTTGCTTCCTCCCACGCACAAAATATATCTACACGCGTGACTAGATCATCTCTCAAGCTCTATCTTACAGCCATCACCCTTACCAAAAGCTCAATCGGACAATATCTCTCCGGAGCATATATATTTGTTCAATGAATGTCGGACCACACTCACTTTGTCTCTCTATCTATATGTCTCTCGATTGACCTCGCTTTCTCATACCGTATCTTACACGCATTGAAGCTACTACCTCTCCATCCCTCGCAAAGCCGGGGCTATTTACATTGCGAGGGGCACTCCAACCTTGGATTAATTTGTGTAGGCATTTATTCCAGTCGGTTTAGATTATATTTTCATAGCATTCGGCCCACAACTACTCCAAACGCCGTTGCAACCCACTCAACTCCCCTAGTTGATTTCCCTCTGGCTCGGTCATCGCTCTCTCGCACGTCCTTTCTTGCCTTCAACGTCGCACCATGGTATTATTGAAAAAACTATGTTGTTCTCTTTAATTATTATAAATAAGCTACAAAACTACACACCGATAGTCCACTTGGAATGGAACAAATTTCGACCCACAAATTAAAGTGCTACAAACTACACACCGAGGGGCCCACATGTCATGAAACAAATTTGGACCCATATACAAATTAAAAAATAAAGGACGAGGATCGAACATGCGACCGGGCCTTCAAGCCACACGTCAATAGGCAACATACGTAGAATAGCAATGTTTGTTGTACCCCCTTTGTTCACATAATGTTTATATTACCACAGCCTAAATAATGGATAACATGTAATGTAATATTATTTTTAGTACTATTCGCCTTCACTTCTTGGTGGGTTCCATGTGTGCTCTCTCTCTCTCCTCCCTTCTGCGTTTAGGCCTTGCGGGCAAACAGGAAGAACTCGCGGGCGATATCGCCGTTGACCATATCTGGATGCGTTCACAAGTCACGGCACCAGTTTCACGTACTAGCAGCACTAGTCAGTGTGTACGTGCAATGCATGTTAATTT
This sequence comes from Aegilops bicornis, assembly GCA_021605145.1. Lineage (NCBI taxonomy): Eukaryota > Viridiplantae > Streptophyta > Magnoliopsida > Poales > Poaceae > Aegilops > Aegilops bicornis. The sequence continues at coordinate 479,259,988 of CM038672.1, read as the reverse complement.
GGAAGTATATTAAGTGCATGCGGATATTAACTACTAGGATATTATTTCCGTGTTGTCATGTGATTAGCACTATTTTTGGCATGAAATTAACTGCACGCTAAACGTGTTGAGCGCTCGACATTGAAGCAGTCTAGGTTGTTGGATGACAAGGAATACATGTGGCTTGATGACGTTTTATATTTAATTTGATACGGCTCTAGCAGAAAATTCAATCGATCAAACCATACATTTCGTTCTGTTTGACTCCGACTTTAAATTATACGACGATCGATATAAAATAGACGGAAATGATAAACGTTCGGATTTTAATCATGGCAATCCGAACGTTTTTCATGGAAAATTTAGATTACGCGGCGACGGCGGGGGCGTCTCGCGGTGGGAAGCGGCTCCTCTGCGTGCTACGTGTGTCGTCAGACCCTTGACGACGGCGATGGCAGCGTCTTGCGCCCGTTGTTGGCGTACTCACGGACGTTGGCCTAGCTTCAAGGAAGGCCAAAATGTTGCAGACTTCGGAGCGAAGTCAGCTGGCGGGAGGAGGCGGCAGCATTGGTGCAAGGAAGCGGTCGACGGCGGCCATCCATGCCCGAGGAGGGCACCGGGTACCCGTGACGGGCACAAGCGCGTTGTCAACAGCGCGGCGGAGACATTCGTGTGCACGGGCACCGGCGCAGCGCTGCGTTAGTGCACGCGAGCGCATCTTGTTGGCAGGTGCTGCACCGGCTGGCAGCGTCTTGCATCGGTGCCGCAGCGGCTGTCTGCTTTGGAAGGTGCAGGCGCATGGAAGTCGGCGGGGACCTCGTGGAACCCCTGGCATCAAGCTCGGCGACAATGTGCGGCTCCCAGCCCATCAATGCCCGCGAGGGATGGCGGCGCTGATCGGCGAAGGCGGCAGGGCGAGCAGGGCGGGGGCGGTAGCGGCGTCTTCCCGCAAAGGCCGATTCAAGCTTCGTCAGGCGCCTTATGTTCTTGAGACTCCGGCTGGGTGTCTTCCTCATGAAACTGGAACACTAAGGGAAGACCATCATGATGCGGCATGGCGTACTTCTAGGTCAGGCTAGTTGGAGGTAGACGACAGGAGAATCGGAGAGGAAGAGAGAGGATTGTAGCGATAGCGGGTAGTGCGGGGTTGATTTTAAACTGCGGCGCCAGCGACATTAAAAGTGGGAGCTGTTGGGACGACGATGGGCGGCGGAGCCTGGTCAAAGGGCTCGCCTCCCGGGGAGTCTGCACAGCGGTCTTCTCGCACGCCTCCCTGACAGCCGGCGCTGCGGTCTGCTTGCACGCCTCCCGTCGACTCACACGCTTGCTGGGACGGCAGCTGCCGATGAGAAGCGGGGAATCGTGGCGGCACGGAAACGCCCACGGTTTCAATAGTGACATCATTCGCCTTAATGTGACAGGTCTTTGTTCCAAAATACCTTGGCTCTTCATTTGTGCAACTTGTCATAAGCAGCTTGTCTCGAATTGAAGAAAAAACTTACGAAGTAATATTTGTGCCATATCACGTGACCATGCTCAGTTTCAAGAATTTATGCTCACTTTTGGATTTTCTGAAATTTAAGATCCAGGATTCGAAACAATATCATAACCTGCATCATGCAATAAATTTTCAAGCCGTACATCTGTCTGTTGTATTTCTTAAGAAAGGATTTGGTCAAACATTTTGCTTAGTTAAACCTCCTTTCCGGTTTATAGGGCTCAATTCAAAAATCTCACCAACCAAGGTAGATGGTGAGTGGTGGAACAATTGTTGTAGTTTGCAAAACGACTCAATTAATGCGCTTGTTTTCCTCAAAAATTGTGTGTACGAATGCAATGCATTAACTGCAATGCATGCATGCATAAAGTACATGCATTGGTCAATTTTCTCTTAATACTTGCATGTAATGATTTATTGCACCTTGAAATCTGAACATGTGATGGGAAACAACCAAATTGAGATTTATAAAATGGGAAAACTAAAATTTTGAGACAAGACCTATAAATCGGAAAGGAGGGAGTAAAAGGATAATCCCTCAGTACCAGTGCATTGCCTGATATATTAACTCAAGTACTAGGCACGAACAAACGGGCTCAATTCTGTGCTCATCCTGGTGTAGTAGTAGTAGTACTACTAGGCAATGCAGTCGACGGGTGACCTTGACGAGCGGCGACCGAGGGAATTGAACCGTGCTCGGCACGGTAGGTAACGTTGTCTAGTTACTAAAGCATCCCTCCGTTGTTCATCGATAGTCATTATGGACCGGGGACATGAGGGAATTTCCTAGGGCTGGAATTCTGGCGCGGATATTTCGACTTGAAACGCCGAGGCTCGACTGGTTGGGGTTTCCTAATGTGCGTACCACGCACGCCATCAAGGACACGAGCCCGCTTTTTAGGATCAACACGAGCCAAGGTCCGGCTGGTGCGCCGTTGGGTCCTACCATTTGAGAATCTGAAAGGAACCTTTTAAATTGCCGAGCGAATCTATGTGTATTACAATACCCGTATTTTCCTTGCAAATACTAATCTCAACGTGGTAATTGATTTATGACGAGTTGTTGAATTAGAGTGAATTTGTGATATAGTGATCTCAACGTGGATTTCACATTTCATGGTATCCCTAGTAATTTTTCCAATGCAAATTCAAATTTAAAAGATGAACTATATGGAGGTGAGAAAACTTTGTATGTATCAAGCATATGACCACACACACACACACACACACACACACACACACACACACACACACACACACACACACGCACGAACACAACAACAATCCAATAAGTATAGTGCATCTATTTTTCCAACCCATGCATGTATGACATGAGTTCAAAAATACTCCTTCTATTCCTAAATGTTAGTCTTTTAGAGAGTTCAACAAGTGACTACATACGGAGCAAAATGAGTGAATCTAAACTCTAAAATATGTCTATATACATCCGTATGTGCCAGTCCATTTGAAGCCTCTAAAAAGACTAATATTTAGGAAACGAAGGGAGTAAAATGTAAGACATCCATGGTCCTCAGTTCAATATTTAAAATGAACATGAAACTGAAACATGAATATTAAGTCTAGTACTACAGTACATGCAAATGTTGTGTTTAGGCGGAGCTATGGTTGTCGGGGGTCAACCCCTCGACCTTAGATAAAATTGTGGAGCTCTGTTTAGGGTTGTTTAGATTATATTTGTCCCCACCCTCCCAACCACCGATTGGTTGTGCATCCCCCACCCCTCCTCCCCGGGAGAATATCATGTGCCCCCATACCTTAGATGCTATATGCCGATATGAGTTGCTTGGAGCTTGTAGATCTGAGATATAGCAGCTCACATGATGTGTCTTAATTTTTGCAGGAAACATTGATGAGTTTGAGAATTGCACACAATTTGTACAAAAACTACTTAGATGCCCTTTGATCCCATATCCAACGACCTCGAAGCTCGTATCACCGTAGCATCTAAGATGAAGGAGGACATCATATTCTCCTGTATGTGAGAATATCATGTGCTACCACACCTTAGATGCTTTGGTGATACAAGCTCTTCGGAGGCGCTGGATTTGTGATCCAACACCTCCTCGGTGGTTTGAATGGTCTTTTGCAGAAAAGCCCCAAAAGAGTTCGGCCACTGCTTACAAGCACAAAGACTGCTCAGATGCCATTGGATCTCAGATCAAACGACCTCCAAGCTCGTATCACCGTAGCATCCAAGCTGCGATAGCACCTTATGTTTTCCCGCATGGGAGAGTATGAGGTGCTCCCGCACCGTAGATTCTATGGTGATACGAGTTCACTGAGATCTAATGGCCCACAATAGGAGGTTTGAATGATTTTGCAATATACGGCTGATAGAGTTTGGGAAATGCGCAGAAAGTACAAGTACTATGCATGTGCCATCTGATCACTGATCATACGACCTAGATGCTCATATCGCCGTAGCGGGTAATTAAGCTATGGGGAGCACCTAATATGAGCACCGGGGAGCCATTGGATCGAAGATGCCGCGGCACACACGAGGCCTTTACAAAGACTACTCCCAAGCCATTGGATCTTACTTCCGACGGAGTAAAAACTCGTATCACCATAGTATCTAAGCTGCGGGGTGGATGTGATATTCTATGCCGCTGTCATTTTTGTTCGTAAACTTGCAAAACATGTGTAACTCGTGCCGTTACTTGTCTAACCGCGCCAAAGTGTTTGTTCAAAAAAACCATCCTACACTGAAATATCGGAACAACACACGGGGGTCCCACTTGTCATTAATCAAATTTGGACCTAAAACTAACAAATCTGAAAGACGAGATTCGAGCGGCAACCTGGACTACAAAGCGTAAGTCGATAGCCTGAAAAAACGAACGGTTGTTGGCTTTGTCCCATAACTTGATTTTATACAGTACTTGCGTTGAGTAGAGTAGAGGGAGTGCCTCGTCAACACGTGCATGACCGTTGTCTCACTTACTGGTGGGTCCCAGGTCTGCGATCTCAATCCTCTTCTCTCCATCGTCTAACCTTTGCACGAGCACACACGAAGAGCGGCGCTAGCTTGCCGTGGTGTTATTACTGAAGGAAATATGCCCTAGAGGCAATAATAAAGTTATTATTTATTTCCTTATATCATGATAAATGTTTATTATTCATGCTAGAATTGTATTAACCGGAAACATAATACATGTGTGAATATATAGACAAACAGTATGTCACTAGTATGCCTCTACTTGACTAGCTTGTTAATCAAAGATGGTTATGTTTCCTAACCATGAACAAGGAGTTGTTATTTGATTAACAAGATCACATCATTAGTTGAATGATCTGATTGACATGACCCATTCCGTTAGCTTAACACTTGATCGTTTAGTATGTTAATGCTTTCTTCATGACCCATACATGTTCCTATAACTATGAGATTATGCAACTCCGTTCTGGGAGGAACACTTTGGGTACTACCAAAGCGTCACAACGTAACTGGGTGATTATAAAGGAGTACTACAGGTGTCTCCAAAGGTACTTGTTGGGTTGGCGTATTTCGAGATTAGGTTTTGTCACTCCGATTGTCGGAGAGGTATCTCTGTGCCTTCTCGGTAATACACATCACATAAGCCTTGCAAGCATTACAACTAATGAGTTAGTTGTGAGATGATGTATTACGGAACGAGTAAAGAGACTTACCGTAGCGAGATTGAACTAGGTATTGGATACCGACGATCGAATCTCGGGTAAGTAACATACCGATGACAAAGGGAACAACGTATGTCGTTATGCGGTTTGACCGATAAAGATCTTCGTAGAATATGTAGGAACCAATATGGGCATCCAGGTTCCGCTATTGGTTATTGACCGAGAATGGTTCTAGGTCATATGCGCATAGTTCTCGAACCCGTAGGGTCCGCACGCTTAACGTTTCGATGACAGTTCATAATGAGTTTATAAGTATTGATGCGAAGGTTGTTCGAGTCCCGGATGTGATCACGGACATGACGAGGAGTCTCGAAATGGTCGAGACATAAAGATTGATATATTGGAAGCCTATGTTTGGACTTGGAAGGGTTCCGAGTGAAATCGAATTTAGGAATCTTAGGGAGGTTACCGAACCCCGGGAACTACATGGGCCATAGTGGGCCTTAGTGGAAAGGAGAGAGGGCCAGCCCTAGGTGGTCGCGCCCCCCTTCCCCTAGTCCTATTAGGACTAGGAAAGGTGGGCCGCCCCTCTCTCTCTTTCCCCTCCGGGAATCCTAATCCAACTAGGATTGGAGGGAGTCCTACTCCCGGAGGAGTAGGACTCCTTGCGCCTCCCCTTGGGCGGCCACCTCCCCTTGACTCCTTTATATACGGGGCAGGGGGCACCCCAGACACACAAGTTGATCTACGGATCTTTCCTTAGCCGTGTGCGGTGCCCCTTCCACCATATTCCACCCGGTCATATCGTCGTAGAGCTTAGGCGAAGCCTGCGCCGGAGAAGTCATATCGTCGCGGAGCTTAGGCGAAGCCCTGCGTCGGTGGAGCATCAACATCGTCACCACGCCGTCGTCTTGTGGAACTCATCCTCGACACTTTGCTGGATCGAGTCCGGGGATCGTCATCGAGCTGAACGTGTGCGAGAACTTCGGGCGCCAGACGTTCGGTGCTTGGATCGGTCGGATCGTGAAGACGACGACTACATCAACCACGTTGTTATAACGCTTCCGCTTCGGTCTCACGAGTGCGTGGGCGGACACTCTTCCTCTCGTTGCTATGCCATCACCATGGTCTTCGCGTGATCGTAGGAAAATTTTGAAATTACTACGTTCCCCAACAGTGGCATCCGAGCCTGGTTTTTATGCGTTGATGTCATATGCACGAGTAGAACACAAGTGAGTTGTGGACGATACAAGTCATACTGCCTACCAGCATGTCATACTTTGGTTCAGCGGTATTGTTGGACGAGACGATCCGGACCAACCTTACGCGTACGCTTACGCGAGACCGGTTCCCTCGTCGTGCTTTGCACATAGATGGCTTGCGGAAGACTGTCTCTCCAACTTTAGTTGAACCGAGTGTGGCTACGCCCGGTCCTTGAGAAGGTTAAACGGAGTCTATTTGACGAAGTATCGTTGTGGTTTTGATGCGTAGGTAAGAACGGTTCTTGCTCAGCCCGTAGCAGCCACGTAAAACTTGCAACAACAAAGTAGAGGACGTCTAACTTGTTTTGCAGGGCATGTTGTGATGTGATATGGTCAAGACGTGATGCTATATTTTATTGTATGAGATGATCATGTTTTGTAACCGAGTTATCGGCAATCGGTGAGCCATATGGTTGTCGCTTTATTGTATGCAATGCAATCGCGATGTAATGCTTTACTTTATTACTAAGCGGTAGTGATAGTCGTGGAAGCATAAGATTGGCGAGGCGACAACGATGCTACGATGGAGATCAAGGTGTCGCGCCCGGTGGCGATGGTGATCATGACGATTGCTTGGCGATGGAGATCACAAGCACAAGATGATGATGGCCATATCATATCACTTATATTGATTGCATGTGATGTTTATCCTTTATGCATCTTATTTTGCTTTGATTGACGGTAGCATTATAAGATGATCTCTCATTAAAAATTATCAAGAAGTGTTCTCCTCGAGTATGCACCGTTGCCAAAGTTCGTAGTACCCAGACACCACGTGATGATCGGGTGTGATAAGTTCTACGTCCATCTACAACGGGTGCAAAACAATTGCACACGCGGAATACTCAGGTTAAACTTGACGAGCCTAGCATATAACAGATATGGCCTCGGAACACGGAGACCGAAAGGTCGAACGTGAATCATATAGTAGATATGATCAACATAGTGATGTTCACCGTTGAAACTACTCCGTCTCACGTGATGATCGGACACGGTTTAGTTGATATGGATCACGTGATCACTTAGATGACTAGAGAGATGTCTGTCTAAGTGGGAATTTTTTAATATGATTAATTGAACTTAAATTTATCATGAACTTAGTACCTGATAGTATTTTGCTTGTCTATGTTTACTGTAGATAGATGGCTCGTCCGTTGTTCCGTTGAATTTTAATGCGTTCCTTGAGAAAGCGAAGTTGAAAGATGATGGTAGCAATTACGGACTGGGTCCGTAACTTGAGGATTATCCTCATTGCTGCCTGAAAAATTACGTCTGGAAGCACTTGGGTAGCGAACTGCTGTCAGATCTTGAGCCGAAGTTATGAGCGTCGGCAAAGCGGCTGATGACTACTCTATAGTTCAGTGTGCCATGCTTTACGGCTTAGAACCGGGTCTTCAACGACGTTTTGAGCGTCATGGAGCATATGAGATGTTCCAGAGTTGAAGTTAATATTTCAAGCAAATGCCGGATTGAGAGATATGAAGTCTCCAATAAGTTCTATAGCTGCAAGATGGAGGAGAATAGTTACATCGGTGAGCACATACTCAAAATGTCCGGGTATAAGAATCACTTAATTCAGCTGGGAGTTAATCTTCCGGATGATAGTGTCATTGATGAATTCTCCAATCATCGCCACCAAGCTACAAGAGCTTCGTGATGAACTATAATATGCAAGGGATGACTAAGACAATTCCTGAGCTCTTCGCGATGCTAAAAGCTGCGGGAGGTAGAAATCAAAAAGGAGCATCAAGTGTTGATGGTCAACAAGACCACTAGTTTCAAGAAAAGGGGCAAAGGGAAGAAGAAGGAAACTTCAAAAGAACAGCAAGAAAGTTGCTGATCAAGAGAAGAAACCCAAGTCCGGACCTAAGCCTGAAATCGAGTGTTTTCTTGCAAGCAAACCGGACCTTTGAAGCGGAACTGCCCCAAGTATTTGGCGGATAAAAGGATGGCAAGGTGAACAAAGGTATATATGATATACATGTTATTGATGTGTACCTTACTAGAGCTCGTAGTAGCACTGGGTATTTGATACTGGTTACATTGCTAATATTTGCAACTCGAAGCAGGGACTACGGAATAGTCGAGCACCGGCAAAGGACGAGGTGACGATCTTGGCGTGGGAAATGGTTCCAAAGTCAATGTGATCGCGGTCGGCACGCTACCTCTACATCTACCTTCGGGATTAGTTTTAGACCTAAATAATTGTTATTTGGTGCCGCGTTGAGCATGAACATTATATCTGGATCTTGTTTAATGCGAGACGGTTATTCATTTAAATCGAGAGAATAAAGGTTGTTCTATTTATATGGATAATATCTTTTATGGTCATGCACCCTTGAAGAATGGTCTATTCTTGTTGAATCTCGGCAGTAGTGATACACATATTCATAATGTTGAAGCCAAAAGATGCAGAGTTGATAATGATAGTGCAACTTATTTGTGGCACTTGCCGTTTAGGTCATATCGGTGTAAAACGCATGAAGAAACTCCATCTTGATGGGCTTCGGAATCACTTGATTATGAATCACTTGGTACTTGCGAACCGTGCCTCATGGGCAAGATGACCAAAACGCCGTTCTCCGGAACTATGGAGCGAGCAACAGATTTATTGGAAATCATACATACTGATGTTTGTGGTCCAATGAATGTTGAGGCACGTGGCGGGTATCGTTATTTCCTCACCTTCACAGATGATTTGAGCAGATATGGGTATATCTACTTAATGAAACACAAATCTGAAACATTTGAAAAGTTCAAAGAATTTCAGAGTGAAGTAGAAAATCATCGTAACAAGAAAATAAAATTCCTACGATCTGATCGTGGAGGAGAATATTTGAGTTACGAGTTTGGTTTACATTTGAAACAATGTGGAATATTTTCGCAACTCGCGCCACCCTGATCACCACAGAGAAATGGTGTGTCCGAACGTCGTAATCGTTCTTTACTAGATATGGTGCGATCAATGATGTCTATTTCCGATTTACCGCTATCGCTTTGGGGTTATGCTTTAGAGACGGCCGCATTCACGTTGAATAGGACACCGTCAAAATCCGTTGAGACGACGCCTTATGAACTGTGGTTTGGCAAGAAACCAAAGTTGTCGTTTCTTAAAGTTTGGGGCTGCGATGCTTATGTGAAGAAACTTCAACCAGATAAGATCGAACCCAAATCGGAAAAATGTGTCTTCATAGGATACCCAAAGGAGACTGTTGGGTACACCTTCTATCACAGATCTGAAGGCAAGATTTTCGTTGCTAAATTTGGATCCTTTCTAGAGAAAGAGTTTCTCTCGAAAGAAGTGAGTGGGAGGAAAGTAGAACTTGATGAGATAACTGTATCTACTCCCTTATTGGAAAGTAGTTCATCACAAGAAATGGTTCTGTGACACCTACACCAATTAGTGAAGAAACTAGTGATGATGATCATGAAGCTTGAGAACAAGTTGCTCTTGAACCTCGTGGGTCAACCAGAGTAAAATACGCTTTTGAGTGGTACGGTAATCCTATTCGGAAGTCATGTTACTTGACCATGGCGAACCTACAAACTATGAAGAAGCGATGGTGAGCCCAGATTCCGCAAAATGGCTGGAAGGCATGAAATCTGAGATGGGATCCATGTATGAGAACAAAGTATGGACTTTGGTTGACTTGCCCGATGATCGGCAAGCCATTGAAAATAAATGGATCTTTAAGAAGAAGACAGACGCCGATGGTAATGTAACTGTCTACAAAGCTCGACTTGTTGCGAAAGGTTTTCGACAAGTTCAAGGGGTTGACTACGATGAGACTTTCTCACCCGTAGCGATGCTTAAGTCTGTCCGAATCATGTTAGCAATTGCCGCATTTTATGAAATTTGGCAAATGGATGTAAAACTGCATTCTTGAATGGATTTCTAGAAGAAGAGTTGTATATGATGCAACCAGAAGGTTTTGTCGATCCAAAAGGTACTAACAAAGTGTGCAAGCTCCAACGATCAATTTATGGTGCGGTGCAAGCCTCTCGGAGTTGGAATAAACGCTTTGATAGTGTGATCAAAGCATATGGGTTTGCATGCAGACTTTTGGAGAAGCTTTGTATTTACAAGAAAGTGAGTGGGAGCTCAGAGCATTTACGATATTATATGTGGACGACATATTATTAATTGGAAATGATATAGAATTTCTGGATGGCATAAAAGGATACTTGAATAAAAGTTTTTCAATGAAAGACCTCGGTGAAGCTGCTTACATATTGGGCATCAAGATCTATAGAGATAGATCAAGACGCTTAATTGGACTTTCACAAAGCACATACCTTGATAAAATTTTGAAAAAGTTCAAAATGGATCAAGCAAAGAAAGGTTTTTTGCCTGTGTTGCAAGGTATAAGATTGAGTAAGACTCAATGCCCGACCACAGCAGAAGATAGAGAGAAAATGAAAGAGTTTCCCTATGCTTCAGCCATAGGCTCTATCATGTATGCAATGCTGTGTACCAGACCTGACGTATGCTTAGCCATAAGCTTGGCAGGAAGGTACCAAAGTAATCCAGGAATGGATCATCGGACAGCGGTCAAGAACATCCTGAAATACACGAAAAGGACTAAGGATATGTTTCTCGTATATGGAGGTGACAAAGAGCTAGTCGTAAATGGTTACGTCGACTAAGCTTTGACACTGATCCGGACGATTCTAAATCGCAAACCGGATACGTGTTTTTATTAAACGGTGGAGCTGTCGGTTGGTGCAGTTCTAAACAAAGCGTCGTGGCGGGATCTACATGTGAAGCGGAGTACATAGCTGCTTGAAGCAGCAAATGAAGGAGTCCGGATGAAAGAGTTCATTTCCGATCTAGGTGTCATACCTAGTGCATCGGGACCGATGAAGATCTTCGTGACAATCTTGGTGCAATTGCCTTGGCAAAGGAATCCAGATTTCACAAGAGGACCAAGCACATCAAGAGACGCTTCAATTCCATTCGGGACCAAGTCCAAGTGGGAGACATAGAGATTTGCAAAATACATACGGATCTGAATGTTGCAGACCCGTTGACTAAGCCTCTTCCACGAGCAAAACATGATCAGCACCAAGACTCCATGGGTGTAAGGATCATTACTTTGTAATCTAGATTATTGACTCTAGTGCAAGTGGGAGACTGAAGGAAATATGCCCTAGAGGCAATAATAAAGTTATTATTTATTTCCTTATATCATGATAAATGTTTATTATTCATGCTAGAATTGTATTAACCGAAACATAATACATGTGTGAATATATAGACAAACAGTATGTCACTAGTATGCCTCTACTTGACTAGCTTGTTAATCAAAGATGGTTATGTTTCCTAACCATGAACAAGGAGTTGTTATTTGATTAACAAGATCACATCATTAGTTGAATGATCTGATTGACATGACCCATTCCGTTAGCTTAACACTTGATCGTTTAGTATGTTAATGCTTTCTTCATGACCCATACATGTTCCTATAACTATGAGATTATGCAACTCCGTTTACCGGAGGAACACTTTGGTACTACCAAGCGTCACAACGAATCTGGGTGATTATAAAGGAGTACTACAGGTGTCTCCAAAGGTACTTGTTGGGTTGGCGTATTTCGAGATTAGGTTTTGTCACTCCGATTGTCGGAGAGGTATCTCCGTGCCTTCTCGGTAATGCACATCACTTAAGCCTTGCAAGCATTACAACTAATGAGTTAGTTGTGAGATGATGTATTACGGAACGAGTAAAGAGACTTACCAAGAATCTAGATTGAACTAGGTATTGGATACCGACGATCGAATCTCGGGTAAGTAACATACCGATGACAAAGGGAACAACGTATGTCGTTATGCGGTTTGACCGATAAAGATCTTCGTAGAATATGTAGGAACCAATATGGGCATCCAGGTTCCGCTATTGGTTATTGACCGAGAATGGTTCTAGGTCATGTCTACATAGTTCTCGAACCCGTAGGGTCCTTGCAACTTAACGCTTCGATGACAGTTCATAATGAGTTTATAAGTATTGATGCACGAAGGTTGTTCGGAGTCCCGGATGTGATCACGGACATGACGAGGAGTCTCGAAATGGTCGAGACATAAAGATTGATATATTGGAAGCCTATGTTTGGACTTGGAAGGGTTCGAGTGAAATCGGAATTTACGAGATGCAGGAGGTTACGGAACCCCGGGAACTACATGGGCCATAGTGGGCCTTAGTGGAAAGGAGAGAGGGCCAGCCCTAGGTGGTCGCGCCCCCCCTTCCCCTAGTCCTATTAGGACTAGGAAAGGTGGGCCGCCCCTCTCTCTCTTTCCCCTCCGGGAATCCTAATCCAACTAGGATTGGAGGGAGTCCTACTCCCGGAGGGAGTAGGACTCCTTGCGCCTCCCCTTGGGCGGCCACCTCCCCTTGACTCCTTTATATATCACAGGCAGGGGGCACCCGGAGACACACAAGTTGATCTACGGATCTTTCCTTAGCCGTGTGCGGTGCCCCTTCCACCATATTCCACTTCGGTCATATCGTCGTAGAGCTTAGGCGAAGCCTGCGCCGGAGAAGTCATATCGTCGCGGAGCTTAGGCGAAGCCCTGCGTCGGTGGAGCATCAACATCGTCACCACGCCGTCGTCTTGTGGAACTCATCCCGACACTTTGCTGGATTTGAGTCCGGGATCGTCATCGAGCTGAGCGTGTGCAGAACTCGGAGGCGCCAGACGTTCGGTGCTTGGATCGGTCGGATCGTGAAGACGACGACTACATCAACCGCGTTGTTATAACGCTTCGCTTTCGGTCTACGAGGGTACGTGGACGGACACTCTTCCCTCTCGTTGCTATGCCATCACCATGGTCTTGCGTGATCGTAGGAAAATTTTGAAATTACTACGTTCCCCAACAATTACAACTCAAAAAAGCTTGGAAAATAGAAGAATCACCTAGAACAAGAGACGTTGTGGCTGGTCGAGACGGAGCTAACCGTGCCACGTTTGCATGATGAAGTTGTGTGGCTAGTGGGGTGTTTCGACCGACTGGCTGGGTCCCGAGGTCGAACCATAGGTACTACGTTTGATACAGTATATTCTTACACGCACATTTTTCCTCCATGCCGAGACGTGGCACACCCTACCGCGCGGTTTCGGGGTCCTCCCGGGTGGTGCACACATATATTCTTCCTTATGTAGGACGCCCTACCGCACGTTTTCTGGGTCCTCCTCGGTCGTAGCACCTAAGCAAGTAAATGAGTCGTCAAATCACGAAAGACCACCTTTCCTGCCGAGTACATCAGTGAAGCACGGTGGCTAGCTAGTTGGGCTAGTTCGACCGATTAGCTAGGCTGCCGCCACATTTGTTTTTTCACCCCCCTTTTATCTACTTGCCGGCAGGTAAATTTAAATATCCACCGCGACATTGCTCTGGTGTTTGGGTGCGGCAGTATTTTTAATTTTTTGATTGACGAGAGCAGGCGTGGCAGGATTTTTAATTTTTTGATTGAGGGGAGCAGGCGTGGTAGCAATTAGTCACGATGACTCCGCCTGTAAAAAGCCACTGCTCCCTGATGTGAGAAGTCGTCGATCGGTGTTTTACCGCAGTGAAAAACCAAAAGATTCCCCGCTCCTCGGCTGGCTCCCTCCGCCTTCCCGTAGATTGCATTGCCTTTCAGCCGTTTCGCCCCCTTTGCTTCCTCTCCCCATTGCTTCTACCTGGTGCCATGGCGGTGCAGCAGATCACAGAGTCCAAGGTGAGGCACCTGACACAGGAGCTCCATGCCAAGGATCACGAAACATGAACCATATGAAGCACATCCTATAGTGTTAGACAGGGTGTATGAAGGGTGCACGGGATGGGAGCAAAAGTTCCCTTCTCGACCAACTTTTGGGTGTTTGGCAGAGTGCATGAAGGGTGCATGAGTCCACACTAGTAGGTTGACAAAAATACACGAAGAGGAAACAACTATATTGAGATGAGAATGCAACCAAACACACCCACACGCTTTGTGCTACAATGACTTATCTGCATCGTCTGAGTTTGATCCAACGGTCATGTTGCGCCGAGACATTGACATGCCCATGCAGAGGGCGCCTAAACACCACCGAACTCCCTCTGCTTCTCGAGGCGCACGACGTTGGTGATGCAGGGTGCAATCACTGCAGAGCCCGCTCCCGGTCGACGGGAGCCAGCTCATCAAAGACGGCGTCTAATGGCATGAATGGATTCCGGTGACGGAGCCCTGAAAGGATTCGCCCGGCAACGGAGACGGCAGCGCGCAACCCCTCCTTGTCCAGCTCAGCCCCCACCATCGTGCGGAGATGGCTCAGCTCCTCGGAGATATAGGTGAAGAAGGAGACCAGGTCAGGAAGCCGCAGCTCGTTGAAGTCGACCGGGAGCGGGCTCGTTGTGCCATGCTCCTCCGTTATGTGCGGGAGTTCACGAAGCTTCAAAAGCGGCAGGCGTCCACCACAAAGATGCTCGAGGCGTCGGCGGCGTTGCTGCAGAAAGCGGGAGATACGATAGGCCGTCAGGGGTGCCGGCTGGAGCACGAGCAGGCGGATCGTGACGAGGTCCAGGATCGCCTCAGCCACTTGGTGAACCAAGTTGACACGCACGTTTTGCGGCTGCGCGATGCCTACCGTCGTGCCAGCGCGACAGCCGGCCGTCGGGCTAAACCCATTCGACCACCCGGTCGACTTCAACGAGCTGCGGCTTCCTGACCTGGTCTCCTTCTTCACCTATATCTCCGAGGAGCTGAGCCATCTCCGCACGATGGTGGGGGCTGAGCTGGACAAGGAGGGGTTGCGCGCTGCCGTCGCTGCTTGCCGGGCGAATCCTTTCGTGGCTCCGCCACCGGAATCCATTCGTGCCATTGACGCCGTCTTTGATGAGCTGGCTCCGTCGACCGGGAGCGGGCTCTGGGCGGTTGCACCTGCATCACCAACGCCGTGCGCCTCGAGAAGCAGAGGGAGTTCGGTGGTGTTTAGACGCCCTCTGCATGGGCATGTCAATGTCTCGGCGCAACATGACCGTTGGATCAAACTCAGACGATGCAGATAAGTCATTGTAGCACAAAGCGTGTGGGTGTGTTTGGTTGCATTCTCATCTCAATATAGTTGTTTCCTCTTCGTGTATTTTTGTCAACCTACTAGTGTGGACTAATGCACCCTTCATGCACTCTGCCAAACACCCAAAAGTGGGTCGAGAAGGGAACTTTTGCTCCCATCCCGTGCACCCTTCATACACCCTGTCTAACACTATAGGATGTGCTTCATATGGTTCATGTTTCGTGGAGTACTATAGCAACGTACTCTCCGTGTGCTGTGGACCTAGTTCTGTTAACATTGATCTCACCATTCATTCTCGACCGGACAGTCGAAAAAGCGATACTATGTTACATATAGGAGTAGTTGGCATGCGCACAACATCATTTGTTATCGCCATATCTTACTACACTGGCAACAAGATTGTGTAGTACTGACGTATGAACCACTCCACATGCCTAGTAGTAGGAGCACTGTGTATGTTCAAGTGGCTGCTGTGTTTCGCACTCCTCCGTCGTAAGAGTGGAAACGCTTGTTGTAATCATTTTTTTCTTCAGAATGAAAAACAGTGGACACGCTCTACCGTGCGGATCCTCCTCCAGCCATGCACTAAATTACTCACTTTCGCCAACGTGTGGGACAGCCAGCACCTGTGTCCACCAGCAATGCACTAAATTACTCCATAGTAGAGTGAAGGTACACTACCCCGATCGAACCGCCGCAGTAGTGCCCAATGAGCCGTCAAATCACAAAACCCCCTCCTTTCCAGTAGTAAGTTCGACGGACGAAGCAACCATCATTTCACTCTTCTCTCTCAAGTTCCTCTCTTGAAGAAAACCCCCACTCGCTTCGCTTCTCCCTCATCTCGTTCCTCCTTTCACTCTTCTCTCTCAGCTTCCTCTCTTGGATGGACGCCGGAACACCAGCCGACGTGATGTCTATGGCTCGCCAAACCGTCGAGGCTCATGGTACTAAGAAGCGCAAGCACCCGCCGAGACTACATGAGACAAGCTCAAAGCCATCGCCCTATCCAAGCCCCCCTCTGGGATCCCTCATTAAGCAAGTCCGTAATGTCTCTTTTGACGATCTTTTCTTGATCTTGATTGTGTTTTTTCATTTAACACGCAGATTACTAGTCTTGGTAGTACAACTTTCTGGGTGATCTTGCATGTGATTTTTGTGTGCCAAATGAAGGTTCTAAATTCCTCTTTTGACCAAAACATGCGAGAGGTTGACACTGATTTCTTATAGATTACTTTCAACTACTCCCTCTGTCCCAAATTTCTTGTCTTAGATTTGTCTAGATACCGATGTATCTAATACTAAAATGTGACTTGATACATCCTTATCTAGAAAAATCTAAGACAAGAATTTTGGGACGGAGGGAGTACTTTATGAACATCAATGCTACCTTTTAAGAGGGTATATTTGCCTCAGTAACTTGTGTTATGGATATTGCATGTAATCCCTCTGCTCGCATGCCTTTGAAGACATGTTCTAGTGTCTTTGTTCACTCATTTCTGTGTGTATATGTAGTCATATATGGAGTATAATATCGAAAATCATCTTATATTTCTGAATGGAGGTAGTAATGAAATATGGTTTCTGTTTGAATTAGAATCAGGTTCACGGTGGAGATGAAGTTCTCAAAGTCATGCCATGTGAACTGGAAGACCTGATGATGAGTCCTACTGCTGAACTATCCAGCTGCTGTCTCCTTGTCGCCACGTGTCCTGAACTAGTGTTTTCCTATAGCATTGTTGTTAGGCGTGTTCTCGAGGCTGTACTTGACCACAACAATTTCCTGGTTGTGCCTTCGATTACGAAGGGTGTGGTTCTTGTAAAGTTTCCCAACAAATCTAATGTGGCATGTCTTCATCATCATGTTTATGAGTGGAAAGACCACTCTGTTAGGTTCTCCAAGGTTGACAAGATGGTGATGGTGCATGTAGACATCTCACATGAAGTCCATGGCCTAGTCAGTTATGCGGGGTTCATCCTGTAGGTCGGTGGCAAGAAATAGTCTGCAGAGTTTAGTTAGTGCAACTTTGCTTGTCTGTACTAAGTACTATTGTTCAGTACTTGATTTGTGTTTGTGAACCCTGGATTGTTTATTAGTACTGCTACTTTTGGTGTGTGGTCAGTCCTGAGAACGGTCTATGCTAATGTCTGTCCACTCAATTCATTCTGTACATTTTGAAGTATCCAGATCATATTTTTTGTGAGGACGGTTTATCAATTATGGTTACACTCCAATATCTGTATGCATTGCAGGGTTTATCGCACCCACCAGGATTTCAAATCCCATGGATGTTCGGTCCATAAGATTTGTCACAACCTTTGGACTGTCCTGCTTATGGGAGTAGGCCGGGCCCCTGCATGCCACGCGTAGTTGGACGATCAATCTTCTGTTTAGTACTTCAACATAGTGATTTCCTAGTAAGGATTCACTCGTGTCACATCAAGTAAATCTTATTGATTTACTATCTAAATCTTATTGATTTAATGTCATGTTTTCTTTCTTTTCCTGCAATTTTACGATGCAGGTTTTGCCATGTGACATTCATCACAGAATAAAACGTTTTGTTTGCTCTCACGATGGCTATTTTTGCAGGTTTCACTTCTTATGTCGTGTCAGTAACAAAGGCAATTGTCCATCACTTATATTATCGGAAAAAATGGATCACCGTTGTCTGAGTACAAGCTGAATCCCTATGATGAACTGCAGTTTGGTTTAACAAAAACGCCACAATTAGTCCTTCTCGCGTTTAAAAGAAATGAAGAAAAAAACTGGATCACGTTCATGGATCCTAGTTAAGTTAGAAAGCTGATCATAGCAGACCAGACACGATCGTTGTTGTCTCGCACAGATCGAGCACCGGCAGTTGCTCTAGCACTGACAACGGCAGTAGCTCAGTCTGATCCAGCTGAGGATTGGGCACCGACCATGTCAGCGGATCAGTATGATCTACCAGAGGATCGGGCATCGGCACCGGCACCAGCTCTACAAGGAGCACCATCTCCGGCAGCAGCAGCGGCTTCGGCACCTGCACCAACACTTGCACTTGCATTTGGTCCGGCCCGTGCCGTTGCAACAATGTGACTGGGCTGCAGTTTGCACTTCATATACCAAAGTCCTTACACAAACCGACATGTCCACCTTCTTGGTAAGTATTGGCCGCCCAAGTGCTTCGTTCTTTTTTCTTTCCATGTTGTTTCACATGATTCACTGTGTTGATCTAACTGTTTGGGTATGTCTTCTTGTTTGCAAACAGAGAATTCCTAGAGCAACGAGGGAGTCGTTCAACTATCCTGGTGACCGCGGCCAAGTTTCTCTTACCATGCGTAGCCTTGGTGTGAATGAACCTGCTCAATATACCGTAAGTACAAAGGATAGTCGCATGATGATTGATGCTAAAGGATGGTCAAGGTTCAAATCTAAATCATATCTTGCGGTAGGGGATGATGTCAAAATCGAACTTTCTCGGCAAGGAGAGCTGGTCCAAATCAACTTTGAAATTCTTGATTAAAAGACGCAACTACCGAACTGATCTATCCTCCGAGAGATTTTGATGTAATAATCGGCATGGTGAAACAAGTGTCCTGTGTATAAGTAGCATGACAAGATTATTTATCACATGGTATATCGTAGATAGAATTGCAACTCTGATTGCGGGTTAGAACCGCTGCTCGATTTCATTCCAACAACTGCCGTGCTTTATTCAATTTTGTGTATTCGCCTTATGACAAAGATCTAAAACCAGCGCAGCATCGATCGCTTGCAATATGAAAAGCGCTGAGGTAGAACACATGGGCCCCCAAACATGCAGGGTCGGCCTGCGGCCCAAAGTACAGAACCGTGAGCCTATCTGAGTAAAAAAAATCTGAGTATTATATTCGCAGCTGAACCCCCATAAAAAAAGCTGAACCCCCATAATGCCCGTGCATTGCAGAGGGAGTATATTTCTCGGCAAGGTGAGCCTGTGATATAAAAGATTTGTATATTTCGTTATAGAGGGAGTATCTCTCTGTCAAAATATATATTTATGTGTAACTAGTTACTCATGTCTTTCTACTTCCTTTCGCTGATATGTGGGGCAACCGGCAACGGGGTCCACGTGCCATATGCAGAAATTAGAGTGCACAACTTCACAAGAGACACACCCCGGTCGTGGCGCCGTTGATAATGCCCAATGAGCCGTCAAATCACAACCCCCTTTCCAAATTTAGCGAAGCTGGACGGACGAAGCGGCAATATTTCACTGGGCCTGAATCCCTTCTCCTAAATGCCTTGTTCAGAGAAAACCCCCGCTCGGCGATTGCATAGGGTTTTCTCATGGAGAACCAGGTACGAATTCTTCATCCATCCCCGATAAATCCAAGTCCCTTGGTCGCAGGTAATCCCAGGATGGCAGCCACCGTCGTTGATGCATTTTTCTCCATACTGAATCTAGTGCATTTCAGTTGCAGTTCCCAAAGTGCGAGTACCCTACAGATTTCTGCGCCCTCGGCGAGACGCCACACTTGTTCCTTCTCATCCTACCATAGCATTTTGAAACGCGCATAGTATGTTCCTAGAATCCTCTTCTCTATCCGGGAGGGTGGGGGTTTTTTGAACATGTTGTGTTGTCATATTATTTTTCCTGCAGTGTATTATTTGCTCTGCTGTAACACATGTACTCAAGATGCTCTGCCTTTCCATAACTGAATACACTAGTTTAATGGTCACAGTGAAGACAAGCCATGGATATTACTTCCGAGTTGGGTTCATGAACCAAGAAGATTGCTGCTTTTTTATGGCCGAACTTGGATAAACTTTCTCAAGTGTTACAGACTGAAAGTTGGGGCACGAATGTTGATGGAAATAGCAGAACCTGCTCTCATCTTCACTGCGATCTTCCACCCCGACGTCGTTCCAATTGTTCATCCATGTTAGTTTTGTATCTGGTTCTTTCTTGTTGCCTCGATTACTTCTTAATCCACCTATTCTGTCTAACTAATCACAATTTAACTTTAGAAGTAGCAACAAATCTCTCATGAAGATGCTACTTCTAACTAATATTTTCTTATAATTGGTGGCACGTGTAGGTTTTTTCAGAGTTAAGCAATCTGCTTGTTTGTTACTCTGTAATAACTCGGATGTTACTAATGGCACTGAAGTTGACTGGATCGACATCCACAAGTTCCTACACTTTATTGATCGTCTTGAGGTCCTTGTGGGGTGTTTTAATGGTTGAAGGCCACGTGGGATATGTGTTAATCGCTGCACTCGTTGAACAGGTCCAACTGTGTCGAGAAACTTATGGTACGAGCTGTCTTATGTTATATATGTTGTTCATAAACTATTGCTTATACACAATTTTACAGCTGTGATCTTCTTGAAACAGGAACTGTCGAGTTCTATTGTTCCTATACAGATGCTTGACCATGGTCAGGTCAGACTTGCGCTTGGTCACAACATGATGTTTATGTCGACTACTCAATTCCCCTTGGAGGTGAAAAGATACTTATTCGTGGGTGGTCTCAGATAATGAAGGCCCGTCCATCTTGGAGAATAGGACAAAAGATTATGTTCATGCTTTTCCATGGCTCTAAAGAGAATATCATGTTTATTGACCACATTGCGAGATGATTTCAGAAGGTTGTGGATGCACGGGGTGGCGCCTGGGCCTTGGCGGCCTCACCCTTGGTTAACTGTAGGCAAAGTAGCACTGTTCGAGGCGTGCTTTGTGCGGTTGAACCTGTATAAGTACTCATACTGCTTTCACCTTTGGTTGTTAAGTGCCCCTGCTGGTTTCAGTTAAGGTTGTTAAGTACTTCTGCTGCTTTTACAGTCTGTCGTGTTTCTTTACTCATGTCTTCCTCCAGCCGCCAAAACCAAACCAGCGCCGGCGAGGCCGCCTGCTTCCGCCTCCCACGGCTAGCCGCGCCTCAGCGCATGCATCGTCGCCCCACCGTTTCATAAATCGTTAACGCCGACGTGCTCCGCGCGCTTTGGTGCGCTCGCCGTGTCGCCGCCCTCTCGCGTTGTCAACATGGTCAACAAACAACAGGAATTGGCAGAAGTACATGGGGAGGATGACAGTAGGGGCCCACCACTTCAGCGTATGGAAAAATAAAATGCTTCCTCCTAGTGTTTTCCTGACATCTGGGACCCACAACATTGTGAGCGTATATAGTCAATAGACAAGAGAACAACACAAGATCGGCTGACACCTGGGACGTAGATACTCGAGCAATATTTTTTTTTGTTTGGTATTGTTGAGACAGAGCAGGGTTTGAACTGGGCTATGGCCCGTCTAGCCCAGGCTTATATTTTATGTTCACCATGTGACCAGCCCAGCTATTTTTTCTTTGTGAAAATGAGCCCAGTTTATTTTTTCTGAAGAATACCCAATCCAAGCCTACTTATTTTTCTACGCCCTGATGGGCTGCAACACTTTCAAGACACCTGCAAATCTTGAAAGTAATATGAAATGGGTTGTAAATATAAAAACAGATGACAAATTGGCAATTACTTTATAATTTCTGATTTTTTTTCACATTTTCAGATTCCTATTTCACTTGGCATTAACCTAATTCAAATATATCTTCAAAGTACTTTAAATCTGGCTCGATATTTCGGTATTAAAAATAGTTTGGAACCCACAGAAATATGCGAAATTGGCCCTGGCCAACCAGAAAAAACGACTGCAATAAATTGCATAGGAAGTTGCCATGAGCTATATAAATTATTAAAAAAAGAGGGAGTGGTCTGACTTGTGGGCCTGTTTAGTTGACGCGTATGCAAGATTTTTTTAGTTATTATATACTACGTCAACAAATGATTCTAGCAGACGTAACAGTTGGATGTCAATCCAACGGCCGTCGTGTTTCTTCAATCTCTGATCTTCTTGCTCCAGCCGCCAAAGCAGCCACGGCCTGGACCGCTTCTCCGCCTCCGTGGCGGTGTCCGCCGAAAGGTGCCTCAGCGCCCCCTACACTCCCACAACTGGCCAGGGCATCCCTCTATTCACCCACACCCCCTGTTATTCTGCAGCGACGGCAACCTCACACCGCAGCCGAACCGGTGAACCCTCGTACTCCTCTCCGCGCGGGCTTCCACTGCCGCGTCTTCCCCGGCTCCGCGTCGTCCCCTTCCTAGGCCTCATCATCGTCCGCCACAGTGGTGCTTTCGGTGCGGCGTGGTCAATGTGGTCAACGACCGACTTCCATCGGAAGAGTATCAGACGTGGAGAGGCCGATACTGGGTCCACGGTACCGCAAGGAAGTGCCTCCTTATTACACGGAAAATAAGTATTCCTCCACTGACAGATGGGACCCACCGGACGGGCCACCAAGATTTCGCGAAAAATGTTTCTCGACTGCTGGGACCCATGTGTCGGGCCACCGTATTCGTGAAAACGTTCCCTCATTGTTAGCTCGGACCCACCGGAAGTGCCTCCTTATTACGCACAAAAAATGAATACCCGCTGCTAGCTGGGACCAACCTTGGTGGGAGGCTGACTTGTGGGCCTACTAAGTTGACTGGGACGGAGGCCTTTGTCAACTTTAGTCAATATATGAACGATTCTAGCTCCAAAGGACCAGACGATGTCCATCCAACGGCCGTAGTGCTTCTTCAACCTCTGGTCTTCTTGCTCCAGCCGCCCAAAGCAGCGTCGGTCGTGCCGCCTGCTCCTGCGGCCCGTGGCCGGCTGTGATGCCGCGGAGGCCTCACCGCCCCCTACTACTCCCACCGCCGCGGGCCAACCCTCTACGCACCCACACCTGTTATTCTGCGGCGACGGCAGCCTCACACCGCAGCCGAACGAGTGAACCCTCATACTCCTTCACGCTGGGCATCCACCGCCGCGTCTTCCCGGCTCCGTCGTCCCTTCCTAGGCCTCGCCGTCGTCCATCGCCTTCGGTGCTCACGCGACGGGCGTGGTCAAGGTGGTCAAGGAATGGCTTCCATCGGACGTGGATCAGACGTGGAGAGGCCGATACCGGGTCCACGGCCGCAGCAAGGAAGTGCCTCCTTATTACGCCGCAAAATAATTATTCCTCCACTCGACAGCGGGGACCCACCGGACGGGCCACCGTATTTCGTGAAAAACGTTTCCCGCTGCTGGGACCCACCAGCTACATCTTCGCACGCAAGGAAGTGCGTCCGAAAAAAAACGATTCGCCCCCTGACTACTGGGACCCACCAGCTACATCTTCGCACGCAAGGAAGTGCGTCCGGGCAAAAAAAACCAAAATGATTCGACCCCTTGACTGTTGGGACCCACCAGCTACATCTTCGTAGGCAAGGAAGTGCCTGACAGTCGGGACCCACCTGGTCGAAGCTTACGTAGCGTTGTCATTCTGGTCGCGAACGTGTACATACATACTGGTCGTTGTAGAGGCGCGCACGTGTCGTAGTAGAGGCGCGCACGTAGCATGTACACGTACATACAGCGTCCAGGGTGCAAGAAATAAAATACGGCCATGTATGTCTACATACGGGCGGGGTCTCGAACGCCTACTCGCGCATACGTACGGAGAGGGCTCGTGTACATGGCTGGGTCGGAACGGAGAAACAGCGTCGCCGTCGTGTTCATGGGGAGCCAAACCGGCTGGGTCGGAACGGAATGCGTGGTCGTGTTCATCGGGAGGGCTTGGACGGAACAGGTGATGGAAACGAGGCCTGGCGTACCGCACAACGGAGGAAACGGCCTTGTGTTCGACCGGCCATGTTCGAAACGGGATCCTGTTCATCGGGAGGGGTCTGGCATACCGCAAAACGGAGGAAACGGACCTCCTACGGTCGAAACGGGGGTCCTGTTGATCAGGAGGGGTGTGGCGTACCGCAAAACGGAGCAAACGGACCTCCTATGGTCGAAACGGGGGTCCTGTTGATCGGGAGGGGTGTGGCGTACCACAAAACGGACGAAACAGACTTGTGTTGGAGCGCTATGGTCAAAACGGGGGTCCTGTTCATCAGGAGGGGTGTGGCGTACCGCAAAACGGGACTCCATGCGATACTGTTCATCTCCACCGTCGACCTCCTCCAGCCTCCACGGGCTCCTGTTCAACCACCCCTCCACGGGCTATCGTCGACCTCCTCCAGCCTCCACGGGCTCCTGTTCATCCAGCCTCCACCGCGCGCTACTCCACCGGCTACTGTTCAACCACCCCTCCACCGCCATCGCTCATCCAGCCCTCCACACCACGGGTCCTGTTCAACCACCCCTCCACGGCCACCCCTCCACCGTCATCTGTTCATCCAGCCCTCCAGACCACGGGATCATGTTCATCCAGAGGCAACGCCACCGCCAATCGCTCACCCAACCCCCTGCAACGCCTTTGTTCATCCAATCGATCGGCTTCAGTTAGCAGCAGTAGCAAAGGAATCGCTCCATCGGGTTCAGTTAACAGCCATCGATCGATCACTCGGGTTCAGTAACGCGTAGCCTGCAGTGCAATCACTCGGGTTCAGTTAGATCCCAACGCCTCGCTCGGGTTCAGTTAGAGCCAACGACTCGCACACACGCGCGTACGTACGAGAGAAACGCGCATCGCTCAGCCCCCGACCTCCCACCGTAACCGGCAACTCCCCAAAATTTTCCTCCCCCTGGCTTCTACCATGGTTTTTTCCATCATGGACGGCCCAAAGAATGTCATGCAGCTGCGTCTCCGGCCCGCCCAAGACGAAAAGCCCATTTTCTGTCATGATTTTTTGTCATAGAAGTACGAGCCCACCACATCTATGATGATACCGGGTTTTGTCACAATTATCGTCATAGAAGTGTCATATGTATGACAGAAAAAATTTCGTTTGGCCCAAAATGTCACGGATGTGTCTATTTTTTGTAGTGCCAAGACTTGTGAAGGTGTCACCCCTGCTGATGTCAAGAAGTTCGTTCAACTGGATTCTACTGCCAAGAACATCATCCGTGGTCATCTGACCAAAGGAAAGTATGGCCGTGTGAGTGCTCTGGAAACGTCGAAGCTAGTCTGGGACTGGCTCTCCAAGGTTAATGAAGGCGTCTCAACCCGGAGAGATCAAAGGATCAGTGTTCTTCGCAACCTCTTCAACTGCTTCAAGATAAACGACAATGAGAATGTCCAGCTCACGTTTGATTGCCTCGCTGACATCACAAATGAGCTTCATGCTCTCGGCGTCACTGAGATCACCAAGCATGAAATCGTCAAGACACTCCTGAGATCACTTGACAGCTCGTTTGACACCCTAGCCCTGATGATTCAAGAAAGCCCTGACTTCAAGACACTCGATCCGTCTGACATACTTGAGAGGCTCAACACACATGAGTTTCAGCTATCTGAGAAAAGAGACATCTATGGTCCCAACTATGGCCGAGCTCGCGCTTTGAAGGCGAAGGCTGTTTCCTCATCTGAAGAAGAATCTGACTGCAGTTCTGGTGATCCTAAAGACATTGGAAAGGAGCTTTCTATGCTTGTGAAGAAGTTCCAGAAGTTCACCAAGAAGAATGGCTTCAGAAAGTCTTCACGATCCAGCTCAAGAAATGATGAAGCTTCTACTCATGACCACAAGAAGAGAACATGCCACAAGTGCACGAAACCTGGTCACTACATCTCTGAGTGTCCGCAGTGGCACAATGAAAACAAGAAGAAGAAAAAGAGCAAGGAATATGATTGCGATGACAATAAAAAGAAGAAATCCTCAAAGTCTTCTTCCAAATCTTCATCAAAGTCTTCATCACATAAGAAGAGCTCATCTGGCAAGGCTCGTGCTTTTGTTGGCAAGGAGATGGATTCAGAGGAGGAGTCTGCTTCTGAGGAGGGGGAGGTGGAGTCTGAGGAGGAGTCCGACTCTGGCGTTGCAAGTCTGGCTCTAGCTACACCCTATGTTGCCAAGTCCATCTTCCACACTGAAGACAATGGCTCCATCACCAACGCTGATGCTAATGACAAGGATGACTCCGCTCCCACCTACTGCTTCATGGCACATGGTGCCAAGGTAAACTCACGCGATGCTTACTTTCAAACATCAAGTGAATATGACTCTGATTGTGAATCCAAACCCAGCTACAAAACACTTGCTAAAATTGCAACTAAACAACAGAAAGCTATGGAACATATTCAAAAACTGTTAGACAAAAGCAATGACCTGTTGGACGCGGAAATGACTCGACCTCAGTCCTTAATTGAAGACATAAAAATCTTCATGTTAAGTACGAGGAACTTGAAAGTCATCATGAAACGCTCTCAACAACTCATGAAAAGCTTTCCTACGATTATCTTCAAAGGAAGCAAGAACTTGAGAAATTGAGAGCGGCTCATGAAGATCTTCAAAAAGAGAATGAGTCACTTCGCGCTCAACAGATCAGTCCCGCTCAGGAAGGATTTGAACCACCATGTCTAAAATGCCTTGAGCGTGATAACGCTACTTCTGTTGTTGAATGTTCTACTGCTGCCACTGTTGCAATATCTTCAACTGTTGATGTGGTAACTAACCCCTCTGCTGAGGACGCCACTACTATTGCTGACAAAAATGCTAGGTTCAAAACATTGCTTGAGACAGGGATGTACAAAAGTCTCAAAGGGCATCAGACACTATGCGATGTCCTCAAAATGCAGATTTTGAACCAAAACCCTAGGAAAGAGGGTGTTGGGTTCGAAAGGAAAATGAATGTTGATGGTTCTTACTGGAAGCCTGAGCAGTACCCCAAAACCACATGGGTTGCTGCAAAGGGACCTTCAGTCGATCCATCCACCTTATCTAGCTTCACTTGTGCTAACCCAATTATCATTGATGAATCCTTTGATGCAAACTATAAACTGTTTAAGAATCAGAATGGTGAAGTGTTTGCCAGGTATATTGGTACTAACTTCAGGAATGGACCACCTATGAAGAAGATCTGGGTGCCTAGAAAGTGTCTTGAGAATCTTCATGTGAATGTTGTCATGAAACCACATGGGAAGAAGACAAACCCTAGACCAAAGGCTTCATATGGCCCAAAGGCTTCATACAGACACAGGACTCACCTGAGTCACCCTAACGCCAATGTTTTGCAGGGAAATCATACTCAAACTTATGAATATAAGCGTGTGATAAAACCGCTATGTTCATAAGACTAAGAACTATTCTGCTTATTCATATGAGTACTATTCACCTCCTGCAAGGCTATTTCCTAGGGCTCCAAAGCCGAAGTTCTCAGATGCTGCAGTTAGACTCATTGCTTCTAAGCCACCCCTGAAAATGTGGGTGGCTAAGAAAAATTAACTTTCTTTTGCAGGGAAAGGTCTCCAGCCGGAAATCAAAGGCGTCCGATGCTTTTGCTGGGGACCTAAAACATCTTGTAGGGCGCAAGATAAAATGCCCAAATGGTCTTACTATGTATTTTGTTCCTGAATCGCTTGCCAATCATCCTATCAGTCCTAACCTTGATCCGAGCTTTGATAATCCTCTTGTGCGTCAAATGTTTATGCTTCACAATACTCTTGGTGAAGCCTATCCCCCGAACTGTACTGTAGGGTATGACACCTCATGCTTCATAATGGATTATGGACATTGGATGCACTAATCACATGACTGGCGATTCAACCTTACGTCCATCTGACAAGAGTCACATCACATTTGCTAATACTGGTAAATGCAAGGTATTGGGTCTAGGTAGAGTTGCAATCTCAAAGGATCAGCACATGGATAAAGTGAGGCTTGTTGAATCCCTTGGTTTCAACTTAATGTCTATCTCAATGCTTTGTGATCTGAACATGATTGTGATATTTGGAAAATATCGTTGCCTTGTTCTAATGGAATCTGACAAGTATCTAGTCTTTGAAGGGTATCGGAAAGATGATTTGTACATGGTAGATTTCTCAGCAGGACCACAGCTTGCCATATGTCTTCTAGTAAAAGCTTCAGTGTGTTAGCTCAAGCATCGGAGGCTAGGGCATGCAGGCATGAGGAACTTTCACACTCTCGCAAAGAATAAGCACATCATAGGCATCGAGGGCGTCAAGTTCAAGAAGGATCACTTATGCGGTGCCTGCGAAGCTGGAAAGATGATGAGGGCCAAGCATCCCTCGAAGACAATCATGAAGACATCTCAACCCTTCGAGCTGCTACACATGGACCTATTTGGCCCTACTCACTACTCTACTCTCACTACAACTGCTTGTCTCTATGGCTTCGTCATTGTTGATGATTATTCAAGATATACATGGGTGCACATAATCCTCTACAAGACTGAAGTGCAGGATGTCTTCAGACGCTTCGCCAACCGTGCCATGAATAACTATGGCGTCAAGATCAAGCATATCAGAAGTGACAATGGCACAGAGTTCAAGAACACTGGCCTCGACCTTTACCTGGATACATTGGGCATCACTCATGAGTTCTCAGCTCCGTACACACCTCAACAAAATGGCATCGTGGAGCGCAAGAACAGAACACTCATTGAGATGGCTCGAACAATGCTTGATGAATACAAGACTCCAAGAAAGTTCTGGCCCGAAGCCATTGATACTGCATGCCATGTCATCAACCGTGTTTATCAACACACGCTTCTGAAGAAGACATCCTATGAACTCCTTACTGGTAATAAGCCAAATGTCAGTTACTTCAGAGTGTTTGGTGCTAGGTGTTGGATCAAGGATCCACATCACACTTCAAAATTTGCACCGAAAGCATATGAAGGTTTTATGCTGGGTTACGGAAAGAATTCGCACTCCTACAGAGTCTTGAATCTCTTTCACTATAAAGTGGTTGAAACTGTGGATGTGCGGTTCGATGAGACTAACGGCTTGCAAAGAGAGCACCTGCCAAATGTGCAAGATGAAGTTCCACCTAGTGAATCCATCAAGCTCATGGGAACAGGAGAGATCATACCTTTTAAGGCTCAGGCTGAAGAGGAACTTATCATTTCTGCACCTAATCAACCTGAAGACAATGCTCGGCCTGTAGACAATCCTCCAAATGATGACAACGATCAGCAAGAGCAAAGTCTTCATCCAGTTCATCCTCGTGTTGCAAATGAAGTACAGATTGAGAAGTTAATTGATAGCATCAATGCACCAGGTCCACTCACTCGTTCAAGAGCAACACAGCTAGCAAATTTCTGTGGGCACTTTGCATTTGTCTCAATATCAGAACCCAAGAAAGTTGTTGAAGCCTTCATGGAACCTGAATGGATTCAATCTATGCAAGAAGAGCTTCAATAGTTCAAGTTGAACAATGTGTGGGAACTAGTCAAGCATCCTGACCCTCACAAGCACAACATAATAGGCACCAAATGGATATATCGCAACAAGCAAGATGAGCATGGTCAAGTTGTCAGAAACAAGGATCGTCTCGTTGCTCAAGGATACACTCAAGTTGAAGGGATTGACTTTGATGAAACATTTGCTCCTGTGGCTAGGCTTGAAGCTATCCTCATACTGCTAGCCTACACAAATCATCACAACAATCTTCTGTATCAAATGGATGTGAAAAGTGCTTTTCTCAATGGCAAGATTGAAGAAGAAGTGTATGTTGCACAACCACCTGGCTTTGAAGATCCAAAACATCCTGATATGTTATACAAGCTTAACAAGGCACTGTATGGCCTCAAATAAGCCCCTCACGCTTGGTATGACACACTCAAAGGCTTCCTGAAGAGCAAAGGCTTCAAACCTGGTTCCATGGGTCCCACACTCTTCATGAATACATATGATGGTGAACTGTTTGTGTGCCAAAGATATTGATATCATTCACGTCAACACTGAAGAGCAACTGACAGATATCTTCACAAAGCCCTTGGATGAGAAAAGGTTTTGCAAGTTGCGGTGTGAGCTCAATATCTTGGAATCCTCGAATGTCCTGTGATTAGGCACACATCCTAATACTTATGCATATTGATGACTTAGATGTGCAACACACGAAGTAATGTATATCTTCAATCAATGAATACTTACACTCTGAGTGTGAATACATTGATGCAGAATTTGACTTCGGAGCGCCATGATAATTGTGTGCCGTGTCTGGGTCTAATACTTCCTATACGGTGGGTAACGCCACCACCAAATTCTTGTTTGGAATGTTTTTTTCTCTCGGTGTTACATTTGCTAAGTCTTTGCATTTGATTTATCTTCAACATTGATTTTTTTTCATGATGATCTTCACTTTGTTGAAATAGTCTTACTCAGATATATACATATATTTGTGTTCTGTCCTCTACAACATTCACTTATAGCTATGTCTTCTCGTTTGAATCTTTTGACTAAGTGAATGTGATCGGACCCTAACCTCTTCTATGCTTCTACCTCAAATTCTATCTATCCAAATCATATGCATTCTATTGAAACCGTCGAATGTCTTCTCTGCGTCCTTGTTAGCAGAAGATACAGAGACAAACATTGAATCTGTTTTAAATGATCAATCCTTATTGCAAGAAACCGGAAGCCGAAACGACCACCTGATAACCCACAAGTATAGGGGATCAATTGTATCCTCTTTCGATAAGTAAGAGTGTCGAACCCAACGAGGAGCTAAAGGTAGAACAAATTTTCCCTCAAGTTCTATCGACCACCGATACAACTCTACGCACGCTTGACGTTCACTTTACCTAGAACAAGAATAAAACTAGAAGTACTTTATAGGTGTTTTCGGAAAGGCTTGCAAGAAAATAAAGAGCACGAAAATAAAACTAGGGGCTGTTTAGATAAAGACACAACTAAAGTAAATATGGCGAGTGTGGAAAAGTGATGGTAGGAGTTGTGGAATTGTCCCTAGGCAATTGACTATGTTACTAGACCGGTAATCACTATTGCAATTCTATTTGAGGGAGAGGCATAAGCTAACATACTTTCTCTACTTGGATCATATGCACTTATGATTGGAACTCTAGCAAGCATCTGCAACTACTAAAGATTCATTAAGGTAAAACCCAACCATAGCATTAAAGTATCAAGTCCCCTTTATCCCATACGCAAACAACCTACTTACTCGGGTCTGTGCTTCTGTCACTCACGCCACCCACCATAAGCAAATCATAAACATATTGCAAACCCTACAACGGGAATCCCTCACGCTTGCGCGACACAGAGGGCACAATAGGACAGCACAAAAAATAAAATATGCAATTCAAACCAATCATAGCAATCCATTAATCACCGATAGGACAACGAAAATCTACTCAGACATCATAGGATGGCAACACATCATCGGAAAATAATATGAAGCATAAAGCACCATGTTCAAGTAGAGGGTACAGCGGTTTGCGGGAGAGTGGACCGCTGGATATAGATGGGGGAAGGTGATGGAGATGTTGGTGAAGATGATGGTGGTGTTGGTGAAGATCGCGGTGATGATGATGGCCCCCGGCAGCGCTCTGGCGCCACCGGAAGCAAGGGGGAGAGAGCCCCCCTTCTTCTTCTTCTTCCTTGACCTCCTCCCTAGATGGGAGGAGGGTTTCCCCTCTGTTCCTTGGATCCCATGGCTTGGGAGGGGCGAGAGCCCCTCCGAGATTGGATCTATCTCTCTGTTTCTGCGTTCTGTTCTGGCTCTGTTTCACCGTTTCGCGTATATATGGAGATCCGTAACTCCAATTGGCATGAAACCTTCGCCGTGATTTTTTTCCTAATATTAGCTTTCTTGCGGCAAAAGAAGAGCATCAACCGCCTTAAGGTGGGCTCACGAGGGTAGGGGTGCGCCAAGGGGGTCAGGCGCGCCCCCTACCTCGTGACCACCTTGGGCACCGTCTCGCGTGGATTTTTCTTCCGGAATTTTCCATATTTTCCATAAATAAGCTCCGTCTGTTTTTATCCCGTTTGGACTCCGTTTGATATGGATATTCTGCGAAACATAAAACATGCAATGCATGTGAACCGACACCGGCCTTTGGATCAATATGTTAGTCCCAAAAATAATATAAAAAGTTGCCAAAAGTATATGAAAGTGAATAATATTGGCATGGAACAATCAAAAATATAGATACTGACGGAGACGTATCAGCACCCCAAGCTTAATTCCTGCTCGTCCTCGAGTAGGTAAATGATAAAAAGATAATTTTTGATGTGGAATGCTACCTAGCATAATCTTGATCATATGTCTAATCATGGCATGAATATTAAGACACGAGGTGATTCAAGGCAATAGTCTATCATTTGACATAAAAACAATAATACTTCAAGCATACCAACCAAACAATTATGTCTTATTGAAATAACATAGCCAAAGAAAGCTCATCCCTACAAAATCATATAGTCTGGCTATGCACCATCTTCACCACACAAAATATTCACATCATGCACAACCCCGATGACAAGCCAAGCAATTGTTTCATACTATTGACGATCTCAAACCTTTTCAACTTTCACGCAAATACATGAGCGTGTGCCATGGACATAGCACTATAGGTGGAATAGAATATGATGATGGGGGTTATGTGGAGAAGACAAAAAGGAGAAAGTCTCACATCGACGCGGCTAATCAACGGGCTATGGAGATGCCCATCAATTGATGTCAATGTGAGGAGTAGGGATTGCCATGCAATGGATGCACTAAGAGCTATAAGTGTATGAAAGCTCAAACTGAAACTAAGTGGGTGTGCATCCAACTTGCTTGCTCATGAAAACCTAGGGCATTTGAGGAAGCCCATCGTTGGAATATACAAGCCAAGTTCTATAATGAAAATTCCCACTAGTATATGAAAGTGACAACATAGGAGACAATCTATATGAAGAACATGGTGCTACTTTGAAGCACAAGATATGAGACTCACTACATGAAGAACATGGTGATACTTTGAAGCACAAGTGTGGTAAAAGGATAGTAACATTGCCCCTTTTTTTTGCGGGCTTCTTTGGCCCCATTTTTTTATTTAGGCTTCTTTGGCCTCTCTTTTTTTTGGATGGGGCAATGCTCTAATAATGATGATCACACTTTTATTTACTTACAACTCAATATTACAACTCGATATATAGAACAAAGATATGACTCTATATGAATGCCTCCGGCGGTGTACCGGGATGTGCAATGATCTAGCGTAGCAATGACATCAAAAAACGGACAAGCCATGAAAACATCATGCTAGCTATATTACGATCATGCAAAGCAATATGACAATGAATGCTCAAGTCATGTATATGATGATGATGGAAGTTGCATGGCAATATATCTCGGAATGGCTATGGAAATGCCATAATAGGTAGGTATGGTGGCTGTTTTGAGGAAGATATATTGAGGCTTATGTGTGACAGAGCGTATCATATCACGGGGTTTGGATGCACCGGCGAAGTGTGCACCACTCTCGAGGTGAGAAAGGGCAATGCACGGTACCGAAGAGGCTAGCAATGATGGAAGGGTGAGCGTCATGATAATCCATGGACTCAACATTAGTCATAAAGAACTCACATACTTATTGCAAAAATCTATTAGTCATCAAAACAAAGTACTACGTGCATGCTCCTAGGGGATAGATTGGTAGGAAAAGACCATCGCTTTCGTCCCCGACCGCCACTCATAAGGAAGGCAATCAATAAACACCTCATGCTCCGACTTCGTTACATAACGGTTCACCATACGTGCATGATACGGGACTTGCAAACCTCAACACAAGTATTTCTCAATTTCACAATTACCAAACTAGCACGACTCTGATATCACCACCTTTATATCGCAAAACTATTGCAAAGAATCAAACATATCATATTCAGTGATCTACAAGTTTATGTAGGATTTTATGACTAACCATGTGAATGACCAGTTCCTGTCATCTCTCTAAATAGATATAAGTGAAGCAAGAGAGTTTAATTCTTTCTACAAAAGATATGCCCAAGCTCTAACAAATATAAGTGAAGCAAAAGAGCATTCTACAAATAGCGGTTGTCTAAATGAAGAGAAACATGCAATCCAACTTCAATTGATATATAAGTGAAGCACATGAAGCATTCTATAAAGCCATACTCAAAAGATATAAGTGAAGTGCAATGAGCATTATATAAATCAACCAAGGACCATCTCATACCAGCATGGTGCATAAAAAAAGTGAAAACTAAAAGCAAAAGACGCACCAAGATTGCACATATCGCATGAACAAAACGAATCCGAAAACATACCGGTACTTGTTGAAGAAAGAGGGGATGCCTTCCCAGCATCCCCAAGCTTAGACGCTTGAGTCTCCTTGAATATTTACTTGGGTTGCCTCGGGAATCCCCAAGCTTGAGCTCTTGCCTCTCTTTCTTCTTCTCACATCGAGACCTTCTCGATCATCGAACACTTCATCCACACAAAACTTCAACAGAAAACTCGGTAAGATCCGTTAGTATAATAAAGCAAATCACTACTCTAAGTACTGTTGAAAACCAATTCATATTTTGTTTTTGCATTGTGTCTACTGTAATATAACTTTTTCATGGCTTAATACACTTATATAAATTGATAGTTTCATCAAAACAAGCAAACTATGCATCAAAAACAGAATCTGTCTAAAACAGAACAGTCTGTAACAATCTGAACATTCACCATACTTATGATACTTGAAAAATTCTTACAAAATTAGTAAAAATAAACAAGATGTATTTAAAGACAGTGCAATAAGAATCAGAACCATTCGATGTTCCAGTAAAAAATTAAAATTCGCACACTACAGCCAAAGTTTCTGTCCTGCACCGCACAAACCAACAAGTATTGTAAACATCCTAAAGGCAAACCTTGGCACATTATTTTTATAATACAATGGAATTGTACAAGGGGATAATTATTTTTGTTGGAAAGTTTCTGTAATCAAGATTCACAAAGTTGCCGTGAGCATGAACAAAGTTCAAGGAGCTCTCCCACTTCAACGATGCTTGTCTTTCTCACTTTCGCTTTTCTTTTTGAAAAGTTTTTGGGTTCCCCTCTTTATTTTTGTTGTTTTTAAACTATATGAAAGCACTAAACAGAAATAAATGACTCTCTAAAACTTCCGGGTTGTCTCCCTGGCAGCGCTTGCTTTAAAGCCATTAAGCTAGGCATATAGTGCTCAAGTAGTGAATCCACCCGGATCCCAAGGTATATCAAAGCCAATTTTAATTAGAAATGATTTCTAATTTAGTAGTGAGCACAAAGTAACATATATCATGTAATGACAAAGTATAACTCTCTTCCTATGCATCGGCATGTCATAAAAGAACAATTCATGCACACATAGTAAAGGCCAATGCATAGTATAAACAGTTTCTTGCAATTCTATCGTGTTGGAAACATAGAGAGGTGGAGATAGAGTTCCTCTCTCATAATAATTGCAAGTAGGAGCAGCAAGCACATGCATATTATATTTATCAAAATCATCATGTGCAACGGTACAAGGCAACCCATCAATGTAATCCTTAATAAGTGCAAACTTCTCCGATATAGTGTAATCGGGAGAATTCAAAAAGAGAATAGGACTATCATGCGTGGGTGTAATAGCAACAATTTCCTGTTTAACATAAGGAACTATAGCAAGTTCATCTCTATAAGCATAATTCATATTGACATCTTGGCCACAAGCATAGCAAGCATCATCAAAAAGGGATATTTCAAAAGAATCAAAGGGATCATAACAGTCATCATAGCAATCATCCTTCGGTAAGCACGAAGGGGAATTAAACAATGTATGAGTTGAAGAGTTACTCTCATTAGAAGGTGGGCACGGGTGATCAATCCGCTCTTCCTCCTTTTGTTCTTCGCTCTGCTCCTCATCTTTTTCATCCAATGAGCTCATAGTTTCATCAATTTCTTCTTCCATAGATTCCTGCAAAATATTAGTCTCTTCTTGGACAGCGGAGACTTTCTTAATAAGTGCATTAATTTCATAATTGTATTTATAATTCTCATAGAAATATTTGAGGATAGCTAAATTTTCAGATCTATAAATAGCATCATCAAAATCTTCAAACTCTTTACACATAGATTCAATTTCATAAGCACCCATAAAAGCAACAAATTCTTCTATTTGTTCCACATCATAGTAATCATATATACCATTAGCATAAGAAGCTAAGGTTTTACTATCATTAAATTTGCATTAAAAGGGAAGGTGTGGAGCATTCGTCCTAGAGCAACAACTATAATCATAACTCACACATAATTGCCAAGCATACCACTTCAATATATGAATTTCATCCCATAATAGTTTCCATTTTTGTGTCAAGCGATAATCCCTAAAGTATTCACGTTGATCCAACATTACTCCCATTACATAATTGAATGGGGTTTTCTTAGGATTATTAAAGTAGTACATAATATCTTTCACGTAACGAGCATCGAGGGTTTCAGGAGGTTCCTCATGTCCATGAGTAGCAAGTACACCTAATTTTTTTGGTATTTCGTGTTCCATATCCATAACTAAATATAGAGAACAACTAAGAACAGCAAATAAAAATTACTTAGTGATAAAGCAAACAAGCATACACGAGAATATTCACCCCACGCTATAACTCCCCGCCAACGGCGCCAGAAAAAGGTCTTGATAACCCACAAGTATAAGGGATCAATTGTAGCCTCTTTGGATAAGTAAGAGTGTCGAACCCAACGAGGAGCTAAAGGTAGACCAAATATTCCCTCAAGTTCTATCGACCACCGATACAAATCTACGCACGCTTGACGTTCACTTTACCTAGAACAAGAATAAAACTAGAAGTACTTTGTAGGTGTTTTCGGAAAGTCTTGCAAGAAAATAAAGAACACGAAAATAAAACTAGGGGCTGTTTAGATAAAGACACAACTAAAGTAAATATGGCGAGTGTGGAAAAGTGATGGTAGGAGATTTGGAATTGTCTCTAGGCAATTGACTATGTTACTAGACCGGTAATCACTATTGCAATTCTATTTGAGGGAGAGGCATAAGCTAACATACTTTCTCTACTTGGATCATATGCACAAACAATTGGAACTCTTGCAAGCATCCGCAACTACTAAAGATTCATTAAGGTAAAACCCAACCATAGCATTAAAGTATCAATTCCCCTTTATCCCATACGCAAACAACCTACTTACTCGGGTTTGTGCTTCACACCACGCCACCCACCATAAGCAAATCATAAACATATTGCAAACCCTACAACGGAATCCCTCACGCTATGCTTGCGCGACACAGAGGTCACAATAGGACAGCACCAAAAATAAAATATGCAATTCAAACCAATCATAGCAATTCATCAATCACCGATGGGACAACGAAAATCTACTCAGACATCATAGGATGGCAACACATCATCGGAAAATAATATGAAGCATAAAGCACCATGTTCAAGTAGAGGGTACAGTGGGTTGCAGGAGAGTGGACAGCTGGATATAGATGGGGGAAGGTTATGGAGATGTTGGTGAAGATGACGGTGGTGTTGGTGAAGATCGCGGTGATGATGATGGCCCCGGCAGCGCTCGGCCATCGGAAGCAAGGGGAGAGAGCCCCTTCTTCTTCTTCTTCCTTGACCTCCTCCTAGATGGGAGAAGGGTTTCCCCTCTATTCCTTGGCTCCCATGGCTTGGGAGGGGCGAGAGCCCCTCCGAGATTGGATCTATCTCTCTGTTTCTGTGTTCTGTTCTGGCTCTGTTTCACCGTTTCGCCTATATATGGAGATCCGTAACTCCAATTGGCCTGAAACCTTCGCCGTGATTTTTTTTACAAATATTAGCTTTCTTGCAGCAAAAGAAGAGCATCAACCGCCTTACGGTGGGCTCACGAGGGTAGGGGCGCGCCCCCCTACCTCGTGACCACCTTGGGCACCGTCTCGCGTGGATTTTTCTTCCGGAATTTTCCCTATTTTCCAAAAATAAGCTCCGTCCGTTTTTATCCCGTTTGGACTCCGTTTTATATGGATATTCTACGAAACATAAAACATGCAACAGACAGGAACTGGCACTGGGCACTGGATCAATATGTTAGTCCCAAAAATAATATAAAAAGTTGCCAAAAAGTATATGAAAGTGAATAATATTGGCATGGAACAATCAAAAATTATAGATACGACGGAGACGTATCACCACCCGACAGTCCAGGCATGCGTGGGAACATGGAACAACTTACAATGTGTTGCATGTTCGCCACGTGTCCCTCACATGTGAACCGCCAGGGCAACTGCGTAATTGCGCTGTGCTGTCCCTCTCCTTATAAATACACATCACATCTCTATCAAAATCTTTCTTCCACGTCTCCACCTCGACAAACCCTAGCGCCACCGCTAGCTCTAAACGACGCCGGCGACGAAGCGCTTAGCTACCACGATCTCACCGACGTCGTCCTTACGCCGGCCACGGACCTCGTCTT
Source organism: Aegilops bicornis (assembly GCA_021605145.1). Lineage (NCBI taxonomy): Eukaryota > Viridiplantae > Streptophyta > Magnoliopsida > Poales > Poaceae > Aegilops > Aegilops bicornis. The sequence goes on along the minus strand of CM038672.1, from coordinate 479,221,401 downwards.
CTCCGCCGCCGCCGTAGGTGCCCTCCATCGCCAAGTTAGGGCACGGAAGATCGAACTGCTCGGCCTCCTCTCCGCTCCGTCTAGCAGTTCTTCGTGTGGTAATTCAAACTCACTTTTTACTGCCTTTTTGATCCGATAGATTCATCCTTCTTCACCAAAAGTGGTTTGTGTGGCCACAAATTTGGATCTATCCTGTTCTGTATCTCATAATATGCCTAGTATATTCACTTATGCTTCACACATAGTTAGGTTCCTCACTTGTACCTATTATTGGATTCGTACAAATCTGGAACCAACTCTCAACATATAAGTGAATGTCTTCGCGCTATGAGGTCAATGTCTTCTAAACTGATTTATCTTCAAAATCTTCTGAGAATGCATATGGCCTCTTCCCCTTCCCTCGCATCTCTAATGTTGTCACAGGTGCATGTCCATGGGAGAATCCCTTGGTTCTCATAGTCTGCATTCATTTGCAGAGTTCTTACAGCATCACATCAATTCTCCCGAAGCTAGTTCTTGTCTGACCAGCAGACGGAAGACTTTGACAGCTTTGAAGCCATTCAGTCTGAACTTCATGGCCACAGAAAAAGTCTGCAAGGAAGGGAGGCACAAGGGATTTGCCACCATATCTCTATGAGTTGTACAAGACTGATCCAGAAGAGGATTACAATCAGCGCAAAACTCGAATCCAGTGGATTCAAAGATATTGGGCGGAGCAATGGTTCAGATACAGGTTCGTGACCCAGGAGTATGCTTAGAAGAATGCCATCAAGAGTCCTTGGGGTGATATTCTCTTTCGAAATCTTCAACCCAAGAACGGAGCTGAAGCTATTGCTCAGGGTTTCTACCCCTGTATGGTCCGTGGACCACAGCCTGCCAATGCCGACCCATCATCATTGCTATGGTGTCGTGATGATAATCTTTTCAAGCCCAACTTTCAGACTGCAAAGGCATCGGCCAAAGAGAACAAGAAATCGCTGGGTTTAGACTTCAACCCCGGTCCTTCTGCTCCTCGGGCTGATGGCACACGCGATGCAGAACCCATTATCATCGGGCTCTTCTACAACCTTGAGGGTCTCATCACTCATATTGCCGTTCAGGGGGCAGCTGTGGAGCACTCTGCAGATGACACTGACTCTGATGAAGTGCCTGCTCCGCCAAAACCACAGAAGCAGAAGAAACCCACGGCTTCAAAGCCCTCCACTGCACCAAGAGCTTCGCGTGCGAAGCCTCTTGCCACTGCTCCTCCTGCAACAACTGTGCATTCTGAAGATCTTTATCGCATCTCCAAGACTGAGAAGAAGAAGAAGAAGCCCATGCAGATTACTGGTCAAGCACTGACCCCAGCCGCCGTTCTGAGGAATGAGAACGAAGCCATTGATCTGTCAAGTGACAACGATCTTGGCGATGATGCTCTCGAGCTGCTGATAAAGAGCAAGCAAGAGGCGGGAATCTTCAACAATCTTCCCCTTTTCGATGTGGACATCCTGAACAAGTTCATTAATGAGTGGTTTGACAGCCCAAACCTCAGTTTTGATGATCTTCAGCTCCCAATTGGCCTCAGCGTCTCCTTCCACGGAGCCATGCTCCTGAGCTGGCTCTAGCTCAGAGAATTGTTGAACTCAAGAACAAAATTGACTATGAAAAAGGCCAGTTCAAGAAGCATATGGCCAAGCTCAGTGTGACTGATGTCCAAAACTTCAAGAAAATGATGCATGCGCTCAAGGAGGTGTTTCACAAGAAACTTGACGAAGCTAAAGGTTCACGAGAGTGCATGAAACTTCTTGCTGCAAAATGTGTTCAAGCTTACAATGAAGTCGAGAAGCGCAGGGCACTTGGGCGTCCTGGCATCAACTCCAAGATGGCTGCCAAGAAGAAGAAGCCTACTGTGGCCCCAGCTGAAGCATCCAGGCGGGAAGAACATCGCATTGTCTTCCCCACCAGTATGATAGGCGTGAAGCCAAATGTCCCCACAGTAGCTTCAGAACTCAAGAAAACAAGGACAGCTGAAGCCGAAGCCAGAAAGCGCAAGTCCAAGAACACCACTGACGTTGCTCCACCAACCAAGAAAAGAAAGACAAAGAAGAAAGATCGGGCTCCTCCCATAGAGCCCCTTGTCGTCGAGCCAATCTCAGTTGCTCGTCCTGTGTCCACACACCAAGAGCGTCGTTTGATAGTTCACGAGCCTGCTACCACAGAGGCTCTTGAAGCTCAAGAAAATCCAGCTGTTGACCACACCGCAGATGAAGACATTGGTCCTCAAGACAATGTAAATGATGATGAAGTCCTTCCTCAGATCGAGCACCAAATGGTATCATCACCTGTTCTCACGAACAGCGAACTCATCAGCATTGGCCGTCCTTTGACGCTAATTGCTCGGGATGATTCATGGGCTGATCACCCTCAAGACCCCCCCCCCCTTCAAGAAGAATCACCACGTACTCCCCCAACTCAAGTCACCACTCCGGTGCTTAATGATGAAGACTTTGTGGCCCAGACAACTCCATCTCCAGAAGCGTCACCAGCGTTTCGCAGGCTTCACAAAGGACCAAGGCTACAAGTCACTCTTCCGAGTGTTCCAGAAGGAAAAGAGCATCGCCACTCAGTATCACGCCAAATGTTTCCTGAAGCCACTCCAACTGCAAACATCTCAGAGTCTGAAGCCAAAGTTCCTAAAGACATTCCGGCTGCATCAGCTGATGAACAAGAAGAACCAAGTCAAGAAGAAGAATGTGTTGCTACACCTCTATCTAACCAAGAAGTTGTTCTCGAGGAGAATGTGTCTGACCCTCCAGCTACACAAGTGGAGGTTGATAACATTGAGCCGGCCACCAACACCAATACTGAAGCCAATGACGTTGTCATGGCTGAAGCAAATGTGGCGCCTGAAGTCAATATGGCTGTCGGTGTAAAAACCGGTGGATCTCGGGTAGGGGGTCCTGAACTGTGCGTCTAAGGCAGATGGTAACAGGAGGCGGGGACACGATGTTTACCCAGGTTCAGGCCCTCTCGATGGAGGTAATACCCTACTTCCTGCTTGATTGATCTTGATGGTATGAGTATTACAAGATTTGATCTACCACGAGATCGTAGAGGCTAAACCCTAAAAGCTAGCCTATGGTATGATTGTTCTTGTCCTATGGACTAAACCCTTCGGTTTATATAGACACCAGAGGGGGCTAGGGTTACACAAAGTCGGTTACAAGGGAGGAGATCTACATATCCGTATTGCCAAGCTTGCCTTCCATGCCAAGGAGAGTCCCATCCGGACACGGGTCGAAGTCTTCAATCTTGTATCTTCATAGTCCAACAGTCCGGCCGAAGGATATAGTCCAGTTGTCCGAGGACCCCCTAATCCAGGACTCCCTCAGTAGCCCCTGAACCAGGCTTCGATGACGATGAGTCCGGCGCGCAGATTGTCTTCGGCATTGCAAGGCGGGTTCTTCCTCTGAATACTCCATAGAAGATAAGGATAGTGTCCGGCTCTACAAACCAAATTCCACATACCACCGTAGAGAGAATAATATTTCCACAAATCTAATCTACTGACACATTCTGCAGCATGACATCACACAACGGCCCGGACATTATTCGAACCATTTTTCATAACCAGCCACTGCACATATCGCGAGGCGGTTTTCTTGGCACGTCTTGTTGAAGCAGAGATCGTGTCCCCTTATCACGGGATTCTTATAAATACGGGTGTGGGTAACCCAACCGTGCCATCAATTACGACGCTTGGGGAATAAGCAAGTTTACCAGGTAGGTGGGGAGGCGCATAGCTTCTTCCGCCCTTATAAAGGGACAAGGATTCCCCCTTTTCACCCACGCCTTCTTCCTCCTTGCTCATCCATTCTTGCGCACTCGAGCTCCAGCACCTAAGTTTGCGTTTTTCTCCTCAAACCACTCCAAGCATGTCCGGAGCGGGAGGCAAGTGGATGGTCGCCTCCGTTACGGAGGAGGACATCACAAAGCTGCGGGGAGCCGGATATCTGGTCGCGGATATCGCACACCGGCTGCCAGATGTGGGGCAGATCATCCCTACTCCAGAACCCCATGAGAGGGTGGTTTTTCTTACCCACTTTGTCCGCAGACTGGGATTTCCCCTCCAAGTCATGCTCTTCCGCCGGATCCTCCCGTGTCAAAGACAGGCATTCAATTTGTGGGAGTTCGACCCGGCCGAGCACCAAACGCTGTGAGAGCTCTTCGACACGATGCACAAGGACGTCTAGAAGGTGTTGTTCAAGGGCGCCGAGGTACCTCCTCCCCTAATCGAGGACCGCGGACTCAGCGCAAAGCGCCCTGCCAATCCGGTAAGTCTTTTACATCTCATAAGATGTTGTTTTCCCCAGTATAACCACGCGCGGGATCTAAGGCTCCACGCCATTTAATAGGGCCCAGGTAGTGACAGTGAGCAAATCGATTGTCCGGCTCCCTGCAGAAGATCCAGAAGATGCTCTCCTAACGGAGATGCTGGTTCCGGCGCCTTATGAGGTGCCGGAGGAGAAGGCCAAGAAGAAGGCCACGGGGACCAGGAAGGGTCTCCGGCGCAAGGTTATATCGGACTCATCGTTCGAAAACACCGGCACGCACTCCTCCCATGAAAACAAGGAGGAAGAAGAGGAAAGTTCTCCCCCCCCACCCAGGGGAGACAAGAAAAGGAAGGCCGCCCCAGGTGGGGCGGCCGAAGATTCCAAGAAGGGAAGGACCCTCCTTCCGGACAACTCCACAACCGCCGCCTACAGTGAGGACGAGTGGCTGCCCAGGGATAAGCCCCTGGCGAAGTCGTAAGTATCCGGATACCATAATAATTCTGGTATGTTTCGTTTTGTTGCTTCTTATCATGCCGAACATGATCATACAGCCCTTCCAAAGCTCATATCGGCATATCCTCTTCGGAGGAGTCTTTGGGCGAGTCGGAGATGAACAGCGATTCGCTCCCGACCGCCTCCTCCCCCTGCCCTACGGACAACGTCGAGGTGTTGTCTCAAAGGGCACCGAACCAAGGGGAGATAGTCCCGGAAGCATCCCAAGGCGACATTCCGGACACTGGGCGCGTGGGGAGCAAGACTCCCATGGGCCCACATGACGGGGGCGGCAAGCTTAGCCCCCAGCCGAATACGGCGCCGGACCCTCTAGAGGTTCCGGACTCTGTCAGGCGACCCCTCACTAAGGGGGGCGATCCGTCTGTGCCGATGGTCTCTGTCCATCCAGAGGCATCGGACAACTTGCTGGAAGTGTTTCGCAGCGCTTCCATTGATGCAGAGCACCGCACTATCATGAGTGTGGTGGTCAAGAAGGTTCAGTCTGCCAAAAGCGGATTGAATGAAGCATGTGCCAGCCTCCTAACAGGCTTTGAGGTAAGTAATCAAATTATAAGGAAATATTCCGGCATAGACAGTGGCCCCTGATGCTCTGTTTGGCGTTCGCGAAGGAAGGCCGAATAGATGATCGAATAATAATCGCAGGAGCCTAATCAGAATATGTCTATATGCATATGCAGGCTTCACTGCTGGCCGCTGCTGCACATACTGTGGAGGTCGCCGCACTGAAGCAGGACCTTGAGCGGTCCAAGGAAGAGCTCGGCCTTACCAAGAGGCAGCTCGAAGAGAACAAAGGTAAGTGATACCCCGTCTGTATCAAAAAAATTGGTTTTGGAATAATAGTATCGTCACGAATTTTGCTAGGGGCCATGACCGAAGTGGCGGCCCTGCAGAAGGCGCTATCCGAGGCCGAAGACAAAGCGGCCAAGGAGCGCATCGAGCGAGAGAAACAAGACGCCCGAGTAGGCGAGGTGCAGCAAGAGCTCCATGCTCTCATGAAGAAGCACGAGTCCTTGGAGCTTGACTCTAAGACGCAAGGGTCCGAGCTTGTGAACGCCCTCGAAAGCGCACAACATGCCAAGGCCGAAGCCCAAAAGGCCCTCTAGGAAATTGAGGCGGTTAAGAAGATAGCGGCGGGTAAGGCATTCATTATGCAAAGCAAGCATGTGAAGGAAACTTTCTTTTTACTTACCCGAGTTTGGAGCTCTCCGGGAGCGTTCGCAGATCTGCCCCGTAGTGTGTCGGATGCCGCGGAGTTCTACCTGGCTAAGGAGGGGAGCTCGACGGAGAAGTTGTTCTGGTCTCAGTATACTGGAGCCGAACACCCAATTCCCTTGAGCGACCAACTGAAGCAACTGGCCGAGCTTCACAAGGTGGCCGAACAGGCCATGAAGAGTCTTATAGTCCGGATGTGGCCTGGCGAGCCCCTTCCTGATAGCTACTTCGGTCTGGTGAGGCGGCTTGTGAATGCCTGCCCACGGTTTGAAGTCATAAAGCGGTCCGTCTGCACGCCGAGTGCGCTTGAGGCTTTTGCCGGCGAAGGTGGCTGGGCCTTGAAAAGCTGGTGAAGGAGGGGCCGCCGAAGGGCAAGGAGCATCGCCACCCCGAAAAGTATTATGAAAGTGTCCTTAAGGGTGCTCGCCTTGTGGCGGAGGAATGTGCTAAGGATGTAATACTTGAATAAATGTACTCATGTGATCCTGTCATATGTGCTATGCAACGCTTGTGAATTTAAAATATTACCTTCTGTTCGGCCGTTTATAAAATCTGAGAGTTGGCGATTATTAAACCACGCCCCCATGTAACTAATCTTGAGGTGTTAGGGATAAATCTGAGCACTCTTTATCCCAATTTTGGGTCCTTCGAGGGAGGTGTTCAGCGCAACGAACCAGGCAATCGGACTATAAGGCTTTATCACTCTCACTTAACCATAGAAGTCTACAATTTTAAATTTTGGGAAGCCCCTAGTATTCGGAAGGCTGAATTTGGGGCGCTATATACTCCTAAGTCGGGCAAGGCCGACTCCTCGCCCGAAGCAGAAAAAGTCTTTAAGGACTTGAGACCTCTCGAACAGCCACCAGCTCTCGCCTTATCATGACAGTCAGTTTTCGGCTTTCTCTACTGTGGTGCTCGTCTGGAAGAACCGGGACACAATCGCAGTAGTTCTCCCAGTGCTACCTTAGCCGATATTGCGGAATGTAAGGTACCAAAACATGGGAGCCGGGCAAACCAAACTATTGACCCAAGACATGATTCGGAGCTGATGCATATAATGCTATAAGTTTGGGGTGCCGCACTGTCGAAAGTGTTCGGACTTCTCACGCCGTATTTATGGGGTATACTGAAGCCCCTGGCGTACTGGTCATACCAGAATGCACGGGTGCAATTTGTCGTAAATAAATAGACATGAGAAAAAAAGGAAGGATAATGCAATAATGGACTAATGCTATGCATTGTTATTTAAATAATACGTCGAAGCGTACTGATACAAGTAGTGAATTAAGCAAAAAGGAGGACTATTTGACATGTCCTACCCAAGGGCAAGCTACGTATGGGTATTTAAAACGGGTATTTCGATCGTTATCAGAGACCACAGGGATTCCTTATGCGTCTTAGCTTCTTGCCTCCTTGGTATTTCCTTCCGTAATGCGTCCAGCAATCAAACTGCCGAAAAGGGCTTCTAGAGAGTAAGGTCCTGAAAGAGAGAAAATGATAAAGGTATACAACCCCTGGGGCGGTTGAGCCGCATTGTGGGGCGTGTCCTGGCTGTGCCCCCGCCATACCCATGGTATTTTTAGTGCGTAATTATATACGCGCGACATAGATTTCGTCGCTTGACCGGGACTAGGACGGAGGCCGAATTGCTAGGCGAGCTCTGAACGTGCCAGGCGATCCTATTGCAGGTTATTCCGGACTCGCTTGAAGGTGTCTGGGGTCTTTATCGCCGAATTGGCGGTTTGCCTTAAAAGGCTGCTTTTTGCTTCTGCTGCAAGGGCCGCAGTGTGCTCCTCCGTGCGGAGCGAGCGTTCTGTGTTTCCATTGACTGTTATAACCCCGCGAGGTCCTGGCATTTTGAGCTTGAGGTATGCATAATGTGGTACCGCATTGAATCTGGCAAATGCGGTTCGTCCAGAAGCGATGCGTGATAGCCACTACGGAGCAGGGCGATATCGAAGGCTAACTCCTCGCTTGAAGTTGTCCGGAGATCCGAAGACCACTTCGGTGTGATTGAGCCGTCGTGGCCTCTACACCTGGGATGACACCTTTAAAGGTGGTTTTTAGTGGGTTTGATCCTCGAGGGGTCAATACCCATTTTGCGCACTCTATCCTGATAAAGCAGGTTCAGGCTGCTGCCACCGTCCATAAGGACTCGGGTGAGGTGAAATCCGTCAATGATGGGATCAAGGACCAATGCGGCAGAACCGCCATGACGGATACTAGTGGGGTGGTCCCTATGATCGAAAGTGATCGGGCAAGAAGACCATGGGTTGAACTTTGGGGCGACTGGCTCCATCGCATAGACGTCCCTTAGTGCACGCTTCCGTTCCCTCCTGGGAATATGGGTTGCGTATATCATGTTCACCATTTTCACTTGGGGAGTAAATTTCTTTTGTCCTCCTGTGTTTGGTGGCCGAGACTCCTCCTCATCGTTGCTATGCAGCCCTTTTCCTTGTTTTCGGTATTCAACTTGCCGGCCTGCTTGAACACCCAGCATTCTCTGTTGGTGTGATTGGCTGGCTTATCAGGGGTGCCATGAATTTGACACAAGCGATCGAGTATGCGGTCCAAACTGGACGGGCCCAGGTTGCTTCTTTTGAACGGCTTCTTCCGCTGACCGGAATTGGAGCCACTGAATCTGGCATTCACTACCGTGTCTTCAGCGTTGTCACCGTTGTTGCGGCGCTTGTGTCTGTTGCGACCTGGTCTGCCGTTACTATCTTTGGCATCTGAATTGCCATGACTTCTTAATGTGTTGTTGCCGCGAGCCAACAGCTGTCCTCGCCTGCGCAAAAGCGGGTCATGAGTGTCGTGAGGACTTCCATAGACTTCAGCTTCTCCTGGCCGAGGTGCCGGGCGAGCCACTCGTCACGGATGTTATGCTTAAATGCCGCTAAGGCCTCTGCATCCGGACAATCGACAATTTGGTTTTTCTTAGTTAGGAACCTGGTCCAGAATTTCCTGGCCGATTCCCACAGGCTCTTTGAGTTATATGGCTCAAGTCATCAGCATCCGATGGTCGCACATAAGTGCCCTGGAAGTTGTCAAGGAATGCATCTTCCAAATCCTCCCAACTGCCAATGGAGTCTGCTGGCAAGCTATTCAGCCAATGCCGATCTGGTCCTTTGAGTTTTAGTGGGAGGTACTTGATGGCATGTAGATCATCACCGTGAGCCATGTGGATGTGGAGGAGGAAATCCTCGATCCACACCGCGGGATCTGTTGTACCATCATATGATTCAATGTTTACGGGTTTAAAACCCTCTGGGAATTCGTGATCCATTACTTCATCAGTGAAGCATAGGGGGTGTGCGGTGCCTCTGTGCCGGGCTATATCATGATGCAGTTCATACGAGTCTTGTCTGTTGTATTCGGCCCGGCCGGATTTGCTTTTAGTATATCCGGCGTGATGGTTATCATCCCATGTTGGGGCGCGCCCCCATGATCTGTAGATCGATCTTGCATTTTTTCTTTGTTTTCCAATACATCTCGCAGGTCCCGCGTGTTGCCCTGGGCCTTGGTATTTTTGTTTGAGTGGCGGCGGGGTGCGGGCTGGACTTCGAGCTGATATGCCTGTCTGTCTTGGCCACGAGGTGGCCGATCAGCCGCATCATACGCTGGTGATGTAGGTTTCAATGCTTCCTCCTCGAGTTGGGGTAGCAACCTGCGCTTTGGGTAACTCTTGGTTGGGCGCTCGAGTTCGTATTCCTTGGCCGCCAGGAATTCATTCCATCTATCCGCTAGCAGATCTTGATCAGCTCGAAGCTGTTGTTGCTTTTTCTTCAGGCTGTTTGCCATGGCTATAAGCCGGCGCTTGAAGCGCTCCTGCTCGACGGGATCCTCAGGCACAATAAATTCTTCGTCGCCGAGGCTCACCTCGTCTTCGGAGAGAGGCATGTAATTGTCATCCTCTGATTCTCCGTCTGCTGCCTGTTCTAGAGGGCTAGCTTATTCATCCTCCCGCTCGAGCTCTGGCTGAGGGGATTATCGTTTTCTTCAGCACTATCCGGAGCGTTATTGTCTCTTGTGTCGGTATCGCTGCTTTTGCTATGGCGGGACTTAGAGCGGCACCGCTGACGTCACTGCTTGGATTGCTTCTTGGAGGGATTATCCTCCGTTATCTTATCGCCATCCCCTTCTTTGGGGGTGTCCGCCATGTATATGTCATACAATGAGGTGGCGATCCAGTATACAATAGGCGGTGGTTCTTTATTCGTCTCCTGCATAAATCGTCCATACCGTCGATGTCTTGAGCAAGTCGAGCATGTCGGTTAAATCGTCGACAGTGGCTACTAAGTTGGTGGTGGGTGGGGAGCGAATTTCTTCGTCGTCCGGATCCCATACTAGCCGGACATAGTTCGGCCAAGGATCTCCTGACAGGGAGAGAGACCTCAATGAGTTTAGCACATCGACCATGGGTGAGTGCTAAAAGATATCCGTGGAAGAAAACTCCATGATCGGTGCCCAATCAGATTCGATAGGCACGGACGCAGGCGGTTCGGAGCCCGTGGCCGGGGACGAATCCAAGTGTCTGGCAACACGGGTCTCGTAAGAGGTGAAGTCAGCATTCGGCTCTATTGCCGCTGAGTGTGCGGCCTCCATGGCGGGGTCCATCCACCCGTCCTCGGACGGCGTAATCTGCTCCGGATCGAGGGCCGGAGTAGCTGCAGGTGGGATCTCCCGAACTCTGTCTGTCGGCAGAGCTAAGTCATGCCTGTCGTGACTGTGGGGCACCCTGATATGGGCTCGAATCCGTCAAAGATCAAGTCTCCGCGGATGTCGGCAGTATAGTTCAAGCTTCCAAACCTGACCTGAGGGCCAGGGGCATAGCTTCGATCTGCTCCGGATGGCCAGCGAGTTGGCCCTTGGTCTTGAAGCCGAATACGAAGATATGTCCGGGGTTGAAAACCTCACCCTGGATCGCATCATTGGCAATGATCGCAGGAGCCATCAAGCCTTTATCGTGACGACACAGTGGAACTCTCAATGAAAGCATGAATGTCGGTGTCAAAACCGGCGGATCTCGGGTAGGGGTTCCCGAACTGTGCGTCTAAGGCGGATGGTAACAGGAGGCGGGGGACACAATGTTTACCCAGGTTCGGGCCCTCTCGATGGAGGTAATACCCTACTTCCTGCTTGATTGATCTTGATGATATGATTATTACAAGAGTTGATCTACCACGAGATCGTAGAGGCTAAACCCTAGAAGCTAGCCTATGGTATGATTGTTCTTTTCCTACGGACTAAACCCTCAAGTTTATATAGACACCAGAGGGGGCTAGGGTTACACAGAGTCAGTTACAAGGGAGGAGACCTACATATCCTTATTGCCAAGCTTGCCTTCCACGCCAGGGAGAGTCCCATCCGGACACGGGTCGAAGTCTTCAATCTTGTATCTTCATAGTCCAACAGTCCAGCCGAAGGATATAGTCCGGCTGTCCGAGGACCCCCTAATCCAGGACTCCCTCAATGGCGCCCGAAGTAAATGAGCCTGAAGCTTCTAATGCACCTGAAGCCAATGCTGCACCTGAAACCAATCTGCAGCCTGAAGCTAATGCCAATGCCACTGCTCCTGTACCACCTCCAAGGCCACACACCATTGAGCAAGCATTTGATCATGGTCAGCTGGTTGCTGTCCGATGGCCCATTCTGGTTCCTCCACCTGCTGCCGGTCCACAATTTGACTATCATCTAGAGAACAGGACTCAGGTCCAGAAGCCTAAGCCAAGGTTGCCAAGGTTTCTAGGTACTGCAATTTCACCAGGATCTTTCAATGCAAATGGCTTCATTGCACACAACAAATTCTTTGATAGTGCCGAGAACCCCTACTCGAAGCCAAGAATTTCATCTGATCGGTTCTGGAGCTATCAGCAGCGCATTTACTATTCATGTGTTCTTTATGATCAAGGGCGCATATTTCCCCATATGCGTCTAGACTGTGAAGCTATTCTTTGGTATCACCTTAGAAGAAGCCCTTGAATGTTTCCGAGATGTTGGTATGATGCAATTTGTGACTGATAAAGAGCATTGGAATGAAGAGCTTCTGCTACAATTCTATGCTACCCTCCACATTCGCAGCTACAACAGGCATCCGAAGACTTGGATCCTTGAGTGGATGACAGGAAATATACACCACAAAGCCAAAGCTCTGGATATTACTGAGCTCACAGGCCTGCCCACTCCAGGTGAACTCTTCGAGCCTGGTTGTCCGCTTCACCGCAATGCTTTGGAGAGCATCTTTCAGAAGCCTGAGCCTAACATGAGCCAAATGCTGAGCATGATGAAGCCACTGCCACGCGACGCTGAATATCCAAGGGAATTCTTTATTGAAGACCTAGAGCATCTGCCTCGCACTATTTACCATATTATCAGGCGAACTTTATGGACAATCAAGGGACATTCACCTGCAGCGAAGCTTGAAGGAGCAATGAAGACATTGGTCTTCTCTATCTTCAATGGCATCAGTTCCAATGCTCAAGACTTCTTCATCAGAGGCAATTGGCTACATCTGGCTCTGATCTCTTTGGTCTGAAGTTCTACGCTCCATGGGTTATGCGTCTTATCAAGCTTCACTCTGCTGTCAACTATCAGCCATCTGCTCGCAACCATTTGATATTCTTGCCAGAGGTTGATATGTCTGTCGAAGCTATCTACCCTGAGCCTGCCAAGGAGCCAATTTATCTTCACAATGCCGATCACCAAAGCTTCACTCAACCTATTGAAGGCATTCTGGCTGCTACTCGTGTTTATCCTTTGGCTGGCAATACACGTGCACCTCATCGTGCCCATACGGAAGCCAATGAAAGCACAATTGCTCAAAGGCCTCGGAAGCGTTCTCGTGTTCTCAACGACCGAGCTTCGTCATACTGCATCAAAACAGGATAAGCATCACGACTGGCTGAAGCGTCAAATGAAAAGCCTCTTGGTGGATGTCAATCACATTCGCAACCTTGCCACCAAGAATGTGTTTGTCACTCATGAAACCTGTCGGAGGTCGTGGAAGAGTCTGACGTTGCTCAGTGCTGAAGCTGATCTTCAAGACGATGGCTTCACCGAAAGATTCAAGTTTGATTCCACTCCTCCCAGGAATGATGTCTTGCATCGGACTCCCTCTCTTGAAGACTCTGACTATTCTTCCTCAGCTGCAACTGTTGATGCCAGAGTCATTGATGACAAAGACGATGCTACTTCACCACCTCCAACTTCGGCGCGTATCGACACTGCACCAAGTTCTACTGCACAACCGAACCTCAACGACGACCCTGCTGCTTCACCTACTCCTCATGGGAACGAGTAGAGGCTCTATGTCTTCAAACCTTTTTGGTCCTTACTGACAAAAGGGGGAGAAGCATATGCTTTGATAGTCTTCAAGTGGGTCCATATGGGTGGTTTCTATACTTTTGCCAAGTGCTTACAACTCTCGCTTTTGATACATTTGGTTCTTTGAGTTGTAACACTTAAACTTGATGGTCGTCTGCTATTTTTTTTGCTATTCTGTGATGCGATGATAAATTCCGCATGTGCGATGCTAAATCCCGCATGAATTCATATTGCAGACGTCCATTTTTTATTATGCATGCAATTATCGTTGTTATATCTTATCTTGCATGATGAATTGCCTTCATAAGTTGAACAGGATCTCCACAAGTACAACCTGCCATGTGCATTTGCATTCTAAAAGCAAAATACTTATATGCACATCTTCAGGGGGAGCCTTTTGCTACTTATGAAGACAATATCTTAATAATTTACAATTTCACATACTTTTATCCCCGTTGAAAACTTCCAGTTTGTCATCAATCACCAAAAAGGGGGAGATTGTAAGTGCATCTAGTGCCACCCTTAGTTGATTTTGGAGTATTGAAGACAAACCTGGTTGAGGGACTAATGTGTTTGTGAGAATTGCAGGATAACACAGGTAGTAGTCCCTCATTGATTCGGTTTACCTACCGGAGATGACCCCTAAAAATGTATGAAGACATTGAAGACAATGGTGGTATGTGAAGACAATCACATCGAAGTTTATGACTCGAGAAGACATTCACGTGAAGACTATGGAGTGCAAAGACAAAGTTGTCTCGTAGTTTCCTTTTCTTCTTTGTTGAGTCATAGGAACCACCGTACTGTTAAGTGGGGTCCAAGTGAACAAAGTCAGAGTGACTGAAGTGATGCTCAACCAAATCCTATGTCTTAGAGCGAAGACAATGAGAGCAAATCTTATCCAGAGCTGGATGAGTCAGCTTTACTTGTAGCCCAAGTTAAGCTGCAGCGTGTGTTTGAAATCGACCGTTGGAACACGTGTCGGTTCCTTAGTGACCAGGTCATTTCGGACAAATCAGGTCAGGTTGCCTAGTGGCTAAAAATAGCCCACCCCCTACACCATAAATTGGTGGCTGCTCAGAGTTAGTGCACGGCTTTTGTCATTTGAGAGCAACCCACCTCCGAAGCTTTTGAGAGAGAGAAATCCTTGCGAGGATAAAGCCCAAAACACCCAGAGCCAAAGAATGTTAGGCATCACTGAAGTCTTTCTGTCCACATGACCTGAAGACTTGTTACACTTGAGGACTGTGCATCCTCCAGCCGGTTAGGCGTCGTGTTATGAGCATCCAAGAGTCATTGTGGATTGCCGGTGAACAAAGTCTGTGAAGGTTTGGAAGTCTACCTTGAAGACTTACCAGAGTGATTGGGTGAGGACTGGGTGTCCTTAGCTCAAGGGGAATAAGGTGAAGACACGATCTTCTTAGTTGAATCTCAGCCTCCCTAACCAGATGTATAGTTGTCACAGCAACTGGAACTGGTCCAACAAATCCCTGTCCTCACCAAGTGACTGGTTCTATCTTCTCCCTCTCTTTACTTACAGTTTTTCTTCGTGAAGTGATTGCCTGCTAGTTTTACCTGTTTGACTTCACTGTGTGACTACTATTGTTGTTTGGCTTCATACTATCTTCCATTCTGATCATTACTACCTAGCTGCTATTAGTCTTCATGCTTTCACTTTATTGAATACTTGACTATGGCTTGCCTAGTGTAGTCTACCTTCCGCTGCATGTTTATAGGTTCATTTCTATTATTTGTCTTTGAAACTTCCATGTTTTGAAGACTTCAATAAAAATTGCATATTCACCCACCCCCCCTCTAGTCGATAACTAGCACTTTCACTTGGCATCCAAATATGAAGATTCCTTTCTCTATAACCGACTTTGTACAACCCTAGTCCCCTCCGGTGTCTATATAAACCGGAGGGCTTAGTCCGTAGAGGATATATAATCATAGTCATATTGGCTAGACTTCTAGGGTTTTAGCCATTACAATCTCGAGGTAGATCAACTCTTGTAATACTCATATTCATTAAGATCAATCAAGCAGGAAGTAGGGTATTACCTCCATAGAGAGGGCCCGAACATGGGTAAAACATTGTGTCCCCTGTCTCCTGTTAGCATCGACCTTAGACGCACAGTTCGGGACCCCCTACCCGAGATCCGCCGGTTTTGACACCGACATTGGTGCTTTCATTGAGAGTTCCACTGTGACGTCGTCAAAAGGTTTGATGGCTCCTTCAATCATCTACAACGATGCCGTCCAGTGGGAAGTCTTCCTCCCCGGACGGATCTACATATTCGACGGCTTCACACTGCGGGCCGACTCGCTTGGCCATCTGGAGCAGATCGAAAGCTATGCCCTGGCCGTCAGGTCAGATTTGGAAGCTTGAGCTACGTCGCGGATATCCGCGAAGACTTGATCTTCGATGGATTCGGGACCATGGCAGCCGCTCCCTGCCACCACGATGAATATGACATAAATCTGTCATCAGACCATACCCAGGAGATAGCACCTGTAACTGCTCTCCTTGGATCCGGAATAGATGGCGCCATCCGAGGACGGGAAGCTCAACCCCGCCACGGAAGCCGCAGACTCAGCGGCGTTGGAGTCACACACAGACCTAACTTCAAGTGACATCTGTGTCACCGGAACCATGGACTCGTCTCCAGCTACAGGTTCCGAACCTTGTGCGTCCGCGTATGTCGAGCTTGATCGGTCATCGATCATCGAATTCAGCTCTGCAGACATCTTCCAGCACTCGCCTTTGGGCGACGTCCTAAACTCATTGAAAACTCTATCCTTAGTGGGGGACTCTCAGCCGAATTATATCCGGTTCGAACTGGAAGCTGATGAGGGAGAATTTCGTTTCCCACCCACCGCCCACTTCATAGCCACTGTCGAGGACCTAACCGACATGCTCGATTACGGCTCCGAAGACATCGACGGTATGGACAACGATGCCGGAGAAGAGGAGGCCCAAAACCCGCCGTTCACCGGACGATGGACGGCCACCTCCTCATATGACGTATATATGGTGGATGCACCAAAAGAGAATAGCGGCGATGACAAGGAAAATCCAGTTGAGGATGACCCTCCTAAGATACAACCAAAGCACCGGCATCAGCGGCGTCGTTCTAAACCACGCCGCAGCAAAGACAGCAACACCAACACATGAGACAATAACACTCCAGACGGTGCCTAAGACAAAGAAGACCATGACGAACAAACTGCCGAAAAGGACGATCGGGAAGATGGGAAGGTTAGCCCTGATGAACAGGCCATACACGAAGACTCGGAGGACAGTAACTATCTCCCGCTCTCCGAGGAGGAGGTGAGCCTCGGCAACAAGGATTTTATCATGTTAAGCGCCAGCTAATAGCCACTGCAAGGAGCCTGAAAAAGAGGCAGCATCAGCTTTGAGATGATCAAGATCTGCTAAATGATAGATGGACTGATGTCCTGGCAGCCGAGGAATACGGCCTCAAGCACCCAGCCAAAAGTTACCCGAAGCGCAAATTACTACCTCAGTTCGGTGATTAGGCGCTGGAGCCCGTACCGTCATCACGTAATGCGGCTGACCGACCACCACGTGGTCAGGACAAAGCGGCAACTCAAACCGAACACCAGCCCGCCCCACCTCACCGTAAAGGCAGAGATAAAACAGCTCGGTGACATACCTACGACCTGCGGCAGGGCTTGGACAGTAGAGCAGGTCAGAACAGATCGATCTATGGATCACGGGGACGCGCCCCAACACGCGACAACGGCTATCTAGCCGGACGCAACAATCATACTCACGCCCCGGCCGAGAACCGCAGATGGACTCCATCCGAGCTACGTCGCGACGTGGCCTGATACAGAGGCGCCGCACACCCCCTTTGCTTCACTGATGAAGTAATGGACCATGAATTCCCGGAAAGGTTTAAACCCGTGAACATCGAATCATATGATGGGACAACGGACCCCGCGGTATGGATTGAGGATTTTCTTGTCCATATCCATATGGCCCGTGGTGATGATCTTCATGCCATCAAATACCTGCCGCTAAAAGTCAGGGGACCAGCTCGGTACTGGTTGAACAGTCTTCCCGAAAATTCAATTGGCAGCTGGGAGGACCTGGAAGACGCCTTCCTCGACAACTTCCAAGGTACATACGTCCGACCCCCGGATGCCGACGACTTAAGCCACATAGTTCAACAGCCCGGAGAGTCAGCCAGGAAATTCTGGACTTGGTTCTTAACAAAAAAGAACCAGATCGTTGACTGCCCGGATGCCGAAGCCTTAGCGGCCTTTAAGCATAGCATCCGCGATGAATGGCTCGCGCGTCACCTCGGCCAAGAAAAGCCAAAGTCTATGTCGGCCCTCATGGCACTCACGACCCATTTTTGCGCGGGCGAGGATAGTTGGCTGGCACGTAGCAATAACAATGCAAGCGACGCCGGCACTTCTGCAGCCAGACAAGCCCCGACACAACAGACATAAGCGTCGAAACAACAGTTGGTCAATGCCGGATTCAGTGGCTTTAAGTCCGGTCAGCGGAAGAAGCCATATAAAAGAAACAATCAGGGCTCGTCCAGCCTGGAATGCATACTCGATCGTCCATGCTAAATCCACGGCACTCCTGATAAACCAGCCAATCATACCAACAGAGATTGTTGGGTTTTTAAATAGGCCGGCAAGTTAAATGCCGAGAACAAGGAGAAGGGGTCGCAAAGCGAGGACGATGACGAGGAGCCTCGGCCACCGAACATAGGGGGACAGAAGAAGTTCCCCCTCAGGTCAAAACGGTGAACATGATATACGCTACCCACATCCCCAAGAGGGAATGCAAGCGCGCACTCAGGGATGTCTAGGCGATGGAGCCAGTCGCCCCAAAATTCAACCCATGGTCTTCCTGTCCGGTCTCCTTTGATTGCAGAGACCATCCGACCAGTATCCGTCATGGATGGTCAGCCGCACTAGTCCTTAATCCAATCATCGATGGATTCCACCTCACGCGAGTACTGATGGATGGTGGTAGCAGCTTGAACCTGCTCTATCAGGACACAACATTCAAAATGGGCATTAATCCCTCAAGAATTAAGCCCACAAGGACTACCTTTAAATGAGTCATACCAGGCGTAGAGGCCCGCTGTACAGGCTCAATCACCCTCGAGGTTGTCTTCGGACCCCCGGACAATTTTAGAAGTGAAGATCTGATCTTCGACATCGTCCCCTTTCGCAGCGGCTTACACGCACTGCTTGGACGAACACATTTGTGCGCTTCAACACGGTGCCACACTACACTTATCTTAAGCTCAAGATGCTCGGACCACGCGGCGTCATAACAGTCAATGGAAATACAGAACGCTCCCTCCGTACCGAGGAGCACACCGCTGTGTTAGCAGCAGAAGTACAGAGCGGCCTTCTCAAGCAGAACCTTAATTTTGACACTCCAAAATTTTTGTTTAGTTTTCAACAAAAACTTTGTTGGTTTTGAAGGAGGTCATTTAAACCTTTCCAAAAATCTCTCTCTCTCAAAAATTTCCCCTTTGGCAAAGGATTTAATTTTGGCATCTTCTTCAACTCTGGTGTTTGGTTATTAAAAGCCTTTCCTCTGATTCTCCCCTTCTCAAATTTATTTTTTGGGATTTATTTTCTTTTAAAAGAAAACCCTAGGAGTTTTGGTTCTTCTCTTATTTTAAAACCACCCATGGTTTTATCTTGCCTCTTGTGGTAAATCTTCCCAAAACCCCTCCTTCCACTTTGGGACAATCCAAATATTCTGACCCAACAAGTCCAACTCATTTCTGGATTTTTATTTCATTTATTTCTTTGCCCAAAACAATTATGTCCATATTTTTGAGCCTAGGTGATTTGCAAAGCAAGTACCTTAATGCCTTTGAACCTTGATCTCAAATAAACTCCTCTGGATAGTCCCTAGCACCCACAACCTAGAACCATCAAGATCCACTCTTCTTATTTTCAAAAATTTCAAGTTTCAGCTTCTGCAAGTTTGGACCAGATTTCTCAAATTTGGTGAAATTCATATCTCCTCTTCTCCAAAAATTCCACCAAAATTCAGGCAACCTCCAGTTGCAATGAAAAGTCACTCCACCAAAAACCAGCTCAAGGAAAAATCCCCACATACCAAAATCATTCTGTCGAACACCTAGCCTGCACTGTCACTTTGCATTTTCAGAGGGATTCAGAGTTTCAGTAAATTCAGTTTCGTCAGAGGCTGGTCACCTGTCAACTGTGCGCTTGGCGCGTTGCGCATGGCTCCTCCTCCCTGTCCAGAGCGCCGCATGAGCACTTGGCTGGTTCCTGCCGTCGGTGGCACCATGGCCCGTATGCGCCGGCGACTTCCGCGGCGTCGGGACCTCCCGTGGCGGCCAACAGGGGGCACCCTGCAGCACAACGCCGTTCGGCACTGCCCACGCCACCTGGGAGCTCCGTGTGGCCATCTCCCTTGCTAGCGCACGCATGCAGCACCGTCGCCGTGGCCTGAGAGTTTTTTGTTTCATTACAGAGAGGTCCTTGGAGCAAAACTCTTATAACTTTTAAACAGAAAAGGATTTTTGAGTGATTCTTTTTCTGTCCTCTTCAAAATTTTGTCTAGTTTTTTATCAGATTTATTTGAAAAAAATATTTGGAATATTTTTGTGCACCCCATGGTATTTACGTTAGTGCGTGTATTTTTGTATACCGTAGATACCGAAGGAGGTGATGGAACCGCGAACTTCACCGAGCTAGGCCCCGACTCCTCCGAACCAGGCAAGCATGTTTGAATTTTTGATATGATGAGTGTTTGGGCATGTTTGCATTAATTAGTTTCATGGCATGTTCATGAGCATCTCGATGAAAGTTATATCACGTAAAAAGTTGAGGCAAGTGAGTTTCGGAAATCCATGAGTTGATGGAAATGAGTTTGCATGGCCATGAGTTGGCATGAGAATGGGTAAGATGGCAGTGTTGTAGCATGCGGTCTTATGCCGCATTGTTTGACCCAGTGTCAACATGAATCAGTCGATTCCGTCTGCTTTTCCCTTCCGTGCTACCACATGCTTTCCGCAAGGTATACGGCTAAGTAAGTTGCAAACCGCTTTCTGGTACACACCAAATCGAGAGGCCGGGATGAGGGTTCCATGGCCCTGGATTAAAGCCTATCATCCGGTCAGGGGGCATGGGTGTTTCCAGTTGGGACCAAGAGGGGCACCCTTAGAGCTGCCAGATATAAATTTGATCCCATGCTATTCGAGATTGTGATCTCCCCGTCTCAAAGTTTTTCTTGAACGCTGTCTAGGGTGATTCCTGGCAACGTAAGGTGGGATGGGTGTGTACTGGTTAGTTGTGTTTCCTCCGAAATACCGTAAATGGAACTAGTCCTTCGTGACTACGGAAATCCGTTGGCTGTGGATAATTTAGTACAAACTCTGCAGAGTCAATAATCCTCGAAATCATCTTATCCAGGTCCAAGTGCTGTGTTCATCATATCTTGTCAAATGTCAGTCCCGGTGACAGAAACTCCTGAGAACCACATGAGTTTTAAATGTTTATTTCCTGTGGATGGACTAACCCGTTTACTATCATGTGATGAATATTTTCCTGTGAGCACTATTTCTTGTAAGTTATGAATAATGAAGTATAAGCCCTTTCTGCGATGTCGCTCAGACGTTCGACTGTGGCATTGTTATTTACTTACTCTTGATATAAGCCCTTTCTGCGATGTCGCTCAGACGTCCGACTGTGGCATTGTTGTCTATTTACTTTTGATATAAGCTTTTTCTGCGATGTCGCTCAGACGTCCGACTGTGGCATTGTTGTTTATTTACTTTTGATATAAGTCCTTTCTGCGATGTCGCTCAGACGTCCGACTATGGCATTGTTATTCATTTACTTTTGATATAAGCCCTTTCTGTGATGTCACTCCGACATCCGACTGTGGCACGCATGTCTTTTCTTTCAGTATAAGCCCTTTATGAGGTGTCGCTTAGATGCCCGACTGCGGCATGCTTTACTTATTTGTTCAGCCTTCGAGGTGTCGCTTCAGACACCCGATCGGTTTTCAGTTTATTTCATTGGGTTTTCGAGCGGACTACCGCCGATTCCCTTTTCACTTACCTTGTTATACTGATTTGATTGTGCATTGTTATATTACTCATGACGCATTCACGCATGCATTTGTTATATCTTTTGTCCGAACTGTCTTGCGAGTACTTTCAAAGTACTCACCTGGCTTGTTGATTTGGCGGATCTCGACGAAGGCGGTCTCATGGATGAAGAGTTCGATAGCGAGTCCGACGCCTAGAGGAATCGGTCGATCTCGTGCGACCCTGGATTAGTCACTATGTTATATCCGCTTCCGCTACCCAAATAAATTCATCGAGCCTCACCTCGACGCTCGATGAGCCGCCAGTGTAGGAGTCATATTATCCACTCCACTGTGTTATTCCACTACTTTACCTCGAGTCAGTAGTATGCCACCACTCCACTGTGTCATATCCGCCACTATGTATAATTATTGGCGTGCTTGTAATAATTTGTTGAACAACCTCAGCTCGACCCTGTAATATATTAAATGCTCTTGGCTTATTGTATCAAGGTTTTGTCTACCAAGATGGAGGATTTTCCTCACATCGAATTAAAAGATCGGTTTCTCAATAAATATTTTTATTGGAAAACCGGTCGTGACAAGCTTGGTACCAGAGCGAGGCTGACTGTAGGAAGCCACTAGGTGCGATCGCTAATCGGTTATTAGCATATTAGAGCTAATTTTTTTTTACAAATGTAGTCAATTTCTGACAGTCAGCATAAATTTATGATTTGACCACTCATAATTTTTGCCTACTTTTGTAGATGGCTAGCAACGACTGCGAGTAACAGATGTTCGCCAACATGCCTGATGGGTTCGCTGCTTCTCTCCTTCATCGTCCAAGTCGCGATGGGGCCATCTGTGGCGCCCAGTCTTCTCACTCTCTCAGCACAAGGTCAATGACCGTCTAACCATGCACCAGGCCGCGGTGCAATTCAAGGGAGGGCAAGTTGAGCGTTTCCGGTTCTTGGGGAGAGCCATGCCTACGGAGAAGCATGCACTGCAGATGGCAGCCCGTGAGGCTATAGCTCGTCTCAAGGATATCCTTCCTTCGATGAAGACTCGTCATTACCGCTACCTTCCATGTCACGTGCCATACACCTGCCACTACGCGTTCTCTTGCCCCAGAGGAGAACGAGACGAGGCTTTTGAGATGCTTATTAAGTATCTCCGGGCTTTGGAGGCAGCCTTCGACAACCTAGTGGACGACTTTGTAGCCGCCTGCATGGACTCAGTCCATGGCTGTGCCGCCAACAGGAGGGAGCTCCTGTGCACCGCACCACCACTGACTTTCGTCTCGTCATCAGCATCTTTTGCTCCTACTGCTCTCGCCACTACTCGTTGCCTGCCTACCACTGAGGAGTTCAACCATGTCATTGCGCCTACTCCAGTTCGTTCTGCACCACCCCTTGCGCCTGCTCATGTTCGTGTTGTCCCGCATAGGGAGCCTGCTCCACCAACTCAGCGCGGCACTTCACGTCTGGAGCCTATTACCGAAGAGGAGGTTGAGTCCCCAGCCTCACTGCGCCTCACCCTCGGCAGGCCAAGGGAAATCCTTACCATCTCCGACTAAGTACGCTTAGCCGCCATGCGATGTACCGACTTGTGCGATATGTTTATATGTACATAGGCTGTGATAAGTAGCTTGTTTAGCATCATGTAGGAACTGGAGGAGTGCACTAGCCTAAATAACATGTCAGGAATATGTATGCATATCCTGAGTGATGTATTGTATAATTACTGCTTGCGTGTAAGATATGTAATGAGCACTCCTTCTCCGTGCGCAAATGTTTATTCTCTTGGAAAATCTTGGAGCATTTGAGACTTTTTCCGTCTTCATGAATTTATTGACTTTTGCGACTCAATTTCTTTTCTTATGAGTTTTACAAAATATATCCCCAGAGTGAACAATGTCTCGTCCTTGGACGCGCCTCCTGCCAACTCCGCCAGAGCAAAATTATGGCACACAACCCAGCAACAATTTCACATAGGGCAGTCAAGTCAACAGATGTTGAAACAGCACTTTCCCAAATGTGTCGTCTTTATGAGCAAAGTCAGCAACAACATCGGAGATGATGAACCAAGTCATCAATATGGAAAATTACCGTGGACGATGTCAGCAGCAATCAAAGTTATCTCGAGCTACAGTAAGACGCGTCCCCAAACATTTTCTCACACCGACAAACCTCTTGAAGCCGAGGACTGGCTTGAGACATGGAAAGAAAGTTAATTATTGCCCGGTGTTCAGATCTTGAGAAAGTACTATATGCACCGCACTATCTCACCGGAGCAGCCGCATCGTGGTGGGAAAATTTCCTACACATGCACCCCAACGAAAATAAAATAACCTGGGAGGAGTTCAAAGAAGGTTTTCGCGGGGCACATATTCCTAAGAGTCTTATGAAGGTCAAAAAGAGAGAATTTGATGACCTCAAGCAAAGGACAATGATGGTGTCAGAATACAACAGTCAGTTTACTCTGTTGTCTCGCTACGCCAACGAGGAGCGTATGTCTGAAAGCAAGAAGATGGAAAAATTCCTAGACGGTCTGACGCCTGCGCTTAAATGCCAATTGGTTGTGCACACCTTCCCGGACTTTAAGACGCTGGTGGATAAGGCCATTACTTTGGAAAATGAGAGACGCAGCTTGGAAGAATTCCGCAAGCGAAAAAGGGACAAGAGTAATCATGCTCGCAACCACCGCAGCAAGACAGACGTTCAGAAAGGTTGGACACCCAAACCCACGACAAACGTCTCACGTCCAATCAAGAATTTCCATGCAAGGGACAAGGAGTTCACATACCGCCCAGGCGTTACTTGCTACGCTTGTGGAGAAGAAGGGCACTATGCCAAGTAGTGCCCCAAGCCAAGGAACTCGACCCCAAAGCCGAACAACGGAGGCAATAATTCGGCGCCAAAGCGCAACAATTTCAACCCAAATAACAACCATAGGAAGGGTCATCTGAACCACATGACCAAAGAGGAAGCACAGAACGCCCTAGATATCGCATTGCAGACGCGTTTCACGTCAACACAATACCTGCCATGGTTTTGTTTGATTACGAGCTTCTCACTCATTCATTTCAAAAGTTTTGCCTTGCAAAATAATTTTTGATGCTTCCCTTGGAAAAATCTATGATCGTCAAGTCCCCTGGGATTAAGCAAGTTACCCAGAGTTATTGCCAAGGAGTGATTATTGAGTTTGAAGGGTTGAAGTTTCACGCCAATCTTATCGTGTTGGAAAATTAAGGACTGGATCTCATCTTAGGGATGGATTGGTTAACCACCAACAAAGGTTTTATTGACTGCTTCAACCGGTCCGTGATTCTCACCCACCACCACGGGAAGACCATAAAAGTTTCAGCCAAAGAAAGAAAAATATCCCGGCAACCAAGATTGAACAAGGTGGATATTTCTGAATTAAGCAAGGTTCCAGTAGTGTGTGAATTTCCAGACGTATTTCCCGAAGAACTACCAGGCATGCCACTGCACCGAGAGATAGAATTCAGCATTGAGCTAGCACCGAACCGCCCCATATACAAGAAACCATACTGAGAATGGCACCATCTGAATTGGTAGAACCGAAGAAGCAAATAAAATAATTATTGGACAAAGGTTATATACGAGCCAGCTCCTCACCACAGGGTTCACCAATTTTATTTGCCAAAAGACGGATGGAACATTGAGTTTGTGCATCGACTATCGAGCGCTTAACATGGTCACAATCAAGAACAAATATCCGATGCCACGGATAAATGATTTATTTGATCAGCTCGCTCAGGCCAAGGTATTCTCAAAAATTGACTTGAGGCCGGGATACCATCAATTAAAGGTGCGAACCGAAGATATTCCCAAGACGGCTTTCACCTCCAGATACGGATTGTATGAGTTCACCGTAATGCCATTCGGGCTAACGAACGCCCCCGCATATTTTGTTCACCTCATGAACAAAGTATTTATGAAGTTTATGGACAAGTTTGTTGTGGTATTTATCGACGATATTCTGGTATACTCCAAGACACCAGAAGAGCACGCTGAACATCTCCGAATTGTACTAGGGGAACTTAGGAAACATCAATTGTACGCTAAATTTAGCAAGTGTGAATTTTGGCTAAGGAAAGTAGGTTTTTTGGGCCACGTACTGACCCAAGAAGGTATTGTCGTAGACCCGGAAAAAGTCAAGGCCGTACTTGGCTGGAAGCCACCACCGGTAATAGCAGACGTCTGAAGTTTCTTGGGAATGGCAGGATACTACCGAAGATTTATAGAAGGATTCTCCACCATAGCAAAGCCAATGACGCAGCTACTCAAGAAAGACAAGAAGTTTGAATGGACGGAAGCTTGCGAGAAAAGTTTCCAAGAATTAAAAAGGAAATTAACGACAGCACCAGTATTAATTGTGCGGACATACGCAAGAATTTTGAGGTGTATTGTGGCGCATCCGGAAGGGCCTCGAGATGCGTGTTGATGCAAGAAGGCAAGCTAGTCGCATATGTCTCCGGACAACTTCATAAGCATGAGGAAAATTATCCTACTCATGACCTGGAGTTAGCAGCAGTTATTCATGCACTCAAAGAATGGAGACACTTTTTACTTGGAAATTGTTGTGAGATATACACGGACCATAAGAGCCTCAAGTATATTTTCACACAACCGGAATTGAATTTACGACAACGACGCTGGTTGGAACTAGTGAAGGATTATGACGTTGGAATCCACTACCATACAGAAAAGCAAATGTAGTGGCGGGCGGCTCTAAGTCGGAACCCTAGCCCAAGCAATGAAAGCCTGCCAAACACGAGACCTGAATTTGGCGGGAGTTTGCTAAACTCAACTTCTTTGGTAGTCACCGAAGGCAGCGTATCAAATTTAGAAATACAACCTACCCTGATGGAAACGATTAAAAAGGCTCAGCATGGACACCCCAGCATTGAAGGCATTAAACGGAAAGTGAGCTCGGGCAAGGCCCCAGAGTTCATTATCAATAAGCAGGGAATATTGTGGTACGGAGATAGACTTTGCGTACCAAATATCAAGGACCTTAAACAGCAGATCTTAGCTGAAGGCCACACCGCCCCGTATTCGATACATCCCGGAGGGACAAAAATGTACAAGGATATTCAGGAAAAATATTGGTGGCACGGTCTAAAAACGGACATAGCCACGTTCATCGCATGTTGTGACTCTTGTCAACGCATCAAGGCCGAGCACCAGAAACCGGCTGGACTTTTACAGCCAAATAAAATACCTGAGTGGAAATGGGACGAGATTGGAATGGATTTTATTGTTGGGCTACCTCGGTCACGGCACGGAAATAATGCCATTTGGGTCCATCACTGATAGACTGACTAATGTAGCACACTTCATCCCGTGAAGACAACCCACACCACTCGAAGCTTGCTAGGCTTTATCTTTCCCGTATCGATGCCTTACATGGAGTTCCAAAGAAAATAATATCAGACGAGAGGCACTCAATTCGTCTCCGATTTTGGGATCACAGACAACAAGCTCTGGGAACTCAACTGGCGTTCAGTACCGCATACCACCCCCAGACAGATGGACAAACTGAACGCGTAAACCAGATTCTAGAAGACATGCTGAGAGCATGTGTCCTCACCTATCGGACCAGTTCGGAAGAGAGCTTACCATACGCAGAGTTCGCATATAACAACAGCTATCAAGCCAGCCTGCAAATGGCACCATTTGAGGCTCTGTACGGGCGGAGATGTCGTACCCCGCTAAATTGGTCAGAAACCGGAGACAGCCATATCTTCGGCCCGGACATGCTCAAGGAGGCTGAAGATAAAGTTAAGGTGATTAGGGATCGACTCAAGACAGCCCAAAGTCGTCAGAAGAGTTATTACGATCAAAAACATCGGGGAATCAGCTTT
Organism: Aegilops bicornis; assembly: GCA_021605145.1. Lineage (NCBI taxonomy): Eukaryota > Viridiplantae > Streptophyta > Magnoliopsida > Poales > Poaceae > Aegilops > Aegilops bicornis. The sequence continues at coordinate 479,194,076 of CM038672.1, read as the reverse complement.
GAACCCGGTGACTTTGTGTACCTCTGAGTATCCCCTATGAGAGGCCTGCATCGATTCAAGATTAAAGGGAAGCTGGCACCAAGATTCATTGGACCATTCTGCATAGTGGCACGGAGAGGCATGGTAGCCTACCAGCTAGACTTACCCGAAGATTTATCCGACGTCCACGACGTGTTCCACGTCTCGCAACTGAGGAAGTGCGTGAGCAACCCAGAAGCGGTATCCCATGAAAACATTGGCGTGCAGCCAGACCTCACATATCGAGAGCATCCAATAAAAATCTTGGAGGAGTCTGAAAGGAGGACCCGACGGAAAACCATCAAGTTCTTCAAAGTTCAGTGGAGCAACCACACCGAGAGTGAAGCCACTTGGGAAAGAGAGGATTTTCTTCGGACAGAGCACCCACACTTATTTGAGAATCAGCTGAAATATCGGGGACAAGATTTTTCCTAAGGGGGTAGGTGTTGTGACACTCCAAAAATTTTGTTTGGTTTTCAACAAAAACGTTGTTGGTTTTGAAGGAGGTCATTTAAACCTTTCCAAAAATCTCTCTCTCTCAAAAATTTCCCCTTTGGCAAAGGAATTAATTTTGGCATCTTCTTCAACTCTGGTGTATGGTTATTAAAAGCATTTCCTCTGATTCTCCCCTTCTCAAATTTATTTTTTGGGTTTTATTTTATTTTAAAAGAAAACCCTAGGAGTTTTGGTTCTTCTCTTATTTTAAAACCACCCATGGTTTTATCTTGCCTCTTGTGGTAAATCTTCCCAAAACACGTCCTTCCACTTTGGGACAATCCAAATATTCTGACCCAACAAGTCCAACTCATTTTTGGATTTTTATTTCATTTATTTCTTTGCCCAAAACAATTCTGTCCATATTTTTGAGCCTAGGTGATTTGCAAAGCAAGTACCTTAATGCCTTTGAACCTTGATCTCAAATCAACTCCTCTAGATAGTCCCTAGCACCCACAACCTAGAACCATCAAGATCCACTCTTCTTCTTTTCAAAATTTTCAAGTTTCAGCTTCTGCAAGTTTGGACCAGATTTGTCAAATTTGGTGAAATTCATATCTCCTCTTCTCCAAAAATTCCACCAAAATTCAGGCAACCTCCAGTTGCAATGAGAAGTCACTCCACCAAAAATCAGCTCAAGGAAAAATACCCACATACCAAAATCATTTTGTCGAACACCTAGCCTGCACTGTCACTTTGTGTTTTCAGAGGGATTCAGAGTTTCAGTAAATTCAGTTTCATCAGAGGCTGGTCACATGTCAACTGTGCGCTTGGCGCGTTGCGCATGGCTCCTCCTCCCTGTCCAGAGCGCCGCACGAGCACTTGGCTGGTTCCTGGCGTCGGTGGCACCATGGCCCGTCTGCGCCGGCGTCTTCCACGGCGTCGGGACCTCCCATGGCGGCCAACAGGGGGCACCCTGCGGCACAATGCCGTTCGGCACCGCCCACGCCTCCTGGGAGCTCCGCGTGGCCGTCTCCCTTGCCAGCGCACGCATGCAGCACCGTCGCTGTGGCCTGGCATGCACAGGGCGTGCCCTCTGCCGTCGACATGCCGCACGGCCGTTCCGTTGGGGACAGGCCGTAACCGCCCCTACCTTGCTGAGTTAGGCACCGGGATGGAATCAGTGCTCCGTCTAGTCGATGCTCAAGCTCCTAAACCAACCGTCCAGCCACAGCACCGCCGTAATCGCTCGCCGGACTTATCCCGTTCTCGGCAACCGCCTCGGGCGGCTATAAATAAGCGCCTCGAGCTCGCTCTTGACCCCAAGACACCTCCACCACCTCACCAGACCCCGCCCAGCCACTAGAAGAGCCTCGAGGGGCCCTTCTTCCTCAACTCCGGCCACCTCCGTCCGCTTCGGGCTCCGGCAGCGTTCTCTCTGGTGAGAGATCCTCCACCGCCCTAGACTTGCCCGTAGCCTCATGGCAACTCTAGGAGACTAACCCCCACTCCAATTTGGCCCCAGCAACTCTCTCCGACGAGACCCACGACTTCCCGAACCACCGTCCGCCGGAGCAAGGGCCGCCGTGGACGTGGTGCTCGCCGGCGACTACCACCACCACCCACCGACGCGGAATGGTGCGCTGATCACAGAGGTTCCCCCCAATCCCCCTGCCTCGCCGTGGATCGCCGCCGGCGACCACCGCAGCTCTCGGGCGCCGACGAGCTTTGCCGCCTCTTTTGAATATTCAAACCTGATGGGTGGGGCCCGCCCGTCAGCCTCTCTATTCTTTTTTTCGTACCGTTTCTGAAAGCGTATTCTGGCAAATGCGCTTTCTAATCTGAATCGTTTTCTGGACTTTTCTGCATAGGCCCCTGAGAGTTTTCTGTTTCATTACAGAGAGGTCCTTGGACCAAAACTCTTATAACTTTTAAAAAGAAAAGGATTTTTGAGTGATTCTTTTTCTGTCCTCTTCAAAATTTTGTCTAGTTTTTTATCAGATTTATTTGAAAAAAAATATTTGGAATATTTTTGTGCACCCCATGGTATTTACGTTAGTGCGTGTATTTTTGTATACCGTAGATACGAAGGAGGTGGCGGAACCATGAACTTCACCGAGCTAGGCCACGACTACTCCGAACCAGGCAAGCATGTTTGAACTTTTGATATGATGAGTGTTTGGGCATGTTTGCATTAATTAGTCTCATGGCATGTTCATGAGCATCTCGATGAAAGTTATATCACGTAAAAAGTTGAGGCAAGTGAGTTTCGGAAATCCATGAGTTGATGGAAATGAGTTTGCATGGCCATGAGTTGGCATGAATATGGGTAAGATGGCAATGTTGTAGCATGCCAGTCTTATGCCAGATTGTTTGACCCAGTGTCAACATGAATCAGTCCAGTTCCCGTCCGTTTTCCCTTCCGCGCTACCACACGCTTTCCGCAAGGTATACGGCTTAGTAACTTGCAAACCGCTTTCTGGTACACACCAAATCGAGAGGCCAGGATGAGGGTTCCATGGCCCTGGATTAAAGCCTATCATCCGGTCAGGGGGCATGGGTGTTTCCGGTTGGGACCGAGAGGGGTGCACCCTTAGAGCTGCCAGATATAAATTTGATCCCATGCTATTCGAGATTGTGATCTCCCCGTCTCAAAGTTTTTCTTGAATGCTGTCTAGGGTGATTCCTAACAACGTAAGGTGGGATGGGTGTGTACTGGTTAGCTGTGTTTCCTCCAAAATACCGTAAACGGAACTAGTTGGCTGTGGATAATTTAGTACAAACTCTGCAGAGTCAATAATCCTCGAAATCATCTTATCCAGGTCCAAGTGTTGTGTTCATCATATCTTGTCAAATGTCAGTCCCGGTGACAGAAACTCCTGAGAACCACATGAGTGTTAAATGTTTATTTCATGTGGATGGACTAACCCGTTTACTATCATGTGATGAATATTTTCCTGTGAGCACTATTTCTTGTAAGTTATGAATAATGAAGTATAAGCCCTTTCTGCGATGTCGCTCAGACGTCCGACTGTGGCATTGTTATTTACTTACTCTTGATATAAGCCCTTTCTGCGATGTCGCTCAGACGTCCGACTGTGGCATTATTGTCTATTTACTTCATTTACTTTTGATATATGCCCTTTCTGTGATGTCGCTCCGACATCCGACTGTGGCACGCATGTCTTTTCTTTCAGCATAAGCTCTTTATGAGGTGTCGCTTAGACGCCCGACTGCGGAAGGCTTTACTTATTTCTTCACCCTTCGAGGTGTCGCTTCAGACACCCGATCGGTTTTCAGTTTATTTCATTGGGTTTTCGAGCGGACTACCGCCGATTCCCTTTTCACTTACCTTGTTATACTGATTTGATTGTGCATTGTTATATTACTCATGACGCATTCACGCATGCATTTGTTATATCTTTTATGCGAACTGTCTTGCGAGTACTTTCAAAGTACTCACGGCTTGTTGATTTGGCGAGATGTCGACGGCGATCTCATGGATGAAGAGTTCGATAGCGAGTCGGCGCCTAGAGGAATCACAGATCGGTCTCGTGCGACCCTGGATTAGTCACTATGTTATATCCGCTTCCGCTACCCAAATAAATTCATCGAGCCTCACCTCGACGCCGATGAGCCGCCCGATGTAGGAGTCATATTATCCACTCCTTTGTGTTATTCCACTACTTTACCTCGAATCAGTAGTATGCCACCACTCCACTGTGTCATATCCGCCACTATGTATAATTATTGGCGTGCTTGTAATAATTTGTTGAGCAACCTCAGCTCGACCCTGTAATATATTAAATGCTACAGGCTTTATTGTATCAAGGTTTTGTCTACCAGTATGGAGGATTTTCCTCACACTCGAATTGAAAGATCGGTTTCTCAATAAATATTTTTATTGGAAAACCGGTCGTGACATTAATTTGTCGGCCGAGCTCCCGGACACTGTCAAACGAGTCTGGACTACTCTGCAGCAGGATAGCGCAGCTCGTCAAGAGCTCGATTAGCAACTTGCCCTCCATCCCAGTCCCAACCAAGTGGCGGCATTCGTACCACGCGTACACAGCTACGCACTCAAAATACCATGGGCATAGACGGAGGCATAACTAGCTTGCGATCCACACTATGACTCGACCGCCCCTGGACACACATACTTTCAATTTTTCTTTTTTATCCTTTCAGGTTTCTCTTCCGCAGGCTTCTTCCGACGACCTGATCATTGGTCCTCTCGACAGGATGGATACACCAAGATGGCAAGAAGCACTGGCGTACAAGGGAATTTTTAGGTGGTCTCTTTAACGATCACTCTACCTGCTTGCAGGGCCTGTACGCACCTCTTCCTTGGGTAGTGGCATGTTAAATAGCCCGGTTGCTTATCGGACCACTTGTATGAATACACTTTGACGTAATAATCAAACTATAATGGAAAGAGTTTGCGGCCCAACATCTGCGGCACTAGCTTACTACTCCCTTTATTCCTTCTTTGGTAATCTTCTCAAAGTTGTGCACGTACACTTTGGTACGCTTTAATGTGCCAGGGGCTTCATTGCGACCCATAATACGACAACAAAGTCCGAACACTTTTTACAATAATAGTTCGGCACCCCGAATTTAGCATTATATGCATTGGCTCCGAATCATGTCTTTGGTCAATAGTTGGGTTGCCCGGCTCCTGTGCTTACTACCTTAAGTTCCGCTATATTGGCTAGGGTAGTATAGGGAGAACTACTGCGATTGTGTCCTGGTTTATCCGGATGAGCACCTCAGTAGAAAAAGCCAAAAACTGACTGTCATGATGCGGCGAGAGCCGGTCAGCTCTTAGGAGGTTTCAAATCTTTAGCGATTTTTTCCGCATTATGCGAGGGATCGATTCTTACCCGATCAGGTGTTTACAGTACCCTAGTCCGGATAGTACGGGTTGTGCCTAAATTTTCATTGTCAAACTCCTATGGCTAAGTGAGGGTGATAAAAGCCACATAGTCTGATTGTCTGGTTCATTGTGCTAAACAGCTCCTTCAAGGACCAAACAATTGGATCAAGAGTGTTTAGATTCCATCCCGAACACCCCCGTACTACCTACGTCGGGGCTGAAGCCGACGACTGGCCAACTCTCCGAATTTCATAAACACGACCGCACAGGAGGTAAAATATTAAACAAACATTTATCTTACATAAATTAACTTATTCCATAATAAAGGGCAAGATAGTACAAATGTACTCATTCAAAGATTGCATCTTTGGCGCACTGCGCCGCCACAATGCGGGATCCCTCCAGGACATTGTCAAAATATAGTTCGGGCGTGCGGTGCTCCTTGCCCTCGGGCGGACCCTCGGTCGCGAGCTTGACGGCGTTCATCTTCACCCACTGCACCTTGACGTAGGCGAAGGCCATCCGTGCACCCTCGATGCAGACCGATCGCTTGATAACGTCAAGCCGGGGGCAGGCTTCGATCAGCTGCTTCACGAGCCCGAAGTAGCTGCTGGGTATAGCTTCGACAGGCCACAGCCGGATTATTAAGTCCTTCATGGCCAGTTCGGCCACCCTATGCAGTTTGACTAGCTGTTTCAGCTGATCGCTAAAGGGCACCGGATGTTCTGGCGCAAGGTATTGCCACCAGAACAGCTTCTCCATTGAGCTCCCCTCTTCGGCTCAGAAGAATTCTGCAGCATCAGAAACACTGCGTGGCAGATCCACAAACGCCCCTGGAGAACTCCAAATCTGGGTTAGTGAGAGACACCTCTTCTTCACATACTTGCTTTGCATACTAAACGTCTTACCCGCTGCTATCTTCTTTGCATGTTGGATCTCCTGGAGGGTGCTTTGGGCTTCGGCCCGGGCCTCCTGTGCGCTTTGGCGAGCCTTGGCGAGTTCGGTCTCGTGAGTCGAAACATTGCGTTCCAAGGACTCGCACTTCTTCACGGCATCCTGGAGCTCCTGCTGGACCTCATCAAGCCTGGCCTCGTGCTTCTCACGGGCGGCTTGTTCCTTGGCAGCTTTCTTCTTGGCCTCGGCCGGCGCCCTCTTATGGACCTCGACCCCGGTCGCCGCTCCTACAAATATCAATGCACTACGGTCAGCACACATCATTTATTCTTTCCGAATATACAACAAGTCACCACATACCTTGCTTGTCCTCTAGCTGCCTTCTTCACAAGGCCGAGCTCTTCTTCGGCCCACTCTAGACTCTGCTTTAGTCCGGAGATCTTAGCAGCATGAGAGGTTGCGGCCAGCAACGACGTGTGCATATTCCCATAAGACATATTTAGTTAGTTTCCTGCGAAAATTACTTGATCCTCTGTCCGGCTTTTCTTTCCAAACACCGGACAGTGTCTCAGGGGCTACTGTCTATACTATGACTCTTTCTTTTGCGTCGCTTACCTCAAAGCCTGTCAGCAGGCTGGTGCAGGCTTTGGTCAGTCCGCTCTTGACGGACTGAACCCTCTCAACCACCATACCCATTAGGATACGGTGTTCCTCCACAATGGAAGCACCTCGTAGCGCTTCCAGCAGATTATCCGGTGCCTCTGGTTGGACAGAGGTCACCGGCGGAATAGGCACACCTCCTCCCTTTCGGGGGAGGCTGCTCGCTTGACTCCGGAACCGTGTAGTTCTCCGAGATGGTATCCGGCTGGGGGCCGAATTGGATATGGCCCCCATCGCCAGTCTCCATGGGGAATTTCTCCCCCATGTGTCCGGCGGCCGAGGAGTTGTCCTCTGGCGCCACCTTGACAACCTCCTGAACCTCTCCCTGGCCGGGGAAGGTCCTTTGGGACAGCACCTCGGCATCACCATTGGCCTGGGGAGAGTGAGCCATCGGTGGTGACTCGTTGGCCATTGCTTTCGAATCCAGCGAACCCCCTGATGATCATCGCAGGGAGCTGTCGTGGGCCGGACTGCAATTGCATAATTCAACATGTTAAAACTATGAAGTAGGGAGGCCAGATATATGGACGCATCCGGGTTCTTCAGTACTCACGATGCGGCCAGGGGCTTCTCTCGTGGGTGCGGCTCTGGGCTGCTCTCAACGTCCCACGCGGAGTTATCCACGAAGGAGGTCTTCCCCCTCTTGGACGCCTCCGCCTCCAGATTTGTGGAGGCCGCCCTCTTCTTCCTTCCCCCTCGGGGGGCGGGGGGGGGGGGAGCTGCTCTCTTCCTCCGCCTCGTTGTCGTCTTCGGCGGCGGAGGAGTGAGTATCGTTGTCTTCTGACGACATGTCCGAAGCACCCTTACGACGGAGGCCACTTCGGGCCCCCTTGACCTTCTTCTTGGCCTTCTTCTCCGGCGCCTTGTAAGGCGCCGGGACCAGCATCTTCGTCAGAAGAGGAATTGCTGGCTCCTCGGGCAACGGAGCCAGACATCGAATCCGCTCCGCCTTCTTTGTCCAGCCCTAGAAAAATAAATAGCGAGGTTTAGATACCCTCCATGAACAAGCAAGTAAAAGATACACCTTGAAACGTGAAAGACTTACCACACTGGCGGGACGTGCCAGGGCATGCCTGATACGTCTCCAACGTATCTATAACTTTTGATTGTTCCATCCTATATTATATTCTGTTTTGGACATTAATGGGCTTTATTATACACTTTTATATTATTTTTGGCACTAACCTATTAACCGGAGGACCAACCCAGAATTGTTGTTTTTTTTCCTATTTCAGAGTTTCGCAGAAAAAGAATATCAAACGGAGTCCAAATGGAATGAAACCTTCTGGAACAACGTGATCCAGAGGACTTGGACCCTACGTCAAGACATCAACCAGGAGGGCACGAGGTAGGGGGCACGCCTACCCCCCCAGGCACGCCCTCCACCCTCATGGGCCCCATGTTGCTCCACCGACGTACTCCTTCCTCCTATATATACCTACGTACCCCCAAACTACCAGGTATGGAGCCAAAAACCTAATTCCACCACCGTAACCTTCTGTACCCGTGAAATCCCATCTTGGGGCCTGTTAGGAGCTCACGGAGGGGGCATCGATCACGGAGGGCTTCTACATTAACACCATAGCCTCTCCGATGATGTGTGAGTAGTTTACCTCAGACCTTCGGGTCCATAGTTATTAGCTAGGTGGCTTCTTCTCTCTTTTTGGATCTCAATACAATGTTTTTCCCCTCTCTCGTGGAGATCTATTCGATGTAATCTTATTTTGCGGTGTGTTTGTTGAGACCGATGAATTGTGGGTTTATGATCAAATTTATCTATGAACAATATTTGAATCACCTCTGAATTCTTTTATGTATGATTGGTTATCTTTGCAAGTCTCTTCGAATTATCAGTTTGGTTTGGCCTACTAGACTGATCTTTCTTGCAATAGGGGAAGTGCTTAGCTTTGGGTTCAATCTTGCGGTGTCCTTTACCGGTGACAGCAGGGGCAGCAAGGCACGTATTCTATTGTTGCTATCGAGGATAACAAGATGGGGTTTATATCATATTGCATGAGTTTATCCCTCTACATCATGTCATCTTGCTTAAAGCGTTACTCTGTTCTTTTGAACTTAATACTCTAGATGCATCCGGATAGCGATTGATGTGTGGAGTAATAGTAGTAGATGCAGGTAGGAGTCGGTCTACTTGTCTCGGACGTGATGCCTATATACATGATCATACCTAGATATTCTCATAACTATGCTCAATTCTATCAATTGCTCAACAGTAATTTGTTCACCCATCGTAATACTTATGCTTTTGAGAGAAGCCACTAGTGAAACTTATGGCCCCCGGGTCTATTTTCCATCATATTAATCTTGCAATACTTAGTTATTTTTACTGCCTTTTATTTTACTTTGCATCTTTATCATAAAAATACCAAAAATATTATCTTATCATATCTATCAGATCTCACTCTCGTAAGTGACCGTGTAGGGATTGACAACCCCTTATCGCGTTGGTTGCGAGGATTTATTTGTTTGTGTAGGTGTGAGGGACTCGCGCGTGGTCTCCTACTGGATTGATACCTTGGTTCTCAAAAACTGAGGGAAATATTTACGCTGCTTTACTTCATCACCCTTTCCTCTTCAAGGGAAAACCAATGCAGTGCTCAAGAGGTAGCAAGAAGGATTTCTGGCGCTGTCGCCGAGGAGTCTACGCAAAAGTCAACATACCAAGTACCCATCACAAACTCTTATCCCTCGCATTACATTATTTGCCATTTGCCTCTCGTTTTCCTCTCCCCCACTTCACATTTGCCATATTATTCGCCCTCTTTTTCCGTTCGCCTTCCTCCCGTATGTATCTTTATTGTGTTTCCATGTGCCTTCTATTTGCTTGCATCTTTGCTTGCTAAAAATCTATTGATATGGATCCACTTAAAGTGTTCTACTTGGATCATCTTTGATCCTTATGCGCTCGTGCTGAAACCCCAACTAGCCTAGTTGATGGGAAATCTTTAGATGAGCATGCTCATTTTGTGCGTCACCATTTATCTGAAAAGGGAGACTCTTATGGGGTCAAATAAACAGATTGTTGTGTTATGCTTGGAATCTTTGTGAAATTTGTGATTTTACTTGTTGCTCTAAGAACCCTAAAAAACACCTTCCCTCCTATGTGAGTTTAATGAAAATGAAATCTTATCTTCTTATGCAAAGGGTGTTTATAGTTACTATGATATCGAGCAAATTAAAGAATTTGTTGCTTTTAAGGGTGCTTATGAAGTTGCTTCTTTAATTGAAAAGTATGATACTACTCTCTACGAATCTGAAATTTTTGACATACTTAAATATTGCTATGAAAACTATGCTCATAATGTCTATGTCAAAGAATTTATTGAGAGAATGACCGTTGCTTTGGAAGAAAATAATGATATGCATGAACCTATAGATAATGATGATTCCGATGATTTGATTGAAATATCCCTTGATGAACATGATGCTTGCTATTCTTGTGGCCATGATGCCAATATTTATGAAGATGAATTTGCTATAGTTCCTTATGTTAAACATGAGATCGTTGCTATTGTACCCATACTTGGTAGTTCCTTCGATGAAAAGCATGATTGCAGTGATGTTACTATAAATTCTCTTGATGTCAATTGTGCTAATAATATGCAAAACCCCAAGCTTGGGGATGCTAGTTTTGCTATGTCTACTTCTTGTTGCAATGATCATGATTGGGGGGATTCTTCTTATGTTCTTGAAAATTTACTTAAGCCCCATGCTGAATATGAGATTGATAATAGTGTTTGCAATAATATTGAAAGTGGGTTTGGAAGAGTGTCAACTTTAGATCCCACATATTTGGAGAATGTTCAATGTTATGGTATTTTTGATAAAAGTGGGTTTGGAGAGGTCATGACTTTAGTTAATGTTAATCCCACTATTTCGGAAGAGTGTCAACTTTGCATGCATGTGGATCATGTTGAAAATATTTTATGTGATAGCTATTTTGTTGAATTTGCTTATGATACCACAAGTAATTATTATGAGAGAGTAAAATATGGTCGTAGAAATTTTCATGATAATAAATTACCTCTCGTTATGTTGAGATTGCTATTGTTTCTTTTCGCTTCCTTTCATATGCTAGCTTTTGCTTGCTATGATAATTTGTTTGCCTATAAGATGCCTATGCATAGGAAGTATGTTAGACTTAGATGTGTTTGTCACGTGTTTCATGATGCTCTCTTTGTGCTTCAATTCTTGTCTTTCATGTGAGCATCATCAATATCTCAATGCCTAGCTAGGGGCGTTAAACGATAGCGCTTGTTGGGAGGCAACCCAATTTTATTTTTAGTTTTTTTTTGCTTTTTGCTTCTGTTTAGGAAAAAATATTTGATCTAGCCTCTGGTTAGATGTATTTTTATGTTCTAATTAGTGTTTGTGCCAAGTTTAACCTATAGGATCTTCTTGGATGATAGTTATTTGATCTTTGCTGTAAATTCCAGAAACTTTCTGTTCACGAAAATAATTCTTAAAAATCACCAGAATGTGATAAAATATTTATTCCAAGTGCTGCTGATCAATAAACAAATTTTATAGGTCTTCCTAGTTTGGTAGATTTTTTGGAGTTCCAGAAGTTTGCGTTAGTTACAGATTACTACAGACTGTTCTGTTTTTGACAGATTCTGTTTTTCGTGTGTTGTTTGCTTATTTTGATGAATCTATGGCTAGTAAAATATTTTATAAACCATATATAAGTTGGAATACAGTAGGTTTAACACCAATATAAATAAAGAATGAGTTCATTACAGTACTTTGAAGTGGTCTTTTGTTTTCTTTCGCTAACGGAGCTCACGAGATTTTCTGCTGACTTTTGTGTTGTGAAGTTTTCATGTTTTGGGTGAAAGATTTGATGGATTATGGAACAAGGAGTGGCAAGAGCCTAAGCTTCGGGATGCCCATGGCACCCCAAGATAATCTAAGGACACCTAAAAGCCAAAGCTTGGGGATGCCCCGGAAGGCATCCCCTCTTTCGTCTACTTCCATTGGTAACTTTACTTGGAGCTATATTTTTATTCACCACATGATATACGTTTTGCTTGGAGCATCTTGTGTTATTTGAGTCTTTATTTGTTAGTTTACCACAATCATACTTGCTGTACACACATTTTTTAGAGAGTCACACTTGATTCAGAGTTTATTAGAATACTCTATGTGCTTCACTTATATTTTTTTAACTATATAGTTTTGCTCTAGTGCTTCACTTATATCTTTTAGAGCACGATGGTGGATTCGGTTTATAGAAACTATTGATATCTCATGATTCACTTATATTATTTTGAGGATCTTAAAAGAGCATGGCAATTTGCTTTAATTAATATCTTGAGAAATTTGATGCTTGATAATTGTTTTGAGATATAAAGGTGGTAATATCATAGTTGTGCTAGTTGAGTAATTGTGGAATTGAAAAATACATGTGTTGGAGTTTGTGATTCCCGTAGCATGCACGTATGGTGAACCGTTATGTAACGAAGTCGGAGCATGAGGTATTTGTTGATTGTCTTCCTTTGTGTGGCGGTCGGGATCGCGCGATGGTTAACTCCTACCAACCCTTCCCCTAGGAGCATGCGTAGTAGTACTTTGCTTTGAGGGCTAACAAATTTTTGCAATAAGTATATGATTTCTTTATGACTAATGTGAGTCCATGGATTATACGCACACTTACCTTTCCGCAATTTTCTAGCCTCTTGATGCAGTGCATTGCCCTTTCTCACCTTGAGAGTTGGTGCAAACTTCGCCGGTGCATCCAAACCCCGTGATATGATATGCTCTATCACACATAAACCTCCTTATATATTCCTCCAAACAGCCACCATACCTACCTATCATGGCATTTCCATAGCCATTCCGAGATATATTGCCATGCAACTTTCCACCGCTTTAGTTTATCATGACACGCTCCATTATTGTCATATTGCTTTGCATGATCATGTAGTTGACATTGTATTTGTGGCAAAGCCACCATTCATAATTCTTTCATACATGTCGCTCTTGATTCATTGCATATCCCGGTACACCGCCGGAGGCATTCATATAGAGTCATGCTTTGTTCTAAGTATTGAGTTGTAATTAATGAGTTGTAAGTAAATAGAAGTGTGATGATCATCATTATTAGAGCATTGTCCCAAGTGAGGAAAGGATGATGGAGACTATGATTCCCCCACAAGTCGGGGTGAGACTCCAGACTAAATAAAAAAAGGGAGGCCATAAAAAAAGGCCTAAATAAAAAAATGATGAGAGAAAAAGAGAGAAGGGACAATGTTACTATCCTTTTATCACACTTGTGCTTCAAAGTAGCACCGTGATCTTCATAATAGAGAGTCTCTCATTTTGTCACTTTCATATACTAGTGGGAAATTTCATTATAGAACTTGGCTTGTATATTCCAATGATGGGCTTCCTCAAATGCCCGAGGTCTTCGTGAGCAAGCAAGTTGGATGCACACCCACTTAGTTTCTTTTTGAGCTTTCATACACTTATAGCTCTAGTGCATCCGTTGCATGGCAATCCCTACTCCCCGCATTAACATCAATTGATGGGCATCTCCATAGCCTGTTGATTAGCCTCATTGATGTGAGACTTTCTCCTTTTTTTGTCTTCCCACATAACCCCTACCATTATACCTTATTCCACCATAGTGCTATATCCATGGCATCCGCTCATGTATTGCATAAGAGTTGAAAAGGCTGAGGCGCGTTAAAAGTATGAACCAATTGCTTGGCTAAAACCGGGGTCATACATGATATGAATATTTTGTGTGGGGAAGATGGAGCATAGCCAGACTATATGATTTTGTAGGGATAACTTGCTCTGGCTATGTTATTTTGATAAGACATAATTGCTTAGTTAGTATGCTTGAAGTATTATTGTTTTTATGTCAACATTAAACTTTTATCTTGAATCATATCAAATCTGAACATTCATGCCACAATAAGAAGAATTATATTGAAATTATGTTAAGTAGCACTCCACATCAAAAATTCTATTTTTATCATTTACCTACTCAAGGACGAGCAGGAATTAAGCTTGGGGATGCTTGATACGTCTCCAACGTATCTATAATTTTTTATTGTTCCATGCTATATTATATTCTGTTTTGGACATTAATGGGCTTTATTATAGACTTTTATATTATTTTTGGTACTAACCTATTAATCGGAGGCCCAGCCCAGAATAGTTGTTTTTTGCCTATTTCAAAGTTTCGCAGAAACAGAATACCAAACGGAGTACAAACGGAATGAAACCTTCGGGAACGTGATTTTCGGAATGAACGTGATCCAGAGGACTCGGACCCTACGTCAAGACATCAACCAGGAGGGTACGAGGTAGGGGGGCGCGCCTACCCCCCCCCCCCCCTCCAGGCGTGCCCTCCACCCTCATGGGCCCCATGTTGCTCCACCGATGTACTCCTTCCTCCTATATATACCTACGTACCCCCAAACTACCAGATACGGAGCCAAAAACCTAATTCCACCACCGCAACCTTACATGCCGTGAGATCCCATCTTGGGGCCTGTTAGGAGCTTCACGGAGGGGGCATCGATCACGGAGGGCTTCTACATCAACACCATAGCCTCTCCGATGATGTGTGAGTAGTTTACCTTAGACCTTCGGGTCCATAGTTATTAGCTAGATGGCTTCTTCTCTCTTTTTGGATCTCAATACAATGTTCTCCCCCTCTCTCGTGGAGATCTATTCGATGTAATCTTCTTTTGCGGTGTGTTTGCTGAGACCGATGAATTGTGAGTTGATGATCAAGTTTATCTATGAACAATATTTGAATCTCCTCTGAATTCTTTTATGTATGATTGGTTATCTTTGCAAGTCTCTTCGAATTATCAGTTTGGTTTGGCCTACTAGATTGATCTTTCTTGCAATGGGAGAAGTGCTTAACTTTGGGTTCGATCTTGCGGTGTCCTTTCCCAAAGGATGTTAGGGCAGCAAAGCACGTATTGTATTGTTGCCATCGAGGATAACAAGATGGGGTTTATATCATATTGCATGAGTTTATCCCTCTACATCATGTCATCTTGCTTAAAGCGTTACTCTGTTCTTTTGAACTTAATACTCTAGATGCATCTTTGGATAGCGGTCGATGTGTGGAGTAATAGTAGTAGATGCAGGCAAGAGTCGGTCTACTTGTCTCGGAAGTGATGCCTATATACATGATCATACCTAGATATTCTCATAACTATGCTCAATTCTATCAATTGCTCAACAGTAATTTGTTCACCCACCGTAATACTTATGCTCTTGAGAGAAGCCACTAGTGAAACCTATGGCCCCCGGGTCTATTTTCCATCATATTAATCTTCCAATACTTAGTTATTTTTATTGCCTTTTATTTTACTTTGCATCTTTATCATAAAAATACCAAAAATATTATCTTATCATATCTATCAGATCTCACTCTCGTAAGTGACCGTGTAGGGATTCACAACCCCTTATCGCGTTGGTTGCGAGGATTTATTTGTTTGTGTAGTTGCGAGGGACTCGTGTGTGGTCTCCTACTGGATTGATACCTTGGTTCTCAAAAACTGAGGGAAATACTTACGCTGCTTTACTGCATCACCTATTCCTCTTCAAGGGAAAACCAACGCAGTGCTCAAGAGGTAGCAACGCCCACGGTCTTCGGTCGTCTCCGGTGGCGTCTCGTTGCCCTTGAAGAGCACCTTCCAGATATCTTCGTGCGTGGTTCCGTAGAACCATAGCAAGGTCTGGTGCTCGGCCGGATCGAACTCCCGTAAGTGGCAAGTCCGGCTCTGGCATGCAAGGATCCGGCGAACTAGCATCACCTGGATCACATTGACGAGCTTGATGTTCTTGTCCACCATGCTTTGGATGCGCGTTTGCAGCACCGTCAGCTCGTCCGACGAAGACCAATCTAGGCCCTTCTCTAGCCAGAAGGTGAGCCACATTGGAGCTCCGGACTTGAATTCGGGAGTCGCGGCCCAGGTGGCGTCGCGGGGCTCTGTGATATAGAATCACAGTTTCTGCCACTCTTTGACGGTCTCCACAAAAGTACCCGTGGGCCATGCGACATTGGGCAGCTTTCTCACCATGGCGCCTCCGTACTCCGCGTGTTGGCCATCCACCACCTTCGGCTTCACGTTGAAGATCTTAAGCCACAGTCTGAAGTGGGGTGGAATGCGGAGGAAGGCCTCACACACGACAATGAATGCCGAGATGTTGAGGAAGGAGTTTGGGGCTAGATCATGGAAATCTAGCCCGTAATAGAACATTAGTCCATAGACGAAAGGGTGGAGAGGAAACCCTAACCTGCGTTCAAAGTGGGGGATGAACACCACCCTTTCATTGGGCTTCGGGGTGGGGATGATCTGCCCCTTGGCTGGGAGCCGGTGGGCGATTTCCTTCGCCAGGTATCCGGCCTCCCGAAGCTTGGTGATGTCCTTATCCTTGATGGAGGAGGCCATCTACTTGCCTTGCACTCCGGATCCAGACATGGTCGAGCGCTTTCTTGTGGCGGAAAATATGAGTTCTTGGGTGCTGGAGCTCGAGAATGGGAGGACAAGGATAGAGGAAGGCGTGGGTGAAAGAAGGGAATCCTTATCTCCTTATAAAGGCAGGGAATATCAAGCGCCTCCCCACTCGCCTTAAAACTCGCCTGTTCCCAATGTCTGTGCAAACGGCACGGTTGGGTTACCCACGCCTGTATTGATGAGAAATCCCGTGATAAGGGGACACGATCTCTGCTTTGACAAGACATGCCAACGAGACCGCATCCCGAAGCGGCAGGCCGAAAAACGGTTCAAAATAATGACCGGGTGATGGCGTGGTATCACATTACCAAAAGTTGTCAGCGGATGGGACTCATGAAATGTTATATTCTCTATGGTTCTGTGTGAATTTTTTTTTGCAGAGCCGAACACGTTCGTTGCATCCGAAGACTGTGTTGGAGTTTTCGGAGAAGGAACCCGCCTTGCAATGCCGAAGACAATCTGCGCGCCGGACACCTCGTCATTGAAGCCTGGTTCAGGGGCTACTGAGGGAGTCCTGGACTAAGGGGTCCTCGGGCGTCCGACCTGTTAGAGATGGGCCGGACTGATGGGCTGTGAAGATACGAAGACCGAAGACTCTCTCCCGTGTCCGGATGGGACTCTCCTTGGCGTGGAAGGCAAGCTTGGCATCCAAATATGAAGATTCCTTTCTTTGTAACCGACTTTGTACAACCCTAGTTCCCTCCGGTGTCTATATAAACCAGAGGGCTTAGTCCGTAGAGGATATATAATCATAGTCATATTGGCTAGACTTCTAGGGTTTTAGCCATTACGATCTCGTGGTAGATCAACTCTTGTAATACTCATATTCATCAAGATCAATCAAGCAGGAAGTAGGGTATTACCTCCATAGAGAGGGCCCGAACCTGGGTAAACATTGTGTCCCCTGTCTCCTGTTACCATCGACCTTAGATGCCCAGTTCGGGACCCCCTACCCGAGATCCGCCAGTTTTAACACCGACAGCGCCCCAAGTAGGAGGAATCCTACTTGGGCACCTCCCAATTCGGCCTTCCCATTTCCTATTCGGAGTAGGAAGGGAAGAGGGGGAAGGGGGAACCCTATTCCCTTTTTTCTTTCCTCCTTCCCCTTTCCTTCTCCAATTTGGCCAGCCCATGTAGGGGGGGTGCACCAGCCCCTTTGTGGCTGGCGTGTTTCCCCTCTTGGCCCATAAGGCCCATATAGTTTGCCGGGTGTAGCCCGTAACCCCTTTCGGTGACCTGATACGTACCCGGTAGCCCCAGAACACTTCCGGTGTCCGAATACTATCGTCCGGGAATCTTTACCTCTCGATCATTTCAAGACTCCTCGTCATGTCCATGATCGCATCCCGGACTACGAACAACATTCGGTCACCTAATCACATAACTCATATAATACAAATCGTCATCGAAGGTTAAGCGTGCGGACCCTACGGGTTCGAGAACTATGTAGACATGACCGAGACACCTCTCCAGTCAATAACCAATAGAGGAACCTGGATGCTCATATTGTCTCCCACATATTCTACGAAGATCTTTATCAGTTATTCCCATTGTCATCGTTATGACAACATGCGTTATTCCCTTTGTCATCGGTATGTTACTTGCCCGAGATTCGATCATCGGTATCTTCATACCTAGTTCAATCTCATTACTGGCAAGTCTCTTTACTCGTTCCGTAATGCATCATCCCGTAACTAACTCATTAGTTACACTGCTTGCAAGGCTTATTATGATGCTTATTGTCGAGAGGGCCCCGAGATACCTCTCCGATACTCGGAGTGACAAATCCTAATCTCGATCTATGCCAACCCAACAAATACCTTCGGAGATACCTGTAGAGCATCTTTATAATCACCCAGTTATGTTGTGATGTTTGATAGCACACAAGGTATTCCTCCGGTATCCGGGAGTTGCATAATCTCATAGTCAAAGGAATATGTACATGTCATGAAGAAAGCAATAGCAATAAAACTTAACGATCATTATACTAAGCTAAAGGATGTGTCTTGTCCATCACATCATTCTCCTAATGATGTGATCCCGTTCATCGAATGACAACACATGTCTATGGTTAGGAAACTTAACCATCTTTGATTAACGAGCTAGTCTAGTAGAGGCTTACTAGGGACACTGTGTTTTGTCTATGTATCCACACATGTATCAAGTTTCCGGTTAATACAATTCTAGCATGAATAATAAACATTTATCATGATATAAGGAAATATAAAATAACAACTTTATTATTGCCTCTAGGGCATATTTCCTTCAGTCTCCCACTTGCACTAGAGTCAATAATCTAGTTCACATCCATGTGATTTAACACTAATAGTTCACATCTTTATGTGATTAACACCCATAGTTCACATCGCCATGTGATCAACAACCAAAGTGTTTACTAGAGTCATAATCTAGTTCACATCGCTATGTGATTAACACCAACGAGTACTAAGGTGTGACCATATTTTGCTTGTGAGAGAAGTTTAGTCAACGGGTCTGCCACATTCAGATCCGTATGTATTTTGCAAATTCCTATGTCTACAATGCTCCGCACAGAGCTACTCTAGCTAATTGCTCCCATTTTAAATATGTATCCAGATTGAGACTCGGAGTCATCCAAATCGGTGTCAAAGCTTGCATCGACGTAACTCTTTACGCATTTAACTCTTTATCACCTCCATAACCGAGAAATATTTCCTTAGTCTTCATAGGATAATTTTGACCATTGTCCAGTGATCTACTCCTAGATCACTATTGTACCCCTTTTCCAAACTCATGGCAAGGTACACAATAGGTCTGGTATACAGCGTGGCATACTTTATAGAACCTATGGCTGAGGCATAGGGAATGACTTTCATTCTCACTCTATCTTCTGCCGTGGTCGGGTTTTGAGTCTTACTCAACTTCATACCTTACAACTCAGGCAAGAACTCCTTTGACTGATCCATTTTGAACTCCTTCAAAATCTTATCAAGGTATGTACTCATCAAAATTCTTATCATGCGTCTTGATCTCTCTCTATAGATCTTGATGCCCAATATGTAAGCAGCTTCACTGAGGTCTTTCTTTTAAAAACTCCTTTCAAACACTCCTTTATGCTTTCCAGAAAATTCTACTTCATTTCCGATCAACAATATGTCACATATACTTATTAGAAAGTCTGTAGTGCCCCCACTCACTTTCTTGTAAATACAGGCTTCACCACAAGTCTATATAAAACCATATGCTTTGATCACCTTATCAAAGCGTATATTCCAACTCCGAGATGTTTGCACCAGTCCATAGATGGATCGCTAGAGTTTGCACACTTTGTTAGCACCTTTAGGATCAACAAAACCTTATGGTTGCATCATATACAACTCTTCTTTAATAAATCCATTAAGGAATGCAGTTTTGACATCCATTTGCCAGATTTCATAAAATGTGGCAATTGCTAAGATGATTTAGACAAAATTAAACATCGCCACGAGTGAGAAAGTCTCATCGTAGTCAACACCTTGAACTTGTCAAAAACCATTTTCGAGAAGTCTAGCTTTGTAGATAGTAACACTACTATCAGCGTTCGTCTTCCTCTTGAAGATCCATTTATTCTCTATGGCTTGCCGATCATCGGGCAAGTCAACCAAAGTCCATACTTTGTTCTCATACATGGATCCTATCTCAGATTTCATGGCCTCAAGCCATTTTGCGGAATCTGGGCTCATCATCACTTCCTCATACTTCATAGGTTCGTCATGGTCTAGTAACATGACTTCCAGAACAGGATTATCGTACCACTCTGGTGCGGGACGTGCTCTGGTTGACCTACAAGGTTTAGTAGTAACTTGATCTGAAGTTTCACGATCATCATCATTAGCTTCCTCTCTAGTTGGTGTAGGCATCACGGGAACTGTTTTCTGTGATGAGCCACTTTCTAATTCGAGAGAATGTACAATTAACTCATCAAGTTCTACTTTCCCCCCACTCACTTTTTTCGAGAGAAACTCCTTCTCTAGAAAGGATCCATTCTTAGCAACAAAGATCTTGCCTTCGGATCTGTGATAGAAGGTGTACCAAAAATTTTCTTTTGGGTACCCTATGAAGACACACTTCTCCGATCTGGGTTTGAGCTTATCAGGCTGAAGCTTTTTCACATAAGCATCACAACCCCAAACTTTAAGAAACGACAGCTTAGGTTTCTTGCCAAACCATAGTTCATACGGTGTCGTCTCAACGGATTTAGATGGTGCCCTATTTAACATGAATGCAGTTGTCTCTAATGCATAATCCCAAAACGATAGTGGTAAATCGGTAAGAGATATCATAGATCGCACCATTTCTAATAAAGTACGATTACGACGTTCGGACACACCATTACGCTGTGGTGTTCCAGGTGGCGTGAGTTGTGAAACTATTCCACATTGTTTTAAATGAAGGCCAAACTTTACTTTCTTTTTACGATGATTCTCCACTTCACTCTGAAATTCTTTGAACTTTTCAAATGTTTCAGACTTGTGTTTCATAAGTAGATATACCCATATCTGCTTAAATCATTTGTGAAGGTTAGAAAATAACGATACCCGCCGTGAGCCTCAACACTCATCGGATCGCATACATCTGTATGTATTATTTCCAATAAGTTAGCGGCTCACTCCATTGTTCCGGAGAAGGGAGTCTTAGTCATCTTGCCCATGAGGCATGGTTTGCAAGCATCAAATGATTCATAATCAAGTGATTCCAAAAGTCCATCCGCATGGAGTTTCTTCATGCGCTTTACACCAATATGACATAAACGGCAGTGCCACAAATATGTTGCACTATCATTATCAACTTTGCATCTTTTGGCATCAATATTATGAATATGTGTATCATTACGATCGAGATTCAATAAACCATTCACATTGGGTGTATGACCATAGAAGGTTTTATTCATGTAAACAGAACAAAAATAATTCTCTGACTTAAATGAATAACCGTATTGCAATAAACACGATCTAATCATATTCATGCTCAAAGCAAACACCAAATAACATTTATTTAGGTTCAACACTAATCCCGAAGGTAGAGGGAGTGTGCGATGGTGATCATATCAATGTTGGAATCACTTCCAACACACATCGTCATTTTGCCCATAACTAGTCTTTGTTCATTCTGCAACTCTTGTTTTGAGTTTCTAATCTTAGCAACTGAACTGGTATCAAATACCCAGGGGTTACTATGAACACTAGTAAAGTACACATCAATAACATGTATATCACATATACGTTTGTTCACTTTGCCATCCTTCTTATCCGCCAAGTATTTGTGGTAGTTCCGCTTCCAGTGACCATTTCCTTTGTAGTAGAAGCACTCAGTTTTAGGCTTGGGTTCAACTTTGGGCTTCTTCACGGGAGTGGCAACTTTCTTGCCATTCTTCTTAAAGTTCCTTTTATTTCCCTTTGCCTTTTTTTCTTGAAACTAGTGGTCTTGTTAACCATCAACACTTCATGCTCTTTCTTGATTTCTACCTTCGCTGATTTCAACATCGCAAAGAGCTCGGGAATCGTTTTCGTCATCCCTTGCATATTGTATTTCATCACGAAGTTCCAGTAACTTGGTGATAGTGACTAGATAACTTTGTCAATCACTATCTTATCTGGAAGATTAACTCCCACTTGATTCAAGCGATTGTAGTACCCAGACATTCTAAGCACATGCTCGCTAGCTGAGCTATTTCCCTCCATCTTGTAGGCAAAGTACTTGTCAGAGGTCTCATACCTCTTAACACGGGCATGAGTATGAAATATCATTTTCAGCTTCTTGGAACATATCATATGCTCCATGGCGTTCAAAACATTTTTGAAGTCCCGGTTCTAAGACGTAAAGCATGGTGCACTAAACTATCAAGTAGTCATCATACCGAGCTTGCAAAAACGTTCATAACGTCTGCATCTGCTCCTGCAACAGGTTCGTCACCTAGTGGTGCATCAAGGACATAATTCTTCTGTGCAACAAATGAGGATAGTCCTCAGATCACGGACCCAGTCTGCATCATTGCTACTATCATCTTTCAACTTAGTTTTCTCTAGGAACATATAAAATAAACTGGGAGCTACATCGCGAGCTATTGATCTACACCATAATTTGCAAATACTATCAAGACAAAGTTTATGATAAATTATAGTTCAATTAATCATATTACTAAGGACTCTTAGATAGACATCCCTCGAGTCATCTAAATGGTGACGTGATCCAAATCAACTAAACCATGTCCGATCATCATGTGAGATGGAGTAGTCATCAATGGTGAACATCTCTATGTTGATCATATCTACTATATGATTCACGTTCGACCTTTCGGTCTCCAGTGTTTCGAGGCCATGTCTATACATGCTAGGCTCGTCATGTTTAACTCGAGTATTCCGCATGTGCAAAACTGTCTTGCACCCGTTGTATGTGAACCTAGAGCTTATCACACCTGATCATCACATGGTGTCTTGGCACGCATTTAACCGTCATAATGGTGCATACTCGGAGAACACTTATACCTTGAAATTTTAGTGAGGGATCAACTTATAATGCTACCGCCGTACTAAGCAAAGTAAGATGCATAAAAGTAAACATCACATGCAATCAAAATATGTGACATGATATGGCCATCATCATCTTGTGCCTTTGATCTCCATCTCCAAAGCACCGTCACGATTTCCATCGTCACCGACTGGACACCTTGATCTCCATCGTAGCGTCGTTGTCGTCACGACAACTATTGCTTCTACAACTATCACTAACACATAGTGATAAAGTAAAGAAATTACATGGCATTTGCATTTCATACAATAAAGCGATAACCATAAGGCTTCTGCCAATTGCCGATAACTTTTACAAAACATGATCATCTCATACAAGAACGTATATCACATCATGTCTTGGCCATATCACATCACAACATGCCCTGCAAAAACAAGTTAGACGTCATGTACTTTGTTGTTGCGAGTTTTACGTGGCTGCTACGGGCTTCTAGCATGTACGGTTCTTACCTATGCATCAAAACCACAACGGTGTTTTGTCAAGTTTGTTGTTTTAACCTTCAACAACGACCGGCCATAGTCAAATTGATTCAACAAAAGTTGAAGAAACATACACCCGCCAGCCACCTTTATGCAAAACTAGTTGCATGTTTGTCGATGGAACCGATCTCATGAACATGGTCATGTAAGGTTGGTTTGGGCAGCTTCATCCAACAATACCACCGAATCAAAATAAGACGTTGGTGGTAAGCAATATGACTATCACCGCCCACAACTCTTTGTGTTCTACTCGTGCATATCATCTACGCATAGACCTGGCTCGGATGCCACTGTTGGCAAATGTAGCACGCAATTTCAAAAAAATTCCTACGCTCACGCAAGATCTATCTAGGAGATGCATAGCAACGAGAGGGGGAGAGTCTGTCCATGTACCCTCGTAGACCAAAAGCGGAAGCTTTTGACAACGCGGTTGATTTAGTTGAACTTCTTCTCGTTCTGACCTATCAAGCACCGAACTGTCGGTGTACAAAAGAAGGGGCGCACCTTTGTACCCCTTTACCTGTGCATGGACAGTCGGAGCCGCGCCCACGGCCACACTAAGCAGAGCACGGGAGGTGAACCGAGGTAAAACCAAAGCCCGAGGCGGCCAGAGCAACGCCAAGATCAAGACCGCAAAGAAGCAGAGAGGCGAAGCAGGTTCCCCCGGCAAGATCCTTGCCGGGGGCAGCCTCAGCGGCCCCGGCAAGACCCTTGCCGGGGCGGCTCGCCCACACCAGCGGAGTGAGCCACCCTCGAGCCCACGGGTTCCAACTCAGCCAACCACGTTGGAACTAGGGCTCGGGAGGCACCTCCATGGTGGCATGCAGATCTTTGTCAAGACCAAGGACAGTTCAAGATCATATGAGGATTAAAAGACAACAGCCCTCGGCAAGATCCTTGCCGAGGAAAGCCACAAGACTCCCGGCAAGATCCTTGCCGGGGACGACAGCGCGCCACGACAAGGCCCTTGCCAGGCCACCTGGCAAGGCCCTCGCCAAGGGCACCAGCAGGGCCACTGCCAGACCCACACCAACCAAGTCTCCGCAGCCGATCGCAGATGCCTGCCAACCAACCGAAAGGTGCACCTGCGTGGCAACATGCAGCTCCCAGGCCAACTCATCAAGCGCCTGCGTGGCGGCATGCAGATCTTCGTGAAGGCTCCACCACCGCGCCACCTCAGCTGCCTGCCTGCCTACATGGCGCCGCACACATCGCTGGCTAGGGCGCATGTCGAAGCGAGGAGGAGCGGCGACGGACTGGACGGGCCTCGCCCCCGTCCCCGATAAAGCTAGGGGACGCCTCAGCGGCGCATTAAATGCGTCTTGTCCTGTAATACAAGCGATAAGCTCGCAATACTGTATGCCTTTCCACCTCCTGTATGCCATTGTGGAAGCCCATTTCGACTATAAAAGGAGGCCCATGGCATACTGGAGAAGGATTCGGCTCTTTGGAACCATGCACCCCACCATAGCTAGTTCGAGAGCTCAAGAACTCTCTGAAATACACCCACCAAAGAAGGACTAGGATTTTACGCATCTTCGCGACCCGAACCTGGGTAAACGATCCTTGTGATGACTACTAATCCTGCTCTTCTCGCAACCCTGTGCCCCGGCAACCGTAGTAGGGATTCTTGTGATCCCATATGCGTCGTTCCACACCAACATCTTTGGCGCGCCAGGTAGGGGGCGCAATTGTGAGAATCTGGTCTGGTAGTTAGTCTATCAGTCCTTCGTCGCCATGGCTCCCGGGAAGGAGACGGCCAGGAGAAAAGAGTGCCGCTCGCGAACGCGAAGGGCGCCAGCGCGGCGACAGAAAAGCTAAGTCATTCAGAGCCTTGAGTTATTTCCTCTTATATATAAGGTTATCGTCCTCAGAGATCCTGCCTATGTAGGAAAAACCTGCACGCAAAGGGGCCCTCCCGCAATTGGCAACGCCCTTGTTCTGTTTCGAGTCTGCTCAACAGCTCAAGTGGCCGCGTCGAGGGTGGCAGGGTAGCCTTCCGCACTTTGCAACGCTCTCGATTCTGACTCAAGTCAAGCTCGACAGTTCGGGCGGCCGTGCTAAGGGCGATAAGGTGGTTCGCCTGGCAGCAAGCACACCTGGCAGGCCAATGGGGATCCGTCCCCAAGACGCCGCCCTGGGTTTACGCGCCGCTGAACCTACCCAGTTAACGTAGGGTGGACATATAAAGGAAAATCGAACAGGAAAATAACATGCATAATATTAAATGTACTGCAGAATTTATATTACATCACTTGTTGCCGCAGTTCTAACTAAAGATAAAAATCATCTTGGTTGTGAACTTGCATCGACAAAAAGAAACGGGGTGCCTAATCCCGGTGCTGGCCCTCCACCCTCGGAATACTACCGACATGTCTCATGACGGGCTTGATGCGCTCCCTGAGCGGCGCGAGGTTAGTATCCTGCGGCAAGCTCTCCAGCGCGCGTCGAAGTCGAGGCCGGGGTACCAGTATGCCACCTTGGTGAGAACCTTGGTCATGGCGCCCTGGCAAAGCCTCCGGGCCTCGTCGGCCAGCGAGGCCGCCCGGTTGGCGTGAAGCTGCTCCAGAGCCCCGAGAACGCACTCGAAGAACAAGGTCAGCTTGGCGTTGGTGGTCCCCCGCACTCTGGGGCGTACCTCACGCTTGGCATCCCCATGGTAGCCAGCTGCACGGTGATCCTGCCGGCAACGTCCTCGAGGCAGCCGATCCAGCGGTTCACGCCCTCCTTGAAATCCTTATGCTCGGCGGCCTTGTTCTTCTGCAGTTGCTTCTCGGTCTGCAGCTCCTTGGCCAGGTCCCCCTCCCGGGCTTTGGCCTCCGTGAGCATCCCCTCGAGGCCCTCCAACTTCAGCGTGAGGTCCTTGATGGACTTGTTGGCCTCGGAGAGCTCCCCGGCCTTGCTGATGGCCGTGCCCCGCGCCTCGTCAGGGTGCCGTTGAGCGTGTCCTTCTCCTGGACAGCATCAGGGCCTGCTCCTTCAGCTCATCCCGCTCCACCTCCAACTCCTTCACCTTGTCGGCGTGAACCTGGGCCTGGGCATCGAGCGCCTCTTTGTGCCTCTGCTCCAGCTCACTGGTCCGCTGCAATACAAGCTTCCCCACCTCTTCATCCTTGCCGTGAAGCGTGCCGGCAAGCTTCCCCTCGCGCGGAGCAAGGTCCTCCTCCTGGGAGTTCAGTGCGGCCTCGTGCTGGGTCCGAGCGGCTTCGGCGGCGGTGGCCAAGTTCTTCGTCGTCTCTTGGGCCTTCTCGACGTCGGCCAGTTTCATGGTGAGCTCCAAGTCGCGCTTGGCCAACTCGCCCTAGGCGGTCCTCAGCTCCTTCTGAGCCTGGCGAAACCAGTCCTGCGTCGCGGCGGCGCGCTTCTGGAGGTCCGCTTCCGCTTTCTCCACCACCGCTGTCCTGGACCTGACTTTGTCCAGGCGGGCACGGTGGAGCGCCTGGAGCCTCCGGAAGTTGGCACCCATGGCCTGGAGCAGCCGCTCCTCCTGGGAGCCATCGCAACCAACACTCGGCTCGTCGACGACCTCAAGCCCGGCGGCGGCAAGCACTTCGTCGTCGAACACCTCTCCCTTGACAGGCGTCCTGGTGCTCGACGCGCCTGGAAGGTGGACGAACAAGTCGTAACTCACCCTCAGGTACTTGCCGGAGCCAGAAGCAACAGAAGGGGAAGGCTGGTCATCAGCCACCTCCTCCTCCTCCTCGACAGTGGCCCTGCCGGCCTCCCCAGCAGGCCCCTTGCCGGTCCCCTCAGCGGCAGCCTTGCCCCCCCCCCACGGCGGGCCCTTTGGCGGCGTCTCAGCAGCACCACTGGCGTTTTCCTTGCCGGCGATCTTCTCGGCCTCCGCCGCGGCGTCTTTGGCCATGTCCTCGATTACAGTGTCCAGGTCCTCCCGGTCCGCCGAGAGAGGATCTGGACATCAAGAAGAGGGTGGGGTAGAGCCAAGATCAAAGATTCAAAAAGAAGAGAAAAAGCAGAGATGAAGGGCGGACGACTTACCAGTGCCAGGTTGTGAAGCAGAAGTCCGCTCCCCACCAACATCTGGCGCCGAGGCGAAGCCACCAGCACCCAAGTTCTCCTCCTCCTCCTCCGTGTGCGTGGGCTCGGTGTTTGGCACCCTTGCCGGGGACGCCCCTCGGGGCGGCGTGGTCGATGGGGGCGGCGTGTTGGGAGTAGCCCTCTGCGGATCCTCCTGCTGCTCTCCTCCTGCATACCTGGCGTGGTCAGCACCAAAGTGTCGTTCCCCTGACACATGTCGACGAGGGGAGAGTGAAGAACTTACGCTGGGGGCTGTCCGGGCTACTCAACACCACCAGTGGCACCCTCGAAATACCAGCCCGGGGCTGGCCGCCCGCCGAGGTCTTGGCCCTCTTCACCCTTTGGGCCAGTGTCTCCGCGTCCCTGCAAAGATGAAGACAATTCAAGACAAGCGACACAGATTGAGGAGACAGAGATGACGGGGAGAAGCCAGATACTTACTCATCGTCCACCTCCTCCTCTATTGTTTTCCTCTTCCTCCTCGGGCTGAGGGATCCGAAGTCGAAAGTGACCCCCGCGTCGGCATCTGCCGGAGGAGGGGAGGAGGGCGGAGTCTACATGCGCTTGGACGAAGAAGAAGCAGATGCCTTCTTCCTTGCTGCCGCGGCCTTCACCACCTTCTTTGCCGCCGCGGCCCTCGTCTGACGCGCGGACTCCTCCGGGGATTTTAGCCGCCGCGCAGCCTTGATGGGCCGCACCGGCTCATCGGAAGTGGCCCGTCACAGGACTCGCCTTCTCCCCGTGGCCGGAGGGTCAACAGCCCCGGCCTCCTCCTCCGACGACTCGTCGGCCGCATCCTCAACCAGAGGAGCCTCGGCGCCGGCGCTGCTGGCTTCCCCGGCGGCCGCCGCCCATCGAGTAAGCTCCTCCTCCTCCACGACCGTCGCGGCCTTGTCGTCCACACCACCAGCGCTGCAGGCCTCCTCGGCAAGCTGCACCTCCCTCGCCCTGGTGGCGATGTAGTCCAGTTCCGCCTGGGTAGTGTCCTGGACGAGCAGCCGCTCGGCGTCGGCGTTGATGTACCCCTCGTGCAGAGTGTCAAAGAACTGTTGCACCTCGACGTCCTCTGGCTCCTTCCAGCTCGGGTCAAGGCCATGCGCGTTGCACTCCGGCATCATGGCGATGATCTCGGTCCGACGCGAATTATTGCACAGCGGGACCACTCTCGCTGGCAGCTTGAACAAAGTACCCTTTAAGACCTTGCCGGCCTTCGCGGCGGCCCTCGCGACCTTGCCGGTCCATTCGACCTCGCCGTCGCGGCCCACATCGAGCTGGAAGAGCCGATGGCAGAAATGGGCATGCCCCATCACTGTGAAGTTGTGGTCGAGGCTGGGGCGAAGCCGCATGATGTCGGCGGGGTTCGTAAAGAGCCAGGCTGGTCTCCCCTTGTTGTGCAGTGGAGCGATCCGGCGGCGGATGAAGTCCACCCCGATCATCTCAAGGGTGAGCCCGGCCTTGGTGAGCCGAAGGATCCTAGTGGTGGCGACCGTGAGCTTCTCGTCGTCGGCGTCGACGTTGCTCCAATTGCCTCTGCGGACCGGCGGCGCCCGGCGAACTTCGCAGAACGCCGGCGGGTCCCTCGCTTCGATCCAGCACCACCAGCCCCGCCATTCCTCCCACCTCTCCTTCATGGCGCCGTCCGGGTACGCTCCCTTGGATCTTGGGATCCAGGCAATGCAACCCGAAATGGCGCCTCCCGTCTGGATCCGAGGGAAGAAGTAATGGCGGAAGAGCGCCGTGTTGGGGTGCACCCCGGCGAAACCCTCGCTGAGGTGCGCGAAAAGGGCCATGCACGCCACCGCATTCGGGGTAAAATCCAAGAGGCGGAAGCCAAATGTGTGCGTGATGTCGCTGAAGAAATCGGAGAAGGGAGGACAAAGGCCGCAGGAAAAGTAGTCGACAAAGAAGGGGTACCAATTTGGAGCAGCCTCGGCGTAGTGGGCGGGGATGACGCGCGTGGCTGATGCCCCGACTTCTCTCGCCCCATCTTCACCCCCCACAGGGGCTTGAAGGCTTCCCAGAGCTCGAACACGTCAACTGTCGAGGGTAAGAAGGCGGACTACGTCCGCTGCACCACCAACGCACTCTCCAGCGGCTCCGCCGCTCCGGCATCCTTGGCCACTCCCTTGCCCTTGGTGGATTTTCGCGCCATGGCGGCTGGGGAAGGGGGGCAAGAAACAGAGGACGGCGGGAACGCAACGTCGACGAGCAAGAGCAAAGCTTGGAGAAGAAGAGGAAGGCGAACGGAGGCTTCGGAGATTGGGACTGCGCGAAGGGTAAAAGGAACAGTGCGCCCGCGGTTATCCCTTTTTATGGGGAAGGCGCGGGTCGCGCTGCCCATTTACTGCGATGTTACGGATGCGTGCGGGAACCGCCCCACGCAAGCCGCCCACGTCACGCGCACCCACCACGTCGCATGTAGGTCGTGGGAAGCGCAGCGCGTGGAAATTTTTTACCGTGGTAAAATCTGCCCCGCCTGCCCGCGCACCATTTTGGGCCTGGCCCAACAACGTGTCGCGCTTATGTGTGGCCCAGACCCGGAGGCTCCTGTCAGTGTACAAAAGAAGGGGTGCACCTTTGTACCCCTTTACCTGTGCTCGGACAGTCGGAGCCGCGCCCACGGCCACACCAAGCAGAGTAGGGGAGGTGAACCGAGGTAAAATCGAAACCCGAGGCGGCTAGAGCAACGCCAAGATCAAGACCGCAAAGAAGCAGAGAGGCGAAGCAGGTTCCCCCGGCAAGATCCTTGCCGGGGGCAGCCTCAGACCCTTGCCGGGGCTGCTCACGCACACCAGCGAAGTGAGCCACCCTTGAGCCCACGGGTTCCAACTCAGCCAACCACGTTGGAAATAGGGCTCGGGAGGCACCTCCATGGTGGCATGCAGATCTTTGTCAAGACCAAGGACTGTTCAAGATCAGGTGAGGATTAAAAGACAACAGCCCTAGGCAAGATCCTTCCCGAGGAAGGCCACAAGACCCCCGGCAAGATCCTTGCAGGGGACGACAGCGCGCCACGGCAAGGCCCTTGCCGGGCCACCCGACAAGGCCCTCGCCAAGGGCGCCAGCAGGGCCACTGCCAGACCCACACCACCCAAGTCTCCGCTGCCGATTGCATGCAGCTGCCAGCTCAACCAGCTGAGCAGGCACCTGCGTGGCAACATGCAGCTCCCAGGCCAACTCATCAAGCGCGTGCGTGGTGGCATGCTGATCTTTGTGAAGGCTCCAACACCGCGCCACCTCAGCTGCCTGCCTGCCTACATGGCGCCGCACGCATCGCTGGCTAGGGCGCATGTCGAAGCGAGGAGGAGCGGTGACAGACGGGACGAGCCTCGCCCCCGTCCCCAATAAAGCTAGGGTGTTTCGTCAAGTTTGTTGTTTTAACCTTCAACAAGGACCGGCCGTAGTCAAATTCGATTCAACAAAAGTTGGAGAAACATACACCCGCCAGCCACCTTTATGCAAAACTAGTTGCATGTTTGTCGATGGAACCGATCTCATGAACATGGTCATGTAAGGTTGGTTCGGGCAGCTTCATCCAACAATACCAACGAATCAAAATAAGACGCTGGTGGTAAGCAATATGACTATCACCGCCCACAACTCTTTGTGTTCTACTCGTGCATATCATCTACGCATAGACCTGGCTCGGATGCCACTGTTGGGAAGCATGTACGCAATTTCAAGAAAATTCCTACGCTCACGCAAGATCTATCTAGGAGATGCATAGCAAGGAGAGGGGGAGAGTGTGTCCATGTACCCTCGTAGACCGAAAGCGGAAGCTTTTGACAACGCGGTTGATGTAGTTGAACTTCTTGTTCTGACCGATCAAGCACCGAACTGTCGGTGTACAAAAGAAGGGGCGCACCTTTGTACCCCTTTACCTGTGCATGGACAGTCGGAGCCGCACCCACGACCACACCAAGCAGAGCACTTGAGGTGAACCGAGGTAAAACCAAAGCCCGAGGAGGCCAGAGCAACGCCAAGATCAAGACCGCAAAGAAGCAGAGAGGCGAAGCAAGTTCCCCCAAAATCCTTGTCGGGGGCAGCCTCAGCGGCCCCGAGAAGACCCTTGCCGGGGCCGCTCGCCCACACCAGCGGAGTGAGCCACCCTCGAGCCCACGAGTTCCAACTCAGCCAACCACGTTGGAACTAGGGCTCGGGAGGCACCTCCATGGTGGCATGCAGATCTTTGTCAAGACCAAAGACAGTTCAAGATCATATGAGGATTAAAAGACAACAGCCCTCGGCAAGATCCTTGTCGAGGAAGGCCACAAGACTCCCAAAAAGATCCTTGCCGGGGACGACAACGCGCCACGGCAAGGCCCTCGCCAAGGGCGCCAGCAGGGCCATTGCCAGACCCACACCAACCAAGTCTCCGCCGCCGATCGCATACAGCTGCCCGGCTCAACCAGTGGCGAGCACTGTGGCAACATGCAGCTCTGTGCCAACTCATCAAGTGCCTGCATGGCGGCATGCAGATCTTCGTGGAGGATCCACCACCACGCCACCTCAGCTTCCTGCCTGCCTACATGGTGTCGCACGCATCGCTCGCTAGGGCGCATGTCGAAGCGAGGAGGAGCGGCGACGGACGGGATGGGCCTCGCCCCCGTCCCCGATAAAGCTAGGGGACGCCTTAGCGGCGCATTAAATGCGTCTTGTCTTGTAATACAAGCGATAAGCTCGAAATACTGTACGCCTTTCCACCTCCTGTATGCCATTGTGGCAGCCCATTTCGACTATAAAAGGAGGCCCATGGCATACTGGAGAAGGATTCGGCTCTTTGGAACCATGCACCCCACCATAGCTAGTTCGAGAGCTCAAGAACTCTCTGAAATACACCCACTAAAGCAGGACTAGGGTTTTACGCATCTTCGTGGCCCGAACCTGGGTAAACGATCCTTGTGCTGATTACTAATCCTGCTCTTCTCGCAACCCCGCGCCCCGGCAACCGTAGTAGGGATTCTTGTGATCCCATAGGTGTCGTTCCACACCGACACAAACGTACGGCATGATTTGAATGATTTGAATTCTAACTTGATACGTCTCCGTCATTCTACTTTTCCAAACACTTTTGCCCTTGTTTTGGACTCTAACTTGCATGATTTGAATGGAACTAACCCGGACTGACGCTATTTTTAGCAGAATTGCCATGGTGTTATTTTGTGCAGAAATAAAAGTTCTCGGAATGACCTGAAACTTCATGGAGAATATTTTTGGAATTAATAAAAAATACTGGCGAAAGAATCAAGGCCAGGGGGCCCACACCCTGTCCACGTGGGTGGGAGGCGCGTCTATCCCCCTGGGCACGCCCCCTGCCTCGTGGGCCCCCTGGTGCTCCAACGACCTCAACTCCAACTCCATATATTCACGTTCGGGGAGAAAAAAATCGGAGAGAAGGATTCATTGCGTTTTACGATACGGAGCCGCCGCCAAGCCCTAATCTCTCTCGGGAGGGCTGATCTGGAGTCCGTTCGGGCTCCGGAGAGGGGAATCCATCGCCGTCATCATCATCAACCCTCCTCCATCACCAATTTCATGATGCTCACCGCCGTGCGTGAGTAATTCCATTGTAGGCTTGCTGGACGGTGATGGGTTGGATGAGATTTATCATGTAATCGAGTTAGTTTTGTTAGGGTTTGATCCCTAGTATCCATTATGCTCTGAGATTGATGTTGCTATGACTTTGCTATGCTTAATGCTTGTCACTAGGCCCCGAGTGCCATGATTTCAGATCTGAACCTATTATGTTTTCATGAATATATGTGAGTTCTTGATCCTATCTTGCAAGTCAATAGTCACCTACTATGTGTTATGATCTGGCAACCCCGAAGCGACAATAATCAGGACCACTCCCGGTGATGACCATATTTTGAGGAGTTCGTGTATTCACTAAGTGTTAATGCTTTGGTCTGGTACTCTATTAAAAGGAGGCCTTAATATCCCTTAGTTTCCATTAGGACCCCACTGCCACGGGAGGGTAGGACAAAAGATGTCATGCAAGTTCTTTTCCATAAGCACGTATGACTATATTCGGAATACATGCCTACATTACATTGATGAATTGGAGCTAGTTCTGGGTCACCCTATGTTATAACTATTGCATGAATAATCGCATCCGGCGTAATTATCCATCACTGATCCAATGCCTATGAGCTTTTCACATATTGATCTTTGCTTAGTTACTTTACTGTTGCCACTTTTACAATTACTACAAAACTGCTACTGTTACTTTTGCCACCGTTACCGTTACTTCCATACTAATTTGCTACTAAATACTTTGCTGCAGATATTAAGTTATCCAGGTGTGGTTGACTTGAAAACTCAACTGCTAATACTTGAGAATATTCTTTGGCTCCCCTTGTGTCGAATCAATAAATTTGGGTTGAATACTCTACCCTCGAAAACTGTTGCGATCCCCTATACTTGTGGGTTGTCAAGACTATTTTCTCGCACCGTTGCCGGGGAGCATAGCTTTATTCTTTCAGTCACTTGGGATTTATATCTGCTGATCACTATGAGGAACTTGAAAGACGAGAAAACCAAGATTTATACCTCAACTACGAGGGGAGGTAAGGAACTGCCATCTAGCTCTGCACTTGATTCGCCTTTCCTGCTACGAGTAAACTTGCGACACCTAAACCTGCTTCGCTATTAATTCTGATATGTCACATGTTATTGATGATGCCACTACGCTATCCATGATACTTATGATGAAACTACTTCTATGCTTGATAATACTGTGCCACTAGGTGAATTTCTTGATGAACAACTTGCTAGGGCTAGAGAGAATGAAATTATTGAAACTGATAATATTGATGAAAGTGATGATGAAGATTCTCCCCCTAGATATGAATTGCTTGTTGTGCCCGAGGGTTATGTTATGGATGAAGAAACTGCTAGAGATTTTCTTGCTTGCAATGATAGAAAGATCTTAAGAAATTATTAGCTAAGCTGAAAGAAAAATCTTTGAATGCTAGAATGAAATATG
This sequence comes from Aegilops bicornis, assembly GCA_021605145.1. Taxonomy (NCBI): domain Eukaryota; kingdom Viridiplantae; phylum Streptophyta; class Magnoliopsida; order Poales; family Poaceae; genus Aegilops; species Aegilops bicornis. Next base: position 479,159,633 of record CM038672.1, on the reverse strand, counting down.
ACCCTGCTTTTTCTACTTCACCTATCCATGTTACTAATAAGGATTATGATTTCTCTGTCGACCCTGAGATAATTACTTTGGTTGAATCTGATCCTTTCTATGGCTATGAATCTGAAACTGTTGTGACACATCTTACTAAATTAAATGATATAGCCACCTTGTGCACTAATGATGAGAAAACTCGCTACCACTATATCCTTAAGTTATTTCCATTCTCAATAAAGGGTGATGCTAAAACATGGTTTAATTCTCTTGATCCTGGTTGTGTGCGTAGTCCCCATGATATGATTTATTACTTCTCTGCCAAATATTTCCCCGCTCATAAGAAACAAGCTGCCTTAAGGGAAATATATAATTTTGTGCAAATTGAAAAAGAGAGTCTCCCACAAGCTTGGGGGAGGCTTCTCCAATTACTTAATGCTTTGCCTGATCATCCTCTCAAGAAAAATGAAATACTTGATTGTCACAGCCCTAGAGCTTGCTTGTAACTAGTGGCAATGCATCCATGCATCATGTTTAATTTTCATGAAATTTGAAATGGGGATGACAAACCCTAGCACTAAATGAAATGCATTTAGGATCAAAATAAAAATATTCTCAATGAACCCAAAATGCTCTTCAGAAAAGTTCATTATTTTTGGATTGGTTTAAAACCTCTGCCAAAAATGGTGCACATTTTCCTAGGCCATTCTGGATTTTTGAATTAAATCATTACTTAATTGCATTTGGGCATTTCAATACTATAAAATATTTTAAATGCTCAAATAATCCCAAACTGAAATGTTTACTGTAGGATATATTTCCAACAGTGGTCATTAGCAGTTGCATGATTTTTGGGATTGATTTAGTATTTTTAATAAAGCCACAAAGCTACAGAACAATAGAAAACAGGAATTAAAAGAGAAAGAGAGAGAACTTACCTAGCAAAGCCCACTGGCTCAAGGCCAGAGCAGCCACCGGGCAAAACCAGCCCAGCCCACTGTGGCCTCCTCCTGTCGTCTTCCACCTCCCGCCAAGGTGGAGGGCGGGAGGACCACTGCCCGCAAGACGCGCCTCGAGCCACCTCCTGCTCCGCCTCCTTCGAACCGCCCCGAGTGCGACGCACTCCTCGCCTGCACCTCTCCTCTCTCCCCCTAGACCCCATTCCCTCCTCTGCTCCCCTCTCGCGCGCACCACCGGGCGCAGCCGTCGCCACCGACGTCGTTCGCCGCGGCCACAGCCACCTGCCTGCCTCGCCGAGCAGCCCAGAGGATCCGCCACTCCTTCCTCGACCCCCTCACTGAGCCACGCCCCGCCGGAAGCCCCGTAGCGGCGCCCTCGAGCTCGTCTTCAACCTTCGGCCGCCGGCAACCACACCTTCGATTCGCCGCCGTTCGAGCGTCCCCGAGCGCGCTGAGCCTCCCTACGACATCACCGTGAGCCCCTGAGCTTTTCCCCTCACCTCCCCCTCTCGCTGGCTTCCTCTAGCCACCGCCCTGCGGGCACCCGAAGCCGCCGTCCGCCATTGCCAACGAGCTCGACGCTCTCGAGTTTCTCTGCTCGAACGCGTTGCACCTTCGTGCTCCTAGAGCATCATAGTTCCTGCTCCGCTGCTCGTTTTACTCGCCGCTTGCTCTAACCCTGCGTTCGCGTCACCACCGCACTTCGGCCGCCGCCTCGTTCGCCGCCGACGCCGCTACAGACTACCCCGCGACCTGCTGCTGCCTCCACTGGATGCGCGGGATCACGGGCTCCCTCCTGGTGCCCTCAGCGCGCCCCAGCCGCCGCCCTAGCGCCACTCCGGCGAGCCACCGCCGCTCGGTTGGTCGCCGGCGGCTTAACTCCGGTCGTGCCGACGTGGCACTGCCATTAGCGCTAATTACCGCTAGCTAAACCACCCTTAGACACTGACAGCAGGCCCCGCAGCGGGTCAAAGCCCGAGTCAACGCAGGATTAGTTTATGTCTCACTGACCAATGGACCCCACGGGTCAGGTTTGACCTGGGGCGCCCAGTTGACTTGTCGGCGTCATAGTGATGCAATCTTGGCCTTAATAATACCATTTCTGGATTTATCATAATTCAGGAAATTCCAGGAAATACCTCAAACTTCTAAAATTCATAGAAATTCAACCGTAACTCCAAATCAAATAAGTTATATATGAAAAATGATCAGAAAAATATGAAGAATCTGTTTATGCCATGATCATGCATGACTGAACAAGGTAACCTCACTGAATAGGATGAATCATGATTAGGGTAATTTATGAACTAGTATTTGAAGTTGGAGTTTAACCTTGTTTGAATTCCACTTCAATTAACTTGGCTCACTGCTGCATTAGGTCAATTCAGTTCCTTAACATGACATGTCATTCATTTGTTTGTGCATTGCATTGATTGTGTTTCTTCTTGTTTGTCGGTGGTTGTTCCTCTCGGTAGACGTGGTTTCGACGATGAGATCGATGACAGCGATGAAGAGCTATATTATCTTCGGAAGTGCCAGGCAAGCAAAACCCCTTGTTCATTCCGATACAATCCCACTCTCTCCCTCCTGCTCTCTTTTACTGCATTAGGACAACAACGATTCATCTGTTACTTGCTGCGGTAGCTGAACCCCTTTATCCTCTCGTGCATGACCTGTCATTCCACAAGAATTAGATGAAACCCACTAGCATGAGTAGGAGTTGTTTGAGCCCTGTTGTGCCTACTCATTCATGCTTGTTTGTCATGCCTGCCATCGCTTAGAGTTGAGTCAGGTCCGATTCATCGGGATGAATCGGAGGTGTGTAAACATGTCCTACTGTGTGTGAGCTAAGTGTGTGAACACGATTTGGTAAAGGTAGCGGTGAGAGGCCATGTAGGAGTACATGGTGGGTTGTCTCATTGAAACCATCCTCAGGAACTGAGTTCTGTGTTCGTGATCCATGAACAGTTACTACCACACATTGGGATCCTTAATTGACTCTCTCGGCTTCTTAACCACCCTTGTCCTCTGTCCAGGAGTTGCAACTAGTTTCTGGTGTTTGTAGGATATGTGTTGGAGGCCGTATGTGGCGTGACCCTAGGGGTGGGCTATGATGCGGTAGATACACCGTGGCCGGTGTACCGAGTGCCCGTTTGGTATCTCGGGAACCCTGCACACATCGTTCAGGGCCGTTAGTGGAAACCTCGGCCGGACTCCTGCGGATGGAACCCGAATAGGCGATAAACCCGGACTAGGGACTTGAGTGTTTAGGTAGGCCGTGGCCGACACCCACGTTGGGCTTCCGCTTGAAGGTTGCCGAGTACATGTCGTGTAAACGGCGGTAAGTGGTGAGAGCGTGTGTGAAGAAGTACACCCTGCAGGTTAATATGATCTATTCGAATAGCCGTGTCCGCGAAAAGGACTTACGGTTGCCTATATCGGTTCATAGACAAGTGAAAGTGGATACTCTAAAATGCGCAAGATAAGCGTGAGTGCTATGGATGGCGTTCTCGTAGGGAGACGGGAGGCGGGTCCATAGTGGTGTATTGATATGGTGAATATGTGGACTCGCAGCGCCACCTCAAAAGAGTTACTTGCAAATGTAGTTCGGGATAGCCACCGAGTCAAAGCTGGCTTGCTGCAACAAACTCCACCCCCTTTGTTGATAATGATGCATATGTAGTTAGTTCCGATGTAAGTCTTGCTGAGTACATTTGTACTCACGTTTGCTTATTTTATGTTTTGCAGAGAGACGTCAGTCTCGCTAGTAGTTCCGCTTGGACTTCGACGTTTAGCTTGTTACCTCAGCTACGATCTTGTGCCCTCGGAAGGATGTGGTAGATAGTAAGGCTTCTCAGCCTTTTTCATTTATAGTTGTCTGTACTCAGACATGTTTAGCTTCCGCTTGTGCTTTGACTTGTATGCTCTGAGTGTTGGGTCATGAAACCCATGTTTGTAATATCGCGCTCCTCGGAGCCTAATGAATAAATATTTGAGTCATAGAGTTATGTTGTGATGCCATGTTGTATTTACACATATTGAGCATATTGTGTGTATGTTTGAAATGCTTGGTATGTGTGGGATCCGACAATCTAGTTGTTTATCCTTGGCAGCCTCTCATATGGGGAAATGTAGTCTAGTGCTTCTGAGCAATAGTAGTCCGCTTCTGACCGGTTCACCGAGTCCTGCTAGCCCAAAGACTACTGCTTGGACACTTGACTGGCCGGCATGTGTTTCACTTCGTTCCTATGTCTGTCCTTCGGGAAATGTCACGCGGTGATATTCGAGTCTGCCTAGCCTGCTATAGCCCGGGTTACCGAGTCCTGTTAGCCAGTGCTATAGCCCGATTCATACGTTGATGACCGACATGCTCGATGTGATTCATGTATGCCTGTCCCCATGGGTTAGTGCCGCTTTGGGTTCACGACTAGCCATGTCGGCCCGGTTCTCTGTCATATGGATGCTAGCGACACTATCATATACGTGAGCCAAAAGGCATAAGCGGTCCCGGGCCATGGTAAGGCGACACCAGTGGGAATACCATGCGTGAGGCCGCAAAGTGATATGAGGTGTTACCGGCTAGATCGATGTGACTTGGAATCGGGTCTGACAGGCGTTGGTATCGAGCCGACTGCCTATAGGATTACCAAGCCAAACTGGTGAAGTTGTGTCTAGAAATGCTTTAGTTATGTAAGGGAATTGATTGTGGAAGGGAACGTAAGGCTCTTTTTACTCCTTATACCTCATGGCCTTCCTCGATCCGAGTCATCCTCTTCTCTTCTCTGGGGTTTAAGAACTAGGCTTCTCATCTATCTATCGGTGACGTGTTACTAATCCATAGACCTTTAAGATTGTTGGTTTTAAGCCCAGTTCAGTTTCTGCTATTTCTGTATGTTAACTGTTGATCTCGGAACCTTGATATGATGTTATTGAGTGGTTATGCCACCATTTTGCATGATGTCTCAAATCATTTTGAGCATTTACAGCCGTTCTCTTGTCCGAGTCATCCCAGGTCTCTAAATAGTCTGATGCATTTGCAAATCCTTTCCTTCCGATCCCGATGTCCTTTTTGGTCAGGATAAGCACACTAATCGGTAAGTTGAGGTACTTCATTGCCTCGGCGTAGATGTTGGAGATATTATTATGACCCTAGGTGTTTAGGAAGTCACCTAGTAAACTAGCCATGTTTTGTGTTCCCCAGTGCGATGATTCTGTCCATTATTCTTGAAAGCATCCCATGATGTTATTAGTTAGTTGGCATTCTATTCCTAGGTTCTTGAACCCGAGATTCACCCTACTTCATGTTGTTAGTATTTGCTAGTTCCTTTAGGATATTAGTAACTTTGCGATAGTCCTCGTGGTCCATGGTATTTCCTTCTTCCAAATACCATGAACTAGTTAAGGCAGAAATTCTTTGAATTAAAAGATCACAATCAGAGTACTCTTGAGGAGTTCTCCATTCATAATTGTGACTCTGCCAGTTCTACCTTCTCCGCATGGGTTATCCGGAAGAAATGTTGATCTTTGCTCGACATACTAATCTATGCATCCACAACTCAGAAAATTGTATGTTCCTTTGAGTTGCTCTCTTTAGTTGTATCCCGACCATCCTCTATGAGTTGATAACCAAGAGTATGTGTGCATTCGTTTATCGATGTCTATTATCCTTGTGGTCCGTCAAGCCATTCTATTTCGGAATGACTAGAGAAACAAACTCCAGTGCCTCATCCATATCTAGGATTGGGTCAAAGCAATTGTAATCCGCAGATCAAATGCAATCAAGCGTTTGATTACATTCTATCTGAAGTATTACCCACTTTATGTCAGGAACGTCATGAGAATTGCACCTTCTCTTATGAATTCTTGACGCAGTGATACTTCTCGCCATCATTATTCATTCCTCGGTCCCGAGTTGTTGTAACCGGAATGCCGACAAGTGAATTGTGATGTGTGAAATCGATACTCCTAGCAACCTCGTTGCTTGGTAGTTAATGGACAATATTTTCATTCTTAGCGTGTTGGTTATTAAATCATCATACTAAGATTGATCGTGCTACCTAGTCCTTATTTCTGGTGCACCCTTCGATCAATGAGTTAGGATTATTCAATCCCTTGCTTATTTGATCATGTCGTCTTGCCTTGAAAAGCAAGATTGTTCTCGAGCTTAGTAATATATAGGTGGTTCGTGACTTTCCAAATATCTTCTTGGAAGTGTTACCTGGTTGTCACCTCACCGCTATGTTGAGTTCGTGATCATATTGGTTTTCCTCTAAACCACCCATTCTCCAAAACTCTGTGTTGGATATCCCTAAACTAGTTGGTTGAGCTAGACAACAACTTGGAGAGTTGGAAGATAAAGCTTTGCTTAACTTAGTTCATCTCTAAGGGATATCTTCTGTGCGTGTGTGTGTGTTGAAGAAAGATGGTATCTCCATTGATTGGTCCTCGTGATCAGTTGTTGGATCTATTGCCTTGTCAAAATTTTGACTTGAGTATGGGCTATCGTCAAGTCAAGTCGGAACAAATGATATTCATAATGTTGTCTTACTCGTGGTTGATCCTCGGGCATACACCATTATATCTTTTGGTCTGACCAATGCTATCACCGTGTTCACATGATGGTGGAAGTCCAGTGATATGGAAATTCCGATGAGTTGTTGTTGAGCCCATCAGCAATATTTTGTCTCCCCCATGAGTCATGTTGAACATCAACCTAGTATTGGAAACTTGGGTAAGCATTTCTTCATGCTTCGTTCATGAAGCATATGTTTGGATGAAAGTAGCGACTTCCTCTAATTCATGTGCATCTGATGCAAGTTGCCGCCGTGGATTCGAGAAAGTCAATGTTGCTTCTGTTGGAATCATCCCAAATCAGTCATGCATACGTGCGAAGTATTCTGTAGTTCGGAGACTTGCAACCTTCGTCCTATATGTGTTCCTAGCACACCAAGCCACTGGCTGATTTGTTCAGGGACAAGAAGTTTCTTCATAAGAGTTAATCATATGACTTATGCAAGGACTTCGATATCCTCGTTGATGGTTCCCCACCTGAACTCGGTAGTGTTTTATGATAAGACTACTATGTGGTCATTCTTGTCTTGGACAACATGCTCACATGTATGTAGCAGAATCGGCTCATGTTTTGGAGATTGCTATCGTAGTTCATATCCCGAGAATCTCGCAACGTCATCTTGTCGATTTGTGTTGCAACCTTTCCTTTTCAGACATGCTTTATGCGAAATGTCCTGCTACCAACCAGATCTGAATCTCAGGCAGATATGATGGTTGAAACATTCCCAGCATTTGTGTTATGTTTCCAGCTTGCACCCCAGCAATTGTTGCCCAGGATCATCTTCAAAAGCGGTCCTACCATGGGACCCATCCATTCCCGGTGATAAGCAAAAATCATCCATTGCGTTGTCTTCAACAAGGTAGTCCACATCATCCATTCTAGTCTGGGTATGCCATTCCTTTGCACTCCACCAAACGATCGTTTGTGATTGCCTTAGGCTGGTATAAAGAGTTTCAATGATCTTTGTATCAAAAGTAATTCTTTTTGCCACTTAAGGGAATAATCCTACGAGTCACCTCCTCTAGGGTTCCCCGTAATAGAATCGTGGTAATTATCTCATCGCTACTTAAACCACCCGCCATCTTCTTAAGCATGGAATAGTTGCCTACCGAATCGAACTTCACCATCCGTTACTTTCCATCCATCTTGATGTATGTTTTGTGTCCCAACTCAAGAGATGTTTCAACGTCTCACTCCATGAGTTGATTCGAGTGCTTGACCTCCGAGGAGATCAATTCCTGTGGAGTTTCTTTACGTAAATGCCGCCATGTTGGATGAAGTTCTCAAAGCAAGACGTCGAGATCAAGATGATGCAATGAATCAACATCCTCGAGAAAGACATCTGGATCATGAAGTTTGTGCTAGCTTGTGTCCCCTCTCTTCTTACCTCACGCCTTGAATCTCGGACGAGATTCTTGTTTAGTGGGGTGAGTTGTCACAGCCCTAGAGCTTGCTTGTAACTAGTGGCAATGCATCCATGCATCATGTTTAATTTTCATGAAATTTGAAATGGGGATGACAAACCCTAGCACTAAATGAAATGCATTTAGGATCAAAAAAAAATATTCTCAATGAACCCAAAATGCTCTTGAGAAAGTTCATTATTTTTGGATTGGTTTAAAACCTCGCCAAAAATGGTGCATATTTTCCTAGGCCATTACGGATTTTTGAATTAAATCATTACTTAATTGCATTTGGGCATTTAAATACTATAAAATATTTTAAATGCTCAAATAATCCCAAACTGAAATGTTCTTGTAGGATATATTTGCAACAGTGGTCATGAGCAGTTGCATGATTTTTGGGATTGATTTAGTATTTTTAATAAAGCCACAAAGCTGCAGAACAACAGAAAACAGGAATTAAAAGAGAAAGAGAGAGAACTTACCTAGCAAAGCCCACCTGGCCTGGCGCTGTAGCAGCCCAGCCGGGCAAAACCAGCCCAGCCCACCAGGGCCTCCTCCCTGTCGTCTTACACCTCCTGCCAAGGCGGAGGGCGCAGGGCCACTGCCACAGCAAGACGCGCCCGAGCCACCTCCTGCTTCCGCCGCGGAACCCGGCCCGAGTGCGACGCACTCCCCTCGCACCCCTGCACCTCTCCTCTCTCCCCTGGACCCCATTCCTCCTCTGCTCCCCTCTCGCGCACCACCAGCGCAGCTGCCGCCACCGACACTGTTCACCGCCACAGCCACCTCCCGCCTCGCCGAAAGCAGCCCAGAGGATCCGCCACTCCGTCCCTCGACCCCTCGAGCCACGCCCAGCTGAAGCCCCAACGGCGCCCTCGAGCTCGCTCTTCAACCTTCGCCGCTGCAACCTCACCTTCGATTCGCCACCGTCCGAGCGTCCCCGAGCGCGCTAAGCCTCCCTACGACATCACCGTGAGCCCCTGAGCTTTTCCCCTCACCTCCCCCTCTCGCTGCTTCCTCTAGCCACCGCCCCGCGGGCATCCGAAGCCGCCGTCCGCCATTGCCGACGAGCTCGACGCTCTCGAGCTTCTCTGCTCGAACGCGTTGCACCTTCGTGCTCCTAGATCATCATAGTTCCTGCTCATTGCTTTCGCTTTACTCGCCGCTTGCTCTAACCTCGCGTTCCGTCACCACCGCGCCGCCCCGCCTCGTTCGGCCGCCCGACGCCGCTTCTGAGACTACCTCGCGACCTGCTGCTGCCTCCACCGGATGCGCGGGATCACGGGCTCCCTCCCGGTGCCCTCGGCGCACAAGACCGCCGCCCTAAGCGCCACTCCGTGAGCCACCGCTGCTCGGTTGGTTCTTTGGTGGCTTAACTCGATCGTCGTGGCGTGGCGATGCCATTAGCGCTAATTACCGCTAGCTAAACCACCCTTAGACATCGACAGCTGGGCCTTAGCGGTCAAAGCCCGAGTCAACGCAGGATTAGTTTATGTCTCACTGACCAATGGACCCCACGGGTCAGGTTTGACCTGGGGCGCCCAGTTGACTTGCTGACTTCATAGTGATGCAATGCTGACGCAATAATACCATTTCTGGATTTATCATAATTCAGGAAATTCCAGGAAATACCTCAAACTTCTAAAATTCATAGAAATTCAACCGTAACTCCAAATCAAATAAGTTATATATGAAAAATGATCAGAAAAATATGAAGAATCTGTTTATGCCATGATCATGCATGACTGAACAAGGTAACCTCACTGAATAGGATGAATCATGATTAGGGTAATTTATGAACTAGTATTTGAAGTTGGAGTTTAACCTTGTTTGAATTCCACTTCAATTAACTTGGCTCACTGCTGCATTAGGTCAATTCAGTTCCTTAACATGACATGTCATTCATTTGTTTGTGCATTGCATTGATTGTGTTTCTTCTTGTTTGTCGGTGGTTGTTCCTCTCGGTAGACGTGGTTTCGACGATGAGATCGATGACACTGATGAAGAGCTATATTATCTTCGGAAGTGCCAGGCAAGCAAAATCCCCTTGTTCATTCCGATACAATCCCACTCTCTCCCTCCTGCTCTCTTTTACTGCATTAGGACAACAACGATTCATCTGTTACTTGCTGCGGTAGCTGAACCCCTTTATCCTCTGCATGACCTGTCATTCCACAGTAATTAGATGAAACCCACTAGCATGAGTAGGAGTTCTTTGAGCCCTGTTGTGCCTACTCATTCATGATTGTTTGTCATGCCTGCTACTGCTTAGAGTTGAGTCAGGTCTGATTCATCGGGAATGAATAGGAGGTGTGTAAAAATGTCCTCACTGTGTGTGAGCTAAGTGTGTGAACACGATTTGGTAAAGGTAGCGGTGAGAGGCCATGTAGGAGTACATGGTGGGTTGTCTCATTGAAACCGTCCTCGTGAACTGAGTTACGTGTTTGTGATCCATGAACAGTTACTACCACACATTGGGATCCTTAATTGACTCTCTCGGCTTCTTAACCACCCTTGTCCTCTGTCCGGGAGTTGCAACTAGTTTCGGTGTTTGTAGGATATGTGTTGGAGGCCGTGCGTGGCTGACCCTAGGGGTGGGCTATGATGCGGTAGATACACCGTGGCCCGGTGTACCGAAAGTGCCTGCTTGGTATCTCGGGAACCCTGCACACACATCGTTCGGGGCCGTTAGTGGAAACCTCGGCCGGACTCCCTGCGGATGGAACCCGAATAGGCGATAAACCTGGACTAGGGACTTGAGTGTTTAGGTAGGCCGTGACCGACACCCACGTTGGGCTTCCGCTTGAAGGTTGCCGAGTACATGTCGTGTAAACGGCGGTAAGTGGTGAGAGCGTGTGTGAAGAAGTACACCCTGCAGGTTAATATGATCTATTCGAATAGCCGTGTCCGGAAAAGGACTTAGGGTTGCCTATATCGGTTCATAGACAAGTGAAAGTGGATACTCTAAAATGCGCAAGATAAGCGTGAGTGCTATGGATGGCGTTCTCGTGAGGGAGACGGAGCGGGTCCATAGTGGTGTATTGATATGGTGAATATGTGGACTCGTGTGCGCCACCTCAAAAGAGTTACTTGCAATCGTAGTTCAGGATAGCCACCGAGTCAAAGCTGGCTTGCTGCGGTCAAACTCCACCACCCCTTTATTGATAATGATGCATATGTAGTTAGTTACGATGTAAGTCTTGCTGAGTACATTTGTACTCACGTTTGCTTATTTTATGTTTTGCGAGAGACGCGTCGGTCTCGCTTAGTAGTTCCGCTTGGACTTCGACGTTTAGCTTGTTACCTCAGCTACGATCTTGTGCCCTCGGAAGGATGTGGTAGATAGTAAGGCTTCTCAGCCTTTTTCATTTATAGTTGTCTGTACTCAGACATGTTTAGCTTCCGCTTGTGCTTTGACTTGTATGCTTTGAGTGTTGGGTCATGTAACCCATGTTTGTAATATCGCGCTCCTCGGAGCCTAATGAATGAATATTTGAGTCATAGAGTTATGTTGTGATGCCATGTTGTATTTACACATATTGAGCATATTGTGTGTATGTTTGAAATGCTTGGTATGTGTGGGATCCGACAATCTAGTTGTTTATCCTTGGCAGCCTCTCATATGGGGAAATGTAGTCTAGTGCTTCTGAGCGATAGTAGTCCGCTTCTGACCCGGTTCACCGGAGTCCCGCTAGCCCAAAGCACTACTGCTTGGACACTTGATTGGCGGCATGTGTTTCACTTCGTTCCTATGTCCGTCCCTTCGGGAAATGTCACATGGTGATATTCGGAGTCTGCCTAGCCCACAGCCCAGTTAATGGAGTCTGTTAGCCCGGTTACAGCCCGGATTCATACGTTGATGACCGACATGCTCGATGTGATTCATGTATGCCTGTCCCCATGGGTTAGTGCCGCTTTGGGTTCACGACTAGCCATGTCGGCCCGGTTCTCTGTCATATGGATGCTAGCGACACTATCATATACGTGAGCCAAAAGGCGCAAACGGTCCCGGGCCATGGTAAGGCGACACCCGTGGGAATACCGTGCGTGAGGCCGCAAAGTGATATGAGGTGTTACCGGCTAGATCGATGTGACTTGGAATCGGGGTCCTGACATTGATATCTTTTATAATGGACTAACCGATACTTCCAGAGACCACCAGGACAGTTGTGCTGGTTGTGTTTTCATGGAAAGAACTGTTGATCAAGCTGTTGCTATTGAATAATATGGTGACTAATGAAAATAATTGGACACTCCCTAAACCAACTCCTAAGCCCACTTCGAATAAAAGGGGTATTCTATTTCTTAGTCCTGAAGATATGCAAGAGGCAAAGAAATGTATGAAAGAAAAAGGTATTAAAGCTGAAGATGTTAAGAATTTACCACCTATTGAAGAAATACATGGTCTTGATAACCCGACACAGGTAGTAAAGGTAAATTCTCTCTATAGATTTGATGAAGGTGATATTACTCGTTATAAGTCTGCTAGCCAATGCTTAGATGAGTTTGATAATTTTATTCTTAAACAAGAAAACTTCAATGCTTATGTTGGTAGACAATTGAAACGCAATGCTTATATGATTGAACACTTGAGTGATTATATGTCTAGAGATAAAGGTGAACTTAAACTTATTAGTAAACATGCTTCTATGGTTACAAATCAAGTAGAACAAGTACTTAAAGCTCAAAATGATTTGCTCAATGAATTAAATAATAAGAAAAATGATAATGCTATTAGGGTTATGACTAGAGGGGGTAAAATCACTCAGGAACCGTTGTATCCGGAGGGCCACCCTAAGAGAATTGAACAAGATTCTTCGAGAACTAATGTTGATGCACCTAGTCCTTCTAAAAAGAAGAAAAGGAAAAATGATAGGACTTTGAATGCTTATAGTGAACCTGTTGTAGACACACCTGAGAATCCCAATGATATTTCTATTTCTGATGCTGAAACACAATCTGGTAATGAACATGAACCTAGTTATAATGTTAAAAATGATGTCCATGTTGATGCTCAACCTAGCAATGACAATGAGGTAGAGATTGAACCTGCTGTTGATCTTGATAACCCACTGTCGGTGTCAAAACCGGCGGATCTCGGGTAGGGGGTCCCGAACTGTGTGTCTAGGCTGATGGTAACAGGAGACAAGGGACACGATGTTTTTACCCAGGTTCGGGCCCTCTCGATGGAGGTAAAACCCTACTCCTTCTTGATTAATATTGATGATATGGGTAGTACAAGAGTGGATCTACCACGAGATCAAAGAGGCTAAACCCTAGAAGCTAGCCTATGGTATGATTGTTTTTCGCCCCACGGACTAAAACCCTCCGGTTTATATAGACATCGGATAGGGTTAGGGTTACAGTAGTCGGTTATAATGGTAGGAGATCTACATATCTCAGACGCCAAGCTTGCCTTCCACGCCAAGGAAAGTCCCATCCGGACACGGGACAAAGTCTTCAATCTTGTATCTTCATAGTCCAGAGTCCGCCAACGGTGATAGTTCGCTATCGGGACACCCCTAATCCAGACTCCCTCAAGAGCTCTCGAACCAGGCTTCAATGACGACGAGTCCGCGGCGTATATTGTCTTCGCATTGCAAGGCGGGTTCCTCCTCCGAATACTTCATAGAAGATTTTGAACACAAGGATAGTGACCGCTCGCAAAACAAGTTCCACATACTACCGTAGAGAGAATAACCTTTGCACAGATCGATGGCGTATTCCGCGGCGTGACATCACACCACGGCCAGCCTTTATACGATCGTTTTTACTGTTCCACCTCAAAGACGTTTAGCGAGGCGGTTTCCTTTGGCACGCCTTATCAAAGCGGAGATCGTGCCCCTTATTCCGGGATTCTCATCAATACGGGCGTGGGTAACCCGATCGTGCCCGTTAGCACGCCTCCTCCATCAAAGGCTAGTCACGAGCGGTCACGGGAGGGCTCTTGGTATTCAACCTCTTTATAACGACACCAAGACCCGCTCCTTTCTTTCAATCTCAATCGAATCCGCCCCTCGCTTCGAGTTCCAACACCCAAAGCTCCAGATTTAGGCGCTTCGGACCTTCGATGATGTCCGGCTCCGACCTGCACGGCCGGTGGATGTCTTCTTCCGTTACGGAAGAAGATGTGCTAAAGCTGAGAGACGCCAGGTATCTCACTGGCGAAATTTCGCATAGGCTGCCTGCCCAAGGGCAGGTTATTCCCACTCCCGAGCCTGGTGAGAGCGTGGTATTTGTGTCTCACTTCCTTCGGGGTTTAGGCTTCCCAACGGACCCTTTTGTGAGGGGGCTCATGTTTTATTATGGGCTGGAATTCCATGACTTGGATCCGGAGTCCATCCTCCACATCTCGTCGTTCATTGTCGTATGCGTAGCCTTCCTCCGCATTACCCCTCACTTCGGATTGTGGCTCAAGACCTTCAAAGTGGAGCCGAAGATGATCAAGGGGCATCAGCAGAAAAGCGGAGGGGCTGTTATAAGCAAGAATGCGGACGCTCCATGGCCCGAGGGCTCTTTTCAAGAGGAGCTCAACTTGTGGCAACAGGAGTGGTTTTATATCACCGCTCCCAGGGGCACCAAATGGGCGGCGCCACCTACCTTCCGCTCGGGTCCTCCACTGCGGCTGGCGTCATGGGTCAATAAAGGGCTTGATTGGGGACCGTCCAAGGACGTACCTCTGTTGCAGGGCCGTATTCGAGACCTCCCAGAGAGGGAGATCAATCTGGTCATAGTAGCGCAGGTCATGCTGATTCGTCGCACCTTGCCCTGCAAACGTCGCCCACTCCGCCTGTGGGAGTTTAATCCGGAGGGACCACGAGCTCTCGAACATTTTATGGGCGTAACGCCCGTGGAGATGTACCAACTGTTCTTCGGATCACAAGCAATGTGTCCGGACTTAACCGAGGACGCAGTCTGAGCTGCAATCGCCTGGATACTCAAGTAAGTAGTCCTGTGCAGGACATGCTATCTATCCGCATATTTATCATACACTTGCCCTTAAAAGAGTTGTCCTTTAAACAGGAGTGGATAGAAAAAGCAAAACTGATCAGGTGTCCGGCCCCCCTCCCTGAGACCGCGCCGGATCCTGTATTAACCAAGATGCTAGCGGCTGTGCCTTTTGAAGAAGGCGAAGGGGGGAACAAGGGAACTTCTACCTCCGTGAAGGAGGCTATCAAGGAAGGTGGGATCGAGAATCCCTCCCTCCAAGCGGAGAAGAGGACCACTTCTGAAGATCCGGCGGCCAAAGCCTCGAAGCGGGGGAAGAAATCTTCACCAGAGGGTCCTGAGGCGGGAGATGCCCCGGCCGCACTATTTCCCCAAGGAGACCAGCCCTCCAGCGAGCCGTAAGTAAAGGGGCCATTTTTAAAGAGAGACATCCAGTTTATTTACGAAGGTAACGAAATTTACCTTGCAGTTCGGATCTCAGCCTTTCACAGCAGAGCTCGTCTTCAGGGAATCTTGATCCGGAGATGATGGAGAGCGAAACGCCTCCGCCTGCCGTACCGTTATGCAAGGTGGACGACCCTGAGGTGTCGTCGCGGAGGGCTTCTCCGAATCCGGCGGGGCCAGAAGGCAGCCGTATGTCCCCTCAAAGTCCTCCGTGTCCGGCCTTCGAAAAAGGCCACCGGACGAGTCCGGCACCAACGGGTGTACGGTCAGAGGAGCTGAAGGATCTGCTTTCGAGGCGGCGTCTATCTCGGAAGATCACCGTACATTAATGGGTACGGTGATTGAAAGGATTTCATCCGGCTGAGAGCGGATTGCATGAAGCCGTCGTAAGTTTATCGTGGGTTTTGAGGTACGCAAAATGATGTACCTTCGACAGTTTGCATATAAAATGCGCCTGTATAGATAGTAGCCGGAGACTTGGTGCGGTGTCAAAATGACGGCGTGCGAGGATCATAACCCTGTATAATATGCGCTCTTCCTATGTAGGTGGCGAAGTGTCCGTGGCTAGCCGGACTGATGAATTTGCCGAACTGAAGCGGCAACTTGACGTGGCGGATGCGGACATCACGCTTGTTTATAAGCGGCTTGACGAGTCACAAGGTATGCAACCTCTCCGCGGACACCTGGTAAGGGAGCTTGACGCCCATGCCTTAGAACATGTATGCTTAATGCAGATGGTGCCGCTGCTATGGAGAACCTTTTCAAGCGGAGCTCGCTCGAGCCAAGGAGCAAGCTGTAAAAAGTGATGCGGCTGCATTAAAGGCGTCAAGAGCTAAAAGCCGAACAGGCTGCTCCTTTGCCGAAACAAGGAAGAAATGGCCGAGATGGCCGTGAAATTGAAGAATGCTATCGACCGCTATGAGCTTCTTGAAAAAGAAGTTCGAGTGAAACAAGAGGACCTGAAAAAGGCCGCCACCGAGACCAAGGATACTCGCTCTGCAATGAGAGCTATGAAGGAGGAGCTATGTCAGGCCGGAGATATTGCGGCTGGAAAGCCCTTTCTGATACGGAGGAGATTCACGGATCCTAAGTACACTCAACTGGACCAGCTGTGGGGTGCGGATGATCCTTATCTGGACTTGGCGGCAAGTGCCGCACACGCGGCCGAACACTTCCGAGGTCAAAAGGATCACAGAATGGAAGAGCTTTTTTGGTCGCAGTTCCATAGTCCGGAGCGTCCACTTTCATTAACCGATCGTTTGGCCGAATGGGCTGAGCTGAATAGGTTGTCCGGACTTGCCATGAAGGCTGTCATGACTCATTTGTGGCCGAAAAGGCCCGAGCCGAAGAGCTATTTTGGCTTGGTGCAACAGTACCTTAATGCGGTGCCGCATATCGATGCAATGAAGCGGTCAGTGTTCATAGAGGGTGCGCGGATGGCTCTTGCCCATGTCAAGACATACTGGGCGGAGATGAAGGCCACCGACGTTGCATCCCAAGATTCGGACAGGTTTAGTACCGCCGAGCACTATTTTGAGGAAGTCCTGCAGGGCGCTCGTTTAATAGAGACGCAGTGCTCGAAGGATCTTATGTTTAAATGATATGTATGATTTGTGAAAACAATGTTTCAATATAATATAAGAGCTTTTTATACTTGTGCGTTCAAGTATTAAAACGCCTCATGTGCGGCCGTTGATGTATATGTGTATATAACCTGAAAGATGGTAGTCTTCGGCTTCTGCCCCCACGCACATAGTGCGGGGGTGTCTGCAAAAAAGGCACATTTTCACACTTAATCCAACGTCTTGGTCCTGTGAAGGAGGTGATAGCGTAGCAAACTAGGCAACCGGACTATAATGCTTTATCACTTTCACTTAGCCATAGGAGTTCGATGGTGGGGCTACTATATAGCCCCTAGGGGCACCGCGCTCTCCCGAATTCGGGCGCGTATGTGCTGACCGGAAACGGCCCTTCACAATGCGGGAATTCTAAACATTCCGTTGCGTCATCGAGTGGTTGACCAGTCTCACGCTATATCATGACAATCAGTTTTAGCTTTCTCCACTGAGGTGCTCAACCCAGCTCAACCGGGGCACAATCGCAGTGGTTCTCCCAGTGCTACCTTAGCCGGTATAACGGAACGCAAGGTACCAAAACATGGGAGCCGGGCAAACCCAACATTTGACCAAAGACATGATTCGGAGCTGATGCATATAAGGCCTAACTCGAGACGCCGAACACTCCCTAAGGTATTCGGTCTTTATGAAAACGGGCAGAATAATGCCCTAAGCCCTGGTGTCGAGTGCACGCATAAAAATTCTGGTGCGGCCGATGCCAAAACGCCAGCCTCCTCCTTGGTTATTGCAAGAAACCGGGGATGTGTATCAACAAGAGACAAGAAAAAGGTTTATGCAGGGTCTTAATCTGAAAAGAATCCTTGCAACGGGTCCCTACTTGCGTCTGCGCTTTGTGTCTCCGTTGTGCCGTATCCTGGACGGGTGTAGCACGGTGTTCATCTGTAAAAGAGAAGAACTTAGTTGAAAAAGAAAAAAGATCGTGCGAAAAATGTACTTTATATTAAATAAACAGAGTATGGTTCGAAAAGTGAATAAAATTGAGCTTTATTGTCTCTTGTTGTACATGCGTGCAGCCCCTTGTACGGGGGTATGCCGCTAGTAGGCGCCGGACTCGTCTAGCCATGTCCGAGGTTCGAGTGACCTATTCAGGTGCTTTGATTAGCGGAGCCGGATTGGTGTGGGCCTGTCAAGGCAGTCTCACGTTCTTCCGTGCTCGAGTAACACTTAATACTCCCGTTTAATGAGATGATGCCGCGTGGACCGGGCATTTTAAGTGTAAGAGATGCATAATGCGGTATTGCGTTAAAGCGGGCGAAAGCTTCACGCCCCAGTAGTGTTTGATAGCTACTTTCTAATGGGGCAATGTGGAAGGTTAACTTTTCGCGGCGGAAGTTGTCGGTTGAGCCGAACACAACTTCTAGCAGTAGGGAGCCCGTACAATGGGCATATAGGCCTGGCATTACCCCTTTGAAGGAGGTGTTGCTATGGCGAATTTTGGTTGGGTCTATCCCCATTTTGCGGACTGTGTCCTGATATAGCAGGTTTAGATCGCTACCTCCATCCATTAGGACTTGTGTAAATTGGAGTCCGTCGATTATAGGATCTAATATCAAGGCAGTCCATCCTGCATTCCGGATACTTTCGGAATAGTCCTGATGATCGAAGGTGATTGGTTTTGACAACCATCGTTGGGACTCTGCTGGGATAGACCGTGCGGCGCGTGTTTCTATGGGCGCCGCTCTATTTTTCCCTTTTGTCACTTGAATTGACTTCACTGTTTTGACTTTTTGTGGGAAATTCTTTTGTTTTTCGGTGCTCTGCTTGTGGAGTTCGTCATCGTCCTCGCTTGGTGTGTCGAGCCCCTTGTGTTCAGCATTGAGTTTGCCGGACTACTTGAAGACCCAACAATCTCTGTGGGTATGGTTTGCAGGCTTCCCGGGAGTACTGTGGATTTGGCATATTTTGTCCAAGATTTTGTTTAGGTTGGATAGCTCGTCGCTGTTGTCCTTGAGGGGCAGTTTTTTTTATTCTGCCGGGAGCTTCTGAATCCGGCGTTGACTGTCGTGCACTTCGAGCTGTTTCCCTTTGTCCGGCGCTGGTCCTTGCTGCGTCGTGGTTTTCCATTTCCATCCCTGACTTCGGATGTACTTGGGTCATTGCATCAGTGTCTTGCCAGCCAACTATCCTCTCTGCAAAAGCGGGTCATGAGGCTTGTTAATGCAGCCATGGTTCTCGGCTTCTCTGCCGAGGTGTCTGCGAGCAATTAAATCTCGGACGTTGTGTTTGAAAGCTGCTAAGGCTTGGCGTTCGGACAATGATCGACTATTTGGTTCTTTTGGTAAGGAACCTGTTCCATAATTCTTGGGCTGACTCTCCGGGTTGTTGAGTTATGTGACTTAAATCGTGCGCATCGGAGGACGGACATAAGTCCCTTGAAAATTTGCGAAAAGCATCCTCGAGCTCTTCCCAACTACCAATGGTATTTTCAGGAGGCTTTTGAGCCAATGCAGGGCTGGCCCTTTGAGCTTGAGGGTAAGTATTTTATGGCGTGGAGATCATCTCCTCTAGCCATGTGTATGTGGAGGATGTAATCCTCAATCCGAGACTCAGTGCATTGTTCCGTCGTATGCCTCTATGTTTACGGGTTTGAATCCCGCTGGGGATTCGTGATCCAGCACCTCATCGGTGAAATACAGGGGGTGTTCGGCACCCCTATATTTGGGTGTGCCGTGATGTTCGGATATTTGGTGTGGTTCATTGCTTGGAAGAGCTTGCTTTCTCGGCCCGTAGATGGACCTAACTGGGCCATCCTTTTGATGTGAATCCTTATGCGGATCGCCTGAAGGCTTGTGTGCGGCGCCGCTTGCCGCTCCATGTTTGCCATGCGGTCGTCTATCCGACCGGGCGGCCTCTTTGTTCTTTGATTGCGGGGGCTCTAAGGCCTCCTCATCGAACTTGGGCAGTAATTTGCGCTTTGGGTAGCTCTTTATTTGGCGACTGTCGCCGTATTTCTCTGTGGTGTTGAGTACTTTGCTCCATCTAATTCTGAGTGCATCTTTCGCTGTTTTGAGCTTTCGCTTCTGCTTTTTCAGGCTACAGCGCGATGGCGTGAGCCTTTTGTGGAGGTTCTTCTGCTCCAACAATTTGTCCGGCGTGAGATCGTCCGGACTGTTATCTTTGCCGGGGACGGGTTGTTTATCCAAGTTGTCCTGTTCGGATGGTTGCTCGATAGCATGTTCGTCGTCCACCGGTTCGTCATGCTCTATGGCTGGGTCTTTGTCGAGGCGGGACTTGGTGCGGCGTTTACGTTGCCGTTTTGACTGCTTTTCGAGGGATTTATCCTTCGTAGTGTCCCGTTGTTCCTCGTCGTCACTTCCTTTAGGTGTATCCACCATGTATACATCGTGGGATGAGGTGGCTGTCCAAGATCCTATAGGTGCTGGTTCATGGTTGTCTCCTACATCGTCGTCCATACCGTCGATGTCTTGGATCGAAATCGAGCACGTCGTTTAAGCTTTCGGCGGTGGCTACAAAGTGGGTGGTGGGTGGGCGTTGAATTTCTTCGTCGTCGCATCCCAACCTTCTGACCGTAGTCCGCCAGGGCTCTCGATAAAGAGAGAGACTTTAGTGAATTCAGGATGTCGCCAAAGGGCGAGTCTTTGAAAGATGTTCGCGATGAACTCCATAACCGGCGCCCAATCGGATTCGATTGGCGGTATTGAGGGTTCGTAGTCCGGAGAGGAGTCCGGCACCTTGGAGTCACGGTCTTCGCAGCGACAGGGATGGAGTTCGGCTCAATCGCCAGAGATCGTAGCCCCGAGGCGGTGTCCAACCACTCGTCCTCGATCGGCGGAGTCGGCTCCGAGCTAAGGGTCGGAGCGGACGCCGGTGCGACCTCTGTGGAATCGCTCGCGGCAGAGCTAGATCGTGCCCATCGAGATAGTGCGGCGCACTTGGTTGTGGCTCGAATTCGTCGAAGATCAAGTCTCCGCGGATGTCGGCCGTGTAGTTCAAACTTCCAAATCTGACCTGATGGCCAGGGGCGTAGATTTTGATCTGCTCTAGATGGCCAAGTGAATTGGCCCGCAGTGCAAAGCCGCCGAATACGAAGATCTGTCCGGGGAGAAAAATCTCACCCTGGACCGCGTCGTTGTTGATGATCGAAGGAGCCATCGGGCCTAAAGATGACGACACAAAGGAACTCTCAATGAAAGCACCAATGTCGATTGTCAAACCGGCGGATCTCGGTAGGGGTCCCGAACTGCGCGTCTAGGCGGATGGTAACAGGAAACAAGGGACACGATGTTTTTACCTGTGTTCGGGCCCTCTCGATGGAGGTAAAACCCTACTCACTGCTTGATTAATATTGATGATGTGGGTAGTACAAGAGTGGATCTACCACGAGATCAAAGAGGCTAAACCCTAGAAGCTAGCCTATGGTATGATTGTTGTTCGTCCCCACGGACTAAAACCCTCCGGTTTATATAGACACCTTTGGATAGGGTTAGGGTTACACAGAGTCGGTTACAATGGTAGGAGATCTACATATCCGTATCGCCAAGCTTGCCTTCCAAGCCAAGGAAAGTCCCATCCGGACACGGGACGAAGTCTTCAATCTTGTATCTTCATAGTCCAGGAGTCCGGCCAACGGTGATAGTTCGGCTATCCGGATACCCCCTAATCCAGGACTCCCTCACCCACAATCAAAGAATCAACATTATGATAAGAGAGACTTCGTTGCTAGGAAGCACGGTAGAAAGAGAACCATGGGTTCAGAAACCCATGCCTTTTCCTCCTAAACCATCCAAGAAAAAGGATGATGAGGATTTTGAGCGCTTTGCTGAAATGATTAAACCTATCTTTTTGCGTATGTGTTTGACTGATACGCTTAAAATGAACCCTTATGCTAAGTACATGAAAGATATTGTTACAAACAAAAGAAAGATACCGGAAGCTGAAATTTCCACCATGCTTGCTAATTATACTTTTAAAGGTGGAATACCTAAGAAACTAGGAGATCAGGAGTACCAACTATACCATGCTCCATTAAAAGAAACAATGTTAAAACTGCTTTATGTGATCATGGAGCCGGTGTTAGTGTTATGCCTCTCTCTTTATATCGTAAACTTGATTTGAATAAGTTGACACCTACTGAAATATCTTTGCAAATGGCCGACAAATCAACTGCTATACATGTCGGTATTTGTCAGGATGTGCCTGTTGTGGTTGCAAACGTTACTATTTTAACGGACTTTGTTATTCTTGATATTCCCAAGGACGATAGTATGTCGATTATCCTTGGTAGACCCTTTTTGAATACTGCAGGGGCTGTTACTGATTGCAACAAAGGCAATGTCACTTTTCATGTTAATGGTAATGAGCATACAGTACACTTTCCGAGGAAACAACCTCAAGTCCACAGTATCAATTCTATTGGAAAATTTTCATCGATTACCATTGGAAGTTTTGAATTTCCTCTTCCTACTATCAAGAAGAAATATGATATTCTTATTATTGGGGACGTGCATATCCCCGTCGAGGTAACTTAGTGTTATTCGAAAATTCTCCGGTTTCATGCGATTCGGAATGAGTTTGTTAACAAGACTTGATCAACCTTGTTAGTGGATTCCTTTTGATGAGCATGAGATGGATGAAGTTAGAAAGCACAACTCTCTGTACCCTCCTTTTACTTTTTGTTATTTAGATTAAATAAAGCAAAAATAGTATTTTGTGTTTGTTTTCTGAATTATCCTTGCAATAAAAAAATACCCCGAAAATAAAAGTTCTCCAAATGCCCTGAAATTGAAATATGATTTTTTTTCTAGAATATTTAAGAATATTTGGCACTGAGAACACATCAGGGGGAGCCACCACTTGGCCACGAGGGTCCAGGGCACGCCCTACCCCCCTGGGCGCGCCCCCTGCCTCGTGGGCCCCATGTGGCCCCCTCCACTTATTCCAGCACCCACACACTCCTTCCTCTAGAAAAAATCACCAACCAACTCAAGCACGAGTTCTAGCTCACCTTGCTGCCATTTTTGATCTCCTCGCTCAAAACTCCATTCACAAAACTGCTTTGGGGATTGTTCTTTGGTATGTGACTCCTCCAATGGTCCAATTAGTTTTTGTTCTAGTGTTTTATTTATTGCAATTTTTTGCTGCTTAGGTGACCCTGTTCTTGAGCTTGCATGTCAAATTTATTTGGTCCCAAGTAGTTCTAATGCATGATATAGTCTCTAGGCACTTGTGGGAGTAGTTGCTATCAATCTTGTTGAGTTTGGTTCACTTTTACTTTGAGTTACTAAAAATTTCAGAAATTTTTGAGAAGAAGAAATATGTTCAGGAAAATGTACCAAGGTGTTCCTCAAAGAAGCAAGGACCCAGGCTCGCGATACGTGAGCCAGACTATGAACTACCAAGAGAAGCTCAAGTGCGGCCTTGTGAATGGCCGTCAGAAGATTTTATGGTCCAATCAAGAATTAAGGAGGAATTTGACGCGTATGTGTGTAATGCTGAACTTGAGGGCTTCGTGTCAGATAAGTGCCCCCAGTATTACTACCTTACTGATTCCTTTGTGAGAAGGTCTAAATTTAAACCATCACGCAATTCTCACACTGTCCTATTTGATCTTTATGATAAATCTTATACCATGGACTTAGAAGATTTTAATACTGCTTGTAAACTCCCGCAGTGGGGCAATGTTAGTGAACCGCGTAAATATGAATATAAAGATTTCTTGCTAGTATCACTGTGGGGGAATCTAGAGAAATCACGCAAGCTACCATAGGGAGCATCCATTTTTCCTGCTATACATTATTTTCCTCTCTTTATAGGTAGATGTATTAATGGTAAGGATGAGGCATGTCACATGTGCGTTCCTAATCTCAGTGTTCTCAAGAGTGTTGTATTAGGAGATAAACAATATAACTTAGGGGCTATCGTTGCACGAACGTTGCATCTTAATAGCTTAAGTGGAGACTTGTTTGGTGCAATTTACGAAACCCGTGTAGCTAATTATCTTGAGATACCCATACATGAAAATGATATGGAATTGCCTCCTGCTTATCTAGATTATAATGCCATGGCTCGTCATCAGTTTGTTGAGATGAACGAACAGTTCCTCCAATACCGACTAATCTTTGACAGACGTCGCACTGTCCATGTTGCTCTCCTCGCTCCTACTTTCTTTGACTTTCAGGCAAAAAGGAGATATGTTATAACCAGGGAGGAGGCGAACGAGTACGAGAGAAGGACGGAGGCAGCTCGCCTCCAAGCTTCAGCGCATGAGGCAGTAGCGGCTGCATCTCAGTACGACCCGAGTTACAACTTCGGATATCCGCCAGGCCATCCATGGGCATAGACCAACTTAGGCCAAAAGCCTAAGCTTGGGGGAGTACGTATTTCTCACCGACTTTAAATTCATGTTCACACACTCATGCCAATTGTTGGTGCTCATACTTTTTCATTGTACTATCCATGCTAGTTTATTTTCTTTTCTCGCTTTTTTTCTTTTGTGTTTGAAACGCCTTAAGAAAAACCAAAAAAATAGTTGTAGCTTTTAGCTAGTTTACTTTCCATGCCTGTAGTAGTAATAATTAAAAAGAAAACCCAAAAAGATTTCTTGTTCTTCTTTTGCTTGTTGGGAGCTGAGGGAGTCCTGGATTAGGGGGTGTCCGGATAGCCGAACTATCACCGTTGGCCGGATTCCTGGACTATGAAGATACAAGATTGAAGACTTCGTCCCGCGTCCGGACTTTCCTTGGCGTGGAAGGCAAGCTTGGTGATACGGATATGTAGATATCCTACCATTGTAACCGACTCTGTGTAACCCTAACCCTATCCGGTGTCTATATAAATCGGAGGGTTTTAGTGCAGAGACGAACAACAATCATACCATAGGCTAGCTTCTAGGGTATAGCCTCTCTGATCTCGTGGTAGATCCACTCTTGTACTACCCATATCATCAATATTAATCAAGCAGGAGTAGGGTTTTACCTCCATCGAGAGGGTCCGAACACAGGTAAAAACATCGTGTCCCTTGTCTCTGTTACCATCCACCTAGACGCACAGTTTGGGGACCCCTACCGAGATCCGCGGTTTTGACACCAACATTGGTGCTTTCATTGAGAGTTCCTCTGTGCCGTCGCTGTCGGAAGGATGCCTCATCCGTCTTTAAAGACGACACCGTTGCTAAAGAGCTTTGGCCACCGCCAAACTCTCCGGCTAAGCGGTTTTCTTATGACCGCTGTCGCCGTCAGCGCCGGCGATGACTTCTCGGGTCATCGAAAGCAATCTTCACATTAACTCGGAACTCACTGAGCATTTAGATCTGATGGAGCTCTCTTCCTTGAACGAGCTCTTGGATCGCATCACCGCCCTGGGAGTCGCTACAGACTACGATCAGATCGGGCCTAAAACCGATCTGAGAGAGATCAACTCTCCCCAGGCTACCCACCACGTTGTTGTGGTAGAGGAACAATACGGTGAATCTTCTCCTACCTTGCGGACTAGCTATGTCCGGATTCCTGACCCCTCCATGCCGGATTCCCGCGGAGGGGAGGACACCACTCAAGCCCTGAACTGGAAGTCAGGCAATGGGCTAGATTCATTGGACAACCTCCAAGAACCCAAGCTTCCAAGTTCGGAAACTTCTTGGCCCCTGAATCTTAGATCAGACGGGGTTCGGAATTTAACTCCACCCGCCCACCCAAACATAAGTGACCTATCCCAAATCCGGCAAGAGCCCGGTGAAACAGTACATCATTACTGGGCCAGATTCCTCCTGGTTATGGACAGGATAAAGGACTGCCGCGAGGAGGACGCAATCTCATTCTTCTGCAATAATTGCATGGACAAGGGAATCCTAAACGCCATAAGTCGTCGTGAAATTACACGCTTCGCTGACTTGGCGTCCATAGTACGGAAGTACTGCGCGATGGAGAGCGCCTGGAAAACCGAAATCAAATTTTGGGGTAATACGGCCCCGAATACGACCCTAGTCCGAAATAAAAGGGTGCATCATCACCAGGCACCTGGGTTACATACCAAAAGCAAAAACCCCCAAAGGGCATGGAACCGTCTTTGGAGGGATGGCTCAATGGACCCTGCAAAATTCATAGCACAGAGGGCGCCACTCCAACTCATAGCCTTAGATCATGTTGGATACTACGGCAGGTGGCCAAAAGTGGTGAAGAGCTCTTAGCTCCAGAGCACCAGCCTAGCAATACCAGTACGGTATTAACAGTCTTCGAGACTTTAGCATCAAATAATATGCGGAAGCGAACACTCCGCAGCCTTGCCGAAGTCTACCAGATAGCAACAATAAATCCATGGAGTGACACGGCTATTACCTTTAACGCGATGTGAACCTAAGTTCCGAACAACCCGAGCACCAGCCGCATTGGTCCTCAGTCCAATAGTGGACGGCTTTCTCCTTACCAAGGTACTCATGGACGGCGGCAGCGGATTAAACCTCATCTACGAGGAAACCCTTCGAAAAATGGAAATAGACTGGAGTCGCATTGAGCGAAGCAGCACAACCTTTAGAGGAATAATCCCGCCGGGAAGCATCTTTGACAGGAAAGATCACACTAGATGTGGTGTTAAAGCACGCCCGGACAATTATAGGTCCGAGGAGGTCACATTCCAAGTGGCCCCGTTCAGCAGCGGATACCACGCTCTATTAGGGCGAGAGGCATTCACAATTTTTCAAGCTATACCCCATTACGGGTACATGAAGCTCAAAATGCCCATACCCAACGGAATTATCACTCTCACTAGTGACCCGGACATAGCGCTCCGCGCCAAAAATAAAACAGCCGCACTTGCCCTTGAGGCACTATCAAAGCCCTAGCGGCAAGAGGAACTCATGCGCCAAGCGCTCCACGGTGGACAGGGACGATGTGATACTCGATAAGAGATCCAAGTCCACCTCTTTAAACCGCATTGAAATAGTCAAATTCCAAGTCCATCCAACGGACCCTACAAAAACGGCCTCCATCGGGCACAATTAAACCACGATGTGGACGCGCATTACGAGAATTCCTACACGAAAATTGGGACATTTTGTTCGGCACCCTTCGGACATGCCAGAATCCCACGCCGGTGGCAGAGTACGACCTAAATATCCTAAAAGGATTCAAGCCAGTCAAACAAGCTCTTCGGCGTTTCTCCGAACCCAAGAGACAGGACATGGGAGAGGAGCTAGCCAAACTATTGGAGGCCGGATTCATCAGAGACATTAAACATCCGGAGTGGCTAGCAAACTTGGTAATGGTACCAAAGAAGGACAAATCCTGGCGCCTATGAGTCGATTTTAAGGACCTTAACAAGGCTTGCCCAAAGGATCCCTTCCCCCTCCCCCGCATCGATCAAATTATCGACGCTACCGCGGTTCACGATTCATTGTGTTTCCTCGACGCATACTCCGGCTACCACCAAATTAAGATGGCAGAGCCAGACCAAGCCGCAACGGCATTCATCACTCCATACGCCCATTACTCGCTTCAACACAATGCCCTTTGGGCTCAAAAACGCCGGCGCACCATATCAGCGCATGATTCAGACATGTCTGGCAAACCAGATCGGCAAAACAGTGGAGGCATACGTAGATGATGTGGTCGTCAAATCCAAGAATGTCGAAACCCTAGTCGACGAATTGAGGCTCACATTCGATAATCTCCGAATGTATGACATCAAGCTCAATCCGGAAAAATGCGTATTCGGCGTACCAGCCGGAATGCTCTTGGGCTTCATTGTATCCGGTAGAGGAATTGAAGCAAACCCAGCCAAGATCCGAGCTCTTTCACACTTGGATACCCCAAAAGACCTCAAACAAATACAAAAATTGACTGGATGTGTGGCGGATCTAAGCCGCTTTATCTCCCGCTTAGGAGAAAAGGCATTACCCCTTTATCGCATCCTCCGGCGCACCGAACACTTCGAGTGGACGGATGCTGCCACGACCGGACTCGAAGAAATCAAAGCCATATTGGCAACATATCCGGTCCTGGCCGCGCCCAACATTGGCGAACCAATGCTATTATACATCGCAGCAACCCATCAAGTTGTAAGCGCGGTGCTCGTTGTCGAACGAGAAACGGACGGACACAAGTTCCCTCTCCAAAAACCAGTTTACAATGTGTCCATTGTCCTAACTCCATCAAAGTCACGGTACCCGCATTACCAAAAGATAGCATACGCGGTGTTCATGGCATCCCGGACGCTGCGACACTACTTCCAAGAGTGTTCAATAATAGTAGCCTCCGAAGTACCTCTTAATGACATTATAAACAACCGCTACGCAACGGGCCGGATTGCTAAATGGGCCATTGAGCTCCTCCCGTTCGACATAACCTACAAGCCACGGCGAGCTATTAAGTCGCAAGTTTTGGCTGACTTCATCGCTGAATGGACTGAAGCCGAACTCCCTAAAGAGTACGGCGCATATTCCAACTGGATCATGCACTTCGACAGTGATACAGTCCTATACGTACTTCAAATAATGTACACGGACTCCAACAACGCAGCCGAATACGAGGCCCTTCTACATGGTCTCCGGATGGCAGTCTCCATGAGCATTCAACGCCTAGAGGTGCGCGGGGATTCGAACCTCGTGATATCCCAAATAAATGGGGACTTTGATGCCAAGGATCCGAAAATGGCAGCTTATCGCAATACCGTCCTAAAAATGTCAGCTCGGTTTGAGGGGCTCGAATTTCACCATATAGCCCGAGATAACAACCAGGCAGCAGACGTGTTGGCATGCATCGGCGCAAAGCGCGATGCCATTCCCCCCAACATTTTCCTAGAGAGGCTTTTCAAGCCATCCGTACTATGGGAGGGAGACTCCGGAAATAACAACCCGGACCCAACCACACTGCCGCACACCGAACATTGTGACATAGTTGGTGGTCCCGCCAACGAAATAACACCGTCAGCCCATGAAATAATGGCAGTCATCGCCCCGTGGATAGAACCATTCCTAGCCTACCTAACTAGGCAGGAACTTCCCGAGGACCAAAACGAGGCCCGCTGCATAGTGCGGTGGTCTAAGGCCTATAAGGTCCATGAGGGAGAGCTTTATAAGAAAAGCACAACCGGAGTCCTTCAAAGGTGTATCTCCGAAGAGCAAGGGCGGAATCGCCTGGCTGAAATTCATTCCGGACTCGGTGGGCACCATGCCGCAGCCCGGGCCCTTGTAGGCAAGGCCTTCCGTACAAGATTTTATTGGCCGACGGCCCGAGGCAGATCTTTCGGGACTTAGTCCAACGATGCGTCGGTTGCCAGCTCTTTGCTAATCAAAGCCACATGCCACCCACCACCCTCAAAACTATGCCCATCACCTAGCCCTTCGCGGTCTGGGGGCTTGACATGGTTGGACCCCTTAAAGGAGGAACCCATAAGCAAAAATATCTATTGGTCATGGTGGATAAATTCACCAAATGGATAGAGGCCAAGCCTGTAAAGACGACCGAATCCGGACGGTGATAGACTTCATATCGGGGTAGTACACCGTCTGGCGTCCCCCACAGCATCATCGCGATAGCAGCACGAACTTCACGGCCGGCGAGGTCAAACTACGGTGCAAAAACATGGGCATCAAGCTCGACTACGCTTCAGTCTATCACCCCCAAACTAACGGTCAAGTCGAGTGAGAAAACGGTCTAATCATGAGCGGCATTAAACCCAGACTAGTGCGGTCCCTCAAGGAATCTAACACGCACTAGGTAGAGGAGCTTGACTCCGTACTCTGGGGGCTGCGGACCACGCAGAATCGCACTACCGGATTCACACCATTTTTTATGGTATACGGTGCAGAGGCAGTTTTGCCCTGCGACATAATTCATGAATCACCTCGCGTGCGCATGTATGAAGAAAGAGAAGCCGAGCTCGATCGGCAGGACAGCTTGGATGCCTTGGAGGAGGAGCGTGACGTGGCAAAAGCTCGTTCCGCATTCTATCAACAGCAGGCTCGAAGGTATCAAAGCAGGGAAGTACGGGCCAAAGCTTACAATGTTGGCGAACTAGTTCTACGCCTGCCGGACAAGAGAAAGGACAAACTCAAGCCCAAATGGGAGGGTCCCTTCATCATCGACCAAGTCCTCGACTCAATGGAGCTGCACTGCCTGCTAAACGCATCGGATAACCGACTTGAGCCAAACCCATGGAACGCAGCCCGTCTCCGAAGATTCTACGCCTAGAGCCGGATTCTGAGTTCGTCTCCTTCCTCCGTCTATATTTTATACTTTAAGCTGTCTTTTATATCTCTCCTTATCCCTCCTTTTTTCCGAAGCCGTTAAAGGCTCGTTTGCGCATTGTTCGCACACACTTGACGCACTATCCGCGCTCATTATACCTGGAGGCTTCTTTAACAGAAGCTTATTTATACGGGCTTTATGCCCAAAACATGTGTCACACTTCCGCATGTACCTTTTATTCACCATTATATGCATCGATATGACTTAATTTTTGGCCAAACTGGGTTGCGTGGCTCCTGTGCTTACCCCTACGTTCCCGATTGTTCGGCTAGGTGGTAAAGGGAGCACCTCTGCGATTGTTACCGCTGGTCACCGGACGTGTACCTCAGATCGGGTGAAGCCGAAAGCTAAGCGTTCTTAAGGGAATATTCGGTCGGTGAACTAAAGACAATTTTTTATTTTTCATTTATCTGCCCCGGATGCTTTTTCTGCTTTTCGCAGTCAGGACATGCACTTTAGGGCATGCCTCCTGTGGAAATGAACCCCTAACGGAACTATTCTCCCTGGAAGATGTTTCTTACTAACCATGTAATATAACATAACTAGTTGGGCACTTGTATGATAAAGCACTCATGACCCCAAAGCCTGGTCTCCACGCATGCCATGGTTTTTACATAACCGCGAGGGTATTCGGACACACTCCGGACTATTGGGTCCCGAGGTTGAAGCGAAAAGGTCCGCTACGACAAACGATCTACAATCCGGCTAGAAGGCATTTTACATGTCATTTTGAAATTATATAGTCAAATTGACTGATTGTATTCCTCTTCAATGCCGTCTAATAGGCTGTCTAGTTTACAATCCTGCTGGGAATACTTTGCGGCCAACTCTACTTGGCCGTACACTAAGCTCACAGGGATCTCCTTCCCGTCGGGCCCCACAGGTCCGACCTCGGCCATGTGGTTTGGGTCCGCCTTCGTGTACCGCGTCTTCACCATGGCCCAGGCCTCCCTGGCGCCTTGACGACAGGCCGATATCTTCCATAGTCGGAAGCGCCGCTGTGCTCCCCGAAGATTCTTTGCAAGCTCTCCAAGGCCTTCGGGTAGGGAGATAGATGGCCGCAAGGCCTGGGCTATGCCTTTCATCACCTGCCGAACTCGTTCGTGCAGTTGCAATAGCTCGGGAACAAGGTCACCCGTAGAACCGGGCATTTCCTCTTCAGGACGACCCGTGAGCATACCTACAGACATAACTCTGACTTCCTCGCCGAACTCTTTTTCAAAGTTCCCTCAAGCACTTACTATAAATGCCGCGACGAAGTCGCCGATTCTCCTTCACGAAGGCAGACAGCTGGGCACGAACATCCTTTAGTTCCTCACCCAGCTGGGTGTTGGCATCTTGGAGATTATTTTTCTCTTGCCTCACCCTTGTAAGCACATTCTCGCCGGCCTTCAACCGGCGCAAGAGCTGTTGCTTGTCCGGATCTAGTCTGGCGCCATCTGCAATATTATTGTCAGATTTACACACACGCCACACTTCACAAACTATTTATCTTTTGAAGCATATATTACCAGAGGGGGTCTCTGGCTCCCCTCAGAGAGGCTAGTCTTGACCTCAAGTTGGGCCTTGCATTCTTCAAGATCCTCGGACGGTCGGGTATTCTTTTTGTAAGAGCACGCATAACAAATGATCCTTAAATCAGTTATTCTAAGCATTTTTAAGTCTCGAGAACTCTTGGCATATATAAGCATCAAATTTCCTCACCCGTATGTCCTTTACACCGCTTCGTGGCTCTGGCTAGACCATCTTGAGCGGCACGGAGGTGCACATCTCCCGAATTGAAGGCATTCAAGGCCTCTTGGGAGAAACATGCGTCCACGAAGAACTGTCCGGTGGCGCTTTGTGATTCGTGGCGCTCTCCACCTCGGAGTTGGTGGCGGACAATCTGTCGGCATCCTACAGCCGGAGGAGCATCCGACGACGCCTCGTGCTCGCCTCCGCTTCTAGACCCGGCTTTGGAGCACAGGTGGCGGAGGTTCGATTGGCAACCTCTCCGGACTCGGCCCGGCGCTCTTTTCCTGAAAAGAGCACCGGTGTTAATACGCCTTCCAGAATCAATCCACGGGAATATGGTGCCAGCGCCATACCGTTGCGGCGGAGTTTCGATCCGGACCGCACTTCTTTTTTAGCGGGCGTCGCCTTGTTGGCTAGCCGCCCTTGAGCTCGGCCTCCTGCCTCGAAGGCACCCCTGCGAAACACCATTGGTATACGGTGATAAAAATAAGCACAGATGGGTCATTATCGAGTATTGGGACCTCGGTCTCGATTACTGTGAGGTGGAAGTATTTCAGGGGTAATCGGCCGTAATGGCAACCAAGGCATTATCGATGCTCGATTGGTGATATACCCCATCAATCAGCTCCACCAATATGTTCGGATCCTCTTGGGAGGCGGATCGCGGAGCCGTTCGGATCCTCGGGTTGTGGAGGCGGGTTGTTTATGTCTTTCACGGCTGGCGCAGTTCTGAAGTCAAAATCACAAAATGAGATACCTAACCATGGGAATACAGATCGGGTGTACAAAAAGAAATGTCCGCTTACCCAGCTTGAGGATTGTTCATAGAAAATCCGCTCAATGGACCGACGGAGAAAATCCTCCTCTTCTCCCTTGTACATCACGGACAAAATCTTCACCAGATCGGTGACCGATCCCGGCCCCTTACGGCCATGACGGGTCGCATCGTCCTCCCCGTTGAAATCCCACATGGGGTTGCCCCTATATTGGAGCGGCTGCACCCCCCGCATAATACATGTGGCCATGACACCAATCATGGTCAGTCCGGAATGAGCTAACAATCTTATTCGGCTCATCAGGTAAAGGACGTCCCTGTCGTCTTCCCTCTGGGAGCTCCGCGGGCGCCAACTCAGGCGTTTCTTCAAAGGAGCATTGCTGAACTCCGGGAGACCGATCCAAATAGGATCCGGCAGCGGGACATCTTCTATATAAAACCATTCTGAAGGCCAGTCTTCGGACGCCTTCTTCGGGGTTCCGGATAGATATCCGGTCCCGGCGATGCGCCATAGTTCGGCTCCGCCCACTTGATATATTGACCCCTCATGAGAACGGGGTACAAGGCAGAATAATCTCTTCCACAGCACAAAATGAGCCTCGACACCAAGAACAGTTCGCAAAGGGCCACGAAGCCCGCGATGTGCAAAATGGAGGCAGGCGTAAGGTGGTGCAACTGGAGGCCGTAGAACTCCAAGAGCCCCCGGAGAAACGGATGAATTGGAAATCTGAGTCCTCTTACTAGATAAGAGATAAAGCATACCCGCTCTCCTTTAGAGGGATCGGGGACACTCTCCGCTTGTTTTCCGCCCTTGTAGGTGGCAAGTCCTGCTCGAACCGGAACCATGAAGGCCGGGGGAAGAAATCCCTTGGTTTGGAGTGTCACTAGCTCGCTATGCGGGGCTGAGCATCTCTCCAAATTTCCAGGCTGAGGGCTGGGAGCGCGAGAGGAGGAGCTGCGTCGACTGTCCATGGTGGAATGGATTTTTGTCGAAGGCGCTCCAATGAAAGCTCGTGGAGGGGGGATGGTGTGACTCAGATCTAGATCCTCGTCCCTTTTATAGGCGGCTCATTTGCGCAGCTAGGGGGATAAGTGTAAAAATACCCTGGCTTTTCGCATTCATTCAAACACGTGGAAGATGGCCATTATTGGGCGTGGAAGCCAAGGAGCGCAGCATTTATTAGAAGCCGGACACTATTCGACAAGTATATGGAATTTGGAGAAGAACCCGCCTCGCAATGCGAAGACAATCTCTGGCCGGACTCATCGCCATCGAAGCACGGTTCGGGGCCACTGTGGGAGTCTGGATTAGGGGTGTCCGGATAGCCAAACTATCACCGTTGGCGGACTCACGGACTATGAAGATACAAGATTGAAGACTTCGTCCCGTGTCCGGATGGGACTTCCCTTGGCGTGGAAGGCAAGCTTGGTGATACGGATATGTAGATCTCCTACCATTGTAACCAACTCTGTGTAACCCTAACCCTATCCGGTGTCTATATAAACCGGAGGGTTTTAGTCCATAGGACGAACAACAATCATACCATAGGCTAGCTTCTAGGGTTTAGCCACTCTGATCTCGTGGTAGATCCACTCTTGTACTACCCATATCATCAATATTAATCAGCGGGAGTAGGGTATTACCTCCATCGAGAGGGCCCAAACCTAGGTAAAAACATCGTGTCCCTTGTCTCCTGTTACCATCCGCCTAGATGCACAGTTCGGGACCCCCTACCCGAGATCCGCCGGTTTTGACACCGACATAGACCCTCTAGGTTCGAACTCTGGGGTGCACGCGGAGATCTCACCTCCTACCTACCTAGACCTCGTCGCCTCGCAAGGATCTAAACTACACAAAGAGCAACACAAGGGACACAAGGTTTATACTGGTTCGGGCCACCATTGTGGTGTAATACCGTACTCCAGTGTATGGTGTGGTGGATTGCCTCAGGGGCTGATGATGAACAGTACAAGGGAGAATAGCCTCGCGAGGGTCTGTTCTTGGCCGGTGCGACGAACTGCTAGGGGGAGTTCGGTCGCTCTCTCTCTCTCTCTCTCTCTAGATTGCTTGACCTCTAGCTCTGTTCAAGATTCCGGATCGTCTACCCTGTGGGTGGCTAGTCCTATTTATAGGCAAAGGCCCTGGGCCTCTTCCCAAATATTGAGCGGGAAGGGCGCCAACAATTGGCCATTTTGAAGGGGAACATCTAGTACACTTATCCTGACTAAATTTGGTCCTCGCCTACCAAAGGCTCTGACGATGACGCCGTCTTGGGCTCCACGATGACCTCCTTCCTGCCGTTGTGTTGGTCTTGGTCTTGTTGCACCGAAATGGTTGCCTTTGCTTGATACTCTACCGCGCTTGCCTCCTTTGCACAAAGAGGAAATGAGGGACAACTAGGCGGGTTGGCGCCCGCCTAAGCGCCCTTGGTCGTCATGGCTTGCGTCATGGGCACCTCGTGAGGTACCCGCCTTGATCTCTCCGCCTCCTCGCGAGCCACCGACGAGGCCGTGCTGAGAAGCTTCATCGTCCGTCCCATGAGGCCTGGCCCCTCGCGAGGGTCTTGAGCTTGTCTTGATGAAGATGGGCCGTCTTGGGCCACCCTTGAGCCATGCCGCAGGCGCAGCGAGCAAGTCTGGTACCCCGTTCCCAGAACAACGACAGTAGCCCCCGGGCCCAAGGCGCGCCCGGACTTGGCTTAGCGGAGAAGCGAACGGGCAAGTGCGAAGCGTCACGGGCCCTAACAGCCTGCGGCCTTGGGTGCCGCGTGGCGGTTGATTGGACGTGGGCGTCTCCACTTCCCCACGACGCCTCGGCAATGACACGAATTGACAAGTCCCTGCATGCAAGGCGGGTCATGATTACCTGTGATCGTGGAGGTCGACGGTTGGCCTTCCCCGGCTGTAAGTACGGAACAGCGTGTGCCCTTCCAGTCCATCTCTTCTTGCTTCTCCTTCTTCTCCATGGCTCCGCCGAAGAGGTTCTCCGCCGCGGAGAAAGGAAAGGCCCACCAGGTGGAGCCTGACTCTCCCCCGGCCAAGCGCGGTCGAGGCCGTCCTCGCAAGCACCCTGTGGTTCCCGTAGCGGCTTCTCGTAGCCATGGAGGCGATCTGCCGCGCGGTGACGGGCGTCAGGCCGTTGATGGGGGGCGTGCTACAGCCGCACAACCCCCTAGGCCGCGCTTCCACTTGGCAGAGGTGCTGCCGGAGTTTGTCGTGTGGTCGGCGGAGCTGACCAACACCTGGCTCCAGCTTCCCCGCTTCCTTTTAGGTGAACTTCCGGCCAGCGCCCAGGCGGCCTCAGCTCGAGCGGGGCAGTTGCTTTGCAGCCAGGCCTCCACAGGCTTCATTTGGAGGTCTCTGCCGCCGGGAGCGTGGCTGAGGGAGTCCCGGACTAGGGGGTGTCCGGATTGCCGGACTCCAAGACTATGAAGATACAAGATTGAAGACTTCGTCTCGTGTCCGAATGGGACTTTCCTTGGCGTGGAAGGCAAGCTTGGCGATACGGATATGTAGATCTCCTACCATTGTAACCGACTCCGTGTAACCCTAACCTATCCGGTGTCTATATAAACCGGAGGGTTTTAGTCCGTAGGACGAACAACAATCATACCATAGGCTAGCTTCTAGGGTTTAGCCTCCTTGATCTCGTGGTAGATCTACTCTTGTACTACCCATGTCATCAATATTAATCAAGAAGGAGTAGGGTATTACCTCCATCGAGAGGGCCCGAACCTGGGTAAAAACATCGTGTCCCTTGTCTCCAGTTACCATCCGCCTAGACGCACAGTCCGGGACCCCTACCGAGATCCGCCGGTTTTGACACCGACATTGGTGCTTTCATTGAGAGTTCCTGCGTGTCGTCATCGATAGGCCCGATGGCTCCTGCGATCATCAACAACGACGCGGTCCAGGTGAGACTTTTCTCCCGGACAGATCTTCGTGTTCGGCGGCTTTGCCGCTTTGCGGGCCAATTCGCAGCCATATGGAGCGAATCAAAGCTACGCCCCTGGCCATCGTGTCGATTTGGAAGTTTAAACTATACGGCCCGATATCCGCGGAGACTTGATCTTCGACGGATTCGAGCCGCAATAAGCACGCCGCACTGTCTCGATGGGCATGGTCTAGCTCTGCAGCCGAACAGTGCCCTGGAGGCCGCACTAGTATCCGCTCCGACCCTTAATCCGGAGCCGGATTCCCCGATCGAGGACGAGTGGTTGGACACCGCCGCGGGGGCTACAATCTCTATGGCAATTGAGCCGAACTCCATCCCTGTCCTTTGCGAACACCTCGACTCTGTGGTGCGGACTCCTCTCCGGACTCCGAACCCTCCAGCGCCCTTGCCAATCGAATCCGATTAGGCGCCCGTTATGGAGTTCACGACGCAGACATCTTTCAGCACTTTCGCCCTTTGGCGACATCCTGAATTCACTAAAGTCTCTCTCTTTATCACGGAGAGCCTGGCAGGACTACGGACAGGAAGGTTGGGATGCGGACGACGAAGAAATTCAACGCCCACCCACCACCCACTTGGTAGCCACCGTCGATGATTTAACGGCATGCTAGACTACGACTCCGAAGACATCGACGGTATGGACGGCGATGCGGAGGCGACCAAGACCCAGCGCCTACGAGGCACGCGGAAGGCCACCTCGTCATATGAAATATATATGGTGGACATCCCAGAAGATGGGAACGGCGATGGAACAACGGAGGATGACCCCTCCAAGAAACAGCCGAAGCGCCGACGTCAGCGGCGCCGCTCTAAATCCCGCCACAATAAAAACGGTGATTCCGGCACGGGAGATAATCACACCGAGACGATGCTTGAAGAGAACCCCCTCCGGCAGGACTCGGCGGGGAGGAGGGAGAAGCAAGTCCGCACGACGGTCATGAAAGAGAGGTTGAGGACGATAATTATGCGCCTCCCTCCGAAGATGAGGCAAGCCTCGATGACGACGAGTTTGTCGTGCCTGAGGACCCTGCCGAACAGGAGTGTTTCAAACGCAGGCTTATAGCCACGGCAAGCAGCCTCAAGAAAAAGCAGCAACAACTTAGAGCTGACCAAGACCTGCTAGCTGATAGATGGACTGAAGTCCTTGCAGCCGAAGAGTATGAACTCGAACTCCCCTCCAAAACCAAACGCAGGCCGTTGCCTTGACTAGAGGAGGAAGCACCCAAGTCACCAGTGCACGACATGGCAGACCGGCCACCCCGTGGCCGCGATAGAGAGGCCTCTAGACCCTCCGCTCAAGCTACACCCCGACGCCTCTCAAAAAGTACCAAGGCATGGGAAAATGCGCCAGACTTGCGAGATATATTGGAGGATAAGGCAAAACATACAAGATCGATCTACGGATCGCGTGGGCGCCCAGCAATGCAGGACGATTACCGTCGCGCCCGGATCTGACAAAACCGGCCGGGGCCGAACACGATGAGACAAAGCTCATATGAGCTACGTCGTGATATAGCCCAATACAGAGGCGCCACACACCCACTATGTTTCACAGATAAAGTAATGGATCATCAAATCCCCGAGGGCTTTAAGCCCGTAAACATCGAATCATACGATGGTACCACAGATCCTGCAGTCTGGATCGAGTATTATCTCCTCCACATCCACATGGCCCGCGGTGATGATCTACATGCCATCAAATACCTCCCAGTCAAGCTTAAAGGACCAGCTCGACACTGGCTCAATAGCTTGCCAGCAGAATCAATTGGATGTTGGGAGGACCTGGAAGCCGCATTCCTTGATAACTTCCAGGGCACATATGTGCGACCACCAAAAGCCGATGACCTTAGCCACATAATTCAGCAGCCAGAAGAATCGGCCAGACAATTCTGGACTCGGTTCCTAACACAGAAAAATCAAATCGTTGACTGTCTGGATGCAGAGGCCCTTGCAGCCTTCAAACATAACATCCACGACGAGTGGCTTGCCCGGCACCTAGGACAGGAAAAGCTGAAATCTATGGCAGCCCTCACAACCCTCTTGACTCGCTTTTGTGCGAGAGAGGACAGCTGGCTAGCTCGAAGCAACAACTTGGCCAAACATCCTGATAGTCCAGATACCAAGGACAACAATGGCAGGTCGCGTCGCAACAAGAACAAGCGCGCATTAACGGCGATATCTGAAGATACGACCGTCAATGCAGGATTCAGAGGCTCTAAACCCGGTCAGCGGAAGAAGCCATTCAAAAGAAATACCAGGGCCCGTCCAACTTGGACCGCAGATTTCGATCGCTTGTGCCAAATACATGGCACCCGAAAAACAGCCAATCACACCAACAGGGATTGTTGGGTGTTCAAGCAAGCGAGCAAGTTAAGTGCGAACTCAATGACAAGGGGCTGCATAGCGATGACGAGGAAGAGCCCGGCCCGAACAATAGAGGATGAGAAGGTTTTCCCACACAAGTGCGAGCGGTGAACATGATATACGCAACCCACATACCCAAAAGGGAGCGGAAACATGCACTACGGGACGTATATGCGATGGAGCCAGTCGCCCGAAGTTCAACCCATGGTCTTCTGCCCGATCACCTTCGATCGAAGGACCACCCCACTAGCATCCGTCACGGCGGCTTCGCGCATTGGTTCTTGACCCTATTATTGACGGATTTCACCTCACCGTAGTCTGATGGGCGGCGGTAGCATCTGAACCTGCTTTATCGGGATACGGTCGCAAAATGGGTATAGACCCCTCAAGGATTAAACCTACAAAGACGACCTTTAAAGGCGTCATACCGGGTGTAGAGGCCAATTGTACAGGCTCAGTCACACTCGAAGTGGTCTTCGGATATCCGGATAACTTCCGAAGCGAAGAGTTAATCTTCGACATCGTCCCATTCCGCAGAGGCTATCATGCACTGCTTGGATGAACTGCATTTGCAAAGTTCAATGCGGTGCCGCACTATGCATACCTCAAGCTCAAGATGCCAGGCCCTCGAGGAGTAATTACGGTCAATGGAAACACCGAACGCTCTCTCTGAACGGAGGAGCATACGGCGGCCCTCGCGGCGGAGGTGCAAAGCAGCCTCTCACAGCAATTCTCGAGTCCGGCCACTAAGCGTCCGGACGCCGCCAAGCGCGCCCGGAGTAACCTGCAACAAGACCACCTGGCACGATTTAAGCACGAGTAGCAATCCGGCCCCAACTCCAGCCCTCGCGAAATTGCTATGCTAGTATTACGTGTACATAATTACGCTCTGGAGATACCATGGGCACATGGGGAGGGGCAAGACAACGGCACGCCAAGAATGCGGCTCGACCGCACCAGGGGCTCCCGTTTGTGTCACTTCTTTT
Source organism: Aegilops bicornis (assembly GCA_021605145.1). Taxonomy (NCBI): domain Eukaryota; kingdom Viridiplantae; phylum Streptophyta; class Magnoliopsida; order Poales; family Poaceae; genus Aegilops; species Aegilops bicornis. Next base: position 479,119,672 of record CM038672.1, on the reverse strand, counting down.
TTATTTTTTCTTTTTCTTCCTTTTTTTTACTTCCAGGACTCCGTCTTTGAGAAGTCATGTCCGGCACTCGAATCGCCGAACTCACGATGCAACAGTCAGGGAAGCGGAAAGCCACGTCAAGTGTTCAGGTGGTCTCTATTACGAGCATTATACCTGTTTTACATATCATCCAAAGACTTACCTGGAGAGGACATGTTAGATAGTCCCATCCCTTGCTTACCGCACTATTTGTATCGTGTTGCTTCCATTGCAGTACCTTTTTGAATAAACAATACACAACTTTTGCTTATTATTGCTCTATTTCCTTTATATATACATGTGTTCATTTCATGACATGTTGCAACCGTACACTTTGGTACGGCCAATACACCTGGGGCTTAAGTATCCCAAAATTATGGTGTGATAATTCCGAACACTTTCAAAAGTGCGGCACCCCGAACTTATAGCTTTATATGAATTGGCTCAGAATCATGTCTTGGGTCAATAGTTGGGTTTGCCCGGCTCCCGTGTTTTGATACCTTACGTTCCGCTATATCGGCTAAGGTAGCACCGGGACAACCACTGCGATTGTGCCCCAGTTATCTTGGGTCGAGCACCTCGATGGAGAAAGCTAAAGCTGACCGTCATGATAGGGCAAGAGCGATTCGCTGTTAGAGAGGTTTTTTCGGGTCCCTAAAGACTTATGCCGCTTAGAGCGAGGAACCGGATTGTCCGGCCAAGGCGTGGATAGTGCCCAATTCGGTCTTCGAATACTAGGGGCTTCGCCGAAATTTAAAATTATAGAATTCTATGGCTAAGTGAGAGTGTTCAAGCATTATAAGTCCGGTTGCCTTGTTCGTTGTGTTGGCGCCTCCTAGATGGACCCAAGAATGGGAACAAGAGTGCTCAAGTTTATCCCGAACACCCCAGCACTTTCGTGGCATGGGGGCTGAAGCCAACTACTTGCCATCTCTCAAATTTGATAAGCGGCCGCATAGAAGGTAATATTTTAAATTAACAAGCGTTGCTTAGCGCATATGAACAAGTTTTCAGCGTACAGGATAACAAATGCGAGTTTATTCAAAAATTACATCTTTGGAGCACTCATCCGCTATTCGGCGGGCACCCTTCAGGAGGCCCTCATACTACATTTCGGACGTGCGATGCTCATGGCCCTTCGGTGGCCCGTCCGTCACAAGCCTCTCTGCATCCAGCTTGCCCAGTGCACCTTAGCACGAGCAAGGGCCCGACGGACACCTTCAATGTAGACTGAGCACTTGATGACTTCAAGCCGCGGACAGGCATCCACCAGCCGCTGCACCAAGCTGAAGTAGCTCCCGGGCATGGCCTCCAATGGCCACAGCCGTGCTATAAGGCCCTTCATGGCCTGTTCGGCGACCTTATGGAGCTCGACCAGTTGTTTCAGCTGGTCGCTCAGGGGCACCGGATGGTCGGCCTCGGACATCTTGAGACGAACACCTTCTCCGTGGAGCTCCCTCTTGGCGCGGTAGAATGCGGCAGCATCGGGGCCTTTTCTGGGGCAAATCTGCGGATGCTCTGGAGAGCTCCGAATCCGGGTAAGTAACAGGTAATTGACTTTTACATTCTTGCTTTGCATAAAGAATGCCTTACCGCCGCTATCTTCTTTAGTGCTTCAATTTCTTGGAGGGCTTTTGGGCCTCGGCCTTAGCAGCTTTGGCACTCTCAAGAGCCGAGGCAAGCTCGGACTCTCGGGTCTTCGAGTCACGCTCCAAACCCTCGTGTTTTTTCACGAGAATCTGGAGCTCTTGCCGCACCTCCGCCAGCTGCGCCTCCCCCTTCTCTCGCTCGGTGCGTTCCGCAGCCGCTTTGTTTTCGGCCATGGACACCGCTTCCTTCAGGGTCGCCACCTCGTTCGTGGCCCCTGCAGTACCCAAGTTATTCCTGTTATTTCTTGCAACCAAAGCCTTTTCAATAAGGTATTTCTTTAATAAGGTATTACTTACCTTCCTTGTCCTCGAGCTCCTTCTTGGCTTGTCCAAGCTCGTTCTCGGACCGCTCGAGGTTCTGCTTCAATGCATTGACCTCCGCAGTCAGTGCGGCAGAGGTCAGCAGCGCAGCCTGCATTCCCATATTGGCATACTTATGTTAGACTCCTGCGTATATCTTTTTAGATCCTTAGTCCGGCTTTTCTTTCCGAACACCAAATTAAGCATCAGGGGCTACTGTCTATGCGGTTATATTTTTTACATATTCTAAAACTTACCTCAAAGCCTGTTAGAAGGCTGGTACAGGCTTCGGTCAGTCCGCTCTTGGCGGACTGAACTGTCCGGATCACCGCACTCATAACAGTGTGGTGCTCATCCTCGATGGAAGCGCCGTTAAGCGCCTCTTGTAAGCTATCCAGTGCCTCCGGTTAGACGGAGGACACCGGCGTCTTACCCTTCTTGCGAAGGATCCGCTGTCCGGACGACGGAACCGCTGATGGTTCCGGCATGGAGTCCGGACGAGGGTCGGGCTTAGAGCCCCTGGGGATCTTGCCCAGCGCTGGAGTCCGGGAGGTCGCCTTGTGGCACCTCTGCGCTACCTCCTCTTGACCAAGCCCCCCTTGGGGCCCGCACATGGCGTCGCCCATGTGTGGCGGAGGCAGTCAGAAGCGAGGTACTCTCCATTTCCGACGAGCCCAGGGACCCGCTCGATGAATCGGCGAACTCGCCCTTGGGCGGGCTGCACGGTTGTTCAACATTAGAGAACACTCTGCAATAATAAAAAACCATGGGTATCCGGACACTTACGATCTCGCCAAGGGCTTGGCCCTTGTAGGCGATCCTCCTAAGTAAATGCGTCGACGTTGGTGGAGAAATGCGGAGGAAGGGTTCTTCCCTTCTTGGACCCTCCGGCCTCCCGGTGGGCGGCCTTCCTTTTCTTCTCCTCCCGCTAGGGAGGAGCTTCTTCTTCTTCCTCCTCGTCTTGAGGAGAAGATTCCGGCAATCTGGCGGCACTGGCGTCGGGGAGCTCCTTCGAGTTCCGTGGCCTCCTTCTTAGCCTTCTTCTCGGCACCACGTCGGCGCCGAGCCAGCAGCCCCTCAATCAGGCGTCGGCTGGGTCTTCAGCAAAGGAGCCGGACAGTTAATCTGTCGAGCGTCTTCACCAGTCTGTCAAAGATTAGGGAGTTTTAGATCCCATGTAGAGTCAATCTATGAAAAAAAGAGTCCCGTAAAGGGTAAAATAACTTACCTCGCCGGTTGACGCTGCGAGTTGTATCCGCGATCTTTGGTAGCGGATCTTTGGGGCTTCAGCGCCCTTGAGCGACACCTTCCGGCATCTTCGTGCGTAGTGTCGAAGAGCCGGCTCAAGGTTTGGTTTTGTCTTGGGATCGAACTCCCACAAGTTAAAGGCCCGTTGTTGGCATGGGAGAATCCGGCGGATGAGCATCACGGATTACGTCGACAAGCCTAAGATTCTTGGCCACGAGTTTTGGACGCATGTTTTAAGTCCGGATGTCTCGTCCAAATTCCCCCACGTCAGGCCCGTCTCTTTCCATGACGAGAGCCGTGTGGGGAAGCCAGATCTGAATTCGGGGGCCGCCACCCATTTGGTGTTGCGGGGCTCGGTGATATAGAACCACCCCGATTGCCACCCCTTTATTGTCTCCACGAAGGCGCCTTCGAGCCATGGGACTTTGGCCATCTTGCCAACCATGGCGCCTCCGCACTCCGCTTGACGGCCACCCACTACCTTCGGCCGGACGTTGAAGATCTTCAGCCATAAGCCGAAGTGGGGCTGGATGCAGAGGAAGGCCTCGCACACGATGATAAACGTCGAGATGTTGAGGATAAAATTCAGGGCCGGGTCGTGGAAGTCCAGGCGGTAGTAAAACATGAGCCCCCGGACAGATGGGTGAAGAGGAAAACCTAGTCCACGGAGAAAGTGGGGGAGGAACACCACCCTCTCACGGGGCCCAGGGGTCAGAATGAGCTGCCCCTCGTCGGAAAGCCTGTGCGCGATGTTACCGGACAAGTATCCGGCCTCCCGCAGTCTTGCGATGTGCCCCTCCGTGACGGAGGAGGCCATCCACCTGCCTCCCGCTCCTGACATGGTTGGAGAAAGGTTGAGGGGGGATGTGCGGACTTGGGCGCTGGAGCTCGAGTCTTGTGAAATGGATAAGCAAAGGAGGAAGAAGGCGTGGGTGAAAAGGTGGATCCTTATCCCTTATATAGAGCGGACGGAGCTGTCGTCCCCCACCAACTGGTAAAACTCGCTTATTTCCCAAGCGCCCGTAATCAATGGCACGGATGGGTTACCCACGTCCGTATTGATGAGAATCACGGAATAAGGGGCATGATCTATGCTTTGATAAGGCGTGCCAAGGAAACCGCCGCCAAACACGCTGAGGTGGGAGCAGTAAAAATGATTCATATAAAGGCCTTGCTGTGGTGTGATGTCACGTGCGGAATCGTCGGCAGATCTGTGCAAAAATATTCTCTCTACGGTGTTATGTGGAACTTGTTTTGCGAGCGGACACTATCCTTGTGTTCAAAACCTTCTATGAAAAATTCGGAGGAGGAACCCGCCTCGCAATGTCAAGACAATCAACGCGCCGGACTCGTCGTCATTGAAGCCTGGTTCAGGGGCTACTGAGGGAGTCCCGGACTACGGGGTGTCCATATAGCCGGACTATCGTCACGGCCGGACTACAAGACTATGAAGATACAAGATTGAAGACTTCGTCCCGTGTCCGGATGGGACTTTCCTTGGCGTGGAAGGAAAGCTTGGCGATACGGATATGTAGATCTCCTACCATTGTAACCGACTCTGTGTAACCCTAACCTATCCGGTGTCTATATAAACCGGAGGTTTTTAGTCCGTGGGGCGAACAACAATCATACCATAGGCTAGCTTCTAGGGTTTAGCCTCCTTGATCTCGTGGTAGATCTACTCTTGTACTACCCATATCATCAATATTAATCAAGCGGGAGTAGGGTATTACCTCCATCGAGAGGGCCCGAACCTGGGTAAAAACATCATGTCCCTTGTCTCCTGTTACCATCCGCCTAGACGCTGATCCGGGACCCCCTACCCGAGATCCGCGGTTTGATGACCGGCAGTTGGCCGACCCGCGACCGGCAAACGCTTGTTCGCTGCAGCGTGGTCTCGAGCCGGCAGTGCACCCCGCACTTCAAGTTCGACGGCGATGCCACCCTCTACGTGAGGGTGTTCGGGAAAGGCAGTCGCGCGGCTGAGTGCTGCCCAAGGGCGACAACCGTGACGTCGCCTAGCCTCGGAGGCGATCGGGATGAAGATGAGCTGCGCATGGTCGTGGCGCTTCGGGGTTGGTCGAGCTTCGGCGACTCTTCTTCAGACAACGGCTCCTCCAGCGGTGGCCATGCCCAGCCTCCGCGCCGCCGCGCCCGCCTTGAGGGAGGTAGCGAGTCTGCCCGCCGTCACGCCTCGGTGAAGCGCGAGAGGGAGTCCGCCTGAACTCCGGAGGCAGTTCGAGCCTTCGCCGCGAGTTGGTGTCAAGCGAGCCACGCTCGTTTTGTTCTTTTCCTTTTCCTGCGCAAAGAGACAATAATGTAGGGTCCGGCGGGGGCGTGCTTGGACTGTTGTTGTTAATTATCATATTGTTTCCTCTATTTCTGTATAAGGCTTCTGTGCCACACGCCTGCGCGTAGAAATTAATTAGCTTGGGGGCGACCTGTCGCAGTCTTCGCCTCCCGAGGCCGAGGCCTCGTCGAACGCTTCATGCCCTACAAAGATTAGCTAGGAGAGGTAGCTTCCGGCCTCAGTTGTGGAGGCGACCGACCCGGGTCCTGTGTACGCGTCGTGGTGCCCGTGGGGCACGGACTGGAGGGGCGCTCCCGTAGTGGACCAGGTTAGGGAAACCTCAAACAATAGGGGCAGAAAACACTCGCGAGGGTGCCCGTGTTGCTCCCTCGCGAGAGAAATCAAGGTAGGAGAGCGAAGAAGGCAAAGAGTCACAAGCCAAAGACGGCTACAACTTCAATGAAACTTCAAATGGGGATGAACAAGCCAACTGCAGAAAGCAAATGAAAAAGCCGCGTCCGGCACCTAATCTAGTCTTCGACGTCTTCTCACCAGCGTGGAGCTAAGTGCTGCCACTGGGCGTGGGAGGGAGCCCCAGGGCCTGAGGCCGGCGCTCCTGAGACTCCGGGGCGTGTACAGCCTCAACTCATTATTACGTGAGAGTGTCACGGGCGGTGAGCTTCAAGCATTGGCCTTCTTCACAGGCTCTGGGCCTTTCTTGGGGGAAGCGTACTTCACATGCATTGGCCTTCTTCACAGGCTCCGGGCCTTTCTCAGATAGATAAGCTTCACAGGCATTTGCCTTCTTCACAGGCTCTGGACCTTTTCCAAAACGAAACAACTTCACAGGCATTCGCCTTCTTCATAGGCACCGGTCCTTTCTCAGAAAGATAAGCTTCACAGGCGTTTGCCTTCTTCACAGGCATCGGGCCTTTCTCAGAAAGTTAAGCTTCACAGGCGTTTTCCTTCTTCACAGGCACCGGGCCTTTTCAGGGGTAAAACCTCTGGAGGAGCTGGTTGTTCCACGCGTTCTGGACGAGCACCCCCGCCTGAGTCACCAAGCGTGCGGAGCCGGGCCTGGAAACATGAACAACCTTGAACGGGCCCTCCCACATGGGAGAGAGCTTATGCAGTCCCTCCCTGGAGAGAACCCGTTTGAGCACGAGGTCCCCTACCTCAAGAGTTACAGGCGAATGTTGCGGCAGTGGTATCGCCGCAGTGCTTGTTGGTACCTCGCCGCTCGTAGCGCGGCTTCTCGACGATGCTCCTCCCCCAGCACGAGGTCCGTCTCCCACATGGTGTCCTGCTGCGCCTTGTCGAACGCGAGGACCCATGCGGAACGACGTCTGACCTCGTGAGTGAGGACCGCTTCAGCTCCATAGACCATGAAGAACGGGGTCTCGCCAGTAGGCTTGGTCGCGGTCGTGCGGATGGACCACAACACGGACTGGAGCTCGTCGTACCAGCCTCTGCCGCAGGCCTCCAGCTTCTTCTTGAATGTCCTGGTTTTGAGGCCCCTCAGGACCTCTGCGTTGGCCCGCTCGGCCTGACCGTTGCTCCGTGGAGTGCGCTAAAGGCGTAGCATACCTACGTCCCAAGGTTAACCGCAGTATGTTTTGAAGAGGTTCTTGGTAAACTGTGAACCGTTGTCGGTGATGATGCGGTTCGGCACCCGAACGGCTCATGATGCCCTTGATGAACTTGACCGCAGAACCTGCGGGGATGGTGCGGACGGCTTCCACTTCAGCCCACTTGGTGAACTTGTCCACGGCGACGTAGAGGTAGCGATAGCCTCCTGGCGCCCGAGGAAACAGGCCCAGGATATCCAGCCTACAGACTGCGAATGGCCACGAGAGGGGTATAGTTTGCAGACCTCCCGCCGGTTGATGGATCTGCTCCCTTTGTTCCCTCATGAGGGCTTGATGCTCTGCGCCGACAGGTCCCGGTCCCAAGGCAGGCTTCAGCCGTCGCTGGTATGCCAGGTCGCGATGTCGTGGTCAAGGCCAGGAGGTGAGCGGCCCTGTGGGGCGCTCCCAGCTGAAAATGAAACTCGAAGGATGTCACCTGATAATGTTGAAGATGAGCGGACGCCGTGCGCTGCGGAAGCCGATCTTCACGAGCCCCCAGGCCCAGGAGCCTCGGGAGGCTCCGGAGGCGCTGGTGGCTCCTCGCGGACCATCTCCATCTCCGCCAGGACTGCGGAACGCCTGGCCACTTGAGCCTCGGGATGCTCCTCATGAGGCGTGGCGGCGTGGCAGCGCTCGGCAAACCGTAAGGCATGCGAACGTAGCTGTGGGGTGGACATTCCACGGTGCCCCGCAGCGTGAGGGGCCAGAGGCGTTCTCGAGAGGCGGCTCGGTTGAGCCTGGTATGTCGATGCAGACGCGCAGCCCTCCATCCTCGCTGGATGGGGAGCTACGGCGGAGTGGGCGGCTGCCACTCATGACTCTTGGCTCCTGCAGGCTCTGAATGATCTTGCCGACGAACTCCACGAGGGTTTGGCCCTCCTCGGCTCGCTCCTTCTGAGGGAAGCGTGCTTTGAAACACGCCTCAAGTGGTGCCCAAGCGCCTCCCTCGTGATCTTAGCAAAGTCGGTGGCCCTCCAGAGAGAGCCCCGAGCCTTGCTCGAGGAGGCGCCAGGCGCGCCTTCCTATCTGACAGAAGGAGGTGCCCCTGAGCAGGCGCGCGGACCACGAGGGCTGCCTCCCGAGGGGTCGGGCCAGGCGATGTCTTCTTCTTCTTAGGAGCAGCCTCGGGGAGCCTCCCGCTCCTGTGATCTGGGTCTTCAATTGATGCGGCTTGAAAAGCACGCTCCAGGGAACACACTGCGTCTCTCTCTTCGCAAGGCACCATGATGACTCCGCCGCTTCCTGCCATCTTGAGGACATTGTAGCCGTGATGGGTCACGGCCATGAATTTGGCCAGAGCTGGGTACCCGAGGATGGCATTGTACGGTGATGGCGAATGTGGGCGACGTCGAAGTCGATGAGCTTGCTGCGGTAGTTGTCGCGCGCCCCGAAGGTGACAGGAAGGCGGACCTGCCCAATCGGAACCGTGGAGCCATCAGTGACTCCGGAGAAAGGCTTGGTTGGCTGAAGCTGATTGTACGGCACTTGGAGATTGTTGAATGTCTTGATGGACAGGACATTGAGCCCTGCTCCGCCATCGATGAGGGTCCTGGTGACTTGCACATTGCTGATGATTGGGGAACAAAGCATCAGGAGGACTCCGGCTGTGGCTGCGCACTTGAGCTGATCCGCCGAAATTTGAGCGTGACAGCGACGCTGACCACACGAGAGGCGCGTGGCCCGAGCTTGGGAGGACTGCGTTCGCCGGCGGCGAACTGCTTGAAGATGCGTTGAGAGGCGGGGCTTGAGCTCCGCCAGGGATGCAAGCGATTGCGCAGCTTGGCTCTGGAAGCCCCCACCCCTCGTCACGATGATGGTCTTCATTTCTCCTTGGCTGCGGTGGTAGAGGAGGGAGGCCTGTGTTGCCTTGCGGCCGATCCTCGCGAGGCCGATCCCTCCAGCCTCCTTCGCGAGGCAGGTCCCTCCAACCTCCCTCGCGAGGCTGATCCTGCCAGCGGTCCTCGCGAGGTCTGTCACGCCACCCTTGGCGAGGGCCGCGGTCTTCCCAACATCCTATGTTTCTTCCTCCTCCTCTACCGTAGCCTCGATCATTGCGGTCGGGGCGTCGACCGATTCACCCTTCCCGCACGGCTCTGAGCTCTTGTTATTCGTTGGTGTTGTGGGTGTGGAGGTCGTGGTACACGCAGTACCGGCTGCCCTTGGAAGACTCGGGCTGATCCCTGCCTCGCTTGGTATCTGGATTACGCATGAGCACGGCAGCCCCCTTGCGCTTCACATCCTTGACCTTGGGCTTCTTCTCTTCTGGGTCGGCAGCCGGCAGCTCGAGGAGGGAGAGGCGTCCTTCCTCTGCCCTGGCGCACTTGCTCGCCAAGTTGAACAGCTCCAGGGATGTGCACAGGTCTTCATGCATCGCCAGCTCCTCCTTCATATTGGCGTCACGCACACCGTCGAAGAAGGCTGAGATGATGGCCTCCTCGATCACCTTGGGAATCTTGAGGCGTGCGTTGTTGAAGCGCTGGATGTACTTCTGCAGGGTCTCTCCTGGCTGCTGCTTGAGGCGGCACATGTCGCTCACGGCAGGAGGCCGGTCGTGAGTGCCTTGGAAGTTGGTGATGAAGCGGGTGCGCATCTCGTCCCAGGAGGAGATCGTGCCAGGAGCCAGGTTCAGAGCAGTGCGGGCACCGTCCTTGAGCGCCATGGGAAGCGAGTTCGCCATGACCTTCGTCCCGTTGGCGGCTTGAAGCCCAGCTTCGTAGAGCTGGAGGAACTCCATGGGTCGGCCGTGCCGTCGTAGAGAGAGGAGGCAGGTCTGGCTTGAACTTGCCGGGCCCGCGACGACTGCGTAGCTTCAGCGGTGAAAGCGGCGGCGACTGCGATGTACAGGAGGCCTTTGGTGACGAAGGGCTTGATCTTGCGGATCCCGTGCGCCCGGCCCAGGAGCAGCGTGGGGTCTTGGCGTCTTTGGAGCAGGAGCGGTCGTGACGGGCGGTCAGAGCACTCGGGCAGCTTCTTGGGGGCGAGGACCTCTTGGCAGCTCTGCTCTTGCTGCTTGGTGCCGGACGGAGTGGGTTCCGCCAGGGCCGCGTGCCTTGGGGCCAAGGCGCCTTCTTGAGGGGCGGTTGGCGCCCGAGCTTCATCGCCTATGCAAGGCGGGCGCGGTGCAGCCGAGAAGGACGGCGAGGGAGCCCCAGCGGCGCGACGCAGCTTCGGCGACACGGTCGAGCCACTCCTCATAAACGTCGTCGGCAAGCGGTAGTGCAGGAGCTTCGTTTGCCGCGATAAGCGCGACTTCGAGCCTCCATGGTAGCGCAGAGCGCGAGACAAAGAAACCGATTAGAGGCGGCGAAGAAGCGGTGCGGCCGTCTCGCCTCACGGATGAATGCTTTGGGGCGACGCTTGCTGCTCGTTCCCGCCGGGCCGGTGGCGGCGTTGACGGCAATGACAGGAACGGCGAAGCTGACGCCGACGGGGCCATCTGGCGGCTTAGCGAGTGGCGAGGCGGCGGCGCTTCAGCCAGGCCCGTGGCGTCCGACATGGATGCGATGGGCGGCAAAGAACAGGGCGGCGGAAGACGGATTCCGGTGCACCCCTACCTGGTGCTCCAAATGTCGGATTTCGGGTTCCGGCAGACCCTCTAGGTTCGAACTCCGGGGTGCACGCGGAGATCTCACCTCCTACCTACCTACACCTCGTCGCCTCGCAAGGATCTAAACTACACAAAGAGCAACACAAGGGACACAAGGTTTATACTGGTTCGGGCCACCATTGTGGTGTAATACCCTACTCCAGTCTATTGTGTGGTGGATTGCCTCAGGGGCTGATGATGAACAGTACAAGGGAGAACAGCCTCGCGAGGGTCTGTACTTGGCCGGTGCGACGAACTGCTAGGGGGAGTTCGGTTGCTCTCTCTCTCTAGATTGCTTGATCTCTAGCTCTGTTCAAGATTCCGGATCGTCTACCCTATGGGTGGCTAGTCCTATTTATAGGCAAAGGCCCTGGGCCTCTTCCCAAATATTGAGCGGGAAGGGCGCCAACAATTGGCCATTATGAAGGGGAACATCTAGTACACTTATCCTGACTAAAGTTGGTCCTCGCTTTGCCAAAGGCTCTGACGATGACGCCGGCTTGGGCTCCATGATGACCTCCTTCCTGCCGTTGTGTTGGTCTTGGTCTTGTTGCACCGAAATGGTTGCCTTTGCTTGATACTCTCGCCTGCGCTTGCCTACTTTGCACCAAAGAGAAAATGAGGATCTTCTTGGCGGGCTGGCGCTCACTGGCGCCCTTATGGTCATCATGGCTTGCGTCATGGGCATCTCGTGAGGTACCCCGCCTTGATCTCTCTGCCTCCTCATGAGCCAACTTTGACGAGGCCGTGCACGAGGAAGCTTCACGTCCGCCCCATGAGGCTTGGCCCCTCGCGAGGGTCTTGAGCTTGTGCTGATGAAGATGGGCCGTACTGGGCCACCCCTTGAGCCACGCCGCAGGCCGCAGGCAGGCAAGTCTGGGTACCCCCGTTCCCAGAACGCCGACAGTAGTGAAGGGAGAACTACTGCGATTGTGTTTCAGATTCATCTGGTCAAGCACCTCAGTAGAGAAAGCCGAAAACTGACTGCCATGATGCGGCGAGAGCTGGTCAACCACTCAATGACTTATCAGAATCTTTCGCGATTCCTTCCGTATTACACGAAGGCCCGTTCTTAAGGTCACCTATGTAACGCAGCGTATTGGGATAACCGCGTACATACCAGGGACTATATTGTAGACCCACCGTGAAACTCCTATGGCTAAGTGAAAGTGTTAAAGCCCTATAGTCTGATTGCCTAGTTCGCTGCATTGACACCTCCTTAACGGACCAAGGCATTGGGTCAAGAGCGATCAAGTGCTTTTCCGAACACCCCCGCATTTTATGCGAGGGGGCCGAAGCCGACGAATGGAAAACTTTCAGATTATACAAAAATGGCCGCACAGGAGGAACCAAAACTTTTAGGCAGAAGTATAAAAAAACATAGTCTTAATATATCATAATATTGTTTTTAGAATTTTGGTACATTCACTCGAAGATCATATCCTTTGAGCACTGGCCCTCTATCAAGCGAGCGCCCTCTAGGACATCTTCGAAATGATGCTCCAGCGTGTGTTTGTCCTTGCCCCCGGGTGGACTCTTAGCTGCAATATCGGTCGCTTTCATCTTCGCCCAATACATCTTGACACGGGTGAAGCCCATCCGTGCACCTTCAATACATGTTGATCGCTTCACGGCGTCGATATGCGGCACCACATCAACAAGTCCCTGCACCAAACCGAAATAACTATTCAGAACTGGCTCAGTCGGCCACAGCCGGACCACGACGTCCTTCATGGTAGATCCGGACATCTTGTGAAGCTCGGCCCACTGGGCCATCTGTTCGTTCAACAACAGCGGACGCTACAATGCGCTGAATTGTGACCAGAAAAGCTTCTCCGTTGCTTGCCCTTCTTGCGTTGGAAAAACAACGCCGCATCAGAGACACTCTTCGGCAAGTCCAAGAATGCGTCTGGAGATCTCCACATTTGATTAAGTGGGGCATATTTCAGATTGCTGAATTTAGTCTGTAACAGAAAGGGCTTACCGGCCGCTATCTCCTCGTCTTGCCGGATCTCCTCTCGAGCCGCTCTAGACTCGGATCGTGCTTCTCTCGCCTCTTGTAAGGCCTTCTCGGGTTCGGCTACTTTGGCCTTGTTCTCCTCTTCGAGGGCTTGGCATTTGCCAGCGGCATCCTTTAGATCTCGCTCTATGGAAGATATTCTCTCCTCGCACTGGCGCCGAGCAGCCTGTTCGGCCTTTGATTCCTCAGCTGCCTTCCTGGTAGCCACATTACTCATCCTGGCTTGCTCCTTGGCTCGGGCAAGCTCAGCCCGAAGGGTCTCAACCGCGGCAGCACTATCTGCAGTTATGCATGTCTTAGTATGTAATTCTCAACTTCGTGCTCATGCTATTATACATACATATACTGACCGCCCCAGAACATACCTTGTGCCTCGTCGAGTCGCCTGTTAATAAGGGTGATGTCGTCATCTGCCACGTCAAGTTTCTGCTTCAGACCTGCAACCTCTGTAGTATGGGAAGTCGCAATGGATGTAAACCCGTGTTATAATTAATTAGATTATCTCCTGGGCATGTCTTTTTCAATCCTCTGATTACCTCCCCTTGGACGCCAACTAGAGTCTCAGGGGCTACTATCTATACACAGATGCATTTTGCGCGTACCGAGCACAACAGAAAATATTACACTACGTACCTCGAAGCCTCTTAGCAGGCCCATGAAGGCTTCATTCAATCCGCTTTTCGAGGACAGAATCCTCTCAACTACCGTACCCATTAAGGTACGATGTTCCTCTGAGACGGACGCATGTTGCAGCATGTCCATCAATGTATCCGACGCTCCCGGATTCCTGGAAGCGGCTGCAGGAGTACAGACTCCCTTTGAAGGGATATGCTTACTCGACCCTAGGGTCGTCTCCGGCGGTAAACCGGCTAGTCCGGGGCTTTTACTGTTGGTCCCTGTTGGGGCCGCATACCCCGAACCTTGGGCGAACGAAGTTTCACCTTCGGGCGTTGTCTTCATTATCCCCCGCACCACTTGTTGATCGGGAGAGATCCTCCGGGACGACACTTCAAAGTCGTCCGCTCTATCAGGCAAGGAGGCATGTGGAGGCGTCTCGCTTTCCATCCTCTCCAGAAGCAGATCCCCTGAGGAGGAGGACTCTTGAGGAAGACAGCGTGCCGGACTGCAAATGTATATTAGATGTTACCCTTGTAACATGATAGGAATGGGATATCTTTAGGATATCCTTGTTCACTTACGATTCGGCAAAAGGCTTGCCCTTACGGAGGAACTGTGCTACAACATCGTCTTCCGAGCCCGAACCGCCTGACAGGGGCATTTTCCCTCGCTTAGGAGCCTTTACCTCCCAACCTTCAGAGGCGGCCCTTTTCTTATCATGGGGAGAGAGGATGTCAGCTTCTCCTTCTCTTTTGTCTTCGGAAGGGGGAGCCCTAATCTCCCTGGACACAGTACCTGGTGTACCTTCAGAACGGATGCCACCTTTGGCCTTCCTGCTCTCCTCCTTGTCCTCTTTCACCGACACCTGGTATGGTGCCGGGATCAGCATCCTTGTTAGCATGGGACTAGCTGAGTCTTCGGGAAGAGGGGCCAAAAACATAATTCGCTCCGCCTTCTTTATCCAGCCCTGGAAGTAGATGGTTTTCTGAGTATCTTATTACGGGGTATTTAACTAAGCTATGTTCGGGAGTCGAGTGCTTACCGAGGTATCCGGATGGTTGCAGTCGACGGCGATGTCGTCGGTGGTATCTGGCCATTGTTTACGTGTCCCGAAAAATAACTTCCACATTCCGCTGTGTGTCGTGCCAAAGAAGTGCTGAAGGGCTCGTGGTCCTTCCGGATTAAACTCCCACAGGCAGAGGGGCTGTCGCTGGCACGGCAGGACCCGACGGACTAGCATTACTTGAATCACGTCGATGAGATCGGTGTCCTTCTCAAGGAGACTCTAGATGCAACTCTGTAGAGTCTGCACTTCATCAATTGATCCCTAGTCCAACCCCTTATTGATCCATGATGTGAGCTGTATTGGAGTGCCAGATCGGAACGCATGTGTAGCTGCCCACTTGGTACCACGGGGTTCAGTGATGTAAAAGCACTCCCGCTGCCATAAGTTGGAGGTTTATGTGAAGGATCCTTTTAGCCAAAGAGTGTTGGTGAGCTTGCTCACCGTGGCACCACCACACTCCGCTTGCTTCCCCTCGATCGCCTTCGGCTTCACGTTAAAGGTCTTGAGCCATAAGCCGAAGTGTGGGGGAATACGGAGAAAGGCCTCGCACATGACGATGAATGCTGAGATGAGAAGAAAGGATTCCGGGGCTAGATCGTGAAAATCTAGCCTGTAATAGAACATGAGCCCGCGGACAAAGGGATGGAGAGCGAACCCTAGCCCTCGGAGGAAGTGGGAGATGAATACGACCCTCTCGCCGGATCTGGGGGTAGGGATAACCTGCCCTTTAGCAGGGAGCCTGTGGAGGATTTCCGCGGTCAGGTATCTTGCCGCTTGGAGCTTCGCAATATCCTCCTCTGTGATAGAAGAGGCCACCCGCCGGCCTTGAAGGCTGGATCCAGATATGACTGAGAGGCTCATAGCAATTAAAAACTGGGCACTGGAACTCGAGGTTGGAAAGGTTGAGGAAGAGGAAGGCGTAGAGGAGAAAGACAGGTCTGTAACCCTTTATACCAACGGGATGGTTGGATTACCCACGCCCGTATTGATGAGAATCCCGTAATTAGGGGACATGATCTCTGCTTTGACAAGACGTGCCAATGGAACCGCATCTTAAAACATGGAGCGGCAGGCCAAAAAATAGTTTGAAATAATGACCAGGTGGTGACGTGGCATCACGCTATGAAAAGTTGTCAGTAGATTGGACTCGTGAAATATTATACTCTCTGTGGTTGTGTGTGGTACTTGTTTTGCAGAGCCGGACATGTTCTTTGTGTTTGAAGGCTGTTTTGGAGTATTCGGAGGAGGAACCCGCCTTGCAATGCCGAAGACAATCTGCACGCTGGACACCTCATCATTGAAGCCTGGTTCAGGGGCTATTGAGGGAGTCCTGGACTAAGGGGTCCTCGGGCGTTCGGCCTATTGGACATGGGCCGGACTGATGGGTTGTGAAGATACAAGACCGAAGACTCTCACCCGTGTCCGAATGGGACTCTCCTTGGCGTGGAAGGCAAGCTCGGCATCCATATATGAAGATTCCTTTCTCTGTAACCGACTTTGTACAACCCTAGTCCCCTCCGGTGTCTATATAAACCGGAGGGTTTAGTCCATAGGGACGATCATAATCATACAGGCTAGACTTCTAGGGTTTCAGCCATTATGATCTTGTGGTAGATCAACTCTTGTAATACTCATATTCATCAAGATCAATCAAGGAGGAAGTAGGGTATTACCTCCATAGAGAGGGCCCGAACTAAGGATGGCAATTTTATCCATGGACATGGTTATCCATGGATACCTGACCCGATTGGACAGGGTTTGGATCGACTTTTATGTGCATGGGCCATGCCCAAACCTGACCCGACTAGTCGTGGATAGGGTATGGATATAGTTTCATACACGTGGACATGTCCAAATCCGACCCAATCGTTTTTAATATGAAAAATGTATACGCCACTATCCCTTACCCATCGTTTTTAATCTGAAAAAGTGCAAAGCAAATTCCCAACCAGAATTTACTCCACCATAATTTACTTAATGCCCACACCTTCCCATTCTCCTCGTATCTCTTGACTCGTCTCCCCTTCTCATTCTCAATTAAAGATTTGCCATAATTTACTCGGTGAGAAACGTAGACTGAGAAACAATTTGTTGTGCACTTGTACTTATATGATATTGTCTAAAGTGCTAATCTTGGAATGATATGCGTCTTTGTTGTTTCCTAAGGTATCATGTATGCATGTTGAGAGTACCCGATGGGTATCCATATTCTACGGATATCCACCGGGTTTGGACATGGACATACTTTTCTATCTGTGGGTTTTTTCGTGGATGGGCAAAGAATGCTTTCATGGATATGGATATGGATACAATATTGTTCGATCCGGGCAAACCCGATCCATTGCCATAGCCCGAACATGGGTAAACTGCGTGTCCCATGTCTCCTATTACCATCGACCTTAGACGCACAGTTCGGGACCCCCTACCCGAGATCCGCCGGTTTTGACACAGACAAGGGGGGCGCCGCACACGGCTAACAATGTTTGTTGTGTGTTCTAGCGGTGCCCCCCCTCATATATATAGGTTGGAGGAGAGGAGAGGCAGCCAAGGGGGCGCCCCAAGTAGGTGGAATCCTACTTGGGCACCTCCCAATTCGGCCTCCCCCTTTCCTATTCCTATTCGGAATAGGAAGGGAAGCGGGGGAAGGGGGAATCCTATTCCCTTTTTCCTTTCCCCTTCCCCTTTGCTTCTCCAATTTGGCCAGCCCATATGGAGGAGGCGCACCAGCCCCTTTGTGGCTGGTGTGTTTCCCCTCTTGGCTCATAAGGCCCATATAGTTTATCGGGGGTAGCCCGGAACCCCTTCTGGTGACCCAATACGTACTAGGTAACCCCAGAACACTTCCGGTGTCCAAATACTATCATCCTATATATGAATATTTACCTCTCGACCATTTCGAGACTCCTCGTCATGTCCATGATCTCATCCGGGACTCCAAACAACATTCGGTCACAAAATCACATAACTCATATAATACAAATCGTCATCGAACGTTAAGCGTGCAGACCCTACGGGTTCGAGAACTATGTAGACATGAACGAGACACATCTCCAGTCAATAACCAATAGTGGAACCTGGATGCTCATAATGGCTCCCACATATTCTACGAAGATCTTTATCGGTCGAACCATTATGACAACATACGTTATCCCCTTTGTCATCGGTATGTTACTTGCCCGAGATTCGATCGTCGGTATCTTCATACCTGGTTCAATCTCGTTACCGGCAAGTCTCTTTACTCGTTCCGTAATGCATCATCCCGTAACTAATTCATTAGTTACATTGCTTGCAAGGCTTATTATGATGTGCATTACCGAGAGGGCCCAGAGATACCTCTCCGATACTCGGAGTGACAAATCCTATTCTCGGTCTATGCCAACCCAACAAATACCTTCAGAGATACCTGTAGAGCATCTTTATAATCACCCAGTTATGTTGTGATGTTTGATAGCACACAAGGTATTCCTCCGGTATCCGGGAGTTGCATAATCTCATAGTCAAAGGAATATGTATAAGTCATGAAGAAAGCAATGGCAATAAAACTTAACGATCATGATGCTAAGCTAACGGATGGGTCTTGTCCATCACATCATTCTCCTAATGATGTGATCCCGTTCATCAAATGACAACACATGTCTATGGTTAGGAAACTTAACCATCTTTGATTAACGAGCTAGTCTAGTAGAGGCTTACTAGGGACACAGTGTTTTGTCTATGTATCCACACATGTATCAAGTTTCCGGTTAATACAATTCTAGCATGAATAATAAGCATTTATCATGATATAAGGAAATATAAAATAACAACTTTATTATTGCCTCTAGGGCATATTTCCTTCACTTTCTGGCCAGAACCCCAACTGTGTGCGCTTGAGGTAATGCAATCAGTCAAATATGAATATTCTATGTTTGTCTGTTGGGTTACACTAGGAGCAGGGGATGTGCATAAGAACTGTCCTGCATAGGTGGTTGCTGACCTTTTGGATTGCTTTGGCTGCAATAAAAGTAGAACCAGTTCCACATAAATTGAAAGTTTATTTGTGTAATGGAATCACTATTATGCTAGAGTCTGACTGGTTGTTGCATGCATGCTAACCATGTGCTTGGTGGAATGCTTGGGGTTGTAATTTTTACTCATGGCTAAGTGCTTTCAACTTTCAAGTAATGCTAGAGAGTATATTTTCTCTCCTAACCATTCGAGAGATTACCATATGCTTCATACTTCTGAATAATATTGAAGGGGCTTTTTTACTTTTAGTTCTTACCATATACTTTTGGTCCATGTCTCACGGTGCGAATTTTGGCATGAACAGTTTGTTCCTCGTCATGCAATCTTCTGATTCAGAAAGATTTCCTATCCATTAAGGTAATTCAATCTGCCATCGATCAATAATTCTTGCTATGTGCAATTATATTTGAAAACAACATGCATGTGATACTCCTTTTTTGAATCACAATACTTAAGTGTCGTAAATTGTACAAAACTTTAATATGCTCTTGAACAATGCGTCTGAGAGACTCGAAAT
This sequence comes from Aegilops bicornis, assembly GCA_021605145.1. NCBI lineage: Eukaryota > Viridiplantae > Streptophyta > Magnoliopsida > Poales > Poaceae > Aegilops > Aegilops bicornis. Next base: position 479,100,724 of record CM038672.1, on the reverse strand, counting down.
TATCATCTATTAATAGGTAGTGCGCCTCACAGCCTTGTATCTGATCTTGAATTATCTTTCTGACCAACATTGAGGTTGAATTTAAGATTTCGTTTGTCCATACACTAAAAGAGTTTAATCATCATCTAACCAAGATAATGCATGGTGATGTTAGTTGTGAAACTTTTTTAGGAATTATTTGGTGTCTTTGACTTGGCCCTACAAGTATGATGCAATACCGTGAGTGGCATCCTCAATTAGCAGGGTAAGATGAATGAGCATAACAAGCCATTCTGTGGTATGTGTGATGGACAATTTGCCAATTATAAACATGGAAGGTAACCCACTTCGCTTGACTAAGTATCTGAAAATATTGGGTGCTTTTAGTAGGAAAATTATTGATGACGTCATCTAGAACTTATGGTGATCGGGAAGTATGATGTGTACATCTTTTGGTGGTGGGAAATGAGTATTAAGTTGTTGTACTTTAATAAAAGATGATGGCTCTGGTTTTCCAACATTGCATGAATACCACAAAATCCAATACAAAGTTGATTACAAGGTGAGCAAACTGAAAACGAAATTTACAAAGTAGTTAGTAGTAATATAGTACTTGTGATTAATTTACTATTGCGTAACCTTACCTAATTTGTTCTTTGCAGCCTTATTTATAACTTCTCGACGCGGTTATTACTATTTGTTGGTATTGCTTTAATCTTCTGGATTACGGGGCCTCTTCAAATTTGCTAGCACCTTTCTGAGGGCTGGTGAACATTCATGACCACACAAATGATCATTATGTTCATAGAGACATCAAATCAAGTAAACTTCTTACTCGAAGGTTCTTTAAGTTTTATTCCATCTTGGTACCCTTATATGTGGGTTTGATGTATTATAATTATGAAGATCTGAAATGACACTTGCTATTCTTGCATGGGCACTCGAGATGATACTTCCATTGGAAGTCATATATGCACTAATTTTTATTATATTATCGTTTGAACGCTATATAAAGCTTCCTTCTACTCTAAGATTTCATGCCGTGGATTTATGTGCTGATAGCAATATGCGTGAATCAATATGACACTCAGGAACTTTTCAGTTTATGTGATGGAAGTGTATAAGAGTGTGCTTGCCTATTGTTATCCCCTCCAATCCATATTAGTTGTCTCTCAAACGGATGTATCTAGCACTAAAATACGTCTAGATACATCCGTTTGAGTGGTAAGTAATATGGATCAGAGGGAGTATTATTTTGTTCCAAGGTATGCTTGCTCATCTATATCTCTTCACTTTGCTTGCAGGTGTGCTTCCTAGATTTCTTTTCCTCATTTGATTTCACTCCTTACAGTTTGAGCTTGGTCACAAAGATAGGGGTGATACATATGCATTCCTCCATTCTTTAGCTCCGATTCAGACTCTCTAATATATGCATGAAGTATGATCAACAAATGTCAAAGAGTAATATAAGTTCTCAAATTTCCAAGTTATGCATAAGACTTTGTAACAAAAGATGCAGTTTCTATGTAGCTTTTTACTTAATTTGAAGAATTCACATTGTGAGAAGACATGGTGCGCTTTGGAAGCTTGTTGTATAATTTACTTACCTTGCTTTGCGGATTTATATATTATGGACAATTAATCCAAATAAATAATTTTTATTGTAAATGAGCAATAAGAATGTTTTTCTTCAACTTAATACAAGTGTCTACTTCTCAATATCAAATTATACTTTTGTGTTACTGTATTCCAATGAAATTGCAGCATTGTGAGATGAATAGTTATTCACTCGTTGATAAATTAAATTTCTAAAATGTACGATAGATATGTGATGTGAAGTATGCATTGTAGCCCGTAGCAAAGCACGGGCATTCTACTAGTTCCTATTAGAATTTAAACTAATTATATTAATTAGGGATAGTCCTCCCTTGTAACTAGCGTGCGATTTGCCTCTGACAACCGTTCGAAACACACCCATACCCCCATGCTCGGATGCGTCCCTTTGTGGCATCGGCGTCGGTTCCCTCTGTATATAATCCTCCTACATCATCAATGAAAGATTTAATGGTTCAATCAATTCATTCTTTCGCACATTATCAGCACATATCTCTACCAAGAGCAAATCATGCTCGCGACAATCGCCAAAAAAGTGTAGTGGATTGGGGATGATTTAGTCGATGTGAACGAGATGTATGTCGCCTCCCTTATCCATCTACTCCTTCGTACAGGTTGTTGATTGGCAATCACTAGGCCTGGTTGAGTAGTCGGGCTTAGCCCATGCTGTACTAGCAGTGAAAAAAAATCAAAAACGAAAAGAAAGAAGGTGGCTTAGCCACAGTAGTAGGCTGTAATGTTCTAGCCTATTGCCATTATTTTTCATTTTCTTTTCTGATTAGCTTCTGCCGTTTTCAGTTTTTATACATACTGTTTGTTAGTATTTCCTAACATAGTACTATGTAATGTCTGTTTATGTAATGTCAACATGTTTATGGGTGCAATTTTTAAGTGCTACATGTTGATTATGCTTGAAAATTATATGACTACTTTCAGTTTTTGCACATATCTTATGGATTGCAATTATGTCTATAGCTTTGTTCACAAGTGTGAGGTCTACCCCACCTGGTGATTACCTTCAAAGTGTTTAATTAACACAAGGTTGTGCAAATGTATCATAACAATATAGGTCTACACTACATGGTAGTGATTGCCTCAAAGCAAAAAATGAAAGCACACATATTATGGTATGAAAATAGCCATACGAATGTCTACACCACTTCATGGAGGCTACCTCTATGTGTTCTACAAAACAAAGATCTACGCCATTTTATGGTAATTACCTTTTGTAGAAAGCCATATTTTTTGTCTTTTAGGCTTTTCCTAGACCTTTATATTGGAATCAAGCATTTTATTTTACACACAATTAATTTACATGAGATTAAATTAATGCGCACGATAATTTCATGCAGAGCATGGCTTTCTATTGAAGCAATTTGCTGAGCTTGCCACTGATGGCAGAAATTATCTGACCTGGGCCATAGATGTCAAGATTAACTTGGCGGCCAGAAATCTGATCAACACTATAACCACACCTGCTCAAGGAGCTCCTGCTATCGCAGATACGACAGAGTATGCTTCTTTCCACTTCATTCGACACCATTTTCGTTTTGAGCATAACATCTCCAGCCACGCCCCCAACAGGCCCTCCCCAGGCGATTTTTCGGCATCGGCGCCCAATAATCGGCCCAATCGCGCCCCCAGGAGCCCTTTTTTTGCCGGTTTGGGCCGAAATTGATGCCGGCGGACCCAGGCCGAATCCGACGCGCTGGGGGGCGCCCGGGGGCACCTGGGCGAGCGATTTTGGCGCGAAAGCGGATGGGCCCGCCGAGTCAGCGAGACGCCGCTTCGTCGTCCTCATCGACTCGGTTCCCGCGGGAATCAATGCAAAGGCTGCCGCGCTGGTCAGCCTCCATTGATGCCTCACGGGCAGTGAACGCGCCATGACGTGCGTCCAGCCACGCGTCGCCCGGCATGCAGCCCGTCGCCGCCCCGCGATGGCTATAAAAGGCGACCTCCCCGCCGGTGGACACCACAACTCTCACTTTCCCCCCTCCCCGGCGTAGATAGCAACACTCCCCTCTTCCCGCCGACAAGAAAGATGGCTGGGAGGTACCCAGCGATGGCGCGGCGGCGAACGGCTTCGGCCGCCGCCACCTCCAAGAGCCGGAGGCGCGCCTGCTCTACGAGGCCGAGTACCCGGCGCCCCCGGACATGCGGGTGCCGGGGACGTGGAGGCTGAGCGCCGGCGGCGTCCCGGTGCCACCGGTGCCCGAAGGGGCGGCGCGGCGGGCCGAGATCGCCCGCATCCGCTCGTCCCTGACGGAGGAGCAGCGGAACGAGCCGCGCTACGCCGCCGACAGCCACACCCTCTGGACCATGTACTTCCAGCGCCGCCGCAAGGAGCAGACCGCCTCGGTCAACGGCGTCATCCCACGGGGCCGCCTCAACGCCGACGGGCGGCGCGAGTGGTGAGGCATGCCCGACCGCACCCTCGAGGCCCTCCTCGACCACATCGAGTGCGGCAACATGCCGCGCCTCGAGTACCAGCCGCGGCCGTCCTTCTCTTGCCGCCGCGGTAGCTCCTAGACGTCGCGGCGGATGGAGCCGGGGCCATCCTCGTCGTCGGGCTCCGGCTTGCCGGCCGCGCTCCGCCCCGTCAAGCCCGAGCCAGAGGAGACGCCGCTCGGGCGCCGCACCCGCAGTGGTGGCCTCGTCATCAACAAGGGTGCCCGGCCTACCCCGCCTGCTCCTGCTACGGGGAGGCGCTCCCTCCGCCTGGTCCGGCCGAAGCCTGAGCTGGGGCTGCTCCCGGTGAAGCCGGAGCACGTCGAGATGGCAGCCCCAGACGACGAGTCCGCCCTCAAGTGGACGAAGGAGGACTACGTCCGGGAGCAGGTCCGCCGCCAGCACTGGGCATTCGCGGAGCTCTAGGCCCCGCGCCGCGGGCGCGAGGAGGGCGGCGTCAACGTCCTCGACAGTGACGAGGAGGACAAGGCCGGGCTGTCCAGTGCGCCACCACGCCTCAGTGACCCTAGCCAGGGCTGCAGCAGGGACGGCACGGGCCCAAGCCAGCCGCGCGACGACGACGACCACGATGACGGCGACGGGGGCGACGGCGGCGACTACACCCGCTTCTACAGGCTTCTCGGCATGTAGACGACGGCGGCGACGACGGTGGTGGCGGCTAGGCATAGTTTGGCGTAGTTTATGCGTAGTTCACGCATAGTTTGCATGTTTTCTGTTCAAATTTCAACGAAGTTTCGCCGAGTTTGTGCAAAAGTTGCCGAGTTTGCACATATTTTCGTACGCAACATCGCCGAACCCGGGGCGACCTGTGGGCCACGACTGGGAGCTAGGTCGCTCCCACGCGCCAATCTAGCGTAGGCTCGCCTCCAGGAGGCTCTTTTTCGACACCCTGAGGGCCGAACGGCTGGAGATGCTCTAACGATTTGCATGGATGCGTCCCTTCGTGCCATCGACGTCGGTTAACTCTGTATATAATCCTCCAACATCATCAATGAAAGATTTAGACCAACTCCAATGGGGCAACCCATTTCGTCCGCGGCCATCCGTTTGGGTCGGTGCGGACACAAAAGGCGGCCCAACGCGCCGACCCAAACGGACGCGCGTCCGTTTTTCGTCCGCGGGCGACCCATTTCCTGCCCATTTTTTAGTCGGATTTGCGTCGGCGCGGACACGCGACGGACACGCGCGAGCTCGCCTACTCCTGTCCCCGGGCCCACTGGTCTGTGGCACATTGGCCTCCCGTCTCACCCTGCGGCCAACAAGCAACCCTCCCGCCTCCTCCGCCGCTGACGCCGCCGCCCATTTTTTTCCGGCGACTCTTCCAGCTGCCACCGCCTCCACATCCGCCCAGCAACGCCGCCCCTCCCCCACCCCCCCCCCCCCCCCCCCCCCGTCACCCTCCGCCGCCGTTTTGCCGTCGGGGAGCAGACTGCTTCCCACCACCGCTTCCTCCACCGCACAGCCGCCCGCGACCAATAAGCCGCTTCGTCGCCCCTACCACATCCGACCGGCACGCTCGTCGCACGCTGTCACACTCGTCGCACGCCGGTAGGGCAGCTAGCTAGTCTGTGGGCGCCGCGACTCCCCTTGCCGGTTGTCTCCTTCGTTGACGCCCGCAAGCTGTTCGACAGTTTGCCAAGGTACGAAATGGACTCCGCCGACGAGTTTTTTTTCCACAATTTTCTTTGCGACTCCGACGATTCATCGTCCGGCGATGAGGAGGACATATTGGTTGCCGTGTTGGTCCATCACCACCTCAACAGCCAGCGGCCATCGTTCCGTGGCTCCATTCTGGGCCACCTTCCGGCGTTGAATCACAACCGAGAGAGTGGGCATTTCCTTATCTGGAAGGACTACTTTGTTACAACAAACCCGTTGTTCAAACATCACAAATTTTGCCGCCGGTTCTGTATGAGTAGGCATGTTTTCAACCGTATTAGAGAGGGAGTGGTCGGCTATGATGACTACTTCGAGTGCAAAGAGGATGCCGTCGGCAAGATTGGTTTATCCTCTTATCAGAAATGCACTGCCACCATCCGAATGCTTGCATACGGAGTGCCCGGTGATCTCATTGACAAGTACGTCCGTATTAGCAAGTCTACATGCCTAGAGTCTCTGTATAAGTTCTGCAAGGCTGTTATTGCTGTGTTTGGCCCTGAGTACTTGAGGGAGCCGACAGCTGAAGATACAACCCGTTTGTTGGCGATGAATGCCGGCGAGGGCTTCAGGGGATGCTTGGCGGCATAGACTGCATGCATTGGGAAGTGGAAGAACTGCCCTTCGCTTGGCAAGGGGCGTTACAAAGGGACATGTCGAGGGCTTGCCTTTGTCATACTAGAGGCCGTATGGCGTCTCAAGATCTCTGGATCTCGGCACTCTTTCTTTGGCATGGCTGGATCACACAATGATATCAACGTGCTTGGTAGCGCCGGTGTTTGCTAGGCTTGCCGAAGGCAACATCCCACCGGTCAACTTTACTGTCAACGGCCACAACTACGACAAAGGGTACTATCTAGGTGACGGTATCTATCCTCAGTGGACCACTATTGTCAAGACAATAGCCAACCCTGTCGGAGAGAAAAGGAAAAGATTTGCCCAAGAGCAAGAGAGTGCTAGAAAGGATGTCGAGCGTGCCTTTGGTGTTTTGCAATCTCGATGGGGCATCGTTCGGCACGCAGAAACTATGGGAGGTGATGACTGCTTGTGTGATCATGCACAATATGATCATAGAAGACGAGTGATCGGAACGTCTGTACGATCAAGGCTTTCAGTTTTAGGGTGAGAATGTTGTGCCTGAGCATGGAGTAGCAGCAACATTTGAGCAGTTCACTCAATTTCATAAATACATGCGTGATTGGGAAACTCACGTGCAACTGCAAATGATTTGGTTGAGCATATGTGGGCTCATGTTGGCAACCAATAGATGTATCTTCTTTTATTCGTTTGCAAAACTATGTGAAACATTTTAATTTGTATTTGGCCTGTAAACTATACTATTTATATGGGCTACCTGACTAAACATTTTCATTTGATAAAATATGTTGAATGCAAATCAATCTACAATTGGGCGGCCCATTAATGCAAGACATATAGATTCGGTAGCGTTGAAGCGCCTACTACCGATCAAAATGCAAAACTGGGGGGATGCCAGACGGGCGGCCGTATCAAACGGACAAAAAGTGGACAAATACGCCATCCTTTTGGGTCGGCACGTTGGAGTTGCTCTTACTGATTCGATCAATTCATTTTTTTTTACAATTCCATTCCACTTGGTTTACAAGATTTTTTGTCCAAAAGGACCCCCTGCCGAGATGAATTGCCAAAAAAGACTACCTCTGGATCAATTTGACAAAAAGGACCCCTCGGCCGGTGGTGGCGCGCGGCCAGGCGACACGGCACCTGCCGCCACGCCAGAGGCGGCGGGCCGCCGCCACCGCAGAGGCGGCCACCCAGCCGAACGGCTTCCCTCTGATGCATCGCGCGCCATGACGAACGGGCGAGGCGGGTGGGCCACACCGCCATTGGGTGAGGCGGCCTCTCGTGCCCATGCCGCGCCCAGGCCAGCAGGCAGCCGCCGCCTGTGACGAGACGATGGGCCCGGCCGCCACCGGGTGAGGCGCGCTGCATCTTGACGCGGCCCGGTCCGGTCCGTTGCGCATCGGTGGGATGATTCCCACGCCGCAATGACGAATTTCACGGGCTTCTTGTTGCAAATCGGGCTGATTCCCACGCAGCGGGGACGACGAATTTCGTGGTCTTCTTTGTTGCAAATCGGGCTGATTTTCACGGGCGGAATCGCCTGCTTTTGCTTTTACGCCTCGGCGAATCTGACGGCACAACTGCGGGAATACGATGCTGCGGGAACCTGTTGTGCCGACACTACAGGGATCCTAAAATATCCCGCCTAATTTTCTCTGTTCTTGCTTATTTTCTCGCCATCATTTATCGTCTGAGCCTATAAAAGGAGACACCGAGGCTCTCGTCCAGCCATCCTCGAAATCGCTAGTGCGCAAAGTGTGTAACACATTTTCTCAGTCGGTATGAGTTTGCCTTGTTCGGATCAAAGCATTAGGCCGAGGAAAATGAAGAATGCAAGTTTGCCTCCGGGGGTGGCAGTCCTGTGGTGTTGGTGTGGCGATCTTTGCAAGGTGAAGGAGGTGACGGATTTTTTAGATTGGTTGGGCATGAAGTTTTTCATGTGCGCCAATTATGAGGAAGATCCACCCATAGCTATTTCAGAGTAAGACAAGCCTCCGGTATGTTTAACCATCACAAATAGATATTGTTGGTATTTTGATAGATTCTTTAATAACATTCTTGTTTATTATTGTAGTCTCCTCCGCCTCTGTGCATGTACTATCGTTGGATTGACATGGAGATGCCGGCTTGGGAAGTGACTGAGATTCATGAAAGAAGTCGTTGTGCGTGGAATAGTTTCTATGCGGAAGAGCGACGCGAGAAGGAAGAAGCTGAGGAGAAAGCAGAGCAAGAGAGAGAGTTAAAAGAATATTATGCGGAGCAACACCGTTTTTTTCAGGATTTAGGAAAGAAAAACAGGGAAGAGGCTCGTCGCCTGGAGCAGCAGGAATGACAGCGAAAGGAGGCTCGTGAGGCGGAGAGGCAGAGAAAGAAAGAAAGGGCTCGTGAGGCCAAGGCAGCAGAAGAAGCTGGCGATGGAAAAGGAAAATATCCACGCTGGACTCAGTAGATTCTTGTGGTAGTATTTTAAATTTCGCAATCATTTGTATCTTTATTTCTGCAGTTTAATGTAGCTTTATTTCAGTAGTTAAATGTAGCTTTATTTCAATTCTATGATGTATCTTATTTTCAGTTGTACCGTGTCGTAACGGAAAAAAAATATAGTTTTAGAATAAAGTAGTGGCATTTTCCTGCCCTCCACTAATATCGAACATCGTGCAACAACTACGGAATGAAATTAATATAAGACATAATGCCCTAAAATAAGAGAGTACAGAATAATAATGCAAGTACATCTGAATTAAACAGTAGAAGTGGAATACAACTTAAAAACTACATGAAGGCATCATCGTCATCCTCCGTCGATGCAGAACTCTTGCCCTTCGAGGATGCAGAACTCTTACCCTTGGACGATGCAGAAATCTTGCCCTTCGAGGATGCAGTACTCTTGCCCTTAGACGATGCAGAACTCTTGCCCTTTGACGATGCAGAACCAGGAAGCGGCGGCATGAAGATATCATCTTCGTCCTCGCTCTCCTCAGTCCATAAAAATGGATGCTTTTCTGCAGTCCTTCTAAAAGTTTCACTATTCGGCTCCACTACCTTCTTCCACCTTGCATTCAACCTAAGAAGTTCTTTACGTACCTCCTCATAGGTCCTTTCAGGCCACCCAGACCTACGTAATTGGTGAGTCAACTCATTCATTATGGTGTCACTACCGGTGAGATCGTCCCATGGAACTATCCTATTGTCCATCCACGAAATCGGTAGCTAGCCTCGGAAAGAGTGCTGCTCATCCCAGGGTGAAAACTACGATCAAAAGGATAATGGGAAATCTCGACTACACTACACTCGAATGCTTATCCACCTCCGTCTGAAGGGGGTTTTATAGGTAGAGAGGAGAAAATGGCGGGAAAGGGTTGGCGGGAACATATGGCGGGAAGGGGTTGGCGGGAAACGGATGGCAGGAAGATATGGCGGGAAGGGGTTGGCGGGAAACGGGTGGCGGGAACATATGGAGGGAAAGCGTTGGCGGGAAAATATTGAGGGTAAAGGGTTGCGCGAAAACATAAGACGAAAAGTGGAGCGGGATAGTATGTCAGGAGATATAGGCGGGAAAAATTGTTCCTGACTGGTGCATTTTTATTTCAGCATACATAGATGTTCAAATCGAAAAGTCTGATTCTGACATATGTAGATACAAAGGGTCGCACACGTGGATAGATGAATCATTGTAGTCGACGACAGCCACCTGGCCTTCCCTTCGGACCGGAAAACTCCAAGCGGTTAGGTGGTCGAGTTACACGAAGACCGCGACCGTACTCGATTGGTCTTCTGTGTATGCGACTCCTGCATTGGTGGTGGAGTCTGTAATCCTTGTTGCGAACCTAATGCGTAATTATGCAGCGTATGGTTGTTGTGACTCCTCGGGGATAAAAGATGGGCCAATAACGTCCTCTACGAAGAAATCTGTATCTCTGCGTTAACATTGTCGCCGGGTTGGGTGTACTCATCGTTCCAATTTACATCGGTATGCCTGCACATAAAAACATTGTAAACAAAAACTGTTAGAGGATAATATGTAATATCACTTGTAAATGCATTAAAATGTAAACATGACTACTGATCAAATCCCTACTTTGTCTTTATGCGGACATTCTACCTGGTACTAGTTTAAATCTGGGACACGAGTCTCCTCGGGCATGGAGATCCCTCGCGTGGAGAGATACGACTGAGATCACTCACCTTGAGTGTATGTGCCATATCATGTGTATGCATATGGGTTTGGGGAAAGATACAGCTCGGGCATCAAATCCAAGCCCATGCCATGGTCCTGCGATGTCTGCACCTTACGAAGCAGCACCGAAGAAGAGCGATGTAATGGCAGAGAAGAGTCATGTCGTGGCAATGTCGTTGTAGTACTCTGACCCTCCCCCCACTGCCCATGGCTTGTACGCGCCTCACTCGATGCGGATGGCGGCGCCCTTTTCGTCTGGCTGACCTCGGTACTAGCATGTTGTACGCTCCAGTGACAACGTCGTCGCCTCTACCACATCTCAACTTTGTTAGCATGTATTCTTTAAAACGTTTATTGAATAACTTGACAACTTATCCCCTGGGTGGCATGCTTTCCATCGCCATCAGCCCTATATCGTGGGCAGTTTGAAGCTGGAAAAATATTTGGTTGTTATCTGGTTGAAATGATTATGAAATGATGGACCTGAAAAAATTACTTGTGATTACCACCCGGTCATGATAGTAAGCTGCATGCAACTCAACAGGTCTCTGCATCTGCTCCTCGTGCGTGAGATTTGTGGGTATCGTAGCTGGTTGACCGGCCAGGCTTGTACGCTGCGGCGTCTTGATGCGATTACCACTGCTTGTACGCTTGAGCTGTACTTCCATCGTACGGTCTGCAAAATTATATAATAACATCAACCGTTGTGATGAAAGCAAAGCATCTTCGCGCATCGTATGGTCATCATAATAAATAATGTAAATAAAATGTACCTAAGTTGATACACTCTATTCGCTAGCGTCATTTTCCCATACGTACCCATTGAATGTTGTGTTCCTCCAATCGTAAAGACTCCAACTGTGGCCCATATTGGTTAGCCTGCAAATTATGTAACAAAGTGTGAGTTTAGTAAATTAAAAAGGACACTAACTATTTAGGGAGGTCACATCTTACTTATGGGTTTCCTCGTCGGTACATCTTGGAAAAGGTGGTGGAATCTCCGATACGCACCGAGCTGTCTCATGATACGTTCTGGGTTGTAAGGCTCAACACACCACAGGAACAATAGGTAGCAGCGAGTCAGCCAGAATGCACTATCGGTCAACATGCCTGGTGTGCTGGTTCGTATATTAAAGACCATCTGTACATGCTCCTGAGTCCGTGGGTTCCATGTGACTACGGACTCATCAACTGCCTCAAACTGTTGGTGGTATATAGGGTAACAATTTTTCGCAATACTTGTAGACCAATGTTTCCGTGCCTTTGTCCACCTGCTGGCCATAGTTACACAGCTGCCCTCGCTATAGTCGTATGGGTGTATGGGATTTATTATACGAGGTCGTCCCTCTGAGCTATTCGAGGACCACAATTGTAGAAACTTCGTAGGGGACACAAAGTAACGGAGCTTTTTGTGCGAAGGAAGTTTTTTGTGTGGCATCACACAAGCCTCTATATGTATGAGATAGAATGGCAGAACCAAAGCTGTATTTTGGCTGCTCGGGTAAAGGTTCATCTACCATATTCTCCACAAAGGAGATGAGACCAGGGAGAAGTACGTCCCCGTGTGAATTTGGAAACATAACCCCGAGGAGCCACAACAAATACACAAACAGATGTCTTTTCCTCGTCTCAGAATCAGCGAAGCTAGAAATATTAAGAAAGTTATCATGAAGCTAGGGGAGTGGGATGCCACGAGGGCCACCAAAGACGTTGTGATTCTGGCATTGTCATCACAAGACGGTCTGATATATTTTGTGCCCAAGTTTTAGACACTCGTCGAGAGACTAACGGCTCACCTCTAATTGGTAGAGCAAGGATCATAGAAACATCTTTCAGTGTAGGTGCATGCTCCCCAAAATGAAAGTGAAAGGTGTGGGTTTCAGGTCTCCACCGGTCAACGAGGGATGTCAAAAGGGATGGGTCCGAACGTAACTGGGATGGGTCTTTTCTTGATGTGAGCCTAGCAAAAGCATGTAGTCCATAAGCGTCAAGGTGAGGAATGAAATAATTGTGTATTGGCCAGGTTTTCTTTACGGTTCGAAGTCTGAAACTCCGATAATCATGTTCTTTATTTGGGTTCAAAAATAGGTGACAACGGTGGCTGGCGTCATGGGGCCCGTCCAAAAGCCGCGACACTTCAGCCATAACCTGCACACAAACATACAAAAAATACAGAGATTCAATGTACAATAAATATAAATACAATAACACAAAGAGATTCAATAATACAAAGAGATATAATTTACATTAATTAGCTGAAATTAACATCACGGGTACAATAATACAAAGAGATTCAATTTAAAATAAATATAAATACAATAATACAAAGAGATTCAATAATACAAACAGATTCAATTTATATTAATAAAAGTTTAATACAAATATAAGTAGACATAGCGAGTACAGATAAATCAACATCATGCGGTGTTGTTCGCTCGATACGGGCATTCCCTACGTGAATGTCTAGGACACCTACAAACGCGGCATCGACTTGGTTCTCCCATCCGGCTATGGTCCATGTCATTGCGATGACGCCTAGATCGACGTCGTCCCTTGGCGGTTCTCACCAAGTCGGCGTTCGGAACCCATTTCGCCCATCCGCCACAAAGATTTTGTAGTTCATATCAATGCCCCGGGCCCGTAACTCACCGTTCCAAGTGTTGTACAGATTGTACATGTTGAAGTACGGTGATATGTATGGCTCAACACTGATTTTTTGATCTGCAGCCGCCCGGAGCACATGACTACAAGGGTAGCCCTCAAGCTTGGGCTTGTTACACGTGCACTCACACGACGTTGGGCCGTGGGTGACAACTTGCTTTTTTGATCCTCTGTGGTGACCCTTAACGTATTGGCTCGCACATTTACCTCCCACTTATTCCTAAGTGCGTCCACTTTCCTGCAGCCATGGCTTTGGGACTTCTTTGCTTTCTCGTCCAGATATCTTTGCATCTTCTCGGACCATGGCTTGTTCAATTCAACTAGTGCTTTAGCCACGGTAACCCTGTCTGCAAAGTATGACAGGGTCCGGTTCCAAGTTTCTTCAATTAGGGCTGTGATAGGCAAGGCTCTCACCCCTTTAAGAACACCATTGTACATCTCGACATGTTGCTGGTCATTATTCCATACCGAGCCCGGTGTCGTGAGCTGCGCCCACTTGGACAAATCAGGGCAATTCTCGGCCGATCCATCGGCCCAAATTTATGGCCGCCCTTCGACCCCTCCGGTCTTCTCTCTGCGGCAAGGTCACAAGGCGCTCGATCTCACCATTGATACCTGCCCAGATGGTATTCATTTTGGCTTGAGTTTTTTGCATGCACATCCTCTTGAATAACTTGAACCAATCCTTATTCTTGAATTTGGAGTAAAAGTTTGCTGCCAAATGCCGCATGCACCACCTTCCCTCTAGATCAGGCCACTTCCACTCTTCTGACGACTGCTTAATTATGTCGAGAGCACTTAATAATCCTGTGTTGCGATCAGAGATGATGCAAACACCTAAACGCTCTTTCACGACACCCATCTTCACGCAGCTCAAGAACCACAACCAGCTATCTTTGTTCTCGCTCTCGACCAGTGCGTATAAAATAGGAAGAAGCTGATTATTTGCAACTGCTGCAATCGCCACCAATAGTGTGCCCTTGTACTTTCCAGTGAGAAAGGTACCATCAACTGATAATACCGGGCGACAAAGGTTCGAAGGCTTGTATAGTCTGGGCGAATGCCTAGAATAAGTGGTCCAGGATTAGCTCACCCGGGTTCTTTGGGTTCTGACGTTCTCTCCGCCAAACTTGAGTCCCCCTGTTAGCACTTGCTATCTGATGAAGCATTCTAGGGGCATAAGAATAGGCCTCCTCATAGGTTCCATACTGTCGGCGTTCTGGGAACGGGGGTCCCCAGACTTGCCTGCCTGCGGTGTGGCTCAAAGGAGGCCCAGGACAGACCATCTTCATCAACGCAAGCTCGAGACCCTCGCGAGGGGCCAAGCCTCGTGGGGCGGACGGCAAGGAGCTTCCTCAGGCACGGCCTCGTCAGGCTGGCTCATGAGGAGGTGGAGAGTTCAAGGCAGGGTACCTCGCGAGGTGCCCATGACGCAAGCCATGAGGACCAAGGGCGCCAGTCGGGCGCCAGTCGGGCGCCAGCCCGCGCAACGTCCTCCTTTCCTCTTTGGTGCAAAGGGAGCAAGCGCAAGCGAGAGCATCAAGCAAAGGCATCCATTTCGGTGCAACAAGACCAAGACCAGCCGAACGGCTGGAAGGGAGTCATCATGGAGCCCAAGCAGGCGTCATCACTGTGAGCCTTTGGCGGCGAGGACCAACTTTAGTCGGATAAGTGTACCATTGTTCCCTTCAAAAAGGCCAATTGTTGGCGCCCTTCCCGCTCAATATTTGGGAAGAGGCCCAGGGCCTTCGCCTATAAATAGAAGTAGCCACCCCCAGAGCAGGGGGGCCGAATCCTCATAAAGGAACCAGTAGCTAGAGCGACTGAACACCACCTAGCTGTTCATCGCACCCGCCAAGAGCAGACCCTCGCGAGGCTGTTCTTCCTTGTATTGCTCCTCATCAGCCCAAGAGGCAATCCACCACACCACACACTAGAGTAGGGTATTACACCACAATGGTGGCCTGAACCAGTGTAAATCTCGTGTCTCTTGTGCTGTTCCGTTTAGTAGCTTAGGTCCCAGCGATTCGGCAAGGTGCGAGACGGTGGAGGGTTGGATCTCCGCGCACCCGGTGTTCGAACCTCGATGGTCTGCGGAACCCGAAATCCGACATTTGGCGCGCCCGGTGTAAGTGCGCGGAATCGGCCTTCCGTCGCCTCGTTCTTCCCCGACCACCGCAACCATGTCTGACGCTCGTCGGGCTCGCGCCGAGCGCCGAGCCACCATCGCCTCCCATGTCGCCCGGACAGTTTCCGACGGAGGGCGCCCTCGTCGTTCCTCACCGCCCGCTGCCAACACCGCCCGGCGGGGGACGGGCAGCGGGCATCGTCCGTGCGCTCCTCGACGACCTCTGGGAAGGAGCCGCGCAGCTTCCTCGTCACCCGCCCCGTCGTGTCGGTTCCTCCGGTCGTCGCGGCCCTCCCGGGCGGCTCGCAGGCGCCGCCTTCCAGCCGCTATGTCAAGACATTCGTCCGCCGGGTCGGCGCCGCCTCCACACGGCAGGGGGCTCCCTCGGGCTGGACAGAGCCGTCGGTCGGGCTGACCTTCGACTCTCGGGACCACACCACCAACTCGGCCGGCTCGGGTGCACTCCCCATGCTCTGCACACCCACGATCTGCTAGGTTGCTGTCACCAGGACCCTCATCGACGGCGGCGCCGGCCTCAACATACTCTCAGTCGAGGCCTTCAACCTCCTCTGCATACCCAGGGAGCGGCTATAGCCCAGCCGGCCTTTCTCGGGCGTAGGAGGAGGGTCATCCAGCTCCTTGGGGCAAATCCGGCTTCTGGTGACCTTCGGCACCTACGAAAACTTCCACACGGAACTGGTCGACTTCGACATCGCCCCCATCAGCCTCCCCTACAATGCCATCCTTGGGTATCCAGCATTGGCCAAATTCATGGCCGCAACCCACCTGGGGTACAACCTCATGAAGATGCCCGGGAGCAGCGGCGTCCACACCGCGTGCAGGGGATCTTGAAGGTGCTGCTGGCCTTCGGGCTCACCCTCAAGACGGCGCGGCCAGCGCAGCCCCGCTGAAAGCCCCCAAGCCCAAGGGGGCTGCGCCGACCAAGAAGAAGCAGTTGTTCACTCAAGACAAGGCGGAGACCAAGCAGATACATGTCGACGAGGACGGGTCCACAAACGCCACCTTCACCATAGGCGCCAAACTCGAGCCCGAACAGGAGGAAGCCCTTGTCAAGTTCCTGCGTGTGAATAAGAAGGTGTTCGCCTGGGAGCCCGATCAGCTGGCGGGGATCCCACGGAGTGTAATCGAGCACCACCTCAACGTATGCCCCAACGTCGTCCCTATGAAGCGTATACAGAAGGCAGTCCAGCGAAAAGCAGGCCTTCATCGTCCAAGAGACCCGCAAGCTAGAAGCCGCGGGGGTTATTCGCGAGGCCCGATACCTAGATTGGCTGGCCAACCCCGTGGTGGTGCCAAAGAAGGGAGGAAAGGAGCGCATGTGTGTCGACTTCACCAACCTCAACAAAGCATGCCCGCAGGATCCGTTCCCGCTCCCTCGCATCGACCAGATCGTCGACTCCACCGCCGAGTGTGACCTGTTATGCTTCTTGGACGCCTTTTCCGGGTATCACCAAATCAAGATGGCGGTGGAAGACGTGGAAAAGACGGCCTTCCTAACCCCGTGTGGAGTGTACTGCTATACATGCATGCCATTCGGGATGCGCAACGCGGGGGCAACCTTCCAGTGGCTCATGCACATCACCTTGGGCCCGCAGCTCGGGAAGAATGTGGAGGCTTACATCGACGACATCGTGGTGAAGTCTCGCGAGGCCAAGACCTTGATACAAGACTGGAAGAAACCGCCAAGCCTCAACGCAGTGAGCCTGCGACTCAACCCAGAGAAGTGTGTGTTTGGGGTTCCCTCAGGCAAGCTCCTGGGTTTCCTCGTGTCCCACCGAGGCATCGAGGCCAACCCAGAAAAGGTCAAGGCAGTTGAGGACATGAGCCCACCTAAGACCCTCAGGGAAATGCAGAAACTCACGGGCGCCAGAACGGCGCTGGGCCGTTTCATCTCCCGATTGGGGAGCGGGCGCTGCCTTTCTTCCACCGATGAAGAAAAGCGGGCCCTTCAATGGATCAAGAGGTCGACAAAGCGTTCCAACACCTAAAGAGGTACTGACCAGCCCTCCGGTGATGGTGGCCTCAGCGCCCTCGGGGAGCCCTTGGTACTCTACCTCGCCGCCACTCCCTACTCTGCTAGCGCAGCTCTGGTGGCAGTTAGGGAGGAACGTCAGGTCAAGACCATGGCGGCCACCAGAGCTAAGGCAAGACCGAATCAGAAGGAACTCGCAAAATCTAGCACCGCAATGGAAGAAGATCAGCCGTCACAGCAGAGCACACCAAGGGCGGGAGAAGCCCCCCATCCAAGCACCCATCTTCCGGAGGCGCCATCGCCTCGGGAGGCACCACAGCTTCCGGAGGACGCCACCAGCACCGACGCCCCTAGCCTCGTCGAGCACCCGGTGTGCCATTCGTCAAGACATGTTACGGGATGCAAGGGCACGGTACCCCATGCCGCAAAAGCTCCTCCTCGCTGTTGGTGGCTTCGCGCAAGCTGCGGCACTACTTCCAGGGTCATCCAATCAAGGTTGTCTCGGCATACCCCTTCGAGAGGGTGCTCAGGAGCCCCAACTCAGCCGGAAGGGTCGCCGAGTGGAACATTGGACTGCAAGCATTCCAGCTCGAGTTCAGCACAATCAGAGTCATCAAGGGGGCCGCGCTGGCAGATTTCATGGCCGAATGGACAGAAGCACCGGGCCTCAGGGCCGGTGAGGATCGATCCCTCTCCCCAGGAAGCGAAGCGCCAGAAGGTTGGGTCATGTACTTCGACGTAGCGTTATCTGCAGAGGCGGCTGGGCTGGGGCGGTGCTCATATCTCCCGCTTTCAGTGACAAGCTCTACTATGCCGTGCAGCTCTGCTTTCAGCGAGGCGAGAAGGTCTCCAACAATATAGCAGAATACGAGGGGGCGATAAGCGGGTGCGAAGGCTGCCACGCCACAGGGGTGAAGCGCCTTACCATCAAGGGCGATTCGCAGCTCCTCGTCAATTTCTCCAACAAGGTGTACGAGCCAAGAGATGAACACATGGAGGCCTACCTTGCGGAGGTCCGCAGGATGGATAAACAGCCTGGGGTTGGAGCTGCAAGACGTGCCGCGCGGCATAAATCAAGAGGCCGACGACATCGCCAAACGAGCCTCCGGAGGTTACCCCAGAGCCGGGCGTCTTTGAGGAACGGCTCTTCAAGCCCTCAGCCACCGCCGTTGCTCGAGCCGCAGCACAGCCTCGGGAGGAGCTCCCTCGGCCACCTGCCTCGGGAGCCCCACTGTGGTCCGGCCTCGAGCACGCTTTGCTCCTAACGATGGAACCTCGAGAGGAGTCTTGGATCACAGAGCTCAAGAGTTACTTAGCGTGGGACTTTGCCGGAGAAGGAGGAGGAGGCAGAGCGTGTGGCGCGGCAAGCCACGGCATACAACATCATGGATGGAGAGCTCTACCGGAAACGACCGAACAACGTATCCCTGCGCTGCATCACCAGGGAACAGGGGAAGGAACTGCTAGCAGATATACATGGCGGAGATTGTGGGCACCATTCGTCGTCACGGACCCTCATCGGCAAGGCGTTCCGCAGCGGTTTCTATTGGCCCACCGCGCTTAATGATGCTATTGAACTCGTGAAGGCTTGCGAGGCTTGCCAATTCCATGCCAAGCAGATCCACCAGCCAGCCAGGAGGTGCAAACCATCCCCTCACTTGGCCATTCGCGGTCTAGGGGCTGGACATTACGGGCCCTTTTCTCGGGCGCCGAGGCTATCGCTACCTCTACATCACCGTGGACAAATTCACCAAGTGGGCCGAAGTCGAGGCCGTCCGCGCCATCCCCGCTGGTTCTGCGGTCAAGTTCATCAAGGGCATCGTGAGCCGGTTCGGAGTGCCGAACCGCATCATCACCGACAACGGTTCGCAGTTCACCAGGAACCTTTTTAAAACGTATCGCGCTAACCTTGGGACGCAGATATGCTACGCCGGTGGCGCACCCGTAGCAACGGCCAGGCCGAAGCGGGCTAACGCAGAGGTCCCGAGAGGCCTCAAGACCAGACGTTCAAGAAGAAACCGGAGGCTGCGGCAGGGGCTGGTATGACGAGCTTCCGTCCGTGGTGTGGTCCATCCGCGCAACCGCAACCAAGCCAACCGGGAGACCCCTTCTTCTGGTCCACGGAGCGAAGCGGTCCTCCCTCACGAGGTCAAGCGTCGTCCGATCCGGGTCTGGCGTTCGATGAAACGCTGCAGACGCCATGCGGGACGGCCCTCGTCCGGGGAGGAGCGCCGTCGAGAAGGCCGCAGCTGAGCGGCAAGGTACCAAAGAGCACTCCGGCGATACCACCGCCGCAATATCCGCCGAACTCTCGAGGTAGGAGACCTCGTGCTCCGCCGGGTCCTCTCCAGGGAGGGACTGCATAAGCCCTCTCCCATGTGGGAGGGCCCGTTCAAGGTTGTTCATGTTTCCAGGCCTGGTTCCGTGCGCTTGAAGACTCAAGAGGGAGTACCTACTCTGTAACGCGTGGAACATCCGGCACCTCGGAGGTTTTACCCCTAAAAGGCCCAAAGGTTCGTGAAGAAGGCGAATGCCCGTGAAGCTCATCTTTTGGAAAAGGCCCAGAGCACGTGAAGAAGGCGAATGCTGTGAAGCTCATCTTTTGGAAAAGGCCCAGCACTCGTGAAGAAGGCGAATGCCCTGTGAAGCTCATCTTTTGGAAAAGGCCCAGAGGCTCGTGAAGAAGGCGAATGCTGTGAAGCTCATCTTTTTGGAAAAGGCCCAGAGCTCGTGAAGAAGGCGAATGCTGTGAAGCTCATTCTTTTGGAAAAGGCCCAGTCCTGTGAAGAAGGCGAACGCACGTGAAGCCGCTGCTGGAAAGGGCCCGGAGCCCGTGAAGAGGGCAACGCCTGAAGCTCGCGCTTCGGAAGAAAGGCCCGGAGCAAGTGAAGAGGGCAAACGCCCGTGAAGCTCGCTTCCCAAAAGAAAGGCCCGGAGCCTGTGAAGAGGGCCAACGCCTCTGAAGCTCGCCGCACGTGACACTCTCACGTAATAATGAGTTGGGGCTGTACACGCCCCGGAGTCTCAGGAGTGCCGGCCTCAGGCCCTGGGGCTCCCTCCCACGCCCAGTGGCAGCACTTAGCTCCGCGCTGGTGAGAAGACGTCGAAGACTAGACTAGGTGCCGAACGCGGCTTTTTCATTTGCTTTCTGCAGTTGACTAGTTATTCCCATTTGGAGTTCTCATCAAAACTATCGCCTTCTTTTGGTCCGTGGTTCTTCGACCTTTTTCGCTCTCCTGCCTCGATTTCTCTTGCGTGGGGAATCGCGAGGCAGAGGCCTCGGGAGCCCCCGCGAGCGTTCCTGCCCCTATCGCTCATGTTTGCACGGCCCTGGTCCACAGCTGCAAAGACTCCTCGACCATGCCTCATGGGCAGACAACGTAAACACGGGCTGGATCGGTCGCCTCATGCCACGGCTGGAGTTCACTTGCGAATGGGCGTACAATAGAAAGGAACGATGTCGGGATAACAAAAGCGATTACAATAATTAACGGCGTTAGCCTAAACACGCCCCACGGGCCACACATTGTTGCCTTTTCTCAAGCAGGAGAAAAAGAAAGAAAAGGACAAAAGGTGATGCACGCCCGTGCGGCCCTCTTGGAAGGCTCGAGCCGTCCTCGAGCTCAGCGGACTCCTCTCGCGCTTCACCGGGCGCGACGACAAGCGGACCCGCTGCCACCCCCAAGCGGTAGCGACGGCGTGGGGGCTGGCCGCGTCAGCTGGAAGAATCACCACCCGAAGAAGAGCTGGTGAAGCGTGAGGAGTCACGAGCATCGCCAGCCGCCCGCGCACTGCCCTCTCCATCCACGCCGGGGCTGAGTCCTCGGCCGCGGTCATCGTCTTCAAGGCAGCACCCCATGCGGCGACCGTCTTCCCCGAACACCCTCACGTAGAGGGTGGCGCCGCCGTCGTACTTGAAGTGCAGGGAACACCGGCGGCAAAGACCACGCGCGCGAGCGAACGTCTACCAGCCGCGGGCCAGGAGCAGGTTCCTCATGGCGAGACCTCGGAAGAAGCCCACGAAGCCCGGCTGCGGCAGCCATCCGCTGGAGCGAGGCCGCCCAGGCGCCATCCGGGAGCTCACCCAGAGGAAGCGCGGGAGCTGAAGCCGGACGCCGGACGGCTCCTCCGCCTCACCATGAACTCCGGCTGGCCGGCATGGAGGCGCTGCCTCGGGGACGCAGCGGCCGGGCACGCCCTCCGACCGTGGCCAGCCACTCGTCGCCACGCTGAGAGCCTCCCTCACGGCTGCGGGGGACCGCCGTGGAGGCCACGGGATGCTTGCGAGGGCGACCTCGACCACGCTTAGGCGGAGGAGAGGAAGACTCGACCTGACGGCCCTTCCCCTTCTCTGCGGCCGAGAACTTCCTGGGTGGAGCCATGGAGAAGAAGGTGAGAAAAGAATGGATATACTGGAAGGGCGCGCTTCTTTCCTTACTTATAGCCGGCGAAGGCCAACCGTCGGCCTCCACGATCACCGGTAATCATGACCGACTCTACATGCAAGGACTTGTCGAATCCGGGTGGTTACCGAAGCATCGTGGCGAAGCAGTGCACACGCGTCCAATCAACCGCCACGCGTCGCCCAAGGCCGCAGGCTGTTAGGGCCCATGACGCTCGTGACTTGCCCTTTCGCCTCTCCGCTCGGCCAAGTTCGGGCGCGCCAGGCCCGGGCTACTGTCGGCGCTGCTCGGGAACGGGGTCCCCAGACTTGCACTGCGGCCTCATGGCGTGGCTCAAAGGAGGCCCAGGACAGCCCATCTTCATCAATGCAAGCTCGAGACCCTCACGAGGGGCCAAGCCTCGTGGGGCGGACGGCAAGGAGCTTCCTCAGGCACGGCCTTGTCAGGCTGGCTCATGAGGAGGCGGAGAGTTCAAGGCAGGGTACCTCGCGAGGTGCCCATGACGCAAACCATGACGACCAAGGGCGCAAGTCGGGCGCCAGCCCGCGCAGCGTCCTCCTTTCCTCTTTGGTGCAAAGGGAGCAAGCGCAGCGAGCGAGCATCAAGCAAAGGCATCCGCTTTGGTGCAACAAGACCAAGACCAGCCCAACGGGCCGGAAGGAGTCATCGTGGAGCCCAAGCAGGCGTCATCACCAGAGCCTTTGGCAGGCGAGACCAACTTTAGTCAGGATAAGTGTGCCCGATGTTCCCCTTCAAAAAGGCCAATTGTTGGCGCCCTTCCCGCTCAATATTTGGGAAGAGGCCCAGGGCCTTCGCCTATAAATAGAAGTAGCCACCCCCAGAGCAGGGGTCCCGAATCCTCATAAAGGAACCAGTAGCTAGAGCGACTGAACACCACCTAGTTGTTCATCGCACCCGCCAAGAGTAGACCCTCGCGAGGCTGTTCTTCCTTGTATTGCTCCTCATCAGCCCAAGAGGCAATCCACCACACCACACACTGGAGTAGGGTATTACACCACAATGGTGGCACGAACCAAAGATAAATCTCGTGTCTCTTGTGCTTTTCCGTTTAGTAGCTTAGGTCCCAGCGATTCGGCGAGGTGCCAGACGGTGGAGGGTTGGATCTCCGCGCGCACCCCAGTGTTCGAACCTCAAGGGTCTGCCGGAACCCGAAATCCAACACATACAAGTTCTTGAATATATTTTCCTTCGCACGCCTAGCCTTCTGTCAGAGTCGAGGTGGAAGCCAATCTGATCTTACGCATCTTTTGCAAAGCCCTAACACTAATGTTGAGACTTCCCTGACTGTCGTTTCCATCACACATTGCCACATATCTTGCCGTCACATTGTAGTGATCGAAAGAGTCCCGGTTTGCTCACGGCTATGCTACACTATTTTTGTGATATGCCATGACCGACATACCCTGTGCTTGATCTAGCGAGAACTCTTCCGCGGCAACCTTCGCGGTGTGGATGCATATGACCTTCAACTCTTTTTATCGACCGCTTCACTTTTCTTTGGCGGTGGAGGGCGATTGCATACCTATTAATTGCTTGGTAAGCAGACTTCTTATGTCCGGGAAAACCTCACAAGAACCTCCGTGCTCCCCGCTTCTAGGCCGTAAACAGAGTGAAATTCATTTGTGATGCTCATATCCTGTAAAAACCCAGGTTGCGTTGACGCCGACCGCCCTCCGGGAGGAACATCTTCTTCTTCGCTTGACTCGGAAGACGCGGAAGAGTGATCGTCATCATCGAGCGCCTCCGTCAATCCCTCCACGTGTTTACTCATGTCAACGGCCGCAGACCAATATCCCGTGTCATACACAGGCTGGTCGCCCATCGGTTCCGATGGGCCGATGCTAGGGGCTGATGTGATGGCCAACTTCGACCTCACCGCCTCGCCATCGCATCCGGCAACATCGGTGACTGAAATGAACTCCACATACACCATCGGTGACCAAACACTTTGGGTTATTGGGATTTCTTGCAAACCTCATGTACGACCCCCACGATCGATCACTTGTGACGGGCCGCAAACCCCAACGGGCAGCTGTCCCATCATTTGCTCCGTCAATGCATTTAAGGCCTCCATTGTCATTTTTTCCCCTGCATGCAGGGCCAAACACCGCCGGATGCACCTTCCGACAGCTGCGTAACCCACGTTGACCATGTCTCTAACTACAAGCTGTAGTCGACTCGCACAAGGACACATCCACCCGAAAGGACCGTCACAGAAGACGTTCCCATAGTACACTACTAAATTTTTCATAGTACCTAACCAACATACATGTTTACATTTCAAACAATTAGTAACTGAACATTTAGTAGTAGTACGATGACAACATTTACATATCATACGACTAAAATAATAATCGTATTTTTCGTTACAAATATTCGGTTTGTTTTTAGAATCATTTTCTTAGACTTTCCGGGGTTGTCGGTATTTACAGATCTATTTTTTCTCAAACTCGTCTACGAACGTCACAAACTAAAACTCTGTTTGCTTTTCTCTAACTACCCCAAAAATATCCTAAACTGATTCTCGTAACATGCAAAAACTGAGCTTTTGGAAAAACCACTATTAGTAAAATCTAATTTTCTTACAAGTTATGACAAAACTGATGGTAATTACTTGCTATCCAAACAACCACTAAACATAATAGTACGATAATAACATTTTAATATCATATGATTAAAACATTTAATATTTCTTCTGGCTTTATATAATTTTTTCATATCATACGATAACAATCATTTATTTACAAATAATAATATCTGCAGCGGCATGCACATTATTCACAACTGTACGTCAATACAAAAATATTAACATGCAAAAACATAGCTTTTGGAAAACATTTAATAGTACGATAATAACATTTTAATATCATATGCGTAATACATTTAATATCTTCCGGATTTATAGAATTTTTTCATATCATACAATTATAATCATTTATTTACAAATATTAATATTCGCAGCGGCATGCATATTATTTACAAATATTAACAATATTACGGAGTCATTTATACCTCAGTTTCAATATGGATGTGCTTGCGACTGCAATTAAGCGTCCAAATAGTTCGAATAAATATCCGTCACCAGTATTATATGAACGGAGTCAACCTATTATCACATGAACATCAATATTACACACGGATTTTTCTTTCTGCTATCAAAAGTATAAAAATAGCACTTACTTGTATGTAGACCTACGGATTCCCAACTATAGACTTAGTAATAAACATACCACATGAAATAACATACCACATGCAATGAACAATTGCAGTGCTATTTTTTTTTCTTAATTACCGTATTAAGATCTTCTCTCACATCTCAATACTAATGGACGCAGCTAACATTGATACAACATCTTCAACCTACTCTTCTAAAAAATTAGTATAAATGTTGTATTTGTCGTCTGCAAATTTTTCTAACCTCTAAGCACTTACATCACATAGCTAATGACGAGCTAAAAGACTAACTAATTACCACCATGCATGCACAAAAAATACTTATATTGCAAAGCTCATACCTCGTTCTTCCCCTTTGTACTTCACTTTGCACGGCAAATCCTACTCCAGAAACTCCAAATGACTTCTCCAAATGCTGAAATAATGCCTAAAGCAACATAATACACACTTAGGAACTAATCAAACAAAATAAAAACATCATGCATGAGAATGGAACCAACAAAAATGGATAGATCTGACCTTAATCTATTTTTTCTTCAACTTCATCATCTTCAAAATCCAACTCTAAATCGCCCTAAATCACGAGTGAAAGTGCTTACTAAGCTTTTTTTCTCTCTGTACTTAGAGACTTAGAGAGCAAAGGAGAGGAACGAGGTCACAGAGAGTATGCTTGCGCACGGAGCTGAAGCATGGCATATAAAAAGTAAGAGGACCTCAGAGTGTCGGGCAGATCAGGTTAAAACTCATCCCATCTGCAAAGATCGGATTCTCGCACCAAGTGAGTTAATTCCCACAAGTCTTGCCGTCGTGTCCTCTAAAGCAAAAGCAGTCTTTGAGTGGTGATCTTGATCGCGTCCGCTGAAGCAAAAGTTAGCAAATTGAGTGATTCCGGGCATACGAATCACCGCATACGTCGGATTCACAGACATGGAAATTAGCGCACCGCATCGGATTCCCGCTCAATCGTGAAAATCAGCATCATCAGCAACAAGCAATCACGCGTGGTAATCAACACCATTTGCCACAGTGCTCATGTCGGCCAGGGGAATCAGCGCGCATGCAGCAACGGGCCGCCTGCGCTAGTGGCGGCGGGGCCCGCGCCTCGGCAATGACGGCGGAATTGTCGGCCAAAGGCGATGTCACCAGTGAGGCCGCCTCTGGTCATGTGGCGGCGAGGCCTGGCGGGGCTCAGCAGCAGCGAACTGTCGGCCGACCAGCGCCGGTGGCCGCCTCGCCCGATGGCGGCGAGCCCGCCCGCCTGCCTGTCATGCCAGTGATTAGTTGGGTTTCTGTCGGCTGGGTGGCCGCCTCCTGCGGTGGCGGCAGGGCCCGCCGCCTCCTGGCGTGGCGGCAGGTGCCACGTGTCGCCTGCCGCACCTGCCGCCACTAGTGAGGGGTCCTTTTTGACAATTTTTTTTTGCAAATAGTCCTTTTTGACAATAGCGTTCGACGGAGGGTCTTTTTGACAAAAAATCGGTTTACAAACCAAACACGCCGACCTGCGTCGGGTAGAGCCGACAGAGACAGAGGCGCAAAAAGGAACCGCTCTAGTCATTGTGGGGCCATGCCAATAATGCTACACCACGGTTAAACTGTGCATCCCGGTGTCATGCTCGCAGAGATCAGTCCTGCGGTACGAACGACGCTGTTTCAGCTCGGCTCTACGAGGAGGAGATGGCCGCGGCAGACGACATCGGCGCCAGTGCGGGGAGGTGGTCCCTCCACGGCAGGACGGCGCTCGTCACCGGCGGCACCCGCGGCATCGGGTACGTACGCACCCTTCACTCCCCCTTCTTTTCCGATCTCGTCCCGGCTTCAGATGGTTTTCTGCGCTTGATGTACAGGCGCGCGGTGGTGGAGGAGCTGGCGGCGCTCGGAGCCGCCGTGCACACGTGCTCCCGGAAGGAAGCCGAGCTCGGCGAGCGCTTGAAGGAGTGGGAGGCCAAGGGATTCCGCGTCACCGGCTCCGTCTGCGACGTCTCCGTGCGCGACCAGCGCGAGCTCCTGCTCCGCGACGTCGCCGGCCGCTTCGCCGCCAAACTTGACATCCTCGTACGTGAAGCACCCCATATCTTCTCCCCAGTCCCCACACCTTTGTCGATCTGTTGCTAACCCCTGGAGTATGTACTCCCTCCGTAAAGAAATACGAGAGCCTTTAGATCACTACCTTTAGTGATCTAAATGCTAAATATAAAAACGTTTAGATCACTGCCTTTCTTATATTTTGTCACGACCCAAACATGGATATGGGACGGACAGTCAGATCAGTACCAATATCGAGTACAAATCAAGGGATACAAGGAAGAGGGATGAGATACAGGTAGCAGAAGGGTGAGGAACAGGAGCAGGAGGACGAGAAGGTTCAGACTTTTCAATCAGTTCGATGCCTTTCCCATGTGCTGCTCTCTTCATTTATAACCAGCCACCTCGACTCCTGTAGTTGGGCCAAGCCCAAGCACCACAGCCCCTTCTGAAGTAAAGCCCAATGAGAGCATAGCGGCATGACCACTCGGGCATGACATTCTCGCCCCCTTAAAGTGCGGCTTGTCCTCAAGCCGATGACTGTGGTACCAAGGAGGAGCAGAACCACCGGGATCCCATGGTGTTTGCACTGGTAGGATAAAAATTGCTAACCAATATTCAATAGCAACCGTAGCATAAAAACTTGGACCATCAGCAACATCATCTCCAAGGAAGTAACCTTCGAAGCCCAGGTTTTGTTGGTTACCACCGAGAAGCATCAGGTCCAAACAATGACATATCCAACAAGGCAACTCTAGGGAAGTCCAGATATTCATGGTATCAAATATCTGCATGTTGATACTTGCTCTCCGAACAGTAGCAATCATGGCTAGAACAATATAGTCCAAATAATCGTGAACACTATTCACTAAAGCAGCACCAGGAATGTATAGTATATCACTAATTTGAAGTGTTGCCAGGCAAATATGGACCATGATTATTCTATAATCCCACGGTGTTGCAGAAGCAAACTCAGATTCCTGACCAAGATAACTCGAAGCGGACAAAATATGTACTCGTAACACACTATCTGACTGCTCTTTGTTTGTTGGCTTGCATAACACTTGATTTTTACTCATTGCTTCACCAGTGCAGCAAACTGTCAAACTGTTATTCTTGTAAGCGAATGGAGGATTAGTAAGCACCCGTAGCGCGCTATCTTGTGTATGTATCACCATAGTTCCATGAGGTTTCTTTCCCACTTGATGATGCTTTTTCTCATTACCCAATATAATACTCAGGAAAGTTAGGACTGCAACGCTTTCTTCCAGCCTATCACTCTGTTCTGAGCATGGACAGGAGAATATTACAACTATTTTCCCATGACTTCGTACATATCTCTCCAGTATTTTAGGCAACGGATCTTCGGCATAAGTGAACTGGCCTCTCATCAAACTGTGCATTGTCATTAGTAATATCCACCATTGACTGTTAATCATGATACCGCAAGGATCTTCAGTTGTACTACCAAACACGAAATAGTAGCGGTTAAACACTAATTGAGTGGGTGGAATTTCATGGAAGATACCTTTAACTCCTCTTATTATACTAAACTGGTGACAACTGAGCATAGTTTGATGTACTTCGCTACGATCAGGACGTTTAGTCAGTAGTAGAAGATAGTCAAGCTGGACTGGCTGCACTATATTACTATTGCATTCAACAATCTTCAGTTTAGTGTACCAACTGGACATGAGTTCTGTAGACAGAAGTTCAGTTTCCCAATAAAGCTCTGTATTGAATACCACACTTGTGTTAAGGAACTGGCTGTGAGCTTCAAAATGTGCACTGGCTGTATGAACACATCGAGTATGATGCCACCATTTCTTAAGCCTCCCGAGCACAACACCCAAGCACCACATCGCACTAGAATTGCGCAGAGCAGTGACAATAATGATACTTCTAAGAGAATTTGAGATACGACTCGTTGAGTGCAGCACATTTGATGTAGTGGCAGAAAACATTGATGACAATGCATTCTGAAGAAACGACCACCGAAAGAAAGCCATGGTGTCGCAGAAATAATTGATTTCCCAAGAAGGCCACGGCTTCAATTCCACTAGTATCCTCATATACTTACGTACAGGCATCAGATCCAACTCCTCAGTCCCACAACATGTCTCTCCCGTAGCAACTAAATTCTTCATAATTTGAAGCCAGTATAGTGATCGGACCAAGATGCTCTTGATAAGAATTAACCATTGATGAAAATCTGCACTAACAACTCCCATAGATAATTCTCTGAACATGCACAACAGCTTCTTGTACACATGACAATCACCTGCAGCTTGAATACCATCTTGGTTTATGCTGAAAGCTTCTGTACTAACTGCAGCTTGCAAGGGAATTTCTTGAGACAACCAAGGTGCCAGACTTATATGCTTCAACTGATTTTCAGTTGAAGGCCAGAAAACGTGCTCCCCTTGACACACCTTTGTGCGGTGAATATCCTCCGGCAATATCTCGTGGGTTGTGACAACCCCCGATATAGACCCATGGTAAGGTGATGCTCCATGGTGCCCAGCTGGGCCCATATGTCCATTCCCAGATAAGAATGTCTGGAACACCTCAAGTGTAAGAGGAAACTGCGACAAGGTCGAATTGGGAATCACAGCCCTCCATGATGCAGTAGCGGCGCTCATTGGCGGTTTGAAATGTCATTGTAAGGTGTACTTGTGTGCTCAGAGGCGAATAAAGGCCATGGCGATGGCCTGGGCATTGACCCTTGTTGCTTGATATTCAGAGTCACATCCACTTGGAAAGCGAAAGTCAGCACGCCAATGCCAATGTCGTCGAAACAGAGGGTCGAACACCTTGTCGGCACCATGGCGTCTAGCTCGAGGACAGAAGGTGGCCACTGTGACGGGGTTGGTGCTGCCTCTGCAGGAGCTATGGATGATGGGGGCGCGGTCCAGAGGATCAGGGACACCGCTGTGGGCCTGGTGCCACCGTGACCATGTGCCAGGCCACCCGTCGAGTAGGTGGAGGGTGTCAGTGCAGCAATACTGACGGTGTCAAGGTCCTCGCTCTCCGTCGAGGCAGCGGGCTTGGGGAACAATTTGACGGTGACATCGCTACTCGGAGACTCCATAGAGCACATGGTCAGCGTCAGAGCAGAACTGCAGCAGACGTTGATGGTGGTGAAGTTGTGGCCCGCTCTGCACTGCCCTGGAGCGCCGGGCTCAGGAATGGCGTCGGTCAGGTTCTCCATAGGCATGAGGCCATTGCTGACGCCAACCTTGTCGTCACCCATTGCCGCATCCTTCCCGATCTCGTCCTCCCTTATCCGAGAAGGGACCGATGCACCGGTGATGCTGGAAGGAGACCGCGATCGCACCGCTGCTTGAATATCCTCCCTTAGGCCCTCAACATACTGATGGACGAAGCTCTTGATGCTGAGGCTGGGGTCAAGTCCAGCACCCGGTGTAGACGCTCCCAGTACGCAGCCGTGTACTCGACCACAGGTGCAGTCTGCTTGAGCTCCAGCAGCGAGCACAAGTGCAGGTTATACTCCGATGACACATCCTGGATGTCGAGGAGGCAGGAAAGCTCGTAGACACACCGGCCATGCAAGGCGAGAGCTCGCGCCGCCCCTACTCTTGATCGAAGCTGAACCACTGCCTCCACATGGTGGATTCTCTGGAACATGGAGACCTTCACCACACCATACGCGGCAAACACCTGATGTAGTGTCTCCTTAGTGACCGAGGAGTACACATGGTGTACGGTGACGCGGAGAACGCCGCCGGTGAACACCTCTGGTTGGCTGGACATTTTGTCGAACATATGGTAGGCAGGAAGTGGGTGGTGATTTTGCTGGCTCTGAATACCAAATTGTCACGACCCAAACATGGATATGTGTACTCCTCGAGCATTGTTCCAAACCCTAATTTGTCTAACATGGTATCAGAGCTGCGGTACTCAGTGGCATCCTCAGGAGATAGCAAGTCACCAAAGAAGAGTGGTCGGTTTATGCAGGACGGACATGGGAGTCAGAGTGTGCTTGCAATCGCAACATACTTGCACGACGTAGGAGGTCCTGGGAGTACTTCTTCTGAGAAAGAGTCAATCCGCCATCAGAAGGAAAAACCTCCAGACCTAGAAAAAATAATGCAGGCTCCCAAGATCCTTAACAGCAAACTCAACACCGAACAGAGGCTTGCTGCTCGCCGCTCCGTTGGCGTCTACACGGAGGGTCCTTCTGCGAACGCTGCTCTCCGCGGCGGCGCCATGCTGCAAGCGTAGCACCGCCGACCTCGGGCAACCAGCCCCGTCCGCTCGCTCCACCTCCGACGGCTGGCCGCAAGCGGCTCCACTGCGAGGCATGTGGTGGTGGGGTTGAGTGTCAACTCTGCGGCATTGAGGGGCATTTGGCGTCTCGTTGCCACCATCGCTTTAAACGAGATTTTCTTGGCATTGGGAACAATGGGAAGGGCAATGAGAAGCAAGCTGCTCTCGCTACACCGGATCCTGGGTTCACTCCTTCATACTCGGTGGATCCTGCTTGGTACATGGACACGCAGGCGCTACGGACCATTTGACGAGCCAGCTTGACAAGTCGGCCACTCGCCACCCCTACACCGGTCACGATCAGTGTCCGCACGGCCAATGGATCGGTATGCCCATCTCACATGTTGGTCGGGGCATCTCTCCTTTCACGCACCACTAAAACCTTGCGTCGCTTGATGTCCTTCGTGTTCCTTCACCACACGTAGTTTACTCTCGGTTCCTAAATTAACTCGTGACAACAATGTGTTTGTTGAGTTTCACCATTTCTATTTTTTTGTTAAGGACCGGGACACGAGGGACGTTCTTCTTAGTGGTCGAGCTCGCGACGGCTTATATGCGCTTGATGTGCCACGAGTTCCTCAAGTTTTCAGTGGTGTTCGCGTGTCATCGTCGCAGTGGCACTCTCGCCTTGGCCATCCTGCCACTCCCATTGTGCGCCATGTGCTTCATCGTCATAGTCTTCCTGTTGAGTCGAGTAATAAGGAGTTTTTAGTGTGTGATGCTGCACAACAAGGCAAAAGTCATCGATTGCCTTTTTCAGACGAGTCGTGTTGTCAAGACTCCCCTCGAGCTTGTGTTTTCAGATGTGTGGGGCTATGCCCAAACTTCTGTCAGTGGTCACAACTATTATGTCAGTTTCATCGATGCTTTTAGTCGCTTTACTTGGATTTATCTTATTAAGCGCAAATCTGATGTGTTTCATGTTTTTATGCAATTCCAAGCACATGTTGAGCGCTTTCTTAAGCACAAAATTATCAATGTGCAATCCGACCGTGGGGGTGAATATCGTAATCTCAACACCTTCTTTCGGAAGCTTGGCATCTCACACCATGTGTCTTGTCCTCATACACATCAACAGAGCAGTGCGGTGGCGCAAGCACCATCACATAGTTGAAACTGGCCTAACACTTCTTGCACATGCCTCTGTTCCTTTTCGGTTCTGGAGCGATGCTTTTGTCACTGCTTGTTTTCTGATAAACAGGACTCCCACACGACGTCTTCACATGAAGTCTCCTCTCGAGGTGTTGCTTCATGAAACTCCTGATTACTCCTTCCTCAAAGTATTCGGCTGTGTGTGTTGGCCACATCTTCGTCCATACAACAAGCATAAACTTGAGTATCGATCAAAAAAATGTGTTTTTCTTGGGTACAGTCCTCTCCACAAAGGTTACAACTGTCTCCACATTCCGACGAATCGCGTTTACATTTCCCGTGACGTTGTGTTCGATGAGACTGTCTTCCCGTTTTCCACGCTCACATCATCCACTGATACTCCCGTCACCGAGTTGCACTCTTTTCCAGTTTTGCCTGATCAATTTGTGGATGCTGCATATTCTCCTCTGTTGTTGCCTAACCATGGTGCAGGGACTGGACGAGGTGCGCGACTTGAGCTTCTTGAGGATGATAATGAGGCCTCACCTGAGCCATCTGCCACTACGCCGGCTGTGCCTGTTGCTACGTAGGCTGCTCACGACGTCGACCGCGAGTGCATGGGACATGCACGCGGACTTGATGAGGCACCCACGTCGCCTGTGTCCATCGCCACGGTGTCACCTGGTCCGGCCAACCCCGCGGTGTTGCCGCCTGGGTCGCTGGGTGCGTGGCTTCGCGAAATGCTGGGCGGTGACCCCGCAGTTGTTGGCGCTGGACCGCCGACCCAGCGGCGTTGCCCATGGGTCGGCAAAGACACCGAGGCAATCGCCGTCGCAGGAGGCCTCGCCGACTGTTGCATCGCCTGGGTCATCATCTTCTGGCTCGTCTTCGCCGACCACTTCAGGCGCGTCTTCTTCACCGCTGATGGACAGTGGGTCCTCTGTGGTGGCTGCTTCACCGTCACCTCCGCCTGTTGTCCTGCGTCCTCATACTCGCAGCAAAAGTGGCATCTTCCAACCGAAGAAGCGACCGATGGCATCTGCGTGGCTTGCGGCTGTATGGCGCATACCGAGGCCGACCCTACGATCGAACCACGACATTTTCAGCAGCACTTGGCATTCCACCTTTGGCGTCTTTGCGATGGAGGAGGAGATCCATGCACTTCAACGAAACAACACTTGGCGCCTGGTTCCACCTCCATCTGGTGTCAATATCATTGACTCTAAGTGGGTGTTCAAGGTGAAGAAACATGCTGATGGTTCCATTGAGAGATACAAGGCACGTCTGGTTGCCAAGGGTTTCAAACAACGGTATGGCATTGATTATGCGTACACATTCGATCCTGTTATTAAACCAACCACTATTCGTGTTCTTCTCTCCTTGGTTACATTTCGAGGATGGTCGCCTGATGCCTTGATGTTCGTAATGCTTTCCTCCATGGAGTTACGGAGGAAGAGGTTTACATGCGATGACCACTTGGTTTTGTTGATCCCGCCACCACATCATTTGTGTCGTCTTGTCAAAGCTCTTTATGGACTGAAACAGGCCTCTCGTGCGTGGCATGCACGTCTTGGCGCTGCTCTTCGTGCTCATGGGTTTGTGCCTTCTGCAGCGGATACATCTTTGTTTATCTTTCAGCGACCAGAGGTGACTATGTACATTCTGGTCTATGTTGATGACATCATCCTTGTTAGTTCGTCTGCTGCTGCTACGGATTGACTTGTGTCCTCTCTTGGTGCTGAGTTTGCTGTTAAGGATCTTGGGAGCCTGCATTATTTTCTAGGTCTGGAGGTTCTTCCTTCTGATGGCGGATTGACTCTTTCTCAGAAGTACTCCCAGGACCTCCTACGCCGCAAGGTGTATGTTGCGGTGGAAGCTCACATTCGACCCCCATGTCCGGCCATGCATAAACCGACCGCTCTTCTTTGGTGACTTGCTATCTTCTGAGGATGCCACTGAGTACCGCAGCATTGTTGGTGGGTTGCAGTACTTGCTTATCACTCGACCAGACATATCGTTCGCAGTAAACCGTGTGTGCCAGTATCTTCATGCGCCGCGTGATTCTCATCGTCACCGTTAAGCGCATCTTGCGCTATGTTCGTACACCTGGTTCATATGGTCTTCATCTTCGCCGGGCGCCTATACGGACTGATCTCCGCTCGATCTGGGCTGGTAGTCCTGATGACAGGCGATCCACGGGAGGACATCTTGTGTTCTTTGGACCTAACTTGATCGCCTGGCAAGCTCGCAAGCAAGCAAGCTACGGTGTCTTGGAGTAGTACTGAAGCTGAGTACAAGGCCGTTGCTAATGCCACAGCTGAGATCATGTGGGTGCAGTCATTGCTTCGGGAGTTGAAGGTCTCTCCAACTCAAATTACCGTTTTGTTCTTTGGTGTGATAACATTGGTGCTACCTATCTTTCATCCAATCCAGTGTTTCATGCCCGAACGAAGCACATCGAAGTTGACTATCACTTTGTGAGGGAACGTGTTGCTCAGAAGCTTCTTCAGATCAAGTTTGTTCCTTCTAAGGATCAGCTTACCGATATATTCACTAAACCCTTGCCCTTGCCTTCTTTTGAAGGATGTCGACGCAATCTTAACCTTCTGAGTGTTTCAGGACATAGTTAAGATTGAGGTAGGGTGTTAGACTAAGTATATGGTAGATATACGTGTTGTAATACAACCGGTATTTGTACCGTTCCCTCTTATAAATATATGACAGCCGTGCCCACCAAGGGGCATCGAGCATTGTTCCAAACCCTAATTTGTCTAACAATATGGGAAGGACAGTCAGATCAGTACCAATATCGAGTACAAATCAAGGGATACAAGGGGAATTTGGGGTGAGGATCAGCAGAAGAGGGATGAGATACAGGTAGCAGAAGGGTGAGGAACGGGAGCAGGAGGACGAGAAGGTTCAGACTTTTCAATCAGTTCGATGCCTTTCCCATGTGCTGCTCTCTTCATTTATAACCAGCGACCTCGACTCCTGTAGTTGGGCCAAGCCCAAGCACCACAGCCCCTTCCGAAGTAAAGCCCAATGAGAGCATAGCGGCATGACCACTCGGGCATGACATATTTCTTTTTGGAGGGAGTAGTTATCTTCCTTAGTTTCGTCACAAATTTTGCATGTTTTGATTCTGTATGTCGGCATAGTATATCTCTTTGGATACCGCTTGTAGTGTCATGTGGATTGAGTTCATGTGAAAAGATAAGTGCTGCATACTGTCTCTGTAGCCGTGTGCCTGTGACTCGTGGGGTGTCATCATGTTATTATTTTGGCTTCAGAAAAAAATGCTCTTGGTTTGTGGTCATGAGTGACCAGTAATTTGAAATTAAACTGCAACTGTTTGATCGTTTTCAAGCACAACTTCAGATAGTTTTGCTTCAGTAATGTGTTTTCCTTTGAACATTTGTACTACTACATGTTGTAGCAGAACCGAATTGCAGTTCCCTTTTAATGGTTTCTGCCTCGCCGTGCGATTACACTTGGACAAACATAGCACAGTTTGCAAGTTTCATTCCATGCCGTTTATTAGTACTCCCTTTGTCCTAAACATACCACAATTCGTGCCTAGATACATCTGTATCTAGATAAATCTAAGACAAGTAATTTGGGATGGAGGTAATATTTCAAATACATCTTACTCTCCCAATTTGGTTATGCAGATAAACAACGTGGGCACAAACCATAGAAAACCAACCACTGAATACTCGGCAGATGAATATTCGTTCATAATGGCCACTAATCTTGAATCTGCATATCATCTATGCCAACTTGCACACCCTCTTCTCAAAGCATCAGGGGTGGCCAGCATTGTCTTCATATCATCAGTCTCTGGAGTGGTAACCATATCTAGTGGCTCCATTTATGCCATGACAAAAGGTAACTGTTGGTCTGCTATGCAGCATATGTGAACAAGTTAACATGTAGATCATCGATCAATGATCGTTCCTGTGGCGGCCGCTTTTCAGGTGCGATGAATCAGTTGGCCAAGAACCTAGCATGTGAGTGGGCGAAAGACAACATAAGAATCAACTCTGTTGCTCCATGGTACATCAAGACTTCACTTGTGGAAGAGGTAAGGCCTATACTTTATGAGTTTTCACCAGAAGTATCTTTTTTTTAGTTGTTCATCAGAAGTAACTTTCCTTTTACTTCTCTTGCTCAGAAGTTATTTGTGTTGGCCATCTTGTTAGTATGTCGGAACTGATTGTTCCATCCACTGTTCTCATTCCTGATTCTTAAATATCGTACAAACACGCAGACAAGTTTAATTAAGGGCTATATATCTAAATATCATTGTTCATGGTTTGCAGCCTTGCACCTTACTACAACCTTTGTACACTAATATAGGACTAGCGGCCTTTTCCTGGTTATGGTTAATGTTTGATTTGCTCTTTTATTGCTAGTAATCTGGTAGGATGAACTGGTGCTTGTAGCTCGTTTGATGGTTTCCCTTAATGGAAATCGGAGGAGGAAACCCTCTTTGATAAAAAAAACTAATATAGAACGTTTTTGCAGTTCAATTTGAACGGCAAAAACGTCTTACATTAGTTTACAGAGGAGGTACATTAGAACCCATGTGCCCTATCTCGACGCACCAAGGAAATAAAAAATGTAATGCTTCACCTGTCCCGTTCAATCCTGCAGGATTTGGCGAAAGAGGATTTCGTGGATAGCATCGCCCGTCGAACTCCGATGAGGCGTGTGGGAGAACCTGAATAAGTATCATCGCTGGTGGCGTTTCTCTGTATGCCCAGTTCATCTTATATCACTGACCAGACGATCTCGGTTGATGGCGGCATGACTATAAATGGCATGTACCCGACTGAGAACTAACAGAAGGGGTGAAACTGCTCGGTGGTTCAGAGTAAATCGTGATACTTGGATCATCCGTGTCCGTGTGTATAACCTGTATGGGAAGGTTATCTTGATGTACAATCTGTATGTGTATGTTTTTCCACTTTAGCTAAATGTAAGTCGTCTGAGTTTTTATTTGAGATAAATACACTCATGGTCACTGTACTTGCGAAGAAAGCATGATATGGTCACTGAACATTGAAATACACTCGTTAGTCACTAAATACGATGGGATGTGAATATACGGTCACTGTAGCATGTATGCGGTGCGTACAGGCACTTTGACCACGTGTTGACCGCTCACTGGGGACAGGTGGCGATCCGCGAAGCGGCGGCAGTGGAAATGTGCGAAGAGCCCCTTGGGCATCACCTAATTCCCATTCATCCCTCCTTCTCCAGTCATGTCGCCTCTTCGTCTTCGACTAGAGAAAGGGGGTCGCTGCATAGGCCACGCCGCCCCGGCGATCGTCGGCCGTATAGTCGTGGCAAGGGGCTGATTTCGTGCGTGGTTGACGAGGCGTCGCTGTTGCACGCGTTCTTCCCGTTGGAGGTGACGGCGATGGCCCCTGTTCGTCGTGCAGAAGGGGTGGCGCCCCCGTCTACAATAAGTCCTCTTTTCTCAAGAATCCAAGCGTTTTGATGTTCAAAAACCATCCTTCTAGGGCCGCATTGCCTTTCTAGATGTGTTGTAGTCGCTAGTGTTGGAGATATGCCCTAGAGGCAATTATGTATGATGATATTTCCTATGTGTTTATGAACAAAGATAGTCCTTGACATTATCAATGATGTATTCAGCAAGTACGTGACTTGTTTGTGGGACTATGCATTGTATGATTATTGTCCTAAAAGGTCCCTAATCGAAAGGGCTGTGTGGACACGCAGTCGACTAGACTAGCATATGACACGGTCGATGGCTTGGTCTCACTGGCCATGGAGCATTGGATGCTAACCGGATAATATGGGCTCGGAAGGATCTGGTCGGATTCGACGTAGTCAGATCCGAGTCGAGATAAGGTCCGAAAGGATGACCCAACTATGAGACACAAATGATATGTCATATGTGAGTCTCTAGTACAACATACGTTCTATGTCCTAAGACCTCGAAATGGGCGCATATACTCGGATGGTGACAGACCTGCTTTGGGCCAACCAAACGCTACTTCGTGGATCGGATAGTTACAAAGGTAGGTTTCGGACTTGTCCAGACCCATGCTGCGAGACATGGTCGAGCAAGATGGGATTTGCCCCTCCGATCAGGAGAGATATACTCTGGGCCCCTCGTGTGATCCGACCAGAATAAGCATGGCCATGCGACAAGGATTATGAGATAATCTGGATACTGGTCGACATCACTGGAACGAGAAAAG
Source organism: Aegilops bicornis (assembly GCA_021605145.1). Classification (NCBI taxonomy): domain Eukaryota; kingdom Viridiplantae; phylum Streptophyta; class Magnoliopsida; order Poales; family Poaceae; genus Aegilops; species Aegilops bicornis. Next base: position 479,062,209 of record CM038672.1, on the reverse strand, counting down.
AGGTCGAGCTAGCACACGGATGACAGACTCACCTTGAGCACGACAACATATATCGTGTGGCAAAAGGAATGGAAGTGTGATGTACAGGTTCGCCTAACCAGCTTCATAGTCTGCTTGGTGGTCAGCACGCCTTGATAGAGGCCGGTACCAACCATGCACCTCTGGAGGTGATCCGAACTGCGACCAGGCCGACTTGAACCTAAGGGGTCGCGCGCCTAAGGGAAGGAACCTACGTGGACGGATCCGAGGACACTTCTCGGTTGTGATCCGAACTGTATTTGGATTGCGACCGAGTAGACTTATTGGCTTTAGGATCCGTGCGAGGCCCAAGGGTTGAGCCCGCGACGGATGTCTATATATAGTGGAGGTGCGGCACACTAAATTGGATTTTGATCGCTTCGGCGCTGTCACTAGGGTTTGCATGTGTTGCGAATAGCCACCTCCACTCGCCGCCAGTTGTGTGATCGGACCTAGCAGTCCGCCGCACGATGTTCCTCCTGCACGCACAGATACCGTTAGAGGCGGTGCACTTGCGCCGCTCCGATGAACCTGTTCGCGGGATCCGATCGGCTACGTGGGAGACCGGCAAGGAGGAGACGACTCCGGGAACGCGAGGCGACTCCGGGAACGCTTTGCCTCAACTCTACTTCCGTTGCACGGCACTGCGCGTCTAGTGGTAACGAACTGTGGTCCATCTCCCATAGCATGTTCTTGGTTGTTCTGCGCGTAGGAAAATTTTAATTTGTAGTCGATGCACCCTACCGTAGAACCCAAAAGTGGTATCAGAGCCTCTGCTATAGGATTTGATTCAGATCGTGTGCATATTAGATATGTGGAGGCGGCAGATGAGATCTGTTGTCGTTTATGAGATCGGCTATGTGCACGGTTGATGAGATCAACTGCACATGGGGATCGATGTGGCTATGTTTTCCGTCAATCGGGATCGATGAGGTCGTGACACAACCTACCCCTACCGGTCGGTATCCGCCATCGGGGTTAACAGTGAAACGTAAATCCAAATCGGACTCGCGATGATCGATGAGATCGGTCAGATCGGAAAATTCGGCGTGATCGGAGTTCAGATGTGATCTTTGATTTCCGAAAACGTGTGCGTAGCGCCTTGTATTTTGTACATGATCACTCAAACCGGTAGAATGCGATTCTATGCGTAACTTTGTTTTGCAGGTTTATGTGAATATTATGGCTCATGTGTATGTGATGCATGTGTATAATTTATACATGGCATGCGCGTCATGTTTGTCAGCCGGCAGGAGCCAAAGTGTTGTCATTATATTGCATAACGACCTGCGTGTCGACTTGTGACTCTATATAAAATTCATTACTAGTTGTAGTAGTTGGATAATAGAGATCAGGTTGGTGGCTTGGCGTCCCGGCCGGACAAACAAGATGGAGTTCCTAGATGGTCATCGGAGTCGGAGTCGACCTGGAAGAACATCCATGAAGGAGCCATACTATTTCACAATATATGTTTATTTGTGATTGTTATGCTTCTTGTTTTCTATGCATGTTAGAATGGTAGAAAGATCCCTCGTTAACATCAAGCAATTTGCCATTCCCGATGTTGCACCTTCGCACGTCAAGTACATCTAGTAGTGGGCTCATAAAATTGGGGTGCTGCTAGGTGTCCTTGAACTGAAGGGTTCGTGTCGGACACGGACACACACTGCATCAGGTTAACTTTTCAAGGCTATCAAAACGGTTTTGGGCCTGGTGGCAAAGAAGGTTGGGGGCCGGGGTATGAGATACCTTCCCGACCGACAAGAGTCGTATAGAGATACGATTAGCAAGGAGTTGCTTACCGAATAGGCATGTTGTCTAGCAATGATGCTAAAGCTCACTAGTCGCATGTGCTAGTCGGATCCTGAATCACTGAGAGTTCGCAGAGGGATGCCAACTTCAGTGGGAGTATTTATATTTAAGGCTTGAATTACTCTACATAAAGACATTGCTTAGTGATTGCATATTTTCTGTTGTAGATCAATGGCACCACCTTCTCAACCCAACTTTGCATTGAAATCAATTCTGGAAAAGGATAAACTGAATGGAACAAACTTTACCACATGGTATAGAAATCTAATTGTTCTCAAGCACAATAAAAAGGAACATGTACTAGAGGATCCACTTCCAGAGGAACCTGCCGATAATGCTAATGCCACAACTAAGAATGCCTACCAGAAACTCGTTGATGAATAAACGGAGATCAGCTGTCTAATGTGGCGTGTATGTAGCCCGAGTTGCAACAACATTTCAAAATGTTGAGGCTTACAATATGATCGAGAGTCTCAAGAGCATGTTTCGCATACGTGCTAGGACCGAAAGGTTCAACGTCTGGCGATCCTTGATGGATTGCAAGCTGAAGGAAGGTGATCCACTGAGCCCACATGTGATCAAGATGATCGGATATGTGCATGCTTTGGATAGGTTGGGCTTCCCGCTCTTGGATGAGCTGGCTACTGATGCAGTTCTGGGTTCTCTTCCACCCAGCTATGGGACGTTCATCTCGAACTATCATATGCATGGCATGGATAAGAAGCTCATTGAATTGCATGGGATGCTTAAGGTGGCAGAGCAGGATATTAAGAAAGGCACGCATCAAGTGTTGATGGTGCAGAAATCGGCTAAGTTCAAGAAGAGTTGGTCCAAGAAAAGGGCTAAAGCAAAGGGCACGGAGACGGTAACCTCCACCGCTGCGCCGAAGTCTGGACCGGAATCGAAGATCATTTTCTATCATTGCAAGGAGACCGGTCACTGGAAGAGTAATCAGAGTAAGTGGTTTGCGAGCATGGCAAGAAGGTCAAAATGCTTCTTCAGCAAAGGTACACTTGTTGCATATGTTATAGACATTTACCTTCTTGACATACCTAGTAGCTCTTGGGTATTTGATACCGGATCGGTTGTTCATATTTGCAACTCAATGCAGGGGCTGGTAAGAACTAGGCGTGTGGCACAAGGGGAGATTGACATCAGGGTCGGCAACAAAGCAAGAGTTGCTGCGTTGGAGTTCGGCATGATGCATCTCCAGCTTCCTTCTGGATTTTTTTTTGGAATTGAATAATTGTTATTACATTCCTGCACTTAGTCGGAACATTATTTCTGCCTCATGCTTGATGAGTCAGGGTTATGAATTCAATTTAAAGGACAATGGTTGTTCGTTTTGTTTGAATGGAATGTTCCACGGCTGTGCACCCATTGTTGATGGGCTATTTATATTGAATCTGGAACAGGAACCGGTCTACAACGTGAATGTCAAGAGGCATAAGCCTAATGAGATAAATCTGACATACTTCTGGCATTGCCGGCTTGGACACATTAGTTTTAACACATGAAGAAGCTCCATGATTGTCGTGGAATTAACACGTCAGATGTCCTCATGAAAGGACTTAGTCGTGGAGCCATCGCAACGGGTTAGCTTGAAGGGGTTAAACCGGACAAGGGACACGGGAGTTTATACTAGTTCGGCCCCTTCGATGAAGGTAAAAGCCTACGTCTAGTTGTGATGGGATTGATTGGGTTTCGATGACCAGGGAGCGGAATACGCTTGCCTAAGTCTCGAGTTGTTCTCTGTTGTCCCTGAACCGCTGCCGGGTCGTCCCTTTATATACACAGGTTGACGCCCGGCCGGTCTACAGAGCCCCGAGGCCGACTCATACAAAGTGTCCGGCTCGGTCTCTCCTTTCCTAACTTATATTACAAGTTTACATAGTCATGGTGGTTTACCACTATGGGCCCTAATCCGCCTTTGGGCTGTGGGCTTCTAAGCTTCGTTAGTAAAACGCCATCTTCTGGATCTTCATGGGCTTCAGCATAGTCGAGGGTGAACCAGGCCCTCCTAGCCGGTTTACACTCAGTAGCTATATCCTCAACATTAGGCCCCAGATTGATTTGAATTTGTTCATGTCAATCTTCAATACTTCAAAGATATCTTGTAGGCGTCCTCTTGTATTTTCGTAAACCGCCATATTGTCTTCTCCTGTAAATTTTGTAAACCGCCATGACGTCATCTTCTGGACACAGCAACGGTCCATCATGACATCATCTCTGTATAAAAAGATTAAAAAGATTCCCTTCACTTAATGGATATCTCGAAAATCAAGGCGACAGGCGCACCCACTCCGCCGCTTCAGGCTCCTTGATTCTCGCGCCCGCCATTTATTCTTTCCTCTATAAATAAGGCCCGAGGGCCCTTCTCTCTCTTCCCCTTCTGTGCCTTCTTCTTCCTCGCGACGCCCAAGCTCAAGCTCCGCCGCCGTCCGCGACTTTGAGAACTGCATCGACAAAGGTCAGCTGCATCAACCTCGAAACAGATCGAACTCGTCGCACCCCTCCACAGTAAATCTGCAGTGGTAAGTTTCCTCTTTCCTTCATCTTCAGATCTATGTTTAGGGTTCGCGAGCTCATCTGTACAGTTCTTCATTCTTCCTGTTCGTCCTTCCTTCTACCGCGGTAGCTTTGATCCAATGGCAGTGTAGATCTCATGCGGTAGTTATTCCGCATCCATTTTTAATGCTTAGCAGATCTTCCTTTTCTACTGTAGAATATACGACCTTCCCTGTTCTGCTTAACGCCTTTAGAGATCACAGAAAAATTGCCTTACAGATGTGCGGTAGATCCAAATAAATTTGAGCATTGTGTGAAACCTGTTTCTGTCAACACTTAGTAGAAATTTTGAATCTTGGCCCTTCTGCCTATGGGCGGTTTAACCTTCGACAACCAATCCGCCATATATCATTAGCCCTCTCTTAAACCGCCAACTGAACCTTGCATAGTATTTTTCTCCAGTTTAACACTGAATTGTACACCTTTAAACCGTAAATTGTTAAACTGGCACTTGTTTTTCCTTTCAGTTCCCCCCTTCCGGAATGGCGAAACAATTTGAAAGTGCAACTATCCCTAGGTGGTTTTGGTAATTCATAACAACATATATCTCATTGAGCTAATGCTATTCCAAGATGAACATTTCAGGAAAGCTCAATGAAAGGCATGGCATGGATGATGAAAGTGGATCCTCAAAATGCTAATGACAAAGGATTGGCTCAAGCTCAAAAGCTCAAGACTCTTCATTTTATATTTTAGTGATTCAAGATCACATTGAGTCTATAGGAAAAGCCAATACTATCAAGGAGGGATGAGGTGTTGCTTAATGAGCCTCTTGCTTCATGTGCTTAGTGATATGCTCCAAAACCCTCAGCTACTTTCTCACATCCACATATGACCTAAACCTAAAGCCAAAATCGGTCTCACCGATTCTTCCTATCCGGCGCCACCGATTCCAAATGTCATAGCCACTGCCACAAACCCTAGGCAAATCGGTTCTACCGATAGGGATCTCGATCTCACCAAGATGGGATTGTAATCTCTCTGTTTCCTTTTCGTAACTTTTCGGTCTCACCGAAAGAGCGGATCGGTCCCACCGAGATTGCAATGTAAACTTTCTGTTTCCCTTTCGTAACGTTTGGTCTCACCGAAAGAGCGAATCGGTCCCACCGAGTTTACGACCAACTCTCTGGTTAGCTAATTACCAAAATTGGTCTCACCGAGTTTGTGTAATCGGTCTCACCGAGATTACGTTATGCCCTAACCCTAACCATAACGGTCCTACCGAGATGCAAGTCAGTCCCACCGAAAACCCTAACGGTCACTAGGTTTACTAAAATTGGTCTGATCGAGTCTGTTGATTCGGTCCCACCGAGATTGGTAAATTGTGTGTAACGGTTAGATTTTGTGTGGAGGCTATATATACCCCTCCACCTCCTCTTCATTCGTGGAGAGAGCCATCAGAACAAACCTACACTTCCAACTTACCATTTTTGAGAGAGAGCCACCTACTCATGTGTTGAGACCAAGATATTCCATTCCTACCATATGAATCTTGATCTCTAGCCTTCCCCAAGTTGCTTTCCACTCAAATCTTCTTTCCACCAGATCCAAATCCTATGAGAGAGAGTTGAGTGTTGGGGAGACTATCATTTGAAGCACAAGAGCAAGGAGTTCATCATGAACGCACCATTTGTTACTTCTTGGAGAGTGGTGTCTCCTAGATTGGCTAGGTGTCACTTGGGAGCCTCCAACGAGATTGTGGAGTTGAACCAAGGAGTTTGTAAGGGCAAGGAGATCGCCAACTTCGTGAAGATCTACCGCTAGTGAGGCAAGTCCTTCGTGGGCGACTTCCATGGTGGGATAGACAAGGTTGCTACTTCGTGGACCCTTCGTGGGTGGAGCCCTCCGTGGACTCACAAGAACTGTTACCCTTTGTGGGTTGAAGTATCCATCAACGTGGAGGTACGATAGCACCACCTATCGGAACCACGCCAAAAACATCCGTGTCTCCAATTGCGTTTGAATCCTCCAAACCCTTCCCTTCACTTTCTTGCAAGTTGCATGCTTTAATTTCCGCTGCTCATACACTCTTTGCATGCTTGCTTGAATTGTGTGATGATTGCTTGACTTGTCCTAAGATAGCTAAAATCTGCCAAATTCTAAAACTAGGAAAAGGCTAAGTTTTTAATTGGTCAAGTAGTCTAATCACCCCCCCACCCCTCTAGACATACTTCAAGGTCCTAAACAATTCTATGCTTGCAATTGGGTTCCGTCCCGGATCACGAAAACACAAATCAACGGTTATGTCACCACTGGTGTTTTAGCCTCAAAAAGGGTTCTCCACTAGCGAGTTCCGAAATCGGAATGTCCACCTGAACCTCAAGAAGGATAGGTGATTGTTTTTATGCAACACTTAGACCGGGGATTCAGTCCGCCCGGATCAAAAAAATTCCGGGATGTTCTCACAAGCTTCCAACTCCATCCGCAAGATATTGGTCCGAACTCCGTGTCCAATATATGCAACTTTCAAGTATTCTGCGAAGTCTATCTTCAAGAAGAGCCAACCGTGGAGCTATTTTGGGACTTCTTTCATTTGACCACCGACGGAATTCTCGATGGTCCCAACACGTAGCTTGGCGGCGTTTCAATTCAGAAAAGGAAAGAAGTTGACTTCCTCATGCAAAACATCATAGCCATCCTAAAGATTGGAACCAGACCTGGTTTTACCGCCGAATACTGCTTCGATGGAGAAAATCCTTTGCCGGGTTATCGCCCTCACCGGCTTAGCAACGGCCACCCATTACCTTTTACGCTGACCGCCGCAGAACGGAAGAATTTTGCACCTCAACTCACCAAGCTCGGGCTCGATGGCCAAAGGATTAACCGGCATTGATCTTGTCCATTCTTTGGGTTTCTTGGGGCATTTTACCTTTAAGCCGCCGCCCCGAATTGATGCACGAATATACTGGTGATGTCAAAGACCCTCAACGATATCACGAAATAGCAATGACCAATCTTGAAGTTACTGAATCGGTGAAGAAAATGCTTGATGAACCGATCTCTGCATGTAGCCAAACCGGGTTGGCTCCATTTTGCGTCTCCAATAAACCGCCAGCGGTAAAGTTCATTTAAATACTTTACTGATTTGCTTCCGTATTGACTGTGTACTAACCTTTCCTTGTCTTAATTTCAGGCTAACAGCTCCTTTTGAAACGGACTAAACTGGCCCGGCTCCTCGCAAAGACCAAGGCCACCAAGAAAGCTGGCAAGAACAAAACCACCGAAGTCTTGATCCGCGGAAGATGAAGAATCAGATGCCGAGGTAGAACTTGACTCACTTGGTTCCTTTTTCGTTCATCTTATTGACAATTACTATTCCTGTGATGATGCCGAGGCCAGCCATGCGTAACATGTTGAGGTAATCCTTCTCTCTTCGATTCAGATCTTGTACCGGTTCAAAGAATTCGCCGCACAGTCCGGAAAGTAAAACAATCTCACCCCCATGCTCATTTGGATCCAAAATTTTCTTTGGAGACACAACAAGTTGAAGAACGTCGCACAACCCGGCATAGCGGTAAACAAATCAAATCATCTGGTTTAGCTGATACGCCAACCCGGAAACGTCGTCCAGAGGTGACTTGCTCTCCTGAAAAACGTTATCCTTTGAAAGGTTTCTTTCGATGCCCTCTCAATCCGTCTGACCCAAATTACCAGGCTTCTTCCAACTCGTCTGGCGGTTCATCAACCACTCAGCTGCCTCCTCTCAAACTCGTCGCTTGGTAAGTATATTACTCCTTAATTTTTTTCTTTTATTTGTCGGTTTACCATATTCTAACCTTTGATGTTGTAGTGTCAAGGCTCGATTAAGTAAGAAAGCCAAGACCAGCAACCCTATTGTTGATGTTGATCCAGAGAAGACTCCAGAGCATCATGGCAAAGACCCTGAAGTTGCTATAGACAGCTCTGCTGGGAAAGACCAAGATGCTGATGCTAACCCGCCAGAGGTTGAACCGAATGTAGAGGTTGATACTTCACATCCTCCCGCTCCTCCAAGTCCAACAGGTTGAACAATGGGGCTCAATCACGATCCGCCAAGCCCTGCTACCAAGGCACCAAGCCCTGTTAAGAATGTCAATTCGTCCAGTCCAGCCAAAGATGATGACGTTGTTGTTACTGGTACTTCATATACCGCCCCTGGTAATCCGGTTGCTCTATCAAAGCACACTGCCAAGGATGAATTTGCTGCTATGAGCAAGGGGAAGGAGAAAACTGATTGGTCAGCTTATGTCGATCTTTCTGCTCAAGAGCTCCACTCCGGCTTCTTAAACCGGCTTTACACAAGCCGTGACTATGAAGCCGGTTTAGTAAATCTGATGAAGGAGCGCTATGAGGTAAACAGTTTTGCTCTTTTCTCTGTACCTTCATTGCATTGTAGTTCTAAGGGCCGGTTTGTCTTTAGAAAGTCAAACCGGACTTTGTATATTCCATCTTGTACTTTATGAGATTTCCTTGTGTATTTCTCGATCAAACACACATTAGCCCCCAAGTGCCATGATTAAAACTTGTATCAATCCTTGGGACTTCAATAATCAACATAAAATGATCCGCATTAGCCCCCAAGTGCCAAGTGTATAACTGGTTAGATGCTTGGGACTTTAACAAAGATATTAACATGCTCTTCATCTTGCAGAGTGAGATAAGCCAACAAGTCTCGTAAATTGCTGACCTTCAAGAAAATCTGAAATCCCAACAAGCGTAAACCACCAAGGCCAAGGATGAGTTGAAAACCGCCTTAACCACCATGGAGCAGCTCAAGGAATGGTACAAGTCCGGAGCAGGCCAACCGGGATACTAAAAGGCTGGATTGCTGAAGCGGGCAGAAGACGCTGAAGCAGCTCTTAAACCGGCGACAGAAGAGCTTACTGGATTAAAGCGCCAAGTCAATGCCATGACCTCTGCAATATTTGGTAAGCACTGCTTACCAAGGCTTTATGAATATTCCGCTTTGAAATTTTCTCCGGTTTAACATGAACTTCTTAAACTACTATAGGTAGACGCATTGCTCATCTGGGTGTTGATATGCGGAAGAAACTCAAGGCCGCGTATACGCTGATTGAACAGCTGTATACCGGCGTCCAACGGGTTATCTGCGCCACTTCTTACGATAATGCGGCTCCAACACTGATCAAGGACATGCTGGACCGGCTATCTATGAAGCCAGCGCAGATAGAAGAATTGAAGCGATCCGCTGCCCGGGCTGGCGCTTTACTAGCACTGACTCGAGCCAAGGCATGGATAGCTGATCCTGATCCGGCTGATATAGCCAAGGGCTTCCCCAGTGCACAAGAAAACGGTGAAGTATTTGACAACGATGCCCTCAAACGGGTAACGAGGGAGATGCATCCTCTGGCGAGTCAGTTGGCAGAAGAGGCTAACCTGACAGTTCACCGATCCTTCTACGACGCAAACAACAAACGGGTTGAAGCTGTTATTCCTGAAGTGCAGAACCTTGTTCCACCAATCCGTAAGCACACTTACGCCCCTAACGTTGATCCGGCTGAGCTTATAAGTGAAGAGGCTGTCTTTCGTGCTTTAACCCGATTGACTGGACCACCAATGACTTCCGGCCATTGGATGGGGAAGAGGAGGCTGAACCGACGCCAGATGACCCATCTACTTCACATCAACTCGGCGATGAAGCTTAATCCATCAAGTCGGTTGATACGTCAGAAACTGTCCGTTGTGAAATAATTCCATATTTTGGGCCTCTGAATGTCTTGTAATAGGGTAGCAAAAACTATTTTGATCTGCTACCATCGTGCAGGCGGAGATACTTTATGTGATCCGCCATGTCAATGCCAATTTTGGTTTAGATATGCTGCCATCATAATATGCAACTCCTGTGTGTGCATAAAAAGAAACAGGGTCCTGGCGGTTTACCGCCGGACGGGTCATAATGCCCAAGAAAAGGGGCTGATTGATAATCAAACCGTAAAAATATGAAATGATTCATACCTGTGATGTAATATCCCTGTTTATTTGGCTGGTTAACTTTGATTGTAATAAGGGTGAAAACCCAAATCTGAAATTCTTTGTGTAACCCCATCATGTACTGATGTTGTATAGTAAGTCATACCGAGTGATGATGCACACCAGATGATCAAATCTGGTGACTGGTAGTCAATGCCAGGCCGGGTTAAGAAACGTTGGTTTAAGAATAAGGTCTGTCAACGTGTAGTTGCAAACAAAGCCGGTTTAAGGAATACCAGGCTAATAAAATGACTGACTAGGCCAAGAAAATCGGTTTAACATAAAATTCAGCAAAACGCAAATAAAACCGTGTAGTCGAGGCTTTTTGAGGGCTGCCAAGCCCAAATTCAAGGCTTTTTTGTGGGCCGCCAGGCCGCTGAGTTGAACCATTTAACAAAGCCTTTTAAGATGGACCTCCAACTAACCAATCATTGTTTTAACTTTGACAAGTGCAGGGTCTCAATGAGAGTAACTGTCAAACGTTCGGAGGGCCGTGCTGTGATGACCTGGATAGGAGTGTCTTACTTGATGAAGGCAGGTTAACCCGGGTTTTAGGTAAATATACCAGGCTTCCAAGCCGTGGGTCGATACCAGCTACAAAGGTCCATTCAAACTCCTTGGTATTTGACACAAGAAGCCCCTATAACGTGATGAGCTGTGCTCATTGGGTGTCTATGTTTGAGTTGTGCATAGCATCCAGACTCTCTTTGGGCCCTTGGGTGTGAAGCTCCCAAGCTTTGTGGCTTGATAGCCGGTTTAATGTAGTACCTCGCTTTGTCACCGAAGCCCCCATGTAACTCAAAGGATATTTGAGAAAAAATAGCAGAGGCCCCGCTTAGAGCAAGGATGCTAATTTATTTATTGATCATAATATATACATTGTCGAAATATATACATAAGAAGAGCCTATGACTCAAGTGTAATAAGTCCGGAGGAGAGCTATGTTCCATGGCCGCCGGGTCTCCTCCTCAGAGTTGCGTGAGTTGTCTCGGACGTCAATGAGGTAGTATGATCCGTTGTGCAGATTCTTGCTGACCACAAAGGGTCCTTCCCAAGGCGGGGATAACTTGTGCATGTCGGTCTGATCCTGGATGAGTCGGAGCACCAAGTCACCTTCTTGAAAGGTTCTTGTCCTAACCCGGCGACTGTGATAACGCCGTAGATCTTGTTGATAAACCGCCGATCGAGCCAGAGCCATATCCCTCTTTCATCTAACAGGTCCAGTGCCTCTTGGCGAGCTTGCTCGTTGTCCGCTTCAACATAATTAGCAACCCGGGGCGATTCATGACGTATATCACTTGGGAGAATCGCCTACGCCCGTATACCATAAAGAAAGGCGTGTAACCTGTTGATCGATTGGGGGTGGTGTTGGTACTCCACAACACGTAAGGTAATTCTTCCACCCAACAACCCGGCGTCCGCAAGGGAATCATGAGCCGGGTTTAAGACCCTTTAAAATTTCTTGATTAGCTCGCTCGCTTGACCGTTGGATTGAGGGTGTGCCACAGATGCTAGGTCAAGCCGGATGTGCTCTCTCGATGTAAATCCTCCATCTCACCTTTTGGAAAGGTTAGTACCATTATCTGTGATGATACTGTGGAAAGCCAAACGGAAGATAATCTTTTTGAGAAATTGAACCGCCAGAGCTGCATCACACTTGCTAACAGGCTCCGCTTCAACCCACTTGGTGAATTTATCAACTGCCACCAACAGGTGGGTCTTCTTGTCCTGGGAACGTTTAAAGGGTCCTACCATATCAAGCCCCCAAGTAGCGAAAGGCCAAGTAATAGGAATCATCCGTAGTTCCTGAGCCGGAATATGAGCTCTGCGTGAAATTTTTGGCAAGCATCACATCGCTTACCAAATCCTCCGTGACGCGATGAGCTGTCAACCAAGAAACCCATGCCGAAAAGCTTTTGCAACTAGGGACTTTGAACCGGCATGATGACCACAATCCCCTTCATGAATTTCCCGTAGGATCTCTTGGCCTTCTTCTGGAGAAACACAACGCTGAAATACGCCCGAAACGCTACATCGGTGTAACTCGCCATTGTGAATAACCATTGACTTGGACCGCCGGACGATCTGTCGAGCCAGAACTTTATCATTTGGTAGCTCGCCCCGGCTCATATACGCCAGATATGGAACCGTCCTATCTGGTATAACGTGTACAGCGGCCACCAATTGAGCCTCCGGATCCGGGACAGCCAAATCTTCTTCAGAGGCACCTTAATGACGGGTTATGCAAGATATCTAAAAGGTGTTTGGAGGTACCGGTTTACACTGAGATCCAAGCCGGCTCAAAGCGTCTGCTGCTTCGTTTTTGCGCCGATCGATATGCTCAACCTGATACCCTTTGAAATGTCCCGCCACAATATCCACCTCACGCATGTAATCCGTCATGAGTGGATCCTTAGAATCCCAAGTACCAGAAACTTGTTGAGCCACCAGATCAGAATCTCCGAAACAACGAACTCGACTTAAGTTCATCTCTTTGGCCACACGGAGACCATGGAGTAAAGTCAGACTCAAATTGCATTGCTAGTACAAGGAAACATCAAGCGGAGGACATAGCAAACTTTATCCCCTCGAGGGGAAGTAAGGACAACTCCAACCCCCGAGCCTTCCAACTGCCTGGATCCATCAAAATGAATGGTCCAGTACGTATTATCCGGTTTATCTTCCGGTGCTTGCAGCTCGGTCCAGTCATTGATAAAATCCACAAGAGCCCGAGACTTGATGGTTGTTCGAGGTACATACTTTAAACCATATGGCCCAAGCTCGATTGCCCACTTTGCAACCCGGCCAGTGGCTTCCCTGTTTTGAATTATATCGCCCAAAGGAGCAGAACTAACCACTGTGACTGGATGGCCTTGAAAGTATTGCTTGAGTTTTCGATTGGCCATATAAACCCCGTACACCAACTTCTGCCAATGTGGATAGCGTTTGAGGGAGTTCCGGACTAGGGGGTGTCCGGATAGCCGAACTATCATCATCGGCCGGACTCCAAGACTATGAAGATACAAGATTGAAGACTTTGTCCCGTGTCCGGATGGGACTTTCCTTGGCGTGGAAGGCAAGCTTGGCGATACAGATATGTAGATCTCCTACCTTTGTAACCGACTTTGTGTAACCCTAGCCCTCTCTGGTGCCTATATAAACCGGACGGCTGTAGTCCATAGGGGGAATTACAATCATACCATAGGCTAGCTTCTAGGGTTTAGCCTCTTTGATCTCGTGGTAGATCCACTCTTGTAACACACATCATCAATATTAATCAAGCAGGACGTAGGGTTTTACCTCCATCAAGAGGGCCCGAACCTGGGTAAAACATCGTGTCCCTTGTCTCCTGTTACCATCCGCCTAGACGCACAGTTTGGGACCCCCTACCCGAGATCCGCGGTTTTGACACCGACATTGGTGCTTTCATTGAGAGTTCCTCTGTGTCATCACCAACAGGCCCGATGGCTCCTTTGATCATCAACAACGACGCGGTCCAGGGTGAGACTTTTCTCCCCGGACAGATCTTCGTGTTCGGCGTCTTTGCATCATGGGCCAATTAAGCAGCCATCTGGAGCAGATCGAAAGCTACGCCCTGGCCGTCGTCATATTTGGAAGTTTAAACTATACGGCCGATATCCGCGGAGACTTGATCTTCGACGGATTCGAGCCAGAGCTGCCGGGCCAGACCTTGCCTCGATGGGCATGATCTAGCTCAGCTTAACAAAGGCTCGAGGCCACACCAGAATCCGCTCTGACCCTTAATCCGGAGCCGGATTCCCCGATTGAGGACGAGTGGTTGGACACCGCCTCAAGAGCTTTAATCTCTACGGTGATCGAGCCGAACTCCATCCCTGTCCTTTGCGAAGACCTCGACTCCAGGGTGCCGGACTCCTCTCCGGACTCCGAACCCTCCGCGCCTTTGCCAATCGAATCTGATTGGGCGCCCGTTATGGAGTTCACGGCCGCGGACATCTTTCAGCACTCGCCCTTTGGCGACATCCTGAATTCACTAGAGTCTCTCTCTTTATCCGGAGAGCCCTGGCCGGACTACGAACAGGAAGGTTGGGATGCGGACGATGAAGAAACTCAATGCCCACCCACCACCCACTTCATAGCCACTGTCGAAAGCTTACACGACGTGCTCGATTTCGATTCCGAAGACATCGACGGTATGGACGACGATGTAGGAGACAACAATAAACCAGCACCTATAGGATGCTGGACAACCACATCCCATGATGTATACATGGTGGATACACCTAAAGGAAATGAAGACGAGGAACAACGGGACGCCATGAAGGATAAATCCCTCGAAAAGCAGTCAAAACAGCAACGTAAACGCCGAACAAAGTCCCGCCTCAACAAAGACCTAGCCATAGAGCAAGGCGAACCGGTGGACAACGAACAAGCTTATCGAAAGCAATCGTCCGAACAAGACAACTTGGATAAACAATCTGTCCCCAAGAAGACAATAGTCCTGGACGACCTCACGCCGGACAAACCATTGGAGCAAAATGACCTCCAGAAAAGGCTCGTCGCCATCGGCGTAGCTGAAAAAAAGCGGAAGCTCAAAACAGCGGAAGATGCACTCAGGATTAGATGGAGCAAAGTATTCAAGACCGCAGAGCAGCACGACGACGCCGCCGAACAAAGAGCTACCCGAAAAGAAAGCTACCGCCCGAATTGACGAGGAGGCCTTAGAGCCCCCACAATTAAAAAGCAAGAAGGCCACCTGGTCGGATGGACGACCTCACGGCAAAAAGAGAGCGGCGAATGGTGCCGCACACAAGCCAATATGCGATCCGCCTAAGGATTCACATCAAAAGGATGGCCCAGTTAGGTCCATCTATGGGCCAAGAAAGAACGCTCATCAAAGAAATGCAACACGCCAAAATTCCGAAAACCACGGCACACCCAAATATAGGGCGCCAGACACCCCTATGTTTCACCCATGAGGTGCTTTGGATCATGAATTTCTAGCGGGATACAAACCCGTAAACATAGAGGCATACGACGGAACAATGCACTGAGTCTCGGATTGAGGATTACATCCTCCACATACACATGGCTAGAGGAGATGATCTCCAGGCCGTAAAATACTTACCCTTAAACTCAAAGGGCCAGCTCGGCATTGGCTTAAGAGCCTCCCGAAAATACCATTGGAAGTCGGCAAGAGCTCGAGGATGCATTCCGGCAAATTTTCAGGGGACCTACATCCGCCTCGGACGCAGCATTTATCTAAGTCACATAACTCAACAGCCGGAGAGTCAGCCCGAAATTCGGAACAGGTTCCTTACTAAAAGAACCAAATAGTCGATCGTCCGGACGCCAAGCCTTAGCAGCTTTCAAACACAACGTCCGAGACAAATGGCTCGCCAGACACCTCGCCAAGAAAAGCCAAGAACAATGGCCGCATTAACAAGCCTCATGACCCGCTTTGCTAGGGAAGACAATTTGGCTGGCTAGATGCAGCACCAGCGACCCGAGTTCATCCGAAATCAGGGATGGAAACGGGAAATCACGACGCAGAAAAGATCTGCGCCGGAATAACGAAAATGGCCCAAATAGTACGGCGGTCAACGCCGGATTCAAAAGCTCTCGGCCGAAAAACAAAACACTGCCCCTAAAGCATAATAGTGACGAGCTATCCAACCTAAACAAGATTCTGGATAGACTGTGCCAAATACATGGTACCTCCGGGAAGCCTGCAAACCATACCCACAGAGATTGTTGGGTCTTCAAGCAGTCCGACCGACTTAACGCCGAACACAAGGGGCTCGACACACCAAGTGAATGTGACGAAACCCAAAAGCAAAGACTGGAAAACAAAAGACTTTCCCACTAGAAGTCAAAATAGTGAACTCACTTCATGTGATAACACACGCGGCACTCGCCATACCAGGACACCGTCCGCATAATGGGGATAGAACCTACCAAAATTCTCTATAGCAGCACTTCCTTCAAAGGAATGACGCCTTGTGCCTTCAGATATTATGTGCTCTGTACCACTAGAGTTTGTGTTCGGTTCATCCGACAACCCCCGTCATGAAAGCTCACTCCCCATCGCCCCATTCAGCAAAGGTGGCTCTTAAGCACCATCGAGGCGCATACTTTCGCCCGCTTTTACATAATACCGCATTATGCATCTCTAACACTTAAATGCCCGGTCCACGCGGCATCATCTCGTTAAAAGGAAGTATTAAGTGTCACTTGAGCACGGAAGAACGGAGATCGCCTTGACAGCCCCACAGCTATCTCTGCTCACTGGGCAAAGAACTCGAATCGGTCATTCAAACCCCGGACTCGGTTAGACGAAGTCAGCGCCTACTAGCGGCATACCCCATACGAGGGGCCGCATACATGCATAACAAGAGACAACAAAGCTCAATTTTATTTAATTCTTCAAACCGTACTCGCTTTATTTAATATTAAGTACACCTTCGCACGACCCTTTTCTTTCAAACTAAGTTCCTCTCTTTACGGATGAACAACGTGCTACACCCGTCCAGGATACGGCACAACGGAGACACAGCGCAGACGCGTGCAAGAGGGACCCGTTGCACGGATTCTTTTTAGATTAACACCCTGCGAAAACCTTTTTTCACTGTCACTTGTTGATTTACACCCCCCCCCCCCAGTTTCTTAATATAACCGAGGAGGAGGCTGGTGCTTTGGCATTGGCCGCACCAGAATTTTTATGCGCTGCCTAGACACCGGGGCTTAGGGCATTATTCCGCCCATTTTCATAAAGACCGAATACCTTAGGGAGTATTCGGCGTCTCGTGTTAGGCCTTATATGCATCAGCTCGAATCATGTCTTTGGTCAAATGTTGGGTTGCCCGGCTCCTCGTGTTTTGCTGCCTTACGTTCCTGCTTTTCACGGCTAACGCGGCACCGGAGAACTATCGCGATTGTGCCCGGTTCGCCGCGAGCACCTCAAGAGAGAAAGCCAAAACCGATCGTCATGATATAGCGAGAGACTGGTCAACCACTCGATGACTCACAGGAATGTTTAGGATTCCTCCGCATTAACGAAGGACCGGTTTTCGGTCAGGCACATACGCACCCCGAATTCGGGAGAGTGCGGTGCCCCCAGGGGCTATATAGTCCGGTTGCCTGGTTTGCTACGCTATCACCTCCTTAACAGGACCAAGACGTTGGATTAAGTGTGAAAAAGCACTTTTTTTGCAAACACCCCCGCACTATGTGCGTGGGGGCTGAAGCCAAGGACTGCCATCTTTCAGTTTATATACACATATACATAAACGACCGCACAGGGAGTAGTTTACTACTTGAACGCACAAGTATAAAAAGCACTTATATTACATTGAAAACATTGTTTTCACAAATCATACATGTCATTTAAACATAATATCCTTCGAGAACTGCGTCTCTATTAAACGAAGCGCCCGGCAGACTTCTTCAAAGTAGTGCTCGGCGGTACTCGGCCTCTGTCCGAATCACGGGATGCAACGTCGATGGCCTTCATCTACGCCGGTATGTCTTGACACGGGCAAGAGCCATCCGCGCTCCCTCAATACACGCCGATCGCTTCATTGCGTCGATACGCTGCACCGCACCAAGAAACTGCTGCACTAAACCAAAATAGCTCTTCTACTGGGTCCGTCTGCCACAAGTGAGTCAAGACATGCTTCATGGCAAATCCGGACAATCGATTCAGCTCGGCCCATTCGCCAACCGATCGATCAGCGGCAGAGGACGCCCGGACTATGGAATTGCGACCAATATAGCTTCTTCCTTACAGGCCCCTTCGCCCCGGAAGTGCTCAATCAAGGCCCACGGCGCTTCGCCGCCAAGTCCAGATAAGCATCCTCTGAACTCCACAATTTATCCAACCGAGCATACTTTGGATCTGTATATTTCCTCCGCAGCGAAACGGTTTTCCAGCCGCAATTGCCCGGCCCGACTCAGCTCCTCCTTGGCAGCTCTCAAAGCCGATTGGGTATTCTTGGATTCGTGGCGGCCTTCTTTAGGCCCTCTTGTTCCGCTTTGACGTTCCTTTTTCAAGAACTGCGCAGCGATCGATAGTATTCCTTAACTTTTGGCCATATTGGCCATTTCCTCTTTAACCCGGCGATGAGCAGCCCGTTCAGCTTCTAGCTCTTGGCCGCCTTTTACAGGCCGCATTACTAATTTCGGCTTGCTCTTTCGCTTGGCGAGTTCTGCCCGCAGCTCCTCCACGGCAGCGGCACCATCTGCATTAAGCATACAAAAAGTAAGACATGGGCGTCAAGATCCCTTACAAGGTGTCCGCATAGAGGTCGCATACCTTGTGACTCGTCAAACCGTTTATTGACCAGCGAGCTGTCCGCATCCGACTCGTCAAGTTGCCGCTTTAGTTCGGCATATTCAGCAGTCCGGCTGGCCTCCGGACGCCCCGCCACCTGTTCAGGAGCGGCGATATGTTGTAACTAAGAATTTGATCCTCGGCACATTGTCAATTTTGACAACATTCCAAGTCTCAGGGGCTACTATCTATACAGGGCACATTTTATATGCATAACTGTCAGAAGGTACATCATTTTTGCGTACCTCAAACCCCGTTAGTAAGCTTCTGACGGCTTCATGCAATCCGCTCTCCGCGGATGTAATTCTTTTAATCACCATACCCATTAGAGCACGGTGATCCTCTGAAATAGCCGCTCGCCCGAGCAGATCCTGCAGCTCCTCCGACCGCACGCCACTTGGCGCCGGACTTGGGGGAACCCTCCGCGACGACACCTCCGGGTGGTTCGCCTCGCATGAGGGTGCGACAGGTGGAGGCGTTTCGCTCTCCATCATCTCCAGAAGAAGATCCCCCAAAGACGAGCTCTGCTGAGAAGGGCTAAAGTCCGAACTACAAGGTACAATTTCGGTTATCCTCATGAATAAATACAGGGATGTTCCTTATTTACAAGACCCCTTCTTTTTACTTACGGCTGGCTGGAGGGCTGATCCCCTTGGGGAAATAATGCGGCTGGGTTACTTCCCAGTTTGGACTCTCTCCGGAGATTCCTTCCCCTCTTTGAGGCCTTGACCTCCGGATCTTCCGAAGCGGTCCTCTTCTCTCCTCGGAAGGTGGGATTCTTAATCCCTCCTTCCTTGATATCCTCCTTCGCAGAGGCGGTTGCTTCCCCGCTCCCCCCTTCGCCTTCTTAAAAAGGCGCGACCTTCAACATCTTGATCAACATGGGATCCGGCGTGGCCTCTGGGAGGGGAGCCGGACACCTTATTGACTTTGCCTTGGCTATCCACTCCTGTTCAAGAAACGGCTCCTTTAAAGGGCATATATATGAAATAAATGAATGAACAGCTTGTCTAGTTACAGGACTACTTACTTGAGTATCTGGGCGATTGTAGCTTAGTCCTGCATCCTCGGTCAAGTCCAGACACTTCTCTTGTGATCCGAAGAACAGTTTATACATCTCCACGGGCGTCGTGCCCATAAAATTTTGGAGAGCTCGTGGTCCCTCCGGATTGAATTCCCACAGGCGGAGGGGGCGACGTTTGCAGGGCTGAAGGCGCCGGATCACCATAACCTGCGCCACTTCGACCAAATTGATCCCTCTTTCCTGGAGATCTCGAATACGGCCCTGCAGCAGGGGAACGTCCTTGGACGGCCCCCAGTCGAGCCCCTTGTTAACCCATGATGCCAACCGCTGTGGTGGACCTGAGCGGAAGGCAGGGAGTGCTGCCCATTTGGTGCCCCTGTGAGCGGTGATATAAAACCACTCCCGTTGACAACCAAGCTCCTCTTGAAAAGAGCCCTCGGGCCACGGAGCATCGGCACATTTGCTTATGACCGCCCCTCCGCACTCCGCTTGCTGCCCTTGATCATCTTTGGCTCCACCTTGAAGGTCTTGAGCCACAATCCAAAGTGGGGGTAATATGGAGGAAGGCCTCACATACGACAATGAATGACGAGATATGGAGGATGGACTCGGATTCAAGTCATGGAAATCAAGCCCATAATAAAACGTGAGCCCCCGCACAAAGGGGTCCGTCGGAAGCCTAAACCCCAAAGGAAGTGGGACACGAACACCACGCTCGCCCGGGCTCAGAGTGGGAATGACCTGCCTGGAGCAGGCAGCCTATGCGAGATCTCGCCGTCGACACTGGCGTCTCGCAGCTTTAGCACATCTTCTGTGACGGAGGAAGACATCCATCGGCCGTGCTGGTCGGAGCCGGACATCGTCGAAAGTCCAAAGCGCCTGAATCTAAAGCTTTGGGTGTTGGAACTCGAGGCGCGAGGCGAACTCGATGGAGTGTGTAAAGAAGAAGAGGGCCTTGGTCTCATCATAAAGAGCTTGAATACCAAGAGCCCACCCCGTGGTCGATTAGGACTCGCCTTCGATAGAGAAGGCAGGCCAACGGGCATGGTCGGGTTACCCACGTCCGTATTGATGAGAATCCCGGAATAAGGGGGCACGATCTACGCTTTGATAAGATGTGCCAAGGAAACCGCCTCACTAAACATGCTGAGGTGGAACAATAAAAAACGATTCATATAAAGGCCTGGCCGTGGTGTGATGTCACGCTGAATACGTCCACAGATCTGCAAAAATTATTCTCTCTACGGTGTTATGTGGAACTTGTTTTGCAGAGCGGACACTATCCTTGTGTTCAAAACCTTCTATGAAGTATTCGGAGGAGGAACCCGCCTCGCAATGCCGAAGACAATCAACGCTACCGGACTCATCGTCATTGAAGCCTGGTTCAGGGCCACCGAGGGAGTTCCAGACTAGGGGTGTCCGGATAGCGAACTATAATCATCGGCCGGACTCCAAGACTTTGAATATACACGATTGAAGACTTCGGCCCGTGTTGGGATGGGACTTCCTTTGGGGTGTACGGCAAGCTTGGCGATACGGATATGTAGATCTCCTACCTTTGTAACCGACTTTGTGTAACCCTAGCCCTCTCCGGTGCCTATATAAACCGGACGGCTGTAGTCCATAGGGGGAATAACAATCATACCATAGGCTAGCTTCTAGGGTTTAGCCTCTTTGATCTCGTGGTAGATCCACTCTTTTAACACACATCATCAATATTAATCAAGCAGGACGTAGGGTTTTACCTCCATCAAGAGGACCCAAACCTGGGTAAAACATCGTGTCCCTTGTCTCCTGTTACCATCCGCCTAGACGCACAGTTCGGGACCCCCTACCCGAGATCCGCCGGTTTTGACACCGACAACGTTGTTTAGACTCGATCAGGACTTCGCTGATGTAGTATACAGGTCGTTGAACCGGATATTCCTTCCCAGATTCTTTACGCTCAACCACAATTGCCACACTGACCGCTCGGGCATTGGCAGCCACGTATAACAAAGAAAGGCTCATGATCAATCGGGGCTGCAAGAACCGGCGGTTCAACCAATCGCCGCTTTAGCTCCTCAAAGGCCGCATTGGATGCGTACCTGCATTTAAATCATCCGTCTTTTTCAACATCTCGATACAAAGGAATTTCCTTCTCTCCCAAACGATCGATAAACCGGCTAAGGGCTGCAATCCGACTGCGAGACAATCGAACATCATTGATACACTTCGGTTTAGCCAGGATGTGATTGCCTTAATTTTTCTCGGGTTAGCCTCAATGCCCTCGTTGGATACCGTAAACCCGAGAAGCTTGCCTGCCGAACACCAAAAACACATTTATCCGGATTAAGCATCATCTTGTAAATTCGAAGATTGTCAAACGCCTCCTTGAGGTCATCGATCAGTGTTTCCTTCTTCCTGGATTTTACCACAGTGTCATCCACATAAGCATGAACATTACGCCCAATCTGCGTGTGAAGACAATTTTGCACACAACGCTTATAAGTTGCCTGAGCACTCTTGAGCCCAAAGGGCATAGAAACATAGCAGAAGGCTCCAAAAGGAGTGATGAAGGCTATCTTCTCCTGGTCCTTAACTGCCATCTTGATCTGATGATATCCTGAATAAGCATCCAAAAAACTCAGGCGCTCACAACCCGCCGTCGCATAATTGATCTGATCAATATGCGGGAGAGCAAAGGGATCAGCCGGGCAAGCCTTATTCAAGTCCGTGTAGTCCACACACATACGCCAAGTGCCGTTTTTCTTAAGAACTAGCACCGGATCAGCCGGGCAAGCCTTATTCAAGTCCGTGTAGTGCTCAGGCAACCATTCAGGATGAAACACTTCGACGATAAAACCAGCAGCCAACAGCCGGGCTACCTCTTCTCCAATTGCCTTGCGTCTTTCTTCATTAAAGCGACGAAGAAATTGCTTGACCAGTTTAAACTTCGGATCAATATTAAGAGTGTGCTCAGCGAGTTCCCTCGGTACACCTGGCATGTCAGAAGGCTTCCATGCAAAATGTCCCGGTTCTCACGGATGACCTCGATGAGCGCGCTGTCCTTTTGTGGATCCAGATTTGTGTTGATGCTGAACTGCTTGGACGAATCGCCAGGTACGAAGTCAACAAGCTTAGTCTCGTCAGCCAGTTTGAAATGCAGGGTTGGGTCATGCTTAGTGGTGGGCTTCTTCAGAGGGGTCATATCAGCCGGATCAACATTCTCCTTATAAAACTTTAGCTCTTCTGTAGCACAAACCGCCTCAGCATAAGCCGCATCACCTTCCTCGCAATCCAACACAATTTTTTGACTTCCACGAACCGTGATAGTCCCTTTATGACCCGGCATCTTGAGCTGCAAATAAATATAACAAGGCCTTGCCATGAATTTTGCATAAGCCGGCCGCCCAAATAGCGCATGATACGGGCTCTGTATTCTTACTACCTCAAAGGTCAATGTCTTAGACCTAGAGTCATGCTCATCACCAAACACAACTTCCAAAGCGATCTTACCTATGGGATACGCCGATTTACCCGGTACCACACCATGAAAAATAGTGTTGGACGGTTTAAGATTCTTATCTGTCAACCCCATGTGACGGAATGTCTCATAATACAGAATATTGATACTGCTTCCTCCATCCATGAGTACTTTGGTGAACTTATAACGTCCCACCTGAGGTGCCACCACCAGAGCTAGTTGACCCGAATTGTCAACCCGGGGCGGATGATCCTCCCTACTCCACACAATAGGCTGTTCCGACCACCGCAGATAACGGGGAACCGCCGGTTCAACAAAGATTGATCGCCCTCTTGTGAAGCTTTCCGATCACGCTTGCACGACTAGTGGTGAACACATGATATCGCCCACCATTCAACTGCTTTGGGTGACTCTGGTAACCCGACTGCTGCTGATTCCCTTGATTATTCTGCTGGTTATTACCACCTTGGCTGTTCTGGTTTCCATAATTACTCTGAAACCCAGAGTTTGAACCGCCGCCGGCATGGAAACCTGGACCTGAACCGCCTGACGGACCCTGATCATACCGGAAAAGATCAGAGTTTTTGAACTCCTTCATAATGTGACAATCTTTCCAGAGATGCGTTGCAGGAGCCTCCTTGGTCCCATGCTTCGGACATGGCTGATTCAACAAACGCTCCAGATTCATCGCCTTGGCTACCGGGGTGGTTTACCTTTTCGGCACTGCACATTAGCGTTAGCCACAAAATCTGAATCCGCTTTACGCTTACCAGTATTCCCATGGCCTCCTTGGTTGTGCTGCTGTCCCTTTGCACTGCCATTCTTCTTTCCCTTCTCCGGTTTCTCATTATTAGAATCGGGATACTTTACCAAGGCTGCCATGAGGGTTCCCATGTCGCTGCAGTGGCGCTTGAGCCGTCCCAACTTCATCTTCAGTGACTTAAACCGGCAATTGCGCTCCAGTGTGATAATCGCTTGACCATCGTTAATCGGGTCGGACGAGTGTAAAACTTCCGAAACCCGGCGCATCCAATGAGTTGTAGACTCGTTCTCTCCTTGAACACAAGCATCCAGATCCACAATGGACATGGGCTGCTTGCACGTGTCTTTGAAATTGGCTATAAACCGGGCTTTCAACTGATCCCATGACTCGATGGAATTAGCTGGCAGATTTTTCAACCAAGTACGGGCTGTTCCCTCAAACATCATTGTGAAGTACTTTGCACAAGCTGCTTCATCTACATCTAGCATCTCCATTGCCATCTCATAACTCTCGACCCACGCCTCAGGTGGCTGATCCGCCGTGTAGTTAGGCACTTTGCGTGGACCCTTCAAATCTTTGGGCAAACGCACATTACGGAGAGCCGGGATAAGGCACGACACTCCCCAGGAGCTGAAGGCAAGCCCGGTGCCTCGTTCAACTGACGCTGTTGGCTGAACCTGGGCGGGTTGATAACGACCCAAAGCGGCATCCCTTCGTGCCCCTGCCATGATCCACCACATCTTGAGCATTGCGATGTCAGCCGCTAGACACCTCCGGTTCATCCATACGCTGCTATAACTTGGGCTCGGACAAGGGGTTGAATGAATTCTATCCCGACTATATGAATAAGCCCGCCGCCGCACCACGGCGGTTTGGAGAAGATCTCTCGCCGCCGCTTCCACCGCCGCTATTGAATCACCTTCCATCGTAATGGCCACCAGCGTGAAGCTGCGGCAATCATGTTATCCAGAGGGCTCGAGAAGTGACCCGGTGGTGTAGACACGTATTGCGGTGGGTTATCATTCGTCGGGTGGCTCCGTTATCCGTAGTTGATCCGGAGCTGTCCTAGGCGCCCGTCCGGTTTGCGCCTACCGGATTGTTTCGCCCAGCGCTGGCGTGCGAAAGAGATTTAACTGTCAGAACCGCGCAGACGCGTGACCGGTACTTCCTTCGCATTACATCCTATGATGCGGTCCGATCCAGCATGAGCTGGTAATTTTGTGCCTGTATCCGCTGTGATTGAGCATCCAAAGCGGCCCATTCCTCAGCCATCCTAGCATCCTCTGCTGCCAGGTCCTCCTTAGCCTGTGCTAGTTGGTCCTTCGGGCCAGAACGTCCGCATTGTGTTGATCCCGCGTCTCGGGGTGACATTGCGGTCAACAAGGTCGCCAGCGCCCATCAAACCGGAGAGGACTTGCGCCCGGCGGCTGGGACTCTGTCGCGGCTGCCGATCCGGTGTTCGCCGCTGCGGTGGATGAAGACTGCAACGTGGGCTGTGTTCCGCCATGTAAATAAAGAACCCGATTTGGCGGTTCAAGGAGGTCCGGAATCATTGTTGCCATCGGAATATCCTTCGAACACACTGCTATGAATCTGGTACAAGGACTCAGTTTCGCCAGTGGATGACTCGCCGTCGGAGTATACGGCCGTCTCGCCTTCAGACACCGGTTCAGATCCGATCCCATGGACACATCCTACGAACGCACGCTTCACGGCGGGCTTAACCCGGGCTGGACTCGCACGCTGAGCCGTCTCGACGAGGTCGGTGCAGATGTCCGGCTCAGGGCCCGGTTCACCGATCTTGCTGATGAAGACGTGAATTCCGCCGAAGGGGACCCGGTACCCGTACTCGATCGAGTCGGCCTCGGGCCCCATCCTTCGTCGTCGATGTAGAGCTTGCCGCGACGACTTTTGGTCATCCGACCGATCACGTACCCCTTAAGTCCTTCAGAGCAGCCCTTCAAGAACTCGACACCATCTTGCGATAGCCCCACGGTGGGCGCCAACTGTTGTGGAATTAACACGTCAGATGTCCTCATGAAAGGACTTAGTCGTGGAGCCATCGCAACAGGTTAGCTTGAAGGGTTTAAACCGGACAAGGGACATGGGAGTTTATACTAGTTCGGCCCCTTCGATGAAGGTAAAAGCCTACGTCTAGTTGTGATGGGATTGATTGGGTTTCGATGACCAGGGAGCGGAATACGCTTGCCTGAGTCTTGAGTTGTTCTCTGTTGTCCCTGAACCGCCGCCGGGTCGTCCCTTTATATACACAGGTTGACGCACGGCCGGTCTACAGAGCCCCGAGGCCAACTCATACAAAGTGTCCGACTCGGTCTCTCCTTTCCTAACTTATATTACAAGTTTACATAGTCATGGCGGTTTACCACTATGGGCCCTAATCCGCCTTTGGGCTGTGGGCTTCTAAGCTTCGTTAGTAAAACGCCATCTTCTGGATCTTCATGGGCTTCAGCATAGTCGAGGGTGAACCGGGCCCTCCTAGCCGGTTTACACTCAGTAGCTATATCCTCAACAATGATGATGGGCTCCTAACTTCTTCCGACTTCGGGTCGTTCGAGACATGTGAGTCATGCTTGCTCGGCAAGATGACTAACTCTCCTTTCGCAAAGAGTTGCGAGAGGACGTCCGAGCTATTGGAACTTATACATAGTGATGTGTGTGGTCCAATGAGCACAACTGCCAGAGGTGGCTATCAGTACTTCGTGACTTTTACCGGTGACTTGAGTAGATATGGATATATCTATTTGATGAGGCACAAGTCGGAAACTTTTGAAAAGTTCAAAGAGTTTCAGAACGAGGTTGAGAATCAGCTCGGCAAGACTATAAAGCTTCTACGATTTGATCGTGGAGGTGAGTACATGAGACAGGAGTTTGATGATCATCTGAAAAGCCGAGGTATAGTACCTCAGCTCACACCTCTGGGTACGCCACAGAGAAACGACGTATCGAAACGGAAGAATCGTACCTTGTTGGACATGGTTCGGTCAATGATGAGCAAATCGGATTTACCCTTGTCCTTCTGGGATACGCTCTAGAAACTACAACTTTCACACTTAACAGGGTACCATCAAAATCCGTAGACAAGACACCACATGAGATGTGGACCGGGAAGACTCCCAGTTTGTCTTTTCTAAAGATTTGGGGCTGTGAAGTATTTGTCAAGTGACTTATGTCAGACAAACTTGCACCCAAGTCGGATAAATGCATATTCGTGGGATATCCGAGGGAAACCTTGGGATATAGCTTCTACAACCGGGAAGAGAACAAAGTGTTTGTTGCTCGGAACGGGGTTTTCCTTGAGAAAGAGTTTCTCAGTCGGGAGGCCAGTGGGAGGACGGTTAGACTCGAAGAAATTCAAGGACCACTCGAGGATGGCTCGGCTGGTGATGAGATCATACACTACTGCAGGATGCTGCTAACACGGCACTACGATCAGAGACCCTTCAAGAAACTGTGTGCGATGCAATAATCGCAAACGGTGTTGTATGAACACTGCCAGAAATGATGCAAAACGTTTGCGATGGAGGATGCATCAAACACGGTTCATATTTTAGTTGTGTGTGTGATGCAGGGCATATGGTTCAGCTCAATTAACCATTTGCGATGATGAGGAACAAAAGAAACGGGCAGCCAGATGAAGGTGTGTGCGATGTACATCATACGGTTCACTCAGATGAACTGTTTGTGATTAGGCAACACAAAAGAAATGGTCAGCAAGATTCAAGGTGTGTGCGATATATGGCATGCAGTTCACTTGGATGAACTGTTTGTGTTGAGACATGAGAACAGAAACGGTTCAAATGAACAAGATGTGTGTGATCTGAGGCAAACAGGTGCAGAATCGTAAACGTGTGCGAAGACCGATAAGAACACAGGCGACATCTGCTAACAAGCCATGTGTGTTGTGAGAAAACGATTGCTGGTATACAATTGTGAGTGATTGATGAAAACATCAGCGACAGGTTCCATTGTTTAGTCCGTGTGCGATGTGATTTTCTTTGTCTGCACACCATCTACGCTCTGTCTACAGAGCATCAACATATATACTTAAAAAGACAGCATTGCATAACCAAATTAAGCATACAATTACACAAGTGACTACACACATAACATTTGCACACACCAAAGTAAGCAATTACATGCATACTAAAGTAGGAGAAACGAGGATCTAATCATCTACTTATTGTTGCAACGACGCTTGCCATTGCTCTGCTTCCGGCTGGATCCCTGGCCGTTTTGGGGAAGGAGGGACTTCCTCATGTCAACGATCCGCCGGTACATGTCGTAGCTTGTGTACGCCTCCTTGGTCGCGTACACGACATGAGCTTTCGCGAGTTTCTTCATCCAGGCCAAGTGCCAGGCATGCTTGTCCTTGTTGCACGAATCCTTCATGTCTCTGTAGTAGGGGTCGATGATGGCCGCGGCAAGGTGAACCAGTGAGTCCTTCTCATGCTCCTTGCTGCCCCAGATCTTGTATTGGCCCTGGATGTCGACAAGATTCTGGCAGGCAATGCCCGAACTCTCGAGCGCCTTTACATCGTTGGTGATGTCCACCGTAGCAAACATGTAGTGGGGACTGTTGACAAACCTGGCGAAACGCTCGCAAGGCCTTGTGGCCAGGCAGTAGTGGTAGTCGAGGACGTGGTAGCGCACGCACATCTGGGCGACGGTGACCTTGGGACGAGACCCGGCACGAGCGCGGGTGTACTCGAGGTCGAACCAGACCACCTTGTACTTCTCCTCGGCAAGCAACAGCTCCATGATGTGTATGGAGTGCTCCGCCTAGACCAGGTCATTGGTGTACACCACCGAGAGGTCCATGAACCTTCTGTGGGTGTCCACCACGGCACGCATGGTGAACTGCTGCTCGTCGTCGGCAGCCGCTCGGAGCGCCATTGGAGTCGCGCAGGGTATCCTCTAAGAATTTCTCATAGTGGGTGTGCTTCTTGCAATGGTGGGGAGCGATCGAAAGGTTCAAGAGACACAAGGGTAGGTTAAATGGCCGCTGTAATAAATGGGGGCCGGCCGGCCTGTAATCATCACGTCTTGTCACGGTGTTTATAGCGGAGGATTCCAAAATCTAGTGCACGCTTGACAACACCGCACCCTAGGCGTAGACACTCGAGTGCGATAATTAATTCTGCGCTCTACAATGCACATGATGGAAGAAACCAATTGTGTGCAATAATGTCGAAGATCACAGTCGAGTTAGCTATACAGATCGTGTCCTGTGAGATCGACAAGGTAAACTGATTCGAGAATGGTTAATAAAATCTAAGACCATTGCATATTCAGGACAAAATAGTGCTAGCAATATACGAGTCTCATACGATGCCATTTGAATGATTGTACCACAAAAGCTCGAAATGGTTACAAGGTTCAAATTCCAGAGTAATATGGCTCAAGTTCGAAGATTACAAGGTTCAAACTGATATTAGAAATAAATTCAGCTCATCAGCAACGCCTTTCGCTACGATTTGAACATGGATATCAGAGAGGTTCAAACTAATATCACCGCTTCTAAGTCTGGCTTCGAAACCTCACGATTTTTGCAAAAGGGTCAGCCACTGAGAAGTCATGTATGGGGTTGACCCGATGACTTCCGATTACTCTGTCATCTGAAGTTCCAAAATGAAATTCAGCATTTTTGGAGCCTACTCCATTCTGCCACAGGTGTCGACGCTGATCAACAGACCATTCATTTTTGCGAAATAAATGTAGGGCAAACCTCATTTCCTTCAGCACCCTTGCTCTGAGAACAAAGAACCTGGCGAATATAATCTCCGGTAAGGTCCCTCGGTAGGAGTTCAAAGTAATTTCTGAGAGATGCAAATCTAGGCATTCGACGTGATTGTTATATTGTATCACATTATCCACCATTGGGCCTAATCTTATCTGCAAAAGAAGAAAACGTGTTAGTGCCTACATGCAGTTTTGAACATTACTACATGACTAGCTATTTGGTTTGCAGGATTTGTAAAATGCACTAACATGCCATATTCGATCTGACATGATTAACATGGGCATTTGATTACGTTCTAGGAAAATGTATCCTTCTTCACAAGAGGTTCGAGTGGATGAAAAGTTCCCTAAGAAAACTAGTACAGATGAATCCAAAGGAGAAATGCTTATTTATTGTAACCATATGGATCAAGCAACCAATATGGGGGGGGGGCATGTATGTACTGAAATCCTCCAAAAGAACCTTCAGAAATCGTAGTACATTGTCATTGTAAAATTAGAAAAAGGTGTCACAAATTGAACTCCCTTATGGTTAACATTTAACAGGAAAGGAACATCACCTCGATATATAGCTTCTCCAGGCACGTAAAGCATCTCAGGAAACTGACAACTTGCTCCAGGTCGGGCCCGATAGATTCTAGTGCCAAGACCTTCACTGTGCGCAGTTTCGGGGTTAAGCTTGTCGGAATCATTTTCTAAATGGCTGACGAACAAACATCTTCAAAATTAGAAATCATGTTAATTTGTAGAAGGAGAGGTAGAAGGCGGCTGTTGTACCTGAACGGGTGTGGATCCAATAACAAGTTCGGAGTATTTGTTGGACGAGTAGCCCACCACTGTCAATTTCGGCGCGGAAATGACATTGATTCTTGTTCGACCTTCTTGATCAACTACAAGTAATCTCTCAAGTGCAGGTGTGTCCTGGATAACCATACCGTGGTCCACCTTTTGTGATGTCTTCCTGCCGCACCAACAACACACATAAATAGTCGGGAGAGTCATGGAGGTGATGTGGAAGGTACTCAACCCATTGATCGCCTGAAGACGAAGGTACTCGAGTGTAGTACAGCCACGGAGCAGGCGCTCCATGTCACCCTTTGAGAGGCAGATGGCGACGAGCTCGAGGTGCTTCAGTCGTGGTAGAATAAAAGCGGGCGCGTCATTAAGGGGTGGGAAATGGCAGTTCCTGAACTTGGCGACACGCAGCGTGGGCGCGAGGCAGAGTGTGGACGTTGGCAGCGACCGCATACACCCATCATCAAAAGTGAGCTCCTCGAGCTGATCTAGGGCAGGGGATCGGAACCAGTCGTCAAGCTTGGCTCGGTCCTTGCCGTTGGAATGGAACTTGCCCATTCTAAGGCCTTTGGTTGGGCCAAGGTGACTGCCGAGGATCTTGGAGAATGCATCCAAGCTTTTGAGATAGCCATGGCAGAGCTCATGGGTGTCGATGAGGTCGAGAGGGCTGGAGTTCCATAGGGGGCGCCACCACTGGGAAAGGAGGGTTGTCCGCGCCCCATATTTGATTGGGAGGAGGGAGATGATGACTTTCAACATATCATCGGGGAGGCTGCTGATTAAGTCTAGGCCTGGTGGAGTCGCTTGCGGTTCTAGCTCGCCCCGCCTCCGCTTGTTGGCAGCCCCATTCTCCACCTCTGGAGTCTCCTTGTCAGCGGCGCTTTCTGATAGAAATTGGAGTACAGGGAATATTTAGTTAAAACGGGGCAATAGAAAAGTGTATTGGTAACTAGAAGTTATTAGGTAGGAATATAGTCAGATAAGGGAATAACAATTGATTGCTTAAATACTACACAATTCATTTGACATTGCTAGGTAAGTCAACATATGCAGATAGTTGAAAAGAAAACTTACTTCGAACAAAGTCTGGACGAATGATTTTGTCGGGGAAGTTAGCATATATCTCATGACCAGGCCCTTCTATGTGCAAAGGTAATTTTAGTGCCAGCTTTCAATACATAAAACTTTGCAATTTCATTCCAAAAGCCAGTGCCAAAATAGGAGTCACCACGTTCATCAAGTCTTACAGTAGCAACGATTGTAAATCCATGGTTTGTGCGCAGTATGACATTCGTGGAGCCTTGATGTATGTAAAGGGAAACATTGTGCACTACATAATCTGTTGCCAACTCCTTCCACACATGGATATAATTTTCGTGCACACCGCCACAGCATATTAGACCGTAATACCGGAGTTTCCGCATGATTTGTGTGCTTAGGTGTGCATGCATATTATGTTGTGTGTCACAGTAATATGTGATGCTTGCTTGATTAATTATATTAGTAGTATGCTTGTGTGCTTTTGTTTTAGTCATTTCTTTTGTTTCTTTCTTTGGGCCTTCGGTGTTACAAATTTTCCCCCTATTAAAGTTGCTCGTCAGCCGACACCGGACCCGAAGAGTCAGCAAGAAATACATATATTTGGAAACTCAGCTAAACATAACAGAATTTTCAGCAGACTGCAGTGAAATTGGAAATAGCTCGTCTGAATACAAAAGAAATCATGGATGGAATTTCAGTATAAATTTTGCATTAACGTGCACTCCTCACAACAGTATGTAATTCTCAGCCGACTGCATTCAGATTGGGGGATATCTGATCATGTTACTGAGTGTCAAGTCTCTCTCAGCTTGCACTCCTCATAGCAGAAATGATCAAATCAGCAAGAAGATCAAATTGTGTGCAAGGTTGACAGAATATTATCAAAGGTATGGCTCAGATACAAGTTTAATTTTTCATTGAGGATGATTTTGGAATCCGATGTACCTGGACGCAAGCAAAAATATGGCATGTACTCAGAAAGGAGGATAGTCCAGCAAAACCCCGTTTCATACAAGAAATCAATAACAAAATTATTAAGATGGTTATATATGTGGAAATCGGTCCGCATATCACAATAAGAAGCTTCTGATGTAAGCAACCCAATCTTCCCTCGCAAGATACCCGAGAAGCTTCCGAGGAAAGATTCATCTATCTTCCTCAGTACGATACATGGATGATTTCCCGTACAAGGTACTCTGCCTTCTTCAGTAAGCAACCGCAAAAGCTTCCGCATAAGGTAATCGAGTCTTTCCTCAAAGAAAGTCTTTAAGGGGTAAGCTTCAAGCACGATACCGGTCTTCTTCAAAGAAGCTGTCCGATGAAAGTTTCGAGCACAAGCCAGCCAATCTTCCTCAGTAAGACATTGGTACAAGGTAGTACACTGTGAATTGATAGCATATGGCAGTGAATCTCAAGAATCAGATCCGCAACATTTTGGTCAAAAGCAAGAATCGATGTAATACATATGCATCTCGGGAACCAGATTCTCATATATATATATATATATATATATATATATATATATATATATATATATGCGGTGAGCATACCACCAAGATCTTACAAGTCACTCGGATGAGGATCTGACAACCACGTGAGGATGGTTAAGAGAAGAAAGCCAGTATACACCACAGTGTGACAAAGGATTATGAGGATTGACGACATCAATGAGCTCAATATAAGTACCTGTGAACCTGGAAAATGATCCTGATGAGCCCTTGTCCCCTTTTTCTCCAATGACGGCACCACGCCTGCGATCTAAGCTGTTTTTAGCTATCCGGGTGGATGCCGATTTTATTTCTCTCTTCAACGGTATCACACGAGTTTTGAGCTACTTTTCGGCCATCTCGTACAACTGTTGAGTTTCTTTTTGTGACAGTAGCCCTATACCTGCTTTTTGGCTATTTTAGGGAGCTGCCACCTTCTTCTTATCAACCCGGTCTCATGTTCTGAGCTGCTTTTCGGCCGTCCTGAGCCGTGGTTGCGTTATTTCAGTAATGTCCCAGATCTGAGTTGTAAAGACCGCTCGGTGGCTACTGATTTATTTGCCGATTTCTTGCAAAGGTTCGGATGATCATTTTCCTGCGGTCAGAACTTGATGGGTGTTGAACCTGCCATTTAATGGGGTACCCTGTCAGAAAAATGAGGATAAGCTACAAGTGCTAAAAAAATGCACCGACAGTACCTATGGTGATACGAAGAAGCAATATGGCCCAGCTCTTTCAGCCAAGGATCCAGACCAAGAAAACAGTAATGAAGAAGCAAGACTAGTGATGCAGGCGACAATCAAATATTCGGTACGGATCCGATACTCAAGACAGTGGAACCAGTTAAGATGATTCAGAAACTTTCGCGATAAGCCAGAATCTGTCAGGAAAGCGGTTATGACCCAACTCACTGTTTGGAGCCCGAAGGACCTGCATTCATTGGAGAAACCCATTGCAAGGAGTTAGAGCTTGGGTGTCCACTAGAAAAATCTGATCACCACTTCATGAAAGATTGTCGGTGGGTGACACACCGGTGAAATCACTCTTGGATTTGTGAGACCGACATATATTTCGATCGTGAGAATCAATCATAGTCACCACGCCACAGATCTAAAAAGAAATTGGAGCATGTATAAGCATGAACAAGCAAGGTAAGATCTGTCAGAATATGGATATATTAAAGCAAACCACCCCAGGGCCAGTCAGATAAAAAATTAGTGGGAACAAAAATAAGAAAAAGGATATCTGAGTTGGAAACGGTTTCTTTAAGTCAGTATCTTCATACTTGTTCCCTGAGCAACCAAATATCGAGGACGATATTTCTTTAAGGGCGTAAGGTTTGTGACAGCCTAATTTTTGGCCCTTTCTTTTTCTTTTGTTTTTCTGAGGTTTTTGCTTGAGTTTTGTTTTTCCGTGGAGCCAGGGTCCGGAAACCAAGAAGATGCCCTCTTCTTTGTTTCCAGAGTGGGTTGTCATTCCCAAACCCTTCCCTAGACCCTGTCATTTCCATCCTAGCCCAAATCCCAATATTCTTTTTATTGGGAATATTCCTTTTCTATTAAAGGAATAACTCAAATTGCCCTAGGTTGTGAAGCAACCTTTATTTCCATCACTCCTAAAATTCCCAAATAATTCTCATACATTTTTTGGGTCATATATTTCTCAAATATGGCAAAATATTTTATTTGTCATGTTTATCATCATGCTCAAATAATTCATTTTCTATTCTGCCCTAAATGGCACATTGTGAAGCAAGTGCTATTTTCCTTTTCCAAATTGACCTCAAACTCCTTGGACACCTTTTCCTGTCCATATCATTGCCACATGCCAAAATGAAACCTCATTTGCCTAGTAATTATTTAATTATGATTTTCCAAAGTTTCTATCCAGAAAGAAGCTTTGTGAAGGAGGTGCAATCTAGGCATATCCAAATGAGTTTCCATTTTGCATGATCCCTCATATCATCATATAATAGCCCTCCACCAAAGTAGAGCTCATTTCATGCCTCCATGTGAGCTCATCTTCAATTCTTTGATTTTGTCCAAACTTTCAGTTTGTGAAGCAAGTATATTTTATATTGCTCCATTATGTCTGCCAATTTTTCTATGACTTCTATTATCCATATAACCTACTTCCACCCATTGTGGGAATGGTTCATTGAGCCAATATTTCTCTAGAATGTTTCCAAGTTTCTGGACAAAAATGATGTTTGTAAAGGAAGTACCATTTTGGATGATCTATTTGGTATGAGATTTTTACATAATCTTTATATGTCCATATCATGAGTATTTGCCAAGTTTCATCACATTCCATAACTCCATGTGAGTGCATCATCCAAATCAAGTTTCTGGACCAAAAATGCAGTTGCAAAGCAACCCTATTATTTATTGGTACAGTTCTTATCTAAACCTCCAGGATTGTAGTTCTTCCTTATTTAAACCTCCAAGACAACTCCATCTCTCCCATTCAAGTTTCTGTGGATCACCAGTGCATGGCCATGTTTACTGCAGTAAACTTCAGAGGTTAATTACCATTTAACCAGAGCCCTTTTCATTGTTCTACCACCTCAGTTGTAACCTAACCTGGAAGGACTTACCACTAGACAACAAGTTCCAGCCCCTCTCCCCCGCTACATGCCAGTGCACGCGGTGACCGCGACAATGGCGTGCCTGTGCACGCGCTCTGTGTGCAGTGGCCGCGTCCAGTGACTGTTTGTGCTGGAC
Source organism: Aegilops bicornis (assembly GCA_021605145.1). Lineage (NCBI taxonomy): Eukaryota > Viridiplantae > Streptophyta > Magnoliopsida > Poales > Poaceae > Aegilops > Aegilops bicornis. Next base: position 479,026,471 of record CM038672.1, on the reverse strand, counting down.
CCCCTCCTCCTCTCGTCGCCTTCGCGCGCGTGAGCGTGTCCAGCAGCTGGCCCGCGTCGTCGCCGTTCCCCTGGACCCCTCTCCCCCTCCGTCCGTTTCCTCACCGACGCCCACCGACGCTCGCCGCCGAGCGCCCACGGGCATACTGTGGCCGACCGAGCTTTAACGGCTCTCGGCATCTTCCTCTGCTTCTCCTTTGGCCTCCTACTCCCCGTGAGCTCTCCTATGTGCCTCCCTCATCGCCTGCCTCCGAGCCCATGCGCGCGCATACGCGTCCGCGGCGCCGGCCACGCGTCCGCGGCGACGACAGCTCGGCACCTCGCCCCGCGCCTATATATAGGCCTCCCCCGAGCCTTTCGAGCACACCAGCAGCCTCCCCGCACTCCACTACCCCTCCCCAGCCTCTCATTCGAGCTCGAGGAGCTCTCTGTGTCCACCATCGCCACCATGGCCACCGCAGTGCTCCGCTCAAATTCGGCCGACCCGAGCCACCCCTCCACTCCCTGACCTCACCTACGTCTTCCCCGTGCTCCGGTGACCCTCCCCAGCCCCTCCGTTCTTTGCCGGAGTCTGTGTGGCCGCGACCCCAAGGATTGGCCGCCGCCTCTACCCTCGGCCACCGCAACCCTCCATCGCCCCTCCGCCCTCCCCGGCGCCTGATGCTACTCCAGATGGATGCGTCTCCCCTCCCCGAGTCCGTCGGTGCCTTCCGCTCGGCCAGAGGTGGCCGGAGCCGGCCGGGCTGCCGCCGGCGCCGCGCCCCTCCCTCTGGACCACGGGTCAGCGCGAGCGGGCGCTTGAAGACGAAGACGACCCCGGCCCCTGCCCCTGGGCCCCGCCTGTCGGCCTCTATGCGCTGACCGGTCCTACCCGCTGACGTGGATAAGTGGAGGCGTATTCCGAAGAATACGTCTCCCACACACGTAAGCGTATTACTCCTCGGCGTCGGCACGAAATGTGTTTTCCTTTCTGGAAAAGGTAATTCTCAGAAAGGCGCGTTCTGTTTTTCCAGCCAAGGGCCTGTTTGTGATGATTTCTTTACAGATAGGTCCCTGGCAGAAAAACCCTTATATCTTTTTACTCCCAACTCCAAATCAGGTGATTCCAAAGCCCACTTCTTCGTCTCGTCGAGTCCGTTCTGTTGGTTCCATTTTTACTATGGTTTGACACTTTGAAAATGACCTTTTTGCCCTTGCACGTAAACAGCCCCTCCGAGAGAGAATTGTTTCCGGCAAATCTTTCTGCGGCTTCACCGCACTTCTCCCCGGTGCCTTCTTCATCCCCAGGCAAGCCTCAATACCCACTTGAATGATAGTCATGCAGTAGCCATGGTTTTCAACTTGAATATTTATTAAATGTTTGCTTGTTTAAAATATGGTTATCATTGTTTCGGTAATGATTCTTGGTTAGTGCACCTGGTTATCATGCCCTGCTAGTTGCTAGTATTCCTTTCATATGCTTATGCTTGCTAGTAGTACATGTTGATGTTGGTGATGGTCTTCAGTGCATGACTGCCATCTGTCCCGAGTACCATTGTTATGCATGTTCCTTTGCATCCAGTTGGTTAAATGCTTGCATGATGGCATTGTTGATATGTTCTTGCATGATATTTATTGTTGATGCTAGTGGTCATGCTATGTTACGGAGAAGTATGTACTTATGATGTTCATGCTAGTCAAGATGCCATGCTTAGTTGGATATGATTCATTGTTGATATGGTGGATAGTTATGTGGTTCTCTCATGATTATGTTGATATTCATGCTCATGCATTGTAATTGCATCATGTATTTTATCATGGCTCAACATATTTGCATTCAAGTTTAACCGGATTAAATTGAACTTGAACAACTGTTGGTCGAGTCATGGTGCCACCAAATCGAATCGACCAAAGTGCAACCATGCTTACCTTTATGGGAAGGTCCTAACTGGGTCTATTGTCGTGCCTCTTGCTTGCCTCCAACGAGGGAAGGTTATGGGCGTGCGTGCCACTGGCGATGAAGCAGACATAACCTTGTGTGCCCGTTGTTGTTGTGGATCCGGTCCCGTGGGGACGTTTTGGCCGACGGTGGTCGTTGTGTCTTTGGTAGACACGGGCCACCTGTGACTAGCCAGATTGGGAGTGGGTCTGAGTGGCCGGAGAGTGTCATGGCAAGAGATCGGTTTTGTTTTAACGCCATTGGTCCACCCGAATGGGAGTGCGAGGCCATGAGTTCCGTAGTGTGGGTACAATGTACTAACCTCTGCAGAGTGTATATTAAATCTATCGATAGCCGCGCCCTCGAATAAGGGCCCAGTTCATAGTTGGTCCCACTATGAGTCAACAGTAATAATAATAATGTGCTTAATAATAACCCCGGTTCGATGATGAGATAAGTTGGTTGTGATCGCCGGAAAGATCACCGTTTGAGACCAAGTGTTGGTCATGGTTGTGACCGCCGGAATGATCACCATGGTATCGAGGATACCGAGTTGTTGAATATTCGTGATGTTGTGCGAGAATCGTGGGTAAAGATCAAGCTCCTTGTGGTCATTTGATGATTACTACGGTATTGTTTATACCAAGCTTTATTTGATCCTGAGATGATCGTGTAATGTCCGAGGTTGGTAAGTGATGCATGTGATGGTTACGAGGTAACCCTAAATGGTGCATGTAGTGTCATCATGTTGCATGCTAGTATCATCAGATTTATATGTTCTTGCCATGATCATATTGTTCTAGCAGCATTATGTTCATGTTGTTCATGTTATGTTATCCTGATGATCTCATGATAATTCCTGCTTAACCTGTAATTGACATGCTGTTGTTTGCTTGAATGCTTCTGGTTATTGTGAGCCTGCAAGTACATTCAATGTACTGTCCTCGCGTGTCATGCCAGTTTGCAGGTCGTGCCTGGATTGCTTGCTTGTTTGGTGTTGTTCCTGTGTGCGCGATCTAGGATAAGTGTTCCAGCCAGAGTCCCTGCGGATTGGAGTCCATCATCACCGTTCGTTGTTCCGCCCGAAGAGTTGTTCCGCTGCTTTGAGTTGTTATGCTGCTTGTATAGAGCAACCGTGGTTGGCATAGTGTCGCCGTACCGATGTTATTCATTGTAATATCGGGACCCTTGTGTTCATATTCGTGTTGTCATAGAGAGCTGGTTTGTTCTATACTAAGCAGTGTCGTATTCCAGAAGACTTCACCTTGATCTCTGGGCTCGAATACGGGGCGTTCCGGTTTTCTCTGAGCCGAGGTGCCACACCGCATAAAGCTCCCTCAGGATTCACCTCTTGTACCTCCTCTGGGCATCTTCATCCTCATTGCCCACATCGTCAGACAACACCTATACATATTCAGAGATTATGGTTCGATTTTTAAGCACAGTCGTCTATGTACAGACAAATCTTGAAGAAAATAATGGCACAAACATATGTAGGTCATTCAAAATCAATTGTCAAGTCCTGGCTAGGAATTATTAGCATGAACACTAACCCCGACCGGATTACTAGCGTAAATCATTTGCACAGATGAAACAACTAATCACTTATCACCTGTACCATTCAAACAATCAAATACACTACACGGATCTAACGAAACTTACTCAGATTTCATGGATTGGGAGAACATAACCACATGATTTCTATTCCAGGGGGGAGGCAGGTGTAACCAGAGAAACCCTATGATCTATTTGACACATAAATGGGTATAGATGACTAACCAGCTGTCCGTCGGAGTCGGAGTCGTCGCCGGAGTGGTCGTCGGAGTCGGTGTGGAACTCCGCCTCTAGCTGTGGAAACTCGACGCCGTCGACGATGTTAGGGTGCAGCGATAACTCGCCGGCAAAGGACGGCAACCTCATCTCCATCTTCACACTGCGTTCGGTGCTTTAGCAGCCAGGCCGCCACTCTCTCCGATGGGGCGCTTCGGCGGCATCCTCATACACTGACGGCTTTGAGGACTGAGAGCGGCATCGAGGATGCAAGCGGAGAGAGAGGATTGTGTGTGCGTAGTGAGGATGGGGGTGCGGCCACTCGGGCGCACCATTAATATGGAGTAGTGGGAGTTGTGGGAGAGAGGCGGGCGGCAGTCAAACCGATGGCGTGCCTCCCGGTCAGCCTACGCACTGGACTGCTGGCATGCCTACCAAAGTTTCATACAGCTACTCGCACACCTCCCAATGACATTGCGCAGCGAGCACGCCTCCGTCAATTCACACACCTGCACGCACGCCTCCCCGTTTGCCTGCACGACGGACTGCTCGCATGCATCCCGTCAACTCACGCCTGCTCACACGCCACACGGGTCACGCGGCGGCACGTATATTGTTTTTCTATTTGGATGATTAATGCTGCCGCTTTATTGCTTAACCGAAGCATGGCACATATCCATTGTTGGTCTAACGCTCACAGTTCAAATAAACAATCCGTTTGGGATATTGGTTCCCAATTATTAATCCGTCTGTAATTAGATAAAGATTACATCAAAACTGGTCTCAAATTTGACAAAAAAGTACAATGCCACTTTGTATTGGTGTCCATATGGCAACAAGATAAGTTTCATGAACTTCAAATAAGTTTTGGATGTTCTAGAATTTAAAAATCAAGATTCTCAATGTTTGAAATTTGTTGCAACGGGAGTAAACATGCACCCAGTGAGACACATGTGTTTTTGCAATCCATTTAGGTGCACTGTCACGTGTGCATGTAGCTCAAATTTGATTTTTGCACATTATACCCATAGAAAATCAATCAATCAATGTACTAAAAGGTCTTAATGATCTCCGTGTTTTTTTAAATTAAAACGTCCTTTGGTAACATGTATGTTCACCGCGGGATAATTAATTTAACATGCATCGTAGTTGGGGTGGATTCGTGGTGTGTGTGTGGGTGTGTGCGTCTGGGGGTTGCGGGTGGCTCGCAGTACACTACGAGTTGTGAGCCACCGTGTGGGCTGGCCATTTTGTTAGGCAGACTGGTGCCACATCAGAGTCGTGAAATCGTTATTTAAAACATTACACAACCCTTTCATACATAAATGTTTTGGCCACATGCAGTCGATGGTTGTCCTACACGACACTCGATACTCGCGTGTGATGCTTTGTGTGGGCCTGCGAGGTCGTCGTCCATCACTTTGACGAACAGCGGCGGTGAGGTTAATTTGCCCAGCAAGGTAGAATCTTTTTTGTTTGTGTTATGGTGGTATATAGTACGCGTCGAAGAGGTGGGAGGGGACTAGCATATATACTATACGTATGCGTCCGTGAACAAGTACACCTCACTCAGTGTCGGGACTTTTTGGTTACCGAGGCACGTGCCACATCAAAATTGTGAAATTGGTTATTCAAACATCACACAACAACCTTTTGGGCCACATGCATATATATCCTAGCTAGGACACTCACGTGTGACGCTTCCATCTATGGGCCCACGAGGCCATCTGTGACGCCCCAAGACCGGAGCTTCAGTTGCCTTCCAGTGTTTCCGAGTTTTGTCGTGTGATTTGTTTTGTTTGTGCATTCATCATGTCATCTCTTGCATTGCATCATCTCATCATGCCATTTAATTTCAAAAACTCATCTAAATAAATTGCATGGATTTTTCGATCCATTTAAATTGAGGGATATTCACAATGGTGATTTCTCTTTATAACATATCCTCCCAATATTTAGGGAGCTATATTAAACCATTCCATAACACATTTGGCGGTTCTTCAAATTTCCTTTTTATCCAACTCAACTTCTTTTCTTCCTTTGGTGCCTTTTTAGTAAAATTGAGTTGCAATTTTACTTTATCCACAAATGTTCCAAATCAGCCCATAAATCACATCTAGTGTGTAGGACCATCTCCTATAATTTCAACCCATTTGGAGTTCATTCGAATGGGTTTCGGAATTCAGACATGTCGAGCAAATTCAACATGTGTGGATTTTACATTCTCTAAAAATCCTCGGGCCATTTTTGTTAAATTCTTCATATTTTTGTGAGCTCGGAAAATTGTCCTTCCGCTCAAACTCTTTTCCCTAAACCCCTTCTTTTTCCTTCTCTATATTTCTTTTACGCTTAAGAGTTTAGTGAGAGAGAGAGCCAGCCCACCTCTTCAGCCCACCATCTTGCTCCCGGCCTCCCGCAGACCGCCCAAGGCCCACCAACCTACCTAACCCTAGCCTCCCTCCGCTCGATCTCCATCTCCCTCGTCCTCCCTCCAGCGCCGCTTCGCCCGAGCCCCGCTCGATCCCCTCGCCTCCCTCCTCTCGACCCGATCCCATCTCCCTCGCTCTCTCCTCCGCCGCCGCCTCGCCTGATCCCCATCTCTCCCGGCGTCTTCTCCCCTCGGCCTCCTCCTCGGCGCCTCCTCCACCCATAACCATGCCCGTCGCCTCCGGTCGTTGCGACCAGGAGCGCAGCCTTGACCTCCTCCTCGCTGCCCACGAGCCGCTCCGCCTCGACCTCGCCGCAGCCCGGCCATTCTGCACCCTCTCGTCGGCCTTGGCGCCGGACCTTCCAGGTCCTCCCGTCGCCCTCGTCAACGACCAGGCCGGAGCCCGTCGGCCTCCTCGCCGCCGTCGTGCCCTCCTTCAGAGCCCCCGTGAACCCCTCGCCGAGGACATGGCCGCCAGCTGCGCCTTGCTCCCTCCGGCCGCCAAGCATCGTCACGCCCTTGCCCGTTCCGCACCGCTTCGTCGCCAAGGCCAAGTGCAGGACGCCTCCGTCCCCCGTCCCCTACGACCTCGCGTCGTCTCGCTGCACGAGCCGTCCTCTCCGGCCAACTCCGAGTCCCGCGGCCGTCGCCCCTGCATCGCGCCAAGGCCCAGCGACCCCCCTGCACATCGAGGCCCTGGTGTTCCTTCATTTTGGACCGACAAGACCAACCGGAAACGCAAGTACCCCTACGGCGTGGAATTCGCCAAGTACCGTCTCCGGATTCACCAAGTACCGTGGATCGCCGATTCGCCAAGTACTACGACCCACGTGTACAACTACCGTCGCCACGTGAACAACGACTTCCACTACGCCGTGTACGACTACTTCCCTCGACGATCATCGCGAGAACGACTACTTCCTCTACTTCCCTCGACGACCCGTGAACGTCTACTTCCCTCTACGTAAACGCTTTTCCGCCCAACGCACGCTCAAGGTATAACCACCGAGATGACCGACCGTGGTCGAATCATCCTGCGATGCCCTCTTTTGCCATGCCACCGTTCCGTGGGAACCCGGTATCCGGATCACCCCACCTTCTTGCATGACTCGCTTCACACGCTTTCCTTTGTACCGATATCTCAATCGAGTTATCGGAACCGATATGTTGCCGTGGCATCATTTTCGGATTCGCTGCCGTGGCACCATTTTCGTTCGCGCCGTGGCACCCTTTTCGTTCTGCCACGGTGACATAATGCTTCATAATGCTCCTGTCAACGTTTTCATAAAAATTACTTAAAACTTGCACATGTCATCCGCATCATGGTTACAACAATTAAAAAATGTTTAAAATTGTTGTTTGCATTAATTTGCATAATTGCCATGCTAAAATGATTTATTTCATAACTAAATAATCGTAACTCGGATTTAAATAAATTATATATGTAAATGGGGTAGAAAAATGCCTAGTTTAACATGGTATACTTGCTTTGCATGTTTAACAACATTAAAATTGTGTTTAGGGCAGAACAGTAGCAAATTCGAAATATGCATATGGGGATTTCCGGAATTGTTGTTTGTTATTTCCGGCCTCATTTAAATTTGCCTAAATAGTTAGTTTCATATGCTTCAACTCTTGCCATGTTTAATAACATTTAATATTGTTGAGTACCTAATCGGGAGAGAACTAAATAATTGATGTGGTGTTTCGTCAATATGCAACTTCGTTGCATATTGAGCTCCACTTAACTTGTAGTGTTGTTTGTGCATATTGCCTTGCCATGAATCATTAAACCGGACATGCATCATACTTGTTTGTGCATCATGCCATGATTATGCTTGTGTGTTTACCATGTTGTTTGCTTCTTTCCGGTTTGCTTCTTCGTTAGCTTCGGTTTCGTTCGGAGTTGTGAGGATTCGTTCAACTACATCCGTTTGTCTTCTTCATGGACTCGTTCTTCTTCCTTGCGGGATTTCGGGCAAGATGACCATACCCTCGATATCACTTCTATCTTTGCTTGCTAGATGCTCGCTCTTTTGCTATGCTTATGCTACGATGCCTACCACTTGCTATATCATGCCACCCACATTGCCATGTCAAACCTCTAACCATCATTTCCTAGCAAACCGTTGTTTGGCTATGTTACCGCTTTGCTCAGCCCCTCTTATAGCGTTGTTAGTTGCGGTGAAGATGAAGTTTGTTCCTTGTTGGAACATGGAGATGTTGTTCCTTGTTGGAACATGTTTACTTGTTGGGATATCACAATATATCTTATTTAATTAATGCATCTATATACTTGGTAAAGGGTGGAAGGCTCGGCCTTATGCACAGTGTTTTGTTCCACTCTTGCCGCCCTAGTTTCCGTCATATCGGTGTTATGTTCCCGGATTTTTGCGTCCCTAACGCGGTCGGGTGATTTATGGGACCCCCTTGACAGTTCGCTTTGAATAAGACTTTTCCAAAGAAGGCCCAACATTGGTCTTACATTTGCCTCGCCTAGCCTTTTTCCCTTGGGAGTCGCGCATCCCGAGGGTCATCTTTATTTACCCCCCCGGGCCAGTGCTTGTCTAAGCGTTGGCCCAAACTAGAGCACCGTGCGGGACCATCCCTTGGCAACTTGGGTTACGTCGGTACTGCAGACGCTTAGCTTATCCGGTCGTGGCACGAGACGAGATCTGGCGGCTACTATCGTGGTGTCGACGCCGGAGGTCTTCTTTGGACTTGTTTTATTGCTGTGAAATGTCTTGTAGCCGGGATTCCGAGACTGATCGGGCTTCCGGGAGAAGGTCTATTCCTTCGTTGATCGCGAGAGCTTATCATGGGCTAAGTTGGGACACCTGCAGGTTTGAACTTTCGAAAGCCGTGCATGCGGTTATGTGGCGGATGGGAATTTGTTAATGTCCGGTTGTAGAAAACCCGAAGTTGATCTTAATTAAAATACACCAACGGCGTGTGTAACCGTGATGGTCTCTTCTCGTGAGTCCGGAAGTGAACACGGTGTTGGAGTTATGCTTGACGAGGGTTGTTCTAGGATCACTTCTTGATCATAGTTGTTCGACCGTGCTTTTGCCTTCTCTTCTCGCTCTCATTTGCGTATGTAGCCACCATATATGCTAGTCGCTGTCTGCAGATCCACCTCACTACCTGTCCTACCTTTAAGCTTAAATAGTCTTGATCTCGCTGGTGTGAGATTGCTGAGTCCCCGTGACTCACAGATACTTCAAAACCAGTTTGTGTGCCGATGAAACTGCAGCGGCTGCACCTTTGAGCTCAAGGAGGAGCTCGATGAAGACTTTGTGCATTGTGTTGTTTCGTTTCAGCTGATCAAGAGTGGAGCCCAGTTGGGACGATCGGGATCCGTGTAGCATTTGGGGTAGTCTTCTTTTATTTTGGTTACGTAGTGGGACCTTGATTGTACTGTATGATGTAATGTTTTTCTCTTGTATTGTGTGAAGTGGCGATTGTAAGGCATTTTTGTATCTCTTTTGCATTATGTATTTCATGGGTTGTGTGAAGATTACCTCTCTTGCTACATTGCTTTCATTGGGGTTATGCCTCTAAGTCGTGCTTCGACACGTGGGAGATATAGCCGCATCGAGGCGTTCAAGTTGGTAATCGAGCCTTCCCGACTTAGGAGCCCCCTACTTGATTGTTTCTTTGGCGTTGTTGAGTCTAGAACGGAAAAATGTTTTGAGTCTTAGGATTATATATATCGGAGAGTAGGATTCTTTTAACTCCTCACTCCCTTCGTCGTTCTGGTGAGGTATCCTGACGTAGAGATTTGTCTTTTCTCTCCTCAAATTTCACTAAATTTTTTTAGGATCACGCGGGTATCTTGGAATCGTTCCGATGGTTTTGTGACGAGAACATTGTTCTTGGTGCCTCGACATTTAGGGGTTGTGGCGGTGTCCCGGGAGTTGAGCTCCGAGGTGTTGTCGTCACAATTTTATCGTTGCGATTCTGGAATACCTGAGTTTTACCGACATCGAAATCTCTTTGTGCAGTTGTTGGTGAGATAACCCCGATAGCCCAAGATCGTATGAAAAGTGGAGTATTGCCATGACTTGTATAACGGATGTTTTTCAAGGTCGAGGTACCACGATTTCCGAGGATTTCTTGGTTATGTGTTGACGGATGGATACAAATGGATCTAGGTATTGTTAGTTTGGGTGATATATTTTGTGTCCCTGTATCCCCAACACCGCATTGCATAACCAGAAAGTTTCGGGAGTTTATAAGTGGGAATTCAAGTATCTCGTAGGATATCTTTCCAACACACAAATGATACGATATGGGATCTATCATATGTCTGTTCCGGCTTATTTTGCAAGCCAAATCCTTTGTTTTGTTTTAAGTTGTGGTATTCGAGTTGCTTCAATGTCAAGTGTTGATTCCATACCTTATTCTAAATGTGTTCTCATATTTCTATGTGAATACTAATCCTTCTTGATCATCGAGGTCGTCATGTTAATTCTTTTCCCAACCGGCGTGCTTCTCTTCAAGTGGATCCGATCATTCCAACATTCGCAAGATCAATTCTAAGCTTTTTCTCAACGGTGTTCATTTCATCCATCCCAAGTTGTTTTTGTTTTCCCACCCTCCCACCCCTTTTTCTTCAAGGACTCAGATTTCTTAATCAAGCATCCATTTTTACTGCTGTGAAGTTTCTTCATTCTTTTCCTTTAATGTTTTATCCGGTGATTTCTCATGAAGACGCTAAGGAAGCTTCAACCTTATCATTGTTCCATTCTAATTTTCTTCTCCGGTGGATTTAAGTCAAGTTTTCAGTGTTGATCGTATTCTTTTCATCATTTCAAATGCTTTCTCATGTCGGTGCATCTCTTAATCATCCACTTCTCGCTATTCAATTGTTCCGGAGTGTTGAAGATATCTCAGAAGATTCTAGTTTCCATTCTCGATTCACTCAAGTTCTTTTGAGGATGCTATCTCATTCAAGCCATTTAATTCTACCGGTGAAATATCTATTTCAAACAATTGTTCAACGGTGGTTCTTTTGAGTGGGCCCTAACCCACAGGTCTTTTTCCAGGATCTTACCTGACTCTTCTAATTCTCCCGGAGTTATTCCCAAATTCATTGCAAAGTTTGACGTAAGAATGAGTTATCATCAGTCAAATGTCTTTCTCCAAGATCTTTCAAATTATTTTCATTGTTGGTTCAACCTTTCTAATTTTCATTCCGGAGTACCTCAACAATTCATGATGGTGTTTCTCGTCGTCATTCTCGAATTTTGAAGACCGAAGAAGAGTTTCTCTTAAATCTTGCTCTATTCACTTCAAGATTCATGGTTCTAGCTTGATGCCATCCTCTCATAATTGTCTTGATTGTGAGAATTCTTTTCATCCACCGGAGCATTTTAGGAGTCTTTTCGGTTTGATTCTTGGAGCCCATCATCTCAGAATTATTCATTCAAGCGTTCAACTCTGGTTTTCCAAATCTCACGGCGCATCGTCGAAATATCCTCTAATCAGTTCATGATCTCTTCGTTCTAATGTATCTAAATTTTGTCAAGCATCTTTATTCGCTTTTACAATTCTTCGGTGAATTTTGCCTTTGCTACGTTCATTCTCAATTATTATGGTGGTTTGTTCAAGAGTTCTCTTCCTTCGTTATCATATAGACTCATTCGTTCTTTCCAATCCTACCGGTGGTTCGTTGAAGACCTTCCCAAGTTTGCGCCATATCTATCTTAATCTTTTCTACGGGAATAAGTAGTATGCCAAATCCGTTGCTTGTCATCAATCTAAATTGGTGAAGGATACGCATAACATAATTCTTGTTCTTGTTTCATCCAAGTGATTGATTCATTCTTAGGAGTTCGTAATGGTATCAATTTCTCGGTTCTAAGTTGTTCATCTCTTCTTTCCGGAGTTTGTTCATCATATCACAATTTTGGTACGAGATGCTTCATCTTTTCTTTTCCTGGAGTTCCAAGCTCTCATCATCACCAAGATCCATCTAAATCACGCAAGACTTCACCTTGTGTTGTCAACTTCTCTTCCTTTTATCATCTTTTTCTTTACCGGAGTTCTTCATGGAGGCTCTACATGATGGTTCTTCAAGGATTCTTTTCATTCTTCAATTGTTCTTCAAGATTTCCTCTCAAGCTATGATCCGCCAAGCCATACTTCAAAATTGAACATGGTGCTCAACACATGTTTTGTTTTGAGGAGTTCAAGTATTCTTCTTCTTGCATTTCGAAGTGCAATTCGTTCTACCTTATCATTTGAGGTGGTGTTATGTCATTCTCGACAATTTGAGTTCGTGTTTCATGATTCACATGTTGACAAGAATGAGGTATTTTAAATCCATCAATCTCTCCATTGCAGTTATCTTGGGCTATATTTCACCTAAAGCTTTCCCTAAGGATTGTTGCTATTTATGGTGCTTATAAATGACCCAAGTTCTTCATTTGTCCTCCCGGTGATATAAGTTTCTCGTCTCCTTGTTGATATCAATCCAATCGTTTGTTTCCGTTGGTGGCAGAATTTCACCTCGTAATTTTGAGATGTTTTCCTAAGCCCACTACAAGCTTATTCTTACCGTTGTTGTTTTTCAAACAACTCCGTTCTAGCCTTCCTCGTAAGGATGTTTCTTTCAAACTCATTTGTGGTAGAAGTTATCATTTTCTTCTCCATTCCTTTATTCCAATGATCTATCTTCAATTTTTTTCTCTTAGGAGGCATTGTGATGTTGCTCTCTTCGACCCATCATCTTCTTTTGTCAAGATCATGTTCTTTTTCTTGCTTATCCATTTAACCGGAGTGTCATGTTTTCATTCGAGGTCTCTCATCTTATCAAGTTTTGCCTGCTTCCTCAACCGGAGAGCTGTCTGAAATCTTTCTTACCCCTTGTGCCATTCTTTTAATAGTTCCGGAGGCAGTGTGTTGTTGATTTCATCAAGTATCATCCCATCTTCTCAAGTTCATGATTCTAATTCCTTCCATTTTCAAATGGAGAGCTGCCAAAATTATATCGTTCTTGTTCATTCTTATCTCGTTTCAACCAGAGTGGTTCCAATTCCTTCTTGTCCATTGTACTCGTCATTCATAGCTTTGCAACCCCCAAGGTTCACATGGTGGTCCTTGTTTCTATTTTCTCTTGGAATGCTCTCAATTTCGTTCATCTCTATTGTGTTATTCTTTCAAGTTTTCAACCTCTCGAGGTTCATCGGCTTCACTTTCGTTTGTCAAAGAAGCAACTTAGTTTTACCTCTTCCTCTTCCGCTTTTCTCCGGTGCCATCCTAGATCTCGGACGAGATCCTCTCGTAGTGGTGGAGTGTTGTGACGCCCCAAGACCGGAGCTTGATTGCCTTCCAAAGGTTTCCAGTTTTGTCGTGTGATTTGTTTTGTTTGTGCATTCATCATGTCATCTCTTGCATTGCATCATCTCATCATGCCATTTAATTTCAAAACTCATCTAAATAAATTGCATGGATTTTTCGATCCATTTAAATTGAGGGATATTCACAATGGTGATTTCTCTTTATAACATATCCTCCCAATATTTAGGGAGCTATATTAAACCATTCCATAACACATTTTTGCGGTTCTTCAAATTTCCTTTTTATCCAACTCAACTTCTTTTCTTCCTTTGGTGCCTTTTTAGTAAAATTGAGTTGCAATTTTACTTTATCCACAAATGTTCCAAATCAGCCCATAAATCACATCTAGTGTGTAGGACCATCTCCTATAATTTCAACCCATTTGGAGTTCATTCGAATGGGTTTCGGAATTCAGACATGTCGAGCAAATTCAACATGTGTGGATTTTACATTCTCTAAAAATCCTCGGGCCATTTTTGTTAAATTCTTCATATTTTTGTGAGCTCGGGAAAATTGTCCTTCTGCTCAAACTCTTTTCCCTAAACCCCCTTCTTTTTCCTTCTCTATATTTCTTTTACGCTTAAGAGTTTAGTGAGAGAGAGAGAGCCCACCTCTTGACCCCACCATCTTGCTCCCAGCCTCCCAGACCGGCCCAAGGCCCACCAACCTACCTAACCCTAGCCTCCCCTCCGCTCGATCTCCATCTCCTCGTCCTCCCTCCAGCCGCCGCTGAGCCCCGCTCGATCCCTCGCCTCCCTCCTCTCGACCCGATCCCATCTCCCTCGCTCTCTCCCTCCGCCGCCTCGCCTGATCCCCATCTCTCCCGGCGTCTTCTCCCTCGGCCTCCTCCTCGGCGCCTCCTCCACCTCAAGAACCATGCCCGTCGCCCCTCCGGTCGTTGCGACCAGGAGGCGCCCGCGCCCGACCTCCTCCTCGCTGCCCACAGAGCCGCTCCGCCTCGACCTCGCCGCTGCAGCAAGGCAGCTGCACCCTCTCGTCGGCCTTGCGCCCGGACCTTCAGGTCCTCCCGTCGCCCTCGTTAACGACCAGGCCGGAGCCCCGTCGGCCTCCTACGCCGCCGTCGTGCCCTCCTTCAGAGCCCGCACTGAACCCCTCGCCGAGGACATGGCCGCCGCTGCGCTTGCTCCCTCCGGCCGCCAAGCATCGTCACGCCCTTGTCGTTCCCACCGCTTTCGTCGCCAAGGCCAAGTGCAGGGGCGCCTCCGTCCCCGTCCCCTCACGACCTCGCGTCGTCTCGCTGCACGAGCCGTCCTCTCCGGCCAACTCCGAGTCCCGCGGCCGCCGCCGCATCGCGCCAAGGCCCAGCGACCCCGCACATCGAGGCCCCGGTGTTCCTTCATTTTGGACCGACAAGACCCGAACCGGAAACGCAAGTACCCCTACGGCGTGGAATTCGCCAAGTACCGTCTCCGGATTCACCAAGTACCGTGGATCGCAGCCGATTCGCCAAGTACTACGACCCGTGTACAACTACCGTCCGCCACGTGAACAACGACTTCCACCACGCCGTGTCGACTACTTCCCTCGGCGATCATCGCGAGAACGACTACTTCCTCTACTTCCCTCGGCGACCCGTGAACGTCTACTTCCCTCTGAAAGCGTTTTCCGCCCGAACGCACGCTTGAAGGTATAACCACCGAGATGACCGACCGTGGTCGAATCATCCTTGCGATGCCCCTCTTTTGCCATGCCACCGTTCCGTGGGAACCGGTATCCGGGATCACCCCACCTTCTTGCATGACTCGCTCACACGCTTTCCTTTGTACCGATATCTCAATCGAGTTATCGGAACCGATATGTTGCCGTGGCATCATTTTCGGATTCGTTGCCGTGGCACCATTTTCGTTTTCGCCGCCGTGGCACCCTTTTCGTTCTGCCACGGTGACATAATGCTTCATAATGCTCCTGTCAACGTTTTCATAAAAATTACTTAAAACTTGCACATGTCATCCGCATCATGGTTACAACAATTAAAAAATGTTTAAAATTGTTGTTTGCATTAATTTGCATAATTGCCATGCTAAAATGATTTATTTCATAACTAAATAATCGTAACTCGGATTTAAATAAATTATATATGTAAATGGGGTAGAAAAATGCCTAGTTTAACATGGTATACTTGCTTTGCATGTTTAACAACATTAAAATTGTGTTTAGGGCAGAACAGTAGCAAATTCGAAATATGCATATGGGGATTTCCGGAATTGTTGTTTGTTATTTCCGGCCTCATTTAAATTTGCCTAAATAGTTAGTTTCATATGCTTCAACTCTTGCCATGTTTAATAACATTTAATATTGTTGAGTACCTAATCGGGAGAGAACTAAATAATTGATGTGGTGTTTCGTCAATATGCAACTCGTTGCATATTGAGCTCCACTTAACTTGTAGTGTTGTTTGTGCATATTGCCTTGCCATGAATCATTAAACCGGACATGCATCATACTTGTTTGTGCATCATGCCATGATTATGCTTGTGTGTTTACCATGTTGTTTGCTTCTTTCCGGTTTGCTTCTTCGTTAGCTTCGGTTTCGTTCCGGAGTTGTGAGGATTCGTTCAACTACATCCGTTTGTCTTCTTCATGGACTCGTTCTTCTTCCTTGCGGGATTTCAGGCAAGATGACCATACCCTCGATATCACTTCTATCTTTGCTTGCTAGATGCTCGCTCTTTTGCTATGCTTATGCTACGATGCCTACCACTTGCTATATCATGCCACCCACATTGCCATGTCAAACCTCTAACCATCATTTCCTAGCAAACCGTTGTTTGGCTATGTTACCGCTTTGCTCAGCCCCTCTTATAGCGTTGTTAGTTGCGGTGAAGATGAAGTTTGTTCCTTGTTGGAACATGGAGATGTTGTTCCTTGTTGGAACATGTTTACTTGTTGGGATATCACAATATATCTTATTTAATTAATGCATCTATATACTTGGTAAAGGGTGGAAGGCTCGGCCTTATGCCCGGTGTTTTGTTCCACTCTTGCCGCCCTAGTTTCCGTCATATCGGTGTTATGTTCCCGGATTTTTGCGTCCCTAACGGTCGGGTGATTTATGGGACCCCCTAGACAGTTCGCTTTGAATAAGACTTTTCCAAAGAAGGCCCAACATTGGTCTTACATTTGCCTCGCCTAGCCTTTTTCCCTTGGGAGTCGCGCATCTGAGGGTCATCTTTATTTACCCCCGGGCGGTGCTTGTCTAAGCGTTGGTCCAAACTAGAGCACCGTCTGGGACCATCCCTTGGCAACTTGGGTTACGTCGGTACTGTACGCTTAGCTTATCCGGTCGTGGCCTGAGACGAGATACGCGCGGCTACTATCAGGGTGTCGGCACGCCGGGAGGTCTTGCTGGACTTGTTTTATTGCTGTCGAAATGTCTTGTAGCCGGGATTCCGAGACTGATCGGGCTTCCCGGGGAGAAGGTCTATTCCTTCGTTGATCGCGAGAGCTTATCATGGGCTAAGTTGGGACACCCCTGCAGGGTTTGAACTTTCGAAAGCCGTGCCCGCGGTTATGTGGCAGATGGGAATTTGTTAATGTCCTGTTGTAGAAAACCCGAAGTTGATCTTAATTAAAATACACCAACCGCGTGTGTAACCGTGATGGTCTCTTCTCGTGGAGTCCGGGAAGTGAACACTGATGTTGGAGTTATGCTTGACGAGGGTTGTTCTAGGATCACTTCTTGATCATAGTTGTTCGACCGTGCTTTTGCCTTCTCTTCTCGCTCTCATTTGCGTATGTAGCCACCATATATGCTAGTCGCTTGCTGCAGCTCCACCTCACTACCCTGTCCTACCTTTAAGCTTAAATAGTCTTGATCTCGCTGGTGTGAGATTGCCGAGTCCCCGTGACTCACAGATACTTCCAAAACCAGTTTGCGGTGCCGATGAAACTGCAGGCCGTGACCGAGCTCAAGGAGGAGCTTCGATGAAGACTTTGTGCATTGTGTTGTTTCGTTTCAGCTGATCAAGAGTGGAGCTCAGTTGGGACGATCGGGGATCTGTGTAGCATTTGGGGTAGTCTTCTTTTATTTTGGTTCCGTAGTCGGACCTTGATTGTCCCTGTATGATGTAATGTTTTACTCATGTATTGTGTGAAGTGGCGATTGTAAGCCAACTATGTATCTCTTTCCCTTATTTATTACATGGGTTGTGTGAAGATTACCTCTCTTGCGACATTGCTTTCAATGCGGTTATGC
This sequence comes from Aegilops bicornis, assembly GCA_021605145.1. Lineage (NCBI taxonomy): Eukaryota > Viridiplantae > Streptophyta > Magnoliopsida > Poales > Poaceae > Aegilops > Aegilops bicornis. Next base: position 479,008,796 of record CM038672.1, on the reverse strand, counting down.
CTCTAAGTCGTGCTTCGACACGTGGGAGATATAGCCGCATCGAGGGCGTTTCACCATCGCCGATGCATGCATGCATCACTTTGACCTACATCGGGAGAGGTTAATTAATTTCACCATCGATGAGGATTATTTTGGGTTGTACATATATTATGGCAGGAGCATATAGTATGCGGTGAAGAGGGGGAAGGGGACCATCATATGTAGTACGCTTGATATGAACCTCGCTCTGTGTGGGTGCATGGTTTCGGTTTTTGAGGCATGTGGCACGTCAAAGTTGAGCATTTTGGGTATTCAACATATATATGTTTGGACCACATGCAAAGCAGTGGTGGTTGTCCTCTCGCACCCACTTCAGCGATATCGATGCTTTCCATCTGTGGGCCCGCTTGGTCCATCACTTCTTTTTGCCTGACAACAAGAGAGGTTAATTTGACTTAGGAGGGGATTATTATTTTTCTCTGGGATGACATGCATGATACACTTTGAGCACACACACATGCATGTGTACGCATGAATCCCTCCCATCGAGTCGAAGTGGCTAGTACAACGGCACCATCATGAACCGATCTTGCTCTGTGTGTGGAGCTAGTGTACGATTTTTGACACACGCGCCAGATCAATGTTGTGTATTCAAATATGCATTCACACATCACCTCCATACATATGCATGTAGTGGTTGCCTTTGAACGATACACTCCCTCGCATGGTTATCAGTGACAAGCCTATATATTCGTGGACCCGCGTGGACATCCATGATCACCTTGACCAACAAGAAGATAGGTTACCATGGCGGATTCTTCATTTGGTTCGTGTTATCGTAGCATAGGTCATGGTGAGATTCACACCTAATTAAGTTTGAGCGCATATACTATGCACGCATGCATGCATATATGAATCCCCGTCGTTGGCTTGAAGTGTGGTGTAACATACATATGCATCGTCAACCTAACCCTCACTCAGTGTGGGGATTTCTAGTTCGAAATCATGGTGCCACATCAAAGTTGTTCATTGTTACTCAAAAACACACATCTCCATACATATGTTTGGGCCACACGCATGCAGTGGTTGTCTTCGGGGACTAGCTACTTGCTTGATTGTTGGTGAGCTAGCCCATCTCCGGGGTCGCATGAACGGCCATCACTTTGACCAAGAACAAGAGAGAGGTTGTACGACCAAGGTGGATTATTCTTGGTCCGTTTTACAATCCATCTTGGTGAGATATATGCCTCTCTGGCCCGCCGACTGAAAGTGTGTGTGTGTGTGTGTGTGTCTGGGGGGGGGGGGGTTCACTACACCATAGCACTACACCACTGACAGATAAGTTGGTCGGAAAAACTGCGTCCGCCGACGGGCAATCGGTTGGGAAAAATAATTGCCGACCGACAGCGCCTGTTGGGGAAAGTCCAGACGGGAAAGTCTTTTACCGACCGACATATATTTGTCGACCGACAGTTGGATGGTGATAATGTGCATTGCCGACCGACTTTCTGTTGGCACTACCATGTACTTTTCCCGACCGATTTTCCGTTGTTACTTCTGTAGAACCTTTCCCGACCAACTGTTTGACGGTCCCGTGTTTGCCGACCAACATTCTGTTGGGTTTGCTATGAATGTTTCCCGACCGACAGTTTGATGGCGTCATTTTTGCCAACCGACTTGCCGTTGGCCCTGGCATGAACCTTTGCCGACCGACAATCGGACGCTATTTTCTTTTCCCAACCAACAGTTCATCGACATTTAGTTTAGCAGAGCAATAATATCAAATACCCATATATTTCCCATCTGCCTTGTACATTGTCAATCAAGTTGCATATCTCATTTACAACACAATATCAATAAAGTTAACTAACTTGCATGAGCCATCCAGCATGATCAAAGAAGGATAAAAAAGCAATTCATTCTTATAAGCCATCCAGCATTTATATGTTCGAGTCACCGAAACACCCAATATGTTTACAAAATGGTAGATGCATGTCAGACCGATTCACTGTTTGCTCCATTACACAAAATACACAGATGACAAGACGCCATATAGGTTCACAAAATGATACAATGTTTTTGCTCCATTACACACAAAATGCCTAGCGAACACGAACTGCCATCTTCATGGTTCCTTCCTAGTCCTTTTGTATGTCTTTCCTAAAGGATAAAAAGTCACTGGTGAATTCATGAATTCATAGAGAAAATGGTGAAAATAATACTAATTGTATAAAGCATCAATGGTAGTGGGGTTTTAGGGTGCGTTTGGATGCAAAGTATTTTTGAAGTTTTTACAAAATATTGTGGTTTCTGAAATAACCTTGGTATCAAATACTTTGGGGTGTTTGGATGAAACAAATATTGCACTTTAAGATACCATGGTATCTCTTATACTGTGGTATTTTTGTAGTATCTAAAAAAGAGGTCCCGACCACTTTTTTCTAAACCGAGCCAAGAGAAATCGAAGGCCTCCAACTCCTCTGTTTATTATCTATTAAACGAGGTGCAAACTCTCTCCTGATTATTAATCTGATTACTAGGCATTTAAGGATAGGTGATTAGCTTGCATTTCGCTGGTTTGTGAGTATGTTCTTCCAGCCGTCGTCGTAGTAGTCTAACTGATGACTAGGCATTTAGGTTACATGATCGTATGGTATGGCATGATCATATGGTAACGCCTAGGAATTTGGCAAGCCCTTGTAAGTACTTCTCTGTATGCCTACATGCAAGTGTACATGTGTAGTGTGTTATATATAGTTTCACCATCTAAGAAATTTAAAATATATATGCTGCGTTTTACGTAGGCGCATTCATCCAACTTCTATCCATGGTAGCTAGCTTCACACTTGGTCACTACAAATAAACACTAAATCCTGAACAGATAATAGCACAACCAGAGAATGCAAGGAATTACTTGAAGTACTATAAATACAGTGGCTTGGAAAAGAAAGGAAGAATCATAGAACAAATTCAATGGTAGTACACATAGCAAAGGTAGATACCACCATAAATAAACAAACCAAAGATATGGTTGACTCACCAACTAGTGCAGGATGTCGTGACAAGCACGGAAGGGGATTACTGCACATTCTTTGGAAGTTGAGTCGTTGGTAGCAAGAATCCTAATAACCAACCAGATTACACACTACAAAAATCAGTGCCAAACTTAAGGAGGTATCTCTACATATTCATGGCATCCACACACATGGAGGGCCTCTGGACTTGAGTGGAGCAGAGGAACTCACTTGAGTGGATGCAGTAAGCACGTCGGTGGATGATCTCTTGAAGATGAGCTCCCACGGTGTAGCCTCCTGAAGGAAAAAATGCATAAGAGCCGAAGCCTAAGAAAAACCTTCAATTCATGTTCACACGCAACATTGGTTGGGTTATGCTAGGAACACATTAAGATAACAACTTCAATAAATCTTGGAGCCACATTTGTTACAAAATACCAACAAGATATTAAGCTCACCAATTTCATAAATAATATCTGCTTGTTAGCCACTAACTCCTAATCGATCTACCATTTCAGTTATTCACATAATTTCTGAATCAAACAACCAGACTAAAAGCAGTCCATCAACTAATCATATACTAAAAGCAAAATAAACAGTGGATACTCCACACACACCTTGTGCACTAAGGTGGTGTTTGGTTCAGGCAAATATAATGCTAGGTACAATCAAATACCACAAGCTGGTCACTAAGTACCAATGATTCTGCTACTCTTCTTCTTCTGCTCAATGGTACCAACAGTGGTTCTATGTGCTACCTGCAACAAAAACAAAAGAGAGATGAAGTCAGGTCGCATTTACAAAGAGATGAAAATCCACACCGCGTGAGGTCTCCCCATCCCCGCCACATATGCGTTCTACGCAAGATCCATGTTCTCCCCGATGAGATTCTCATTCCCCACTGCCGGAGCTCCATGTTCCTCGCCACCGGAGCTACAACATGCCTCTAGGAGAGAGAGAGAGAGAGAGAGAGAGAGAGAGAGAGAGAGAGAGAGAGAGTAGCTGTACCTCAGCCACACACTGCCTCAATACAAGCTGAAGCAGCCACCCGGAGAGAACGGGGCGGGGCGACGATGGACGGGCAGGACGGCGCGGGTGGAGATGGACGGTCAGGACGGCGCAGGGCGGTCAAGGCGGCACGGGACGACGCGGGGCGGCGCGACAGAGGCATGATGGAGCGAGGCGGCACAGCAGAGGTAGGACGGCGTGAGGCGGCGCAGGGCGGGCAGGACGGTGCAACGGAGGTCGTGGGACAGCGTGGGGAACGATCGGCGAGAGGCGTGGGGCGGTGGTGGAATGGCTGGGATCTAGCAATGTGTGGCGGCATGGACGGGGGAAAATGCTAGGGATTTGGCCCTTCGTGGGGATTGAAGTGATTTGGGAAAAATACATTTCACGGGCTGGGCCAGACTTTGTGCTAAAATTTGGCTGTTCGCGCGCGAGGCCCATTTAGCATCTGACTATTGGTTGGGATTATTTGCCGACCGATGGTCCGTGGGCCATAAGGGAATTCCCGACCGACATTTTGATGGTATATGTTTTATCATTCCCAACCGACAGTGTGTCACCGTAAAGAATTTTCCCGACCCACATTCTGTTACAAACTTTCATGGCCAACCGTTGGTCGGCAATAGTGACTTTTTCCCAACACACAACGGTAGGGAATTCTGGTGCATGGTGTAGTGGTTGCTACATCGCACTTTGCTAGGTGAACCTTGGTTGGGGGGGCATGCATTCATAAGCTTAATTAGGATTCCCTTCGTGGCGACCACGAGGGGTGGGGGCTGCTAGCTACCGCACTTTGCTAGGTGAACCTCGATTGGGGGGGGGGAGGGGCATGCATATTAATAGCTTAGGATTACCTTCGTGCCGACACGAGGGGGCTGCAAGCTACTTCAAGACTTTGCTAGGTGAACCTCGGTTGGGGGGCATGTGCATTCATAGCTTAGTATTCCCTTTGTGCCGACCACGAGGGAGGGGTGGCTGCTAGCTTCTTCGCACTTTGCTAGGGTGAACCTCGGTTGGGGGAGGGCATTGCATTCATAGCTTAGCTAGGATTCCCTTCGATGCCGACACGAGGGAGGGGCTGCTAGCTACTCGCACTTTGCTAGGTGAACCTCGGTTGGGGGCATGCATTCATAGCTTAGGAATCCCTTCGTGCCGACCACGAGGGAGGGCTGCTAGCGCTACTTCACACTTTGCTAGGTGAACCTTGGTTGGGGGGCATGCATTCATAGCTTAGGATTCCCTTCGTGCCGACACGAGGGAGGGGGCTGCTAGCTACTTTGCACTTTGCTACGGTGAACCTCAGTTTGGGGGGCATGCATTCATATATAGCTTAGGATTCCCTTCGTGCCGACACGAGGGAGGAGGGGGGCTACTAGCTACTTTGCACTTTTCTAGGTGAACCTCGATTGAGGGGGAGGGGCATGCATTCATAGCTTAGGATTCCCTTCGTGCCGACACGAGAGGGTGGGAGCAAGCAATACCGTGCGCTTTGCGAGAGAGGTGCCACATCGAAGTTGCATTTGGTATTTGAAAATCAAACCACCCTTTTGATACATAAATTTGGTCCACATGCAAGTGTGTTCGTGTTCTGACCCTCTCCCGCGTCATTTTTCGCCAAATTTATGAACATTAGACAAGTCAGATGACGCAATAGACATGGTTCACTCAAACTAATCGTGTGCCATGCCGGTGCACCTGCCACGCACACATCCGCACAGTACATTGGGCTCCACGAGGCTCCCCCTCTCAAAAATATCTACCCGCTTCGAGGGTTTTTCTGTTTCATAACACATGGTTGTTATCTCCGGACCGTGTGCGATGTTTCTTGTTCCCAATCCCACCTGCATCGAAAATATCTGCCCGCCTCGAGGGTTTTTCTTTTTTATAACACATGGTTGTTATCTCCGGACCGTGTGCGATGCACTATCATCAAAATTTTCAATAGCCCGGCATTTCACTCCCACGTTTGACTCCTGCGTAGTAAAATTTTCATTACCCGCGTCATCTCCTCAAACACCCCGCGCCTCCTCCCTCCACACACACACACACACCAAAACATCCTCGGGCATGCACACACACACACCCTCCCTCGCTCGAAACCCTAGCAAAGTCCCCGTCGCCGCCGCAAGGCCTCCATTGTCAACATCTGTCGGTTTGCCTGTGCAGCTTACCCGTCGATCTCCATATCCAGGCCGCCCTGAGTTTCTTAGATGACTCCTGACAAACGCCCCCTTTCCCACATATCCCCATCCCCCACTCCAGAGCGTCGCAGCCTAAGCCAGGCTGCGCTTCCAATGGAGCTCGAGGAGCGACTGGCCCAAAAGAGGTGTATAGCGATCTCTTCGCCTGACGTCGCCGAGGAAGCTGACGACCATTACTGGCGGCAGGCACTCAAGCAGCGGGCTAGAGTATGCGGGCATGTCTCGTCCGCCGGCTACGACATCGAGGTCATCGACAGTGACACCCTGAGGCGGGCTATGTCACAGGTTAAGTGGCCCACCCCCAACCCCTCGGGTTCAACCGCCGTTGATCTCATCCATGGCCCCGCCGCTGATCTCCTCTGGCTCGCTGTCAACAATTTGCCATTCTACATCGCCATCGACCCCTTTTGTCATTTCTGAAGGACACGTTCTGCGACGCTGGCTTGGGATCCGGCTTCCAAGTCGGACCTCATCGACGCATTTACCACGAGGAGGGCACCCTCTCCGGCTCTTCCAAGGGGAAAGAGCCCATCTTCTCTTCCAAGGGGAAAGCGCCCGTCTGCGACATCAGGGATGGCAGCCTACAACCGTGCTCTTCCAAGGGGAAGGAGCCCATCTGCGACAACATGGAGTGCATCCAGGGTCCGTGCTCTTCCCATGGGAACGAGCCCATCTGTGACAAGTGAGGAAACCCATGATTTGTTTATTTTAGTTGTTCACAATGTGATGCTCTATATGTGCAATTATTTACTGTGCGGTACATTTCATCAATCCAGTTTTAAACATACCGATAGGAATGCATATATTTGCTTGCTGTTAAGCCTGTTATAGCTAGCATATGCCTCTTTTGAAGTTTTTGGATTGTTCGGTTGTTTGTAGTTAGTATATGTTCAGTTTCAAATGCTATCTTTGGTTGTTCGTAGTATGCCTTGTTTATTCCAGTTATTCACAACGTGATGTTCTATATGTGCAAGTATGAACTGTGCAGTTCAATTTCACCGATGCAGTTTCAACAATACCACTATGAAGGACTACATTTGGTTGCTACATCATGTATTTAACACGCCTTTCCATTTTTATTTAACCATAACCAGTGTACTTAGACCGGCACAATACCAGTTTGAATGACCATGTTTGCTTCTTGTTAAATGTTAGGCCTGTTGCAGTTGGCACACCTTTCCACTTGTTTTGCTTTACTAGCGTGCTTAAACATGCACACTAAAGCTATCTTTTGGAGATTATTTTGTCTGCCATGTGTAATTTTGGTTGATGTTTAGCTTTGTTGTGCTTAACATGCTTCTTGATGTACCTACACAGGACAATTTTGGGAGCATTGTTGTTTTCCATCGAGGTTAGTTTCATCCCATGGCTTATATCTGCTCCTTGCTCGGGATATCCGTATTTGGTACCATATAGGCGGCAATCGATAAGGGACTAATCGGTGAATCGGACTTTTAACTGAATATATCTGCAACCCATTTTTCCTTAGGTTAACTAGGGCCATATGTAATATATCTGAGGCTACATAGCAACATGCACTGTATTTAATGTCTAAATATGCAATCCTAGGCTATATAGCAACAAGGAAGAGTGTTACATTAATGTTCTAATGATGTCTAGATATACGTAGAAGAGCAGCAGCAACAACAACAACAACATAGCCCTGTTTGGATACTCAACTTAGCTAGAGGGTGGAGTTAGTTTCTAGCTCATTACTAACCCTGAACTAACTCCATCCAAAGAGTTGTTTGGATGGCAGGGTTAGATTGGCAATAAATGCATTAGGAGAACTAGCTCCAATTAGCACCTCTTGGGTTGGATACTAGTTTTTTTGGGTGGGTTATAGATGCAACTAGGTCAAACTAGCCCTCATGTTTAGATATACTTTAGGGCTATTTGAGCCCGAACTTGTCGGATTTCGGGTTTCGGCAGACCCTCTAGGTTCGAGCACTGGGGTGCGCGCGGAGATCTCGCCCTCTACCTACCTGCACCTCGCCGCCTCGCTAAGATCTAAACTATGAAAGGAACACCACAAGAGACGCAGGGTTTATACTAGTTCGGGCCACCATTGCGGTGTAATACCCTACTCTAGTTTGTGGTGTGGTGGATTGCCTCTTGGGCTGATGATGAACGACACAAGGGCGAACAGCCTCGCGAGGGTCTGTTCCTGGCTGGTGTGATGAACTGCTAGGGGGAGTTCATCGCTTCTCTCTTTCTCTCTGATTGATTGATCTCTTGATGTGATCAAGCTGCTGTTCTGGATCCCGGATCCCTCTACCCTGTGGGAGGCTAGTCCTATTTATAGACAGAGGCCCTGGGCCTCTTCCCAAATATTGAGCGGGAAGGGCGCCAACAATTGGCCATTTTGAAGAGGAACATCGGGTACACTTATCCTGACTAAAGTTGGTCCTCGCCTGTCAAAGGCTCTGGCGGTGACGCCCACTTGGGCTCCACAATGACTTCCTTCCTGCCGTTGGGCTGGTCTTGGTCTTTTTGTACCGAAATGGATGCCTTTGCTTGATGCTCTCGCATGCGCTTGCTCCCTTTGCACCAAAGAGGAAAGGAGGACCTTCTGCGGGCTGGCGCCCTTTGGCGCCCTTTGGCACCCTTGGTCGTCATGGCTTGCGTCATGGGCACCTCGTGAGGTACCCCGCCTTGATCTCCCCGCCTCCTCGCGAGCCAGCCTGATGAGGCCGTGCCTGAGGAAGCTCCCTGCCGTCCGCCCCGCGAGGCTTGGCCCCTCGCGAGGGTCTTGAGCTTGTGTTGATGAAGATGGGCCGTGATGGGCTCCCCTTTGAGCCACGCCGCAGGCCGCATGCAGGCAAGTCTAGGACCCCCGTTCCCAGAACACCAACAGTAGTCCCCGGGCCTAAGGCGCGCCCGGGCTTGGCCGAGCAGAGAGGCGAAGGGGCGAGTGCGAAGCGCCGCGGCCCCTAACAGCCTGCGGCCTTGGGCGCCGCGTGGCGGTTGATTGGATGTGGGCATCTCCACTTCCCCATGACGCCTCAGCAACTGCACGAATTGACAAGTCCCTGCACGCAAAGCGGGTCATGATTACCTGCGATTGTGGAGGCCGGCGGTTGGCCTCCTCTGGCTTTAAGTACGGAACAGCGCGTGCCCTTCCAGTCTGTCCCCTCTTGCTTCTCCTCCTTCTTCACGGCTCCGCCGAGGAAGTTCTTGGCCGCAGAGAAGGGGAAGGCCCGCCAGGTTGAGCCTGCCTCTCCCCCGCCCAAGCGCGGTCGAGGCCGCCCTCGCAAACATCCTGTGGCTCCCATGTCGACTACCCGTGGCATGGAGGTGATCTCCAGCAGTGATGGAGCCGGCAGCGGCCGGGAGGCGCTTCACGACCATGACCCCTAGGCCGCACTTCCGCGCTGCGGAGGTGTTGCCGGAGTTTGTTGTGTGGTCGGCGGAGCCGACTTGCACCCGGCTTCAGCTTCCTTTCTTCCTCCTAGGTGAGCTCCCGGCTGGCGCCCTGGGCGGCCTCTGGCTCCAGGCAGACGGCTGCTGCAGTCGGGCCTCTTGGGCTTCATTGGAGGTCTCCATGGCCGAGCCTGGCCTGACTTCATGGCTGGCATACGTTTGCTTGTGCTGCGTTACTGAGCCGTCGGTGCACCTTGCACTTCAAGTTCGACGGCGATGCCACCCTTTACGTGAGGGTGTTCGGGGAGGATGGTCGCCGCGCTGGGTGCTGCCCTAAGGACGACGACCGCGGCCGGGGGCACAGCCCCGGTGATGACGGAGAGGACAGCGCACGCGTGGTCGGCGGCGCTCTGGGCTCCTCGAGCTTCATTGATTCTTCTTCAGGCAGCGGCTCTTCCAAAGAGCGCGATCAGCCCCCACGCCGTCGTGCTCGCTTGGAGGGTGGTAGCGGGTCCGCCGCCGTCGCACCTCGGTGAAGCGCGAGAGGGAGTCCGCTGAGCCCTAGAGGCGGCTCGAGTCTTCCCTGCGGGCTGGTGTCGGTAGTCGCGCTGATTTGTTCTTCGCTTTTGTTTTTCCTGCGTTGAAAGACAGTAGTGTGTAGCCCCGTGGGGGCGTGTTTTGACTTTAGCCGTTAATCATCTTTCTGTTTCTGTTATTTCGGTATCGTGCCTTCGTGCATGACGCTGTAGCGTAGGTAGTTCCCGGCTTCAGTGGGAGGCGACCGACCAGTCCTGTGTTAGATGTCGCGGTGCCCGTGAGGCACGGACTGGAGGGGTGCTCCTGTGGTGGACCCAGGTTGGGAAACCTTGAACGATAAGGGCAGATAACACTCGCGAGGGCGCTCAGGCCGCCCCCTCGCGAGACCTTGCGCGAGAGAAAATCGAGGTAGGGGGCGAAAGGTCGAAGAGCCACAAATCAAAAACGACAACAACTTCGATAAAACTTCAAATGAGAATGAACAAGCCAACTATAGAAAGCAAATGAAAAAGCTGCGTCCGGCACCTAATCTAGTCTTCGACGTCTTCTCACCAGCGCGGAGCTAAGTGCTGCCATTGGGCGTGGGAGGGAGCCCCAGGGCCTGAGGCCGGCGCTCCTGAGACTCCGGGGCATGTACAGCCCCAACTCATTATTACGTGAGAGTGTCACGGGCGGCGAGCTTCACAGGCGCTGGCCTTCTTCACAGCTCGGGCCTTTCTTGGGGAAGCAAGCTTCACGGGCATTGGCCCTCTTCACGTGCTCTGGGCCTTTTCCAAAATGCGGCAGCTTCACGGGCATTCGCCTTCTTCATGTGCTCTGGGCCTTTTCCGAAAAGATAAGCTTCACAGGCATTCGCCTTCTTCACAGGCTCTGGGCCTTTTCCAAAAAGATAAGCTTCACAGGCATTCGCCTTCTTCACAGGCTCTGGGCCTTTTCCAAAAAGATAAGCTTCACAGGCATTCGCCTTCTTCACAGGCTCTGGGCCTTTTCCAAAAAGATAAGCTTCACAGGCATTCGCCTTCTTCACAGGCTCTGGGCCTTTTTAGGGGTAAAACCTCCGGAGGTGCTGGATGTTCCACGCGTTCTGGACTGGCACCCCTCCACGAGTCTCCAAGCCTGGAGTCGGGCACAGAAACATGAACAACCTTGAATGGGCCCTCCCACATGGGAGAGAGCTTATGCAGTCCCTCCCCGAGAGTACCCTTTGAGCACGAGGTCCCCTACCTCAAGAGTTCTGGGGCGGATGTTGCAGCAGTGGTATCGCCGCAGTGCTTGTTGGTACCTCGCCGCTCGCAACGCAGCTTCTCGATGACGCTCCTCCCCTAGCACGAGGTCCGTCCCCCGCATGGCGTCCTGCTGCGCCTCGTTGAACGCCAGGATCGATGCGGAACGACGTCTGACCTCGTGAGGGAGGACCGCTTCGGCTCCATAGACCAGGAAGAACGGGGTCTCTCCAGTTTTCTTGGTCGTGGTCGTGGGGATGGACCACAACACGGACTGAAGCTCGTCGTACCAACCTCTGCTGCAGGCCTCCAGTTTCTTCTTGAATGTTCTGGTTTTGAGGCCCCTCAGGACCTCTGCGTTGGCCCGCTCGGCCTGGCGGTTGCTTCGAAGTGCGCCAAAGAAAGCGTAGCATATCTGCATTCGAGTTAGCACAGTATGTTTTGAAGAGGTTACTGGTGAACTGTGAACCGTTGTCGGTGATGATGCGGTTCGGCACCTCGAACCGGCTCACGATGCCCTTGACGAACTTGACCGCAGAACCTGCGGGGAAGGTGCGGATGGCTTCCACTTCAGCCCACTTGGTGAACTTGTCCACGACGATGTAGAGGTAGCGATAGCCCCCTGGCGCTCGAGGAAACGGGCCCAGGATATCCAGCCCCCAGACCACGAATGGCCACGAGAGGGCTATAGTTTGCAGACCCCCTGCCGGCTGACGGATCTGCTTGGCATGGAATTGGCAGGCTTCGCAAGCCTTCACTAGTTAGACGGCGTCGTTGAGCGCAGTAGGGCAATAGAAACCGCCCCGGAATGCCTTGCCCACGAGGGTTCGTGATGACGAGTGATGCCCACAGTCTCCATCGTGTATATCCGCCAGCAGTTCTTTCCCTTGCTCCCTGGAGATGCAGCGTAGGGACACATCATTTGGTCGCTTCTGATAGAGTTCTCCATCCCTGATGCAGTACGCTGTGGCTTGCCGCGCCACACGCTCCGCTTCCTCCTTCTTCTCCGGCAGGGTCCCTTGTGTTAAGTAGCTCCGGAGCTCTGTGATCCAGCACCCCTCCTTTGGCTCAATCGTCAGGAGCAGGCGCGCTCCTGAGGCCGGGCCACAAACCGGGGCTCCTGAGGCAGGTGGCTGGGGGAGCTCCTCCCGAGGCTGCGTCGTGTTTGATAGTGATGGCATGGCCGAGGGCTTGAAAAGCCGCTCCTCGAAGACGCCAGGCTCCTGAGGTAACCGCCTGGATGCTCGTTTGGCGATGTCGTCTGCCTCCTGATTGGTGCCTTGGGCACATGCTGCAACTCCAACCCCCAGAACTGCTTCTCCATCCTGCGGACCTCTGTAAGGTAGGCTTCCATGTGCTCATCTTTTGGCTCGTACACCTTGTTGGAGAAATTGACGAGGAGCTACGAATCGCCATTGATGGTAAGGCGCTTCACCCCTAGGGCAGCTGCGGCCTTCAAGCCCGCTATTAGACCTTCATACTCTGCTATGTTGTTGGAGACCTTTTCACCTTGCTGGAAACAGAGCTGCACAACGTAGTACAACTTGTCCTGAGTGGGAGATATGAGCACCGCCCCAGCCCCAGCGCCATGCCTAGAGAACGCCCCATCGAAGTACATGACCCAGCCTTCTGGCGCTTCGCTTCCCGGGGAGAGGGACCGATCCTCGTCGGCCTTGAGGCCCGGTGCCTCCGTCCATTCTGCCACAAAATCCGCTAATGCGATCCCCTTGATGACTCTGGTCGTGCTGAATTCGAGCTGAAACACTTGCAGTTCAATGTTCCACTCAGCGACCCTTCCGGCTGAGTTAGGGCTCCTGAGCACCCTTTCCAAGGGGTATGCTGAGACGACCTTGATGGGGTGACCCTGGAAATAGTGCCGCAGCTTGCGCGAGGCCACCAGTGCCCTCGTGTCCCGCAACACCGTTCCCTCGCGTCTCGCAACACCGTGCTGACGAAGTACACTGGGTGCTCAACGAGGTTTGGAGCGCCAGTGCCGATGGCGCCCTCTGGGGACCGTGGCGCCTCCTGAGGCGATGGAGCCTCCAGAGGCTGGTAGTCTGGGGGAGGGACCTCTTCCGTTCCCAGTGCGCTCCCCTGCGGCGGCTGATCCTTCTCAGCCGTGGTAGTGGTTTCTGTGGGTCTTCCTTGTTCCTGCCTTACCTTAACCTGGGTTGCTGCTGTGGTTTTGGTTTGACGCTCTTCCCTATCCGCCACCAGAGCTGCGCTGGCGGAGTAGGGAGTAGCGGCGAGGTAGAGCACCAGGGGTTCCTGCGGGCGTGGGGCCACCATGACCGGAGGGCTGGTTAGGTACCTCTTGAGATCTTGAAACGCCTTGTCAGCCTCTTCAGTCCATTCAAAGGGTCCCTTTTTCTTCATTAGCTAGAAGAAAGGCAGCGCTTTCGTTCCCCAACTTGGAGATGAAGCGCCCTAAGCGCGATCCACGCGCCAGTGAGCTTCTGCATTTCCACGAGGGTCTTTGGCGGGCTCATGTCCTCGACCGCCTTGACCTTTCTGGGTTAGCCTCGATGCCTCGGTGGGATACGAGGAAGCCCAAGAGCTTGCAGGGGACTCCAAACACACACTTTTCCGGGTTGAGCCGTAGGTTCACTGCGTTGAGGCTCGCGAAGGTTTCCTCCAGGTCTTGTATCAGGGTCCTGGCCTCCCGAGACTTCACCACAATGTCATCGACGTAAGCCTCAACATTCTTCCCAAGCTGCGGACCCAAGGTGATGTGCATCAGCCGCTGGAAGGTCGCCCCTGCGTTGCGCAGCCCGAATTGCATGCACGTGTAGCAGTACACCCCACACAGGTCGGAAGGCCGTCTTTCCACGTCTTCTACCGCCATCTTGATCTGGTGATACCGGAGAAGGCATCCAAGAAGCATAACAGGTCGCACTTTTCGGTGTGGAATCGACGATCTGGTCGATGCGAGGCAGCGGGAACGGATCTTGCGGGCATGCCTTGTTGAGGTTGGTGAAGTCGACACACATGCGCTCCTTCCCTCCCTTCTTTGGCACAACGACGGGGTTGGCCAACCAATCCGGATATCGGACCTCGTGAATGACCCCAGCGGCTTCTAGTTTGCGGGTCTCCTGGACAATGAAGGCTTGCTTTTCAGTGGACTGCCGCCTCGCTTTCTGCTTCACGGGGCGTACGGTGGGGCACACGTGGAGGTGATGCTTTCGACACGCCGAGGATCCCCGCCAACCGATCAGGCTCGGTGCGAATACCTTCTTGTTTGCGCTACAGGAACTTGACCAGGGCCTCCTCCTGCTCGGGCTCAAGGTTGGCGCCTATGGTGAAAGTGGTGTCAGTGGACCCGTCCTCGTCGACGGGTATTTGCTTGGTCTCTGCCTTGTCTTGGGTGAACAACTGTTTCCTCTTGGTTGGTGCAGCCCCCTTGGGCTCAGGGGTCTCCGCGTCGGCGGGTTGTGCTGGCGCCGCCGTCTTGAAGGCGAGCTTGAGCACTCACAACGCATCTCCGGTGTCCCCGGGCACGGTGAGGACACCGTTGCTCCCGGGCATCTTCATGAGGTTGTACGCCAGGTGAGTCGCGGCCATGAATTGGGCCAGTGTTGGGCAGCCGAGGATGGTGTTATAGGGGAGGCCGATGGGGGCGATGTCGAAATCGACCAGCTCCGTGCGAAAGTTGTCGTAGGTGCCGAAAGTTACCGGGAGCCGGATCTGTCCCAAGGAGCTGGATGACCCGCCCCCGACGCCCGAGAAGGGCCGGCTAGGCTGCAGCCGCTCCCGGGGTATGCAGAGAAGGTTGAAGGCCTCAACTGAGAGCACGTTGAGGCCCGCGCCGTCGTCGATGAGAGTCCTGGTGATGGCCACCTGGCAGATGGTGGGGGTGCACAGCATGGGGAGCACACCCGAGCAGGCTGAGTTGGAGGGGTGGTCCTCCGAGCTGAAGGTCAGACTGGCCTTGGGCGCCGACCGGTCCGGGGGGGGGGGGCTGCCGCGTGGAGGGGCGCTGACCCGGCAGACGAATGGCTTGACGTGGTGACTTGAAGGCGGCGCCTGCGAGCCACCCAGGAGGGCCGCGACGACCGGGGGCGCTGGCGCAACGTGGTGGGTGAGGAAGAGGCCGCACAGCTCTTCCCAAGAGGCCACGGAGGCTGCCGGCAGGTGGAGCGACCATCTTGGCGCGCGCGGTGAGGGCCATGGGAAGCCATTGGCCATGACCACATCGTCACCTCCACCTTCGAGGACGGCCTCCTCAGACGCGGCCAGGAAGGCCGGCCGGATCGGTCGCTGTTATAGCTTGGCGGCGTCATCGGCTAGAACTTGTCCGCCACCGCACCCGTTGCAAGGCCGGGCCAGTGGCTCGAGCCTCAGGCCCCAGCCGGGCGCTGGCGGTGGCCGTGGCACAAGATCGCTCATCGCGAGCCGGGTCGTGGCGGTGGCGGAAGGGAAAACTCCGGCGCACCCCTACCTGCACGCCAAATGTCAGATTTCGGGTTCCGGCAGACCCTCTAGGTTCGAGCACTGGGGTGCACGCGGAGATCTCTCCCTCTACCTACCTGCACCTCGCCGCCTCGCTAAGATCTAAACTATGAAAGGAACAACACAAGAGACGCATGGTTTATACTAGTTCGGGCCACCATTGCGGTGTAATACCCTAATCTAGTTTGTGGTGTGGTGGATTGCCTCTTGGGCTGATGATGAACGACACAAGGGCGAACAGCCTCGCGAGGGTCTGTTCCTGGCTGGTGCGATGAACTGCTAGGGGGAGTTCAGTCGCTACTCTCTCTCTCTGATTGATTGATCTCTTGATGTGATCAAGCTGCTGTTCTGGATCCCAGATCCCTCTACCCTGTGGGAGGCTAGTCCTATTTATAGACAGAGGCCCTGGGCCTCTTCCCAAGTATTGAGCGGGAAGGGCGCCAACAATTGGCCATTTGAAGGGAACATCGGGTACACTTATCTGACTAAAGTTGGTCCTCGCTTTGTCAAAGGCTCTGGCGGTGGCCTTTGCTTGGGCTCCACAATGACTTCCTTCCTGCCGTTGGGCTGGTCTTGGTCTTATTACACGAAATGGATGCCTTTGCTTGATGCTCTCGCTGCGCTTGCTCCCTTTGCACCAAAGAGGAAAGGAGGACCTTTGACGGGCTGGCGCCCGCCTGGCGCCCTTGGTCGTCATGGCTTGCGTCATGGGCACCTCGTGAGGTACCCCGCCTTGATCTCTCCGCCTCCTCGCGAGCCAGCCTGATGAGGCCGTGCCTGAGGAAGCTCCCTGCCGTCCGCCCCGCGAGGCTTGGCCCCTCGCGAGAGTCTTGAGCTTGTGTTGATGAAGATGGGCCGTGATGGGCTCCCTTTTGAGCCACGCCACAGGCCGCGGGCAGGCAAGTCTGGGGACCCCCATTCCCAGAACGCCGACAGAACTAGCTAAACTAACTGTAACCCATGGATACAGCAGCAGATAATTTTTAAGAATGAACTAAACTCCTTTCGGCCCATAATATAAGATGTTAATTCATCTAATATGTGAGTATATTGGATGTTATAAGATACTCCCTCCGTTCCTAAATATTTGTCTTTTAGAGATTTCAAATGGACTACCACATACGGATGTATATAGACATATTATAAAAGAGTGTTGTACTACATCATTGTGCAATTGTTGTTTAGCTTCTAATATTAACTTGGTGCTTTTAGGTACATATGTCATTGGTAAAGATCCGGCGCTTGACCCTTTCTGCAAGATGGGGCAATGAGATATCGATGAACCAACATCAAGTGAGGAAGCTGATAAAGATTGTTAGTAAAATGGGTCCAAATATGGCAATTAAACTATTTGTTTACACTTTATCCAAGATAACAGCGAACTGCAGGATGGTAAGTAAGAACTTTGTAGCCTTCTTTTTACTGCCGATAATGAGTTGTGTTAGATGACGTTTTTACTGCCCATAATGAGTTGTCTTAGATGACAATGTCTGAAATCTTATTCCTTTGCAGTGGTTGCCAAAGCAGTTTACTCAAGATTACCTCTCAAACTACATGATTGGTGGGCATTCAAAGGTTAAAGTATTTCTACCAGAACACGATGATTATCTGGATGTTTTCATGAAGACCGTGAAGGATGGGTGGTCGGCCATCACAAGTGGCTGGACTAGAGTCGTGCGTGCCTTCTGCATGGAGGAGGGCACAATATGGGCATTCCACTTCACCTTGTTCAGCAACCAAAATATATTTCGCCTCTTTCTTTACCATCTTTAATAGTACAAGTATACAACTGCGGTTCATCATTCTTTATTTGGTTCTTATGTAATTCTTGAACATATGTACCTATGAATCGAATAATGCATTGGTTGTTTGAGCCTAATGGATATGAATAAAGCTGTAGCATACATTCAAATTCAAAGCCAAATCCAGTATGATTTGGAAAAACAACAATTAAATTACGGTGAAATTACGCTCTCTAGGTTGTTATGGCACACATGGTTGGTAAAACACATACGTTTGCGATATGCACCATAATCCGAGACGGTTCACACAGAGGAAACACGTGCAAGCATGCACACAGTTGGCGTTTGCAAAGCGTGTGCGATGTCAGACAATATCACAAACGGCACGGGCAAACTAAACGTTTGTGTTAGTTGCCTTATCGTACACGATTTGCAACAATGAACTATTTCTGATGAAGTATGCATCATAAACGTTGCACCATAGAATAGCGTGTGCGATAATTGTCGTGTACGACGATGTTACGACGGTCCGACGTTTCGTAATCCTGTCTAACACTCGTACGATGATTAGCTAATCTTCTTAACGGTGAACCGTTTGTGATGGGCCGCACATCATACATGTTCTATAATAGTGAACCGTTTGTGATGGGTCGCGCATCATAAACGTAGCACCAAATAATACCGACTGTGATGGCAATGCGAGCATAAACGAGTAGGAGTATTGTAGGGCCCCTATCCCCGATGGTTTCTTGGTCGTGTGGGAAGGACCCCCCTATCACCCACATTCACTTGGCGATGGCTCCAAATGCCGTCGCGGAAAGGGGTTTTAAACCGTTTGTTTAGGACCGACGCGCACCAGTGATACCAGAGTCAGTTAGGGAACCCGTAGTGGAAGCGGCACCGGAACCATGGAGGTTGGAAAGATTGCGCAGAGTGCGTGATGTATTGTTGCTAGAAAGCGACGAGCCGGCCACGTATGCGGAAGCGATGGTGAGCCCTGATTCTGAGGCATGGCTGGAGGCCATGAGATCCGAGTTAAAGTCGATGGATGAGAATCAAGTCTGGGACTTGGTTGATCCGCCGCCTGGTGTAACAGCCATTGGTTGCAAATGGGTCTTTAAGAAGAAAACCGACGTGGGTGGAAATGTTCAGATCCACATAGCTCGGCTTGTCGCTAAGGGTTATGGACAAATTCAAGGAATTGACTATGACGAGACTTACTCGCCGGTAGCGATGCTGAAGTCGGTGAGGATCGTACTAGCTATAGTTGCATATTTCGATTACGAGATATGGCAGATGGATGTCAAGACGGCTTTCCTTCTCGGAAATTTAACAAGGACATGTATATGATACAGCCCCGGGGTTTTGTCGATCCAACTAGCGCTAGAAAGGTATGCAAGCTCAAGAGATCCATTTATGGGTTGAGGCAAGCATCTCGGAGCTGGAATATTCATTTTGATGAGGTCATCACTCCTCTCGGTTTCATCAAAAGCGAAGAGGACGCTTGTTTATACAAGAAGTTAAGTGGGAGCTCGATAGTGTTTTCGATCTTGTATGTGGATGACATATTGTTGATCGGAAACAATGTTTCGATGCTGAACTCGGTCAAGAAGTCATTGAATGGCAAGTTTTTGATGAAGGGCCTTGGTGAGGCAGTGTATATTTTAGGCATTAAGATCTATAGAGGAGACTGCTCGTCTTAAGCCAGAGCATGTACAAAGATAAAGTGTTGAAGCGGTTCAACATGAGTGAGGCAAAGAAAGGGTTCTTGCCACTCTCACATGGTATAAGGCTAAGAGAGACTCATAGTCCTTCGACATCTGATGAGCGAAGCATGATGAGTAGGATTCCGTATGCCTCGGCAATTGGATCCATCATGTATGCCATGATATGTACAGGGCCTGAGGTTGATTTTGCAATAAGCCTAACAAGCAGATACCAGGCCAACCCAGGTGAGAGTCACTGGGCAGCGGTAAAGACTATTTTGAAGTATCTGAAAAGGACTAAAGAGATGTTCCTAGTTTATGGAGGTGAGAAAGAGCTTGTCATAAGGGGTTACGCCGATGCTAGTTTCCAAACTGACAGAGATGATTGTCGATCACAACCCAGATTTGTGTACGTCATGAACAGGGGAGCAGTGAGCTGGATGAGTTCCAAGCAAGATACGGTGGTTGATTCTACCACAGAAGCCGAATACATTGCGGCTTGTGAAGCTGCAAAGGAAGGTGTTTGGATCCGGAACTTTCTGGATGATCTTGGTATTTTCCCAGCCTCGGTAAAACTGTTGGACCTTTATTGTGATAATTATGGTGCCATCGCACAAGCCTAGGAGCCGAGGAATCACCACAAGGTCAGACACATAGATCGGAAATATCAGATGAAAGATCGTAAAGAATGGCGATGTAGAGTTATGCAAAATTCACACGGATGCAAATGTTGCGGATTCGTTGACTAAGCCGCTTCCACAACCCAAGCATGAGGGGCACGTTAGAGCTATGGGCATTCGATATCTATTTGATTGACTCTAGTGCAAGTGGGAGACTGTTGGAGTCTTGGAGATATGCCCTAGAGGCAATTATGTATGATGATATTTCCTATGTGTTTATGAATAAATATAGTAATTGGACATTATCAATAATGTATATCAGCAAGTACTTGAATTGTTTGTGGGACTATGCAGTGTATGATTACTGTCCTAAAAGGTCCCTAGTCGAAAGGGCTGTCTGGACGCGTAGTCAACTAGACTAGAATATGACACGGCCAATGGCTTGGTCTCACTAGCCATGGAGCATTGGATGCTAACCGGATAATATGGGCTCGGAAGGATCTGGTCGGATTCGACGTAGTCGGATCCGAGTCGAGATAAGGTCTGGGTGGGACAGACCCAACTATGAGACACAGCGGTATGTCATATGTGAGTCTCTAGTACAACATGTGTTCTATGTCCTAAGACCTGCGCTGGCGCATATACTCGGGATGGTGATAGACCTGCTTTGGGCCAACCAAATGCTACTTCGTGACTAGGTAGTTACAAAGGTAGGTTTGGGCTTGTCTGCACCCATCTTTGTGAGACATGGTCGACCAAGATAGGATTTTCCCCTCCGATCAGGAGAGATATACTCTGGGCCCCTCGTGTGATCCGACCAGACTAAGCATGGCCATGCGACAAGGATTATGAGATAATCTGGATAGTGGTCGACATCACTGGAACGAGAAAGAGGTCGGGCTAGCACAAGGATGACAGACTCGCCTTGAGCACGACAACATATATCGTGTGGCAAAAGGAATGGAAGTGTGATGTACAGGTTCGCCTAACCAGCTTCATAGTCTGCTTGGTGGTCGACATGCCTTGCTAGAGGCCACTATCAGCCATGCAGTCCAGAGGTGATCCGAACTGTGACTAGGCAGACTTGAACCTAAGGGCTTGCACGCCTAAGGGATGGAACCTACGAGGACGAATCCGAGGACACTGCTCGGATGTGATCCGAACTGTATTCGGATTGTGACCTAGTAGACTTATGGGCTTTAGGATCTGTGCGAGGCCCAAGTGTTGAGCCCGCGACGGATGGCTATATATAGTGGAGGTGCGGCACACTCATTGGGATTTTGATCGCTTCGGCGCTATCACTAGGGTTTGCATGTGTTGCGAATAGCCACCTCCACTCGCCGCCAGTTGTGTGATCGGACCTAGCAGTCCACCGCACGACGTTCCTCCTACACGCGCGAATACCGTTAGAGGCGGTGCACTTGCGCCGCTCCGGTGAACCTGTTCCCGGGATCCGATCGGCTACGTGGGAGACCGGCAAGGAGGAGATGACTCCGGGAATGCGGGATGGCTCCGGGAATGCGCTGCCTCAACTCTACTTCCGCTGCATAGCACTGCGCATCTAGTGGTAACAAACTGTGATCCATCTCCCGTAGCATGTTCTTGGTTGTTCTGCACATAGGAAAATTTTAATTTGCAGTCGACGCACCCTACCGTAGAACCCAACAGCTAGTAAGGACGGGTTGTTCTAGGGTTTTGGCATGAGATTTGGGTGTAGGAGAATTGGGGCTTAGGGTTTTATCTCTTTTAATAAAATGATTCTGATGCATGTTGTATATGTGTTGGTGTATCAGGTCGTCGAAGCAGCAATTTCTCCGTTGAAATTAATCATAGTGGATATTTTGTTGGGCATGGGAGGAACCGTGCTTATGTTAATGGTCGAGCCATTTGGTATGATCATGTGGAGAAGGTCACTTGGTCACCAATTCTCATTGAAAGCCTGAAAGGATCGAGAAGAGGTGTCTAGAGGGGGCTGATTAGACCCTCAACAAAGAAAAGAAGCAGTTTTTAATTTCTTCAATTTAAGGTGGAATTTTAGCACAAGTTTAAACATCACTATACATTTCAAGCAATCATATGAGCAGCGGAAAGTAAAGCATGCAATTTGCGAGAATGTAAAGGGATGTGATTGGAGTATGCAAACGTAATTGGAGTCACGGAGATTTTTGGCCTCGTTCCGATAGGTGGTGCTATCGTACATCCACATTGATGGAGACTTCAACCCACAAAGGGTAACGGTTGCGCGAGTCCACGGAGGGCTCCACCCACGAAGGGTCCACGAAGAAGCAACCTTGTCTATCCCACCATGGCCATCGCCCACGAAGGACTTGCCTCACTTGGGTAGATCTTCACCAAGTAGGCGATTTCCTTGCCCTTACAAACTCCTTGGTAACTCCACAATCTTGACAGAGGCTCCCAAGTGACACCTAACCAATCTAGGAGACACCACTCTCCAAAAGGTAATAGATGGTGTGTTGATGATGAACTCCTTGCTCTTTTTCTTCAAATGATAGTATCCCCAACACTCAACTCTCTCTCACAGATTTGGATTTGGTGGAAAGATGATTTGAGTGGAAAGCAACTTGGGGGAGGCTAGTGATCAAGATTCTTGTGGTTGGGATGGTATATCTTGGTCCCAACACATGAGTAGGTGGTTCTCTCTCAGAAAATGAATGGTATAAGTGTAGGCATGTTCTGATAGCTCTCTCCACGAATGGAGGAAGGGTGGAGGGGTATATATAGCCTCCACACAAAATCTAACCGTTACACACAATTTACCAAACTCGGTGGGACCGAATCATGAAACTCGGTCAGACCGATTTAGTTCAAAATGTGAACGTTAGGATTTTCGGTGGGACCACCATGTCAACTCGGGAGATCGCTTTAGTTAGGGCATAACGTAATCTCGTGAGACCGATTTATGTAATAGGCAAACAGAGAGTTGGTAAGGCAAACTGTGGGATCTTGACAAGAGGTGTCTAGAGGGGGGGGGGTGATTAGACACTAAGTACCAAAGTTGCAGTTTTTACCTTCTTTAGGTTTAAGTGGAGTTTAGGCACAAGTTTAACATTCACAATACATAACAAGCAAGCATGCAAAGAGTGTATGAGCAGCGGAAAGTAAAGCATGCAACTTGCAAGAATGTAAAGGGAAGGGTTTGGAAAATTCAAACGCAATTGGAGACACGGATGTTTTTGTCGTGGTTACGATAGGTGGTGCTATCGTACATCCACGTTGATGGAGACTTCAACCCACGAAGGGTAAAGGTTGCGCGAGTCCACGGAGGGCTCCACCCACGAAGGGTCCATGAAGAAGCAACCTTGTCTATCCCACCATGGCCGTCGCCCACGAAGGACTTGCCTCACTAGCGGTAGATCTTCACGAAGTAGGCGATCTCCTTGCCCTTACAAACTCCTTGGTTCAACTCTACAATCTTGTCGGAGGCTCCCAAGTGACACCTATCTAATCTAGGAGACACCACTCTCCAAGAAGTAACAAATGGTGTGTTGATGATGAACTCCTTGCTCTTGTGCTTCAAATGATAGTCTCCCCAACACTCAACTCTCTCTCATAGGATTTGGATCTGGTGCAAAGAAGATTTGAGTGGAAAGCAACTTGTTGAAGGCTAGAGATCCAGATTCATATGGTAGGAATGGAATATCTTGGCCTCAACACATGAGTAGGTGGTTCTCTCTCAGAACTGGTAAGTTGGAAGTGTAGGTTTGCTCTGATGGCTCTCCACGAATGAAGAGGAGGTGGAGGGTATATATAGCCTCCACACAAAATCTAACCATTACACACAATTTACCAAACTCGGTGGGACCGAATCATCAAACTCGGTCGGACCGATTTAGTAAACCTAGTGACCGTTAGGGTTTTGGTGGGACCGATATGCAACTCGGTAGGACCGATATGGTTAGGGTTAGGGCATAACGTAATCTCGATGAGACCGATTACACAAACTCGGTGAGACCGATTTTGGTAATTAGCTAACCAGAGAGTTGGTCAGGCAAACTCAGTGGGACCGATTTTGGTAATAAGTTACCCAGAGAGTTTGCATTTTAATCTCGGTAGTACCGATTGCTCAAACT
The DNA here is from genome assembly GCA_021605145.1 of Aegilops bicornis. Taxonomy (NCBI): domain Eukaryota; kingdom Viridiplantae; phylum Streptophyta; class Magnoliopsida; order Poales; family Poaceae; genus Aegilops; species Aegilops bicornis. The sequence continues at coordinate 478,984,863 of CM038672.1, read as the reverse complement.
CGGTGAAACCGATTTTGGTAATGGACATACGCAGAGAGATTACAATCCCATCTCGGTGAGACCGAGATCCCTATCGGTGAGACCGATTTGCCTAGGGTTTGTGTCAGTGGCTATGACAAGCTGAACTTCGGTGGCGCGGATAGAAAGAATCGGTAGGGCCGAGTTTGACTTTAGGTTTAGGTCATATATATGCAAGTGGGAAAGTAGTTGAGTGTTTTTGGAGCATATCATCGAGCACACCAAGCAAGAGGCTCATTAAGCAACACCTCATCCCTTCTTGATAGTATTGGCTTTTCCTATAGACGCAATGTGATCTTGGATCACTAAAATGTAAAATGAAGAGTCTTGAGCTTGAAGCTTGAGCCAATCCTTTGTCCTGAGCATCTTGAAGGAGTTCCCACATCCTTTAGTCCATGCCACTCCATTGTTGAACTTATCTGAAACATACTAGATAAAAGTGTTAGTCCAACAAGAGATATGTTGACATTAATTACCAAAACCACCTAGGGAGCACTTGTGCTTTCAATCTCCCCTTTTGGTAATTGATGGCAACATACATCAAAGCTTTAGATAAAGATATAAAGAGTAGCAAGTAAAGCTTCGGAAAGACATGTAACAAGCATAGGCTCCCCCTACATGTATGCAATCATGTGAATATGGAATATAGAAGCATGTGAGAGCATAACCATGATAGAGTAGGCAATGTGTTACATGTATCTTGGCCATATGCATCAGAGCAAAGAATATTAAAGAAAATACCTTCATGCTCATGAGTCCTTCTTGCAAACAGTATGTGCATCAGCAAGAATTCCTCATACACATGAGTGTGATGCATATACTTACCTTGTAGTCTTGAGTTGGCTTAGGATGGAATGAACCTCATAAACAAGGTTAGATAACACATGTACATCTACTAGCCAGAGCAAACAGAAGAAACCATAAGAATACCAAGACTGGGATGACATGTAGAGAGTGAGTACTGAGTACCACATTGGATTAGACATGTCCCCAAGAGTAAAGATATGCAATGAATTTAAATGATTTCTTTCCTTGGATGTCTTGCTCCCCTGAATCTAGCATGGGATACTTTGGGAGAAGATAGGGAATGTAAAAATCAGGGCTGAAAGATATAAATGAACAGAGCTAATGCTATTAAGCACATATGAACATGTATTTCCCCCAAAAAGACAGGTGGCATCTCTCCTCTTGAACATCAAGCATCTGGGATCCATGAGAAATACTTTCTACTTGAGTATTCTCTCCCCTGTAGATCTCTTTCTCCCCCTGTGGAAGTAATACTCTCTCCCTTTTGGAAGTGATAAGCTTTGATGTGATCCCTCTCTCCCCCTTTGACATCAATTTCCAAGGAGGGTCTTCTTGAATTTGTTGTGAATGGGTTTGGTCCTTGAGTTACAACATAAAGCACTGGATAAAATTGTGATGCTTGTAGAGGACAAGATTCATTGAGTGGAGCTGGATCAAAAGAAACACATAATAAGTGGCAAACTATTTTTCCTGTTGTGAAATCGGTGGCACCAAGTGGTATGCTTCGGTTGTACCGAAAGGATTCGGTTAGACCGAAAACAACAAATCGGTGAAACCAAGTTCATCATAGAGAAAACACTTGTCACCTCAGCTCACTAGACTAGTAAGATCTCACAAAGATTTGCAAGGAATTTACTGAATGATGTGGAATGAATTGGATGCAGGAAATGCAGAGCAACAGAAAAGAAAAGAAAGAAATGACAGAAAATCTAGATGAAGTTTATTTTGAAAGGGAAAACAAATATGCATGAGACAAATGCAAAAATACAGAAAAGAACACGAGAGAACTTCATCTAGAGATGGTCGGCGACAAAGTTACCTATGTTAGAGTATATTGACTTAGGAGTCAAGTGAGATCACTTGATCATAGGTCATACTCATCGTTTAAGCTCAAAATGGGGTTACCATTTTTCGTTTACATCTTGATGTATTCACATCTTGTCGAGTTGCTTTAGCTCATGACTCGGAGTAAAGCTTCTCTAAGATGGAATAACATACCTTGGTTGGTGGTGTTGACCATGTAGTTGAACTTGTATGGGTTGCTCAAGGTTGATGTAGCTCATCAAGAGTTGGGAGCACCACTTGGAATTTGAGTCCATCTACCTACATGTGTTAGTTCTTGCAAGGAGTAGCACTTGTGTATCCAAAAATGATAATCATGAAACTCAAACATAGAATTTGTTAAAGTATATGTTTGAATGATTCCGTGCTTCCTTGTCTTCAACCACCATAGTGTAGAGGCTTGGTGATGTAGAGATTGCTCAAGATGTGAGTAGATTACAATCTCATGGAATTGTCTCAACCAAGTACCTACATGTGTTATATAACATGCAAGATGCAAATATATCCAAGACATAAGATTTTCATCATAAGAGAAATATCATGGATTAGTCATAAGCTCATGTCTTGCATGTATCCAAAGGAGTTTCTACTCCAAGTTTGAAGCATCAATGATGTTCAATTCTCCTCTCAACCTGCAAAACACTTTCTCATCAAGAGGTTTAGTAAATATATCCGCTAATTGCTTTTCGGTGCGAAAATGCTTAAGTTTAATGTCACCCTTAGCAACATGATCTCGAATAAAATGATGACGAACTTCAATATGCTTAGTTTGAGAATGTTGTACGGGATTATGACCAATTTTGATAGCACTTTCATTGTCACAAAGCAATGGAACATGTTTCACATATATCCCATAATCTTTAAGAGTTTGGGTCATCCAAAGTAATTGAGCACAACATGAACCAGCGGGTAATGTACTCTGCTTTTGTAGATAAGGATACCGAGTTTTGTTTCTTGGAGGACCAAGACACAAGAGATCTACCAAGAAATTGACAAGTACCCAAAGTGGACTTTCTATCAACCTTGTCTCGGCATAATCCGAAGTCGGAGTAGCCAACAAGATCGAAAGAGGCCCTCTTAGGATACCAAATGCCAAAATTTGGTGTATGAATTAAGTATCTCACTATCCTTTTACGGCCTTAAGATGACATTCTTTACGAGCAGCTTGATATCTTGCACACATGCACACACTTAGCATAATATCAGGACATGAAGCACATAGGTATAATAATGATCCAATCATAGAGCGATAAACCTTTTGGTCAACTGGTTTACCATATTTGGTCAAATCAAGATGTCCACTAGTAGGCATGGGTGTAGACATACCTTTGCACTCTTGCATATTGAACTTATTTAATAAGTCCTTAGTGTACTTCGTTTGAGAAACAAATGTACCTTCCTTAGTTTGCTTGATTTGTAACCCAAGGAAAAATTTGAGTTCACTCATCATTGACATTTCAAACTTCTCCGACATTAGCTTTCCAAACTTCTCACTAAAATGAGGGTTAGTTGATCCAAATATGATATCATCAACATAAATTTGGCATACAAATAATTCTCCATTAACCCTTTTAGTAAAAAGTGTGGAATCAATTTTCCCAATTTCAAATCCTTTTTCAAGAAGAAACTTGGTCAAGCATTTATACCAAGCTCTAGGAGCTTGTTTAAGGCCATAAAGGGCTTTGTGAAGTTTGTAAACATGATTTGGTTTCTTAGGATTGACAAAGCCGGAGGTTGTTTAACGTAAACTTCCTCCTCTATTTCACCATTTAGAAAAGCACTTTTAATGTCCATTTGGTACAAGGTGATATCATTGTATTAGCATAGGCAAGTAAGATGCGAATGGACTCAAGTCTAGCAACGGGAGCATAAGTCTCACCATAGTCCATACCTTCGACTTGTGTGTAGCCTTGGGCATTTAGACGTGCTTTGTTGCGAACTACTTGTCCATCTTCATCTTGCTTGTTGCGAAACACCCATTTGGTACCGATGATGTTGTGGTTGTTGTCGGGCTTCTCAACCAATGTCCAAACTTGGTTTCTCTCAAAGTTGTGTAGCTCTTCATGCATAGCATTTATCCAATCCGGATCTTCCAATGCTTCTTCGACCTTCATAGGTTCAATGCTAGAGACGAAATAATAGTTTTCACAAAAGTTAGCTAAACAAGTTTTAGAGCGAGTGATTCTCCTAGTTTGAATATCATTGTAGATTTTCTCGATGGGATGGTCTTTAGCAATTCTTGCTCGAACTCGTGAAAGCTTTTGCTTGGGTCTCGGTTGAACATCTTCTTCATCTTGTTCTTCTTCTTCTTCTTGATCTTCTTCATTGTTGGCATTGTCATTTCCTTGTCGTGGTGGAGAAGGAGGTTGTTGACGTTCGTGATGTTCTTCCTCGTTTTCTTCATCTTGGTGTGTTCCAATTGTGGATGCTTCCGAATCAACTCTTGGTTCACCTTGTCGTGAAGTAGAAGCTTCCACTTGGACGGACGAGGTACTCTCCTTCACCTTCGTTGGACGGACCTTGCCAATAGACAAGTCTTGGATTGCTTCCGAAGGGTCTTTGTCTCCTACATCAATTGGCAATTGCTCTACTTGTGAGCCGTTAGATTCATCAAACTTCACATCTACCGTCTCTTCAACCTTTCGGGTGAAATTGTTGTAGACACGGTAAGTGTGAGAGTTTGAGCCATAACCTAGTAGGAAACCTTCATGAGACTTAGGAGCAAATTTTGAACGACGATGCTTATCAAGAATGTAGCACTTTGAGCGAATACTCGAAAGTTCTAACTTGGGGTTTGTTACCGTGAGGAGCTCAGATGCCGTCTTGCCGAGTAGCTTGTGAAGATACAAGCGATTTGTTGCATGACAAGCTGTCTCAACCGCTTACGCCCAAAAGTGCTTGGCGTCTTGTACTCATCAAGCATCGTTCTCGCCATTTCGATGAGCGTCCGGTTCTTCCTCTCAACAACTCCATTTTGTTGAGGTGTGTACGTGTCGAGAACTCATGTGAAATCCCTTCTTCGTCAAGAAAGGTGTCCACATTTGCGTTCTTGAACTCCGTTCTGTTGTCGCCGCGAACCTTCTTGATCTTTAATTCAAATTGATTTTGGGCCTTCCTAGCGAAGTTTTTGAAGATCTTTTGGACCTGCGATTTATCATCGAGAAAGAACACCCACGTAAATCTTGAAAAATCATCAACTATAACTAGACCGAAAGAATTTCCACCGAGAATTTTGTAAGCGTTGGGACCAAAGAGATCCATATGAAGTAGCTCGAGTGGCCTCCTTGTGGTCATGATGTTCTTCACGGGATGCCTTCCTCCAACCTTTTTACCTGCCTGACAAGCACTACAAAGTCTATCCTTATCAAATATGACATCGTTAACTCCAAGGATATGATTTCCTTTAATAAGCTTGTCAAGGTTTCACATGCCAACATGACCTAGTCGCCTATGCCATAACCAACCTTTTGAGGATTTAGCAATGAAGAAAGTTTTAGGTTGTGATTTTTTTAGAGAAATCAACAATGTAAAGATCACCTCTACGTATACCGGTAAAGACCATTTTATGATTGTATCGACGAAACACTTGACAGTCTACTTCAGTAAATAGGACATTTAAACCGAAATCAGCAAGTCTAGATACTGAAAGTAAGTTGTAGCCAAGAGATTCAACGAGCATGACATTACGAATGGAGCTATCATGTGAGATGGCCACCTTACGAGGCCAACCACCTTACCCTTTGAGTTGTCACCGAAAGTGACATACTTTCGAGGACTATTATTTTCAAAGAAGCTCACGAAACATGTCTTTATCTCCGGTCATGTGATCGGTACATCCACCGTCAAGAACCCATTCCTTTCCTCTGACACATATCCTCAAGATTTTCCATAAGACCAAAATGTCTCATTGCATCATATAGATCATAGTCACTATCATAATACTCATCATTGTATCCATGTTCAACATCGTCTTGTGGTGGATCAAGTCCTAGAGAGGGTAATTCGTTAGAGTGAGTTTGACAATGATCTTGCTTATGAATTCTTATAGCTTCGGAAATAATATCACAAATAATTCCAACATCTCCTTTGGCACGCATAAGGTCGGTAAGTTCAAATAGACGATCACCAAACATAGGATCACTAGTATTTATCTTACTCAAGGCAATAGACTTATGGAGAATCTCATCTAGATTTTTCAAGGAATAATTTGGAAAGCGTTCCTCAAGAAATTTCCATATAGTGTAGGCACACTCAAGAGTAGGAAAGATTCTAATTAAGTTTCTAGGAAAGCCTCTAGTGATAAGATTAATAGTTCTAAGGTTCCTAATCATGTCAATAGATTCATCAAGGGTAGGATGCATAGGATCAACATGAGCTGCACAAGGGCTAGCAATGTACTTGTTCAACTGATATTGATTGAAAATTACAAGCATCTCACTTTTCCACTCATGAAAATACTCTCCATCAAGAATAGGCACTCTATGTCTAAAACTCCCCAAAGTAGACTCATCCATCTTCCTCCAATGGTGATTAAACCAAGGCAATGGAGACCAAAGCTCTGATAGCACTTGTGGGATCTTGAGAAGAGGTGTGTAGAGGGGGGGGGTGATTAGACACTAAGTACCAAAGTTGCAATTTTTAACTTCTTTAGGTTTAAGTGGAGTTTAGGCACAAGTTTAACATTCACAATACATAACAAGCAAGCATGCAAAGAGTGTATGAGCAGCGGAAAGTAAAGCATGCAACTTGCAAGAATGTAAAGGGAAGGGTTTGGAAAATTCAAACGCAATTGGAGACACGGATGTTTTTGTCGTGGTTACGATAGGTGGTGCTATCGTACATCCACGTTGATGGAGACTTCAACCCACGAAGGGTAAAGGTTGCGCTGAGTCCACGGAGGGCTCCACCCACGAAGGGTCCATGAAGAAGCAACCTTGTCTATCCCACCATGGCCGCCGCCCACGAAGGACTTGCCTCACTAGCGGTAGATCTTCACGAAGTAGGCGATCTCCTTGCCCTTACAAACTCCTTGGTTCAACTCTACAATCTTGTCTGAGGCTCCCAAGTGACACCTATCTAATCTAGGAGACACCACTCTCCAAGAAGTAACAAATGGTGTGTTGATGATGAACTCCTTGCTCTTGTGCTTCAAATGATAGTCTCCCCAACACTCAACTCTCTCTCATAGGATTTGCATCTGGTGCAAAGAAGATTTGAGTGGAAAGCAACTTGTTGAAGGCTAGAGATCCAGATTCATATGGTAGGAATGGAATATCTTGGCCTCAACACATGAGTAGGTGGTTCTCTCTCAGAACTGGTAAGTTGGAAGTGTAGGTTTGCTCTGATGGCTCTCTCCACGAATGAAGAGGAGGTGGAGGGGTATATATAGCCTCCACACAAAATCTAACCATTACACACAATTTACCAAACTCGGTGGGACCGAATCATCAAACTCGGTCGGACCGATTTAGTAAACCTAGTGACCGTTAGGGTTTTTGGTGGGACCGATATGCAACTCGGTAGGACCGATATGGTTAGGGTTAGGGCATAACGTAATCTCGATGAGACCGATTACACAAACTCGGTGAGACCGATTTTGGTAATTAGCTAACCAGAGAGTTGGTCAGGCAAACTCAGTGGGACCGATTTTGGTAATAAGTTACCCAGAGAGTTTGCATTTTAATCTCGGTAGTACCGATTGCTCAAACTCGGTGAAACCGATTTTGGTAATGGACATACACAGAGAGATTACAATCCCATCTCGGTGAGACCGAGATCCCTATCGGTGAGACCGATTTGCCTAGGGTTTGTGGCAGTGGCTATGACAACTGAACTCGGTGGCGCCGGATAGAAAGAATCGGTAGGGCCGAGTTTGACTTTAGGTTTAGGTCATATATATGCAAGTGGGAAAGTAGTTGAGTGTTTTTGGAGCATATCACTGAGCACACCAAGCAAGAGGCTCATTAAGCAACACCTCATCCCTTCTTGATAGTATTGGCTTTTCCTATAGACGCAATGTGATCTTGGATCACTAAAATGTAAAATGAAGAGTCTTGAGCTTGAAGCTTGAGCCAATCCTTTGTCCTGAGCATCTTGAAGGAGTTCCCACATCCTTTAGTCCATGCCACTCCATTGTTGAACTTATCTAAAATATACTAGATAAAAGTGTTAGTCCAACAAGAGATATGTTGACATTAATTACCAAAACCACCTAGGGAGCACTTGTGCTTTCAATCTCCCCCTTTTTGGTAATTGATGGCAACATACATCAAAGCTTTAGATAAAGATATAAAGAGTAGCAAGTAAAGCTTCAGAAAGACATGTAACAAGCATAGGCTCCCCCTACATGTATGCAATCATGTGAATATGGAATATAGAAGCATGTGAGAGCATAACCATGATAGAGTAGGCAATGTGTTACATGTATCTTGGCCATATGCATCAGAGCAAAGAATATTAAAGAAAATACCTTCATGCTCATGAGTCCTTCTTGCAAACAGTATGTGCATCAGCAAGAATTCCTCATACACATGAGTGTGATGCATATACTTACCTTGTAGTCTTGAGTTGGCTTAGGATGGAATGAACCTGCGCAAACAAGGTTAGATAACACATGTACATCTACTAGCCAGAGCAAACAGAAGAAACCACAAGAATACCAAGACTGGGATGACATGTAGAGAGTGAGTACTGAGTACCACATTGGATTAGACATGTCCCCAAGAGTAAAGATATGCAATGAATTTAAATGATTTCTTTCCCTTGGATGTCTTGCTCCCCCTGAATCTAGCATGGGATACTGGGAGAAGATAGGGAACAGAAAATCAGGGCTGAAAGATATAAATGAACAGAGCTAATGCTATTAAGCACATATGAACATGTATTTCCCCCAAAAAGACAGGTGGCATCTCTCCTCTTGAACATCAAGCATCTGGGATCCATGAGAAATACTTTCTACTTGAGTATTCTCTCCCCTGTAGATCTCTTTTCTCCCCCTGTGGAAGTAATACTCTCTCCCTTTTGGAAGTGATAAGCTTTGATGTGATCCCTCTCTCCCCCTTTGACATCAATTTCCAAGGAGGGTCTTCTTGAATTTGTTGTGAATGGGTTTGGTCCTTGAGTTACAACATAAAGCACTGGATAAAATTGTGATGCTTGTAGAGGACAAGATTCATTGAGTGGAGCTGGATCAAAAGAAACACATAATAAGTGGCAAACTATTTTTCCTGCTAGAAATCGGTGGCACCAAGTGGTATGCTTCGTTGTACCGAAAGGATTCGGTTAGACCGAAAACAACAAATCGGTGAAACCAAGTTCATCATAGAGAAAACACTTGTCACCTCAGCTCACTAGACTAGTAAGATCTCACAAAGATTTGCAAGGAATTTACTGAATGATGTGGAATGAATTGGATGCGTGAAATGCAGAGCAAATGTAAAAGAAAAGAAAGAAATGAAAGAAAATCTAGATGAAGTTTATTTTGAAAGGGAAAACAAATATGCATGAGACAAATGCAAAAATACAGAAAAGAACACGAGAGAACTTCATCTAGAGATGGTCGGCGACAAAGTTACCTATGTTAGAGTATATTGACTTAGGAGTCAAGTGAGATCACTTGATCATAGGTCATACTCATCGTTTAAGCTCAAAATGGGGTTACCATTTTCGCTTAAGCATCTTGATGTATTCACATCTTGTCGAGTTGCTTTAGCTCATGACTCGGAGTAAAGCTTCTCTAAGATGGAATAACATACCTTGGTTGGTGGTGTTGACCATGTAGTTGAACTTGTATGGGTTGCTCAAGGTTGATGTAGCTCATCAAGAGTTGGGAGCACCACTTGGAATTTGAGTCCATCTACCTACATGTGTTAGTTCTTGCAAGGAGTAGCACTTGTGTATCCAAAAATGATAATCATGAAACTCAAACATATAATTTGTTAAAGTATATGTTTGAATGATTCCGTGCTTCCTTGTCTTCAACCACCATAGTGTAGAGGCTTGGTGATGTAGAGATTGCTCAAGATGTGAGTAGATTACAATCTCATGGAATTGTCTCAACCAAGTACCTACATGTGTTATATAACATGCAAGATGCAAATATATCCAAGACATAAGATTTTCATCATAAGAGAAATATCATGGATTAGTCATAAGCTCATGTCTTGCATGTATCCAAAGGAGTTTCTACTCCAAGTTTGAAGCATCAATGATGTTCAATTCTCCTCTCAACCTGCAAAACACTTTCTCATCAAGAGGTTTAGTAAATATATCCGCTAATTGCTTTTCGGTGCGAACATGCTTAAGTTTAATGTCACCCTTAGCAACATGATCTCGAATAAAATGATGACGAACTTCAATATGCTTAGTTTGAGAATGTTGTACGGGATTATGACCAATTTTGATAGCACTTTCATTGTCACAAAGCAATGGAACATGTTTCACATATATCCCATAATCTTTAAGAGTTTGGGTCATCCAAAGTAATTGAGCACAACATGAACCAGCGGCAATGTACTCTGCTTCGGCTGTAGATAAGGATACCGAGTTTTGTTTCTTGGAGGACCAAGACACAAGAGATCTACCAAGAAATTGACAAGTACCCAAAGTGGACTTTCTATCAACCTTGTCTCCGGCATAATCCGAGTCGGAGTAGCCAACAAGATCGAAAGAGGCCCTCTTAGGATACCAAATGCCAAAATTTGGTGTATGAATTAAGTATCTCACTATCCTTTTTACGGCCTTAAGATGACATTCTTTACGAGCAGCTTGATATCTTGCACACATGCACACACTTAGCATAATATCAGGACATGAAGCACATAGGTATAATAATGATCCAATCATAGAGCGATAAACCTTTTGGTCAACTGGTTTACCATATTTGGTCAAATCAAGATGTCCACTAGTAGGCATGGGTGTAGACATACCTTTGCACTCTTGCATATTGAACTTCTTTAATAAGTCCTTAGTGTACTTCGTTTGAGAAACAAATGTACCTTCCTTAGTTTGCTTGATTTGTAACCCAAGGAAGAATTTGAGTTCACTCATCATTGACATTTCAAACTTCTCCGACATTAGCTTTCCAAACTTCTCACTAAAATGAGGGTTAGTTGATCCAAATATGATATCATCAACATAAATTTGGCATACAAATAATTCTCCATTAACCCTTTTAGTAAAAAGTGTGGAATCAATTTTCCCAATTTCAAATCCTTTTTCAAGAAGAAACTTGGTCAAGCATTTATACCAAGCTCTAGGAGCTTGTTTAAGGCCATAAAGGGCTTTGTGAAGTTTGTAAACATGATTTGGTTTCTTAGGATTGACAAAGCCGGGAGGTTGTTTAACGTAAACTTCCTCCTCTATTTCACCATTTAGAAAAGCACTTTTAATGTCCATTTGGTACAAGGTGATATCATTGTATTAGCATAGGCAAGTAAGATGCGAATGGACTCAAGTCTAGCAACGGAGCATAAGTCTCACCATAGTCCATACCTTCGACTTGTGTGTAGCCTTGGGCCATTTAGACGTGCTTTGTTGCGTAACTACTTGTCCATCTTCATCTTGCTTGTTGCTAAACACCCATTTGGTACCGATGATGTTGTGGTTGTTGTCGGGCTTCTCAACCAATGTCCAAACTTGGTTTCTCTCAAAGTTGTGTAGCTCTTCATGCATAGCATTTATCCAATCCGGATCTTCCAATGCTTCTTCGACCTTCATAGGTTCAATGCTAGAGACGAAATAATAGTTTTCACAAAAGTTAGCTAAACGAGTTTTAGAGCGAGTGATTCTCCTAGTTTGAATATCATTGTAGATTTTCTCGATGGGATGGTCTTTAGCAATTCTTGCTCGAACTCGTGAAAGCTTTTGCTTGGGTCTCGGTTGAACATCTTCTTCATCTTGTTCTTCTTCTTCTTCTTGATCTTCTTCATTGTTGGCGTTGTCGTTTCCTTGTCGTGGTGGAGAAGGAGGTTGTTGACGTTCGTGATGTTCTTCCTCGTTTTCTTCATCTTGGTGTGTTCCACTTGTGGATGCTTCCGAATCAACTCTTGGTTCACCTTGTCGTGAAGTAGAAGCTTCCACTTGGACGGACGAGGTACTCTCCTTCACCTTCGTTGGACGGACCTTGCCAATAGACAAGTCTTGGATTGCTTCCGAAGGGTCTTTGTCTCCTACATCAATTGGCAATTGCTCTACTTGTGAGCCGTTAGATTCATCAAACTTCACATCTACCGTCTCTTCAACCTTTCGGGTGAAATTGTTGTAGACACGGTAAGTGTGAGAGTTTGAGCCATAACCTAGTAGGAAACCTTCATGAGACTTAGGAGCAAATTTTGAACGACGATGCTTATCAAGAATGTAGCACTTTGAGCGAATACTCGAAAGTTCTAACTTGGGGTTTGTTACCGTGAGGAGCTTTCGTATGCCGTCTTGCCGAGTAGCTTGTGAAGATACAAGCGATTTGTTGCATGACAAGCTGTCTCAACCGCTTACGCCCAAAAGTGCTTGACGTTTTGTACTCATCAAGCATCGTTCTCGCCATTTCGATGAGCGTCCGGTTCTTCCTCTCAACAACTCCATTTTGTTGAGGTGTGTACGTAGCCGAGAACTCATGTGAAATCCCTTCTTCGTCAAGAAAGGTGTCCACATTTGCGTTCTTGAACTCCGTTCTGTTGTCGCCGCGAACCTTCTTGATCTTTAATTCAAATTGATTTTGGGCCTTCCTAGCGAAGTTTTTGAAGATCTTTTGGACCTGCGATTTATCATCGAGAAAGAACACCCACGTAAATCTTGAAAAATCATCAACTATAACTAGACCGAAAGAATTTCCACCGAGAATTTTGTAGCGTTGGGACCAAAGAGATCCATATGAAGTAGCTCGAGTGGCCTCCTTGTGGTCATGATGTTCTTCACGGGATGCCTTCCTCCAACCTTTTTACCTGCCTGACAAGCACTACAAAGTCTATCCTTATCAAATATGACATCGTTAACTCCAAGGATATGATTTCCTTTAATAAGCTTGTCAAGGTTTCACATGCCAACATGACCTAGTCGTCTATGCCATAACCAACCTTTTGAGGATTTAGCAATGAAGCAAGTTTTAGGTTGTGCCTTTTTAGAGAAATCAACAATGTAAAGATCACCTCTACGTATACCGGTAAAGACCATTTTATGATTGTATCGACGAAACACTTGGCAGTCTACTTCAGTAAATAGAACATTGAAACCGAAATCGGCAAGTCTAGATACTGAAAGTAAGTTGTAGCCAAGAGATTCAACGAGCATGACATTCTGAATGGAGCTATCATGTGAGATGGCCACCTTACCGAGGCCAACCACCTTACCCTTTGAGTTGTCACCGAAAGTGACATACTTTCGAGGACTATTATTTTCAGCAAGCTCACGAAACATGTCTTTATCTCCGGTCATGTGATCGGTACATCCACTGTCAAGAACCCATTCCTTTCCTCGACACATATCCTCAAGATTTTCCATAAGACCAAAATGTCTCATTGCATCATCAAGATCGAAGTCACTATCATCATACTCATCATAGTATCCATGTTCAACATCGTCATGTGGTGGATCAAGTCCTAGAGAGGGTAATTCGTTAGAGTGAGTTTGACAATGATCTTGCTTATGAATTCTTATAGCTTCGGAAATAATATCACAAATAATTCCAACATCTCCTTTGGCACGCATAAGGTCGGTAAGTTCAAATAGACGATCACCAAACATAGGATCACTAGTATTTATCTTACTCAAGGCAATAGACTTATGGAGAATCTCATCTAGATTTTTCAAGGAATAATTTGGAAAGCGTTCCTCAAGAAATTTCCATATAGTGTAGGCACACTCAAGAGTAGGAAAGATTCTAATTAAGTTTCTAGGAAAGCCTCTAGTGATAAGATTAATAGTTCTAAGGTTCCTAATCATGTCAATAGATTCATCAAGGGTAGGATGCATAGGATCAACATGAGCTGCACAAGGGCTAGCAATGTACTTGTTCAACTGATATTGATTGAAAATTACAAGCATCTCACTTTTCCACTCATGAAAATACTCTCCATCAAGAATAGGCACTCTATGTCTAAAACTCCCCAAAGTAGACTCATCCATCTTCCTCCAATGGTGATTAAACCAAGGAAATGGAGACCAAAGCTCTGATAGCACTTGTGGGATCTTGAGAAGAGGTGTGTAGAGGGGGGGGGGGTGATTAGACACTAAGTACCAAAGTTGCAATTTTTAACTTCTTTAGGTTTAAGTGGAGTTTAGGCACAAGTTTAACATTCACAATACATAACAAGCAAGCATCCAAAGAGTGTATGAGCAGCGGAAAGTAAAGCATGCAACTTGCAAGAATGTAAAGGGAAGGGTTTGGAAAATTCAAACGCAATTGGAGACACGGATGTTTTTGTCGTGGTTCCGATAGGTGGTGCTATCGTACATCCACGTTGATGGAGACTTCAACCCACGAAGGGTAACGGTTGTGCAAGTCCACGGAGGGCTCCACCCACGAAGGGTCCACGAAGAAGCAACCTTGTCTATCCCACCATGGCCGTCGCCCACGAAGGACTTGCCTCACTAGCAGTAGATCTTCAGGAAGTAGGAGATCTCCTTGCCCTTACAAACTCCTTGGTTCAACTCCACAATCTTGTCGGAGGCTCCCAAGTGACACCTAGCCAATCTAGGAGACACCACTCTCCAAGAAGTAACAAATGATGTGTTGATGATGAACTCCTTGCTCTTGTGCTTCAAATGATAGTCTCCCCAACACTCAACTCTCTCTCATGGGATTTGGATCTGGTGGAAAGAAGATTTGAGTGGAAAGCAACTTGGGGAAGGCTAGAGATCAAGATTCATATGGTAGGAATGGAATATCTTGGCCTCAACACACGAGTAGGTGGTTCTCTCTCTAACCGGTAAGTTGGAAGTGTAGGTTTGTTACGATGGCTCTCTCCATGAATGAAGAGGAGGTGGAGGGGTATATATAGCCTCCACACAAAATCTAACCGTTACACACAATTTACGAAACTCGGTGGGACCGAATCATCAAACTCGGTCGGACCGATTTAGTAAACCTAGTGACCGTTAGGGTTTTCGGTGGGACCGATATGCAACTCGGTAGGACCAATATGGTTAGTGTTAGGGCATAACGTAATCTCGGTGAGACCGATTACACAAACTCGGTGAGACCGATTTTGGTAATTAGCTAACGAGAGAGTTGGTCAGGCAAACTCGGTGGGACAGGTTACTCAAACTCGGTGGGACCGATTTTGGTAATAAGTTAACCAGAGAGTTTGCATTGTAATCTCGGTAGTACCGATTGCTAAAACTCGGTGAAACCGATTTTGGTAATGGACATACACAGAGAGATTACAATCCCATCTCGGTGGGACAGAGATCCCTATCGGTGAGACCGATTTGCCTAGGGTTTGTGGCAGTGGCTATGACAACTGAACTCAGTGGCGCCGGATAGAAAGAATCGGTAGGGCCGAGTTTCACTTTAGGTTTAGGTCATATATGTGGAAGTGGGAAAGTAGTTGAGGGTTTTTGGAGCATATCACTAAGCACACAAAGCAAGAGGCTCATTAAGCAACACCTCATCCCTCCTTGTTAGTATTGGCTTTTCCTATAGACTCAATGTGATCTTGGATCACTAAAATGTAAAATGAAGAGTCTTGAGCTTGAAGCTTGAGCCAATCCTTTGTCCTTAGCATCTTGAAGGAGTTCCCACATCCTTTAGTCCATGCCACTCCATTGTTGAACTTATCTGAAATATACTAGATAAAAGTGTTAGTCCAATTGTAGGACCTTGAAGTATGTCTAGAGGGGGGGGGGTGATTAGACTACTTGACCAACAAAAACTTAACCTTTTCCCAATTTTAGAGTTTGGTAGATTTTAGCTATTTTAGTACAAGTCAAGCAATCATCACACAATTCAAGCAAGCATGCAAAGAGTGTATAGGCAGAGGAAATTAAAGCATGCAACTTGCAAGAAAGTAAAGGGAAGGGTTTGGAGGATTCAAACGCAATTGGAGACACGAATGTTTTTGGCGTGGTTCTGATAGGTGGTACTATCGTACATCCACGTTGATGGAGACTTCAACCCACGAAGGGTAACGGCTGCGCGAGTCCACGGAGGGCTCCACCCACGAAGGGTCCACGAAGAAGCAACCATGTCTAACCCACCATGGCCGTCGCCCACGAAGGACTTGCCTCACTAGCGGTAGATCTTCACGAAGTAGGCGATCTCCTTGCCCTTACAAACTCCTTGGTTCAACTCCACAATCTTGTCGAAGGCTCCCAAGTGACACCTAGCCAATCTAGGAGACACCACTCTCCAAGAAGTAACAAATGGTGTGTTGATGATGAACTCCTTGCTCTTGTGCTTCAAATGATAGTCTCCCCAACACTCAACTCTCTCTCATAGGATTTGGATCTGGTGGAAAGAGGGTTTGAGTGGAAAGCAACTTGTGGAAGGCTAGAGATCAAGATTCATATGGTAGGAATGGAATATCTTGGCCTCAACACATGAGTAGGTAGTTCTCTCTCAGAAATAGGTAAGTTGGAAGTGTAGGTTCGTTCTGATGGCTCTCTCCACGAATGAAGAGGAGGTGGATGGGTATATATAGCCTCCACACAAAGTCTAACCGTTACACACAATTTACCAAACTCGGTAGGACCGAATCGTTAAACTCGGACGGACCGATTTAGTAAACCTAGTGATTTTCGGTGGGACTGACATGCATCTCGGTGAGGCCGATTCGGTTAGGGTTAGGGCATAACGTAATCTCGGTGAGACCGATTACACAAACTCGGTGAGAACGATTTGGTTATAAGCTTTCCAGAGAGTTGGTCGGAGTAAACTTCGGTGGGACCGATTTGCTCTTTTCGGTGAGACCGAAATGTTACAAAAAGGAAACAGAGAGTTTACATTGCAATCTCGGTGGGACCGATCACTCACTTCGGTTAGACCGAAACGTTATGAAGGGAAACAGAGAGATTGCAACCCCATCTCGGTGAGACCGAGATCCCTATCGGTAAGACCGATTTGCTTAGGGTTTGCGGAAGTGGCTATGACTTTTGGAATCGGTGGCGCCAGATAGAAAGAATCGGTGTGACTGATTTTGGCTTTAGGTTTAGGTCATTTGTGGATGTGGGAAAGTAGTTGAGAGTTTTGGAGCATATCACTAAGCACATGAAGCAAGAGGCTCATTAAGCAACACCTCATCCCTTTTTGATAGTATTGGCTTTTCCTATAGACTCAATGTGATCTTGGATCACTAAAATGTAAAATGAAGAGTCTTGAGCTTTTGAGCTTGAGCCAATCCTTTGTCCTTAGTATTTTGAGGGATCCACTTTCATCATCCATGCCATGCCATTCATTGAGCTTTCCTGAAATAATAGTCTTGGAATAGCATTAGCTCAATGAGCTATATGTTGTTATGAATTACCAAAACCACCTAGGGATAGTTGCACTTTCAATCTCCCCTTTTTGGTAATTGATGACAACATATAGATCAAAGCTTCGACAAATGATAATAAAATTTAAATAACATCGTCGCTTTGAGAAGTATGTGATAAGCAAGAGCTCCCCTAAATTTGTGCATAGTTTTAGATTTGCTTTGGACTGCAAATGCACAATGAATTAGGCTCATGGGTTACTCTTCCATGTCACATACATCTTGGTGGAGCGCTCAAAATAATAAACAATGAATACATGCACTCATCACCAAGCATAGTGAGTGATCACATAGATAGATAGGATAATATCAAGCATGCATAAGTGTAGCTTATAATCAAAGACATGATCATCAATGTCTCACAAGCATAGTATCTCAACCAAAAGCAAACAAAGATTGAAAAACCATCAAATAAAGCAAGAGAGAACAAAAGCAACACTCTCTCTCTCGAAGCCTATGATCTATACATTTTTCTCCCCTTTGGCAACAAATTACCAAAAAGTTCATAGAAAATGCATAGTGCTAGATCGACTGTGCTTGATCTTGGTGGTGGAGTCCGGATAACGCTGAGGACGAAAGCTTCAGTTGAAGTAGATGGAGCTAGAGATGATGTAGGTGCTGGAGCTTGTGGCACTGAGGCTGTAGCTGGTGCAGATGAAGTCGCTCTTGTGTCAGGAACTGGCACAGCAGATGACCTCTGGGCTCTAGGCACTCTGGCAAATGCATCAGTTGTTGTTTTGCCCTTCCTCTCCTGCATGTCATCTTGTAGTTCCTCCACTGCAGACTGAATCTCAGTTACTTTCACATCTAAGTTATAGAACTTCTGTTCTATGATTCTCTCCAAGCTCTCCTGATTTTGAGTGAGGGTATCCAAACTCTTTTCAATCCTCAGGGTTGATGCTATTAAGTATCCGAGCTGCTCCTGCTTGTTCTTCAAGAAATACTCAGATGCCTCCTCTTGAGTTGGCATCTTGGCAGCCTTCTCCCTCTTTGCCTTCTCCTTCTTCTCCTGAGCTTGAACTGATTGTGGATCATCTTCATTCATGACAACCTCATTGTCCTCAAAGTCTGGATAAAGTGGAAAGTGTTCCTTATCCAACTGATATTTTCCTGTGCCCATCTTTGAGTTTATCAATTCTTGAATCTGAGGTGCATATCCACAGCTCCTCTTCTGATCTGCTGCAGTCCTCTTGATTGTTTCAATGATCAGGCTCATGACTTTGAACTTTTGTGGCACATCAAACACATGCAACATGTTGATGGCATGCCCTCTGATCATGTTATGGTCACCAGACTTGGGCAACAAAGTGTGCCTCAGAATCCAATTTATGGTTGGCAACCCTGACAGCATAAAGTGAACTGATCAAAACTTGTGAGTCTCTAATGCCTTGTCTGGAATTTCCTTGTACATGTGAGCCATTGAATTGTGACACGTTTTCTTCTTTGCATAAATGTCTAGGTCATCCTCATTCTCCTTTGGGGCATTGATCAGACTTGCCCATTCTTCAATAGTGGACTGGTACCTTGTACCTTCAGACATCCAAACTATTCTTCCATCTGGGTAAAAGTGTGTTGTGGAGTAGAACTGCATGATAAGCTCATCATTCCAGTTGGTGAACTTCTGTCCAACAAAATCTGCAATTCCACAAGCAATAAAGTTGTCTTGCAC
The DNA here is from genome assembly GCA_021605145.1 of Aegilops bicornis. Lineage (NCBI taxonomy): Eukaryota > Viridiplantae > Streptophyta > Magnoliopsida > Poales > Poaceae > Aegilops > Aegilops bicornis. Next base: position 478,965,843 of record CM038672.1, on the reverse strand, counting down.
TCCAGGATAGTGCTGTTCATTTTCCTTGATGAATTTCCAGTCAACCCACCTCATGTCACAAACTATGGGCTTCTTGTCCAACAGAATTGTTTCATAGAAGTCCTGCTGTTCCTTTGTGTGGAACCTGTAGTCAACAGCAGTTCTTCTTCTTGAAGCATATGGATCTTCCATTCTCCACAGTCTCAGCCCTGAATCCTTCCTGATTCTCATGTCCTCAGCCACAGGATGGGCATCATTGTGGTCTGGTATCTTGGGCTTGAGCTTTCTTAGAACTTGTCCTTCTTCATCTTCCTCATCAGCATCCTCAGGCACTGGGGCCTTGTTCTTCTCAAAGAACTGGAATACTCCTGGTATTCCTCTTTGGTGCAGACTTGGCCTTGGAGGCAGCTTTGGGTGCTTCCTTGGGCTTAGATGTGGAAGCCCCTGATCTAATAGCATCACCCATAAGCTTTTGTGCCTTTGGAGCTGGTGCAGCAAGCTCTTCCTCTTCCATCATGGAAGGTTGACCAACAACTCTGGCCATGGTCCTCTTGACCCTTTCGTTTCTTTTCTTCCCTTCTGCAGTAGCTGGTTCTTTGGGTTGGGTTTCCAAAGAAGCTTGTGAAGACACTCTGGCTCTGGACATTGGTTGTCTTCCTGCAGGCCTTTTGGTCTTCATACCTAGCTTTGTATTCTTTGCTGGGCCATATTCCTTCTTGAGCAGACCTTTCTTGGAAGTAGCCTCATCTTCCTCAGCTTTGTAATCGGTGGCAGTGGCTATGACTTTTGGAATCGGTGGCGCCGGATAGAAAGAATCGGCGTGACCAATTTTGGCTTTAGGTTTAGGTCATTTGTGGATGTGGGAAAGTAGTTGAGGGTTTTGGAGCATATCACTAAGCACATGAAGCAAGAGGCTCATTACAAAGACACCTCATCCCTTTTTGATAGTATTGGCTTTTCCTATAGACTCAATGTGATCTTGGATCACTAAAATGTAAAATGAAGAGTCTTGAGCTTTTGAGCTTGAGCCAATCCTTTGTCCTTAGTATTTTGAGGGATCCACTTTCATCATCCATGCCATGCCATTCATTGAGCTTTCCTGAAATAATATTCTTGGAATAGCATTAGCTCAATGAGCTATATGTTGTTATGAATTACCAAAACCACCTAGGGATAGTTGCACTTTCAGATATGTTGACATTAATTACCAAAACCACCTAGGGAGCACTTGTGCTTTCACAAACTCGATGGGACCAACCGCTCATTTCGGTGAGATCGAAACGTTATGAAAAGGAAACAAAGAGTTTGCATTGCAAACTCGATGGGACCAATTGTCGTGGTTCTAAGTCTGACAGTAGAATGGGGGTAGGTATGGAGAGGCAAGATCCTAGCTATGGAGTAGTTGTATACGCAAGATGTTTACGAGTTCAGGCCCTTCTCGGAGGAAGTAACAGCCCTACGTCTCGGAGCCCGGGGCGGTCGATCGTATTATATGCGTATGAGTTCTGAAGTGCGAACCCTTTACATCGAGGAGGGGTGGCTTATATAGAGTTCACGGACCCCTCCGCCCTCGATTATGCAGGATTAAGGTACATTAAGATAGGGAGTTCTCGGTAACGTCCCACATAAAGTGCTATGATGACCATAAAGCCACTTAATGACCGACCGCTTGTGTGCGGTATTTGTAGATCTTCCGGCGGTTGAGTGGTTAGCTAATTGGTCGAGTGTCTTCGTGTCCGTCGAGTGGAAACCTTCCGTCGGTGAAAGGTGTTTTCTTTTAAGAGATGTCCTTGGGGAGGGCACCTTGGACAGGTCCATGACCCTACCCTAGGTACATGACTTCATCAGTAGCCCCCGAATGGATCGAGGTTTGAGTGGGGAAGGAGTTGAGAATTCTTCCGACCCACTTTTCCTGCGATGAGCACGTCTTGTCCTGGATCAATAAGTTTAGGTGACGGCTTCAACTTCTTTTTCAGTCGCCTTGATCCATTCTTTGTATCTGTCGAGTGTGTTTTTCGTACTTGGAGAACTCCGAGTGACAGGATGGAGGAAATCTTCTGTCTGACGATTTGATCTATGGCGCGCGGATTTAGCGGGATTCGAATTCTCGGGAAACGAGCGGGATGGAGGAAGCCGCAGTAATCGGACGGGATAAGGCAGGGACGCCTCGATCTCTGCCCACCTTTTTCGCCACGTATCGCGCGGGCGACTGTTGCGGGATTTGACAGGATCGCCCGGGCCCACCAGTCAGTCACTCGGAAGCAACCTCATATAAGGCCTCGGACGAGGGTTTTTTGAACAGTGCGTTCCCCTTTCGTCCTCCTTTCTCCAGATTCATCCGCCGCGTGCGATTCCTCCTCAGTGTTGCTGCTTTGTGCGCGTCTCGTCGGCGACAATGGTGAAGGACAAGACGTCGGCCTTGGAGCAGGCGAAGAAGGTGTCGGCGAAGGCGAAGGGAAGAGCAACCAGTCGGGGCGGATCCTCGTCAAGGGCCGGCTTGCCGCAGGGCTGGATCCAGGGCGACTGGATCCGCTCGATGATCAGCCAGAAGGACCTCGATGACATGGCCAATGAGGGACGGATCCCCCATGGATCAGCGCGGCTCGCGGGGAAGGAGTGGGAGCCACAACCTCTGGAGGGTGAGTGTGTTCTCTTGGCTACCCATGTCGACCGCGGGTTTTCTCTGCCGCCTCACCCTTTCTTTCGGGGATTTCTGAACTTCTTTGGGGCACAACTTCACCACTTCACTCCCAACTCCATCGTGTACCTCGCTGCTTTCGTGTCTTTGTGTGAGAATTTCTTGGGTTGCCGGCCTCATTGGGGTCTTTTCAAGCACATTTTCACTTGTCGCTCCCAGACGGTGAAAAAGGCCAATCCGAGTGACGAGAGAACTCAAGTGATTCAGATGTGTGGGGGTCCTGGGGTTCAAATGAGAGGAAAAGTTCCTTTCCGCCATGATCTTACCCGAAGTCAGTCCGTGGATGGCAGTCGACTTGGTTCTACTGCAAGGACCAGCCAACGCCAGGGCAGTCGACTGGACTCCCTCGTTTTTCCATGGACCGAGTGAGCAAGCCATCTTCTTTGAAGGTAATCCCGGAAGAGAGGGCGCAGGTGAAGGTGTTGGTCGAACGAGTTGTCCATCTCATCCGAGACGGGGTGGCTGGCATGGATCTCTTGGAGGTCTTCCTTCGTCGACGCATCCAGCCGCTTCAAGCCCGAGACCATCCGATGTGGTTGTACTCCGGCACCGAGGACACCACTCGGATTCACCCGGAGGAGATCGAGGATGCTATGCTGGAAAGATGTCTTGGGGGCATTACAGGAAACAAGGACAACCCTCGAGGGGCCAGGAGGATCCCTCCACTCGACCAGTCCTATGAAGTAGACAAGGTCCATTCCTGCATCTTAGATTGTTATCTTGGTTTCTCCATCTTGTTTGCTTCAAATCGGTCGATTGACTTTTGTCTTGTTTGTCGTCTTCTAGGTCACCACTGAGATGTACTCGATGCCCAATGGGGCGCAAGAACCAGTTGAGGAGGAGGAAGGGAGCGGAGGTGAAAGCTAGGAGGAATGGCAATCTGACGGTGCGGAGGACGAAGATGACGACAACTCCGACGAAGAGGAGGAGGAGGAAGAGGAGGAAGAAGTCAACCCTCCTCGCATGGAAAGGCGGTCCAAGCTCACCCATGACCCCGCGGTCGAGCACGGCAAGGCTATCGCGCCTATCGGGCAGTCGACGAAACGTCCTCGGACGACTTCTCCGACGCCGACTGAAAAAGCGCCGAAGCAACCCCGAGCGACGCCATCAAAGCCGACGAAGGTTTTGCCCAAGATGAAGATGGCCATCCCCACTATTTCCGGGTACAGCAGAACTTGTGTTTTCTTGTTCAGCACGTACATACTTTTGGTCGACTTGTTGACTGATCAACTGATTTCTGAAATCTACAGCGCTGCCACCTCCGAGACCTCGGCCAGGAACGAAGAACAGGAGATGGAAGATGCTATTACCTCTAACCTTGGTATGATCGTTGTAGTTTCGCTTTTGGTCGATTGGATTTCCGTTTTTAACTTTGAATCTTTCCGGTAGTCCCTCCTCATGTCATTGATCTCCCTGATGATGATGATGAGGCGCCGTTGAGGTGGAGGAGGACTAAGAAGGCGCCTGCCGGCAAGACTGCTCAGGTTGCATCAGTGCTGGTTCATGAGGGTGGCAACACCACTTGGACTTCCGTGTCTTTTGCTGTGCCGCTGACGAGTATCCAGCCTTCATCGTCGACTGCTGATCCTCCCTCCCTTTTCGCCACACACCACGTCCCAGAGGACCAAGTGGGTGCTGCTAAGTAAGCTATACGCCAGGTCGGGATCATGATGGAGCAAGTGAAGGTGGTCCGGGAGGCCAGCCAGGCGGCCTATGACGCCAGCTCAGCTCTTCAGAGCAACGTCCAGGTTAGTTGATCACCACTTGTTCTGTTAGGATATGCTACCTGAAAACTCTTCTTCTCGAAGATCTTCAGATTCTGTACACCCACTGGGTGTGTCGACTGAATTTTTGGACTGGTGGGGGCACGCTAAGTGCACCCACTGGGTGTAGCCCCCGAGACTATGGTGGACTGATGGCAGTCGACCGTAGTCTTTATACATTATATTTCTTTGATAACTTCTTCACTCGGTCTGGTCGGACCATGTCGAATGGAATCTTGAAACCGGTGGGGGCACGCTGAGTGCACCAACTCGGTGTAGTCCCCGAGACTATGGTGGATCGCCGGGCACGAATCGTAGTCTGAAGAACTCTTTTTTTGTCTCTTTCGGTCGATTGATCGAACCGAGTCAGTAGGACGAGTGGGGGCACGCTAAGTGCACCCACTGGGTGTAGTCCCCGAGACTAGTGTCGAATATTTTGATTCGGCTGTAGTCTTAGAAACGCAATGATTTTTCTTAGTCACTCGGAAGTAACCTATCTTTGATGTCTGCCGATTGATTTTTCGCAGAAATCCTGCGAGCTTGTGGCTCTCTATATTGAATTGGAAAACAAACAGATCCAGCTCAACCTTGACTTGAAGCTTGCTCAGGAGAACTTGCAGAAGGCGAGAGACGAAGCAAAAGGTATGGCTGGTGAGAACTTGATGACTGTCTTTGTCTTTTTATCCCTTCCTAATTCTGATCTCACTGTCATTTTGTAGACAAAATGGAGGAGGCTCTAAAGAAGAAGGATCATGACCTTGTCGAGGCGCAGAAAACGGCTTTGAACAAAACCAAGCTCGCGGAAGAAAAGTTGTCCTCAGTCGGAAAACTGGAAGAAGAGAACGCCAATATGAAAGCTGCTCTCGACGCGGCCAACAAGGAGGTTAGCCGACTGAAGAACGACAAGATAGCTCTGAGCGACAAGGCTGGCGAACTAGCGGGAAAGAGGAATTATCTAGAGGCTTATCTGGAAGGGCTCGCCAAGAAGTTATTCCTCATGCTTGAAGGTAATTCCTCCTATCCGACTGACTTGTTGTCACTGACTCATCATAGAACCATTAGCTTGAACTCGAGTTGTGTTTGCAGAATTCTGTCAGAACTTCGAGGAAGAGACTAGTCGAGTGGAGACAAGCCTGGACCCCATTAACTCCCCCGTGAAGGATGAAGCCACCATGAATGTGCTCCGACTGGAATCCCGTGTCGCTGCTGTGGTGGACTACCTCGCTCGGCTGAAGGTTGCGGTGTCGCGGATTGACTCGACACTCTGGCCAGGCGAAACACTTCAAAATGACCTCGAGTCTTTAATGACTCGACTGAATGACGTTCCAAGTCGAAAAGGGAATGGAAAAGTCCTTCCGCCAGATGCGGTGCCGATGTTGCTCGTCCTCGTCCGCGTTCACTGCAAGGAGGCACGAGAGGAAAGGCTGGCGTCCATCAAAGTTGCCAATACCAAGAAGTACGACTTCCGATCTTTCATGGAGACTTCCATTGGTGCTGCCACCTGGATAGCTGATGGGATCGACCTGGACCAGTTCGTCGCGCCTTCCAGTCCTCCACCTGAGGAGTAAAAAACTTCTATGATTCGTCTTAAATTTGCCTCGGAATGCGGAGTGATCTTGTAACCGATAAACTTTAACGGGCTTGAGGCCTGGGTACTTCTGCATCCGTAGTATGTTATCCGAACTTTACTTATCGTCGAAATATTCTTTTGTTTCCCTTCGAGTGAACTTTGTTCTTCACTCGGAATATACTTCAGTGCTTGAGATGCAGCTCTGAGGTGAAAAATCCAGTTGACCTATACTTCGTTGTTCTTGCATGTAGGGATGGAGTTCGGATTGTACTTATGGCGCAGCTCCGCAGGATAAGGTAACAGTCGACCTGGACCTCATAGTCCTTGCGGATCGGGATGGAGCGCACGTTGTACTCGTGGCGCAGCTCCGAAGGAGAAGGTAGCAGTCGACCTGCACCTCGTCGTCCTTGCGGATTGGGATGGAGCGCACGTTGTACTTGTGGCGCAGCTCCGAAGGAGAAGGTATCAGTCGACCTGCACCTCGTCGTCCTTGCGGATTGGGATGGAGCGCACTTTGTACTTGTGGTGCAGCTCCGAAGGAGAAGGTAACAGTCGACCTGCACCTCGTCGTCCTTGCGGATTGGAATGGATTTCGTACTTAGGCGTAGTCTTGGACTGCAGCTAAGCCTCACGAGTGGGAGGGTTGCTCTCCACTCGGTAGGATTTTCAGATACTTAGGCGAGCAATCGGATTGCTAAGCCCCCGAGTGGGAGGTTCGCTCTCCACTCGGTAGGTTTTTTCAAACTTAGGTAGCATTGGACTCTTGCTAAGCCCCGAGTGGGAGGTTTGCTCTCCACTCGGTAGGAATTTTCAAACTTAGGCTAGCACTGGACTGCTGCTAAGCCGCCGAGAGGGTTGTTTTGTCCCCACGTGGTATGATTCTTCATACTTAGGCGAGTACTGGACTGCTGCTAAGCCCCCGAGTGGGAGGTTTGCTCTCCACTCGGTAGGATTTTTCAAACTTAGGCAAGTATTGGACTGCAGCTAAGCGCCCGAGTGGGAGGTTTGCTCTCCACTCGGTAGGATTTTTCAAACTTAGGCGAGTACTGGACTGCAGGTAAGCCTCCGAGGAGGATTTTTTGTGTCGTAGCTCTGAAGGGGAAGGCAACAGTCGATCTGTACCTCGTCGTCCTTGCAAAGCGCACATTGTATTAAATACTTAGGCGAGTACTTGGACTGCAGCTAAGCCCCCGGGTGGGAGGCTGGCTCCTCACTCGGTAGGATTTTCAAACTTAGGCGAGTACTTGGACTGCAGCGAGTGGGAGGCTGGCTCACCACTCGGTAGGATTTTCAAACTTAGGCGAGTACTTGGACTGCAGCTAAGCCCCCGAGTGGGAGGCTAGCTCACCACTCGGTAGGATTTTTAGATACTTAGGCGAAACGGATTCGCAGCTAAGCCCCCGAGTGGGAGGCTGGCTCTCCACTCGGCAGGGATTTTTTTTACAAACTTAGGTGAAACGGGTTCGCGGCTAAGCCACCCACTGGGGGAAATTTCTCATGTAAACAAAAAGTAATAACAATCACTGGGAAAATTATAACATTCTTGTCTTTGATAAACAAACTACAGATGTACTTTTATTACATCTCACCCGAGTGAGTACTTAAGTGTAAAAGGGGCGGAGCAGCTCCACATTCCAAGCTCGAGGCTCATCAATCTGGCGATCGATGTTGTAAAGATGGTATGCTCCATTGTGGAGAACTCTGGTGACGATGAAGGGACCTTCCCAAGTGGGAGCGAGCTTGTGTGGTTTCTGTTGATCCACTCGGAGGACCAAGTCTCCTTCTTGAAAGGTTCGGCTCTTCACATTTCTAGCATGGAATCGACGCAAGTCCTGCTGATAGATGGTCGAGCAGATTAGGGCCATCTCTCTCTCCTCTTCAAGGAGGTCAACTGCATCTTGTCGGGCTTGCTCCGCTTCCTCTTCAGAGTAGAGTTCGACTCGGGGTGCATTGTGAAGTAGGTCACTCGGCAGAACTGCTTCAGCTCCATAGACCAGAAAGAATGGAGTTCTCCCAGTCGACCGATTAGGAGTGGTCCTCAATCCCCAAAGAACCAACGGAAGTTCGTCGACCCACGCTCCTGCTGCATGCTTGAGATCGCGCATCAGCCGAGGTTTCAGTCCTTTGAGAATTAGACCGTTTGCTCGCTCGCTTGTCCATTCGACCGGGGTGAGCAAGCTGAAGCATAGTCGACTCGCGTGCCCTGAGAGGCGCAAAAGGCTTTGAACTTGTCGGAGTTGAAGTTTGACCCATTGTCAGTGATGATGCTATGAGGAACTCCATATCTGAATATCAACTCTCTGATGAAACTGATAGTGGTGCACGCATCGAGGTTCTTGATAGGTTTAGCTTCGATCCACTTCGTAAACTTGTCGACTGCCACTTGCAAATGAGTGAAACCGCTTCTGCCAGTTCTCAGTGGTCCAATCATATCCAACCCCCAAACAGCGAAGGGCCAGACGAGTGGAATGGTCTTCAAGGCTGAGGCGGGTTTGTGTGACATATTGGAATAGAACTGAGAGCCTTCACACTTGTCGACTATTTCCTTTGCCATTTCATTTGCTTTTGGCCAGTAAAATCCCGCTCGGTATGATTTAGCCACAATTGTCCGAGAGGACGCATGATGACCACAAGTCCCCGAGTGGATATCATCAATAATTATCTGACCTTCTTCCGGTGTTATGCATTTCTGGCCGACTCTAGTCACGCTTTCTCTGTACAACTGTCCCTTGATCACAGTAAAGGCCTTGGATCGGCGGACGATCTGTCGAGCCTCTTCTTCATTCTCTGGGAGCTCTTTCCTCAGTATATACGCGATGTACGGCCCTGTCCAGTCGGGAGTGATGACCACGACTTCCATGATCAGGTCGACCACAGCTGGGACCTCAACTTCAGTCGGATCAGTGGCACTTTTTAGCTATGGGGCTTCTTCAGTGAAAGGATCCTCTTGAATCAACGGTGTGTAGATGTGCTCCAAAAACACATCACTGGTAATGGCTTCCCTCTTGGACCCTATTTTCGCCAAATCATCAGCAGCTTGATTTTTCAGTCGGGGTATATAATGAAGCTCTAACCCCTCAAACTTCTTCTCTAGCTTCCTCATTGCATTGCAATAACCAGTCATGGCTGGACTTCTGACATCCCACTCCTTCATCACTTGATTAACCACTAGATCTGAGTCACCATAAACCATGAGGCGACAGACGCCGAGTGAAATGGCCATACGCAACCCATACAACATGCTTCAGATTCTGCTTCATTGTTGGAAGAATCAAAGTGAATCTGGAGCACATATCCGAGCTTATCTCCTCGGGGAAACCAACACTACCCCAAAGACCGGAACCATTCAGCATCTTGGAACCATCAAAGAACATGGTCCAGTGCTCCGAGTGAACTTGAGTCGGCAATTGCTGTTCAATCCACACGGTGATGAAATCTGCTATTGCTTGGGACTTGATGGCTTTCTTTGCCTCAAACTTGATATCAAGGGGAAGGAGTTCAATCACCCATTTAGCCACTCGACCAGTTGCATCTCTATTGTGCAGAATCTCTGACAATGGGGCGTCGCTGACGATTGTAATGGAATGGTCAGAGAAGTAATGAACAACTTTCTTCGTGGTCATATAAATCCCATAAACAAGCTTCTGATAATGAGGATATCTTTGTTTTGATGGGGTCAATACTTTAGAAAGATAGTATACTGGGCGCTGAACTTTGAAGGCTTTTCCTTCTTCTTCCCGCTCGACCGTAAGTACTGTACTAACGACTTGTCCTGTGGCTGCAATGTAAAGCAGCAAAGGCTCTTTGCTGATTGGGGCAGCAAGCACCAGCTGGGTGGAGAGCAGAGCTTTTAGCTCTGCAAACGCTGCATCAGCTTCTGGAGTCCACTCGAACTTGTCTCGACATCTTCATCACCGATAAAGAGGCAATGCCTTTTCACCGAGGCGAGAGATGAATCGACTTAAAGCGGCCAAGCATCCAAAGAAGCTTCGACATCGTGCATACGCATGTATGCGTTTCATTCGGAGTATAGTGCCAACTTTTTCGGGTTGGCGTCGATTCCTCGCTCGGAAACGAAAACCGAGTAACTTTCCGGCTGTGAACTCCGAATGTGCACTTTGATGGATTAAGCTTGATATCATACCTCCACGAGATTGGCAAATGTTTCAGCAAGGTCACCAACAGGTCGGAACCTTTCCGTGACTTGACCACAATATCATCCATGTATGCTTCCACATTCCGACTGATTTGAGTGAGCAAGCACTTCTGAATCATCCTCATGAACGTGGCTCCGGCATTCTTGAGGCCGAATGGCATGGTGACATAACAGAAGCACCCGAATGGAGTGATGAAAGCTGTTTTGATCTCGTCGGGTCCATACAGACGGATTTGATGGTACCCGGAATAGGCGTCTAAGAAAGACAACCGTTCACATCCTGCAGTCGAGTCGACTAGTGGTCGATGCGGGGGAGAGGAAAATGATCTTTCGGGCAGGCCCAATTGATATGTTTGAAGTCGATGCACATACGAAGCGATTTGTCCTTCTTAGGGACCATGACAACATTGGCGAGCCACTCGGAGTGGTAAATCTCTCGGATAAATTCTGCTGCTAAGAGCCGAGCCACCTCCTCGCCAATGGCCTTTCTCTTCTGGACGGCGGACCGTCGCAGATGTTCTTTGACAGGTTTAACTTTTGAGTCGACTCAGAGGCGATGCTCACCCGATCCCCCTGAACACCCGCATGTCAACATGCTTCCATGCAAAGATGTCCCAGCTTCTCACGGAGGAACCGGATGAGCGCTTCTTCCTATTTGGAGTCCGGTGTTGTTGAGATGTGAGTCGAGCAGCATTGGGATCAGTCGGGTGAATATGAATCGGTTTCGTCTCCGGACGCATCGAAATCTTGACTCCGTGGCGGGCTTCTTGGCTCGCAACAAATCACTTGGGTCTGCAGTTTTACGGTACTCTTGCAGCTCTACCATCGCCATCCGAGCATCGCCGATCTTAGAGCCTTTCGAAAACACTCTTCGCTTTCTTCCGATTGCGGTGGCGGTGATCACACCTTTGGAACTGGCATCTTCAAATTGAGGTATACATAACATGGTCGAGCCATGAAACGGCGCATATGCCGGCCTCCCCGTGATAAGCGTGATAAGCGCTCTGGAAATCCACGACCTCAAAGGTCAACTTTTCCTTACGAGAATTCTTGTAGTCACCAAAAACCACATCGAGAGAAATTTGGTCGAGTGACTCAGCCTTCTTTCCAGGAATGACTCCATGGAAGCTCATGTTGCTGGTGCTGAGTCTGGATATCGGAATGCCCATCCCTTTCAACGTCTCTGCATACAAGTATGTTCAGGCCAACGCCACCATCCATCAAAACCTTAGTTAGTCGAGTGCCTTCGACGACCGGGTTGACCACTCAACGCTTGCCTCCCGTGGTGGCTATGTGTGTCGGGTGATCAGACTGGTCGAATGTGATGGCGGTCTGCGACCATTTCAGATAACTGGGTGTCGCCGGAGCGACCATATTCACTTCTTGGTTGATAACTTTCAATCGACTTTTGCTTTCAACGTCAGCAAAAATCATCAGGGTGGAATTGACCTGGGGGTATACACCGTCACTATCTTCTTTGTCCTCAACCTTGTCCGACTCCTTCTCCTTGTCCTTGGGTTGCTTCCCCTGGAACTGCTGAATCAAGAGCCCACATGTCGAGTGGTATGCTTTGGGTAAATGAGTTTACCCTCTTCATCTTTCTTCGTGTGAATGTGACATGGCAAGTCCAGCACATCATTTCCATCTCGGTCTTTCACTTTCTTGGGGTTCCAAGGCCCCTTGGATTTCCCCTTGAACTTTCCTGGAGTCACGGCCAAGGCTTCTCCAGGAGCAGCTGGCTCGGCTTTCCGCTTCTGCTTTCGGCTCGAGTTCCCTCCCCCGGTTTCATTAGCGGCTGACTTGTACTTGCCACTCCGGAGCCGATCCTCTTCTTCACCATTGGCGTACTTGGTGGCAATATCCATCATTCGACTCAGGGTCATGTCTCTGGTTCGACCGAATTTCAGACTCAACTCTCTGTTCTTAACGCCTTCCTTGAAGGCACAGACTGCCTGATGATCAGATACATTCTCTACTGTGTGGTGCAAAGTGATCCATCTCTGGATGTAATCCCTCAGAGTTTCATTCGACTTCGCACACACGATCGCAACTCACAACCCTGCTGGCCGCTTGCAAGTTCCTTCAAATGTCCTGACAAACACTGGGGCAAGATCTTCCCAAGTGTAAATGCTGTTGGGTGCTAACTGATTCAGCCATGCTCTGGTCGAGCCCTCCAACATAAGAGGCAGGTGTTTCATGGCCACTTCATCTTGCCGCCGCCAATCTGAACAGCCACTCGGTAGTCCTCAAGCCAGGTATCCGGCTTGGACTCACCAGTGAACTTACTGACTCCAGTCGCCAACCTGAAGTTGGGAGGAATCACCGCGTTCTGATGGCTCTGTTAAAACACTCTGGTCCTGAGACGTGTACTCTGCTGCTGGTGAGCGCATTTCTGCCATGGCCTTCTCGGTTAGCTCTGTTCCTGTCGACCAAGCCTTGAACGATGACGGATCTCGCATCAAAGCCTGGTTCCCTGGGGTCGACTGGAATCCTTCGCCCAACACTGTGATGGCGTCTGTCATCTTGCTGTCGAGGCGCGTATGACCCACCCCTTGGGGGAGGAGTGGGCACTCAACGTCGATCATCACGATCGAATCGGTCCTCATCTTGATCACGCCGCCTCCATGTCCCTCACGCCGGGGCGATCTTGGGTTATGAGTCGATCGATTTGTATTCGCAGCGACGGATCTGCTGCGAATCCTGTTCCGCGACTGCGATATAGCTGAGTTTTGATCTCCTGCTGCCCGGAGTAAATCTCTGATCTGTAGCAAGCCTCTGCCAGCCTCTGACTGGGAACGCTAAATGGACTCTGCTATACAGGCTGCAGCTGCTAGATTCTGAATTGGAGTTCGGTATACCTGAGTCGGTTGTGGAAAGAGTTGACGTCGACTGGACGACGGGACCCGTTGTTGCACTTCGTTAAATCGAGCACTTTCGGAGATTTTCCAATGAGTGTGTTCAGCCAAGTTGGCCAAACGCGCGTCTTCTAAGGCATGGGCCTCGGGGGTTTCTCCAACGATAGGAGTGTGAAGCGCATCCATGTTCCGGCGGCGAAGTTCCTCCCTCTGCAGCGAAGTGAGGGGCTCGGGTTGGTACTCTTCGTGAACCTGCACCGGCTCGCCGACCTCCGCCGCTGGATCGCTGCTGTCGCACTCGGATGCAGTCTCTGCGGGGCCAGTCGACAGATCGAATAGGCCGTAGAGAGATTCGTCAAGCTCGATTGCCGTGACTTGGGGAGTGACCGACTGGCGGGCCACCGCGTGCCTTACCCACCGCTGAAGCCTCGACCGACCGGAGCGCTTGCGCCGGCGCGAGACTGGGAGGGAGGACGACTAAAGAGCCGACCGATACTGGGTCGACGGCTGCCGCAGGAGGACGCACACGCGAAAGTGTGTTGCCCCGCGGACGGGGAGTGCGTCGACGTCGAGTGGAGCCTCCTGCAGCCAAGTGGAGTCGTCGGCGATGAAAGTGAGCGCGCCGAGACGGATCTCATGACCCTCAACCAAAACTCCACCTGAAACCATGATGAAGGGGATCGGAAAAACTGCAACTTCTCCAACAAGTCGCTAAGACACCTGCCCCACGGTGGGCGCCAACTGTCGTGGTTCTAAGTCTCACAGTAGAATGGGGGGTAGGTATGGAGAGGCAAGATCCTAGCTATGGAGTAGTTGTATACGCAAGATGTTTACGAGTTCAGGCCCTTCTCGGAGGAAGTAACAGCCCCACGTCTCGAGCCCGGGCGGTCGATCATTATATATGCGTATGAGTTGCTGTGGGTGCGAACCACAGACACTGAGGAGGGGGGTGGCTTATATAGAGTTCGCCAAACCCCTCCCGCCCTTAGTTATGTAGGGATTAAGGTACATTAAGATAGGGAGTTACTGGTAACGTCCCACATAAAGTGCTATGATGACCATAAAGCCACTTAATGATCGACCGTTTGTGTGCAGAGTGACTATAGATCTTCTGGCGGTCGAGTGGTTAGCTGATTGGTCGAGTGTCTTCAGGTCCGTCGAGTGGAAACCTTCCAGGTCGACTGAAAGGTGTTTTCTTCAAGAGATGTCCTTGGGGAGGGCACCTTGGACAGGTCCATGACCCTACCCTAGGTACATGACTTCATCACCGATCGCTCATCTCGGTTAGACCGAAACGTTATGAAGGGAAACAGAGAGTTTGCAATCCCATCTCGGTGAGCTTGAGATCCCTATCGGTGAGACCGAACTGATTAGGGTTTCAGGCAGTGGCTATGTCAGATGAAATCGGTGGCGCCGGATACATCAAATGGGTGGGGCCGAGTTTGACTTTAGGTTTGGGACATATGTGGAACTGAGAAAGTGGTTGAGGGCTTTGGAGCATATCACTAAGCACTTTGAGCAAGCAAGCCATTAAGCAACACCTCATCCCCTTTTAATAGTATTGGTTTTTTCCTATGGACTCAATGTGATCTTGTATCACTAAAATGAAAATGTAGAGTCCTGAGCTCTTGAGCTTTTGCCAAACTTCTATCATTAGCATCTTGAAGGGGTTCCACATCCTCTTGTCCATTCCACTCCACTTTTGAACTCATCTAAAATATACTAGATAAAAGTATTAGTCCAACAAGAGATATGTTGACATTAATTACCAAAATCATGCAGGGATCACTTGTGCTTTCAAAGCCTAGTTGAGGAAATTGGTTATGAGATGGCAGGGAGGCTCAAAGTATTCTAACGTGTACCCATCCTTACACCCAGTACTAATGGTCTAAGGGAACTTCATGATGATGAGAAGACAGATAGAATGATGGTCTTTGTTGTTATTGGGCACCACTTCTTTAGTATCTATCTAGATCATGATGAAAGCTTCCAGGCAAATCCAAATGAATTCCCAACAAGAGTGTCATGTAATGAACAATTTCAGACCGAAACAGAGCAAGCAGAGGCAGGGGTAGAATCAGAGCAAGCGGAGGCAGGGCAGATGCACAGCGAGAGACAGGGGCACCAATTCCTCTGCAGGTTATATTCCCTGATGTTGATGCAAATGATGATGTGAATCAGTTTGAGTTTGTCAGGACGCCATCAGCACAACAACATGTGGCTAATGAGATGGAGGAAGAAGAGGCAGTTGTAGTGCAACAACCAAGTCATCACATTGATACTGAAATGCAAGCAGAGGATGTTGGAGGAAGCACATCAATGAGGAGGAGTGCTAGGCAGACCAAATGCACTTATGCAATGGAAGAAGATGATGTAGGTTGTGACACGGATGGTGAGGATAATGACCCTGGTCTACTTGTGGATAGTGACAATGAGATAGGCAATGATGATGATGACTTGTATGCAGATAATGTAGACGAGGATGAACCAGAAAAGAAACATGACAACAAATGTAATGAGAAAGCAAAGCAAAAAGGAATCAAGTGCAACCTAAAGCTCAAGACGAAGGTAAAAAGAAGTATGATTCAGATCAAGACTTCTCTGAAGGTGAAGATTTGTGGGCACCTGATTCAGATGATGAAGAGCTACACTTGAAGTTCAGAACTTTCATACCAGAGGATCTACATAGGCCAACATTCCATGTAGGCCAGGTTTTTGAGAGTGTCGAACTGCCGAGGACAGCAATTAAAGAATACTCATATCAAAATAGAGTTGATATCAAGCTACCGGTCAATGATAGGAAAAGAGTGAAAGCCAAGTGTGATGATGAATGCACATGGTACTTGTGGGCATCATATGATAACAAAACTAAGGCTTTCATGGTTAAGAGATATGTCCATGAACACACTTGCAGCAAGAAGTGGAAGATTAGGGCTTTCACATCGAAATTCCTAGCAATGAAGTACTTAGAGAGCTTTAGAGCTGATCAATATATAAACTTAATGAATTTCTCAAGGGTTGTTCAGAAAGAATGGCACATGACACCTGGTAGGATGAAACTTCAGAGGCAAGGAAAATGGCTATGAAAATAATTTAGGGTTTTTTACATCTGTGCCCCTGGTTCCTTAGCTCTACTCATTCATCCCCACGCTCTTAACTTTTGCTCAATTTTCCCCACTCCCTTGCCCGAAACCCTCAGAACAGGTCACAACGGACGTTGTTGTCAGTTCAATGGCTTGATTGTTAACTCTGACGAGTGGGGCCGCGCTGGACTTTGTCGTCCGTTGGACCTGACAAGTGGGGCCACGTTGGGCGTTGTTGCTTTTCGACCGTTGGGCCGTCCCTTGAATTAAACGCCTGCCCGCGCCGCCACGACAGAAGCCTGCTATGCATGCACCCATCAAAGCCTACCTGCATGCATCGATGCGCGCCACCACGATGCATCGATCAAGCCTGTATGCGCCGATGCGTGCCGCCACGATGCACTGACCTAGCAGCTTTCGTGCACGTCAGCCACCACAGATGCAGCGACGGCCGCCGGTTTCTCTCTTCTCGCACGCTTGTCTCCTCGATTTAGAGCATCATTGTTTTACGATCAGTTTCAGCCTTTTCGATCCACTCGCATGTGCACCCATTTTGCTACGACAAATAAATTGAACAATATGTTTTATATTTTTATGGCTGCATGCACTAGCTAGATGGCTACATATTTGTAGCTTGTGAAAAAAATAGAAGGGTTCGTTGTGGCTGCATACACTAGGTGGTTACTAACATAGCGAGCTCTCTAAGAAAACAATCAACAAATATGTAGATAGGGCCAACAAGCCTATAGCACGATCACATAGTTCAAACTAGGAAGAAATTAATAATCGAATAGATAAAAAACTTAACAATAGAATTTAATAAAAGGGCCAACAAGCCCATAGCATCTCCAACATAGTTCAATTACAACTTAACATAACATAGACTAAAAAAGAAAAATAGATAGAGGGTTTAGAACCCTAGCCTCCGCCTTCTCCACCTCGCTCCTCCTCCGGGCGCCCTTCACTGCTCCTCCGGGGCGTTGTCGAGGGGGTACGGAAGAGTGTGCATCTTGCCTGTGATGGGGAAGATGTTGGTGTACTCCGTGAACATGTTGTGGGTGGTGAAGGCGATGAACTCGCAGCCACACCAAAACACCAGGCCGAGGAGGTAGAAGGCGTCGAATGTGTTGGTGAAGTGGGCAAGGAGAGCAACCACCACCCCGTTTTGGATGACCTCCTCGACGCGGAACATTATTGGAGATCCCGGCGGGAGGTGGCAGTAGCCGGCCGCGAGGAATAACTCGGTGAAGTTCCTTGCGGTCCTCCACCTTGATATCGCCCACACACGTAGTGTGCGCTCAACATACATGCCGGTAGGGTAGAGCCTCTCCGGCACGGTGGGTGGGAAGCGGTAGGTTGGTCCGGTGTACTGCATGGCTAAGGGATGTGCAGAAGAAGGAGAAGGGGTCGAAGAGCAAGAAGGGCAGATGGCAGAGGATAGGAGATGGATGAGGGATGGTAGAGGCAGAGGGTGGCTTAAATAGCCGTAGTGCTACGTGTTTTCGCCATGGCAATAACGGGGTCAAATGTGAAGTAGCCCGTTTTCACACCCACCGCGGCATCGTGAGTGTACACGCGTGGGAAACCATGGTTTGAAAAGAATAAGAGAAAGAAGCTAATTACACGCGTGGGAATCCCTGGTCATATATATTGTATGAACAAAAAGAGACAAATTTTGAATAGTTTGTGGCCATTTTGCATGATAAAAATAAATTTGGCCCTTATAAAATTGGTTATTTTGCATTTGTATTGAACAAAAGGAACTAAATTTTCTAGGCAATGTCAATTGTTGTGTAATTTCAAACGATGAAAAAAAAACAGAGCCGTCATGTTCACAAAAAACAGAGCAAACGATGCAAAAAAACGCCGCAATTCGACGGCCCAACCAGGGCTTGGTTTCCTTTTGGGCCCAATAACTACGTTTTTTTCATAGAGTCAGTGGTGGGCGATCAGCCGAGCACAACCAACAGGATCGCCTCTTGCAGATCGCCCCACGATCCAACGATGCGGAGCTGTCCATGTGATCCAACGACGCGGAGTCTGCACGCAGCCTGCCCCCCGAATTCCTTCTACAAGACCACATATGAGGGTTGTCGCTTTGTGACAGGGTGTGATCGGACGGCTGACGAGCTAGGGTTAGGCGAAACCCCGCAGGGTTTATAGGGGTTTGAGCTGGTCAACGGGGTTTCCAAGGCTTTGACTGAGCATAACTAATTTAAAAAAATCAAAAAAATATGAAACCTTCGTTGTTCGTCATTTTATAAGACACATTGACAAGGAAAAATACTGAAGTTGGTATACGGACATTTAAAAAAAAAACCTAGCTGGCACGATTGAGGTCAAATGAGCACCATTAATACAAAAAAATATAAAACCTGCCACAATGTTGTCTTATTGACATGTTACCAACCAAAAATCATAAACTTGGTCTATGGTCATTTTCATGAAAAAACCTTCACACATATGAGCTATCACGTACAACATTTCATAGAGTTCAAGGAGAGGAGGTAGGGTACCTTCTATTTTTGAATTTTTTTTAAAAATCACCAACGCTTTATCTTGAAGTGAATAAGAAGGATCTGAACTTAGTTTTCCATTTTCATATTTTAAATGTGTTTTTAATAGTTTTTATATTAAAGCATATTTTTTCAAAAAAATGGAAAAAATTGAAGATTAATTCAAAAAATAGTGAGACTTCGAATCTACATTATATAGATTGAATACGTGTTAATAAAAAACATTTGGCTCGTTTAGAGTAGGTCCAAAAATTTGATTACAAATGGGGTTGTTTACCCTAGTTTGGGAGTTCATTTGGAGCACATTTCTCAAATTCAAATTTCTTTGACCTCCTCTAAATCACCTTAAATTTTGCACACATGATCTCCTACACAAACATAGATAGTTTGTCAATGTTTTTTTTCAATTTTTTGAATTTATATTGTCCTGTCGAATGTCAGTTCAAAACATCGGATAATGAGACATCTTTGGTGGGAAAAAGCATGCATTTGATTAATAAACATGAGATAAATAATTACGATAATACTCCTTTATTACAAAAATCATTGCATCTTCATTCAAATGTTGTTTTTTGCTCTGTTATTGGAATATTTGATAAAATGATGGACTATTTGCTCTTTTTTCTTATTCTTTGCAGCATGTCTGATCAGTGAAGCAACACTGAAACAACATGTGTGATCATTGAAGCACCTAAACTTTGAAAATAAACACTAAAACAAATCATAGCAGACAAAATTAAAAACACACAAATACCCAATATAGATAGCCACATGCATATATATAACACATCATAGTACCATACCATCCATAGAACACATCCAGTTCACACACAAAGTTCACCAAACAACCAAAAGTAATTAAAACACATCATCACATCAGTTGGGAAGGGGAGTTAGGACTTCCGCGAGGGCGGCATGTTGCCCTCTGATCTTGTAGTCCTCGCCGTGGATGGCTACATCTTCTGCATGAGCCAGAAGGTGAACGAAGTGGCCGGACTTTGGCTTTGGCTTGGTGGTGCAGTAGGGGCAACGCCAAATGTTGGTCATGCGCTTGCAGTAGTAATCATCTCCCTTGGCCCTGATCTTCTCCTCTTCCTTCGCTTTGAAGGACGCGAAGTTGCCGGCGTCCACATCCACATCTTCTCAAGAGACATACTGCACACACGAATGAATTACATCAATACATTATAGATTCATATACACCATTTCAAAGGAACTAAATGAACAATCTAAAAGTAGGCTTACCTCATACTCTTCGTCACTATACCCTAGATCGTACGGGTCACTGAACCCAGTAAGGTCCAGCTTCCTCTTTTTCCCCCAACATCATCCTGCTGAATATACAATTACATCCATCACTAGTAAATGTGAAGCAGGTTGAAAATTTAGATATGCACACATGACACATTGATCATAGGGCTAATATACTATGATCCTATTTGCATTTTCCATTTTCGTGCACACACATTGAACAACAGAGCTAATATAACTACATATTGTGGACAAATTTATATACTAATGAATCAAATGACTTCTTAATCAATGGATTACATTTGGGCATATCACATTCAAAACCCCACTCTGCATAGCATTCAAAAACAAATCTTATAGGGACCCAATCTAATAAGCATACATGTCTGTAGCATTCAAAAACCCAATCTGTGTAGCATCAAAAACAAATCTAATAAGCATACATCTGTGTAGCATTGAAGCATAGAGATCCCTACCTCTCTTACAGATCTATCTCGCATTTTTGCAGCGAATGTAATCCAAAAAGCCCTAGTAAAAAAACCCCCCAACCCCCCATACAGAAAACCCGGCCCATCTGTCAAATCAACTACTCTAACCATCTATACTACCGTACGAATAACAATCTAAACAATGCAACTAACTATACAAGCTAATACCCTAAATATTGCAACTAACAAGCAAGTGCAAAAGCCTCCTGCTCCTCGCCAGGATGCGTATCAAGATGGACTGCGCCGCTCAATGCCATCACCTTTTGCTCCGGCAGCGCTGAGGCAGATCCAGTCACCTCCTTCTCCACATCCACAGCGGTTGCGAGTTTCCCCACACCGCCGTGGATGCCGCCAACGTCCTTTACTTCATCCATGGTCACTGCGCCCTGCACCTCCACTACATCTCCGGCCACTGCGCCGGTGTCGCCACGAGCTTCCGCCATCGGACAGATGGAGGCGATGAAGGTGAGGAAGAGGATGCGGTTGGGGAGGAGCGAGACGGTGCTGTGGAGGCAGTGGAGGAGAGCAAGATGACGCCGGTGGGGGAGAGGAAGACGATGCGACAGGGAGGGGATTTGGGGGAAAACCCCAGGGGAAATGGTAGGGGCGATGTGCCGGGAGGTGGTTCCCTCTCTTTATACGATGGGACGTTTCGGGCATATCCCATGGACACGTGCTACCCCACGACCGCGGTCAGTTGCATGCGCCCACGTATATGAATACCACTGTACGGCCAGCATACGAAACCACTATACGGGTAAACGGTCAAAGGTGGACTTTGCCCAACACGGCCCCACTCGTCAGAGTTAACGGTCAAAGGCATTGACCCGATGGCAACATCCGTTGTAACCTGTTCTGAGGGTTTCGGGCAAGGGAGTGGGGAAAAGTGAGCAAAAGTTAAGAGCATGGGGATGAATGAGTACAACTAATGAACCAGGGACAGAAATAAAAAACCTAATAATTTATGGTGATGAAGAAGGACAGTATGAGCTACTTTGGAATTATGCACATGAGGTTAGAAGAAGCAACCCTGGCACATCTTTCTATGTCTCCCTTGATGATAATGCAAGGTTCAGCAAGTTGCACATTTTCCTAGATGCTTGTCAAAGAGGATTTCTGCAAGGTTGTAGACCTGTCATCTTTCGTGATGGTTGTCACATTAAGACTAGATACAGAGGTCAACTTCTTGCAACTGTTGGGGTAGATCCAAACAACTGAATTTTTCCAATAGCAATAGATGTGGTTGAAGTTGAGGACACCCCTAACTGTGCATGGTTTCTTGACACACTGAAAAGAGATCTAGGCATCATAAACACTGAACTTGGACCATAATGTCAGAAAAACATAAGGTTATTCTAATTATATGTTAGACAAATTGAACCTTGCATTAGTATGTGAATGCCTTGTACAGCTTCTAATTGTTTGTGTTCTTCTTGTATGCAATGCTAAGGGGCTCATCAATGCAGTTGAAGAATTGTTCCCTCAATCAGAACACAGATTTTTGTGTTAGGCACATATGGAAGAACTTTCGACAATTTTTCAAGGGTGATATATTGAAGAATAAATTGTGGAACATAGCAAGGAGCAACACAGTTCAACTGTATGAACAAGGCATGCAAGAAATGAAGCTACTCAATGTTGATGCCTACAAGCGGCTGCATGAGCTAGACCCTGATACTTGGGTTAAAGCTTTTCAGAAAGACTTGCCCAAATGTGATATTCTGTTAAACAACATATGTGAAGTTTTCAACAGGTCAGAGCTTGTGCTACCGATGAACATTTACATAATCTGATATACTAGTGGTTGCTGCACCCTAATCCGATGAACATGTTAATTGCAGGTACATTCTGGAGGCTAGGGAGCTGCCAATATTTAGCATGGTTGATAGGATTTATAGGCAGCTGATGACAAGGCATTACAACAAGCAGATGGAGTCGGATAAATGGCCTAGTGATATATGCCCAAAGATCAGGAAGAAGGTTGAGAAGGCAACAGAATTTGCAAACACATGCTATGTAGAAGGATCGGGAGATGGCCTTTTTCTAGTAGGTGATAGAGGGGTTGATTACATAGTGGACATGCACAAGAGAACATGCACCTGTAGAAGGATACAGAAAGCAGGGGTTCCATGCTCTCATGTCATAGCCTACTGCAGGAATGACGAAATTTATCCTCTTCTGATGGTTGACCCTTGCTACTCAAAGGAGATGTTCAAGAAGGCATATGGTAACATTATATATCCTTGCAAAGATAGGAAAGAGTGGGAGGATTTACACGACCCCCCCCCCCCCAATTGAGCCACCATTGTACCAGAAGCATGTGGGTAGGCCATGTACCATAAGAAGACAAGCACCTGGAGAGGTTGATCATAGAAGGGGAGGGAAGAAAATAACAAGGCATGGTGTCATCATGCACTGTTCTTACTGCAGTGAGGCAGACCACAACAGGAAGGTTTGCAAGTACTTGAAGGCTGGACTGCCACCACAAGTGATGGCAGTGTGCCAAATCCAGAAAAAGGTGATGTCAATGTGCCACTGCGAGAACAAGGTCTTCTTTGGTGCCCAAACAGCTACATCCACTGAAGTTGATCCAGTTTTAACACAGGTAACACCTGTATGATAGTTAGGTATGCACTTATGGGAGGATTCTCATTTTTGGCATTTACCTAACACAAACTATTGCATATGAGTAGGACCATCAAGAACCTTCAGTAACATACGAAGATCTCATGGTGGACAACATGATTGCCCAGGTAACATAATTACTCCGTACCCAATAACATAACTAGTATTGTTGTATTAATTGTATTGATCTCACATTGGACACTTGTGAATATTTTTTTTAGATGCCAATACCTAGAGTTGTGGAACAAAGGCCACTACCAACTTCTAGTTACCTCAATGCTGCCCAATTGCTGCTCAACCAATCTCATGGTAGCCAAGGCAGCCAAGCAAGTTCAAGTACCATCAGGCCTGGTGAATTGGCACAGAAATTGGAGGCCATGAAGAACCACGGAGATAGGGAACTAGAGGTGAGGAAGCATGCCATTCTAGCATCTAGAAGAGAAGAGGAATTGAAGACAGCTGAAGAGGTAGCAAGAAATAAACATGAGGTTGCACAGAAGAAAGTTGAACTAGCAGGGAGAAGAAGATTGGCTGGTGCACAGACAGCTGCCAAAAAGAAAGAAGAAGCAGAAATCAACAAGAAAGCTCAAGCTGAGGCCACACAGATTATTCAAGACACAATGAAAACAATAGCTGCCGAGAAGAAGGCAAGGCAAGAAACAGAGAGGAGAGTTGCTGCTAAGAAGGAGGAAGAAAATAGAGCACAGAGGGAAGCAGCTGCTGCAAAAAGAGAAGAAGAGAAGAGAATTGATACTGCAAAAAGAGAAGAAAAGAAGAAGTTTGCTGCTGCAAGAAAAGAAGAAGAGAAGAAGCTAGTCGCTGCAAGAAAAGAAGAGGAGAAGAAGCTTGCTGCTGCAAAGAGAGAAGCTGACAAGAGGCTTGCTGCAGCATAGGAGAAGATGAAGGCTGCTGCACAAAAAGCAAGGGAGCAAAGCATGGCTGCTGCAAAAAGGAAAGCAAGTTGGGTTGACAATCAAGCTGGCTATCCAAAGAAGGCTCCAAGATCTTCAATGGTTGATGTCTTTAGGTAGTCTGTAAGACATGGAGTGTTTGGTACCTTCCTGGTCATTTAACCTGTGTTGGCATGATCATCTATGGTATCAATATGCTCATTTTCCAAATGTTGATGCATAGTGACTACAACAATCTCCTGTAAGAAACAGAGCTATTTTGTATTGTATGTGGATGATGGACAAGACTTTTTTGGTTATCACTACAAGTTATCTCTCCTCCAGTGTCAAGTTTTGATGCATGATATTTGGTCAGTTTGGCATGTCTGTGAAGTTTGGCATGATATTTGTCAAGTTTTGATGCAATTCTACTGATGGATGCAAATTTGGTTAGTTTGGCATGTGTCGTGGTTTTGTCACGGCAGATGTCCTCGTGAAAGGACTTAGTCGTGGAGCCATCACTACGGGTTAACTTGAAGGGGTTAAAGCGGACGCAAAGGCACGAGAGTTTATACTAGTTCGGCCCCTTCGATGAAGGTAAAAGCCTACATCTAGTTGTGATGGGATTGATGTGGTTTCGATGACTAGGGAGCAAATAAGCTTCACCTAGGCCTCGAGTTGTTGTTGTCTCTCCTGAACCGCCGCCGAGTCGTCCCTTTATATACACAGGTTGACGCCTGGCCGGTCTACGGAGTCCCGAGCCGACCTATACAAAGTGTCCGGCTCGGTCTCTCTCCTTTCTAACTTATATTACAAGTTTACATAATCATGGCGGTTTACCACTAC
Organism: Aegilops bicornis; assembly: GCA_021605145.1. Taxonomy (NCBI): domain Eukaryota; kingdom Viridiplantae; phylum Streptophyta; class Magnoliopsida; order Poales; family Poaceae; genus Aegilops; species Aegilops bicornis. The sequence goes on along the minus strand of CM038672.1, from coordinate 478,941,123 downwards.
GGGCCCTAATCCGCCTTTGGGCCGTGGGCTTCCAAGCTTTACTAGTTGAACGCCATCTTCAAGACCTTCATGGGCTTTAGCACAGTCTAAGGTGAACCAGGCCCTCCTGGCCGGTTTATACTTAGTAGCTATATCCTCAACATTAGGCCCCGGATTCATTTGAATTTATTCATGTCAATCTTCAACACTAAAAACATCTCGTAAACATCCTCTTGTATTTTCGTAAACCTCCATATGGACTTCTCCTGTTAATTTTTGTAAACCGCCGTGACGTCATCTTCGGAGCACCGCAACGGTCCGTCATGACACCATCTCTGCATAAAAGGATTAAAAAGATTCCCTTCTCAATAATGATTATCTCGAAAATCAAGGCGACAGGCGCGCCCACTCGGGCGCTTCGGACGCCTTGATTCTCGCGCCTGCCATTTACTCTTTCCCTTATAAATAAAGCCCGAGGGCTCCTTTTTCTCTTCCTCTTCTGCATCTTCTTCTTCCTCGCGACGCCCTCAGCTCTGAAGCTCCGGCGCCGTCCGCGACCTTCGAGAACTGCACCAACCAAGGCCGCTGCATCAACCTGAGTTAGATCAGAGGCTCATCGCCCCCTCCGCTATAATCTGCAGCGGTAAACTTCTTCTGTTCTTCGTCCTTAGATCTGCATTAGGTTTTTGCAAGCTCATCCGCATAGTTCTCCATTTTTCCTCTTCATCCTACCTTCTGCCGCGGTAGTTTTGATCCAAAAACGGTATAGATCTCCTGCGGTAGTCATTCCGCATCTGGTTTTAATACTAGCAGCCCTTCCTTTTCTTCTTGTAAAGTATGCATCCTTCTCTGTTCTACTTGAACGACTTTTAAAGAACGCAGTAAAAACTGCTTTATAGATGTGCGGTAGATCCAAATAGATTTGAACATTGTGTAAAACCTGTTTACATCAACACTTAGCGAAATTTTGAATCTTGGCCTTTACGCCTATGGGCGGTTTAACCCTTGATGGTCAATCCGCCATATGTCATTAGCCCTCTCTTAAACCGCCAAGCTGGACCTTGCATTGTATTTTCACGGTTTAACACTGAATTTTTCACTTACAAACCGTGAGCGAGTAAACCGCACCTGTTTGATTTTCTTTCAGCTCCCCTTCCGGAATGGCGAAACAATTTGCTGCTTGCAATTGGGTTCCGTCCGGATCACGGAAACACAACTCAACGGCTACGTCACCACCGGCGCTTTTAGCCTCAAAAATGTTCTCCTTTGGCGAGTTCGAATCGGAATGTCCACGAACCTCAAGAAGGAGAGGTGATTATTTTTATGCAACACCTAGACCGGAGATTCAGCCCGCCGGATCAAAAATTTCCGGATGTCCTCGCAAGCTTCCAACTCCATCCACAAGATATTGGTCCGAACTATGTGTCCAATATATGCAACTTTCAAGTATTCTACGAAGTCTATCTTCAAGAAGAACCAACCATGGAGTTATTTCGAGATTTCTTTCATTTGAACCGCCGTACAGAATTCTTGGACGGTCCTAACACAGAACTTGGCGGCGTTTCAATCCAGAAAAGGAAGGAAGTGGACTTCCCTCACGCCAAACATCATACCCATCCTAAAGATTGGAATCAAACCTGGTTCTATTGCCGGAAAACTGCTCCTAACGGAGAAAATTCCTTGCCAGGTTATCGCCCTCACCGGCTTAGCAACAGCCACCCATTGCCTTCGTGCTTGACCGCCGCAGAACGGAAGAATTTTGCACCTCAAATTACCAAGCTCCGGGCTCTGATGGCCAACGGTCTAACTGGTATTGACCTTGTCCGCTTTGGGTTTCTTGGGGCATCTTGCCATTAAGCCGCCGCCCGGATTGATGCATCGAATATACCGGTGACGTCAAAGATCCTCAACGACATCACGAATTATCAATAACTGAGCTTGAAGTTACCGAAACAGTGAAGAGAATGCTCGATGAACCGATCTCCGCATGCAGCCAAACCGGGTTGGCTCCTTTCTGCATCTCCAACAAACCGCCCACGGTAAGGTTCCTCTCATTACTCTACTGACTTTGATTCCATATTGATTGTATTAATTCCTCTGTATTAATTTTCAGGCTAACAACTCCTTTTGGAAACGAACTAAACCGGCCCGGGTTCCTCGTGCAAAGACCAAGACCACCAAGAAAACTGGTAAGAGGAAAACCGCCGAGTCTTCTGAACCGCCAGAAGATGAAGAATCGAGATCTGAGGTAGAGCTTGACTCACTTGGTTCTTTTTCATTCATTTTATTGGCGATTACAATTCCCAGGATGACGCTGAGGCCAGCCATGCGTAACCTGTTGAGGTAATCCTTCTTTCTTGATTACGATCTTGTACCGGTTAAAAGAATTCGCCAGACAGTCCGGAAAGTGAAACAATCTCACTCCTATGCTCATTTGGATCCAAAATTTTCTTTGAAGACACAAAGAAAGCGAAGAACGCATTTACGACCCGGCATAGCGGTCAAAAAATTACGTCGTCCGGTTTAGCTAACACACCAACCCGGAAACGTCGTCCAGAGGTGACATGTTCTCCTGAAAAGCGTTATCCTTTGAAAGGTTTCTTCTGATGCCCTCTCAATCCGTCTGACCCGAATTACCAGGCTTCTTCCAACTCGTGCGGCGGTTCATCAACCACTCATTGCCTCCTCTCAAAGTTGCTGCTTTGGGTAAGTATATTACTCCTTAATTTGTTCCTTGTATTTGTCGGTTTATCATATTCTAACCCTTGATGTTGTAGCACCAAGGCTCGACTTAGTAAAAAGGCCAAGACCCTCGACCCTCATGTGGATGTTGATCCGGAGAAGACTCAGAGCATCATGGTGAAAATCCGAAGTTACTAAAGACAACTCGCTGGGAAAAATCAAGATGCCAATGCTAATCCGCCAGAGGTTGAACCGGATATCCAAGTTGAGACTTCACATCCTCCTGCTCCTCCGAGTCCTGCAGCAGAACAACGGGACTCAATCGCTGATCCGCCAAGCCCGGTATGAAAGCGCCAAGCCCTGTTGAAAATGCTACTTGCCGGTCCGACCAAAGATGATGATGTCGAAGTTACGGGCACAAGATATACCGCCTCAGCAATCCGGTTGCTTTATCAAAGCACTACGCCAAGGAAGAATTTGCTGCCATGAGCAAAGGGAAGGAAAAAACTGATCTGTCGACTTATAACAATCTCTCGCCCAAGACCTTCACTCTGGCTTCTGAACCGGCTCTACACAAGCCGTGATTATGAAGCCGGTTTAGTAAATCTTATGAAGGAGCGCTATGAGGTAAATAGTTGTGCCCTTCTCTTGTACCTTCAGTGCATAGTAGCCCCCAAGGGCCGGTTTGTCTCTAGAAAGTCAAAAGGGACTTTGCATAGTTCATAGTACTTTGTCTTATATATTTACGATCAAACACACATTAGCCCCCAAGTGCCATGATTAACACTTGTATTAATCCATGGGACTTCATAATCAGTATAAAAAATGATCCGCATTAGCCCCCAAGTGCCAAGTGTATGACTGGTTATGCGCTTGGGACTTCTAATGAAGATATTAACATGCTCTCTTTTTGTTGTAGAGTGAGATACGCCAACAAGTCTCACAAATCAATGATCTTCAAGAAAATATGAAATCTCAACAAGCAGAAACCTCCAAGGCCAAGGATGAGCTGAAAACCGCCTTGACTACCATGGAGCAGCTCAAGGAGTGGTTCAAGTCTCGAGCGGGTCACCGGGACAATTGAAAAGGCGGGCTTGCTAAACGGGCGGAAGATGTCAAGCAGCTCTTAAACCGGTGACTAAGAGCTCACTGGATTAAAGCGCCAAATCAATGCCATGACTTCTGCAATATTTGGTAAGCAATGTTCACCGAAGCTTTATAAATATTCCATTTTGAAATTGCATGCGGTTTAACGTAAACTTCTTAAACCGCTATAGGTAGGCGCATTGCTCATCTGAGCTCTGACATGCGGGAAAAACTCAAGGCCGCATATACATTGATTGAGCAGTCAGATACCGGCGCCCAAATGGGTTATTTGTGCCACTTCTTATGATAATGCGGCTCCAACACTGATCAAGGACACACTGGACCGGCTATCTATGATACCAGCACAGATAGAAGAATTGAAACGATCCGCTGCCCGGGCTGGCACCTTATTGGCACTAACTCGCGCCAAAGCATGGATAGTCGACCTTGATCCTGACATAGCCAAGGGCTTCCCCAGTGCTCAAGAAAACAGCGAAGTATTTGATAATGATGCTCTCAAACGGGTAACAAGGGAGATGCGTCCTCTGGCGAGTCAACTGGCAGAAGAGGCCAACCTGACGGTTCACCGCTCCTTCTACGACGCGAACAATGCATTTGGGTTGAAGCTGTTATTTCGAAGTGCGTAACCTTGTTCCACCAACCCGTAAGCACACTTACGCCTCGACGTTGATCCGGCTGAGCTTATAAGTGAAGAGGCTATCTTCGTGCCTTAACCCGGATTGACTGGACCACCAATGACTTCCGGCCATTGGATGGTGAGGAGGAAGAAGTTGAACCGACGCCAGACGACCCATCTACTTCACGTCAACCCGGCAATGAAGCTTCATCCGTCAAGTCGGTTGATACGTTAGAAACTGCCCGTTATGAAGCAATTCCAAATTTTGGGCCTCTGAATGCCTTGTAATAGGATAGCCAACACCTTTGCTTTTAATATGCCTTCGTGCATGGGTGCTGATACTTTTGAATGTATGATCGAAACCTTCAATCTATATTGCCTGCAGTCACAAAATCTTAAACTGCCACGGCGGTTTGTGCCGCCAGCCGGCTTGTGACGTTCATATATATATATATATATATATATATATATATATATATATATATATATATATGCAATGAAATATTGAGGTATATAATCAAAATTTGTGATATAAAATACCTGCCATCGTTGGGCATGAAGTTGGCTTAGCCAATCTTGAAGCGGAGGTTGTATAAACCATTACCGTCAAAGGAGAAAACAACTCTTGTGTTTATAATGCCGGTTTACCATGTAAACCGTGCGAATCATGACAAGCCCTGTTACTCCATAATGGGATGTTAACAGAAAAAGTCAAACCGGAAAAATTATCTCCGGATTAAAAATGGACCGAATTCCGTCAATTGACAATTTGAACCAGTTTAAAAATGTTATCGGTTTAAAAAACGCAACAAAAATTAAATAACAGTTATGAAAAAAATATGAAAGCAAAGGCAATGATAAAACCGTTTGCAAAAAGAGGCTTTACTAAGCCAATCAGATGGTGTTACCATGGTCGGACACGACCAAGCTCCCAATAAGGTGTAGCTATGGTTCAAGTCAGTCAGGTCCCCAACTGAAACCGTGGCATTATGCCGATCAAGTGGCGTGGCAATGGTTCGGGTTCGACCAAGCCCCCAAGTGACTCTATGGTCTTAGGCCGATCAAGAGGCGTGACTGGTTCAGACTTGACCATGTCCCCAAGTGATGTGGTGGCTTTCGCCTATCAAAAGGTGTTGCATTGGTTCGGACACGACCAAGCCCCCAAGTTATATCATAAAGCTTTTGAAAAGCAAACGCAAGGGGAAACCGGAGGCCGCTTTAAGACAGAACAACTCCATCTAACCACACATGATGTAACAGAACAGATACCCCGCTTTAGCTGAGGCTCTGGTTTATTACTTTATTCATAATATATACACTGTCATAATATGTACATGAGTAGAGCCGATGGCTCAGGTATTATAAGGCCGAAGATGAGCTATGTTCCACGGCTGTTGGTCTCCTCCTCCGATGTACGTGAGTCTTTATGCTCTCGAATATCGATCAGATAGTATGACCCGTTGTGCAGATTCTTGCTGACCACGAAAGGTCCATCCCAAGGTGGGGATAACTTGTGCATATCAGTCTGGTCTTGGATGAGCCGAAGCACCAGATCTCCTTCTTGAAAAGTTCTAGTTCTGACCCGGCGACTATGGTAACGACAAAGATCCTGTTGGTAAATCGCCGAGCGGGCAGCTGCTATGTCACGCTCCTCATCCAACAGGTCCAAAGCGTCTTGCTGTGTCGTCTCGTTGTCCGCTTCAACATAAGCTGCCACACGAGGTGAGTCATGACGGATGTCCTTTGGGGAGAACCGCCTCCGCTCCATAGACCATAAAGAACGGTGTGTATCATGTGGATCTGTTGGGCGTAGTGTTGATACTCCATAACACAGATGGTAGTTCTTCTACCCAACAACCCGGTGTCCTCTGCAAAGGGACCATAAGCCAGGGCTTAATGCCTCTCAAGATCTCTTGATTAGCCCTTTCCGCTTGACAATTGGACTGTGGGTGGGCTATCAAGAAAGCGTCAAGCGGATGTGTTCACGTTCGCGAGAACTCTTTCATGGCACCTTTGGACAAATTGGTACCATTATCTCGTGATGATCTTGTGGAAAACCAAACCGGAAAATCACCTTTTTGATGAACTGAACCGCCGTGGCCGCGTCACACTTGCTAACAGGTTCTATCTCTACCCACTTGGTAAATTTATCAACCGCCACCAAGAGGTGGTTCTTCTTGTCCTTGGACCTTTTGAAAGGTCCGACCATATCCAGCCCCCAAGTCGCAAACGGCCAAGTAATTGGAATCATCCTCAATTCTTGAGCCGGCACATGAGCACGCCTTGACAATTTCTGACAGCCATCACATCGTCTAACTAGATCCTCGCATCGGCATGAGCCGTCAACCAAGAGAAACCGTGACGAAACGCCTTAGCTACGAGAGACTTTGAACGGCGTGGTGACCACAATCCCTTCGTGGATTTCGCGTAAAATTTCACAGCCTTCCTCGGGGGACACACGGTGTTGAAACGCGCTGATACATCGCAATGATGCAACTCGCCATTGATAATGGTCATGGACTTGGATCGCGGACTATCTCGCTGGCGTAGTCTCGTCCTTCCGCAACTCGCCCGTTCATGTACGCAAGATAAGGAACTGTCCAATCCGGTATGACATGCAGGGCTGCCACCAATCGCGCCTCTGATCGGGAATAGCCAAATCCGCTTCACCGTGGAGCTTGACCGACGGGTTATGCAGAACATCCAAAAAGACGTTAGGCGGGACCGGTTTACGCTGAGAGCCCAGCCGGCTTAAAGCGTCCGCCGCTTCATTCTTCCGTCTATCCACGTGATCCACCTGATAACCCTTAAAGTGACCTGCAACAATGTCCACCTCACGACGATAGGCTGCCATGAGTGGATCCTTGGAATCCCAAGTGCCAGACACTGTTGAGCCACCGGTCCGAGTCACCAAGCACTTAACCCGGCTAAGATTCATTTCCTTCGCCATCCGAAGACCATGGAGCAAAGCTTCATACTCAGCTGCATTATTAGTACAAGGGAACATTAAGCGGAGAACGTAATGTAACTTGTCACCTCGAGGGAAGTTAATACGACTCAAATTTCGAGCCCTCCAATTGCCTGGATCCATCAAAATGAATCGTCCAATAAGTGTGATCCGGCTTCTCTTCAGGCGCCTGTAACTCCGTCCAATCATTGATGAAATACACAAGTGCTTGAGATTTGATCGCCGTTCGAGGCACATACTTCAATCTGTGCGGCCCAAGCTCTATAGCCCACTTAGCAATCTGGCCAGTCGCTTCCCTGTTCTGAATTATATCGCCCAAAGGAGCAGAGCTGACCACTGTGATCGGATGGCCCTGGAAGTATTGCTTAAGCTTCCGGCTCGCCATAAAAACTCCGTATACTAGCTTTTGCCAATATAGTAAACCGGCCGCTGAACTGGATATTCCTTGCCTTCTTATTTTGCGCTCTACCACAATAGCCACGCTAACTGCACGAGCATTAGCCGCTACGTATAGTAATAACGGTTCTTTGTTGATTGGAGCTGCAAGAATGGGCGGATTGGCTAACTGCCGCTTTAAGTCCTCCAACGCTTCATCGGCGGCTGGACTCCAGACAAACTGACCTGTCTTTTTCAGCATCTGGTACAAAGGGATGGCCTTCTCTCCGAGGCGGCTGATAAACCGGCTCAACGCGGCAATCCGGCCTGCCAAACGCTGGACATCGTTAATACACTTCGGTTTAGCCAGGAGGTAATAGCCGTAATCTTTTCCGGATTAGCTTCAATTCCCCTGTTGGACACGAGAAAACCCAATAACTTGCCTGCTGGAACACCAAAAACACATTTGGCCGGGTTGAGCATCATCTTGTAAACCCGTAGGTTGTCAAAGGTTTCCTTCAAATTGTCAATCAGTGTCTCTTTCTCCCTTGACTTAACCACAATATCATCCACGTAAGCATGTACATTACGGCCAATCTGCTTGTGAAGGCAATTCTGTACACATCGTTGATAAGTTGCCTGGGCGCTTTTGAGCCCAAAGGGCATGGATACATAGTAGGAGGCTCCAAAGGGGGTGATAAACGCCGTTTTCTCCTGGTACTTAACCGCCATTTTGATCTGATGATGCCCAGAATATGCATCCAAAAAACTCAACCGTTCACAACCCGCAAGGGCATCAATAATCTGGTCACTGCGGGGGAGGGCAAAAGGATCTGCTGGACAAGCTTTGTTAAGGTCTGTGTAATCCACACACATACGCCAGGTGCCGTTTTTCTTAAGGACCAGCACCGGATTAGCCAGCCACTCAGGATGGAAAACTTCAACAATAAAGCCGGTTGCCAAGAGCTGGCTACTTCTTCACCAATAGCTGCGTCTTTCTTCGTTAAACCGCGGAGGAACTGTTTCACGGTTTGTACTTAGGATCCACATTAAGAGTGTGCTCGGTGAGAGTTGCCTCGGTACACCGGCATGTCGGAAGGCTTCCATGCAAAAATGTCCCGATTCTCACGGATGAACTCGATGAGCGCTTTCCTATTTCGGATCCAAGTTGGCACCGATCTTGAACTGCTTGGACGAATCGCCAGCACGAAGTCAACAAGCTTAGTCTCGACTGCCGATTTGAATTTCAGGGCGATCATGCTCTGTAGTTGGCTTCTTCAATGGAGTCATGTCCACGGATCAACATTGTCCTTATAGTACTTCAGCTCCTCGGTGGCACAAACCGACTCTCGTAAGCTGCATCTCCTTCCTCGCACTCCAAAGCGACCTTACGGCTTCCGTGAACCTTTATGGTCCCCTTGTGACCCGGCATCTTGAGCTGTAAATACACATAACAGGGCCGTGCCATAAATTTGGCGTAAGCGATCGCTGAACAGGGGCATGATATGGACTTTGGATTTTTACCACTTAAAACGTCAATGTTTCCGATCTGGAGTCATAAACATCGCCAAAAGCCACTTCGAGCTATTTTACCAACAGGATATCTTGACTTGCTAGGTACCACACCATGGAACACTTGTATTGGACGGTTTGAGATGTTTATCCGTTAGTCCCATCTGACGGAAGGTCTCATAGTACAGGATGTTAATGCTGCTCCCTCCATCCATGAGTACCTTGGTGAACTTATAACCTCCCACCGAGGCGCCACCACCAGGGCTAGCTGACCCGGATTGTCGACCGGGAGGATGATCCTCTCTACTCCATATAATGGGCTGCTCCGACCAACGTAGGTAATGGGGCACGGCGGTTCAACAGCGTTATTGCCCGCTTCGAACCTTACGGTCTCGCTTGTCTAAGCTAGTGGTGAAGAAATGGTACTGCCCACTATTCAACCGCTTTGGGTTGCTCGATAACCCGATCGTTGTCGCTTTGGTTGTAACCACCTTGGTTATTCGATTGTTACGATTGTTATGTCCGCCCGGATTACCATTAAATCCTAAACCAGAATTTCCTCCACCGTAACCCGGCCCGGATCCTGAACCGCCGCCAGAGCCGTGATCATACCGGAAAGCACTAGAACTCTTGAACTCCTGCATAATGTAGCAATCCTTCCAGAGGTGGTTTGCTGGCGTCTCCTTTGTCCCATGCTTCGGACATGGTTGATTCAATAGATTGTTCAAGCGGTCCGGACTGGGATTAGGCGCTCCACTTTGATTGGTTGTTTACCCTTGCGCCGCTGGCCCTTGTCCTGCGCGTTGGTATTAGCTACAAAGTCCATGTTGCCATCCGCTTTACGCTTGCCATTACCACCGAGTGATGTTCTTTGGCCCTTGGAGTTGCTTGTTCTTCCTTCCTTCCTGTCTTGTCATCGTCAGACTCGGGATCCTTGGTACTATCAGAATCAGCATACTTCACTAAAGCGCGCATGAGAGTTCCCATGTCATTACAAAATCGCTTCATGCGCCCCAACTATAACTTCAGAGGCTGAAACCGGCAGTTGCCCTCCAGGGTTAAGATCGCAGAGTCAGCGTTGATCCGGTCTGACGAGTGCAAGATTTCCGAAATGCGGCGTACCCAATGGGTTGTTGACTCCCCTTCCCCCTGGACACAAGCCGCCAAGTCCACTACGGATATGGGCTGCTTACAGGTATCTTTGAAATTCTGGATAAACCGGGTTCACAACTAGGCCCATAAACTGATAGAATTGGGCGGCAAGCTCTTTAACCAAGTACGGGTCGTCCCTTCAAGCATCATGGTAAAATACTTTGCACACGCGGCCTCATCCACATCTAGCATCTCCATGGTCATCTCATAGCTCTCTATCCATGCTTCTGGAGGTAAATCAGCAGTGTAATTCGGCACCTTGCGCAGACCCTTGAAGTCTTTGGGAAAGCGCACGTTGCGTAAAGCGGGGATCAAACAAGGCAACCCCAAGCTAGAAGCGACCCCTGGCTCGACTGAGGTGGTGGGGCGAACCGGCGTAAGCGGACGCGCCTCATTCTGTGCTGCTAACTCGGCCTCCCTTCATGCTCGGGCCCGGTCCACCACTTCCTGAGCATCGCGAATACCGCCTGCCGGGTTATGGCCATGGGCCGCTTCACGGTGTCAGGCGTTGCTCGACATACCGGTTCATCCATACGCCTGCTGTAGCTCCTGCTCGGACGTGGGGGGAATGAATCTGGTCACGGCTGTACGAGTATGCTTCCTGTTGGATCAAAGCGGTTCGAAGAAGCTCCTTAACCCGGCGTGTCTCTACTGCCTGCGGAGAATCTCCTTCGATCGGGATGGCCTCCAATCGTGAAGCGGCAGCGACAAGATTGTCCATAGGATTAGAATAATGACCCGGAGGTATGCGGACGGCGGAGGCATCATATTGTTACGCCGAGGGGTTCCATGAGGCGGGGTTGGATCGGCGCGCCTGGCCCTGGCGCCTCAGCCCGGTTTACCTCTGGCGGATTACTGGTTCCCGCCCCTGGGGTGTGAAAGAGGTTTCTAGCGTCGAAAACTGAAGGCAAACGGGACCTGTGTTTCCGCTTTAAGACCTCATGCGACGCGTTCTGGTCCAACATAAGCTTATAGGCCTGGGCATCCAAAGCGGCCCGCTCTGCGACCATCCAGTCGTTCTCAGCTCCAGTGTCTGCTTTGGCCTGCGCGATCTGCTCTCTCACCTTTGCAACTTCTGCGTTGTGGGCATCTTGATCCGCCGGATTGGCCTCTCGCCATAAGCACAACTAGTGCGTCGAACAGGTCGAGATAAAACTTGAGCGGCGGGTGCACGGGACCTCCTGCCCGGTTCTTTGCCGCCGCTGATGGTCCGGAGAGCATCCCCGCTTGATCGAAGAGTGAAGCGCCGCTTGTGTACCGGCCATAAATATTCCAACCCGGTTGGGCTGATCGGAGGGGTCCGGAATACTATCGCCATCGGAACAGCCCCTCATCTGGTCGTCTTGCAACTGGTACAACGATTCGGTTTCTCCGGTCGAGGACTCGTCACCAGAATAGACGACGGTCTCGCTACCATATCCCGATTCGTCCTCATGGTTTCCTCCGTGGATGACTCCCACAAAGGCGTGCTTCACGGCCGGTTTAACCTGGGCAGATCTCGTACGCTGAGCCGTCTCGACGAGGTCGGTGCAGATGTCCAGCTCAGGCCCTGGCTCACCAATCTTGCCGATGAAAACGTGTATGCCACCAAAGGGGACCCGGTATCCGTACTCGATTGAGCCGGCCTCGGGGCCCCATCCTGCGTCGTCGATGTAGAGCTTGCCGCGACGACTCTTGGTCATCCGGCCCACAGCATAGCCTTCGAGTCCTTCAAACTTGCCCTCCAAGATCATCAAACCATCGTGCGATAGCCCCACGGTGGGCGCCAACTGTCGTGGTTTTGTCACGGCAGATGTCCTCGTGAAAGGACTTAGTCGTGGAGCCATTGCCACGGGTTAACTTGAAGGGGTTAAAGCGGACGCAAAGGCACGAGAATTTATACTAGTTCGCCCCTTCGATGAAGGTAAAAGCCTACGTCTAGTTGTGATGGGATTGATGTGGTTTCGATGACTAGGGAGCAAATAAGCTTCGCCTAGGCCTCGAGTTGTTGTTGTCTGTCCTGAACCGCCGCCAGGTCGTCCCTTTATATACACAGGTTGATGCCCGGCCGGTCTACAGAGTCCCGAGCCGACCTATACAAAGTGTTCGGCTCGGTCTCTCTCCTTTCTCACTTATATTAGAAGTTTACATAATCATGGCGGTTTACCACTACGGGCCCTAATCCTCCTTTGGGCCGTGGGCTTCCAAGCTTTACTAGTTGAACGCCATCTTCAAGACCTTCATGGGCTTCAGCACAGTCTAAGGTGAACCGGGCCCTCCTGGCCGGTTTATACTTAGTAGCTATATCCTCAACAGCATGTCTGTCAAGTTTGGCATGATATTTGTCAAGTTTTGATGCACTTCTAATGATGGATGCAAATTTGGTCATGCTTGCCATTTCTGCTGAATACAATTTTGGCCAGCGCTGCCTTACATTCTAATAAACCCTTTCAATAAGCATAGTTACTTTGTAGACAAAACAAGTGATCATAGATTCAAAAGGGATGATATAAGAACATCATATTGATCAAAGATAACACAGGGTTGAGCATAGCATTGTCACTTGAACTTCCACACCATTGCATCAGACTAAACCAAACTAAACATGGTTCAACATAGCATTTCCAGTTCAACATTGACATCATTACATGACATGGAACCAAAATAAACTAGGATTGCCCCACATGAACTAGGACTGCCACCACTACTAACATCACTTCAGACTCCCAAAATGAACCTGGCATCACCAATGCAGCTCATCTTCAACATCTTCACTTCTTCACCATGAATACAACCAATGCAGCAACACCTAACATTAGCACAATAGCAAGCAGCATCTTCATGAGCATCACCAGCTCTCTCCCAAGATTCATCAGTGCGGCAGCTTGCTGCTTGGTCATGACATTGCCACTCTCTCTCTCTCTCTCTCTCTCTCTCTCTTCACAAACTTCTTAGACCAGCTGGTTGATCCATTCATGTAGGTAAGCTCTTGTGCTTTCAGAAGTTCCTCCCTGCGTTCCTCAGCTGCACCAATAGCATCCACAGTGGCATCACTGACCAGATAGTGATTGTCAACGAGGTACTCGACGTACTCCAATTCCCAACGCTAGAACTCACAACTCACCTCTCCCAAAAAGACACGCCAAGGTCAAAAACTTCAATCTTTGGATCCAAAACGTAATAGAATCCATGGAAAGGAGATAAATCGAACCACTAACCCCATGATTTTGGCACTTGTAGAAGACCCACCCGGCGTGCTTCTCAGTGTCAGAGACAAACATGCGCACCTTCTCCTTGCAGTCTATGCAGCGGATCAGCGGCAGTGCCAATGCCCGACGGCGGAAAGCAGAGGAGGACGAGCTTGCAGCAGACATGACCGCCAGAGCTTGCGGGGGACAGCGGCAGAGGAGAACAAGCTCCCGGCTAGATTGGATCTGCTGGGCTCAACCCGATTTGACGACGGCCACGGTGGTGGCGGAGCAGAGTGATAGAGGCGGAGGGGGCAAGGGGGTTAGGGATTTGATGGGGACGTCACAGGTTAGGGATTTGAGGGGTTGGGGATTTTGGTTGTTTTACAAAAACACCTCCATGCATCATTGGCCAAATGAGAGACCACTACGTGGCGGTCAACAGTTGGTCAAACTAGGGTTGTACGCACCGCATACGCGCTATAGTGACCATATATTCACGTCCAATCATATTCAGTGACCGTAACGAGTGTATTTCAATGTTAGTGACCGTATATATTTATCTCTTTTTATTTTGGGTCGGTAGATTTTGAAAGAACACGACGCACCAGCCGGTGGCGCCGGGGCAAGCATAGCGAGAGCCGAGAACGCACGCAAGGCCTCGGCCTCGGGGGGGGGGGGGAAGAGGGTTGCGGGCTTGTCAGAGAAATCTCGTGCTCTAAGGCCGTGGGCGGCGGTGTAGAAAGGCGGCAAGGCTAGCACAAGGGCAACTAGTTGTAGGTGGCAGAGGCAGGGGGATCGGCCATGTCGCAAATCAACCAACGGGAGAGAACGGCACCGCCAGAATCCCCCATTGGGAATGCTTCGGTGATCCCACACCTCCATCTCAAGTGTATGCGGTGGTACATCTGGGCATGTCCGCCTACCCAAGACAATACACCACGAGCTATTACTACACAACCTTGGCCAAGATATGTTGCCTCGAGGTTCTGTCCCCATGGTACCATCGGCTAGCATCATAGACACATTCGTCATGCACCACCTCTCCATGGCTACATTATCGCGTTGAATTGCCTCTACTTGTCACCAAACACTGCCCCGATGCCTCAACCGCCCAAATCAGGGCATCAGGGAGATAGGAAACTGCACATGTATGCACCACGCCAACTACACCACAGCAGACTTGTAGGATCGAAAGTATGTCTAGAGGGGGGGTGATTAGACTACTTGACCAAATAAAAACTTATCCTTTTCCCAATTTTAGTCTTTGGTAGATTTTAGCTATCTTAGCACAAGTCAAGCAATCTTAACACAATTCAAGCAAGCATGCAAAGAGTATATGAGCAGCGGAAAGTAAAGCATGCAACTTGGAAATATGTAAAGGGAAGGGTTTGTAGAATTCAAACGCAATTGGAGACACGGATGTTTTTGTCATGATTCCGATGGGTGGTGCTATCGTACATCCACGTTAATGGAGACTTCAACCCACGAAGGGTAACGGTTGCACGAGTCCACGGAGTACTCCACCCACGAAGGGTCCACGAAGAAGCGACCTTGTCTATCCCACCATGGCCGTCGCCCATGAAGGACTTTCCTCACTAACGGTAGATCTTCATGAAGTAGGCGATCTCCTTGCCCTTACAAACTCCTTGGTTCAACTCCACAATCTTGTTGGAGGCTCCCAAGTGACACCTAGCCAATCTAGGAGACACCACTCTCCAAGAAGTAACAAATGGTGTGTTGATGATGAACTCCTTCCTCTTGTGCTTCAAATGATAGTCTCCCCAACACTCAACTCTCTCTCACAGGAGATATGGTAGGAATGGAATATCTTGGCCTCAACACAAGGGTAGGTGGTTCTCTCTCAGAAAATGTGTATTGGAAGTGTAGGTTCGTTCTGATGGCTCTCTCCACGAATGAAGAGTGGGTGGAGGGGTATATATAGCCTCCACACAAAAACTAACCGTTACACACAATTTACCAATCTCGGTGAGACCGAATTGAGAAACTCGGTCGGACCGATTCAGCAAATCTAGTGACCGTTAGGATTTTCAGTGGGACCGACATGCAACTCGGTAGGACCGATATGGTTAGGGTTAGGGCATAACGTAATCTCGGTGAGACCGATTACACAAACTTGGTGGGACCGATTTTGGTAATAAGCTAACCAGAGAGTTGGTCAGGTAAACTCGGTGGGACCGATTCGCTCATTTCGGTGAGACTGAAATGTTACAAAAAGGAAACAGAGAGTTTACATTACAATCTTGGTGGGACCGATCGCTCATCTCAGTGGGACCGAAACGTTACGAAGGGAAACAGATAGGTTACAATCCCATCTCGGGGAGACCGAGATCCCTATCAGTGAGACCGATTTGCCTAGGGTTTGTGGAAGTGGCTATGACATCTGAACTCGGTGGTGCCGGATAGAAATAATCGGTGGGGCCGAGTTTGACTTTTGGTTTAGGTCATATGTGGATGTGAGAAAGTAGTTGAGGGTTTTGGAGCATATCACTAAGCACTTTGAGCAAGCAAGCCATTAAGCAACACCTCATCCCTCCTTGATAGTATTGGCTTTTCCTATAGACTCAATGTAATCTTGGATCACTAAAATATAAAATGTAGAGTATTGAGCTGCGAGCTTGAGCCAATCCTTTTATCCTTAGTATTTTGAGGGGTTCACTTTCCTCATCCATGCCATGCCATTCATTGAGCTTTTCCTGAAATATTTATCTTGGAATAATGTTAGCTCAATGAGCTATATGTTGTTAGGAATTACCAAAACCACCTAGGGATAGTTGCACTTTCAATCTCCCCTTTTTGGTAATTGATGACAACATATAGATCAAAGCTTCGACAAATGATAATAAGAGTGAAAAAAACATTGTCGCTTTGAGAAGTATGTGAAAAGCAAGAGCTCCCCCTAAATTTGTGCATAGTTTAATATTTTCTTTGGACTGCAAATGCACAAAGGATTAGGCTCATGGGTTACTCTTCCATGTCACATACATCTTGGTGGAGCGCTCAAAATGATAACAATAGAATACATGCACTCATCACTAAGCAAAGTGAATGATCATATGGAGATAAAAGGATAATGTCATCCAACAAGCATTAATGTAGCATATGATCAAACACATGATCATCCAAGTATCACACAGACAGTAAGTATCTCAATCAAGCAAATAAAGTTTAACCACCAAAGAAAGAGAGAATAAAAAGCAACACTCTCTCTCTCGAAGCCTATGATCTATACATTTTTCTCCCCCTTTGGCAACAAGTTACCAAAAAGTTCATAGAAAATGCATAGCACTAAATCGTCTCTCAGGCTTGATCTTCAGGTGGAGGAGTAGATAGAACGCCAAGGACGAAGGCATCAGCTGATGTAGATGGAGCTGGTGGAGTAGGTGCTGGAGCTGGTGGCTTTGAAGGCTGTATGGTAGTGCGGATGAAGTGGCTCTGGTGTGCATTGCACCGCAGCTGATCTACGAGCTCTAGGCACTCTGGCAAATGCCTTAGTGGTTGCCTTGCCCTTCCTCTCCTGCATATCATCCTGAAGTTGCTCAACAACAGACTGGATCTCTGTTACCTTGACATCCATGTCATAGAACTTCTGCTCCATGATCCTCTCCAGGCTCTCCTGGTTTTGAGTCAAGGTGCCCAGCCCATTCTCAATCCTCAGAGTGGATGCAATCAAGTAGCCAAGTTGATCCTGTTTTCTCTTCAAGAAGTACTGAGATGCCTCTTCCATTGTTGGCATCTTGGCAGCCTTCTCAGTCCTTGCCTTCTCCTTCTTCGCTTGAGCTTGCACAGAAGATGGTTCATCTTCATTCATAACCACTTGGTTGTCCTCAAAGTCTGGATAGATAGGCATGTGCTCCTTGTCCAACAAGTATGTGTCAGTGCCCATCTTGGAATTAATCAGCTCCACGGATCGTGGGGCATACCCACAACTTCTCTTTTGGTCGTGACTGTCCTCTTGATAGTTTCAACTATAAGACTCATGACTTTGAACTTTTGTGGCACATCAAATAAGTGTAGCAGATTTATTGCATGGCCTCTGATCATGTTGTGATCACCTGACTTGGGAAAGAGAGTGTGCCTGAGGATCCAGTTAATAGTTGGCAGTCCTGACAGAAGGTAGTGTACTGATCCAAACTTGTGTGAATCTATAGCAGCATCTGGGATCTCCTTATACATATGTGCCATAGTGTTGTGATCCATCTTCTTCTTGGCATAGACATCCAAGTCATCTTCTTCCTCCTTAGGTGCATTGATCAGATTAGCCCATTCTTCAATCGATGATTGGTACCTAGTACCTTCAGACATCCATACTATCCTGCCATCTGGAAGTGTGCTATGGAGTAGAATTGCATTATTAGCTCATCATTCCACTTTGTGAGCTTCTGCCCAACAAAGTCTGCCACTCCACAAGCACTGAAACTATCATACACACCAGGATAGTGTTCTTCATTCTCCTTGATGTATTCCCAGTTGACCCATCTCATGTCACACACTATTGGCTTCTTGTCCAGCATAATTGTCTCATAGAAGTCATGCGGTTCCTTTGTGTGGAACCTGTAGTCTACAGCAGTTCTCCTTCTGGTGGCATATGGATCTGACTCTCTCCATTGCCTCAATCCTGAGTCCTTCCTGATCTTGATGTTCTCAGCTACAGGATGGGCATCATTATGATCTAGAATTTTTGGCTTCAATTTTCTCAAAACATGTGTCTCATCATCTTCTTCTTCAGAAACAGTTTCAGGCACTGGGGCCTTGTTTTTCTCAGCAGCAGGAATGTTCCTGGTACTCCTCTTGGGTGCAGTCTTGGGTTTGGAGGCAGCCTTGGGGGCTACTTTGGGCTTTGATGAAGCTACCCCTGACCTAATAGCATCACCAATAACCTTCTGAGCTTTGGGTGCTGGTGCAGCATCCTCTTCTTCTTCTTCCTCCTCTTCCATCATGGAAGGCTTTCCAATTACTCTGGCCATGGTCTTCTTGACCCTTTCCTTCCTCTTCTTCCCTTCTGCAGCATCCTCTTTGGGTTCAGCTTCCAGAGATGCTTGAGTGGAGGTTACGGCTTTAGACATGGGTTGTCTTCCTGCTGGCCTTTTGGTCTTGAGACTGGCTTAATTCTGCTTGGTGAGCCATATTCTTTCTTGAGCACCTTCCTCCTGAAGTGGCCTCATCCTCAAGCGCCACATAGTCTTCATCCTCGATTCTCGAGGTTCTCTTGTTTCGCCCTGGTGGCAGCTTTGGGTAGGTTGCTTGGGGTGCTCCTGCTGCCCTCATCATAGCTGCTAGAGGGACTAGTGCCCTCACTCATGTGAACCTGCTCCTCTTCCCTGTTCTGGCTGTCACTTTGATCAGACATATTGCAATCACTGACGACAGGCCCTGTGAGTAGATATAGATGAGATAGAGTGGATGAGCATCACAAAATACAAAGGTTTTTGCAAAAGAATGAGTCGAAAACTTAGTTTTAGTTTTCCACAAAAAGCATTTAGGATCTACCGATTTGTAAACTCGGTGATACCGAAGTAGCTTTTGGAACCTAAACTAGTGAACTCGGTCAGACCGAGTCACAGTTCGGTGGCACCGAGACTGCTAGGGTTTCACAAACTCCTGAACTCGGTCATACTGATTTGCAATTCTCGGTCAGACCGAGAGTTACATGTGCAATGGCCTTAGCCGAATCGGTGGTACCGAGTTCCGCAACTCGGTTGGTCCGAGATGGTTTCGGCGGAAACCTAACCCTAAATTTTCAATTCATCTCTAATCTACGGAGTGTTTTGTCTGGATAGGATAGTTTCAATCATGGCAAGATTCATGGCGAACACAATGTGCTAGGAATCAGATAAGGATAGCACAATGATCAAGTTCATACCCTAGTTCGGCGATGAACTCGTTACGGCGGCAACGGTGGGGATGATTCCCGTTGACGGCGGCGGAGACCGGCGACAGGAGGCAGCTGGCGACGAGGAGGACGATCCGGAGACCCTGGAGGCAGAGCGGGCTGAGCGCAGGCGATAGAGTTCGGAGAAAATTTCCAAATTTTTCCCGTGGGTATATATAGCCCGACCACAGCCGGTGTGGTGAAGTGGAACAACTTCGGTGGCACCGAGATGCATAACTACAAGCGATTCTGACAACTCGGTGTGACTGAAAAGTTCAAATCGGTTGCACCGAGATTGAAAACCTAGATCGACTTAGTGATCTCGGTATGACCGAAATGGATGAATCGGTCAGACCGAAACGCACAAAGAAGTTTTGGAAGTTTAATCCTATGAGGAATCAGGGACTCCGAGTGCTCCTCACACAGAGTGGTTCGAATCTGACTTGATCAAATTTTGTGATGTAGCATGAATAGAGTTTGCGACGAGAAGAGCATAGATAGCTAGAGAAGGTTCTTATGCATTCTTGTCCATCCACTTGGCAAAAGAAAAGAAAAACAATCAATCAAAACAACAAGTGGATGTCCTCGAATGAGTAAAATATGCAACCAACATGCTCACACAATAAAATGGAAAATGAAATATGTGTCAAAGCATGCACAACTAATTCTAGCATCTATCAAGCAATTGCTGATGACTTGGTCATCTATATATGAGCATATTGACTTAGGAGTCAAATGAGAACATTTGATCATAGGTCATACTCATCGTTTAAGCTCAAGTGGGTTTACCACTTTTACATAATGCATTGTTGTGTTCACACCATTAGAGTTGCTTTAGCTCAATTCTTAGAGTAAAGCTCCCCCTAGATGTGAGATCCTGTCAGGACCCCGATCCTAAGTCACACCGATCTAGCATGTAACACATCATATCACTTTGCGGCCTCACGCACGGTATTCCCACGGGTGTCGCCTTACCATGGCCCGGGACCGTTTGCGCCTTTTGGCTCACGTATATGATAGTGTCGCTAGCATCCATATGACAAAGAACCGGGCCGACATGGCTAGTCGTGAACCCAAAGCGGCGCTAACCTATGGGGACAGGCATACATGAATCACATCGAGCATGTCGGTCATCAACGTATAAATTCGGGCTGTAGCCTTTGGGCTATGAGGACTCGGTAACCCGGCTGTAGCAGGCTAGGCAGGACTCGAATAACATCGCGTGACATTTCCCGAAGAACAGACATAGGAACGAAGTGAAACACATGCCGCCAGTCAAGTGTCCAAGCGGTAGTCTTTGGGCTAGCAGGACTCCGGTGAACCGGCCAGAAGCGGACTACTATCGCTCGTAATCACGAGACTACATTTCCCCATATGAGAGGCTGCCAAGGATGAACAACTAGTTTGTCGGATCCCACACATACCAAGCATTTCAAACATACACACATTATGCTCAATATGCGTAGATACAACATGGCATCACAACATAACTCTACGACTCAAATATCTATTCAATAGGCTCCGAGGAGCGAGATATTACAAACATGGGTCTCATGACCCAACACTCAGAGCATACAAGTCAAAGCACAAGCGGAAGCTAAACATGTCCGAGTACGCACAACTATAAATGAAGAAGGCCGAGAAGCGACTATCTACCAGATCCTGCCGAGGGCACAAGATCGTGGCTGAGGTAACAAGCTAAACGTCAAGTCCAAGCGGAACTACTAACGAGACTGAAGTCTCTCCGCAAAACATAAAATAAGCAAGCGTGAGTACAAGCGTACTCAACAAGACTTACATCAGAACTAACTACATATGCATCATTATCAAAAGGGGTGGTGGAGTTTAAGCTGCAGCAAGCCAGCTTTGACTTCGGTGGCTATCTGAACTCATTTGCAAGTAACTCTTTTGAGGTGGCGCTACGAGTCCACATATTCACCATATCAATACACCACTATGGACCCGATCCCGCCTTCCCACGAGAACGCCATCCATAGCACTCACGCTTATCTTGCGCATTTTAGAATATCCACTTTCACTTGTCTATGAACTGATATAGGCAACCCAGAAGTCCTTTTCCGCGGACACGGCTATTCGAATAGATCATATTAACCTGCAGGGGGTACTTCTTCACACACGCTCTCACCACTTACCACCGTTTACACGACATGTACTCGGCAACCTTCAAGCGGAAGCCCAACGTGGGTGTCGGCCACGACCTACCTAAACACACAAGTCCCAAGTCCAGGTTTATCGCCTATTCGGGTTCCATCCGCAGGGAGTCCAGCCGAGGTTTCCCATACAGCCCCGAACGATGTGTACAGGGTTCCCGAGACACAAAACGGGCGAATCGATACATCAGACACGGTGCCTACATAACACAACCCACCCCTACGGTCGCTATGCGTGCGGCCCCCAAAGATACTACAAACACCGAAACTACTTGCAACTCTTAACCGAGGACAAGGGTGGTTAAGAAGCCGAGAGGGTCCATTGGTTTCGGGCCCAATGCGTGGTAGTAAGCTGTTTCATGGATCACAAACACGTAACTTCAGTTCACGAGGACGGCTGCAATGAGACAACCCACCATGTACTCCTACATGGCCTCTCACCGCTACCTTTACCAAATCGTGTTCACACACTTAGCTCACACACACGATGAGGACATGTTCACACAACCATTCCAATTCATTCCCGATGAATCGGACCTGACTCAACTCTAAGCGTAGCGAGGCATGACAAACAAGCAAAATGAGTAGGCACAACAGGGCTCAAACAACTCCTACTCATGCTAGTGGGTTTCATCTAATTCTTTGTGGAATGACAGGTCATGCAGAGAGGATAAAGGGGTTCAGCTACCGCAGCAAGTAACACATGAGTCGTTGTTGTCCTAATGCAGTAAAATAGAGCAGGAGCGAGAGAGTGGGATTGTATCGGAATGAACAAGGGGTTTTGCTTGCACAGCACTTGAAGATAATATAGTTCTTCATCGGTGTCATCGAATTCATCGTCGATGACGTCGTCTCTTGAGAGGGACAATTACCGGCAAACAAGAGAGAACACAATCAATGCAATGCACATTCACATGAATGACATGTCATGTTAAGGTCTTGAATTCACCTAATGCAACGATAATCCAAGTTAATTGAAGTGGAATTCAAACAAGGTTGAACTCCAACTCCAAATGCTATTTCATAAATTAACCTAATCATGATTCATCTTATTCAGTGAGGTTAACTTGTTCAAACATGCATGATCATGGCATAAACAGATTCTTCATATTTTTCGATCATTTTCCATATATAAATTATTTAATTTGGAGTTACTGATTAAAAGTTATGTATATTTGAAGTTTGGGGTATTTTCTGAAATTTCACGAATAGGATTAAATCCAGAAAATACTTTATTAAATCGACCGACGTCGATGTGGCGTCGGTGAGTCAACAGGGCGGCTGTGGTCAAACGACCTCACGGGACCCAATCGGGTCGATGTCTCTGGCTGGTTTGGGTGGATGACAAGTGGGACGACCAACGTTGACTTGACTAAGTCAAGTCGACACGTGGGGTCCACAGGTTAGTACTAATCTAAACAAAGAAAATAAAACTAACCTAATTAGGCTCGGGGCCCACATGGCGGTGGCTCTCGGGGGTTAGCGGGGTCATTAGTGGCTAATGATGTGCCACATCACCGGCCACCGGAGTTCGGCCGGCGGCGACCCGAAACACGGCGGATGTTCGCCGGGGCTGCACTGCAGGTGGCGGCTGGGCAAGAGAAGGGCACAGGGAGGAGTCCCTCACTCGCGCGCATCGAACGGAGCAGGTGGGGGGTCGCGGGGTGGTCGGAGCTCGCCGGAAGTGAGCTCATGGCGGGCGCTGGAGGTCGGGTGAAGTGCGGGGTTGGCGCTGTGGTGCACGGAGGGCAAGTTAGTGTGTGCGTAATGCTCTGATGGCTTCTGGCGTGGTGGCGCTCCTAATCGAGTTCAAGCGGCTGCAGGCCAGGCGGCGACATGGCCGGGCGGGGAAGCTCGGCCACGGCAGGGCTCTGACCCTAGAGGGCGGCGCGACCAAGGGAGAAGGGGAGGCGATCACGGGGCTCACCGTGAGTCCGTTTGGAGGTCGATGGGCTCGGGCGGCCGGAGTGCAGCGAATCAGCAGCGATGGTGGCCGGAGCCCGAGGTGGAAGACGACGGCGATGGCGGCGTTGCTGGCCTCCGGGGTCGCGAGATCGGCGCAGACGGAGAAGAGGTCGGGCGGAGCTCTTGGGGACGGAGGGGCAAGGGGTGGCTGTGGGCGGGTGCAGCGATCAGCGTCGGCCAGTGGTCGTTCGGTGGTGCGAGAGCAGAGACAGAGGAGGGAGGAGCTCGGAGAGAGAGTGAGAGGCACTGGGGCGCGTGGGCGTCTCCGGGGCGTCGAGGAGGTGTCGGGAGGCTGCCACCATGAGCAGGAGGTGGCCGGGCTCTCGACAGCGTGCCACGCCTCGCCTCTGCCTATACAGCGGAGGAGGACGATGAGCGATGGGGTAGGTGGGCTGGGCGGCCAGGCTTGATCTTTGGGCGGTCGGGTGGCTCTTGCAGTGGGCTGGAGGGTAAATTCAGGTGAGTTGCTCTCTCTCTCTCTTTTATTTATTTTAGTTTTCTATTATTCTGTAATTTTGTGGAGTTATTAAAAATACTAGAACAGCTCCAAAATCACCAAAGCTGCTCTGGTCCATTGTTGGAATATTTCCAACATGAAACATTTTAGTTTGGGGATACTTGGGCATTTGAAATATTTTATATAATTTTAAATGCCCAAACTCAAATACTTATGATTTAATTCAAAGATCCAAATGTCATGGAGAAATGTGCAATATCTCTGGTTACTGTTTCCAGCATTTTTCCAAAAATGGTGAACATTTTTGAAGGCCATTTGGATTCTTGAAAATATTTTGAAGTTTGAACCTATTTGAATTGCTTTGGTGCTAGGGCTTGGTCATCCCCATTTCAAATTTAAATGAAATTTAAACATGATGCATGGATGCAATGCAACTAGTTACAAGCAAGCTCTAGGGCTGATCTGGGGCTGTGACAGATCCCCCCTTAGAGGGATAGACTAACCTTGGGTTTTGTCGATGATGACTTCATGTAGGTGTTGAAGATGTGGATGCTCAATGTTGATGTAGATCATTTGGAGCAATCCTTTGGAGTGAGTTGCACTTTCAATACCTACACGGGTTAGTCCCACAAGGAACAAACAAGGATATCCATAGACATAGAGTGATGCACACAAGATAGTGTCTATGAGAGCATTAGGTTACCTTGTTCCTTGTCTTACCAACAAGAGGGTTTGTGACTCCTTAAACTAGTGCAAGATGTGGAAGTTGATTGCACTTGTTCTTGCCAAAATGATATGAGTGAAATATATTGGCGGAGTCACCCTCAAGAACTCTTTAGTTCTTCTTCTTCGGGATCCACATCATCTTGATGGGAATCCTTGGAGTTGTAGTCGTACTAGATGAAGTGGAACTTGATGTAGTCTTGGGAACCCACTTGACCAAGGCCTTAGGAGCTTCTTCAAATGCATCAATTTCTTCTTGAAGCTTGTCCTTGCCTTTTTGCTTGTGATCTTGTGGTGGAAGATCATCTTGAGCTTGTGTCCCTTTGAAAGAAGTAGGATCATACTTCTCTTGTTGGGGAACATACTTCCTCTTGGGGTATTGATCTTCTTCCCACTCAACTCCATTGGCATTGAACTTTCGTTCAAAACCAACACCTTGATTCTTCCGGTGCCTTCCTTGCTTGCATACAATTTCCTCAAATTGCTTACTCCCGGCAAGGCTCTTGTAAACACCTTTCTCTATTATTCCCTTCAATAAGCTATTTTCTTGCTCAAGTGTAACTTGGCTAAGAGAATCATTAGTGGAATCAAGATAACTACTAGAAGCAACACCATTGGATTTAGCATGATTATTGTTACTACTAGAGGTAGAATCCTTCTTGTTCTTGTTACTAGACTTGACTTGAGGCATGTAAGTAGATAAGAGTAAACGCTTGGCAATGTAAGAAGAACTTTTCTTGCAAAGATCATCATTGATTGCCTTTAAGAACTCATGCTCTTGCTCAAGGTTGAGCTTTTCAAAGCGTAACTTCTCATGAGTCCTTCAAAGTTCTCGATGATCTCGTAAGATAGTTTCATGAGCTAACTTAAGAGTGTTTAGTTCTTTAGTTAGAAGCTCAATCTTCTCCTTATCATTGTCATTCGTTT
This sequence comes from Aegilops bicornis, assembly GCA_021605145.1. NCBI lineage: Eukaryota > Viridiplantae > Streptophyta > Magnoliopsida > Poales > Poaceae > Aegilops > Aegilops bicornis. The sequence goes on along the minus strand of CM038672.1, from coordinate 478,915,429 downwards.
TATATTGATTAGCATGATTAATTGACGTTTCATCATAGTATTCATCACTAGAGTTGTCAACAAGTAAATCATCATCACCTAACAAGTCATCTTCATCACTATTAAAATCAACATACTCGGGGTGTGTTACCTTTGGACCTTTGGCCATGAAGCATTTTCCAATTCCTTCATTTGGTGAATCAAATATGTCGTAGTTGGTTGACACAAGTGCTAGACCGGCAACAACTTCATCTTGAGTATATTCGGAGTCGGAGTGATAGCTTCTCTCGGAGTGATTTTCGGAGTCGGAGCCGGATACCCATTCACCAACATGAGCTTGATGTCTTTGTTTGTGTAGCTCCTTGATGACTTGTCCTTCCTTTCCGAATCCTTGCTTCTCCGTGAGGGTCTTCGTTCATAACGATCATCTCTACTCCTTCTCTCTCTTGGTGGTGATTCTTCTCTTCTAGTTCTTCTTTTTGGAGAATCTTCTCTTCTTTTGTAGGGTGTCGTACACTCACTGGAATAGTGTCCGGGTCTTCCACAGTTGTAGCAATTACGCTCCCGACTAGAAGATCTTTTGTCATTGTAGGACTTTGACTTGGAGCTTCTCTCTTTGCTTCTACTCTTGTAGAATTTTTTGAAGTTCTTCACCATTAAGCTCAATTCTTCATTGAAGGTTTGTTTCTCACTTGATGATGTGGGGGCTTCACATGAGGCTTTGTAAGCACCACTTGATTTGTTGTGAAGTTCCTCCTTATCCTTGAGTGACATCTCATGAGCAACAATTCTTCCAATGACTTCTGTTGGCTTGAGATATTTGTAATTGGGCATCATTTGGATCAATGTACACATAGTATCATATTTTCCATCCAAGGCTCTTAGGATCTTCTTGATGATGAATCTATCGGTCATCTCTTCACTTCCTAAGCCGGCAATCTCATTTGTGATAAGAGCAAGCCTAGAGTACATTTCAGCGACACCTTCACCATCCTTCATTTTGAACTTGTCAAGTTGACTTTGAAGCACATCCAACTTGGATTCCTTGACGGAGTCGGTACCTTCATGCATATCAATCAAAGTATCCCAAATTTCCATTGCATTCTCAAGGCGGCTGATATTTTTGAATTCTTCGGGGCACAATCCGTTGAAGAGGATATCACAAGCTTGAGCGTTGTATTGCAGCATCTTCAACTCTTCCGCGCTAGCTTCACGGTTCGGTTCTCTCCCATCAAAGAATTCACCTTGCAAGCCAATACACACAATAGCCCAAACGGCAGGGTTATGTCCAAGAATATGCATTTTCATCTTATGCTTCCAACTAGCAAAATTAGTACCATCAAAGTAAGGACCTCTATGGTGATAATTTCCCTCGCTAGACGCCATACTCTCCTAGGTTGTGAAACCAAGGCTATGACCACCAAAAGCTATGGAAATCAAAGCAAATGGAGACCAAAGCTCTGATACCACTTGTAGGATCGAAAGTATGTCTAGGGGGGTGATTAGACTACTTGACCAAATGAAAACTTATCCTTTTCCCAATTTTAGTCTTTGGCAGATTTTAGCTATCCTAGCACAAGTCAAGCAATCTTAACACAATTCAAGCAAGCATGCAAAGAGTATATGAGCAGCGGAAAGTAAAGCATGCAACTTGCAAGAATGTAAAGGGAAGGGTTTGGAGAATTCAAACACTATTGGAGACACGGATGTTTTTTTCGTGGTTCTGATAGGTGGTGCTATCGTACATCCACGTTGATGGAGACTTCAACCCACGAAGGGTAGCAGTTCTTGTGAGTCCACGGAGGGCTCCACCCACGAAGGGTCCACGAAGAAGCAACCTTGTCTATCCCACGCCGTCCGTTGCCCACGAAGGACTTGCCTCACTAGCGGTAGATCTTCACGAAGTAGGCGATCTCCTTGCCCTTACAAACTCCTTGGTTCAACTCCACAATCTTGTCGGAGGCTCCCAAGTGACACCTAGCCAATCTAGGAGACACCACTCTCCAAGAAGTAACAAATGGTGTGTCGATGATGAACTCCTTGCTCTTGTGCTTCAAATGATAGTCTCCCCAACACTCAACTCTCTCTCACAGGATTTGGATTTGGTGGAAAGAAGATTTGAGTGGAAAGCAACTTGGGGAAGGCTAGAGATCAAGATTCATATGGTAGGAATGGAATATCTTGGCCTCAACACAAGGGTAGGTGGTTCTCTCTCAGAAAATGTGTATTGGAAGTGTAGGTTCATTCTGATGGCTCTCTCCACGAATGAAGAGTGGGTGGAGGGGTATATATAACCTCCACACAAAAACTAACCATTACACACAATTTACCAATCTCAGTGAGACCGAATTGAAAAACTCGGTCAGACCGATTCAGCAAATCTAGTGACCGTTAGGATTTTCGGTGGGACCGACATGCAACTCGGCAGGACCGATATGGTTAGGGTTAGGGCATAACGTAATCTCGGTGAGACCGATTACACAAACTCGGTGGGACCGATTTTGGTAATAAGCTAACCAAAGAGTTGGTCAGGTAAACTCGGTGGGACCAATTCGCTCATTTCGGTGAGACCGAAATGTTACAAAAAGGAAACAGAGAGTTTACATTGCAATCTCGGTGGGACCGATCGCTCATCTCGGTGGGACCGAAACGTTACGTAGGGAAACAGAGAGATTACAATCCCATCTTGGTGAGACCGAGATCCCTATCGGTGAGACCGATTTGCCTAGGGTTTATGGCAGTGGCTATGACATCTGAACTCGGTGGCGCCGGATAGAAAGAATCGGTGGGGCCAATTTTGACTTTTGGTTTAGGTCATATGTGGATGTGAGAAAGTAGTTGAGGGTTTTGGAGCATATCACTAAGCACTTTGAGCAAGCCAGCCATTAAGCAACACCTCATCCCTCCTTGATTGTATTGGATTTTCCTATAGACTCAATGTGATCTTGGATCACTAAAATATAAAATGTAGAGTCTTGAGCTGTGAGCTTGAGCCAATCCTTTTATCCTTAGTATTTTTAGGGGTTCACTTTCCTCATCCATGCCATGCCATTCATTGAGCTTTTCCTAAAATATTTATCTTGGAATAATGTTAGCTCAATGAGCTATATGTTGTTAGGAATTACCAAAACCACCTAGGGATAGTTGCACTTTCAAGACTCTCCACCATTAAATCCCCACAAGGTGATTCAACGGTCAAGTCTCTGAAATGATGCATTCGTGAAAAATGACGACTTCCCCATCGACGGCGTTGACATTGCCATTTTGACAAGCCGTATCTTGGTTTTCATTGTGAGACAATATCACGTGATTGGAAGAGGCGTTGGAGCTCCTTCATGACATCTCCATGGAGGAATAACAACACCTGAAAGCAACGTCATCGCCAACACTAACAAAGTTGGGCAGGGGTTTCAAAGTGCTACACACCTATGTTGGGGACAACGTCCTCGACCCATCCACTTGTATTATAGATTCTGAATAATATTGGAAGGTTGGAACTAATTTTTAGGATATTGTGCTACCAAAGTAAAGCCCATCTTTTTAATAGATCCTTCATCTAGAAACTATTTAAGCTTTAGGATTAATCAAGGTTTCAAAAGTTAAAACCATTCCTAAACCTTGAGAATTTACAAAGAGCCCATACATTTAGATATGAAGCTCTGTCGGCATCCTGGGAATGGGGGTCCCCAGACTTGCCTGCCTGCGGCCCACCGCGTGGCTCCACCAGCGGCCCTGTACGGCCCATCTTCACCAACAAACATTCAAGACCCTCGCGAGTGGCCAAGCCTCACGAGGCGGACGACACAAGACCTCCTCGGGAGCGGCTTCACCAGGCTGGCTCGCGAGGAGCGGAGAGATCAAGACAAGGGACACCTCGCGAGGTTCAAGTGACGCAAGCCATGACGACTGGAGCCAGGCGGGTGCCAGCGCGTGCAGTGTCCTTGTTTCCTCTTTGGTGCTAAAGGGGCAAGCGCAGGCAAGGAGTCCCGAGGCATCAGGCAAAGGTTTCCATATCGGTGCAACGAGACCAAGACCAGCAGGACGGCAGGACGGAGGTCACCATGGAGCCCAAGACGATGTCACCACCAGAGCCTTTGGCAAGCGAAGTCTACTTTTGTCAGGATAACTTGTACTTGTTGTCCCCCTTCAAACTGGCCGTTGTGGCATCCCTTCCCGCTCAATATTTGGGAAGAGGAACAAGGCCTCTATAAGTAGGACTAGCCACCATAGTAGGATAAAACTCATCTTGAGCAATCCTCACCCAAACACATTCACCAAACTCAAGAACACCTCTCCTCAGGAGGCTGTTTTTCCCTTGTATTGTTCATCCTCAGCCCAAGAGGCAATCCACCACCACCACACTGGAGTAGGGTATTACACCGCACCGGTGGCCCGAACCAGTATAAACCTTGTGTCTCTTGTGTTGCCAGTTCGTCGAGCTAGGCTTTGAGATCGTGGTGAGGGTGAGGGCGTGACTAGGTAGGAAGAGATCTTCGTGTGCACCCCAGTGTTCGAACCTCAAGGGTTTTACCGGAACCCGAAATCCTACATTTGGCGCGCCAGGTAGGGGTACGCTGAAGCTTTCCTTCCGCTGATATGTGTCCCATCGCATCCATGTTGGACGCCTGTCGAGCCTACGCTGAGCGCAGGGCCGCCCTCGCCGCCCGCCTTGCTCAGACGGCTCCTGTCGGCGGGCCTCCCAGTCGTTCTCCGTCGCCTGCCGCCAACGACGTCACCGGCCCGGCGGGGAACAAGAGCATGCATCCTCGCTACACCCCTTAGTGCGGCGGGACGGCCGCACCGCCACCCTGTCGCTGACTCCGGCCGGCTCGTCATCTCACGCTCGTCGCACTCCCACAGATGCGCAGGCCACGCTGCTCATGGCACGCGAGCTCCTGCGCTACTGCCCCGTCGACGACCTCTATGAGGACTGGCTGGACCCCTCCGCCAGCTGCGGGTAACGTGGCCCACGGAGCGCCTCCACCGCCTCTGCCCCAAGACGGTGTTCTGGCGCCAAGGCGCGTGGCCCCCCAGCGCGACCAACCGCGTCGGGTGCCTGCGCGAGAAGAAGGAAGCTGCCAAGAAATTCCTCGTCCGTAAGAAAACGCTCCCGCGCTCCCAGCACCACTACGACAAGACCGTGCGCCGCCTGCGGCGACGGTGCGCGGACATCAAGGGCAGGCTCCACATCAGCAAAGGGTCCCGGTGGCCACCGCGGGCTGCCATGCCTTCACCCCTGAGTTGCGTAGCGTCGCGTGGCCGGGCAAGTTCAAGCCAGACCTGCCTCCTTGCTACGACAGCACCCTGATACGTCTCCAACGTATCTATAATTTTTTATTGTTCCATGCTATATTATATTCTGTTTTGGACATTAATGGGCTTTATTATACACTATTATATTATTTTTTGGGACTAACCTATTAAACGGATGCCCAGCCTAGAATTGTTGTTGTTTTGCCTATTTTAGAGTTTCACAGAAAAAGAATATCAAACTAAGTCCAAACGGAATGAAACCTTCGGGAACGTGATTTTCGGAACGAACGTGATCCAGAGGACTTGGACCCTACGTCAAGACATCAACCAGGAAGGCACGAGGTAGGGGGGCGCGCCTACCCCCTGGGCGCGCCCTCCACCCTCGTGGGCCCCATGTTGCTCCACCGACGTACTTCTTCCTCCTATATATACCTACGTACCCCCAAACTACCAAATACGGAGCCAAAAACCTAATTCCACCGCCGCAACCTTCCGTACCCGTGAGATCCCATCTTGGGGCCTTTTCCGGAGCTTCGCCGGAGGGGGCATCGATTACGGAGGGCTTCTACATCAACACCATGGCCTCTCCGATGATGAGTGAGTAATTTACCTCAGACCTTCGGGTCCATAGTTATTAGCAAGATGGATTCTTCTCTCTTTTTGGATCTCAATACAATGTTCTCCCCCTCTCTTGTGGAGATCTATTTCATGTAATCTTCTTTTGCGGTGTGTTTGTTGAGACCGATGAATTGTGGGTTTATGATCAAGTTTATCTATGAACAATATTTGAATCTTCTCTGAATTATTCTATGTATGATTGGTTATTTTGCAAGTCTCTTGAATTATCGGTTTGGTTTCGCCTACTAGATTGACCTTTCTTGCAATGGGAGAAGTGCTTAGCTTTGGGTTCAATCTTGCGGTGTCCTTTCCAAAGGATGAGGGGGAAGCAAGGCACGTATTGTATTGTCGCCATCGAGGATAACAAGATGGGGTTTATATCATATTGCATGAGTTTATCCCTCTACATCATGTCATCTTACTTAAAGCGTTACTCTATTCTTTTGAACTTAACACTCTAGATGCATGCTGGATAGCGGTCGATGTGTGGAGTAATAGTAGTAGATGCAGGCAGGAGTCGGTCTACTTGTCGCGGACGTGATGCCTATATACATGATCATACCTAGATATTCTCATAACTATGCTCATTTCTGTCAATTGCTCAACAGTAATTTGTTTACCCACCGTAATACTTATGCTCTCGAGAGAAGCCACTAGTGAAACCTATGGCCCCCGGGTCTATTTTCCATCATATTAATCTTCCAACACTTAGATATTTTTATTGCCTTTTATTTTACTTTGCATCTTTATCATAAAAATACCAAAAATATTATCTTATCATATCTATCAGATCTCATTTTCGTAAGTGACCGTCAAGGGATTGACAACCCCATTATTGCGTTGGTTGCGAGGATTTTATTTGTTTGTGTAGGTGCGAGGGACTCGTGTGTGGCCTCCTACTGGATTGATACCTTGGTTCTCAAAAACTGAGGGAAATACTTACGCTGCTTTACTGCATCACCCTTTCCTCTTCAAGGGAAAACCAACGCAGTGCTCAAGAGGCAGCAAGAAGGATTTCTGGCGCCGTTGCCGGGGAGTCTACGAAAAAGTCAACATACCAAGTACCCATCACAAATCCTTATCTTCCGCATTACATTATTTGCCATTTGCCTCTCGTTTTCCTCTCCCCCACTTCACCCTTGCCGTTTTATTCGCCCTCTTTTTTCCGTTCGCCTCTTTTTTCGCTTGCTTGTCGTTATGGCTAGTCCCCTATCTACTCCTTTGTCCCCTGAGTTTGAGGTTCTTCACTTCAAGCAAAGACAAGGAGAAAACTTAAAAGACGCTTGGTTTAGGATGATGGAATCTTATCGTAACTGTACCTTAGAGGTGAATTTTAGAATTTTGCTTCGTAATTTCTATGTTGGATTAAATATGTCTCATAGACAACTTTTGGATTGCATTGCTAAAGGAAATTTTATAGAAATTGATCCCAGTATTGCACATGAAATCATAGAGGGGATAGTGGGAACACTACCTCAACAAAAGGGGCCACATCATATCCAGGAAGAGACACAAGTCTTTGAGAAGATTTGCGAAGTAACAAAATTTTTACAAAGGTCTCTTGAACCTCTTAAGGGTGTTAGCGTAAATCTTGACCGCATGAATATGTTGATCACTCTTTGCAATAAACGGTTGGATTCTTTGGATCCAAAATTTTGTGAATATGAAGGGAAACATAAAGAACCTCCCGGATTCGAGCATAACTCTGCAAAAAGATTGCAAACCAAAGATGGCAATACCTAGATCTATCCTTGCTTTTATGCCTAGCTAGGGGCGTTAAACGATAGCGCTTGTTGGGAGGCAACCCAATTTTATTTTTAGTTTTTTTTTCTTTTTTCTTCTGTTTAGGAATAAATATTTGATCTAGCCTCTCGTTAGATGTGTTTTTATGTTTTAATTAGTGTTTGTGCCAAGTTTAACCTATAGATCTTCTTGGATGATAGTTATTTGATCTTGCTGAAAATTACAGAAACTTTCTGTTCATGAAAATAATTGTTAAAAATCACCAGAACGTGATAAAATATTGATTCCAATTGCTTCTGATCAATAAACAAATTTTCTAGGTCGTCCGACTTTCTGTTCTGTTTTTGACAGATTCTATTTTTTGTGTGTTGTTTGCTTATTTTGATGAATCTATGGCTAGTAATATAGTTTATAAACCATAGAGAAGTTGTCATCTGATGGGTTTAACACCAATATAAATAAATAATGAGTTCATTACAGTACCTTGAAGTGGTGTTTTGTTTTCTTTTGCTAACGGAGCTCACGAGATTTTCTGCTGAGTTTTGTGTTGTGAAGTTTTCAAGTTTTGGGTAAAAGATTTGATGGATTATGGAATAAGGAGTGGCAAGAGCCTAAGCTTGGGGATTCCCATGGGACCCCAAGATAATCTAAGGACACCTAAAAGCCAAAGCTTGGGGATGCCCCGGAAGGCATCCCCTCTTTCGTCTACTTCCATCGGTAACTTTACTTGGAGATATATTTTTATTCACCACATGATATGTGTTTTGCTTGGAGCGTCTTGTATTATTTGAGTCTTTATTTGTTAGTTTACTAAAATCATCCTTGCTGTACACACCTTTTTAGAGAGACACACATGATTCGGAAATTGTTAGAATACTCTACGTGCTTCACTTATATCTTTTGAGTTATATAGTTTTTGCTCTAGTGCTTCACTTATATCTTTTAGAAACACGGTTGTTGATTTTTTTTATAGAAACTATTGTTCTCTCATGCTTCACTTAGATTATTTTGAGAGTCCTACAAAACAGCATGGTAATTTGCTTTAATTATGATAGGCATTCAAGATTAGTAAAAAAATTCTTATGAGTGTGTTGAATACTATGAGAAGTTAAATGCACTACAAAAAAATACACTTCCGTGATGATACGTGTTTGTCACAGTAGGTCGCCTTTTTTGTCATGCATGTACATCCATGACGATTTTATGATGTAATCAAGATAGTCATACACTGTCTTTGTCGTAGAAGTGTTCCATGACATTACCAAAATAATCATCATGGAAGTGTCCACTTCCATGACGATAAATCGTAGCGTCACAAAAGTGCTTTCGTCAAGGGTGACCGACACGTGGCATCCACCGTAAGCGAACGCCATTAAGCTATCGGGTCGGGTTTTGGATCCAATAACCCGTTAACAGCCCGACCAATGGGAAATTTCCACGTGTAAAATTCTTATTGGTAGGACGAAACACGATGTCGGCTCGTCCTTTGGGTCGAGATAGGCGCCTATGATATGTCAACACGTGCCACTGACCCACAAGCTGGCCCTTTTAGCTTACACTGCCGGCCCGTTTGACGTGGTCAAAAGTTAACGGGCTGGCCCATGAAAAGCCTGTTAACGGTCTCTTCGCAAATAGCCCATTTTACGGCCGGTTAACTCATGGCCCGTTAGGCCCTAAAAGAAATCGGCCCAACAACGTCATGTGGGTCGTCGAATATAACACCAGCCCATTTCACTTTCGGCCCATGTATGGCCCATGACGTCTTTCGGCCCATATGAGGCCTTCATATCTTTCGGCCCTTTACAGGCCCACGGTGACTCTAGCCCATAATGAACAGTAATTTTCTTTGTACCCTTTAATGGCCCGTGATTTACATGGGCCATTTCCAGCCCGTGTTAGCTTTCGGCCTATTGACGGCCCATACGTTCTTGGGCTCCTTTTTGGCCCTCGATTACTTCCGGCCCGTTACTGGCCTGTTCCCCTAATGGGCCAAATTCGTCCTATGGCAAGAGTCCGCCCGATACTGGCATGTTCCCCAAATGGGTCAAATTCGGCCCATGGCAAGAGTCGGCCCGTTACTGGCATGTTATCCTAATGGGCAAAATTCGGCCCATGGCAAGAGTCGGCCCGTTTCTGACCTGTTAACCCGTTGCGCCATTTCCAGCCCGTCCTATATTCTGGCCCATTAACGATTCGTTATGCCTGTGACAGAATTAAGCCTTTGCAGTCCTACGGCCTGTTAACGGCCCGTTACCGTGCTGGGCCGATACCAATTACGCCCGATTATAGCCCATGTAGACCCATTTATCCGATGGCCCGAGGCCCACCAATTACATGCCCATTTATCGACGGCCCGTAGGAGACCCATGGATCCTACGGCCCGTATATGGCCCATGGTAGTTGCGGCCACTAGCAAACCAGGGAAAAAGAAGAGTAGGAAATAAATAAGGCCGAAACTAACGCTAGGCAATTAAGGCGATTGCACAGATTACATCCACTCGGCATCAAAGATCGCCACCAGTGCAAATATAGGGAACACCCTACACTATAAAAAAATGGCTTGCTATTTTCTTCAGCCGATGGATGCACGTTAAGAATAAATTTTGTACCGCACCAAAACAAATTACAACTATATAACAAAAGGAAGGTTGGCATAAAACTTAACAGTCTAGCAGATAAATGCACCACGGAAGTTCGAAGCTCAGTTCATTTGACTCGTATTACGTTTTCATGTTGTATTGTCCGACAGAGCACCATAACCCTCGCCTTCATTTCCCCTAGGCTCCTGAACAACATAGCAAATGTCTGATAGTCTGGTTTCAAAACCATGCATATCTTGACGACATTGAGCAATGTTTCTCCTTGTTCCACAAAGGGCCTTTGTTAGGGAATGGACTTGTGTCTGGAGCGTAGATACAACATTGCTTTGAGCTTGCATATCTTGATCATGAGGCAGTTTGGACGATATTGCCTTAACAACCAACCCAGTATTACGCAGGCGTGCTTTTAGCGCTTTATTCTTTGGGCCAGTCTTGACCCACTGCGCAAGAAGAGGCGACATTGCGGTTATAGTTGCCTCGCCACCTTCGAAGGTGGTGGTTCCACCATTTTTTCCATAGCTTCGCTGAAAAGTTGAGGTTTTACATTAGTAGTACTAGAGCGAGAAGATATTAAGGAGGCAGCAAAACCAAACAAAATATCTTTGGTCTATATCTGAACTTATTACGGTGAACCCATGTAAAATATTAGTTGTATTTTATTGCAAAGTACATAATAAAACCAGGTTCCAAACATATGACCATGTACCATCGCTAATGTATTGTCTATTTCTTCACATTGTATTGAGGGCTAAGGATAAAGAGGCGAAGTTTATAATACAGTAAGCATAGTATGACATCATTCATATCACAAAACAAGCGAGAAACAGACAAGCGAGGCAATTGTAACGTTGTGTGGGAAAGTCCGACATGGAACTAGATTACGGGTCAAGATCAAAGGAACATCACTCCTCTCTTTTAAACCTTGTAAGGTGCAATGATACGCTAAGACAATTGTGTATAAAATTGAAAAGAGTAATAGACATTGGCTGCAAACCATGCGATTCAAGGCACAAGTCGAGTAAGTAGTAGTTAAAAGGCATGAGGATTAAGGACTTACAACAGCGGCTTTGACTGGTGTAGTCATGCCCTTCTTCTTCTTTGGTGTGACAATCCTTGAAGATTTCCACACCATTTGGTTCAGGTACTTTTGGTCCTTGCGGGCTTTCCTGCGCATTTCGAACAAGTCAATATAGATCGATAATATGGTGCAATGAAAAGAGTGAAACAACGACTAATTACAAGAGCATTGCGATTGTGCAATATAGCTACGAGATCCTATCGTGCATTGGAATTTCACTTTAAATGCAGTTGGCCTTGTTCTTTGAACAGTTCACCTACAAGAAGATAGATTTGTGTGGCACATGCGTAAATAGGACTTCAACATGTGATCCGATCGCATATATATAATGTACACGATACTTGGATCAGACCAGTGTTTAACAAGGCCCCTCCAGTCTTCATCCGATATATTCTCCACTGGAGATGTTGGGGAAAGTTCACTGTTAGCCTTGCCTTCAAAGTGACTTTTCCTCAAGTTATACCGATATTGTCCCAGAGCAGACTTGAAAAAATGGGTGTAAGCTTGTCTGGTTGCATCATCTTGGCTATCCAACTTGAACCTCATCTGTTGAAAATTATGGGAGTCTCATTATCAGCAACCTAGAAAGTATGGGACAGAGTAAGACGATATTACTAGTTTCCATACATAACCATACTTACAGATAAATGGTCGAGGAAGGTGTTGAACTGGGTTTCGTCTTTATCATTCTTGTACTGACTCCATGTTGGGGGGATACGTACATGACACCTAACGGCAACCGCTGCCTCTGATACTAACTTGGCTGACTCTGTAGCATCACGTGGCCTTTTTTAACCTGCCTCAAAACGGATCTCCATTCTTCCTCCTCTAGATTTAGTTAACCTATCGAGCATTATCCCTGATGTTTGTTTCTTCTTGCGCCTAGGTGCTAGTCCAACAACGAACATAGGAAGTGCAGACTAAGGCATAGCCTAGTGGTAGGAAGGGGCTGATGCCTTCCCACCCACCCAGGTTCAAGGCACGGTACTTGCAATTTGGGTTTGTTGCACCAATTATACTGTAGGGGGTTCCCTTACAGTCTTTCTATCAAAAAAAACGAACATAGGAAGTGTTAGTGTACATCAAACTGTGAGACTACATATAAAGAAGCATGCAACTATAACTTGACTCCAGCAACTACCTTCTTGCTATTGAAGCTCACAAGGTTCATCTGATATAGCCCACTCGTCTTGTGTCAAGAGTGCTTGGGAAGTAGTGTCAGGTGGCAAGGGAGCTTGGGAACATGCTTTGCTAGCTCGATTGGCCTTACGAGTAACTCATGCTGCTGGTAGCACTGTGGTAGGTGTTGCAAGAACTAGGGCTGTCTCTGCTTGTTTGGTGGCAGCTATTTGTTTCTGTTTGGCTTTTATTTGCAGCTTGTGTAGCATGGGACGCCGTGTTTGTAGAATTTTTTGCTGGACTTTGGCCTTCTATTGCACCATCAGTACCAGCAGAATCTGCAGGATTCATCCACTTCTCATTCCCTGCCATTCTGTGTTTCTTCCTCTTTCTCTGTGCCATGATAAGTCAAGCCGACAAGAAAAACGAATAACAATTTAGTTCTTCAGAACAAATTGATGCGTGATGCAGACGAACTGAACTTCGATGTTTGACAACCACATGATAGGAGGATGTAATATGTATGAAAAACAGGACGGAAGAGATAACCTGAACTATGATGTGTAAACTAAGAAGAAGACATTTCACCAAATTAGAAGCAATGCAATGGAAGGTAGACACCATATGAAAGATGCTACAAATATCGCTCTGCCAAGTTAATAATGTCTCATCATAAATGGCGTTTAAACAAATGTGAAGGAGTACAAGAAATAAATCATATGCAAGATCCAAACAACATAACACTACCATGTTAGAGGTCTCTCGTCATTAGTGACATTTCATATTCACAGCTTATGATGTGTAAACTAAGGAGAAGACATTTCAACAAATTAGAAGCAATGAAAGCTAGACACCATATGAAAGATGCAACGAATATCACTCTACCAAGTTAAAACTGTCTCGTCATAAGTGCCATTTCAACAAATTAGTAGTACAAGCTAGAAAATAATGTGAGATGTAACCTATATCACACTCCGAAGTCAAACGTGTCTTATGATAAGTGATTGTTGCAGGTTACACAAATGTAGTAATTTGATGTAAGAACATGGTGTGATAGACAGATATTGTATGTTCTAGAAACAGGAACACGTGTGTTATTCAAGTATAATGTGTAAAGTAAGCAGATGGAATTCAACAAAATTAGAAGCAATACAAGCTAGACATCACACATAACATGCAACCACATATAACTTGATTGCCAAGTTAGAGGGAGCACCGGTGATGCTGCACTAGGGAGACGTGCTCATCATAAACATAGCTTTGTTGAGTGTCTATGCATGTGTTGTCTTGGAAATCATCTTGGGGGTGTGGAGGAGTAGAAACTGTAGAGGCCCTCCGTTCGGAAGGAGCACCTTTATCTGCTGCCTTACTAACTTCCTTCCGCTTTATTGATTTTGAATTGTCAAGTAAAACCGACAAGAAAAAAGCAATAAAATTCTCTCTTGAGAACTCATTCATGCATGATACCGACAATCACTACTTTGATGTAAGGCAAACACATGATACCAGGATGGAATATGTACGAAAAAGCAGACGGCATGGCATGTTCACAACTGTTTGTGTAAACTAAGCAGAAATCATTCCAGCAAATAAGAAGCAATGCAAGCTAGACACCACATGAAAGATGCAACCAATATGACTCTGCCAAGTTAAAAGCATCCCATCATAAATGGAATTTCAACAAATTAGAAGCAGCGCATGCTATAAATCATATGAAAGATGCAACTAATATCGTGACCGCATATACTAAAGGTGTCTCGTCATATTGATTGATGCGGGATACAAAAAAACAATAGTTTTATGTAAGGACATGCTTAATAGACAGATGTACTATGTACTAAATACAGGAAGGCATGTCACATTAACAGGTATAATGTACTATAAGCTAAGCAGACTAGCACATGCAGTTTAACCAGATTGGAAGAATTACAATCTAGACACCATATGCAACATGCAACCACATATCACGCTGCCAAGTTAGAGCAAGCACTGCGATGCTAGTGTAGGGAAATGCTGTAATCAACTCTGAGCTACGTTCACTATCTTCATCTAGCATTTACATTTCTTGAGAATCATGTCGGGAGGTCGTGTTGCATTCTTTAAATGAGGAGTAGTCCCCTTGCACGCCTGCCTCGTCATAAGTGATTGTTGAGGTATACACAACAACATTAGTTTTATGAAAGAACATGGTTAATACACAGATGTACTAGTATGTACCAAAAACAGAAAGGCATGTCATATTCAAAGGTATAATGTGTAAGCTAAGCAGATGCAATTTAACCAAATTGGAAGCAATACAAGCTAGACATTTGGCTGGAGTGGTGAACATGATCATCTAGGACCTGAGAGCCTTGTGGGAGGCGGGCTGCTTCGCCACCATCGCGGCTTTTTAGTTGGCTTCCAGGTGATGCATGTATTTGCTGGGCTTGTCACTGACTCGGCCAGTGCCCTGACTAGCTATTTGTCTTCTGGTGCTCACGGGATGGTGGTTCATGTAAAAAAATATCTTTCCTTATCTTAATAAAGACCGACTTGACCTTTCGAATACAAGCTAGACACCATATGGAACATGCAACCACATATGACACCGCAAAGTTAAAGCAAGCACTTGGGATGGTGGTTCATTGCGAGCGAGGTCATCAACTCCAGAGCTACGTTTACCGTCTCCATCTGCTGACACTGCACCCTTTATAACGCTGTAATGTGCCGTGCCTAGCCGCATAGAAAGATGGCACGACTTGCCTCTTTTCTTTTTTGCTTCTGTTTCGGTAGACTCTGAAATACCCTTGCATAAAAACACAATAGTGAGAGTATGGGTGAAGTGTGTGCAGAACTAGTGCACTGTAAAAGTAGCAGATAGCAGGTGGCTGAAAAATAAATGACAGGAGACATATGATAGCTCTACAACATTGCATGGCAAACAAAATTAGATTCTACTCCGTATGATTTTGTAATATATGAGCACAGGAAATGCAAGTACTCCTCCCACACCACCACATGTGGTCATATCTAAGATAACGATCATTGAAAATAAATAGGTCAGTCGATTTTTTAATGAACCGTCCGATCTATAAGGAACAGGCAGATGGCCTTCATCTACCTCCCGCCAGTCACAGTTGACGATCTTTCTCGAACCGCCAGCGACCACCGGCCCAGACCCCTGCCTCCGCCGCCCCGCCCTCCCATTAACCTCACACCACCGCCGTGCTTGGCAGCACCCCCAGGCCATCCCTTTAATCCCGGCCAACCTCCGGATCGAGGCGCCAAGTAGCTCTAGGCCACACGCCCCTAAGATAAACACCAAGCGTTGCTTCCCGGTGTAATAGTCGTACTAGCGCTGTTACTGGGAATGCTTCCGTTAATTGGGAATCAGCGGCCAGAAATTGAAATTGAGGCGGCGGACCTCTAGCTAAGGCGAAATAGTATATGAGGAGAAACCTTGTGCATCGCGAGTTACTAGGAACATCTAGTATCAAGAAGAAGCGATCAACTAGTGTCTTACGTGGGATGAATATCGTGCAAGCGAGGCGTAAGATTTGCACGAATAAGGGAAGAGGAGTACCTTCTTCGGTTGCCGGTGTGGTCACCTCCACATGTCGCGCCGATCTTCTTCTTTTTACCTGGGAAACCGATGTTTTGGAGGGTGCAGGCTTGGACGAACCCATGGCCAAATTGTTGACTGTGTTGCCGTGGTCGTATGTCGGCGGAGGGGAAGCAGATTAGAGGCGACGAAAGACGGCGTAGCAGGAACAGCTGCGGTGCGGTCGAGGGTGGCTAAGTTGGAGCGGCAGCAGTGAGGCGCAGGACAGCGTGGTTGAACTGGCTCGGTTATGGATAGCTCGGCCTCGGCTTCAACTACTAGCCGTGGAGGGTGTTGAAGTTGAGGTTGCGGTGGACGACGACGTCGGGGTATCGGCTCCAGCATGATGGAGGAGGGCGGCGGTTGATGGGTGGGATGGGGTGGCAGGCGGAGGACGCGGGGTTTGCTGGTGGTGGAGAGGTAGTTTTGGCGCCCACGAGTACGAATGGGGAATCAGACGGGTGGGGAACCATGTTTGATGCAGGGCGCTTGTTTTTGGATTTTTTGAACAGAAGATGGGACGCGCTTGTTTGAAATTTGGGGAAAGTACAAACTTTTCCCCCCTCTTAAATTTCGGACCTACTGCGGGTCGGGGGTAGGATGGTAATCCCAGGTGTCCCAAATAGTGGGCGGGAGCGATTTCGGCCGCGCGCATGTGTGCTTAGGCGGCCATTGTGTATGAATGTTTTTCGGAGGCGGTTGCGTGGCGTCTAGATGAAGCTACAAACCTACCCCGGTTTAGACCTTTGGACGTCGGGCCGGTAGGTTTCACGAGTCGGAGTTATTAGAAAAGTAATTTCCTTGTACTACCAAACATTGGTCTCACGCGGTTTCAAGTAGTAGAGGCTCTTTTAGGCGCTTCATTCGAAATTTTCAAACACAAGCATTCACGTTTAGAGTAGTCTTGAACTATGAGGATTGACCTAAATAGACAACGTTATATTTGACCTTGTATGTTTGAAAACCTCATTAAATTATCCACTTCTTTTTGAAATTTTGACACTTGAAAATCCTATAACTACGATTATTTTGGAATGGAGGAGCTAAATTTGAATCTATTTTGTACACGACTACATATGCTATTATGTACAAAATCAGAGCAAAGATTGGTGCCCCCATAATTTAGGTATGGTTTACAAGTGCCATGATATCAAATTCAAATAATTGAATTGACTTCATGTTGAATTCGATTTTTTTAAACCACCTTAAGTTGAATTCAAATGTATGCAAGTTCATAGGTAGCTATTTATAATGTCCATTGTGTAACTTTTGTATGTATAATGTGCTTTACACACACAACATGAACTATATTCACGTTTATATTCGATTGCTAAAGCGATGCATTGTCTGGAGTTCAAAATACTAACTATGTGGATCAATTGTGTCGAATAATAACATAGACATGCTCAAATTCGATAGAATCTAGATGTACGATGGATCAATGACCGCTCATACATAAATTCCAAATATCATGATCCCATCCTAATATTTGGATACAATTTATATATTTAATCAATGTGTAGAGTAGTCTTTACGTGTAGTTTCACTCTCCATCGGTGGTCTCTCACACATGCTCACACACTCTCTCCGAGGTGTCTTTCTCGCACACATGCTCTAGATATAACCCTCCTCCCTCTCGTAACCATTTACAACTGTTTTCACTAACCTTTATCACAAGCACTCTTCCTCTCGCAAACATACACACACACAATCCTCATCGACCCTTTCTATACACATGGACCTGCCTACGTGTCTCATGTACGCACATTATCTTTACGCCTGTCTCTCACGCATTGTCTCCTCTCTTCCTAATTGATGAGTATGATTCTAGCAGAGCATTCTGTAGGATGCCCCTTAAAGTTAGGTTGGATGAATAGTAATATCAGAGATAAAGGGGTTACCTTAGTCCGAGAACCTAGGGTTACAAATCCTAGCCGGCTTTGTCAGTGGACACAGAGTCCTTCACAATTCTGCTATCTTTGTCTTGTACGACTAGTCATCCATGGGTCTTCCTAAATGTATCAAGGGCCGACCAATGTAGCGCGGGACGAAACCGAACGAAGGGCCTCACCTCGACCCACCGGACCTCACGCGGTGACACACCCTCTGCCCCCACGTCTCATTATCTTCTCACACCCACACATACCAACACAAACACCACACACACAGAAAATTTCTCCTGGTGCCTCTATTCCCTCCCCTCTTGCATATACACACTCAAGGGAATGGAATCTCTTGTCGTGACGTCATATTCGTCTCTCTCTCTAGACCACTCCCATTTCTCGTGCTATCTCTCCCACGCCCCCCCCCCCACCGTCGGCCCCTCTACCCATGCCTCTCTCGAATATGTAATATACACACATACCTCTCTAGGCCCCGCCAAATGCATCAACTACACATTCACACATGTTACATCACGTACCCCATTGATCTAAAAAGCCCTCTCTTCGCGTTTATTTCGCATACAACATTCCTTTTGAATAAAGTGTGGCCAAAAAATTATTTTAGAGTTTTTACATATATACAACATTACAAAGTTATATGGAGGAGTACGAACGCTAATTTGCATTGCATGGTGCCCGCAATGATATTTATTCCAAGACCGTGAATTTGTATATTTTTAAACTATATACAAAGTTAGTCATAATAAAGAGAAACAAAGAGCATCTCTCTCTCCATCGTGATACCCCCCACGCCCTTTCATGTATGCACACAAAACTATCTCCAGGTCCTCTAAAAGTAAGCCCCCAGAAAATTCACGCGTGTTTCATCTTTCTCTCGCGATATATGCAATGACGATCATTGTATTTGAAGCGAAAGCACAATACATACATTGGACTTCATAATCCACTCATTACGGTCACCGTTTACGTATAGTGGTTATTATACGATACTGGCTCACCGTACAACTCTGTATTTTCTCATGACATGACTAGTTGACCAGTTAAACGCTCCACGTGGCACCTCTAGTGTTGCATCACATTATCTCACTACCATCGTGCCCACCTGTCGACTTGTATCTACTATACATCTACACTCTTCTCTCTACTCTTATAAAAACTGAGTTGGTGATGATGGTGTGCCTGCCATCCTGCAATATGGACCGTCTGATCTATATCTGACGGATAGAAAGCAAACTATGACAACTTTGCTAAAAGATACCCGCACCCCTCTCCACATTTGCAGATAAGGACTTCCCTCGTTCATCTTCGTCTCCCACAAGATAAATAACTCGTATAAATGCATCTTGATGTTCCATGCAACGCATGGGCCTCTTGCTAGTAAAATACATAAAATACACTCTTATAAAAAGACAGAGTTGGTGATGATGGTGTGCCTACCATCCTGCAATATAGGCCGTCCGATTTATATCTGATGGATAGGAAAGAAACTATGGCAATTTTGCAAAAAGGTACCCACACACCTCTCCAAATTTGCAAATAAGGCCTTCCTTCGTTCATCCTTTTCTCTCACAAGATAAACAAGTCATACAAATGCATCTTGATGTTACGTGCAACGCACAGGCATCTTGCTAGTAAGAACGAAAAGAAACGACAAAAAAATATTTTGACGGTGGTTCGAAGTCATGACCGTGGGCACAGCGGACAAGGTGGCCTTGTATTGGTATGCTGAGCCGTCTGTTTTAACACACAGGAGCTGGTGTGGTGAATATACACACACGCACACATGCACACGAACTGCATCCATGCAACACTCAACAAACACATGCACCCACGCACGCACGCAACACTCACACGTACACACGCAGCCACGCACGCACACAACACTCACACGCACACACGCACGCATGCATGCACACACCAGTACACCACACGACCAACACACACTCTCACGCTCAAGTGCTCAACCTACACGTGCATGCGCACACATCAGGCCCTGACAAACACATACACAACCAGGTGATTCCCGTGAACGAGTTGGAGCCTTGTCGCGCCTGCGTAAATTTGTGTTTATCTGACCTTTTCCCTATGCGAACTGATAGGTGGGACCCACAAGGAACATGGTCAATTTAACTAGTCAACATGGCACCACGCAGACTATTTGGCCGGTCAATAGAGTGCAATCCGATGCTTTGAGTGAGCAAGTGATTTGGATAATCACCGCAAAACGTATATAGTGACCGTAATCAGCTTATTCTGAAGTTCGGTGACCGTATTACGCTTTTCTCTCTGTAGGCCCTCCAAAACTACATCTCTACACGTTCTGGCATGTTACATCTAACACAATAAATCATATGTGTTTTTAGTTTTACTAGATATCATATTGTTACTTATAATTATTCAGTTTGCACACATTAAAATTGCCTTTGAAATGTATGGCCAGTATAATCTACCGCGCGGGAAAAATCCCGCCCTTTCCTGTTTATTCGGGTTTGTATCGATGGATCGTGTGAAACAGAAAAACTATAGTACTATATAGTACAAGTGACAGTTCACTGGGTCGTCGTGTCGTCTACTCCTCCGTCGTAAGAGTGGAGTGCTCGCTTTCATAAATCTTCTAGTCCCTTTCGCCGACATGTGGGACATCAAGCTATCGGGTCCACGAGCCATACCGGAATCTGATCTTGAAAGCAGCCGGGTGAAGCACCCAGTCATGGCGTCGGCGTAGTAATGAGCAATGAGGCGTCAAATCACAAAGCTGCACCTTTTCGCGATTAAGTTGGAGGGACGAAGTAATAATGCTAAAAAATAAGTTGGAGGACGAAGCAACCATCATTTCACTCGTTCTTTGAATCCGCTTCTCCCTCATCTTCTTCAACTTAACCACGTGTTGCTTCTGCCGTTGTTCTGCCTCATGTGGGACGCAGATCGGCTTGGTAAAGCACTGACACGTGGGACCACATGTTAGAAAACCGCCAGGACAACGTCCTCCAAAAATAAGAAACCTCCCCCGCCATCTGCGTGGCAAAATCACCTCGTTTTTACTAATCTTGATTCTATAATTTTTTAGATCAATATAATTGAGATTTGTATAGATAGCACACAGGAGCAAAACCAAGTGGTACGGTTAAGGGCATCCACGATGTGTAGCCAAATGTGAAAATAGCTTTTGGCATCGTGGGAACCATTATGGACGGTGTTGCCAAAGCTAAAAAGATGGAACCGAAGCTCCCTGATTGATTGATTGATTGATTGAAGGAATAGAAAAATGCAACGTCTCTCCTCTTTCTCCCATGCTTGGACGCATGTAGTACAGTATAGAGCAAAGAGTCTACTCCCCTATCCCTTCTATCACAAATCACAAAGCAGTGAGGCGTCAAATCACAAAGCACGGACGAAGCAACCATCATTTCACTCTTCGCTGACTCTGCTTCTCCATCGTCTTCTTCGAGAAACCATCTCACCGCACTAGTACTCCTAGTAGTAGTACTACTAGTAAAGGAATTCCTGGATGCAAATAAGGCGGTTGTCTCGGCTTGCAGGCGGCACTTGCGAACGACTTACCGTGGTCTCCCTCAATGGTGTTCTCCGTCGAACGCACTTCGCCAAACCACAAAAAAATATCATCGACGTCACCGCAATGGGGAAGGAAGTCAAATATAGTTACTACCTCCATTTTTTTGTACACAAGGCTAGTATATCAAAATTACAATTTGCAAAGGGCCACTAACACTAATCGAGGCAAAATTGATGGGGTTAGCAACCAAGGACATTAATATCCCCTGCATGCATGCGGAAGTGAGAAGGTTGGTTTGCATGGCGCTGCATTAATCAAGCGATGAGGAGTGAGATGGTTAGCTCTTTGGTCTTTCAAGAGAAAAATACGCATTAATTGACACGTGAAACAAGGATTTGTATCGATTAAATCCCGCTGAGGAAAACCCTGCCTTTCATTTTTAACACTAGTAGTACTCCTAGTACGTACGTACTTATCCTGTTTGGGTCTAGGCCTTGCATTGCCAAACTTGGCCACACATTTTTGCCAAGCTTGCCTAAAGTTTTCAAAATGAGAAGGAGGTACACTTGCGGGTCGTCATGCGCACGGCACCCTCACACGGTCGCTCCTGCATGCCGCGGTCGCACCGCACCCTCACACAGTCGCTCCTGCACGCCGCAAACCCAACCAAGGGAACGCACCCTCACTAACACGTGTTGTCGCATGTGAACAAACCGAACTCAGCCATCCTATCGCTGACACATAATTTTTGGTCATAGAGTATGTTTATCCAACCGCATGTTGGGGAGTATCCGTACGGCCCGTGCGGTGGTCTGTTGGGGAAGAAGAAGAGGTGAGGAAGAAGGAAAGAAGGGTTAGGAGGCGAGGGATATTCATCGAACCGCCTGAAATGGTAGATCGACCCAAGTCAGGCGACTTGCATAACAAATATAGTATGTTTTTACACAGCAAAAGATCCATAAAAACAACAACATAAAGAAAAACTATCACTGCTCGCGGAAAGAGACGGCCTCGTCGTCTTTGGCTGTCGGCGCGAACCAGCCGTCGCTACCGACGTGTGTATCCACACCGTGGTTGTCCTCGGCCTCCAGCTAGTCGTTCAAACGGAGCGTGCGGGCGCTCTGCACGGACGAGAGCACAGCCCGGTTCAAGTCGAGGACGTCCGGTTTCGCCTACAAGACGGCCTCGATGGCAGCGGCATCCGCGCGCTCCATGTCGAGTCGAGCCTCCGCCGCATGGTTCAAGTCCAGGACGTCCGGTTTCGCCTGCAGGAGGGCGTCGACGAGAGCGGCATCCGCGCGCTCTGCGTCAAGTCGAGCCTCTGCCGCCCGGTTCATGTCTAGGACGTCTCATTCCGCCTGCAGGAGGGCCTCGATGGCAGCGGCATCCTCGCGCTCCGCCTCAAGTTGAGCCTCCGCTGCCCGGTTAACATCCACGACATTCGGTTTTGCCTGCAGGAGAGCCTCGATGGCAGCGGCATGCGCGCGCTCCGCGTCGAGTTGAGCCTCTGCCTCCCGGTCCTCCTTTAGTATCGCCATGTTAAACCACTGGTCCGCCTGCACCATGGGGGACTCAAACGCCGGCATGAAGTCGACGTCCATCATCTCATACCCATCGGGGGCCTTCTGCGCCGCGACCTCCGCAGTGAACATTGGATCGGCTTCCTCCTCCTCGTAGCTTGGCTCCAGAGAACTCAGGGATTGGCCCGCCGCAAAGCGAGCTTGGCAACGGAGGTTCAGGGCGCCGACCGCCGCCGCGATTTCTGCCTTGGCGCCCGTGTCGACATCTTGTAGTAAGTGATCTTGCGGCGCACCATGGCTTTCCGGCGAACTAGGGGACGCTTGATGCGGGCTAGGGGATCGAAAGGTGGGGGAATGGGCTGGAGATTTGGTGTGATTTTAGGGCAGTGGCTGGCGTAGGCCGATCAGCGAAGGTTCTGGTGTGAATAGTGGTTCCGATGACAACCGGTCAATCGGTTTTGACTGTACATCGCTCTTGTCGCGTTTGCGTTGCAGCCCGGCACGCTGGACCTTCCACGTCGCTCACCGAATGGAATGCGCTTCGTCTTGCATTTTCGCTCGCTTGTGGGACCGCAGTTGAGAGCAAACCAACGCCCCTCCCCCTCCCTCGCTCGCGTCATTTATTATACCACCACTCCCTCCGTTTTATGCGGAGTAAATAAAAACAGAGGGAGTATACTACGGATGAGGATCCCCACGGCGTGGCGAACCCATTGAGTAAGCGACATGCGGGGCCTAGCAAGCATGGGGTCTGCCGATAAGAAGTGACCGAAAGGGAGGGTAAGGCAGGGATACCTACGTCAGAGGATCCACTTCCACTATACTACTTTGACCAAATATTAGAGTAATAATATATGACATGCAGCTTACACAAATGTTAGAGTAATAATATATGACATGCAACTTACACAAAGCATACAGGTCTAATCGTTTTCGAGGCTAACTTTGACCAAATGTTAGAGTAATAATATATGACGTGCAACTTACACAAAGCATACGGTCAATTTCATATGTGAAAGGAGTTTCCAATGATATAATTTTCACATTATACATCTCATGTACTATTAATCTTGTCAATAGTCAAATTGGAAACCATCTCGAGTACAAATCTAGGAGTATGCATTTGAATCTAACAATATTGATTGGGCGTTGTTGAATGTTGATACCAATTTTAACATATTAGAGATACTTTGACTACACATAAAACATATACGTAAACAAGAAAGGATAGGAGGGAGTATAATTTACGTTCAAAAACTAAACGAACATTGAATACCCTTTATATATGATTTGCTTATGCGATGATCAGCGGTTCAAATTTTTGATTGCGCCTTAGGTATCACGTGCCCCCACTCGTTCCCTCTCGATTTCATCTCGGGGTCCGTAGATCTATTGAAAGAGGACTAGGGTGGGTACATGCGAATGATACTCGGCGGAATGTTCAAATGAGGCATGCGGGAGGATGGACTCGACTGGAGGGCAACATGATCGATGGAGAAGAGGGTTGGAGAGGAATGAGAAATAAGCAAATGCCACATGATTACACTTGAACGGCTCAATAAACAATAAGTTGTCTCGCTTGGCCTACGTAGTGAAAGGCCTAATCTTGTGACGCGAACAATCGACGCTTTCGAATATGGCCGGGAAAACAGGGAAACTGACATGTGGGTCACACCCGTCGGGATGATGTAGCGCAGACTAGTCCAATGGAGGAGCTGGCCCACGACCTCCTCGCCACCGACAGCCGTTCATGTGGGTCGTTGGGGCCAACAACGGGACACAGCTCCAGCACTGCCTCTGGACACAGCGACCGCGGTGAGTGACACGCTCATATCGTCGCTAGACACGGTCGGTTTCAGTGAGTCAAGGGTGGCCTTAGTGCTATGGCACGACCAACGGTATGTTCGGTTTGTGCCCAAGGTTGCCCCATTAAATCATTGGGTAGCCAAAATTTTGGTTGAGGTATTGGTTGCCCATGATTTGGCCGACATTGGCAAGAAAAATGAACTAGAGTTGGCTAGAGTTCATTGGCATGCCAAAGAAATGGCAACCATCCAAACAAAGACCAATCTTTGGGTCATGACCAAAATTTTGGTTGAGGTATTGGTTGCCCATGATTTGGTCGAAATTGGCAAGAAAAATGAACTAGAGTTGGCTAGAGTTCATTGGCATGCCAAAGAAATGGCAACCATCCAAACGAAGACCAATCTTTGGTTCACGACCCAAATTTTGGTAAGGTGCACTTTAGCCACAATCCAAACACACCCCAACACCCGGCTCGTCGAGGATGCACGAGGCACCGCGACACGTCCGCGGAGTGGTGTAGCGCGGCCAACTGCATCCTCTAGACCTGAGACCATGCCGGGTCATCTTGCTTTTTCAATGACATGCGGGGATCGCATTCGAGCAAAGGGCATCTCCAACGTTGCCACGACCGCGGTGACTACCCAGCACACCAAAGCCCTCGTCCCTCGCGGCCGTCGCGGCAATGCGTTCCAGCCGCGCCAACTACCGCATTCATGTCGTCCATTACGTATGTAAATCGTTAAGAGGCTCGGTGCCCGAGGAACCAACTCCGGCGACTTAATGACGCACCCGGACGCATGGCCTCACCGGAATGCGCTACTTAAAGCGGCAACGCCCAGCTAATCTCCACACCATAGCGCATCGTCCTCCTACCTGGCACCACATCCGCCATGACCGCAAGTGCGAACGCTCTGCGAGAGAGCTTGTCTTCGGGGATGAAGCTCGAGGTCGCCGCCCTCGCTCAAGTCGCCTCTCACGATGCAAAAGCGGCATAGCCGGACGCGGACGCGACCGCACAAGCGGTGGCCACGCTGGCGGACAACGACGGGAGCACCGTTAGCCATGTGTCCTACTTGCCGCCGTCCAATGTCCGGCACCGCCGAGGTCGGGGACTCCTACGAGGATGAGTAGGGCATGGGAGGCGGCAGGGAATGGTGTGCCAACTGGCCGGTCTGTATCCCGTGTTCTACTCTTCCTCGCCGGAGACCGCACCTTCACTTCACGGGTCTTGAACCCCGCCCCCGTACATAGAGATCGCAGATGGAGGACGTCGGTCGCCGCCGTAGAATAGGTTTAGGGTCGGGTTTCTTTTATTTTTCTGTCATATAAAAGTTCGAAATGTAATGAAAATCTGCCGTGTTTGCATTAATCTCGGCCGATGTATATGAACTTTCACAATAATATACATATTGTAGGAGTACTAGCAAGATGCCCGTGCGTTGCACGGAAGATCAAGATCTTGTGGGAGAAAAGGATGAACGAGGGAAAGCCTTATCTGCAAATGTGGAGAGGAGTGCGGGTAACTTGTCACAGTTTCCTTCCTATCCGTTAGATATAGATCGGACGACCTATATTGCAGGATGACAGGCACACCATCATCACCAACTCTGCTTTTTATTGAACCGAGACAAATGTAAAAAAACCCAACTAAGCCAAACTCCCAGCATATCGTGCGGGAAAAGACCCGGCCGTGCCGTTCTAGTCGGGATTACCGGATTACTAGTAGTAGTATCGATGGATCGCGCGAAGCAACAAAATTTTTTTGGAGGGGGCGAAGCACCTAGTTTAGGCCTCTTTTGGTTCATAGGATAGGAAAATCATAGGAATAGGAAAGTCATAGGAAATGAGATGACATGTATCTCAAATCCTATGAGTAGGAAAGGAAAGGAGATGCCATTTGATTCACATCATAGGATTTTTTTCCATTGAGTTTATGCTAATGTTTATTTTCCTATGAAATGTGAAGGATAGGAAGAATTCCTCCATAGGAATAGGATTCCGTTCCTACAAACCAAAGGACTCTAAAGAAAATTTTCCTACAGAAATCCTATCCTATGAAATTCCTACAAGATTCCTCTAAACCAAAGGAGGCCTTAAAAGGAAAAAAGGCGGTACACTCACAGCACTCCTGTCGTGGTCGCATTGCACCCCACACACGTTCGGTCCTGCACACGGCTCACACAAACGGAACACGCTTCAGCTTGCCTCTTCACTGACACGTGGGACTGCACTTGGAGAAACCGACCATGCGCCAAACTCCCCCCGCCCACCGCATGAAAATCCTCCCCCACACACACACACACACACAAAAATTCCCCCCAAATCCGATTCAACCGCCCTTCGGCCAAATATTCCCCAAGCCCCCCTCCCCCCGTCCCCCCTCCACTCCATTCGCTCCGCCAAAGCCGCCCTCCCTGCCGCACCGATACGTCGGCGCCGTGGTTCATCGAGGGGACGCACGACGATCCTCTCGCTCCCACAGTACGCTCTCGTAGACTGCCGTCCTCTAGTCGCGCTGCCACCTCTGGCTACGTTCTTGTGGAGGCGATCGTGGTCAGCGCCGCCACCGGTGGCGGCGTTAAATGTGGAGATGCACAATGATCAGCTTCTCCCACGGTACGCGCATTCTAGACCGAGGCCCGTTCATGTCGGTGTGGCGCCGAATGTTAGCCGATAGACGCTTTATTAATCTCACTTTGTTTGCGAAGTAGTTTCTTGTCAATATGCTCTGCTTAAGAAGCTTCCTTGCCACTTTACGCACTCAATGCTTAGCTGAGATGGCATGCCAAGGCCGATTAGTTGCTAAAATATCCTGCCATATATTTATTGTAACGTAGATTGCCATGGTCTAGTAGCCAATCTGTTAGGTGAAATAGCTCTACACCGTTTTATACTCGATCTTTGTTGCTGCGATGGCCTTCGATAGTTTGATGTCTGTGTGCTCGGCCTCATTGACTGCTGAAACAGCATGCCATAATTTAGCACTCAAATATGTTTGCTGAGTTAGCTTTACATATATTTCGTTACTTAGATCTGCTCGTCCAAATATCTTGCCAGCGCTTTAGACATCGACCTAGGTATATTTTTTTCTGGACTTCATAAAAAAGCATATACGTTTTTCCTGTAATATCAAGTAGAAGAACTAATTTTTATGTCTTACAAATGGACAGGACTTGGATAACTTCTGCTCGAAGATTCTCCGCTGCATATGTCGAGGAGGTTGAAAACTTCATGAACTTTATCAGAGCTGAGTACGGTGGTCCGAAATCAGATGTGCTCTGCCCTTGTAGCAGTTGTATGAATTCAGTTACAAGACCCCAGTCAACTGTGCAAAATCATCTACACTTGTATGGGATGTCGGTCACATATACTAGGTGGGTTCATCATGGTGAAGCTGTGAATGTCAATGGTATTGACTACGTGGAAGCAGAAGATCACCATCTTGATCTGCTTGATGCTCAGGTGGAAGAGGAGGAGGAGGTGGTGGTGGCGAAGCCAGTGAGTTTGACCAACATTGAAACAATGCTACGAAATGCTCATGCATTCCGTGAACTTTCACCTGCAGAAGAAAAACGGTGGGCCCACATGTTGGAACAATGCAACGTTGTTGTCACCCCAGGAAATAAGCTGTCAGTATTCTCAGCTATGGTCACCTTTCTTCAGGTGAAGACATCTGAGAGAATGACCAACAAATCTTTCGATGCGATGTTGGCTACTTTCGGCAATGTTTCTTTGATTTTCTTTCCCTTTTTTTGCGAGGAAGGAAGGAGAACAAAATTGAGAGTTCCTCGGACTCGAACCCAACACCTCTCGGTTGAAAACCAAGGGTGCAAGTCACTTATGTGGCGAACGTTCCCTGTGAGGAGGACGGCAGACGAACGCATTTTCCTCGCAGTTTTCTTCCTGTATATAAAAAAGTATGCTACTTGGTGTCCGCTTAGTCAAAAAATGATTGTGCCAACCTTGACCGTTGGATTGACATTCAATATGCATCGCGTTTCTTGATCTCTTCTTCCTCGAGACGGCAAAGCCAAACCAGCACCGGCGGGACCGCTGCTCCCGCCTCCACGGTGGTTGTGATCTTCCCGGCTCCTGACCGTTCTGTCCGAGGCCTCACCATCGTCCTCCGCCTTGGATTCGCCATGGCATCGCCCTCCGATGTTGTCAACATGGTCAACAACCGAGAGGAATAAGGAGATGACTGTACATGGTGAGGATGACAGTAGGGACCCAGTAGCGCGCGCAGTAATTTTGTTTTTTCGGGACGGAGAAGGGTATCAAATGGATTGTGCGGGGCCCGTGGCCCGTCTAGCCCAGGTTTTTATTTCATATGTTTAGCACATGACCAGCCCAGTTCGTTTTTTCCTTTCTAAAAAATGGCTAGCCAGCTATTTTGGTTTTTGCAGAATAACCAACATAGGCCTACTTGCTTTTTCTACATACTTTGGGCCGGAAATCTTTCAAGACGAGGAGGGATGAATTTTGCCCAGAAAATGGGCTATAAGTAATAAGAAATGGGTTATAAGTAATAAGAAATGGGCTATAAGTAATAATAAATGGGCTGTAAAATGAAAAAAAAATACAGCAAAGAGGCAATTAGTTCCCAAATACTGTTTTCTTTCGAATTTTGATATTTTAAATTTCATTGTTTTTGTGCGGGTAAAATTTCAATGAATTTAAATTAAGGTATATTTAGATTTAAAATTAAATTGAATCTGGCTAGAAATTTCGGCTGTATCTTTGTTTGGGACAGATTTGGAGGCTGACTTGTGGGTCTACTAGGTTGGCGTGTACTTTGGCTTTGTCAACTTAGTCCACAAACGATTCTAGCAGCGATGTTGTTGGATGTTAATCCAACGACCGTCTTCTTCTTCAATATCGATCTTCTTGCTCCGGCCGCCCAAACCAGCGCCGGTGGGACTGCACTGCTCCCGCCTCCGTGGCGGTCTTTGCCGCATGAGCCGCACCGCCCACCCTACTTCATTCTTTGGCGTGCCATTCCTCTACTCACCCACACCTCTGTTATTTTCCAATGACGGCAATGGACCAAGAAACCCTCGTACTCCCCACCGCATGGGCAACCATTGCCGAGTCTTCCCCAGCTCCGTGTCGTTCCCTTCCTATGCCTCGCCGTCGTCCACCGCCATGGTGCTCTCGGCACGGCCTGGTCAACATGGTCAACAAACGACATCCATCGGCCGTGGACTGTACGCGCAAAATAATGATTCCTTGTCAGGACCCTGATTCCAAGTCACATCGATCTAGCCGGTAACACCTCATATCACTTTGCGGCCTCACGCACGGTATTCCCACGGGTGTCGCCTTACCATGGCCCGGGACCGTTTGCGCCTTTTGGCTCACGTATATAGCGATGTCGCTAGCATCCATATGAATGAAGAACCGGGCGAGATGGCTAGTCGTGAACCCAAAGCGGCACTAACCCATGGGGACAGGCATACATGAATCACATCGAGCATGTCGATTGACGTGTGAATCCGGGCTGTAACTGGGCTAACAGGACTCCGGTGAACCGAGAGCTAAAGGAGCTAAGCAGGACTCGGATGTCACCGCGTGACATTTCCCGAAGGACAGAACCACGAGCGAAAGTGAAACACATGCCCGGCCCGATCAAGTGTCTGGCGGTAGTCTTTGGGCTAGCAGGACTCGGTGAACCGAACATAGCGGACTACTACGGCTCAAGGAAGCACTAGACTACATTTCCCCATAAGAGAGGCTACCAAGGATAAACAACTAGGTTGTCGGATCCCACACATACCAAGCATTTCAATCATACACACAATATGCTCGATATGCGTAAATACAACATGGCATCACAACATAACTCCACGACTCAAGTATTTATTCATTAGGCTCCGAGGAGCGAGACATTACAAACATGGGTCTCATGACCCCAACATACAGAGAATACAAGCAACAAGCACATGCGGAAGCTTAACATGTCTGAGTACAAACATCTACAAATGAAAAAGGCTGAGAAGCCTGACTATCTACCAGATCCTGCCGAGGGCACAAGATCGTATCTGAGGTAACAAGCTAAACATCAAAGTCCACGCGGAACTACTAGCGAGACGGAAGTCTCTCTGCAAAAACATAAATTAATCAAACGTGAGTACAAATGTACCCAAAGAAGACTTACATCGAACTATCTACATATGCATCGGTATCAACAAAAGGGGTGGTGGAGTATGACTGCAGCAAGCCAGCTTTGACTCGGCGGCTATCCTACACTCACGTTGCAAGTAACTCTTTTGAGGTGGCGCACGAGTCCACATATTCACCATATCGATACACCACTATGGATCCGCTCCCGTCTTCCTACGAGAACGCCATCCATAGCACTCACGCTTATCTTGCGCATTTTAGAGTATCCACTTTCACTTGTCCATGAACTATACAGGCAACCCAGAAGTCCTTTACCGCGGACACGGCTATTCGAATAGATCATATTAACCATGCAGGGGTGTACTTCTTCACACACGCTCTCGCCACTTACCGCCATGTACACCTCGTGTTTCTCGGCAACCTCCAAGCGGAAGCCTGGCGAGGGAGTCGGCCACAACCTGACTAACCACACAAGTCTCTCGTCCAGGTTTATCGCCTATTCGGGTTCCATCCGCAAGGAGATCCGGCCGGGGTGTCGCTCACGGCCGCAAACAATGTCTGAGGTTCCAAGCCCACCAAGCAGGCGACGCTTGGCATACCGGCCATGGTGCCTAGTCTGTCCCAAGCCCACTGCACGGGTGCCACTTGGTAGACTACTAACACATCCTACAAGCACCGAAACTAGTTGCAACTCACGGACAGAGATCGAGTTGATTAATAAGTCGAGAGGGGTCGAGTTAGCAGGAACCCAATGTGTGGTAGTACCTGTTCATGGATCACAAACACAGAACTCAGTTCCTGAGGACGGCTGCAATGAGACAACCCACCATGTACTCCTACATGGCCTCTCACCGCTACCTTTACCAAATCGTATTCACACACTTAGCTCTTACACAGTAGGACATGTTCACCACATTCAAATTCATCCCCGATGGATCAGACCTGACTCAACTCTAAGCAGTAGCAAGCATGACAAACAAGCATGAATGAGTAGGCACATCAGGGCTCAAACAACGCCTACTCATGCTAGTGGGTTTCATCTATTCTTGTGGAATGACAGTCATCACGAGAGGATAAAGGGGTTCAGCTACATGACAAAGTAACGATTGACTCATTGTTTTCCTAATGCAGTAAAAGAGAGCAGGAGCGAGAGAGTGGGATTGTATTGTAATGAACAAGGGGGTTTTGCTTGCCTGGAACTTCTGAAGATAATATAGTTCTTCATCGGTGTCATCGAACACGTCGTCGGAACGTCGTCTACTGGGAGGGGATAACACCGGCAAACAAGAAAGAACACAATCAATGCAATGCAACAGTATGATGCATGAATGTGACATGGCAATATGCTGTTGATTGAGCTAATGCATCTAGCAACAAGTTAAATGAAGTTGGTTTGAACCCTAGTTTCAAATTCAAACTCCATATGTGATTATTCAAATGCCATTTATATGGTTTGTCCTAAACAGCAGCTATAAGTTGTTCTAACATGCATGAAAACGGTACAGATGGATAGATTGGATTTTTCTGATCATTTTTCATATATAAATCTTTGCATTTGGAGTTACGGTTAAATTTCTATGATTTTTAGAAGTTTATACTATTTTCTGGAATTTCCTAATTTCTTCCTAAATAAGAAAATCCCAGTAAATGTATTTATGACATCAGCAGTGTATCATGCTTGCGTCAGCTGGTCA
The DNA here is from genome assembly GCA_021605145.1 of Aegilops bicornis. NCBI lineage: Eukaryota > Viridiplantae > Streptophyta > Magnoliopsida > Poales > Poaceae > Aegilops > Aegilops bicornis. The sequence goes on along the minus strand of CM038672.1, from coordinate 478,882,898 downwards.
AAGGGCGGGTCTAGGTCAAACCTGACATGTGGGGTCCACACGTTAGTGACATGGTGTTGTTTGAGTCACAGACAGGTGGGGTCGGTCAACGGCCACGTCAGCGAGGTCAACGCCGACGCGTGGGGCCACTATGTTTAGATTAATCTTAATCTATTTTGTTAGCTGGTTAGTTAGGCAGCAGGGCCCGTATGTCAGCGAGGGTGTGGGTTAATTAGCGGGGTCATTAACTTCTAATGATGGTGCCACGTCATCTAAACGGCGATTAGTCGCCGGTGCTAAGCGGGACGCGGCGGCGCTCCCCGTCCGGCCATCTCCGGCGATGAGAGCAAGCGGGGCTAGGCTCTACGTACTCGAAGCGGCGACGCCAGCGTCCGAGTGGTGGCTGCGGCGATTGCGGAGAGCCGGCTTTTAGCGGCGGCGGCACGCGAAGCTTTGGCGGCGGCCGAGCTCGGGATCGTGGCGCGAGGTTGCGGTGCATGAGAGAGCGGCTAGGTGGCGGGTTAGCCTCTTGGAGGCTCGAGCACGCCGACGCCAGCGATGTGACGAGCAGGACCTGCAGCGGGGTAGGTGACATGGCAGGCGGCGGCGGAGCTCGGCCGCGATGGGAACGGTGGCTAGAGGACGAAATCGATGCGGGGACAAGAGGGGAGTCTACTGGAGGCTCACAGGGGTCACCTTGAGATGGTCAGCGAGCTCGGGGAGGCGGCAGCGGTGGCGAATCGATGGTGAAGATCCTCGGCGGCCATGGCGGAGAAGGCGACGGTGGAGACGATGGAGGCCGTCCGGGCTCTCTTCCTTCGGTGGGGAGGTGCTACAGGGGTTGGTGGGCTCGTGGTCATGACGATGAGGCCGCAGGGGTGGCTGTGGCTGCTTGGCAGTGTGTGTGATGTGGCCTTGGCGTTCGATCGTCTTGAGATAGAGAGCGAGAGGAGGAGAAAGCACGGGAAGAGTGAGAGAGGAGACCAGGGGAGATGCGTGGCGGCGAGGGAGGTCCAGCAGCGGGAGAGAGGAGGTGGCCGTGGCAGCGTCTTGTGGCAGGAACACGCCCTCCGCCCCTTGGCGGGGAGGTTGAAGGCGGTGGAGGGCACAGTGGGCTGGGCCACAGTGGGCCGGCAGCGATGTGAGCTGCGCAGGTAGGGTGAGGTAAGTTACCTTTCTGTTTTACTTTTCTTACATTTTGTTTAATTTTGCCACTGTTTAAAATCAAAACCTATTCAACACAATGCCAAATATCCTCTGGATATTTTTATGTTGCTGAATGGACTATTCCAAATGCACATAAAATGTTTCAGAGTTATTTGAAGATATATTCTATATATTATGAATATAATTCCAAATTCAAAAACAATAATGATTTAAATTTCATGCCCAAAATATTCCACAAAAATGTTCACTATTTTTGGTTTGGTTCAGAAACCTTGCCAAAAACATCAAACAATTATAAGAACATTTTGGAAGACACTGAATGTGATTTTTCCATGGTTCTTTGCCCCTCTTTAATTGAATTTTGAGGCTTAAAATTCCCTCAATTCAAATTCCTTGAATTTAAACATGATGCTTGAAGCTCCTCGGTGCAACTAATTACAGTCATCAATCTAGGGCTGTGACAACTCACCCCCACTAAACAAGAATCTCATCCCGAGATTCAAGACGTGAGGTAAGAAGACAGAGGGGACACAAAGCTAACACGATCTTCACGATCCAACTGTCCTTCTCAAATATGTTGATTCATTGCTTCATATTGATCTTGACGTCTTTGCTTTCTAGATCTTCATCCAACTCGATGACGTTAGAAAGAAACTCTATCGGAAAGGATCATCGAAACTCTCCATACCAGGCTAAGGCAAATCACAACGATCGTTTGAAAGGGGTTCGAGGAAATGGCATATTCAGTTCGGAAAGGAAACTATGGTTATAAAACAACTCGGCAAACGGGAGGCACATTCCAATTGATACCGAGGATATAACCTAGTGACTGAGTGTGCTCTCAAGAACTTGAGCATTTCCATAGTCATCAAGGTTTTACCAACATCCGTGCCGAGGATCCTGGCAACACATCTTACTACCATGATGAATAGTGATGGATGATGCGGATACAAAGGAAGATAACACCTTCTCAGACTTCCCCTTAGCGAGGCCAAGAGAACAAAATCTGGATGATCGACCGAGAGACATTTAGCACTCCGCTTCTAATGTTCTTCTTGATGTTCTAGCTACCACGGTCATGCTTAAAAGCATCAACATGGCCATCAAGTAAAGGTCGGACTTCGGGAGCACAAAATCCATAAGGATCAACTTGTGGAATAAGTTATACCCAATCCTCATGGAGAAGGGTTGAATTGCTTGTTCAAGATACTACAATAATAGATCTTAGGCTAGGTGTGTCGGCCAGAACATCAACCTCGTCGGGACCTACATCATAGATCTTGGAAATGTTCCAGCCATCATATCTTCCTGAGATTCAGATCTGGCTGGTAACGGGATTTTTCAGACAACATGTCCACAAAAGAAAAGGTTGCAACACAAGTCGACGAGATAACGTTGCGTGAATCTCGGGAGATGAACTATGATAGCAAGCTCCAAAACATGAGCTGGTTCTGCTACACACATGTGAACATGTTGTCCAAGACAAGTAGGACCACAGAGTAGTCTTACAATAAAACACTACCAAAGTTCAGGTGAGGAACCATCATTGTGGATAACGAAGTCCTTGCATAAGTCATGATTAGCTCTTAAGAAGGAACTTCTTCTCCTTGAACAAATCAATCAGTGGCTTGGTGTGCTAGGGAATACGTATGGAGTGGAGGTAATTAATCTACCAAACCATAGAATACTTGACGTATGCATGACTAATTTGGGATGATTCCAGAGGAAACAAAACTAACTTTCTCGAATTCATGGCGACAACTTACACCTAATGCACGTGAACTTGGAGAAAGCCACTTCTTTCACCAAACATATACTTCATGAACGGGGCATGAAGAAAATGCTTACACAAGTTTCCAACACTAGCTCAATGTTCAACATGAATCATGGAGGAGACAAGATGTCTTTGTTGGGCTCAACAACAACTCATCGGAATTTCCATATCCTTTGGACTCCCACCATTATGTGAACAATGTGTTAGTATTGGTCGAGACCAAAAAGATGTAATGGTGTATGCTCGAGGGATCAACCACGAGTAAGACAACATTACGAACATCGATAATCTTGATTTGATTTGATGATAGCCCACACTCAAATCAAAGGATTGATAAGATAATAGGTCCAACAACTGATCACGGGGACCAATCGATGAAGATATCATCTTTCTTCAACACACACTACACAAGAATATACCTTTGGAACGAACTAAGTTAGGCAAGCTTTTATCTTCTAACTCTCCAAGTTGTTGTTCAGCTTAACCAACTAGCTCAGGGTAATCAACACCGATTCTTGGAGAATGGGTGGTTTAGAAGAAAACCAACATGATCACGAGCTCAACATAACAGTTAGGAAACAACCCGGTAATACTTCCGAGAAGATATTCGGAAAATCACGAGCCACCGATATGTTAATAAGCTCGAGAACAATCTTGCTTTTCAGGGCAAGACGATATGATCAAGGAACGAGGGATTGTCACAATCCTAACTCCTTGGTCGATGAGTGCACCCGGAAATATGGACTAGGTAGCAGGATCAATCCTAGGATGATGATTCAATATCCAGCACGCTAAGATGAGAGTATTGTCCATTAACTACCAAGCAACGGAGTTGCTAGGAGTATTGATTTTCGCACATCACAGTACACTTGTCGGCATTCTGGTTGCAACAACACGGAACCGAGGAACGAATGATGATGGCGAGAAGTATCACTACGTCAAGAATTCATAAGGGAAGGTGCAATTCTCATAACGTTCCTGACATAAAGTGGGTAACACTTCAGGGTAGAACAGAACAAAAGCTGGATTGGCATTTTGATCTGCGGAATACAACTACTTTGACCACTCCAAGAAATGGAGGAGGTGTTGGACTTTGTTTCTCCTAGTCATTCCAGAACAGAATGGCTTGACGGACCACAAGAATAATGGGCATCGATGAGCACGAGTGCACGAGTACTCCTGACTATCAACTGATAGACGGGGATCGGAATACAACTACAATGGGAACAACTCAAGGAACACACGATTTTCTGAGTTGTGGATGCATAGATTAGTATGTCGAGCAAAGCTCAACATTTCTTCCGGATAACCCATGCAGAAAGGTAGAACTGGCAGAATCACAATTATGAATGGAGAACTCCTCAAGAGTACTCTGATTGTGGTATTTTGGTTGAAAGAAATTCTGCCTTAATGGTTCATGGTATTTGGAAGAAGGAAATACCACGGACCTCGAGGACTATCGCAAAGTTACTAATATCCTAAAGGAACTAGCAAACACTATCAACATGAGGTAAGTAGGGTGAATCTCGGGTTCAGAAACCCAGGAGTAGAATACCTATAAGTGGCATCACGGGATGCTTTCGAGAATGATGGCCAGAATCATCACACTGGGAACACAAAGCATGGCTGGATTACTAGGTGATCTCAGACACCTAGGGACATAATAATAGCTCCAACATAAATGTCAAGGCAATAAATTACCTCAACAGGGCGATTTATTAGTGTGCTTATTACGACCAAAAGGACACCGTGAGCAGGAAGGAAGAATTTGCAAATGCATCGAGATAGTTTAGAAACACAGGATGACTCGGACAGCATAATGGCTGTAAATGCTCAAAAAGATTTGAGACATCATGCAAAATGGTGGCATAACCACTCAACAACATCATATCAAGGTTACGAGATCAACGGTTAACATCTGAAATAGTAGGAACTGAACTGAGGCTTGAATTCAACAATCTTACAAGTCTACAGAGTAGTAACACGTGATCCTGATAGAAAGAGGAGAAAGCCTAGTTCCTTAACCCCGTAGGAACGATAAGATGACTCAGATCAGAAGGCATAAGGTATAAGGAGTAAAAAGAGCCTTACGTTCCCTTCCAGAATCAATTCCCTTATATAACTAAAGCATTTCTAGACACAACTTCGACCAGTTTGGCTTGGTAATCCTCTGAGCAGTCGAGGCTCGATACCAAAGCTGTCGGGACCCCGATTCCAAGTCGCATCGATCTAGCGGTAACACCTCATATCACTTTGTGGCCTCACGCACGGTATTCCCACGGGTGTCGCCTTACCATGGCCCGGGACCGTTTGTGCCTTTTGGCTCACGTATATGATAGTGTCGCTAGCATCCATATGATAGAGAACCCGGGCCGAGATGGCTAGTCGTGAACCCAAAGCGGCACTAACCCATGGGGACAGGCATACATGAATCATATCGAGCATGTCGGTCAGCAGCGTGTGAATCTAGGCTGTAGCACTGGGCTAACAGGACTCCGGTGAACCCGGGCTGTAGCAGGCTAGGCAGGACTCCGGATGTCACCGCGTGACATTTCGCCGAAGGGACAGACACAGGAACAAAGTGAAACACATGCCGGCTAGTCAAGTGTCCTGAGCAGTAGTGCTGGGCTAGCAGGACTCCGGTGGACCGGGCTGTAGCGGACTACTAGGGCTCAAGGAAGCACTAGACTACATTTCCCCATAAGAGAGGCTACCAAGGATAAACAACTAGGTTGTCGGATCCCACACATACCAAGCATTTCAATCATACACACAATATGCTTTCGATATGCGTAAATACAACATGGCATCACAACATAACTCTACGACTCAGAGTATTTATTCATTAGGCTCCGAGGAGCGAGATATTACAAACATGGGTCTCATGACCCCAACATACAGAGCATACAAGCAACAAGCACATGCGGAAGCTTAACATGTCTGAGTACAGACATCTACAAATGAAAAAGGCTGAGAAGCTCGACTATCTACCAGATCCTGCCGAGGGCACAAGATCGTAGCTGAGGTAACAAGCTAAACATCAAGTCCACAGCGGAACTACTAGCGAGACGGAAGTCTCTCTGCAAAAACATAAATTAAGCAAGCGTGAGTACAAATGTACCCAACAAGACTTACATCGGAACTATCTACATATGCATCGGTATCAACAAAGGGGGTGGTGGAGTATGACTGCAGCAAGCCAGCTTTGACTCGGTGGCTATCCTACACTACGACTGCAAGTAACTCTTTTGAGGTGGCGCACACGAGTCCACATATTCACCATACCGATACACCACTATGGATCCGCTCCCATCTTCCTACGAGAACGCCATCCATAGCACTCACGCTTATCTTGCGCATTTTAGAATATCCACTTTCACTTGTCTATGAACTGTACAGGCAACCCAGAAGTCCTTTACCACGGACATGGCTATTCGAATAGATCATATTAACCCTGCAGGGGTGTACTTCTTCACACACGCTCTCGCCACTTACCGCCATGTACACCTCGTGTATCTCGTCAACCTTCAAGCGGAAGCCTGGCGAGGGAGTCGGCCACGACCTGACTAACCACACAAGTCTCTCGTCCAGGTTTATCGCCTATTCGGGTTCCATCCACAAGGAGATCCGGTCGGGGTGTTGCTCACGGCCCCAAACGATGTGTATAGGGTTCCAAGCCCACCAAACGAGCGACGCTTGGCATACCCGGCCACGGTGCCTAGTCTGTCCTAAGCCCACCTGTACCGGGTGCCACTTGGTAGACTACTAACACATCCTACAAGCACCAGAAACTAGTTGCAACTCCTGGACAGAGATCGAGTTGATTAATAAGTCAAGAGAATTCGAGTTACGGAACCCAATGTGTGGTAATGCTTGTTCATGGATAAAAACACAGAACTCAGTTCACGAGGGGCGGCTGCAATGAGACAACCCACCATGTACTCCTACATGGCCTCTCACCGCTACCTTTACCAAATCGTGTTCACACACTTAGCTCTTACACAGTAGGACATGTTCACCACATTCAAATTCATCCCCGATGAATCAGACCTGACTCAACTCTAAGCAGTAGCAGGCATGACAAACAAGCATGAATGAGTACGCACATCTAGGCTCAAACAACTCCTACTCATGCTAGTGGGTTTCATCTATTTACTGTGGAATGACAGGTCATGCAGAGGATAAAGGGGTTCATCTACCGCAGCAAGTAACAGTTGACTCGTTGTTGTCCTAATGCAGTAAAAGAGAGCAGGAGCGAGAGAGTGGGATTGTATCGGAATGAACAAGGGGGTTTTGCTTGCCTGGCACTTCTGAAGATAATATAGTTCTTCATCGGTGTCATCGAACACGTCATCGGAACGTCGTCTACTGGGAGGGGATAACACCGGCAAACAAGAAAGAACACAATCAATGCAATGCAACAGTATGATGCATGAATGTGACATGGCAATATGCTGTTGATTGAGCTAATGCATCTAGCAACAAGTTAAATGAAGTTGGTTTGAACCCTAGTTTCAAATTCAAACTCCATATGTGATTATTCAAATGCCATTTATATGGTTTGTCCTAAACAGCAGATATAAGTTTTTCTAACATGCATGAAAATGGTACAGATGGATAGATTGGATTTTTCTGATCATTTTTCATATATAAATCTTTGCATTTGGAGTTACTGTTAAATTTCTATGATTTTTAGAAGTTTATACCATTTTCTGGAATTTCCTGATTTATTTTTAAATGAGAAAATCCCAGTAAATGTATTTATGACATCAGCAGTGTATCATGCTTGCGTCAGCTGGTCAAAGGGCGGGTCCAGGTCAAACCTGATGTGTGGGGTCCACACGTCAGTGACACAGTGTTGTTTGAGTCACAGACAGGTGGGGTCGGTCAACGGCCACGTCAGCGAGGTCAACGCCGACACATGGGGCCACTGTGTTTAGATTAATCTTAATCTATTTTGTTAGCTGGTTAGTTAGGCAGCAGGGCCTATATGTCAGCGAGGATGTGGGTTAATTAGCAGGGTCATTAACTGTTAATGACGGTGCCACGTCATCTAAACGATGATTAGTCGCCGGTGCTAAGCGGGACGCGGCGGCGCTCCCCGTCCGGCCATCTCCGGCGACGAGAGCAAGCGGGGCTGGGCTCTACGTACTCAGGGCAACGTGACGCGTCGAGTGGTGGCTGCGGCAGGTGCAGAGGATGGCTTTAGCGGCGGCGATGGCGAGCTTTGGCGGCGGCCGGAGCTCGGGTTCGTTTGTGCGCGAGGCTGCGGTGCACGGGAGTGCGGCTAGGTGGCGGGTTAGCCTCCTGCAGGCTCCAGGAGCATGCCGACGCGCTCAGCAGCGACGAGTAGGACCTGCAGCGGGGTAGGTGACATGGCAGGCGGCGGCGGAGCTCGGCCGCGGTGGGAACGGTGGCTAGAGGACGAAATCGATGCGGGGAGAAGAGGGAGTCTCTTGGAGGCTCACGAGGGTCACCTTGAGATGGTCGTGAGCTCGGGGAGGCGGCAGCGGTGGCGAATCGGCGATGAAGATCTCGGCGGCCATGGCGGAGAAGGCGATGGTGGAGACGATGGAGGCCGTCCGGGCTCTCTTCGCCTTGTGGGGAGGTGCTACGAGGTTGGTGGGCTCGTGGTCACGACGATGAGGCGGTGGTTGTGGCTTGTGGCGGTGTGGCGGCATGGCGCGCCGGCGTTCGGCCGTGCGAGATAGAGAGAGCGAAGGAGGGTGGAAAGCACGGGAAGAGTGAGAGGAGACCGAGGAGATGCGTGGCGGCGAGGGAGGTCGAGCGGCGAGGAGAGAGGAGGTGGCCGTGGCCAGCGTCTTGTGTGTATGATTCACGCCCTCCCTTGGGGGGGAGGTTGAAGACGCTGGAGGGCCTGGTGGGCTGGGCCACAGCTGGGCCGGCAACAGTAGCAGGCCGCGCAGGTAGGCTGAGGTAAGTTTTGCTCTATTTTACTTTTCTTCTGTTTTGTTTAATTTTGCCACTGTTTAAAATCAAAACCTATTCAACACAGTGCCAAATATCCTCTGGATATTTTTATGTTGCTGAATGGACTATTCCAAATGCACATAAAGTGTTTCAGAGTTATTTGAAGATATATTCTATATATTATGAATATAATTCCAAATTCAAATACAATAATGATTTAAATTCCATGCCCAAAATATTCCACAAAAATGTTCACTATTTTTGGTTTGGTTCAGAAACCTTGCCAAAAACATCAAACAATTATAAGAACATTTTGGAAGACACTGAATGTGATTTTTCCATGGTTCTTTGCCCCTCTTTAATTGAATTTTGAGGCTTAAAATTCCCTCAATTCAAATTCCTTGAATTTAAACATGATGCTTGAAGCTCACTGGTGCAACTAATTACAGTCATCAATCTAGGGCTGTGACATTCCTCCACCTGACAGCTGGGACCCACCGGAAGGGCCTCTGTATTTCGTGAAAAAACATTCCCCCCGCTGACATGTCGGACCCACCAGCTATATCTTCGCACGCAAGGAAGTTCCTCCTTATTATGCACAAAAAAATGAATACCCACCCTGCTAGCTGGGACCCACCATAGTGGGAGGATGACTTGTGGGCCAACTAAGTTGGGGACGGAGGGCTTTGTCAACTTAGTCAATATGAACGATTCTAGCTCCAGTGACCGTACGATGTCCATCCAATGGCCATAGTGCTTCTTCAACCTCTGGTCTTCTTGCTCCAGCCGCCCAAAGCAGCGCAGGTCGTGCCGCATGCTCCTGCCTCCCGTGGCCGGCTGTGCTGCCGCGGAGGCCTCACCGCCCCTACTATTCCCACCGCTGGCCAGGCCCTGCGGCGACGGCAGCCTCACACCGCAGCCGAACCAGTGAACCCTCGTACTCCTCTTCGCGCAGACTTCCACTACCGCGTCTTTCCCGGCTCCGCGTAGTCCCCTTCCTAGGAACGACTTCCATCGGACGTGGACTGTACATGGAGAGGCTGATAGCTGGGTCCACGGCCGCAGCAAGGAAGTGCCTCCTTATTACGAGGAAAATAATGATTCCTCCATCTGAAAGTTGGGACCCACCGGACGGGCCACTGTATTTCACGGAAAAAACGATTCCCCCTGACTGCTGGGACCCACGAGCTTCTTCTTCGCACGCAAGGAAGTGCGTCTGGGCAAAAAAAACGATTCGCCCCCCTGACTGCTGGGACCCACCAGCTACACCTTCGCACGCAAGTAAGTGCGTCCGGACAAAAAAACAAAATGATTAGCCCCGATTGCTGGGACCCACCAGCTACATCTTCGCAGCAAGGAAGTGCACGGTCCGGGACCCACCTGGTCAAGCGTACATAGCAATGTCATCACGGTCGCGAACATTAATGCGTACATCTTGGTCGATGTAGAGGTGCGCCGCGTGTCGTAGTAGAGGCGCCGCACGTGTCATAGTAGAGGTACGCGACGTAGCTTGTACACTGCGTCGTCTGGCCAGGGTGCAAGAAAGAAAATCTGACCCGCGTATGTGTGTACATCTGGTGGGGTCTCGAACTCCTACTCACGCATATGTACGGCCAGGGCTCGTGTACATGGTTGGGTCGGAATGGAGAAACAGCGTCGTCGTCGTGTTCATGGGGAGGCAACGGAATGCGTTGTGTTCATGGGGAGGCAACGGAATGCGTTGTGTTCATCGGGAGAGACCGGAATGCGTGGGAGCCAACCGGCTGGGTCGGAACGGAATGCGTGGTCGTGTTCATCGGGAGGGCTTGGACGGAACAGGCGATGGAAACGAGGCCTGGCGTACCGCACAACGGAGGAAACGGCCTTGTGTTCGACCGGCCACGTTTGAAAGCGGGATCCTATTCATACGGAGGTCCGGCATACCGCAAAAGCGGAGGAAAAGGACCTCCTCTGATCGAAAGCAGGGTTACATTGATCAGGAGGGTGTGGCGTGACCGCCATAAAGCAGGGCCGAAAGCAGGGTCTTGTTGATCGGGAGGGGTGTGGCGTATCGCAAAACAGGACTCCACGGGATACTGTTCATCTCCACTGTCGACCTCCTCCGGCCTCCACGGCCTACCATCGACCTCCTCCAGCCTCCACAGACTCTTGTTCATCCAGCCACCACCACGCGCTACTCCATCGGCTACTATTCAACCACCCCTCCACGGGCACCCCTCCACCGTCTACTGTTCATCCAGTCGTCCACACCACGGGGTCCTGTTCAACCACCCCTCCACGGCCACCCCTCCATCATCTATTGTTCATCCAGCCCTCCACACCACGGGGTCCTGTTCATCCAGAGGCAATGCCACCGCTCACTGTTCACCCAACCCCATAGCGCTCGCTTTGTTCATCTAATCGACCGGCCGGTTAGCGTGATGGCGAAGAATCGCTCGATCTGGTTCAATTAATGACCATCGATCGATCGCTCGGGTTCGAATGTCGTAACTGCAGGCAATCGCTTGGGTTCAGTTAGAGCCCAACGCCTCGCTCGGGTTCAGTTAGAGCCAACGCCTCGCACACACGCGCGTACATGTACGAGAGAAACGCGCATCCCTTGGCCCCCGACCTGCCACCGTTACTGGCAACTCCCCGAAATTTTCCTCCCCCTCGCTTCTACCATAGTTTTTTTCCGTTATGGACGGCCCAAAGAATGTCATGCAGCTGCGTCTGGCCCGCCCAGACGAAAAGCCCTTTTACGTCATGATTTTTGTCATAGAAGTAGGAGCCCACGACATCTATGATGATACCGGGTTTTGTCACAATTATCGTCATAGAAGTGTCATATGTATGACACAAAAAATTTCGTTCGGCCCAAAATGTCACGGATGTGTATTTTTTTTGTAGTGATGCTTGATAATTGTTTTGAGATATGAAGATGATGATATTAGAGTCATGCTAGTTGAGTAGTTTTGAATTTGAGAAATACTTGTGTTAAAGTTTGTGATTCCCGTAGCATGCATTATGGTGAACCGTTATGTGATGAAGTCGGAGCATGATTTATTTATTGATTGTCTTCCTTATGAGTGGTGGTCAGGGACAAGCGATGGTATTTTCCTACCAATCTATCCCCCTAGGAGCATGCGCGTAATACTTTGCTTTGATAACTTGTAGATCTTTGCAATAAATATATGACTTCTTTATGACTAATGTTGAGTCCATGGATTATACGCACTTTTCTTCCTTCCACCATTGCTAGCCTCTCTAATACCGTGCACTTTTCGCCGGTATCATACACCCACCATATACCTTCCTCAAAAAAGCCACCATACCTACCTACCATGGCATTTCCATAGCCATTCCGAGATATATTGCCATGCAACTTACCACCGTTCAGTTTATTATGACACGTCCCATCATTGTCATATTGCCTTGCATGATCATTTAGTTAACATCGTGTTTGTGGCAAAGCCACCGGTCATAATTATTTCATACATGTCACTCTTGATTCATTGCATATCCGGTACATCATGGAGGCGTTCACATAGAGTCATATTTGTTCTAAGTATTGAGTTGTAAGTAAATAAAAGTGTGATGATCATCATTTTTTTAGAGCATTGTCCCAAGTGAGGAAAGGATGATGGAGACTATGATTCCCCCACAAGTCAGAATGACACTCCGGACTAAACAAAAAAAGGCCATAAAAAAGAGAAAAGGCCCAAAAAATGAGAGAAAAAGTGAGAAGGGACAATGTTACTATCCTTTTACCACACTTGTGCTGCAAAGTAGCACCATGATCTTCATGATAGAGAGTCTCCTATGATATCACTTTCATATACTAGTGGGAAATTTTCATTATATAACTTGGCTTGTATATTCCAATGATGAGCTTCCTCAAAATGCCCTAGGTCTTCGTGAGCAAGCGAGTTGGATGCACACCCACTTAGTTCCTTTTGTTGAGCTTTCATATACTTATAGCTCTAGTGCATCCGTTGCATGGCAATCCGTACTCACTCACATTGATATATATTAATGGGCATCTCCATAGCCCATTGATATGCCTAGTTGATGTGAGACTATCTTCTCCTTTTTTGTCTTCTCCACAACCACCATTCTATTCCACATGTAGTGCTATGTCCATGGCTCACACTCATGTATTGCGTGAAGATTGAAAAGGTCTCAGAACATCAAAAGTATGAAACAATTGCTTGGCTTATCATCGGGGTTGTGCATGACTTAAATACTTTGTGTGGCGAAGATAGAGCATAGCCAGACTATATGATTTTGTAGGGATAACTTTCTTTGGCCATGTTATTTTGAGAAGACATAATTGATTAGTTAGTATGCTTGAAGTATTATTATTTTTATGTCAATATTAAACTTTTGTCTTGAATCTTACGGATCTGAATATTCATACCACAATTAAGAGAATTACATTGAAATTATGCCAAGTAGCATTCCACATCAAAAATTCTGTTTTTATCATTTACCTACTCGAGGATGAGCAGGAATTAAGCTTGGGGATGCTTGATACGTCTCCAACGTATCTATAATTTTTGATTGTTTCATGCTATATTATATTCTGTTTTGGACATTAATGGGCTTTATTATACACTTTTATATTATTTTTCAAGACTAACCTATTAACCGGAGGCCTAGCCCAGAATTGCTGTTTTTTTCCTATTTTAGAGTTTCGTAGAAAAAGAATATATCAAACGGAGTCCAAACGGAATGAAACCTTCGGGAACGTGATTTTCGAAACGAACGTGATCCAGAGGACTTGGACCCTACGTCGAGACATCAACCAGGAAGGCACGAGGTAGGGGCGCCCTACCCCACAGGCGCCCTCCACCCTCGTGGGGCCCATGTTGCTCCACCGGACGTACTTCTTCCTCCTATATATACCTACGTGCCCCCAAACTACGGACACGGAGCAAAAACCTAATTCCACCGCCGCAACCTTCCGTGCCCGTGAGATCCCATCTTGGGGCCTTTTAGAAGCTCATGGGAGGGCATCGATCACGGAGGGCTTCTACATCAACACCATGGCCTCTCCCATGATGTGTGAGTAGTTTACCTCAGAACTTCGGGTCCATAGTTATTAGCTAGATGGATTCTTCTCTCTTTTTGGATCTCAATACAATGTTCTCCCACTCTCTTGTGGAGATCTATTCGATGTAATCTTCTTTTGCGGTGTGTTTGTTGAGAACGATGAATTGTGGGTTTATGATCAAGTATATCTATGAACAATATTTGAATCTTCTCTGAATTATTTTATGTATGATTGGTTATTTTCGCAAGTCCCTTTGAATTACCAGTTTGGTTTGGCCTACTAGATTGATCTTTCTTGCAATGGGAGAAGTGCTTAGCTTTGGTTTCAATCTTGCGGCGTCCTTTCCCGATGTGATGAGGGCAGCAAAGGCACGTATTGTATTGTTGCCATCGAGGATAACAAGATGGGGTTTATATCATATTGCATGAGTTTATCCCTCTACATCATGTCATCTTACTTAAAGCGTTACTCTATTCTTTTGAACTTAATACTCTCGATGCATGCTGGATACCGTTCGATGTGTGGAGTAAAGTAGTAGATGTAGGCAGGAGTCGGTCTACTTGTCGCGGACGTGATGCCTATATACATGATCATACCTAGATGTGACGCCCCCGATTCAATCGTACACTAATCATACACGCAAACGTGTACGATCAAGATCAGGAACTCATGGAAAGATATCACAACACAACTCTAAAAATAAAATAAGTCATACAAGCATTATAATACAAGACAGGGGCCTCGAAGGCTCGAATACAAGTGCTCGATCATAGACGACTCAGCGGAAGCAACAATATCTGAGTACAGACATAAGTTAAACAAGTTTGCCTTAAGAAGGCTAGCACAAACTGGGATACAGATCAAAAGAGGCGCATGCCTCCTACCTGGGATCCTCCTAAACTACTCCTGGTCATCGTCAGCGGCCTGCACGTAGTAGTAGGCACCTCCGGTGTAGTAGGAGTCGTCGTCGACGGTGGCGTCTGGCTCCTAGGCTCAGCATCTGGTTGCGACAACCAGGTACAATGGGAAGGGGGGAAAGAGGGAGAAATGCAACCGTGAGTACTCATCCAAAGTACTCGCAAGCAAGGATCTACAATACATATGCATGGGTATCTGTGTAAATGGGCAATATCGGTGGACTCAACTGCAGAATGCCAGAATAAGAGCGGGTAACTAATCCTGTCGAAGACTACTGTCGGTGTCAAAACCGGCGGATCTCGGGTAGGGGGTCCCGAACTGTGCGTCTAGGCGGATGGTAACAGGAGACAAGGGACACGATGTTTTACCCAGGTTCGGGCCCTCTTGATGGAGGTAAAACCCTACGTCCTGCTTGATTAATATTGATGATGTGTGTTACAAGAGTGGATCTACCACGAGATCAAAGAGGCTAAACCCTAGAAGCTAGCCTATGGTATGATTGTTGTTCGGCCTATGGACTACATTCGTCCGGTTTATATAGGCACCGGAGAGGGCTAGGGTTACACAAAGTCGGTTACAAAGGTAGGAGATCTACATATCCGTATCCCCAAGCTTGCCTTCCACGCCAAGGAAAGTCACATCCGGACACGGGACGAAGTCTTCAATCTTCTATCTTCATAGTCTTGGAGTCCGGCCGATGATGATAGTTCGGCTATCCGGACACCCCCTAGTCCGAACTCCCTCAGTAGCCCCCGAACCGGGCTTCAGCGACGACGAGTCCGGCGCGTATATTGTCTTCGGCGTTGCAAGGCGGTTTCTCCTTCAAACTTCATGTTCCCGTCCAATAGTGTCCGGCTTCCTTATAAATGTTGCGCTCCTTGGCTTCTACGCCCAATAATGGCCTTTTTCCACGTGTCGTACGAATGCGAAAGGCTGGGGTATTTTTACATTTTACCCCCTAGTCGTGCGAACGAGCACGCCTATAAGAGGCGAGGATCTAGATCCAGCTCACACCATCCTCCATCCTCAAGTTCTCATCGAGCGCCTCGACAAAAATCCATTCCATCATGGATAGCCGGCTGCTCCTCCTCTCGCTCCCAGCCCTAAGCCAGGAGATTGGGGAGATGCTCAGTTCCACAATGAGCTAGTGGCACTCCAAACCGAGGATATCTTCCCCGGCTTTCATGGTTCCGGTTCGAGCCGGACTAGCCACCTACAAGGGTGGAAAGCAAAGCGGAGAGCGCCCCCAACCCTTCCAAAGGGGCGGGTATGCTTTGTCCCCTATCTAATAACGGGACTCGGATTTCCCATACATCCGCTTTCTCCGGGGCTCCTAGAGTTCTACGGACTCCAACTTCACCACCTCACGCCCGCCTCCATTTTGCACATCAGCGGGCTTCGTAGCTCTTCTTGAGCTGTTCTTGGGCATCAAGCCCCATTTTGCGCTGTGGAAGAGATTGTTTTGTCTCGTACCCCGTTCTCATGAGGGGTCGATATATCAAGTGGGCGGAGCGAAATATGGCGCATCGCCGGGACGGATATCTATCCGCACCCGAAGAAGGCGTCCAAGACCGGCCTTGAAATGGTTCTACATGGAGGACGCCCCTCTGCGGATCCAGTTCGGATCGGCCTCCGGAGTTCAGCAATGCTCCCTTGAAGAAACGCCTGAGTTGGCGCCCTTGAGTCCTCAACGGGAAGATGATAGGGCGTCCATTATCGATGGGCGGATTAGGTTACTGGCCCACTCCGGATTGACCATGATTGGAGTCATGGCCACGTGCATTATGCGAGGGGTGTAGCCACTCCAATATAGGGGCCACCCTATGTGGGATTTCAACTGGGAAGATGACGCCACCCGTCATGGCCGCAAAGGGACAGGCTCGGCAGCCGATCTGGAAAAGATCATGTCCGGCTTATACAAGGGAGAGGAGGAGGACTTCCTCTGCACGAATCCGTTGAATGGATTTTCTATGAATAACCCTCGGAGCTGGGTAAGCGGATGTTCATCTACCCGATCCATACTTTTAAAGTCAAGTATCTTACTCTGTGATTTCGACACAGGAGCTGCGCCGGGACGTGGAGGGCATACGAAGCCTAACCCCACAGCCCGAGGATCCGGAACGATCCCTTGATCCAACCTCCGAAGAGGATCCGGACATAAAGGTGGAGCTGATTGACGGGGTGTTCCACCAACGTAGCATAGACAATGCCCTAGTCGCCATTAATACCGACTACCCCGGTTTGTTTCCGGCCTCCCGGTGACTACGACCGAGGTCTTGACACCATCATTTGATCCGCGCTCAATTCCGACCATCCCATACTGATGGTGCATCGCAGGAGGTGCCTTTAAGGCGGGAAGCCGAACCCGCGGCGGCCGACCAACAAGGGTCAGTCCGGCCCAGCAGGCGGAAGAGGAGTGCGACGCGAACCGAAACGTCGCCGCAACGGTACATAGCACCGCTATTTTTAAGGGAGGGATCCCCAGGAGGTATATTAATGCTCTTAACCTTTCCAGAAAGAGCGCTCGCCGGACAGTGTCCGGAGAGGTTGCCAATCAAGCCTCCGCCAGCCATGCTCCAACGCATGGTCCGAGAGGGGAGGCGAATACAAGGCATGAGCCGGACGCTCCTCCGACGGAGGATGCCGACAGGTTGTCCGCCACCCGGTCTGAGGTAGAGAGCGCCATGAATCACAGGCGTCGCCGGACAGTTCTTCGTGACGCGTGTTTCTCCCCGGAGGCGTTAAATGCCTTTGATGCGGGAAGCAGCACCTCCGTGCCGCTCAAGATGGGTTAACCAGAGCCACGGAGCAGTATGTGAAAGACATACGGGTAAGTAATTTTAATAGTTATATATGCCAAGTAGCCCCGAGACTTAAAATAGTTGAAATAACTGATTTAAGGATCAATTATTATCTTGAGGATCTTACGGAGAAGAATACCCATCTGTCCCGGGAGCTCCAAGAGTGCAAGGCCCAACTTGAGGTCAAGACGGCCGCCTGAGGGGGAGCCACAGAGACCCCCAATGGCAAGACGTACTTTGAAAAGATAATTATTTAACAAAGTGCGGCGTGAATCTGACAATAATATTGCAGAGGGCGCCGGACTAGATCCGGACAAGCAACAGCTACTGCGTCAGCTAAAGGCCGGCAAGAGGGTGCTTATGAAGGTGCAGCAGGAGAGAAACAAGTTCCAAGATGCCCACACTCAGCGAGGAGAAGAGCTGAAAGGTGTTCGGGCCCGGTATGCAGCTCCGTGAAGGAGAATCGGTAACCGTTCACGGCATTTATAGTAAGTGCTTGAACAAATTCCTTTGAAAAGAAGAATTCGGCGAGGAAGTCGATTGATGTAAATATGGCTTTAGGTGTGCTCACAGTCGCCTGCTGGAGGAAATGCTCTGGTCAACGGGTGACCAACTTCCCGAGTTGGTGCAATTGCTCGAACGTGTTCGACAGGCGATGGGTGGCGTCGTTCATGCTTTATGGCCATCCGTCTCCCTACCCGAGGGCCTCGGTGAGCTTGCTGAGAAGCTTCAGGGAGCACGGCGACGCCTCCGTTTGTGGAAGATATCGGCCTGCCGTCAGGGCGCCAGGGAGGCTGGGCCATGGTGAAGACGCGTTACCCGAAGGTGACCCAAACCACATGGCGAGGTCGGACTGCGGGGCTGATGGGAAGGAGATCCTGTGAGCTTGATGTGCGACCAAGTAGAACTGGTCATGAAATATTCCCAACAGGTATAAATTAGACAACCTGTTAGATGGGATTGAGGAGGAGTACAATCAGTCGGTTTGTGATGTAATTTGAAATGACATGTAAAATGCCTTCTAGTCGGATTGTAGATCGTTTGTCTTTGCGGACCGTTTCGCTTCAACCTCGGGACCCAACAGATGGAGGTGTGTCCGAATACCCTTACGGTTATAAAAGAACCGGGGCATGCATGGAGACAAGGCGTCGGGGTCATAATTGCTTTATCGGACAAGTGCCCAACTAGTTATGTTATATTACATGGTTAGTAAGAAACATCTTCCGGGGAGAATAGTTCCGTTAAGGGTTCCTTTCTGGGAGGCATGCCCTAAAGTGCAATGCCGGACTACGAAAATAGCAGAAAAAAGCATCGGGGCAGAGAAATAAGTAAGTAATAAATCATCTTTCAAGTCACCGACCGAATATTCTCTTAAGAACGCTAGCTTCGGCTTCACCCGGTCTGAGGTACACATCCGGTGACCCGGCAAGAAGTAATCGCAGAGGTGCTCCCTTTACCTCCTAGCCGAACAATCAGAACGAGGGGTAAGCACAGGAGCCGTGCAACCCAGCTTGGCCAAAACTTAAGTCATATCGATGCATACAATGGTGAATAAAAGGTACATGCGGAAGTATGACACATGTATTGGGCATGAAGCCCGTATGAATAAACACATTAAAGAAGCCCCAGGTATAATGAGTGCAGGAGCACATCAAGTGTGTGCGAAGAAAGCATAAATCAGCCTATAAAAGGTATTGAAAAAAGTGGGAAGAAGGAGGGGACAAGAGACGGTAAAAAATATAAAAAGGTGGGCGGGGAGTGAGGCGAACTTGGAGTCGGCGTTAAGCGTAGAATCTTGAGGAGGCGGGCTGCGTTCCATGGGTTCGGCTCGAGTCGGTTGTCAGATGCGTTACGTAGACGGTATGCTCCGCTGGTCAGGACTTGGTCGATGATGAAGGGGCCTTCCCACTTGGGCTTAAGTTTGTCATTTTTCTTGTCCGGCAGGCGTAGAACAAGTTCGCCAACATTGTAGGTTTTGGCCCGTACTTATCTGCTTTGATATCTTCGAGCCTGCTGTTGATAAAATGCGGAACGAGCCCTTGCCACGTCCCGCTCCTCCTCTAAGGCGTCCAAACTGTCCTGCCGATCCAACTCGGCTTCTCTTTCTTCGTACATGTGCACACGAGGTGAGTCATGAATTATATCGCAGGGCAGAACTGCATAAAAATGGTGTGAATCCAGTAGTTCGGTTAGGCGTGGTCCGCAGCCCCCAGAGTACGGAGTCGAGCTCCTCTACCCAGTGCGTGTTAGATTCCTTGAGGGACCGCACTAGTCTGGGTTTGATGCCGCTCATGATTAGACCATTTGCTCGCTCTACTTGACCGTTAGTTTGGGGGTGATAGACTGAGCGTAATCGAGCTTGATGCCCATGTTTTGCACGAGTTTAACCTCGTCGGCCGTGAAGTTCGTGCCGTTATCGGTGATGAATCTGTGGGGGCGTAAAGCGGTGTACTACCCGGATATGAAGTCTATCACCGGTCCGGATTCTGCCGTTTTAACCGGCTTGGCCTCAATCCATTTGGTGAATTTGTCCACCATGACCAATAAGTATTTGTGCTTGTGGGTTCCCCCTTTAAGGGGTCCAACCATGTCAAGCCCCCTGGACTGCATGAACGGCTGGTAATGGGTATAGTTTTGAGGGCGGTGGGTGGCATGTGGCTCTGATTAGCAAAGAGCTGGCAACCGACGCATCGTTGGACTAAGTCCCGAGCATCTGCCCGGCTGTCGGCCAATAAAATCATGTCTGGAAGGCCTTGCCTACAAGGGCCGGGCTGCAGCGTGGTGCCCACCGAGTTCAGGTGAATTTCAGCCAGGAGATTTCGCCCTTCCTCTTCGGAGATACACCTTTGAAGGACTCGGTTGTGCTTTTCTTATAAAGTTCTCCCTCATGGACCTTGTAGGCTTTAGATCGCGAACTATGCAGCGGGCCTCATTTTGGTCTTCGGAAGTTCTGCCGCATTAAGTAGGCTAGGAATGGTTACATCCACGGGCAATTCGCCATTATTTTGTGAGTTGAAGGTGTTATTTCATTGGCTGAGCCGCCGATTGTGTCAGAATGGTGCGAATTAGGTGATGCGGTGGCTCCGGATTGTTATTTCGGACTCCTCTTCCCATAATACTGGATGGCCTAAAGAGTCGTTCGGGGAAGATGTTTGGAGGGGCGGCGTCTCGTTTCAGCGCCGATGCGTGCTAACACGTCTGCCTGGTTATTATCCCGGGCTACATGGTGGAATTCGAGTCCTTCGAACCGAGCTGACATTTTTAGGACGGCGTTGCGGTAAGTTGCCATTTTTGGATCTTTGGCGTCAAAGTCTCCATTTACTTGGGATATTCTGAGGTTTGAATCCCCGCGCACCTCTAGGCGTTGAATGCCCATGGAGATTGCCATCCGGAGGCCATGTAGAAGGGCCTCGTATTCGGCTGCGTTGTTGGACTCCATGTACATTATTTGAAGTACGTATTGGATGTTGCCTCCAGTTGGGGACGTCAGGACGATGCCAGCCCCCAAGCCAGCCAACATTTTGGATCCGTCGAAATGCATGATCCAGTTGGAGTACGCGCCGTACACTTTAGGGAGTTCGGCTTTGGTCCAATCGGCGACGAAGTCAGCCAGAATCTACGACTTTATAGCTCGCCGTGGTTTGTAGGTTATGTCAAATGGTAAGAGCTCGATAGCCCATTTTGCAATCCTGCCCGTTGCGTCGTGATTGTTTATAATATCGTTGAGAGGTACTTCGGAGGCCACCGTTATTGAACACTCTTGAAAGTAGTGTCGCAGCTTCCGGGATGCCATGAACACCGCGTACGCTATCTTTTGATAATGTGGGTACCGGGATTTGCATGGAGTTAGAACAGTGGATACGTAGTACACTGGTTTTTGAAGAGGGAATCTGTGTTTATACGCTTTCTCGTTCAACGACGCAGTACCGCTACCGACAACTTGATGTGTTGCTGCGATATATAATAACATAGGTTCACCCAGGTTGGGCGCGGCCAGAACCGGATTTGTTGCCAGTATGGCCTTTATTTCTTCGAGTCTGGCTGTGGCAGCATCCGTCCATTCAAAATGTTCGGTGCACCGGAGGAGGCGGTAGAGGGGCAGAGCCTTTTCTCCCAAACGGGAGATGAAGCGACTTAAGGCCGCTACGCATCCGGTTAGTTTTTGTATCTGCTTGAGGTCTTTTGGAATATCCAATTGTGACAGATCTCGGATTTTGGCCTGGTTTGCTTCAGTTCCTCGATAGGATACGATGAAGCCCAATAGCTTTCCTACCGGTACCAAGACGCATTTTTCCAGATTGAGCTTAATGTCATATGCTCGGAGGTTGTCGAATGTCACCCTCAAGTCTTCTACTAGAGTTCCGACGTGTTTGGTCTTGACGACCACATCGATCACGTATGCCTCTACTATTTTGCCTATCTGGGTAGCGGACATGTTTGAATCATGCTTGATATGTTGCGCCGGCGTTTTGAGTCCGAAGGGCATTGTGTTGAAGCAGAATGGCCCATATGGAGTAATGAATGCCGTTATGGCCTGGTCTTTCTCCGCCATTTTGATTTGATGGTATCCGGAGTATGCGTCGAGGAAGCACAATGAATCGTGCCCTGCGGTAGCATCGATGATTTGGTCGATGCGAGGGAGGGGGAAAGGGTCCTTTGGACAGGCCTTGTTAAGGTCTTTAAAATCGACGCAGAGGCACCAGGATTTGTCCTTTTTTGGTACCATTACTAGATTGGCTAGCCAGTCCGGATGTTTTATATCTCTGATGAATCCGGCTTCTAAGAGTTTGGCTAGCTCCTCTCCCATTGCCTGTCTTTTGGGTTCGGAAAATCGCCAAGAGCTTGTTTGATCGCCTTGAATCCTTTTAGGATATTTAGGCTGTGCTCTGCCACTGCGTGGGATTCTGGCATGTCACGAAGGGTGCCAGCAAAATGTCCCAATTTTCCCGAAGGAATTCTCGTAGTCTTGACCCGACATCAGGACTTAATTGTGCCCCAATGGAGGCCGTCTTTGTGGGGTCCGTTGGATGGACCTGAAATTTGACTATTTCGTCTGCTGGTTTAAAAGAGGTGGACTTGGACCTCTTATCGAGTATCACATCGTGCCTATCCACCGTGGAGCACAGCGTAGTTAGTTCCTCTGCCGCTAGGGCTTCGGACAATGCCTCTAGGGCCGGTCTGGCTGTCTTATTTTTTAGTGCGGAGTCTGTATGCTCTGGATCCTTGGGCGAGAGTGATTATCCCATTGGGTCCGGGCATTTTGAGCTTCATGTACCCGTAGTGGGGTATAGCTTGGAAGATTGTGAATGCCTCTCGCCCTAACAAAGTGTGATATCCGGCTGCCGAATGGGGCCACTTGGAACATGACCTCCTCGGACCTGTAATTGTCCGGTGAGCGAACACTACATCTAGTGTGATTTTTCTGTGCAGCGTACTTCTCGACTAGGGATTATCCCTCACGAAGGTTGTCTTGCTTCGCTCAATGCGGCTCCAGTCAATTTCCATTTTTGAAGGGTTTCCTCATAGATGAGGTTTAATCCGCTGCCGCCATCCATGAGTACCTTAGTAAGACGGAAACCGTCCACTATCGGACCGAGGACCAATGCGGCCGGTGCTCTAGCTGTTCGGAATTTAGGTTCGTCATTGGCGTTGAAGGTGATAGCCGTGTCGCTCCACGGATTTTTTGTTGCTACTTGGTAGACTTGGCGAGGCTGCGGATTGTTCGTTTCCGCATGTTATTTGATGCGAAAGTCTCAAGACCGTTAATACCGTCTTGGTCTTCTTTGGGTTGGTTGCGGGGCTAAAAAGCCTACGCCACTTTTCGCCACTGCCGTAGTATCCAACACGCTCGAAGGCCGTGTGTTGGAGTAGCGCCCTCCGTCTTGTGGATTTTGCGAGGTCCGTTGAGCCATCCCTCCAAGATGCGTTCCGCACTTTAGGGGTTTTGCTTTTGGTTTTTAACCCGTGTGCTTGAATATCAAGCATCCTTTTATTTCGGACTGGGTTTGTATTCGTGGCTGGATTGTCCCAAAACCTAGTTTCGGTTTTCGTGCACTCTCCATCGCAAAGAGTATTTTTGTACGATGGTCGCTAGGTCGGCGAGGCGTGAAACTTCGCGACGGCTGATGGCGTTTATGATTCCCTTGTCCGTGCAATTGTTGCAGAAGATTGAAATCGCGCTTTCTTCACAGCAGTCCTTTATCCTGTTCATAACCAGGAGGAATCTGGCCCAGTAATGATGTACTGTTTCATCGGGCTCTTGTCGTATTTGAGATAGATCACTTATGTTTGGGTTGGCGGGTGGAATTAAGTTCGGAACCCCGCCCGGTCTGAGGCTCAAAGGCCAAGAAGCTTCCGGATTCGGAAGCTTGGTTTGCTGACCGCTTTCCAACAAATCTGGTCCGATGCCTGACTTTAGGTTCAGTACTTGATTAGCATCCGTCCCTCCGCGGGAATCCAGCATGGAGGGATCCAGAATCCGGACGTAGTTGGATTTTAACATAGAAGAAGAGTCGCCGCATTGTTCCTCTTCCACGACAACGTGGTGGGTAACCTGGGGAGAGTTAATTTCTCTCAGATCGGTTTTAAGCCCAATCTGATCGTAGTCGGTAGTGACTCCCAGGGCGGCGATGCGATCCAAGAGCTCGTTTATGGAGGAGAGCTCGATTGGATCTAGCTACTCGGCGAATTCCGAGCTGACGTGAAGATCGCTTTTAATGACTTGAGAGGTCATTGTCGGGGCGGTGGCCGAACAGGCGGTCATGAGAAAATCGCCTAGCCGGATAGTCTGGCGGCCAAAGCTCCCTTGACGACGGCGCCGTCTTTAAAAGACGGGAAAAGGCATCCTTCACGATGGTGACGGCACAGGAACTCTCAAAGAAAGCACCAATGTCGGTGTCAAACCGGCGGATCTCGGGTAGGGGTCCCGAAGCGTCTAGGCGGATGGTAACAGGAGACAAGGGACACGATGTTTTACCTGTGTTCGGGCCCTCTTGATGGAGGTAAAACCCTACGTCCTGCTTGATTAATATTGATGATGTGTGTTACAAGAGTGGATCTACCACAAGATCAAAGAGGCTAAACCCTAGAAGCTAGCCTATGGTATGATTGTTGTTCGGCCTATGGACTACAGCCGTCTGGTTTATATAGGCACCGGAGAGGGCTAGGGTTACACAAAGTCGGTTACAAAGGTAGGAGATCTACATATCTGTGTCCCCAAGCTTGCCTTCCACGCCAAGGAAAGTCCCATCCGGACACGGGACGAAGTCTTCAATCTTGTAACTTCATAGTCTTGGAGTCCGGCCGATGATGATAGTTCGGCTATCCGGACACCCCCTAGTCCGGAACTCCCTCAACTACGCTTCAGGCCACCTCCATCTTGCAGCATGTAGAAGAGAGTAGGTGGTAAGTTCACCAAGTAGCATCGCATAGCATAATCCTACCCGGCAATCCCTTCCTCGTCGCCCTGTTAGAGAGCGATCGCCCTGTTAGAGAGCGATCGCCGGGTTGTATCTGGCACTTGGAAGGGTGTGTTTTATTAAGTATCCGGTTCTAGTTGTCATAAGGTCAAGGTACAACTCCAAGTCGTCCTGTTACCGGAGATCACGGCTATTCGAATAGATAAACTTCCCTGCAGGGTGCACCACATAACCCAACACGCTTGATCCCATTTGGTCGGACACACTTTCCTGGGTCATGCCCGGCCTCGAAAGATCAACACGTCGCAGCCCCACCAAGGCCAACAGAGAGGTCAGCACACCGGTCTAAACCTAAGCGCACAGGGGTCTGGGCCCGTCGCACTTAGCACACATGCACGTTGCATGGGCGGCTGGAAGCAGAACTAGCCCCCTTAATACAAGAGCAGGCTTACGTTCCAATCCGGCGCGCGCAGCTCAGTCGCTGATGTCACGAAGGCTTCGGCTGATACCACGACATCGAGTGCCCATAACTGTTCCAGCGTAGCTGGTTAGTGCGTATAGACCAAATGGCCAGACTCAGATCAAATACCAAGATCTCGTTCAGCGTGTTAATGATGTAACCACGGACACCGACCAGGGCCAGGCCCACCTCTCTCCTAGGTGGTCTCAACCTGCCTGCCGCTCATACAAAGATCCACTCATGGTACTCCTACGAGCCGACCCGACTTTAGTCACCACATGTATCATGTAAAGCATATAAGTATATACCCGTGATCACCTTCCGAGTGATCACGACCCGATAGTATAGCAAGGCAGACGGACAAGAATGTAGGGCCACAGATGGAATACTAGCATCCTATACTAAGCATGTAGGAATGTAGGTAAAGGTAACAACAGTAGTAGCAAGGACAAGCTATGCATCAGGATAGGATTAGCGGAAAGCAGTAACATGCTACACTACTCTAATGCAAGCAGTATAGAGAAGAATAGGCGATATCTGGTGACGAAGGGGGGGGCTTGCCTGATTGCTCTGGCAAGAAGGAGGGGTCGTCAACAACGTAGTCGGTCGGGGCGCTAGCAGCGGCGTCGGTCTCGTAGTCTACCGGAGAGAAGAGGGGGAAGAAACAATGAACACAATGCAAACAGATGCATAAAGATGCATGACAAAGCAAACAACGGTGTTAGGTGTGCCCTAACGCGGTAAGCGGTGATACCGGCGAAGGGGGGAAACATCCGGGAAAGTATCCCCGGGGTTCCGCATTTTCGGGCAGGGGTACTGGAGGGGAAAGTCGCGTGTTCGATATGCTAGGGGCGTGTGGCGGACAAACGGGCTGCGTATCCGGAATCATCTCATCGTTCTGAGCAACTTTCATGTTGAAAATAATTTAATCCGAGTTAAGGATTAAAAGATATGATTTTCTAAGATTTGCTCATTTCTGGAATTTTAATTAATCATTTAATTTAATTCGAAAATGGATTAATGACATCAGCATGATGTCATGTTGACATCAGCACTCAACAGGGGTTGACTAAGTCAAACTGACATGCGGGTCCCGCATGTCATTGACTGCGATTAACTAAATAGGTTAATTAGTATAATTAGTGAGTAAGTCAATCTAATTAGGATTATTAAGTTAATTAATCATTTAATTGATCAATATTTCAGTCATTTTAATTATTATTTTTATTATTGTTTTATTTTATTTTAAAAAAAACGTCATGGGGCAATGGCCCACTTGTTATAGGGCCAGCGGGGCCTAACGGGCACACTGCAGGCGTTAGGCGCCTCGACCCGGCTTGACGACGGGGAGCGGAGGGTGCCGATGCATGGCGCCAAGGCGCTGGAGATGGTCATGGCGAGGCCACGGGCAGGCGGCCCAATGAGCCGAGGTGGGCGGAGGAGCAGACGTAGCGTCGGCGGCCGTAGTGGTGGTGTCGGTGTCAAAACCGGTGGATCTCGGGTAGGGGGTCCCGAACTGTGCGTCTAAGGATGATGGTAACAGGAGACAGGGGACACGATGTTTACCCAGGTTTGAGCCCTCATGATGGAGGTAATACCCTACTTCCTGCTTGATTGATCTTGATGATATATGTACTACAAGAGTTGATCTACCACGAGATCATAGAGGCTAAACCCTAGAAGCTAGCCTATGATTATGATTGTTGTATATCTGATCTATCGACTAGCCTGGCCCTGGTTTATATAATGCACCAGAGGCCTAGGATAACAAGAGTCCTAGCCGAATACGCCGGTGGGGGAGGAGTCCTTGCCTTGATCGCCAAGTCTTGTGGAATCTTCCTTGTATGCGGCAGCTGTCCGGATCGCCCATGAGTATCTGACCATGGGGTCCTCGGCCCAATCCAACCGATCGGGAGACGACGTGGTGAGTACCCCTAGTCCGGGACACCGTCAAGAGCCCTGAACCGGTCTTCAAGTTAGGGGCGGCTCCTCGATTCTTCGAACTGTTCTTCATCTTCGGTCGTCGGTCTTGAAAATTGGTTCAACAAATCTTCTCATCTTTGATCTTGAGGATCGCCGAAGTGCATCCGAAGAGTTTACACGTTGGGTATCCGAGGAGCCCCTTTAAGTTTCCAGCCTTTATCAATGCCTTGTTATTTTTATGCCACGCCTCGGGTTTGAAGTTGTTCCCGGGAAGCAGTTTCCTCTTGCGTCCGAGCTCCAACGCCGGACTGCATTCGAGGTATCCTTGGCAGCCGAGCACCAATGCCGGACTGCTTCCGAGCTCCAACACCGAAATGTATCCGAGCTCCAACGCCGGACTGTGTCCAAGAAGTCATAGATCATCTTGGTCCAAAAAAGTTGAAGGAGTTTAGCCGAGCTTAATGCCGGAAATGCCCTCTATGGAGCTAGCCGCTAGCGCCCGAGCTTTATGCCGGACTGCTAAACCCTAGAAGCTAGCATATGATTATGATTGTTGTATATCTGATCTATCGACTAGCCTGGCCCTGGTTTATATAATGCATCAGAGGCCTAGGATAACAAGAGTCCTAGCCGAATACGCCGGTGGGGGAGGAGTCCTTGCCTTGATCGCCAAGTCTTGTGGAATCTTCCTTGTATGCGGCAGCTGTCCGGGGCCAGCCCATGAGTATACGACCATGGGGTCCTCAGCCCAATCCAACCGATTGGGAGACGACATGGTGAGTACCCCTAGTCCAGACACCGTCGATCGGCGGAACTGCGGCGCCACGGCGCGGTTGGGCGGTTGGTGCAGCAACAGCGATGGCAGAGCAAAGGCGGCCGGGAGGCACGGCGGCGAAAAGCGAGGCCACGGCGAGACTGGCGGCGCGTGCAGCAGGGGGCGACAGGCGTGGTCGGGCGGTGGACCGGAGCGGGACCAGCCTGGCAGAGGCAGAGAGCCGCCACGCGGCGGCGATGCGGCGATGGCGGGCGCATGTGCAGCCATGGGCGGTGAGCGTGCCAAAGGGGAAGAAGGGAGCGGCCACGCAGCGGGGCAGCGGCGATGCGGCGCGTTAAGGGAGAGAGGAGGAAAGGGAGGGGCGCGACTCACGGAGGGCGTAGGGATCGTGGCAGCGGTGCGTGAGGTGGATGACGGGGACGACGGTGGAGAGGAGAAGCAGGTCGGCGGGGGAGCGCCCGGCGGCATGGCGCCTGGGCGCTGGGCAGCGACCTCCTCCCCCGATCCCGATCCAATCGGGGAGAGAGGGGGCAGATATTTCGTGGGGGGAGTGGGGTGTCGGTGGAGTGGGTTACCGGGGGTGAGGGGATAAGGAGTGGGGGTGGGTGGCCATTGGGCACGGTGGGTTGGCCCGTTGGGCCACTGACCCGAGGGTTTTCTTCCTCTCTTTTCTTTTTAGTGTTTTATGTTGTTGTGTTTTCCCTTTTTCTTTTATTTATTACTCTTTTCTGTTTTAGCTTAGTTTCCTTTTATTTTTGATTTAGCAAAATACCAAAATGGTACCTACTTTGACGTTACCAAATATGCCACTGCCACATTAACTAGCTACGTAAACTAAAATAGTTTTGTAATTATTTATTATTTAACAGTATTTAAATAATAGTTTCCTCTACTATTTTATTTATCTTATAGCATCTAAACGTTTTATAAAAGTAGGGTTTCTTCACCATAATTGCCTATGCAATAGTTGTCACAACCCGAACATTTTAGTTTTAACATTTGAAAAATTTTGTTGTTTGCCTTGATTTTGAATTTGAATTTGAATCGGTTTCTAATCAACGTGAGTTTATCATTAGTAACCGAGGTGACGTGGCATCATTACGAGGGGGTTACTGTAGCTTCATTACCCGGGCGTCACAAATCTCCTCCACTACAAGAAATCTCGTCCCGAGATTTAAGAGGTAGTGAAAGGGGGGAGGTCTTGTAACGAATCTAGAGGGTCTTCTCATCCTGGCTTGCTCTTCTTGAAGAGGCCGGTCCAATACATTGATGTCTTCATTTCTCTGCTTCAGGTCATCATGATGAAGTTGGCATCCTTTCTTCGGGAACTCCATCGTACTTCCGAAAGAATAAAGGGTGGGCATTCGGAGAACAGACCTCTGCAAGGTCGACTATCTAGTCGACAACATCGTGGAAGGTGGCGGATGCGGATAGTAACTCTCGAATTGAAACTTAAGAAAATATCGAGAGCAAAGTAAGAAGGCGCCAAAATAGAAGTTTCAAGCACATAGGCATTCGTTAGATTTGCCTAAAACAAAGGGTGACAGGGGTTCAGAGCAATGGGAATAAGTATTGCGTCTGATACCATAATAGATCACTAAGCAGGTGGCCCGTGAATTACATACGAAGTCAAGCGCGAGGAATAACTTTGACAATAGGTTGTACAGGAGATTCAGGTTTCGATCATGTGGAACTGTGGGTTATGGGCCCACCATGTGGGTTAAAAGTATGAAGGGAGATGACATCTTGCACGATCATGTGAGCAAGGCATGTCAAAGGATAGTCTGTCAGTTATGTCGGCAACAACATCGGTACCAAGGCGAGGGACGAAGAGAACCATTCTCCTGCTCGTTGAACGAGGCAGACCAATAGGCAAAGTTCTCGTCCATCGGTGGTTACCGGAATGCTATCAACAATAGTAATAGGGTCTTACTGACAGAGTTATACACCGAGGTGTTTGCACAAGCAGGGAATTATTACTGCTTTAATCATATAGATCACAGTAAGGGTTTAAACAAACCAATGGAAAGGGGAAAGTGTCTATCAGATTTAATCAGAACAATGGAAACAAAAATGTGTTTAAACACATATTTCGGGGCTATATCCTTCCCAAGGGAAAGCAGAGCATGATATCCATGACAGGATATAACGTAGAAAACCATTTAGGTAAGGGGGAGGGCGTTCATGACATTACCCAAGCAACGGTGTTTGGATAACTAGGCAAGAAACATTTAGCTTTGGGCTTCAAATGTTTTTGTTGAAAATCGAAGTACCACGGACATGCTTCGAGATAGCACTGACATGGTATTCAAGCAAAGTTCAGACCTTGGAAAACACAAAGGATCCATCAGGATAACTTATTAAACAAGGCATTCAAATTCTTCATGGAAAAATGGTTCTCCTTGCTAAAAAGGAAATTATAACAATAGGTCCTCCGGTTAGGTGTGCTAGGCATGACATCACCTTACCGAGTGATATAAAGACCAATGTTATAACTCTTGGAAATATGTTCCCACCATCATATCGTAATCGAGATTCAGATCTGATTGGTGTCGAGATACCTCGAGACTCGGGATGCACGAGAAGAAAAGGTGCAAAACAAATTGACGAGATGACATTGTAAGATTCTCGGGAAATGTACTATGGAAGGGAGTTCCAGAACAAGTGCTCATCATTAAACCAATGAAGGGATAAGGAGGTAGTTGATGAACTCAGTGACAATTCATCGAGATTTCGAAAGGATGAGTTTCCACAATTATGTGAACAAGGAGATAACATTTGTCAGATCAAATGATATAATGATGTATGCTCGAGGAAAGCATACACAATTGAACATTGATTGAAAGGTGCACCCGAAAGATGGGCTTAGGTAGCATGATCAATGTTAGAATGGTGGTTCAACAACCAATAGTCTAAGAACGAACTATCGACCATCAACTTCAAAGCAATAGGGTTGTTAGAAGTACAAAATCCACGCAGTACCGTTCACTTGTTGGAATCCCGGTTAGAATCAACACGGGGACCAAGAAGGGAAGGTTATGGTGAGAAGTATTACTTGCATCAATAATTCATAAGAGGTGGTGAAAGTCTCATGACATTCTTGACAAGACAGATGGTAATACTCCAAGGTAAAGAAGAACAATTGTTGGATAGCACGGAACTCAAGGTACAACACAAAACAAGAACAAGTTTTGTGTTGGAGGAATGCAAAATGTTGTCGATGTTAACCCAAATCATCGAGGGGCAAGCATGGAATTTCTCATCGGGAACTCAATGTACGTCTCGGAAGAAGTTAAAATGTTGACGATGATCATGACACATTTATCGAGAGGTTTCAAGAAGATGTAATCGATCGTGAAGACATCACATCAAGGGAATGGTGAAGTAAAAGGTTACTATAACCATAGATAAGATGCCATCTCGAATTCGGAGTTGTCTCTCAAGACAAACAATATGATGCGGAAAGTTTGATGTAAGCTTAGAAACCTTGTCGGGATTGTGTCCGGGGATGAAGGACATAGGTAGAATGGTCAAGCGGCCACCGACGATGATGATGTAGTCAATCCGTTGGGAATGACATGATCAAGTGCAAACTCGTAAGCAATCAAGATTACTAAAAGTTGTCGAATCGGAGTGCGGACTCGGTCCACTATTCGGTGTTCTCGGTTGACAACAACCCATAACTCGTGGAGTGACTATGACAGGGAAAGGTATTACTCCATTACAAATTCATAAGATGTAGTGCAATGGCATGATATCCTCGAGATACCAGGTGGATAATACTCGAAGGCATATCAAATTAAAGGTTGAAGTGGGTGTATTGATCTATAAAAGACAAGCACTTTAACTTGTCTGAGAAATGGAATCAAAGGAAGAAATTATGGTCGGAAACACAATCATAAATGATCAAACCACGGATACAAGATGAACTCATAACAAGGGGGTAATTATTTTCACGAGCAGCTTCCATGATAAGTTCTACATCGTGTCCATGGGCATGAGCGCAAAGTTCAAGGTCGATTCCCACTTCTCCAATGCATAACCTTTCATTCACTCCTCAAAATAAAAATGATTTCAATGTCAAAACATACCTGGTGAATTACGAGAGGAGTATGACCCGTGAAAACTTTCGGGTTCACACAGATTATGGAAAGCATAGGTTCAACCCATCGAGGCATCTTAGAACATATACCATGAACTTTAGGGTCAATTAACACGTGCTCGAAGCAGAGCATGGTTGACAAGGCATAGGATATAACTTGCCAAAGGCAGAAGACATAATTTACCAAAGGCATTATGTATCGGGGAGAAACTCTCAAGGTAATTGGAAATGAAGGACACGGTCGGATAATAACCAAGCAAATGGTCTCATGGACCACAAGGAACTGATGTCGATGTCGGTACTCAATCATAAGGGAAAAGAATGCAAGGTATCAGATTATAGAAACCATTGACTAATTGAAAGCTCAAACGCAAATGATTATGATTGCCAAATCAAGGGATCAAAAGAATACGCTCTGATTAAGAATGGACAAGCTGAATAGACTTAGGGGTATATTCGACGACAATTTGATTGGTCGAGGACCAGATCATGTTCAAATTGACACTGAGTCGGAAGGATGAATTCTAGGATTCGACTGAGGAATGCGAGCATTCGCATCTTATTGAAACAATGGACTCAAAAGGATAGTGTCAAAGGATGCCAATAAGATTACACTACTTATGGGATTAACCAAAATGCAAGCAAGCAAGAATTTCAATAGCAATAAGTTGTTGAGGATTTTTGGAAGATCGAATAGTATTTTGAAGACCTTTGTGAATTACTTGAATCAATTGGGGATGAGCAGATACTCGATAAGTGTGAGAAACTATTTGTAGGGGTATTCAGGGGGCAAAGAACTGCAAGGCAGTAGGCACAAGTATTCTCGAGGTATCTTGTAATAACAATATAAATTGTGAATAAAAGTAAGAACGACAGGTGTGAGTATTTAACCATAGGGATATTTCGGTGGTAGGGAATTGCAAAAGCAACGGGGACAAGTCTCGAGAAAACATGGAGATTATCTTCGGGATCTTCTTATGCAGCAGGCGACCATCAGTAATAAGGGGCTCTCCGGATGGAAGTGACCACGAGATCCTAATGTTAGAGTTAGTAAAATTCGTTTAACCCGAGTAGAAAAGAGTTCAGAGTCCCGAAGTAAAGATCGAGGAGTAAAAGATCCTAATACCACCCAAATGGCGACATGGGCCCGTAAGACACACATTCATGTTAGTAAAAGTTTTTGCAATGTCTAGACTCGACTTCAACAAAGGAGTGTGGAAGGGGGATTCCTATAGGCAGTCGGCTCTGATACCAACTTGTGACGCCCCCGATTCAATCGTACACTAATTATACACGCAAACATGTACGATCAAGATCATGGACTCACGGGAAGATATCACAACACAACTCTAAAAATAAAATAAGTCATACAAGCATCATAATATAAGCCAGGGGCCTTGAAGGCTCGAATACAAGTGCTCGATCATAGACGAGTCAGCGGAAGCAACAATATCTGACTACAGACATAAGTTAAACAAGTTCGCCTTAAGAAGGCTAGCACAAACTGGGATACAGATCGAAAGAGGCGCAGGCCTCCTACCTGGGATCCTCCTAAACTACTCCTGGTTTCGTCAGCGGCCTGCACATAGTAGTAGGCACCTCCGGTGTAGTAGGAGTCATCGTCGACGACTCTGAGCTCCGGCTCTGGTTCCAAAGATGCACGACAACCAGGTAGAATGGGAAGGGGGGAAAGAGGGAGAAATGCAACCGTGATTACTCATCCAAAGTACTCGCAAGCAAGGATCTATACTACATATGCATGGGTATCTGTGTAAATGGGCAATATAGGTGGACTGAACTGCAGAATGCCAGAATAAGAGGGGGTAACTAATCCTGTCGAAGACTACGCTTCAGGCCACCTCCATCTTGCAGCATGTAGAAGAGAGTAGGTGGTAAGTTCACCAAGTAGCATCGCATAGCATAATCCTACCCGGCAATCCCCTCCTCGTCGCCCTGTTAGAGAGCGATCGCTTGAGTTGTATCCGCACTTGGAAGGGTGTGTTTTATTAAGTATCCGGTTCTAGTTGTCATAAGTCAAGGTACAACTCCAAATCGTCCTGTTACGAAGATCACGACTATTCGAATAGATAAACTTCCGCAGGGTGCACCACATAACCCAACACGCTTTGATCCCATTTGGCGGACACACTTTCTGGGTCATGCGGCCTCGAAAGATCAACACGTCCACACGGCCCCACCTAGGCCAACAGAGAGGTCAAGACGCCGGTCTAAACCTAAGTGCGCAAGTGCCGGGCCCATCGCCTTAGCACACCTGCATGTTGTGTGGGCGGCCTGAAGCGTAACTAGCCCCTTAATACAAGAGTAGGCTTACGTTCCAATCCGTGTAGCGCCGCTCGATTCGTGACGTCCACGAAAGCTTCGGTGATACCACGACGCCGAAAGTGCCCATAAGCTGTTCCCACGTGGCTGGTTAGTGCGTATAGACCAAATGGCGGCACTCGGATGAAATACCAAGATCTGCAAGTTCTGGCGTGTTAATGATGTAACCATGGACACTGACCAGGGCCAGGCCCACCTCTCTCCTAGGTGTTCTCAACCTGCCTTGTCGCTCCGCCACAAAGATCCACTCGCGGGTACTCCTACGAGCCGACCCGACTTTAGTCACCACAGGTATCATGTAAAGCATATAAGTATATACCCGTGATCACCTCCCGAGTGATCACGACCCAATAGTATAGCAAGGCAGACAGACAAGAATGTAGGGCCACAGATGGAATACTAGCATCCTATACTAAGCATGTAGGAATGCAGGTAAAGGTAACAACAGTAGTAGCAAGGACAGGCTATGCACCAGGATAGGATTAACGGAAAGCAGTAACATGCTACACTACTCTAATGCAAGTAGTATAGAGAAGAATAATCGATATCTGGTGAACAAGGGGGGGGGCTTGCCTGATTGCTCTGGCAAGAAGGAGGGGTCGTCAACAGCGTAGTCGGTCGGGGCACCAGCAGCGGCGTCGGTCTCGTAGTCTACCGGAGAGAAGAGGGGGAAGAAACAATGAATACAATGCAAACAGATGCATAAAGATGCATGACAAAGCAAACAACGGTGTTAGGTGTGCCCTAACGCGGTAAGCGGTAATACCGGCGAAGGGGGAAAACATCCGGGAAAGTATCCCCGGGGTTCCACGTTTTCGGGCAGGGGTACCGGAGGGGGAAAGTCGCATGTTCGATATGCTAGGGGCGTGTGGCGGATGAATGGGCTGCATATCCGGAATCGTCTCATCATTCTAAGCAACTTTCATGTTGAAAATAATTTAATTTGAGTTACAGATTAAAAGATATGATTTTCTAAAGATTTACTAATTTTTGGAATTTTAATTATTCATTTAATTTAATTGGAAAATGGATTAATGACATCAGCATGATGTCATGTTGACATCAGCAGTCAACAGGGGTTGACTAAGTCAAACTGACATGCGGGTCCCGCATGTCATTGACTACGATTAACTAAATAGGTTAATTAGTTTAATTAGTTAGTAAGTCAATCTAATTAGGATTAATTAAGTTAATTAATCATTTAATTAATTAATTAATCAATATTTCAATCATTTTAATTATTACTATTTATTATTATTTTATTTTATTTTAAAAAAACATTCTGGGGCAGTGGACCACTTGTCATAGGGCCAGCGGGGCCTAACGGGCACACGGGTGTTGTAGGCGCCCGACCCGGGCGATGACCCGCGGGAGCGGAGGGGTGCCGATGCAGCGCGGGCGCCGGGCGCCGGAGATGGCCGTGGCGAGGCCACGGCGGGCGGCAACTCAACAGCCGGAGGCGGAAGCGGAGCAGACGGCGCGTCGGTGGCCGCTGATGGTGGCGGAATCGCGCTACCTGGCTGTTCGGAGGTCGGCGCAATGGCAGCAATGATGGCGAAGCAGGCGGTGAGGCACTGGCGAGCGAGGCCACGGCGAGACTGGCGGCAGAAAGCGGGGCGGGCGCAGTCGAGCGGTGGAGCGGGCGAGACCACATGGCAACAGCGAGAGCAGCCACAGCGTCACGACCCAAAGCGATGGCGAAGCGCAGCGAGGCATGGTGAGCGTGCCAAGGGGGAAGAAGGGAGCGGTCACGCAGCGGGGGAGTGGCGATGCGGCGCGTTGAGGGAGAGAGGAGAGGAGGGAGGGCGCGGCTCATGGAGGGAATAGGGATCGTGTCAGCGGTGTGCGAGGTGGATGACGGGGACGGTGGCGGAGAGGAGAAGCAGGCCGATGGGGGAGCGCTCCGGGTGGCGGCGGCGTCCTGGCGCGGGGGCAGCGACCTCGTCCCCCGATCTCGATCCAATCGGGGAGAGCGGGGGCAGATATTTTCGTGGGGGGAGTGGGATGTAGGTGGAGTGGGTTACGGGGGGTGAGGGGATAAGGAGTCGGGGTGGGTGGTCGGCTGGGCCTGGTGGGTTGGCCCAGTTGGGCCACGGCCCAGGGGGGGTTTCTTCCTCTCTTTTCTTTTTAGTTTTGTTTTCTATTTTTGTGTTTTCCCTTTTTCTTTTATTTATTACTCTTTTCTGTTTTAGCTTAGTTTCCTTTTATTTTTGATTTAGCAAAATACCAAAATGGTACCTACTTTGACGTTACCAAATATGCCACTACCACATTAACTAGCTACGTAAACTAAAATAGTTTTGTAATTATTTATTATTTAACAGTATTTACATAATAGTTTTCGCTACTGTTTTATTTATCTTATAGCATCTAAACATTTTATAAAAGTAGGGTTTCTTCACCATAACTGCCTATGCAATAGTTGTCACAACCCGAACATTTTAGTTTTAACATTTGAAAAAATTTGTTGTTTGCCTTGATTTTGAATTTGAATTTGAATTTGAATCGGTTTCTAATCAACGCGAATTTATCATTAGTAACCGAGGTGACGTGGCATCATTACGAGGGGGTTACTTTAGCTTAATTACCCGGGCGTCACACTAGATATTCTCATAACTATGCTCAATTCTGTCAATTGCTCAACAGTAATTTGTTTACCCACTGTAATACTTATGCTCTCGAGAGAAGCCACTAGTGAAACCTATGGCCCCCGGGTCTATTTTCCATCATATTAATATTCCAACACTTAGGTATTTTTATTGCCCTTTATTTTACTTTGCATCTTTATTATAAAAATACCAAAAATATTATCTTATCATATCTATCAGATCTCACTTTCATAAGTGACCGTGAAGGGATTGACAACCCCTTTATTGCGTTGGTTGCGAGGATTTTATTTGTTTGTGTAGGTGCGAGGGACTCGTGCATGGCCTCCTACTAGATTGATACCTTGGTTCTCAAAAACTGAGGGAAATACTTACACCGCTTTACTGCATCACCCTTTCGTCTTCAAGGGAAAACCAATGCAGTGCTCAAGAGGTAGCACACCCTCGACCCCATGGAGTTCCTGTAGCTCTACGAGGTGAGCATCGAGGCGGCCAACGGCGACAAAAAAGTCATGGCGAACTGGTTCCCCGTGGCTCTCAAGGATGGCGCTCGTTCATGGCTCCTGACCCTGCCCCCGGGCTCGATCTTCTCCTGGGACGAGATACGCGACCGCTTCGTCGCCAACTTCCACGGCACTCGCGACCGCCCTCCGGCCATGGGTGACCTGCGCCGCATCAAGCAGCAGCCAGGAGAGACCCTCCAAAAGTACATCCAGCGCTTCAACAACGTTCGCCTCAAGATCCCCAAGGTGACGGGTGAGGCCATCATCTCCACGTTTTCTGATGGCGTCCGCGACGTCAAGATGAAGGAGGAGCTCGCCATCCATGAGGAGCTGTGCACGACCTTGGAGCTATTCAACCTGGCAACCAAGTGTGCAAGAGCTGAGGAAGGGCGCCTTTCCCTCCTCGAGCTCTCAGTTGCTGACCCCGAGGAGAAGAAGGCCAAGGCCAAGGACGTGAAGCGCAAGGGAGTGGCCGTGCTTGCAGCGGAGCCAGAGAAGAAGCGTGGCCGAGACATTCCCGAGTCGTCCAAGAGCAGCCGTCCGTTCTGCGCCTTCCACAACGTCCACAGCCACAACACTAATGACTGCCAAGAGCTCAGGGCCATTCGAGATGGACGCCTCGGTAGACGCCCCGAGCACAACGACCGAGGCTGCGGCCGAGGGGGAGGAGATGGCGGAGGACGCTAGGACGATTGTGGCCCATGCCAGGAGTGGTGCGACCGGCCTCGCGAGGACCGCTGGCAGGACCAACCTCGCGAGGGCGCCTGGCGCGATCAGCCTCGCGAGCACCGCCTCGGAAATCTTGGACTTCCACCGCTGCCGCCACCGCCGAGAAGGAGCAGCGACCACCATCGGACGAGGGGCTGGGGCTTCGAGCCCAGCGTGCTATCGCCTGCATCTTGGGCGGAGCTCAGGCCCTAGCCTCTCAGCGTATCTTCAAACAGTTTACTCGCGAGGTAAACGCAGTCCTCCCCAGGCTCGAGGCCACACGCCCGCTTAGGTGGTCCAAGTGCGCCATCACTTTCAACTCAGCAGATCAACTCAAGTGCGCGGCCACCGCTGGCGCCCTCCCGATGCTTTGCCCGCCCATCATCAGCAATGTGCAAGTCACCAAGACCCTCATCGATGGCGGCGCAGGGCTTAATGTCCTGTCCGTCAAGACGTTCGACAGCCTCCAAGTGTCGTACGATCAGCTTCAGCCTACCAAGCCTTTCTTAGGAGTAACTGACGGTTCCACCACCCCGATAGGGCAGGTCAGCCTCCCTGTCACCTTCGGACAGCGTGACAACTACCGCACCGAGCTCATCGACTTCGACGTCACCCACATCCGTCCGCATACAATGCCATTCTCGGTATCCGTACAGCCAAGTTCATGGCAGTGACTCACCACGGCTACAACGTCCTCAAGATGCCAGGAAGCAGCGGGATCATCACAGTTCCCTGCAAAGAAAAAGACGTGGTGTGCTTCCTTGAGCGCGCCTTCCAAGCAGCGTCATCGAAGACCCCAACAGCAATGCAGCACAGTACCCTCCTGAGGTCATCCCCAAGAAGAAGAAGCAGCTACTCCGCATAGGGCCTCAGGAGAGCGGTGCTGCAAGTGGTGCCTCGTCAGGATCGGCGCCCACGCCTGGGGCGCCTCCCTCCCTCGCATAGGAAGGTGCAGCCCTCAGGTAGGGCTCGGGGGCTCTCTTCTAGAGGGCCTCCGACCTTGCCAATATCACGAGGGAGGCGCTCGGGCACCATGTGGAGGCGTGCTTCGCAGCATGCTTTGTCGGATTTCGGGTTTCGGCAGACCCTCTAGGTTCGAAATCTGGGGTGCACGCGGAGATCGCACCTCCAACCTACCTAAGTCTCGTCGCCTCGCAAGGATCTAAGACTACACGAAGAACAACACAGAGGACACGAGGTTTATACTGGTTCAGGCCACCCTTGCGGTGTAATACCCTACTCCAGTGTGTGGTGTGGTGGGTTGCCTCTGGGGCTGATGATGAACAGTACAAGGGAAGAACAGCCTCGCGAGGGGCTGTTCTTGAGCTAGTGCGATGAACTGCTAGGGGAGTTCAGTCGCCTCTCTTTCTCTATCTCTCTCTCTAGATGCCGATCCGATCGATCCGATCTCTCTATCCTTCTAGATCAGGTGTCCCCCCCCTACCCTGTGGGTGGTTAGTCCTATTTATAGGCGGAGGCCCTGGGCCTCTCCCCAAATATTGCGCGGGAAGGGCGCCAACAATTGGCCATTTTGAAGGGGAACATCTAGTACACTTATCCTGACTAAAGTCGGTCCTCGCCTGCCAAAGACTCTGACGGTGACGGCGGCTTGGGCTCCACGATGACCTCCTTCCTGCCGTTCTGCTGGTCTTGGTCTTGTTGAACCGAAATTGTTGCCTTTGCCTGATGCCTTGGCCTGCGCTTGCCTCCTTTGCACCAAAGGGGAAATGAGGACCTTTGTCTGTTGGCGCCCGCTGGCGCCCTCGGTCGTCATGGCTTGCGTCATGGGCACCTCGTGAGGTACCCGCCTTGATCTCTCTGCCTCCTCGTGAGCCCGGCTGAGGAGGCCGTGCACGAGGAAGCTTCATGTCGTCCGCCCATGAGGCTTGGCCCCTCACAGGGTCTTGAGCTTGTGTTGATGAAGATGGGTCGTCTTGGGCCACCCCTTGAGCCACGCTTGCAGCCGCAGGGCGAGCAAGTCTGGTACCCCCGTTCCCAAAACGCCGACAGTAGCCCCCGGGCCCAAGGCGCGCCTGGACTTGGCTTAGCAGAGAAGCGAAAGGGCAAGTGCGAAGCGCCGCGGGCCCCAACAGCCTACGGCCTTGGGCGCCACGTGGCGGTTGATTGGACATGGGCGTCCCTGCTTCCCCACGACGCCTCGGCAACTGCACGAATTGACAAGTCCCTGCATGCAAACCGGGTCATGATTACCTGTGATCGTGGAAATTGACGGTTGGCCTCCCGGCTATATATGCAAACGGCGCGAGCCCTTCCAGTCCATCTCTTCTTGCTTCTCCTTCTTCTCCATCCTTGCCCTTGCTCCACATTGCGACAATGGCTCCGATCCGCGGTTCTCCATGAAGAGAAAGAAAGGCCCCCAAGAGGGTCCCGATCCGCTTCCGCCGAAGAAACGGCTAGCCCTCTGCCGCCGAGATGAGGGCGCTCGGCAGGGGGTGTCGAGGCCCTGGTACGAGCGGCCACCGCCAGGGTTCCCGCTGCCCTTGTACGCCCGCATTGAGGGCCTTGAAGGAGTTGATGCCGAGCACCACGGACGACGCCGCCGTCGGCATCGGCGGGTCACGGTGGTGCGCGTTGTTCCTCCCGGAGTCCATGCCGAGGGCTCCTCCTGACAGTTTGTGCTCCACGCCGCCATGCCTCCTCAGTCCTGGATTCACATTCCTCCCTTCTTTGCCTTCGTGATTCCGCAGAGTGGCTCTCTGGAGCTCTGGTTGCAGCATGCCGGCTGCAGCACCCCTGCGACCGTGGCGGAGGTTGCGGTCGTCGCTCCAGGCAAGGTCTTCATGACCCGAGGCTGGGGCGAGATCGCCCAGGTCTGTAGGACGAAGGGCGCCCTCATGATCCACCTGGAGTACAATGGCGCTTCCTTCATGTTCTTCAAGGTCTTCGACGCGGAAGGACGCCGGCTGGAGTGCTGCCTTGAGAGAGGCGGCCGGGGCCCTGCCGTGGCAAGGACTAGGCTCGCCTACCGCTCCCCCAGCAGCTCCTCAGGCAGCGGAGGCATCGGAGGATCCAGCAACTCCGCCGAACTCTTCAGCGACTCGAGAGGCGACGGCAGCCTCTGAGCCTCCGAGCTCGCACCGCGCTCGGAGTCGGGCGGGCGCGTCAGGCTTCCAGCGTCGGTGATCTGGATGGGGTTGGCGTCGGTGCCTGGCGGCCCACTGTTGACAATGGTGTCCCCTTGCAGAGACGTGCGTAGTTAACGCTCTTTAGGATCTGCTCCTTTTGTTCCCTGCGAGGAATCTAAGAACACACCCCGTGGGGGCTTGTAAGGTGCTTGTGGTTCCGTTTGTTAATATGACCCTTGTCTTGAAGTGGTGTGAGATGCTCATCCCATCTTAGCTTAGTTCCTCCTTTTGAACCTCGCGAGGGCTTGACGCTCTGCGCCGACAGGTCCCGGTCCCAAGGCAGGCTTTAGCCGTCGCTGGTATGCCAGGTCACGATACCGTGGTCAAGGCCAGGAGGTGAGCGGCCCGGGGTCCAGTAAGAGCCCCTGAGTCGCGATGCTCAAGAGGTCCCCTTTAGCGCTCAAGCAGCCATCGTTCGGTAAGAAAGGAGCGCGACGTTGCTAACACGGGATTGCATTAGGTGCGAGGTCGGTGCTGCCATAGCTAGTATTTCTGGAGGATGACTTATCTCGGGAGTCAGGAACCGCCTTTTGGTGCGGCGTTAGGTCCGCGCACCGGCAGCTGAGGAGTTGCCCGGCGAGGTCCCCGCATGCCTCTTCCCTCTCGCCTTTACTCCCCTTTCTACTCTACGTCCTCGGGTCCCGGCCCTCGAGCGAGCTCAGCCGTCGCTGGTATGCCAGCTCGCGATGCCATGGACAAGGCCAGGAGGTGAGGGCTGGAGAGCCAGTAGGAGTCCATGAGTCGCGATGCTCAGGTACCCCCCCCCCCCTTTTACGTGCAAGCGGTTCACGCGGACGAGAGTGAAGGAGACGTTGTGAAGGCCTCGCCTGACACTGCTCCTTGAAGAGATCCTGCAGGCTTATCACAAGAAGAACAAGAGTTCGCCATGACAATCGACAGTCATCCGTTGGTTGCTCTGGAGGGGTGACGAGGCACTGAAGGCTTGACGAGGTGGCGCCTTGCGGGGCTGCCGCGGCCAGAGCTCAGCCATTCAGGTTTGGCGACGTTGCAGGGACGGACCCATGTGCAAGCGTCGTGCCGTTAGGGAGCAGCTCCATCAGTTGGTGTCAATCAAGCGGGTGATTAGGTCAAACACGTTAATCACGAAGGAGCAAATCCATTTAGATAGGTGCAGAGAAGGCGAACATCGCTGGGTCGGGCCCGAGCGACTTGGGGATGACGCAGCCCGAGGGGCGCCCCCAATAAAGTAAACTAGAAACATGAATCAAAAGGGATACATGCCGCAGGGACGGACCCACGCGGCCTGGGAATGATGCAGCCCTGGGGGGCGCTCCCAACTGAAAATGAAACTCGAAGGATGTCACCTGATAATGTTGAAGATGAAGGGATGCTGAAGTAGCGGACGTCATGCGCTGCGGAAGCCGATCTTCACGAGCCCCCAGGCCCAGGAGCCTCGGGAGGCTCCGGAGGCGCTTGTGGCTCCTCGCGAACCATCTCCATCTCCGCCAGGACTACGGAACGCCTGGCCACTTGAGCCTCCAGGATGCTCCTCATGAGGCGCTGACGGGCTGCAGCCGCGTTCAGCAAGCCGTAAGGCATGCGAACATAGCTGTGGGGCGGACCTTCGCAGCGTCCCACGCGCGAGGGCCAGAGGCGCTCCTGAGAGGCGGCTCGGTTGAGCCCTGGTATGTCGATGCAGACGCGCAGCCCACCATCCTCGCCCGGATGGGGAGCCACGGGGAAGCGGCGGCTGCCACTCATGACTCTTGACTCCTGCAGCTCCTGAATGGTCTTGCTGACGAACTCCTGAGGGTTTGGCCCTCCTTGCCTTGCTCCTTCCTGAGGGAAACGTGCTTTGAAACACGCCTCCAAGTGGTGCCCGAGCGCCTCCCTCGTGATCTTAGCAAAGTCAGTGGCCCTCCAGGAGAGAGCCCCCGAGCCTTGCTCGAAGAGGGCGTCGGGCGCGCCTTCCTATGCGACAGAGGGAGGTGCCCCCTGAATAGGCGCGGACCCTGAGGGGCCTGCCTCCCGAGGAGTCGGGCCAGGCGATGTCTTCTTCTTCTTAGGAGCTGCCTCGGGAA
The DNA here is from genome assembly GCA_021605145.1 of Aegilops bicornis. Taxonomy (NCBI): domain Eukaryota; kingdom Viridiplantae; phylum Streptophyta; class Magnoliopsida; order Poales; family Poaceae; genus Aegilops; species Aegilops bicornis. Next base: position 478,839,270 of record CM038672.1, on the reverse strand, counting down.
GCCTCCCCGCTCTCGTGATCTGGGTCTTCAATTGATGCGGCTTGGAAAGCACGCTCCAGGGAACACACTGCGTCTCTCTCTTCACAAGGCACCGTGATGACTCCACCGCTTCCTGTCATCTTGAGGACATTGTAGCCGTGATGAGTCACGGCCATGAATTTGGCCAAAGCTGGATACCCGAGGATGGCATTGTACGGCAGGCGAATGTGAGCGACGTCGAAGTCAATGAGCTCAGTGCGGTAGTTGTCGCGCGTCCCGAAGGTGACAGGAAGGCGGACCTGCCCTATCGGAACTGTGGAGCCATCAGTGACTCCAGAGAAAGGCTTGGTTGGCTGAAGCTGATTGTATGGCACTTGGAGATTGTTGAATGTCTCAACGGACAGGGCATTGAGCCCTGCTCCGCCATCGATGAGGTTCCTGGTGACCTGCTCATTGGCCGATGATTGGGGAACAAAGCATCGGGAGGACTCCGCCGTGGCTGCGCGACTTGAGCTGATCCGTTGGGCTGAATGTGATGGCGCACGCTGACCACCCGAGGGGGCGTGTGGCTTCGAGCCTGGGAGGACTGCATTCACTTGTGGGTGAACCGCTTGAAGATCTTGTTGGGAGGCTGGGGCTTGAGCTCCGCCCAGGATGCAAGCGATGCCATGCGGCTCCTGGAAGCCCCCAGCCCCCTCGTCCTGATGATGGTCTTCATTTCTCCTTGGCTGCAATGGCAGAGGAGGGAGGCCTGCGTTGCCTTGTGGGCGATCCTCGCGAGGCTGATCCCTCCAGCCTCCCTCGCGAGGCGGGTCCCTCCAACCGCCCTCGCGAGGCTGATCCTGCCAGCGGTCCTCGCGAGGTCGGTCACACCACCCTTGGCGAGGGCCACGGTCTTCCCATCGCCCCTCCACCCCTTCCTCCTCCTCGGCCATAGCCTTGGCCATCGCTGCGCTTTCAGGGCGTCGGCCGGCACACACGTCTTGCACGGCCCTGAGCTCTTGGCATTCGTTGGTGTTGTGGGTGTGGAGGTCATGGTACACGCAGTACCGACTGCCCTTGGATGACTCAGGCTGATCCCTTCCTCGCTTGGTGTCCGGCTCTGCTGCAAGCACGGCAGCCCCCTTGCGCTTCACGTCCTTGACCTTGGGCTTCTTCTCTTCTGGGTCGGCAGCCGGCAGCTCGAGAAGGGAAAGGCGTCCTTCCTTAGCCCTGGCGCACTTGGTCGCCAAGTTGAACAGCTCCAGGGATGTGCACAGGTCTTCATGGATCGCGAGCTCTTCCTTCATCTTGACGTCATGCACACCGTCGGAGAAGGCTGAGATGATGGCCTCCTCAGACACCCTGGGGATCTTAAGGCGAGCGTTGTTGAAACGTTGGATGAACTTTTGCAAGGTCTCCCCTGACTGCTGCTTGATGCGGCGCAAGTCACTCATGGCCGGGGGCCGATCGCGGGTGCCTTGGAAGTTGGCAATGAATCGGGTGCGCATCTCGTTCCAGGAGGAAATCGTGCCAGGAGCCAGGTTCAGGAGCCAGGTGCAGGCACCGTCCTTGAGCGCCATGTGTCGTGGTTCTAAGTCTGACAGTAAAATGGGGGGTAGGTGTGGAGAGGCAAGATCCTAGCTATGGAGTAGTTGTATATGCAAGGGATTTACGAGTTCAGGCCCTTCTCGGAGGAAGTAACAGCCCTACGTCTCGGAGCCCGGAGGCGGTCGACTGGATTATCTGCGTATGTGTTATAGGGTGCAAACCCTTCTACACGTGGAGGGGTGGCTTATATAGAGTGCGCCAGACCCCAGCCATTACGTAGTAGAGGGTTTAAAGTGCGTTAAAGCTAGGCGTTCTTTGGTAGCTCCTTACATAAAGTGTCATTAAGGTCATAAATACTATTTAACTACGTAATCGTTTGGATACCGAGTGGCTCTTGGACTCCACGGTGGTCAGTGGATCTTCGTAGTCGAGTGTCTTTGAATCATCGAGTGGATAGCTACACGGTCCGATTTGGAAGGTTGCTTCTCTTGTGAGTCTCCTTGTGGAGGGTACCTTTGGGCAGGTCTATGACCCTACCCCAGGTACATGACTTCATCATTAGCCCACGAATGGATCGAGGTTTGAGTGAGGAAGGAGTTGATAATCTTTCTAACATGTTCTTCGTGTTGTGAGTGCGTCTCACTGTGGATCAATGACCTTTTAGTGATGGCATCAACTTCTCTTTCAGTCGCCTTGATCCATTCTCCACGTTTGTCAAGTGAACTTTGTGAACCTGAGGATTTCCGAGCGACGGTTCGGAGGAAATCTGTTGTCTGATGAGTTGTTCTGCGGTTAGCGGATTTCGCGGGATCTGAATTTTGGGAAGCGCGTGAAGCGGAGAAAACCGTGGCACTCGGATGGGATAAGACGATGACGCCTCGATCTTCACGCCGCCTTTTTCGCCACGTATCGCGGCGCTGCTACCGCTTGCGGATTGCGATGGGATTGCTTGGGCCTACGGTCACCCACTCGGAAGCGGCCCCATATAAAGCGCTGGTCAGGGTATTTTGAGCAGTCGCGACCTCGGACTTCCCTTCTCTCCGCTCCCAAACCTTCTCGCCGCGCTCTTGATACATCCAGCGTTGAAGCTCGGTACTTTTCTCACCGGGCGACCATGGTGAAGGACAAGACTGCCGCCACTGGAACGGGTGAAGAAGGCGGCGGCGAAGGCCAAGGGAGAGCGCCAGTCGGGCGGTTCCTCTTCGCGGTCCAGCTGCCGCAGGGGCTGGGTCAAGGAGACTGGATCCGGCCGACCATCACCGAGAAAGATCTCACCGATCTGGCCAATGAAGGACTGATCCCCATGGGTCGGCGAGGCTTCCGGCACGGAGTGGCAACCGCAGCGACTGAAGAGGGTGAGTCGTCCTCCGCCACCCACGTAGATAGGGGGTTTTCTGCCGCCAAATCCTTTTTTTCCGGGGTTTACGAACTTTTTGGAGCGCAACTCCACCATTTCACTCCAAACTCCATTGTGTATCTTGTTGCTTCGTTTCGCTCTACGAGAATTTCTTGGGTTGTCGACCGCATTGGGGTCTCTTCAAGCACATATTCACCTGTCGCTCTCAGACGGTGAAGAAAACGAGCCCAAATGACGAGAGGACCCAAGTAATCCAGATGTGTGGGGGACTCGGGGTCCAGATGAGGGGGAAGAGCGCCTTTCCAGCTATGACTCTCCCCGACTCGGTTAGAGGGTGGTAGTCGACCTGGTTTTACTGCCAAGACCAGCCCGGCCAGCAAGGCGATCGACTGGGCTCCCTCCTTTCTCCATGAGTCGAAAGTGAATAAGCCATCTTCCTCAAGGTGTTACCAAAGGAGAAGGCCCAAGTAAAGCTGCTGATGGAGCGTGTAGTCCAGCTTATTCGCGATGGGGTGACCGGCATGGATCTCACGGAGGTTTTTCTCCGACGGCAGATTCAGCCACTCCAATACCGAGGACATCCGATGTGGATGTACTGCGAATGCAGATGATACCACTCGGGTCCATCCAGAGGAGGTCGATGGTGCCACGCTGGAGAAGTAGATGACTGCTATCACAGGAAACAAGGACAATCCTCGCGGAGCTAGGAGGGTTCCACCACTCGACCAGAGTTACCAACCATACAAGGTATAGCCGCTTATCTCCGACTGTGATTTTGCTGCATTTATTCTGTTTTGATGCCAATTCGTTGATTGACTTTCACCTTGTTTTGTTGTCTTCTAGGTCACCACTGAGATGTACTCGATGCCCAATGGGGCGCAGGAAACAGTTGAAGAAGAAGAAGGAAGTGGAGGTGAGAGTCCGGAGGAATGGGAGTCCAACGGCGAGGAGGATGATGGCTCTGATGATGAAGAGGAGGAGGAGGAAGAGGAGGAAGACGTCGATCCTCCTCGCTCGGAGGGAAGGTCCAAGTTGAAGCACGACCCGGCGGCCGGGCGTGGTAAAGCTGTTGTGCCCACCGGTCAGTCGACGAAGCGACCTAGGACAACTTCTCCCGCGCCGACTGAGAAGCCCCCGAAGCAACCTCGAGCGATGTCGTCAAATCCGGGCGAAGGCCCTGCCTAAGATGCGAATGGTCATCCCCACCATCTCCGGTAACTAATGAACCTTGTATTTCCTTATTCAACATGAGTGAACTTTTGGTCGACTTGATGGTGATCAGCTGATTCTTGAAATCTCTGGTACCGCTACCTCCGAGACTTCAGCCAAGGGAAGATCAGAAATGGAGGATGCGGTCACCTCCAACCTTGGTAAGATCTTTGAGGTTTCGCTTTTAGTCGATTGGAGCTTTTAGTCGATTGGACTTCCATGTTTACTTCGAATCTTTCTTGTAGTTCCGCCTCCGTCATTGATCTCCCCGATGATGACGAGGAAGCGCCATTAAGGAAGAGGAAGGAAAAGAAAGCGCTTTGTCGGCAAGGCTGCTCAAGTCATGGCGATTCTGAGACGCTGATTTCCGAGGGAGGCAACCCCACTCGGACTTACGTGTCTTTTCATTGCATCACGACAAGTGCTCAACCCACTTCGTCGACCGCTGATCCACCATCTCTCTTTGCTACCCACCACGTCCCTAAGACCAAGTAAGTGCTGCTAAGGAGGCCATACGCCAGCAGGGATCATGATGGAGCAGTGAAAGCGGCTCGAGAGGCTAGTCGGTGACCTATGATGCCGTTCAGCTCTCGAGCAATGTCCAAGTAAGTCGATCGTCGCTTGCTTTGTTAGGATATACTATCTGAAACTGCTTTCTTACGGAGATTTCCATATATGTACACCCACCGGGTGTGTGTGTCGTTGAACTTTTGTGGGGGCACGCTGAGAGTGCACCCAATCGGGTGTAGTCCCCGAGACTATGGTCGATCGCGTGCAAATGGCTATAGTCTTTATGGTGTGATCTTCTTCACTTTCGACACAGACGGACCAAGTCGAATGGAATCAGAAACCCGGTGGGGGCACGCTAAGTGCACCCACCGGGTGTAGTCCTCGAGACTATGGTCGATCAAGTGAAGTCGACTATAGTCTAAAGAACTATTTTTTTACCGCGTCGGTGACCGACAATTAGCCATGTTTTTAGAATCATAACCTTTTACCTCTTTTGGTCGAATCGATCGAACCAAATTGGTAAACCAGTGGGGCACGCCGAGTGCACCCACTGGTGTAGTCCCCAGACTACCGTCGAATGTTTTTATTCGGACCGTAGTCTTAGAAATGCTACTATTTTTCCTTAGTCACTTTCGGAAGTGATCTGTCTTTGATGTCTTTTCGTTGGTTGACTCTTTTAGAAATCTTGCGAGCTTGTGGCTCGCTATACCGAAGTTAGAGAAAAGCAGATTCAGCTCAACCTCGATTTGAAGCTTGCTCGGAGAATTTGCGTAAGGCAAAGGATGAAGCAAAAGGTATGGCTGGTGAGAATTTTTGACGATCGCCTCGCTTTTTCTGCTCATTCTCAACTCTGTTCTCATTGTTACTTTGCAGATAAACTGGAAGAGACTTTGAAGAAGAAGGACCTTGACCTTGCAGGAGGCAATGAGAAAGGCGGCTTTGGAGAAAACAAAGCTCATTGAAGAGAAGCTTGCCTCGGTCGACAAACTCAAGATGAAAATGCCAAGTCGAAAGCCTCTCTTGACGCTGCTAACAAGGAAGTCGGGCCGATCAAGAACGACAAGAATGTTCTCATTCGACAAGGTTGGCCAATGGGGAAGCGAAAGCGACCTAGAGATTTATCTTGGAGGGTTCGCCAAGAAGTCGCTTTCTCATGCTTGAAGGTAATCTCTTTTATCCGACTGTCTTGCTCTCACCGGCTCATCACATGATCTTTATTTTGAGTCCGAGTTGTGTTTTCAGAATTCGCCAAAACTTTGAAGAAGAAACCGGTCAGTGGAAACCAGCTTGGACCCCATCAACTCTCCCGTGAAGGACGAAGCTGCTATGAATGTGCTCCGACCGAGTCTCGTGGTTGCTAAGCGTGGTGGATTATCTTGCTCGATCGAAAGTTGCAGGTCGCTGGATCGACTCGACTCTCCGCCGTAATGACTCTCCGTAATGATCTTGAATCTCGATGACTCGAATTGAATGAGATTCCAAGTCGAGTGCAAGAATGGAAAAGTCATCTGCTGTGTGTGGTGCCGATGTTGCTCTATCTACGGTTCGTGTCCACTTTGCAAAGAAGCGCAAGAGGACAAGTCGGTGTCTCTCAAGGTTGCCAATACCAGGAAGCACGACTTCAGATATTTCATGGAGACTTTCATCGCTGCTGCTACCCGTATTGTCGACGGAATCGACCTCGACCAGTTTGTTGCACCTTCCATCCTCACGAGGAGTAAAAAACTTCTAAGTCCCACTTTAAATTTGCCTCGAAATGCCGAGTGGTTTCTGTAACCGATAAACTTTAACAGGCTTAACGCCTGAGCGCCTTTGGATCCGTAGGACATTTATTCGAACTTGATTTTTCCTTTAACATGCTTTGCTTGCCTTCGGGAGAACTTTATTCCTCATTCGGAAGATATTCCATTGAAATTCCAATCGACTTGTGCTTCATCTATCCTGCAGGTAGAGGTGAAACACAGACTGCGACTGACCTTGTCGTCCTTACGGGTCGGGACGAACCGCATGTTGTGCTTGTGGCGAAGCTCCGAAGGAGGAGGTTGCAGTCGACCTGCACCTCGTCGTCCTTGTGGATTGGGATGGACCGCACGTTGTACTTGTGGCGAAGCTCCGAAGGAGGAGGTAGCAGTCGACCTGCACCTCGTTCCCTTGCGGATTGGCGATGAATTCCTTACTTAGGCGAGCACTGGGCTGCAGCTAAGCCCCAGTGGGAGGTTTGCTCTCCACTCGGTAGGATTTTTATTACTTAGGCGAGCACTGGCTGCAGCTTAAGCCCCGAGTGGGAGGTTTGCTCTCCACTTTCGGTAGGATTTTATTACTTAGGCGAGCACTGGCTGCAGCTAAGCCCCCGAGTGGGAGGTTTGCTCTCCACTCAAGAGGATTTTTATTACTTAGGCGCAGCACTGGCTGCAGCTAAGCCCCGAGTGGGAGGTTTGCTCTCCACTCGGTAGGATTTTTATCACTTAGGCGAGCACTGGCTGCGGCTAAGCCCCGAGTGGGAGGTTTTCTCCACTCGGTAGGATTTTTATCACTTAGGCGAGCACTGGGCTGCAGCTAAGCCCCCGAGTGGGAGGTTTGCTCTCCACTCGGTAGGATTTTTATCACTTTGGATGTTTTAAGGCGAATTCTTGGGCTGTTATAAGTCCCCGAGTGGGAGGCTGGCTCACCACTCGGTAGGATTTGAATACTTAGGCGAGTACTTGACCGCAGCCTAAGCCTCCGAGTGGGAGACTGGCTCGCCACTCGGTAGGATTTTGTATACTTAGGCGAGTACTTGGACTGCAGCTAAGCCTCCGAGTGGGAGGCTGGCTCGCCACTCGGTAGGATTTTGTATACTTAGGCGAGTACTTGGACTGCAGCTAAGCCTCCGAGTGGGAGGCTGGTTCGCCACTCGGTAGGATTTTTGTATACTTAGGCGAGAACATGGACTGCTGCTCAGCCTCCTAGTGGGAGGCCGGCTCGCCACTCAAGAGGATTTTGAATACTTAGGCGAAGCGGATTAGCAGTTAAGCCCCGAGTGAGAGACCTGGCTCGCACTCTAAAAGGATTTTTTACAAGCTTAGGCGAATCGGATTCGCGACTAAGCCACCCAATCGGGGAAATTTCAACAAAAAGCAATAACAATCATCGGGAAAATTATAACATTCTTGTTTTGGATAAACAAACTTCAAAATCACTTTTATTACATCTCAACCGAAAGTGAGTTTTAAGTGTAAAAGGGTGGAGCAGCTCCGCGTTCCAAGCTCGAGGCTCGTCGATCTGGCGATCAACGTTGTAGAGATGATATGCTCCGTTGTGGAGGAATCTCGTGACGATAAAGGGACCTTCCCAAGTGGGAGCAAGCTTGTGTGGTTTCTGTTAATCCACTCGGAGGACCAAATCTCCCTCTTGGAAGGCTCGACTCTTCACATTTCTGGCATGGAATCGACGCAAGTCTTCTTGATGGATAGTCGAGCGGATCAAGGCCATCTCTCTCCTCTTCCAAGAGGTCGATTGCATCTTGCCGGGCTTGTTCCGCTTCTTCTTCTTCCAGAGTATAGCTCGACTCGAGGCGCATTGTGAAGCAGTGTCACTCGGCAGAACTGCTTCAGCTCCATAGACCGGGAAGAATGGAGTTCTCGGTCGACCGATTAGGAGTGGTCCTCAATCCCCGTGAGAACTGATGGAAGTTCGTCGACCCAAGCTCCTCTGCGTGTTTGAGATCACGCATCGGCCGAGGTTTTAGCCCTTTGAGAATGAGGCCGTTTGCACGTTACGCTTATCCATTCGACGAGGATGAGCCATCAAGCATAGTCGACCAGCGTGCCTTGAGAGGCGCAGAAGGCTTTGAACTTGTCATTATCGAAGTTTGACCCATTGTCGGTGATGATGCTATGCGGAACTCCATATCTGAATATCAACTCTCTCGATGAAACCGATAGCAGTGCATGCATCGAGGTTCTTGATGGGCTTGGCTTCGATCCACTTGGTGAACTTGTCGATTGCTACTAGCAAATGGGTGAAACCGCTTACGCCAGTTCTCAACGGTCCAATCATGTCCAATTCCCAAACAAATAAGGGCCAAACGAGTGGAATGGTCTTCAAGGTCGAGGCTGGCTTGTGCGACATGTTGGAATAGAACCGACATCCTTCAAACTTGTCGACTATTTCTTTTGCCATTTCATTTGCTTTCGGCCAAGTAAAATCCCGCTTTCGGTATGCTTTAGCCACAATGGTCCGAGAGGACGCATGATGGCCATGCTGTGTCCCGAGTGGATATCCTCAAGAATTATCTAACCTTCTTCCGGGCGTGATACACTTCGGCCGACTCGGTCGCGCTTTCTCGTACAATTGTCCCTTGATCCTTGTAAAGGCCTTTGGATCGACAGGCGATCTGTCGAGCCTCTTCTTCATTCTCTCGGGAGCTCTTTCCTTAGGATATATATGGCGATGCAGCAGCATCGAGTCGGGAGTGATGACCACAACTTCCATAATCAGTCGACCACGGTGGGACCTCAACTTCGATCGGATCATTGGCACTCTTTTGCTCTGGGGCTTCTTCCGTGAAAGGATCCTCCTGCGACCGATGGAACATGAATGTGTTCCAAAAATACATCAGGGAATGGCTTCCCTCTTGGACCCTATCTTCGCCAAATCATCCGCAGCTTGATTTTCGATCGGGGTATATGATGAAGCTCTAACCCTCGAATTTCTTCTCCAGCTTTCTCAATGACATTACAATAACTTTGTCATAGCTGGGCTTACGACATCCCACTCCTTCATCACTTGATTAACAACCAGATCCGAAGTCGTCATAGACCATAAGGCTTACGGACGCCGAAAGTGAAATGGCCATGCGCAACCCATACAGGAGTTCTTCATATTCTGCTTCGTTGTTGGAAGAATCAAAGTGAATCTGGAGAACATACTTGAGCCTATCTCCTCGGGGAGAAACCAACACAACCCCTGCACTAGAACCGTTCAGCATCTTGGAACCATCGAAAAACATAATCCAGTGTTCCGAGTGAACTTGGGTCGGAAGTTCTTTATTGATCCACTTTCGGTGAGGAAATCTGCTATTGCTTGGGACTTGATGGCTTTCTTTGCCTCGAATTTGATATCAAGGGAAGGAGTTCAATCGCCCATTTTGCCACTCGACTAGTTGCATCTCCGTTATGAAGAATTTCCGACAAAGGCGTCACGACATCGTAATGGAATGATCGGAGAAATAATGAGCAACCTTCTTCGTGGGTCATATAGATCCCATAAACAAGCTTACGATAGTGAGGGTATCTTTGCTTTGATGGGGTCGATTACTTGAAAGATAATAAACCGGGCGTTGAACTTTGAAGGTTTTCCTTCTTCTTCCCTTCGGCCGTAAGTACAGATCGACGACTTGTCCAAAGGGCTGCAATGTAAAGCAAGAAAGGCTCCTTCTTGATTGGAGCAGCAAGCACCGGTTGGTGGAGAGCGAGCTTTGAGCTCGCAAACGCTGCATCGACTTCTAGAGTCCACTCGAACTTGTCTAACTTCTTCATCGATCCGGTAAAGAGGCAATGCCTTTTCACCGAGGCGAGAGATGAATCGACTTAAAGCGACCAAGCATCCAAGAAGTTTCTCGACATCGCACACGCATTGTATGCGCTTCATTCGGAGTATGGTGCCAACCTTTGCAGGTTAGCATCGATTCCTCGCTCGAAACGAAAACCGAGTAACTTTCCACCAGAACTCCAAATGTACACTTTGATGGATTAAGCTTGATATCATACCTCCGAGATTGGCAAATGTTTCAAAGAAGGTCACCAATGTGTCAGAACCCTTTCGTGACTTGACCACTATATCATCCATGTATGCTTCCACATTCCGACTGATTTGAGTGAGCAAACACTTCTGAAACATCCTCATGAATGTGGCTCTGGCATTCTTGAGGCCGAATGGCATGGTGACATAACAGAAGCACCCGAATGGAGTGATGAACGCTGTTTTAATCTCATCGGGTCCATATAGACGGATCTGATGGTACCCGGAATAGGCGTCTAAAAAAGACAACCTCTCGCATCCCGCAGTCGAGTCGACTATTTGGTCGATGCGAGGAAGAGGGAAATGATCTTTCGGGCAGGCCCGATTGATATGCTTGAAATCGATGCACATGTGCAACGACTTGTCCTTCTTGGGGACCATGACAACGTTGGCGAGCCACTCGGAGTGGTAGATCTCTCGGATGAACTCTGCTGCTAAGAGCCGAGCCACCTCCTCGCCAATGGCCTTTCTCTTCCGACGGCGGACCGCCGAAGATACTCTTTAACTGGTTTGAATTTTGGGTCGACTTCGTAGGCGATGCTCGTGAGCCCCAGGAACACCGGCATGTCAGCAGCTTCCATGCAAAGATGTCCCAGTTCTCACGGAGGAACCGGATGAGCGCTTTCTTCCTATTTTGAGTCGAGTGTTGTTGAGATGTTGGTGAACGCATCGGGATCGGTCGGGTGAATGTGAACCTGTTTACGTCTACGCCGGTCGACCGAATGCTGACTTCAGAGCCGTGGCTTCTTAGCTCACAACAAATCACTCGGATCTGCAGTTTTACGATACTCTTGTAGCTCTACCATCGCCAACCGAGCATCGGCGATCTAGAGCCTTTACGGAAGCACTCTTACGCCTTCTTCCGATTGCCCGTGACAGTGATCACGCCCTTGGGACCAGGCATCTTCAGTTTAAGATACACGTAACATGGTCGCGCCATGAAACGTGCATAAGCTGGTCTCCCCAGAATAGTGTGATAAGCGCTCTGGAAATCCACGACCTCAAAGGTCAACTTTACTTTCCGGAAATGCTTTGAATCACCAAAAACTACATCAAGAGCAATTTGGCCGAGTGACTCAGCCTTCTTTCCAGGAATGACTCCGTGGAAGCTCATGTTATCGGTCTTGAGTGCGGACATCGAATGCCCATCCCTTTCAACGCGTCTCCGCCAGTATAATATGTTCAAACCACTACCACCATCCATCGGGACTTTGGTGGTCCGAGTGCCTTCGACAACTGGGTCGACCACCAATGCTTGCCTCCCGGGGGTGGCAATGTGCGTTCAGTGATCGACCGTCGAATGTGATGGCGATGCAGGACCATTTCAGATAATTGGGAGTCGCCGAGCAACCAAGTTTACTTCCCGATTGATAACCTTCAATCGACTTTTTGCTTTCGACGTCGGCAAAAATCATCGTGGTGGAATTGACACTGGGATATCCACCATCGCTGTCATCTCTGTCCTCAACTTTGTCGCCTCCTTATCCTTATCCTTGGGTTGTTTCCCTTGGGCTATTTGAATCAAGAGCCGACCTTTGTCGAAAGTGGTATGTTTCGGGTAAATGAGTTTACCCTCTTCATCTTTCTTTGTATGAATATGACATGGTAAATCCAACACGTCGTTCCCATCCTGGTCTTTCACCTTCTTAGGGTTCCAAGGACCCTTGGGTTTCTTGAACTTTCACAGGGTCACCGCCAAGGCCTCTCCGGAGCCGCTGGCTCGGCTTCTTGGCTTACGCTTTCATTGGAATTTCCTCAGCCGGTCTCATTGGCGGCCGATTTATATTTACCACTTCGGAGCCGATCCTCTTCTTCACCATTTGCATATTTGGTGGCAATCTCCATCATCCGACTCAGGGTCATATCTCCGGTTCGACCAAATTTCAAACTCAATTCTTCGTTCTTGACACCTTCCTTGAAGGCACAGATTGCTCGGTGATCGAGATACATTCTCGATGTGTGGTGCAAAGTGATCCACCTCTGGATATAATCTCTCAAAGTTTCACTCCAACTTTTGCACGCACGATCGCAACTCTGTCAAACCTGCTAGTCGTTTGCAAGTTCCTTCAAATGTTCGACAAACACTGGGGCAAGATCTTCCCTTGTGTAAATTCTGCTGGGTGCTAACTGATTCAACCACGCCCTGGCTGAACCCTCCAACATAAGAGGTAAATGCTTCATGGCTACCTCATCGTTGCCACCGCCGATCTGAACCGCCACTCGGTAATCTTCAAGCCAAGTGTCAGGCTTGGATTCTCCAGTGAACTTGCTGATTCCAGTCGCCAACCTGAAGTTGGGAGGAATCACAGCGGCCCTGATGGCTCTGCTGAAACACTCTGGTCCCAAGACATGAACTCTACTACTGGAAGGAAAATCTCTATCATGGCCGTCTCGGTGAGCTCTATTCCTGTCGACCAAACCTTGAACGATAATAGATCTCGCATCAAAGCCTGGTTCCACAGGATCGACCGAACTCTTCGCCCAAAGACCTTTGTTTTGGCGTCTATCGTCCCTCTTGCCGAGGAGCGTATGATCCACCCTTTGGGGAGGAGTGGGCACTCGGCGTCGATCGTTGCGATCGAATCGGTGCTCATCTGCTTTCTGTGACCCTTGTATTGATCATCACGCCATTTACGTTCCTCACGCCTTGGGGGCGATCTTGGACTATGGGCGATTTGGAATGAATTAGCGATGGATCGGCTGTGAACCTGTTCATTGGCCGGATACAACTGAGTTTTGATCTCCTGCCGCCGGAGCAAATCCCTGATTTCTTGCAAACCTCTACCGCCTCCGACTAGGAAGGCTGAATTGACTTCTGCTATCGGGCGGCAGACTGCTAAATTCTGAATCGGAGTTCAATATACAGGTTGGCGGTTGAAAGAGGCTGGCGTCTGTTGGATTCTGGAACCCTCGGTCGCGTCGCTCGTCGAGTACTCGCTGAAGATTCTCCGGTCGAGTGCGCTCGGCCAGGTTAATGGCCAGCGCATCCTCCAAGCGCGAGCCTTGGGGTTTCTCCAACGATAGGAGTGTGAAGTGCATCCATGTTCCGACGACGAAGCTCCTCCCTCTGAGGCGAAGTGAGGGCTCGGGCAAGTACTCTTCGTGGGCTTGCACCGGATCGCCTCCACCACCACCTTCGTTGGTGCAGGTGAATCCAGGGGGACTGCGTGGTCCATCGACCATCAGAACCTCTGCTGCCGGGTCACTTCTATCGCATTCGGACGCAATCTCTACGGAGCCAGTCGACAGGTCGGACAGGCCGTAGAGAGATTCGTCGGGCTCGATCGCCGCGATTTGGGGGATGGCCGACTGGCGGGCCACCGCATGCCTCACCCACCGCTGAAGCCTCGACCGACCGGAACACTTGCGCTGATGGGAGACTGGGAGTGAAGACAGCGCAGGAGCCGACCCATCTTTGGAGTCGGCCAGTTTGCCGTGAGGAGGGCGCCCGCGGACACCTGCAGCGAAAGTGCGTCGCCCGCGGGATGGGGAGGCGTCACGTCGAGTGGAGCCTCCTGAAGCAAAGCGGAGTCGTCGGCGACGAACGTGAGCGCACCGAGACAGATCTCGTGGCCGTCGACCAGAATTCCACCTGAAACCATGATGCCGGAGATCAAAAGAATCCCAACTTCTCCAACAATTCGCTAGAACACTTGCCCCACGGTGGGCGCCAACTGTCGTGGTTCTAAGTCTGATAGTAGAATGGGGGTAGGTGTGGAGAGGCAAGATCCTAGCTATGGAGTAGTTGTATACGCAAGGGATTTACGAGTTCAGGCCCTTCTCGGAGGAAGTAACAGCCCTACGTCTCGGAGCCCGTGAGGCGGCCATTTGGATTATCTGCTGTATGTGTTACAGGGTGGTGCGAACCCTTCTACATGTGGAGGGGGGGTGGCTTATATAGAGTGCGCGGGACCCCGGCCAGCCACGTAGTAGAGGGTTTAAAGTGCGTTAAAGCTAGGCGTTCTTGGTAACTCCTTACATAAAGTGTCATTAAGGTCATAAAGACTATTTAACTTCTGAGACCGTTTGGATACAGTGGCTCTTGGACTCCTGGTGGTCGAGTGGATCTTCGTAGTCGAGTGTCTTTGAATCTGCCGAGTGGATACCTACACGGTCGACTGGAAGGTTGCTTCTCTTGTGAGTCGCCTTGTGGAGGGTACCTTTGGGTAGGTCTATGACCCTACCCCAGGTACATGACTTCATCACCATGGGAAACCAGTTCGCCATGACCTTCTTGTCTCCGTTGGCGGCTTTGATGCCCAGCTCATAGAGCTGGAGGAACTCCGCAGGGTCGGCCGTGCCATCGTAGCGTGGGGGCAGGTCTGGCTTGAACTTGCCCGGCCAGGCCACGCTGCGCAGCCCGGCGGTGAAGGCACAACAGCCTACAGTGGCCATGGGAGGCCTTTGGTGACGGAGGGCTTGATCTTGGAGGTCTTCGCGCCCTTGGGAGCAGTAGCAGGGGTCTTGGCGCTATTTGGAAGCCGAGGCCTTGTGATCGTGTGCCAGGCGGTCTGAGGAGCACTCGGGCAGCTTCTTGGGGACGAGGACCTCTTGGCAGCTCTTCTCTTCTTGTGCTGGTGCCGGACGGAGTGGGTTCCGCCAGGGGGCCACGCCTTTGGGGCCAAGGCGCCTTCATGAGGGGAGGCGGTTGTGGCGCCCCGAGCTTCATCGCCGCGCAAGAGCGTAAGGCGCGTGCAGCGAGAGGGATGGCGCAGGGAGCCCTCAGCAGCCCGACGAAGCTCGGTGATGCGGGCGAGCCACTCGTCAGAGAGGTCGTCCGACGGGACGGTGGTGCAGGAGTTCCCGTGCGAAGCAGCAGCGTGCGCGTCCGCAGAGAGCGACAGGCGTGGGGCGAAAGAAGCCAGCGACGGGGTGGCGGTGCGGCCTTCCCGCCGCACCAAAGGATGCATAGATGATGCCTGCTGCTCGTTCCTCGCCGGGCCGGTGGCGGCGTTGATGGCAGGCGATGGGGAACGGCAGGGGCGGCCACGGAGTGGGGGCCGTCTGGGTGACGCGAGCAGCGAGAGCGGACCGGCGCTCGGCGCGGGCTTGACGAGCGTCTGACATGGATGCGAGGGGCGGCGAAGAGCAGGGCGGCGAAAGGCGGATTCCGGTGCACCCCTACCTGGCGCGCCAAATGTCGGATTTCGGTTCTGCCGGACCCTCTAAGTTCGAACTTCACGGGGTGCATGCGGAGATCGCACCTCCAACCTACCTATGTCTCGTCGTCTCGCAAGGATCTAAGACTACCACGAAGAACAACACGAGAGGACCACGAGGTTTATCTTTGGTTCAGCCACCATTGCGGTGTAATACCCTACTCTAGTGTGTGGTGTGGTGGATTGCCTCTGGGGCTGATGATGAACAGTACAAGGGAAGAACAGCCTCGCGAGGGGCTGTTCTTGAGCTGGTGCGATGAACTGCTAGGGGAGTTCAGTCGCCTCTCTCTCTCTCTCTCTCTCTCTCTCTCTCTCTCTCTAGATGCCGATCCGATCAATCTGATCGATCTGATCTCTCTATCCTTCTAGATCAGGTGTCCCCCCCTACCTTGTGGGTGGTTAGTCCTATTTATAGGCGGAGGCCCTAGGCCTCTCCCCAAATATTGAGCGGGAAGGGCGCCAACAATTGGCCATTTTGAATGGGAACATCTAGTACACTTATCCTGACTAAAGTCGGTCCTCTCCTGCCAAAGACTTTCTGACGGTGGCCTTGGCTTGGGCTCCACGATGACCTCCTTCCTACCGTTCTGCTGGTCTTGGTCTTGTTGCACCAAAATGGTTGCCTTTGCACGATGCCTTGGCTCGCGCTTGCCTCCTTTGCACCAAAGGGGAAATGAGGACACTTCTTGGCGAGTGGCGCCCGGCCTCGGGCGCCTCGGTCGCCATGGCTTGCGTCATGGGCACCTCGTGAGGTACCCTGCCTTGATCTCTCCGCCTCCCGAGCCAGCCCGAGGAGGCCGTGCTGAGGAAGCTTCCTCGCCGTCCGCCTCATGAGGCTTGGCCCCTCGCGAGGGTCTTGAGCTTGTGTTGATGAAGATGGGCCGTACTGGGCCACCCCTTGAGCCACGCCGCAGGCCGCAGGCAGGAAAGTCTGGGTACCCCCGTTCCCGGAACGCCTACACGCTTCCCTCAGGAAGACACCAGGCGAGGAGCGCCCAGCGCGGAGGAGTTCATTGCCAAGACCACTCAGGAACTGCAGGACGCGAGAGCCATGCGCGGCGACCGCCACTCACCTGGCGCGGCTCCCCATCCAGGCGAGGATGGCGGGTTGCGCGTCTGCATCGACATCCCAGGGCTCAACAGGGCCGCATCTCAGGAGCTCTTCTGGCCTTCGCGTGTGGTATGCTGCGAGGGCCCACCTCACAACGATGTTTGCATGCCTTTTGGCCTGCCGAGTGTGGCGTCCGCCTTCCAGTGCAACCTATAGAACATCCTGGCGGCCCAGGAGGCCAGGCAGCATGCAGTCCTGGCAGAGATGGAGACGGTCCTCAAGGAACCGCCTGGACCCCCAGAGCCTCTCGAGGCTCTGGATCCCGGTTGCTCGTGAGGAGCAAGCCCTTCACCACGCATCTTCAGCTGCCCCAACATTTCTTCAACGACAGAACCACGCGACATTTTCCAAGTTTATTTAGCTGGGAGCGCCCCTCAGGCTACATCATTCCCAGGCCGCATGGGTCCGTCCCTGCGGCATGTATCCTGTTATGCCTTTAGCTTACTCTATTGGGGGCGCCCCTCGGGCTGCATCATCCCCAAGCCGCTCGGGTCCAGCCCAGTGGCATGTGTCGTTCTTGCATTTACCTGAGCTAGTTGCTTTCCATGCGTGATCTATCTATGGCTATCACCTGCTTGATTGTCACCCACCATGGGAGCCGCGCGCCGAGCGTCTTTCTTCAGGATCCTTCACATAAGGAGGCTAGGCACGACGTCTGTGCTCGGGCCCGTCCCTGCAGCGTCAATAAATCCAATGGCTGAGCTCTGTCTGGCGGGTCGGCCCCATTCACGTAACCTCCTGGGGTCGTTGGTGCTTGGCCTTCTCATGTGATAGCCTCAGGAGATTCGTTCGGCGCAGGTTGTCTAACCATCTCGCAGGACCACTGCAGTCACCAGGAACCAAGACCAGGCGCAACCCGCCTTGAGGTAGGGCCTCGTGAGTCCTGTGTTGGCTCATGAGTGCCCAGACACACCTCGTCTAGCCCTACCGTGCAAGCCACATGTCAGGGCGAGGGCCTGCGCCGGGGGCTCTCCATGATGGGAGTCCCCTCCCACGTACCAGTGGAAGCACCATGCTCCGCGCTGGCCGTCGACACTGCCGAGGAGCGGCTATGCCCGTGCAAGTACGGAAGCGCTATGCTCCGCGCTGGTGATAAACAACTGAGGGTGGTTTCACGGCCGTATCAACCTTAGGGAACCTCGGGAGAGTGGCGCGAGGGGGCTGGGCACGGGGACTGCACTCGGGTCACGCCCAAGCGTACGCCACCCAGCCAGGTCCCTTGGACCTGGTCGTCACGCGCCCCTCCCAAGCCGAGCCTCGGCAAGGGCAAAGGTATGAAGGTCGTTTGAGCGTCAAGGGGGACTCCTGAGCATCGTGACTCAGGAGCCTAACTGGCCACATAGCCCCTCACTCCTTGGTCTCGTCCTGGTGATCCGGACGACCCAATGGCGGTTGAGGTATGCACGGGGTTGGGCTCTGCCGACACAGAACACTAGACCTACCCTTGCATCTCCTTCCCATAAGCTGTTTGCGCATCAAGGGGGACTCCTGAGCATCGCGACTCAGGAGCCTAACTGGCCACGT
The DNA here is from genome assembly GCA_021605145.1 of Aegilops bicornis. Lineage (NCBI taxonomy): Eukaryota > Viridiplantae > Streptophyta > Magnoliopsida > Poales > Poaceae > Aegilops > Aegilops bicornis. The sequence continues at coordinate 478,821,110 of CM038672.1, read as the reverse complement.
AGCCCCTCACTCCTTGGTCTCGTCCTGGTGATCCGGACGACCTAATGGCGGCTGAGGTATGCGCGGGGTCGGGCTCTGCCGACGTAGAACGTAAAGCAAATGGGAAGGAAATCGCAAAATCTCAAAGAAAATATTACAAAACATATTGTTCTCTGACATCAAACGCAAGTTTAAACGCCTCCATGAGGCATGGTACATGTTGCAAGAATTTAAACAGGAAAAGGACCGCAAGCTAGTCATCCCTGAACACCGCCGTCGCCCGCAAGGGACGCTCCTTCCTTGGTGGCGTCGCCTTCGCCTGCACCGCCTGCTGGAGTGGCAAGATCAGCAGCGCCTCCAGCCAAGGGCGAGGGGGCGAAGGCGCGGAACTTCTCCAGCAGGGCCTCCACCTGGCTCTTCACGGCACGGCGGCGGCGCTTCGTCGTCCACAGCTCCAAAGCAGCTCGTCAAGGCGGCGGCGGGATCGCGAAGATGGAGGTGGTGAAGGCAGCGTGGCGGACCGAGGAAAGAACGCAGGCTCCCCTCGGCCATGGGGCCGATACCGCCACGACGTCCTCAAGTGCATCAACGAGATAGGGAAGCGGTGGCGGGGCCCTCGTTCTTTGGCGGGCGGCCAGCTCCTCCAAGCCCTTCTCGTGAGAGCGGCGACCGTGTGTCCGGGACCTCACGTCGAGGAGCCCGAAGGCCTCGCGGTCCTCAGCCAGGACCTTCGCCTTGGTGTCAAGATCAGCCTTCTCCGCCTCCACCTTCTGCTCCAGCTTCTTCAGCCGGCTGCGTTCCGCGGCCTGCGCTTTTGCAAACTCCTCCAGCTCGGAGTCGCGACCCTTGATGGCGTCCTCTTGGGCCTTCATCTTCTCCTCCTCCACCTTGCGGCTGCGGGCTTCTTCCGCCGCGCTTTCGTTCGCAGGTCTTCGGCTCGACCTCCGGCACCAGCGGCGGTCTGGCGGCCTCGACATCCTTCAGCGTCACCTCGCAAGCGGCCGCTGCTTGGGCGTCGGCCTGCTTCTCCTTCTCGGAGGTCGCCATGTGATGCAGCTCGGCGCTGCCAGACGGACACGTCGAGAATAAAGCCAATGGAGACCAGCTCAGGCGCCCGGCTACCAGTGGGGGTCGGCACCGAAGATCTTCCTTGGTGGGCCATCTCGAAAAGCGTGCTCCAAGATGTCGAGGCGGAAGGACCTGGAACCAGCGGTGCAGCAGGAGGAGGAGGCGGCATCGTCACCATAGCCTAGGAGACTGGGGGCTCCTGAGCTTTGGGGACCTCAGCAGCCGAGCCGGACACCGGTGCCTCCGGAGCCAGCGGGGCCACGGGGGCTGACTCCTCCAGAGGATGCTCCCCCAGGCCTCGCGAGGACGACCGAGCTGGAGAGACATGAGCGCCAATGCTGCCCTTCTCCACGGAGGGAGACGCAGCCACGACAGGCAGGTTGGTCCCGAGCTGCACCACCGCTTCCTCCTTCCTCTTCTTCGCCGCAGGCGTCAGCCTAATCGCACAACAGAGAAGCGTCAAGGTCAAGCAGCAGAAACAAGAACAAAACAAGGCAAGAGCACTTACAGGTCTATCGCAGCATAATCCCGCCGCTTCGTGAGCTTGAAACCTGAGAGCCTCGAAGCCCGAGGCGCGGGCGCAAGGGCTCCAGGAGCAGAAAGAGGGGCAGCGGATGGGCCAGGAGCAGCCCCAGGCGGAGTCAGAGCAAGGGCGTCATCCCGGGAGACCAACGCCAGCCTGCCCCTCGTCGGGATCACGGGCGGCTCCTCCTTCTCATGGGAGATATCAACCTCGTCGTCAGGCATAATGCGGAGGATGTCGGCCTTGCGCAAGGGGAAGGTCTCCCCCATCCCCTCGGGGGTCTCCTCCGAGTCGCGCTCCTCGCCTTCCCCTCTTCCTCCTCCCTGCGGGAGTCGCCGGAAGACACGTCCACCGGTGACGTCGCCTCCGGGACCACAAGGGGCGCCGACGGCACCAGCCCGCGCCCGTCGAAGGTGGGCATGGCGGCCGCAACCTGCGCCCCGTCCTTGCGACGGAACAAGGGAACTATGGCGCTCGGCGGATACTCTTGGTCGTCCCCGACCAAGAGGTGGAGAGCTACAGCCAGCTCCTCGTCAGACAAGGCTCCTGGACTCAGGCGAAGCTTGTCTTCTTCGCCCCCAAGCGTCCACAATGGACGCGAGCGCGCCTGGAGCGGAGCCACCCGCAGCATCAGGAACTCCCTCAGGAGCATGGCCCCCGTATGCTTCGCCGCCTTCGCGTTGCCCGGCTTCAGGTCGGCGTTCATCTTCTCCAGCACCGGCGTCGCTCGGTCGTCAGTATACTTCGTGCGAGACCACCCTTCGTCAGACTGGGGCATCTCCGTCGACAGCCTCAAGCGTGGGTGGACGCACTTGGCGTCCATCATGACCCACTTGCTCCTGAAGCCGTCGGCCTTCTTCCCAGCCTTCGAGATCGCATTGGCCTTGCCGGGCGCGATGAAGTTAGCACACCCGGAGGTACGACCGTCGTTGATGCGGAGGAAGAAGAAGTGGCGCAGCAGAGCCACGGACGGCATCACGCCGACATACGCCTCACAGTAGAAGGCGAAGATCGACAAGAGAAGGATGGAGTTGGGATGGAGGTGAAGGGCATGTAACCTGTAATGGCGGAGGACGGCATAGAAGAAGTCGGAGAAGGGGGGAACCAGGCCCGCGACGACGCTGCTCGTGAAGAAGGGGTAGAAGGTGCTCCCCTGGGCCTCCGGCTCGGCGGAGCCGGCCCGGAGCCCGGTCTCCCCCTTCTCGTTGCTCTCCCCCGCCGTCAGCCGGCGCGTGGCGGCGAGGTTCTTCTCCGAGACGTTGGGCGCGTCCAGAGCCGGCTCGTACCAAGCCGGCGATGAAGCGGCTTTGACCTTCTGGCGCCATTGGTGGCTTCGAGAAGAGGATTGAAGCAGATCTGGAGATTTCGGAGGCGATGAGCGAGAAAGGGGGTCTGGAGCAGGATGGAGGAAGGCAATGAAGGCAAGCGTAGCCCGCACCAGCCTTTTGTCAGACGAGCAGTTGCCGAGGCAGCGTGAGGAAGCGGAGACGCCCATGTCCAATCAGTCGCCACGCATCGACCAAGGCCGCAGGCTGTTGGGGCCCGCGGCGCTCCGCACTTGCCCTTTGGCTTCGCCTCGAAGCCAAGTCCGAGCACGCCTTAGGCCCAGGGCTACTGTCGGCGTCCTGGGAACGGGGGTCCCCGGACTTGCCTGCTTGCGGCCCACGACGTGGCTCCACCAATGACCTGTCGACCCATATTCACCAACAAGCAGTCAAGACCCTCGCGAGGCCAAGCCTCGCGAGGCGGACGACACAAGACCTCCTCGGGAGCGGCCTCACCAGGCTGGCTCGCGAGGGGCGGAGAGATCAAGGCAAGGGACACCTCGCGAGGTTCAAGTGACGCAAGCCATGACGACTGGCGCCAGGCGGGCGCCAGCGCGCACAATGTCCTCGTTTCCTCTTTGGTGCTAAAGGGGCAAGCGCAGGCGAGGAGTCCCGAGGCATCAGTCAAAGGTTTCCATATCGGTGCAACGAGACCAAGATCAGCAGGACGGCAGGACGGAGGTCACCGTGGAGCCCAAGACGATGTCACCACCAGAGCCTTTGGCAGGCGAAGTCTATTTTTGTCAGGATAACTTGTACTCGTTGTCCCCCTTCAAACTGGCCGTTGGAGCATCCCTTCCCGCTCAATATTTGGGAAGAGGACCAAGGCCTCTATAAGTAGGACTAGCCACCATAGTAGGAAAGAACTCATCTTGAGCAATCCTCACTCAAACACATTCACCAAACACAAGAACACCTCTCCTCAGGAGGCTGTTCTTCCTTTGTACTATTCATCCTCAGCCCAAGAGGCAATCCACCACCACCACACTGGAGTAGGGTATTACACCGCATCAGTAGCCTGAACCAGTATAAACCTTGTGTCTCTTGTGTTGCGACTTCGTCGAGCTAGGCTTTGAGATCGCGGTGAGGTGAGGGCGTGATTAGGTAGGGAGAGATCTTCGTGCGCACCCCAGTGTTCGAACCTCAAGGGTTTTGCCGAAACCCGAAATCCGACAAGCTCTAGCCAAACCCTTCACTACAACACGACTCACATTAGAAGGCGTTTTAAAATGCCTCCCTAAGTCTCTAAGATGCCTTTAAATATGTTTTGGGGTGTCTTTAAAAAATGCTAGAAATGGTCGTGAAGGGGATTGTAAATCAAAGCGTTAAACAAGAACGCCTCAGAGGACTTACATTCAAAGGCATTTTTGAAATGTGCCTCGCAAGCTTTCCGGCGATTTGCTGATGAAGTGCCGCTAAACTCAGCAACGGGAAAGGAAAACGTAAATAGTGGGATCGGGCCCAGGCCCAGCTAAGCTTCTCTATTTCCTTTAGGTCTCTTTTTTTAAGGGAAATGTTTGGGGCCGGGGCACCGGCGGAACGATTCGGCCGGTCTCCCTCTTCCTCGCGCAGCGCACGTGCAGGAGGGCACCAGCGCTGGCAGGTACCACGAGTCGGCCAGGCGACCAGCGGGCTCCTTCGACCGCCGCCGCCAGAGAAGAGCGCGTTGTCGTCCGCGTGCGGCCGCCCCTCGCCGGATGTCGTTCGCGTGCGGCCGCCCCTCGCCGGATCTCGTTCGCATGCGGCCGTCCCTCGCCGGATCTCGTCCGCCTGCAGCCGCCCCTCGCCGGACTACTACCCCTCTGCCTCTTCCCAGAATCCGCCCCTCTGCCTCTCCCTGGAATCCGCCCCGGCCGCCCCTCGCCAGACCTTGCAGCGCTCGAGCCTCCCAGCCATGGCGAGACTACACCCCACGGTGATTTTTGTTAGAACCGGTTGTAGCAAATTCAATCGCGGTGGTAGCAAAAATTACTACTGTTGCAGCAAAAGCGGCGTCATCGTCGCCAGCGAGCAAACACTAGACATCGCTTTTTTGTTACATGCTACAATCTGTATCACATTTTGCTACAACCGGCACACCACTCGGCTACAACCGGCGCCGAGTTTTGCTACATCGGATATCTGAAAGTTGCAAGCATTGATTGCCATCGAGGAAAGCTACAACCGTCTCTGAAAAATGCTACAACCTTCGATGAAAAAAGCTTCAACCGAATGAGAGACGAATTTTTCACCCAGGCGCTGCTCAGAACGAAAAAAGTTTCAATCGTTTACAGAAAAGCTTCCACCGTAGAGGGGAAAAGCTACAACCGTGTCAATTTTTTGCTACTACCGTCTGTGTGTTTTGCTACCGTTGGCGATGTGTTTTGCTACATCCGATTAACATGTTTGCTACAATGGCGACGCCGATGGATTTTTTTTGCTGCAACCGTTGTCTTTATTTGGCTCTGATCGACACGGAAAATGCTACCACAGGGCATCTCTGTTTTTCTTGGAACCAATCATCCGTGAGGCGGAGCTGCATCCATGGCACTCCGACGAAGCGTGGGGCGGGCGAGCTGAGTGCCGGGCGTGGGGCGGCCCGTGACGGGGTTCCTTTCCCGTCCGGCGCTTCGAGAGGAAAACAGCCTGATTGGATAAGGATCCAACGGATCGGAACAGGCCGATCTGACGGCTAGGGTTGGACCGGCCGAAGCGGCCGGAGCCTAGCATCGGCCTTTTTTTAAGGTGTGAGAAGGCGCGCTTATTGGTCCTCTTCTCACTACCTTAACTTGGGCTGCCAAGTTGTATTACTTGGGCTGCAATGGACGGCCCGTTACCGCAGGCTCCTCTCGTAGCTGTTGTCCTGAAGCAACGTGATTGCCCTGTCGTTTTAAGGTGGTCAAGCTACTGTTCCCTAAGCGGTATGGGACTAAAACTGCTTTGGCTGAGACGCAGCGAACGAACTGCTTGGTCAGCGCCGCCGCCAAAATACATCTACTCCATCATATGAATCTTCAGGAACCATGAATCATTAGCTTCGCCTGTTCAGGCTGAGATGAAAAATTCGTTTAATTTTGTTTTCAGCAAGTCACGAGGTAGATTTTTCGTATTTCTCTCCCAACTGCGGCCAGACGTGCTGGCGACCATAACTTATATATTTCTTCCTTGCTCAGAGACAATGAATCATCGATTTTACACCGCTGGGCCTCGTCGGATTGTTCGGACACAACACTTCTTATGTGTAACGGTAGATCATCCACCAGTACACACCAAGGTAGCTGTCTGTACTCCAATGAAAAGGGACGTCTTTTAACATATATACACAGGCTGACAGGCATGTCAGACAGTTCAAAACAATGTCACAGTCTTCTCCAGCGTCGGTGTTCGGCTGCCTCGACGTTGTGATTAAACGGCGACACCCGCGAGCGAGAGTCTCATTCATACACATAGCATAGCAGCTCGGCCACCTGCGGTCACCATATTCATTCCGAGGCAATTTTCTAAAACGCCTCCATAGCTGCATCAATCCGAGGCATTTTTTTAAAACGCCGCCAAAGCTGCATCAATCCGTGGCACTTTCCCAAATCGCCTTCATAGCTACATCAATCAGAGGCAGTTTCCTACAACGCCTCTATAGCTGCATCAATCCGAGTCACTTTCCTAAAACGCCTCCAAAACTGATCAATCCGAGGAGTTTTCAAGGTGCCCTTACAAAAATGCCTTCAATCAACGACCGTGGTGTAGTGCTTAGAGTTTCCTTTGAAGCGAGTTTTGGATACATTCAGTAAGGTTTTTGATTTGGCACTTAAAAATAATTACTATGCAATGCAATTCTCATGCTCATGCTCACAAACATAATTACTTTAATACATTACCACTAAGTAGGGCTATTACACAAATGTTGCAATGAAAGGCGCCAGTGTGTGTGGAGGGGGTAGGGGTGGGTGGGGGTGCTTCAATCCAATATTCAGGAATTGAGAATCTTCTATATCTAAATAGCTAATCCTCATTATTTTTTCTCTCGACATGCAATCATGTCACCTGAACATGCAATCATGCATAGGAAAAAACCAACCTCAACAAGCAAACATGCATGATAATTTTATTATATTATGTTGTTTATATTCAATAGATATACAATAACCAAATACAATTAATCATGTGCAATTTTATTTTTAGCTACCTCACACTTATTACTTCAAATATTCATGTTCCATATAATCAGATCTCATTGAAACATATTATAAAATGTTCCCGCAACAACGTGCAGGGTACCATATAGTGAGAATGTGCACCTTCGGCTCGCTTGAGTGGTTGTAGTCGTCTCTAGGTGTCTACAGATCTATATTCAACTTTTGTATTTCTGGTGCTCTTTGTACTGCCATGATAACTGATGAATAGATTGAAATTTTTTCCCGAAAAAAAAACAATCAGTTTTGACATACTAACAATGTGGACATCCAAGATAACTGGATTTAAAAAAATCATAAAGTATAAGCCTTGCCTGACCCACAAGGGATGTCTTTTTTTTGACAACACAAGGGATGTCTTGATGAAAAGGATCACGCGACGCTCTGTTTTCCTCCAAGTGGTACGTGCATGCGTACGTGAGCAGCTCGGCTAGGGTTTTCTCCGGCCTCTCGTTGGTGCTGCCGCCGGCACGCCTCTATTGTCTTAGGATAATGGTGGCGCAGTGAATCCTGGCCCTTGTCGACGAAGGGCTTCATTCTTAGGTGTTTGTTTGAGTTTTGTTAGGGTTTCTGTCATATTTAGAAAAATAAGGCGGGCAGCGGATTCCTGAAGTTGGAATATGGTTCTCCCCTTAGCCCCCATTCAGATGGTGCTTTTAGCGTCAGAGGAGGGCTTGTGGAGGTGTGTCTCCGACAAATCTCGTGGGATTCGGTTGGTGTTTGTCTTTGGTGGATTATTTTGGATCCAGTCTTTATTCGTCTGTGTGTATGTACGTAGGATCCTTCTGATTTACGCTTCTCTTTCTCAGCGATGGTTAATGTTCTGGTGCACTGGTCTTATAAGGCCTTAGCATGGCGACTTCTCGACTGTCTACTACAATAAGGTTTAAGCGTCTACGATGATGGAGGGGCAAAGACGGTGACACACCTTTGGCTCGCTCCAGTACTTATAGTCGTCACTAGGTGGTCTACCGATCTGAATGTAAATTTTACTTCTCGTGTTCGTTGTACTACTTTAACAGTTGATAAATAGATCAAAGATTTTGTCGCAAAAAAAAAGATGTCTTGATGAATATCACTAATGATTGATGTCCGGCATACCTAACGGAAGTGGTTAAGACAGTGGCGGATGTAACATGGAAACGGAGAATAGTAATCGAAAGAGTGAGATATTTTGATTTTCAAAAAGAAAAAAGAGTGACGAAAAATGAGACATATGATTTAGATCCACAATTAAAAGAAAATTTGACCACAATTTAAGAAAAAAATGTTGTGCCAAAAGGATCCTTTTTTTTTAAAAGGAGGTAAATTTTTTTGCCTCATCTCAATAATTAAGAACGGGGATTAATAAAGTTTTAAGAGATGACAAACAAAGGCCAATACAACAAGACTAAAAGAGCAACTCCAACGGGAGTACCCATTTCGTCCGCCGCCGTCCGTTTGGGTCAGCGTAGACAAAAACGCCGGCTCAACGTGCAGACCCATTTCCATTTCGTGTCCATTTTGTATCCGCGCGGACCCATTTCCATCCCAAATTTGAGCCACATTTGGGTCGACGTCGGACACAAAGCGGACGTTTTCTGCACTCGCCTTGTCCGCCTGTGTCCAGGCCTGCCCCACCTGTCACTCACCCACCCACGTCCCTCTGCTTATTTTATTCGATGGCCCACCCCACCCCACCTCTCTCCTCTGTGCAAACGCCAAGGTGCAGGCGCACTGCTCCGACGCGCCCGCCGGCCCGCTTGACCACCTCGCCGCTGCTGCGCCTTGTAGCGATCGACAGTGCGCCCGCCACCAACGAAGGGTACGGCAGAGGCGAGCTCATGGGATGCGGCGCGACAAGCGGGCATGGGAAGAGGCCTTGGCAGGCGAGGATGGCTCGGCGAGCCTTGGGCGCGGTAGCGGCAGCGGCGGGGCAACTCCGGCGGGCGCGGCGAGCTTGTGGCGAACGCAGCGAGATCTGGCGTGAGTGGGGGCGCGGCGAGCTTCTGTATGGCACGGCGAGATCTGGCGTGAGCGGGCGCGGCGACAGGCGGGGACGTCTCCGTCGGGCGTGGGTGGCGAAGCTGGCGGTGCGCGAGCAAATGCAATGCAGGGGTTCGGCGAGCTGCAGGCAAGCGGGGCGGGGCCGCAACAAGCTACGGCGGGCGCGAGCTGGCGCAGCGGCCGCAGTGAGCTGCGGCGAGCGCGGCAGGCATGCTGCTCCGGCCATGCAGGTGGCTGCTTGTGTGCGTGCATGCACAACGCTTGCTACCCACGTGCGTAGCTAGCCGCTCGGGTGCTCGTCGTGGCCTTCGCTCGTCCCGCTTGCCGCCCCTCCAATACGTGAAACTCGCCGCTGTGCGCCGAGCTCGCTCTGCCGTGCAGCAGATCCATGGCGGGCTCCAGCTCGTCCGCGCACCGGGTCGGTGCTACTGCAGCCGTTGGCCTCGCCCCGTGCCGAACCCGGCCTCGCCTCGCCTCCCCACGCCCAGCCGCTACACGACCTGGCCCAACGCCCGACCTCAAGCAGCAGGCTCCAGCTCGTCCCGGCCATGGCCAACGTGCACCGGCGTTTGCGAGCTCCCTATCTCCTATGTGTTTGACGAAATGCCGACCGGACATGCATAAAATGGGTCTGCCTCCCGTTGGGCACACCGACCGACCCAAACAAAAAGCGGACACGGACGGGCGGACGGACGACCCAAATGAACAAAAAGCAAACAAAATCAATGTCCGTTTGAATCGCCCCATTGGAGTTGCTCTAAGAGCGAGGCCAGGCTAGCACTGGCCCGGGGCCATCTTCCAAGCTATAGTGATCTACGGTGACAAACGGTAAAAAAACACTATGGTCAACGAATACTTTCGGTGCTGCGACCTAGGCCCCAAACCTGGTGTGTAAAAAAGAGATCAACCCAAGATTAACCTTTATTGCCATTCTTTTTTAAAGAAACTTCGCGATAATAACCTAGTTTCAGACTTCTCTTTTAATCCTGGCCATCATTGTTGACGGCATAGTCATCTCATTACAGAACGGAAATGTTAACGCCCACACGTGTGGGCGTTCACCATCCTGACCACACGCAAGCATCTCCATTGGCAACTTTGTGCACGAATCTTGGAACAAACCGGCCGGTTTTCTGCGCCACGTAGGACGAGGCGCGTGTGCGGTGTGCGAGTCGGGTCGCCCGCACGTTGGTTGCCATTCCGCGGTCAGCGGTTGCCACCCGGAGGCGTGCGGTGGAACCGCTATGCGCCCGCACGCCATGGTCCGACCGCGGTTGACGTCAAACACGTCGCACACCTCTGCCCCCTCTCCACCATGGTTCCATTTACTCAGCCGCACCGCAGTTACTGGCAGAACCCACTCGCATTTCAAACCACTGGAGGAGAAGGCAAGGGGAGAAGGCGACGGCGGAGGCGGAAGAATCGACGGTGTTCGCGGCCGCCGGTGGTGCTCGCCGGAACGGAGCGGCTACGCCGGAGCGCCTGCGGGTTGAAGGTAATGCTCGCTACAACTCTCGCAACCCCTTCCTGCATTTTCCCCCCTTCCCTCCCTATTTGATTCCTCGATCGAGATTCGTAGAGATTCAGGCAATTCTGCGATGCGTCGGCGTTCCCGCCGGCGCCGAAGTCGTCTGCTAGCCGTGTTTGGTGGCACTTTGGGCAGTTCGTCTCCGCTTGTGGCGGCATCGTCGGTGTGGTTATGCTTGTTCGGAGGCACGCACTAGTCTTGCCTATGGATTGGGCAGGTGTCTCCCGGGTTGTTTGATGCGCATTGGTTCGAATTTGTGTTTGCAGTCAGTTCGGGGGTGAACTTTGAGGGTGAATTTGAGGTCGCTGTAGTTGCCATTGAACCCTAGATCTAGTTAGTTGGGTTTTGAAACTGTAGTATGAGGCGAATTTGGTAGTTTGATTAACTATCATGATTGTATGGCAAACTAACTTCCTGAACAAATGTGATAGTTGCCACAAACGTGTTTTCCCATACGGCAACAAATTACTGAAATGACTGTGATAGTTGCCACAAATAAGCTTTCCCATGCGGCAACTATTTTATTGAATGATCGTGATAGTTGCCACACACACGCTCTTCCATGTGGCAACTAAATTTGCTGAATTATCGTGATAGTAGCCACAAACATGCTATTTCATTGTGGCAACTAATTTTTACGAATGATTTGTGATAATTGCCACCTTTGTGATAGTTGCCACAATCGGTAGTCAATGCAGTTTCAGCAGCCAACTGCGACTGGGCGACAACTAATGTGCACATCAAGTGTGCTGTTGCCACTTGGATAGTATATTCATGTGGCAAATAGAATGTGAACACATATGCATTGCCATACTACAGATAGGACAGTGTGGCAAATTGGCTACATAATGTGGCAACCAAATTTGCATATCAATTGTGTCAGATGCCATACATATGCTTTGCATGCGGCAAGTTTTTGGCTGGCCACATCATGTCTGTTGCCATGGCTACAGTCAGTACAATGTGGCAAATTCATTGTACTGCAGGCGCAATTTTTTTTTGGTTTTTGCCACAACGACTTTGTGATATCTGAACACACTGTGGCAATTTTTCAGGTTCTTGATTAGATGTGGTTTCATCGCTTTGTTGTAGTATGTGTTGCATTTCGACGGCAATTTCACCCTAGCACATTTACGCCGCCGTGGCGATTATACGTGTGGCAATTTTTTCAGGTTCTTGATTAGATGCTTACCAATTGCATTTACATTTCCACCATGACAATTTGGTGCATTTCCTATCTCAGCAGAATGGCTCGTGGCGATCATCAAAATGATGATGATGATTTCATGGATCCACCATAGCGTGTCAGACATTTGCGGAGAAAAGAGGGTGATGAGGTAAATGTCCACACATCCCCTCCTCCTCGCTTTATGTTCTTGGTTGACACCTCGAGCTTGCGGTCGTCGACCACGAACTAAAATTTCATGACATTGCAAAACATGGCAACAATCGATCACTTTTTGCAAAACATGGCAACAACTGATCACTTTTTGTACATTTTTGCGAAGAAAAGCGTATTCGCAATGAGCCTCCCAAGAACGGTCGATGTGTTGACCGACAGATTCACCGACGATCGGAAGGGAGCTGCTTTGTTGAGATGGGTATGCGAGCTATGATGGATGTCCGGTGCACGAACCTTCTCAACCACATGTCGGCGGCTTGGTGAGATCTACGACCCCGCCTGTGGAATTCGTGATTCCGGGACGTGGAAGACTACCGTTGAACGAGGAATCTGTGTTCTGCACTTTGGGTGCGCCTCGTGGAGATATCAAAGTCCCATACGGGGTCAATAATGAGATCGAGGAAGCGTTGTTCCCCCGTTTGTTTCCTGGGTTGGAATCCATGCCAAACACGTCTGCAGTGGCAGATTCGCTGCAGACCATGACGACGCATGGAGATGTTTTCAAGATGAAGCTACTCATGTACCTCATCTCAGCTGTTTTCGCGCCGACCACTTCTCTTCGCCCAAGCAACAAATCCTTCCCCATCCTGGTGAATGGTCCATCTTTACTACTTTATTTTCCTTCAATCTTTTGGCTCCGATGTCATGTGTCAAGCTAATGACTGCTAGTGTTTTTCAAATATTTTTTTCCATTTGATTTCTGATGCGGCAACCTTTTTTGTCCTGAAATTTTGTGTGGTGCAGGCGGATCTGGAAAATGTGAAGAACATGAATTGGTGTAAGTTTATCGCCGACTTCCTGCACGGTGCATTCTCAAGCAAGATGTACCAAACGGGTTGTCGACTGCATTTAATGGTATTTTTTTACCAGTTCTTTACATGAACACTATTTTTTTAACACACTTTTATTCATGCATGGCAACCTGATCATAACAAGATGGCAACCTGATCATAACAAGATGGCAACTGCCATAATGACAATATGGCAACTGGCATAATGATAATATGGCAACTGCCATCATATTATTATGGCAACTGTCATCATACTATGATGGCAACTGCCATCATTGCAACATGGCAACTGCTATCACACTATGATGGCAATTAGCACATGCAGATGGCAACTTTTTCTTTTCTTCTCTTCTTCATGCACATCAACTTGATTATCATGGGAACATATATTATCCTGTTTTTTCCACACAGTACCCATGATGGCAACTGATATTTCTTTCTTTTTAAAATTGTTTTGCATCGGCTCATGTCGTCATTGTCTTGATCTGCCCACCATGGATTTCACTGGGACAGGAGGACCGCCGCATGCGCACAAGTTTGCTGTTTCTGCGTGGACTATCAACGCTGTCAAGGCTGTGCTTGCCGCAGACAAGGCTATGGACACCACATATGGAAAACTGCAGGTTAGTTCTGGTTTCTTTGTCCACACAGCATGCTTACAATTTTGCATGAGGCAACCGTCTATGGTTCATAAGAGATGACTACCTTTGTTATCCATGGTTGTCTGAGTATTGTATCCATGTCTCACTCCACATGGCAACTCTATTCATTCGTGCTGAAACTTACATTCTCTCTCTTACGTCCTAGCTATTTTTTTGTTCTTTCCAGCTGATGGCCAAGCATGCTATAGACTACAGCTCAACCCGGCAATTCGACCCATGGGTACACTCGCCCATGGGCACCTGACCCGAATGGGTAAGGTATGGGTCTCCGTGTGCGCCCATGGGTACGACCCACGGGCAACCCGGTTAGTGGTGGGTAGGGTATGGGTACAAGCCTACACCCATGGGTTACCCGATGGGCAACCCGATTAATGTGACATGTGGGTGACACGATGAAATTATGTAATTATTAACTAATTATTTTGTATGTATGCACAAGGCACGTAGAGAATAGAGGAGGGAAATGTAGGTTGAATGCAGGGATCTATAAATGCATGGGCCAAGCACGTAACACAGAAAACATGAGAAAAATAATTGCCAACTGAATGAGAAAAAAATACGCGTGAGGCACATCCGCACATGCACATAGAAGACAAAAGGACCAGGACCATCCAGCCATCCCTCAAAAACGAGAAGCACCCGGCCCATGTCTTGCCCGAGCAAGCTCAAAGCACCTGGCCCATGTTCCACTCGACTCTCACTCGCCCATTCCAGTGTAGTAGTCCTGATCGATTTAGTACCACCTCGCTCGCGGAAGTAGAAAATGATGGGTTGGATGCCTATATAAGACAGCCACATCGCAGTAGAATGGTAGTAGTGTGACCCGATGGGTCCGCAATAGGGTCGGGCGACCCGGCGGGTTCAGGCATGGGTCTAACCTAAGACCCATGGGCAGGGTCGTGGGTTTGGCTATGCACCTGATTATGTTTCGGGCATGGGTCTGGTTTAGATCGACCCGACCAAACCCGACCCGATTGCCACCTTGAACTACAGCGTGTTTGGGGGGCCTCAAAACTTTGGAAAGTGGATGGACGTGCACTCAGCTCCGTCTTGCCCTGCCGAGGTAATCAAAAGATCTACATCTATGGTTTGTCGTGGAGTATATTTTGATGTCGTGCAAGTGATTACTGTCTGGGTGGTTGTTGATGCTTCTTTGTTTCGTGCCTGTGCGAGGGCACTGTTGAGCATCTAATAGGGCAGTTTGCATCCGGAATGACCGGCTTGCTCGGGAAGTTGGTTGAGGGTGGGCGTCCCTCGGTGGCTCGGCAGTGGACGCGGTTGCGAGGCGATTCACTTCATTTGTCCCAGAGCATACACATCGGCCAACCGTTGCCGTGGCGGTATGACTACAACAGTTCCCAAGAGCCTGCCGACACACAAGATGAACTAGGTGGTGAGGCTGGTCTCCGGCAAGGATGACGCCGATGACACGGAGAATGTTCAACATGACACCGATGATGATGAACATCTTTGAAGTTCGCGCAGTGGCAACAAGGGCAAGGATGCAACAGATGTCCCCAACCGGAGAAAGTCAAAGAACATACTCACCGCGAGAGGCGAGGGGTGTTGCCATCAAAGAGGGGAGGGCTCCAGAGGGTGTTGGGTGGGTTCTCTGGCAAGAGGTCTAGGACGATCCGTAGCTGCCGTGAAGAGGTTCGACTTTTAATTTTAGTTTTAGCTTTGTCTATTTTCTTGGAACAGACTCATTCTTTTTTTGCACTTGTTTTTGTCAAGCTGCAGCGAGTTTGTTGTCGACAATTGCCACCTTTTTCCTCCATCTCATACGTGCAGCGAGCCGGCAATTTGGTGGACGAGCGATTCTGAAGAAACAGCGCCAATGCCAACCCGTGTTTCTACTCGGTTGAACAAAGGCACCCCATTGCGGTGACACCCTTCCACCAGGTCATCTCCTCGCCTGACGGCGACCAACACCGGGGATCTGTCGTGTTGCGGACTGAGGAAGGCGGTCAAGAAGTAGGTTTTTTCCATGCGCTTTCATTGACATAGCGCTATAATTTCTTGATTTTCCAATGCATCCGTTTAGCTTGTCACATTGTCTTACATCGCCGCCCCCGCGTGGCAACTGCTGTTTTCCAACTGATTTTTTCCTTCCTTTTTTAAGTGTATGGCAACTCCTATTGGTTTTTACATGGCAACTGGCATCTAGGCCAAATGGTAACTCTTACTGTACCTAATGGCAACTTCCATCTTTACCGTTGGCTTGTGAGCTCATCCCGCACCTAGGTTTGAAATTGCATTCATGGCAGATCAGACATGTTTATCATTCTTCAAGTGGGCTAACATGGCTTTTCTTCTTTGGATTTTGTATGGCAACTGCTAACTATGACACATGGCAACTCACGTTCCCCTTACATGTCAACTCTTGACTTTTCCACCTGTTTTCATTTTTTTAAGATTTCTACCATGGCAAACATATTTTTGTTCATTTTAATACCTTTTTCATGTGCTCTACTTTTTTGCGGGGTGAAGAAGACTACTACGTGCGGGGGCCAAGCATATCGATGAAGGACCGCTCGAACGACTACATTCAAAGTTGTCAACAGGGCAACTTCGAGATGTACATGAGGCGCCAGCGACAATCTGCTTCTGCACCGTCAAACGCTCCCACCAACTCGATGCAAGTGGCCGACCATCTCCGCCATTTGTAGATGTGCGAGCTAGAACAACGAACATCCGTACATCGGAGAGTGACGAGTCGGTATCTGCCGGGACAGCTGAAATATTGCCAACTCTTACGGCAATGAAGGATGCTTTGTGAGCCATGCCACCCCATCGACAAGCGTTGAAGTGGGCGCCCGAGGCGAACCTAAGCAAGGAAGATTCCCGCTCATCCGACATCGATTCCAAGCGCGTGCGTGGTGGCATTCCTGTGTCCACGACAGAAGCGGCCGAGGCGGCAGTTCACAATGATATGCCATCTACAGGTGAGAGTCCTGGCACAACAGTTCCAGCTCCTGTCGGTGCAGATACTGCTAAGGCGAGTGTTTCGCATGCTGGTCTTCCACCTAGGCGTCGTAGCCCCCGCAAGCAACCAACAGACATACCCAACGCACCGGCTGTAGCTAGGAGCAACAGAGACGAGTCTGGTTATGTTCCTGCGTCCACACTGTTCCGTCACACCGCCAAAAGCGGTGTGATGGAGAAACCGGAAGACCGGAGCACAAGCGATGCAGTGTCAAGCCGCACGCAGTGACGCAGGTGAACGCCCGGAGCAGACTGCGCCTTTACCCGCAGTGGAAATCCCCAGCTTAAATCTGCGCACTTCCAGGCTCCCAGTCAATATGGGTGTCCCCTACAGCCCAAACAAGAAGATTGTCATGAAAGCTGCGGCTGATACCGCTGGCAACACGCCCATACGCAAATAAGCCCGATCATTACATGGCGGCCGATTCAGATATGTTTGTCGATCTTTCACCCTTGGATTACGCCCCACAAGTCGTTCGTGGTCCGGCCAGTAGGCATGAGAGGCACCCAATGGCCTTCACCCCACCGAGCTTCAGCCTTGGCATCAGTCAAGATCAACCGGTAGTGCAAGATCCTATGCCAATTGCCTTTGCTTTCCCGGGAGGCATGCCCGCAATGATGGCACAGCCAATGGTCGAGGGCAGGAAGGCTATCAAGTTCGCAGAGCCGATAGTGCAAGGTACACTTATCATGTCCTTATGATTTTCTTGTATACATCTTTGTAGTTTGACTTTTGTCCCAATCATATTTTTGGGGGTTCTCACTTGTGATGGCAAATCGACATGTGATGACATGGCAAGCTGGATTTGATGCACCATGTCACATACATTTTTTTGCTGCCATGCTGCATTTAACATTTGGGCAACCACGTGGCAAGCTGAAGTTGATTCAACATGGCAAGCTGTAGTTCTTGTCACATGGCAAATCTGATGCATCACACATGGCAACCGGATTTGCCGCACCATGTCACCTGCATTTTTGTTTCCATGCTGCATTTTTTCATACGACAAGCACATGGCAAGTGGAGTTGACACAACATGGCAGCTGTAGTTCTTTGTGACATGGCAACTTCTGAGCCAACTAGATGGCAACTACAATGCAACTACATGGCAACTGTAGTTGCTATGACATGGCCACTGTAGTTGGACCACACATGGCAACTGCCCACTTTTTGTACCTACATCTCACACCATGCACCCTGTCTTCTCACAATCCATCTGTTTTTGATTTTTAGGTATCCTAATCCACTTTTTAATCCTTGCAGCCACCCCTGAGGAGATTTCACCGTCACTTGATGAAGCTTACCGCAGGATCGAGGAGGTAGCATTGCAGAGGAGGTCCTCACGAGGGCAAGGGCAATCAAGTTCCAACGTGCTGCAGAATCACGGTATCTGAGGATACCATTAGGAGTGCCACCTGGTTACGTGAGGCGGTGAGGGTAGTTCACCCACCTCCTGCGGAAGACTACGAGCCGGATTCAGGGCCACTAAGGAACAGACCAAATTGTATGATATTGTCAAGCGTTTTGGAAATGCGAGGTCCAATGACAAGCACATGAAGGAGCCGAAAGCGTAAATGACCACACCCCATAATCTCTCATTTTGCTTTGCTCCTTCTTTACCATTCATCTTCTTTTTTTGTACTTTCTATACATGATCCGCTTACGTTTTACTTCTTTCATTCTTCTACCTAGTAGGCATGATCCTTCCATGTTATATCATTTTCATACAACTCATGTTTGGATGTAACCAAAGTCATTCAATGCGGATGACGTCGTCGACACAGGTGATCTTCTTTGAGTCCGTGAGGCCAAACGATAAAATGTCAACGAATGTAGTTGCATGCGGGATCGACTACATCAACAATCATATGGATGTGTGTGCCGACAAGATAATCATGCATTATAGTGTGACCTGCAAAATATGGGATGGTGACTTCCACCACAAAATCCTCGAGGAAGAATTTTGCTCAACACGGTGAATTCAAACTCACCTGAAGAAATATGTGAGTACTCCTCCCTTTCTGCCTTGTTTTTTCACATGGTGTAGTTTTTTGCCATCATCTCGCACTTGTGTTTATGTGGCGATGTTTTCATGTGGCAACAACTGCCGTGCACACTGTCATCTTGATTTTTGCATCCCGTGCAAACTATGTGGCAACTTGATAGTAAAATACACGGCACATTTTGTTCATACATGGACGGCAACTTTCTTTCAACTACCCCCACCCATAACCAAACATTCTACGTGATTCTAATTTTTTTGTCCCTTTGTTGTTCTTTATGTGAACTTTGCTTCTCATTTCCTTCACTTTTTAAATGCAGGTCATGTTCCCCATGTTCCAGGAGCTTGCACCACATGACCAACAAGACAAGTGTGGTCACCACTATGCCATCTGTCTTGACCTGAAGAACCAACGTTTTGAGGTGCTTGATTCAATCCGTTCGGAAGCTGATGCAGACCTTACTACGCATGCCGAATTCTTCATCAACAACCTCAAAGAGACATGGAACCGTCACTACGAACATTCAAAGGTCCAGATCAGGCATTTCCCGACTGAGTATGTGGCGACTGCGAAGCAAGGGAACACGTAATTTCTTAACCCCCTCCTTCATGTGCCATTTACATCAATCCAACCCCTCTTTTGTTGCTACATCTGAATTGAAGTCTATCTTTTGCTAAATCATCCTTTTGCGTGTTCACCGACTATTTTTCTCGTGCGGGGAATTTGTGGCTTTCACGCTACTGGAATACCTTGCAAAGTGGGAAGGCAGAATTGTCCCCGCTTATCACAATTTGCAATGGTCGTTGAGCTCGGAAAATCCACACATGGAACTGGTTGTGAATGAAGATTTCAACAAGCGGTCCGGAGCACGCGAGTTTGTGGAGGAAGCTGTCAAGAAAGTCATCAAGAGGTACAAGTGATCACGCTGGCGATACACACCGGACGCATACCTTACATTCATTGCCGAGGAATGTAAGGTACTATCTCTTTGTTCTCGTCAAAAACTATGTTCGTGTGCTATGTTATGACCGCAACCCCGCGTAGGATACTATGTAGTGGTGGTGTGTGGCGACATTTGAATAGTTTACGTAATATATGTGTGGATGTGAACCTACTTAGGCGTGATGTGAGATATGTTTTTTATGTTTATCATTATTACTATGGTTTCATCGTTTTTATCACCCGTTTGCTGTTTCGAATGCGTCACGATGTTTTAAAACATGGTGAACGTAGTTCATCAGACATGGTTAGCGAACGTCATTGTCGTTGTTCATTTGGACGTCTTGCTTCTTCTATTTCATCACTAACTTCACCGGCTAGCATGGTAGGTTTGATCATGTAGCCACAACCTTTCTTTGCGGTTTATGCACGTTACGCCTTTTCCAACTTGTTTCCTATACATTGCACACAATACACTATGTGTCTCTAAACCGTCGTATTGTCATGGAAATATATGCCATGCGAGTCATTACAAATACCATGGCATATTTTCAATTACAACTAACATGGCGAATCTGATTACAAACAACATGGCGAGATCCAAAGATAATTAACATGGCGGAATCTGATTACAACTAACATGGCAGATCGATTACAAGCTGAAATGGCAGATGCAAGACAACTAGCATGGCATATTTAGTATAAAATAGCATGGCATATTTAGTATAAAATAGCATGGCATATTTAGTATAAAATAGCATGGCGGACTAACTACACATAACATGGCATATTAACTACACATAACATGGCAGATTAAGTACCCATAACATGGCATTGCATTTATCCACTCAATGAATTTTCCTTCCACTTCCGATGCCCCTCAAGAGTCATTCTCGCAATCTTAAAAATTCTCATCATCTAGGGTACAAAACAAAATGTCCACAAGGACCATGTCACGTCGCCCCAATTTTTGCTCATGGATTGCCCGCCTTTCTTCGTTTTCTTGTGTTTTGCTTGAATCTCTAATCCCGACTTGTACCTTATCTCTCTTGGACGACCCTTTGTGATGGAATGGGGTGGGTTCCTGACCTGGGTCTGCGTGCTTGCTGTTCCAGATCCTATCTCCGAGTTTTCAGATGATGGCCCCGTGGATGAAGGCACACTTGATGTGCGGGGGAACCGGTGTAAGGCTTCCTTAGCTTTCCTCTTCTTGATCTCATCAAGCTCTCTTTTTAGTGCCTTCCTGTGTTTTTCCGCGACTCTCGCTGTCTCATCACTCTTGCACGCTTCATCAATTAGCTCAGCATAGTTCTTTGTCGGCTGGCGTGCCTCCACGGCTTCCATGGTTGACTCGGGTCTCTCGTCATGCACAGCCGAACTGCGTGTGTTATGCGTAAGCGCCAACGCGTCGTCGGCATCCCAAGTCCATCGCCGCCTTATGAAATGGCGGGGCATCTGTGTCACAGCGTTCATGTCCATTACTTTTAGTATGTGACAACACACAATGCCGTCCCTGAAAGTGCGTTATGTCGACTAGAGGGGGGTGAATAGGCGATTTTTATGAATTCTTCACTGAGGAATTTGCCGGTGAGGAAATTCCTTAACGAAGAACTATTAGCAGCGGAATAAGTACTTTCGAAGTAAGCATAACATAATACACGCATGGTCATCATGATGAAATGAAGACTAGCCTGAGTACGAAAGCGTAATCACGAGGATAACACAAGATGAAGACAAGCGGTGAAGAAATTGAACTGAGGAAATTGAGAAAGTCTTGACCAAAGTCTTCAAACACAGATATGAACAAACACTCAACACAATAATGAGGAAATGAAAGGGTTGAGGAAATAGAACCGATTAGGTTGGTGAAGACAATGATTTGGTAGACCAGTTCAAGCTAACATCTCGGTTGTACGTCTGGTTGAGCGGTGAGTATTTAAACTCGAGGACACACAGTCCGGACACCCGATCGGCGAGCACGCAGCTCGGGACACCAAGTCCTCACGGTATTCTCCTTGAACTAAGGTCACACAGACCTCGTCCAATCACTCGTGGTAAGTCTTGAGCGACTTCCAAACCTTCACAGACTTGGTCACTCGGCGATCCACAATTCCTCTTGGATGCTCTAGACCATGACGCCCTAACCGTCTGGAAGAAGCACAGTCTTCAAAGGTAACAAGCGTCGGATCCACGAGGATCAATCTCTTGATGATGCTCTATCACTTTGGGTTTGTAGGGGTTTGGTTTTTTGGTTTTTCCTCACTAGTTGATTTTAGCTCAAATTCTCGGAGGATGGGTTGCTCTCAAATGACAAGTGTCAAGTTTCTCTCGGGCAGGCAACCAGCTAGTGGTTGTAGGGGCGGCTATTTATAGCCTAGGGAGCAGCCCGACATGATAAGACATAAATGCCCTTCAATGATATGACCGTTAGGTGGATAAGATATTTTGGGACAGGTGGCCAAGAAGACAAAGACCTTGATCGGAAATTTGACTCTCAAATTCCTCGGGGCTATCATGTTCCTCCTTGTGTAGGCAATCCGCCTGGCGAATTCCTAACTCCTCGGTCGAGAACAAATTCCTCGTGACCGGAAGAACTTCGTCTACATCCTTTGAAGAAATTGACTGAAGCTGTATGAGATTTCAATGGCTTCACTTTCGAAGGGATTGGTAGGTGTAGGATTTTGAGTTGAGCATCACATGGAAATTTTTCCTTAGTATTTCCTCGACCCCTTTAACAAAGACGGTGTTTCCTATGACTCAAGAAAGAGAAAATGAAACTACGAAAACAAAAGTCTTCACGCTTCATGTTCCTCAAATGAATACCAAGTCTTCAAGGTCACACCAATTTCTTCACTTTCAAAGTCTTGAGAAAGTCTTCAGAATATCAAAGTCTTCAGTCGAAGAACTTCATTTTTAGGGGCCGACTTTCTCTGTAAATATCAAACTCCTCATAGACTTATAGACATGTGTACACTCACAAACGCATTTGTTCCTTAACCTATAAGTCTTCAATACACCAAAATCACTAAGGGGCACTAGATGCACTTACAATCTCCCCCTTTTTGGTGATTGATGACAATATAGGTTAAGTTTTCAATGGGGATAAACATATGAAGTGTAAATACCGATAATGAGGAATTTGATTGCAAGATATAGAAGAACTCCCCCTGAAGATGTGCATAGTGAGGAATTTGCTTTTGAGGCAATGCACATTGAAGAGTTGAATCATGGAGATCTCCCCCTATATCTTGTAATTTATACACGCATTTGACATATAATATGAAGAATTTGAAATGCATGATGAAATATGGTGCTTGATGTAATTCAGCATGCGTGCGATAACATTAATGAGGAACAAGCATGCAAAATAACGCATCAAGAGTATCAGAGCTCAAGAAGCTCAAGAGAATTAGAGCATAGTGCATCAAAAGTATCAAAGCACCATCGGGTTTAAGATTACAACTCGATCCAATAAAGGTTTCAGAAGAACGAGAGTTGTAACTTAACAAAAATAAATTGTTGTATATGGGCAATAAAATAGACCCGCTTGAAGACTAACTCAAATTTCTCCCCCTTTGTCATCGAATGACCAAAAGGATCGAAACTGTGGACTAACGCTCTTGAAGAATCTCAAGTTGAAGAAGGAGCGCCAGCGTTGTTGGGCTCGGTTGTTGTAGTAGGACCTGCCGCGGTGTCGTCCAAGTCTTCATTTTCATCAGTGTCGCGCGATGAAGAATAGGAGCTGGCCACCAAGGAAGGAACTTTGACCTTCTTGTATTTCTTCGGAGGAGGTGCAGACCGGTCAAATTCTTCCTTGAGTCCCATTGACGTCAGTTCTTCCGCCTTGTAGACATGTGAAAGAACAGCCCAGTGCGTTTGAAGGTTTCATGGAGGTAGTAGTGGTTTTCTTCACTTTGCATTGTGTGTTGAGGTCATGTTGTGAAGAATTGAACCAAAGCGACGCTTGACCCATTTATGATTGCGATCAACGTTACGATGAAGACCGAGGAGTAACTCACGATCGGTCATCACCACAGGTGCGATAGCTTGAGGACTTTGCTTGGTGAGGTATTTGCGGCAGAGTCATGTGTGGCGAGTCATCATTGGTGGAGTAGGATCTTTGCTGCGGCTGTCCATCCAATGGACGAATGCCTTCATCGATCACAATGATAGCCTTGCCCTTGTCATCGGTGAGGTAAATGTCCGTTTGAGGACTTCAATCGGGGCAAGTAGGCTGCAGTGGTTTAGAGTATCGACCACGTAATTGAGTGAAGACCTTGTCTGATGAATCTCATTATCCAAGGCGCATAAGGCTTGACTCAAATGGTGACATAGCAATGTTTGCGAGTCCTCATGAAGAAATCATGGAAGTTGACGGAACGCCATGGATGATGTTGAAAAGCATATTCTTCATGATGCCAACGACTTCTTCATCATTTGAGTCGTGGCCTTTGATGGGACTCATTGTCTTCGTCAGAATCCGATGGACAGTCCGAGGCACATACAATAATTCCTTGACGAGGAATTTGGTTCTTGGGGCCTGCCTTGGCTTCAAAGGCTTCATCAAGACTTGTATATAGTGATTTGAAAGTTACGGTTCGTTGTAGATACAACGAGCACCATCAAGTGGAGGATCGAGTGGTAGAGCACGAAGCAATTGATTCTTTGGTGCCTTGTAGTGAGTATTTTCGGACATCTAGTCTAATACCCATGAGTTCACGTCTTGGCGTCTCTGGTGATGTGCTTGATGTTGCATAGAATTGAAGAATGAGTTCTTCATTCCGATCCACAGAATATCGGTCAGAAATTCAGAAGTCCTACGTCGTGAAGAACATCGAGAAGCGGCTCAAAGCCTGGCGGAGACTCCATGTCCACATGAGGAATATGAGCATGATCGAAGACTTTGTCTTTGTTGAAGAGCACCGAGGAATAGAAATTGGCTTGGTGGCGGTCGAAGCGCCTCTTCCTTATGCGAAGCGAGAATCATATGGATTATAGTTAGTGAAGAATACGTGCTCGGCAAAGAAATCTTTAGCCTTGAACTTTTGTTTGCTTGAGAACGGATTCTTTTGCTTGGGCAGAGGGGTGTCGGTGAGTTGCATCACCACCTCAGGAATCGCTCGGGTTCTTGAGTGAGGATTTCTTGTTCCTCAACAGTGCGATCGAGGATCAAGAAGCAGGTTCATCGGCACTAGTGGCTGGAATTTCTTCATGCATGAGCAAGTGGGTTGAGTTTCTTGAGTCCATTTGAGCTGTTGGTGCGGGGCCGAGGAATCTGTTGGAGGCGGGGTGAAGAGAGGAGTATTGGGATCTTGACTTTCCCAAAACTCATCATTCATCACAGTGTGGTGCACCCTATATCCACATCTTCATCTTCAATTTCCTCAACACCAGCCTCTTGATTTGTGAATCCGAGGCATAGGTGAGAAATGGCGGGGTTGAAGGGATTGCGTCCACTTCAATTTCTTCATCAATCTGCTCCGACGGGCAAGCGTGAATGATGTTCTTCATCGAATCCGATTGGGATCTCATAGTTTTCTCCAAAAGGAACAAGGTCCTTTGATGGCATGGAGGAAATCGGAACAGCATCAATTGGATTTTCGAATGAGCTGGTCATTGGCTTCATTTTCTTCGCAATCGAAGAATTTGACACAGCTGATGCTTTCCATTTCTTCACAGCAGCTCGTTCTGCAGCCTTGGTTTTCTTCACATCAGAGGCAGATGGAAGAATTGGAGTTGGTGTTGGCGCAGGAGGAGCTGAGGAATCTGGTTGAATTTCCTCGGTATGGCAGTCTGATTGCCTGTCTTATTCGATTTCTTGAGCGCACCACTAGTGGATGCCTGGTAATTTCTTCGGTGGAATGGGATCATCAGCCACGGAACTAACATTTTCATCAGCCGCCTGAACTTCATCGGTGGTCTTTGGCATGTTCTTGATCGGCTGGTGAGGCTTCACTGAGGAATTTCATGTTGCGTTGGGGCAGCAACATTGGTGAATTTCTTCGTCAGTTGACGAATCGACCTTGGCTCCTTGCCAATCGGCATAATAAGAATCGAAGTTTTGCTTTGAGGTCTTGAATTTCGGTCTGGACCTTGAGAAGTTCCTCGGTGTCATTTTGACAACGTTTTTCTTGAGAACTTCTCCTTTACGTATTGAGCCTTCTTGATCTCTCTTGCCTTTTCAAACTTCCATTTCTCTTGGCGATGAAATGGGTCAACATATGACTTTGTCCGAATTGAGACGAAAATCATGCATAGGGGTGTTTGGATCCTTGTGCCAGAGATCAATATAATCGAGGATTTTCCTCGGATTCAACAGCAGTGGCACAGATGTGCCTTTGGCTCTAGCCGCCCTTTCTTGGCGATATCTGATGATTTCCGCAAGTTCATCATCGGAAGCTTCATCATCAGAAGGCACATGGAATGCAACCTGTTTCTTCTTTGGACTTGGCCGAGGACCTCGTCCAGCTGTTGCTTTGGTCTTGATGAGAGTCGGGCGGATGATGAAATTGGTGCTTTCTTGAGGAACTTCTTTGAAACACGGAGGCAATCGAGAAACCAAGATCCTTTGACATGTAGCCAGATGCACAGAGCCGAGGACTTTGAAGGAGTTGTTGAGGACTTTGGTGGAGCTGTAGCAGTGTGAGGAATTTGCCTTGAGGGCGGCTGGCCGAGGAACTTGGCCGTGAGGGCGCTGATGGTGAAGCACTTGGCTTATGAGCGGGCTTCTTTGGCATGGATTTCGTCGGTTTGACCGAGGCCTCGATAGTGATAGCGATGGCGAGAATCCTCATTGAATTTCTTCTTTGCCTCCTTGGCTTGTCTTGCCAATTTAGCTTGGCGCTTAGCCCATTCATCAGGAAAGTCCTCACCACGTTTGATGATTGTGGGCTCAGCTACTTGGCCTGGTGCCAATGGGGCTCTTTGGCATGGTGGTTTGAGAGCGAATTTCTTCATGTTCTATGGAGTCACATATATGTAGTCCCTCCATTCCCTTGCCCATCTCCGTTCAATCTTCTGAATGCGCACCTTGCGCTGATTTTTGTTTTCTTTGCCAAATTTTGCTTCATCAGGTGTGCAAAAGTCAGCATAAATTTCCTCAGGGATCTCAAAAGCAGTCATAACCTCAGGTTTCTTTCCTCCTTTCTGTGGCTTCTTACCGTCTGCCATATTCTTCAGTTGAGGAATCTGAACAATTGAGTTCTCTGAAGAAGTATGCAGTTTTTCTTCGAGGAACGTTGCAAATGAGTTAAGTTGATGAGAACCTAGTGATTCAAAGATAGACATGAGTACTGTGGAACAGTAGTACAAAGTAGGAATTTGGAGAGGTCATATGCGTTACGAGAAGGTTTTTCAAAAGAACAAGTTTTGAGGAATTTGACCGGATGTGCCTTGAAGGATTTCACTAAGCGTTCTTGTCTTAGGTTCCAGAGTTGTACAGGATCGAAGATCCACACAATTAGGGAATCTTGAAGAAAATGATTGCTTAGTAAAACAGTTCAAGATCATATGATGTGTGTGGTGTTCATATGTGTGAAGATTTGAAGAATAAACACCTTTGAAGATTTTCAGGAAAGCTTGAGAATCAAGGAGAGTAATAAAAGTAACTTTTAATTACCCGAAATGAAGAACACGACGAACTGAGAAGAACGGATGGGGAGTTCGTCAGGTTAGATCTTCCTTGCCCTAACTCGGCGGAGGAAGACAGCTACAGCGGCGGCGGAGTGAAGATTCCCGCGGTCGGCGTGAGTACGACGGCGACGAGGTCGAGGCAGTGAAGCTCTTCCTCACCGGCGACGATGGAGTAGCGGCGGCGCTAGGGTTTGAGGAGCTCGAGCGGAGAGAGAGGTCGAGTGGCGTAAAGAAGTGAGGATGGAGAGAGGGGTATTTATAGAGGCGGTGAAAAACTGTCAGAAGATTTAGGACGAACGTGCCTGACCATTCTTCTTCTCACGACATGTGTCACCCACGTCTTGTGTAGTGGAGATCGTGTCTGATCGTGGGTGAGTAGAATAATGCATCATGGGATGCGGAACGGTTTAATGGCAAAACCGAAAATTTGGATAAGATCAGTTTTAAAGTTCCGTTCGCAATTTCTTCAAATTGACCGGACACTGAAGATTTTGAACGAAGTTTCAAATAGAACGCACATGAAGAATTTGTGAATAGATTGGGTTGAGTATAGCATAGAGGGGGAAGGGTCCGATCACATTCACTTAGCAAAAAAAACAGCTTGAAGAAATAACTATAAGTGAATGCTGTAGAGGACATAAACTCATATATATATATAGCCAATGAAGAAAAACTAAGGAACCAGTGAAGATTTTGAAAAATTGAAGAATTAGAAAAACTGAAGAATTTCAAAACTGAGGAAAAACTCAAATTGAAGATTTTCAACTTTGGTGGTGGCGTGACCCACCGTATAAGAATGATGATTTCGGACACCGCGTACAATTGTCGTAGGGTTACGAGAATCAAATTCTTCATTAATTTCTTCACACTTAGAGTGTTATTCTTCATTGATTGAAGAAAAACGTTTCTTCATGTGTTGCACATCTAAGTCATCAATTTTGCATAAGTGTTAGGATGTGTGTCTTTTTCAAAGAACATTCGAAGATTCTAAGATATTTAGCTCACACCACAACTTGCTAAATCTCTTCTCATCCAAGGGCTTAGTGAAGATATCGGCTAGTTGTTCTTGGTCTTCACGTGCTCGATGGAGATGTCGCCCTTCAACACATGATCACGAAGAAAATGATGACGAATCTGAATGTGCTTTGTCTTCGAGTGTTGAACTGGGTTGTGAGCAATCTTGATGGCACTCTCATTGTCGCAGAGGAGAGGCACATTCTTCACGTTGACTCCATAGTCCTTGAGTGTTTGCTTCATCCAAAGCAGTTGAGCACAAAGAAGAGCCAAGAAGCAATGTATTCAGCTTCCGCGATGAAGCGGTGATCTGTGATTCTGCTTTCTTCGAGGACCAACGGACCAAAGATCGTCCGAGGAAATGACAAGTGCGGAAGTTGACTTGCGGTCCACACGATCACCATCATAGTCGAGTCGAGAATATCCAATGAGATCAAAAGCAGAGCCCTTGGGGTACCATAATCCTAGTGTTGGTGTGTGAGCTAGATATCGAAGAATATGCTTCACAACCTTATGGTGTGATTCCTTCGGTGCAGCTTGAAATCGGGCACACATGCAAACACTAAGCATTATATATGGCCTAGATGCACATAAGTACAGTAAAGAACCAATCATGGAGCGGTATACCTTGTGATCAAGTCAATACCATTTTCATCGATTGCATAGATGGCCATTTGTGGGCATAGGAATTTTGACGCCTTTGCAATCTTGCATGCGAATTTCCTCGAACATCTTTGAGGTATTTCTCCTGAGATATGAATATGCCATTGAGCTGTTGGCGAATTTGAAGACGTAAGAAGAATTTCATCTCTCCCATCATAGAAATTTGATCTTCTTCACTCAGCATATAGGCAAATTCATCACTATATCGTTGGTCAAGGTCTGACCAAAGATAATATCATCAACATATATTTGGCACACAAACAGTTCACCATCATAAGATTTAGTAAAGAGAGTAGGGTCGAGTGAACCGGGTGTGAAGCCATTCTTCACGAAGAATTCCTTCAATGTATCATACCATGCCCGTGGGGCTTGTTTGAGACCATAGAGGGCCTTATTAAGTCTGAAGACTTTGTCAGGATTCTTTGGATCTTCAAAACCTGGGGGTTGAGCAACGTATACTTCTTCCTCAAGCTTACCATTGAGGAATGCACTTTTCACATCCATTTGATATAAGATAATATCATGATGATTAGCATAAGCAAGTAATATGCGAATAGCCTCAAGTCTAGCAACATGTGCAAAAGTTTCATCGAAATCAATTCCTTCAACCTGTGTGTAGCCTTGAGCTACCAGTCGTGCCTTATTTCTTACCACAAGACCATTTTCATCTTGCTTGTTGCGGTAGATCCACTTTGTGCCAATGTTATTATGCTTGCGAGGATCTGGGCGTTTGACCAGTTCCAGACATTGTTGAGCTCGAATCGATGTAATTCTTCTTGCATAGCCTGAATCCACTCCGGTTCGAAATGCTTCATCTACCTTAGTGGGCTCTGTGATAGAGAAAAAGCATAGTGCCCACAAAAGTTAGATAAATGTGAAGCTTTTGAGCGTGTGAGAGGACTGGCGCTTCAATGTCATCGATGATCTTCTCCACTTGCACTTCTTTTGCAACGCGAGGATGAGCTGGTTGTCGTCGAGGAATTTGATCATTTTCCTCAAAGCACCATTGTCTTGACATTATCTTCAGTGCATCATTTCGGCGTTCTTGGCGTCTGAGGAATGAATTCTTCAGATTCTTGATGGGAATGACATCCTCAGTTGCCTTGAACTTGATAGAATCCTCAGGTGTTGGTTCATCTAACACAGAAGGTAGGTGCTCTCTTTGCGAGCCATTAGTTTCATCGAACCGCACATCTACAGTGTCAACAATCTTGTGAAGAGCGATGTTGAAGACTCTGTAGGTGTGCGAGTCCTTTCCGTAACCAGGCATAAAACCTTCATGTGCTTTCGGTGCAAATTTAGAATTGTGATGAGGATCTCTAATCCAAAGCATTTAGCAATCGAAGACTTTGAAATAACTTACTTGGGGTTTCTTGTCAGTGAGGAGTTCATAGGCCATCTTCTTGAAGAATTTGTGAAGATATACTCTGTTGATGATGTGGCACGCTGTATCAATTGCATCAATCCAAAAACGACTAGGTGTTTTGTATTCATCAAGCATAGTGCAAGCCATCTCAACAAGAGTTCTGTTCTTGCGCTCCACGACGCCATTTCTTTGAGGAGTATAAGGAGCAGATAACTCATGAGTAATACCAAGTTCATCAAGTAGGCATCAAGACCGGAATTCTTGAACTCGGTTCCATTGTCACTTCTGATGTGTTTGATCTTCACACCAAAGTTAGTTGAAGCCCTCGAGGAAAATCGTTTGAAGACTTCCTGCACTTGATTTTTGTAAGTAACAATGTGTACCCATGTGTAACGAGAGTAATCATCAACAATAACAAAGCCATATAGAGATGCATCATTAACGACAATTTGAGTAATGATTGGGACCAAAGAGGTCCATGTGAAGCAATTGAAGGGACGAGTAGTGGTCATGATAGTCTTCATTGGATGCTTGGCCTTGGTCATTTTTCCAGCTTCACGGGCTCCGCAAGTGATCCTTGAGGAATTTGACATTTTCAATGCCAATGACATGCTTCTTCTTTGCAAGCGTGTGCAAATTC
The DNA here is from genome assembly GCA_021605145.1 of Aegilops bicornis. Lineage (NCBI taxonomy): Eukaryota > Viridiplantae > Streptophyta > Magnoliopsida > Poales > Poaceae > Aegilops > Aegilops bicornis. The sequence continues at coordinate 478,790,434 of CM038672.1, read as the reverse complement.
CTCATGCCTGCGTGACCAAGTCGCCGATGCCATAGCCAGCCTTCTGAAGCTTTTGCAAGTAGACACACGGCTGGTTGTGGTCCTGTAGAGAAATCAACAATATACAAGTCTCCTCTCCTAAAGCCTTCGAGAATTGTCAGCTTCCATACTCACAACACAACGATACTTGCCAAAGATAACAACCATATCAAGATCACAAAGCATTGAGACTGACATGAGGTTGTATCCTAAGGACTCAACAAGCATGACTTTGTCCATGTGTTTATCCTTAGAGATCGCAACCTTACCAAGACCCAATACTTGACTTTTGCCTTTGTCAGCAAAGATGACATGCTTCAGATGTGACGGTGATAAGCGAGCATCCATCAACAGATTCTTGTCACCAGTCATGTGATTTGTACATCAACTATCGAGAACTCACTCAGTGGCTTTGGGTTGATCATCCTGCAGATGAATTAGTACAACTTACGATCTCATATACTTCATCAGTGAAGAATATGATATCAAGTTCATCAGATGAATTTCATCGGCCGATATTAACAGATAAGCGATATGAGGACGTGTGAAATGAAAGTTCATTTCATCATGATTAGCTCAAGGCCCTTTCGGGCATTTTGTCGGGTCCTCAAAGCAAATTCTTGAGACGTTAAGGCACGCCCGGAGACCTGACCCTGCAGAAAAGATTAGTTCTTTTTCTTCACCACCCACATCTGAAGGGGTGGCAAAGAGTTCATCACTCTGCGAGCACCATACGAGAATGGTGGCATAGAAGCCAAACCATTTCGTTTCACATAAGAGGGGTTAGGGTAAGCATATGAATAAGCAGAGAAATTCTTCGAGGACTTATGAACATATTGGTTTGAAGAATAATGCACATATTCATAACCCTTAGCTCTACCCTGCGAAACAGAGTTTTTAGCACGATGAGAATCATATGAGGACTTTGATCCACGTGAGGAATTTGGTCCGTATGAGGACTTGGATCCATATGAAGAATTTCGTCCATATGAAGAGTTTGATCTGGGGTTCCTATTCTTCACAGGTGGTGTCATGAGGACATTCACGAAGACTTTCAAGGCACTTCTTGGGAACCCAGATTTTCTTCATAGGGAACCGTTCCTGCGATTAGTGCCAACATATCTAGCAAATACTTCACCATTCCGATTTTTGAACAGTTTATAGTTGGAGTCAAATGACTCATCGGAAGAATGAGGAGATTCGCATGTAAAGCCAGATAAGTTAGATGGATCAACTGGAGGTCCCTTTGCGACAACCCATGAGGTTTTGGGATACCGCTCGGGCTTCCAATACGTTCCATCGGCATTGAGTTTCCACTCAAAGGCAATACCCTCTTTCCTAGGGTTCTGTTGAGGATCTCGCTTTTAAGCACATCACAAAGAGTCGATGCCCTTTGAGGCTTTTGTACATGCACATGGGTGTACAGTTCCTTGACCTGCATCGTCGGTGATACTAGCAATGTCCTCGGATGAGGAATTAGTGATAGCGAGGCGGTGAAGAATTTGTAACAGTTGAAACATTTGAACATTCGGTGAAGAATTAGCAGATTCACGTTCAATGCACTTTAAGCATGGAGGAACAAATTCTTCACGAGAAGCGCTGATTTGTTGAGCAAGTAATGAATCGCGCTCCTTGGTAAGATCTTCATAATTCACTCTTAGCTTCTCAAGATCTTGCTTTCTTTGAAGAAATTCATAAGAAAGTTTCTCATGATCGAGATAAGAGAGTGTTATGATGACCTTGAAGGCTGTCAAACCTAGATCAAGTCTCTGAAGATTTTCGATCGGGGCTTTAGTGCGATCCATTTCTTCACCTAACATATCATCACTCTTATCTAGCATGTTTTGAACTTTTCTAAAGCCCTTTGTTGTTTTCTGACAATCTTAGCAAGTTTTGAGTAATCGGGCTTTAGATCTTCATCGATTCATTTTCACTAGATTCGGAGGAGGTATATTTGAGTACCTTGGCACCCTTTGCCATGAAGCAATAGGTGGGAGCGTAGTCATCACTATCTTCATCGACTTTGTTGGTGAGGTCATTTTCTTGAGTTGAAGATGGACTTGTCGACGAAAGCGATGGCGAGCTAGACTCGCCACACCGGACTCATATTCTTCGATGCCTCCTCTTCCTCATGATCCTCGATTCAGCGAGTCCATTTCCTTGCCAATGAATGCCCGAGCCTTTTGGAGCTGCTCTTCTTGTGAGAAGAAGGCTTTGAGGATTTTGATGATGAAGATTTCGATGATTTCTTCTTCTTCTTGGCGTCATCGAGGCTGTAATCCTTGTGTTTTTCTTCTTTAATTCCTTTTCCCGCGAGGACAATCTTGGATGTAGTGACCATGTTTCTTGCATTTGTAACAAAGTCTTCTCTTATAGTCCTGGATGAGGAATCACTTTGTTTCTTGAGGATTTTCCAAAGCGACCACATCTTGAGAACTTGGAATTTCTTCACGGCGGTGCTAGCTCTGGCCTAATTCTTAAGGATCTCCAAGGCTACTACGAGTCTTCACACTCAGATTCAGACACAACCTTGGCCTTGAGGGCACGTGTTTTTCCATAGCTAGAACCATAGAGATCTCTCTTTTCAAAGAAATTTGGAACTCATGAGTATTTAGCCTTTCGAGGATATCGGCGGGATCAAGAGACTTGTAGTCAGCCCGTTCTTGTATCATCAGACCCAGAGTATCAAATGAGGAATCAAGCGATCTCAACAGTTTCTTCACCACCTCATGGTCAGTGATGTCAGTGGCACCGAGGGCTTGAAGCTCATTTGAGATGTCAGTGAGGCGATCAAAGGTTTGTTGGACATTTTCATTGTCGAGTCTTTTGAAGTGGTTGAAGAGATTCCGAAGAACATCAACTCGAGAGTCACGCTGAGTTGAGACTCCTTCATTCACTTTGGACAGCCTATCCCAGATGAGCTTGGCAGTTTCCAAAGCACTCACTCTTCCATATTGACCTTTGCTCGAGATGGCCACATATGATATTCTTTGCTTGAGAATCGAGTTGCTTGAATCTCTTCACATCGCTGACATTCGGAGAAGGTGTGACTAAGAGAACACCATTTTCCACAACATACCGTAGATCGTTGTCAATTGCTTCAAGATGCATTCGCATCTTGTTCTTCCAATAGGGGTAGTCCATCCCATCAAAGGTAGGACACCCTGCTGAGACCTTGATCATACCTGCGGTCGACATAACTAAAACTCCAGGTGGTTAAACCAAAATCACACAGAACAAGGGAGTACCTTGCTCTGATACCAATTGAAAGTGCGTTATGTCGACTAGAGGGGGGGTGAATAGGCGATTTTTATGAATTCTTCACTGAGGAATTTGCCGGTGAGGAAATTCCTTAACGAAGAACTATTAGCTTGGAATAAGTACTCGAGTAAGCATAACAGAATACACGCATGGTCATCATGATGAAATGAAGACTAGTACAGTCTGAGAAAAGCGTAATCACAGGATAACACAAGATGAAGACAAATAGATGAAGAAATTGAACTGAGGAAATTGAGAAAGTCTTGATCAAAGTCTTCAAACACAGATATGAACAAACACTCAACACGGTAATGAGGAAATGAAAGGGTTGAGGAAATAGAACCGATTAGGTTGGTGAAGACAATGATTTGGTAGACCAGTTCCAAGCTTCTTTGTCTCATTTGTACGTCTGGTTGGAGCTAATTTGAGTATTTAAACTCGAGGACACACGATCCGGACACCCGATCGGCGAGCACGCAGCTCGGGACACCAAGTCCTCACAGTATTCTCCTTGAACTAAGGTCACACAAACCTCGTCCAATCACTCATGGTAAGTCTTGAGCGACTTCCAAACCTTCACAGACTTGGTCACTCGGCGATCCACAATTCCTCTTGGATGCTCTAGACCATGACGCCTAACCGTCTGGAAGAAGAACAGACTAAAAAGGAAACAAGCGACAGATCCATGCATGATCAATATGTTAATTGATGCTCAATCACTTTTGGTTTTTAGGGGTTTGGTTTTTTTGTTTTTCCTCACTCGATGATTTTCGCTCAAAGTCCTCGGAGGATGGGTTGCTCTCAAATGACAAGTGTCAAGTTTCTCTCGGGCAGCAACCAGCTAGTGGTTGTAGGGGCGGCTATTTATAGCCTAGGGAGCAGCCCGACATGATAAGACATAAATGCCCTTCAATGATATGACCATTAGGTGGATAAGATATTTTGGGACGGTGGCCAAGAAGACAAGAATCGGCCGGAAATTTGACTCTCAAATTCCTCGGGGCTATCATGTTCCTCCTTTGTGTAGGCAATCCGACCTTTGGCGAATTCCTAACTCCTCGGTCAGAACAAATTCCTCGTGACCGGAAGAACTTCGTCTCACATCCTTTGAAGAAATTGACTGAATCTGTATGAGATTTCCAATGGCTTCACTCGAAGGGATTGGTAGGTGTAGGATTTTGAGTTGAGCATCACATGGAAATTTTTCCTTAGTATTTCCTTGACCCCTTTAACATTATGGTGTTTCCTATGACTCAAGAAAGGGAAAACGAAACTACGAAAACAAAAGTCTTCGTGCTTCATGTTCCTCAAATGAATACCAAGTCTTCAAGGTCACACCAATTTCTTCACTTTCAAAGTCTTCAGAAAGTCTTGAGAATATCAAAGTCTTGATCGAAGAACTTCATTTTTAGGGGTCGACTTTCTCTGTAAATATCAAACTCCTCATAGACTTATAGACCTGTGTACACTCACAAACGCATTAGTTCCTTAACCTATAAGTCTTCAATACACCAAAATCACTAAGGGGCACTGGATGCACTTACAGTCCCGTTCGAACTTGCAGCATTGGCAGTAGTACTTGCCTTCGCCTATTGAGGCTTTGACGAAGTAGTTCCTTCCTTTGTCCGGGTCTTCAGGTTCTGAATCTGACATGCCCAAAATAGAACACACCTTGAACGTATGTTCGTCCACCTGGAAAGCCGTGAACATGCTGGCACGCTTTATTTCTTCCTGGAATCTGCAAGTTTTGTGTGTTTTCTGTTAAACTATCGTGTTTTTTTCCTTGTACCACCTTATGTTGTCATGTAAATAGAAATACATTTTTGATTGAACATGGCAAACATAGTTCATTGAACATGGCAAATATAGTACGTTGAACATGGCAAATGCAAGACACTAGACATGGCATTGGAGCACACCGGACATATGGCAATTGTAGTACATTTTCAACTAGACATCGTCATTTTCCACACCAACATTCCCCAATGGAAGCACATTGCATAAAACATGGCAACTGCCCTTTTATTTAAACATGGCATCTACAGTTTGGCTAAACATGGCAGTTGTATTTCAACAAACATGGCAGATTCACTTTATTAAACATGGCAAGCTGCATTTCAAAGCATATGTGTCGCCAATATAACATTTTTCCAGTTGACATTGGCACTTGCATGCCAACATGCCCCAATGGAAGCACTGATGCATTAAACATGGCAATCGCACTTCATTCAACAAGGAAAATGCACCGAGCAAGCACGGCATAATGTAATTTTCATTGAACATGGCAATCGCAATTGAGTACGCATGGCAAACAGTATTTCATTAAACATGGCGATCGTGCATATCATGGCAACTGCATTGCACTCTATAAGGCACCTACCGCCTATGTGCTTTTTACGCAAATAAGATTGTAACGCAATCGACTTACTTGTTAAAGATCTTGTTGGTGTATATCTTGCTCATTGCCTCTCCATCGGTAAACACGTTAGCAATTTTGGCTGCTTTAGTGCCGTGGGTCGCTTCTTGTAGCTCGATCCGAATTTTTGTTGCAAAGCTGTGTAACGCTTGGCAACTGTAGCAATGAGTTGCCGGTGACGCATCGCTTCAAAACAGCATTGAACCCCTCATTGCGCTGCGTAGTCTGCAGAAATGGGAAGAAGCACTTTGCATGAAGTAGGCGGCACCCAAGTACATTCGCTTCTCCCACAGGTTAGCAAGCGCCTCGTTGTCTTGGACTTGATGTGTTTCAATCATGGCCATCCAGCTCCTTTCAAACTCCTCCACCGTCAAGGCATGGTCCACGACGCAGCTTCGAATGCCTTGTGCAGCTCGGGCCGGTCGACAAGAAGAACGGTCCTAGCGTCTCCTCGGCCTTCTTTATAATGTACCACTGCGGTGCACGCCAACGGAAAGACCTCCTCTATGCTCGCACGCATGCTGAAATCTTGGTCGATTATTATGTTCATCGAGCAAGTCCATCCATGCACTCCAAGAAGGTCTTGAACAGCCAAACGTACCCATCCATGTCTTCGTTCCGGACGAGCCCGCACCGAATCAACTGCAACGATCGATTATGGTTATTTATTCCTATGAACGGAGCGCATGGCATCTTGTACATATTGGTGAGGTACGTCGCGTCGAATGAAATGCAATCTCGGAAATGTTTGTAGGCTCTCCTTGCGGCACCATCCACCCAATACATGTTCTGACCACGGTCCTCATCGTCCAACCTTATCCTGTAGAAAAAATCTGGATCTTCCTTCGCTTTCTCATCGAAGTAGGAAATTGTGGCCTCTATGTTCCGCCAACTTGCTCTCTCTACGGTACTTGGCCCGTAGGGTTTGTGACGTCACCGGTATGTACGGCATGCTACTCGATTTCCCCTTTTGTTGTGGATGAGAGATAGTATCTGTACCATTCTTGATGGACCGACGTTACAATCATGTAGCAGCTTTTACGAATTGCCTTTCGACGGGGTGAACCCTCCGTGGGCGGTCGAAATTTTACCAGGTCGAACTTCTTTATGAGTTGGTGGTTGTGCTCGTCAAAATATTCAAGTGACCACCCACCGTGTACCATCTACGTTTAGCTTACACGGACAGGGGCATTCAGTCTTGAGAATGATACCTCTCTTTCGTTCCGGAACGACAGGTGCAACACCTTTTCCCTTCTTGTTCCTCCGTGCCTTGTGGCACCTCATCTCACCTCTGCTGTATTCGTTAGTTTTCTTAATTTTCCTATGATATTCAGTGTTGACCACAAATCCATGGAACTTTGCATATGTCTGGTAGAATTCCTTTGCTTCTTCGAACGATTCAAATCTCTGCCCAACATACGGTGGCTGAGGTACCATGATCTCTGATTGCCCACCATCTTCATCCCCTTGTGCGTCGTTGTCAGTTTCATCATTCACTTCAAAGATCGGGCGGCAGTTCCATCTACTTGAGTGTTGGCGGTGCTTGTGTTCAAAGGGGTGCTTGTCGGCATTCTTTGGAATGATTGCCATTCCCGACTTTGACTCGAAATTTTTGCGGCATGATTGTCACGGCTGGTGGAACACGTCTTCCGTGCGCTCAGAGCTCCCCGCAGTAGATGTCCCCGCGCCGCTGTTCACTGTAGTTGTAGGCCCTGTAATAGAAAAAACAGGTACGGGAGTAAGATTTTTGTTTGAATAACATGTGTATCGCAACGGATAAAACCATCTTCGAGTGAGTTGGCATGACATCATTTCAAACAGCAAGCCGTGAGGCTGCGCGTGGACATGTGTGGCGGTAATCTGTCGATCATGGCAGCTCTTGTTCAACGAACATGGCAACTCTTGTTTTGCCTACAGATAACTACAAATAACAAATGTAGTCTTGTTTTTGTGGTTCGATTTTTCTCCTTGCCTTGTTGTGCTGCATTTGACCATCTTGTGTGGTCTGTGACACCAAAATGACGTGCTCCACCTGCAGTTTGTGAAGCTTGCCACGAGACGTTTGCCGGGTTACCACTAGCGTAATAACCTGTAAGCATAGTATTGGTTGGTCAATTCATGGCAAATGCAGTTTGTGCTAGCACGACATATGCAGTTGCCCCTGATGTGGCAATTGCAGTTTTACTGGCATGGCAACTGTAGTTGCATCGGTATGGCAACCGGAGTTGTTCCCATGGCATGGCAAATGTAGTTGCACTGGCATGGCAACTGCAGTTGTTCCTCCATGGCAACTGCAGGTGTCTATGGATGGCAACAACAGTTGTCCGAGGATGACAAGTGCGATTTTTAATTCATGGCAATTGTAGATGTCAACTATGCTCCTTCGCTAATTGAGCATCCGCAACTTCACTTTTTATGGACTCACCTGTGCATGGCGTCGATGGCGGTACATGGGTGCTACGATGCCACGTCTTTGCATGAACGCTTCTGCATTTTCACCCGTGATAACTCGTGAGTCCTTTTGCCGCTTTTTTGCATGTTCATTTTTCATGTCCACAGCAGTATGTGCTCTTTTTCGTTTTGCATTACCTTGATTAGTACTAGCTAGTTGAAGTTGGCTGCCCGCACATTTGTCAGTGTTAGCGCCTTGTGACTGAACTTGCCACGGGAGCCCCCTAAGAGTGTTTTGGTCATAAGAACCTGCGAAAAAATGGGAGTGTACGACATAAGTAGAATGTCATCTTCATCGTTGCGAAGATGGCAACTGTTCTCTTCTTTTGTTATCACGCATCATACCCACTTTGCATCTTTGTTCTAGTAGTGGCGAACGGCCCTGCAGAGATGAGTTGGTACTACGATGCATCCTAAGGGGCGTTTACGGCCTTTGAGAACCCCAAGCATCAGCGCCATCTTCGTGATTCATTCTTTCCGTGTCTCGCTTCTTTCCGATGTGCTCTCAATCACTTTGCATGAACAAGAAGGCATCAACAATCCACAAGAATTGTATTCTTCTGCTGCTTGCACATAGAAGATAGGGATGGCAAGCAACAGTCAAAATAGGTGGCAGCTATCGACAACGAAAGGTGGCAACTGTCGTTATACACAAGTGGCAATTAATTTTTCCCAACCCCTTCATTCCAAAAATTGTCCTTCCTGTCCTTTTTAGGGATTCCTACTCATCCATTTCATACGCAACTTCTGCGCCAATTAAACTAGGAACTTAAGTTAATCTCAACACGTAGATCACAAAACCATCGGATCTCGGAACTCATCGGTGTTGCCACCCCTATAGCATGGATCCAAAGACAAGATCGGGAGATTTTCACTGAAGGATGAGAAGGATGAGATAGGGAGATTTTCACCGATTTTAGTGATCGTCTCGAAGAAATTTGGGTTGGAGTAAATTTGGGGTGGGGAGGGTTGGGGTGTGGTTTGCGGTGTGTGTTTGCCCTCTGGATCTGCTCTGGTTGCCACAGCAACCCGAGAGAAGGCAACGAAGGTAGGGGTTCGAGAGGTGGGGGACGATGGCGGCGATCGAGAGAAGCGATCGGCGGAGGGCAGGGAGCAATTTGGAGTCGTCGGCGGCCGAGTCGTGTGGCAGACGGCGGTCTGAAGCGAGGTTGCCACGCACCGGACGTCGGGCCGTGGTTTTGTCTTGTGACGTGGTCGTGCGGGCCGGTTCCCGTCCATGCCACACGAGGCGTGCGGGTGGGTTCCCGTCCATGCCACACGTGTGGCAGTTATTCGGGAAAACAAGTTACATTCCCTAGTTTCATGTCAAAAGATAAAGAAATGATGAAAACGCAGCTGCTACATCATAAGTATACAATTATTAGGTTTCTTAAACCTGTTTCAAATTCTTTGATTGTATGCCAGAGCGTGCATCAGCCATGGTGGCATTCCCTAAAAAAAAGCGTAATACTACAAGTACGCCAGGAGAAACGACCGCACACTACCTCACTGTCTAGCGTCTACCCGAACAGATAAGCACACTATCTCCGCTCGTCTGTTCGTCGAACAGATAAGCACAGAATCCGAAGAGAGCGGCGGGTGGTTGGCAGATGGCTGCGGCGGGGCCGTCGGGGTCGAGCAAGCCGGGTGCTCCAGGAAGGTGGTCTCTTCACGGGAAGACGGCTCTCGTCACCGGCGGCAGCCGCGGGATCGGGTACTCCCTCGGATACCTCTTCTTTCTCTTCACCAGCAGCGCCCCAAACCCCGAGAGATCCCCTCGATGGCCGGCCTGAGGAGCTCGTGTGATGCGCAGGCGTGCGGTGGTGGAGGAACTTGCGGCGCTGGGGGCGGCCGTGCACACCTGCTCCCGGAAGGAGGCGGAGCTGGGCGAGCGCCTCAAGGAGTGGGAGGCCAGGGGCTTCCGCGTCACAACCTCCGTCTGCGACCTCTCCGTCCGGGAGCAGCGGGAGCGCCTGATTGGCGACGTCGCCGAACGCTTCGGCGGCAAGCTCAACATCCTCGTGAGTTGGAGCCAAATCGCATGTTCATTTCTCTTCTTTCTCGTTCGTATGATCCTATCCATCCGTCAGAAATGCAGTACTGTATTATCGATTTTTTCTCTGGGAATACCCAAATGCCCATGTACTATTCCCCACCTACAAATGAAACAGTGTTAATGGAGATAAATGAAGCACGGAACATGGAAAAACCAAACACGGAGCCCTTCGGAAAGTCAAGTACTACTAACTCCACTGGTCCGTGCAATCGCCCAATGTAGCTTGCGAACTAGTAGTACATAGACTCCCACCTAAACAGTTCTCACTATCAATCATGTCCGTGTGTTTATTTATGGAGCTTTCTTCACTTCCAGCATCATGTGTTTGAGTTGATGTATCTTTTCTCTCATTGAAGTGTATATAATATGTTGATTTCACAAAAACGCGCTGCAGACAGACATTCCCAATGAAATGATGTTTCTTATCTTAATAGTTCTGCATAAAACAGTCGAATTCAAGATCCGAAAATTTGTAAACACAAGGTTGAATGAAATGTGTTGATGGCTGTACTACTATCACCACAGGTACGAAAGCTGATGTTTAACTTTTGGTGCGTTGGTGAAGTTTGCTAAATCTCATAGGTCAATATTTTCCTTTGATGGTCTGAATAGACAGATCTTGATAAACCTTGGGCGGGCAACACGGTGCCGTTCGATCGGGCTCTCTTCAAAGGCCACGACTTTGGTAACCACAGGAGGCGACCAGATAGCCAAGTTCTTGGAATCTACATGGCTTCCTGGGAAGGTGGTGGTGGAGATTGTGCCATTGCTAGTACTAGTAGTAGGGTGAGATTCAAGAGTAGCAAGGTTCACTGTGCTCTTGATAGAAACAACTGGATTGAACCAATGCAGGGTGGAAAATATATCAAATGAGTATGTCGTGATGGATTGTAGCTTCTCCAAGCAGGTGTTGAAGTAGGTGGTGGCCTGGTCCAATCTTGAGCAGCTGACTCGACGGTACCATCCAGGAAGGTTAATGATCGGTGGAGCAATGACCCAAAGTTTATCCGCATAGACATCATTTCTTAGATGGAGTGGTCTCATATTCGGTGTTGAGCAGTGAATGCGTGAGCACTTACCTTCTAGTGCGTTGTTTCCGATGATAATAACTAGCGTTTAGGTTCTTTGCTTCTCTAGTCGACCAAAATGTCAAATTCGGTCTACCCCGCCCTCTCTTGACATTCTCCGCACGCTTTAGCCGTCCGCTATGCACTGGAGCTTCTGGAGGCCTGCGCTGAATATGCCCAAACCATCTCGAACGATGTTGGACAAGCTTCTCCTCAATTGGTGCTACCCCAACTCTATCTCGTATATCATCATTCCGGACTCGATCCTTCCTCGTGTGGCCACACATCCATCTCAACATACGCATCTCCGCCACCTAACTGTTGAACATGTCGCCTTTTAGTCGGCCAACACTGCGCGCCATACAACATTGCGGGTCGAACCGCCGTCCTGTAGAACTTGCGTTTTAGCTTTTGTGGCACTCTCTTGTCACAGAGAATGCCAGAAGCTTGGCGCCACTTCATCCATCCGGCTTTGATTCGATGGTTCACATCTTCATCAATACCCCATCCTCCCGCAACATTGACCCCAAATACCGAAGGTGTCCTTCCGAGGTACCACCTGGCCATCAAGGCTAACCTCCTCCTCCTCACACCTAGTAGTACTGAAACTGCACATCATGTACTCGGTTTTAGTTCTACTAAGCCTAAACCCTTTCGATTCCAAGGTTTGTCTCCATAACTCTAACTTCCTATTTACCCTCCTTCCTCCCAAGGGCCCTCCTTAATGACCCTCTCCTTGAACACCTGAGCTACCTCCCCCTTGAGCTTCCACCACTTCGTTCTAGCGACTTTGGCACGCTTATCCCGCTGGACACGAATCCGAAAGTTTAAAGTCAACAACCACCACTTATCTCAGGGTACAACACTCTCTCCAGGTATCACCTTACAGTCTACGCACGCACGCCTATTTTCTCTTCTCGAGAGGATGAAATCAATCTGGCTAGAGTGTTAGCCACTACTAAAAGTCACCAGATGTGATTCTCTCTTTCTAAAGAGGGTGTTAGCTACAATCATGTTGTAGGCTAGAGCAAAGCTTAAGACATCTTCTCCTTCTTGATTCACGATGCCATAGCCAAAGCCCCCATGTGCCCCTTCAAAACTGTGTTAGATGTACCCACGTGGCCATTGAGGTCTCCTCCTATGAAGAGCTTCTCACCAATCGGTACACTCCTAACCATGTCTTCTGTGCCTTCCCGTAACTCCCTCTTGGTGTTCTCATTGTAGCCTACTTATGGGCACTCTGTGGCCGATAACATTGAGAACCAAGTCCTCAACTACCAGCTTGACCAGGGATAATCCGGTCCCCACGCTTCTTGACGTCTACCACTCCATACTTGAGGCTCTTGTTGATCAAGATGCCTCGCCATTCTGCTTTGCAGCCGTCCCGTGTACCACACTTGAAGCCGGTATCCTCCACCTCCTTCGCCTATACGTCCTCTCCATTTGGTTTCTTAGACGCAAAGGATATCAACATGTCTCCTCACCGCTGCATCAACTAGCTTACGAAGCTTTCCTGTCGGAGATCCTACGTTCCGGCTACCTAAGCGAATCCTCCTAGGCTCCGCTAGCTTCCTTACCCTTCGCACTCGTCGAGTCAAATGCGAAGACCCTTGCTCATTTTCCACTACATCCGGGCGCCGATGTAGCGCGCCACTAAGGATGCGACGACCCGATCCTCGCTCACTTGCCACCGTATCCGGATCAAGATACGGCGCGCCACCTGGGGGGTGACGGCCCGACCCTTGCCCATTTTCCACCACACCCGGGTTCCGATGTGGCGCGTCGCTGAGAGGGTTACGCCCCAACGAAAATCTTTTGGGTTTCATCTCCATAAGAGTGGCTGAGTTTTTACGTTGGCTCGCCAAGCCTATCACAACCCTCCTCCTTTACCCGGGCTTGGGACCGGCTATGTTGAGACAACATAGGCGCAAGATGAACTGTTTGTTGGATCTCCGTTTTAATTTCCCATGTGTTTTGTAGTGTTGATTCCATAACTTGAGTGCTTGTGTAGATTTGTGCCATCTTCTTTCACTTGGTCTTTAAGGTAAACATTGGAGCAACAAACATAAGGAAACCAACTACTGAATGTCCAGTAGAAGTTTAGTCACTCTTTTTCAAGTAGAAATGTTTACTCTCTTTGAGGGCCACTTACCTTGGGTCTGCATATTGTTTGTGCCAATTTGCTCTGACTTTTTTCATTTCCTCTTTAAGGTAAACAATGTGGGGACAAACATAAGGAAGCCAACTACTGAATTTTCCGCTGAAGATTACTCTTTTTTGATGGCCACTAATCTTGAATCTGCATATCATCTTTGCCAACTTGCACATCCTCTTCTAAAAGCATCTGGTTTGGGCAGCATTGTTTTCATATCATCTGTCTGTGGATTAGTAGCCGTATTTAGCGGTACTCTATATGCCATGACTAAAGGTAACTACTGTAGCTCACTACCCGCCCGTGACTTTGACTTCCTGAGCATCTATTATGATTTTTCAGACATCTACTATGCGTAACTAGCTACTGGTTTTGTTCAGGTGCCATCAACCAGTTAACCAAGAACCTAGCATGTGAATGGGCAAAAGATGGCATCAGAACAAACTCTGTTGCTCCATGGTACATAACGACTTCGCTTACAGAAGGAGTAAGGGTCTCAATTTGATTATTCCTCTCAAGTCTACACAGTAATTTGGAACATATTGTGAATCATGATTGTGACGTAGTATGCAGACTATAGCAACTCTAACTGCGTCGTGGTTATCCTTCTTACCTGTTTGACTTGAGGACCAATTATGCATTATTCTACTGCTTTCTTCCATATATGTTTTTAACTGCATTATTTTTCTTGAGAGCATTGCTGCGCAACCTGTCCTTAGTTATAGTGATATGATTATGTCGTTGAGTATCTGAACAGAGCAAGTTGACTCATTTATGATACTAAACATGTTTTAGTATCAGTTCTTGATGAAATTAGCGAAAAAAGTATGCTTCTACTTATATTCAAATTACATGTAGGGTAGCAAAATCATGTTGATATCAGCCTATACCTTCCATCTACTATCAGAGAATGAACAAAGTGCATGTTTTATGACCAGTTGATAGAAATTATCGCAAAAAGTATGCTTACACTTATATTCAAGTTACATTTAGGGTAGCAAAAGTCATGTTGGTTTCAGCCTGTACAGTCATTACTATCAGAGAACAAACACAGTGCAGCTGTTTTGTTATCAGTATTATCTTATTTCACAATGATTATAATTAGTATACCTTAGCTCTTGACGTATTAGGTTCCCACATCACAAGATGGTAGCGGGGAGCAGCTGTATCATGTATCTTCTTCCGCTAATCCACAATAAGTATACCCAGGAAGGATTGCTGAAAGGGAGGGTCAATCATGCACGGTTAGGATTAAAACTGTTAAGTAGGGTAAAATAACCCAAATGATAGGTGCCACATGTCAGGTGCGTGGCACTCCGGCCCTGAAGTTTTTCAATGGCAATTCCTGTCACGCAAGGATGGCAATTTCCAGTGACACACGTGCCATGCCATTCTCGCGTCACTAAACCTGCCGTAGAAAACGTTCAAAGTTGCCATGTGCTCGTACCTGACGTTCGGTACTTATCAGGGTCCTAAAATAATGATACCAACCAATATACAGCCATGCCTGCAGTAATTCAGAAAATGAGGGTTTAATGTTAGGATCCTGAATTCCTTTTCTTGATTTGGGCGTGCTGTCGTTGTGCGGTGGCCATGCTAAAGTCGTGATCCTTGATTCCTGCTGAAGATTGCCTGGTACCCTGAATATATAAGCCACCTAACTGTGTGTTGATAATTGCTCTAGCTAACCGTGGTACACATAACATAAATGTCCACAAATTTGAGAGCTAGCAGTAGTGTCCAACTGAAACTAGCTAAGCCACACTCTGTTTTTTCTCCTTCCCTTTTTCTGTGGGCAGCTCCAGTTCCTCACACCTTGAATATGCTCTTAATTTTATTAGAACTGATGCCATTTTCATGGTCATTTGTTCATGTGTATAGAAGCACATCAAAACTACATTATGTTATTCTCAAATTTTCTTCTTAGTCCTACAGTAGTAAACATAGAAAAAAATATATTATATTGCAGCCACATGTTGAAGCTTCTTTTGTGCAAGAACAATTACCTATGAACTCTTGTAGTTGCCGCATCTGCCCGTACTCCGTGCATGGGGCGGGGCCTATCATGTAACCTCTTGGAAAATGGTAACTCTGATTCCTGAACCTCTGCTATTGTTTTTGGTGCAGCTTTTGGCTAACAAGGAATTTGAGGCCTCCGTTGTGAGTCGAACTCCACTTGGGCGTGTCGGAGAACCGGGAGAGGTATCATCGCTGGTTGCTTTTCTTTGCATGCCTGGTTCCACTTACATAACAGGCCAGACGATCTCAGTGGATGGAGGTATGAGTGTCAATGGGTTCTATCCAGCTTGAAGACTACCAAGGAAGAGGCCATATTTCGTTTTGTTGCCCAGGAGCCCAGTCATATCTTGTGTTCTTGGCAACCAAAATAAATATTGCTGTAAAACTGAGGTCATCTTGAATCTATACTCCATGAGTATTCGCCATTGTTCAGATCAGCCATGTGAAGAAAGTTGTGGTCAGAATTGTGCGATCATTTCTCAATGTGGTGAACTCTTTTTCGGTTCATTAAGCAATTGCCTTGCTGTTGGATTGTTTTTGCTGTAGCAGGGCATGTTCAAATTCATACCCTCTTCCATCTAGTACAACAGCCATCATGCCTGCTCACAATGGTGGATGGCAAAGCCAGATGAGAATCACATGCAACAGAAGTTGCTCCAATTCCGTGGCATCAAAAGTATCAAAACGTTAGCATTTGCCTGCAAAGTTGGTGTGACAAAGAAGTTCAATTTGCTGCTATTGTTTTGGGTCCACCATTAGCACAGCCAAATCCTCTATAACACTATGCTACCTAGTTTTAAAGAGCCCACATTCGATTAAGGTCTTCAATTAGAATTGAGTCATCCCATTTTAACCTGATAAGCAATTTCTCAAAACTTTCTCATTCAATTCTTTTATACTATACACTATGTTCCCTAGTTTTAAATAGCCCACATTCAATTGAGATCTTCAATAAGAATTGGGTCACCCTATTTTGACCGGGTCAACAATTTCTCAAAGCTTTCCCATTCAAGTCTTTTATACTATATACTATGCTTTCTAATTCTTAAGGCCTCACAATTAATTGAGGTATTCAATTTAAAATTGGGTCTCCGATTTTGACCAGGTCGACAATTTCTCAAATTCTTCCTAAAATTGGGTCACCCGATTTTGACTGGGTCGACAATTTCTCAAACTCTCCCATTCAATTTTTTTAATTCACCATGTTCTCTAATTTTGAAACTCTTTCAAGACATTTAATTTTGGATTTGGTTTACAATTTTGTCCGGGCCTACAATTTTTCAAATCAAACAGCAGCAGCTTGCCAATAAAAATTTCTTTCAAGCTCTTTGGTTTGTAGGTATGGATTCCTATTTCTATATAGCATAGGGATAAATTCTTCACATTTCAAAGATAAAAACATTATCATAAACTCAATGAAAAAAAATTCTATCTTATGAATCAAATGCCATCTCTTTCTTTATAGGATTTAAGATGCATGTCATCTCACTTTTTATGATTTTTTTTATTCCTATATCATTTCTATCCCATGAACCCGGAGGAGGCCTAGAAGAATGAAAACGTGTACAAAGTGAGCCCATCCGTCCTCACGAGTGCATGATTGTCGCCCGCCGTATAATAAATTTCGCAGAGCAGCGTGAAGAATGGCTTGGTCAGATCTGCACGACATTGTTTCGTAGCTGTGTTCTTCTGGATTCTCGTTCCGTTAGGATTCCTTGATGTCGTTGAGCTGTCTCCAGCGGCCGATCATGTGAGCTGAACGCAGAGGCGAACACTTGGCACCCAACGCTGCCGAGCACTGTCGGTACAACAGCAAGACGTCTGTCCCTGTCTCTGCCCTCTGTCCACTCCATTAAGCTGCCGTCGCGCCATTGGCCGGCTCGCTCTCCGCATCCCTGAAAGCTTGAATGAACTGACGGGCAAACTCATCGCGACGCACGCGAGGGACCATTAAACAGGAAAAGGCTTCTCCTGTTTGCGCGAGAAAAATCTCGTGCTCGAATCCGAGGGCCAGCACCGGAGATCTCCGTGACAGCGAGACCCCGGCCCCGGACGCCCAACACGTAGCCGCCCGCGACACCCACCTCCCTCACGCCATCCTCCTCACGAGCGTCGTGGTCCGGCAGGGGGGGCCCGCGACGGCTCCGCCTCTTCTCGCACGGCCGCACCGTCGCCGCGCCGGCTCTGACCTCGCTGTCGCCCGCCGGCTTTACGTGGCGACGGTAGGCGCCATCAGCGGCACACGATGTCGTAGTCCCAAAGCAACGCGCCGCTCCAGTTCCGAGCGGACACCGACGGATGTCGCGTGTCGTGCCATAAAATATTTCGCTCTATCGGCTTCTCCGTCACACGCTCGGGCGACCACCAAAGATCTCAAAAATATCGTCTCTGTGATTGATCGCCATGATTTGCGCCTTCTGTGGGAAGGAACAAAAAGATCTGATCATCAATGCGTCGGAAAGACCAGTACTGGAGTACTGTGTAGATTTTTTTCTCTAGGGCACGTCGGGTCTTATCGTGGCCGTGTGGCCTTCACGCCGTGAACAGTCCATGTTACGCAACCAGCTTTTGCCATGGCGCGTGTGGTTTGAAATCTTCGGTCGTCCTTGTCTGCTGTTCTACTTTCGTTGCATGATGTGAACGATTGGTCTTGCCATTTTTGACATCCCGTGGGTGATTAGCAGCCGTCCTCGTGTTTAGCATGTCGCCGGATCAGACAGTGGCCAGCTCCTCGCGCGCCGTAGATTTCCGGTTAATGTTGCGTTCAGCTGAAAAACAAGCTATGAAAAAAAGTCCATTTGCACTCTAATGTTGGGATCATCTTACTCCTGGTAAGCACAGAGGTATTTCAGCATATGATGAGATTCTCCTTACATTGACGATTCTCCTTACATTGACTCTGTGGACATTGTCATATTGGGATGCTGGAGCTTATGGTTAGTTAGGAATGACAAAAAATTTCGAGCAGCAGCACCACACTTGGACACATGAAAATACTATATGAAAGAGAGACTATGGACAGCACAACTCAGGACAGAGCAAAGCAAGGTAGAGAAAATTAGAATCTGGGTAGAACAGAATCTGTAATTTAATTATGGCTTTGTTTCCTAGAGCTGGTATTGGTTGATCTTTATTTTTTAGACAATTGTGCATATTTTATTATTAATGAAAAATATAAAGTCCAGGACATAGCGCACCCTACGAGCTATGCCCTTTCCGCTCCTCCAGCTCTACCATGAGCAGTTAGAGCATCTTTAGCCGCGCCCCAACAGGCCCCTACAGGCGATTTTTAGCGCCGACGCCCAAAAATCGGTCTAGTCGTGCCCCTCATGAATTTGTTTTTGGCCGGTTTGGGCTGAAACTGGCGCAGCGGACCCAGGCTGAGCCCGACGCGCTGGGGGCACCCGGGGGCATCGGAGCAATCGGTTTTGGTGTGAAACGGCGGGCCCGCTGAGTCAGCGACCCCCCGCGCCTCGTGGTCCTCATCGCCTCGGCTTCCCACGGGGAATCAATGCCAAGGCCGCCGCCGGTCAGCCTTCCATTGATTCCTCACGGGGTGGCGCGGCGCGGCGACGCACCACCTCCCGCCACGCGTACACACAACGCCCGCACCCCCGGCCGCTATATAAGCAGCGCCCCCTCGCCTCTGGCCGCACCCCGCCCACATCCGTTGAGCTCACTCTCTCCCCGTGCGCCGCCGCCGCCGAAGTTCCTCCCCTCTCTCCCCGTGTCGAGCCGCGACGATGGGCGAGAGGTTCCCGGGCGATGGGGCGGCGGCCAATGGCTTTGGTCGCCGCTCGTTGCACGAGTGGGAAGCCTACTTGCTGTTCGAGGCCAACGTCCCGGCGCCTCCCGACACGAGTGCGCTGGGGCGGTGGAAGCTCAGCACCGATGGCGTCCCCATTCCCCCGCTGCCAGACGTCACCACGCGCGCCGACTACTTCGCCGACGAGGTCGACCGCGTGCGGGCATCGCCGACGAAGGAGTGGGCCCTCCACCAACGGGGCGCCGGTTTGGGCCCTCGCTGTTCTTCGCCGACGGAGGAGCAGCGGGCCCTCCCGCAGTACGCTGCCGGCAACCACAAGGCGTGGACGGCGTACTTCCATCGCCGGCAGGCGGCGCGGCTGGCCTCCACCAACGGGGCGCCGGTGGTGCGGGGGACAAAGAACAACGAGGGCCGCCGCCTGTGGTGGGGCGCCCCCGGCTGCACTCTCCACGCCATCCTCCAGCACCTCGAGGGCGGCAACGACCCGCCGATAACATACCCTGCCGCCCCGGCCGTGCGCCGAAGCGGCGGCCAATGGATACTGAGGAGGACCGGCTCCTCTTCCTCCTCCTCCCACTCCTCCGGCTTGCCGGCGCTCTACAGCGCCAAGGCCGAGCCCGCAGAGACGCCGCTTGGCCGGCGCACCCACAGCGCCGGCGTCATCATCAATGAGGGCGGGCGCGCCTCTTCCTCGGCTCCTCCCTGCTTCGTCAAGGCGAAGACGGAGCCGGGGCTCGCCGCCGTGAAAACGGAGCCAGGGCTCGTCGGCGTGGAGGCGGAGCCAGGGCTGGACGATGCGGCGGCCTTGAAGTGGAGGCGGAGCCAGGGCTGGACGATGCGGCGGCCTTGAAGTGGGCACGCAAAGACTGGGCGCGGACGGACCTAGAGCACCAGCGCCTCGCCCTAGAGCAGTTCGCCGCTCAGCGCCGTGGCCGCGACGAGGGAGGCGTCGTCGTCCTCGACGACGACAGCGACGACGACGCGCCGCCACCAGTCTGCTAGGGCGACCCCGGGCAGGGGTCTAGCAGGGGCGTCCGCGTGAAAGAGGAGAAGGCCGACAAGGACAACGGCGGCGGCGACGACGATAGCAGCGACTTCGCCTCTCTCAGCGCGTTATTCGACCTGTAGTCGCGTTTATTCTTTTTTAAGTATTTTATTTTATCTATGTAAAAAACTATTTCAGTTGCGGAAGTAATGTACCGTTTCACCGAATATTTGTCTCGTTCGCTGAATTTTAGTCAAATAAATGTTCAAAAAACTTTAGACCAGGCGCCTGGGGCCGACCCTGGGGGCATCGGCTGGGAACCCGATCGCCCCCAGGCCGATTTTACCGCCAGTTCGCCCCCAGGCGGTGATTTTTTGAGCCGCGTGGGGGGCAACGGCTGGAGATGCTCTTAACACATATGCATCCTACTTTGGGATGACCAATCAATATTCTTAAGCATTATCGTGCATCATCCTATACGCCTCTTCTCTCGTTTGATCATGTACTCGTGTCTTGAACTATTGCCCGTGATGGTAGGCATCATGCGCAACAGTCCTATAAAGTTGCATGAGTTGATCCACAAGATGTTAGATGGTGGACATCATGCGCTACCTTCCATCGATGCACAATTTTTTTGACTCGGGAGCTTCTAGGCAATGGGAGATTTATTGCCACATTGCAAAAATGCCATTTCCAACCTTATCACGAAGCATAATCTCTGCAGTTATCCTTTCTACTCATGCTAAGACCTCTGCAGGCTGTTTCACCCATCTAATTGCTGGATTCGCAACATTCAAGATAAGTAACTTTACCAATACCTTCTTTCACTAGTACATATATGTAATTCCAAGACGAAGACCACTCATTTTCCATCTCCACTGTCTGGGCGATTCATACCGGCATATATTTCTTGAAACTGGATGAGAGATCATGCCTTTTATTTATAGTATCTGAATTCTATTATTTTACTAAATCATATCACACGTGGATCGCACCAGTATTTCCCAGGCTGTGTAGAGAGCTCTTGGAGGAAACCGAACGGGTAACTGAAAATTCTCAAGTGCAAGGAGTTATTGTACCACTTTTCAATGTGGATGTGGAAGTATAAGAGGATTAGACAGTGGCCCGCTCCCTCACGCACGCCATATATTTTAATGTTGTGTTCAGCTAAAAACAAGGTTTCAAACAAAGACCGGAACATAGTGCACCTTACGACCTTTTTCGCTCCTCCGGCTCAAACATGTGCAAACCTACTTTGGGATGATCATATTCTTAAGCATTATTGTGCATTGTCTCGTACTCCTCTTCACTTTCGTGATCATATAGTCGTGTCTTGTTCTGTTATCCGTGACGGGGTACGTCGTGTGCTACGGTCCTATAGAGTTGCACAATTTCGACTGCAAAATGTTTGGCATATTCAGCCATTGCAATGCTAAGGCAATACCTCCCAACGATGCACCATTTTTTAATAGGGAGCTTCTAGGCAATTGGAGAGTTATTGCCATGTTGCAAAAATGCTATCTCGGACATTATCATGAAGCACAAACTCGGTGACAATTGATCCATGGGCATTACAAATCATGTATGATTAGGATGATCGCATGGTTTGAAGAAGTAACCAATGTGTGAAGTTCTTTTGGAATAAGGCTCATGTGTGATAAAAGTAGGTCGCATCAGGTTGCAAAGAGCGGCTCGTGTGTGATAAGTTGCACACAAGCTATTATAGATATCCGTGTGTAGTAGGAAGACATCAGGAGGCGGTTCATCTCTTCTACCCATGTGCAATTCACCTCGTCTAAATTAAATCTGGTCGAGACCCACCCATGAAAAACCCTAACTAACACCCCCCTTTAGCTACTTGAGCCTCCTCTCTCGACCTCTCTCACATCCCTCGATATACCTCTCCTCTCGTGACTAAAAATTGTAAGAGATCAGATTATCTCCCTCACCTTGATCTCTCTCTTGCCTCCCTCCCAACATACCGCGCTAAGTGTCTCACTCTTACTCCTCCCTCAAGGTCATTGCCAACCACACGCTTCGATGTGCAGTTCATAGCCTGTATCAAGGATGACACTCTCATTGCCGTCACTGGGAAGGACAAGGCAGAACTGACCAACGCTTGGGGTGGGGAAGGAGGAATTGTTAGGAGGTATCATGGAGGATAAGGACGAATAGAAGCAATATGAAAATTTTGAGGGGCAGGAGGAGAAGAACGGTTGTGCCTACAAGGAAGAGGGGGGAGGGAAGCGGTTCAACGCCTACTACTCCAAGGAACTATAATAGGCAATATTATTTTTAGAAAGAAAACATGTTACGATTTGATCAAAATCCCCAAAAGGTACACTCATGCCTAACACATGAACAATACAACTTGGTGGGAACCTAATGAGGAACACTAGATGAGAAAAAAATCGTATGTCAGATTTGTTTGGCTACTTCTAGATGCTTCCACTCTAGTGTAGTATTTCTTTTCTTTTCTTTCCACCCTACCTACTGTTTTCTAGAGTCTTCTAGTTGTGAGTAGCTATGAGTAGAATGGTGAAACTTACATAATGTTTTCTAGAGTATTCCAGCTATAAGTAGAAGTATGTGAAGGTTTCCCAAAGCCTTATAAATAGAGGTCCTCACCTCTACTTTGGACGAAGACTATGTACCCACTACCTATAATAGAACTTGTTGTTCTTATGTAAGATCTTGGAGTAGATCTTGTGCCATAGGAGTTCTTGGTTGAACTCTTGCTGCCCTATCGGCCTACATTCGCCTCTAGAGCGATATCTAGCACAACACGTTGAAGCTGTTCCTTCAAGCCTTGTGCTGTACACATTGTAGCAGCAAGGTGGAGTTGCTCCTCCACAACCTTTGTGCTGCTTCAGGTGGTATCAAAGCCTCGTTGATCCATACTAGTTCTTGTTGTCTTCTTCGAGAGCAAGCTGCAGCAAGCAATGGACCAATTGAAGAAGAGGATGGATGCTGCAGAACAACAAACCAAAGAGTTGCGTGAAGATCTTAATCGCAGATTTGACAAGTTGGTTGAGATGATAAGGAAGGGTGTTCCCCCTGCTACCAATGAAGGGGATTCATCTAAAGAAGAAGAAGATGTTCATCAAAGAAGAGGGAGAGGTAATCTTGGAGGAAGACCGCCACAACAACGTGTTGTTTAACGTGCTTCAAGAAGGCCAATTTATGTTGAAACTTCTGAAGGTGAAGAATATGATGAAGCCTTGAAGAAGCTGATCTCTATGCATATCGGAGAGTACCCAACCTTACATATGCAAGGGATACATACAAGGTGAAAGCTGAGATCCCAACTTTTAATGGAAATGTTGATATTGAAGGGTGCCGAGATTGGTTATATGAAGTGGAGACTTTCTTTGAGGTCATGGAGGTTTCGGAAGATCGTAGAGTTCTTTTGGTCGCATACAAGCTGAAAGGAGGAGCCTGTGCATGGTAGCATCGCGTTCAAGAAGAGCGCAGGCTGAGAGGAGAACCTCGTGTGAGAACTTGGCGACAAATGAAAAGTCTCTTGAAAGGGAGATTTTTGCCCGATGATTATGACCAGATCCTATTTATCCAATTTCAAAATTGTGCTTAGGGAAATAGGACTGTTTTAGATTACACAGAGGAGTTTCTAAGGCTACAAGTGAGGTGCAACCTTGCTGAAACTGAAGATCAACAAGTTGCAAGGTACATCAATGGTCTCAATGATGCTATTCAAGATTGATTGATGATGCAACAAATCTGGTCCATTGATCAAGCACAAGCTCTAGCCTTAAGGGCCGAGAGGTTTGTGAGGACAAGAAAGACAACTAAAGCTCAATATTCTCCATATCATCATATTGAAGGCTCATCTAGGAGTCAACCCAATAGAGTGGAAGAAAAGACCGCTCCACCAAAGGCAAAACGACCCATCCAGAAGCAAACTGAGGCAAGGGTAAGTCCAATGAAGGCCCAAAATGCTATAAATGTGGTGAAGAGGGACACATATCTAGTGGTTTCCCACTAAGGAAATTTGTTAACACAACTATCCATGATGGTGAAGTCGATGAGGAAGAATACGAATCTGAAGATGTAGACGGACAAGAGGTTTGTCAAGAAGAAGGTGAAGAGGTGGTATGTGTGATCCAGCGTCTCCTATGTTCCACACCACAACCCGATGACACACAATGGAAGAAAATATTTGAGAGCAAATGCACGGTGAATGGCAAGGTATGCAAACTAGTGATTGATAGTTGCATCTGCGAGAATCTTATCTCCCAGAAGTTGGTGGACCATTTAAAGCTTGAAACCCATGATCATCCAAATCCCTACACTATTGGATGGATCAAGAAAGGAGTGAATATGAGGATCACCAAACAATGCAACCTGCCACTTTCTTTGGGTAAGCATTATCGCTCAAATGTGTTGTGTGATGTGGTTGACATGGATCCTAGCCATGTTCTTCTTGGGAGACCTTGGCAATTTGATGTGGATACTACACACAAGGGCAAGGAAAATTCTTACTCTTTCATTTGGAACAAGGGAAATATCATTATTCTACCGAACAAAACTGATGGTAATATATCTAAAGTACTAAGGGAAAATGAGCTCTACGTAAACTTGAAGAAATGTGTTTTCCTGCAAACACAACTTCTTTTCCTAGGATTCGTCATAACATGTGACGGTATTCGTGTTGATGATTCTAAGGTTGAAGCAATCCAAGAATGGCCAACTCTGAAGACCATTTTTGAGGTAAGAAGTTTTCATGGCCTTGCAACTTTCTATAGGCGATTTGTGAAGAATTTCAGCACTATCATGGCACCAATTAATGAGTGTTTGAAGGAAAGTTCCAATGGACAGAAGCAGCTGAAGCTAGTTTCAATGAGATTAAACAAAAAACTATCACAAGCTCTTGTCTTGGTGCTACCTGATTTCAACAAGACTTTTGAGTTGGAGTGTGATGCAAGTGGAGTAGCATTGGAGATGTTCTGTATCAAGAAAGGAAGCCCATTGCTTTCTTTAGTGAGAAGGTAAGTGAAGCTAGACAGAAATGGAGCACCTATGAGCAAGAATTGTATGCTGTTTTCAGAGCATTGAAAACTTGGGGAGTTTATTTGCTGCCTAAAGAGTTCACTGTATATAGTGACCATCAATCCTTGAAGCATTTTAGAAAACAAAAGCATGTTGACCGCATGCTAGCGAGATGGGCAGCATATCTGGAGAGGTTTAACTATCTCATCATGCATAAATCTGGAATAACTAATAGAGTGGCCCATGCTTTGAGTCATTGTGCATGCCTCTTGACTTATTTTGAAGCTGAACTTCCGGGCATGGATCAAATAAAGGAGTTGTATGAGGGTTACGAAGACTTTGTCCATGTTTGGGTAAAGCATGCAAGGGGCCAACCATTAGGTGATGACTATTTGATGCAAGATGGCTATCTCTTAAAAAATGATAGTTTGTGCATTCCAAGGAGTTCTCTACGTGACAAGCTGGTTAGAGAGCTCCATTCAAGTGATCTTAGTGGCCATGTTGGATGGGATAAGACTATCGCTAGCCTGGAAGCTCGCTACTTTTGGCCACAACTAAAAAGAGATGCTGGAAAGTTTGTTTAGCGATGCCCTATATGTCAAACCTGCAAAGGCCAAGTCTAGAACACAGAGTTATACATGCCTTTGCTTGTTCCTGTCGCTCCATGGGAGGACATCTCTATGGACTTTGTCTTGGGCTTGCCAAGAACAAGATGAGGAAGTGATGTTGTATTTGTGGTCGTGGATAGATTCTCTAAGATGGCTCATGTCATCCCATGCCGCAAGACAACGGATGCTCATCATGTGGCAAACCTATTCTTTCGAGAAGTGGTCAGACTTCATGGGGTACCAAGGTCCATCGTCTCGGACCG
Source organism: Aegilops bicornis (assembly GCA_021605145.1). Taxonomy (NCBI): domain Eukaryota; kingdom Viridiplantae; phylum Streptophyta; class Magnoliopsida; order Poales; family Poaceae; genus Aegilops; species Aegilops bicornis. The sequence continues at coordinate 478,764,365 of CM038672.1, read as the reverse complement.
TGATAACAAGTTTCTTGCTGCATTTTGGCACACTTCGTGGAAGCAATTCAACACTGAATTGAAATTTTCTAGCACTACTCATCCACAAACAGATGGACAAACGGAAGTGGTGAACAAGTTTTTGGGTAATTTGATCTGTTGCATTTGTGGAGAAAGAAAGGGACAATGGGATTTGGCTCTATCTCTTGCATAGTTCTCCCACAATAACTCCAAGCATAGATCCACAGGAAGGAGCCCCTTTTCCATTGTCTACACTAAAGTTCCAACACATGTGGTGGACCTGGTGAAGCTACCATCAAGGGGAAACTCAAAATCAGCATTGTCCTTTGCTGATAATTACACTAAGTTATTTGAAGAGATTCATGGTGTTTTGGAAACACAAATCAAAAATATAAACAACTTGCTGATTACAAAAGGAGGCCAAAATCATTCCAAGTTGGTGATAAGGTGATGGTCTACCTCCGAAAAGAGAGGCTGCCTTTAGGTGTTAAGGGGAAGCTTGGGCAGCGAAGGTATGTGCCCTTCTCTATCATGAAGAAGATAAATGATAATGCTTATGTGATAAATCTTCCAATGACATGGGCATATCCAACACTTTCAACGTTGCGGAATTGACTCTCTACCATCCAGAAGAAGCGCTCTATGAAGATAACTCGAGGGCAAGTTCCAAACTACCAGGGGAGAATGATGAGGAACACTAGATGAGAAAAAAATCGTATGTCAGATTTGTTTGGCTACTTCTAGATGCTTCCACTCTAGTGTAGTATTCCTTTTCTTTTCTTTCTACCCTACCTACTGTTTTCTAGAGTCTTCTAGTTGTGAGTTGCTATGAGTAGAATGGTGAAACTCACATAATGTTTGCTAGAGTATTCCAACTATAAGTAGAAGTATGTGAAGGCTTCCCAAAGCCCTATAAATAGAGGTCCTCACCTCTACTTTGGACGGAGACTATGTACCCACTACCTATAATAGAACTTGTTGTTCTTATCTAAGATCTTGGAGTAGATCTTGTGCCCTAGGAGTTCTGGATTTAACTCTTGCTGCCCTATCGGCCTACATTCGCCTCTAGAGTGATATCTAGCGCAACACATTGAAGCTGTTCCTTCAACCCTTGTGCTGTACACATTGTAGCAGCAAGGTAGAGTTGCTCCTCCACAACCTTTGTGCTGCTTCAGAACCTAAGCGAGGTGGTACACTGGTTATTCACACAACCATACATTGCTAACTTATGAGCTACCTTGTTTGCCGATCTTCGAACAACTTTCACAATGATATCCTGGAAGCTATGCAACAAACCTTTAATCTCTTGCACTAGTTAACCATCCAGGGACCTATTTTCTGTCCCAAAACCAACTATATTGTGAAATTTGTTTGAGTCTACTCAGATATTAGTACCCACTAAGTCACAACAGATATTTAAAATTATACGAAACATGTAACCAAACTCGGTATGTCCTCTTATTATGATATAAAAAATGTATTGCTCAATAACTCACTTCATTTTTTGGACACTTGAATTGTGCGTCATTGGCAGAAAATCTCTAGTTTAGATATTCAATGGAAGTGTTATACACAGTGTCTAGCAGTGGTGACCCGCGTGTTAGAAGAATCATATGAAAGTCCACCTACTTAGGGCCTCTTTGGATCTGCCTAAAACCAAGAGGTTGGAGGACATGAAGATGAAGATGCTCGCATATGACGCGTCCATGGAGGCGGTACAACTCTAGTAGCATGAGCTTGACGAGATGAAATTTGAGAACGAGGAGGCTGAGATCGCCTCCCACGACATTCACTTCAACGACTAGGAATAACATAGGGTGTAGGCGATGAGACTCACGAGGGAGGAGTTGTGGGATATTGAGACTTCACAGAAGGAGTATCATTGCCAACTTAGCTGCCGTGATACATCACGACATGGAGCGGCTCGCGGATGAGCGAAGGCCCATCCAAGAGTCGCAGACATAGTACCTCTATATGCACTAGTATTGCGAGCACCTCGCATCCCTGACATTTGACAATGTTACAACCCATCCACGACTAGGCTTGATATGAGTTCTAGAAGGACCTCACCATGGAGGAGGAGGCAACAGCTGGAGGGGACGATACAGTGCCGACGCCAACGACATGATCCTCCTCTTCTCAGACGCATGACAAGGACTAGGGCATCGGTTAAGAAGTTAATTTGCTCTATTCATAGCTTTTATTTTAGTATCGTTTAGGATATTTTTTTGCTTGAGCTAGTCAAGATCGACTCAAATTTGGTAGAAAACTTTTGATGGAGACATGTGGTTCAATGTGTATCTCAAATTAAGAAGTGAGAGCTTGTATCAACGACAACCTATAGTTTAATTAAGGAATTTATGTTAACAATCTAAATTTTGATACTTTTTATGAAGGGAGTGGTCATATGGAGCATCTCGCGGCCGTGGCATCGTTACAAGCCACCCATGACCAGCCATGGGACAAGCTATAGGACAATGCCATGGAGGACGACTACATGTAGGACGAGGCAATGGCTAGGGGGATGATGCAACATCAGGAGGCAACGACGTGATGGTCCTCTCCACGGACTCCCGCAACGAGGCCTAGGGTGATGTCCAAGAAGCTAAGCATCTTTTTTTACGATTGAGAAGCTAAGCATCTCTGCTTATAGATATCTTTAATTTCAATATTGTTTAGGAGATCTTTTGCTTGAGCCACTTGAGATTAAGTCAAATTTGATAGGGAAAAACTTTTGATTAAGCTGTGCAGTTTAATGTGTAGCTCAAATTAACAAGATGGAAGCTTATGTAAATGATAACTTGCAATTTAATTAAGGGATTTATGTTAATTATCTCAATTCTGGTACTGTTTATGAAGGGATAGCTTATATGGATGCAATAAGCGGAAGGGATTGGATTTGAAAATGCGAATTTTGTGGTTTAAATTTTGGGATCTATTACATACGAGTCTCCCAATACACTGTTTTTTGGAGTTCAGTTTTAGTAGTAGTAGTTTTTTGGGATTCAAGTTTGGTGATTGGTTAGAGGGATTACTGGTTAGAGTTGCCCTTTGGCTCGAGCCTATCCAGGATGATGTTGATACGAACTGCAGCCTAATCTTAGCTTCTTGATCATAGCATGTGTTTTAACAATGTGTATGTTGCTGGACCAGTCTTCAGCATCAACATATTAGAACTATAGATTGATGAATCTACATCTTCTTTTTTGTTGTTTTGATAATATATAGCAACTTTAAAAAAAGATAAATAAATTACATGCTATTGAGCCAAATATATAGCGCTGGTTCACATGACTGTCAAGGTCTGCACATTAGGAAAAAGAAAGACAAAAAGGTCTGCACATTGGAGATGCACCCAACATGCCTGATCAGTCAATGATATGATCAAGTCAGTGCAAGCATAACACCGCGTCTCGTTTTCCTTCCCTAACCTTAGGTGGCTAGGGAAAATTCTTCTCTACAAACTTTGCCAGCGAACCTATGGATTCGTCTCCCCTTCGTCTGCCGCTCCAGTGGCTGGTGGCGGGGAGGGGAGCCTGGTGCCTCCGCTCTGTTAGTTGTTTAAGGTTAGGATTTTTTAGTTTTTGCGGGTGTGATGCTCGGACGGATGGTGGCGCAACTTTTTCGAGTTTCACTTCCGGGCTCCGATCCTCCTCGAGTTCGTCCGCCTGGACGTAGTCGACAGAACTCCGTATAGATTACTACCATCTCTTTGGGGCGGTGAGGTTAGGGTTTCTTGTCTTGTGAAGAGATTTGGTGTCAAGTGCTTCAGATCTATGCAAGGGTTCAGCAACGACGATTGCGGCTCCAGGGCGCTGGTCCTTAGAGGCACTTACACGAGGACTTCTCGCTGTCATCGACAAGATCAAACCGGCTCCGGTAGGGGAGCGGCGATAGCGGCGCATCGATGGCAGTAGTGGTTGTTTGGGGGTCTTGGAATATCAATGTAATTTTAATTAGGACGCGATTAATGTCGTACCAGTCGGACGTTAAGCAACAGATCCGAACGATCATAACCCACCTCCCTCCCGTGACCCGCTTCGCGAGGCCCACCCATGATGACCCAGCCTTCCTTCGCAAGGTCGAGCACGCGCAGCGCATGAGGGCCAAGACCAAGATAGCCCCTCTGGCCCACCTTACCTCGCACGTGAGTTACCAACCAAAACCCTATTTTCTTACCTCCATCGCAAGAAACAGGCACCTTCCCCGATCTGTTCTCCTCCTCTCTCCCCGACGCGCCTCCATCGCCGACGAGGTGCACCCCCGATCTGATACACCAAAAACACATCGTCCACCATGCCCTAGGACTACTAATCCCCAAAACGCAAGGATTCGAGAGAGGGCCGGGTTTACAACATCATCAATACTATGGTTACCACATACTATGGCACCAATTACCCAGTTCGTTTGAATTTCGCTAGAATCAAGCAAAAAATCAAGGAGGTAAGTGATTCAAACTCCATACAGATTTTCTGCATTTTTATTTAATACCAAAAAAATAAAGGGAAATCCATGGGATAAGAACAAGCCAAAAAGTCGGGGAAAAAGGTAGCCCCTTCCTAGCCTACAAATCCTACATGTGTGGAATTCCTCCCTCATAATTGAGTTACCATTCAAATCCGGACAGGTTACCATCAAGATTGGATTAAGTTGCCTTTTCTAAAGCCTGTTAAAACTACATGTATGAAATTTCTCATTAATAATTGAGTTACCATTTCAAATCAATGTAGATTACCAAAGTGTATGCACTAAGTTATTAGTATAAAAAATAATAAAAAAAATGAAAAATAGTGTCCTCCTTTTATTATTATTGAAGAACCATTAGTGTATGTGAACAACAATCAGGGCACAACAACCCAGGATAGAAAAAGTTATCATGCTAATTCAGAAGAATTTACCAGAAAAAATCTGTACCAACACTTATCAGCCCATGGATGCAAACAGAACCAAGGTGCTAACACTAAAAGAATACCATGTGCTGATTTATATTGTTGCAATCAGGACTAATTGATAAGAAATGATGTTGATGAAATGAGGTTGTAGATACTATCACTGTCATATGCTCACACATTGGTTACTTCCAAATGTTACCTGTTATAAAAATGAAGTAATCAGTTCAAAAGAGAAAATAATAATTGTTGTGACAAAATAATCAATATTGTTTGGAAGTGTGGAATTGATGGATGCGATTATATGTGCTAGCAGGTGCTGCAACACAAAAATGGCGCAGAACAGCAGGGGTAATGTGGATATCATGATGAGTGGTCTGGGGACAAACCCAGACTGTGAGGATGCAGATACGACAAGCTTTGGTTCTGCCACCTACTACTTCTTGAGCTTGCGTTGGTTTTTCCCTTGAAGAGGAAAGGGTGATGCAGCAAAGTAGAGATAAGTATTTCCCTCTGTTTTAGAACCAAGGTATCAATCCAGTAGGAGACAACGCACAAATCACCGAATACCTGCACAAACAATCAAACAACTTGCACCCAATACGATAAAGGGGTTGTCAATCCCTTCATGGTTACTTGCAAAAGTGAGATCTGATAGAGATAGATAAACGATAATGTAAATATTTTTGGTATTTTTGGTTTATAGATCAGAAAGTAAAAGATTGAAGAATTAGTAGATTGGAAACAAATATTGTAGATCGGAAATTTATATGATGGAAAATAGACCCGGGGGCCATACGTTTCACTAAAGGCTTCGATAGCAAATAATACGGTGGGTGTACAAATTACTGCCAAGCAATTGATAGAAAAGCACAAAGTTATGACGATATCTAAGGAAATGATCATGAATATAGGCATCACGTCCGTGTCAAGTAGACCGAAACGATTCTACATCTACTACTATTACTCCACACATCGACCGCTATCCAACATGCATCTAGAGTAGTAAATTTATAAAGAATGGAGTAATGCATTAAGTAAGATGACATGATGTAGAGGAATTAACTCAAGCAATGTGATGAAAACCCTGTCTTTTTATCCTCGATGGCAACAATACAATACGTGCCTTGCTTCCCCCACTGTCACTGGGAAAGGACACCGCAAGATTGAACCGAAAGCTAAGCACTTCTCCCATTGCAAGAAAAACCAATCTAGTTGGCCAAACCAAACCGATAGTTCGAAGAGAATTACAAAGATATCAAATCATGCATAAAGGAATTCAGAGAAGATTCAAATAATATTCATAGATAAGCTGATCATAAATCCGCAATTCATCGGATCTCGGCAAACACACCGCAAAAAAAGTATTGCATCGAATAGATCTCCAAGAACATCGAGGAGAACATGGTATTGAGAATAAAAGAGAGAGAAGAAGCCATCTAGCTACTAGCTATGGACACGTAGGTCTGTGGTAAACTACTCACGCTTCATCTGAAGGGCAATAGAGTTGATGTAGAAGCCCTCCATGATCGAACCCCCCTCCGGCTGGGTGCCGGAAAAGGTCCCTAGATGGGATCTCACAGTGCGAGAAGGTTGCAGCGGTGGAAAAGTGTTTTCGTGGATGCCTCTGGTGGTTTGGGGATATATGGGAATATATAGGCGAAAGAATTAGGTCAGGAGGGTCACGGGGGGCCCACAAGGGTGGGGGCGCGCCCTACCCCCCTGGGCGCACCCTCCGTCCTTGTGGATGCCTCGTGGCTCCTCCGACTTCATCTCCAAGTCTCCTGGTTGTCTTCTGGTCCAAGAAAATCATCGTGAAGGCTTCATTCCGTTTGGACTCCGTTTGGTATTCCTTTTCTGCGAAACTCAAAAACAAGGAAAAAACAGGAACTGGCACTCAGCTCTAGGTTAATAGGTAAGTCCCAAAAATAATATAAAATAGCATATTAATGCATATAAAACATCCAAAACAGATAATATAATAGCATGGAACAATAAAAAATTATAGAGACGTTGGAGACGTATCAAGCATCCCCAAGCTTAATTCTTGCTTGTCCTCGAGTAGGTAAATGATAAAAACAGAATTTTTTGATGTGGAATGCTACCTAACATATTTATCCATGTAATTTTCTTTATTGTGGCATGAATGTTTAGATCCATAAGATTCAAAACAAAAGTTTAATATTGACATAAAAATAATAATACTTCAAGCATACTAACAAGGCAATTATGTCTTCTCAAAATAACATGGCCAAAGAAAGCTTATCCCTACAAAATCATATAGTCTGGCTATGCTCCATCTTCATCACACAAAATATTCAAATCATGCAGTAACCCGATGACAAGCCAAGCAATTGTTTCATACTTTTGATGTTCTCAAACTTTTTCAACTTTCACACAATACATGAGCGTGAGCCATGGACATAGCACTATAGGTGGAATAGAATATGGTGGTTGTGGAGAGGACAAAAGGAGGGAGATAGTCTCACATCAACTAGGCGTATCAACGGGCTAGGGAGATGCCCATCAATAGATATCAATGTGAGTGAGTAGGGATTGCCATGCAATGGATGCACTAGAGCTATAAGTTTATGAAAGCCCAAAAGAAAACTAAGTGGGTGTACATCCAACACTACAAAAAAATATACTTCCGTGATGATACGTGTTTGTCACAGTAGGTCACGTTTTCTGTCATGCATGTACATCCATGACGATTTTAGGACAGAATCAAGATAGTCATACATGTGCTGTCGTAGAAGTGTTCCATGACATTACCAAAATTATCATCACGGAAGTGTCCGCTTCCATGACGATAAATCGCGCGTCATAGAAGTGCTTTCGTCAAGGGTGACCGACACGTGGCATCCACCGTAACAGCTCGCCGTTAAGTTATCGACTCTGATTTTGGATCTGATAACCCGTTAACAGCCCCGACCAATGTGGATTTTCCACGTGTAAAATCATCATTGGCTGGAGGAAACACGTGTCGGCTCACCGTTGGGACAGATGTCATCCACTCATTGGACCGAAGGCGCCTATGATACGTCGACGTGTGGCACGGCCCAACAGAGGCCCATTCCTGTGAAAAGGCCGGCCTGTTTGACTTGGTCAAAAGGTGGCGGGCCGGCTCACGGAAAGCCTATTAACGGCATGTTCGCATATAGCCCATTTACAACTCGCTAACCCAGGGCCCGTTACGGCCTATCCGAATTAGGCCCAGTAGTCTCATCTGGGCCGTCCAATATAATTCCAGCCCGTTTTAACTTCCGGCCCATGTATGGCCCATGATGTCTTTCGACCCATATGAGGCCCTTTGTAACTCTTGGCCCATTAACGACCCATGGTGAAACTGGCCCGTAATGAAAAGTGTATCACCTTATACCCATTAACGGACCATTATTCCATTGGGCCGTTTCCAATCCATGTTATCTTTCGGCCTTCTTAGGGCCCATTTATTCTTGGGCTCATTTCTAGCATTCGATTACTTACGGCCCGTTACTCTCATTTTCTACTTGTGGGCCAAATTCAGCCCGTGGTTACAGTTGGCCTGTTTGTGTCCCGTTAATCCGTTGGGCCGTTTTCATAGCGTCATCAAATACGGCCGATTAACGACGACCTGTTATGGTCGGCCCATGAACGGACGATTCCAACTCTAGCCCGTTTACGGCCCATAATGCGGTCTGTTATTGGCCCATGTTTGGCCAATCAATCATACGGCCCATAGAAGGCCCATTGTTTCTACGGCCCGTAGAAGGCCCATTGTTTCTACGGCCGTAGAAGGCCCATTGTTTCTACGGCAGTAGAAGGCCCATTGTTTCTACGGCCGTAGAAGGCCCATTGTTTCTACGGTCCGTAGGAGGCCCAGGGTCACTACAGTGAATATGTATCCCATGGTTATTATGACCTAGTTTTAAAAAATAGGTTATTGCGTCCACTAGCAAACCGTGAAAAAAGAACTACACTGACTACAGTCAAACAAATAAACAAGACAACAAGGAAATAAATAAGCAAGCAACTTACGCTAGGCTATCACGGCTATTACACATACTACATCCACTGGGCATCAAATTCGCCACCAGTGCAAATATAGGGAACAGAGCAGCATATCACATACAGTGGTTGTCAAATTTGGCGACCAGTGCAAATAAACGCCACAGCAAAACAATGTTGGGGAACGTTGCAGAAAATAAAAAATTTCTACGCTTTCACCAAGATCAATCTATGAGTTCATCTAGCAACGAGAGAAAGGAGTGCATCTACATACCCTTGTAGATCACGAGCGGAAGCGTTCAAAAGAACGGGGTTAAGGGAGTCGTACTCGTCGTGATCCAAATCATCGATGATCCTAGTGCTGAACGGACAGCACCTCCGCATTCAACACACGTACGGTTGAGGAAGACGTGTCCTCCTTCTTGATACAGCAAGGGGGATGAGAGGTTGACGGAGATCCAGCAGCACCACGGCGTGGTGGTGGATGGAGCAGTGATCTCGGCAGAGCTTCGCCGAGATTCTACGAGAGGGAGAGGTGTAGCAAGGGGGAAGGGAGGCGCCAAGAGCATGGGTGCGGCTGCCCTCCCTCCCCCCTCTTTATATAGGCCCCCTAGGAGGGGGCGCCGGCCCTAGGAGATGAGATCTCCAAGGGGGGCGGCGGCCAAGGGGGAGGCTTGCCCCCCAAGGCAAGTGGAGGCGCCCCCCACCCTAGGGTTTCCAACCCTGGGCGTAGGGGGGCCCAAGGGGGGGTGCACCAGCCCACCAGGGGCTGGTTCCCCTCCCCACTTCAGCCCACGGGGCCCTCCGGGATAGGTGGCCCCACCCGGTGGACCCCCGGGACCCTTCCGGTGGTCCCGATACAATACCGGTGACCCCAAACTTTCCCGATGGTCAAACTGCACTTCCTATATATAATTCTTCACCTCCGGACCATTCCGAACTCCTCGTGACGTCCGGGATCTCATTCGGGACTCCGAACAACTTTCGGGTTACTGCATACTCATATCTCTACAACCCTAGCGTCACCGAACCTTAAGTGTGTAGACCCTACGGGTTCGGGAGACATGCAGACATGACCGAGACGCCTCACCGGTCAATAACCAACAGCGGGATCTGGATACCCATGTTGGCTCCCACATGCTCCTCGATGATCTCATCGAATGAACCATGATGTCGAGGATTCAATCAATCCCATATACAATTCCCTTTGTCAATCGGTACATTACTTGCCCGAGACTCGATCGTCGGTATCCCAATACCTCGTTTAATCTCGTTACCGGCAAGTCACTTTACTCGTACCATAATGCATGATCCCGTGACCAGACACATGGTCTCATTGAGATCATTATGATGATGCATTACCGAGTGGGCCTAGAGATACCTCTCCGTCATACGGAGTGACAAATCTCAGTCTCGATTCGTGCCAACCCAACAGACACTTTCGGAGATACCCGTAGTGCACCTTTATAGTCACCCGATTACGTTGTGATGTTTGGCACACCCAAAGCACTCCTACGGTATCCGGGAGTTGCACAATCTCATGGTCTAAGGAAATGATACTTGACATTTGGAAAAGCTCTAGCTAAATGAACTACACGATCTTTGAGCTATGCTTAGGATTGGGTCTTGTCCATCACATCATTCTCCTAATGATGTGATCCCGTTATCAATGACATCCAATGCCCATAGTCAGAAACCATGACTATCTCGTTGATCAACGAGCTAGTCAACTAGAGGCTTACTAGGGACACGTTGTGGTCTATGTATTCACACGTGTATTACGATTTCCGGATAACACGCTTATAGCATGAATAATGAGACAATTATCATGAACAAAGAAATATAATAATAACCATTTTATTATTGCCTCTAGGGCATATTTCCAACAGTCTCCCACTTGCACTAGAGTCAATATTCTAGTTACATTATGATGAATCGAACACCCATAGCGTTCTGGTGTTGGTCATGTTTTGCTCTAGGGAGAGGTTTAGTCAATGGATCTGCTATATTCAGATCCGTATGTACTTTACAAATATCTATGTCTCCATCTTGAACATTTTCACATATGGAGTTGAAGCGATGCTTGATGTGCCTGGTCTTCTTGTGAAACCTGGGCTCCTTGGCAAGTGCAATAGCTCCAGTGTTGTCACAGAAGAGTGCGATCGGCCCCGACACATTGGGTATGACTCCTAGGTCGGTGATGAACTCCTTCACCCAGATTGCTTCATGCGCTGCCTCCGAGGCTGCCATGTACTCTGCTTCACATGTAGATCCCGCCACGACGCTTTGCTTGCAACTTCACCAGCTTACCACCCCACCATTCAAAATATACACGATCCGTCCGTGACTTAGAGTCATCCAGATCTGTCGAAGCTAAGCGCCGACGTAACCCTTCTGACGAGCTCTTTGTCACCTCCATAAACGAAACATATCCTTAGTCCTTTTCGTACTTTAGGATGTTCTTGATCATTGTCCAGTTGTTCCTTGTCGGGATTACTTTGGTACCTTCCTACCAAACTTACGGCAAGGTTTACATCAGGTCTGGTACACAACATGGCATACATAATAGACCCTACGGATGAGGCATAGTGGATGACACTCATCTCTTCTTTATCTTCTGCCGTGGTCGGGCATTAAGCCGAGCTCAATCTCACACCTTGCAACATGCACAAGAACCCTTTCTTGGACTGATCCATATTGAACTTCTTCAATATCTTATCAAGGTATGTGCTTTGTGAAAGACCTATGAGGCGTCTCGATCTATCCCTATAGATCTTGATGCCTAATATGTAAGCAGCTTCTCCAAGGTCCTTCATTGAAAAACACTTATTCAAGTAGGCCTTAATGCTGTCCAAAAGTTCTATATCATTTCCCATCAAAAGTATGTCATCTACATATAATATGAGAAATGCTACTGAGCTCCCACTCACTTTCTTGTAAACGCAGGCTTCTCCATAAGTCTCGCATAAACCCAAACACTTTGATCATCTCATCAAAGCGAATGTTCCAACTCCGAGATGCTTGCACCAGCCCATAAATGGATCGCCGGAGCTTGCATACCTTGTTAGCATTCTCGTGGTCGACAAAACCTTCCGGCTGCATCATATATGCTTCTTCCTTAAGATGGCCGTTAAGGAATGCCGTTTTGACGTCCATTTGCCATATCTCATAATCATAGTGTGCGGCAATTGCTAACATGATTCGGACGGACTTCAGCTTCGCTACGGGAGAGAAAGTCTCATCGTAGTCAATCCCTTGAACCTGTCGATAACCCTTAGCGACAAGTCGAGCTTTATATATGGTAACATTACCATCCGCGTCCGTCTTCTTCTTAAAGATCCATTTGTTTTCTATTGCTCGCCGATCATCGGGCAAGTCTGTCAAAGTCCATACTTTTTTTTCATACATGGATCCTATCTCGGATTGCATGGCTTCAAGTCATTTGTTGGAATCTGGGCCTGCCATCGCTTCTTCATAGTTCGAAGGTTCACCGTTGTCTAACAACATGATTTCCAAGACAGGGTTGCCGTACCACTCACAGTGCGGAACGTGTCCTTGTGGACCTTGAAGTTCAAGAGGGAGTTTGATCCGAAGTATCTTGATATTAACCTCCTCTCTTGTCGGTCAGGTGCACCACAGGAACATCTTCACGAGTTGCGCCACTTACCGCTTTCAAGAGGTAGTACTTCATCAAGCTCTACTTTCCTCCCACTTAATTCTTTCGAGAGAAACTCTTTCTCCAGAAAGGACCCGTTCTTGGCAACAAAGATCTTGCCTTCGGATCTTAAGTAGAAGGTATACCCAATGGTTTCCTTAGGGTATCCTATGAAGAAACATTTTTCCGACTTGGGTTCAAGCTTTTCAGGTTGGAGTTTCTTGACATAAGCATCACATCCCCAAACTTTTAGAAACGACAGCTTAGGTTTCTTTCCAAACCATAATTCATACGGTGTCGTCTCAAAGGATTTAGACGGTGCCCTATTTAAAGTGAATGTAGCTGTCTCTAGAGCGTATCCCCAAAATCATAGCGATAAATCGGTAAGAGACATCATAAATCGCACCATATCTAATAAAGTGCGATTACGACGTTCGAACACACCGTTACGCTGAGGTGTTCCAGGCGGCGTGAGTTGTGAAACGATTCCAGATTTCCTTAAGTGCGTACCAAATTCATGACTTAGATATTCTCCCCATGATCCGATCAGAAGAACTTTATCTTCGGTCACGTTGATTCTCTACCTCATTCTGAAATTCCTTGAACTTTTCAAAGGTCTCGGACTTGTGTTTCATTAAGTAGACATACCCATATCTACTTAAGTCATCGGTGAGAGTGAGAACATAACGATAGCCTCCGCGAGCCTCAACGCTCATTGGACCACACACATCAGTATGTATGATTTCCAATAAGTTGGTTGCTCGCTCCATTGTTCCAGAGAACAGAATCTTGGTCATTTTGCCCATGAGGCATGGTTCGCATGTGTCAAATGATTCATAATCGAGAGACTCTAAAAGTCCATCAGCATGGAGCTTCTTTTCATGCGCTTGACACCAATGTGACCAAAGCGGCAGTGCCACAAGTATGTGGGACTATCGTTATCAACTTTACATCTTTTGGTATTCACACTATGAATATGTGTAACATCACGTTCGTGATTCATTAAGAATAAACCATTGACCATCGGGGCATGATCATAAAACATATCTCTCATATAAATAGAACAACCATTATTCTCGGATTTAAATGAGTAGCCATCTCGTATTAAACAAGATCCAGATACAATGTTCATGCTCAAAGCTGTTACTAAATAACAATTATTGAGGTTTAAAACTAATCCCGTAGGTAAATGTAGAGGTAGTGTGCCGACGGCGATCACATCGACCTTGGAACCATTCCCGATGCGCATCGTCACCTCGTCCTTCGCCAGTCTCCACTTATTCCACAGCTCCTGCTTTGAGTTACAAATATGAGCAACCACACCGGTATCAAATACCCAGGAGCTACTACGAGCACTGATAAGGTACACATCAATTACATGTATATCAAATATACCTTTGGTTTTGCCGGCCTTCTTGTCCGCTAAGTACTTGGGGCAGTTCCGCTTCCAGTGACCACTTCCCTTGCAATAAAAGCACTCACCTCGTGCTTGGGTCCATTGTTTGACTTCTTCCGAATGGCGGCTTATCGGCGTGGCAACTCCCTTGCCGTCCTTCTTGAAGTTCTTATTACCCTTTCCTTTCTTGAACTTAGTGGTTTTATTCACCATCAACACTTGATGTTCCTTTTTGGTCTCTACCTCCGCTGATTTCAGCATTGAATACACCTCAGGAATGGTCTTTTCCATCCCCTGCATATTGAAGTTCATCACAAAGCTCTTGTAGCTCGGTGGAAGCGACTGAAGGATTCTGTCAATGACCGCGTCATCCGGAGATTAACTCCTAGCTGAGTTAAGCGGTTGTGCAACCTGACATCTTGAGTATGTGCTCACCGACGAACTATTTTCCTCCATCTTACAGTGAAGAACTTGTCGGAGACTTCATATCTCGACCGGGCATGAGCTTGGAAAACCATTTTCAGCTCTTGAACATCTCATACGCCCCGTGTTTCTCAAAACGCTTTTGGAGCCCGGTTCTAAGCTGTAAAGCATGCCACATCGAACGAGGGAGTAATCATCAGCACGAGACTGCCAAGCGTTCATAACGTCTTGGTTCTCTAGGATTGGTGCTTCACCTAGCGGTGCTTCTAGGATATAATCTTTCTTGGCAGCTATGAGGATGCTCCTCAGGTTCCGGACCCAGTCCGTATAGTTGCTGCCATCATCTTTCAGCCTGGTTTTCTCTAGGAACGCGTTGAAGTTGAGGGTAACGTGGGCCATTTGATCTACAAGACATATTGTAAAGATTTTAGACTAAGTTCATCTAATCAAATTATTTAATGAACTTCCACTCAGATTAGACATCCCTCTAGTCATCTAAGTGAAACATGATCCGAGTCAACTAGGCCGTGTCCGATCATCACGTGAGACGGACTAGTCGACATCGGTGAACATCTCCATGTTGATCGTATCTTCTATACGACTCATGCTCGACCTTTCGGTCCTCCGTGTTCCGAGGCCATGTCTGTACATGCTAGGATTGTCAAGTCAACCTAAGTGTATTGCGTGTGTAAATCTGGCTTACACCCGTTGTATTCGAACGTTAGGATCTATCACACCCGATCATCACGTGGTGCTTCGAAACAACGAACCTTCGCAACGGTGCGATTAGGGGAACACTTTCTTGAAATTATTATGAGGGATCATCTTATTTACTACCGTCGTTCTAAGTAAACAAGATGAAAAACATGATAAACATAACATTGAAGGAAATATGCCCTAGAGGCAATAATAAAGTTATTATTTATTTCCTTATATCATGATAAAGGTTTATTATTCATGCTAGAATTGTATTAACCGGAAACATAATACATGTGTGAATATATAGACAAACAAGATGTCACTAGTATGCCTCTACTTGACTAGCTTGTTAATCAAAGATGGTTGTGTTTCCTAACCATGAACAAGGAGTTGTTATTTGATTAACAAGGTCACATCATTAGTTGAATGATCTGATTGACATGACCCATTCCGTTAGCTTAACACTTGATCGCTTAGTATGTTAATGCTTTCTTCATGACCCATACATGTTCCTATAACTATGAGATTATGCAACTCCGTTCTGGGAGGAACACTTTGGTACTACCAAACGTCACAACGAATCTGGGTGATTATAAAGGAGTACTACAGTGTGTCTCCAAAGGTACTTGTTGGGTTGGCGATTTGAGATTAGGTTTTGTCACTCCGATTGCTCGGAGAGGTATCTCTAGGCCTTCTCGGTAATACACATCACTTAAGCCTTGCAAGCATTACAACTAATGAGTTAGTTGTGAGATGATGTATTACGAACGAGTAAAGAGACTTACTGCAACGAGATTGAACTAGGTATTAGATACCGACGATCGAATCTCGGGTAAGTAACATACCGATGACAAAGGGAACAACGTATGTCGTTATGCGGTTTGACCGATAAAGATCTTCAGAGAATATGTAGGAACCAATATGGGCATCCAGGTTCCGCTATTGGTTATTGACCGAGAATGGTTCTAGGTCATGTCTACATAGTTCTCGAACCCGTAGGGTCCGCACGCTTAACGCTTCGATGACAGTTCATTATGAGTTTATAAGTATTGATGCACCGAAGTTTGTTCGAGTCCGGATGTGATCACGGACATGACGAGGAGTCTCGAAATGGTCGAGACATAAAGATTGATATATTGGAAGCCTATGTTTGGACTTGGAAGGGTTCCGAGTGAAAACAGGAAGTTACGGAACACCGGGGTTACGGAACCCCCGGGGTATATGGGCCTTCATGGGCCACAAGGGAGAAGAGGAAGGGCGGCCGGGTGGGCTGCGCGCCTCCCCTCTAGTCCGAATAGGACAAGGAGAGGGGCGGCGCCTTCCCTCTCCCCTCCTCCAATCCTAGTCCAACTAGGAGAGGAGGAGTCCTACTCCTGGGGAGTAGGACTCCTCCTTGGTGCGCCTCCCCCTAGGGCCGGCCACCTCCCCCTTGCCTCCTTTATATACGGGGGCAGGGGGCACCCCATGACACACAAGTTGATCTACGGATCTTTCCTTAGCCGTGTGCGGTGCCCCCTTCCACCATATTCCACTTCGGTCATATCGTCATGAGCTTAGGCGAAGCCCTGCGCCGAGAAGTCATATCGTCATGAGCTTAGGCGAAGCCCTGCGTCTGTGTAGCATCAACAACGTCACCACGCCGAAGTGCTGACGGAACTCATCCCCGAAACTTAGCTGTATCGGAGTCCTGGGATCGTCATCGAGCTGAAAGTGTGCAGAACTCGGAGGTGCCGTGACGCTCGGTGCTTGGATCGGTTGGATCGTGAAGACGCATTTACTACATCAACCGCGTTGTTATAACGCTTCCGCTTTCGGTCTCACGAGTGCGTGGGCGGACACTCTCCCCTCTCGTTGCTATGCCATCACCATGGTCTTGCGTGATCGTGAGGAAATTTTTGAAATTACTACGTTTCCCAACAAAGGGCATCCGAGCCTGGTTTTATGCGTTGATGTCATATGCACGAGTAGAACACAAGTGAGTTGTGGGCGATACAAGTCATACTACCTACCAGCATGTCATACTTTGGTTCAGCGGTATTGTGAGATGAAGCGGCCCGGACCGACATTACGCCAGACGCTTACGCGAGACTGGTTTCAACGCTCCGAGCACTCGTTGCTTAAAGGTGACCGGCGGGTGTCTGTCTCTCTCACTTTAGTTGAATCGAGTGTGGCTACGCCCGGTCCTTGAGAAGGTTAAAACAGAGTCTATTTGACGAAGTATCGTTGTGGTTTTGATGCGTAGGTAAGAACGGTTCTTGCTCAGCCCGTAGCAGCCACGTAAAACTTGCAACAACAAAGTAGAGGACGTCTAACTTGTTTTTGCAGGGCATGTTGTGATGTGATATGGTCAAGACGTGATGCTATATTTTATTGTATGAGATGATCATGTTTTGTAACCGAGTTATCGGCAATCGGCAGGAGCCATATGGTTGTCGCTTTATTGTATGAAATGCAACGCCATGTAATTGCTTTACTTTATCACTAAGGAGTAGCGATAGTCGTAGAAGCAATAGTTGGCGAGACGACAACGATGCTACGATGAAGATCAAGGTGTCGCTACCGGTGACGATGGTGATCATGGCGGTGCTTGGCGATGGAGATCACAAGCACAAGATGATGATGACCATATCATATCACTTATATTGATTGCATGTGATGTTTATCCTTTATGCATCTTATCTTGCTTTGATTGACGGTAGCATTATAAGATGATCTCTCACTAAAAATTATCAAGAAGTGTTCTCTCGAGTATGCACCGTTGCCAAAGTTCGTAGTACCCGCATACACCACGTGATGATCGGGTGTGATAAGTTCTACGTCCATCTACAACGGGTGCAAAACAGTTGCACACGCAGAATACTCAAAGTTAAACTTGACGAGCCTAGCATATAACAGATATGGCCTCGGAACACGGAGACCGAAAGGTCGAACGTGAATCATATAGTAGATATGATCAACATAGTGATGTTCACCATTGAAACTACTCCGCCTCACGTGATGATCGGACATGGTTTAGTTGATTTGGATCACGTGATCACTTAGATGACTAGAGAGATGTCTGCCTAAGTGGGAGTTTTTAATATGATTAATTGAACTTAAATTTATCATGAACTTAGTACCGATAGTATTTTGCTTGTCTATGTTTACCGTAGATAGATGGCTCGTCTGTTGTTCCGTTGAATTTTAATGCGCCTTGAGAAAGCAAAGTTGAAAGATGATGGTAGCAATTACACGGATCGGGTCCGTAACTTGAGGATTATCCTCATTGCTGCACACGTAAAAAATTACGTCCCGGAAGCACATTTGGGTGACAGTTCGCTGCAGATCTCGAGCCGAAGTTGTGAACGTCACGCAAAGCAAAGCCGATGACTACTCAATAGTTCATTGTGCCATGCTTTACTACGGCTTAGAACCGGGTCTTCAACGACGTTTTGAACGTCATGGAGCATATGAGATGTTCCAGGAGTTGAAGTTAATATTTCAAGCAAATGCCCGGATTGAGAGATATGAAGTCTCCAATAAGTTCTATAGCTGCAAGATGGAGGAGAATAGTTCTGTCAGTGAGCACATACTCAAAATGTCTGGGTATAACAATCACTTAATTCAGCTGGGTGATAGTGTCATTGACAGAATTCTCCAATCACTGCCACCAAGCTACAAGAGCTTCGTGATGAACTATAATATGCAAGGGATGACTAAGACAATTCCTGAGCTCTTCGCAATGCTAAAAGTCATGGAGGTAGAAATCAAGAAAGAGCATCAAGTGTTGATGGTCAACAAAACCACTAGTTTCAAGAAAAGGGCAAAGGGAAGAAGAAGGAAACTTCAAAAAGAACAAAGCAAGAAAGTTGCGATCAAGAGAAGAAACCCAAGTCTGGACCTAAGCCTGAAATCGAGTGTTTTTACTGCAAGCAAACCGGACAATCGGAAGCGGAACTGCCCCAAGTATTTGGCGGATAAAAAGGATGGCAAGGTGAACAAAGGTATATGTGATATACATGTTATTGATGTGTACCTTACTAGAGCTCGTAGTAGCACCTGGGTATTTGATAATCGGGTTACATTGCTAATATTTGCAACTCAAACAGTGGGACTACGGAATAGACGAGCACCGCAAAGGACGAGGTGACGATCTTGGCGTGGGAAATGGTTCCAAAGTCAATGTGATCGCGGTCGGCACGCTACCTCTACATCTACCTTCGGGATTAGTTTTAGACCTAAATAATTGTTATTTGGTGCCAGCGTTGAGCATGAACATTATATCTGGATCTTGTTTAAGGCTAGACGGTTATTCATTTAAATCGAGAATAATGGTTGTTCTATTTATATGAGTAATATCTTTTATGGTCATGCACCCTTGAAGAATGGTCTATTCTTGTTGAATCTTGACAAAGAGTGATACACATATTCATAATGTTGAAGCCAAAAGATGCAGAGTTGATAATGATAGTGCAACTTATTTGTGGCAATCGCCGTTTAGGTCATATTGGTGTAAAACGCATGAAGAAACTCCATCTTGATGGGCTTCGGAATCACTTGATTATGAATCACTTGGTACTTATGTAACCGTGCCTCATGGGCAAAATGACCAAAACGCCGTTCTCCTAACTATGGAGCGAGCAACTGATTTGTTGGAAATCATACATACCGATGTTTGTGGTCCAATGAATGTTGAGGCACGCTGGCGGGTATCGTTATTTTCTCACCTTCACAGATGATTTGAGCAGATATGGGTATATCTACTTAATGAAACACAAATCTGAAACATTTGAAAAGTTCAAAGAATTTCAGAGTGAAGTGGAAAATCATCGTAACAAGAAAATAAAATTTCTACGATCTGATCGTGGAGGAGAATATTTGAGTTACGAGTTTGGTTTACGTTTTGAAACAATGTGGAATAGTTTCGCAACTCACGCCACCCGAACACCACGGAGAAATGGTGTGTCCGAACGTCAGAATCGTACTTTACTAGATATGGTGCGATCTATGATGTCTATTTCCGATTTACCGCTATCGTTTTGGGGTTATGCTTTAGAGACGGCCGCATTCACGTTAAATAGGACACCGTCAAAATCCGTTGAGACGACGCCTTATGAACTATGGTTTGGCAAGAAACCAAAGTTGTCGTTTCTTAAAAGTTTGGGGCTGCGATGCTTATGTAAAGAAACTTCAACCAGATAAGCTCGAACCCAAATCGGAAAAATGTGTCTTCATAGGATACCCAAAAGAGATCATGGGTACACCTTCTATCACAGATCCAAGGCAAGATTTTTGGTGCTAAATTCGGATCCTTTGGTGAGAAGGTGTTTCTCTCGTAAGAAGTGAGTGGGAGGAAAGTTGAACTTGATGAGATAACTGTTTCTGCTCCCTTATTGGAAAGTAGTTCATCACAAGAAATGGTTCTGTGACAACTACACCAATTAGTGAAGAAACTAATGATGATGATCATGAAACTTCAGATCAAGTTACCCTTTGAACCTCGTGAGGGTCAACCAGAGTAAAATACGCACTGTGAGTGGTATGGTAATCCTATTCGGAAGTCATGTTACTTGACCATGGCGAACCTACAAACTATGAAGAAGCGATGGTGAGCCCAGATTCGCAAAATGGCTGGAAGCCATGAAATCTGAGATGGGATCCATGTATGAGAACAAAGTATGGACTTTGGTTGACTTGCCCGATGATCGGCAAGCCATTGAAAATAAATGGATCTTTAAGAAGAAGACTGACGCCGATGGTAATATAACTGTCTACAAAGCTCGACTTGTTGCGAAAGGTTTTCGACAAGTTCAAGGGGTTGACTACGATGAGACTTTCTCACCCGTAGCGATGCTTAAGTCTGTCCGAATCATGTTAGCAATTGCCGCATTTTATGATTATGAAATTTGGCAAATGGATGTAAAAACTGCATTCTTGAATGGATTTCTAGAAGAAGAGTTGTATATGATGCAACTAGAAGGTTTTATCGATCCAAAAGGTGCTAACAAAGTGTGCAAGCTCCAGCGATCAATTTATGGTCTGGTGCAAGCCTCTCGGAGTTGGAATAAACGCTTTGATAGTGTGATCAAAGCATATGGGTTTGTGCAGACTTTTGGAGAAGCCTGTATTTACAAGAAAGTGAGTGGGAGCTCAGTAGCATTTACGATATTATATGTGGACGACATATTATTGATTGGAAATGATATAGAATTTCTGGATAGCATAAAAGGATACTTGAATAAAAGTTTTTCAATGAAAGACCTCGGTGAAGCTGCTTACATATTGGGCATCAAGATCTATAGAGATAGATCAAGACGCTTAATTGGACTTTCACAAAGCACATACCTTGATAAAGTTTTGAAAAGTTCAAAATGGATCGAGCAAAGAAAGGTTTTTTACTGTGTTGCAAGGTGTAAGATTGAGTCGGACTCAATGCCCGACCACAGCAGAAGATAGAGAGAAAATGAAAGATGTTCCCTATGCTTCAGCCATAGGCTCTATCATGTATGCAATGCTGTGTACCGGACACGGCGTATGCTTAGCTATAAGCTTGGCAGGAAGGTACCAAAGTAATCCAGGAATGGATCATCGGACAGCGATCAAGAACATCTGAAATACACGAAAAGGACTAAGGATATGTTTCTCATATATGGAGGTGACAAAGAGCTAGTCGTAAATGGTTACGTCGATGCAAGCTTTGACAATGATACGGACGATTATAAATCGCAAACCGGATACGTGTTTTTATTAAACGGTGGAGCTTTCAGTTGGTGCAGTTCTAAACAAAGCGTCGTGGCGGGATCTACATGTGAAGCGGAGTACATAGCTGCTTCGGAAGCAGCGAATGAAGGAGTCTGGATGAAAGAGTTCATTTCCGATCTAGGTGTCATACCTAGTGCATCGGGACCGATGAAGATCTTCCGTGACAATCTTTGGTGCAATTGCCTTGGCAAAGGAATCCAGATTTCACAAGAGGACCAAGCATATCAAGAGACGCTTCAATTCCATTCGGGACCAAGTCCAAGTGGGAGACATAGAGATTTGCAAAATACATACGGATCTGAATGTTGCGGACCCGTTGACTAAGCCTCTTCCACGAGCAAAACATGATCAGCACCAAGACTCCATGGGTGTTAGGATCATTACTTTGTAATCTAGATTATTGACTCTAGTGCAAGTGGGAGATCAAGGAAATATGCCCTAGAGGCAATAATAAAGTTATTATTTATTTCCTTATATCATGATAAAGGTTTATTATTCATGCTAGAATTGTATTAACCGGAAACATAATACATGTGTGAATATATAGACAAACAAAGATGTCACTAGTATGCCTCTACTTGACTAGCTTGTTAATCAAAGATGGTTGTGTTTCCTAACCATGAACAAGGAGTTGTTATTTGATTAACAAGGTCACATCATTAGTTGAATGATCTGATTGACATGACCCATTCCGTTAGCTTAACACTTGATCGCTTAGTATGTTAATGCTTTCTTCATGACCCATACATGTTCCTATAACTATGAGATTATGCAACTCCCGTTTACGGAGGAACACTTTGGGTACTACCAAACGTCACAACGAATCGGGTGATTATAAAGGAGTACAGGTGTCTCCAAAGGTACTTGTTGGGTTGGCGATTTCGAGATTAGGTTTTGTCACTCCGATTGCTCGGAGAGGTATCTCTAGGCCTTCTCGGTAATACACATCACTTAAGCCTTGCAAGCATTACAACTAATGAGTTAGTTGTGAGATGATGTATTACGGAACGAGTAAAGAGACTTACAACGAGATTGAACTAGGTATTAGATACCGACGATCGAATCTCGGGTAAGTAACATACCGATGACAAAGGGAACAACGATGTCGTTATGCGGTTTGACCGATAAAGATCTTCAGAGAATATGTAGGAACCAATATGGGCATCCAGGTTCCGCTATTGGTTATTGACCGAGAATGGTTCTAGGTCATGTCTACATAGTTCTCGAACCCGTAGGGTCCGTGACGCTTAACGCTTCGGCGATGTTCATTATGAGTTTATAAGTATTGATGCACCGAAGTTTGTTCGAGTCCCGGATGTGATCACGGACATGACGAGGAGTCTCGAAATGGTCGAGACATAAAGATTGATATATTGGAAGCCTATGTTTGGACTTGGAAGGGTTCCGAGTGAAAACAGGAAGTTACCGGAACACCGGGGTTACGGAACCCCCGGGGTATATGGGCCTTCATGGGCCACAAGGGAGAAGAGGAAGGGCCGGCCGGGTGGGCTGCGCGCCTCCCCCTCTAGTCCGAATAGGACAAGGAGAGGGGGCGGCGCCTTCCCTCTTTCCCTCCTCCAATCCTAGTCCAACTAGGAGAGGGGAGTCCTACTCGGTGGGAGTAGGACTCCTCCTTGCGCGCCTCCCCTAGGGCCGGCCACCTCCCCTTGCCTCCTTTATATCACGGGGCAGGGGCACCCCATGACACACAAGTTGATCTACGGATCTTTGCTTAGCCGCAGCGGTGCCCCTTCCACCATATTCCACTTCGGTCATATCGTCATGAGCTTAGGCGAAGCCTGCGCGGAGAAGTCATATCGTCATGAGCTTAGGCGAAGCCCTGCGTCCGGTGGAGCATCAACATCGTCACCACGCCGTCGTCTTGTCGACGGAACTCATCCCGACACTTTGCTGGATCGAGTCCGGGATCGCCATCGAGCTGAACGTGTGCGTAACTCGGAGGTGCCGTGACGTTCGGTGCTTGGATCGGTTGGATCGTGAAGACGCACGACTACATCAACCGCGTTGTTATAACGCTTCCGCTTTCGGTCACGAGGGTACGTGGGCGGACACTCTCCCCTCTCGTTGCTATGCCATCACCATGGTCTTGGCGTGATCGTAGGAATTTTTTGAAATTACTACGTTTCCCAACAATGGCATCCGAGCCTGGTTTTATGCGTTGATGTCATATGCACGAGTAGAACACAAGTGAGTTGTGGGCGATACAAGTCATACTACCTACCGGCATGTCATACTTTGGTTCAGCGGTATTGTGAGATGAAGCGGCCCGGACCGACATTACGCCAGACGCTTACGCGAGACTGGTTTCACCGCCCGAGCACTCGTTGCTTAAAGGTGACCGGCGGTGTCTCGCTCTCTCACTTTAGTTGAATCGAGTGTGGCATACGCCCGGTCCTTGAGAAGGTTAAAACAGAGTCTATTTGACGAAGTATCGTTGTGGTTTTGATGCGTAGGTAAGAACGGTTCTTGCTCAGCCCGTAGCAGCCACGTAAAACTTGCAACAACAAAGTAGAGGACGTCTAACTTGTTTTTGCAGGGCATGTTGTGATGTGATATGGTCAAGACGTGATGCTATATTTTATTGTATGAGATGATCATGTTTTGTAACCGAGTTATCGGCAATCGGCAGGAGCCATATGGTTGTCGCTTTATTGTATGAAATGCAACGCCATGTAATTGCTTTACTTTATCACTAAGGAGTAGCGATAGTCGTAGAAGCAATAGTTGGCGAGACGACAACGATGCTACGATGAAGATCAAGGTGTCGGCGCGGTGGCGATGGTGATCATGACGGTGCTTGGCGATGGAGATCACAAGCACAAGATGATGATGACCATATCATATCACTTATATTGATTGCATGTGATGTTTATCCTTTATGCATCTTATCTTGCTTTGATTGACGGTAGCATTATAAGATGATCTCTCACTAAAAATTATCAAGAAGTGTTCTCCACGAGTATGCACCGTTGCCAAAGTTCGTAGTACCCGGACACCACGTGATGATCGGGTGTGATAAGTTCTCGTCCATCTACAACGGGTGCAAAACAGTTGCACACGCAGAATACTCAGGTTAAACTTGACGAGCCTAGCATATAACAGATATGGCCTCGGAACACGGAGACCGAAAGGTCGAACGTGAATCATATAGTAGATATGATCAACATAGTGATGTTCACCATTGAAACTACTCCGTCTCACGTGATGATCGGACATGGTTTAGTTGATTTGGATCACGTGATCACTTAGATGACTAGAGAGATGTCCGTCTAAGTGGGAGTTTTTAATATGATTAATTGAACTTAAATTTATCATGAACTTAGTACCGATAGTATTTTGCTTGTCTATGTTTCCGTAGATAGATGGCTCGTCTTTGTTGTTCCGTTGAATTTTAATGCGTTCCTTGAGAAAGCAAAGTTGAAAGATGATGGTAGCAATTACACGGACTGGGTCCGTAACTTGAGGATTATCCTCATTCTTGCACGTAAAAATTACGTCTGGAAGCACCCATTTGGGTAGCGAACTGCTTTGCGAGATCTTGAGCGAGAAGTTGTGAACGTCCGGCAAAGCAAAGCTGATGACTACTCAATAGTTCAAGTGTGCCATGCTTTACGGCTTAGAACCGGGTCTTCAACGACGTTTTGAGCGTCATGGAGCATATGAGATGTTCCAGGAGTTGAAGTTAATATTTCAAGCAAATGCCCGGATTGAGAGATATGAAGTCTCCAATAAGTTCTATAGCTGCAAGATGGAGGAGAATAGTTACAAGTGAGCACATACTCAAAATGTCCGGGTATAACAATCACTTAATTCAGCTGGGTGATAGTGTCATTGATGTAATTCTCCAATCATCGCCACCAAGCTACAAGAGCTTCGTGATGAACTATAATATGCAAGGGATGACTAAGACAATTCTCGAGCTCTTCGCAATGCTAAAAGCCATGGAGGTAGAAATCAAGAAAGAGCATCAAGTGTTTATTGTCAACAAAACCACTTGTTTCAAGATAAAGGTCAAAGGGAAGATGAAGTGAAACTTCAAAAAGAACAGCAAGAAAGTTGCTGATCAAGAGAAGAAACCCAAGTCCGGACCTAAGCACGAAACCGAGTGTTTTTACCGCAAGCAAACCGGACACTTTGGAAGCGGAACTGCCCCAAGTATTTGGCGGATAAAAAGGATGGCAAGGTGAACAAAGGTATATGTGATATACATGTTATTGATGTGTACCTTACTAGAGCTCGTAGTAGCACTGGTATTTGATAATCGGTTACATTGCTAATATTTGCAACTCAAAGCAGTGGACTCTGAATAGACGAGCAATCGCAAAGGACGAGGTGACGGCGCGCTGTGGGAAATGGTTCCAAAGTCAATGTGATCGCGGTCGGCACGCTACCTCTACATCTACCTTCGGGATTAGTTTTAGACCTAAATAATTGTTATTTGGTGCCAGCGTTGAGCATGAACATTATATCTGGATCTTGTTTAAGGCGAGACGGTTATTCATTTAAATCAGAGAATAATGGTTGTTCTATTTATATGAGTAATATCTTTTATGGTCATGCACCCTTGAAGAATGGTCTATTCTTGTTGAATCTTGACAGTAGTGATACACATATTCATAATGTTGAAGCCAAAAGATGCAGAGTTGATAATGATAGTGCAACTTATTTGTGGCAATCGCCGTTTAGGTCATATTGGTGTAAAACGCATGAAGAAACTCCATCTTGATGGGCTTCGGAATCACTTGATTATGAATCACTTGGTACTTGCGAACCGTGCCTCATGGGCAAAATGACCAAAACGCCGTTCTCCGGAACTATGGAGCGAGCAACTGATTTGTTGGAAATCATACATACTGATGTTTGTGGTCCAATGAATGTTGAGGCACGCGGCGGGTATCGTTATTTTCTCAAGAGGACCAAGCATATCAAGAGACGCTTCAATTCCATTCGGGACCAAGTCCAAGTGGGAGACATAGAGATTTGCAAAATACATACGGATCTGAATGTTGCAGACCCGTTGACTAAGCCTCTTCCACGAGCAAAACATGATCAGCACCAAGACTCCATGGGTGTTAGGATCATTACTTTGTAATCTAGATTACTGACTCTAGTGCAAGTGGGAGACTGAAGGAAATATGCCCTAGAGGCAATAATAAAGTTATTATTTATTTCCTTATATCATGATAAAGGTTTATTATTCATGCTAGAATTGTATTAACCGGAAACATAATACATGTGTGAATATATAGACAAACGGTATGTCACTAGTATGCCTCTACTTGACTAGCTTGTTAATCAAAGATGGTTGTGTTTCCTAACCATGAACAAGGAGTTGTTATTTGATTAACAAGGTCACATCATTAGTTGAATGATCCGATTGACATGACCCATTCCGTTAGCTTAACACTTGATCGCTTAGTATGTTAATGCTTTCTTCATGACCCATACATGTTCCTATAACTATGAGATTATGCAACTCCGTTTCTGGGAGGAACACTTTGGTACTACCAAACGTCACAACGAATCGGGTGATTATAAAGGAGTACTACAGGTGTCTCCAAAGGTACTTGTTGGGTTGGCGTATTTCGAGATTAGGTTTTGTCACTCCGATTGTCGGAGAGGTATCTCTAGGCCTTCTCGGTAATACACATCACTTAAGCCTTGCAAGCATTACAACTAATGAGTTAGTTGTGAGATGATGTATTACGGAACGAGTAAAGAGACTTACCGTTATTTAGATTGAACTAGGTATTAGATACCGACGATCGAATCTCGGGTAAGTAACATACCGATGACAAAGGGAACAACGATGTCGTTATGCGGTTTGACCGATAAAGATCTTCAGAGAATATGTAGGAACCAATATGGGCATCCAGGTTCCGCTATTGGTTATTGACCGAGAATGGTTCTAGGTCATGTCTACATAGTTCTCGAACCCGTAGGGTCCGCACGCTAACGTTTCGATGACAGTTCATTATGAGTTTATAAGTATTGATGCAATCAAGTTTGTTCGAGTCCCGGATGTGATCACGGACATGACGAGGAGTCTCGAAATGGTCGAGACATAAAGATTGATATATTGGAAGCCTATGTTTGGACTTGGAAGGGTTCCGAGTGAAAACAGGAAGTTACCGGAACACCGGGGTTACGGAACCCCCGGGGTATATGGGCCTTCATGGGCCACAAGGGAGAAGAGGAAGGGCCGGCCAGGTGGGCTGCGCGCCCCCCTCCCCCCTCTAGTCCGAATAGGACAAGGAGAGGGGGGGGGGGGCGGCGCCCCTTCCCTCTTTCCCCCTCCTCCAATCCTAGTCCAACTAGGAGAGGGGGGGAGTCCTACTCCCGGTGGGAGTAGGACTCCTCCTTGGTGCGCCTCCCCTAGGGCCGGCCACCTCCCCTTGCCTCCTTTATATCTGAGGCGGGGGCACCCCATGACACACAAGTTGATCTACGGATCTTTCCTTAGCCGTGTGCGGTGCCCCTTCCACCATATTCCACTTCGTCATATCGTCATGAGCTTAGGCGAAGCCTGCGCCGGAGAAGTCATATCGTCATGAGCTTAGGCGAAGCCCTGCGTCGGTGGAGCATCAACATCGTCCACCACGCCGTCAGGCCGACGGAACTCATCCCGACACTTTGCTGGATCGGAGTCCGGGATCGCCATCGAGCTGAACGTGTGCGTAACTCGGAGGTGCCGTGACGTTCGGTGCTTGGATCGGTCGGATCGTGAAGACGACGACTACATCAACCGCGTTGTTATAACGCTTCCGCTTTCGGTGTACGAGGGTACGTGGACGGACACTCTCCCCTCTCGTTGCTATGCCATCACCATGGTCTTGCGTGATCGTAGGAAATTTTTTGAAATTACTACGTTTCCCAACAAACATGCAATCAAATAGTGACATGATATGACCAATATCATATAGCTCCTTTGATCTCCATCTTCGGGGCTCCATGATCATCTTCGTCACCGGCATGACACCATGATCTCCGTCATCGTGTCTCCATGAAGTTGCTCGCCAACTATTACTTCTACTACTATGGCTAACGCGTTTAGCAATAAAGTAAAGTAATTTACATGGCGTTTCTCAATGACACGCAGGTCATACAAAAAATAAAGACAACTCCTATGTCTCCTGCCGGTTGTCATACTCATCGACATGCAAGTCGTGATTCCTATTACAAGAACATGATCTCATACATCACATATATATCATTCATCATTCATCACAACTTTTGGCCATATCACATCACAAATCACATGCTGCAAAAACAAGTTAGACGTCCTCTAATTGTTGTTGCATGTTTTACGTGGCTGCAATAGGGTTCTAGCAAGAACGTTTTCTTACCTACGTAAAAGCCACAACGTGATTTGTCAACTTCTATTTACCCTTCATCAGGACCCTTTTCATCGAACCCGCTCCAACTAAAGTGGGAGAGACAGACACCCGCTAGCCACCTTATGCAACTAGTGCATGTCAGTAGGTGGAACCTGTCTCACGTAAGCGTACGTGTAAGGTCGGTCCGGGCCGCTTCATCCCACAATACCGCTGAAGCAAAATAAGACTAGTAGTGGCAAGAAAGTTGACAACATCTACGCCCACAACAAGTTTGTGTTCTACTCGTGCAAAGAGAACTACGATAGACCTAGCTCATGATGCCACTGTTCTAGAACGTGGCAGAAAATAAAAATTTTCTACGCTTTCACCAAGATCAATCTATGAGTTCATCTAGCAATAAGAGAAAGGAGTGCATCTACATACCCTTGTAGATCATGAGCGGAAGCGTTCAAGAGAACGGGGTTGAGGAGTCGTACTCGTCGTGATCCAAATCACCGATGATCCTAGTGCTGAACGGACAGCACCTCGGCTGCTCAACACACGTGACGGTTGAGGAAGACGTCTCCTCCTTCTTGATCCAGCAAGGGGAGGAGAGGTTGACGGAGATCCAAAGAAGATGATGGCGTGGTGGTGGATGCAGAAGTGATCTCGGCAGCTTCACGAGCTTCTACGAGAGGGAGAGGTGTAGCAAGGGGAAGGGAGGTGCCAAGAGCATGGGTGTGGCTGCCCCCCCTCCCCCCTCTTTATATAGGCCCCCTAAGGGGGGGGGCGCCGGCCCTAGGAGATGAGATTTCCAAGGGGGGGGGGGCGGCTAAGGGGGAGGCTTGCCCCCCAAGGAAAGTGGAGGCGCCCCCACCCTAGGGTTTCCAACCCTAGGCGCAGGGGGGCCCAAGGGGGGGCGCACCAGCCCACCAGGGGCTGGTTACCCTCTCCACTTCAGCCCACGGGGCCCTCCGGGATAGGTGGCCCCACCCGGTGGACCCCCGAGACCCTTCCGGTGGTCCCGGTACAATACCGGTGACCCCCGAAACTTTCCCGATGGCCGAAACTGCACTTCCTATATACAATTCTTCACCTCTGGACCATTCTGGAACTCCTCATGACGTCCGGGATCTCATCCGGGACTCCGAACAACTTTCGGGTTACTGCATACTCATATCTCTACAACCCTAGCGTCACCGAACCTTAAGTGTGTAGACCCTAAGGGTTCGGGAGACATGCAGACATGACCGAGCTGCCTCTTCGGTCAATAACCAACAGCCGATCTGGATACCCATGTTGGCTCCCACATGCTCCTCGATGATCTCATCGGATGAACCACGATGTCGAGGATTCAATC
This sequence comes from Aegilops bicornis, assembly GCA_021605145.1. Lineage (NCBI taxonomy): Eukaryota > Viridiplantae > Streptophyta > Magnoliopsida > Poales > Poaceae > Aegilops > Aegilops bicornis. The sequence goes on along the minus strand of CM038672.1, from coordinate 478,733,875 downwards.
AATCCTGTATACAATTCCCTTTGTCAATCGATGACGTTACTTGCCCGAGACTTCGATCGTCGGTATCCCAATACCTCGCTTAACTGATTATCGAAGTCACTTTACTGCACCGTAATGCATGATCCCGTGACCAGACACTTGGTCACATTGAGCTCATTATGATGATGCATTACTGAGTGGGCCCAGAGATACCTCTCCGTCATACGGAGTGACAAATCCCAGTCTCAATTCGTGCCAACCCAACAGACACTTTCGGAGATACCCGTAGTGAACCTTTATAGTCACCCAGTTACGTTGTGACGTTTGGCACACCCAAAGCACTCCTACGGTATCCGTGAGTTGCACAATCTCATGGTCTAAGGAAATGATACTTGACATTTGGAAAAGCTCTAGCTAAACGAACTACACGATCTTTGAGCTATGCTTAGGATTGGGTCTTGTCCATCACATCATTCTCCTAATGATGTGATCCCGTTATCAATGACATCCAATGCCCATAGTCGTGAAACCATGACTATCTCGTTGATCAACGAGCTAGTCAACTTGAGGCTTACTAGGGACACGTTGTGGTCTATGTATTCACACGTGTATTACGATTTCCGGATAACACAGTTATAGCATGAATAACAGATAATTATCATGAACAAATAAATATAATAATAACCATTTTATTATTGCCTCTAGGGCATATTTCCAACAAACAAGTCCATAACTGAAACCACTTCAGAAGAGCTCAAGAAACAATATCCTGGGTACCCATAATGCTGGCAACATGCTTAGCAAGCTTATTAAATTTCTATTGTTTGGCGGTTAAATCCTCTAGCGCTTGCTGTTACACCAGAAAGTATGCATCTGAATTCTGCAGGGACTTCCTTAGTCCTTCGGCTTCCTGTCGAAGAACATCTGATCGATGTCTTTCAACTTGAAGTTGAGACTCAAGAAGACAAACTGATTCAGGCAGCGAGTTCGAAGAGCCGGTGCCAGCAGTAGTAGCCAGTAACTTGAACACTGCATCAAGACATGACTTTTGGGTTGTCTCAGTGACTTCAATATAGTTTTTATCAGCTTTCTTGGAGACCAACATGGATGTCTCACTATCTTGAACCTTATCTGCATTACTTCCTTTACCATTGCATAACGGGGTACTCTCCTCCAATATTTTATCAGCATTCTAAAAGAGAAACAAATAGACACATCACATGTTTACCATGTTGTATGTGAAACTCATTTTAGTAAACTAGTTCAGTAGTAAGGTGGACATGATAACAACATGAAACAAACATATATCTATGTAGTATGGTCACTGTATGGTCTATATCATTCTAGTTTATGTTGCCAAATCAAGATAGAGACAGTTCAAATCATATCTATTCAAGAAAAAGCAACATAGACAGAATATAAGTGTGGGAAACTACACAGCAATAACAACACTTCAAATGTGCATGGCATGAGAACATAACTGTCTATTCAATTGATGTAGCGACCAGACCTCAAACAGTCTGATCTCTGTGCATAAGTGTCATCCCTGGATCGGTAATGCTGACACACACATTACTTGAAGGATTTATAACAGAGTAGCAATCACACACTTATTACATCGAATGTCTCAAAACAGAACTTATTACAATAATATGGCTTAAGGCCATCTAATACGATAATAGCGGAAGGCTTGGAAGATAAAGCGAGTCCATCAACTCCAACAGCATCACTGAGTGAAAGACCACGACCTAAGGCTCCTTACTCGTCGTCTGAAAAGTCTGAACATGATACATTGCAGCCCGAAAATGGGTCAGCACATGGAATATGCTGGCAAAGTAACACAAAAGAGTAATGAACAGAATAATACTATCACTACATGCATATTTGGCTGGTGGAGGCTGTATGGTTAATATGTTTTGCGAAAAGCCAATTTTTCCCTACTACAAAGGAATAAATTTTATTTAACTATCATGGTGGTTGTTAAACATTGAGAATGGTAAACCCCATCTCAATCCCAATTAAAAATAATAATTAATAACCCAATCAAATTTTATAATTAAGAGTGATGAGATCCACATGATAATCCAAGAACCAGATACTCAAGATGTCCATAACGGGGGACATGGCTAACCATGATTAGATTGTACACTCTGCAGAGGTTTGTGCAGTTTTCCCCACAAGACTCGATCTCCTCCATTGGATTTCTCGCACTGCATGATGTTTGAGAAACGGATGACCAAGTCACAGTCTTTCCGAAGAGGTCCCCTTAACCGATAGATAGGCCGGTACACCTACAATCCCCTACATCTGCTAGCCCATCATGGAAAGGTTTCCCACAACTTACTCAACTATGCCAGAGCCCATAATGGCATGTGGCTGCACATGGAAGTTTCTAGCATGAATAATATTTTGATCCCTTTGAGCCGGGGTGGCAGTCCATAGGAGAATCACACGGTACCCCGGGATTTCCAAAAAATACAGGCAATCACTGGATACCCTAGGTGCCTCAATCCACCCAGATGTGTATTTAAGTTGCCACCTTAAGTTGAACCATTAATTAACAATCTCACAACTGTCATGAGTACACTCAAGCCCAATCCACGTCTACGAGCATAGCATAGCAATATAAGCAACGTTGAGTAACTCCCATAGGTTTGATAATAAACAGGTGAATAGGTACTACCTCATCTACTTCCCAAAACCCACAATTTAATCAGATCCTAACAATGCAATTGTTTGAGGATTGATCTAATGCAATAAAACTGGGTAGTAAGAGGTATGATCAAAGTGTTACTTGCCTTGTTGATGATCCGCGAAACCTAGAGACTCGTAGTAGCACGCTTCGCCCTCCGAGTAATCTATCGCAAACAAACAAGCATACAATAACCAATCAAGCAAGGGCACGAGTAAAACTCAAATAAGAGATCTAACCAGAAAGTTCAACTTAAGAACACCGATTTGCAAAAAGAATCAAATCGAACGAAGCAACAAAACTCAAACGGCGAAAGAAACAAGCTTCGTTTACTAATCTGGACTAAAGTCAAATTTTATAGTAGCAAAATCTTGTTTAAGTTGGTTAAACAGAAAGAGGGTTTCGAGACAAAACTCTAGGCGCTTGAATCGCCTGATTCCGATAAACGAGCGAAAAGTAATACTAAAACGAAAATCGGATCAGAAATCGCGATAGAAAATAATCGCGAAAAATCTGAGAAAAAGAAAAACTGAAGAACAGGCTAATGAACGAACGCTCGCTGTCTGCGGCTAACGAGTGAAAACCGTTCGTTAAAATGAAAGTACGGATGAACGTCCGCTAAATAAATAAACCCAAAAATAATAAAACCGATATATTCTAAAAAACGAAAACTAGGGTTTTCTTAAAAAACCGAATCGGTTTTTAAAATAAAACCGAACAACGGCGACGGCGGCGTATACCTCCGGCGAGGCTGCGCTCAATGGGTTCGCTATGGGCGGCGGGCTCCGAGGCGGCGGCGCGGGCGGCGGCTTGTCGGGCGGCGGGCTCTGGCAAAGGGCGGCGAGGGTCGTGGCTGCGGCGACTTGGGGTCTCGAGGGGCCCGAGGTCGGCTTATAAAGGGGGAGGCGGCTTGGGCGAGGGGGCACGGCGGCGGGCGAGGGGTGTCCGGCTCGGACTCGCCCGGCGATGTCGGCGGCGGCGCGGGGTTGGGCCGGCCGGCTCGGCTGGGCTTCGGCCTAGTCGGGCGCTGATATTTTAAATAACGTTCCGCCGAAAATAAATCCTAAAAAAGTAAAAATCCATAAATGCCAAAACAAATTTTCGCCGTCTAAATAAAATATTTAGGATAAGATGAACATTTTCTTGGCCCTAAAATGCAATTTTAAAAATGTGCAATTTTTCTAATTCAAATAAAATTGCAATAAAATCCAAATAAAATATTTATTTGATTTTAATATTTTTCCTCTAATATTTCATCTATTTTGGAGAAGTCATTTTATCTCCTCTCATATATTTTTATTTTTGAAATATTAGGAAGGGAAAATAATCAAAACCAAATGATCCTCCTTCCAAAATTTGAGAAAACTCAAATATGAAAATAAAGAAATCCCCAACTCTCTCCGTGGGTCCTTGAGTTGCGTAGAATTTCTGGGATCAAGCCAAAATGCAATAAAATATGATATGCAATGATGATCTAATGTATAACATTCCAAATTGAAAATTTGGGATGTTACAAACCTACACCCCTTAAGATGAATCTCGCCCTCGAGATTCGGGTTGGCTAGAAAATAGGTGAGAGTGATCATTCCGTAGGTCTTCCTCTCGTTCCCAGGTGGCTTCATCTTTGGTATGGTGACTCCACTGAACCTTGCAGAACTTGATTACTTTGTTGCGTGTGACTCGGCTGGCAAAATCAAGAATCTTAACTGGCTTCTCCTCGTAGGTCAAATCACTATCCAATTGTATCGCTTCCAGTGATCAGTATCTCTCAGAGGAATATCAGCCATCTCTGCGTGGCACTTCTTCAACTGAGAAACGTGGAACACATCGTGAACTCTGACAATCCCTCGGGCAATTCCAACTTGTAAGCAACTTCTCCCATATGTTCCAAAACTCTGTATGGTCCCACAAAATGTGGCGCTAACTTCCCCTTAACTCCAAAGTGCTTCACTCCTCGAAGTGGGGATACCCGAAGATACACTCTGTCTCCAACTTCATAAACTGTCTCCTTGCGTTTAGAATCTGCATAACTCTTCTGCCTGGACTGGGCTACCTTGAGTCTATCACAAATCAGCTTAACCTTCTCTTCAGACTCTTTAATCAAATCTGGTCCAAACAACTGTCGGTCTCCAACTTCGTCCCACAACAACGGTGTTCTGCACCTCCTTCCGTACAAGGCTTCGAAAGGGGCCATCTTCAAACTGGCTTGATAACTGTTGTTATAAGAGAACTCTACATAAGGCAAATTATCGTCCCAACTAGATCCATAGTCTAGCGCACAAGCTCTCAACATGTCCTCCAAAATCTGATTGACTCTCTCAGTCTGCCCATCTGTGTGCGGGTGAAAAGTTGTACTGAACTCTAGCCTGGTTCCCAAAGTTTCATGCAACTGATTCCAAAACTTTGAAGTAAACTGGGTTCCTCTATCTGATACAATGGTCCTCAGAACTCCATGCAGATTTACATGCTGGTCATGTATATCTTTGCCAACTTAGCACTTGTGTAAGTGGTGTTTTATGGGATGAAATGAGCTACTTTCTTCAAACGATCGACTACAACACATATCGAGTCATAGCCAGAACGAGTCCTGGGTAATACCGTGATAAAGTCCATGCCTAGCTTATCCCACTTCCATTCGGTATCGGCAATGGTTGTAGCAATCCGACCGCTTCGATGTTCTCGCCTTTCACTCTGACATACATCACAAACTGCTACATACTCCGCAATATCCTTCTTCATTCCGGTCCACCAGAAACTGTCCTTCAAATCCAGATACATCTTGGTATTTCCTGGGTGAATCGAATATGGCGAATCATGGGCCTCTTGCAGAATCAACTTCCTGATCTCCTGATCATTGGGCACATATACGCGGTCCTCAAACCATAAGGTATCATGCTCATCCTCACGAAATCCTTTAGCCTTTCCTTTACTCATTCTTCCCTTTATTTCGGCAATCTCCTTATCCGTCTTCTGAGCTTCTATGATCTTATCCATCAAAGTAGACTGAATCTTCAATGCTGCTACATAACCTCTCGGAACTATTTCCAAACATAGCTCGCGAAGGTCTTCTGCCAACTCCTTGGGTAATTCTCCGGTCATGAGTGTATTGACATGACTTCTGCGGCTCAACGCATCGGCTACTACGTTAGCCTTTCCGGGATGATAATGCAATCTCATATCATAATCCTTTATGAGCTCTAACCATCTCCTCTGCCTGAGATTCAACTCCTTTTACGTGAAGATATACTTCAAACTCTTGTGATCCATGTATACCTCACAATGGTTTCCGATGAGAAAATGCCTCCATGTCTTCAACGCATGCACTACGGCTGCTAACTCCAAATAATGTGTAGCATAGTTTAACTCATGGGGTTTAAGCTGTCGTGAGGCATATGAAACAACTCTTCCCTCCTGCATTAGTACGGCTCCAAGTCCTCGACGAGAAGCGTCGCAATATACTTCATAATCCTTGCGTTGATCTGGCAGAATCAACACTGGTGATGTAACCAATCGTCTTTTCAACTCTTGAAAATTGGCCTCACATTCCTCAGTCCAATTGAATTTGGTGTCCTTCTTCAACAACTCCGTCATAAGCTTTGCAATCTTTGAGAAATTCTCAATGAACCTCCGGTAGTATCCTGCGAGTCCAAGAAAACTCCGGATCTCTCCAACTGTCGTGGGTGACTCCCAGTTTGTCACAGTGACAACCTTGGTGGGGTCTACTGCTATTCCTTCTCCGGATATAACATGTCCAAGAAATCCAACTTCCTTCAGCCAAAATTCACATTTGCCGAACTTGGCGTATAGCTGATGTTCTCTGAGCTTACCAAGTACCAAACGCAAATGCTCCTTATGTTCTTCTTCATTCTTTGAGTATACTAGTATATCATCAATGAACACCACAACAAACTTATCCAAAAACTCCATAAACACTTTGTTCATCATATTCATAAAATAGGCAGGTGCGTTAGTCAGACCAAATGACATAACGGTATACTCATACATCCCGTACCTCGTTGTAAAAGCTGTCTTAGGTATGTCCTGCTCTCGAATCTTTAGCTGGTGATACCCTGATCGCAAATTGATTTTGGAAAACACTTTAGCTCCTTGCAGCTGATCAAACAAATCATTGATCATCGGCAGTGGGTACTTGTTCTTGATCGTCACCTCATTCAATCCTCGATAATCAACAACCATCCTTAACAATCCATCCTTCTTCTCCACTAGAAGTACTGGTGATCCTTAAGGTGATGAACTTGGGCGTATATAACCTTTATCTAGTAACTCCTTAATCTGCTTCTTAATTTCCTCCAAATCCTTTGCGGGCATTCTGTACGGTCTCTTAGATATTGGCCCTGTGCCTGGCAAAAGTCCAATAAAAAAATCAATGTCTCTATCCGGTGACATGCCTGGCAACTCTTCTGGAAATACATCCGGAAAATCCTTCACCACTGGTACTTCCTCCTGTACAACTCCTGATAAGGAATTTACTTGAGTCCTATTCGGCACATGCCGGGATACATACTTGATCCTTCTTCCTTCTGGGGTGGTAAGTAAAATCGTCTTACTGACGCAATCGATGTTTCCTCCATACATCGATAGCCAATCCATACCCAGAATCACATCCAAACCTTGCGACTCCAATATTATCAGATCTGAGGGAAAAACATGCCTACCTATGGTCAATGGCACCTGAAAACATCCATGGCTTGCCATATACTCTGCTACGGGTGAGGTTACTAGCATGGGCGTCTTAAGAACTCTAGTGGGCAACTTATACTTATCCACAAAACCCCTTGATATGTATGAATGCGATGCACCAGTATAAAAAAGAACGACTGCAGTGAATGACTTAACCAAAAACTTACCTCTTACTGCATCTGGCTGAGCTTCAACCTCCTCCACGTTAACGTGGTTCACTTGTCCCCTGTTGAAAGGGTTGGGCTTCTTCCCAGAGCTTCCATTGCCGTTTCCATTCTTGGCTTCAGGACATTCATTGGCGTAGTGTCCGGTCTTCTGGCACTTGTAGCAAGTAACGTGGCTTAGATCTTTCTTGGCGGGTGTTGCCGGGTTGGAACGGTTCTGTCCGCTACTTCCTCCGTTACCATTACCGTTCTTGGGGCCACTATGCTTGTGCGAACTTCCTCCATTATGAGATGTGTCCTCCATGGTTATGAACAAGTACTCCCGAGTTTGGAGTGTAACGGGGTCTCTGCTGGGCTCCTGAATTATACTTCCCTTGTCCATACTTCCTCTTGCGGCTGTCAATCTGCTGCTGCTTCCCTTCAAGCATGAGAGCTCTATCTACCAACTCCTGGTAGTTATTGAAATTTGCCACCATCAACTGCATGCTCAGCTCATCATTCAGTCCTTCCAGAAACTTCTCCTTCTTAGCTGCATCTGTAGCGACGTCATCTGGAGCATAACGTGCTAGCTTACTAAATTCATCCACATACTGACCAACAGTGCGCCCTCCTTGGCGTAAGTTGCGAAACTCACGCTTCTTCATGGCCATAGCTCCTGCTGATACATGGGCAGTGCGAATAGCTTGCTGGAACTGGTCCCATGTCACAGTGTCAATGGGGTAAGTGAATATGAAATTCTCCCACCATGATGCTGCGGGTCCATCAAGCTGGTGTGCGACAAAACACACTCTTTCCGCATCTGTGCATCCTTCAGTAGTCAACTCCCTTTCAATCTTGCGAAGCCAATCATCTGCAACAATCGGCTCGGTGCCACTGGAGAACACCGGCGGATTCAGCCTAAGAAAACAGGCTAAGTGATCAACTGGTGGTGGTGGTGGTGGGTTGTTGTTGTTGTTGTTCCCCTGGTTCTGCTTCTGGACTAATAACTGCATCAATGCATTCTGCTGCTGGATCAACTGAGTGAGCTCCGGTGGGAAAGCAAATCCATTGTCGCGTCTCGGAGGCATCTGATGGGTTTAGAAAAGATGAGAAAACATAATAGAATGAGGTCTAGGGGAAAAACACTACCCATATGCACATGAGACAAACACAAACATATCACTCAATCAATTCAAACAAGGACATACAATCGGTCTAGAACTATCGTTACAAAAGTGCTTGGACTATACTATATACATGGTGGAATACTACTACTTATATGGTGGTTGACTAGAAAAACTACTCGGTCGAAGACTCCATGATATCTGCTCTAGCTTCATCAACATAGTCATCATCGCTATCGTTGGGGGTCCGAGTCAGTGTCGTCGATGAAGATGTAGTTCTCCGGGCAAGTGGAATCGTCATCTTCTCCTCCTGGCGTGGGGTCTCCCATGAAAACTCCTAGCTTCCTTGTCAGGTCGTCATTCTTCTCCACTAATACTTCGATTTCCTCCATATAATCTTCGCGTGTAGCCTTGAGTTCTTCCTCCAGCTCCATGATCCTTGTCATCGCATTCTTCAAATCATGGGTACTGCGCAAGACATCTGGTTCTCCTGGCGTCGAATGTGCTGGTTTAACTCCTGGATGAAAGAGGCAATCGATCTATCCTTCCTGGTGCTGATCATTTCCCATTGCTCATCTCGGCACCCACAAATCTGGTAGATAGTGTCCTTGAGATCACGGTGGTAACTTCTCCAATGCGTCCCATGGTAATGTGAGCTGCCATACTCTTTCCTAGACTCCAGGTTGGTGCATCAAAATAAAACTCTATGGGCTCAGTGACTGGCGCGAACGTCCTTCCTGGAACTTGACCTTGAATCATCAAGCGCTCCTCTTCTGGTAAAGTGGCATTGTAAGTCCCTGTGAAGCTTGGTATTCCAATGTTTAGGTACCTAGTAACTTCCTTCAAGTGGCGTCCAAAAGGTGTGTCTTCATCCGGTTGCGTGAACTTGATCCTTGCATCCGCCATCCTAAATAGTAGAAAATGGAGAGGAGTTAGAAATGAGAAGAGAGTAGTGATCTAGGGCTTTAGCTTAGTGGTCGTGTCCTACAGTCAGCGTGTGCTCTGATACCATCTTTGTAGCGACCAGACCTCAAACAGTCTGATCTCTGTGCATAAGTGTCATCCCTGGATCGGTAATGCTCACACATGCAGTACTTGAAGGATTTCTAACAGAGTAGCAATCACACACTTATTACATCGAATGTCTCAAAAGAGAACTTATTACAATAAATATGGCTTAAGGCCATCTAATACGATAACAGTGGAAGGCTTGGAAGATAAAGCGAGTCCATCAACTCCAACAGCATCACTGAGTGAAAGACCACGACCTAAGGCTCCTTACTCGTCGTTTGAAAAGTCTGCAACATGATACATTGCAGCCCGAAAATGGGTCAGCACATGGAATATGCTGGCAAAGTAACACAAAAGAGTAATGAACAGAATAATACTATCACTACATGCATATTTGGCTGGTGGAGGCTGTATGGGTAATATGTTTTGCGAAAAGCCAATTTTTCCCTACTACAAAGGAATAAATTTTATTTAACTATCATGGTGGTTGTGTGAATGGTAAACCCCATCTCAATCCCAATTAAAAATAATAATTAATAACCCAATCAAATTTTATAATTAAGAGTGATCAGATCCACATGATAATCAAAGAACCTGATACTCAAGATGTCCATAACCGGGGACACGGCTAACCATGATTAGATTGTACACTCTGCGGAGGTTTGTGCACTTTTCCCCACAAGACTCGGTCTCCTCCGTTGGATTTCTCGCTCTGCATGATGTTTGAGAAACAGATGACCGAGACACAGTCTTTCCGAAGAGGTCCCCTTAACCGATAGATAGGACGGTACACCTACAATCCCCTACATCTGCTAGCCCATCATGGAAAGGTTTCCCACAACTTACTCAACTATGCCAGAGCCTATAATGGCATGTGGCTGCACACGGAAGTTTCTAGCATGAATAATCTTTGGATCCCTTTGAGCCTGGGTGGAAGTCCATAGGAGAATCACACGGTACCCCGGGATTTCCAAAAAATACAGGCAATCACTGGATACCCCAGGTGCCTGAATCCACCCAGATGTGTATTTAAGTTGCCACCTTAAGTTGAACCATTAATTAACAATCTCACAACTATCATGAGTACACTCAAACCCAATCCACGTCTACGAGCATAGCATAGCAATATAAGCAACGTTGAGTGACTCCCATAGATTTGATCATAAACAGGTGAATAGGTACTACCTCATCTATTTCCCAAAACCCACAATTTAATGAGATCCTAACCATGCAATTGTTTGAGGATTGACCTAATGCAATAAAACTGGTTAGTAAGAGGTATGATCAAAGTGTTACTTGCCTTGCTGATGATCCGCGAAACCTAGAGACTCGTAGTAGCACGCTTCGCACTCCGGGTACTCTATCGCAAACAAACAAGCATACAATAAGCAATAAAGCAAGGGCACGGGTAAAACTCAAATAAGAGATCTAACCAGAAAGTTCAACTTAAGAACTCCGGTTTGCAAAAAGAATCAAATCGAACGAAGCAACAAAACTCAAACGGCGAAAGAAACAAGCTTCGTTTACTAATATGGACTAAAATCAAATTTTACAGTAGCAAAATCTTGTTTAAGTTGGTTAAACAGAAAGAGGGTTTCTAGACGAAACTCTAGGCGCTTGAATCGCCTGATTCCGATAAACGAGCGAAAAGTTATACTAAAACGAAAATTGGATCAGAAATCGCGATAAAAAATAATCGTGGAAAATCCGAGAAAAAGAAAAATTGACGAACAGGCTAACGAACGAACGTTCGCTATGTGCAGCTAACGAGTGAAAACCGTTCATTAAAACGAACATATGGACGAACGTCCGCTAAATAAATAAACCAAAAAAATAAAACCGATCTATTCTAAAAAAACGAAAGCTAGGGTTTTCTTAAAAAAACTGAATCGATTTTTAAAATAAAACCGAACGACGGCGACGGCGGCGTATACCTCCGGCGAGGCTTTCATGAGGCGGGCGGCTCGACAGGTTCAGGCGGCGGCGGCTGGGCGCGTGGCTGAGGCTGGCGGCGGCTATGTGGCGGGGCTCCGTGAGCGGCGGCGGAGTGCGGCGGCTCAAGGCGACTTGGGGTCCCGAGGGGCCCCGAGCTCGGCTTATAAAGGGAGGGTGGGGGGGCGGAGGCGGCTTGGCGAGGGGGCACGACGGCGAGGCGTGTCCGGCTCGGACTCGCCCGACGATGTCGGCGGCGGCGTGCGGTTGGGCCGGCCGGCTCGGCTGGGCTTCAGCCCAGTCGGGCGCTGATTTTTTTAATTAACGTTCCACCGAAAATAAATCCTAGAAAAATAAATAAAAATCTAAAAATGCCAAAACTAATTTTCGCCGTCTAAATAAAATATTTAGAATAAGATGAACATTTTCTTGGCCCTAAAATGCAATTTGGAGAACATGCATTTTTTTAATTCAAATAAAATTGCAATATAATCAAAATAAAATATTTATTTGATTTTAACATTTTTCCTATAATATTTCATCTATTTTGGAGAAGTCATTTTATCTCCTCTCATATATTTTTATTTTTGAAATGTTAGGAAGGGAAAATAATCAAAACCAAATGACCCTCCTTTCAAAATTTGAGAAAACTCAAATATGAAAATAATGAAATCCCCAACTCTCTCTGTGGGTCCTTGAGATGCGTAGAATTTCTGTGATGAAGCCAAAATGCAATAAAACATGATATGCAATGATGATCTAATGTATAACATTCTAAATTGAAAATTTGGGATGTTACAATTGAAACTGAAATCAACATAGAGCAAGTTACAACAGCAAAGACGTTAAAGAAACAGGTTTAAAACATACCTGTTGCGCCATTGGAGTTTCAATTGCATCCTTCAAATTTGAAATTAGTTGGTATGAGTAAATACAGTGATGCAAGAGCAAAGGAGTATGAACTATAGCTACGGAACCTAACCTGAGAACAATTCTTCTTCATCTTTAAACATTGACTTGGGGTTCGGAGTGGTGGTCCTCGTGCTTTGGGCACTGCAGTTCCCTTACTAACTGCTCGTGTTTGGGTGCTCTGTGGTGGAGACGGTCTTTGTGTCAAGCTGGGCCGGGTTACTATCTGCTAGGGTTGGGGTTAGAAGGGGTGTAGTTGGTTCTCTGTCCAATTGGTTGGGGTACAATCTGCGTGAGTCTGGGTTATGTGTGGTGGTGCTGGTTCTTGGGCAAGTACAACCGTGGTTCTATCTGCATCGACAGGTAGCACGATCTTTTCTGAAGACCGTGTTTTTACTCCCACAGATACTGCCATCAGCCCCTCCAATTCAAATGGCTAATAAACAGGAAAAGTAATTGAATGTACATACATTGTAAGATAGAAAGGTGCAATGGATAGTAGGGAAGAAAAGAGGGCATGAAATAATTCACATTTATGTTGTCTAACCAAATAGAATAGCATGACATAATTTCACATATATGATGGCTAATTAAATAGGATAGAATGACATACTTCAAAATACGATGACTATCTAAACATGATGACATGATATAACTATACGATGTGTCTATTAAAGTGGTTGGCATGCCATAATTCACAAACATGCCGTCGATGGAAACATGATGGCATGATATAATTCACGGATAGAATGACATAATTCAAAATATGATGCTATCTAAACAGGATGAGAGATGATATAACTATATTGTGTCTTTAGAAAATGGGTTGGCATGCCATAATTCAGATACATGCTGTCTATGTAAACATCATGGCATGATATAATTCAAATATGTGATTTATATACTAAGTAAGTGAGTAGAGGGCAATCTCATATATGATGTGTCAACTAAGGAGATGGCATTCAATATTGTGTATATGATGTAAAAACTAAGCATTGCAATACAACATATGCATGATATGAGCAATATAACCCTGCCAAATTTGAGCATACACCTCAGGGGGATAATAGGACTGGTCATCGCCTCACGAATCCTCCTCACGAGGAGCTATCTCAGAACCAGCAAGATATCTGCTTCAGCAGGTAGCATTGTCTGCTCTGAAGACCTTGTTTTCACTCCAGATTTCTCCATCACCAATTCAAATGGCTGATGCACAGGAAGAGCAGTTGAATATACAAACATTGTCGACAAATGCAATGAGAAATACAAAAATGGAAAACATGATATAATTCACATATATGACGCTTGGATAAACAACATGGCATTGCATAATTAACATATATAATGCCTTGCAACAAGATAACATTGCATAATTCACATATATAATGTCTTGCAACAAGATGGCATTGCATAATTCACATATATAATGCCTTACAACAAGATAGAATTGCATAATTCACATATATAATGTCTTGCAACAAGATGGCATTGCATAATTCACATATATGGTAATTAGACACTAAACAGTGGCATTCACACAAAGCATGTCTAAACTAAGCAAATGACATAGCAATGCAAGACACCATACGCACTATATGAGCAACATAAACCTGCAAAGTTAGAGAATGCACCTCGGGGGATAGGACTGGTCATATCTCTCAATCCTCCTCCGAGGAGCTATCCGTAACCAGCAAGACATGCGCTTCGTCAGATAGCATTGTCTGTTCTGAAGACCTTGTTTCCACTCCAGATTTTTCCATGACCGCGTCAAATGGCTGATGCACAGGAAGAGTAATTGAATGTACTAAAATTGCTGTCAAATTTAATACGTAATAAAAAATGATGGGATGATATAATTCACATATAAGATGACTGGCTAACCAAGGTGGCATTGCAAAATTCACATATATGATGCCTGGCTAAACAAGATGGCATTGCATGATTCACATATATGATAAAGAAACTGAACATATGTCATTCACACAAAGCATGTCTAAACTAAGAAGATGTCATATTTGATGTATAAAGTAAGCAATGCAAGGCACCATATGCATGATATTACCAACATCAGCATGCCAAGTTAGAGCGAAGACCTCAGGGGGTAAATAGGAGTGGTCTTCTTCTTCTGAATCCCCCTCAGAACAGTTATCTTCCTCTTGATTACAATCCAAAATGGGTGGAGGGGGGCTGCCTTTGCGCCCACCATGGAGTGACGTTTGCATGAAATGTTATTCCCACGCAAGGCTCGTCTCTTTTGCTCTACATGTTCAGTTCAATTGTGTACAATAACTGACATGCATAGGAATAAAACATAGTGAGATTATGTAAGGAGTGCATGCACAAGTCCGGAATGATGGTAGCAAACTGTGGATAGACCCAAAACCAATGATAGCAGGCAGATAATAGCTTTAGTTACAAAATATAGATAATGGATCCTTTAATGTTTGTTTCCACCCAACATGAAACTCATAGTAGACACCTGAGATTAACCAGATAGTAGACATATAGTACTGATTGTTGCCCCAATATGTACCCCACAACCATTTAAAAACTCAAGTTTCAGCATTAGTTTGGACTTGACTCGGAGTCTAATAGGTGAACAGGACGATAAAGTACATATTAAGCGATGCATAACATAAGCAGACACGGAAGAGTGCGACCTGCGACCTTGCCGCCCCTAACATCACTATATATTGAGGCTAATATGTCGGCGTTCTGGGAACGGGGGTCCCCAGACTTGCCTGCCTGCGGCCTGCTGCGTGGCTCAAAGGGGGGCCCATCACGGCCCATGTTCATCAACACAAGCTCAAGACCCTCGCGAGGGGCCAAGCCTCGCGGGGCGGATGACAGGGAGCTTCCTCAGGCACGGCCTCATCAGGCTGGCTCGCGAGGAGGCGGAGAGAGATGAAGGCGGGTACTTCACGAGGTGCCCATGACGCAAGCCATGACGACCAAGGGCGCCAGGGCGCCAGCCTGCGATGTCCTCCTTTCCTCTTTGGTGCAAAGGGAGCAAGCGCAGGCGAGAGCATCAAGCAAAGGCATCCATTTTGGTGCAACAAGACCAAGACCATCCCAATGGCAGGAAGGAAGTCATTGTGGAGCCCAAGCAGGCATCACCACCAGAGCCTTTGACAGGCGAGGACCAACTTTAGTCAAGATGAGTGTACTAGATGTTCCCCTTCAAAATGGCCAATTGTCAGCGCCCTTCCCGCTCAATATTTGGGAAGAGGCCTAGGGCCTTTGTCTATAAATAGGACTAGCCTCCCACAGGGTAGAGGGGGGATCCGAATCCAAAAACAGAGCTAGAGGTCAAGCAATCTAGAGAGAGAGAGAGAGAGAGAGAGAGACTGAACTCCTCCAAGCAGTTCATCGCCCGGCCAAGAACAGACCCTCGCGAGGCTGTTCTTCCTTGTATTGTTCATCACCATCAGCCCAAGAGGCAATCCACCACACCACAAACTAGAGTAGGGTATTACACCACAATGGTGGCCTGAACTAGTATAAACCTTGTGTCTCTTGTGTTGTTCCTTTCGTAGTTTAGATCCCAGCGAGGCGGCGGGGTGCAGAAAGGTAGAGGGCGAGATCTCCGCACGCACCCCAGTGTTCGAACCTCAAGGGTCTGCCGGAACCCGAAATCCGACATTTGGCGTGCCAGGTAGGGGTGCGCTGGAGTTTTCCCTTCCGCCACTGCCGCGACCCGCCTCGCGATGAGCAGCGCACCGCCCGCTCCGGCCGCCAGCGCCAGCACGGAGGCCAGGGGGCTCCGAGCCCTGGCCCCGGCCTTGCAACGGGTGCGGTGGCCGGACAAGTTCAAGCCGACGATGCCGCCGCGCTACAACGGCGCGACCGATCCGCTGGCCTTCTTGCTGGCGTACGAGGAGGCCGTCCTCGAAGCTGGAGGTGACGACAGGGTCATGGCCAACTGGCTTCCCATGGCCCTCACCGGCGCTCCGCGCGCATGGCTGCTCCACCTGCCGGCAGCCTCCGTGGCCTCTTGGGAAGAGCTGCGCGGCCTCTTCCTCACCCACCACGCTGCGCCGGCGCCCCCGGTCGTCGCGGCCCTCCTGGGCGGCTCGTAGGCGCCGCCTTCAAGTTACCACGTCAAGCCATTCGTCCGCCGGGTCGGCGCCGCCTCCACGCGGCAGGGCCCCCCCGCGGACCGGTCGGTGCCCAAGGCCAGTCTGACCTTCAGCTCGGAGGACCACCCCTCCAGCTCAGCCTGCTCGGGTGCGCTCCCCATGCTGTGCACCCCCACCATCTGCCAGGTGGCCGTCACCAGGACTCTCATCGACGGTGGCGCGGGCCTCAACGTGCTCTCAGTTGAGGCCTTCAACCTCCTCTGCATACCCCGGGAGCGGCTGCAGCCCAGCCGGCCCTTCTCGGGCGTCGGGGGCGGGTCATCCAGCTCCTTGGGACAGATCCGGCTCCCGGTAACTTTCGGCACCTACGACAACTTCCGCAAGGAGCTGGTCGATTTCGACATCGCCCCCATCGGCCTCCCCTATAACGCCATCCTCGGCTACCCAAAGATCGGCCCAATTCATGGCCGCGACTCACCCGGCGTACAACCTCATGAAGATGCCCGGGAGCAACGGTGTCCTCACCGTGCCCGGGGACACCGGAGATGCGTTGTGAGTGCTCAAGCTCGCCTCCAAGACGGCGACGCCAGCACAGCCCGCCGACGCGGAGACCCCTGAGCCCAAGGGGGCTGCACCAACCAAGAAGAAACAGTTGTTCACCCAAGACAAGGCAGAGACCAAGCAAATACCCGTCGACGAGGACGGGTCCACTGACACCACTTTCACCATAGGCGCCAACCTTGAGCCCGAGCAGGAGGAGGCCCTGGTCAAGTTCCTGCACGCAAACAAGAAGGTATTCGCCTGGGAGCCTGATCAGTTGGCGGGGATCCCTAGGGGCGTAATCGAGCATCACCTCCACGTGTGCCCCAACGTACGCCCCATGAAGCAGAAAGCGAGGCGGCAGTCCACTGAAAAGCAAGCCTTCATCATCCAGGAGACCCGCAAACTAGAAGCCGCTGGGGTCATTCGCGAGGTCCGATATCCGGATTGGTTGGCCAATCCTGTCGTTGTGCCAAAGAAGGGAGGGAAGGAGCGCATGTGTGTCGACTTCACCAACCTCAACAAGGCATGCCCGCAAGATCCGTTCCTGCTCCCTCGCATCGACCAGATCGTCGATTCCACCGCTGAGTGCGACCTGTTGTGCTTCTTGGATGCCTTCTCTGGGTATCACCAGATCAAGATGGCGGTAGAAGACGTGGAAAAGACGGCCTTCCTGACTCCGTGTGGGGTGTACTGCTACACGTGCATGCAATTCGGGCTGCGCAACGCAGGGGCGACCTTCTAGCGGCTGATGCACATCACCTTGGGTCTGCAGCTCGGGAAGAATGTTGAGGCTTACGTCGATGACATTGTGGTGAAGTCTCGGGAGGTCATGACCCTGATAAAGACCTGGAGGAAACCTTCACGAGCCTCAACGCAGTGAACCTACGGCTCAACCCGGAGAAGTGTGTGCTTGGAGTCCCCTCGGGCAAGCTCTTGGGCTTCCTCGTATCCCACCGAGGCATCGAGGCTAACCCAGAAAAGGTCAAGGCGGTCGAGGACATGAGCCCGCCAAAGACCCTCAGGGAAATGCAGAAGCTCACTGGGCGCGTGACTGCGCTAGGACGCTTCATATCCAAGTTGGGGGAACGAGCGCTGCCTTTCTTCCAGCTAATGAAGAAAAAGGGACCCTTTGAATGGACCGAGGAGGCCGACAAGGCGTTTCAAGATCTCAAGAGGTACCTAACCAGCCCTCCGGTCATGGTGGCCCCGGGCCCGCAGGAACCCCTGGTGCTCTACCTCGCCGCCACTCCCTACTCCGCCCGGCGCAGCTACGGTGGCGTTAGGGAAGAGCGCCAAACCAAAACCACAGCAAGAGCCTGTGTCAAGGCAAGGCAGAACAAGGAAGACCCACAGAAACCACTACCACGGCCGAGAAGGATCACCGCCGCAGGGGAGCGTGACCGGGAATGGAAGAGGTCCCTCCCCCAGACTACCAGCCTCTAGAGGCCCCATCGCCTCAGGAGGCGCCACGGTCCCCAGAGGGCGCCATCGGCGCTGGCGCTCCAAACCTCGTTGAGCATCCAGTGTACTTCGTCAGCACGGTGTTTCGGGACGCAAGGGCACGGTACCCCATGCCTCAGAAACTCCTCCTCGCGCTACTGGTGGCCTCGCGCAAGCTGCGGCACTATTTTCAGGGTCACCCCATCAAGGTCGCCTCAAGATACCCCTTGGAAAGGGTGCTCAGGAGCCCGAACTCAGTCGGAAGGGTCGCCGAGTGGAACATTGAACTGCAAGCGTTTCAGCTTGAATTCAGCACGACCAGAGTCATCAAGGGGGCCGCATTAGCGGATTTTGTGGCAGAATGGGCGGAGGCACCGGGCCTCAAGGCCGACGAGGACCGGTCCCTCTCCCCGGGAAGCGAAACGCCAGAAGGCTGGGTCATGTACTTCGAGGGGGCGTTCTCTAGGCATGGCGCTGGGGCTGGGGCGGTGCTCATATCTCCCACTCAGGACAAGCTCTACTACATTGTGCAGCTCTGCTTCAAAGAAGGTGAAAAGATCTCCAACAACATAGCGGAGTATGAAGGTCTAATAAGCGGGCTTGAAGGCCGCAGCTGCCCTAGGGGTGAAGCGCCTTACCATCAAGGGCGATTCGCAGCTCCTCGTCAATTTCTCCAACAAGGTGTACGAGCCAAAAGATGAGCACATGGAAGCCTACCTTGCAGAGGTCCGCAGGATGGAGAAGTAGTTCTGGGGGTTGGAGTTGCAGCATGTGCCCCGCGGCACCAATCAAGAGGCCGACGACATCGCCAAACGAGCATCCATGCGGTTACCTCAGGAGCCTGGCGTCTTCGAGGAGCGACTTTTCAAGCCCTTGGCCATGCCATCACTATCAAACACGGCGCAACCTCGGGAGGAGCTCCCCCAGCCACCTGCCGCAGGAGCCCCGGTCTGTGGCCCGGCCTCAGGCCGCTTGCTCCCTGACAATGGAGCCTTAGGAGGGGTGCTGGATCACAGAGCTCCGGAGCTACTTAACGCAAGGGACCTTGCCGGAGAAGGAGGAGGAAGCGGAGCGTGTGGCGCGGCAAGCCACAGCGTACTGCATCAGGGATGGAGAGATCTATCGGAAGCGACCAAATGATGTGTCCCTATGCTGCATCTCCAGGGAGCAAGGGAAAGAACTGCTGGCAGATATACACGGTGGAGACTGTGGGCATCACTCGTCATCACGAACTCTCGTGGGCAAGGCATTCCGGAGCAGTTTCTATTGGCCTAGTACGCTCAACGACGCCGTCGAACTAGTGAAGGCTTGCGAAGCCTGCCAATTCCATGCCAAGCAGATCCATCAGCCGGAAGGAGGTCTGCAAACTATACCCCTCTCGTGGCCATTTGCGCCCGGGGCTGGACATCACAGGCCCGCTTTCCTCGGCGCCAGGCTATCGTTACCTCTACGTTGCCGTGGACAAGTTCACCAAGTGGGCTGAAGTGGAAGCCGTCCGCACCATCCCTGCAGGTTCTGCGGTCAAGTTCGTCAAGGGCATCGTGAGCCGGTTCGGGGTGCCGAACCGCAACGTCACCGACAACGGTTCACGCTTCACCAAGATAACCTCTTCAAAACATCTTGTGCTAACTCGGGACGCAGATATGCTACGCTCGGTGGCGCACTTCAAGCAACGGCCAGCCGAGCGGGCCAACGTAGAGGTCCCGAGGGGCCTCAAAACCAGAACATTCAAGAAGAAACTGGAGGCCTGCGGCAGAGGTTGGTACGACGAGCTTCAGTCCGTGCTGTGGTCCATCCGCATGACCACGACCAAGCCAACTGGAGAGACCCCGTTCTTCCTGGTCTATGGAGCCGAAGTGGTCCTCCCTCATGAGGTCAGGCATCGTTCCGCATGGGTCCTGGCGTTCGACGAGGCGCAGCAGGACGCCATGCAGGGGACGGACCTCGTGCTAGGTGAGGAGCGTCGTCGAGAAGCTGCGTTGCGAGCGGCGAGGTACCAACAAGCACTGCGACGATACCACTGCCGCAACATCCGCCCCAGAACACTTGAGGCCCGGCTCCGCGCGCTTGGAGACTCAGGAGGGGACGCCAGTCCAGAACGCGTGGAACATCCAGCACCTCCGGAGGTTTTACCCCTAAAAAGGCCCAGAGCCTGTGAAGAAGGCGAATGCGTGTGAAGCTTATCTTTTTGGAAAAGGCCCAGAGCCTATGAAGAAGGCGAATGCCTGTGAAGCTTATCTTTTTGGAAAAGGCCCAGAGCCTATGAAGAAGGCGAATGCCTATGAAGCTTATCTTTTTGGAAAAGGCCCAGAGCCTGTGAAGAAGGCGAATGCTTGTGAAGCTTATCTTTTTGGAAAAGGCCCAGAGCCTGTGAAGAAGGCGAATGCATGTGAAGCTGTCGCGTTTTGGAAAAGGCCCAGACCCTGTGAAGAAGGCGAATGCCTATGAAGCTGTCGCATTTTGGAAAAGGCCCAGATCCTGTGAAGAGAGCCAATGCCCGTGAAGCTTGCTTCCCCCAAGAAAGGCCCGGAGCCTGTGAAGCTCGCCGCCCGTGACACTCTCACGTAATAATGAGTTGGGGCTGTACACGCCTGAGTCTCGTGGAGCGTCGGCCTCAGCCCTAGGGCTCCCTCCCACGCCCAAAGTGGCAGCACTTAGCTCCGCTGGTGAGAAGACGTCGAAGACTAGATTAGGTGCGGACGCGGCTTTTTCATTTGCTTTTCTGCAGTTGGCTTGTTCATTCTCATTTGAAGTTTTATCGAAGCTATTGTTGTTTTTGATTTGTGGCTCTTCGACCTTTTCGCCCTACTACCTCGATTTCTCTCAAGAAGGTCACGCGAGGGGCAGCCTGAGCGCCCTCGCGAAAGTGTTTTCTGCCTTATCGCTCAAGGTTTCCCAACCTAGGTCCACCACAGAGCACCCCTCCAGTCGCGTGCCTCACGGGCACCGCGACATCAACACAGGACTGGGTGGTCGCCTCCACTACCGAGGCTGGGAACTACTTACGCAGGCATGCGGCAAGGCACGCGATGCGAAATAGCGTAAAACAAGACGATGATTAACGGCGAAAGTCAAAACACGCCCCCATGGGGCCCCACACTACTGTCTTTCTACGCAGGAAAAAGAAAAAGGAAGAACAAATCAAGCGCGGCTCGCCCGACACCACCCCGCAGGGAAGACATGAGCCGCCTCCGGGGCTCAGGCGGACTCCCTCTCGCGCTTCACCAAGGCGCGACGGTGGGCGGACCCGCTACCACCCTCCAAGCAGGCACGACGACGTGGGGGCTGATCGCGGCCGCTCTTTGGAAGAGCCGCTGCCCGAAGAAGAATCGATGAAGCTCGAGGAGCCCTGAGCGCCGCCGACCACGCGTGCGCTGTCCTCTCCGTCATCGCCGGGGCTGGGCCCCCGGCCGCGATCGTCGTCCTCACGGCAGCACCCAGCGCAGCGACCATCCTCCCCGAACACCCTCACGTAAAGGGTGGCATCGCCGTCGAACTTGAAGTGCAGGGTGCACCAGCGGCTCAGGCCACACGCGCGAGCAAACGTCTGCCAGCCGCGAGTCAGGGCCAGGCTCCCGAACGCGGAGACCTCCAACGAAGCCCAGGAGGCCCGACTGCAGCAGCCGTCTGCCTGGAGCCAGAGGCCGCTCGGGGCGCCAGCCGGGAGCTCACCTAGGAGGAAGCAAGGAAGCTGAAGCTGGGCGCAAGTCGGCTCCGCCGACTACATAGCAAACTCGGCGGCACCTCCAGCGTGAAGCGGCCTAGGGGTCCAGCGGCTGTAGTCGCCCCACGGCCGCCACCGTCCCATCACCGCTGGGAGATCACCTACGCAACCACGGGGAGTCACCGTGGGAGCCACAAGATGTTTGCGAGGGCGGCCTCGACCGCGCTTGGGCAGGGGAGAGGCAGGCTCAACCTGGCGGGCCTTCCCCTTCTCTGCGGCCGAGAACTTCCTCGGCGGAGCCATGAAGAAGGAGGAGAAGCAAGAGGGGACATACTGGAAGGGCACGCGCCGTTCCGTACTTAAAGACAAAGGAGGCCAACCGCCAGCCTCCACAATCGCAGGTAATCATGACCCGCTTTGCGTGCAGGGACTTGTTAATTCATGCAGTTGCCGAGGCGTCGTGGGGAAGTGGAGATGCCCACGTCAAATCAACCGCCACACGGCGCCCAAGGCTCACAGCTGTTAGGGGCCCTTGGCGCCAGACTCGCCCCTTCGCCTCTCGCTCGGCCAAGCCCGACGCGCCTTTGGGCCCGGGCTCTTGTCGGTGTTCGGGAACGGGGTTCACAGACTTGCTCGCCTGCCTGCGGCGTGGCTCAAAGGGGGGCCCATCACGACCCATCTTCATCAACACAAGCTCAAGACCCTCGCGAGGGGCCAAGCCTCGCGGGGCGGACGACAGGGAGCTTCCTCAGGCACGGCCTCATCAGGCTGGCTCGCGAGGAGGCGGAGAGATCAAGGCGGCGTACCTCACGAGGTGCCCATGACGCAAGCCATGACGACCAAGGGCGCTAGGCGGGTGCCAGCCAGCAGCCCTCCTTTCCTCTTTGGTGCAAAGGGAGCAAGCGCAGGCGATAGCATCAAGCAAAGGCATCCATTTCGGTGCAACAAGACCAAGACCAGCCCAACGGCAGGAAGGAAGTCATTGTGGAGCCCAAGCAAGCATCACCACCAGAGCCTTTGACAGGCGAGGACCAACTTTAGTCGGGATAAGTGTTCTAGATGTTCCCCTTCAAAATGGCCAATTGTTGGCGCCCTTCCCGCTCAATATTTGGGAAGAGGCCCATGGCCTCTATCTATAAATAGGACTAGCCTCCCACAGGGTAGAGGGGGGATCCGAATCCAAGAGAGCGAGAGAGAGAGAGAGAGAGCGACTGAACTCCTCCAAGCAGTTCATCGCCCGGCCAAGAACAGACCCTCGCGAGGCTGTTCTTCCTTGTATTGTTCATCACCATCAGCCCAAGAGGCAATCCACCACACCACAAACTAGAGTAGGGTATTACACCCCAATGGTGGCCCGAACTAGTATAAACCTTGTGTCTCTTGTGTTGTTCCTTTCGTAGTTTAGATCCCAGCGAGGCGGCGGGGTGCAGGAAGGTAGAGGGCGAGATCTCCGCGCGCACCCCAGCGTTCGAACCTCAAGGGTCTGCCGGAACCCGAAATCCGACATAATATGAATGTGATCAGTAGATCAATTGCTGGTAAAATGGTTTAAGTTGATGAATTGGCCCTCCTTGTAAAGGATTAGCAATGCTTGGCCCCTTAGCTCATTTATTTTTCATGGCTCCGCCACTGCGCGCAACAGCGCACGTTCTCTCACCCTCTCTTTAAATATCGATCTCGCACTTGTGCACTCCTTCATAGTCTCCCTCCACTTGGCCCCTCGCACCATCTTCTAGCCCCCACCGGATTTCTCCACATGTACAATCTAGCAGACTCCATGGTTGAACTTAAGCATAATGCACAAACCTCAAAACACAAGTGCTTCTCCTTTGTTCTAGAATCTTCCGTATCATAACTACCCAAACTTTTTTTCTAGTTTAATTGCCATTATTTGTTTTTACTTTATGCTTTACAACACACAATTCCATGAATCATAAAATAGATTAACTTTTTTATAAAAACTAATTGATTTTTAATGAGGTGAACTATAAGACACTACAAAAAAATACACTTCCGTGATGATACGTGTTTGTCACAGAAGGTCACGTTTTCTGTCATGCATGTACATCCATGACGATTTTATGACAGAATCAAGATAGTCATACCGTCTTTGTCAGAGAAGTGTTCCATGACATCACCAAAATTATCATCACGGAAGCGTCCACTTCCATGACGATAAATCGCGCGTCACAGAAGTTCTTTCGTGAAGGTTGACCGACACGTGGCATCCACCGTAACGGAACCCCGTTAAGCTATCGGGCCGGGTTTTGGATCCAATAACCCGTTAACAGCCCCGACCAATGGGGATTTTCCACGTGTAAGATCATCATTGGCTGGAGGAAACACGTGTCAGCTCACCGTTGGGACAGATGTCATCCACTAATTGGACCCAAAGCGCCTATGATACATCGACATGTGGCACGACCCAACAGAGGCCCATTCCTGTGAAAAGGTCAGCCTGTTTGACTCGGTCAAAAGGTGGTGGGTCGGCCCACGGCAAGCCTGTTAACGGCCTGTTTGCATATAGCCCATTTACAACCCACTAACCCAGGGCCCATTTACGGCCTATCCGAATTAGGCCCAGTAGCATCCTCTGGGCCGTCCAATATAATTCCAGCCCATTTTAACTTCCGGCCCATGTATGGCCGATGATGTCTTTCGGCCCATATGAGGCCCTTAGTAACCCTCGGCCCCTTAACGGCCCGTGGTAAAACTGGCCTGTAATGAACAAAGGTATCACTTTATACCCATTAATGACCCATTATTCCGCTAATGCTTTCCAGCCCATGTTATCTTTCGGCCTTCTCAGGGCCCATTTATTCTTGGGCTCATTTCCAGCATTCGTTTACTTACGGCCCGTTACTGTCATTTTCTGCTTGTGGGCCAAATTTAGCCCGTGGTTACAGTCGGCCCATTTGTGGCCCGTTAATACGTTGGGCCCTTTTCATGTAAAAAAACCCGTTGGGCTGTTTTCATAGAGTTATCAAATACGGCCTATTAACGGCCCGTTATTGTCCACGAATAGTACGGCCCATGATTGGCGAAATGATGATACGCCCCGTAGAAGGCCCATGGATCCTACGGCCCGTAAAAGGCCCATGGATCATACGGCCTGTAGAAGGCCCATGGATCCTACGGCCCGTATAGAAGGCTAATGGATCCTACGGCCCGTAGAAGGCCCATGGATCATACAGCCCGCAGGAGGCCCATGGTTACAACAGTCCGTGTGTTGCCATGATTATTTTGGCCTAGTTTCCAAAAAAAGGTTATTGTGGCCACTACAAAAACACAGGAAAACAACTGCAGTGACTACAAGCAAACAACTAAACAAGACAATAAGGAAATAAATAAGCAAGCAATTAACGCTAGCCTATTACCGCTATTACACATATTACATCCACTGGGCATCAAAGTTCGCCACTAGTGCAAATATAGGGAACAAAGCAGCATATTACATACACTGGCCATCAAAATTGGCCACCAGTGTCGAATTTCGGGTTCCGGCAGACCCTTGAGGTTCGAACACTGGGGTGCGCGCGGAGATCCAACCTTCCACCGTCTCGCACCTCGCCGAATCGCTGGGACCTAAACTACTAAACAGAACAACACAAGAGACACAAGATTTATACTGGTTCAGGCCACCATTGTGGTGTAATACCCTACTCCAGTGTGTGGTGTGGTGGATTGCCTCTTGGGCCGATGAGGAACAATACAAGGAAGAACAGCCTCGCGACGGTTTGTTCTTAGCGGGTGTGATGAACTGCTAGGTGGTGTTCAGTGGCTCTAGTTACTGGCTTCTTGATGAGGGTTCGGATCTCCTCCTCTCTTTCTCGCTGCCCGCTGCCAGATCCCTCCAGCTCTGAGTGTGGCTACTCCTATTTATAGGCGAAGGCCCTGGGCCTCTTCCCAAATATTGAGCGGGAAGGGCGCCAACAATTGGCTATTTTGAAGGGGAACAACGGGTACACTTATCCTGACTAAAGTTGGTCCTCGCCTGCCAAAGGCTCTCGTGATGACGCCTGCTTGGGCTCCACGATGACTCCCTTCCTGCCGTTAGGCTGGTCTTGGTCTTGTTGCACCGAAACGGATGCCTTTGCTTGATGCTCTCGCCTGCGCTTGCTCCCTTTGCACCAAAGAGGAAAGGAGGACACTGCGCGGGCTGGCGCCTCGACCGGGCGCCCTCGGTAAATCATGGCTTGCGTCATGGGCACCTCGCGAGGTCCACCGCCTTGAACTCTCCGCCTCCTCATGAGCCAGCCTGACGAGGCCGTGCCTGAGGAAGCTCCTTGTCGTCCGCCCCGCGAGGCTTGGCCCCTCGCGAGGGTCTTGAGCTTGCGTTGATGAAGATGGGCCGTGCTAGGCCTCCTTCGAGCCACGCCGCAGGCAGGCAAGTCTGGGGACCCCCGCTCCCAGAACGCCGACAGTAGCCCTCGGGCCCACGGCGCGCCCGAACTTGGCCGAGCAGAGAGGCGAAAGGGCAAGTGTGAAGCGTCGTGGGCCCTAACAGCCTGCGGCCTTGGGCGACGCGTGGCGGTTGATTGGACGTGGGCGGCACTGTTCCCGCATGCCTCCTTATTTCGTGCCTTGCTAGGCGGACACGCTGCTGTACACATCAGTTCCCCTCTCTGCTGCTCGTGCGCCCCTGTCCTTCCCCCTCTCGAACACCAGCTTCCATTTTCAATCCAATCTCGAATCTTCTCCCCCCCTTTCAATCGCCATGGCTTCGACGAAGAAGGGGAAAGGGAAGAAACCTATGCCTCCGCCTCGCTCGCCGCCGCCGGCGGCCCCCGCCGTCGACCCGTCGATCATACTCAATCTAGAGGGCTTGGGCAAGGTTAGTTCGGCTATGGCCACCACCTTCAACGAATGCGGGAGGACGATGGCCTGGCTCGCGTCCCACTTATCCATCGACAGGATAGTCACTGAGGTCCGGTATTTTGCTGACGCCCTGTGGGCGGGGCTGGTTCCCCTTCGATTTCTTCAATGCCGTGCTTTCCCATTATCAGATCCACATGATGCATCCGGGTCTGAGTCCATCACTCTCCTCTCGGTCTTCGCCTTCGCTTTGTGAAGCAATGATGGGCATCCTTCCTTCGGTTGCCTTTGCGCCACTTCTTCTCTCTGCGCCTTTGTCGACTCCCACCCAATGCTTGGCGTGCGTGAGCTTAAATGCGCCAGCCCGAGACAGCCGGCCTGTGGATTGACTTCAGCCTCCCTCCGCCCGCGGCTGAGTTCCGCGAGAGGTGGTTGTACGTGGATGTGGGGGTGCCCAGCCCCCTGCTATCGGAGCCAACCTTGCCTGCTGTCCCCAATTCAGGCTGGGCCCAGGAGATGCTTTTGAGCCCTCGGCTCATCTTTGTCTGGGACTGCTTCGCGTTTCTGAGGTCGCTTGCTGTGACAGCGCCCAAGGTGGTGAAGGAGTTCCTGATGTGCCGCGTTGCTCCTCTCCAACGCCATTCCCATCGGATGTGGGCCTTCAGCGGGCCTGGTGATCGTATGAGGCTCGTGAAGAAGACCACGCTCAAACGCTAAGGGAAGTGCTCTGGTCCCGATTGGCGACCCCAACCCGGTGGCATCCGGCATGGAGGGGCCTTCTTGTACCTCTGCCCGAATCAGGGTGATTTTGTGAACCAGGATGCCTATCTTCGATGAATGGGGGCCGCGCCCGCTGGTCTCCTGTGGGGCCTCGCGAGAATCCAAAGTGATGGTGACAGCCCTTCCGATGGCCAATGCGGCTCCTCCTCAAGTGGCGGAGCAGGGAGGCACGAGCCGCCAGAGGCTGAAGGGACCCCCGCCAGGGTGACAGCACCGGGCGACGCTCATGAGGGAGCATCTCCCGAGGCCCACGCCGCCGTGGCTAAGGGCGGCAGGCAGCTGCTCACGCCGCGGTGAGGCTCCCGAGGCCCCAGCCGCTTCTCTTGGTGAGGCGACCAGCAGCGTGCGTCAGGTGGGTGCCCCTGACGCAGGTCGCCTTGATGCTTCTCCCTCGTCGCAGGCTGACCCCTGCGCTCAAGTCTTGGGTCGCTTCCGCATGGACTTCGAGGCCCTCCTAAGAGAAGGGAGGCCACAGGCGATGATTACCCTTGTCGTCACGATGCGAGGGAAGTACTTCGCCACTGATGAGTAAGCCTTCTCCTTCTCCAGCTCCTGATCTTTCTGCTGCTTGTACTGATCCTTGCCCTGCAGGCCCCTTCCTGCCGAGCTCACGGAGACGGGTGAGGAGCCGTCCACCTTGGCTTCGCCCTCTTTCCCGTCCTTGAGTGCTCCGAGCAGTGGAGCCCTTGTGGTGAGGGCGACCGGGGAGGCGAACCGTCCCGAGGCGCATCGTGGCCCTGTGCGCCTCGCGGCCCTTCTTCGCGAGCCTTCTCGCGGCATAGCTAGCCTGCCGTGGGCTTCTCGCCTGGTCGTGGACGGCGATTGGCTGAGGCGCTTCCTGCGCCTTCTGCCTAGGGGTGGGCTGGCTCCGGGCCGGGCTTCTGCACGCCAGCGTCTGCCCGTCGCGAGGGTGCCAGCCCCCAGCCCCCTGCCCAGAGGGGGAGTGCTGATTCGTGGCTCCCGGCGCCCGCCCGGGGCGGTTGATGGTGGGGAGGACGTGCACAAGCGCGCCCGGGAGTGCCGCGCCCTTCGCCAAGGATTTCTTCAAAGGGCGGCTGATGCGGTGAGCCTTCTTGGTGAAGAGCTCACTGACGAAGACACGCACCTCGAGGCCGAGGGCCTGCGCCTGGCCACAGAGAGGCGTGAGCTGGAGGGCGCTGTCGCCCTTGCGTGCCACCAGCGTGATCTTGAAGATGAAGAGGCCAAGGCGTCGCTGGCAGCCTCTCGGGAGGCCTGTTCTCGGGCCGTCGAGGAGGCCCGGGAAGCTAACAGGCGGCAAGAGGCGGCGGAGGAGCGGGCACGGGAACTCCTAGCCCGATGTCACTCACTGGAGGAGCAAGTAGAGCTGCGCGAGGCAGCCCTCGCGTCGATGAAGGTGGCCTCCGGCGACCCGGCGGAGCTCCAGAAGCGTGAGGAGGCGTTGACGCTTGAAGCCGCCGAACGCGCGCGCAAGTACGAGCGCTTGGAGACGAGGGAGCGCTTGGCGACGCGGGCGGAGGATGAGGTCGCTGCGCGGGAAGCCCGTGTCCTGGAGGAGGTCGGATGCCGAGTGGCGACGGCGCGCTCGAACCTCGAGCGCGAGTTCGAGGAGAGGCTGGGGTTGATCAAGGCCGAGGTCAAGGCAGGATCGCTGCCTTGAGGGCCAAGCCGGAGGAGGCGACGCTGGGCGGGCCGATGCTCTTTCGCCGCCCTCGAGGTGGCGCAGGGGAGTCAACCACCTCTCGGGCCGAGGCGCCTTTCTTCGCCAACGGGTGGAGGAGGCCGAGGCCGCCGTGACGCCGTAATGCGGATGAGATACGTCGTGGCGAATCTCGGAGCATGAGCACGGCCCCATGCTCACCACGCCCGGAAAGAGCCAACACAGCCTTTGGGTAACATCTGCGAGGTGGCTGTTGGCGAAGCCGCACGCGTTAATTATGCCGCAACCTCTAGTTCTTCACCCGATGTGGTGGCGCGGGCCGAGGCACGGCCGGTCGTGGCCAATAGGTTGGTGGAGGAGAGGAGCAGCGGCGCTGCTTGGGCGCCGCTTTTCTCGTGTCTTCACCATCTCCGGAACATGGACCCCACTTCGACTTTTGACGCAGTTATCGCCCGATTCCCTCAGCCGTCCGGGGCGACCTGGCGCACTGGGTGGAAGACAACGTGGATGCTCTCGTCAGGGCCTTTGCTTCGGACAACGACGGTGTGATCGTGGCTGCCGATGAGGGCGGCGTGGTGAACGGCCCTGACGCCGCCGATGGCCATGCAGACAGCAACGACGAGGCCAGCGACGCCAGCAACGGCTCGGGAGGTGCTCCTGAGGACGCATTGGGGGATTTATCCGACTGATTGTGCATTGTCCCTGCTCCATTACCCTGCATGAATAGAAATCAGGCTTTGGCTTGATGGATGTGAGAGCATTTTGGGAGGGGGAGCTCCTCATGTAAAACTTGTGTTCATCGTATTAGCAGGTGTTACATCGCCCATACGCCTGCGCCAAGTGGTTGGCCAAGCGACGTGCTGGTTGGCTGATTTACCTTTGTTTCGTACGAGCCCTGGGATAGCCTGTGGGAGGCTGCGGTGACCCGAGTGTATCCTGATCGAATCCGTAGGATCTGCAGTAAAAACCCTCCGGAGAGGACGCGGCGGCGGCAGGCTGGTCAAGCAAGCTAGGTTTGGCCCGGCTCATGAGGGGCTCGCGAGGGGAGGCAGCTGAGGCGGAGTGGCAACCGAAACGCGAGAGATTTTCTTGAATGAGACTAAGCACCCCTTCCCCGAACACACGCAAATCTCAAATTCGAATCCAACTTAAATCCAGCGGGGGAAAGCGACAACCAAATGGAAAGGCGAAGAAAGCAGAAGAAAAGCCGCGTCCGACACCTAGTCTAGTCTTGGACGTCTTCTCACCAGCGCGGAGCTAAGTGCTGCCACTGGGCATGGGAGGGAGCCCCAGGGCCTGAGGCCGGCACCCCTGAGACTCCGGGGCGTGTACAGCCCCACTCATTATTACGTGAGAGTGTCACGGGGCGGCGAGCTTCACAGGCACTGGGCCTTCTTCACAGGTACCAGCCTTGCTTCATATCGCCAAACGAGGGCCCCGCCTTGCGCCACACTCTAGTGCCATCAACGACGACCGGAAACCAGACGCCGCCGATGGGGTAGAGCGGTCGCGGCCAGTTCCCCGACGACTACGGGTCCTAAGCCAGGGCACGCCCTGAGTCACCTCCCCAGCAGAGGGCCTACCTCCTGAGAAAGCCTTGCTCCGAACGCCGCGGTGTTGATGTCGGATCTTCGCTTCTCTCCGCAGCCTCGTGCCCTCCTCCCGAGGGGTAGGAGATCGCCGGAGCGGGCAGCCGCCGTCGTGGCGACCTGCACTCCTGCGATCTATGGTTAGCGATGTTTGCTCTTGAGGAAGTAGCGGTACCCGATAATCGTCGCTTCGGCGTGACCAGTGGGACCGCCCCGAGGCTCTGGAAGAGCTCGGCTTCCGGCGCCTCATCTCCCCAGCCGGCTGAGGAGCGAGCCTTGTTCTCCTCATGCGGGTGCCCTTGGTCCATCATGGGGCACGATTCTTCTGGCGCCGTCATCCCGAAGGCCACGCCGTAGTGCCGAGCGTGCCATGCGGCTTTCGCTTGATGCGCCCACCGTGGGTGGTGGCGCGCGGTCCACCCGGGCCGTGGGTTACGCCGAGTCCTTCTTCTCCGCGGGCCGGGGCAGGGGCAACCCGCCGCCGCCCGGCCAGTCCGGCAACCGCGGTGTTGGAGTAGCTTTGGAGCCTGCAGACGCAGCGAGCCTCTGCGGGCCGCCTGGCCTGAGATGGAAGCTGGGTGCGAAGGGTGAGCCTCGAGGCGGCGAAGCCAGGAGCTCTGCCACTCGCTCCAAAGAAGACGTCGCGGCAGTTTCCAGCCTGCACCGCAGTAGCTCTCGCCACCGTGAGCGCGCCTCGAAGTTCGCCGCTTCCCGGCGGGTGTATGGTGACGTGGTCGCGGCGTGATTGGAGGCCCTTGCTGCTGACCGCGCTGCGCGTGAGAGCCGTCGAAGCCTGTCGCGTCGCCGCTGCCCGTGGCGCCCTGCGGACGCGAGCTGCACTGGGGAACACGGGTCGCCTGAGGCGAGCGGCTCTGTGGGCGGGCCACGCCCAAGGATCTGGTCGCCAGCAGTCGCGGACATGGTGATGAGAATGCGACAGAACACGAGGTGGCAGAAGGTGGATTCCGGCGCACCCCTACCTGGCGCGCCAAATGTCGGATTTCGGGTTCCGGCAGACCCTTGAGGTTCGAACACTGGGGTGCGCGCGGAGATCCAACCTTCCACCGTCTCGCACCTCGCCGAATCGCTGGGACCTAAACTACTAAACAGAACAACACAAGAGACACACGATTTATACTGGTTCAGGCCACCATTGTGGTGTAATACCCTACTCCAGTGTGTGGTGTGGTGGATTGCCTCTTGGGCCGATGAGGAACAATACAAGGAAGAACAGCCTCGCGAGGGTCTGTTCTTGGCGGGTGTGATGAATTGCTAGGTGGTATTCAGTGGCTCTAGCTACTGGCTTCTTGATGAGGGTTCGGATCTCCTCCTCTCTTTCTCTCTGCCCGCTGCCAGATCCCTCCAGCTCTGAGTGTGCCTACTCCTATTTATAGGCGAAGGCCCTGGGCCTCTTCCCAAATATTGAGCGGGAAGGGCGCCAACAATTGGCTATTTTGAAGGGGAACAACGGGTACACTTATCCTCGACTAAAGTTGGTCCTCGCCGCCAAAGGCTCGTGATGACGCTCGCTTGGGCTCCACGATGACTCCTTCCTGCCGTTGGGCTGATCTTGGTCTTGTTGCAATCAAACGGATGCCTTTGCTTGATGCTCTCTCCTCGCGCTTGCTCCCTTTGCACCAAAGAGGAAAGGAGGACACTACGCTGGCCGGCGCCCGATCGGGCGCCCTCGGCCGTCATGGTTATGCGTCATGGGCACCTCGCGAGGTACCCTGCCTTGAACTCTCCGCCTCCTCATGAGCCAGCCTGACGAGGCCGTGGCTCGAGGAAGCTCCTTGTCGTCCGCCTCATGAGGCTTGCCCCTCGCGAGGGTCTTGAGCTTATGTTGATGAAGATGGGCCTTGCTGGGCCTCCTTCGAGCCACGCCAAGCAGCCGCAGTGCAGCAAGTCTGGGGACCCTAGTTCCCGTAACGCCGAAAACCAAAGGCAAATAAACGCCACAAGAAACAAGAGCATAACTGAAACAACTTTAGAAGAGCTCAAGAAACGTTATCCTGGGTATCCACCATGCTGGCAATAAGCTTATCAAGCTTAATAGCTTTGTCCTGTTTGGCGCTAAAATCCTCCAACGCTTGCTGTTGCACTAGAAAGTATGCATCCGAATGCTCAAGGGACTTCCGCAGTCCTTCCGCTTGTTGTCGCAACACAACTAATCGATGTCTTTCAGCTTGTAGTTGATACTCAAAAACTGATTCAGACAGTGAGTTTGAATAGCTTGTGCAAGCGGTAGTGGCCAGTAACTCGAACACTAAACCAAGACAGGACTTTGGGGTTGTCTCACTGTCTTCGAGATATTCTTCCTTAGTTGTTTTATCAGCTTTGTTGGAGACCAACAAGGATGTGTCACTATCCTGAACCTTATCTGCATTACTTCCTTTACCATTGCTTAATAAGGCACTCTTCCCCAATATTCATCAAGATTCTAAAAGAAGAAACAAGGCATACATAACACGTTTAGCATGTACTAGTATATGAAACTCATTTCGGTGAACCAGTTCATTAGTAATGTGGACAGAATTAAACTACCAAGTCTTCTATTGCCAAGTACTAATACATAATAAAAGCATCAAAGAAACACATATCTATGTCCTATGGTCAGTGCATTGTCTTGCCAAATCAAAATAGAGACACGGTTCAAATCATATCAGTTCAAGACAAAGCAGCAGTGAAAGAATACAAAGCGTGGGAAACTACACGACATAACAAGATTTCAGATGGGTACCATGGTTCTACATGTACAACAACACTATTGGCTCTGTTGTGATGTTAGTAATGTGCATGATATGAGAAGTCAATTGTATACACAATTGAAATTGAAATCAACAGAGCTATTGATAAGAGCAAGCCTGTTAAAGAAACATGCGTGAACATACCTGCTGTGCCATTGGAGTTTCGATTGGATCCTTCAATTTAAAAATAAGTTTGTATGAGTAAATACAGTGATACAAGAGCAAAGCAGTATGCACGATAGCAATCATAGTTATAAAAGGCGCCCCTAAGCGAGCGCTTAAGCGCCTAGGCTCTAGGCGTTGGCAAAACACAATGCGCATAACTACGCAGTATAACCGTGCCAAGTTAGAGCATACACCTCAGTGGGGGAATAGGACTGGTCATCTGTCTCTGAATCCATCTCTGAGGAGCTATCGAGACCCAACAAGAGATCTGCTTCGGCTGTGTAGCACTGCTCGCTCAAGGCCTTGTTTTCACTCCAGATTTTTCCATCTCCCACCCAAATGGCTGATTCACAGGAAGAGTAGTTTATTGTACAAACATTGTCGACAAATGGAAATGTAACGAAGAAAAGGATGGGCAAGATATCATTCAAATATATGATGCCTGGTTAAATAGGATGGCATTGCACATTTCACATATATTATGGCTGGCTAAAAGACATGAGACGCATAATTCCCATATATGATATAGAAACTAAACAGGTGGCATTACGTAACATGTCTAAATCTAAGCAGATGACATATATGATGTCAAAAGTAGGCACTGCAAGGCAACATATGCATGATATGACTAACATCATCATGCCAAGGTAGAGCAAACACCTTGGGGGGTAAATAAAAGTGGTCAGGGCATCTGAATCCGCCTCAGAACAGATATCTTCCTCTGGATTAGAATCTAGAGAGGGGTGGGGAGGGTTTGCCATTGAACCCACCATGGAGCGATGTCTGCATGACATTGTATTGCTGCGCAAAACTCTTCTCTTTTCTCAACATGTTCAGCATGACTGTGTACAATATCTGACATGCATACGAAAAAAATATGGTGAGATTATTTAAGGAGAGCATGTAGAAATTTTGAGTGATGGTAACAACCAGTGGATGGATCCAAAAATAATGATAGTAGGCTGATGATTGCTTTAATTTAATAAAAAGACAGATGATGATTGCTTTACTATTTGTTTCCCACCCAAGATGAACAACATAGGCATACCCTAGGTGAACCAGATATTAGACAGAGATACTATTCATTGCTTCCTCGATATGTGCCCCACAACTAATTTATAATTCAAGTTTGAACATTAATTTGGACCTGACTTGGAGTCCAAGAGGTGAACAGAGACGATAAAGTAGCGAGGTAATTTTAAGCAATGCATAACATAAGCGAGAAACAAAAGAGTGCGACCTCTCTTGTGGACCCGTGTACTCCTCGTGTTCATCTCGCTGAGTCGATGATGGTGATACTGCTATGTGTGGGTGCCGGTGACAGGAAGGAGATCTGAGGCGGCGAAAGATGGTCATGAGTCGTGATGTCTGGTTTGGTGGATGTTTCTATTGATGGAGCTGTTCAGGTGAGGTGGACGACGTCGTGGCAGGAGCAGGACAAACCACACAAAGTTCCCTTCGACACCTACCTGTAACTGAAGTAATTCTGTAAGGGCTCATTTGGCTTGCATGATTCTAAAAACGCAAGGATAGGAAAAACACCGGAATAGGATAGGAATGCACATGGTAAACAGAGCTTTTGTAAACACATGATTTCTGTCAACTTGGGTGTTTGGTTTACATGAATTGGAAGAGCAGAGGAATGCAAAGAAACATGGCCAAAATAAAGTGAAACCATATGAAAGCGTGTACAGTTAGAATGTTATTCTACCATTAATGCACTTGGTCTTGTTTTCATGCATAGGATTTTGAAAAGTAGGTCTAGGTGGATGTTTTGCTTCATTCCTTTCAACAAAATGCATGAATAATTGAATAGTAGAGTGCCATTGGAAAACTCCCTATTGCTATGTTTTTCCGTTGAACCAAAGTAGCCCTAATGGATCGACATGAATGTATAGTAATAAGTGATGCAACAAATGTACAACCTCTTTGCCATAGCCTTGTCGACCTCAGCATCATTGGGTTGGTCGCTGAAGCAGTTGAGATAGAGGTGGCTGTCGGAGGTGTGGAGGAAGATCTGAGGAATCTGTAGACGGCGTCTAGGGCACTGCTCACATTGTGATGGATCGCTACGTCGTTGGAGTAGCTCCGGTGAGCCGTAAGATGTCAAGGCTGAAGCAAAGACAAGACAGACATCATCAATCTCAAGTGGGATTCTAAGAGCATCTCCAATAGATGATGTAAAATAGATGTAAAATTTACATCACCAAAAACCAACTGACTACAACAGATGAGGTAAAAACTGTTGTCTCTGAAATTAACTGTTGAAACTGAAATTTACTGTGGAATCTGAATGTTACTATCGAAACTGAACGCAATGGTAGCAGAGAGGCACTTGACATGTAGTTTAGGGAGGGCCTGCAGTTCATCTTCAACCTGCAACCCCCTGAGCCGCCAGCCACCACCGGCCGAACCGCCGGCCCCAGCGCCGCCTCGCCACCCCGAAACAACTCCCCACTGCTGGTCCGCCGCTGCCCCGGCCAGCCCTCTAGGCCCCCCACCCCCACCCTGAACCCTAAGATAGATAGTGGGGTACCTCTCCGGCGAGCCCCCGTCCCTGCTGCGGGTGGTTCTTCCTTAACTTCGACGAGCCCCCCCACCACCTGAAAATCGACTGACCCAAAAGTCGATTCTGTCGACTGAAGTGTAGCTAAATCAGAGCAAAGCAGCAGCACGAGCGAGGGGGAGAGCAGCAGCAGCAGGCGAAAGGAAGCGAAGCGAGAGCCGGAGTAGCAAAGAAGCCGGGCGAAGCGAAGCGATCGGCGAGAGCTGGAGCAGCAAGGCCATGAAGCGAGCGAGAGACGGAGCAGCAACAGCAGATCCGGCTGGTATGGACGCCGCCGTCGAAGGGGCCTCGCACTGGGGGAGAGCCACCGTGGAGATGTCGCCTGCGGTGCCGACTCCAAGGTATCTGCTCCATGGGGGTGCGGGATGGAGCACCGTTGGTGCCGGGAGGTCGAGTTAAGGAGAAGGTGTGATGCGAGGAATGTACAACCTCTTTGGTGGCGCCGAGTAGGCCTCGGCTTCATCCGAGGAGTCGATGAGGTTGCCGCGGTTTCGGTGGAGCAGGTTAAGGCACGGCTGTGGGGATGGAGCAGCCGTAGATGAGGCGATCATCAGAGCAGCTCCTTTGAGGTGGAGGACGGGGCGGCTGAACCGGCGAGACGACAAGATGGACCACAGATCATCATCCGGGGGGGGGGGGGTGGACGAGGGACGTCGAGCTGTTGCAGTGGACGACGCTGTCGGGAAGAGGCTCCGGTGGGCAGCGGTGAGGTGGCGGACGGAGGAGGGTGGGGTTTCATGGGCCGAGCGGAGAGGATATGGTGGCTGGGATTTGAATGGCAAAAGGAGGCGATGGGAGGGGGAACCATGACTTAGGGACGCGCTTGTCCAAAATGTAGGGTGTGTTACAAAAGTACCCCCACCGATTTGAACTAGCGGCCCTTTCGGCTCAGGTTAGAAGGGGATTTCACGTGTCGGGATTTGGCAGCTGGAGGGAGTTTTCGCGCGCGTTGTAATTTCGGGATAGCAAGGCGCGGGTTGTGAAGGCGCCAGTTTTGGGAGCACGATATCTGAATTTTCGGGATATAACAAGGCGCGGGTTGAATTTTAGGGACAAGCCTAACGTGTAATATTGTACTTGTACGTACCAAATCAATTCGCACTTCCCTCAACCAAAAATAAAATGAAAAAAATAAAACTATTCACACCACACAAAGAGTGAGTCTTGCCCCGTTTTACTATAAAAATGATATTCAAAGCTACTCCCTCCTTCCATCTATACAGGGCCTAATGCGTTTTTTGATGCTAACTTTGACCAAATATTAGAGCAATAATATATGACATGCAACTTACACAAAGCACACCGTTAAATTCGTCTGTGAAAGGTTCTTTCAATGATATAATTTTCACATTGTGCATGTCATGTACTATTAATCTTGTCAATAGTCAAAGGCGGTCTTAAAAAACGCATTACACCCTATATAGATGGAAGGAGGGAGTATGAATCCATATTATGTCCAATTAAATTTTTTCTCTTGCTGTATAATGCATGAAACCTACTCATACCAACATTTTAGTGCATTCCAAATGTCTATACTACCGCTGCAATTCGAACTGAATTTGAATTCGTTTCTCTATTTCAATAAGAATCTACAATCATGATTTTTGCCAACTTCAACCATCATTCGTGTATTACCTTAATAACACACCACATGATTACTATAGAGATAGATATGAACTATGTGTACTACATGAACTCGAATTCTATTTTTGAATATACTTGATGTTGATTCCAAATAATAGTACATTTGATGTACTAACTATATATTCATAATCTAAACCAGGTTCCATACGTACACTGTGTTTATCACACATAGTATAGTGCCCCGCCCCCTACATTATGACAAGTATTTATACCTGAGCTACAAAAGCCACACATTAGCCCAAATTATGATCAATGTTCTATATATTATACGTAGTACTAGCAAGATGCCCATGCGTTCCACAGAACATCAACATGATCAAGGGGAGGCCTAATTTGCAAATATGGAGAGGGGTGTGGGTATCTTTTTTTCAAAATTGCCATAGTATCCTTCCTATCCGTCAGATATAAATCAGATGACCTATATTGCAGGATGGCAGGCACACCATCATCAACAACTCCGTTTTTTATAAAGTAGAGATAAAATAGATTATATGTAGTATAACATGTTCATAACGACACCATGTGTATCACCGTTATATATATTCACACATGCGTCGGTTTAAAACACTATGATAAATTCTTCAAATATCCGAATTCACTTTTTTTTAATGAAGTATGATCTCTATTCGTCTTTTACACCCGCACAATCCTCTTATCTTTGTAGCTAGCGCTAACTTTCTCTCGTGCATGCACACGCCCGCATCCCTCCCACCCTCTCTCAGCATTCTCTAGCTCCATCACGCAAATTCATCTTTTCACTTTAGGTCATTCACCCACGGTGTGTGTAGGCCCCACCAGCTCCTTCTTTACAGCACACATCGATTGATATGCCTCTCTAGCCAGGTGTGCCTAGCACAAACACAAGCTTCCCCTCTTCTCTTATCACTGTCCATGCCTCAAACGGTCAAGTCTCTATGCTTCAGTGTCATCCCTGGATCGGTAATGCTGACACACATAGTACCCGAAGGATTTATAACAGAGTAGTAATCACACACTTATTACATCGAATGTCTCCAAAGAGAACTTATTACAATAAATATGGCTTAAGGCCATCTAATTAAGATAACAACGGAAGGTTTGGAAGATAAAGTGATTCCATCAACTCCAACGACATAGCTGAGATGCACAACAACGACCTATCGCACCTTTACTCGTCGTCTGAAAAGTCTGCAACATAATACGTTGCAGCCCGAAAATGGGTCAGCACATGGAATATGCTGGCAAAATAACACAATAGAGCAAGAACAGAAATAATGCTATCACTACATGCATATTTGGTTGGTGGAAAGGCTCTATGGTTATATGGTTTTTGCGAAAAGCCAATTTTTCCCTACATCAAAGGAATATATTTTTATTTAACTATCATGGAAGTTGAAACATCATTGAGAAGGTTCCTCCAACTCAATCCCAATTAAAGTAATTATCAACCCAACATATTGAATTAGAGTGATGAGATACATATGATAATCCAAGTACTAGATACTCAAGATGTCCATAACTAGGGACACGGCTAACCATGATTAAATTGTTCACTCTGCGGAGGTTTGCACACTTTTCCCCACAAGACTCGATCTCCTCCGTAGGATTTCTCGCACTTCATGGTGTTTGAGAAATGGATGACCGAGACACAGTCTTTCAGAAGCATTAACTCTAACCCCGGGTAGACAGTACCAACCTACATCCCTCTACATTTGCTAGCCTACCACTGGAACAGGTCACGCAACTTACTCAACTATGCTAGAGCCCATAATAGCTTGTGGCTGCACACGGAAGTTTCTAGCATGAAATATCTCAGATCCCTTTGAGCCTGGGTGGCGGACCGTAGGATTATCACACTGCAGGTACTGGGATATCCTAGGACAACACCGGATTCTCCAGTGCCCAAACAAGCAATCCACCCAGATGTGTATTAAAGTTGCCACCTTAAGTTGAACCATTAAATAATCATCTCACATCTGTCATGGATTCACTCACGCAAACCACGTCTACGAGCATAGCATAGCAGTATAAGCATAACGTAAAAGTAACTCCCAAGGGTTTAATAATAAACTGGCAATAGGTTCTACCTCATCAACTACTTCCCAATACCCACAAGTTAATCACATCCTAATCATGCAGTGTTTGAGGATTGAAACTAATGCATGAAAACTAGGTATCAAAAGAGTATGATCAATGTGTTACTTGCCTTGCTGACGATCCGCAAAACCTAGAGACTCGTAGTAGCACGCTTCGCACTCCTGGAATTCTATCACAAACAAACAATAGCATACATAAGCAATCAAGCAAAGATGTACGGGTAAATCTCAAAGAAAAAGATCTAACCAGAAAGTTCAACTGAGGAACTCCGGTTGGCAAAAAGAATCAAATCAAACGGAGCAACGAAACTCAAACGGCGAAAGAAACAAGATCCGATTACTAATATGGACTAAAGTAAAATTTTACAGTACCAAAATCTTGTTCAAGTTTGTTAAACGGAAAGAGGGCTTCGAAACGAAGATCTAGGCGCTTGAATCGCCTGATTCCGATAAACGAGCGAAAAGATAAACTAAAACGAAAATCAGGTCAGAAATCACGATCGAAAATAATGCGAAAAACCCTGGAAAAAGAAAAACCGACGAACAGGCTAATGAACGAACGTTTGCTGTCTGTGATTAATGGGTGAACGGCGTTCGTTAAAATGAACGTACGGATGAACGTCCGCGAAATAATTAAACCGAAAAAAACCGAATGAACCGATAAAAAACAGATCTAGGGTTCGAAATAAACCGAACGGTTTCTAAAAAAAACCTGCGGCTACCTCGGCAAACGCGTCGGCTGCGGCGGAAACTCTGGCGGCGGGGTGGCAACTCCGGCGGCGGGGCGTCTCGGCGGCGGCGCGACACGGCAGCGGCGGCTAGTGACGGCGACGGCTAGGGATTGCGAGCGCGACGCTGGTGGGCTGGGGCGGCGGCTCGGGCGGCTTATAAGAGGGGCCGGCCTCATGAGTCCCGGCCGGGTTCGGCCCGGAGTCGCTTGCGTTTTTTTAAACGTGTCGCAGGAAAACGAAGAAAAGAAATACTAAACGGACTCCAAAAATCCTGAAATAAATTTTCCCTGTCCTCTAAAAATCTACCTGACAAGGTGAACATTTATGTTGCACTCTAGTGCAATTTTGAAAAACGCGTATTTTTCCTAATTCGAATAAAATAGCAATAAAATCCAATAAAAATGTTTATTTGTTTTTAATATTTTTCCTCCAATATTTCATTATTTTGGTGAAGTCATATTATCCCCTCTCATATATTTTGATATGAAAAATATTTTCGGAGAGAAAAATAATTAAAACAAATGACCCTTGTTCCAATATTTGATAAAATTCAAATATGAAAACAGTGAAATCCCCAACTCTCTCCGAGGGTCCTTGAGTTACTTAGAATTTCGGGGATCGAAAAACAAAATGCAATAATAATATGATATGCATGTATGACCTATGTATAACATTCTAAATTGAAAATTTGGGATGTTACAAACCTACCCCCTTAAGATTAATCTCGCCCTCGAGATTGGGGTTGGCTTGAAAATATGTGTGGGTGGTCTTTCCGTAGATCATCCTCTCGTTCCCAGGTTGCTTCATCCTTGGTATGGTGGCTCCACTGAACCTTGCAAAACTTGATAACCTTGCTACGTGTAACTCGGCTAGCAAACTCGAGAATCTTGAACGGTTTCTCCTCATAGGTCAGATCACTGTCCAATTGAATTGCTTCCAGGGGCACTGTATCTCTTAGCGGTATATCGGCCATCTCTGCATGGCACTTCTTCAACTGGGATACGTGAAACACATCATGAACTCCTGACAGTCCTTCAGATAACTCCAACTTGTAGTCTACCTCTCCCATACGTTCCAAAACACGGTACAGTCCTACAAATCTCGGGGCTAACTTTCCCTTCACCCCAAAACTCTTAACTCCTCGGAGCGGTGATGCACGAAGATATGCTCGGTCTCCGACTTCATAGGTTACCTCCTTGCGTTTTGAATCTGCATAACTCTTCTGTCTAGACTGAGCTACCTTCAGTCGGTCTCGAATTAGCTTAACCTTCTCTTCAGACTCTTTGATCAAGTCTGGTCCAAACAACTGACGGTCTCCTACTTCATCCCACATCAATGGCGTTCGGCATCTTCTCCCATACAGGGCTTCGAGCGGTGCCATCTTCAAACTGGCCTGGTAGCTGTTGTTGTATGAAAACTCCGCGTACGGCAAATTGTCATCCCAACTAGATCCATAATCTAGCGCACAAGCTCTCAACATGTCCTACAGAATCTGATTGACTCTCTCGGTCTGTCAATCTATCTGCGGGTGAAAAGCGGTGCTTAACTCTAGCCTGGTCCCCAAAGTCTGGTGCAGCTGATGCCAAAACTTTGAAGTGAACTGTGTTCCTTTATCTGATACGATGGTCCTCAGAACTCCATGCAGACATACGATCCCGGTCATATATATCTTGGCCGACTTCACACTTGTATAGGTGGTTTTCACTGGGATAAAGTGAGGCACTTTGGTCAACGATCAACTACTACCCAGATAGAATCATATCCCGATCGGGTCCTGGGAAATCCGGTGATGAAATCCATGCCAAGCTTATCCCACTTCCATTCGGGTATCGACATAGGTTGCAGTAATCCTGCTGGCTTATGATGTTCTGCCTTCACTCTCTGACATACATCTCATACGGCTACATACTCGGCAATATCCTTCTTCATACCAGTCCACCAGAAACGCTCCTTCAAATCCAAATACATCTTGGTGTTTCCGGGGTAGATCGAGTATGGTGAGTCATGGGCCTCCTGAAGTATCAACTTCCTGATCTCTGTGTTGTTGGGCACATAAACGCGGTCCTCAAACCATAAGGTGTCGTGCTCATCCTCACGAAAACCTTTGGCCTTCCTGTCGTGGTTTTGTCACGACAGATGTCCTCATGAAAGGACTTAGTCGTGGAGCCATTGCTACGGGTTAAATTAAAGGGGTTAAAGCGGACAAGGGACGCAAGAGAGTATTATACTAGTTCGGCCCCTTACGATGAAGGTAAAAGCCTACGTCTAGTTGTGATGGAATTGATGGGATTTCGATGACCAGGCAGCGAATACGCCTTGCCTGAGTCTCAAGTTGTTGTTTGTTGTCCTGAACCGCTGTCGGGTCGTCCCCTTATATACATGGGTTGACGCCCGCCGGTTTGCAGAGTCCCGAGGCCGGCTCATAAACGTGTCCGACTCGGTCTCCACTCTTTCTACCTTACAATGCAAGTACATATCAATACCGGTTTACAGCTACATGCCTTAAACCGGTTCTGGGCCTTGGACCTTTACACAGCGTCACCGTCTATCTTCATGGGCTTCAAGTTAATCCAGCCTCTCCTGGCCGGTTTACGCCCAGTAGTAATATCCCCAACATTAGGCCCCAGACTGATTTGAACTGGTTCATGTCAGTCCTCAAGAAAACTTCATCTTCAACATCTTCACATAATTTTGTAAACCGCCGTGACGTCATCTTCCCGGATCGTGGTAAACCGCCGTGATGTCATTTGTTATAAAAAACTGTGTATGACACATCTTCATTAATGGGTCTCCGACAATCGAGGCGACAGCTCCGCTTTATTTCCAAATTTCTGGCTCCTCGATTTTCCCGCCTGACACTTATCCCTTGCCTTTATAAATAGGGCCGAGGGGTCATTTTCACCTTTTCCCCTTGTGCCTCTTTGCGTCGTCGTCTTCCTTGCGCCGCTCAGCCTTTGGAGCTCTGCCGCCAATCGGCCGTCGCCTTCGCCCGACTTCGGCCGTTGCATCACCACGAACGCATTCGTAAAACTGCGGCGCCTCTCCGCTTCTTCATCAGCACTGGTAAGCTCTCTGCTCTTTCTGCCATAGATCTGTTCTAGGGTTTCAGTGTTCTTCGGTGTTCGTCAGCGCTCTTTGCTCATATGATGACTCTTGATGGAATCCTGAATATCTGTTCCGTATAATGATAGCTTTTAGTATCTGTTTCCATCTATGTATCTCAAAACAGAAGATCTCATCTGAACCTTCACCCATTGCTACGGTACTGCTTCCTAGGTCTTGAATATACTTTCCTTTTCTGACATGCGGCAGATCCAAAATTATAATACCAACTTGTGAAATCTGTTTTTCCTTCACTTACACATCTGCAGACTTGAATCTTCAATGTCAGACTAGGCGGTTTAACTTTGTAAAAAAAAATGACAATCCGGTATATACCATTAGTCCCCTTGTTGAACCGCCAATATACGTCATATTTAGCCTTTGCTTTAATAAACTCTGGTTTATGATCAACCAACCCTGGTTTGACAATGTGCTTACGTCTTTGAACCGCCAATATAGCTTGTCCACTGTAAATCTTTAAACCGGTAATTATCATGTTTGTAGATCCATTACTACCATGGCCAAGCAAGTTTACGAATGCAATTGGGTCCCTTCTCGAGTGACTGAAGAGCAGTTAGAAAATCTTGTCAAAACGGGTGATTTAAGCAAGAAAGATGTCATTCACTGGAGGGTCCCTTGCCCGGAATGTCCTCCTAC
Organism: Aegilops bicornis; assembly: GCA_021605145.1. Taxonomy (NCBI): domain Eukaryota; kingdom Viridiplantae; phylum Streptophyta; class Magnoliopsida; order Poales; family Poaceae; genus Aegilops; species Aegilops bicornis. Next base: position 478,689,148 of record CM038672.1, on the reverse strand, counting down.
TCCCAAGGACGGAGAGGTTATCGTGTTTGCTGATCACTTAAGACGGGGTTTCAACCCTCCCGGTTCAAAATTCTTCCGGGATGTACTGGCCAACTTTCAACTGCGCCCGTAAGAAATCGGCCCTAACTCTGTAACCAACATCTACCACTTTCAAGTGTTTTGTGAGGTTTACCTTCAAGAGGAACCTACAGTGCTTTCATCTGAACCGTCGCACAGAGTTCAAAGATGGACCTAACACAGAGCTGGGCGGGATGGCAATTCAGAAAAGAAAAGAAGTCACCTTTCCTCACGCCAATCTCCACAGTCACCCCAAAGAGTGGAACCAGACCTGGTTTTACCGCAAGGATACGTCTCCAGCTGATGAAAACCCCTTGCCGGGTTACCATCCTGAACATCTGAGCAATACACACCCTTTTCCTCCAAGGCTAAATGCTAAAGAGAGAATCAAATATGCTCCTCAACTATCAAAGCTTAGGGCCTTTATGGCCAACAGTTTGACATGAGTTGATTTTGCACGCTGCTGGATAAGCTGGAGCGTTTTGCCTTTAAGTCAATGCCCCGGTTTGATGTGTGACTACACAAGGGATTTGAAGGATGCTCAGCGGCACATTGATATTCAGCTGACTGATGATAAGGTCACTGAAGCTGTAAAAAAGATGTTAAACAAACCGGAGGCTGTCTATGCTCAAACCGGCCAACTTCCTTTCTGCGCCATCAACAAACCGCCAGCTGTAAGAATCATACCATATGCTTTATCTGAAATTGCTTCTGTCCAAATATTCTTTGAAAATGTGATAATTTGTTGACAGGGTGATGATCCGTTCTGGAACAAGAAGCCTCCGCAAGACAAATCGGTGAAGCCAACTCATCAAAAAACTAAAGTTGTGAAAAAGCCTGCCAACCGGAAGAGAACCACTACCTCCTTCGATCCACCAGCTGACGATGATGTGGGTAACCCGGATTTATAGGTAGAACTTGACTCACTTGGTTCATTTTTCATACGCCTTATTGATGATAATTATTGCCAGGACGATGCTGAAGTCAGTCACGCCGGTGCTATAGAGGTAATCGTTCTTTCCTCCGATTCAAACCCTTTGCCATCACTAAAAATCCGTCGAGCAAACCAGAAAGTTAAATTTTCTCATCCTCTTGCTTATTTGGATCCAAACTTTCTTGTGAAGACACAACAGCACGAGGCGCGCCGCACAACCCGGCGTAGCGGCCAGGTAGTTACTTCCGCTGGTTTACCGAACAGTCTGGTTCGGAAACACCGCTCAGAGGTCTCTTATTCCCTTGACATTTCATGCCCCAAAGCGGGTTGTTTTCGTCAACCTCTTAATCCGTATGACTCAAATTATCAGGGCACTTCTGATTCATCCTCTGGCGAGTCGTCTGCCACAAAGCTTCCACCGCTTAAAACAATGCTTGGGTGAGCCATACTCTTTCTTATATCTTTGACATGTTACCTAATATATGCTATACTGATCCTTCTTTTTTATTTTTCTCATAGCCAAGCCCAGACCCAACAAAAAGGCTCGTCTGAGCAAACCGACAGAGGAAGACACAGCTGCTGAACCGGAGAAAACTACAGATCCTGAAGAGGCCAACCTTGATCATTTATTGAATGATCCACCGCCTCAAGATCAGGAATTTGTTGTTGAGCATGCATAAATTGATGCCACTGGCCATGCTGATCAGCCAACAAGCCCCATCCGGACTGACAATCCGGTCAGTCCAGCAAAAAATGCTGACAAACCGGCAACTCCAGTACGAGCTGCTGAGGAGAAGGATGATGACGTTTTGATTACTGGCATTGGCCATACAGACCCAGGAAATCCTGTCGCTTTGTCAAGGCACACTGCCAAAGAGGAATTTTCTGCAATTGGCAAAGGAAAATGGAATGCCGATCTGTCCACTTACGCCCATCTGAATGCTCAGGATCTTCATTCCGGCTATCTGAACCGTCTATATACCAGCCGTGATTATGAAGCCGGTCTGGTTAATATGATGAAAGAAAAATATGAGGTAACTCCATACATGCTTCCCTTTTGTATTGATTTGCATCTTGTCAACTCCTGTAGCCCCCAAGTGCTGGTTTAATGGACCGAATTAAACCGGGACTTTTAGGAATAATGCCATGCTTTGCAAGAATGTATCGTAACTTCACTGGTGTAGCCCCCAAGTGCCGATTTAACTTTATAAAGACAAACTGGGACTTTGTAAAGGAATTCCCATAATAACACTTATGAACAAATACACATTAGCCCCCAAGTGCCAAGCTTAATACCTGTATTGTGCTTGGGACTTTGAAAAAAATTCTGACACAGAGCAAATATGCATTAGCCCCCAAGCACTAAGGGCATAACTTGTTATGTGCTTGGTACTTCAAATATGTTCGGGCACTTCATCATATAACTATATCTATGCAGGCCGAGTTGAGCAAGAAAGAGAGCCAAACCGCTGACCTGCAGAAGAACCTTAAATCTCAACAAGTTGAAACCTCCAAGGCGAAGGAAGAATTGACCAGCGTTTTAGGCGCTATGGAGAAACTTAAGGAGGACTTCAACAAAGAGCAGGCGGGTTGGGAGACTGAAAAATCCGCTTTGGTGCAACGGGCTGAAAAAGCAGAAGCCGCTCTTAAACCGGTGGTGGATGAGCTGACCAACGTGAAGCGACAGGTGCATGCCATGACCGTCGCTGTGTTCGGTAAGCTTGTTGACTTTAAACTTTCCATATATCCATGCATTTACTTGCCGGTTTACTAATCCTTGTGATGATACATGAACTCGTATTAGCCACTTGGGGTCTGATGTTCAGAAGAAACTAAAGGCGGCCTATACTTTGATAGAGCAGCTGTATACCGGCGCGCAGCGGATCATCTACACTGCTTCACACAATAATCCGCCTCCCACTTTGATCAAAGATATTCTTCAGAGGTTATCTATGCTTCCTGCCCGGGTTGACGAGCTTAAAAATCTGCTGCTAGGACGGGCACTTTAGCTGCACTGATCTGGGCAAAAGCATGGGTTCATGACTTTGATCCAGTTGAAGCGGCCCAAGGTTATCCCATCTTGAAGGAAGACGGAACAAAATTTGGCGAAGAGGATCTCCGGATCATGTCGTGGAATTGTCACGGCAGATGTCCTCATGAAAGGACTTAGTCGTAGGGCCATCGTACGGGTTAACCTAGAGGGGTTAAAGCGGACACAAGACTCGGGAATTATACTGGTTCGGCCCCTTCGATGAAGGTAAAAGCCTACGTCCAGTTGTGATGTGATTGATATGATTTCGGCGACTAGGGAGCAATAGCTTTGCCTTAGCCTCGAATCCCTCTTCCTAACTCGCCGCCGGGTCGTCCCCTTATATACACGGGTTAACGCCCGGCCGGTCTACAGAGTCCCGATCCGGCTCATACAAGCGTCCGGCTCGGTCTCTTCTTTCTTAACTTACAACACAAGTTACAATATTAAGGCGGTTTACATAAATGGACCTTAATTCGCCTCTGGGCTCCAGGCCTCCTCCGTGGGCCTGAATCATGGACGAGGGTAAACCGGCCCCTTCGGGGCGGTTCACGCTCAGTAGTTGTATCCCCAACAGATCATAAACCGGGAAGTACGTCCATTGGCGTGTCAACTGGTTGAAGAAGCGGACCTGTCATACTATCAAGCCAGCTATGATAACAAGAACAAGCGGATTGCTGCACCAATTCCAGAGGCTTAGAATCTTATCACGCCAATCCATAAGCACACTTATGCCCCTGAAATTGAACCGTATACGCTGATAAGTGATGAAGCTGTATTCCAAGCCTTAACTGGGATCGACTGGGCAACTGTTGATTTCCAGCCACTGGGTAGAGAAGAAGAAGCTAAACCGGCGCGAGATGATCCGCAACCGCCAGGTCAAGTTGGTGACCAATCATGAACCGGAGGCCGGTTTAGTCATCTACATGCCGCGACATGTACTTGAGAAAACAATGATCCTTTTGGGCACTGGAACGCCTTGTAATAGGCTAGTTAAAATACTTGTGCTGATATGCCTTCGCGCATATTTATCTGCAATTGATGCTTGCTTGATTTGACATACATAAGATATGGTATCCATATTCATTTATCCAAGTTGTTTCTGCAAGCAAAAAGCTTAAAGCGCCCTGGCGGTTTACCGCCGGGTGAGTCATGATACCCATATATATACGACCAAGGATGATAACTTAGGTTGTGACATATAACCAAATATGGAAATATATAATACCTGCAACCTCTAAGCATGATGTTGGCTGGCTAACCTTGCAGCTGAGCTTATAACACAAATCTTGGAGGAGAAAACAACTCTTGTTGATATAAGGCCGGTTTATAATGTAAACTGTTCCGGGTTATGATAAACACCGATTCACTCCATAATAAGATTTTAATTGAAAATCAAACTGGGTGGATAATCTCCGGATTATGATTTGATCGTGTACCGTCAACTTGTAATTGACAGTCTAGCCGGGTTGTTTAATGCCGATTTAAAAAGCAACAAAAAATCTTTATGAAAAAGGGAACAAAACTCAAACAAATGCAAAATAAAAACCGTTGTAGGCGAGGCTTTGAGCCGATCAAGAGGTGTGACCATGGTTCAGACACGACCAAGCCCCCAAGAGGTGTAGCTATGGTTCAGGTTCGACCGGGCCCCCAAATGATGCTATGGCATTACGCCTATCAAGAGGTGTAGCTATGGTTCGGGTTCGACCAAGCCCCCAAGTGATGCTATGGCATTGCGCCGATCAAGAGGTGTAGCTATGGTTCAGATACGACCAAGCCCCCAAGTGATGCTATGGCATTGTGCCGATCAAGAGGTGTAGCTATGGTTTGGATACAACCAAGCCCCCAAGTGATGCTATGGCATTGCGCCTATCAAGAGGTGTAGCTATGGTTCGGATACGACCAAGCCCCCAAGTGATATAATATAAAGCTTTTGAGAAGCTAAATCAAGGGGTAAACCGGACGCCGCTTTAGAGACAGAAGCTCCATGTAACCATGCATGATGTAACAAAACAACAGATACCCTGCTTTAGCTGAGGTTCCGGTTTATTATAGTGATCATAATATATACATTGTCATGATATGTACATAAGCAGAGCCTACAGCTCAAGTATAGTAGGGTCAAAGATGAGCAATATTCCACGGCCGGTTGGTCTCCTCCTCCGATTTAGGCGAGTCTTTGCGCTCTCGAACATCGATTAGGTAGTACGACCCGTTGTGTAGATTCTTGCTGACCACAAAAGGTCCTTCCCAAGGTGGGGATAACTTGTGCATATCCGTCTGATCCTGGATGAGCCGAAGCACCAAATCTCCTTCTTGAAAGGTTCTGGTTCTAACCCGGCGGCTATGATAGCGACGCAGATCTTGCTGATAAATCGCCGAACGGGCAGCCGCTATGTCACGCTCCTCATCTAACAGGTCGAAAGCTTCTTGCCGTGCTTTCTCGTTGTCAGCTTCAACATATGCCGCTAGACGAGGTGAGTCATGACGGATGTCACTAGGAAGAACTGCCTCCGCTCCATAAACCATGAAGAACGGTGTGTATCCTGTCGACCTGTTGGGCGTGGTGTTGATGCTCCGTAACACTGAAGGTAGCTCCTCAACCCAACAACCCGGCATCCGCTACAAAGGAACCATAAGCCGGGGTTTGATGCCTTTCAAGATCTCTTGATTAGCCCTCTCTGCTTGACCATTAGATTTGGGGTGAGCCACTGACGATACATCAAGCCGGATGTGCTCACGTTGACAGAACTCCTTCATGGCACCCATTGATAGATTAGTACCATTGTGGTGATGATGCTATGTGGAAAGCCAAACCGGAAGATCACCTTTTTGATGAATTGAACCGCCGTGGCTACGCCACACTTGCTAACGGGCTCTGCCTCTACCCACTTCGTGAACTTGTCAACCGCCACCAAAAGGTGGGTCTTCTTGTCCTTTGACCTATTGAAAGGCCCAACCATATCCAGCCCCCAAGTCACAAACGGCCAAGTGATTGGAATCATCCTTAATTCTTGAGCCGGCACATGAGCGCGTCTTGAGAACTTCTGGCAGCCATCACATCTTCTGACCAGATCCTCAGCATCAGCATGAGCAGTTAACCAATAGAAACCGTGATGAAACGCCTTGGCCACTAAAGATTTTGAACCGGCGTGGTGACCACAATCTCCTTCATGGATCTCGCGCAAAATTTCACAGCCTTCCTCATGAGATACACAACGTTGAAACGCCCCTGTCATGCTGCAATGATGTAACTCTCCATTGATAATAGTCATGGACTTGGACCGCCGGATTATCTACCTGGCCAGAGTCTCATCCTCTGGTAACTCGCCCCGGTTCATATACGCGAGATAAGGAACTGTCCAATCCGGGATAACATGAAGAGCCGCCACCAACTGAGCTTCCGGATCAGGAATAGCCAAATCCTCTTCACCAGGGAGCTTAACGGACGGATTATGCAGAACATCCAAGAAGACATTAGGCGGAACCGGTTTATGTTGAGAACCCAGGTGGCTTAAAGTGTCAGCTGCTTCGTTCTTCTGCCGGTCCACATGATCTACCTGATAACCTTTAAAGTGACCTGCAACAATATCCACCTCAGGACGATATGCTACCATGAGTGGATCCTTGGAGTCCCAAGTGCCAGACACCTATTGAGCTACCAGGTCCGAGTCACTGAAGCACTTAACTCGGCTTAAGTTCATCTCCTTAGCCATCCAAAGACCATGGAGTAATGCCTCGTACTCTGCTGCATTGTTAGTGCAAGGGAACATTAAACGGAGAACATAACAAAACTTATCACCTCGTGGGGAAGTTAATACTACTCCAGCCCCCGAGCCCTCCAATTGCCTGGACCCATCAAAGTGAATAGTTCAATAAGTGTGATCCAGCTTCTCTTCAGGTGCTTGTAGTTCTGTCCAATCGTTGATGAAATCCACAAGTGCCTGAGATTTGATTGCCGTTCGGGGTATGTATTTCAACCCATGGGCCCGAGCTCAATAGCCCACTTGGCAATCCGGCCAGTTGCTTCCCTGTTCTGGATTATATCCCCCAAAGAAGCAGAGCTAACCACCGTGATAGGATGACCTTGGAAATATTGTTTGAGCTTCTGGCTTGCCCTGAAAACTCCATACACCAACTTCTGCCAGTGTGGGTACCTTTGCTTGGACTCAAAAAGTACCTCACTGATATAATAAACCAGACGCTGAACTGGATATTCCTTCCCTGCCTCCTTGCGCTCCACCACAATATCCACGCTCGCAACCTGAGCATTAGCTGCCACATATAGTAACAATGGCTCCTTGTCAACCGGAGCAGCAAGAACCGGCGGGTTAGCTAGCTGCCGCTTTAAATCCTCAAACGCTTTATTTGCGGCAGAGCTCCAGACGAAGTTATCCGTTTTCTTCAACATCTGATATAAAGTAATAGCCTTCTCGCCAAGGCGGCTGATAAACCGGCTCAACGCGGCAATCCGACCTGCGAAGCGCTGAACGTCATTGATACACTTCGGTTTAGAAAAGGAGGTGATAGCCTTGATCTTTTTCGGATTAGCTTCAATGCCCCTGTTAGACACCAAAAAGCCCAAGAGCTTGCCTGCCGGTACACCAAAAACGCACTTGGCCGGATTAAGCATCATCTTGTAAACCCGCAGGTTATCAAAGGTTTCCTTCAATTCATCAATCAACGTCTCCTTCTTCCTAGATTTGACCACAATATCATCCACATAGGCATGAACATTACAGCCGATTTGTTTATGAAGACAATTCTGCACACACTGTTGACAAGTCGCTTGTGCACTCTTGAGCCCAAAGGGCATAGATACATAGCAGAAGGCTCCAAAGGGAGTTATGAAGGCCGTCTTCTCCTGGTCCTTAACTGCCATCTTGATCTGATGATAACCAGAATATGCATCCAAAAAACTCAAACGCGCGCAACCTGCCATAGCATCAATAATTTGATCAATACGGGGGAGTGCAAAAGGATCTGCTGGACAAGCTTTGTTGAGATCTGTGTAATCCACACACATCTGCCAAGTGCCGTTCTTCTTAAGGACCAGCACCGGATTAGCCAACCACTCAGGATGGAAAACTTCAACGATAAAGCCGGCCGCCAAGAGCCTGGCCACTTCTTCTCCAATGGCCTTGCGTCTTTCTTCATTGAACCGGCGGAGAAACTGCTTGACCGGTTTATACTTAGGATCAACATTAAGTGTGTGCTCAGCGAGTTCTCTCGGTACACCTGGCATGTTAGAAGGCTTCCACGCAAAGATGTCCCGATTCTCACGGATTAACTCGATGAGCGCGCTTTCCTATTTCGGGTCCAAGTTACCGCTGATGCTGAACTACTTGGACGAATCGCCAGGTACGAAGTCAACAAGCTTAGTCTCATCAGCCGATTTAAACTTCAGGGCCGGATCATGCTCGGTAGTTGCTTCTTCAACGAAGTCATATATGTCGGATCAACATTGTCCTTGTAAAATTTTAATTCTTCTGTGGCACAAACCGACTCAGCATACGCCCCATCACCTTCTTCACACTCCAGAGCTATCTTGCGGCTCCCATGTACGGTTATAGTTCCCTTGTGACCCGGCATCTTGAGCTGTAGATAGACATAGCAGGGCCGTGCCATAAATTTAGCATAAGCCAACCGTCCGAACAGGGCGTGATATGGACTTCTGATTTTCACCACTTAAAAGGTCAAAGTTTCTGATCTCGAGTCATGCTCGTCCCCAAAGCCACCTCCAGAGCTATCTTACCAACATGATACGCCAATTTACCAGGCCCCACACCATGGAACACCGTATTGGATGGTATAAGAGTTTTATATGTTAACCCCATGCGATAGAAAGTTTCATAGTAAAGGATATTGATACTGCTTCCTCCGTCCATGAGTACCTTGGTAAACTTATAACCTCCCACCTGAGGTGCCACCACCAATGCCAGATGACCCGGATTGTCAACCCGGGGTGGGTGATCTTCTCTACTCCACACAATTGGCTGCTCAGACCAGCATAGGTAATGGGGCACCGGCGGTTCAACGGAGTTCACTGCACTCTTATGAAGCTTTTGGTCACGCTTGTCTAAGCTAGTGGTGAAAACATGATACTGCCCACTACTCAACTGCTTCGGGTTGCTCTGGTAACCCGACTGCTGCTGCTGCTGGTTGCCCTGATGATTGTATCCACCTTGGTTGCCCTGATTACCTTGATTGTTATGTCCGCCCTGATTACCATGGAAGCCTGAACCGGAATTTCCTCCACCATAACCCAGCCCATGAGATCCAGGACCTGAACCGCCACCTGGTCCGTGATCATACCAGAAAGCATTAGAATTTTTGAACTCTTGCATGATGTAGCAGTCCTTCCATAGGTGTGTGGCCAGCATCTCCTTTGTCCCATGTTTCGGGTAGGGCTGGTTCAACAAGTAAGACAGGCGGTCCGGGTTAGGTGCTCCACCGCGCTGGGGCGGTTTACCCTTTCACCGTTGGCCCTTGTCGTGTGTGCTGGTATTAGCCACAAAATCCAAGCTGTGATCTGCTTTATGTTTGCCACCGTTTCCATGACCCGCCGGGTTGTGGTGCTGCCCCTTGGCGTTGCCGCTCTTCTTTCCCTTCCCTGTCTTATCATCATCAGACTCGGGATCCTTGGTACTATCAGAGTCAGCATACTTCACTAAAGCGGCCATGAGGGTTCCCATGTCATTGCAATGGCATTTCAGCCGTCCCAACTTCAACTTCAGAGGTTCAAACCAGCAATTGCCTTCCAAGGTCAGAACTGCGGTATCCACATTGATGCGGTCTGAGGAATGCAAAATTTCTGAAACCCGGCGCACCCACCGGGTTGTTAACTCTCCTTCCTCCTGGACACAGGCAGCTAAGTCCACAATTGACATGGGCTGCTTACACGTATCTTTGAAATTCTGGATAAACGGGGTCCTCAACTCGGCCCACGACCTTATAGAATTCGCTGGTAAACTCTTCAGCCAAGTACGTGCCGTCCCTTCCAACATCATGGTGAAATACTTCGCACATGCCGTTTCATCCACATCCAGCATCTCCATGGTCATCTCGTAGATTTCAACCCATGTCTCAGGGGATAAATCAGCTGTGTAATTTGGCACCTTACGCGGGCCCTTGAAATCCTTGGGCAAGCGCACGTTGCGCAATGCTGGGACGAGACACGGCACCCCCAAAGAACTAGAGGTAACTCCTGGCTCTATCGATGTGGTAGGACGAACCGGAGTAAGCTGATGTGCCTCATGCTGCGCCGCTAACTCGGCCTCCCTGCGTGCTCGAGCTCGGTCCACTACCTCCCGAGGATCTCCAACGCCCCCTGCCGGGTTGTTGCCACGGGGCGGTTCACGGTTCTGCGCATTGCTTGACACGGCCGGTTCATCGATCCGCCTACTGTAACTCCGGCTTGGACGGGGGGTGGAATGAATTCGATCACGACTATATGAATAATCCTCCTATTGAACCAAGGCTGTCTGAAGAAGCTCCTTAACCCGACGCGTCTCAACCGCTGCCGGAGAATCACCTTCAATTGGGATAGCCTCCAGTCGTGAAGCGGCTGCAACAAGATTGTCCATTGGAGTAGAATAATGACCCGGTGGTGTTGGGACGGGCTGAGTCACAATGTGGTTCTACCGAGGCGGATCTATCAAACATGGTTGAACCGGCGCCCCTGCCCCAGGTACCTCCGCCCGGTTCACCATCGGCGAATTGCTGGTCGCTGCTCCTGGGGTGTTAAAGAGGTTCCTAGCATCGTAAACCAGAGGCAAGCGAGAACGGTGTCTCCTTTTCAGGACTTCATGTGATGCATTCTGATCCAGCATAAGCCGGTAAGCCTATGCATCCAAAGCGGCCCGCTTCGCAGCCATCTTGGTATCTTCAGCTGCCAGATCGGCTTCGGCCTGAGTAATCTGATCCTTTATTTTTGCAATTTCCGCATTGTGTGCATCCTGATCCGTCAGGTTAGCCTCCGTCATCAGTGTTGCCAATGCTCAAATAAATCAGATAAAACCCGAGCCGGCAGTCGCCCAGGGCCTCCTGCCCCGGCTGCCGTCGCTGCTGCTGATCTGGAGATCATTGCTGCTGCGGTCGAAGAGTGGAGCGCCGGCTGTGTGCCGGCCATAAAGATTCCAACCCGGTTTGGCAGATCAGAGGGGTCCGGAATACTGTCGCCATCGGAACAGCCTCCAATCCAGCCATCTTGTAGCTGATATAACGACTCGGTCTCTCCAGTTGATGACCCGTCGCCGGAATAAACGACGGTCTCGCCACCAGATTCCGATCCGTCCTCGTATTCCCCTCCATGGATGACTCCCACGAAGGGACGCCTCATGGCAGGCTTGATCCAGGCAGATCGCGCACGCTGAGCCGTTTCGACGAGGTCGGTGCAGATGTCCGGCTCATTGCCCGGTTCGCCGATCTTGCCAATGAAGATGTGTATGCCACCAAAGGGGACCCGGTACCCGTACTCGATTGAGCCGGCCTCGGGGCCCCAGCCTGCATCGTCGATGTAGAGCTTGCCGCGACGACTCTTGGTCATCCGGCCCATAGCGTAACCCTTGAGTCCTTCGAAGCTGCCCTCCAAGAACTTGAAACCATCCTGCGATAGCCCCATGGTGGGCTCCAACTGTCGTGGTTTTGTCACGGCAGATGTCCTCGTGAAAGGACTTAGTCGTGGAGCCATCGCTACGGGTTAACTAAAAGGGGTTAAAGCGGACAAGGGACGCAAGAGAGTTTTATACTAGTTTGGCCCCTTACGATGAAGGTAAAAGCCTATGTCTAGTTGTGATGGAATTGATGGGGTTTCGATGACCAGGGAGCGAATACGCTTTGCCTGAGTCTCGAGTTGTTGTCTATTGTCCTGAACCGCCGCCGGGTCGTCCCCTTATATACATGAGTTGACGCCCGCGGTTTGCAGAGTCCCGAGGCCGGCTCATAAACGTGTCCGGCTCGGTCTCCACTATTTCTACCTTACAATGCAAGTACATCTCAATACCGGTTTACAGCTACAGGCCTTAAACCGGTTCTGGGCCTTGGGCCTTTACACAGCGTCACCGTCTGTCTTCATGGGCTTCAAGTTAATCCGGCCTCTCCTGGCCGGTTTACGCCCAGTAGTAATATCCCCAACACTTCCCTTTGCTCATTCTCTCCTTTATCTCTGCAATTTCTTTGTCATCCTTCTGAGCTTCTCGAATCTTTCCCAACAATGTAGACTGAACTTCCATTGCTGCAACAAAACCTCTAGGAACAATCTCCAAACGAAGTTCCCTGAGATCCTCGGCTAACTCCTTTGGCAATCCTTCGGTTACGAGGGTATTAGCATAACTCTTCCGGCTCCAAACGTCTGCTACGACATTGGCCTTTCCTAGATGATAGTGCAACTTCATATCATAATCCTTTATGAGCTCCAACCATCTCCTCTGCCTGAGGTTCAACTCCTTCTGCGTGAAAATGTACTTCAAACTCTTATGATCCGTGTACACATCACAACGGTTTCCGATAAGGTAATGTCTCCAAGTCTTGAGTGCATGCACTACAGATGCTAACTCCAAATCATGTGTAGCAGAGTTCAACTCATGCGGTCGAAGCTGTCAAGATGCATACGAAACAGCTCTTTCATCTTGCACAAGTACACCTCCAAGTCCAAAGCGCGAAGCATCACAATACACTTGGAAGTCCTTGCGTATATCCGGCAGAATCAACACTGGGGCCGTAGTCAAACGTTTCTTCAACTCCTGAAAACTTGCTTCACATTCTTCAGTCCAATGGAATTTGGTATCCTTCTTCAATAACTCCGTCATGGGTTTCGCAATCTTGGAAAAATTCTCAATGAGTCTCCGATAGCATCCCGCGAGTCCAAGAAAATTGCAGATCTCGCTAACTAAGGTGGGTGCCAACCACTCAGTGACTAACTGAACCTTGGTGGGATCTACTGCTATACCTTCTCCTGATATAACATGTCCAAGGAATCCCACTTCCTTCAACCAAAACTCACATTTGCTGAACTTGGCATACAATTGATGTTCCCTGAGTTTCTCGAGAACTAGACGCAAATGCTCCTTGTGCTCCTCTTCATTCTTCGAGTATACCATTATATCATCAATGAACACCACCACAAACTTATCCAAGAATTCCATGAACACCTTATTCATCATACTCATGAAATAGGCAGGGGTGTTAGTCAGTCGAAATGACATGACCGTATACTCATATAACCCGTACCTTGTGGTGAATGTTTTTTAGGTATATCCTTCTCCCTTATCTTCAACTGGTGATATCCCGATCGCAGATCGATCTTCGAAAACACTTTAGCTCCTTGCAGCCGGTCAAACAAATCATTGATCATCGGCAATGGATACTTGTTCTTGATCGTTACTTCATTCAATGCACGATAATCAACAACCATTCTTAACGATCCATCCTTCTTCTCAACCAAGAGCACTGGGGCTTCCCACGGTGATGAACTTCGTTGGATGTAACCTTTCTCCAACAACTCCTTAATCTGCTTCTTAATCTCCTCCAGATCATTTGCGGGCATCCAGTATGGTCTCTTTGATATCGGTTTGGTGCCTGGCAACAGTTCTATCAAGAACTCAATGTCTCGATCTGGTGGCATGCCTAGTAACTCCTCTGGAAATACATCCGGGTAATCCTTCACAACAGGTACTTCCTCCTGAACAACTCCTAAGAGGGAATTTACTCGGTTTCTCCTTGACGAATGCCTAGATACATACTTGATCCTTTTTCCCTCCGGGGTGGTGAGCAGAATTGACTTACTAGCACAATCAATGTTTCCCCCATACTTCGACATCCAGTCCATGCCTAATACCACATCCAATCCTTGTGACTCCAGAATTATTAGGTCTGATGGGAAAACATGGCTACCAATGGTTAAGGGTATCCGGTCGCACCATCGGCTAGCCATATACTCTGCTCCAGGTGAACTTACTAACATGGGTGTCCTAAGGGCTTGGTTTGGCAACTTTAACTTGTCCACAAATCCCCTTGATATGTATGAATGCGATGCACCAGTATAGAAAAGGACAAGAGCAGTAAAAGACTTAACCAAAAACTTACCGATAACTACGTCTGGCTGCTCTTCAACCTCCTCCATGTTAATGTGGTTCACTTGTCCTTTGTTGAATGGATTGGGCTTCTTCCCAGCGCTCCCATTACCATTTCCATTCTTCGCTTCTGGGCACTCTGTGGCATAGTGTCCAGTCTTTCCGCACCTGAAACAAGTAATGTGACTTAGGTCCCTCTTGGCGGGTGTGGCTGGAGTGGAGAGGTTCTGATTGTTGCTTGCTCCGTTCCCATTCCCATTCTTGGGGCCACTGTGATTATGCGAACTTCCTCCATTGTGGGTATGGCCTCCATGGTTATGGGTAAACTCTCCCGAGTTCGGGGTTAAACGAGGCCTCTGCTGAGCTCCTGAGTTGTACCTTCATTGCCCATACTTCCTCTTGCGGCTCTCAATCTGCTGTTGCTTCCCTTCCATCATAAGAGCCTTGTCTACCAGCTTCTGGAAGTTGTTGAATGTTGCCACCATCAACTGCATGCTCATCTCGTCATTCAGCCCTTCCATAAACTTCTCCTGTTTCGCGGCATCTGTGGCCACATCATCCGGGGCATAACGAGATAGCTTACTAAAATCCTCTAGGTACTGAGCCACAATACGATTTCCCTGGCGCAAGTTGTGAACTCGCGCTTCTTCATGCTCATAGCTCCAGCTGAGACATGGGCTGTGCGGAATGCTTACTGGAAGTGATCCCAAGTGATATTGGCTAGAGGGAAAGTGGCTGTGTAATTCTCCCACCATGATGCTGCGGGTCCATCCAATTGGTGTGCGGAAAAACGCACCTTCTCAGCATCTGTGCATCCTGCGGTGCTCAACTCCCTTCCAATCTTGCGTAGCCAGTCATTAGCAACTATTGGCTCAGTGCTACTGGAAAGAACCGGCGGCTGCAACCTCAAAAAACAGGCTAAGTTGTCAACTGGTGGTGGTGGCGGAGGGTTGTTGTTGTTGTTGTTGTTGTTGTTGTTGCCTTGGTTCTGGACTAATATCTGCATCAATGCATTTTGCCGCTGAATCAACTGGGTGATCTCCGGTGGGAAGATAAATCCGGTGTCACGTCTCGGAGGCATCTGATGGGTTTAGAGGGGAGAGATTAGAATAGAAATGAGGTCTAGTGAGAAAACACTACCCATATGCACATGAGACAAACACACATCATATCATATCACTCAATCAATCAAGCAAGGGCATACAACCGGTCTAGAACTGACGTTACAGTGCTCGGACTATACTATATACATGGGAAAAGACTACTAAGCATATGGTGGTCATCTAGAAATTTTGATCGGTGGAAGACTCCATGATATCCGCTCCAGCTTCATCTTCAAAATCATCATCACTACCATCAAGGTCGGAGTCGGTGTCGTCGATGATGATGTAGTCTTAAGAACGAATTTCTTTGGGTTCGTCGTCTTCTCCTCCTGGCGCGGGGTCTCCCATGAAAACTTGAATCTTCTTTATCAGGTCGTCATTCTTCTCCATTAGTATTGCGATTTCCTCCTCGTATCTGTCACGCGTAGACTTGAGTTCCTCTTCTAGCTTGGTGATCCTTGTCATCGCCTTCTTAAAATCTATCATGCCTGTGCACATCTGGTTCTCCTGGCGTCGAATGTGCTGGTTTAACTCCTGGATGAAAGCTGCAATGGACCTGTCCTTCCTGGTGCTGATCATCTCCCATTGCTCGTCTCGGCGCGCACATATCTGGTAGATAGTATCCTTTGAGATCCTTGTGGTAAACTTCGCCGATGCGTCCCATGGTGATGTGGGCTGCCATGCTCTTTCCTAGACTCCAGGTTGGTGCATCAAAGGAAAACTCTATGGGCTCCGTAACTCGCGTGAATGTCCTTCCTGGAATTTGAACTCGAATCATCCAGCGCTCGTCTTCTGGTAAAGTGGCGTTGTAGGTCCCGGTGAAGCTTGGTATTCCAATGTTCAGGTACCTAGTGACTTCCTTCAAGTGTCGTCCAAAGGGTGTGTCTTCATCCGGTTGTGCAAACTTGTTCCTCGAATCCGCCATCCTAAAGAGTAGAAAATTGAGAGGAGTCAGAAATGAGTAGAGAAGAGTGACCTATGGCTTATCTTAGTGGTCGTGTCCTACACTCAGCGTGTGCTGATACCATCTTGTAGCGACCCGACCTCAAACGGTCAAGTCTCTGTGCTTCAGTGTCATCCCTGGATCGGTAATGCTGACACACACAGTACCCAAAGGATTTATAACAGAGTAGCAATCATACACTTATTACATCGAATGTCTTCAAAGAGAACTTATTACAATAAATATGGCTTAAGGCCATCTAATTAAGATAACAGCGGAAGGCTTGGAAGATAAAATGAGTCCATCAACTCCAACAGCATAGCTGAAATGCACAACAATGACCTATCGCACCTTTACTTGTCGTCTGAAAAGTCTGCAACATAATACGTTGCAGCCCGAAAACAGGTCAGCACATGGAATATGCTGGCAAAATAACACAGTAGAGCAAGAACAGAAATAATGCTATCACTACATGCATATTTGGCTGGTGGAAAGGCTCTATGGTTATATGGTTTTTGCGAAAAGCCATTTTTTCCCTACATCAAAGGAATATATTTTTATTTAACTTTCATGGTAGTTGAAACATCATTGAGAAGGTTCCTCCAACTCAATCTCAATTAAAGTAATTATCAACCCAACATATTGAATTAGAGTGATGAGATACATATGATAATCCAAGTACTAGATACTCAAGATGTCCATACTGGGGACACGGCTAACCATGATTAAATTGTTCACTCTGCGGAGGTTTGCACACTTTTCTCCACAAGACTCGATCTCCTCCGTAGGATTTCTCGTACTTCATGGTGTTTGAGAAATGGATGACCGAGAGACAGTCTTTCAGAAGCATTAACTCTAACCCTGGGTAGACAGTACCAACCTACATCCCTCTACATATGCTAGCCTACCACTGGAAGAGGTCACGCAACTTACTCAACTATGCTAGAGCCCATAATAGCTTGTGGCTGCACACGGAAGTTTCTAGCATTAAATATCTCAGATCCCTTTGAGCCTGGGTGGCAGACCGTAGGATTATCACACGGGTACTCCGGAATATCCTAGGACAACACTGGATTCTCCAGGTGCCCAAACAAGCAATCCACCTAGATGTGTATTAAAGTTGCCACCTTAAGTTGAACCATTAAATAATCATCTCACATCTGTCATTGATTCACTCACCCAAACCACGTCTACGAGCATAGCATAGCAGTATAAGCATAACGTAAAAGTAACTCCCAATCTTTAATAATAAACTAACAATAGGTTCTACCTCATCAACTACTTCCTAATACCCACAAGTTAATCACATCCTAATCATGCAGTGTTTGAGGATTGAAACTAATGCATAAAAACGGGGTATGAAAAGAGTATGATCAATGGGTTACTTGCCTTGCTGACGATCCGCAAAACCTAGAGACTCGTAGTAGCACGCTTCACACTCCGGGAATTCTGTCAGGCTAACGAACGAACGTTCGCTGTCTTTGACTAACGGGTGAACGGCGTTCGTTAAAATGAACGTACGGATGAACGTCCGCAAAATAACTAAACCGAAAAAAACCGAACGAACCGATAAAAAACAGATCTAGGGTTCGAAATAAACCGAACAGTTTCTAAAAAACCGGCGGCTACCTCGGCAAACACGGCGGCGGCGGCGGAAACTTCGGCGGCGGGGCGGCAACTCCAACAGCGTGGCGGCTCGGGGGCGGCGCAGGGCGCGGCGGAGGCTCGGGTCTGCGGCCAAGGCCAGGGTGGGGCGGCGGCCCGGGTTCCTTATAATAGGGGCCGGCCTTGTGAGTCCCGGCCGGGTACGGCCCGGAGTCGGTTGCATTTTTTTAAACGTGTCGCAGAAAAACAAAGAAAAGTAATACTAATCCGACTCCAAAAATCCTGAATTCCCCGTCCTCTAAAAAGCTACCAGACAAGGTGAACATTTATTTAGGACTCTAATGCAATTTTTAAAAACGCGTATTTTTCCTCATTCGAATAAAATAGCAATAAATTTTTTTATTTGTTTTTAATATTTTTCCTCCAATATTTCATTATTTTGGGGAAGTCATATTATCCCCTCTCATATATTTTGATATGAAATATTTTTGGAGAGAAAAATAATTAAAACAAATGACCCTTGTTCCAATATTTGATAAATTTCAAATATGAAAACGGTGAAATCCCCAACTCTCTCTGAGGGTCCTTGAGTTGCTTAGAATTTCGAGGATCGCGAAACGAAATGCAATAATAATATGATATGCATGTATGACCTATGTATAACATTCCAAATTGAAAATTTGGGATGTTACAGCCTCACTCCTACCATTCTTTTCATTGATCTCGTACTCGCACACTCCTTCACCACCTCCTAGATTCATCCCTCTCTCTCTCTATCCTTCTCCCCGTGCCTCATTTTCTTTTAACACACACATGCATGTATATCGATCGATCTCCCAACATATACCTAGGTCGACTTTAACTATTCCCCCCCATCGATCGACATACCTCACAAGTTATGTCTCTCCTTTCTCTGACAAAGGACGTTTGATCTTCCTATGTAGTTATGTCTGCTTACCACAGCCATATCGTCCTCCCTCATCATTCGTGCATGCCTCCTGACCCATCTCTCACACACACGTGCACAGACAGGCAACCATCCCCTCTCTTATTGATATTGCAGGCGTGCCCTCCGGTTGTCTAGCAAGCCTATCCCACCATTTGTTAGAAGCAACTCCACTACCACCCCCTCCAACACTCTAGCTCTGTCTCTCTCCCAACCTTATTCCTCTCCTACACATATGCATGGATGCCGATCGATCTCCCTTAATACATGAGGTAGATCGATTTCCCTTAATACATGAGGTAGACCTCTCTCCTCCTCCACACATATACCAGTCATTGTACCTCTATAGTTAATTAGGCCTCCCCCCTCCCCACCACACACCGATAGTCGAACGCTGTAGGTAGGTATCCATGCCACAGAGACAAACTACACATGTCCCCTCTCACGTTCCAGGAGGCCATCCACTCTATATATTTGATGTGGGCACACACAAATTCGATGGCACTCTTTATCGATCGCGCGCGCACACACACACACATCATCCCTCTCTTCGATTCTATGGACACCTCAAGCCGATGATACCTCCACTCTCTTCTCGTGGATCGCCCCTCTATATATATGATATATCCAGGACTCTATTTCACACACATTGCATATGTTACATTTTTTGATTGAACCCCCCCCCCCCAAAAAAACTCTCAAGAACCCACACACTATATCTCTCTACGTTTATATCTCTCTCACACAACCCCACGTAGGTGGTGTACGTATACAAGAAGAGAATAGGTGCACCGTGCACGTACTCACGCTTCGTGCCTAGCCACACCTGCGCGGGTACACGGTGGAGCTCATTTATGTACGAAATGGCAGCCCACGTGCTAATTTGAACGCATGTAGCGGTTGTTTAACTACGGAGGTCGTGTACCACGCGTGCACGAAACAAAGTTTGACTTGATGCGTTGGTGCATTATTTTTAAATAAAGTTATATCGCTCAATGGCACGTACACAGAATATAAAATGATTTTTATGGAGAAAAGGGTAGTCCGCTCCACTATATACAATGGAGCCTGCCTGCCTAGTTTGTCTCTCTTCAGAGTATCTCAAACAAGGCTGCAGTGGCCTATCTCTCTCTCTCTCACCGTTGGTCACTGATCCGGCCGCATCCCGTCCGCCAGCGGAAAGGGAGGACGTGCATCGTTTCTCCGTTTGACGGTGCCGAGGCAGCATGTCCCAATCTGCGGTACACGCCGTTCTCTCTCACCAAGCTCCGGCGCGGTATGGGCAGATTCCGCCCGCCGCCGCTCACCTAGTTACATCCTGATGACCTCCAGGTATCCTCTCCGACCTTGCTCCACTGCCCGTCTTCCCACGTCGCTGCATGTGGATCTTCCATAGTTCTTTGCCCAAAACGTAGCTTGTCCGGCATACTTTCCATATTGGAATCTCGTCCTCACACTATTTTAGACAAACACAACCGTGTTGTTATCTTCCCTTAGGATAAGGAATATGCTTCTTTTTTGTCGTCGCATGTGTCATCATCTGTTATTGGCCAATAATTGTTTCCTTTCTACCTCTTTTCTGCAAACAGGGCTATCCATTTCACCTCGTTGCTATTGCGACCTTTTGGTGAACTGCACAAATCACTTTTTTCTTAGGAGTGTTTTGTGCAGTTGTACTAAAATGTCACACGGGCAATGTCTCTACATTTCAGTGCGGCTGCACAAAGGGAGATTGGTTTTTCTCTATCCTCCTCATCCAACTCCGAGCTTAATCTTCTCCAACTAGTTAGTCTTAAGAGAGACTGCAAAGGTGACCGGCTTCTATTTGTGTGTTTATTGTTTCATCAGCAGTCCTGTATTATCGTAATCACACTTAATATCTTTGGAACAGGGACACTCAGCTCTATTTTAGTGGAACTGCACAAAATGATCGGAATGTTGCATGCTCCAGACAACTACTTTTTTCCCGACATGCCTAGTTGATTTAGACAGAGCTGGGGGGACGTTGCTGCCAATGAAAGCATGGATCAATTTTAATTTAACACCTTCTCACAACTTTGTCTTCAGTTGTGATGTAAATATTAGCTCGATGCGCTAATAATTGAGATGCATTAGCAAGGAAGTTAGTTTTTATTGATTCCGAAAGAGCATTGATGGCAAGACACACGAAACAAAAGCTGAATGCTCAGAGCATTGTACAATTTCATGTCATTTGGAAAATTATTTGTATAGTACGTCAATTATGTAAACAAATGCTGAAAGCTTGATAGCATTGCCAGAAGCCTCTTCGGCATCCGGGTCCATGTGCCATGCACAAAATTATACTCCTTCATTCCTAAATATTTTTCTTTTACAAATTTCAAATGGGCATATTTTAGAGTGTAGATTCACTCATTTTGCTTCGTATGTGTACTCCCTCCGTTTCTAAATATTTGTCTTTCTAGAGATTTGAACAAGTGACTACATACGGAGCAAAATGAGTGAATCTACACTCTAAAATATGTCTATATACATCCGTATGTAGTAGTCCATTTGAATCTCTAAAAAGGAAAATATTTGAATAGTCCTCGTTGAAATCTCTAGAAAGACAAATACTCCGGTGTATATTTAAGAACCGTGGGGGTAGTGCACAGCCGCATGGGAGACTCAGCCCGGTCGTTGCGCCGCATTAATAGTGAGTAATGAGCAGTCAAATAATAAGCCCCACCTTTTCCCAATCGTAAGTTGCTCGGAAGAAGCAACCATCAATACGCTTATTCTTTAAATCCGCTCATACTACTCCATCCGTCACTTTGTTTATAGAGCGCGCTTTAAAAAAGAAAAATCTCTGGGACCAAGGCGACTAGCGATCGGCCTGAAAAATAGCATTGGTAGTTATAGCACGGCGTCTATTACTAGAGGAAATAACGCGTACACACATGCATCAGTGCTTCCACCCCGGGTACACACATGCATGCACTTACTCCACTCCGTAGTACATCGAGAGAAAATTGTGGACTTGATTGCGGTTACCATGCCCTAATTAATTGAGCATTAAACCAAACGCATATAAAGTCTCTCTGGTGGTGGAAATGCATTGAGAGAAATGCATCATAATGAAGCGCGCCATGTAAACTATGACGGATGGAGGAGTAGTATGAAGGTGCAAAACCAAGTACGCGTATGGCCAGTCGGTCAACACACCTCCTCTTGGCATATCACTGACATGTGGGACCGGAGTGTGAGCAAACCGATCTCAATTGACGGCCAAATGGCCAATCCGCCGTTCCTTGAGAGAGATGAGGAGTGAGAACACACAGACGGGCTCACACGGAGGCCAAGATATATTCGAGCATGGTTGATCGATATCATCATTACATGTTGGGCTGCCGTTTACCGCCCTTCTCCGGAATAAATGTGTACTTTATTAGAGATTAAACAAAATAAGAGTACAGAGGCTCCACCATGCGCTTCTAGTAGTAGTACTACTCGTACTACTAAACCTTGCGCTTGGCTCTTCGCCTCTTCGTGAAGTCGAACAATGATGGTACTCTGCATGTTCGGTACTATAGTGTATGCCTCTAGCAATCTGACACCGAATGAACTGATGCATGTCCACCGCCTGGGCTAGGGTACGTTGCATTAGTTAAAAGGCGTAGGCGAGCTTCTCCTTATCCTGCAAGCTTCTCCTCGTTCTGCGAGTTGGTCCATACTCCCTCCTTTCCGGTTAGTATGGCTTAATCTTTTTTGCGGGTAAATGAGAGAGCTTTATTCATATATAAGCATTCTTAGGACGATCAGCCAAGACACTGGTCACTAGGAAGCGAGGTACCCCACAAAAAAAGAAGTAGGAAGCGAGGTGTTTCATCAAGCCAGCTCTCGGCCACATTCAAAGTGCAGCAAGGACGGTTCGCACAAAGATGCGCCACAAGGTTTGCTGACCTGTTTACATGCTGAATAACAAAAAAAGAGGAAATATTAACGAGCACTCCTATTTGTAACAGGATATGAGCCAGAATTAAGCGTGAATTGTGGCGAGTGTTCCATGCAATCAAATTCCATTATCACATGCGAGAACCATCGAAGAGAACCAAATGTGTTGAAGATTGCTTTATCACATTTTAAAAATATAATAAGAGTGTAGACGCACCTCCATCCGGTTCCTAGTACTAGTATAGTACATACCTCTATAGACTATAGTAGTAGTACTAGTACTAGTAAACTTTGCGCTTGGTTGTTCGCCTCTTCGGGAAGTCGAACAATAATAGTACTAGTATAGTGTATGCTTCTGGCAATCTGACACCGAATTAACTGTTGCACATCCACCGCCTGAGCGAGGGAGAGCTTGCATTAGTCGAATGTTTCTCCTTGTCCTGCGAGCCACCGCGTGCAAGCTTCTCCCGTCCTGCAAGCTTCTCCTCGTTCAGCCAGTTGACGGGACACAGCAAAGTAATGCTAGTCCATACTGCCTCCTCTCCGGTTAATATGGTTTAATTTCAAACGAGATAAATACACTGTCTTTCACTGTATAGTTGTAAAAATACGGTTAGTGGACTTCATAATACGCAAATTGCGCTTAATATATACATTTTCCGGTGTTTATACGGTCACTAGCTCACCCTGGCTGAGTATGTGTGTGCATGCACGTGTAGGTTGAGCACTTGAGCGTGACCGTGTGTGTTCCGCCGTATGCGCGGACATGCATGCATTAGGGCGTCGCGCGCGTTTTTGCGTCCATGTGTACGTGTGGCTGTTCCATACACGTAGGGGGAGTACGTGTAGGGGCCACTAAAGGAGCAGTCAAATCACACAGTAAGTTAGTGGGAAGAAGCTGTTGGAAATATGCCCTAGAGGCAATAATAAAATGGATATTATTTTATTTCTTTGTTCATGATAATTGTCTGTTATTCATGCTATAACTGTGTTATCCGGAAATCGTAATACACGTGTGAATACATAGACCACAACGTGTCCCTAGTAAGCCTCTAGTTGATCAACAAATAGTCATGGTTTCCTGACTATGGGCCTTGGATGTCATTGATAACGGGATCACATCATAAGGAGAATGATGTGATGGACAAGACCCAATCCTAAGCATAGCTGAAAGATCGTGTAGTTCGTTTAGCTAGAGCTTTTCCAAATGTCAAGTATCATTTCCATAGACCATGAGATTGTGCAACTCCCGGATACCGTAGGAGTGCTTTGGGTGTGCCAAACGTCACAACGTAACTGGGTGACTATAAAGGTGCACTACGGGTATCTCCGAAAGTGGCTGTTGGGTTGGCACGAATCGAGATCGGATTTGTCACTCCGTATGACGGAGAGGTATCTCTGAGCCCACTCGGTAATGCATCATCATAATGAGCTCAATGTGACCAAGTGTGCAGTCACGGGATCATGCATTACGGTATGAGTAAAGTGACTTACCGGTAACGAGATTAAACGAGGTATTGGGATACCGACGATCGAGTCTCGGGCAAGTAACGTACCGATTGACAAAGGGAATTGTATACGGGATTGATTGAATCCTCGACATCGTGGTTCATCCGAAGAGATCATCGAGGAGCATGTGGGAGCCAACATGGGTATCTAGACCCCGCTGTTGGTTATTGACCGGAGAGGCGTCTCGGTCATGTCTGCATGTCTCCCGAACCCATAGAGATATGAGTATGCAGTAACCCGAAAGTTGTTCGGAGTCCCGGATGAGATCCCGGACGTCATGAGGAGTTCCGGAATGGTCCGGAGGTGAAGAATTTATATATAGGAAGTGCAGTTTCGGCCATCGGGAAAGTTTCGGGGGTCACCGGTATTGTACCGGGACCACCGGAAGGGTCCCGGGGGTCCACCGGGTGGGGCCACCTATCCCGGAGGGCCCCGTGGGCTGAAGTGGGGAGGGGAACCAGCCCCTGGTGGGCTGGCGCGCCCCCCCTGCGCCTAGGGTTGGAAACCCTTGGGTGGGGGGCGCCTCCACTTGCCTTGGGGGGCAAGCCGCCACCCCCCTTGGAGATCTCATCTCCTAGGGCCGGCGCCCCCCCTAGGGGGCCTATATAAAGAGGGGGGAGGGAGGGCAGCCGCACCCATGCTCTTGGTGCCTCCCTTCCCCCTTGCTACACCTCTCCCTCTCGCAGAAGCTCAGCGAAGCTCTGCCGAGATCACTTCTGCATCCACCACCACGCCGTCGTGTTGCTGGATCTCCATCAACCTCTCCTCCCCCTTGCTGGATCAAGAAGGAGGAGACGTCTTCCTCAACCGTACGTGTGTTGAACGCGGAGGTGCTGTCCGTTCAGCACTAGGATCATCGGTGATTTGGATCACGATGAGTACGACTCCCTCAACCCCGTTCTCTTGAACGCTTCCGCTCGCGATCTACAAGGGTATGTAGATGCACTCCTTTCTCTCGTTGCTAGATGAACTCATAGATTGATCTTGGTGAAAGCGTAGAATTTTTTTATTTTCTGCAACGTTCCCCAACTGTGGCATCATGAGCTAGGTCTATGCGTAGTTCTCTTTGCACGAGTAGAACACAAACTTGTTGTGGGCGTAGATGTTGTCAACTTTCTTGCCACTACTAGTCTTATTTTGCTTCAGCGGTATTGTGGGATGAAGCGGCCTGGACCGACCTTACACGTACGCTTACGTGAGACAGGTTCCACCGACTGACATGCACTAGTTGCATAAGGTGGCTAGCTGGTGTCTGTCTCTCCCACTTTAGTTCGAGCGGATTCGATGAAAAGGGTCCTTATGAAGGGTAAATAGAAGTTGAAAAATCATGTTGTGGCTTTTACGTAGGTAAGAAAACATTCTTGCTAGAACCCTATTGCAGCCACGTAAAACATGCAACAACAATTAGAGGACGTCTAACTTGTTTTTGCAGCATGTGATTTGTGATGTGATATGGCCAAAAGTTGTGATGAATGATATATTAGTGATGTATGAGATCATGTTCTTGTAATAGGAATCACGACTTGCATGTCGATGAGTATGACAACCGGCAGGAGCCATAGGAGTTGTCTTTATTTTTTGTATGACCTGCGTGTCATTGAGAAACGCCATGTAAATTACTTTACTTTATTGCTAAACGCGTTAGCCATAGTAGTAGAAGTAATAGTTGGCGAGCAACTTCATGGAGACACGATGATGGAGATCATGGCGTCATGCCGGCGACGAAGATGATCATGGAGCCCCGAAGATGGAGATCAAAGGAGCTATATGATATTGGCCATATCATGTCACTATTTGATTGCATGTGATGTTTATCATGTTTTTCATCTTGTTTACTTAGAACGACGGTAGTAAATAAGATGATCCCTCATAATAATTTCAAGAAAGTGATCCCCCTAACTGTGCACCATTGCGAAGGTTCGTTGTTTCGAAGCACCACGTGATGATCGGGTGAGATATATCCTAACGTTCAAATACAATGGGTGCAAGCCAGATTTACACACGCAATACACTTAGGTTGACTTGACAAGCCTAGCATGTACAGACATGGCCTCGGAACACGGAGGACCGAAAGGTCGAGCATGAGTCGTATAGAAGATACGATCAACATGGAGATGTTCACCGATGTCGACTAGTCCGTCTGACGTGATGATCGGACATGACCTAGTTGACTCGGATCATGTTTCACTTAGATGACTAGAGGGATGTCTAATCTGAGTGGGAGTTCATTAAATAATTTGATTAGATGAACTTAATTATCATGAACTTAGTCTAAAATCTTTACAATATGTCTTGTAGATCAAATGGCCCATGTTACCCTCAACTTCAACGCCTTCCTAGAGAAAACCAAGCTGAAAGATGATGGTAGCAACTATACGGACTGGGTCCGGAACCTGAGGATCATCCTCATAGCTGCCAAGAAAGATTATGTCCTAGAAGCACCGCTAGGTGAAGCACCAATCCCAGAGAACCAAGGCGTTATGAACGCTTGGCAGTCTCATGCTGATGATTACTCTGCGGCATGCTTTACAGCTTAGAACCGGGGCTCCAAAAGCGTTTTGAGCAACACGGAGCATATGAGACGTTCGAAGAGCTGTAAATGGTTTTCCAAGCTCATGCCCGGGTCGAGAGATATGAAGTCTCCGACAAGTTCTTCAGCTGTAAGATGGAGGAAAATAGTTCTGTCAGTGAGCACATACTCAAGATGTCTGGGTTGCACAACCGCTTAACTCAGCTGGGAGTTAATCTTCCGGATGACGCGGTCATTGACAGAATCCTTCAGTCGCTTCCACCGAGCTATAAGAGCTTTGTGATGAACTTCAATATGCAGGGGATGGAAAAGACCATTCCCGAGGTGTATTCAATGCTGAAATCAGCGGAGGTAGAGATCAAAAAGGAACATCAAGTGTTGATGGTGAATAAAACCACTAAGTTCAAGAAAGGCAAGGGTAAGAAGAACTTCAAGAAGGACGGCAAGGAGTTTCCACGCCCGGTAAGCGATTCTGGGAAGAAGTCAAACAATGGACCCAAGCACGAGACCGAGTGCTTTTATTGCAAGGGAAGTGGTCACCGAAGCGAACTGCCCCAAGTACTTAGCGGACAAGAAGGCCGGCAAAACCAAAGGTATATTTGATATACATGTAATTGATGTGTACCTTACCATTGCTCGTAGTAGCTCCTGGGTATTTGATACCGGTGCGGTTGCTCATATTTGTAACTCAAAGCAGGAGCTGCGGAATAAGCGGAGACTGGCGAAGGACGAGGTGACGATGCGCGTCGGGAATGGTTCCAAGGTCGATGTGATTGCCGTCGGCACGCTACCTCTACATTTACCTACGGGATTATTTTTAAACCTCAATAATTGTTATTTAGTACCAGCTTTGAGCATGAACATTGTATCTAGATCTCGTTTAATACGAGATGGCTACTCATTTAAATACGAGAATAATGGTTGTTCTATTTATATGAGAGATATGTTTTATGGCCATGCTCCGATGCTCAATGGTTTATTCTTAATGAATCTCGAACGTGATGTTACACATATTCATAGTGTGAATACCAAAAGAAGTAAAGTTGATAACGATAGTCCCACATACTTCTGGCACTGCCGCCTTGGTCACATTGGTCTCAAGCGCATGAAGAAGCTCCTTGCTGATGGACTTTTAGAGTCTCTCGATTATGAATCATTTGACACATGTGAACCATGCCTCATGGGAAAAATCACCAAGACTCCGTTCTCCGGAACAATGGAGCGAGCAACCAACTTATTGGAAATCATACATACTGATGTGTGCGGTCCAATGAGCGTTGAGGCTCGCGGAGGATATCGTTATGTTCTCACTCTCCGATGACTTGAGTAGATATGGGTATGTCTACTTGATGAAACACAAGTCTGAGACCTTTGAAAAGTTCAAGGAATTTCAGAATGAGGTAGAGAATCAACATGACCGAAAGATAAAGTTCTTACGATTAGATCATGGGGGAGAATATCTAAGTCACGAATTTGGTACGCACTTAAGGAAATGTGGAATCGTTTCACCACTCACGCCGCCTGGAACACCTCAGCGTAACGGTGTGTTCGAACGTTGTAATCGCACTTTATTAGATATGGTGCGATCTATGATGTCTCTTACCGATTTACTGCTATCATTTTGGGGATACGCTCTAGAGACAACTACATTCACTTTAAATAGGGCACCGTCTAAATCTGTTGAGACGACGTATGAATTATGGTTTGGAAAGAAACCTAAGCTGTCGTTTCTAAAAGTTTGGGGATGCGATGCTTATGTCAAGAAACTCCAACCTGAAAAGCTCGAACCCAAGTCGGAAAAATGCGTCTTCATAGGATACCCTAAGGAAACCATTGGGTATACCTTCTACTTAAGATCCGAAGGCAAGATCTTTGTTGCCAAGAACGGGTCCTTTCTGGAGAAAGAGTTTCTCTCGAAAGAATTAAGTGGGAGGAAAGTAGAGCTTGATGAAGTACTACCTCTTGAAACGGTAAATGGCGCAACTCAGGAAGATGTTCCTGTGGTGCCTGCACCGACAAGAGAGGAGGTTAATGATAATGATCAAGATACTTCGGATCAAGCTCCTACTAAACTTCGAAGGTCCACAAGGACACGTTCCGCACCAGAGTGGTACGGCAACCCTGTCTTGGAAATCATGTTGTTAGACAACGGTGAACCTTCGAACTATGAAGAAGCGATGGTGGGCCCAGATTCCAACAAATGGCTTGAAGCCATGCAATCCGAGATAGGATCCATGTATGAAAACAAAGTATGGACTTTGACAGACTTGCCCGATGATCGGCGAGCAATAGAAAACAAATGGATCTTTAAGAAGAAGACGGACGCGGATGGTAATGTTACCATATATAAAGCTCGACTTGTCGCTAAGGGTTATCGACAAGTTCAAGGGATTGACTACGATGAGACTTTCTCTCCCGTAGCGAAGTTGAAGTCCATCTGAATCATGTTAGCAATTGCCGCATACTATGATTATGAGATATGGAAAATGGACGTCAAAACGGCATTCCTTAACGGCCATCTTAAGGAAGAACTGTATATGATGCAGCCGGAAGGTTTTGTCGACCCTGAGAATGCTAACAAGGTTTGCAAGCTCCAGTGATCCATTTATGGGCTGGTGCAAGCATCTCGGAGTTGGAACATTCGCTTTGATGAGATGATCAAAGCGTTTGGGTTTATGCAGACTTATGGAGAAGCCTGCGTTTACAAGAAAGTGAGTGGGAGCTCTGTAGCATTTCTCATATTATATGTATATGACATACTTTTGATGGGAAATGATATAGAACTTTTGGACAACATTAAGGCCTACTTGAATAAGTGTTTTTCAATGAAGGACCTTGGGGAAGGTGCTTACATATTAGTCATCAAGATCTATAGGGATAGATCGAGATGACTCATAGGTCTTTCACAAAGCACATACCTTGATAAGATATTGAAGAAGTTCAATATGGATCAGTCCAAGAAAGGGTTCTTGCCTGTATTGCAAGGTGTGAGATTGAGCTCGGCTCAATGCCCGACCACGGCAGAAGATAAAGAAGAGATGAGTGTCATCCCTATGCCTCAGCCATAGGGTCTATTATGTATGCCATGTGTACCAGACTTGATGTAAACCTTGCCGTAAGTTTGGTAGGAAGGTACCAAAGTAATCCCGGCAAGGAACACTGGACAGCGGTCAAGAACATCCTAAAGTACCTGAAAAGGACTAAGGATATGTTTCTCGTTTATGGAGGTGACGAAGAGCTCGTCGTAAAGGGTTACTTCGACGCTAGCTTCGACACAGATCTGGATGACTCTAAGTCATAGACCGGTACGTGTATATTTTGAATGGTGGGGCAGTAAGCTAGTGCAGTTGCAAGAAAAGCGTCGTGGCGGGATCTACATGTGAAGCAGAGTACATGGCAGCCTCGGAGGCAGCGCATGAAGCAATCTGGGTGAAGGAGTTCATCACCGACCTAGGAGTCATACCCAATGCGTCGGGGCCGATCGCACTCTTCTGTGACAACACTGGAGCTATTGCACTTGCCAAGGAGCCCAGGTTTCACAAGAAGACCAGGCACATGAAGCGTCGCTTCAACTCCATACGTGAAAATGTTCAAGATGGAGACATAGATATTTGTAAAGTACATACAGATCTGAATGTAGCAGATCCGTTGACTAAACCTCTCCCTAGAGCAAAACA
Organism: Aegilops bicornis; assembly: GCA_021605145.1. NCBI lineage: Eukaryota > Viridiplantae > Streptophyta > Magnoliopsida > Poales > Poaceae > Aegilops > Aegilops bicornis. The sequence continues at coordinate 478,658,831 of CM038672.1, read as the reverse complement.
GGACCAACACCAGAACGCTATGGGTGTTCGATTCATCAATATGTAACTAGAATATTGACTCTAGTGCAAGTGGGAGACTGTTGGAAATATGCCCTAGAGGCAATAATAAAATGGTTATTATTATATTTCTTTGTTCATGATAATTGTCTATTATTCATGATATAACTGTGTTATCCGGAAATCGTAATACACGTGTGAATACATAGACCACAACGTGTCCCTAGTAAGCCTCTAGTTGACTATGGGCATTGGATGTCATTGATAACGGGATCACATCATTAGGAGAATGATGTGATGGACAAGACCCAATCCTAAGCATAGCTCAACGATCGTGTAGTTCGTTTAGCTAGAGCTTTTCCAAATGTCAAGCATCATTTCCTTATACCATGAGATTGTGCAACTCCCGGATACCGCAGGAGTGCTTTGTGTGTGCCAAACATCACAACGTAACTGGGGGACTATAAAGGTGCACTACGGGTATCTCCGAAAGTGTCTGTCGGGTTGGCACGAATCGAGACTGGGATTTGGCACTCCGTATGACAGAGAGGTATCTCTGGGCCCACTCGGTAATGCATCATCATAATGAGCTCAACGTGACCAAGTGTCTGGTCACGGGATCATGCATTACAGATGCGAGTAAAGTGACTTGCCGGTAACGAGATTAAACGAGGTATTGGGATACCGACGATCGAGTCTCGGGCAAGTAACGTACCGATTGACAAAGGGAATTGTATACGGGATTGATTGAATCCTCGACATCGTGGTTCATCCGATGAGATGATCGAGGAGCCTGTGGGAGCCAACATGGGTATCCAGATCCCGCTGTCGGTTATTGACCGGAGAGGCGTCTCGGTCATGTCTGCATGTCTCCTGAACCCGTAGGGTCTACACACTTAAGGTTCGGTGACGCTAGGGTTGTAGAGATATGAGTATGCAGTAACCCGAAAGTTGTTCGGAGCCCTGGATGAGATCCGGGACGTCACGAGGAGTTCCGGAATGGTCCGGAGGTGAAGAATTATATATAGGAAGTGCAGTTTCGGCCATCGGGAAAGTTTCGGGGTCACGGTATTGTCTGGGACCACCGGAAGGGTCCGGGGTCCACCGGTGGGGCCACCTATCCCGGAGGGCCTGTGGGCTGAAGTGGGGAGGAACCAGCCTGGTGGGCTGGTGCGCCTTGCCCCCTGCGCCTAGGGTTGGAAACCCTAGGGTGGGGGGCGCCTCCACTTGCCTTGGGGGGAAAGCCTCCCCCTTGGCCGCCGCCCCCCTTGGAGATCTCATCTCCTAGGGCCAGCGACACCCCTAGGGGGCCTATATAAAGAGGGGGAGGGAGGGCAGCCGCACCCATGCTCTTGGCGCCTCCCTTCCCCCTTGCTACACCTGTCCCTCTCATAGAAGCTCAGCGAAGCTCTGCCAAGATCACTGCTGCATCCACCACCACGCCGTCGTGCTACTAGATCTCCGTCAACCTCTCCTCCCCCTTGCTGGATCAAGAAGGAGGAGACGTCTTCCTCAACCGTACGTGTGTTGAACGCGGAGGTGCTGTCCGTTCAGCACTAGGATCATCGGTGATTTGGATCACGACGAGTACGACTCCCTCGACCCCGTTCTCTTGAACGCTTCCGCTCGCGATCTACAAGGGTATGTAGATGCACTCCTTTCTCTCGTTGCTAGATGAACTCATAGATTGATCTTGGTGAAAGTGTAGAATTTTTTTTTCTGCAACGTTCCCCAACAGAAGCAACCATCATTTCACTCTTCAATGACACGTACGCAATATAAAATGGTTGATATGGAGAGAAAATGAAAACCACTATATATACACTAGCAGGAGCCTAAGCTACAAGCCTGCTTGCTTGGGTTGCTCTCTTCACAAGCATAGAACGACAGTGGCCACACCGCTGGTCACATATCCGGCCTGATCCTTGGTGGGGAAGGGAACAATGTTCTACGTAGACGTGGTCGACATCGGCGAGGGAGAAAATCCACAGTCGGTGCGTCCCAATCGGGGGGTCACCGCGGTATGGGCCAATGCCGCGTCCCAACCGCCCTTCTAGCTACAGCCCGACGTCCTGTGTAGTCCTTCTTACTTTTGGAGCCAGCTTGCTCCTTGCCGCAGCTCCCACGTAGCTCCATCTCCATGTCGATCTTTCTCTACTTCTACCGGCTTCTACTTGTGATGAGTTTATGTCTCATGAACTAGTGCCAGTACTATTATTCCAATCACACTTCTTCAATATCTTTCCCATCAGGGATGCTCCGCTCGATTTTAGTGGAACTGCACAAAAGCATCGTATGATCCGAGGGTGCCAGCCATCTTTCCTTCGACAGGTTCTATCTGGCCAGGAAATTAAATCCTGTTTAGGGTTTAGGGTTTAAGTCATAGTGAACCCATCAATAGTTTTTCTTTCGTACACGCTCTCACAACTTTTGTCTTTAGTTGTGAAGTAAATATTGGCTATGATCTATGAATCATTGAGATGCATCAGCATGCGTGTTAGTTTTCCTTTGTATTTGATGGAATGTTGTAACGGGGCAACCTTGGAGTAGGAATGAAAATGGAGTCGAAAGTTTCCGTTTTTCCGAAGAAAAAATGGAAACGGAGAGAAACCAACGTTTTGTTTCGTTGGATCACGCCATCAAGCAAAACCAACGTTTAAATCACGTCTGTCCCGTTCGTGTCTCACCCTCCTCCACGGCTTGACCCCACATGGTCGCGCGGCATGCCACTCATCGCAAACCAAGTATGCGATAACTTTCCCGCCTGCTTGTCGATGGATCGCGCCATGGAGTACTAGTACTACTGGAAGAGATTGACAAGTTGGGGGAGGACAGCTAGCTGTAGCACGGACTCCCAAGAAATTTTTACATGCATGTTGTGGCCGGCTATTGCGACCTTTGAATGTGGAGCAGTCGCGTGCACCAGGAAGCGGCGCGGGCGATGCTCTCTCAGCCGGCGCACCGCTTCAATGCCGGGCGCCGAGAGCTTCGCGTGTGGCTGTGAGCATGAATGCGTAATCGACCGTTTCGGGCGAGAAGCACGCGCAGGTGATGAAGAGGGTTCGAGTTGGTCAGGAGCGGCCGTCAGCGGTCCGGGCGCCCGCAAACAAGAGATGTTGTACGTTAATATTGCCGCTTATATAATTAACAACGTAAATAATGTGCCAGTTGGACAAATATGATTGGAGATGGAGATGGAAATGGAATTTTACGTAAACACGGATATGCATGTCTATGTCTATGTGTGTGTGCGCGATGACTCTCGCGACCTGGAAGCGGTGCATGTTTTTGATCAATTTTTCTTTCTTGGAACGTTAAAAAATTGTCCGCCGTTTTTTGTTCCTTTTTTTTTCCGGGAACGCGCTTATTCTATTTAAAACCACTGCTATGGAGAGATTGTTTTACTCCATTATAGCCTCTTGTTTGATAGAGTTTCTCGCGTCTCGCTCTCTCACCCTCTCCATATCAAAACAAGATGACAGTGTCCACACTATCTCTCTCCTCATCGGTGGTCACAGATCCGGCTGAATCCCGTCCGCTGCGGGAGGTGAGGAGGTGCAGCGTTGACGTTGTCGCCGTCGGTGATGGAGGAAGCCGATGCGCACCATCCTCTCGGAGTCGGCGCTGGCGCGGACGAAGGTCCTCCGCGCCCTTGTTCGCTGCCGTCGTGTGGGCAGATCCTGCCCGCCCGCCTAAGCGACATGTTGCCCACCTGAGGTATAACTTCTTGTACTGGTCTAGCTCCCTAGGTCGCTGCATGCGGGTTTTCTTCAATGCGACTACTACCCAGATCCCCATGTATAGTAGCTAGGGTTCATCGGCTGGTCCAACATCACCTACTATTATAGAGGAAATGCCAGTCGAAAAGTTGTCCTGATTTATGCCTCGGTGGAGGTATACATGTTGTTTCGACAAAAACTACATGGTGGTTGTGCGTTCATTGTCCATATGCTCATATTGCTGCTGCTAATCTAATACTATCACTAGTTAAATGAAGAAATGATTTTTTTTCTCGGGTATCCTCGTTTAGTTCCCATCAAGATAATCATGATGGTTCTGTTTGTTGTTGTACTTTTCATAATTCTTATTGACAATTGAGATGTTGTTAATCTTGTAAAACAAAGTAACAACACTATATCCCTTTTTTTACATTTTTGGAAACAGCGATGCGCATCTCCATACCCGGGCATGTCTTCCTCAATTTTAGTGGAACTACACAAAATTGGATGGCCATTGTTGTTCCGCCTCGCCCTTCCTCGCCACATGGTTCTTCCTTCCTCGAGCTTGATTACTAAGAAGAAACAGACCACAGTGAGGATTTGTCAAACTTCATAGGCGCCTCACCCAAACTTGATGCCAAATGGATGATGCATCACCACGATGACCTATCGATGCTCATGGTTGCGCCTCATGGTTGCGTCGGCTGGTGAAGCTGATCGATTTTCAATGAAAAACAAGCTGTCTTCCATCAGTGCTCTTTGCTTGTTACCCACAAAGATGATATCCTTCGTCAGTTCACCTTGGTTGCGTTGGAGACGCAGTCGTCTTTCACGTTGGTGCAATTTTATCACACAATTGGCTATGAACCAAATGTTTCCTCGAAGAAGGATCGACATTGGTACTAAGAGCATAAGTTTTGTATTGATTTCTAAGCCTTCTCACAACTTTGTCTCCAGCTCCCCTGTAATTTTATTTGTCCAACTATTAACTTTGATTAAAAAAATGGTGTGGACTAAAAACCCGGATGGACGTAGTAGCCCTCCATTTTTATTTACTCCGCATATTAGATTCGACTGAAGTCAAACTTTGTAAAGTTTGACCAAGCTTAGGCCGAACACAACGAACCATAATTATTAGAGAGGGCAAACTGTACATACTCTCAAACCTTTCCGATAATTGAAATTAAAATTCTTTATTTGTACACACTCTCACACGTTTCCGATAATTTGGTGCATGTGTGGTTGTTCACTTAAGGGAGGGTAGTGTACCGCACGTGAAGTGCGACCAGGACGCGTGGATCATTAGTTCATCGGAAGTAGTAGTAGCTTTCTTCACTGGTACGTTAAATAAAGAGTTTCGTTTCGTACTTACACAATTTAAAATGATTGTTATGGAGAGAATAAGAAAATAACTCCACTATATATTAGTCGTGTACATGAGTACTGTATGGACGCAGCTTCATTGACTTCAGTGCACCTGCCTTTGTGTTTATGACAGGTGGGCCCAAAATGTGGCTGGCCCACCTGTCATACAGCCAAAAGCAGGTGCAGTTAAGGCACCGGAGCTCGATTGCATTACAAAGATATATATATATATATATAAGCTGGAGCCTCAGCGCTTGTTCGCTAGGGTTTGCACTCTCCACACTCTCACCGCACTACATACACACACACACACACACACACTCACACACACACACACACACGCTGGAGGCTCAGCGTTCATTTGCTAGGGTTTGCTATATTCACAGTCTCTCACCCTCTTCACCAGATCTAAACAAGACTGTGTTGTGGCCTCTGTCTCTCTCACCCCCCTCACAGCTGGCGATGGAGGCGTTCGGATCCCGTCGCACCGGGAAGGGGAGGAGGTGCAACATTCACTCTATCGCCTTCGGCGAGGGAGGCAATCCACTGTCGGCTGCACTTTTCTCTTTCACCCAGCGCCTGTGCAGGAGATCCACCGACCCCTTCTTCCTCGCTGCCGTACGAAGTGTGGGTAGATCCGACCTCCCGCCGCACGCCTTGCCACATCCCGACGACCCTAAGGTATAAGTTTCTTTGAAACCGTCATTGGTCTAGCTGCATGCAGATCTTTTTCGATTCTGTAGTCGAATCTAGGTCTTGGTTGAAAGAGTAAACAAGGGTGCGGTGGACGTGGTTCAGTGAGGAAAGGAGGGAGGGAAAGTATTATAGACTAGCTATCCAGCCGCTTTGTTGGTCGAAAAAGCAAAAAGGGGGTAACCCAGTACACACATCTATAAGGAACCGAAATCATTGTTGAAAAGGGAAAGAAATTGGGGGGTCGGGTAGTTTGTGGAGGACTAGATTTGCTGCCCTCACATAGGAAAAAGTTTTAAAGAGAACAAATATGGGACCAACGCAGATATGCTGCTTGGCTACATACTCTGCATCACCCATTTATACGTGTGGACGCACATAGTGCTGGCATGTCCCATGTCCCATCCACATGATCGTGCAGTGTGTTTTGAGATGTTGTGCTACTTGTATTGGTACTGTTTTAAATAAATGTTGAATTGAAGCTATTGTATTGCTCTCTTTTCCCATTAAGTAGTGAACAAAAATGGTACCAACCCAGACATGATGCTTGTTGCTTTGTTACAACAAACTCTGCATCACCCACTTTATAAGTAGATGGAAGCACATGGTGTTGTTGCGCCCACTCGCCCCTGGAACTGTTTATGCTTTTTCTTAATCTAATGCTGATGGTAAAATTAAGCAATGCCACTCTCGGAATTAACTACTGAACTATTTTAAGAGAATTTCTCTGTTAATATGAATCAATGCAACCGCTTTTAGAAATGCTCTTGTCCTATACTTTGTTTTCCATCAAGATAAGGTAGATGCGTCTTTTGTGGCCGCATGTTTCATCCTCCTTTATTGGCAGTAATTGTTTCCTTTTTTGCCTCTGTTAAATCAGGGATATCTATTCAACTTGTTGCTATAGCAAACTTAAATGTCACACCGTGACTTTACTTGATTTCAGTGCAACTGCACAAAACGAGATTGGATTTCCTGTGATCTTGTGTGCGTCATGACAGGTAGGTATTTGCCTTCATCCACATGATCGTGCAGTGTGTTTTGAGATGTTGTGCTACTTATATTGGTACTATTTTAAATAAATGTTGAATTGAAGCTATTGTATTGCTATCTTTTCCCATTAAGTAGTGAACAAAAATGGGACCAACCCAGACATTATGCTTGTTGCTTTGTTACAACTAACTCTGCATCACCCTCTTTATAAGTAGATGGAAGCACATGTTGTTGTTGCACCCGCTCTCCCCTGGAACTGTTTATGCTTTTTGTTAATCTAATGCCGCTGGTAAAATGAAGCAATGCTACTCTCAGAATTAACTACCGAATCTTATTTCAAAACTACAACACTTCTTAGGGATTGGCGGGATTACCATTTTTGTGGCCGCATGTTTCATCCTCCTTTATTGGCCAGTAATTGATTCCTTTTTTTCCTCTATTAAAACAGGGATATCTATTCAACTTGTTGCTATTGCGACATTTGGCTTCGCTTAATTTTGGTGGAACTGGACAAAATGAGACCGGATTTCCATATATGTGTTGAGATCTCTTTTAGATCTTCCTCAGGAGTTGTTTCAAATCTTGGTCTTGAAAGGTCAGTACCTACTTTCCTTAGAATTAACTACTGAATCTTAGTTCAAAACTGCAACACTTGTTAGGGATCGGCGGGAGTACCATTTCTGTTAGGGATCGGCCGGAGTACATGTTTAAGAAATGTATTGTTCAGATAATGTCTCTGTTATTATATATCGATTCTGATGTTTTACAAATGGTACTATCCTGCTTTGTAGTTCTTTCTACATGTTTAACCAAGGTATTGTTAAGATAATGTCTCTGTTAAAATGAATCAGTCGCATTGTTTTAGGAATGATACTTTTCTGCTTTGTCGTTCTTTATACATGTTGAAACAAGGCATTATTAAGATAATGTCTCAGTTAATATGAATGAATCACACTGATTGAGAATTGCTACTCTCCAGCTTTGTTTCCAATTAAGATAAGGTAGATCAGTAGCTGTTTTTCTTCTGGGAGTACAAGTCATCAACCGTTATTTTTCAGTAATTGTTTCCCTTATACCTATTGTTGCTTACAGGGATATCAAAATTAAAGCTCGGTTTTATTCTGACTTTGATTTTAGTTGAACTGCACAAAAGGAGCCAATGTGTCTAAGGCAAACTGCTGCATTAGTGCGTCCAGTTGGTCTTAACACTTTGCAGAAAGAAGCAGTCACTGTTTGTGCTACATTACACAAGGAATGATCGAGAAGCTTTACAGAGTATTAGTAGACGATGGTGACATGACTAGTCTGCAGAGAGCATAGGAAACTCTACAACACGTGGAGTGCCTTTGGGCAAAAAGTGCCCAAACAAGTACAGGAAGCCAGGACAGGACTCCAAATCTGGCAATGTCATTCTAAGCAACAATGATGGGGCATCTAGGTATGGTAATCTGTTTACCATACTTTCAGTTTGTTAGTCCACCGATTGGTGGGTTGACACTGGGGCGAATATTCATGTGTGTGCTGGTGTGTCTTTGTTTTCTTGCAGCATATAAATTCGATATCCACAGGGATGCTCAACTTGATTTTAGTGGAACTGCACAAAATGTCCAGATGGTTTGTGTCCTCCATAATACTTCATCATGCACAATACATCAAATGGTTCTCTAATCATTAAATGCGTCACCTTGAGCCACCGGACTATATGTTTGAATGGTGCTGCCGGCGTCGGCCATTAAGAAGGGTAAGAAGAAAGACAAAAAGAGATGGCTGCTTTACTTGTGGTTCGGAGGAACCTTTGGGCAAACAAGTGCCCAAACAAGTACCAAGAAGCCGTGACAGGACTCCAAGTGCATCAATGTCACTCTAAGCAACAATGATGGGGCATCCGGGTGCAGTAATACATTTACCGTACCTTGATTTGTTAGTCCACCGTTGGTGGGTTGACACTGGGGCCAATATTCATGTGTGTCTTGATGTGTCTTTGTTTTACGGCAGCATATAAATCTGAAATCCACAGGGGCCTTTCGGCTTGATTTTAGTGGAACTGCACAAAATGTCCAGATGGTTCGTGTCCTCCATAATACTTCATCATGCACAATACATCGAATGGTTCTCTAATCTTTCGTCATCACCTTGAGCCACCGGACTATGAGATGACAAACTGATGACAAACCCCGCCCCTTCCACAATCATAGGCATTACATATTTTGAATGGGAAAAGCTTGTCAAAGTTGACATTAGTTTAATATATTGGAATTGGAAAACCTTGTCAATTTTTGCTCATTGATGTTAGCCAGAAGACATGCATTTGATATTTTTTGAGTGGGACGCCCTTTGCTGTGAGCAACGTATATCGTTTTTTCCTATTCCTGTCTTCAGTTCAGAAGTAAATATTTACTCTGCTGAGATGCATAGTCACATGAATGTTGACTTATGTAAGATATTTTAAGAGTTTGTTCTGAATATTGTCTATGTAATGCCAGGCCTTGTGTTTGATTGCAAAGTTGAGCTTGGAATGTTGTGGCATGCGGCATCATGAGCTGTTCACCGTGCCTCCTGAGAATAATGCTTCATATTGTTTTGCATGTCGATCTAATGCCAGTGAATTGCTTGTAGGAAGATCATCCTCTTCTGTTGTTTCTGTGCTTAAGAAGTTCATCCTCTTATGTTTCATTCATAGCCTATACGACAAGTTGGGTAGGTTAGACATGAAACCATATGATCTTTCGACCAACTCATCATCTTAGGCCGTGATTGGATTGTTGTTTTCCAACCAAAACCGCCTGTAAAATTGACGCTTGTAAATAAAAGCAGATGGTCTCGCGCGAAGCGCTTGGTTGGTCGATTTCGACTAGTAAAATATACACTAGTCTCTCAAATTACACGCGTAACCCGCCAGTTTTACTTACAGACCTCGGGCCCTTGGTTTCATTACCCCTGTATTTTACGCGTTGTTTCTGATGACGAGTAAATTACACTTGTATCTTAATACAGGTGTGAAATAAACAAGAGCTCCCAAGCACGGTCTTACAGTTTCATGCCGTCTCAGTCTCTCGAAGGTGCTCATAGGTGTCCGATGATCCTGGCTTCCGGAATGAGCAGAGGGCGCTGTATCAGACCATCCATAGGGCCCACGAGGCCCTCTCCGTCGTCCTTCGAGTTGTTGCGCTCGTCGTGGCACCGCCGTCTCGCATTGTCAACATGGTCAACGGACATGAGGATTCAGGAGATGACTTTATTTTGACTGGATGATAGTAGGGACCCACTAGGGCCATAGCCGTACGTACGCAAGTGCTTCCTTATTATGTACAACTATATTTTTTGCTTCCTCCTGGTTTCCTGACATCACGGTCCCACACCATTGTCAACCTATGTAGTCAATATAAACGAGAGAATTGCACAAGGTGCGGCCGACAGCTGGGACCAAGCAGCTCGAGCAGTATTTGTGTTTTTGAGGCGTGAGCATTGCAGAGTTTTTCTTCGCGATGTTTTCGTTGTTGTTCAAAGGAGAGCAGGGTATTAACTAGGCGGGCTGTGGCCCATCTAGCCGAGGATAGATATCCAGCCCAGATATTAATTTTTTTCAAGATGCAAATGGCTAGCCCAGCTATATATTTTTTGAGGAATACCCAGGCAAGGTCAACTTGTTATTCTCCGCCCCGTTGCGCTGCAAATCTTTCCTAGGAGGGATGCATTAGGCTTAAGAGGAAAATGGGCTTTAAAAATAATAAATGGGATGTAATTATAAAAACTGGGCAGTAACTATAAAAAAATGCACCAAGCATGAAATTAGTTTATAAAATATTATTTATGGATTTTGAAAATCTTAATTTTTAATTGTTGCGCGCGCAATGTTTCGTTAGATTTTTACGTAATACAAATTTATATTTAATCTGACTAGAAATTTCGGGATAAAAATATTTCGGATCCCATCAAAATGTGGGAAATTTTATTGTATTATGTCTTGAACGGTTGGTTGAAATTATTAATCGTTGTCCTAGCTAGAAAATGGGCTGTAATTTTAACAAACTGTAAATGGGCTGTAGTAAATTCCATTAGAATTCAAAAATGGGTTGTACATTCTTACAAATCGCAAATGGGCTATAAGTTCTCTGCCACACACTTGTGGGCCTACTAAGTTGACACGTCCCCTAAAAAAAGAAGTTGACGCGTATGCAAGGGTTTGTCAACTTATTATAGTCAACACACGGTTCTAGCAGCAGTGGCCGTTGGTTGTCCATCCAACGGATGCCGTGCTTCTTCTTCAATATTGGATATTCTAGCTTCACGAGCCCAAAAAATGATTCCTCCCCCTAACATCTGGGGCGCACTGTTTCGGAAGCTGACCTGTGGGCCTACTAAGTTGACGCGTACCAAGGGCTTTGTCAACTTAGTCAATATAAACGATTCTAGATGCAGTGACCGTACGATGTCCATCCAACGGCCGTAGTGCTTCTTCAACCTCTGGTCTTCTTGCTCCATCCGCCCAAAGCAGCGCCAGTCATGCCGCTTGCTCCTGCCTCCCGTGGCCGGCTGTGCTGCCGCGGAGGCCTCACCACCTTGGATGCGCTCGGCATGGAGTGGTCAACATGGTCAACGAACGACACCATCGAAAGTAGACTGTGTGTGGACAGGCTGACAGCTGGGTCCATGGCCGCATGCAAGGAATGCCTCCTTATTACGCGCAAAATACTGATTCCTCCACTTGACAGCCGGGACCCACCGGAAGGGCCTCTGTATTTCGCGAAAAAATGTTCCCACCGCTGACGGGTCAGACCCACCTGCTATATATCTTCGCACGCAAGGAAGTGCCTCCTTATTACGCAAAAAAAAATGAATACCCCCTGCTAGCTGGGACCCACAATAGTGGGAGGCTGACTTGTGGGCCAACTAAGTTGACGGGGACGAAGGGCGTTGTCAACTTAGTCAATATGAACGATTCTTGCTCCAGTGACCGTACGATGTCCATCCAACAGCCGTAGTGCTTCTTCAACCTCTGGTCTTCTTGCTCCAGCCGCCCAAACCAGCGCCGGTCGTGACTCGTGCTCTTGCCTCCCGTGGCCGGCTGCAATGCCGCGGATGCCTCACCGCTCCCTACTTCTCCCACCTCTGGCCAGGCCATCCCTCTACTCACCCACACCCCCTGTTATTCTGCGGCGACGACAACCTCACACTGCAACGAAGCAGTGAACCCTCATACTCCTCTACGCATGGGCATCCACTGCCGCGTCTTCCCCGGCTCCGCGTCGTTCCCTTCCTAGGCCTCGCCGTCGTCCACTGCTCTGGTGCTCTCGGCGCGGCGTAGTCAACATGGTCAAGGAACGGCTTCCATCGGACGCGAACTGTACGTGGAGAGGCTGACAGCTGGGTCTACGGCCACAGCAAGGAAGTGCCCCCTTATTACGCGGAAAATAATGATTCCTCCACCTGACAGCAGGGACCCACCGGATGGGCAACCATATTTCGTGAAAAAACATTTCCCCCCTGACTGCTGGGACCTACCAGCTACATCTTCGCATGCAAGGAAGTGCGTCCGAAAAAAAAACGATTCACCCCCCTGACTGCTGGGACCCACCAGCTACATCTTCGCATGCAAGGAAGTGCCTGACAGTCGGGACCCACCTGGTCGAAGCGTACGTAGCGTTGTCATTCTAGTCGCGAACTTATGCGTACATCTTGGTCCATATAGAGCGCGCGCGTGTCGTAGTAGAGGCGCGCACATAGCATGTACACGTCACGCATTACAATGGCGGTGTGCAAGAATGAAAATCTGACCCGCGTCGTACATCTGGCAGGGTCTCGACGCCTACTCGCGCATACGTCGGCGGGGCTCGTGTACATGGCTGGGTCGGAACGGAGAAACATCGTCGTCATCATGTTCATGGGGAGCCAACCGGCTGGGTCGGAGCGAATCGTCATCGTGTTCATCGGGAGGGCTTGGGCGGAACAGCTGATGGAAGCGAGGCTGGCGTACCGCAGAAACGGAGAAGCGGCCTTGTGTTCGACCGGTCACGTTCAAAACGGGATCCTATTCATCGAGAAGTGCGGCGTGCCGCAAAGCGGAGAAATAGACCTCATATAGTGGCGGGGTCTGTTGATCGGGAGGGTGTGGCGTGCCGCAAAAGCAGGACTCCACGGGATCTTGTTCATCTCCACCGTCGACCCCTCCAGCCTCCACAGACTCTTGTTCATCCACCGTCGACCTCCTCCGGCCTCCACTGTTGTTCATCCACGGGCTCCTGTTCATCCAGCCTCCACCGCGCGCTGCTCCACCGGCTATTGTTCAACCAGCCCTCTCCACGGGCTCCTGTTTAACCACCCCTCCACGGGCTACTGTTCATCCAGCCCTCCACCGTCTACTGTTCATCTAGCCCTCCATGGGGTGGTCCTGTTCATCCATCCCTCCACGGGGTTTCATCCAGCCCCAACCGGCTCGATCGATCGGGGTCCTGTTCATCCAGAGGCAACACCACGGGGTCATGTTCATCCACCCCCACCGGGAACTGTTCGTCCAAACCACCCCAGCAACGCTCACTGTTCATCCAGAGGCAGCATCGATCGGCTTGATTAGCAGCGATGGCGAAGAATCGCTCGATCGGGTTCAGTTAACAGCCATCGATCGATCGCTCGGGTTCAGTAACGTGTAGCCTGCAGTGCAATCACTCGGGTTCAGTTAGAGCCCAACGCCTCGCTCGGGTTAAGTTAGATCCCAATGCCTCGCACCCACGCGCGTGCATGTACGAGAGAAACGCGCATCGCTCGGCCCCGACCACCCACCGTAACCGGGAACACCCCGATATTTTCTTCGCCCTCGCTTTTACCATGGTTTTTTTTCGTTATGGACGGCCCAAAGAATGTCATGCAACTGCGTCTCCGACCCGCCCAGGACGAAAAGCCCATTTTTTGTCATGATTTTTTGTCATAGAAGTAGGATCCCACCACATCTATGATGATACCGGGTTTTGTCACAATTATCGTCATAGAAGTGTCATAAGTATGACAGAAAAAAATTTCGTTCGGCCCAAAATGTCATGGATGTTTCTTTTTTTTGTAGTGAGAATTAAACGAACATCTACATAATGCATATATGACTCAAAAATTACATGCTATTGTGTGGTATTTAGGGGATGCTTGGTTTTTAGCCACACTTTGGGGCTACTTGGTTTGTCCTACTTTGCCAAAGATTGCCGCACCTAAGGTTAGGAAAGTTTGTGAGTGTTTGGTTCAAGCCACACCTTAGGCAAGCCACACTTGGGCCCGCATGGCATACACACAAAAAGTGTGGCATGTTTCCCTTAGTCTTGCCAACTTGTGGCTCTCATTTTTGTGTGTATGCCATGTGGGCCACAACTTGGCAAGCCTAAGGGAATCTTGCCACATTTTTTGAGTGTATGCCATGTGGGCCCAAGTGTGGCTTGCCTAAGGTGTGGCTTGAACCAAACACTCACCTAAGTTGGTCAAACTTGCCTAACCTTAGGTGTGGCAATCTGTGGCAAAGTGGTCACAAACCAAACAGACCTTAACCTTAGGCAAGCTTGTCAAAAATGTGTGGCAAAGTGTGAACATTATATTTTTGCCACACTTGACTAACTTGAGTTGCTCAAATTGTTAGCCACACTTTGGCTTGCCTAAGGAAATCTTGCCACACTTTTTGTGTCTATGACATGTGGGGTTCACTGCTCATAAAAAAATTATTGCCTTAGGTGTGGCTAGAACCAAACACCCACCTAACTTGGCCAAACTTGCCTAAGATGAGGTGTGGCAAAGTGTGGCAGTGTGCCTAGAAACCAAACAGCCCCATAATGTGGCAATATAAGGCAAACATAGTCACAATCCAAACAACCCATATGCATAATTTGGTTGCCAAATCTCATGGGTGTAATGCACGTGTACCTTACTAGTACTTCCTTTTTTAGTTAATATATTATGATTAAAATGATGCGGGGGCATCCATGAAGCCACGTGGCACATGTGGAGGCGTTGTCGTGACCTCCTTGTGTGGATTGATCACAGTGACGTGCTGCTAGTTCCTGAAGAATGTACTCGTCCTCTCTCACGCACATTGGCAATACATGCACGAAGCGAAGATGTGCACGCACACACTCATTCCCTCACACGCACACGCGGGTACATGGTGGGACACATTTTGGTATGAAGATCAACCCCATGTGATAATTTGAGGCATGTAAAGTCCTTACATCATTGATTGCCAATTAATACAGTGCATGCAAATTGGAGTGGACGTGAGGGATGAAGTAGTTGAGAAAGATATTACTACTCCACTGCATGCATGCGAGTAGTTAAATTATGGGTTGCTACTTCCATTGGTCTCCTTCGTATTTCGTGCCAATTTTTGACCATAATTTTAAGTAACACAATATTTATGCATGTCATAAAAAGTAATGTCATCGAAAACTACTTTCAAATATGATTCCAATGATATAATTTTTGGTGTCATGCATTAACATTTTGTTAGTTAAATTTTTGGTCAAAAAATGGCACAAAATAAAAAGGGGGCCAATAAACCAGGTCGCATGCAGGATGATCAATTTTTGCTCGAGTTACTGTTGATGACCTTTGTATTTAAATATGGACAGAGTGGAGTAGTACTATCTTTATCTTAGCCTCGTAGGGATCTCCCAGCGCCTACGCTTGCCTCCCCGCCTCGCCCATCGGATCTCTCCATGGAGGACCCCGCCATGGATAATCCCTTAGTTCCCAGAATCCCGCGGGCTGCCCTCTCACTGCGGCCCGCAGCACTGCCGCCTTTGAGCGAAACCCACATTTGTTTTAGAGGGGATCCATTGCTCTGGAATCACAGATCGGTGGCGCCGGAGGATATGCCAGGGCTGCGTTTTAGGTGGTGGGCAGCAAGGGCAAATCGGATCGAGGAAGCGTCACATCGATTGGAGACAAGTTCGAAGGAGATGCGCCTGGTGAAGCACAAGGCGGAGGTGCAAGTCGATCTCAGGGAAGAGATGCTGAGGCATGTCAGCATCTGGCAGCGTCGCGTTGATTTCAAGCTGGGGCTAATGGCAGAGATCATATTCACGGAGTCGACTGCGGAGGAAAGAACATGCATGCCTGCGCAATGGCATGAGCAGCCGGTGCAACTGTTCAAATAGGCGATAGGAGAAGCCAAATCCCAGGACCAGCTGCGTCGGCGCCACTAGGCATGCATCATTGGTGAGGTGAGCTGCCCTTCTTCCCCGCCAGCGATGTAGTGACCTAGTCGGTTGCTGCTGAAGTGAACTTGCAACGCCATGTCAGTTTGCATCCTTGACAATCGCTCCATCTATATGTATTGTATTCCTGTGAAAATACTTGGTCGTTTGGAAAAGATGGTAATTGATTTATCACTCGTTTTTGAATGCTTGGTCATGACAATCAACCGAAGCCACAACCAGAAGTCTCCATCGCGTAATACTTACGGTCGGTCGCACCAACAGACGGTCCGTCGGACCTGCGTCTCACCGAAGGGACACATATCGGCTTGGTCTGACATGTACGACCAGCTACATCACTGACTTGTGCGACCGCATTTGAGCAGTGTAGTACTCCCTCTATCTCAGTTTACAAGTCTTGCACGTGTACCTAGGTCGTTAATTTGACCAACTTAATAAGAGGCATACATTACGAAAAATATATCATTACAAACTTCAAATACTCTATTTTTTAATGATATATTTTTTGTGTTAAACAATTTATTTATATAAGTTAAATTGACTACCTAGATACACGTGCAAGCCTTGTAAACTGAGATGGAGGGAGTCTTGAAATTTATGTTCCACTAAACTCATCGGGAGCCGTTTCGGGCCTGGAAACCAAAACCATCAACTAATCTTTACCTTGTTCCCATCACATTCCAAAGTACTAGTGCTACAATTAAGTGCAAGCCTGCTCACACCTAGTACGTACCAAACCTGAACGTGTTCCCACTATGCAGGTTTTAGTACTAGTGCTAGTACTTAGGTTACAAAAAGGGGAACTACCTAACCAAAAATTACTCTACCTTCCTCCTCATAAGTCCTTGTTCGTCCGTCCTTGCCATGGCCGGTGTGCAGAGCTCTAGGTTGAGAATTATCCGAACTACTCATAACAAGGGAGCGGCAACCAAGGCCACGGAAAAAAAAGAGGGCTCGTCGCCTCGCAGAGACCTCGAAAGATCTCTCACGGGCAGGCGATGGCTCCCAGGAGCACCCTAGCTGCGGAGGTGAGTGCTCCCAGGAGCGCCCTAGCCGCGGAGGCGAGGGCTCCCAGGAGCACCCTAGCCGCAGTGGCGAACAAGCCGAGCTGGCGGCGCTGGAGTCGATATCCCTCGATGGCATGCCAGATCAGCTCAATAAGCAAAAGGAGTTCATCCACGGCTTGGTGGAGCTGCTGAAGTACATGCCCACTGAGCTCAATGAGCAGGGGGAGTTGACCACCGGCTTGGTGATGCTGCTGAAGAAGAACATTGCCTCGGAGAAGAAGGCTACTGGCAAAATCCTGCAACTTCAGGAGGACAAGGTGAAGCTCTGCCACGAGCTCAGCCTGCTTAAGGAGGAGAATGCCGGCTGGAAGAAGTTGCATGAGAAGAATAGTTCCTCGATGAAGATGCTGCAGGCCCTCGTCATGGAACAGAAGGAGGAGTTGGCGAAGCTCCGCATCGAGCACCCGGCTGCTGTCAAGGTATGTAATGCGGCCGTGGACCATATGATGAAGGCTCGCGTCGAGAAATCCCGCGTCGTGGACAAAATGAAGAGGATGGCGGAGGAGACGCGCAAGGAGATGGAGGTCGTGGAGGCGATGAAGAAGCAGTTATGACTCTGCGGCCAGCAACCCTTCATGTATTAGAGAGCAGCGCCCTAGACTTGTGTGTGCGTCTTCCTTCTTTTTTTGGGGTGATAATCTTCCTTCTTCTTTTGCTCATGTGTTTCTTCTTTTGCTTCGGGTGTTCCGTCGCACGTGTCATGTTCTCTGCGAGGCATGAGTAGAACAATGGTAACGATGAGCGGCACTGTGGGATCGATGACTAGCAAATTAGATGTTTTTTTATCGCCATATGGCACTGGGCTGCCGTGTTTCATGCTCCTCCGTCACACTAGTACTCCAGTGGAAAACTTGAGTA
Source organism: Aegilops bicornis (assembly GCA_021605145.1). NCBI lineage: Eukaryota > Viridiplantae > Streptophyta > Magnoliopsida > Poales > Poaceae > Aegilops > Aegilops bicornis. Next base: position 478,640,954 of record CM038672.1, on the reverse strand, counting down.
TACCGCACGGTTCTTTGCTCCTCCTTAGGTCGTCGGCAACATTTATACGAGCAGTCAGATCACAAGGCCCAGCCTTCCAGCAGTAATGAGCCGTCAAATCACAAAGGCCCTCGCCTCTCGTGAAACCGACCAAGCGAGACTGCCCCACCCTCTAGCCTTTTAAAAATGTATACTTTTCTACAGTAGTAGTATCGATGGATTGCGCCATGGAGCAAAACTAACAAGATGAAATTAAAGAAAAAAGGTGGTACATATAGAGAGCGCTCATCGCCAAATTATGCATATAGTACTATTAAAAAAAGCTAGTACGTGCTTAAATGGGTGCTAAATTCTATTAAAGAAATTAGCATAGCTATTTAATTCTTGGGTTCTTATTATTTATGCCACTAGTTATGTATCACAACTCAGTTTTGCCATTAGAAGTTACAACTACTCAAAAATGCCATCGATCCGTGAGATGCTTGCTCAAAAATGCAATTAGATATCTCAAAAACGCCATCGTTCCGTTAGATGTTTGCTCAAAAATGCCACTAGACATTGTTATTTTCACGTAAAACCCGTTGACCATGTTATATGACAAAAATAAGCAGATTTTCACAATGATAAGTGTGGCCCCGCTTGTCAGTAGTAACCAAGCGAATAATTTTACAGGAAAATAAGAACGCTGTTGGGATCAAGTAGGCCCCACACTTTATTGTACTGTGGTGAGATAGAGGGAGAGCTGGCATGTTGGTCCATAGGTATTTATGTCATTATACATGGCAAAAGAGATTTGAGTCACAATAATGGTGTCCAGCACAACACGTACACCCCTCAAATAAAACTAAGCACCCTGAAATTCTTTGACAACTAAACTGCTGGCTATATGATGTTGGCCATATATAATGTGAAGAAAGAGTGGTAGTACTACCAACTACAAGATGAACTATAAGAAATACTAGTATGTACGTACTGAAGAGTTAAAGTAATGAGAAGGAACATAACATAGTTCTGCTGGGGGCTCAGCACAACACACCCCTCAAATAAAACTAAGCACCCTGAAATTAAACTAAGCAACTAATCCGGTAGACACTACATTAGAACCACCAAGAGCAACAACACTGCCACCTTACTCGGACTCCTCGTCCACGTGCTCGACTTCGTCCTTGTCCCTCTTCCTCTTGGCCAATACTTCTTTGCTTGAACCGCACACTTGGCTCTTGCTCTTCATCCAACCCTTGTAGATATTGAAACAAAGGTAGGCATCCATTGCAGCATACTGGATGTGGTCTATATCTAGTACATTCCACTGCCATGCATAACGATGAAACTTGGGCGGAGATTTCTTCAGTTTGCCGTATGAAGGATGAACCATGGCTCCTGCCAGGGTCAGTATTGAAGGCTGATCACGGGAGGGCACCAGCCCATTCTTCTAGAGGTCGAAGGGCTGGCCTACAACGAGGCCTATCTGACCCAGGACTGTTCTGTCGTTCATAAAGTCTAGAGTAACGAATTTGACTAGGCCGCCCTTGAGGAAGTTCTTAAATTCCTTGCACTCAACGTCGGCATGGCATATGTGGTAGATTCAGCATAAGTTATGCACGCAAACCTGGATCACGGTGGGCTTCATCTTCTCTTCCCCCTTTAGATTCATTTCTTTGTCCAGGGTTGTGGTATAGTCAACATCTAGCCTAGCAACCCACTCATCATTTGACTTTTCGAACATGCGTCTGAAGCGAGCAAGGCATCCTTTCACTGTCGCAGAAGAACGGGTGTAGATGATGTCGAACTCATCGCTGGTGATGGTTCTAACCTTGTACTCAAAGCTGAGTATGGAGATTTGGTACGCCATGGATTTGGGAGGAGGGTTAGGATTTGTGGAACTGCTGTAATGTGAAAGGACAGGATGACTAGGAGCAAACTGCCGTAATGTTAAAGGACGGCTGGGGACGAGTAGGAGTGAACTGCTAGTGGTTTTTCGATTGTAAAAATGCTGATTGGGGGCGTGCGAACGACAGGGTAGAGGCTTGCTCAGTGGATAAACGGATTCATGCACAGTACTATGGGGGCCCAATTAGATGTCATGTCTACTAGACGCGCAATTAAATGGCTTCATGCATCTGCGTGTTCGCACGTCAAGCATCGAGAAAATTATAGGTGATACGAAGCTTTCCATGCTCCCATGATACGGGCTTCCCAGAGCCCTTGGATCTGAGATCGAACGATTGCATGGCGTGATTCTAGACCTATGGGTGAATATCCTATCCTGGAGGGTTATTCTGCAAAGTTTTAGCAACTTAGCATGCGACTGTTCGATCTCAGATCCAAGGGCTGCCAGCAGCCCGTATCATGGTCGCGCCTACCACGATCGTCGCCTTTCGCTTTCATGGTCGCGCTTCTTGGAGATTTCACACGGTGCGTTAGGCTATCTGATGTTGGCATGTCATACATAGTCATCACTTAGTCACTCATGAAACAAGGTTAGCTATAAGTTTGGCTATAAGAGTATATTTTTTTACTTCTCTCTATCTCTTTCTTCATAGTATTTATTGCATTTGCCAAGGAGTGACCTCTTCCAATGAAATGGTGCTTAGATGAGGTGCTAAGGGCATTAAATGGCTTAGCAACTCAAGTCCCCAATGCATAGGTGCTTAGTTTTTTGTTGCTAAGCTTGCTTCATTTAATTAGGTATAGACTCAAAATTGTCTTTTCACCTAGGTACACGCGCTTAGCACCGTTTCTTCCTGGGGTCACCAAACTAGTCTCTCTCTTCTTAATTAAATTGCCACATCAGACTTTATGCCTATGTGGCAGGCTTAGCACCTGTACGAGCAAGTACAATAGTAGGCTATAAGCCTGCTTACATGGCATTTTTGCATATGTGGAGGAGAGAGGCAAGGAAAAAGTGGAGGAGTGGGATCTCATGCAAGAGCCATCCTCTACACATGCTCCTAGACAAAAGCATTTAATACAAGGAGAGAGATAGAGAGAAAGTGAGAAAAACCTTATAGCCAACCCTATTGTGTGACTAATAAATAATACTACTAACTTTTGATGACATGGCATGTTTATATACTCATGCAGCATCAGCAGCTGGCTATACTATTAACCATGCTATACATGGTGGAGCATTGGGAGAGGCACCTGTATACCATGGAGGTGGTCAGGAATCGGGAGACTCAAGCCGGTCACAGCACCGCAGTTAAAATGATAATGGCAAGTCAAATCATGGGGCCCCACCTGTCCAGAAGTAACTCGTTGTCAAATCACACAACCCTACGTTTGCAGCAGCCTACTCCCTCATCTTCTTGCATCTCTGTCGAACCGACTAGGCGGAATTGCCCCGCCCTGGACTTTTAAATAGTATAATTTTGTATCCATGGATTGCGCCATTGTCGGCGTCCTGGGAACGGGGGTCCCCAGACTTGCCTGCCTGTGGCCCACAGCGTGGCCCTACCAACGGCCTTGTATGGCCCATCTTCACCAGCAAACACTCAAGACCCTCGCGAGGGGCCAAGCCTCGCGAGGCGGATGACACAAGACCTCCTCGGGAACGGCCTCGTCAGGTCGGCTCACGAGGAGCAGAGATATCAAGGCAAGGGGAACCTCGCGAGGTTGCTATGACGCAAGCCATGACGACCAAGGCCAGGCGGGCGCCAGCGCGCACAATGTCCTCGTTTCCTCTTTAGTGCTAAAGAGGCAAGCGCATGCGAGGAATCCCGAGGCATCAGGCAAAGGTTTCCATATCGGTGCAACGAGACCAAGACCAGCAAGACGAAAAGATGGAGGTCACCGTGGAGCACAAGACGGCGTCACCACCAGAGCCTTTGGCAGGCGAAGCCCACCTTTAGTCAGGATAACTTGTACTAGTTGTCTCCCTTCGAATTTGGCCGTTGTTGAATCCCTTCCCGCTCAATATTTGGGGAGAGGACCAGAGCCTCTATAAATAGGGCTAGCCACCACCATTGAGGGGGGGATCATCCACATCATCCTCAACCATTCAATCTCACCGAGCACAAGAACACCTCTCTTCAGCAGGCTGTTCTTCCCTTAACTGTTCATCCTCAGCCCAAGAGGCAATCCACCACACCACACTAGAGTAGGGTATTACACCACATCGGTGGCCCGAACCAGTATAACTCTTGTGTATCTTGTTCTTTGGGTTCGTCGAGCTAGGCCTTGCGATTGTGCGAGAGCGATCTAGGGAGAGAGAGATCTTTGTGGGCACCCAGTGTTCGAACCTCAAGGGTTTTGCCGGAACCCAAAATCCGACATTTGGCGCGCCAGGTAGGGGTGCGCCGAAGCTTTCCTTCCGTCGATCTGTGCTTCGCCATCACCGCGCCTCGCCCTCATGGCCCGTGCTGCTCTTCCGCTGCGGCGACCGATGCCCGTGGCGGGCTAGGGGGCTCCGAGCCTTGCCCCTGCCTTACGGCAGGTGCAGTGGCCGCCCAAGTTCAAGCCGGAGATGCCGCTGCGCTACGACGGCGCGACGGACTCGTCGACATTCCTGCTGGCGTACGAGTAGGCCGCCCTTAAGGCTGGGGGCGACGACAAAGTCATGGCCAAATGGCTTCCCACGGCCCTCAATGGTGCACCGCGCGCCTGGCTGCTCAACCTCCCAAGGTCCACGGTGGCGTCTTGGGAGGAGCTGCGCAGCCTCCTCACTACCCGCTTCACAGCACACCCCCCCCCCCCCCCCCCCGTCGTTGCGACCCCCCTCGGCGGCTCACAAGCGCCGCCCTCGGACCGTCACACCAAGTCGTTCTTTCGCCAGATCGGCACCGCCTCCATGCGGCAGGGGGCTCCTCCGGGTTGGGCGGCGCCCCAGGCTGACCTGACCTTCGACTCGGGAGATCACCCCGTCACCAACGTCGGCTCGGGCGTGCTCCCAATGCTTTGCACGCCCACCATTTGCAGCGTGGCCATCACCAAGACCCTCATCGACGCCGGCTCCGGCCTCAACGTGCTCTTTGTGGAGGCTTTTAGCCTCCTTCACGTACCGCTTGAGCGGCTCCGCCCCAGCAAGCCCTTCACCGGGGTCGGCGGCGGCTCCTCCAGTCCCCTGGGGCAGATCCGTCTTCCCGCGACCTTCGGCACCCGCGACAACTACCGTACGGAGCTGATTGACTTCGACATCGCCCGCATCGGCCTTTTGTACAACACCATCCTCGGGTACCCGGCTCTGGCTCAGTTTATGGCGGCGACCCATCTGGCCTACAACCTCATGAAGATGCCCGGGAGCAAGGGCGTCCTGACCGTAGTTGGAGATACCAAGGAGGCTCTGGTGGCGCTCAAGCTTGCCCTCAAGGCCGCCGCCACGGCGCGCCCGGCCGACGAGGCCACCTCTATTAAGGAGGTCACGCCGGCCAAGAAGAAGCAGTTGTTTACTCAAGATCGGGCGGAAACCAAGCAGGTACCGGTCGAGGAAGATGGGTCTTCTGGAGCCACCTTCACCATAGGTGCCAACCTCGACTCAGATCAAGAGGAAGCATTGGTAAAATTCTTGCGTGCAAACAAGGAAGTATTCGCCTGGGAGCCCAATCAGCTGATAGGGGTCCCAAGAGGAGTGATCGAGCATCACTTAAGGGTGTGCCCCAATGTGCACCCTGTGAAGCAGAAGGCACGACAACAGTCCATGGAGAAGCAGTCCTTCATCGTCCAAGAAACCTGCAAGCTGGAGGCAACAGGTGTCATTCGCGAGGTTCGGTACCACGAGTGGCTGGCGAACCCCGTCGTTGTGCCAAAGAAAGGCGGGAAGGAGCGCATGTGTGTGGACTTCACAAACCTCAACAAGGCCTATCCCCAAGATCCGTTCCCGCTTTCGTGCATCGACTAGATCATTGACTCCACCGCCGAGTGTGACCTGTTGTGCTTCCTGATCACCAGATCTAGATGGCAGTAGAGGATATGGAGAATACGGCCTTCTTGACCCCTTGCGGGGTGTACTGCTACACTTGCATGCTGCTCAGGCTGCGCAACACGGGCGCGACCTTCCAACGGCTGATGCACATCGCCCTGGGCCAGCAGCTCGGGAGGAACGCAGAGGCCTACGTCGACGACATTGTGGTGAAGTCTCGGGAGGCAAGAACCTTGATTCAGGACCTGGAGGAGACCTTCACGAGCCTACACCAGGTGGACTTGCGGCTCAACCCGTAAAAGTACGTATTTGGTGTCCCCTTCGGCAAGCTGCTGGGCTTCCTCGTGTCCCACAGGGGGATCGAGGCCAACCTAGAGAAGGTCAAGGCGATTGAAGATATGAGCCCACCACAAACCCTCAAGGAGATGCAGAAGCTTGCCGGCTGTGTGACTTCACTAGGACGCTTCATTTCCAAGCTGGGAGAGCGCGCCCTACCGTTCTTCAAGCTGATGAAGAAGAACGGCCCGTACGAGTGGACTCCGAAGGCTGACCAAGCGTTTCAAGACTTCAAGAGATATCTGACCAGCCCTCCAGTGATGGTGGCGCCCCGCCCTCTCGAGCCCCTGGTGCTTTACCTCGCCGCCACTCCTCACTCAGCCAGTGCAGCTCTGGTGACGGTTCGAGAAGAGCGCCAGGCCAAGGACACGTCGCGCCGAACCGCGCCCCCAGCCGGAGCGACGCAAGACCCGAAGGAGACCGCGGGGGCTACAGCAACGACAACGGATGACCCATCTCAGCAGGATGGCGACCTTAGGCCCGCTGAGGCCCCAATGGGCGATCAGGCTTTGGAGGTCCCATCGCCTCAGGAGGCGCCCCAACCTCCGACAGACACGGGTCCCGCTGACGCACCCGCCCTCGTCGAGCACCCAGTGTATTTCGTCAGCACGGTACTGCGGGATGCAAGGGCACGGTACCCCATGCCTCAGAAGCTCTTGCTCGCGCTTTTGGTGGCCTCATGAAAGCTACGGCACTACTTTCAAGGTCACCCAATCAAGGTCGTCTCGGCGTACCCACTGGAGAGGTTACTTAGGAGCCCTAATGCTGCTTGAAGAGTCACCGAGTGGAATATCGAGCTACAGGCGTTCCAGCTGAAGTTCAGCACAACCAGGGTCATCAACGGACCCGCGCTTGCCGACTACGTGGCAGAATGGACGGACGCCCCGGAGCTTGAAGCAGGCGAGGATCGGTCCCTCTCACCAGGAAGTGAAGCGCCGGACGGTTGGGTAATGTATTTCGATGGCGCATGTGTGCGCCAGGGCGCGGGGGCTGGAGCAGTGCTCACCCCGCCCACTCAGGACAAGCTCTACTACGCTGTGCAACTCTGCTTCTAGCAGGGTGAGAAGGTCTCCAACAACATAGCGCAGTACGAAGGCCTCATAGCTGGCCTCAAGGCTGCGGTGGCCCTGGGTGTGAAGCGCCTCACCATCAAGGGTGACTTGCAGCTCCTCGCCATTTTCTCCAACAAGGTATACGAGCCGAGAGACGAGCACATGGAGGCATACCTCACAGAGGTACGCAAAATGGAAAAGAAGTTCTTGGGCCTGGAATTGCAGCACATGCCCCGCGACACCAACAAGGAAGCCAACGACATCGCCAAGAGAGCATCCAAGCGGCTACCCCAAGAGCCTGGCGTCTTCGAGGAGCGACTCTTCAAGCCATCAGCAACACCACCACTTTCGAGGCCGGCGCTGCCTCGGGAGGAGCTCCCCCAACCACCTGCCTCGGGAGCCCCGGCCTACGGCCCGACCTCAGGAGCGCGCCTACTCTTGGCACTCGAGCCTCAGGAGGGGTACCAGACCAAGGAGTTCAAGAAATACCTGACGCAAGGGATGCTGCCGGAGAAGGAGGAGGACGCGGAGCGCGTGGCTCGGCAGGCCACGGCGTACTGCATCCAAGACGGTGAGTTATCCAGGAAGCGGCCGAGTGACGTTTCCTATCTCCAGGGAACAGGGGAAAGAGCTGCTAGCTGACATACACGGCGGGGACTGCGGGCACCACTCGTCGTCACGAACCCTCATCGGCAAGGCATTCCGCAGCGGGTTCTACTGGCCTATGGTGCTCAACGACGCGACTGAGCTGGTGAAGTCCTGTGAAGCCTGTCAACTCCATGCCAAGAAGATCCATTAGCCAGCTCAGGGCCTCCAGACCATCCCACTCTCATGGCCGTTCATAGTCTGGGGGCTGGATATCTTGGGACCATTCCCTCGAGCGCCTGGGGGCTACCGCTACCTCTACGTCGCCATTGACAAATTCACCAAGTGGGCGGAGGTAGAAGCCGTCTGCACCATCCCGGCCGGATCCGCGGTCAAGTTCATCAAAGGTCTCGTGAGCCAGTTTGTAGTCCCCAACAGCATCATCATTGATAACGGCTCGCAGTTCACTAGAAACCTCGTTAAACGTATGGTGCTAACCTTGGAACGCAGATCTGCTACGCTTCCGTGGCACACCCCAGGAGAAATGGCCAAGCCGAACGCGCCAACGCGGAAGTCCTGAGGGACCTCAAGACCAGGACCTTCAAGAAGAAGCTTGAGGCCTGCGGCAGGGGCTGGCACGACGAGTTCCAGTCCGTGCTGTGGTCCATCGGCACCACCGCCACCAAACCGACAGGCGAGACCCTGTTCTTCCTCGTCTACAGAGCAGAAGCGGTTCTCCCACATGAGGTCAGGCATCGCTCCACGCGGGTCCTGGCATTTGATGAAACGCAGTAGGACGCCATGCAGGGGATGGACCTCGTGCTGGGGGAGGAACGCCGCCGTGAAGCCTCGCTCCGAGCCACAAGGTACCAGCAGGCGCTGCGGCGGTACCACTGCCACCGCGTCTGATGAAGCTATATACCTAGGGTAGGGTCATAGGCCGGACCTAAATACCCTTCCCAAGGACATCACCTTAAAACCAGAAGCATTCAAAGAGGAGTCACCATCCACTCGACCACGAAGCATTCCACTCGGAAGACTCGAAGCCACTCGACCATAGAGACCGCCAGAAGATCTAAAGCCACTCTGCACTGCAACAGTCGGACATTACGCCATAGCTTTAATGGTCATTATGTCTCTTTATTACTAGTGTTACTAGTAATGCCCCTCTCTTGATGTACCTTAAATCCCTTGTAACGTGGGCTGGCTGGGGTCCTGGTGCACTCTATATAAGCCATCCCCTCCACATGCACAAGGGTTCACACCCCTGTAAACACACATACGCATAATTCAGTCGACCGCCTCCGGGCTCCGAGACAGAGGGCTGTTACTTCTTCTGAGAAGGGCCTGAACTCATAAAACTCGTGTGTACAACTTCGCCATAGCTAGGATCTTGCCTCTCCATACTACCCCCCCATTCTACTAGCAGCCTTAGTACCACGGCAGCGTCCGCTCTAGGACGCTCGAGGTGGGTGATCTCGTCCTGAGGCGGGTGCTCTCCAGGGAAGGGTTGCACAAGCTCTCACCCATGTGGGAGGGCCCGTCTCGGGTCGCCCACGTCTCTAGGCCTGGCACCGCGCGCCTGGAGACGCAGGATGGGATCCCCATCCAGAACCCCTGGAACATCTAGCACCTCCGGAAGTTCTACCCATGAAGCAAGGCCCGGCGCGTGTGAAGCAAGGCCCAGTGCCTGTGAAGGTCTCCGCTCGTGACACTCTCACGTAATAATGAGTGGGGCTGTACATGCCCCGGAGTCTCAGGAGTGCCGCCCTCGGGCCTCGGGGGCTCCCTCCCACGTCCTAGTGGCAGCACTTAGCTCCGCGCTGGTGAGAAGACAAGAAGACTAGACTAGGTGCCGGACGCGGCTTTTCATTTGCTATCCGCAGTTGGCTTGCCCCTCTTTAATGAAAATTTGCTTTCTGGTGTTCCTTGCCGTTCTAGTTCCATTGCCTTCTGCCTCCATTTCTGCTTTTGGTTCCTTGTTTCGACCTGTACTCTCTCTCGCATGCCTCGCGAGGGGGCTGGACAGGTGCGCTCGTGAGTGTTTTTTCCTGTTTTTCGCGAGGCACCCTCGTTCGAGATCGTAAGCTGGTGCACTTCTCTCAACCCGTGCCCCTCGGGCACCGTGATGTGAAGCGCTGGATCGTGGCCAGCGGCACCTGCGACCAGAGCTCGAAAGAATAAAAGTTTCCTAATGAAATTTTGCAGTTCCTAGACGCCTCCCAGGCCAAGGAGGCCTCGCCAGGTACTGGGAAATGAGCGCTTCACGAAGCGGAGACTACTTCGAGCATGTCAAGCTAAGTTATTTCTACGCGCCTACACAAAACATTAATGCTGCAACGCGACACAGGAACAATAAACATAGCATAGCAACTCGGAAACCACGGTTCGTTGCAGGCCCCTGTGGGGCCCCATACTTGTCTCTCTCTTAATGCAGGAAGAAAAGGAAGAACGAAACAAAAGTGGCGCATGCCCCTGCAGCAGCTTGCGAGGATGGACCCATGGCGCTCTCCTGAGCTCAGCCGGACCCCTCCTCGCACTTCACTGGGGTGCGGCAACGAGATGACCCGCTGCCACCCTTGAAGCGGGCGCGGCGGCTGGTCGTAGATGCCGCTGCTGGAGCTGTCGCCGGAGGGAGAATCGCCATAACTGGGCGAGCAGCGGCCAACACCGAGGGCAAGAACATCCTCATCCTCGTCTCGACCGTCGCCAAGGCCAAGCACCTCGTCGCTGTCGTTGTCTTCGGGGCAGCTCCCGACGCGGCGGCCGTCTTCTCCGAACGCCCTCCCAGGGTCGCGTTGCCCTCATATTTGAAGTGGAAGGTGCACCGCCTGCCCAGGTCGCGCGCGCGGGCAAACGTCTGCCAACCGCGGGCCAGGGCTGCGTTGCCTGCGATAGCGACCTTGAACGCGACCCATGAAGCTTTGCTGCAGCAGTCGTCTGCCTGCAGCCAGAGCCTGCCTGGACCTATGGCCGGCAGCTCCCGCCGAAGAAGCGCGGGAGCTGAAGCCAGGTGCCGGCCGGGTTCTCCGACCACACGACAAACTCCGGCAGCACCTCCGCCGAGTGAAAGCACGGTCGGGGAGGCCGTGCGACCATGGCGCGCCTCCCTTCGTCGACGGGGCTGTCATGATCTGGGTGAGTCCCACCACGAGAAGAGGCGTCGCCGTGGCTGCGAGGGGCCGTGGCGGGGGTCGCGATATGCTTACGGGGACGGCCGCGCCCACGCTTGGGCGACGGAGAGCCGGGCCCCTCTTGACGGGCCTTCCCCTTCTCTGCGGCTGAGAACCTCTTCGTAGGCGCCATGGGGGTCACTACTAGCAATGAAGCAAGGAAGAAGAAGCGAGTGGAGCAGGAAGAGATGAGCAACGGGGGCTCCGCCCCCTCCTCATTTATAGCGGGAGAAGGCCAACCGGCGACCCCCACGATCACAGGTAATGATGATTTTTCTCTACATGCAACAGGGACTCGTCAAGTCGGGCAGTTGCCGAGGCAGCATGGGGAAGCCGAGACGCCAACGTCCAGTCAATCGCCACACGTCAAGCGGGGCCATAGGCTGTTGGGGCCAGCGGCGCTCCGCACTTGCCCCTTGGCTTCGCCTCGAAGCCATGTCTGAGCGCACCTTGGGCCCGGGGGCTACTGTTGGCGTCCTGGGAACGGGGGTCCCCAGACTTGCCTGCCTGCGACCCATAGCGTGGCCCTACCAGCGGCCCTGTACGGCCCATCTTCACCAGCAAACACTCAATACCCTCGCGAAGGGCCAAGCCTCGCGAGGAGGACGACACAAGACCTCCTCGGGAATGGCCTCGTCAGGCCGGCTCACGAGGAGTAGAGAGATCAAGGCAAGGGGAACCTCGCGAGGTTACTATGACGCAAGCCATGACGACCAAGGCCAGGCGTGCGCCAGCGCGCACAGTGTCCTCGTTTCCTTTTTGGTGCTAAATAGGCAAGCGCAGGCGAGGAATCCCGAGGCATCAGGCAAAGGTTTCCATATCGGTGCAACGAGACCAAGACCAGCAGGACGACAAGATGGAGGTCACCATGGAGCCCAAGACCGCGTCAGCACCAGAGCCTTTGGCAGGCGAAGACCACCTTTAGTCAAGATAACTTGTACTAGTTGTCTCCCTTTGAATTTGGCCGTTGTTGGATCCCTTCCCACTCAATATTTGGGGAGAGGACCAAAGCCTCTATAAGTAGGGCAAGCCACCACCATAGAGGGGGCGGGGGATCATCCACATCATCCTCAACCACACAAGCTCACCGAGCACAAGAACACCTCTCCTCAGGAGGCTGGTATTCCCTTGTAACTGTTCATCCTCAGCCCAAGAGGCAATCTACCACACCACACTAGAGTAGGGTATTACACCACATCGGTGGCCCGAACCAATATAACTCTTGTGTCTCTCATTCTTTGGGCTCGTTGAGCTAGGCCTTTCGATTGTGCGAGAGTGATCTAGGGAGAGAGAGATCTTTGTGGGCACCCCAGTGTTCAAACCTCAAGGGTTTTGCCGGAACCCGAAATCCGACAGCAAAGCCTCAAGAAAATGGCAGTATACATGTAGTATACAGCATGCCCGTAGCGTTCGCGTCGCACCCCAGACGGTCGGTCGGTCGGTCTGGCACGCCGCTCTCCGAATGGAACGCGCGTCATATTGCGTTTGCACACACATGTGGGGCCGCAATTGAGAACCAACCATAGGCACACTCCCTGGCCCCACAAGTCGGGTGATTTAATAGAAGAGAGAGACGAGCGATAGTACTAGAGCAGTGTTGTACAGACGTTGGTGCCTGGACGATCCTTGCATGACACGAAAGATCAGTTCGTCCATGCATGTGACCAGACTCCAGCTGACACGGCTAGATTGGCTATCGTCTACATATCATGCAGTTTGTGTTTTATAGGGCTCTAGTTCTAATTAGAAATCTAAAAAAATGTTTCGTGTCATCTCACAATATTAGGTGTCATGTGCTTCGGATCACTGTGAGGGTTAAACTACGACAACTGAGTTCCTCCAAGGCGCTGGTCATTGAGGGCACATGCACGAAGACTACTTGGCTGCCATCTAGGTCAAGCCGGCTATGTTAACTAGGACATCTATTGATGGACCCCTTTTCTACGAATTTATCTTTAATTTGAGCTTTGACCCTCGTCTAGTTTGTTCATCAGGATTTATTTTGTCTCCTTGGGGCAGTGAGGTTATGGTTTCTTGTCATGTGGCATTTTTTCGTGTTATATGTTAATCCGGTGCTTCAGATCAAAATGACGACAACTGCGCCTCCGGGGTAGGTGCATGAAGACTTCTCGACAGTCATTGACGAGGTCAAGCCAGCTCCGGTAGATAAAAAAACTACTCCACTATATAGGCAGGAGCCTCCGTGCTTGCTTGCTAGTGTTGCTCTCTTCACACTGTCTCGTCATCTTCAGATCTAAACATGACAGTGGTGGCCACACACTCTCTCTCTGCTCACAACTTGTCATAGATCCAACCGGGTCCTCTCTGCCGGGGAATGTGAGAAGGTGCAACGTTCACACGGCCGTCCTCGGCGACGGCTCTTACCCACTGCCGGCACATCCTGATCAGCATGCCTTGCCGTTCTCTCTCACGCACCGCCTGCTAGGGAGGGCCTCCGACCCCTTCTTCCTTACTGCCGTAGTGTGGGCAGATCCGGCTTCCTGCCACCCACCTAGTGACATCCGGGCGACCCTCAGGTATAACTTCCTTCGAAACCGGCCTTGCTCTACTTCCCCAGCTCCTGACGTCGCTGCATTTGTATCTTTTACTATTTCTCAGGCCCCCTCGTAGATAGGATCGATCGGCTGTTCGAAAGCCACCTAAATTTTTACTGTTAAGAGGTAAAACTAGTTCATGCACTCAAATCTAGTACTACTTGGTTCAAACAAGGAAGAAAGGGGGTAGGGTGGGGAAGATTTGTTACCTGAATCTAGGACTTGGTCGAAAGAGGAAATAATGGGGGCGAAAAGTAGCAGAGACTGGCTATCCAACTAGTATCTTGGTCTAATAGGGAAATAAAGGGAAACACAGTACAAACTCAATATAAACTCGATCTATTGGTTGAAAAAGGAAAGAAAGTGGGGACTGGGGGACAAGTCAACAGAGTATGTCCAGCACTAGATTTGCGAGCCTCACACAGTATAAGGTGGCTATACCGAACAAAAATGGGACCAACCCAGATATCTTGTTTTGATGTTTGTTGCCTCGAGCCCCTCTTATGTAATGCCACTGGAAAAATGTAGCAGTCACTGGGTTAAAAGTAAGTACACATTAAACCAATGTTGCTTTCAATGTAATGCCTCTAGTAATATGAATCAATGGCACTGTTTTTCATGTCTTGCTAAATTTCCCATTAAGATAAGTTGCTTCTTTTTGTTAGAAATGCAACTGTCCTGGTCCGCCTACTCTCCCATGCCCAAATACCAACTCTGTAGCAGCTGTTAATGTAGTGTTGCTATTAAAATGAAGCAATGGCACCATTAAAGTAATGCCGTATTTAACGGTTGTCATAGTTAATTCTAATGCCCACACTAATATCTAGCAATGCTGCTGCTTTAGAAATTGCTACTACCCTTGTAGGACTGCCATTCAGATAAGGAACATGCTTCTTTTCATTTGATGTATGTTTCATCACTTGTTAGTCACCCTCCTTTCCACCTTTTTGTGCAAACATAGATATACATTTCACGCTTGATGTTATTTGAACTGCACAAATGATATCCAAATTATAGTTGAACATTGCACGAGCTTCACAAAAACCTTGGCGTTGCTCAATTTTATTGCAACTAATGAAGAAGAAACTTCTAGCTCATGGGACATTGCTTCATTTTAGGTGAACTGCACAAAAAGGTCCCATGAATTGAACCATCCATGTTGGTGACTGGTGTCATCCCTTCTATGATGGCTGGTGTTGACTGCAGATATGGTTCCCATCACGAGGTATGTTCCTTTTTGGTCCGACCGTTTGCCAAAGATCCTGCATGTTAAGTCTGCTCTTGTGCTACTGTGTTGGCACTGCCATGATAAAGCAGTAATGTTGTTATTTTGCACCTTAATCTAGTGGCACTATTAATTTGAAGCAATGTTTTGGCACCGCTAGTGCCACTGATTTTTTTTATATATCGAAAGAGGGGGTTTCCTCTGATTTCATTAAAGAAACCCAACCATAGAGAACCATTATCCGACAACATCTCAGTGTAAACGGGCAGTTATGCAACTACTACTAGAACGGACTGAGTACTAGCAGGAGACAAGTTCGCCACATAAGCTAAGCAGGTAGGGGGACGCAGCACCAGCTCGACCAAGTTTGGATTACAACCCAAATGCTACCACAGAAACATCAGGGGGAAGATAGGGACTGAAAGAGCCAGCTTCAACACCCCAGTCTAAGCACCCCGGCCTCCATCCTTGCGATGCACGGTACACCTCGCTTGCCACCTTCTCGACCCTAGTGCCACTAATAAAATGAAGTAATAATACAGTTAAAATAGAGCAAGTGTCCTCTCTATCATTTCATTTCCAATGTAGATAAAGAAAGTGCTTCTCTTTGTTAGTATATGTTTCATCAACTAGTCCCATTGTTAATGTTTAAGCGTTTCTGCAAACTGGGGTGCTTAATTTTAGTTGATCTACACAAAATAGAGATTGGAATGTCTCAAGGCCCCTCCTTGTACTACCGCTGTACACTGATGTTCATCACTGTAAGACGGTGTATCGGGGAGAATTGGGTCGATTTCCGGTATGAGGCCTACCGTATGAGGCGTCCTAGGGCCCATCTCGCCCTCGCAGCATGGCATACTATGATACTATCACAATATTTTCTTCTATTTATTAGTGTATGTTTCATCAACTAGTGCCACTATAATGTAATCACGCTTTTTCATTATCTGTGCAAACAGGGTTATTTAGCTGCATTTTGCTGGAACTGCACAAATGCATGGATAGAACCGGCATATATGCATAGTGTGAGGTGTGCCAAGTAAAAATTACCGACACCAACCATGCTCCATGCATGCATTGGCATCCACCACCACCAGTGGGATGTGTGGCGCTCTTTCTGGACGGATCTTTCTCCGCAGCAAATCCTCTAACCAAATACTAGTAGCTTATATTGGCAGTTTTCTAGGGAGTACTCTTTTCTGAAAGAAGCACCAATCTATTTTTCTTAATTTGTACACAGTGTCACAACTTTGACCCAAAGGTCCAGAGTTATTTTAGGGTGATTGGCATAGTACGCAGAGACTGATTGTAAGCATGATTTTCATTAGCCGTCACACTGATTGTAAGCATGAGCAGATGGAAGATTGGGTTTGTGCGAAACTTACATTAAACCCTACCGCCATTGTTGAAACGAGGTGAGCGTCGAGGGAACCGTGGAGAACGGCGGGGAAGAAACATCGCACCATCCGGCCTCCTCTTGCGGTGGGAGAACGAGTACTCATGTGGCTCCGGCTGGCTCTGCACCCTCACGAACGACACACCGTACTCGATCGATTCATTATCCTATGGATGCTCGACCTTCGACCTGTATGCCCACCACCTCCGCCCGACTTTCGCCTCGGGTGAATCTGTCTGCTCCATCACCCACAGGAGATACTCGATGAACACAAAGTACGGCGGCGTGACTACCGCCGAGGAGTACATCGCCGCCATCTCGCTCTTTCGCATACATTGCCACATGGCCCTCACCGTCCTCGAAATCTCCCACTCATTGTCAAACCAAGTAAGGATCTCCTTCAACCTGGCTAACTTTGCCTGGTCGCTTCTGGTGATCTACCTGATTCGCTGCTGCAACCTCTCCATAGATGTCCTTCTAGAGGTCCGGTGCTAGCTTTGGAATATGGGAGGAGAGACGGTGGTAGCAATAGAGAAGAGGGAGAGGCGAGATGGTGGTTTTGGAATGGAGATGATGGAGAGGAGAGGACGTGGTTTTGCAATGGAGAAGAGGGAGAGGAACGTGCGGCAGCCATTTAGGATTGGACGAGAGGGCCGGCGAGCTGTGACAGGATCAAAATCAAAATTAGTTTACCCTTCAATTAAGAAAGCGACCCCACATTAACTAGTCTCCCTTTTATTCTGGGTCATAATTGACCATGATTTTCACAAATAAAATATATGTTATACATTGCAAAAATAATATAATTTGAAAGTACATTCAGATACGAACCAAACGATACAATTTTTGGTGACATGCATTCACATTTGCTTGTCAAATACAGTACGTGGTCAAACTTTGACCCAAAATACGCAAACAAAAAAATACTTCCAAGACTAGCACCGCTCCTCTCCTCTTAAACCACCGCTGCTCCTCTCTTGTTCCAATCTAAATCCAGCGCCGCTCCTCTCCTCTTCCATTTTGAAACCACCGCCCCTCCCCTCCTGTTCAAATCCAAAACTAGCACCACTCCTCTCCCGTTCTAATCCAAAACTAGCGATGCTCCTCTCCTCTTCCATTCAAAAACCACCGCCGGCGAGTGAAGGTGCAGTGGAGAAGTAGATCGACGGAGGAGTACAACCGATACGCGAGGATCACAGAGGGCGACCCTGTGAAGCTAGCTAGGATGTTGGATATACAGTCTTGGTTTGCCAACAAGGACCAACTAGCGGCGACAGCGACATCCATGGCCAGATATCTGCAACAGAGCGAAAAGGCGGCGATACTCCCGAAGGGAGTCGCGCGGGAGTACATAGACCTGCCCCTCTGGGCCATGGAGCAAACAGATTCACCGAATCCGATCGTGTGGGAGCGGTGGTGGGTGTATCGATCCCAAATGGAGCATCCACTAGAGATTGAAGGATCAAGCATCTACATTGTGCCGTTTGTGAGGGTGTCGCGCCAGAGCAAGTCAGTGAAGTCTTCGTCGATCGAACCCAACTGCAAGAGGAGAAAAGCAGTTGCCCTGACAACGCTTCCCCGCCATCCTCTCCCTCGCCGTTCACATTGTCTCACGGGATGGCTGTCTGCCACCGAGGAATAGGAGGGGACTGCCCCCCAGCCCAACAGTCGGGCATGTAGTGAGTTGTCAGGAGGAGCTTAGGGTTGTCAGTATTTGCAGGTTGTGAATGGTGTTTTGTGTTGTGTATTTTGAGAGTACTTTTAGATATGAATGTCTTTTGAATTTTGGATTTGCAGTATTGAGCATATGAAGTATTTTATGAATTCTAGAGATCTATTTTTAGCACTTAAGAAATGTAGTTTTATAGGAGTATAAAAGTGCAGACAATGTGAATCTCAGAGAAGAAACTGCAAGTTTCAGATGCAGAGCATTTATATTAATACGCCCTTTTCAAACAGGGATAACATCATGTTGGAAGTTTTATTCACGGTCGAAAATGGAACTACCAGCCAGTTAACATCATGCTGATCAACATTCATGCATAGCACATCTTCATATGATGGACAGTAAAAAAGATATGCTATTTTCATAATGCCCACACAATGTCGAGTGTGCGAAAAAGAGAGAAAACGAGGGACGAAGTTTTGGCAAGTGTTGGATGTGGTGTGCGTAGATGACAATGGGGACCCACATGTCAATAATGGGAGAGGCAAAAAAATTGCAGATATTTTCCCTGCATAAGGTGAAATCGATCCCGAGCGGTATAGCGGTCGGATAGTGTCACTTGGCCACTGGGCTAGTTCAGTAGTTTCGGTAGAAATAAGGCACTGAATCAAGTGGTTCGCTCTCGTCCTGCGCCTTTGTGCGCTCACCGCGGAGCCACTTGATACGTCTCCAACGTATCTATAATTTTTGATTGTTCCATGCCATTATATTATCTGTTTTCGATGTTTAATGGGTTTTAATATGCTCTTTTATATTATTTTTGGGAGTAACCTATTAACCGAAGGCCCAGTGCCAGTTGCTGTTTTTTTTCCTATTTTAGTGTTTCGCAGAAAAGGAATATCAAACGGAATCCAAACATAATGAAACTTTCGCAAGGATCTTTCTTGGAACAAACGCAATCCAGGAGACTTGGAGTGGAAGTCAGAGACGCAACGAGGCGGCCACGAAGCAGGAGGGCATGCCCAGGGGGTAGGCGCGCCCCCACCCTCATGGGCCCCTCGTAGCTCCACCAACCTACTTCTTTCGCCTATATATACACTTATACCCTGAAAACATCCAGGGGAGCCACGAAACCACTTTTCCACTGCCGCAACCTTCTGTACCCGTGAGATCCCATCTTGGGACCTTTTCCGGTGACCTGCCGGAGGGGGATTCGATAATGGAGGGCTTCCACATCAACACCATAGCCTCTCTGATGACGTGTGAGTAGTTTACCACAGACCTTCGGGTCCATAGTTATTAGCTAGATGGCTTTTTCTCTCTCTTTGGATCTCAATACAAAGTTCTCCTCGATGTTCTTGGAGATCAATTCGATGTAATACATTTTGCGGTGTGTTTGCCGAGATCCGATGAATTGTGGGTTTATGATCAAGATTATCTATGAACAATATTTGATTCTTCACTGAATTCTTATATGCATGATTTGATATCTTTGCAAGTCTTTTCGAATTACCGGTTTAGTTTGGCCTACTAGATTCATCTTTCTTGCAATGGGAGAAGTTCTTAGTTTTTGTTCAATCTTCCAGTGTCCTTTCCCAGTGACAGCAGGGGCAGCAAGGCACGTATTGTATTGTTGCCATCGAGGATAAAAAGATGGGGTTTATATCATATTGCTTGAGTTTATCCCTCTACATCTTGTCATCTTGCCTAATGCGTTACTCTGTTCTTATGAACTTAATACTCTAGATGCATGCTGGATAGCGGTCGATATGTGGAGTAATAGTAGTAGATGCAGAATCATTTCGGTCTACTTGACATGGACGTGATGCCTATGTTCATGATCATGCCTAGATATTCTCATAACTATGTGCTTTTCTATCAATTGCTCGGCAGTAATTTGTTCATCCACCGTAATGTTTGCTATCTTGAGAGAAGCCACTAGTGAAACCTATGGCCCCCGGGTCTATTTTACATCATATTAGTTTATCATCAACTTGCCAATTTCTAGCGCCGTTTATTTTGAAATCTTTACTTTCCAATCTATACAACAAAAATACAAAAAATATTTATCTTATTATCTTCATCAGATCTCACTTTTGCAAGTGGCCGTGAAGGGATTGACAACCCCTTTATCGCGTTGGTAGCAAGGTTCTTGATTGTTTTTGCAGGTACTAGGCGACTTGCGTGTAGTCTCCTACTGGATTGATACCTTGGTTCTCAAAAACTGAGGGAAATACTTATGCTACTTTGCTGAATCACCCTTTCCTTTTCAAGGGAAAACCAACACATGCTCAAGAGGTAGCAAGAAGGATTTTTGGCGCCGTTGCCAGGGAGATCTACGCTCAAGTCAAGACATACCAAGTACCCATCGCAAACTCTTCTCCCTCGCATTACATTATTTGCCGTTTACCTCTCGTTTTCCTCTCCCCCACTTCACCTTTGCCATTTTATTCGCCCTTTTTCTGTACGCTTCTTTCCGCTTGCTTCTTCTGTGCTTGTGTGTTGGATTGATTGTTTGTCATGATGGCTCAAGATAATACTAAATTATGTGACTTTTCTAATACAAACAACAATAATTTTATTAGCACTCTGATTGCTCCTTTTCCGATGCTGAATCTTGTGAAATTAATGCTGCTTTGTTGAATCTTGTCATCAAAGATCAATTTTCTGGCCTTCCTAGTGAAGATGCTGCTACTCTGATTGAATTTTTCTTCTAGAAATCTTTAAGATTCGGCCGTGGGAGGCACTTTTACGGAAATCACTTTAGGAGAAGCTATTAAACTCCTAGATAATATTATGGTCAATTATTCTCAATGGCATACCGAAAGATCCACTAGTAAAAAGGTTTATGCGATAGAAGAGATTAATTTTTTGAATGGAAAGATGGATGAACTTATGAAATTTTTTGCTAATAAGAGTGTTTCTTCTGATCCTAATGATATGCCTTTGTCTACTTTGATTGAGAATAATAATGAATCCTTGGATGTGAATTTTGTTGGTAGGAACAACTTTGGTAATAACACGTATAGAGGAAACTTTAATTCTAGGCCGTTCCCTAGTAATTCCTCTAATAATTATGGTAATTCCTACAACAAATCTTATGTAAATGTTAATAATATGCCCTATGATTTTGAGACTATTGTTAAAGAATATATGAATTCTCAAAAGAATTTCAATGCTTTGCTTGAAGAAAAATTGCCTAAGATTGATGTGTTGGCTAGGAACGTGGATAGAATTTCTCTTGATGTTGATTCCTTGAAACTTAGAACTATTCCACCTAAGCATGAAGATCTAAAAGTGATTGATGTGTCTCCTATTAAATCTTTTTTCCAATATGGATCTTGATAAATATGGTACTGGAGATGATTCAACTTTAGTTAAAAGGCGTCCCAATGATTCGGAGTTTTTAGATCTTGATGCTAAAATTAATAAAAGTGGGATTGAAGAGGTCAAAACTTTACATGCAATGAACCCACTATTTTGGATTTCAAGGAATTTAATTATGATAATTGATTTTTTATAGATTGTATTTCCTTGTTTCAATCCGTGTTAAATTCTCCTCATGCTTATAATCAAAATAAAGCTTTCACTAAACATATCGTTGATGCTTTAATGCAATGTAATGAAGAAAAGCTCGAATTAGAAGTTTCTATTCCTAGAAAACTTTATGATGAGTGGGAACCTACTATTAAAATTAATATTAAAGATCATGAATGCTATGCTTTATGTGATTTGGGTTCTAGTGTTTCCACGATTCCCAAAACTTTGTGTGATGTGTTAGGTTTCCGTAAATTTGATGATTGTTCTTTAAATTTGCACCTTGCGGACTCCACCATTAAGAAACCTATGGGAAGGATTAATGATGTTCTTATTGTTGCAAATAGGAATTATGTGCCCGTATATTTCATTGTTCTTGATATAGATTGCAATCCTACATGTCCTATTATTCTTGGTAGACCTTTCCTTAGAATGATTAGTGCAATTATTGACATGAAAGAAGGAAATTTTAGATTCAAGTTTCCGTTAAGGAAAGGCATGGAACACTTTCCTAGAAATAAAATTGAATTACCTTATGAATTTATTATGAGAGCCGCATATGGATTGCATACCAAAGATGGCAATACCTAGATATATTCTTGTCTTTATGCCTAGCTAGGGGCGTTAAACGATAGCGCTTGTTGGGAGGCAACCCAATTTTATTTTTGTTCCTTGATTTTTGTTCCTGTTTAGTAATAAATAATTCATATAGCCTCTGTTTAGATGTGGTTTTATTTTTTAATTAGTGTTTTTGCCAAGTAGAACCTTTGGGGAGACTGGGGTGAAGTCTTTGCGATCTTGCTGTAAAAAAAACAGAAACTTTAGCGCTCACGAGATTAGCTACCATTTTTTACTGGAGAGTCATTTTAGGTTGATTATTTCTGAAGATGATTAATAGATAAATTCCTCACGTCCACCAATTTATTTGAGAATTTTTGGAGTTCCAGAAGTATTTGTTTGATACAGATTACTACCGATTGTTCTGTTTTTGACAGATTCTGTTTTTCGTGTGTTGTTTGCTTATTTTGATGAATCTATGGCTAGTATCGGGGGGTATGAACCATAGAGAAGTTGGAATAAAGTAGGTTTAACACCAATATAAATAAATAATGAGTTCATTGCAGTACCTTAAAGTGGTGGTTTGTTTTCTTACACATAGAGAAGTTGGAATCTCATTAGTTGCAAGGTTCTTAATTGTTTGTGCAGGTACTAGGCGACTTGCGTGTAGTCTCCTACTGGATTGATACCTTGGTTCTCAAAAACTGAGGGAAATACTTACACTACTTTGCTGCATCACCCTTTCCTCTTCAAGGAAAAACCAATGCATGCTCAAGAGGTATCACCGCTGTCCGCCGTTGTGAACATGCTGAACAAACGAAAGGAATCGGGAGAGGACTGTATGTGGAGAGGTGGACAGTCGGGACCCACTAGGTCTATGGCCGTACGCAAGCAAGTGCCTCATTGAGAAAATATTTCCTCCTAATGCTATGCTGACGTTGGGGACCACAGGTTTGTCAACATAATTACATTTTTTAGGTGCTTCAACGTACTTAAAGGAGATAAATTTACAACTAAGCCGGGGAGCTGGCAGGTATCATTTATTATCAGTGGGCCAGCAAGTATCAGCTGGGTTGTGGGCTGCCCCGTCTAGGCTTTGTTTTTTAACATGCGCAGCCCACGACATGCGAGTTTGTATTTTCTTGAGTGTCGTCATGTATCGACCGGCCTATGAACCTCCCATCCGCGGTTTTATTTTTCCTGAAACATCGGCAGCCCAACTTATGTATTTTTTTTTGAAGAAAACGCAGAGGTCTGTTCTATTATTCTATATAAGAATAGGAACGCGAGGTCCAACTTATGTTTCCTTTCTAACTATATTATATATATTTAAATTATTTTATATGTTATTATATATTATTGTTATTGTCATCATATATTTAACAGATACTTACATATATAAGTAAACAATATCCCACATCTTATTAACTTATAAAAACAATATTTTAACAATAAAATCCTGGATTTTTACATTAAGGAAACGGAAATCCTGGTGATTGTGTACAAATGCTTGGTAAGATTTAAGGACCAACGTAATAATAAATCACTTATTATTTAAATATATTTATAACAAAATGCTTAGCCCCTGTTTATCTTTTGATAACATTGTTGCGCCCAGCCCAACATTATAATTAGAACCAGCCCAGCAAAATCGTGTATTTTGAGAAAGTGCAAATGGCCTGTAATATTTCAGGAAAAAGTAAATGGGCCGCATGGATGCTACATTATTTGTTCAGCCAACCCAGCAAATTCGTGTATTTCGAGGAAGTTAAAATGGGCTGTAGTTTTTAAAAAAATGGGCCGCATGGACGCTACATTATTTTTTCACCCAACCGAGCAAATGGACTGCAATTCTCAAAAAAAAGATCAAATGGACTGTAAATTCTGAAAAAATGGGTTGAATATGTGTCACATTTTTGGAGACTGAAATGTGTGTCAATAGGTCGAAGGCAACGCAACTCGCTGTCAACTTAGTCAACAAATGATTCTGACATCGTTAGCCGTTGGATTTACATCCAACGATCATCATCCATCTTCAATCTCTCGTCTTCTTCCTCCAGCGCCTCCGTGACCACCTGCTCCCGCCTCCTTCTGCTAGCAGCTGTGCTTAGCACGTCTCGCTGTGAAGCGCTACCCCACCGCCGGCCACGCCATCCGTCCACCCCTCCACACCTCCTGTTCTTCTCCACCGACTGCCGAACCACGCTGCACCAGAACCAGTTAACCCTCGTACACCTCTCCGTCTGCGACTCAACTCCCGCGTCTTCTCATCTCTGGCACGTTAATGTCCGCGGCCTCGCTCTCATCCACCATCTTGGACGCGTTCGGCGCGGCGTGGTCAACACACACAAAAAATGAATACTCCCCCAGCTAGTTGGGACCCACCATAGCGGGAGGCTGACTTGTTGTCCTACTAAGTTGACGGGGACGGAGGGCTTTGTCAAGTTAGTCAATACGAATGATTCTAGCTCCAGTGACCGTACGACGTCCATCCAACAGCCGTAGTGCTTCTTCAACCTCTGGTCTTCTTGCTCCAGCCACCCAAACCACTGATGTGTCTTCCCCGTCTCCGCGTCGTCCCCTTCCTAGGCCTAGCCGTCGTCCACCGCCTTGGTGCTCCCGGCGCGGCGTGGTCAATGTGGTCAAGGAACGACTTCCATCGGAAGAGTACTGTACATGGAGAGGCTGATAGCTGGGTCCACGGTCGCAGCAAGGAAGTGCCTCCTTATTACGTGCAAAATAATGATTCCTCCACCCGACAGTAGGGACCCACCGGACCGGCCACCGTATTTCACGGAAAAACATGTTCCCCCTGACTGCTGGGACCCACCGGCTACATCTTCGTACACAAGGAAGTGCCTCCTTATCCTCCCTGGCAGCTGGGACCTGCCTGGTCGAAGCGTACGTAGCGTTCTCATTCTGGTCGCGACCATGTACATACATACGATCGATCTGTCTGCAGGTTGCAGCGATGAACCGTGGCCGAGTAAAGAAGGGCACGTGTCGTAGTAGAGGCGCACACGTAGCATGTACACGTACGTACATCCAGGGTGCAAGAAAGTAAATACGGGCACGTACGTACATACGGGCGGGGTCTCGAACGCCTACTCGCGCATACGTACGGCAAGGGCTCGTGTACATGGAGAGGCAGCGACGACGTCGTGTTCATCGGCAGCCAACCGGCTGGGTTGGAACAGACAAACTGCATCGTCGTGTTCATCGGGAGCCAACCGGCTTGGACGAAATAGCCGATCGAAACGAGGCCTGGCATACCAAAGAACGGAGGAAACGGCCTTGTGTTCGACCGGCCAAGGTCGAAACGGGATCCTGTTCATCGGGAGGGGTCTGGCGTACCGCAAAACGGAGGAAACAGACTTCTTTTGGACCTCCTACGGTCAAAACGGGGTCCTGTTGATCGGGAGGGGTGTGGCGTACCACAAACCGGAGGAAACGGACTTGTGTTGGAGTGCTACGGTCGAAAGGGCATTGGGAGGGTTGTGGCGTACCGCAAAATGGGACTCCACGGGCTACTGTTCATCTCCTCCAGCCTCCATGGGCTACTGTTCATCCACCGTCGACCTCCTCCAGCCTCCACGTGCGACTGTTCATCCACGGGCTCCTATTCACCCAGCATCCACCGCTCCTCCACCGGCTACTGTTCAACCAGCCCTCTCCACGGGGTCCTGTTGAACCACACCTCCACGGGCTACTGTTCATCCAGCCCTCCACCGGCTACTGTTCAACCAGCCCTCCACGGGGTCGTCCTGTTCATCCAGCCCTCCACGGGTTCATGTTCATCCACCCCAACCGGCTCGATTGATCGGGGTCCTGTTCATCCAGCGACAACGGCATCTAGTACCACGGGGTCCTGTTCATCCAACCCCCCACGAAGAACTATTCATCCAACCCCCTCCCCCCCCAACAACGCTCACAGTTCATCAAGAGGCAGCATGTTCGACCGGCTTCAGTTAGCAGTAGTAGTGAAGGAATTGCTCGATCAGCTTCAGTTAACAGCCATCGATCGATTGCTCGGGTTTAGTAACGCGTAGCCTGTAGTGCTATCCCTCGGGTTCAGTAGGCGAACGCCTCGCTCGGGTTCAGTTAGAGCCCAACGCCTCACACCCATGCGTGTAAATGTATGAGAGAAATGTGCATCGCTCGGCCCCCGACCACCCACCGTAACCGGGAACTCCCTGATATTTTCCTCGCCCTCGATTCTACCACGGTTTTTTCCATCATGGATGGTCCAAAGAATGTCATGCATCTGCGTCTCCGGCGCGCCCAGGACGAAAGGCCCATTTTCTATCATGATTTTTTTGTCATAGAAGTAGGAGCCCACCACAACTATGATGATACCGGGTTTTGTCACAATTATCGGCATAGAAGTGTCATAAGCATGACAGAAAAAAATTTCGTTCGGCCCAAAATGTCACAGATGTGTCTTTTTTTTTGTAGTGCAACTTGCTTGCTCACGAAGACCTCGGGCAATTTGAGGAAGCCCATCATTGGAATATACAAGCCAAGTTCTATAATAAAAAAACTCCCACTAGTATATGAAAGTGGCAATATAGGAGACTCTCTATCATGAAGATCATGGCGCTACTTTGAAGCACAAGTGTGGTAAAAGGATAGTAACATTGTCCCTTATCTCTTTTCTCTCATTTTTTTATTTGAGCCTTTCTCTTTTTTTTGGCCTCCTTTCCTCTCTTTTTTCATCCGGAGTCTCATCCGACTTGTGGGGGAATCATAATCTCCATCATCCTTTCCTCACATGGGACAACACTCTAATAATGAAGATCATCACACTTTTATTTAGTTACAACTCAAGAATTACAACTCAATACTTAGAACAAAATATGACTCTATATGAATGCCTCTGGCAGTGTACCGAGATGTGCAATGAATCAAGAGTGACATGTATGAAATAATTATGAACGGTGGCTTTGCCACAATTACGATGGCAACTATAAGATCATGCAAAGCAATATGAAAATTATAATGCGTGTCATAATAAACGGAACGGTCAAAAGTTGCGTCGCAATATATCTCGGAATGGCTATGGAAATGCCATAATAGGTAGGTATGGTGGCTGTTTTGGGGAAGGTATATGGTGGGTGTATGGTACCGGTGAAAGGTGCGCGGTACTTGAGAGGCTAGCAATGGTGGAAGGGTGAGAGTGTGTATAATCCATGGACTCAAAATTAGTAAAAAAAAACTCACATACTTATTGCAAAAATGTATTAGTCATCGAAACAAAGTACTGCGCGCATGCCCCTACGGGATAGATTGGTAGGAAAAGACCATCACTCGTCCCCGACCGCCACTCATAAGGAAGACAATTAATAAATAAATCATGCTCCGACTTCATCACATAACGGTTCACCATACGTGCATGCTACGGGAATCACAAACTTTAACACAAGTATTTCTCCAATTCACAATTACTCACTAGCATGACTCTAATATCACCATCTTCATATCTCAAAACAATCATAAGGAATCAAACTTCTCATAGTATTGAATGCACTTTATATGAAAGTTTTTATTATATCCCTCTTGGATGCCTACCATATTAGGACTAAATTTATAACCAAAGAAAATTACCATGCTATTTAAAGACTCTCAAAATAATATAAGTGAAGAATGAGAGTTCATCAATTTCTATAAAATAAAACCACCGCCGTGCTCTGAAAAGATATAAGTGAAGCACTAGAGCAAAATTGCATAGCTCACAAGATATAAGTGAAGCACATAGAGTATTCTAATAAATCACGATTCATGTGTGTCCCTCTCAAAAGGTGTACAACAAGGATGATTGTGGCAAACTAAAAAGTAAAGACTCAAATCATACAAGACGCTCCATGCAAAACACACATCATGTGGTGAATAAAAATATAGCCTCAAGTAAAGTCACCGATAGACGAAGATGCCTTCCGAGGCATCCCCAAGCATAGGCTCTTGGTTGTCCTTGAATATTACCTTGGGGTGCCTTGGGCATCCCCAAGGTTAGGCTCTTGCCACTCCTTATTCCATAGTCCATCAAATCCTTACCCAAAACTTGGAAACTTCACAACATAAAACTCAACAGAAAATCTCATAAGCTCCGTTAGTATAAGAAAATAAATCACCACTTTTGGTACTGTTGTGAACTCATTATTTATTTATATTGGTGTAATATATACTGTATTCCAACTTTTCCATGGTTCATACCCCCCGATACTACACATAGATTCATCAAAATAGCAAACAACACATAGAAAACAGAATCTGACAAAAACAGAACAATCTGTAGCAATCTGTAACTCTCGAATTCCTCTATAACTCCAAAAATTCTTAAACATTAGGAAAACCTGGGAAATTTGCGTAAAAATTCAGTTAAAAAAGAATCAGATCAAAAGGACGCTTGTGTGAATTATGAAAATTATTTTCATGGGCGCAAAAGTTTCTATTTCTCAGCAAGATCAAAACAACTATCACCGCAAGCTATCCCAAACGTAACACAAAACCACATCTAACCAGAGGCTAGATGAATTTTTACTGCAAAACTATCACGCCCAAGATGCGACCCTATCCTAAAGGAACTCAAAGGTCCCACCAAGGATATAAGCGCATCTTGAAGATGCTTTTGCAAGGTGGATATCATTACATCAACATTACATAATAATGGGGATACATACATAAGGCATACAATGCCACACGAATACAACATCACATCATATCCAAGATCAACATCCGACTACGGATGAGACATAAACAGAAACTCAAACAATATCCACCCTGCTAGCCCAGGCTGCCGACCTGGAACCTATCCCCTGATCGAAGAAGAAGCAGAAGAAGAAATCCAAAACAAGCACACACCGCTCTCGCGTCATGATCATCACAAAACCACAGACCAAGAATCTGTTGTTGTCGCAATCTGTGAGCCACGAGGACTCAGCAATCCCATTACCATGGGTATCAAGACTAGCAAAGCTTAAAGGGAAAGGAAGGGGTAAAGCGGTGAGGTTGCAGAAGCGACTAAGCATGTATGGTGGCTAACATACGCAAATGAGAGCGAGAAGAGAAACAAAAGAATGGTCGTCAACTAGAAATGATCAAGAAGTGATCCTGAACTCCTACTTACGTCAGACATAACCCAGAAACCGTGTTCTCCTCTCCATCAACCCCGAAAAGAGACACTCACGGTTACGCACACGGTTGGTGTATTTTAGAAGAGTTTACTTCAAGTTTACTACAACCGGATATTAACAAATTCCCATCTGCCTATAACCGCAGGCACGGCTTTCGAAAGATTATACCCTGCAGGGGTGTCCCAACTTAGCCCATGATAAGCTCTCGCGATCAACGAAGGATATTCCTTCTCCCGGAAGACCCGATCAGTCTCGGAATCCCGGGTACAAGACATTTCGACAGTAATAATACAAGACCAGCAAAGCCGCCCGAATGTGCCGACAAATCCCGATAGGAGCTGCACATATCTCGTTCTCAGGGCACACTGGATGAGCTAGACGACGGGTTGGCATAGACCTGGTTGCCCAGGCGCCGGACATCGCTTCGGTTTGGACCAGACTCGGAGGAGAACTGGCCGGGGGCTAAAATAAAGATGACCCTCGGGCTCCGGAAACCCAAGGGAAATAAAAGGGCATAGGTGAGGCAAATGGTAAAACCAATGTTGGGCCTTCTTTGGAAGAGTCTTATTCAAAGCGAACCGCCAAGGGGTCCCATAAATCACCCATCCGCGTTAGGGACGCAAAATCCGGGAAGATAATACCGATATGATGGAAACTAGGGCGGCAAGAGTGGAACAAAACACTGTGCATAAGGCCGAGCCTTCCACCCTTTACCAAGTATATAGATGCATTAATAATATAAGAGATCTTGTGATATCCCAACATAATCCTGTCCGCCATGGAGCAATCTTCAACTTCACCTGCAACTAGCAACGCTATAAGAGGGGCTGAGCAAAAGCGGTAACATAGCCAAACAACGGTTTGCTAGGAGGGGTGACAAAGGTTAGAGGTTCATGGCAATTTGGGAGGCTTCGGCAGAAGTGGTAGGTAACGCAAAGCATAGCGATAGAACGAAGCAACTAGCATAGCAATGATAGTAGTGAGATCCAAGGTGATGGTCATCTTGCCTGAAATCCCGCAAGGAAGAAGAACGAGTCCATGAAGAAGATGAAGCCACGAAGACGAACCAAGCGTAGACGAATGAATCCTCACGATCGCAACGAAAACGGGAACTATCAAGAAGAAGCACACAACATGGTAAACACACCACACATAGACAAGACATGATGCACAACAAGCATGATGCATGACAAAGCTACATGAAGCTACTCATGGCAAGAGACGATGCGAACAAGAGCAACACATCAAAGCAGGTTTAAATGAGGCCGGAAACGACATATAACAACTCCGGTAAGTCCTCATATGCAAATTTCGAAATTGGTCCAGATCTGAATAAACCTTATGTTCAAGTTGTTAAACAGAAAGTCAAGATGCACCAAGATGATCTACACGAAATTCTAGTCAAGTTACATATAAAGTTCATTAGATTTGGAGCTACGGTCTAGAAGATATGAGCAAAACAAGTTAAACATGGCATTGATGCAAAATGCACTCAAACATCAAACAAACACCTCAAAACAAGGATGCAACATGATAATATGAAACTACATGCAAAATCAAGCAAGTTTTATATTGAGCACACTCAAAACGGAGCAACGGTTCAACACATATGAAACAAGTTATAGCAACAATCTGTCCAAAACAGCAACTAGGCATATTGCAAGAACCTAAACAACAAGCTACATCATCTTAACATGATAACAAAATGCATGGACGTGATTTACAGGTAAAGCATTACAAAACATGAACACTGAGCTATCTTCAGAAATCACTAGAACATTCTCAAAATGACATGTCAAGATTGCAAATAATAACAGTTTCAGACTTTGCAGAAAATAACATCAGGTTGCAATGTTTAGAGCTATCAAACAACATGCTACAGGAACTTATCATGGAAAACAAAGGCATGTCATGAATCTACTAAACCCATAGAACATGGAAAGTTATATGACAGATTCATACATGACAGGAACAACAATAAGTAGGCATGTTGGTGAGCTTGAACCACTCACTACAGAGCAATAAATGGCATGGCAAGGCAACTAACAGTAAGAATACATGTTTATGAAGCTAAACATGGCAAGAGAATGTTCATAGAGTGCATGGATCACTAGAAAAGCTCATGGCAGAACTGAACTTAATGTTAACAGGCTGACAAACATTATTTAGCAAATTTGGAGCAAGTTTACAACAAGGTACATCAAGCTATAAATGCAACCAGGGGCATGGATGGATAGAGCAAGACATGTATAACAAAACATCCTTAGTTGACATCTCCAGATTATGCATAGAATGACTAGCAAAACAGCAACAGCAAGTACCCTACTTAACAAGCTTGATGCACTCACTACAGGTATCACAAAAATACATGGATGGCACCACTGTGAAGATGGCATGACATAGTACAAAACACATGTAGAGCTCATGATCATAAGATGCATACATCACATGCAACAAAAATGACAAATCACCAATTTATAACAGTTCCAGCAGATTAACATCACATAGCACTCTTGCAACGATGATTAGGGCATCAAGATGAACTCAAATGATCATGGTGCAATGGAATGAAATGACGTACTCATCGGGCGAACAATTTGACATATTACACGCACGAAAAGGAGCAGTATGCACAGTTATGATGCGATGAACATGGCATGATAATGTTAAAAACCAGGGACTTGTTTGCACCTCGGGAAAAATGGACGGGGTGGTACGGTTGGAGAGATCCGGGGCTCGGGGCATGTTTGGATGGTGGGATGGGTGGATCTGATCCACCCATCGATGGATCCGGCCGGAGGAGCTCCTGCGAGGGATACCGCTGGCGAGGTCACCGGAGGCGGCGGCAGAGGCGAGGCGGCGGAGGGCGCAGCGCCGGACTACTGGCGCGAGGCGCGGCCACCGGGCGGCGCGACCACCGGGCGACGGGCGGCGCGGCCACCGGGAGGCACGACGGACGGCGGGAAGGCGCGCGGCGGGCGGCGCCACGGCGGGCCGAGGCGGCGGGGCCGGGCGAGCGGGCGGCGCGAAGGCCGGCGCGCTGGGCGGCGGCGTGGCGGCGACCGCTGGGAGGGCCCCTGCGGGTTTGGGCGGGCGGCGGCGCGGCGGGTGGCGGCGTGCCACGTGGCAGGCGCGATTCGTCGGGCGGCGGCTGGACATGTCCGGCCCGGCGGACGGTCCGACGTAAGGAGGAAGAAGAAGACTAGGGTTAGGGTGGATCTGATCCGAAATTTCGGGGAAGAGGGAGTTTATATAGGTAGAGAGAGCTAGGAAGCTCCAAATGAGGAGCGGTTTTCGGCCACGCGATCGTGATCGAACGACCGAGAGCATGGAGGGGAGTTTGCTGGGTTTTGGGCCACTTTGGAGGGGTGTTGGGCTGCAAAGAGAAATGGGGGTTTCAGGCTACGCGGTTAACCGTTGGAGTATCAAACGGACTCCAAATGGCACGAAACTTGACAAGCGGTCTACCGGTGGTATACCAAGGCCGCTTGACAAACCTCGGGCCCTTCCGAGAAAGTTTAACACCAACTCATGAAAAGAGACAAAAGGGGATGCCGGATGACATAGGAGTGCCGGATTGCAAAACGGACAACGGGGAAATGCTCGGATGCATGAGACGAACACGTATGCAAAATGAGATGCACATGATGACATGATATGAAATGCATATGATGACATGGAAAAGTGCAACACGCAAGCAAATGACAAGGCAAGGACTGCGAATAACTGGCAGACACCTGGCGCATCAAATCCGGGGCGTTACAACACTCCTCCACTAACAAGAGATCTCGTCCCGAGATCTTAGGACCGAGACGGAAGGGAAAAAGGGATGATGTGAAACAAGAACTCAAGAGAAGAAGCCAAGAATCGAGAGCACTAGAGAAGACGAGGGGAACGACGAGAATGACGAGAATCGAAAGCTCACAGAATCAGATAGACTATGAAACCACTCCGGTTAGAACGAGATAAAAAACGAATAAGACTGAAAGGATTTAGGAAGCACTAAGGCTAAAAATGGAATGATTTGAACATGAACTTGAGAAGATGGAATGATACTTGCCGAGAGGAACGACACAATGCCTCCGGAAGAATTGAAATAGTTGAATGAAAAGAATGGAGAAGAAAATGACAACTTCTGCCAAGAATGACATAAGGAGCATCCTTAGAAGAAAGGATTGAACGGAGTTATTGGAAATTTTCAACAACAAAAGAATTGCTTGTTGTGGACTTATGGAAAACATCTCAAAATTATGAGGTGATAATCAACCACAAGCAGAAAAGATTGCATAGCCGAGAGGAATGAAGAAATGCGAAACTCCACTTAAAAAGAATACGGAGAATTAATTGCACTTCGAGATGCGAGAAGAAAAGATACTGGAACTCCTCCAACAAGAATCTTGATGAACTCTTGAAGAATGGATTGAATACTGACGATCCACCGTGAAGAACTCCGGTGATAAAAAGGATGATGAGATAGAATGAAGGATGAAAGAATAAGATGAGCCTTGCGGTGATTTAGATGGGGGTTCCGACGAAATGGCCGGGGAAATTTGAACTCCGGAAAAGAAAAGATGAAAACACTTGAAACTAGAATTTATTCATCAAGAACAAACTCTAAAGGAAGGGATTACTTGCTTGGATGAAATAAGAATAAGCTTTATTGTATGCTTATCCCTCATCTAATTAAATTGATGACAAGCAATGGATTTTTGCATACTACTTATTCCCGTAGAAATGATTAAGAGAGATATAGCGCAAACTTGAGAATGTATTGATGGAACCACCGGTGGAATTGGAAAGAACGAATGAAACTATATGATAACGAAGGAAGAGAACTCTTGAGCGAACCACCGTAAGAATTGAAAATGAACATAGCAAAGGCACAATTCACCGGGAGGAATTAGAAAGCAGCGTTGATACTTGAAGGAATTTAGATACAAATGAACGAATAGATCACGAGCTGATTAGAGAATACTTGAATGATGCACCGGTAAGATTTGGAGAACGAGAGCTGAAATCTGAGAATGAGGAATTATGACATGATGGCCTACGGAGGAAAGAAATGGGAACAACTCATGAAATGCTCCAGATGGGTAAAAATAATTCCCACAATCGAAAACAATTATGAGAGTATGGCATCAAGCTAGAACCATGAATCTTGAAGTGAATGGAGCAAGATTTAAGAGAAACTCTTCTTCGGTCTTCAAATGTTGAGAATGACAATGAGAAACCACTGTGAATTGTTGAGATACTCCGGGATGAAAATTCGGAAGGTTGAACCAACGATGGAAAGAATTTGAAAGATCTTGGAGAAAGACATATGACTGATGATAACCCATTCTTACGTAAAACTTTGAAAACAATTTGAGAATAGTTCCAGGAAAATTAGAAGAGTCAGGTAAGATCCTGGGAAAAGACCTGTGGGTTAGGGCCCACTCGAAAGAAACATCGTTGAAGGATTGCTTGAAATAAAGATTGCACCGGTAGAATTAAATGGCTTGAATGAGATAACAACCTCAGAATAACTTGAACGGATCTGGAATAAAAAGACGAGCCTTCTAAGATATCTTCAACATTCCAGAACAAAAGAATAGCGAGAAGTGAATGATTGAAAGGTGCATCGGCATGAGAAATCATTAGAAACGAGGAAAGGAATACGATGAGTATCGAAAGCTTGAATTGGATCCACCGGAGAGAACAAGAGGTGATGAATGTCAAACGAGACGAGAATTCACCGGTTGAAATAATTGAGGGAAGACTGAAGAGACCTCCACACGAATGGAATTGATGGTCGGAAGGGATTCAAACTCCGGGAAGAAGAGGGGTGGGAGGGCGGGAAAACAAAGGCAACTTGGAACGGGGAAACCGACCAATATCTTGAAGAGAAAAACACCGGTTGAAATCATTGAGGAAAGAAAGCAAAGACTTCGCACGAGTAGGATGGATACTCGATTACGGACTCCGGCTCCGAGAAGAAAACAACTAAGGATTGAACTTGCAAAGATGAAGATGGTCGAGTCAACTTGACGAGAAATGCATCGGATAAAAGAGCAGAGGAACAACGATCGGAAAACCAACTGCGTGATCCTAAAGAAAAAATTTGAAGGAGAAGAGGAGTAACTCAAAACACCTACGTCCAGATTCCTCACCAGAGCGACGAAGGGGCTGGGGAGTAAAAGAATTCCTATTCTCCGATATAACTAGACTCCGAAAACAGTTTTCTTCTAGACTCGACAACGGCCAAACTACACAATCAATCAAAGGGGCACTAGGGTCGGTCGAGGCTCTGATACCAACTTGTCACGCCCAAGATGCGACCCTATCCTAAAGGAACTCGAAGGTCCCACCAAGGATAGAAGCGCATCTTGAAGACGCTTTTGCAAGGTGGATATCATTACATCAACATTACATAATAGTGGGGATACACACATAAGGCATACAATGCCACACGAATACAATATCACATCATATACAAGATCAACATCCGACTACGGGTGAGACATAAACAGAAACTCAAACAATATCCACCCTGCTAGCCCAGGCTGCCGACCTGGAACCTATCCCCTGATCGATGAAGAAGCAGAAGAAGAACTCCAAAACAAGCACACACCACTCTCGCGTCATGATCATCGCAAAACCCTGTACCTGCAACTGTTGTTGTAGCAATCTGTGAGCCACGAGGACTCAGCAATCCCATTACCATGGGTATCAAGACTAGCAAAGCTTAAAGGGAAAGAAAGGGGTAAAGTGGTGAGGTTGGAGCACCGACTAAGCATGTATGGTGGCTAACATACGCAAATGAGAGCGAGAAGAGAAATAAAGGAACGGTCGTCAACTAGAAATGATAAAGAAGTGATCCTGAACTCCTACTTACGTCAGACATAACCCAGAAACCGTGTTCTCCTCTCGATCAACCCCGAAAAGAGACACTCACGGTTACGCACACGGTTGGTGTATTTTATAAGAGTTTACTTCAAGTTTACTACAACCGGATATTAACAAATTCCCATCTGCCTATAACCGCAGACACGGCTTTCGAAAGATTATACCCTGCAGGGGTGTCCCAACTTAGCCCATGATAAGCTCTCGCGATCAACGAAGGATATTCCTTCTCCTCGGGAAGACCCGATCAGTCTCGGAATCCCGGCTACAAGACATTTCGACAGTAATAAAACAAGACCAGCAAAGCCGCCCGAATGTGCCGACAAATCCTGATAGGAGCTGCACATATCTCGTTCTCAGGGCACACCGGATGAGCAAGACGACGGGTTGGCATAGACCCTGGTTGCCCAGGGGGCGCCGGACATCGCTCGGTTTGGACCAGCACTCGAGGAGAACTGGCCCGGGGGCTAAAATAAAGATGACCCTCGGGCTCCGAAACCCAAGGGAAATAAAAGGGCATAGGTGAGGCAAATGGTAAAACCAATGTTGGGCCTTCTTTGGAAGAGTCTTATTCAAAGGGAACTGCCAAGGGGTCCCATAAATCACCCAACCGCGTTAGGGACGCAAAATCCGGGAACATAATACCGATATGACGGAAACTAGGGCGGCAAGAGTGGAACAAAACACCAGGCATAAGGCCGAGCCTTCCACCCTTTACCAAGTATATAGATGCATTAATTATATAAGAGATATTGTGATATTCCAACATAATCCTATCCGCCATGGAGCAATCTTCAACTTCACCTGCAACTAGCAACGCTATAAGAGGGGCTGAGCAAAAGCGGTAACATAGCCAAACAACGGTTTGCTAGGAGGGGTGACAAAGGTTAGAGGTTCATGGCAATTTGGGAGGCTTGAGCAGCAAGTGGTAGGTAACGCAAAGATAGTGATAGAACGAAGCAACTAGCATAGCAATGATAGTAATGAGATCCAAGGTGACGGTCATCTTGCCTGAAATCCCGCAAGGAAGAAGAACGAGTCCATGAAGAAGATGAAGCCACGAAGACGAACCAAGCGTGAGACGAATGAATCCTCACGATCGCAACGAAAACGGAACTATCAAGAAGAAGCACACAACATGGTAAACACACCACACATAGACAAGACATGATGCACAACAAGCATGATGCATGACAAAGCTACATGAAGCTACTCATGGCAAGAGACGATGCGAACAAGAGCAACACATCAAAGCAAGTTTAAATGAGGCCGAAAACGACATATAACAACTCCGGTAAGTCCTCATATGCAAATTTCAAAATTGGTCCAGATCTGAATAAACCTTATGTTCAAGTTGTTAAACAGAAAGTCAAGATGCACCAAGATGATCTACACGAAATTCTAGTCAAGTTACATATGAAGTTCATTAGATTTGGAGCTACGGTCTAGAAGATATGAGCAAAACAAGTTAAACATGGCATTGATGCAAAATGCACTCAAACATCAAACAAACACCTCAAAACAAGGATGCAACATGATAATATGAAACTACATGCAAAATCAAGCAAGTTTTATATTGAGCACACTCAAAACGGAGCAACGGTTCAACACATATTAAACAAGTTATAGCAACAATCTGTCCAAAACAGCAACTAGGCATATTGCAAGCACCTAAACAACAAGCTACAGCATCTTAACATGATAACAAAAGGCATGGACGTGATTTGCAGGTAAAGCATTACAAAACATGAACACTGAGCTATCTTCATAAATCACTAGAACATTCTCAAAATGACATGTCAAGATTGCAAATAATAACAGTTTCAGACTTTGCAGAAAATAACATCAGGTTGCAACGTTTAGAGCTATCAAATAACATGCTACAGGAACTTATCATGGAAAACAAAGGCATGGAATGAATGTACTAAACCCATAGAACAAAAGTCCTTTACTGAACATGAGCCAAAAAGGATCAGTAGATATGATCGCACCCATGTAAACATGGCAAGTTATATGACAGATTCATACATGGCAGGAACAACAATAAGTAGGCATGTTGGTGAGCTTGAAACACTCACTACAGAGCAATAACTGGCATGGCAGGGCAACTCACAGTAAGAAGACATGTTTATGAAGCTAAGCATGGCAAGAGAAAGTTCATAGAGTGCTTGGATCACTAGAAAAGCTCATGGCAGAACTGAACTTAATGTTAACAGGCTGACAAACATTATTTAGCAAATTTGGAGCAAGTTTACAACAAGGTACAGCAAGCTATAAATGCAACCAGGGGCATGGATGGATAGAGCACGACATGTGTAACAAAACAGCCTTAGTTGACATCTCCATATTATGCGTAGAATGACTTGTAGCAGCAGGTTTACATAGCATCACGAAATAACAGAATCAGCCTAGCAAAACAGCAGCAGCAAGTACCCTACTTAACAAGCTTGATGCACTCACTACAGGATTCAAAAAAATACATGGATGGCACCACTGTTAAGATGGCATGACATAGAACAAAACACATGTAGAGCTCATGATCATAACATGCACACATCACATGCAACAAAAATGACAAATCACCAAGTTATAACAGTTCCAGCAGATTAACATTACATAGCACTTTGGCAACGATGATTAGGTCATCAAGATGAACTCAAATGAACATGGTGCAATGAAATGAAATGACGTACTCAACGAGTCGAACAATTTGACATATTACACGCACGAAACAGAGCAGTATGCACACAGTTATGATGCGATGAACTTGGCATGATAATGTTAAAAACCAGGGACTTGTTTGCACCTCGGGAAAAATGGACGGGGTGGTACGGGATGGAGAGATCCGGGGCTCGGGGCGTGTTTGGATGGTGGGATGGGTGGATCTGATCCACCCATCGATGGATCCGGCCGGAGGAGCTCCTGCGAGGATACTACCGGCGAGGTCACCGGAGGCGGCGGCAGAGGCGTAGGCGGCGGAGGGCGCAGCACGGACCATCGGCGCGAGGCGCTGCCACCGGGCGGCGCGAACATCGGGCGACGAAAGCGGCGCTGCCACCGGGAGGCACGACAGCGGCGGGAAGGCGCTGGCGGCGGCGGGGTCACGGCGGCCGAGGCGGCGGGCCGGCGAGAGCGGGCGGGCGAAGCGCCGGATACCATGGGCGGCGCTGACGGCGACCGGCCGGGAGGGCCCCTGCGGGTTTGGGCGGCTGCGGCGGCGGCGGGTGGCGGCGTGCCACGTGGCAGGCGCGAATTCGTCGGGGGGCGGCGGCTGGACATGTCCGGCTCCGGGCGGACGTGTCCGACGTGCGGAGGAAGAAGAAGACTAGGGTTAGGGTGGATTTGATCCGAAATTTCGGGGAAGAGGGAGTTTATATAGGTAGAGAGAGCTAGGAAGCTCCAAATGAGGAGCGAGCCGCCACGCTTCGTGATCGAACGACCGAGAGCATGGAGGGGAGTTTGCTGGGTTTTGGGCCACTTTGGAGGGGTGTTGGGCTGCAAAGATAAAGGGGGGTTTCGGGCTACGCGGTTAACCGTTGGAGTATCAAACGGACTCCAAATAGCACGAAACTTGACAGGTGGTCTACCGGTGGTATACCAAGGCCGCTTGACAAACCTCGGGCCATTCCGAGAAAGTTTAACACCCACTCATGAAAAGAGACAAAAGGGGACGCCGGATGACATAGGAGTGCCGGATTGCAAAAGGGACAACGGGGAAAATGCTCGGATGCATGAGACGAACACGTATGCAAAATGAGATGCACATGATGACATGATATGAAATGCATATGATGACATGGCAAAGTGCAACACGCAAGAAAATGACAAGGCAAGGACTGCGAATAACTGGCAGACACCTGGCGCATCGAATCCGGGGCGTTACAAAAACAAAACCTAAAAAGCAAAAACAAAAATAAAATTGGGTTGCCTCCCAACAACCACTATTGTTTAATGCCCTTAGCTAGGCATAATTTTTTTTGATGATGCTCACATGAAAGACAAGAATTGAAACACAAGGAGAGCATCATAAAACATGTGACATACACACTTAAGTCTAACATACTTCCTATGCATAGGAATTTTATAAGCAAAAAAATTATCGAGGCAAGCAAAAACTAGCATATGCAGGTAAGAAGAAAAAGACGATAACAATCTCAACATGAAGAGAGGTAATTTAGTAAGATGAAAATTTCTACAACCATATTATCCTCTCTCATAATAATTACATGTAGGATCATAAGTAAATTTAACAATATAGCTATCAAATAACATATTCTCAACACGATCCACATGCATGCGAAGTTGACACTCTTCCAAAATAGTGGGATTAACATTAACTAAAGTCATGACCTCTCCAAGCCCACTTTTATTAAAAATTTCATAAGATTGAACATTCTCCAAATATGTGGGATCTAAAGTTGACACTCTTCCAAACCCACCTTCAATATTATTGCAAACATTATTATCAATCTTATATTCATCATGGGGCTTAAATAAATTTTCAAGATCATAAGAAGAATCACCCCAATCATGATCATTGCAACAATAGTAGTCATAGCAAAACTACCATCGCCAAGCTTAGGGTTTTGCATATCATTAACACAATTGACATTAATAGAATTTATAATAACAACATTGCAATCATGCTTTTGATTCAAGGAACTATCAAGTATGGGTGCAATACCAACAATCTCATGTTTAACATAAGGACCATAGCAAATTCATCTCCATAAATATTGGTATCATGGCCATAAGAATAGCAAGCATCATGTTCATTAAGGGATATTTCAACCAAATCATTGGAATCATAATTATCTATAGATTCATGCATATCATTATTTTTTTCCAAAGCAGTGGTCATTCTCTCAATAAATTCTTTGACATGGACATTCTGAGCATAGTTTTCATAGCAATATTTAAGACTGTCAAAATTTTCAGATTTGTAGAGAGTAATATCATACTTTTCAATCAAAGAAGCAACTTCATAAGCACTCTTAAAAGCAACAAAATTCTTCTAATTGTTCGATATCATAGTCACTGTAAACACCCTTTTCATAAGAAGATAAGATTTCATTATCATTAAACACACATAGGTAGGGAAAATGTTTTTTAGGGTTCTTGGAGCAACAAGTAAAATCACAAATTTCACAAAGATTCCAGGCATAGCATAGCAAACAATTTATTTGATTCAGTAAGAGATTCCCTTTTTCGGACAAACGATGACGCACAAAATGAGCATGCTCATCTAAATATTTTCCCTCAACTAAACTAGTTGGGGTTTCAGCACAAGCACATATGGATCGAAGATGAACCAAGTATAAAACTTTAAGTGGATCCATAAACTTTATTTCTTATTTTTAATGAACACAAAATTATACCAAGCAAATGAGCAAACAAACCAAGTAAGACATAAGGGCAAATGAAAAGAAGGACGGAAGAAGGGCGAAGAAAATGGTGAATCTTTTCGAAAATCATTTTAGAAGTGGGGGAGAGGAAAACGAGAGGCGAATGGCGAATAATGTAATGCAAGAGATGAGAGTTTCTGATGGGTACTTAGTATGTCTTGACTTGGCGTAGATCTCCCTGGCAACGACGCCAGAAATTCTTCCTGCTACTTCTTGAGCTTGCGTTGGTTTTTCCCTTGAAGAGGAAAGAGTGATGCAGCAAAGTAGAGATAAGTATTTCCCTTAGTTTGAGAACCAAGGTATCAATCCAGTAGGAGACAACACACAAATCACCGAATACCTGCACAAACAATCAAACAACTTTCACCCAACACGATAAAGGGGTTGTCAATCCCTTCATGGTTACTTGCAAACGTGAGATCTGATAGAGATAGATAAACGATAAAGTAAATATTTTTGGTATTTTTCGTTTATAGATCAGAAAGTAAAAGATTTCAAATAGTAGATCGGGAACAAATATTATAGATCGGAAACTTATATGATGGAAAATAGACCCGGGGTCCATAGGTTTCACTAGAGGCTTCTCTCAAGATAGCAAATAATACGGTGGGTGAACAAATTACTGCCGAGCAATTGATAGAAAAGCGCAAAGTTATGACGATATCTAAGGCAATGATCATGAATATAGACATCACATCTGTGTCAAGTAGACCGAAACGATTCTGCATCTACTACAATTACTCCACACATCGACCGCTATCCAACATGCATCTAGAGTATTAAGTTCATAAAGAACGGAGTAACACATTAAGTAAGATGACATGATGTAGAGGAATTAACTCAAGCAATATGATGAAAACCCCATCTTTTTATCCTCGATGGCAACAATACAATATGTGACTTTGTCGGTGTTCTGGGAACGGGGGTACCCAGACTTGCCTGCCTGCGGCCTGCGGCGTGGCTCAAGGAGTGGCCCAGTATGGCCCATCTTCATCAACACAAGCTCAAGACCCTCGCGAGGGGCCAAGCCTCGCGGGGCGGACGACAGGGAGCTTCCTCAGGCATGGCCTCGTCAGGCTGGCTCGCGAGGAGGCGGAGAGATCAAGGCAGGGTACCTCACGAGGTGCCCATGACGTAAGCCATGACGACCGAGGGCGCCAGGCGGGCGCCAGCCCGCGCAACGTCCTCATTTCCCCTTTGGTGCAAAGGAGGCGAGCGCAGGCCAAGGCATCAGGCAAAAGCAACCATTTCGGTGCAACATGACCATGACCAGCAGAACGGCAGGAAGGAGGTCATCGTGGAGCCCAAGCCGGCGTCACCGTCAGAGTCTTTGGCAGGCGAGGACCGAATTTAGTCAGGATAAGTGTACTAGATGTTCCCCTTCAAAATGGCCAATTGTTGGCGCCCTTCCCGCTTAATATTTGGGAAGAGGCCCAGGGTCTCCCACTATAAATAGAGCTAGCCACCACCAAGGCAAGGGTGGAGAAAAAAGAAGGGAAAGAAAGGGATCGATCAGAGAGAGGATCGGCACCTAGAGAGAGAAAGAGAGGCGACTGAACTCCACTAGCAGTTCATCGCACCAGCTCAAGAACAGCCCCTCGCGAGGCTGTTCTTCCCTTGTACTGTTCATCATCAACCCCTGAGGCAATCTACCACACCACAAACTGGAGTAGGGTATTACACCACAATGGTGGCCTGAACCAGTATAAACCTCGTGTCCCTTGTGTAGTTCTTTGTGTAGTTTAGATCCATGCGAGGCGACGAGACGTAGGTAGGTTGGAGGTGCGATCTCCGCGTGCACCCCAGAATTCGAACCTAGAGGATCTGCCGGAACCCGAAATCTGACATTTGGCGCGCCAGGTAGGGGTGCACCGGAATCCGCCTTCCGCCGCCCTGCTCTTCGCCGCCCCTCGCATCCATGTCAGACGCTCGTCGAGCCCGCGCCGAGCGCCGGGCCGCTCTCGCTACTCGCGTCGCCCAGACGGCCCCCGTCAGCGGCCGCCCCCACCGTTCCCCGTCGCCTGCCGTCAACGCCGCCACCGGCCCGGCGGGGAACGAGCAGCAGGCGTCGTCTCTGCATCCTTCGGTGCGGCGGGAAGGCCGCACTGCCACCCCATCGCTGACTCCAGCCGGTTCTTCGTCCCACGCCCATCAAGGCCTCGCGGACGTGCACGCCCAGCTGTTCTGGCGCGGGAACTCCTGCACTACCGTCCCGTCGACGACCTCTACGATGAGTGGCTCGCCCGCATCACCGAGCTCGTCAGCGCTGCTGGGGGCTCCCCTGCGCCATCCCTCTCGCTACACCGCGCCCTGCCTTGCGCGGGCGAAGAAGCTCCGGGGGTGCCTCAGCCTCCTCCCCCTCAAGAAGACGCCTTGGCCCCAAGGCGCGTGGCCCCTGGGAGGAACCCACTCCGTCCGGCACCAGCACAGCAACAGAAGAGCTGCCAAGAGGTCCCTCGTCCCCAAGAAGCTGCCTGAGTGCTCCTGACCGCCCGGCCACGATCAAGGCGCTCCTGCTTCCAGCGTTAAGACCCCGCGCTGCTCCTGGCGGCAGCGCACGGAGACCTCCAAGATCGAGCCCTCCGTCACCAAAGGCCTCCCGTGGCCACTGCAGGCTGTTGTGCCTTCACCGCCGAGCTGCGCAGCGTGGCCTGGCCGGGCAAGTTCAAGCCAGACCTGCCCCCACGCTACGATGGCACGGCCGACCTGGAGTTCCTCCAGCTCTATGAGCTGGGCATCGGCCCGCCAACGGGGACGAGAAGGTCATGGCGAACTGGTTTCCCATGGCGCTCAAGGACGGTGCCCGCACCTGGCTCCTGAACCTGGCTCCTGGCACGATTTCC
This sequence comes from Aegilops bicornis, assembly GCA_021605145.1. Lineage (NCBI taxonomy): Eukaryota > Viridiplantae > Streptophyta > Magnoliopsida > Poales > Poaceae > Aegilops > Aegilops bicornis. The sequence goes on along the minus strand of CM038672.1, from coordinate 478,596,775 downwards.
TCCTGGAACGAGATGCGCACCCGATTCATCGCCAACTTCCAAGGCACCCGCGATCGGCCCCCGGCCATGAGTGACTTGCGCCGCATCAAGCAGTAGTCAGGGGAGACCCTGCAAAAGTTCATCCAACGTTTCAAAAACGCTCGCCTTAAGATCCCCAGGGTGTTTGAGGAGGCCATCATCTCACCCTTCTCCGACGGTGTGCATGACGTCAAGATGAAGGAAGAGCTCGTGATCCATGAAGACCCGTGCACATCCCTGGAGCTATTCAACTTGGCAACCAAGTGCGCGAGTGCTGAGGAAGGACGCCTTTCCCTTCTCGAGCTGCCGGCTGCCAACCCAGAAGAGAAGAAGCCCAAGGTTAAGGACGTGAAGCGCAAGGGGGCTGTCGTGCTTGCAGCAGAGGTGGACACCAAGCGAGGAAGGGATCAGCCGGAGTCATCCAAGGGTAGTCGGTACTGCGTGTACCATGACCTCCACACCCACAACACCAACGAATGCCAAGAGCTCAGGGCCGTGCGGGACGTGCGTGCCGGCCGACGCCCCGAGCGCAGCGACCGGGGCTATGGCCGAGGAGGAGGAAGAGGTGGAGGACGATGGGAAGACCGTGGCCCTCGCCAAGGTTGGCGTGACCGACCTCGCGAGGACCGCTGGCAGGATTAGCCTCGCGAGGGAGGTTGGGGGACCCGCCTCACGAGGGAGGCCGAGGGATCAGCCTCGAGGATCGCCCACAAGGCAACGCAGGCCTCCCTCCTCCGCCACCGCAGCCAAGGAGAAATGAAGGCCATCATCGGGACGAGGGGCTGGGGGCTCCTGTGAGCCGCCAAGAATCGCTTGCATCCCGGGCGGAGCTCAAGCCCCAGCCTCTCGCACATCTTCAAGCAATTCGCCCGCGAAGTGAATGCAGTCCTCCCCAGGCTCGAAGCCACACGCCCCCTCAGGTGGTCAGCGTGCGCCATCACATTCAGCTCAGCGGATCAGCTCAAGTGCGCAGCCACAGCCGGAGTCCTCCCGATGCTTTGTTCCCCAATCATCAGCAATGTGCAAGTCACCAGGACCCTCATCGATGGTGGAGCAGGGCTCAATGTCCTGTCCGTCGAGACATTCAACAATCTCCAAGTGCCATACAATCAGCTTAAGCCAACCAATCCTTTTCTCCGAGTCACTGATGGTTCCACAGTTCCGATAGGGCAGGTCCGCCTTCCTGTCACCTTCGGGACGCGCGACAACTACCGCACCGAGCTCATTGACTTTGACGTCGCGCACATTCGCCTGTCGTACAATGCCATCCTCGGGTACCCAGCCCTGGCCAAGTTCATGGCCGTGACCCATCATGGCTACAATGTCCTCAAGATACCCGGAAGCGGTGGAGTCATCACGGTGCCTTGTGAAGAGAGAGACGTTGTGTGTTCTCTGGAGCGTGCTTTCCAAGCCGCATCGATTGAAGACCCAGATCACAGGAGCGGGAGGCTTCCCGAGGCTGATCCTAAGAAGAAGAAGACATCGCCTAGCCCGACCCCTCGGGAGGCAGGCCCCTCAGGGTCCGCGCTTGTTCAGTTTGCACCTCCCTCTGCCGCATAGGAAGGCGCGCCTAGCGCCCTCCTCGAGCAAGGCTCGGGCTCTCTCTCCTGGAGGGCCACCGGCTTTGCTAAGATCACGAGGGACGCGCTCGGGCACCACTTGGAGGCATGTTTCAAAGCACGTTTCCCTCAGGAAGGAGCAAGGCAAGGAAGGCCAAACCCTCAAGAGTTCGTCAGCAAGATCATTCAGGAGCTGCAGGAGTCAATAGTCATGAGTGGCAGCCGCCGCTCCGCCATAGCTCCCCATCCAGGCGAGGATGGTGGGCTGCGCGTCTGCATCGACATACCAGGGCTCAACCGAGCCGCCTCTCAGGAGCGCCTCTGGCCCTCACGCGCGGGGCGCTGTGAAGGTCCACCCCACAGCTATGTTCGCATGCCTTACGGCTTGCCGAACGCGGCTGCCGCGCGCCAGCGCCTCATGAGGAGCATCCTGGAGGCTCAAGTGGCCAGGCGTTCCGCAGTCCTGGCGGAGATGGAGATGGTCCGCGAGGAGCCACCAGCGCCTCGAGCCTCCCGAGGCTCCTGGGCCTGGGGGCTCGTGAAGATCGGCTTCTGCAGCGCACGACGTCCGCTACTTCAGCATCCCTTCATCTCCAACATCACCAGGTGACGTCCTTCGAGTTTCATTTTCAGCTGGGAGCGCCCCCCAGGGCTGCATCATTCCCAGGCCACTTGGGTCCGTCCCTGCGGCATGTATCCCTTTCGATTCATGTTTCTAGTTTACCTTATTGGGGGCGCCCCTCGGGCTGCATTATCCCCAAGCCACCTGGGCCAGACCCAGTGGCATGTATCCCTCCTGCGTTTATTCGGGTCGTGCGTTTGACCCATCGTGATCGTTATTTGATGCCTGCCTACGGCACCCTTCTTCCTTCATGTCGGCCGCTTGCACGTTAAAGGGGGTACCGAGCATCGCGACTCATGGGCTCCCTACCGGCTCTCCAGCCCTCACCCTCCGGCCTTGTCCACGGCATCACGACACAGCATACCGGACGGCTGAGCCCGCTCGAGGGCCGGGATCCGAGGACGTGGAGCGCCGACATCTAACCAAATTTGCAGGAACACATTACAAGTAAATGCCCAGAGCCAGGCGCAACCCACCTTGAGGTAGGGCCCCGTGAGTCCCGCGCTGGCTCACGGGTGCCCAGATACACCTCGCCGGGCCCTACTGTGCTAGCCACGTGTCAGGGCGGGGCTGTACACGCCCGAGGGCAGCTCGGAGGGGAGCCCCTCCCACGCACTGGTGGAAGCACCATGCTTCGCTGGCTGACGACGACATCGCCGAGGAGCGGCTATGCTCGCACACACACGAAGCGCTATGCTCAAGACCGGGTGATAAACAACTGAGGGTGGCCCCCGGCCGCATCAACCTCAGGGAGCACAGAGCTCAATGTCCGGCCTCATCGTAACGCCTCCCCTCGGGAGTGCCGCGCGAGGGGGCTAGGCACGGGGGCTACGCCTGGGTCACGCCCAGACACACGCCACCCAGCCAGGCCCCTCGACCCTGGTTCCTCGCACGTCTCTCCCCGAGCGGAGCCAAGGTACGAAGGCCGTTTGAACGTCAAGGGGACTCCTGAGAATCGCGACTCAGGAGCCTAACTGGTCACGTAGCCCCTCACCCCTTAGTTCCGAAAGGCTAACGACGGTTGAGGAATGCGCGGGGCCGGGATCTGCCGACGTAGAACGGTAAATTCACCCATACATCTCACCTCCCTACTTGCTGTTCGTGCGTAAAGGGGGACAACTGAGCATCGCGACTCAGGAGCCTAACCTGTCACGTAGCCCCTCACTACTTGGTCCCGTCCTGGTTTCCGGTCGGGGCTAACGATGGCTGAGGTATGCGCGGGGTCGGGCTCTGCCGACGTAGAACATAAGCAAGTAGGAAGGAAAAGCGCAAATATCAAGGAATTCAAAAGTAAATATTACAGTCCATAGAGTGCTTTGACAACGCCAAACACAAGTTTAAACGCCTCCACGAGGCAGGATGCATGTTGCAGGAACTAAAAGCAGGACGAGAGCCGCGAAGGGGTCACTTTCCGGCGGTGCCATCGCTGGTGACGGAGATGCGCTGGGCGACTTCGCCTCGTGGAGCCTCAGGATCAGCAGCGCCTCGCTTTGGCTTGGTGCTGAAGGCCCATAACTTCACCAGTAGAGCCTCCGCTCGACCCTTCACGGCCTCAGCAGCGGCAATGGCAAGCTCGCCGCTCACGGGCTCCAGCAGGCTGTCAAAGTCAACGTCGGGGTCATGAAGGTAGACGTGGGTGAAGACGCGCGTCAGCGCTGCAGAATAAAGGACATGCGCCTCAGCCTCAGCCGTGGGGCCAAGGCCGAGGGCGACATCTTCAAGGGCGCGGACCAAGAAGGGAAGCAGCTTGGCGGGGCCGTCCTTGGCGGCGGCCAGCGGGCTTTCCAGGCCGTTGTCATAAAGCGACTTCAGCAAGGTGCGAGCCTTCACCTCCAGCTTCGCGAAGGCCACGCGGTCCTCGGCGAGGACCCGCGCCTTGCCGTCCAACTCGATCTTCCTCGCCTCCAAGGCTTGCTCCAGCGCACCTAAGCGGCCATGGCGTTCATCGAGTTTAGTATCCCGGTCCTTGGCGGCAGCCTCACGAGCCTTCATGTCTTCCTCCTTCTCCTGGTGGACACGGGCCTCCTTGGCAAGCTGGTCACGCAGGCCTTGCAGCTCACTCTCCAGCGCCTAACAGCGACCTCGGACATCTGCTACCTCACCCAAGGCGGTGTCGTGAGCGGCCTTCGCCTCAAGGATGGCCTGCTTCTCTTTGTCGCAGGCTGTCGCGGCCTGAGCCAGTGCCGCCTGGACTGAAGCATCAGAACGGACCCAGCCAGAGGCCAGCTCCAGGCGCCCGGCCACCAAGCGAGGGTCAGCGCCCAGAAGGTCTTTCCGCAGCCGGTCCAGCTCAGCAGCAGCCCGATCCAGGACAGTAGAAGGAGTCGGAAAGATGGCAGTTGGCGAAGTAGGAGGAGAAGACGGCAGCGTAATCACAACACCATGAGTTGGGACCTTCTGCGCCCCGACGACTGCTGCAGCGGCGTCAGGCAAGGACACCTCGGGAGTCGTTTGGGCAATGGGGGCTGAGCTAGCCCCAGCTAGCCCCGCCAAGCCTCGCGAGGATGACCGGGCAGGAGAGGCCCGCGTCTTGCCTTCCCCTTCTACCGCGGATGGAGGTGCCTCCCCAGACGAAGCCTCAGGAGCCCCCTTCAACTTTTTCGCCGCAGGCACCGGCCTAGTGAAGGAATATGAACATCAAGCCTCAGCAACAAAGCAAGAAGCAAAATGAGAACCAATCACTTACTGGTCGTCGCTCGCGGGCTCGAGCAACCTCCAGCCGAACTTGAAGCCCGAGAGCCGGCTGCTGGGATCAACCTCAAGAGACTCGGGAGCAGGAGGCACGTCCGAAGATCGCCTCGGAGCGGGAGCAAGCCCGCGGGGAACCAGCCCCGTCCTGTCCTTCTTCGGGATCAGGGGCGAGCATTCAACGCCTCGCTCGTCGCCATCCTCGTCGTCGTCCGGCAAGAGGCGAAGAGCGCGGGACCTGCGCCGAGTAAGGGGAGCCCTCGACTCCCCGTCAGTCGCCTCGGAATCGGGCTCCTCTTCCTGCTCCTCTTCTTCCTCCTCTCTGCCGAAGTCACCGGAGGATACGTTCACCAGGGCCGCCGGGTCCTCCGGAACCTCCGCGGGCACAGGCCCGTCCCCGTTGAAAGCGGGCATGGAGTTCACCACCTGCTCCCAATCATCTCGAAGGAACAGGAGTACAGGAGCACCCTCCAGCCTCGCCACGTCTCCCCCGACCAAGGATTGGAGGACCGTGGCCAGATCTTCGTCGGCCAAGACTACGGGGCTCGGGCGAAGCCTCCACAGCGGGAGCGAGTATTGCCGAAGCGGGGCCACCCGGTGCTCCATGAACTCCCTCAGGAGCAACGCCCCGGTCAGCTTCGCCGTCGCCATGTTGCCCGGCCATAGGTCCGCGTCTATCCTCTCCAGCACTGGCTCCACGCGGGGATCAGCAAGCTCCGCGCGAGACCAAGCGTCAACAGACTTGGGCTACTCCGTGGGCAGAATCAGCCGGGGATGGATGCGCCCAGCATCCACCATGACCCACTTGCTCCTGAAGCCTTCAATCCTCTTCCTGGGCTTCGAGATGGCGTTGGAGCTGCCATACGCGACAAAGCTCGTGCACGCGATGACGGGGCCGCGAGAGACCCGAAGGTAAAAATAATGGCGCAGCAAATCCACTAAGGGCTGCACCCCGACATGAGCCTCGCAGTAGTAGGCGAAGATCGCCAGGAGAAGAACTTAGTTGGGATGGAGGTGCAGAGCTTGCAGGTTGTAATGGCGGAGGACAGAAAATAAGAACTCCGAAAAGGGAGGCACCAGACCGGCGGCAATGGCGCTCACGAAGAGCGGGTAGAAGGTGCTTCCTTGGTCCTCGGGAAGGGTGGAGCCAACCTTGAGCACCGCCGCCCCGTCGTTGCCTTGCGCCACCATCATCTGGTGCGTCCGGGCAAGGCTCTTCTCCGACACGTTCGGAGAATCCAAAGCAGGCGAGAACCAAGTTCCGACCGGGGTCTGGAGAGGCGCCATGCCTTGCTGGGGTGCAGGGTTGGAGTAGATCTGGGGATTTCGGAAGCAGGAAGGATAGGAGCGAGAAAGGGGATCTGGGCAATGACTGGAGAAGGCAAAGAAGGTAAAGCCTAGACGGGTACCGCTCTCTTGTCAATTCGTGCAGTTGCCAAGGCGTCGTGGGGAAGCAGGGACGCCCATGTCCAATCAACCTCCACGCGGCACCCAAGGCCGCAGGCTGTTGGGGCCCGCGGCGCTTCGCACTTGCCCCTTCACTCCTCTGCTAAGCCAAGTCCAGGCGCGCCCTGGGCCCGGGGGCTACTGTCGGCGTTCTGGGAATGGGGGTACCCAAACTTGCCTGCCTGCAGCCTGCGGCGTGGCTCAAGGAGTGGCCCAGTACGGCCCATCTTCATCAACACAAGCTCAAGACCCTCGCGAGGGGCCAAGCCTCATGGGGCGGACGACGGAAAGCTTCCTCAGGCACGGCCTCGTCAGGCTGGCTCGCGAGGAGGCGGAGAGATCAAGGCAGGATACCTCACGAGGTGCCCAAGACGCAAGCCATGACGACCGAGGGCGCCAGGCAGGCGCCAGCCCGCGCAGCGTCCTCATTTCCCCTTTGGTGCAAAGGAGGCGAGCGCAGGCCAAGGCATCAGGCAAAGGCAACCATTTCGGTGCAACAAGACCAAGACCAGCAGAATGGCAGGAAGGAGGTCATCGTGGAGCCCAAGCCGGCGCCACCGTGAGTCTTTGGCAAAGCGAGGACCGAATTTAGTCAGGATAAGTGTACTAGATGTTCCCCTTCAAAATGGCCAATTGTTGGCGCCCTTCCCGCTTAATATTTGGGAAGAGGCCCAGGGTCTCCCACTATAAATAGAGCTAGCCACCACCAAGGCAAGGGTGGAGAAAAAAGAAAAGAAATAAAGGGATCGATCAGAGAGAGGATCGGCACCTAGAGAGAGAAAGAGAGGCGACTGAACTCCACTAGCAGTTCATCGCACCAGCTCAAGAACAGCCCCTCGCGAGGCTGTTTTTCCCTTGTACTGTTCATCATCAGCCCCTGAGGCAATCCACCACACCACAAACTGGAGTAGGGTATTACACCACAATGGTGGCCTGAACCAGTATAAACCTCGTGTCCCTTGTGTTGTTCTTTGTGTAGTTTAGATCCTTGCGAGGCGATGAGACGTAGGTAGGTTGGAGGTGCGATCTCCGCGTGCACCCCAGAGTTCGAACCTAGAGGGTCTACCGGAACCCGAAATCCGACAGTCTTGCTGCCCCTACTGTCACTGGGAAAGGACACCGCAAGATTGAACCCAAAGGTAAGCACTTCTCCCATTGCAAGAAAAACCAATCTAGTTGGCCAAACCAAACCGATAGTTTGAAGAGATTTACAAAGATATCAAATCATGCATAAAATAATTTAGAGAAAATTCAAATAATATTCACAGATAAGCTGATCATAAATCCACAATTCATCGGATCTCGGCAAACACACCGCAAAAAAAAGTATTACATCGAATAGATCTCTAAGAACATCGAGGAGAACGTGGTATTGAGAATCAAAGAGAGAGAAGAAGCCATCTAGCTACTATCTATGGACACGTAGGTCTATGATAAACTACTCACGCTTCATCAGAAGTGCAATAGAGTTGATGTAGAAGCCCTCGATGATCGAATCCCCCTTCGGAAGGTTGCGTAAAAGGTCCCTAGATGCTATCTCACGGATACAGAAGGTTGCGGTGGTGGAAAAGTGTTTTCGTGGATGCCTCTGGTGGTTTGCAGATATATGGGAATATATAGGCGAAAGAATTAGGTCAGGAGGGTCACGGCGGGGGGGGGGGGGGGGGCACAAGGGTGGGGGGCGCGCCCTACACCCCTGGGCACGCATTTCGTCCTCGTGACCGCCTCGTGGCTCCTCCGACTTCATATCCAAGTCTCCTGGTTGCCTTCTGGTCCAAGGAAAATCATTGCGAAGGTTTCATTCTGTTTGGTATTCCTTTTCTGCGAAACTCAAAAACAATGAAAAAACGGGAACTCGCACTAGGATCGAGGTTAATAGGTTAGCCAAAAAAATAATATAAAATAGCATATTAATGAATATAAAACATCCAAAACAGATAATATAATAGCATGGAACAATAAAAAATTGTAGATACGTTGGAGATGTATCACCAGCATAAAAAAAATAGACGAAGGTAACATTTACCAAGCATTAGTCTACAACTACCACATTTTGATACTCAAAAAGTTACCCAACCAACTTGAATTACAATTACCATCCATGATGCTTACAACTACCACAATTACTACAAGCAAGTTACCATGCATCAGTTCACAAAAGAAATACCAAACAAACTTAATGCATACAGGTTACCATCATATTTGGTACAATTACCACACTCACTGCATAAAAAGTTTCATGCAATCTCCATTACAATTACCATGCATTCAGTTTACAACTAGCAATAGCTTACTACATGAAAAATTTACCAGGACAATGGGGTAAAAGTTACCACACATTTTGGTGTGCAAATTACACACAAACTAACATCTTCAAAAACATTGTAGGTGCTACAGCTAGAAGCAAGCCAATGGTCCGACAGCCAAGCAAAGAACCGACTACTAGTAGCATTGGGGGGAGAGAAAGCTTCTTCGGTCAGTCAGTCAGTGAGCTAGCGTGTCCAGAAACAGTAGGGGTGGATGCGGATCAGGGAGACATAAACACCGAGGCCTACTCCACACCGAAGCCTCCTGATGAAATGGTGAAGTTTGACACTTATGAGGAAGCTTATGGTCACTACAAGAAATATGCGCTCAGGCATGGGAGTGGGATAAGGCTGGAATATAGGAAAAGAATAAAGGACGATATTGTAGCAAAGTCCTCTTGGTTTCCGGGAAAAGCGGGAAGCCAAAAAGACAAGGAGGAGACACAGGATGTGTAGAACCCAAAAGGCATCGTGAAGAAGAGGAAAAGAGGGAAGGTTGTGAGGATAGAATGTCTGGCCCACCTTTACATTACACACACTGATGCGTGGTGGAGAGTCAAATGCTTGAACGACAACCACAACCACCCTCTAATCAGAAAGCCGTCCCTGACAAAGTTCCTATCATCACATAGGAACATTCCCCAGTATGAGAAGGACTACTTGAAGATACTGCACGGATGCAACATAGAGATATCAAGACAGATGCAACTAATGTCATGCTTCTACGGGTATCCTAATGATGTACCATACACGACAAAGGACATCGCAAACCAGCGAGCTAAATTCTGCATGGAGCAGCGCCACACTGATGTGGGAAGCACAGTCTCATACTTCCAAGATATGAAGGCACAAGATCCATATTTCGATTGGAGAATTAAACTTGATGACGAGGACAGAGTGAAAATTTTGTTCTGGATAGATGGTGCATCACGCAGGGCATATGCTAGATACAATGATGTTGTGTCGTACATGAATTACATGTACAAGATGCCCTGTGCGCCCTTCACTGGCTTTAATAACCATGGGCAGTCAATCCACTTTGGTTGTGGATTTGTTTGAAACGAACTATCTGGTAACTTTGTGTGGCTGTTTGATGCAGTCTGCATGCAATGGGTCGAATTGCGCCAAAGAACATAATAACAGATCAAGATTTTGCAATGAGGAGTGCTATTGATGAGGTGTTCATCAGGATAGTACACAGGAATTGCTGCTGGCATATAATGAAAAAGGCTAGGAGAAGCTAGGGAAGCTGATGGCTGGTGATGAGCCACTAAACAAGGCATTCAATGATTGTGTTGACAACAACTTGAATGGTATTTTACTTACCACCCAGAATTATCGGCGTTGTGGGAATGGGGTCTCCAGACTTGCCTGCATGCGGCCCACGGCGTGGCTCTGTGAGCAGGCCGGTACGGTCCATCTTCACCAACAAGCATTCGATACCCTCGCGAGGGGCCAAGCCTCGCGAGGCGGACGACACAAGACCTCCTTGGGAGCGGGCTCACTAGGCTGGCTCGCGAGGGTCGGAGAGATCAAGGCGAGGCAAACCTCGTAAGGTTCTCATGACGCAAGCCATGACGACCAAGGCCAGGCGGGCGTCAGGAGGGTGCCAGCGCGCACAGTGTCCTTGATTCCTCTTTGGTGCTAAGGAGGCAAGCGCAGGCGAGGAGTACCGAGGCGTCCAACAAAGGTTTCCATATTGGTGATGAGACCAAGACCAGCAGGACGGCAAGACGGAGGTCACCGTGGATCCCAAGCCGGCGTCACCACTAGAGCCTTTGGCAGTTCAAGACCACCTTTAGTCAGGATAGCTTGTACTAGCTGTCCCCTTTCAAATTGGCCGTTGTTGGCTCCCTTCCCGCTCAATATTTGGGGAGAGGACCAGGGCCTCTATAAATAGGACTAGCCACCACAGTAGGAAACAACTAAGTCTGGGGAGAGATCTTCTTGGACTAGATCCAACCCATCCTCACACCCACCAAGCACAAGAACACCTCACCTCAGGAGGCTGTTCTTCCCCATGTACTGTTCATCCTCAGCCCGAGAGGCAATCCACCACACCACACTGGAGTAGGGTATTACACCACAACGGTGGCCCGAACCAGTATAAATCTTGCGTCTCTTGTGTAGAGAGTTCGTCGTGTTAGCCTTTGAGATCGTGGCGAGGTTGAGGGCGTGAATTGGTTGGGGGAGATCTTCGTGCGCACCCCAGTGTTCGAACATTGAGGGTTTTGCCGGAACCCGAGATCCGACATTTGGCGCGCCAGGTAGGGGTGCACCGGAGCTTTCTTCCCGTCTCCATGGCGGACGCTTGCCGAGCTCGCGCTGAGCGCCGGGCCGCCCTCGCCACCAGCTCCATTCAGACGGCTCCCGTTGGCGGGCCACCCCGTCGTTCTCCGTTGCATCCCGCCAACGTCGTCACCGACCCTGTGGGGAACGAGCAGCAAGCATCCTCGCTGCACCCCTCGGTGCGGCGAGACGGCCACACCGCCACTCCATCACTGACCCCGGCCGGTTCGTCGTCCCATGCATGTCGTGCTCTCACGGACGCACATGCCGGGCTGTGCATGGCACGCGAACTCCTGTGCTACCGCCCCATCGACGACCTCTACGAGGACTGGCTCGACCGCATCGCCGAGCTTGTCAGCGCCGCACGGGGCTCCCCTGTGCCATCCCGCTCGCTGCCTCGCCCTCCGCCAGCTGCAGGCGGCGTGGCTCATGGAGCACCTCCACCACCTCTGCCATAAGACGGTGCCCTTGCGCCAAGGAGTGCGGCCCCCCTGCGTGATCCACCGTGTCGGGCGCCCGTGCGCGAAGAAGGAAGCTGCCAAGAAGTCCCTTGTCCGCAAGAAAACGCTCCTGCGCTCCCCGCGCCGCTATGACAAGACCGTGCGCCACCTGTGATGGCGGTGCGAGGGCGTCAAGGCCAGGCTCCACATCAACAATGAGTCCCGGTGGCCACCGCAGGCTGCCGCGCCTTCACCCCCGAGCTGCGTAGCATGGCCTAGCCAGGCAAGTCCAAGCCAAACCTGCCTCAGCGCTACGATGGCACCCCGACCCCGCGGAGTTCCTACAGCTCTATGAGCTGAGCATCGAGGCGGCCAACGGCGACGAGAAAGTCATGGCGAACTGGTTCCCCATGGCTCTCAAGGATGGCGCACGCTTGTGGCTCTTGAACCTGCCTCCAGGCTCCATCTCCTCCTGGAATGAGATGCGCGACCGCATCGTCGCCAACTTCCAGGGCACTCGCGACCACCCTCCGGCTGCGGGTGACCTGCGTCACGTCAAGCAAAAACCAGGGGAGACCCTCCATAAGTACATCCAGCGCTTCAACAATGTTCGTCTCAAGATCCCCAAGGTGATGGACGAGGCCATCATCTCTGCGTTCTCCGATGGCGTCCGCGACATCAAGATGAAGGAGGAGCTCACCATCCATGAAGAGCTGTGCACATCCCTGGAGCTGTTCAACCTGGCGACAACGTGCCCAAGGGCTGAGGAAGGGCGCCTTTCCCTTCTCGAGCTCCCAGATGCCGAACTGGAGGAGAAGAAAGCCAAGGCCAAGGACGTGAATCGCAAGGGAGCAGCCGTACTCGCGACGGAGCTGGACACGAAGCACGGCAGGGACCAGCCTGAGTCATCCAAGAGCAGCCGACCGTTTTGCGCCTTCCACAATGTGCACAGCCACAACACCAACGATTGTCAAGAGCTCAGGGCCATTCGCGACGTACGCTTTGGTTGACGCCCCAAGCGCAACGACCGAGGCTACGGCCGAGGAGGAAGACATGGCGGAGGCCGCTGGGACGACCGGGGCCCACGCCAGGAGTGGCACGACTGGCCTCATGAAGACCCCTGGCAGGATCAGCCTCGCGAGGGTGCCTGGAGGGATCAGCCTCGCGAGGACCGTCCTCAGGGCAATGCTGGGCTTCCTCCGCTGCCGCCACCACCAAGAAGGAACGACGACCACCATCAAGACGAGGGGGCTGGGGGCTTCCAGGAGCCGCGTGCTATCGCCTGCATCTTGGGCGGAGCTCAAGCCCCAGCCTCACAGCGTATCTTCAAGCAGTTTGCTCGCGAGGTGAACGCAGTCCTCCCCAAGCTCGAGGCCACACGCCCGCTCAGGTGGTCCAAGTGTGCTATTACCTTCAGCTCGGCAGACCAGCTCAAGTGCGCGGCCACCGCCGGCGCTCTCCTGATGCTCTATTCACCCGTCATCAGCAACGTGCAAGTGACCAAGACTCTGATTGTTGGCAGCGCATGGCTTAACGTCCTGTCTGTTGAGATGTTCGACAACCTTCAAGTGCCCTACGATCAGCTTCAGCCTACCAAGCCTTTCTCAGGAGTGACCGACGGCTCCACCACCCTGATAGGGCAGGTTCGCCTACTAGTCACCTTCGGACAGCGTGACAACTACTGCACCGAGCTCATCGACTTCAACATCGCCCACATCCGTCTGCCATATAATGCCATCCTCGGGTATCCAGCCCTGGCCAAGTTCACGGCGGTGACCCACCACGGCTACAACGTCCTCAAGATGCCAGGAAGTGGCGGCATCATTACAGTCCCCTGCGAAGAAAGAGACGCGGTGTGCTCCCTCGAGCGCGCCTTCCAAGCTGCAGCAATCGAAGACCCCGACAGCAAGGGTGAGTACCCTCCTGAGGCCATCCCCAAGAAGAAGAAGAAGCAGCTGCTCCGCACAGGGCCTCAGTCAAGCGGTGCCTCAAGCGGGGCCACGTCAGGATCGGCGCCCGCACCTGGGGCGCCTCCCTCTATCGCATAGGAAGGTGCGCCCAGCGCCCTCCTCGGGCAGGGCTCGGGGCCTCTCTTCTGGAGGGCCTCAGACCTTGCCAACATAACGAGGGAGGCGCTCGGGCACCATTTGGAGGCGTGCTTCGTGGCGCGTTTCCCTCAGGAGGACACAGGGTGAGGAGCACCCAGCGCTCATGACTTCATTACCAAGACCACTCAGGAACTGCAGGATGCGAGGGCCATGCGCGGCGATCACCGTTCACCTGGCGCAACCCCCCATCCAAGCGAGGATGCCAGGCTACGCATCTGCATCTACGTCCCAGAGCTCAACGGGGCCGTGTCTCAGGAGCTCTTCTGGCCTTCGCGCGTGGGATGGTGCGAGCGCCCACCGCAAAGCTACGTTCGCATGCCCTTCGGCCTGCCGAGCGTGGCATCCGCCTACCAATGCAACTTGCGGCACGTCCTGGCAGCTCAGGAGGCCAAGCATCACGTAGTCCTGGCGGAGATGGAGACGGTCCTCAAGGAACCGCCTGGACCCCCAGAGCCTCCCGAGGCTCAGGGCCCCAGTGGCTCGTGAGGAGCAACCCCTTCGCTGTGCACCTTCAGCTGCCTCAACAATCCTTCATCGATGGAGTCAGGTGACTTTTTCCAAGTTCATTTAGCTGGGAGCGCCCTCAGGGCTGCATCATTCCCAGGCCCCGTGGGTCTGTCCCTGCAGCATGTATCCCTTTTTATGTCTTTAGCTTACCTTGCTGGGGGCGCCCCTCGGGCTGCATCATCCCCAAGCCGCTCGGGCCTGACCCAATGGCATGTATCTCCCTTGCGTTTACTTAAGCCTGTTTGCTTTCCATGCTTAATCTATCCATAACTATCACCTGCTTGATTGTCACCCACCACGGGAGCTGCACGCCGATCGTCTTTCTTCAGGACCCTTCACGTGAGAAGGTTAGGCACGGTGTCTGTGCTTGGGCCCGTCCCTGCAGCGTCGATAAATCCAATGGCTGAGCTCTGTCTGGCGAGCCGGTCCCATTCACGTCACCTCCTGGGGCCGATGGTGCTTGGCCTTCTCACGCGATAACCTCAGGAGATACGTCCGGTGTAGGTAGTCCAACCACCTCGCAGGACCAGCACAACAAACAAGAATCAAGACCAGGCGCAACCCGCCTTGAGGTAGGGCCTCGTGAGTCCCACACTGGCTCACGAGTGCCAAGACACACCTCGTCTAGCCCTGTCGTGGAAGCCACGTGTCAGGGCAGGTGAGGGAGTCCTGGATTAGGGGGTATCCGGACAGCCGAACTGTATACAACTTCCGGACTATTGAAGCGTGAAGATACAAGACTCAAGACTTCGACCCGTGTCCGGATGGGACTTTCCTTGGCATGGAAGGCTAGCTTGGCGATCCGGATATTATATTTCCTTCCTTGTAACCGACTCCGTGTAAACCCTAGCCCTCTCCGGTGTCTATATAAACCGGAGAGGTTGGTCCTTAGAAGGCCGATCACAATTGCAATCATACCATCATAGGCTAGCTTCTAGGGTTTAGCCTCTATGATCTCGTGGTAGATCTACTCTTGTACTACCCATATCTTCAATATTAATCAAGGTGAAGTAGGGTTTTACCTCCATCGAGAGGGCTCGAACACAGGTAAACATTGTGTCCCTTGCTTCCTGTTACCATCAGCCTAAGACGCACAGATCGGGACCCCCTACCCGAGATCCGCCGGTTTTGACACCGACATTGGTGCTTTCATTGAGAGTTCCTCTGTGTCGTCATTACAGGGCTCGATGGCTCCTCCAGTCATCGTCAACAACACGATCCCGGGTGAGACCTTTCTCCCCGGACAGATCTTCGTGTTTGGCGGCTTCGCCCTGCGGGCCAACTCGCTTGGCCATCTGGAGCAGATCGACACCTACGCCCCTGGCCACCAGATCAGGTTCCGAAACCTGAACTACACGGCGGATATTCGCGGAGACTTGATCTTTGATGGATTCGGGCATATGCCAGGAGCACCGGACAGTCACGACGAGCACGGCTTAGACCTGCTGTCGGACGAAGCTCGGGGTATCACCCCCGCAGTAGCCCCGGACCTAAATCCGGAGCAGGCTGTGCTGCCTAAGGACGGAGGGATGGACCCCACCCCGCAGGTCGCGCACTCATCGGCACTGGAGCCGAACACGGGTCTTACCTCTGGTGGCTCAGACTCCGGACCCCGGATTCAGATCCGGACGTTGGTTCCCGTCCGCACTCCCGAGCCGGTCCGAGCCAGGTTGGGCTTCGTAATGGAGTTCACCGCTGCGGATATCTTCCAAAGACTCGCCCTTTGGCGACATGTCGAACTCATTAAAGTCTCTCTCTTTGTCGAGGCTCTTGGCGAACTATGTCCGGCTTTCGAGTGGGAGGCAGGCGATGAAGGAATTCGTTGCCCACCCACCACCCACTTCATTGCCACGGTCGATGATTTAACCGAGGTACTGGACTTCGACTCCGAGGACATCGACGGTATGGACGACGATGCAGGAGAAGAACATTAACCATCGCTAACTGGGCGGTGGACAGCCACCTCTTCCTATGATATATATATATGGTGGACACTCAGAAGGAAACAAATGGCGATGAGGCAACGGAGGATAAAACCTCAGGGGAAAAAGCATAGAATGGGCGTCGTCGGCACCACTCCAAGCCCCGCCACAGCAATACCGGCCCAGGAGACAAAAACAATCTGAATGGTGCCGAAGAAGAATACAACCCTGATCAGCCCGCCTTCGAGCTGTCCGAACAGGAGGATGAGCAGGTCTGACCAGAAGAACAGGCGATGGACGAATACCCGGAGGAGGACAGCTACATGCCCCCCTCCGAAGACGAGAACATCCTCGGCGACGATGAGTTCGGCGTGCCTGAGAATCCCATAGAGCAGGAGCGCTTCAAGCGCCGGCTTATATCCACTGTGAGGAGCCTGAAAAAGAAGCTAAAGCAACTCCAAGCTGATCAAGACCTGCTCACAGACAGATGGACTGAAGTCCTGGCAGCCGAGGAATACGGACTCGAGTGCCATACGGCTGACCGGCCACCTCGTGGCCGGGATAAAACGGCATATCAGTCCGCATACTAGCCATCACCCCCACGCCAACATACTACGGCCCGTGGCAATAGGCAGGACCTGCAAAATCTACTGGAAAACAGAGCAGGACATCCAATATCGATCTACGGATCGGGCGCGCCAAGACGCTGACGACGACCGGCCACGCCGGATACACCTTCAACAAGTTTGGCCGGGCCGAACATAGCCACCCAGAGCAATTCGAACTGCGTAGCCACATAGCCCGGCACAGAGGCGCCGCGCACCCCCTCTGCTTCACCGACGAAGTGATGGATCATGAATTCCCAGAAGGGTTCAAACCCGTAAACATTGAATCAGATGGCACAACAGACCCTGCGGTATGGATTGAAGATTTCCTTCTCCACATTCACATGGCCCGCGGAGACGATCTAGACGCCATCAAGTATCTCCCCCTTAAGCTCAAAGGACCAGCCCGACACTGGCTAAATAGTCTGCCAGCAAATTCCATTGGCAGCTGGGAAAACCTGGAAGACGCATTCCTCGACAACTTCCAGGGCACATATGTGCGGCCACCAGACACCGATGACCTGAGCGACATTACTCAACAACCCGGAGAGTCAGCCAGGAAATTCTGGACTCGGTTCCTAGTAAAAAGAACCAAATAGTCGACTGTATGGATGCCGAAGCCTTAGCGCCTTTTAAGCATAATATCCGTGACGAGTGGCTCGCCCGACAGCTCGGCCAGGAAAAACCCAAGTCAATGGCAGCTCTCACAACACTAATGACCCGCTTTTGCGCGGGCGAGGACAGCTGGTTGGCTCGCAGCAGCACTACGCCACATTCTGGCACTCCGGACGGCCGTGGAAATAACGACAAGCCACGGCGTAATAGACATAAGCGACGGAACAACAGCGACAGCACTGAAGACACGGCGGTCAACGCCAGATTCAGCGGATCCAAGTCATGTCAGCAGAAGAAGTCGTTCAAGAGAAATAATCAGGGACCGTCCAGTCTAGACCGTATACTGGAGCGCTCGTGCCAAATTCATGGCACCCCGGACAGGCCAGCCAACCACACCAATAGAGACTGCTGGGTGTTCAAACAGGCCGGCACAATAAACGCCGAAAACAAGGACAAGGGGCTACAAAGCGACGATGACGAAGAGCCCCGGCGTCCGAACACGGGGGGACAGAAGAAATTTCCCCCGCCAGGTGAAAACGGTCAACATGATTTACGCCACGCACATTCCCAAGCGGGAACGGAAGCAAACACTACGGGATGTCTATGAGATGGAGCCAGTCGCCCCCAAATTTAACCCATGTCAGCTTGCCCGATCACCTTTGACCGTAGGGATCACCCTACTAGCATCCGTCACGGCGGCTCAGCCGCATTGGTCCTAGACCCAATCATCGACGGATTCCACCTCACGCGAGTCCTTATGGATGGTGGTAGCAGCCTGAACCTGCTTTATCAGGGCACAATGCGCAAAATGGGCATTGACCCTTCAAGGATCAAGGCCACCAAAACCACCTTTAAAGGTGTGATTCCTGGAGTAGAGGCCCGGTGCACGGGCTCTATAACATTGGAAGTGGTCTTCGGATCTCCGGATAACTTCCAAAGCGAAGAGTTAATCTTCGATATCGTCCCTTTCCGCAGTGGTTACCATGCACTTCACAGACGAACCGCATTCGCTAGATTCAATGCGGTACCACACCACGCATACCTCAAGCTCAAGATGCCATGACCACGCGGGGTCATAACAGTGAACGGGAATATGGACCACTCTCTCCGAACAGAAGAGCATACTGCAGCCCTCACAGCGGAAGTATGTGGCGACAACAACTTCAAGCACCGTCAAGAGAGTCCGGAGCACCCCGCAATAGGATCATCAGGCACGCCAAGAGCGCGACTAGCAGTCCGGCCTCCTCTTAAGCCCCATCAAAGCAGCATTCGTGTCACGCGTACACAAAATTACACACTCAAGATACCATGGGCGTAGGCGGAGGTGCAACAACGACTCATTCAAAAGTGCGGGATAACCGCCACATACCTTCATAACCTGTCCTTCTTCTTTTTCAGGACATTGCTTTAGAGCAGCCTCTTCAGAAGAGCCGGATTGTCGGACTTACATAGGAGAGAAAACCAAGGAGGCAACAGGCTTCGCGCACAGAAGGAAACACCCAGGTGGAATCAATTTACGACCGTTATACGTGTTTTATATATCCATATGCGGCATGCCCCTGGATAGGACATGTTAAATAGTCCTATTTATCTCCGCTTAATGCATTCATTGTAAACATACAATTAAACGTATTTTCATCAATGGGAGATTATATATAGCGTCAGCTCATTATTCTTATTTGAACATTTTTATTACAAATGTTTCTTTAATATTGCATCCGTACACTTTGGTACGGTCCGTTTGCCAGGGGCTTCCTATGGTGCCCCGTTCTACGGCAAATAAAGTCCGAACACTTTAAACAGTGCGGCACCCCGAACTTATAACACTATGCATCAGCTCCGAATCATGTCTAGGGTCTACAGTTGGGTTAGCCCGGCTCCCTTGTTTTGGTACCTTACGTTCCGTTATATCGGCTAAGGTAGCGCAGGGAGAACTACTGCGATTGTGTCCCAGTTCTTCCGGACGAGCACCTCAGTAGAGAAAGCCGAAAACTTACCGGCATGATGAGGCGAGAGCTGGTCGCTGTTCGAGAGGTCTTAAAATCCTTAAAGATTTTTTCCGCTTTAGGCGATGAGTCGGCCTTGTCCGATTTAGGCGTATATAGCGCCCCAATTCGGCCCTCCGAATTCTAGGGGCTTCGCCGAAATTTAAAATTATATACTTCTATGGCTAAGTGAAAGTTATAAAGCCACATAGTCTAATTGCCTTGTTCGCTGCGCCGGATACCTCCTTAAGGGACCAAACATTTGGATAAAGAGTATCCGTGTTTTTCCAGGAACACCCGGTACTAGGTAATGCGGAGGCGGAAGCCGACGGTAATCGCCTACTTTCAGAATTTGATAAACAGCCGCCTGAGATGGTAATATTTTAAATCAAAACAGTGCTACATAGCACAGGCAACTCCGTCCTTAAATTACAATAGCGGCAGAGGTACATTTAGTCAAAGATCTTGTCTTTAGTACATTCGTCGGCCACGAGATGAGCGCCCTTCATAACGCCATCATAGTACTTCTCGGGATGGCGATGCGCCTTGCCCTCCGGCGGCCCGTCCTTCACCAGCTTCTCCGCATCCAGCTTGCCCCAATGCACCTTCGCATGGGCAAAGGCCCGGCGGGCACCCTCAATGCAAACGGATCGCTTGATTACTTCCAGCCGCGGACAGGCATTTACCATCCGCTTGATCATGCCGAAGTAGCTAGTGGGCAGGGGCTCACCAGGCCACATCCGGACTACGAAATCTTTCATAGCCACTTCGGCCGCCCTGTGGAGTTCGACCAACTGCTTTAGTTGGTCACTCAGAGGCATCGGATGTTCGGCCCCAACATACTGGGACCAGAACAGGTTCTACGTTGAGCTCCCCTCCTCGGCATGGTAGAACTCCACGTCGTCTGAGACGCTGCGTGGCAGATCTGCGAATGCCCCTGGAGAGCTCCGAATTCGGGTAAGTAAAAAAAACGCCTCCTCCACATGTTTGCTTTGCATAAAGAATTTCTTACCCGCCGTCATCTTTTTGGCCTCCTGGATTTCCTGTTGTGCCTTCTCGGCTTCGGCCTTGGCGTCTCTCATACTTACAAGCGCCTTCGCAAGCTCGGCTTCTTTCAATTTCAGGTCATGCTCCACGGACTCGAACTTCTTGCCGAGGTCCTGGAGCTCTTGCTGTACCTCGCCCACTCTAGCACTTTGCTTTTCGCGCTCCTTGCATTCCAAGGCCGCCTTGTCTTCCGCCTCGGATAGCGCTTTCTTCAGGAATGCCACTTCAGCGATGGACCCTGTCACACAGTCACGACGCTTCGTCGTCAGACTAAACAATTTTATCTATCTTTACATACATAAGAGCGGAGAATCACTCACCTTTGCTCTCTTCGAGCTGCCTCTTCGTGAGGTTGAGCTCTCCCTGCGCCTGCTCCAGGTCACGCTTTAGTTCGGCAACCTCGGCTGTGCGGGCAGCAGCGGAAAGCAGCACGGCCTGCTTATTCACATAAACGCTTATTAGACTCCTGCGGATTAAAATTGACCCTCCGTTTGGCTTTTCTTTCCGAACACCAAATGGGATATCAGGGGCTACTACCTATTGGGTGGTAATTTCACACATTTTTATTACTTACCTCAAAGCCCGTCAGGAGGCTTGTGCAGGCTTCGGTTAGTCCGCTTTTGGCGGACAGAACCTTTTGAATCACCGCACTCATAAGAGTACGGTGCTCGTCATCCATGGAAGTGCCTCGAAGCGCTTCCGCCAGACTATCCGGCGCCGCTTGCGTGACGGAAGCCCTCGGCACGAACATGTCTCCCTTCCTAACGAGGGGCTGCCCGCCTAAATCCGGAACCGTCAAGGGTTCCGGAACAGTGTTCGGTTGAGAGTCCGCCTTGCTGCGGCTCTCATCGACGCGATCCGCGGGGATCTTGAACCCCGCGTGTCCGACATCTGGAACTCCTCCTTGGGGCGTCTCCAGGGTCACCTCCCCCCGCTCGCGGAACCTTTGGGACAACACCTCCGTGTCATTCACAGGCTGGGGAGTGGTGGCCGTCGGGAGCGAGTTAATCTCTGAAGCGCTCAGAGACCCATCAGAAGACGACACCTCCGGATGATCCCTGGCCGGACTGCATATATGTTCGGCGTCATTAAACAACTATGAAGTAAACTCACGATAGAGTGCGGACACTTACGATCGCGCTAGGGGCTTCCCCCTGGGCAGCCACTCTTCCTCGCTATGAGTGGCCGTGGTAGAGTAGTCCGGAAGGGACGTCTTTCCCTTCTTGGGCGTCCCAGCCTCCCCCTCCAGGGCGGCTTTCCTCTTCTTCTCCTCCCCAGCGCGGGGAGGTAGAGTTTCTTCTTGCTTCCCCCCGCCTCCGCGGGAGGAATCTGTTTCGTCGTCATCAGACGATGTGGGTATGACGGCCTTGCGTCGAGGGCCTCTCCCGGCCCCACGACCCGTCTCCTCAGGCCCCTCATCCTTTCCGGATGGAGCAGCTTCTTCTTCTTCTTCTTCTTCCTCCTCTTCGGGGGAGGAGTGTACCCCATCGTCTTCGGGGCCTTCTTTCCGGCCTTCTTCTCCGGTGCCTTGTAGGGCGCTGGGATCAGCATCTTTGTCACGAGAGCATCAGCTGGATCTTCTGGCAGCGGAGCCGGACAGTCAATCTGCTCCGCTGTCTCCACATAGTCCTGATCAAATATACACAAATACTTAAGTCTCCCCCAGGAATATATTGGGAAGAACCGAATCGGGTGGTGGCCTGAAAACTCACTGGCTAGGAGGTCACAAGGGCGTGGAGCCCACGGTCCTCGGATGTGGGAGGAGGTACTTCGGAGGCCTTGAACAACGCCTTCCACGCGTCTTTGTGCTTCATGCCATAGAGCCTCTGAAGCGTCTGGTGTTCAGCTGGGACAAACTCCCACAGATTGAATGCCCGCCTTTGGCACGGCAGAATCCGGCGAACGAGCATGACCTGGATCACATTGACAAGCTTGATGTTCTTGTCCTTCATGCTCTTGATGCAGGTTTGGAGTCGATCGACTCAGAGGGTTCACCCCAAGTCAGGCCCTTCTTTTCCCAGGAGGTGAGCCGCATGGGGGCTCCGGATCAGAACTCGGGGGCCGCCGCCCAGTTGGCGCTGCGCGGCTCGGTGATGTAGAACCACCCCGATTGCCACCCTTTTACGTTCTCCGCAAAGGAGACGTCCAACTAGGTGACGTTAGTCATCTTGCCCACCATGGCCCCTCCACACTCCGCTTGGTGGCCGCTTACAATCTTCGGCTTCACGCAGAAGATTTGCAGCCACAGGCCGAAATGAGGCCGGATGCGGAGGAAGGCCTCGCATACGACAATGAATGCCGAGATTTTGAGGACGAAATTCGGGGCTAGATCATGGAAATCTAGCCCGTAGTAAAACATGAGCCCGCGGACGAAGGGATGAAGTGGAAATCCCAGTCCACGGACGAAGTGGGCGACAAACACGACCCTCTCATGGGGTCCCGGGGTCGGAATGACCTGCTCAGCGCCCGGTAGCCGGTGCGCAATGTCTGTGGCCAAGTATCCGGCCGCCCGAAGATTTACGATGTGCTCCTCCCTCACGGTGGAAGCCACCCACTTGCCTCCTGCTCCGGACATGTTTAGCTGTGCGGAGAAGACTTGGGCTTAGGCGCTGGAGCTCGAGGGGGCAAGAGTGGGCAAAGGAGGAAAAAGGCGTGGGTAAAAATGGGGAACTCTTGTCCCTTTATAGAGGCGACGAAAGCGGTGTGCCTCCCCACTTGCTTGTTGGGAATCGCTCGCTTCCCAAGCGCCACGATTGATGGCGTGGTGGGATTTCCCATACTCATATTGATGAGAATCCCGTGATAAGGGGACACGATCTTTGCTATGACAAGACGTGTCAAGGAAACCCCTCGCAATATGCGCTGTGGCCGGTTGTGGGAAAACGGTTTGAATAATGACCCGACCGTAATGACACGTCGCGTTGCCTAAAAAGTTGTCAGCAGATTGAATTTGTGAAATACCATTCTCTCTAAGATGGCATGTGAAGATAATTTTGTGGATCCGGACACGGTTCAAGTGTTCGATAATTACTTTGGAGTGCTCGGAGAAGGAACCCGCCCTGCAAGGCCGAAGACAAGACTGCGCGCCGGACTCATCATCATTGAAGCCTGGTTCAGGGGCTACTGAGGGAGTCCTGGATTAGGGGGTATCCCGACAGCCGGACTATATACAACGTTCGGATTATTGAAGCGTGAAGATACAAGACTCAAGACTTCGACCCATGTCCGGATGGGACTTTCCTTGGCGTGGAAGGCAAGCTTGGGAATCCGTATATTATATTTCCTTCCTTGTAACCGACTCCGTGTAAACCCTAGCCCTCTCCGGTGTCTATAAACTGGAGAGTTTGGTCCTTAGAAGGCCGATCACAATTACAATCATACCATCATAGGCTAGCTTCTAGGGTTTAGCCTCTACGATCTCGTGGTAGATCTACTCTTGTACTACCCATATCTTCAATATTAATCAAGCAGGAAGTAGGGTTTTACCTCCATCGAGAGGGCCCGAACCTGGGTAAACATTGTGTCCCTTGCTTCGTATTACCATCAGCCTAAGACGCATAGATCGGGACCCCCTACCCGAGATCCGCCAGTTTTGACACCGACAGCGGGGCTGTACACGCCCCGGGGGCTCTCCGCAGTAGTGAGTCCCCTCCCACGTACCAGTGGAAGCACCATGCTTCGCGCTGGCCGTCGACACTGCCGAGGAGCGGCTATGCCCGTGCAAGTGCGCAAGCAGTATGCTTCGTGCCGGTGATAAACAACTGAGGGCGGGCCAACGGCCGTATCAACTTCAGGGAGCCCTTGAGCTCAGTGTCCGGCCTCACCGCAACACCTCCCATCGGGAGATCCGCGCGAGGGGGCTGGGCACGGGGGCTGCGCTCGGGTCACGCCCAAGCGTACGCCACCCAACCAGGTCCCCTGGACCTGGTCGTCGCTCGTCCCTCCCGAGCCGGGCCTTGCGAGGACAAAGGTATGAAGGTTGTTTGCACGTCAAGGGGGACTCCTGAGCATCGCGACTCAGGAGCCTAACTGGTCACGTAGCCCCTCACTCCTTGGTCTCGTCCTGGTCTCCGGACGACCCAACGGCGGCTGAGGTATGCGCGCGGCCGGGCCCTGCCGACGTAGAACACTAAACCTATCCTCGCGTCTCCTTCCTGTAAGCTGTTTGCGCGTCAAGGGGGACTCCTGAGCATTGCAACTCAGGAGCCTAACTGGTCACGTAGCCCCTCACCCCTTGGTCCCGTCCTGGTCTCCGGACGATGCAACGGCGGCTGAGGTATGCGCGGGGCCGGGCCCTGCCAACGTAGAACGTAAAGCAAATAGGGAGAAAATCACAAAATCTCAAGCAAATATTACAAGACGTATTGTTCTCACAATACCAAACGCAAGTTTAACGCCTCCACGAGGCATGATGCATGTTGGAGGAATAAAACAGGAAAGGAGCCACAAGTCATCCCTGGACACCACCGACGCCCGCGGAAGGCGCTCCTCCCCTGATGACGTCGCCTTCATCTGGGCCACCTGCCGGAGCTGCAGGAGTGGTGGCGCCTCCGTTTGAAGGCGCGGGAGCGAAGGCGCGGAACTTCTTCAGCAGGGCTTCCACCTGACCTTTCACGGCTGCGGTGGCGGCTGCGCAGTGTTCATCAGCCATAGGCTCTAGCAGCTTGTCAAGGCGAGCGGTAGGGTCGCGAAGATGGAGATGGCTGAAGACACGTGTCAGCGCAGCTGAAGAAAGGACACGAGCCTCTCCCTTTGCCATGGGACCGATGTTTTCTATGACTTCCTTGAGCGCCTCGACCAAGTTGGGGAGCAGCTGGGCGGGGCCTCCTCGTCAGTGGTTAGAGGCTTCTCCAAGCCCTTCTCATAGAGTGTCTTCAGCGCCATGCGAGACCTCTCCTCGAGGAGCGCAAAGGTCGCACGGTCCTTGTCCAGAACCTTCGCCTTCGCGTCAAGTTCGGCTTCCTCCGCCTTCACCTTCCGCTCCAGCTCCTCCAGTCGGCCGCGCTCAATGGCATGCGCCGCCGCTTAATCGCTTCCAGCTCGGCTATGGCGTTCGCGACGGCGGCCCTCCCGGGCCTTCATCTTCTCCTCCTCCGCCTGACGGCTACGGGCTTCCTCTGCGTGTTCGTCGCACAGGGTCTTCAGCTCGGCCTCCAGCGCCCGGCAGCGGCTCTTGGCGGCCTCGACGTCCTTCAGCGCCGCCTCGCGAGCAGCCACTGCCTGGGCGGCGGCCTAATTCTCCTTCTCAGAGGTCTCCACGTCCTGGCTCAGCGCCGCCCGAACAGACACGTCGGAACGGAGCCAGCCAGAAACCAGCTCCAGGAGGCTCCACTCGACGTGGACGCGCTCCCCGTCCGCGGGGCGGCGCACTTTCGCGCGTGTGTCCGCGGCGTCCTCCTGCGGCAACAGTCGACCCGGTATGGGTCGTCTCCTGTGCCGTCCTCGCTCCCAGTCTCCCGCCGGCGCAAGCGTTCCGGTCGGTCGAGGCTTCAGCGATGGGTGAGGCATGCGGTGGCTCACCAGTCGGCCACCCCCTAAGTCGCAGCGATCGAGCCCGACGAATCTTTCTATGGCCTGTTCGACTGGTTCCGCAGAGACTGCGTCCGAGTGCAATAGCAGTGACCCGGCGGCAGAGGTTCTGATGGTCGATGGACCATGCAGTCCCCTCGGATTCACCCGCACCAACGGAGGTGATGGTGGAGGCGATCCGGAGCAAGCCCACGAAGAGTACCTGCCCGAGCCCCTCACTTCGCTTCAGAGGGAGGAGCTTCGCCGTCGGAACATGGATGCGCTTCACACTCCTATCGTTGGAGAAACCCCCGAGGCTCGTGCCTTGGAGGATGCGCTGGCCATTAACCTGGCTGGCGCACTCGATCGGAGAACCTTCAGCGAGTACTCACGATGCCAAGCGACCAAGGGTTCAGAATCCGGGCCGACGTCAGCTCTTCCAGCCACCAACTCAGGTATATCGAACTCCGATTCAGAATTTAGCAGCTGCCGCCCGTATAGCAGAGTCAATTCAGCCTTCCCAGTCGGAGGCGGGTAGATGTTTGCTACAAATCAGATATCTGCTCCGGGCGGCAGGAGACCAAAACTCAGTCGTATCACAGTCGCGGAACAGGATTCATAGCCGATCCGTCGCTCCGAATTCAGTCCAGTCGGCCCATAGTCCGAGATCGCCCCCGAGGCGTGAGGAACGTGGGGGCCGGCGTGATGATCAGTACAAGAGCTGCGAGCAGTATGAGCACCGATTCGATCGCAATGATCGACGTCGAGTGCCCACTCCTCCCCCAAGGGGTGGATCATACGCTCCTCGGCAGCAGGACGCTGACGCCAAAGACAAGTGTTGGGCGAAGAGTTCCAGTCGACCCCAGGGAACCAGGCTTTGATGCGAGATCTATTATCGT
Organism: Aegilops bicornis; assembly: GCA_021605145.1. NCBI lineage: Eukaryota > Viridiplantae > Streptophyta > Magnoliopsida > Poales > Poaceae > Aegilops > Aegilops bicornis. The sequence goes on along the minus strand of CM038672.1, from coordinate 478,570,211 downwards.
TCAAGGTTTGGTTGACAGGAACCGAGCTCACCGAGAAGGCCATAACAGAGATGTTCCCTCCAGCAGCAGAGTTCATGTCTCGTGGCCGAGTGTTTCAAAGAGAGCCATCGAGAGCCGCCGTGATTCCTCCCAACTTCAGGTTGGCGACTGAGTCGATAAGTTCATCGGTGAATCCAAGCGACACTTGGCTTGAAGATTACCGAGTGGCTGTTGGCGGCGGCAACGATGAGGTAGCCATGAAGCATTTGCCTCTTATGTTGGAGGGTTCAGCCAGAGCGTGGTTGAATCAGTTAGCACCCAGCAGTATTTACACTTGGGAAGATCTTGCCCGAGTGTTTGTCAGGACATTTGAAGGGACTTGCAAACGACCAGCAGGGTTGACGGAGTTGCAGTCGTGTGTGCAAAAGTCGAGTGAAACTTTGAGAGATTATATCCAGAGGTGGATCACTTTGCACCACATAGTTGAGAATGTATCTGCTCACCAGGCAGTCTGTGCCTTCAAAGAACGTGTCAGAACAGAGAGTTGAGTTTGAAATTCGGTCGAACCGGAGATATGACCCTGAGTCGGATGATGGAGATTGCCACCAAGTATGCAAATGGTGAAGAAGAGGACCGGCTCCGGAGTGCTAAATACAAATCAGCCACTAATGAGGCCGGCGGAGGAAATTCCAGTCGGAAGCAGAAGCGCAAAGCCGAGCCAGCTGCTCCCGGAGAGGCCTTGGCCGTGACCCCAGGAAAGTTCAAGGGGAAACGCAAGGGTCCTTGGAACCCCAAGAAGGTGAAAGACCAGGATGGAAATGACGTGTTGGATTTTCCGTGTCACATTCACACGAAGAAAGATGAAGAGGGTAAACTCATTTACCCGAAACATACCACTCGACAGTGTCTGCTCTTGATTCAGCAGTTCCAAGGGAAACAGCCCAAGGATAAGGATAAGGAGACAGAAAAAGCTGAGGACAAAGATGACAGCGATGATGGGTATCCCCAGGTCAATTCCACCCTGATGATTTTTGCTGACGTCGAAAGCAAAAGTTGATTGAAGGTTATCAATCGGGAAGTGAACTTGGTCGCTCCGGCGATGCCCAACTATCTGAAGTGGTCCTAGACCGCCATCACATTCGACCAGTCCGATCACCCGACGCACATTGCCACCCCTGGGAGGCAAGCGTTGGTGGTCGACCGAGTCGTCGAAGGCACTCGACTGACCAAAGTTCTGATGGATGGTGGTAGTGGCTTGAACATATTGTACGCAAAGACATTGAAAGGGATGGGCATTCCGATGTCCAGACTCAGTACCAGTAACATGAGCTTCCACGGAGTCATTCCTGGAAAGAAGGCTGAGTCACTCGGCCAAATTGCTCTTGATGTAGTTTTTCGTGATTCGAAGCATTTCCGGAAAGAAAAGTTGACCTTTGAGGTCGTGGATTTCCAGAGCGCTTATCACGCTATTCTGGGAAGGCCAGCGTATGCACGTTTCATGGCCCGACCATGTTACGTGTATCTTAAACTGAAGATGCCTGGCCCCAAGGGCGTGATCACTATTACAGGCAATCGGAAGAAGGCGGAAGAGTGCTTCCAGAAGGGCTCTAAGATCGCCGATGCTCAGTTGGCAGTGGTAGAGTTACAAGAGTATCAGAAAACTGCAGATCCGAGTGATTTGTTGCGAGCTAAGAAGCCCGCTACGGAGTCAGCATTCCAGTCGTCCGGTGAGATGAAACAGGTTCACAACACCCGACCGATCCCAATGCTGCTCGACCAACATCTCAACAACACTCGACTCAAAATAGGAAGAAGCGCTCATCCAGTTCCTCCGTGAGAACTGGGACATCTTTGCATGGAAGCCTGCTGACATGCCGGGTGTTCCCAGGGGGCTGGCTGAGCACCGCCTACGAGTCGACCCAAAAGTCAAACTGGTTAAAGAACATCTTCGACGGTCCGCCGTCCAGAAGAGAAAGGCCATTGGCGAAGAGGTGGCTCGGCTCTTAGCGGCAGAGTTCATCCGAGAGATCTACCACTCCGAGTGGCTCGCCAATGTCGTCATGGTCCCCAAGAAGGACAAATCGTTGCGCATGTGCATCGATTTCAAGCATATCAATCGGGCCTGCCTGAAAGATCATTTCCTCTTCCTCGCATTGACCAAATAGTCGACTCAAGCTGCGGGATGTGAGAGGTTGTCTTTTTAGACGCCTATTCCGGTACCATCAGATCCGTCTCAGTATGGACCCGATGAGATCAAAACAGCGTTCATCACTCCATTCCGGTGCTTACATTATGTCACCATGCCATTCGCCTCAAGAATGCCGGAGCCACATTCATGAGGATGATTCAGAAGTGTTTGCTCACTCAAATCAGTCAGAATGTGGAAGCGTACATGGATGATATAGTGGTCAAGTCACGAAAGGGTTCCGATCTGTTGACTGACCTTGCTGAAACATTTGCCAATCTCAGGAGGTATGATATCAAGCTTAACCCATCAAAGTGCACATTTGGAGTTCCTGGTGGAAAGTTACTCGGTTTTCTCGTTTCTGAGCGAGGAATCGATGCTAACCCCGAAAAGGTTGGCACTATACTCCGAATGAAGCACCCTGTGCGTGTGCACGATGTCCAGAAGCTTACTGGATGCTTGGCCGCTTTAAGTCGATTCATCTCTCGCCTCGGTGAAAAGGCATTGCCTCTTTACCGACTGATGAAGAAGTCAGACAAGTTCGAGTGGACTCCTGAAGCTGATGCAGCGTTTGCAGAGCTAAAAGCTCTGCTCTCCACCCAGCCGGTGCTTGCTGCTCCTATCAGCAAAGAGCCTTTGTTGCTTTACATTGCAGCCACTCGACAAGTCATCAAGACTGCATTTACGGTCGAAAGGGAAGAAGAAGGAAAAGCCTTCAAATTTCAACGCTCGCTTTATTATCTTTCCGGCGTCAATTCCCCATCAAAGCAAAGATACCCTCACTATCAGAAGCTTGTTTATGGGATTTATATGACCACAAAGAAGGTTGCTCACTATTTCTCTGATCATTCCATTACAGTCGTCAGCGACGCCCCATTGTCGGAAATTCTTCATAACAGAGATGCAATCGGTCGAGTGGCTAAATGGGCGATTGAACTCCTTCCCTTGATATCAAATTTGAGGCAAAGAAAGCCATCAAGTCCCAAGCAATAGCAGACTTACTACGCCGAGTGGATTGAACAGCAGCTTCCGACTCAAGTTCACTTTCGAACCTTTGGACTATGTTTTTGATGGTTCCAAGATCTTTGAGCAGTTACAGTGCGGGGTTGTATTGGTTTCCCCGAGGAGATAAGCTCAAATATGTTCTCCAGATTCACATTGATTCTTCCAACAACGAAGCAGAATATGAAGCACTCTGTATGGGTTGCGTATGGCCATTTCACTTTCGGCGTCTGTCAGCTTATGGCCCTCTGGCGACTTCGGATCTGGTTGTTAATCAAGTGATGAAGGAGTGGGATGTCGAAGCCCAGCTATGATCGGTTCTTGTAATGAAGTGAGAAAGCTGGAGAAGAAATTCAAGGGCTTAGAACTTCATCATATACCCCGACTGAAAAATCAAGCTGTGGATGATTTGGCGAAGATAGGGTCCAAGAGGGAAGCCATTCCCAGTAATGTATTCTTGGAGCACATTCATGCGCCGTCAGTGCAGGAGGATCCTTTCACAGAAGAAGCCCCGCAGCAAAAGAGTGCCAATGATCCGGCTGAAATTGAGGTCCCAGCCGTGGTCGACGTGATTTATGGAAGTTGTGGTCATCACTCCCATCGGACAAAGGCCGTACATCGCATATATCCTAAGGAAAGAGCTCCCAGAGAATGAAGAAGAGGCTCGACAGATCGTCCGTCGATCCAAGGCCTTTACAGTGATCAAGGGACAGTTGTATAGAGAAAGCACGACTGGAGTCGGCCAGAAGTGTATCACGCCAGAAGAAGGTCAGATAATTCTTAAGGATATCCACTCGGGGACCTGTGGCCATCATGCGTCCTCTCGGACCATCGTGGCTAAAGCATACCGAGCAGGATTTTACTGGCCGAAAGCAAATGAAATGGCAAAAGAAATAGTCGACAAGTGTGAAGAGTGTCAGTTCTATTCCAACATGTCACACAAGCCTGCCTTCAGCCTTGAAGACCATTCCACTCGTCTGCCCTTCACTTTGTTTGGGGATTAGACATGATTGGACCGGCTGAGAACTGGCGAAGCGGCTTCACTCATTTGCTAGTAGCGATCGACAAGTTCACCAAGTGGATCGAAGCCAAGCCCATCAAGAACCTTGATGCATGCCTTGCTATCAGTTTCATCGAGAGAGTTGATATTCAGATATGGAGTTCCGCATAGCATCATCACCGACAATGGGTCAAACTTCGATAATGACAAGTTCAAAGCCTTCGCCTCTCTCGTGGCACGCTGGTCGACTATGCTTCAGCTTGCTCATCCTCGCCGAATGGACAAGCAGAGGCGTGCAAACGGCCTCATTCTCAAAGGGCTGAAACCACGGCCGATGCGTGATCTCAAGCACGCAAAGAGGAGCTTGGGTCGACAAACTTCCATCAGTTCTCACGGGGATTGAGGACCACTCCTAATCGGTCGACTGGGAGAACTCCATTCTTCCTGGTCTATGGAGCTGAAGCAGTTCTGCCGAGTGACCTGCTTCACAATGCGCCTCGAGTCGAATTATACTCTGAAGAAGAAGCGGAACAAGCCTGGCAAGATGCAGTCGACCTCTTGGAAGAGGAGAGGGAGATGGCCCTGATCCGCTCGACTATCTATCAGCAAGGCTTGCGTCGATTCCATGCCAGAAATGTGAAGAGTAGAGCCTTCCAAGAGGGAGATTTGGTCCTCCGAGTGGATCAACAGAAACCACACAAGCTCGCTCCCACTTGGGAAGGTCCCTTCATCGTCGCAAGAGTTCTCCACAATGGAGCGTATCATCTCTACAACGTTGATCGCCAGATCGACGAGCCTCGAGCTTGGAATGCGGAGCTGCTCCGTCCCTTTTATACTTAAATACTCACTCGGTTGAGATGTAATAAAAGTACTTTTGTAGTTTGTTTATCTAAGACAAGATTGTTATAATTTTCCCAGTGATTGTTATTACTTTTTGTTGAAATTTCCCCCACTCGGGGGCTTAGCTGCAGTCCAAGTACTCGCCTAAGTATTCAAAATCCTACCGAGTGGTGAGCCAGCCTCCCACTCGGGGGCTTAGCTGCAGTCCAAGTACTCGCCTAAGTATTCAAAATCCTACCGAGTGGTGAGCCAGCCTCCCACGTTGTGGCTTAGCTGCAGTCCAAGTACTCGCCTAAGTATTTAAATCCTACCGGGTGGAGAGTCAGCCTCTCACTCGGGGGCTTAACAACAGCCCAAGGATTCGCCTAAACATCCAAAATAATGAACGCTTCGCAAGGACGACGAGGTGCAGGTCGACTGCTACCTTCTCCTTCAAAGCTACACCATAAAAGTCCTACCAAGTGGAGAGCAAACCTCCCACTCGGGGGTTTAGCTGCAGCCCAGTGCTTGCCTAAGTAATAAAAACCCTACCGAGTGGAGAGCAAACCTCCCACTCGGGGGCTTAGCTGCAGCCCAGTGCTCGCCTAAGTAATAGAAATCCAACCGAGTGGAGAGCAAACCTCCCACTCGGGGGCTTAGCTTCAGCCCGGTGCTCGCCTAAGTAATAAAAATCCTATCGAGTGGAGAGCAAACCTCCCACTCGGGGGCTTAGCTGCAGCCCAGTGCTCGCCTAAGTAATAGAAATCCTACCGAGTGGAGAGCAAACCTCCCACTCGGGGGCTTAGCTGCAGCCCGGTGCTCGCCTAAGTAATAAAAATCCTACCGAGTGGAGAGCAAACCTCCCACTCGGGGGCTTAGCTGCAGCCCGGTGCTCGCCTAAGTGATAGAAATCCTACCGAGTGGAGAGCAATCTTCTCACTCGGGGGCTTAGCTACAGCCCAAGTACTCTCCTAAGGACGACGATGTGCAGGTCGACTGCTACCTTCTCCTTCGGAGCTTCGCGACAAGTACAACATGAGGTCCATCCCAATGCACAAGGACGATGAGGTGCAGGTCGACTACTACCTTCTCCTTCAGAGCTTCGCCACAAGTACAACGTGCGGTCCATCCCAATCCGTAAGGACGACGAGGTGCAGGTCGGCTGTTACCTTCTCCTTCAGAGCTTCGCCACAAGTACAACGTGCGGTCCATACCAACCCGCAAGAACGACGAGGTCATTCGCAGTCTGTGCTCCATATCTACCTGCAAGATAGATGAAGTACAAGTCGACTGGAGTTTCACCTCAAGGATACTACTTACAACAATGAAATATATTCTGAATGAAGAGCAAAGTTCTCTCGAAGGCAAATAAAGCATGTTCAAGGATAAATCAAGTTCGGATAAACGTCCTACGGATCCAAAAGTGCTCAGGCGTTAAGCCTGCTAAAGTTTGTCGGTTACGAAAACCACTCGGCATTCCGAGGCAAATTTAAGGTGGGACTTAGAAGTTTTTTACTCCTCCGGTGGAGGACTGGAAGGTGCAACAAACTGGTCGAGGTCGATTCCGTCGGCAATACGGGTAGCAGCAGCGATGATGGTCTCCATGAAAGATCGGAAGTCGTACTTCCTGGTGTTGGCAACTTTGAGGGATGCCAGCTTGTCCTCTTGCACTTCCTTGCAGTGGACACGAACCAGACACAGAGCAACATCAGCACCACACCTGGCAGAAGACTTTTTCCATTCTTGCACTCAACTTGGAATCTCATTGAGTCGAGTCATTTAGGATTCAAGGTCATTCTAAAGCGTCTGATCTGGCCAGAGAGTTGAGTCGATCCGCGACACCGCAACTTTCAGTCGAGCAAGATAATCCACCACGCTAGCAACGCGAGACTCCAGTCGGAGCACATTCATAGCAGCTTCACAGGAGAGTTGATGGGGTCCAGGCTGGTTTCCACTCGACTGGTTTCTTCTTCGAAGTTTTGACAGAATTCTGAAAACACAGCTCAGAATCAAAATAACAATCATGCGATGAGCATGTGATAGCAAGACAGTCGGGTAAAAGAGATTACCTTCAAGCATGAGAAACAGCTTCTTGGCGAGCCCTCCAAGATAAATCTCCAGGTCATTTCGCTTCCCGCCAGGTTGGCCAGCCTTGTCGACAGAGCAATCTTGTCGCTCTTCACCGACTAACTTCCTTGTTGGTCGCGTCAAGAGCGGCTTTCAGCTTGGCATTTTCATCTTCAAGTTTGTCGACTAAGGCAAGTTTGTCTTCAGCGAGCTTTGTTTTCTCCAAAGCCGCCTTCTGTTCCTCTGCAAGGTCAAGGTCCTTCTTCTTCAGAGTCTCTTCTAGTTTATCTGCAAAGCAACAATGAGAACAGAGTTGAGAATGAACAGAAAAACAAAGACAAATACAAAGTTCTTACCAGCCATACCTTTTGCTTCATCCTTTGCCTTCTGCAAATTCTCCTGAGCAAGCTTCAAGTCGAGGTTGAGCTGGATCTGATTGTTCTCTAACTCAGTATAGCGAGCCACAAGCTCGCAAGATTTCTACAAAGAGTCAATCAACAAAAGACATCAAAGACAGGTCACTTCCGAGTGACTAAGGAAAAATCGTAGCATTTCTAAGACTACAGTCGAATCAAAACATTCGACAGTAGTCTCGGGGACTACAGCCAGCGGGTGCACTCAATGTGCCCCCACTGGTTTTACCAATTTGGTTCGACCAGTCGACCAAAAGAGGCAAAAAGGTTATGATTCTAAAACCATGGCTAATTGTCAGCGGTCAGCCGCGGTAAAAAAAACAGTTCTTTAGACTATAGTCGACTGCACGCAGTCCACCATAGTCTCGGGGACTACACCCAGTGGGTGCACTCAGCGTGCCCCCACCGGTTTTACGGTTCCATTCGACTTGGTCCGACCAGGCCGAGTGAAGAAGTTCAAAGTATAAAGACTATAGTCGACTGCACGCATTCCACCATAGTCTCGGGGACTACACCCAGTGGGTGCACTCAGCGTGCCCCCACAAAAACTCAATCGACACACCCACCCAGTGGGTCTACAGATATGGAAATCTTCAGAAAGAAGCAGTTTCAGGTAGCATGTCCTAACAGAGCAAGCAGTTTCAGGTAGCATATCCTAACAGAGCAGGCAACGATCGACTTACTTGGACAATGCTCTCGAGAGCTGAACTAGCATCATAGGTCGCCTGGCTGGCATCTCGAACTGCCTTCACTTGCTCCATCATGATCCCTGCCTGGCGTATAGCCTCCTTAGTAGCACTCACTTGGTCTTCCGGGATGTGGTGTATAGAAAAAAGGGATGGTGGATCAGCAGTCGACAAAGTGGGTCGGGCACTTGTCAGCGGTACAACAAAAGACACAGAAGCCCGAGTGGGGTTGCCTCCCTCGGAAATCAGCGCCTCAGGTATCGTCACAACTGGAGCAGCCTTGCCAGCAGGCACCCTCTTGTTCTTCCTCTTCCTCAACGGCGTTTCCTCGTCATCATCGGGGAGATCAATGACATGAGGCGGAACTACAAGAAAGATTCAAAAGTAAACATGGAAATCCAATCGACTAAAAGCGAAACTACAGAGATCATACCAAGGTTGGAGGTGGCAGCATCTTCCATTTCCCGATCTTCGTGCTTGGCTGAGGTCTCGGAGGTAGCAGCACTGCAGATTTCAAGAATCGGCTGATCAGTCATCAAGTCGACCAAAAGTACACTCATGTTGAATAGGGAAATACAAATTCTGCTGATTACCCGGAAATGGTGGGAATGACCATCCGCATCTTGGGCAGGGCCTTCGCCGGCTTCGACGACGTTGCTCGAGGTTGCTTCGGTGGTTTCTCAGTCGGCGCAGGAGAAGTTGTCCGAGGTCGCTTCGTCGACTGCCGGGCAATAGCTTTACCGCTACCGCCGCCGGGTCATGCGTCAACTTGGACCTTCCTTCCGAGCGGGGAGGATCGACATCTTCCTCCTCTTCCTCCTCCTCCTCCTCCTCTTCATCAGAGCTATCTTCCTCCTCATCCTCCTCGCCGTTGGACTCCCATTCCTCCTGGCTTTCACCTCCGCTTCCTTCTTCTTCTTCGACTGGTTCCTGTGCCCCGTTGGGCATCGAGTACATCTCAGTGGTGACCTAGAAGACAACAAACAAGGCAAAAGTCACCGACGAATTGGCATCAAAGCAGTAATGAATGCAGCAGAATCACAATGGAGATAAGTGGTTATACCTTGTCCGGTTACGTAATTACGTCGAGTGGTGGAATCCTCCTAGCTCCGCGAGGGTTATCTTTGTTTCCTGTGATGGCAGTCATCCACTTCTCCAGCGTGGCGTCATCGACCTCCTCTGGATTTACCTGAGTGGTATCGTCCGTACCGGAGTACATCCACATCGGATGGCCTCGATATTGGAGTGGCTGAATACGCCGTCGGAGGAAAACTTCCAGAAGATCCATGCCGGTCACCCCATCGCGAATGAGCTGGACTACGCTGCTCCATCAACAATTTTACTTGGGCCTTCTCCTCTGGTAGCACCTTCAGGGAAGATGGCTTGTTCACTCGACTCATGGAGAAAGGAGGGAGTCCAAATGATCGGCCTCAAAGATCGACTAGTCTTGGCAGTAGAACCAGGTCGACTGCCACCCTATAACCGAGTCAGGGAGAGTCATAGCCGGGAAAGCGCTCTTCCCCCTCATCTGGACCCCAAGTCCCCCACACATCTGGATTACTTGGGTTCTCTCATCATTCGGGTTCATTTTCTTCACTGTCTGAGAGCGACAAGTGAATATATGCTTGAAGAGGCCCCAGTGCGGCCGACAGCCCAAGAAGTTTTCGCATAACGACACGAAAGCAGCAAGATAGACAATGGAGTTGGGAGTGAAATGATGGAGTTGCGCTCCAAAAAAGTTCAGAAACCCCCGAAAGAAAGGATTCGGCGGCAGAGAAAATCCCCGATCTACGTGAGTGGCTAGGAGAACGCACTCACCCTCTTCAGGCTGCGGCTGCGGCTGCCACTCCGTTCCCGGAAGCCTCCCTGACCCATGGAGGATCAGTCCCTCGTTGGCCAGATTGTTGAGGTCCTTCTCGGTGATGGTCGAGCGGATCCAATCTCCCTGGACCCAACCTTGCGGCAGTTTGGACCGTGAAGAAGATCCACCCCGACTGGGCGCTCTCCCCTTTGCCTTCGCCGCCGCCTTCTTCACCCGCTCCAAGGCTGCGGTCTTCTCCTTCACCATGGTCGCCGGCGAAGCAGGTACGGAGCTGCGGCGCTGAGCAGGCTAAGGGCGCAGCAGAAAGATTTGGAGGCGGAAGGAGGGGAAGATTGGGGTCACACTGTTCAAAATACCCCGTCCAATGCCTTATATGAGTCCGCTTCCGAGTGGCTGACTGGTAGGCCCAGGCAATCCCACAACATCAAGAAGTGCAAGACGCGATACGTGGCGAAAAAAGGCGGCGCCAAGATCGAGGTGTCATCGCTTTATCCCATCCAAGTGCCGCAGATTTTTCTCGCTTCGCGCTTCCCAAAATTCAGATCCCGTGAAATCCGCTAACCGCGGAGCAACCTATCAGACAACAGATTTCCTCCGATCCGTCGCTCGGAAATCCTCAAGTTCACAAAGTTCACTCGACAAATGTGAAGAATGGATCAAGGCGACTGAAAGAGAAGTTGACGCCATCACTGAAAGGTCGTTGATCCAGAGTAAGACACGCTCGCAACACGAAGAACAGGTCGGAAAGATTATCAACTCCTTCCTCACTCAAACCTCGATCCATTCGGGGGCTAGTGATGAAGTCATGTACCTAGGCTAGGGTCATAGACCTGCGCAAAGGTACCCTCCCCAAGGACACTCGCGAAAGAAGTTGCCTACCAGTCGACCCGGTAGGTTTCCACTCGACAGATTCAAAGATACTCGACCATGAAGACCCACTCGACCACCAGGAGTCCAAGAGCCACTCGGTATCCAAATGGTCTGTAGTTAAATAGTCTTTATGGTCATGTTGACACTTTATGTAAGGCGTTACCAGTAACGCCTAGCCTTAACGTACCTTAAACCCTCCGCTACGTGGGCTGGCTGGGGTCCTGGCGCACTCTATATAAGCCACCCCCCTCCACAGGTAGAAGGGTTCGCACCCCTGTAACACATACGCATATAATCCAGTCGACCGCCTCCGGGATACCGAGACGTAGGGCTGTTACTTCCTCCGAGAAGGGCCTGAACTCGTAAATCCCTTGCATATACAACTACTCCATAGCTAGGATCTTGCCTCTCCATACCTACCCCGCATTCTACTATCAGACTTAGAACCACGACACCAGGCGCCTAGCCACCAGGAGAGGGTCGGCGCCTTGAAAATCTTCTCGCAGCCGGGTCATCTCCAGAATAGCGCGCTCCAAGACATCAGGGGAGGCAGAAGGACCTGGGATCAGCAGCGCAACAGGAGGAGGATGAGAAGGTATTATCACCATAGCCTGGGAGACTGGGGGCTCCTCAGCCTTGGAGGTTTGAGCAGCCGAGCCGGACACCGGTGCCTCCGGAGCCAATGGGGCCACGTGGGCTGGCTCCTCCCGGGGATTCTCCCCCATGCCATGCGAGGACGACCGGGACGGAGAGGCATGAGCGCCAATGCTTCCCTTCTCCACGGAGGGAGACGCAGACGGAGAAGGTGGGTTGGTCCTGGGCGGCACCACCGCCTCCTCCTTCCTCTTCTTCGCTGCAGGTGTCGGCCTAATCGCACAGCAGAGAAGCGTCAAGAATCAGCAGCATAATCAAGAACTAGATGGAGCACGAATACTTACTGGTCCACCGTGGTGTAGTCCACCTTCCTTTTGCTAAGCTGGAAGCCCAAGAGCCTCCCAGCCCGGGGCGCGGGCGCACAAGCCCCAGGAGCCAAAGAAGGGCCAGCAGGTGGGCCGGAAGCGGCTCCGGGCGGCGCCGGAACAGAAGCAGCATCCCAGGAGATCAGCGCCAATCGCCCCCTCGTCAAGATTACGGGCGACTCTCCCTTCTCCTGGCGGGCGTCAGCCTCGTCGTCGTCAGGAAGGGTGCGGAGGATGTCGGCCTTGCTCAAGGGGGAGGTCTTCCCCATCCCTTCAAGGGTCACCTCCGAGTCCTCCTCCTCCTCCTCTTCCTCCATGCGGGACTCGCCAGAAGACAGCTCCACCAGCGTCGGCGCCGCAGGGGCCCTAGTGGGCGCCGACGCATCAAAGGTCGGCCTGGTGGCCACAACCTGCGCCCCGTCCTTGCGGTGGAACAAGGGAGTGAAGGCACTCAGCGGGTACTCTTGGTCGTCCCTGACAGGAGGCGGAGAGCAACAGTCACCTCACCGTCGGACAAGGCTTTCGGGCTCTGGCGAACCTTGTCCTCTTCGTCCCCAAGCTCCCACAAGGGGCGCGTACGCGCCTGAAGCGGGGCTACGCGCAGCATCAGGAATTCCCTCAGGAACATGCCCCCCGTCACCTTTGCCGCATTCGCGGTTGCCCGTCTTCAGGTCGGCGTTCATCTGCTCCAGCACCAACGTCGCCCGCTCATCAGTGAGCTTCGCGCAAGACCACCCCTTGTCAGACCGAGGCATCTCTATTGGCAGCATCAAGCGTGGTTTCCCACATGCTCCTGAAGCCATCAGCCTTCTTCCCAGTCTTCGAGATCGAGTTGGTCTTTCCGGCCGCGATGATATTGGCACACCCGGAGGTATGGCCCTCGTTGATGCGGAGGAAGAAGAAGTGGCGCAGCAGAGCCACGGACGGCATCACACCGAGGTACGCCTCGCAGTAGCAGGCGAAGATCGACAAGAGAAGGATAGAGTTGGGATGAAGATGCAGCGCCTACAACCCGTAGTGGCCAAGGATCTCGTAGAAGAAGTCAGAGAAAGGGGGAACCAGCCCTATGACAATGTTGCTCATGAAGAAGGGGAAGAAGGTGCTTCCCTCGGGTTCCGGCACGTCAAAGCCGGCAGGAGCTCAGTCTTCCCCCTCTCGTTGCTTTCCCCCGCCGTGAGTGTCGGCATTCTGGGAACGGGGGTCCCCAGACTTGCATGCCTGCGGCCTGCGGCGTGGCTCAAAGGAGGCCCAGCACGGCCCATCTTCATCAACGCAAGCTCAAGACCCACGCGAGGGGCCAAGCCTGCTGAGGCGGGGCGACAAGGAGCTTCCTCGTGCACGGCCTCGTCAGGCTGGCTCATGAGGAGGCGGAGAGTTCAAGGTAGGGTACCTCGCGAGGTGCCCATGACGCATAAGCCATGATGACCAAGGGCGCCGGTCGGGCGCCCGGCCCGCAGCGCCCCCTCCTTCCTCTTTGGTGCAAAGGGAGCAAGCGCAGGCGAGAGCATCAAGCAAAGGCATCCGTTTCGGTGCAACAAGACCAAGACCAGCCCAACGGCTGGAAGGGAGTCATCGTGGAGCCCAAGCAGGCGTCATCACCAGAGCATTTGGCGGGCGAGGACCAACTTTAGTCAGGATAAGTGTACGCGTTGTTCCCCTTCAAAATGGCCAATTGTTGGCGCCCTTCCCGCTCAATATTTGGGAAGAGGCCCAGGGCCTTCGCCTATAAATAGGAGTAGCCACACTCAGAGAGAGGGCATCTGGGAGAGAGATCGGAATCCTCATCAAGGAACCAGTAGCTAGAGCGACTGAACACCACCTAGTTGTTCATCGCACCCGCCAAGAACAGACCCTCGCGAGGCTGTTCTTCCTTGTATTGTTCCTCATAGCCCAAGAGGCAATCCACCACACCACACACTGGAGTAGGGTATTACACCACAATGGTGGCCTGAACCAGTATAAATCTTGTGTCTCTTGTGCTGTTCCGTTTAGTAGTTTAGGTCCCTGCGATTCGGCGAGGAGCGAGACGGTGGAGGGTTGGACCTCGGCGCGCACCCCAGTGTTTGAACCTCAAGGGTCTACCGGAACCCGAAATCCGACATTTGGCGCGCCAGGTAGGGGTGCGCCGGAATCTGCCTTTCGTCGGCTCGTTCTTCCCCGACCACCGCAACCATGTCTGACACCCGTCGGGCCGGCGCCGAGCGTCGAGCCGCACTCGCCTCCCATGTCGCCCAGACAGCTCCTGTCGGCGGGCGCCCTCGTCGTTCCCTGTCACCTGCCGTCAACGCCGCCACCGGCCCGGCGGGGAACGAGCAGCAAGCATCGCCCCAAAGCACCTGGCCCATGAGGCGGGATGGCCGCATCATTACGCCTTTCGCTCACCCCGCTGGTTCTTCGCCACGCGCACCTCAGCGCTGCCATGGAGGCCCGAGCTGCACTCATCGCGGCAAACAAGCTCCTGCGCTACCGCCCGTCGGCAGCGTCACGAAGAATGGCTCGACCGAAGTCGCCGAGCCTGCTCAGGTCTGCAGGAGGCGCCTGTCGTCAAATCTGTCTCTGCACCGCACTTCGCTCAAGACGGGCGATGAAGCTCTGGGCGCCTCGGTTGCCTCCTCCTCAAGAAGGCGCCTGGCCCCAAGGCGCTGCCCTCGGTGGAACCCATTCCGCCAGGCGCTGGCGCGGCAAGAGCAGAGCTGTCAAGAAGTTCCTCGCCCACAAGAAGCTGCCCGAGCGCTCCCCACTCCGGCACGTCAAGACCAAGCGCTGCCCCCAGCCATGGCGGGGGGAGGCCCGCAAGACCAAGCTCTCTGCCGTCCGAGGGCCCCGCGGCCGTGGCGGGCTGCCGCGCCTTCACCTCCGAGCTGCGCAGCGTCGCGTGGCCCGCCAAGTTCAAGCCAGACCTGCCTCCTCGCTACGACGGCACAGCTGACCCTACGGAGTTCCTCCAGCTCTACGAGCTGGGCATCGAGGCTGCCAACGGGGATGAAAAGGTCATGGCGAACTGGTTTCCCATGGCGCTCAAGGACGGAGCCGGCAGCTGGCTCCTGAATCTGGCCCCAGGCACGATATCTTCCTGGGCCGAGATGCGCACCCACTTCATCGCAAACTTCCAGGGTACTCGCGACCGGCCACCCGCCGTAAGCGACATGCGCCGAATCAAGCAGCAGCCAGGGGAAACCCTGCAAAAGTACATCCAACGCTTCAACAACGCGCGCCTCAAGATCCCCAGGGTAACGGAGGAGGCCATCATCTCTGCCTTCTCCGACGGCGTGCGCGGCGTCAAGATGAAGGAGGAGCTGGCGATGCATGAAGATCTGTGCACCTCCTTGGAGCTGTTCAACTTGGCGACCAAGTGCGCCAGGGCTGAGGAGGGGCGCCTCTCCCTCCTTGAGCTGCCTGCCGCGGATCCCGAAGAAAAGAAGTCCAAGGCCAAGGACGTGAAGCGCAAGGGGGCTGCCGTACTCGCGGCCGAACCAGACACCAAGCGAGGCAGAGATCAGCCCGAGTCCTCCAAGGGCAGCCGGTACTGTGTTTACCACGACCTCCACACCCACAACACCAATGAATGCCAAGAGCTCCGGGCCGTACGCGAAGGAAGGATCGGCAGACGCCCCGAGCGCAGCGACCGGGGCTACGGCCACGGAGGAGGAAGGAATGCAGGACGCTGGGAAGACCGCGGCCCGCGCCAAGGGTGGCGCGACCAACCTCGCGAGGACCGTTGGCAAGACCCGCCTCGCGAGGGAGGCTGGAGGGATCAGCCTCGCGAGGATCGCCCGCAGGGGAACGCAGGCCTCCCTCCGCTGCCGCCGCCGCCAAGGAGAATTGAAGACCGTCATCAGGACGAGGGGGCTGGGGGGCTTCCAGGAAGCGTGTGCGATCGCCTGCATCCTGGGAGGAGCTCAAGCCCCGGCCTCTCAGCACATCTTCAAGCAGTTCGCCCGTGAAGTGAATGCAGTCCTCCCCAAGCTCGAGGCCGCGCGCCCTCTCAGGTGGTCGGCGTGCGGCATCACGTTCAGCTCAGCGGATCAGCTCAAGCGCGCGGCCACAGCCGGAGTTCTCCCGATGCTTTGTTCCCCAATCATCAGCAACGTGCTGGTCACCAAGACCCTCATCGGCGGGGAGCAGGGCTCAACGTCTGTCGGTGGAGACATTCAACAATCTTCAAGTGCCTTACTGATCAGCTTCAGCCAACCAAGCCTTTCTCCGGAGTCACCGACGGCTCCACGGTCCCGATCGGGCAGGTCCGCCTTCCTGTCACCTTTCGGGCTCGCGACAACTACCAGATCGAGCTCATCGACTTCGGCGTCGCCCACATTCGCCTGCATAACGCCATCCTCGGGTACCCAGCGTTGGCCAAATTCATGGCCGTAACCCACCATGGCTACAACGTCCTCAAGATGCTAGGAAGCGGCGGGGTCATCACGGTGCCCTGTGAAGAGAGAGACGCAGTGTGCTCCCTGGAGCGAGCCTTTCAGGCCGCATCGCTAGAAGACCCAGACCACAGCAGCGAGGCCTCCCGAGGCCGCACCCAAGAAGAAGAAGACATCAACCGCCCGGCTTCTCAAAGAGACAGTTCCCTCGGGGCCCGGACCGGGCGGGGAGCCTCCTTCCATCGCATAGGAAGCGCGCTCACGCCTCCTCCTCAGCAGGGCTCGGGGCTCTCTCTGGAGGGCCGCCGACCTCGCCAGGTCACGAGGGAGGCGTTTGGGCACCACGTGAGGCGTGTTTGAAGCACGTTTCCATAGCAAGGAGCAAGGCAAGGAGGGCCGAACCCTCGGGAGTTCGTCAGCAAAGCCATTCAGGAGCTACAGGAGTCAAGGGTCTTCAGGGGCAGCCGCCGCCTGCCCGCTGTGGCCCCCCATCTAGGCGAGGATGGTGGGTTGCGCGTCTGCATCGACATACCAGGGCTTAGCCGAGCCGCGTCTCAAGAGCGCCTCTGGCCCTCGCGAGTGGGACGTTGCGAGGGTCCGCCCCACAGCTATGTGTGCATGCCTTATGGCCTGCCAAACGCGGCAGCTGTGCACCAGCGTCTCATGAGAGCCATCCTGGAGGCTCAAGAGGTCAGGCACGCCGCAGCCCTGACGGAGATGGAGATGGCCCACGAGGAGCCGCCAGCGCCTTCGGATCCTCCCGAGGCCCCTGGGCCTAGGGGCTCGTGAGGATCGGCTCCCGCTGCCCACCGAGTCTGCTACACCAACACCCCTTCGTCCCCAACATCACCAGGTGACATCTTTAAGTTTCATTTCCAGCTGGGAGCGCCTTCAGGGCCGCATTATTCCCAGGCCGCGTGGGTCCGTCCCTGCGGCATGTATCCCTTTTATTTCATGTCATTAGCTTATCCTGTTGGGGGCGCCCCTCGGGCTGCATCATCCCCCAAGCCGCTCGGGCCCGTCCCAGCGGCATGTATCCTTCCTACGTTTTCCTTAGGATTATGCTCTCACCCCACCATGCTTGTTATTTGGTGCCTTTTCCTGGGTGACGGAATCTTGCACGTTAAAGGGGGGGGGGGGTGCCTGAGCATCGCGACTCAGGGCTCCTACCGGCTCTCCGGCCCTCACCCTCTGGTCTTGTCCATGGCATCGCGACCTGGCTTGCCTGACGGCCGAGGCCAGCCCGAGAGCCGGGACCCGAGGACGAGAGTTTCATCATCTAACCCAGCTTAGCAGCGTTAATGGGGGTGCCTGAGCATCGCGACTCAGGGCTCCTACCGGCTCTCCGGCCCTCACCCTCTGGTCTTGTCCATGGCATCGCGACCTGGCTTGCCAACGACGGCTGAGACCAGCCCGAGAGCCGGGACCCGAGGACGTAGAGTTTCGTCATCTAACCCAGCTTGCGCGTTAAAGGGGGGGTGCCTGAGCATCGCGACTCAGGGCTCCTACCGGCTCTCCGGCCCTCACCCTCTGGTCTTGTCCATGGCATCACGACCTGGCTTGCCAGCGACGGCTGAGACCAGCCCGAGAGCCGGGACCCGAAGACGTAGAGCACCGGCATCTGGCCAAATTTGCAGGAACACACTCGAAGATAAGGCCCAGAGCCAGGCGCAACCCGCCTTGAGGTAGGGCCCCGTGAGCCCTGCGCTGGCTCACGGGTTCCCCAACACACCTCGCGAGGCCTCTCGCACCTCTCCAAAGCAACTAATGGCAGGACTAACGATCGCCACGGCGAGCGATTGTTCCTTTTGTGGTGAACCTGTAGGGTCCCTCCAAGGAGCACGAAACGACCTCGCCACGCAATCTCTCGCCGGCCATGGCACGGACCTAGCGCCGCACTAGGAGGCATTGTCCTGACCCTCGAGATAAGTCACCCTCCGGACACACTAGTTGTCGCAACACCATGCCCACACTCAATGCAACCCCATGTTAGCAACGTTGCTCTCCTTTCTCACCGAATGATGGCTGCTTGAGCGCCAAGGGGGACCCCCTGAGCATCGCGACTCAAAGGTTCTTACCGGACCTCGAGCCGCTCACCTCCTGGCCTTGACCACGGCATCGCGACCTGGCATACCAGCGACGGCTGAAGCCGCCTTGGGACTGGGACCTGTCGGCACAGAGCATCAGGCCCTCGTGAGGACTGAAAGGAGGAAACTGAGCTAGAACGGAATGAGCATCTCGCACTGCCTCACAATAAGGATCATATTGACAAACGAAGCTACAAACATCTTACAAGCCCCCGCGGGGTACATTCTTGGCTCCTCGCAGGAACAAAAGACGTGAATCCTAAGGAGTCCTATCTACAGGGACCACCGCGGCAGACGCCATCATCAACAGTGGGCCACCCGGTTCGGAGCCAACCCCATCCAGATCAGGGGCGACGACGACCTGACGAGCCCGCCTGCCCGGGAGCGCGAGGCTCGGAGGCTCGTGGCTGTCGCCGCCGTCACGGTGTTGCGAAGAGCTTGGTGAGTCGCTGGATCCTCGGCGCCTTCTGCCGCCTGGGGAGCTGCCAAGGGAGTGGTCGGTCGGCCTCTGTCTCACCGCAGCAGGGCCCCGACCACCTCTCCCGGGGCAGCACTCCAGCCGAGACCCTCCGCGTCGAAGACCTTGAAGGACACCACTGAAGCACCATCGTACTCCAGGTGGATCGTGAGGGCGCCCCTCGTCCTGCAGACCCGGGCGACCTCGCCCCAGCCTCGAGTCATGAAAACCTCGCCCGGGGCAACTACTGCGACCTCTGCCCCGGTCACGAGGGTGCCGCAGCCAGCCTGCTGCAGCCAGATTCCCAGGGGTTCCCCCTGCCGAACGACGTAGGCGAAGAAAGAAGGAAGACGAATCCAAGACTTAGGAGGCGTGGCGACGCTGGCACGAACTCCCCTAGGAGCCTCGGCGTGGACCTGTGGGGCAAGACGCACACCTTCGCGTGACCGGGCCGGCGGCTGCCGGGCGGGCGCTCATGGCGCCCGGCGTCGCCTCCTTGTGAGCCGCCAACGTGCGGCGTACAAGGGAAGAGGAAACCCTGGTGGCGGCCGACGCACTGTGGCATGGGCACCTCTGGCACGCGCTCTTGCCACGACACCGAGGGCAAGCCACTTCTTTGGGGAGTAGGTCAGGATCCTCTTGAGGAGCCTTTCCCTTCTCTTCCGTGGAGAACCGGCGGATCGGAGCCATGGCAACCAGACGAAATGAGGAGGAGGAGAAGCAGAAGGATAGACTGGAAGGGCGCATGCCGTTCCGTACTTATAGCCGACGAAGGCCAACCGTCGGCCTCCACGATCACTGGTACTCATGACCGACTCTGCATGCAGGGACTTGTCGAATCCGGGTGGTTACCGAGGCATCATGGGGAAGCATGCGCGCTGCGTCCAATCAACCGCCACGCTGGCGCCCAAGGTCAGGCTGTTAGGGCCGCGACGCCGCAGACTTGCCCTTCCGCCTCTCTACTCGGCCAAGTTCGGGCGCCGTGGGCCCGGGGGCTACTATCGGCGTTCTGGGAACGGGGGTCCCCAGACTTGCCTGCCTGCGGCCTGCGGCGTGGCTCGAAGGAGGCCCAGCACGGCCCATCTTCATCAACGCAAGCTCAAGACCCTCGCGAGGGGCCAAGCCTCGCGGGGCGGACGACAAGGAGCTTCCTCAGGCACGACCTCATCAGGCTGGCTCATGAGGAGGCAGGGAGTTCAAGGCAGGGTACCTCGCGAGGTGCCCATGACGCAGCCATGACGACCAAGGGCGCCCGGGCCGAGGCGCCAGACCAGCGGCGTCCTCCTTTCGCCTTTGGTGCAAAGGGAGCAAGCGCGGCGAGCATCAAGCAAATGCATCCGTTTCGGTGCAACAAGACCAAGACCAGCCCAACGGCTGGAAGGGAGTCATCATGGAGCCCAAGCAAGCGTCATCACCAGAGCCTTTGGCAGGCGAGGACCAACTTTAGTCAGGATAAGTGTACCCGCTGTTCCCCTTCAAAATGGCCAATTGTTGGCGCCCTTCCCGCTCAATATTTGGGAAGAGGCCCAGGGCCTTCGCCTATAAATAGGAGTAGCCACACTCAGAGAGAGGGCATCTGGGAGAGAGATCGGAATCCTCATCAAGGAACCCGGTAGCTAGAGCGACCGAACCCCACCTAGCAGTTCATCGCACCCGCCAAGAACAGACCCTCGTGAGGCTGTTCTTCCTTGTATTGTTCCTCATCAGCCCAAGAGGCAATCCACCACACCACACACTGGAGTAGGGTATTACACCACAATGGTGGCCTGAACCAGTATAAATCTTGTGTCTCTTGTGCTGTTCCGTTTAGTAGTTTAGGTCCCTGCGATTCGGCGAGGAGCGAGACGGTGGAGGGTTGGATCTCCGCGTGCACCCCAGTGTTCGAACCTCAAGGGTCTGCCGGAACCCGATATCCGACAGTGAGAAAGCGCGTGGCGGCAAGGTTCTTCTCCGAGACGTTGGGCGCGTCGAGAGCTGGCTCGTACCAAGCCGGTGACGAGGCGGGCTTGACCTTCCGGGGCGCCATTGGTCGCTGATGCGGAAGGGGATGGGATCAGATCTGGAGATTTCGGAAGCAGGGAGCTAGAAAGGGGATCTAGAGCAAGGCGAAAGGAAGCAATGAAGGGAAGCGCTGTCCACGCCAACCTTTTGATAGTCGGGCAGTTGCCGAGGGAGCATGGGGAAGCGGAGACGCCCATGTCCAATCGACTGCCACACGTCGACCAAGGCCGCAGGCTGTTGGGGGCCCGTGGTGCTCCGCACTTGCCCTTTGGCTTTGCCTCGAAGCCAAGTCTGAGCGCGCCTTGGGCCCGGGGGCTACTGTTGGCGTTCTGCGAACGGGGGTCCCCAGACTTTCCTGCCTGCGGCACACGACGTGGCTCTGCGAGCGGGCCCGTACGACCCATCTTCAACAACAAGCATTCGAGACCCTTCCGAGGGGCCAAGCCTCGCAAGGCGGACGACACAAGACCTCCTCGGGAGTGGCCTCACCAGGCTGGCTCGCGAGGGGTGGAGAGATCAAGGCGAGGCAAACCTCGCGAGGTTCTCATGACGCAAGCCATGATGACCAAGGCCAGGCGGGCGCCAGGAGGGCGCCAACGCGCACAGTGTCCTTGTTTCCTCTTTGGTGCTAAGGAGGCAAGCGCGGGCGAGGAGTACCGAGGCATCCAACAAAGGTTTCCATATCGGTGCAACGAGACCAAGACCAGCAGGATGGAAAGATGGAGGTCATCGTGGAGCCCAAGCCGGTGTCACAACCAGAGCCTTTGGCAGGCGAAGACCACCTTTAGTCAGGATAGCTTGTACTAGTTGTCCCCTTTCAAATTGGCCGTTGTTGGCTCCCTTCCCGCTCAATATTTGGGGAGAGGACCTGGGCCTATATAAATAGGACTAACCACTATAGTAGGAAACAACTAAGTCTGGGGGGAGATCATCTTGGACTAGATCCAACCCATCCTCAAACCCACCAAGCACAAGAACACCTCACCTCAGGAGGCTGTTCTTCCCCTTGTACTGTTCATCCTCAGCCCGAGAGGCAATCCACCACACCACACTGGAGTAGGTTATTACACCACAACGGTGGCCCGAACCAGTATAAATCTTGCATCTCTTGTGTAGCGAGTTCGTCGAGTTAGCCGTTGAGATCGTGGCGAGGTTGAGGGCGTGATTTGGTAGGGGGAGATCTTTGTGTGCGCCCCAGTGTTTGAACCTTGAGGGTTTTGCCGAACCCGAGATCCGACAAGAATACCTTAAACTCAAAAATCATTCTATGTGCACTGTACTTACCATATTTTTTTGGAAGCTCTGGACAGTGGGGAAGCCCCTCCAGTGACTTTGTATTAATAAACAAACTCAAAGGTTACAGCCAGAAACAATTTACATTTGTGAGAAAGGAGGGGAGGGGCGATGGAAAAGACCGAAAAAGGGAGTAAGAATGAAAGTGACGCAACCAGATTAAGAATGAAGGGCTCTATTTCCTTCTTGGTTCTATGTCTCAGCAGCCCAGAGTCACTCTTAAACTTCCTCCTCCAAGAATCCACCATGGGCAAAATTCCTCTAAAATGCTTATTATTTCTTTCTTTCCACAAGCCCCAAGTTGCAACCGTGAAAATCTCCATGAACATGGGCCCAGACGAGTTTTTCTTTGCAGCATGGAGAAGATGCAGTCTGTTGTCTAGGGGAGGACACACAATACCCAGTTTTCGCCAACAAGTAGCACTGAACTGACACCCAAAGAAGAGGTGCTCGACGGTTTCTTCAGGCGGGTGAGGGCACAACAGACACCCATAATTGTTGTCTTGGATAGTCATCCCTCTCCTACAAAGTATGTTACGCGCGTTGATCTGATCGGCCAGCAGTAACCATGCAGAGACCTTCCATTTGTTGTTACATTTGGACTTCTAGATCCAACCAAAGGCAGTGTCTACTTGCATCTCTCGAAAGCAGAAATTATAGAATTTGCTCGAGATGAAACCCTCACCTCCCGAGACACATCTCCAGCTATTTGCTACATCTGTTGATGGCTCGGTCGTGGCTGTGACGCTCTGTAGGTTCGCTAGCTCCTCACGACCCTGAAGAGAGAGTGGCAAGTGAAATTTGGCACCCAATGTTGGGGCCGTCAACAGATTCTCCTCTGAGATGTCTTCATGCTTAGCAAAGGAAAAAAGCCTGGGGTGTGAGTCCGAGAGAATTTCATCTTGACACATGTCTTTCCAAAAGAGCACCGAAGAACCATCCCCGACACGAACGACTGTGACGCCATGGTATATGTGAGACAGGCCCGTAACATCTCGCCACCAGAATGATCCACACAGCTCCACAACATGTGGTACTGTATCAGTATAATAGGTCGACCAGATTAGCTTCACCCATGGCACATCAAGTTTGTTGAAAAACTTATGCAATTGTTTTAGCAGAAGTGCCCGATTCTGAATCCGAAGATCAACGACACCCAGCCCTCCTTTTGACTTTGGCCTATACACAAGGTTCCAAGCAGCTAGGGGGCAACTTCGGCCCCCATCCTCTGTGTTCTTGAACCACAAGCAGTGACGCCTCAGTTTGTCCATATGTTCCAAGATTTTAGGTGGGAATTTTATCGAGCACATGGCATAAATCGCTAGACACGTGATCACCGAGTTTACTAGGGTGAGCATGGAGCCATAGTCTAGCAGCGAGACAACAGCGCATAGAAATCTTTCGACCGAGGCCACATCGGCATCAGGTCCATAACCGACGGTCTAGTAGTACCCATCGGGAGGCCGAGGTAGTTAAACGACATTTGCCCAATCACACAACCAAACACGGCGGACAGGTGCGCAGCGCGGTCGGGCGGAGTGTTGATGGGAATAAGTGTGGACTTGTGGAAATTTATGCGCATACCAACTAACGTGGCATATGAAGGAAATATGCCCTGGAGGTAATAATAAAATTGTTATTTATATTTCCTTATATCATGATAAATGTTTATTATTCATGCTAGAATTCTATTAACCGGAAACTTGATACATGTGTGAATACATAGACAAAACAAAGTGTCCCTAGTATGCCTCTACTAGACTAGCTCGTTAAACAGAGATGGTTAAGTTTCCTGACCATAGACATGTGTCGTCATTTGACAAATGTGATCACATCATTAGGAGAATGATGTGATGGACAAGACCCATCTGTTAGCTTAGCATAATGATCGTTCAGTTTTATTGCTATTGCTTTCTTCATGACTTATACATGTTCCTTTGACTATGAGATTATGCAATTCCCGAATACCGGAGGAACACCTTGTGTGCTATCAAACATCACAACATAACTGGGTGATTATAAAGATGCTCTACAGGTGTTTCCGAAGGTGTTTGTTGGGTTGGCATAGATTGAGATTAGGATTTGTCACTCTGAGTATCGGAGAGGTATCTCTGGGCCCTCTATGCACATCACAATAAGCCTTGCAAGCAATGTGACTAATGAGTTAGTTGTGGGATGATGCATTACAGAACAAGTAAAGAGACTTGCCGGTAATGAGATTGAACTAGGTATGAGGATACCGACGATCGAATCTCGGGCAAGTAACATACGGATGACAAAGGGAAAAACTTATGTTGTTATGCGGTTTAACCGATAAAGATCTTCGTAGAATATGTAGGAACCAACATGAGCATCCAGGTTCCGCTGTTGGTTATTGATCAGAGATGTGTCTCGGTCATGTCTACATAGTTCTCGAACCTGTAGGGTCCGCACGCTTAACGTTCGATGACAATTTGTATTATTAGTTATGTGTTTTGGTGACCGAAGATTGTTCGGAGTCCCGGATGAGATCACGGACATGACGAGGAGTCTCAAAATGGTCGAGAGGTAAAGGTTGATATATTGGACGATAGTATTTGGACACCGGAATGGTTTTGGGACGTTTCGGATATTTATGAGAGTACCGAGGGGTTACCGGAACCCCCCGCGAAAGTAATGGGCCTACATGGGCCATAGGAGAGAGGGGAGGCAGCCCACAAGGCGTGGCCGCGCCCCCTCCCATAGGGAGTCCAAATTGGACTAGGGGAGGGGGCGCGCCCCCCTTTCCTTCTCCTCTTCCCTCTCCCTTCCCTCTTTCCCCCTCCATGAGAAGGAATAAAGGGGGGGGGGGCGAATCCTACTAGGACTGGGAGTCCTAGTAGGACTCCCCCTCTTGGCGCGCCCCTAGGGCCGGCCTCCTCCCTCTCCCTCCTTTATATACGTAGGCAAGGGACCCCTTGGAGACACAGCAATTGTTCCAAGCTGTGTGCGGCATCTATCTCCATGGTTTACTCCTCCGGTCATATTCACATAGTGCTTGGGTGAAGCCCTGCGCGGATCACATCACCATCACCGTCACCACGCCATCGTGCTGACGAAACTCTCCCTCGACCCTCTGCTGGATCAAGAGTTCGAGGGACGTCATCGAGCTGAACGTGTGCTGAACTCGGAGGTGCCGTACGTTTGGTACTTGATCGGTTGGATCGCGAAGACGTTCGACTACATCAACCGCGTTAACCTAACGCTTCCGCTTTCGGTCTACGAGGGTACGTGGACACACTCTCCCCCTCTCGTTGCTATGCATCTCCTAGATTGATCTTGCGTGATCGTAGGAATTTTTTTTGAAATTACATGCTGAGGGACTGCATTGGGAGGTCCAAATAATTTTTTGTAGACCGCACACTTGATTTCAAACCTGTAAAGTGCCTTTATCCCCAGCCTTCGAACCATGGCATGTCAAATAGCCTGGTAGGGGTGGTGTAATATGTATAATTGTGTTTGACGTATAAACCAGATTCCAGTGAACATAAATCTGTATTCAGTATTTGCTTTTTCTAGAACTGAATTTTGCTTCTCCGGTTGTTTCACACGCGCACCTTGGCTCAAATCGGCAGGGGCTCGATACGGCAACATATGTGTTGCCGAAAAGTCCGAACAGCTTTGTAGCATAATTCGGCGTCACGAGTTTGGCCTTATATGCATCAGCTCCGAATCATGTCTTTGGTCAATAGTTGGGTTGCCCGGCTCCTGTGCTTACTACCTTACGTTCCGTCCTATCGGCTAGGGTAGTAAAGGGAGAACTACTGCGATTGTGTTTACGGTTCACCTGGTTAAGCACCTCAGTAGAGAAGGCCGAAAATTGACTGTCATGATGCGGCGAGAGCTGTCCAACCACTCGTTGACTTATCAGAATCTTTTGCGATTTGTTCCGTATTACACGAAGGACCGTTCTTCCGGTCACTTATGTAGCGCAGCCGTATCCGGATAACCGCGTACATACAAGGGGCTATATCGTAGACCCACCGTCAAACTCCTATGGCTAAGTGAAGGTGTTAAAGCCCTATAGTCCGATTGCCTAGTTCACCGCACTGACACCTCCTTCACGGACCAAGATGTTGGGTCAAGTGTGGTCAGTTGCTATTCCGAACACCCCTGCATTATATGCGAGGGGGCTGAAGTCGACGACTGGCGAACTTTCAGATTATAAGAAAACGGCCACACAGGAGGAAATGCCTTTCAGGCAACAGGCATAAATATAACACAGCCTTAATATTTCATAATATTGTTATCACACTACTGATACATTCACTCGAACATAATATCTTTCAAGCATTGACCCTCTATCAAGCGGGCGCCCTCTAGGACATCCTCAGAATGTTGCTCCGGCGTACGATGGTCCTGACCCTCGG
This sequence comes from Aegilops bicornis, assembly GCA_021605145.1. NCBI lineage: Eukaryota > Viridiplantae > Streptophyta > Magnoliopsida > Poales > Poaceae > Aegilops > Aegilops bicornis. The sequence goes on along the minus strand of CM038672.1, from coordinate 478,543,813 downwards.
GTGGACTGTTTGCTGCAACATCGATGGCCTTCATTTTTTCCCAGTACGTCTTGACGCGGCAAAGGCCATCCGTGCACCTTCAATGCACGCCGACCACTTAACAGCGTCGATATGCGGCACTGCATCAATAAGCCACTGCACCAAACCAAAATAACTGTTCGGAATTGGCTCAGTTGGCCACAGCCGGACCACGATTTCCTCCATGGCAGTGATAACCCACAAGTGTAGGGGATCGCAACAGCTTTCGAGGGTAGAGTATTCAACCCAAATTTATTGATTCGACACAAGGGGAGCCAAAGAATATTCTCAAGTATAAGCAACTGAGTTGTCAATTCAGCCACACCAGGATAACTTAATATCTGCAGCAAGGTATTTAGTAGAAAAGTAATATGATAGTAGTGGTAACGGTAACAAAAGAGTAACAAAAGCAAAAGTAATATTTTTGGTGTTTTGTAGTGATTGTAACAGTAGCAACGGGAAAGTAAATAAGAGAAAACCAGTATATGGAAAGATCGTAGGCATTGGATCGGTGATGGATAATTATGCCGGATGCGGTTCATCATGTAACAGTCATAACATAGGGTGACATAGAACTAGCTCCAATTCATCAATGTAATGTAGGCTTGTATTCCGAATATAGTCATACGTGCTTATGGAAAAGAACTTGCATGACATCTTTTGTCCTACCCACCCGTGGCAGCGGGGTCCTAATGGAAACTAAGGGATATTAAGGCCTCCTTTTAATAGAGAACCGGAACAAAGCATTAGCACATAGTGAATAGATGAACTCCTCAAACTATGGTCATCACCGAGAGTGGTCCCGATTATTGTCACTTCGGGGTTGCCGGATCATAACACATAGTAGGTCACTATAGACTTGCAAGATAGGATCAAGAACACACATATATTCATGAAAACATAATAGGTTCAGATCTGAAATCATGGCACTCGGGCCCTAGTGACAAGCATTAAGCATAGCAAAGTCATAGCAACATCAATCTCAGAACATAGTGGATACTAGGGTCGATTACATGATAGATCTCATCCAACCCATCACCATCCAGCAAGCCTACGATGGAATTACTCACGCACGGCAGTGAGCATCATGAAATTGGTGATGGAGGATGGTTGATGATGACGACGGTTTGAATCCCCCTCTCCGGAGCCCCGAACGGACTCCAGATCAGCCCTCCCGAGAGGTTTTAGGGCTTGGAGGCGGCTCCGTATCGTAAAACACGATGATTTCTTCTCCTTGATTTTTTCTCTACCCAAAAGCAAATATTTAGAGTTGGAGTTGGCGTCGGAGGAGCCTCAGGGGGCCCACGAGGTTGGGGGGCGCGCCCTAGGGGGGGGGCGCCCCCACCCTCGTGGACAGGTGGTGGGCCCCCTGGCCTTCATCTTTTGCAACGATTTTGTATTATTTCCGAAAAGATGTTCTGTGAAGTTTCAGGTCATTCCGAGAAGTTCCTTTCTGCACATAAATAACACTATGGAAATTCTGCTGAAAACAGCGTCAGTCCGGGGTTAGTTCCATTCAAATCATGCAAGTTAGAGTCGAAAACAAGGGCAAAAGTGTTTGGAAAAGTAGATACGATGGAGACGTATCAACTCCCCCAAGCTTAAACCTTTGCTTGTCCTCAAGCAATTCAGTTGACAAACTGAAAGAGATAAAGAAAAACTTTTACAAACTCTGTTTTCTTTTGTTGTTGTAAATATGTAAAGCCAGCATTCAAGTTTTCAGCAAATATCATGGCTAACCACACTTGCAATAACTCTCAGGTCTCATATTTACTCATATCAATAGCATAATCAACTAGCGAGTCATAATAATAAATCTCGGATGACAACACTTTCTCAAAACAATCATGATATAATATAACAGGATGGTATCTCGCTAGCCCTTTCTGAGACCGCAAAACATAAATGCAGAGCACCTTTAAAGATCAAGGACTGACTAGACATTGTAATTCATGGTAAAAGAGATCCAATCATAGTTATACCCAATATAAATTAACAGTAATGAATGCAAATGGCAGTTGTGCTCTCCAGCTAGTGCTTTTTAATAAGAGGGTGATGACTCAACATAAAAGTAAATATATAGGCCCTTCGCAGAGGGAAGCAGGGATTTGTAGAGGTGCCATAGCTCGGTTTTAAAATAGAGATAAATAATATTTTGAGCGGCATACTTTCATTGTCAACATAACAACTAACAGATGGCGATATCTTCCATGCTACACACATTATAGGCGGTTCCCAAACAGAATGGTAAAGTTTATACTCCCCCTCCACCAACAAGCATCAATCCATGACCTGAAACAACGAGCTCCAACTAGCAACAGTCCCAGGGGGAGTTTTGTTTGCAATTAATTTGATTTAGTTTGCATAAAGCATGGGACTGGGCATCCCGGAGACCAGCCATTTTCTCGTGCATGAGGAGCGGAGTCCACTCCTCTTGAGAATAACCTACCTAACATGGAAGATAAGGGCAGCCCTAGTTGATACATAAGCTATTCGAGCGTACAAAACAGAATGTTTATTTGAAGGTTTAGAGTTTGGCAAATACAAATTTACTTGGAATGGCAGGTAGATACCGCATATAGGAAGGTATAGTGGACTCATATGGAATAACTTTGGGGTTTAAGGGATTGGATGCACAAGTAGTATTCCCCCTTAGTACAAGTGAAGGCTAGCAAAAAGGCGGGAAGCGACCAACTAGAGAGCGACAACAGCCATGAACATGCATTAAAATTAATAAACATTGGATGCAAGCATGAGTAGGATATAATCCACCATGAACATAAATATCGTGAAGGCTATGTTTATTTGTTTCAACTACATGCGTGAACATGTGCCAAGTCAAGTCACTTAAATCATTCAAAGGAGGATACCATCCCACTATACCACATCACAACCATTTTAATAGCATGTTGGCACGAAAGGTAAACCATTATAACTCATAGCTAATCAAGCATGGCACGAGCAACTATGATCTATAATTGTCGTTGCAAACATGTTTATTCATAATAAGCTAAATCAAGAACGATGAACTCATCATCTTTACAAAAACAAGAGACGTCGAGTTCATACCAGCTTTTCTCATCTCAGTCAGTCCATCATATATCATAATAATTGCCTTTCACTTGCACGACCGAATGATGTGAATAATAATAAGAGTGCACGTGCATTGGACTAAGCTGGAATCTGCGAGCATTCAATAAACAGGAAAAGACAAGGCAATATGGGCTCTTGGTAAAATCAACAACAACGCATATAAGAGCCTCTTCAACAATTTAATCATGGTCTTCTCCTATCGACCCCCAAAGAAAAGAAAAGAAATAAAAACTATTTACACGGGAAAGCTCCCAACAAGCAAAAGAAGAACGGGAAATATTTTTGGGTTTTTTCTTTTTTAATTATTACTACTACAGCAAGAAAAGTAAACTACTACTAATTTTTTTGGTTTTTCTTAAGGTTTATTAAACACACAAGATGAAAGCAGGAAAAAGAAAATAAACTAGCATGGATATTACAGTGAAAGAGTATGAGCACCGACATCTAGCAACGAGTGTGTGAACATAAATGTAATGTCGGTGAGAAATATGTACTCCCCCAAGCTTAGGCTTTTGGCCTAAGTTGGTCTATTGCCAGGGATGGCCCGCGGATATCCGTAGGTGTAGCCGGGTCGTCTTGTGATGCAGCGTTTATCGCCACCGAGCTGCAACGTGGCGTCGGGCTGCCTCTGCTCTCCTCTCGTACTCATCCACCTCCTCTCTGGTAATAATATATCTTCGTTTTGCCTGATAATCAAAGAAGGCAGGAGCAGGGAGAGTAATACAGACAACACGCCGTTTGTCAAAGATTAGTCGATACAGGAGAGGTGATTCAGTCCTCTCGACAAACTGGTGAGAAACCATAGAATTAAAATCTAAATAAGTAGGAGGCAACTCCATATCATCCTCACGAACGTCCACCTCAAGGAAATTAGCTAAGCGGGTTGCATAAATTCCTCCAAAGAAATCTCCATTATATCTATTATGATGCAACCTACGTGCAACAATGGCTCCCAAATGATAAGATTGGTCTCCTAACACAGCACTTCTAAGAATACTGAGGTCAGGCACACACATATGACATGCTTCATCCTTACCAGTTATGCACCTACCTATGTAGAGAGCAAAATAATGTATAGCAGGAAAGTGAATGCTCCCTATGGTAGCTTGTGCTATATCTCTAGATTCCCCTACAGTTATACTAGCAAGAAAATCTGTAAATTCAGATTTATGCGGATCACTAGCACGACCCCATTGTGGAAGTTTGCAAGCCAAAGTAAACTCCTCTAAGTCCATGGTATAAGATTTGTCATAAAGATCAAACATGATAGTTGGAGAATTACGTGAGGATGAAAATTCAAAGCTCCTCACAAATGAACTAGTGAGATCATGGTACTATGGGCATTTGTCTGCCTCAAAGCTCTCGAGATCGGCATTACGCAAATATGCGTTAAATTATTCTTTGATTCCCGCTAGATCCATAAAATTTTCCGAAGGCCATTCACAAGGCCGTACTGGAGCATCCCTTGGGGGCTCCTCATCAGCATCACGCATTGCAAGCCTGGGTCCTTGCTTCCTTGAAGAACCACCTTGGAACATTTTCCTAAGCATATTGTTTCCTCTGAAAAATTTCTGAAATTTTTAGTAACTTCAAACAAAAGTGAACCAAGCTCAACAAAATTGATAGGAACTACTCCTACAAGTGCCTAGAGCCTATATCCAGCATTAGAACTACTTGGAACCATATAAATTTGACATGCAAGCTCAAGAACATGGTCACCTATGCAGCACAAATTTGCAATGAATAAAGCACTAGAGCAAAAACTAATTGGACCAATGGAGGAGTCACATACCAAGGAACAATCTCCCCAAGCAGTTTTGTGAGAGGTGCTTTGAGCAAGGAGATTGAAAATCACAGCAAAGTGAGATAGAACTCGTGCTTGAGCCAGATATTCGTGTTTGTGGGAGGAATAAGAAGAGGATGGGTGCAAGAATAAGTGGAGGAGGGCCACCATGGGCCCACGATGCAGGGGGCGGGCCCTGGGGGGTAGGGCGCGCCCTCCACCCTCGTGGCCAGGTGGCAGCTCCCCTGCAGTGTTTTCAGTACCATAAATCCTCAAATATTCCAGAAAAATCATATTAAATTGGCATGGCATTTGGATGACTTATATTTTTGGGGTATTTTATATTGCACAGATAAATCAGAAAACAGACAGAAAAATACTAATTTTACTTTATTTCAACTAAATAACAGAAAGTATAAAGAGCATACAGAAGGTTGTGCCTTCTAGTTTCATCCATCTCATGCTCCTCAAAAGGAATCCACTAACAAGATTGACCAGGTCTTGTTAACAAACTCATTCCGATTAACATGGAACTGGAGAAATTTTGAATAACACTATGTTACCTCAACGGGGGTAAGCACATCCCCAATAATAAGAATATCATATTTCTTCTTGGCAGTAGGAAGAGGAAATTCAAAACCTCCAAATATAATCGATGGATTTTTTCCAATAGAGTTGATACTATGAACTTGAGGTTGTCTCCTCGGAAAGTGTCCCGTATGCTCATTACCATTAATATGAAAAATGACATTGCCTTTGTTGCAATCAATAACAGCACGTGCAGTATTCAAAAAAGGTCTTCCAAGAATAATAGACATAATATCGTCCTCAAGAATATCAAGAATAACAAAGTCCATTAAAATAGTAATGTTTGCAACCACAACAGGCACATCCTCACAAATACCGATAGGTATAGCAGTTGATTTATCAGCCATTTGCAAAGATATTTCAGTAGGTGTCAACTTATTCAAATCAAGTCTACGATATAAAGAGAGAGACATAACACTAACACCGGCTCCAAGATCACATAAAGCAGTTTTAACATAATTTCTTTTAATGGAGCATGGTATAGTAGGTACTTCCGGATCCCCAAGTTTCTTTGGTATTCCACCCTTAAAAGTATAATTAGCAAGCCTGGTGGAAATTTCAGCTTCCGGTATCTTTCTTTTATTAGTGACAATATCTTTCATATATTTTGCATAAGGATTCATTTTCAGCATATCAGTCAGTCGCATATGCAAAAAGATAGGTCTAATCATTTCAAATAAGCGCTCAGAATCCTCATCATCCTTTTTCTTGGATGGTTTGGGAGGAAAAGGCATGGGTTTCTGAACCCATGGTTCTCTTTCTTTACCATGTTTCCTAGCAATAAAGTCCCTCTTATCATAACATTGATTCTTTGATTGCGGGTTATCAAGATCAACAGCAGGTTCAATTTCTACATCATTATCATTACTAGGTTGGGCATCATCATGAACATCATCATTAACATTTTCACTAGGTTCATGTTCATTACCAGATTGTGTTTCAGCATCAAACATAGAGATATCATTTGGATTCTCAGGTGGTTCAGCAATAGGTTCACCAGGTCTTGGACGCAGGATTGGAGTCCGGTCCGCTCTTCCGAATTGCCCCACAATAGGCCCGTCTCTTTCGAGGAGGTGAGCCTTGTAGGGAAGCCAGATCGGAATTCGGGGGCCGCTGCCCATTTAGGGTCACGCGGCTCCGTGATGTAGAACCACCCCGATTGGCACCCCTTTATGGTCTCCACGAAGGAGCCCTCGAGCCATGTAACGTTGGGCATCTTGCCCACCATGGCGCCTCCAAGACTCCGGCTTGTTGGCCGCCCACTACCTTCGGCTTGACATTGAAGGTCTTCAGCCATAAGCCGAAGTGGGGCTTGATGCGGAGGAAAGCCTCGCACACGTCGATAAACACCGAGATGTTGAGGACAAAGTTCGGGGCCAGATCATGGAAATCCAGGCCGTAGTAGAACATGAGCCCCCGGACAAATGGGTGAAGTGGAAAACCTAGTCCACGGAGGAAGTGGGTGAGGAACACCACCCTCTCATGGGGCCTGGGGGTGGGGATGAGCTGCCCCTTGTCTGGGAGCCGTTGTGCGATGTCGTTAGACAAGTATCCGGCCTCCCTCAACTTTTTGATGTGCCCCTCCGTGACGGAGGAGGCCATCCACTTGCCACCCGCTCCGAACATGACTGGAGAAGGTTGAGGCGGGATGTGCGGACTTGGGCGCTGGAGCTCGAGTGCGCGAAAATGGATAAGCGAAGGAGGAAGAAGGCGTAGATGGAAAGGGTGGATCCTTATCCCCTTATATGGGCGGACGAAACTGTGTGCCCCCACCAGCCTGGTAAAACTCGCTTATCTCCCAAGCGCCGTAAATTAATGGCACGGGTGGGTTACCCATGTCCATATTGATGAGAATCCCGGAATAAGGGGACACGATCTGTGCTTCAACAAACGTGCCAAGGAAACCGCCTCGCTAAGTGCGCTGAGGTGGGACAGTAAAAATGATTCGAATAAAGGCTTGGCCGTGGTGTGATGACACGCTGCGGAATACGTCAGCAGATTGGATTTGTGTAAATATTATTCTCTCTATGGTGTTATGTGGAAATTATTTTGCAGAGCCGGACACTATCCTTGTGTTCAAAATCTTCTACGAAGTATTCGGAGGAGGAACCCGCCTTGCAATGCCGAAGTCAAATTGCACGCCGGACTCGTCGTCATTGAAGCCTAGTTCAGGGGCTACTGAGGGAGTCTTGGATTAGGGGTTGTCCGGATGGCCGGACTATGACCTTTGGCCGGACTCCTGGACTATGAAGATACAAGATTGAAGACTTCGTCCCGTGTCCGGATGGGACTTTCCTTGGCATGGAAGGAAAGCTTGGCGATACGGATATGTAGATCTCCTCCCATTGTAACCGACTCTGTGTAACCCTAGCCTTCTCCGGTGTCTATATAAACCGGAGGGTTTTAGTCCGTAGGACGAACAACAATCATACCATAGGCTAGCTTCTAGGGTTTAGCCTCTCCGATCTCGTGGTAGATCTACTCTTGTACTACCCATATCATCAATATTAATCAAGCAGGAGTAGGGTTTTACCTCCATCGAGAGGGCCCAAACCCGGGTAAAAACATCGTGTCCCTTGTCTCCTGTTACCATCCGCCTAGACGCACAGTTCGGGACCCCCTACCCAAGATCCTCCGGTTTTGACACCGACACTTACCAGCCGCCATCTCCCTAGCTTGCCGAATCTCTTCCCTAGCTGCTCTCGACTCGGATCATGCCTCTCGCGCCTCTTGTAAGGCCTTGTCGCCATCTCGTTTTCAAGCGATTTGCATTGGCAGTGGCATCCTTTAGCTCTTGCGCCATGGTAGATATTCTCTCCTCGCACTGGCGCCGAGTGGCCTGTTCGGCCTTTAAATCTGCAGTTGCCTTCTTGACAGCCGCATTGCTCACTCTGGCTTGCTCCTTGGCCCGGGCAAGTTCAGCCCGTAGGGTCTCAACCGCAGCAACACCATCTACAATTATGCATATCCCGGTATATAATTCTCAGCTTCGTGCTTATACTATTATACGTGCATAAGCTGACTGCCCCAAAATATACCTTGTGCCTCGTCGAGCCGCCTGTTAATAAGAGTAATGTCTTCATCCGCTGACTCAAGTTTTTGCTTTAAATCTGCAACTTCCATAGCGGGGGCAGTCGTCATTGACGTAACAACCTGTTTTTTTAATTATTCATGTTATTTCCTGAGCATATCTTTTTTTGATCCTCTGATCGCCTCCCTTTGGACGCCAACCAGAGTCTCAGGGGCTACTATCTATACACAGGCACATTTTGCATGTAAAGAGTAGTCAAGATATTACATTGCATACCTCTAAGCCTCTTAGTAGGCCCATGAAGGCTTCATTCAATCCACTTCTTGCGGACAGAATCCTGTCAACTACCATACCCATTAAGGTACGATGTTCCTCTGAGATGGACGCATTCTGCAACATGCCCATTAATGTATCCGGCGGTCTGGACTCCTGGAAGCGGCTGCAGGAGTACGAACTCCCTTCTAAGGGATATGTTTACTTCACCCTAGAGTTGCTTTCGGCTGTAAACCAGATAGTCTGGGGCCTTTATTGTCGGTCCCCGTAGGGGCTGCACTCCCCGGACCCTTGACGACTGAAGTCTCACCTTCGGGCGCTGCCTTTATTGCCCCCCGCGCCACTTGGTGATCGGGGAAGACCCTCCAGGATGACACCTCGAAGTCGTCCGCCCTAAGGGGCAAGGAAACATGTGGAGGCGTCTCGCTTTCCATCATCTCCGGAAGCAGGTCACCCGAGGAGGAGGACTATTGAGGAAGACTGCGGGCCGACTGCAAACATATATTGAAGATGTTACCCTTGTAACCTGAAAAGAATGGGATATGCTTAAAACACCCTTGTTCACTTACGATTCGGCTAAGGGCTTGTCCTTACGGAGGAACTGTGCAGCATCGTCTTCCGAACCGGCTGACAGGGACACCTTCCCTCTCTTGGGATCCTCCACTTCAGATCTTCGGAGGTAGTCCTTTTCTTCCCATAGGGAGAAAAGATATCAGCTTCTTCTCCCCCTTCGTCTTCAGAAGAGGGAGTTCCAGTCTCCCCGGACATAGCGTCTGGTGTACCTTTCGAGTGGAGGCCACCTTTGGCCTTTCTGCTCTCCTCCTTGACCTCCTTCACCGGCACTTGATACGGTGTCGGGGCCAGCATCCTTGTCAACATAGGATCAACTGAGTCTTCGGGGAGTGGAGCCGAACACCTAATTCATTCCGCCTTCTTTATCCAGCCCTGATTGGAGACAGGTTTCTCAGTCTATTGCTATGGGATAATTAACTAAGCTATATTCAGGAGTCGAGTGCTTACCGAGGTATCCGGATGGTTGCAGTCGAGGCTGATGTCCTCAGTTGTATCCGGCCACTGTTTTTCGGTCCCAAAGAATAACTTCCACATCCCTCTGTGCGTTGTGCCGAAGAAGTGCTGAAGGGTCCGTGGTCCTTCCGGATTGAACTCCCACAGGCGGAGAGGTCGTCGCTGGCACGGTAGGACCCGACGGACTAGCATTACCTAGATCACGTTGATGAGGCCGGTGTCCTTTTCAAGGAGACTCCGGATACGGCTTTGTAGCGTCTGCACTTCATCAATTGGTCCCCAGTCCAGCCCCTTGTTAATCCATGATGCGAGTCGTAATGTAGGGCCAGATCAGAACGCAGGTGTAGCTGCCCACTTGGTACCACGGGGTTCAGTGATGTAAAACCACTCTCGCTACCATAGGTTGGAAGTTTCTGTGAAGGAGCCCTTTGGCCAAGGAGTATTGGAGAGCTTTCTCACCGTAGCACCGCCACACTCCGCCTGCTCCCGTCGACTCCTTCAGTTTCACATTAAAGTTCTTGAGCCATAAGTTGAAGTGTGGGGGAGTGAGGAGAAAGGCCTCGCACATGACGATGCTGAGATGTGAAGAAAGGAGTCCAGAGCTAGATCATGGAAATCTTGCCCACAATAAAACATGAGGCCACGAACGAAGGGGTGGAGAGCAAACCCTAGCCGCCGAAGGAAGTGGGAGATGAATACGACCCTCTCGCCGGATCAGGGTGTAGGGATAACCTGCCCCTTAGCAGGAAGCCTGTGGAGGATTTCCACGGTCAGGTACCTTGCCGCCCGGAGCTTCGTGATATCCTCCTCTGTTACAGAGGAGGCCACCCACCGGCCTTGGAGGCCGGGTCCGGACATGACTGGGAGGCTTGGATCGATTAAGTTGAAACCTGGGTGAGGGAGTCCTGGACTTAGGGGTCCTCGGGCGTCCGGCCTGTTAGCCATGGGCCGGACTGATGGGCTGTGAAGATACGAAGACCAAAGACTAGACCCGTGTCTGGATGGGACTCTCCTTGGCGTGCAAGGCAAGCTTGGCGACCGAATATGTAGATTCCTTTCTTTGTGACCGACCTTGTGTAACCCTAGATCCTCCTAGTGTCTATATAAACCGGAGGACATAGTCCGGAGGGGGATATACTCATTACTTTAGTCATGCAGGCTAGACTTCTAGGGTTTTTGCCATTATGATCTCGTGGTAGATCAACTCTTGTAATACCCATATTCATAAAGATCAATCAAGCAGGAAGTAGGGTATTACCTCCATAGAGAGGGCCTGAACCTGGGTAAACATCGTGTCCACTGTCTCCTGTTACCATCGACCTTAGACACACAGTTCGGGACCCCCTACCCGAGATCCGCCGGTTTTGACACCGACATGGGTGCTTTCATTTGAGAGTTCCACTATGCCGGCGACGACAGGATCGATGACTCGCCTTGTCCTCAAGGACAATATCACCGCCGGAGTAGACTGGCCCCAGGCCAAACCCTCTGTCTGGGCGGCTTTACTATGATCGCCCGTTCGGCCGTTAAGCCGACGATGACCTCTCGGGCCATCGAAAATCCCCTTCGTATCGACTCCAAACACTCCAAGCAGATGGATCTGGCGGAGTTGTCGTCTTTAAAAGAGCTCCTTGATCACATCGCCACCCTGAGAATCACTACAGATTACGATTAGATCGGGCTTTAACCCGACCAAAGAGAAATCAAATCTCCACCGGTCACCCACCAGATAGCGGTAGTCGAGGAGCAAGACGACGACTCTTCCCCTATACTGAAGACGAACTATATCCGGATCGCCGACCCTACAGAGCCGGATACCCACCAGCAATAGGAGATGACCGGCCTTCCGAACATAGAATCGGACGGCGGGCATAACCAACCAGAAGATACTCCGGAGCCCGGACTGTTAAGTCTGGAAAACCTTCAAACTCCGGATCATCGACCGGGTCAGGGTCCGGATCCAATTTTACCCACCCACCCAGACATAAGTGCTCTCATGAGCATACAACAACAATCTTAGGAAACGGTCCACCACTTCTGGGCCAGATTCCTCCTTGTCAAGGACAAGGTTAAAGATTGCTGCGATGAGGACGCGATATCAGCGTTCTGCAACAATTGCGTGAACGAAGGAATCCACAACGCCATTAATCGTTGCTCCATACTACACTTCGTTGACTTGGCAACTATCATACAAAAGTACGGCGCAATGGAAAGCGCCTGGAAAGATCAGGCAGCTTGTTGGGGGCCATCGGTCCCAAATCAACCACTACGCGTGACGCCCAGTCCAAGCTAAGAAATATAAACCCATTACGCAGAGCGGAACCGTTATGGAGGGATGGCACGATGGACCATGCAAAATACACACAACACCGGACACCATACCAACCCACAGCCTTAGAGCATGTCGGGTACTCCGGCAGGTAGCCAAGAGCAGCGAGGACATCCTTACGGAAAACACCCCAGAACAACACCCTCTAGAAGACGACGACCCCAGAGTATTGATGGTCTTCGAGACATTCACTTCGAACATAAGCACAAAAGGGCACTCCGAGACCTCACCGAAGTCTGTCAAATCGCCGCAGTCAACCCTTGGAACGACATGGCTATAACCTTTTATGCCGGTGACAAACCAAAATACAGGAGAGTCCGAGCGCCAGCCGCATTAGTCCTTAGTCCCATCGTGGACGGCTTTCGACTCACCAAGGTCCTCATGGACGGCGGCAACGGACTAAACCTCATCTATGAGGATACACTCCACAAAATGGAAATAGATAGGAGCCGCATCAAGAAAAGTAGCACGACCTTCCGAGGAATCATTCCCAGTCGAGAGGCGCGGTGTGCCGGAAAAATCACACTTGACGTGGTGTTCGGCACGCCGAAAAATTATCTGTCCAAAGAAATAACCTTCCAAGTGGCCCCTTTCAACATAGGATATCATGCCCTGTTGGGGCGAGATGCTTTTACACGCTTCCAAGCTATACCTCATCTATATGAAGATCAAAATGCCCGGGCCCAACGGCATAACCACTCTTGTGAGTGATCCGGACATAGCACTCTGCGCTGAAAACAAAACCGCATCCCTAGCCCTTGAGGCATTATCTGAAGCCCTCGAGGCCGAAGAATTAACCGCGCTGCACTCCACGGTGGATAAGGACGATGTGATCTTAGACAAACGACCCAAATCCACCTCCTTCAAACCGGTAAAAGAAATAGTTAAATTCCAGGTCCACCCAACGGACCCCAAGAAGACAGCATCTATTAGGGCACAACTAGACCCAACGGTCAACGCGCGCTAAGGGATTTCCTTCGTGAAAACTGGGATATATTCGCCTGGCACCCTTCTGACATGCCTGGAATCCCACGCGAGCTGGACGGACATAGCCTCAATATATTAAAGGGATACAAACTAGTCAAACAAGCACTGCGGTGCTTTTCCGAACTCAAACGCCAAGCTATGGGGGAGGAGCTGGCCAAGCTAATTGAGGCCGGATTCATTAGAGAAATAAAACATCCGGACTGGCTGGCAAACCTAGTGATGATACCTAAGAAGGACAAATCCTGGCGCCTGTGCGTCGATTTTAAAGACCTCAATAAGGCTTGTGTAAGTGCATCTAGTGCCCCTTAGTGATTTTGGTGTATTGAAGACTTATAGGTTAAGTAACTAATGCGTTCGTGAGTGTACACAGGTCTATAAGTCTATGAGGAGTTTGATATTTACAGTGAAAGTCGACCCTAAAAATGAAGTTCTTCAATCAAGACTTTGATATTACGAAGACTTTCTCAAGACTTTGAAAGTGAAGAAATTGGTGTGATCCTGAAGACTTCAGATTCGCTTGAGGAACATGAAGCGTGAAGACTTTTGTTTTCGTAGTTTCATTTTCTCTTTCTTGAGTCATAGGAAACACCGTCTTGTTAAAGGGGTCGAGGAAATACTAAGGGAAAATTTCCATTTGATGCTCAACTCAAAATCCTACACCTACCAAACCCTTCGAGTGAAGCTTTTGAAATCTCATACAGTTCAGTCAATTTCTTCAAAGGATGTAGACGAAGCTCTTCCGATCACCGAGGAATTTGTTACGACCGAGAATTAGGAATTCGCCGGCGAATTGCCTACACCGTGAGGAACATGATAGCCCCGAGGAATTTGAGAGTCAAATTTCTGACTGCTTGTCTTTGTAGCGCCACCTGTCCCAAAATATCTTATCCACCTAACGGTCATATCATTGAAGGGCATTTATGTCTTATCATGTCGGGCTACTCCCTAGGCTATAAATAGCCGCCTACAACCACTAGTTGGTTGGCTGCTCCGAGAGAACTTGACACTTGTCATTTGAGAGCAACCCATCCTCACGAAGACTTTGAGCGAAAATCATCAAGTGAGGAAAAACCCAAAAGTGAGGAAAAACCCAAAAACCAAACCCCAACAAACCCAAAGTGATTGAGCATCACTGAAGAAATTGATCCTGCGTGGATCCGACGCTTTTAGCCTTTGAAGACTGTGCTTCTTCCAGACGGTTAGGCGTCAAGGTCTAGAGCATCCAAGAGGAATTGTGGATTGCCGGGTGACCAAGTATGTGAAGGTTTGGAAGTCGCCTGAAGACTTACCACGACTGATTGGACGAGGTCTGCGTGACCTTAGTTCAAGGAGAATACGGTGAGGACTTGGTGTCCTGAGCTGTGTGCTCAAGGATCGGGTGTCCCGGACTGTGTGTCCTCGAGTTTAAATACTCAGCCGCTCCAACCAGACGTACAACTGAGACAGCAGTTGGAACTGGTATACCAAATCATTGTCTTCACCAACCTAACTGGTTCTATTTCCTCAACCCTTTCATTTCCTCATAACTGTGTTGAGTGTTTGTTCATATCTGTGTTTGAAGACTTCGACTGAAGACTTTCTCAATTTCCTCAGTTCAATTTCTTGATCGCTTTGTCTTCATCTTGTGTTATCCTGTGATTACGCTTTACGTACTCTGTGATTGTCTTCATTTCATCATGATGACTATGCTTGTAATCTGTTATGCTTACTTACGAGTACTTATTCATTGCAAGTATTTCTTCGCTAAGGAATTTCCTCAGCAAAGAAATTCCTCGATGAAGAATTCATAAAAATCGCCTATTCACCCCCCTCTAGTCGATATAACGCACTTTCAATTGGTATCGAGCGAGGCACTCCCTTGTTACGTGTGATTTTGGTTTAACCACCGGAGTTTTAGTTATGTCGACCGCAGTATGATCAAGGTCTCAGCAGGGTGTCCTACCTTCGATGGGACGGACTACCCCTCTTGGAAGAACAAAATGCGAATGCATCTTGAAGCAATTGACAACGATCTACGGTATGTTGTGACAAAAGGTGTTTCCTCACCACACTTTCTCCGAATGATGCTGATGTGAAGAGATTCAAGCAACTCGATTCTCAAGCGAAGAATATCATATGTGGCCATCTCGAGCAAAGGTCAATATGGAAGAGTGAGTGCTTTGGAATACGCCAAACTCATCCGGGACCGGCTGTCCAAAGTAAATGAAGGTGTTTCAACTCAGCGTGACTCTCGAGTTGATGTTCTTAGGAATCTATTCAACCGCTTCAAAAGACTCGACTACGAAAATGTTCAACAAACCTTCGATCGCCTCACTGACATCTCAAATGAGCTTCAAGCACTGGTGCCTTGACATCACCGACCATGAGGTGGTGAAGAAATTGCTAAGATCGCTTGATTCCTCATTACACACTCGCACCGATGATACAAGAACGAGCTGACTACAAGTCTCTTGATCCTCGCTGATATCCTCGAAAGGCTAAATACTCACGAAGTTCCAGCTTGTCAAAAGAGAGATCTCTATGGTTACGGCTATGGAAAGACACGTGCCACGAAGGCCAAGGCTGAATCTGAATCTGAGAGTGAAGACTCGGTAGTAGCCTTGGAGATCTCGAAGAATTTGGCCAGGAGCTAGCAATCGCTCGTGAAGAAATTCCAGAAATTCTCAAGACGTGGTCGCTTTGGAAAATCCTCAAGAAGCGGTGATTCCTCATCTAGTGACTATAAGCGAAGACTTTGCCACAAATGCAAGAAACCTGGTCACTATATCCAAGATTGTCCTCGATGGGAAAAGGAATTAAGAAAGAAGAAACACAAGGATTACAGTTCTGATGACGTGAAGAAGAAGAAGAAATCATCAAAATCTTCATCATCAAAATCCTCAAAACCTTCTTCTCACAAGAAAAGCAGCTCCAAAAGGGCTCGGGCATTCATTGGCAAGGAAATGGACTACGAAGCTGAATCGAGGAAAATGAGGAAGAGGAGGAGTCCAAGAATCCGAATCTGGTGTGGCTAGTCCGGCTCTTGCTCGCTTATGTTAGCAAGTCCATCTTCAACATCAAGAAACCGGCTCCACCGACAAACCCGATGAGGAAAGCGATGACTTCGCTCCCACCTATTGCTTCATGGCAAAAGGTGCCAAGGTACTCAATTTCACCTCCTCTGAATCCGGTGAAAATGAATCGATGAGGATCTCAAGCCCAGCTATTCTAAACTTGCTAAGATTGCTATAAAACAACAAAGGGCTTTTGAAAAGGTTCAAAACATGCTAGATAAGAGTGATGATATGTTAGGTGAAGAAATGGATCGCACTCAAGCCACGGTGAAAATCTTCAGAGACTTGGGTCTAAGCTTGATAACCTTCAAGGTCATCATAACACTCTCTTATCTCGATCATGAGAAACTTTCTTATGAATTTCTTCAAAGAAAGCAAGATCTTGAGAAGCTAAGAGCGAGTTATGAAGATCTTCGAAGGAGCGCGATTCATTACTTGCTCAACAAATCAGCGCTTCTCAAGAAGAATTTGTTCCTCCATGCTTAAAGTGCATTGAACATGAAACTGCTAATTCTTCACCTGAATGTTCAAATGCTTCAACTATTACAAATTATTCACCTGCCTCTGCTATCACTAATTCCTCATCTGAGGACATTGCTAGTATCACTGACGATGCAGGACTGAAGGAATTGTACATGATAGGCATGTACAAAAGCCTCAAAGGGCATCAGACTCTTTGTGATGTGCTTAAAAAGCAGATCCTCAATAGGAACCCTAGGAAAGAGGGCATTGCCTTTGAGAGGAAACTCAATGCTGATGGAACGTATTGGAAGCCCGAAAGCGGTATCCCAAAACCTCATGGGTTGCCGCAAAGGGACCTCGATTGATCCATCTACCTTATCTGGTTTTTCGTGCGAATTTCCTCATTCTGCTGATGAGTCATTTGACTCCAACTATAAAATGTTCAAAAATCAGAATGGTGAAGTATTTGCTAGATATGTTGGTACTAACTTCAGGAACGGTTCCCCTATGAAGAAAATCTGGGTTCCCAAGAAATGCCTTGAAAGTCTTCAGGAGAATGTCCTCATGACACCACCTGTGAGGAAAAGGAACCCCAGATCAAATTCTTCATATGGACAAAATTCTTCATATGGATCCAAGTCCTCATACGGACCAAATTCCTCACATGGATCAAATTCCTCAAAAGGATCAAAGTCCTCATATGATTATTATCGTGCTAACAACTCTGCTTCGCAGGTAGAGCTAAGGGCTATGAATATGTGCACTATTCTTCAAATCATTATGTTCATAAGTCCTCAAGAATTTCTCTGCTTATTCATATGCTTACCCTAACCCCTCTTATGTGAAACGAAATGGTTTGGCCTCTATGCCACCATTCTCATATGGTGCTCGCAGAATGATGAACTCTTTGCCACCCCTTCAGATGTGGGTGGTAAAGAAAAAGAACTAATCTCTTCTGCAGGGTCAGGTCTCCAGACGTGCCTTAACGTCTAAAGAATTTGCTGGGGGCCTGACAAATTGCCTGAAAGGATGCAGGCTAATCATGATGAAATGAACTTTCATTTCACACGTCCTCATATCGCTTATCTCAGATCTTCGATCGATGAAATTCATCGATGAACTTGATATCATATTCTTCACCGATGAAGTATATGAGATCGTAAGTTGTACTAATTCATCCGCAGGATGATCAACCCAAAGCCACGAGTGGGTTCTCGATAGTGGATGTACAAATCACATGACTGGTGACAAGAATCTATTGATGGATGCTGCCTTATCACCGTCACATCTGAAGCATATCATCTTTCTTTGACAAAGGCAAAAGTCGGTATTGGGACTTGGTAAGGTTGCTATCTCTAAGGACATGCACATGGACAAAGTCATGCTTGTTGAGTCTTTAGGATATAACCTCATGTCGGTCTCAATGCTTTGTGATCTTGATATGGTTGTTATCTTTGGCAAGTATCGGTGTGTTGTGATTATGGAAGCTGACAATTCCAAAGTCTTGAAGGCTTTAGGAGAGGAGACTTGTATATTGTTGATTTTTCCACGGGACCACAACCAGCCGTGGTGTCTACTTGCAAAAGCTTGAGAAGGCTGGCTATGGCATCGACGACTTGGTCATGCAGGCATGAGGAATTTACACGCGCTTGCGAAGAAGAAGCATGTCATTGGCATTGAGAATGTCAAATTCCTCAAGGATCACCTATGCGAAGCCTGTGAAGCTGGAAAAATGACCAAGGCTAAGCATCCAAATGAAGACTATCATGACCACTACTCGCCCTTCGAATTGCTTCACATGGACCTCTTTGGTCCCAATCATTATTCAGCTATCGTTAATGAAGCATCACTATATGGCTTTGTTATTGTTGATGATTACTCTCGTTACACTTGGGTACACATTGTTACTTACAAAAATCAAGTGCAGGAAATCTTCAAACGATTTTCCTCAAGGGCTTCAACCAACTTTGGTGTGAAGATCAAGCACATCAGGAGTGACAATGGAACTGAGTTCAAGAATTCCGGTCTTGATGACTATCTTGATGAACTTGGTATTACTCATGAGTTATCTGCTCCCTACACTCCGCAAAGAAATGGCGTCGTGGAGCGCAAGAACAGAACTCTTGTTGAGATGGCTCGCACTATGCTTGATGAATACAAAACGCCTAGTCGTTTACGGATTGAAGCAATTGACAACTGCGTGCCACATCATCAACAGAGTATATCTTCACAAATTCTTCAAGAAGACTGCCTATGAACTCCTCAGCGACAAGAAACCTAATGTAAGTTATTTCAAAGTCTTGATTGCTAAATGCTGGATTAGAGATCCTCACCACACCTCTAAATTTACACCAAAAGCACATGAAGGTTTTATGCTTGGTTACGGAAAGGACTCGCACACCTACAAAGTCTTCAATATCGCCCTTCATAAGGTTGTTGAAACTGTAGATGTGCGGTTCGATGAAACTAATGGCTCGCAAAGAGAGCACCTACCTTACGTGGTTAGACGAACCAAGACACGAGGATTCCATCAGATTCAAGGCAACCGAGGATGTCATTCCCATCAAGAAACTGCTGAAGAATTCATTCCTCAGACGTGAAGAACGTCGAGTGATGCACACGAAGATAATGCTGAAGAAAATGGTGCTTTGAGGAAAATGGTCAAATTCCTCGAAGAAAACCAGCTCATCCTCGCGTTGCAAAAAGAAGTGCAAGTTGACAAGATCATCGATGACATTGAAGCGCGGAGTCCTCTCACACGCTCAAAAGCTTCACATTTATCTAACTTTTGTGGGCACTATGCTTTTGTCTCTATCACAGAGCCCACTAAGGTAGATGAAGCATTTCTGGAGCCGGAGTGGATTCAGGCCATGCAAGAAGAATTACATCAATTCGAGCTCAACAATGTCTGGGAACTGGTCAAACGTCCCACATCCTCGCAAGCATAATATCATTGGCACAAAGTGGATCTATCGCAACAAGCAAGATGAAAATGGTCTTGTGGTGAGGAATAAGGCACGACTAGTAGCTCAAGGCTACACGCAGTTGAAGGAATTGACTTCGATGAAACTTTTGCACTGTCGCTAGACTTGAGTCTATTCGCATATTACTCGCCTATGCTAACCATCACAATATCACTTTATATCAAATGGATGTGAAAAGTGCATTCCTCAATGGTAAGCTTGAGGAAGAAGTATATGTTGCTCAACCACCAGGTTTTGAAGATCCAAAGAATCGACAAAGTCTTGAGACTAAATAAGGCTCTCTATGGCCTCAAGCAAGCCCCTCGGCGTGGTATGATACATTGAAGGAATTCTTCGTGAAGAATGGCTTCACACCGTTCACTCGATCCTACTCTCTTTACTAAATCTTACGATGGTGAACTTTTGTGTGCCAAATATATGTTGATGATATTATCTTTGGCTGTCTTGACCAACGTTATAGTGATGAATTTGCCTATATGATGAGTGAAGAATATCAAATGTCTATGATGGGAGAGTTGAAATTCTTCTTAGGTCTTCAAATTCGTCAACAACACAATGGCATATTCATATCTCAGGAGAAATACCTCAAAGATGTCCTGAAGAAATTCGGCATGCAAGACCGCAAAGGTGTCAAAATTCCTATGCCCACAAATGGCCATCTTTGCAATCGATGAAAATGGTATTGACTTGATCACAAGGTATACCGCTCCATGATTGGTTCCTTATTGTACTTATGTGCATCTAGGCCAGATATAATGCTTAGTGTTTGCATGTGTGCCCGATTTCAAGCTACGAAGGAATCACACCATAAGGGTGTGAAGCATATTCTTCGATATCTAGCTCACACACCAACACTAGGATTATGGTACCCCAAGGGTTCTACCTTTGATCTCATTGGATATTCTCGACTCGACTATGCTTTGGTGATCGTGTGGACCCCAAGTCAACATCTGGTACTTGTCATTTCCTCGGACGATCTTTGGTGCATTGGTCCTCGAAGAAAGCGTAATCACAGATCACTATCCACTGCGGAAGCTGAATACATTGCTGCTGGCTCATGTTGTGCTCAATTACTATGGATGAAGCAAACCCTCAAGGACTATGGCATCAACGTGAAGAATGTGCCTCCCTACTGTGACAATGAGAGTGCCATCAAAATTGCTCGCAACCCAGTTCAGCACTCGAAGACAAAGCACATTCAAATTCGTCATCATTTTCTTCGTGATCATGTGTTGAAGGGCGACATTTCCATCGAGCACGTGAAGATCAAGAACAGCTAGCTGATATCTTCACTAAGCCCTTGGATGAGAAGAGATTTAGCAAGTTGCGGTGTGAGCTAAATATCTTAGAATCTTGAATGTTCTTTGAAAAGGACACACATCCTAACACTTATGCAAATTTGATGACTTAGATGTGCAACACATGAAGAAACGCTTTTCTTCAATCAATGAAGAATAACACTCTAAGTGTGAAGAAATTAATGAAGAATTTGATTCTCGTAACCCTCACGACAATTGTACGCGGTGTCTGAAAATCATCATTCTTATACGGTGGGTCACGCCACCACCAAAGTTGAAAATCTTCAATTTGAGTTTTTCCTCAAATTTTGAAATTCTTCAGTTTTTCAAATTCTTCAACTTTGCAAAATCTTCACTATTTCCGTCGTCTTTCTTCATTGGCTATATATATATATATATGGGTTTATGTCCTCTACAGCATTCACTTATGGCTATTTCCTCAAATCGCGTTTTTCTGCTAAGTGAATGTGATCGGACCCTTCCCCCTCTATGCTATACTCAACCCAATCCATTCACAAATTCTTCATGTGCGTTCTACTTTGAAACTCGTTCAAAATCTTCACTGTGTCCTTGACATTTGAAGAAATTGCGAACGGAACTTTAAACGAATCTTTTCAAACCTTCGCTTTTACCGCTCAAACCGTTCCGCATCCCACGATGCATTATTATATTCACCCACGATCGTACACGATCTCCACTACACAAGACGTGGGTGACACATGTCGTGAGAAGGGAAGTGGTCAGGCATGTTCGTCCTAAATCTTGGACGATCCGCTTTTCACTTTGTGCCTATAAATACCCTCTCTCCCTTCCTCACTCTTTTTACTCCGCTCGACCTCTCTCTCCCGCTCGAGTTCCTCAAACCCTAGCGCCGCCGCTACTCCATCGTCGCCGGTGAGGAAAAGCTTCACTGCCTTGACCTCTTCGCCGACGTACTCGCGCCGACCGTGGAATATCTTCACTCCGCCGTCGCCGTAGCTGTTTTCCTCTGCCAAGTTAGGGCGTGGAAGATCTGAACGGACGAACTTCCAAACTGTTCATCTCAGTTCGTCGTGTTCTTCACTTCGTAATTAAGAGTACTTTTATTACTCGCTTTGATTCTGAAATTTTCTTCAAAATCTTCAAAGGTGTTTATTCCTCAAATCTTCACACATATGAACACCTCAAATCTCTTGACTCGCTTCTCTAAGCTATGATTTTCTTCAAGATTCCTCAATTGTGTGGATCTTGATCTATACAACTCGAACCTAAGACAAAGAACGCTTATTGAAATTCTTCAAGGTTCATCTGGTCAAATCCTCAAAACTTGTTTTTTTAAAACCTTTTGAGAACGCATATGACCTCTCCAAATTCCTCGCACCTATACTCTGTTCACAGGTACAAATGTCCGCTGCTGAATCCCTAGGTTCTCATCAACTTAACTCATTTGCAGCGTTCCTCGAAGAAAAACTGCACACTTCTTCAGAGAACTCAATTGTTCAATTTCCTCAACTGAAGAAAATGGCAGACGGTAAGAAGCCGCAGAAGGGAGGAAAGAAACCAGAGGTTATGACAGCATTTGAAATCCCTGAGGATATATATGCTGACTACTGCACACCAGATGAAGAAAGCAAAAATCAACGCAAGGTGCGTATTCAGAAGATTGAACGAAGATGGGCACGGGAATGGAGGGAATATAGATATGTAACTCCTAAGTACATGAAGAAATTCGCTCTTAACCCTCCATGCCCAAGAGCTCCTTTGGCACTGGCCAAATAGCTGATCCCACTAGCGCCAAACGCGGTGAGGACTTTCTGAGGAATGGGCTAAACGCCAAGCAAAATTGGCAAAGCAAGCAAAGGAAGCAGTGAAGAAATTCAATGAGGATTCGCGCCATTGCTATCGCCACGAAGGTCTCGGTCAAACCGAGGAAATCAATGCAAAAGAAGCCTGCTCATAAGCCAAGTGCTTCATCATATGCGCCCTCACGGCCAAGTTCCTCAGCAGCACCTTCCAAGCAAATTCCTCAAACTGCTGCTGCTCCACCAAAGTCCTCAACAACTCCGTCAAAACCTTCAGTTCCTGTGCACCTAGCTACATGTCAACGGACTGCTGGATTTTCAATTGCCTCAGGCATCTCTGCAAGTTCCTCAGCCGCTCCCATTTCTTCAACTCAGCTGAAGACCAAAGCAACAGCTGGTCGAGGTCCTCGGCCTAGCCCGACGAAGAAAATGGTTGCATTCCATGTGCCATCCGAGGATGAGGCATCTGATGAAGAACTCGCAGAAATCATCAGAGACCGTCAAGCAAGGGCCGCTAGAGCCAAAGGTACATCTGTGCTAATCGCTATTGGACCCAAGATAGTCCTCGACTTTATTGATCTCTCGCACAATGATCCCAATACCCCTCACACTTTGATCTTCACTTGACACTTGGTCAAAGTCATATGTTGACTCACTTCATAGCTGAAGAAAAATGGAAGTATGAAAAGGCGAGGGAAATAAAAGGCTCAATACAGGAAGGAGAAGTTCACGAAGAAAAACATTGTCAAGATGACACCGAGGAGCTTCTCCAAGTCCGTGAAATTCAAAACCTCAGCAAAAACTTCGATTCATTCAATGCTGATTGGCAAGGAGCCAAGGACAGATTAAATCAACTGACGAAGAATCTCACAAATGTTGCTGTCCCAATGCAACATGAAATTCCTCAGTTGTAGCCTCGGCTCAGCCCTCTTGAAGAAAAATGCCGACATCGCTGATGACGTTCAGCTTCTTGATGACAACATCGATTCCGGGCTGATGATCCCATTCCGGCCGAAGAAATTGCCGGGCACCCACTAGTGGTGCACCAAGAAAGCTACTCAAGTCGAGGCAAGCTGCATCGATTGCGCTGAAGAAATTACTCAAGACAAGGGAAGCGCATCGGTTGCTCATGAAGAAAATGAACCAATTTCCTCGGCTCCTCATGCGCCAACTCCAACTCCAATTCTTCCATCCGCTTTTGATGTGAAGAAAACCAAGGCTCTTGAACGAGCTGCTGTGAAGAAAAGGAAAGCATCAGCTGCATCAGATTCTTCGGCTGTGAAGAAAATGAAGCCAATGACCAGCTCATTCGAAAAACCAATTGATGCTGTTCCAATTTCCTCCATACCATCAAAGGAAGTTGTTCCTTTTGGAGAAGAATACGAGATCCCAACCGGATCTGATGAAGAACATCAATCGGCTGCTTCATCAGAGAAAATGGATGAAGAAATTGAAGTGGATGCCATCCCTTCAACCCCAGTTATTCCCTCATCAGACTATGAAATTCCTCAGGCTGGTGCTGAGGAAATTGAAGATGAAGATGTGGATATTGGATGCACCACACCTGTGTTCAATGATGATTTTTGGGAAAATCAGCATCCCAATACTCCTCTCTTCACTCCGCTCCAACAAGTTCCTCACTCCCCTGCACAAACTGTCCAAATAGACTCTGGAGAAAATCAACCAACTGGTTCTGTGCATGAAGAAATTCCAGCCACTAGTGCTGAAGAAACTGCTGCTGCTGCTGCTATTCCTCGATCGCACAAGTTGAGGAGCAAGTAATTCCTCGGTGAAGAAAGCGAACTTGTGATTCCTGAGGTGGTGATGCAAATCATCGACACCCCTCTGCCCAGCAGAAGAATCCGTTCTCAACCAAGCAAAAGTTCAAGGCTGAAGATTTCTTTGCCGAGCACGTGTTCTTCACTGAATATAATCCTTATGATTACGCTCGAATTAGGAAGAGGCGCTTACGGACTGCCGGTCAAGCCAACTTCTATTCCTCGGTGCTTTTCAACAAGGATAAAATCTTGATCATGCTCATATTCCTCATGTGGATATGGAGACACTGCCAGCTTTGAGCCAGTCCTCTGTGTTCTTCACGACGCAGGACTTCTAAACTTCAGACCGATATTTGTATTTGGAGCGAAGAGCTAATTCTTGATTCTATGCAACCCTGCATATCACCGAGGACGCTGAAGACGTCAATTCATGGGTCTTAGATTGGATGACTGAAAACACTCACTACAAGGCACCTGCAATTGAATTGCTTCGTGCTCTACCACTCAGTCCTCCGCTTGATGGTGCACGTCGTATCTATGAAGAAAAAGAACTTTCAAATCACTATATGCAAGTGCTGATGAAGCCATTGAAGCCAAAGCAGGCACCAAGAACCAAATTCCTCGTCAAGGAATTATTATATGTGCCTCGGACCGTCTATCGAATCTTGACGAAGACTATGAGTCCTATCAAAGGCCACGACTCGAATGATGAAGAAGTCGTTGGCATCATGAAGAATATGCTTTTCAACATCATCCATGGCGTTCCGTCAATTTCCATGATTTCTTCATGAGGACTCGCTAACATTGCCATGTCACCATTTGAGCTGAAGCCTTATGCGCCTTGGATTATGAGATTCATCAGGACAAGGTCTTCACTCAATTACAAAGCTGATACTTTGAACTACTGCAGCTACCTGCCCCCGATTGAAGTCCTCAAACGGCCAATTGCCTCGGTGATGAAAAGGGCAAGGCTACTGCTGTGATAGATGAAGGTATTCGTCCATTGGATGGACAGTTTAGCAAAGCGACATCTTACTCCACCAATGATGACTCGCCACACATGACTCAAAGACAAATACCTCAGTAAAGCAAAATCCTCAAGGAACTGCACCCAGGGTGATGACTGATCGTGAATTACTCCTCAGTCTTCATCAGAAGGTTGATCGCAATCATAAGTGGGTCAAACGTCAGTTTGGTACTCTTCTTTACAATATGACGTCTACTCACAATGCAGTGAAGAAAAACCACTACTACCTTCATGAAACCTTCAAGCGCACCTGGGCTGTTCTTTCACATGTCTATAATGAAGAAGAACTGACATCAATGGGTCTCAAGGAAGATTTTGACTGGTCTGCACCTCCTCCGAAGAAATTCAAGAAGGTCAAAGTTCCTTCCTTGGTGGCCAGCTCCTATTCTTCATCTCGCGACACTGATGAAAATGAAGATTTGGAAGACACTGCTGCTGGTCCTACTTCAACAAACAACCCCGACAACGCTGGCGCTCCGTCTTCAACTTGATATTCCTCAAGAGTGTTAGTCCTCAGTTTCGATCCTTTTGGTCATTCGATGACAAAGGGGGAGAAATTTGAGTTAGTCTTCAAGCGGGTCTAGTTTTTGTCTATATACAGTATTTTATTAAGTTACAACTCTCGTTCTTACGAAACCTTTTATTGGATCGAGTTGTAATCTTAAACCCTATGGTGCTTTGATACTTTTGATGCATTATGATTTTGCACTATGCTTCATAGCAAATCTACTTGTGCTACGATACTTTATGTGCTATGATTCCTCATGCTGAATTTCATCAAGCACCATATTTCATCATGCATTTCAAATTCTTCATATTATATGTCAAATGCGTGTATGAATTACAAGATATAGGGGAGATCTCCATGATTCAATTCTTCAAGTGTGCATTGCCTCAAAAGCAAATTCCTCACTATGCACATCTTGAGGGAGTTCTTCTATATCTTGCAATCAAATTCCTCATTATCGGTATTTACAATTCATATGTTTATCCCGTTGAAAACTTAACCCATATTGTCATCAATCACCAAAAGGGGAGATTGTAAGTGCATCTAGTGCCCCTTAGTGATTTTGGTGTATTGAAGACTTATAGGTTAAGTAACTAATGCGATTCGTGAGTGTACACAGGTCTATAAGTCTATGAGGAGTTTGATATTTCTGAGAGAAAGTCGACCCTAAAATGAAGTTCTTCAAGCTGAATACTTTGATATTATGAATACTTTCTGAAGACTTTGAAAGAGAAGAAATTGGTGTGATCATGAATACATGGTATTCGCTTAAGGAACATGAAGCGTGAAGACTATTGTTTTCGTAGTTTCATTTTCTCTTTCTTGAGTCATAGGAAACACCGTCTTTGTTAAAGGGGTCGAGGAAATACTAAGGAAAATTTCCATTTGATGCTCAACTCAAAATCCTACACCTACCAAACCCTTCGAGTGAAGCTTTTGGAAATCTCATACGATTCAGTCAATTTCTTGATGTGAGACGAAGCTCTTCCGATCACCGAGGAATTTGTTCGGCGAGGAATTAGGAATTCGCCAAAGGCGAATTACCTACACTGTGAGGAACATGATAGCCCCGAGGAATTTGAGAGTCAAATTTCCATTTATTCTATCTTCTTGTGACTGTCCCAAAATATCTTATCCACCTAACGGTCATATCATTGAAGGGCATTTATGTCTTATCATGTCGGGCTGCTCCCTAGGCTATAAATAGCCGCCCCTACAACCACTAGTTGGTTGGCTGCTCGAGAGAACTTGACACTTGTCATTTGAGAGCAACCCATCCTCTGAAGACTTTGAGAGAAAATCATCAAGTGAGGAAAAACCCAAAAGTGAGGAAAAACCCAAAAACCAAACCCCAACAAACCCAAAGTGATTGAGCATCACTGAAGAAATTGATCCTGCGTGGATCCGACGCTTTTTACCTTTGAAGACTGTGCTTCTTCCAGACGGTTAGGCGTCAAGGTCTAGAGCATCCAAGAGGAATTGTGGATTGCCGGGTGACCAAGTATGTGAAGGTTTGGAAGTCGCTGAAGACTTACCACGAGTGATTGGACGAGGTCTGCGTGACCTTAGTTCAAGGAGAATACGGTGAGGACTTGGTGTCTGAGCTGCGTGCTTTCGATGTTGGGTGTCCGGACTGTGTGTCCTCGAGTTTAAATACTCAGCCGCTCCAACAGACGCATAACCGAGACAGCAGTTGGAACTGGTATACCAAATCATTGTCTTCACCAACCTAACTGGTTCTATTTCCTCAACCCTTTCATTTCCTCATAAGCGTGTTGAGTGTTTGTTCATATCTGTGTTTGAAGACTTGTTGAAGACTTTCTCAATTTCCTCGATTCAATTTCTTGATCTGTTTGTCTTCATCTTGTGTTATCCTCGTGATTACGCTTTACGTACTCTGTGATTGTCTTCATTTCATCATGATGACTATGCTTGTAATCTGTTATGCTTACTTACGAGTACTTATTCTGCTGCAAGTATTTCTTCGCTAAGGAATTTCCTCACCAGCAAATTCCTCAGTGAAGAATTCATAAAAATCGCCTATTCACCCCCCCTCTAGTCGATATAACGCACTTTCAGCTTGCCCTAAGGATCCCTTCCCCCTCCTCCGCATCGATCAAATCATTGATGCTACCGCAGGACACAACTCACTATGTTTCCTTGATGCATATTCCGGATACCATCAAATCAAAATGAAGGAGTCCGATCAAGCTGCAACAACATTTATTACCCCGTACGGGCCATTCTGCTTCAACACCATGCCCGTCGGGCTCAAGAACGCCGGCGCCACATACCAACGCATGATTCAAACATGCCTGGAGAAACAGATCGACAAGACAGTCGAAGCCTATGTGGACGACGTCGTCATCAAAACTAGGCATGTCGAAACACTAATAGACAATTTATGTCTCACAATCGACAACCTCCGCGCGTATGACATTGAGCTCAATCCGGAAAAGTGTGTTTTCAGCGTCCCCGCTGGCAAACTACTGGGCTTCATCGTTTCCAATAGAGGAATTGAAGAAAATCTAGCCAAAATTCGAGCTGTGTCTCAATTGGCTACGCCAACGGACCTCAAACAAGTCCAAAAACTCATGGCTTGCATGGCAGCTCTAAGCCGCTTTATCTCCAGATTGGGAGAAAAGGCACTGCCACTCTATCGCCTTTTACGGCGAACCGATCACTTCGAGTGGACGGACGCGGCAATAGCCGGACTAGAGGAAATAAAAATTCTTCTAGCGAGCAACCCAATCCTGGCCGCGCCAAACATCAGCGAACCCATGTTATTATACATATCGACAACACATCAGGTGGTGAGCGTCGTGCTCGTCGTTGAACGAGAACAGGACGGACAAAATTCCCGCTTCAGAAGCCAGTATACTACGTATCCACTATCCTTTCACCATGCAAATCCCGGTACCCCCATTATCAAAAGATAGCATACGCGGTCTTTATGGCATCCTGAAAGCTACGACACAACTACCAGGAGTGTTTGATCACGGTGGCTTCCAAAGTACCACTCAACGACATAATAAATAACCGCAATGCCACAGGCCGGATCGCCAAATGGGCCATTGAGCTCTTTCCATTTGATATTACATACAAACCACGTCAGGCTGTTAAATCCCAAATCTTGGCTGACTTAAATCGCGAATAGGATGAGGCCGAGCTCCCTAAAGAGTACGACACATATTCCAATTGTGTTATGTATTTCGATGGCTCCAAAATGCTGGCAGGGCTAGGAGCGGGCGTCATTTTAACATCCCCTTCCGGAGACGTCGTTCAGTACGTACTCCAAATACTATACACAGACTCCAACAACGCAGCCGAATACGAGGCCTTATTGCATGGTCTCTGGATGGCTGTGTCCATGGGCATACAACGCCTGGAGGTGCGCGGGGACTCAAACCTGGCAATATAAATAAATGGAGACTTCGATGCCAAAGATCCAAAGATGGCAGCTTATCGCAATGCCGTCATAAAAATGTCGGCTCGGTTCAAGGGGCTCGAGGAAGTAATCAAGCGGCGGACGTTCTTTCTCGTATCGGCGCCAAGCGCAACCCTGTCCCACCTAATATCTTTCTGGAAAGGCTTTTTAAGCCATCCATGGTGTGGCAGGGGGAAATGGCAACACTAGTCCGGATCCGAACACAACCCCATATTCCGAACACACCGATATCATCGGAGGCTCGGCCACCGAAATAACACCGTCGGCGCATCTCATTATGGCAGTCATTGCCCCATGGACCGAACCCTTCCTGGTATGTTAACAGGAAGGAACTTCATGAGGATCAGAATGAGGCCCGCCGCATTGTCCGGTGTTCGAAGGCCTACAAGGTTCACGACGGAGAGCTCTATAAGTATAGCGCTACTGGAGTCCTTCAAAGATGTATTTCCGAGGAGGAGGGGCGGCAGCTCCTGGCTGACATTCATGCCGATCTCGGCGGGCACCATGTTGCAGCTCGGGCCCTTGTTAGCAAGGCCTTCCATACAGGGTTCTATTGGCCGACGGCCCGAGCGGATGCACAGGACCTTGTCCAACGTTGCGTTGGATGCCAACTCTTCGCCAACCAAAGCCATATGCCCCCACCGCCCCACAAACAATCCCCATCACTTGGCCTTTTGCGGTCTCGGGACTGGATATGGTTGGACCCCTTCAAGGAGGAAGCCATAAGAAAAAATATCTGCTGGTCATGGTGGATAAATTCACCAAGTGGATAGAGGCCAAACCAGTTAAAAACGGCCGAGTTCGGGCCAGTAATAGACTTTATATCCGGCGTCTTACACCGTTACGGTGTTCCACACAGCATCATCACTGATAACGGCTCCAACTTCACAGCCGACGAAGTGAAAACCTTGTGCGCTTATCTAGGCATCAAGCTCGATTACGCCTGTGTCTATCATCCACAGACAAATAGTCAAGTCGAAAGAGCCAATGGTCTTATCATGAGCGGCATTAAGCCTAGACTAGTGCAATCTTTGAAAGAATCAGACAAGAACTAGGTTGAGGAGCTTGACTCCGTACTCTGGGGCTGTGGACCACGCCCAATCGCACTACCGGATACACACCTTACTTCATGGTGTACGGCGCAGAGGCAGTGCTACCCTGCGACATTATTCATGACTCACCTCGAGTGTGCATGTACGAAGAGAGAGAGGCCGAGCTCGATCGGCAGGACAGCTTAGATGCCCTGGAGGAGGAGCGCAATGTTGCAAAAGCCCGTTCCACATTTTATGAACAGCAGGCTCGCAGGAATCAAAGCAGAGAAGTGCGGGCCAAAACCTACAATGTCGGCGAACTCGTTCTACGCCTGCCGGAGAAGAAAAAGGACAAACTCAAGCCCAAGTGGGACAGTCCGGCGCCACTCCCATATCGGGCCCCGTCTCTTCGGCTGGAACTGAATCTTGGCTATTAGGAGTATGACTGGCCGGATCCCCGGACACAGTCCGCGAACCTTTTTCCTGATACAAAATGAACATAGGAGTCATAGTTGGACGCGACTGCTAAAAAGAGCATAGTTGCAAACCCATACCTCTTCACGGAAGGCCCGATCGTATCTCTGTTTGCCTTCCTTTTCAGAGGCCTACCCGGTGCAGGAGCCGCTCTCTCTGGAGATGCCCCTGGGGTAGCACGACGCACCGAACGCCTCCCCTTCTGAGCACAGGATGGTGTGGTGGGTGAGGAAGAATGAGAAAACCCTCTCGGACAAAGTGTCTCCTGATTACTTACATGGGAAGCACGGAGAAGACTGGGATAGTTGGCGATGATGGCCACATCTGTGCCGTCATAGCTCGTTTGGTAAAACTTCCCATTCTCGAGCACCACAAATATATCTGGATCCTATTCGAATCCGGGGTCAAGGCCCCGATTGTGGCCCTCGGGCTGCGGGGCGGGGCTGTGAAGCCCCTCGAGAATCTTTTGCCAGTGCTGTTATAACTGGACGGGTTAATATTCATTGAACGAAGCTTAGGGAGTGGAATGAGTTGAGCAGAAGAGTTGGGGGCTTTCCCAGCTAGGAGGACTGTACATGGAATATCCTTCTCTATGCGTGATGCGCAGGAACTCCTCTTCCTCACCCTTGAACAGTTTGGCCAATATTTTGGCTAGGGCGGCAGGGGTGTCCGGACCTTTCCTGCCGCAGCGGGAGGCGTCATCTTCCCCATTGTAGTTCCACATGGGAAGTCCTCTATATTGGAGTGGCTGGACTCCCTGTACTATGGAGGTCACCATCACTTCGACTATCGTTTATCCTGACTGGGCAAGCATCCTGATCTTGCTCAGGAGTTGGCGAACTTCCACACTATCTTCCTCCTTGGGGCTCCAAGGGCGCCAGCTGTGGCGTTTCTTCATAGGAACATTTGTAAACTCGGGGAGACCCCTCCGGACTGGATCTGGGAGTACGACATCATCAATGTAGAACCATTCAGAGGTCCACTCTTCGGAAGCTTTCTTCGGTGTGCCGAAGAGGTATCTGGTCTCAGCAATGCGCCATATTTCGGCCTCGGCCACTTCAAATATCGATCCCTCGTGATTGCGTGGGACAAGACAAAACAACCTTGTCCACAGATCAAAATGAGCCTCACAACCCAGGAATATTTCGCATAAAGCGACATAACCTGCAATGTGCCGGATGGAGGCTGGGATAAAATTGTGCAGCTAGAGGCCATAATACTATAGGAGCCCTCGGAGGAATGGGTGAATTGGAAATCCCACGCCCCTCAGCAGATAGGGGACAAAGCACACCCGTTCCCCCGTAGATGGATTGGGAAAATCCTCCT
Organism: Aegilops bicornis; assembly: GCA_021605145.1. Lineage (NCBI taxonomy): Eukaryota > Viridiplantae > Streptophyta > Magnoliopsida > Poales > Poaceae > Aegilops > Aegilops bicornis. The sequence goes on along the minus strand of CM038672.1, from coordinate 478,511,515 downwards.
CCTGGGTTTTTCCATTGAAGGAAGCCAACCCTGCTCGAACTGGGACCAGATCCGCAAGAGGGAGAAATCCCTGCGTTTGCAACTTCGCCAATTGACCGTGGGACACAGAGCACCTCACCCACTCGCCTTTCTCTGGGTCGGAACGGGAGGAGGAGTTAGGAATGCTAGCCATGTTGGAATGGTCTTTCCTGGCAATCTCTGAGGATTTTCTTCGCGTGGTGCCGAATGGATCTGAGACCCAATCTCTTTAAATAGACGCTCTTTCTTGCATGGCCAGGGTATTATTTGCAAAAAATACCCTGACCGTCCGCATTCGCCCGACACGTGGAAGTTGAAGTCATCGATGCACAGAAGCCGAGGGGTGCGGCATTGAATTAAAAGCCGGATTTATTACTTGGAAGTCGTCGGAGGAGGAACCCGCCTTGCAATGCCGAAGACAATACGCGCACCGAACACCTGGTCATTGAAGCCTGATTCGGGGGCTACTGAGGGAGTCCTGGAGTTAGGGGTCCTCGGGCGTCCGGCTTGTTAGCCATGGGCTGGACTGATGGGCTGTGAAGATAAGAAGACCGAAGACTACACCCGTGTCCGGATGGGACTCTCTTTGGCATGGAAGGCAAGCTTGGCTACCGAATATGTAGATTCCTTTCTTTGTAACCGACCTTGTGTAACCCTAGATCCTCCCGGTGTCTATGTAAACCGGAGAACTTAGTCCAGAGGGGGTTATACTCATTACTTTAGTCATGCAGGCTAGACTTCTAGGGTTTTAGCCATTACAATCTTGTGGTAGATCAACTCTTGTAATACCCATATTCATCAACATCAATCAAGCATGAAGTAGGGTATTACCTCCAAAGAGAGGGCCCGAACCTGGGTAAACATCGTGTCCCCTGTCTCCTGTTACCATCGACCTTAGACGCACAGTTCGGGACCGCCTACCCGAGATCCGCCAGTTTTGACACCGACACTGGGTGCTGGAGCTCAAGGTTGGAAAAGTTGAGGAAGAAAAGGCGGGTCTGTGCCCCTTTATAAAGGCAATGAATATCGAACGCCTCCTCATAAGCCTTGAAACTTGCCTATTCCCAAGGAATCATGCCAACGGGGCTGTTGGATTACCCACGTCCGTATTGATGAGAATCATGCAATAAGGGGACACGATTTCTGCTTCGACAAGACGTGCCAATAAAACCGCATCTTGAAACATGGAGCGGGAGGCTAAAAAAACGGTTCGATATAATGACCGGGCGGCGACGTGATGTCACGCTACGAAAGTTGTCAGTAGATTGGACTTGTGAAAATATTATACTCTTTGCGGATATGTGTGGTGTTCGTTTTATAGAGCCGGACACATTCTCTGTGTTCGAGAGCTGCTTTGGAATATTCGAAGGAGTAACCCGCCTTGCAATGCCGAAGAGAATATGCGCGCCGGACACATCGGCATTGAAGCCTGGTTTAGGGGCTACGGAGGGAGTCCTGGATTAAGGGGTCCTCGGGCGTCCGGCCTATGTGATGTGGGCCGGACTGATGGGCCGTGAAGATACAAGACAGAAGACTCTCTCCCGTGTCCGGATAGGACTCTCCTTTGCGTGATGGCAAGCTTGGCGTTCGGATATGAAGATTCCTTTCTCTGTAACCGACTTTGTACAACCCTAGTCCCCTCCAGTGTCTATATAAACTGGAGGGTTTAGTCCGTAGAGGCAGTCATAATCATACAGGCTATACTACTAGGGTTTAGCCATTACGATCTCGTGGTAGATCAACTCTTGTAATCCTCATATTCATCAAGATCAATCAAGCAGGAACTAGGGTATTACCTCCATCAAGAGGGACCGAACCTGGGTAAACATCGTGTCCCCTGTCTCCTGTTACCATCGACCTTAGACGCACAGTCCAGGACCCCCTACCCGAGATCCACCGGTTTTGACACCGACACATGCTACGTTCCCCAACAGTGGCATCCGAGCCAGGTCTATGTGTAGATGATATGCACGAGTAGAACACAAAGAGTTGTGGGCGATAATAGTCATACTGCTTAACACCAACGTATTTTTTTGATTCGGCAGTACTGTTGGATGAAGCGTCCCGGACCAACCTTACATGACCACGTTCATGAAACCGGTTCCACCGATAGACATGCAACTTGTTTTGCATAAAGGTGGCTGGCGGGTGTCTGTTTCTCCTACTTTAGTTGAATTGAATTTGACCACGGCCGGTCCTTGTTGAAGGTTAAAATGCCACACTTGACGAAAAATCGTTGTGGTTTTGATGCGTAGTTAAGAACGGTTCTTGCTAGAAGCCCGTAGCAGCCACGTAAAACTTACAACAACAAAGTAGAGGACGTCTAACTTGTTTTTGCAGGGCATGTTGTGATGTGATATGGTCAGGACATGATGTGATATAAGAAATTGTATGAGATGATCATTTTTGTAAAAGTTATCAGCAACTGGCAGGAGCCTTATGGTTGTCGCTTTATTGAATGAAATGAAATAGCCATGTAATTGCTTTACTTTATCACTATGCGGTAGTGATAGTTGTAGAAGCAATAGTTGGTGAGACGACAACGACGCTACGATAGAGATCAAGGTGTCAAGCCAGTGACGATGGGGATCATGACGGTGCTTTGGAGATGGACATCAAAGGCACAAGATGATGATGGCCATATCATGTCACATACTTTAATTGCATGTGATGTTTATCTTTTACGCACCTTATTTTGCTTAGTACGGCGGTAGCATTATAAGATGATCCCTCACTAAATTTCAAGGTATAAGTGTTCTCCCTAAGTATGCACCGTTACTTTCTGTTAAATCGTCTTAGAGACACCACGTGATGATCGGGTGTGATAACCTCTATGTTCACATACAACGGGTGTAAGACAGTTTTGCACATGTAGAATACTCAGGTTAAACTTGACGAGCCTAGCATATACAAATATGGCCTCGGAACACTAAGACCAAAAGGTCGAACGTGAATCATATAGTAGATATGATCAACATAGAGATGTTCACCATTGAAAACTACTCCATCTCACATGATGATCGGACATGGTTTAGTTGATATGGATCACATGATCATTTGGATGACTAGAGGGATGTCTATCTAAGTGGGAGTTCTTAAGTAATATGATTAATTGAACTTTAATCTATCATGAACTTAGTCCTGATAGTTTTTGCATATCAATGTTGTCAAAGATCAATGGCCCGTGCTACCGTTCCCTTGAATTTTAATGCTTTCCTAGAGAAACCTAAGTTGAAAGATGATTGTAGCAACTACACGGACTCGGTCCGTAACTTGCGGATTATCCTCATTGCTGCACAGAAGAATAATGTCCTGGAAGCGCCGCTAGGTGCAAGGCCTCCTGCAGGAGCAACTCCGGACGTTATGAACGCCTGGCAAGCTAAATCTGATGACTACTCGGTAGTTCAGTGTGCCATGCTTTACGGCTTAGAATCGGGACTTCAAAGATGTTTTGAACGTCATGGAGCATATGAGATGTTCCAAGAGTTGAAGTTAATATTTCAAGCAAATGCCCGAGTTGAGAGATATGAAGTCTCCAACAAGTTATGTAGCTGCAAGATGGAGGAGAACAATTCTGTCAGTGAACACATACTCAGAATGTCTGGGTACCATAACCACTTGACTCAGCTAGGAGTTAATCTTCTAGATGATAGTGTTATTGACAGAGTTCTTCAATCACTTCCACCAAGCTATAAAGGCTTCGTGATGAACTATAATATGCAACGGATGGAAAAGACAATTCCCGAGCTCTTTGCAATGCTTCGCAATGCTGAAGTGTTGATGGTTAACAAGACCACTAGTTTCAATAAAAAGGCAAAGGAAAGAAGCGGAACTTCAAGAAGAATAGCAAGCAAGTTTCTGCTCCCGGGAAGAAGCCCAAGTCTGGACCTAAGCCTGAAACCGAGTGCTTCTACTGCAAAGGGACTGGTCACTGGAAGCGGAACTGCCCCAAGTATTTGCCAGATAAGAAGGATGTCAAAGTGAAAGGTATATTTGATATACATATTATTGATGTGTACCTTACTAATGCTCATAGTAGCGCCAGGGTATTTGATACTGGTTCTGTTGCTCATATTTGCAACTCAAAACAGGGGCTATGGATTAAACGAAGATTGTCTAAGGACGAGGTGATGATGCGCATCGAAAATGGTTCCAAGGTCGATGTGATCGCCATCGGCAAGCTACCTCTACATCTACCTTCGGGGTTAGTTTTAGACCTCAATTGTTAAGCATGAACATTATATCTAGACCTTATTCGATGCGAGACGGTTATTCATTTAAATCAGGGAATAATGGTTGTTCTATTTATATGAGTAATATCTTTTATGGTCATGCACCCTTGATGAGTAATATCTTTTTTGTTGAATCTCGGTCGTAGTGATACACATATTCATAGTATGGAAGCCAAAAGATGCAAAGTTAATAATGATAGTGCCACTTATTTGTGGCACTGCTGTTTAGGTCATATTGGTGTAAAGCGCATCACGAAACTCCATGCTGATGGGCTTTTGGAATCAGTTGATTATGAATCACTTGATGCTTGCGAACCATGCCTCATGGACAAGATGACTAAAACTCCGTTCTCCGGAACAATGGAGCTAGCCACTGACTTATTGGAAATAATACATACTGATGTATGCGGTCCGATGAGTGTTGAAGCTCGCGGCGCGTATCGTTATTTTCTGACCTTCACTAATGATTTGAGCATATATGGGTATATCTACTTAATGAAACATAAGTCTGAAATATTTGAAAAGTTCAAAGAATTTCAGAGTGAAGTGGAAAATCATCGTAACAAGAAAATAAAGTTTCTACGATCTGATCGTGGAGGTGAATATTTGAGTTAAGAGTTTGGTCTTCATTTGAAACAATGTGGAATAGTTTCGCAACTGACGCCACCTGAAACACCACAGCGTAATGGTGTGTCCGGACGTCGTAACCGTAGTTTATTAGATATGGTGCCATCTATGATGTCTCTTACAGATTTACCACTATTGTTTTGGGATTATGCTTTAGAGACGGCTGAATTCACGTTAAATACGGCACCATCTAAATCCGTTGAGACGACACCATATGAACTGTGGTTTCGCGAGAAACCTAAACTGTCGTTTCTTGAAGTTTGGGGCTGCGATGCTTATGTGAAAAGGTTTCAACCTGATAAGCTCAAACCCAAATCGGAGAAGTGCGTCTTCATAGGATACCCAAAAGAAACTGTTGGGTACACCTTCTATCACAGATCTGAAGGCAAGACATTTGTTGCTAAGAATGGATCCTTTCTAGAGAAGGAGTTTCTCTCGAAAGAAGTGAGTGCGAGGAAACTAGAACTTGATGAGGTAAATGTACCTTCTCTCGAATTGGAAAGTAGTATATCACAGAAATCGGTTCCAGTGATGCCTACACCAATTGGTGAGGAAGTTAATGATGATGATCAAGAACTTCAGATCAAGTTACTACCAAACCTCGTAGGTCAACCAGAGTACGTTCCGCACCAGAGTGGTACGGTAATCCTGTTCTGGAAGTCATGTTACTAAACCATGACTAACCTACGAACTATGAGGAAGCGATGATGAGCCCAGATTCTGCAAAATGGCTTGAGGCCATGAAATCTGAAATGGGATCCATGTATGAGAACAAAGTGTGGACTTTTTTGACTTGTTCGATGATCGGCAAGCCATAGAAAATGAATGGATATTCAAGAACAAGACTGCGCTGATGGTAATGTTACTGTCTACAAAGCTCGACTTGTTGCAGTAGGTTTTCGACAAGTTCAAGGAGTTGACTACGATGAGACCTTCTCACCTTTAGCGATGCTTAAGTCTGTCCGAATCATGTTAGCAATTGCCGCATTTTATGATTATAAAATTTGGCAAATGGATGTCAAAACTGCATTACTTAATGGACTTCTTAAAAAAGAGTTGTATATGATGCAACCAGAAGGTTTTGTCAATCCTAAAGGTGCTAACAAAGTGTGCAAGCTCCAGCGATCCATTTACGGACTGGTGCAAGCCTCTCGGAGTTGGAATATACGCTTTGATAGTGTGATCAATGCATATGGTTTTATACAGACTTTTGGAGAAGCCTGTATTTACAAGAAAGTGAGTGGGAGCTCTGTAGCATTTCTAATATTATATGTGGATGACATTTTGTTGATTGGAAATGATATAAAATTTCTAGATACCATAAAAGTATACTTGAATAAGAATTTTTCAATGAAAGACCTCGGTGAAGCTGCTTATATATTGGGCATCAAGATCTATAGAGATAGATCAAGATGCTTAATTGGACTTTCATAAAGCACATACCTTGATAAAGTTTTGAAGAAGTTCAAAATGGATCATTCAAAGAAAGGGTTCTTGCCTGTGTTACAAGGTATGAAGTTGAGTCAGACTCAGTCTCCGACCACTGCAGAAGATAGAGAGAAAATGAAAGTCAGTCCCTATGCCTCGGCCATAGGTTTTATCATGTATGCAATACTATTGTCCAGACCTGATGTGTGCCTTGCTATAAGTTTAGCAGGGAGGTACCAAAGTAATCCAGGAGTGGATCACTAGACAACGGTCAAGAACATCCTGAAATACCAGAAAAGGACTAAGGGTATGTTTCTCGTATATGGGGGTGACAAAGAACATCCTGAAATACCAGAAAAGGACTAAGGGTATGACTCTAAGTCGCAAACCGGATACGTATTTATATTGAATGGTGGAGTTGTTTGTTGGTGCAGTTACAAGTAGAGTGTCTTGGCGGGATCTACGTGTGAAGCGGAGTACATAGCTGCTTCGGAAGCAGCAAATGAAGGAGTCTGGATGAAGGAGTTCATATCCGATCTAGGTGTAATACCTAGTGCATCGGGTCTCATGAAAATCTTTTATGAAAACTAGGAAATATGCCCGTGCGTTGCAACGGAAGGAAAATAATATCTTAGCATTCCCCATAACCCCGCACATACTCTTCCACGTCCTCTATGTGAACATAACGCCCGATCTATATTGTCGCTTAACCTGCTTTCTGCCATCGTTGGCCCGCGAGATCTAGATAGTGGTGGGGTTTGTCGGTGTGGTGGCGACCACCCAACTGATGCCCTTTTCTCCTCCGGGTCCACCTCTGTCTCGAAGTTGTGGTTGCATTCTCATTTGGTTGCTACACGGCGACCTTCGAGGCACGGTTGCTTCGACTATTCTCTCCTACGACGATGTAACCGGAGGATTACTAATTGCAGCGCATAAATTTTGTTTAATTGGCATAATTAGCGCATAACCATGCATGAATGTCCCTTTATTATCAAGGTTTATTCTCTTTGACTATTTTTGCGCTCATGTGCCCAAATTTTTTATTAATTAGAGCAAAACCAGCATATAATATTTTATTAGCACATGCCCACAATTTTTTTAATTATAGGCTATAGCCAACCAGCATATTGTCTTTTATTGGCGTGTGCAAGTTACCTCCGGCAATAATTTGTGGAGTACCACGTTCTGCACATGATTCTCGAGACAACTTCCTTATTGTCACACAACCTTCTTATTTCCAGACAACTTAGGCACATAATTGCAAGTTATCTGAGTTTTGGCTTTGTCCGTCAACACAATATGGAAGGTTCATAGTTCAATCCCTTCGTGCCATTAATATTTTGCTGCTTGTTAGTGTGACAGAAAAAAGAAATTCGTGGTAGGCCCAGTTGGGGATAAGCGAAAAAATGGGAAACTACGTGTGGAATGGACGGAACAAAAGCTATACATATTTTTTTGCTTTTCTTGGGGCAGCTGTGTGGGAGCTACTATATGACGCTAGTTGCACCAAATAGCGTGTGAAACGCACAACCAATCCTGTCTGGGCCAGCTACTGGCAGGCACCAAAATGACCTGTGTTTGCAGGGCACGACTAATAATCCAGAAAAACGACAGGTTGAACGACCGAAAAGATGACCTTAAAGAATCGACCACGTGCTGCTAGCCATGGCAACAAACACCTACAGCTAACGAATGGCCAACGTGAATATTTAAGAACATACTACAACATCATATTTAATTATTTTTTATTTTTTTAAAAATATGAATTGCCGAATATTCTTGGAAAATTGGACATTTTTTTGAAATTACGAACAATTTTTTTAATATTCCATCCAATTTGAAAAAAAGCATGAACAAAATCTGAAACTGCATCATTTTTGAAGACATGAACCTTTTATGAAAACACAAACCTTTTTTTGAAGTTGTGACCGACTTTTAAAAATGGAACATGTTTTGAACATTCCAAACAATTTTATAAAATTCATTTTTAAACGTGGACATTATTTTGAATTTGTGAATATTTTACTAAAACAAGAATATTTTTTGAATTTGAGATATTTTTAAAATGCATTTTTTCAAAAATACCATTTTTTTTGAATATGTCCTTAATTTCGAAAAAATGGGAATGAGAATTTGTTCCAAGCAATTGCCTTAGCAAGGAATCCAGATTTCACAAGAGAACCAAACACATCAAGAGACGCTTCAACGCCATCCGCGATCAAGTCAAGGAGGGAGACATAGAGATTTGCAAAATACATACGGATCTGAATGTTGCAGACCCATTTACTAAGCCTCTTCCACGAGCAAAACATGATGAACACCAAGACTCCATGGGTGTTAGAATCATTACAATGTAATCTAAAATATTGACTCTAGTGCAAGTGGGAGACTGAAGGAAATATGCCCTAGAGGCAATAATAAAGTTGTTATTTGTATTTCCTTATGTCATGATAAAAGTTTATTATTCATGCTAGAATTGTATTAACCGGAAACTTGATACATGTGTGAATACATAGACAAAACAAAGTGTCCCTAGTATGCCTCTACTTGACTAGCTCATTAATCAAAGATGGTTAAGTTTCCTAAACATAGACATGTGTTGTCATTTGATAACGAGATCACATCATTAGTAGAATGATGTGATGGACAAGACCCCTCCGTTAGCTTAACATAATGATCGTTAAGTTTTATTGCTATTGCTTTCTTCATGACTTATACATCTTCGTTTGACTATGAGATTATGCAACACAGAATACCGGAGGAACACCTTGTGTGCTATCAAATGTCACAACGTGGCTGGGTGATTATAAAGATGCTCTACAGGTGTTTCCGAAGGTGTTTGTTGGGTTGGCATAGATCAAGATTAGGAATTTTCACTCCGAGTATCGGAGAGGTATCTTTGGGCCCTCTCGGTAATACACATCACAATAAGCCTTGCAAGAAATGTGACTAATGAGTTAGTTGCAGGATGATGCATTACGGAACGAGTAAAGAGACTTGCCGGTAACGAGATTGAACTAGGTATGAGGATATCGACGATCGAATCTCGGGCAAGTAACATACCGATGACAAAGGGAATGACGTATGTTGTTATCGCGGTTTGATAGATAAAGATCTTCGTAGAATATGCAGGAACCAATATGAGCATCCAGGTTCCGCTGTTGGTTATTGATCGGAGATGTGTCTCTGCCATGTCTATATAGTTCTCGAACCCCTAGGGTCCGCACACTTAACATTCGATGACGATTTGTATTATGAGTTATGTGTTTTGGTGACCGAAGATTGTTCCGAGTCCCGGATGACATCACGGACATGCCGAGGAGTCTCGAAATGGTCGAGAGGTAAAGATTGATATATTGGACGACAATATTTGGACACCGTTATGGTTTCGAGATGTTTCGGATATTTATCGGAGTACCGAGGGGTTACCGAAACCCCCTCGGGGAAAGTAATGGGCCTACATGGGCCATAGGGGAGAGGGGAGGTAGCCCACAAGGGGAGGTCGCGCCCCCTCCCATAGGGAGTCCGAATTGGACTAGAGGAGTGGGCGCGCCCCCCTTTCCTTCTCCTCTTCCCTCTTCCTTCCCTCTTTCCCCCTCCATGAGAGGGAATAAATGGGGGGGGGGGGGGCGAATCCTACTAGGACTGGGAGTCGTAGTAGGACTCCCCCTCTTGGCGCGCCCCCTAGGGCCGGCCCCCTCCCTCTCCCTCCTTTATATACGTGGGCAGGGCACCCTTTGGAGACACACCAATTGTTCCAAGCTGTGTGCGGCGTCTCTCTCCATGGTTTACTCCTCCGGTCATATTCATGTAGTGCTTAGGCAAAGCCCTGCGTGGATCACATCACCACCACCATCACCATGCCGTCGTGTTGACGAAACTCTCCCTCGACCCTCTGTTGGATCAAGAGTTCAAGGTACGTCATCGAGCTGAACGTGTGCTAAACTCGGAGGTGTCGTATGTTAGGTACTTGATCGGCTGGCTCCTGAAGACATTTGACTACTTCAACCGCGTTAACCTAACGCTTCCGCTTTCGTTCTACGAGGGTACGTGGACACACTCTCCCCCTCTCGTTGCTATGCATCTCCTAGATAGATCTTGCGTGGTCTTAGGAATTTTTTTGAAATTGCATGCTACGTTCCCCTACAGCATAATCTTGCAGAATCCTCTTCATGCTTTCAACCTGCACTTTATCCACTTGCATGACGATGATAGTGTCGTCGGCATACTGTATGATGGGGTAGTCATTGTCCGTCACCGAAATTGGGAGATGCAGTTCCCCACTGGCAAACAGATCATTGATCATAGCTTGGAGTAGGCCTGCCGCTAGCACAAAGATCAGGGGAGACATCGGATCCCCCTGGCAGATGATACGTCTCCAATGTATCAATAATTTATGAAGTATTCGTGCTATTATATTATCTGTTTTGGATGTTTATGGGCTTTACTAAACACTTTTATATTATTTTTGGGACTAACCTATTAACCGGAGGCCCAACCAAAATTGTTGTTTTCTTGCCTATTTCAGTGTTTCGAAGAAAAGGAATATCAAACGAAGTCCAAACGGAACGAAACCTTCGGGAGAGTTATTTTTGGAACGGAAGCAATCCAGGAGACTTGGAGTACACGTCAGGGAAGCTTCAAGGAAGCCACGAGGCAGGGAGGCGCGCCCTACCCCCTTTGCGCGCCCCCACCCTCATGGGCCCCTCGTGGCTCCCCTGACCGACTTCTTTCGCCTATATATATCCATATACCCTAAAAAAATCGGGGAGCAGAATAGATCGGGAGTTCCGCCGCCGCAAGCCTCTGTAGCCACCGAAAACCAATCTAGACCCGTTCCGGCACCCTGCCGAAAGTGGGAACCCTCATCGGTGTCTATCTTCATCATCCCGGCGTTCTCCATGATGAGGAGGTAGTAGCTCACCCTCGGGGCTGAGGGTATGTACCAGTAGCTATGTATTTGATCTCTCTCTCTCTATCTCTCTCTCTCTCTCGTGTTCTTGATTTGGCACGATCTTGATGTATCGCGAGCTTTTCTATTATAGTTGGATCTTATGATGTTTCTCCCCCTCTACTCTCTTGTAATGGATTGAGTTTTCCCTTTGAAGTGATCTTATCGGATTGAGTCTTTAAGGATTTGAGAACACATGATGTATGTCTTGCATGTGCTTATCTGTGGTGACATTGGGATATTCACGTGATCTACTTGATGTATGATTTGGTGATCAACTTGCGGGTTCCATAACATTGTGAACTTATGCATAGGGGTTGGCACACGTTTTCGTCTTGACTCTCCGGTAGAAACTTTGGGGCACTCTTTGAAGTACTTTGTGTTGGTTTGAATAGATGAATCTGAGCTTGTGTGATGCATATCGTATAATCATACCCATGGATACTTGAGGTGACATTGAAGTATCTAGGTGACATTAGGGTTTTGGTTGATTTGTGTCTTAAGGTGTTATTCTAGTACGAACTATATGATAGATCAAACGGAAAGAATAGCTTTGTGTTATTTTACTACGGACTCTTGAATAGATCGATCAGAAAGGATAACTTTGAGGTGGTTTTGTACCCTACCATAATCTCTTCGTTTGTTCTCCGCTATTAGTGACTTTGGAGTGACTCTTTGTTGCATGTTGAGGGATAGTTATATGATCCAATTATGTTATTATTGTTGAGAGAACTTGCACTAGTGAAAGTATGAACCCTAGTGTAAGTGCATCTAGCGCCCTTTAGTGATTTTGGCGTATTGGAGACTTATATGTTAAGGGTCTAATGCGTTTGTGAGTGTACACATCACTATAAGTTTTTGAGGAATTTGATATTTACAGAGAAAGTCGACCCCTAAAAATGAAGTTCTTCGACTGATGACTTTTGATTTCTGAAGACTTTGAAAGTGAAGAAAATCGTGTGGCCTTGAAGACTTGGCATTCATTCGAGGAACATGAAGCGCGAAGACTTTTGTTTTCGTAGTTTCATTTTCTCTTTCTTGAGTCTTAGGAAACACCGTACTGTTAAAGGGGGTCGAGGAAATACTAAGGAAAAATTTCCATGTGATGCCATTGGAAATCTCATACAGTTCAGCCATATTCTTCAGTGACAGAGACGAAGTTCTTCTGGTCTCTGAAGAATTTGTTCTGACTGAGGAGTTAGGAATTCGCTAGTGCGGATTGCCTACACAGTGAGGAACGTGATAGCCCTGAGGAATTTGATACTCAAATTTCCGACCGTTGATGTGCTACGCGCCAGTTGTCCCAAAATATCTACCCATCTAACGGTCATATCATTGAAGGGCATTTATGTCTTATCATGTCGGGCTGCTCCCTAGGCTATAAATAGCCGCCCCCTACAACCACTAGCTGGTTGGCTGCTCCGAGAGAAACTGACACTTGTCATTTGACAGCATCCCATCCTCCAAGGACTTTGAGCGAAAATCATCGAGTGAGGAAAACCCAAACCCAAACACCTACAAACCCAAAGTGATTGAGCATCACTTTGAAGAGATTGATCTGCGTGGATCCGACGCTTGTTACCTTTGAAGGCATGCTTCTTCCCGACGGTTTGGCGTCATGGTCTAGAGCATCCAAGAGGAATTGTGGATCGCCGAGTGACCGAGTTTGTGAAGGTTCGGAAGTCACCTAAAGACTTACCATGAGTGATTGGGCAAGGTCTGTGTGACCTTAGCTCAAGGACAATACGGTGAGGACTGTGTGTCCGGGACTGTTTGTCCTTAGGTTTAAATACCTAGCCGCTCCAACCAGACGTACAACTGAGACAGCAGTTGGAACTGGTCTACCAAATCATTGTCTTCACCGAGCTTACTGGTTCTATTTCCTCAACTCTTTCATTTCCTCATTACAGTTGTTGTGTGCTTGTTCATATCTGTTTGAAGACTTTGACTAAAGACTTCCTCAATTTCCTCAGTTCAATTTCTTCAGTCTGATTGTCTTCATCATGTGCTATCATGTGATTACGCTTTCCGTACTCTGTGCTTGTCTTCATTTCATCATGATGACTATGCTTATGTTCTGTTATGTTTATTGTTGAGTACTTATTCCGCTGCTAGTAGTTCTTCGCAAGGAATTTCCTCACCCAAAAATTCCTCAGTGAAGAATTCATAAAAATCGCCTATTCACCCCCTCTAGTCGATATAACGCACTTTCAATTGGTATCAGAGCAAGGTACTCCCTTGTTACGTGTGATTTTAGTTTAACCTTTGGAGTTTTAGTTATGTCAACCATAGGTATGATCAAGGTCTCTGCTGGGTGTCCTACCTTCGATGGACGGACTACCCCTACTGGAAGAATAAGATGCGAATGCATCTTGAGGCAATTGATAACAATCTCTGGTATGTTGTGGAAAATGGTGTTCCCTGAGTCACACCCTCTCTGAATGCTGCTGATGCGAAGAGATTCAAGCAACTCGACTCTCAATCGAAGAATATCATATGTGGCCATCTGAGCAAAGGACAATATGGAAGAGTGAGTGCTTTGGAAACTGCTAAGCTTATCTGGGATAGGCTGTCCAAAGTCAATGAAGGAGTCTCAACACAGCGTGACTCTCGAGTTGATGTTCTTCGCAATCTCTTCAACCTCTTCAAAAGACTCGACAATGAAAATGTTCAACAAACCTTCGATCGCCTCACTGACATCTCAAATGAGCTTCAAGAACTTGGTGCCACTGACATCACCGACCATGAGGTGGTGAAGAAATTGCTAAGATCGCTTGATTCCTCATTTGATACTCTGGAACTGATGATACAAGAGTGTGCTGACTACAAGTCACTTGATCCCGCTGATATCCTCGAGAAGCTAAATACTCATGAGTTCCAGCTTGCTGAGAAGAGAGATCTCTATGGTTCGAGCTATGGCAGATCACGTGCCACGAAGGCCAAGGCGATTATGCGAATCTAAAGATGAAGATTCTGGGAGCAGCCTTGGTGATCCTGAAGAACTGAGCCATGAGCTAGCACTGCTCGTGAAGAAATTCCAGAAGTTCTCGAGACATGGTCGGTTTGGAAAACCTTCAAGGAGCAATGATTCCTCATCCAGTGATTACAAGAAGAGGCTTTGCCACAAATGCAAGAAACCTGGACACTACATTCAAGATTGTCCTTAGTGGGAAAAGGAATCAAAGAAGAAGAAATACAAGGATTACAGTTCTGATGATGCGAAGAAAAAGAAGAAATCCTCAAAATCGTCATCATCAAAATCCTCGAAGTCTTCGTCTCACAAGAAGAGCAGCTCCAAGAAGGCTCGGGAATTCATTGGCAAGGAAATGGACTCTGAGGCTGAATCTGAGGAACATGAGGAAGAGGAGGCATCTCAGGAGTCTGAGTCCGGTGTGGCGAGCCTAGCCCTCGCTGCTGCATTCGTCAGCAAGTCTATCTTCAACTCTGAAGAAAATGAACTCACCAACAAGGCTGATGAAGGCAATGATGACTACGCTCCCACCTATTGCTTCATGGCAAAAGGTGCCAAGGTACTCAAATATACCTCCTCTGAATCAAGTGAGAATGAATCTGATGAAAACCTCAAGCCCAGCTATTCTAAACTTGCTAAAATTTCTGTGAAACAACAAAAGGCTTTGAAAAGGTTCAAAACCTGCTAGACAAAAGTGATGATATGTTGGGTGAAGAAATGGATCGCACTAAAACCTTGACTGAAAATCTTCAGAGACTTCAGACTAGGTTTGACAACTACAAAGGTCATCATAACACTCTCTTATTTGATCATGAGAAGCTTTCTTATGAATTTCTTCAAAGAAAGCAAGATCTTGAAAAGCTAAGAGTGAGTTATGAAGATCTTCAGAAGGAGCGTGATTCATTGCTAGCTCAACAAATCAGCGCTGCTCAGGAAGAATTTGTTCATCCATGTTTGAAATGCATTGAACGTGAAGCTGCTAATTCTTCACCTGAATGTTTAAATGCTTCTAATGTTACAAATTCTTCACATGTCTCTGCTATCACTAATTCCTCATCTGAGGACATTGCTAGTATCACTGATGATGCAGGGCTGAAGGAATTGTACATGACAGGCATGTACAAAAGCCTCAAAGGGCATCAGGCTCTTTGTGATGTGCTTAAAAGAAGATCCTCAACAGGAACCCTAGGAAAGAGGGTATTGCCTTTGAGAGGAAACTCAATGCTGATGGTACATATTGGAAGCCTGAGCAGTACCCCAAAACCTCATGGGTTGCTGCAAAGGGACCTCCAGTTAATCCATCCAATTTATCTGGCTTTACATTTGAATATCCTCATTCTTCTGATGAGTCATTTGACTCCAACTATAAACTGTTCAAGAATCAGAATGGTGAAGTATTTGCTAGATATGTTGGCACTAACTGCAGGAACGGTTCCCCTATGAAGAAAATATGGGTTCCCAAGAGGTGCCTTGAAAGTCTTGGTGAATGTCCTCATGACACCACCTGTGAAGAATAGGAACCCCAGATCAAATTCTTCATATGGACCAAATTCTTCATATAGATCCAAGTCCTCATACGGACCAAATTCCTCACATGGATCAAATTCCTCAAAAGGATCAAAGTCCTTGTATGAATATCATCGTGCTAACAACTTTGTTTCGCAGGGAAGAACTAAGGGCTATGAATATGAGCATTATTCTTCTTACCATTATGTTCATAAGTCCTCGAAGAATTTCTCTACTTATTCATATGCTTATCCTAGCTCCTCTTATGTGAAACGAAATGGACTAGCTTCTATGCCACCTTTCTCATATGGAGCTCATAGAGTGATGAACTCTTTGCCACCCCTTTAGATGTGGGTGGTGAAGAAAAAGAACTAATCTCTTCTGCAGGGTCAGGTCTCCAGACGTGTGTGAACGTCTGAAGAATTTGCTGGAGACACGAAAAGTGCACGAAAGGGCCTTGAGCTAATCATGAAGAAATGAACTTTCATTTCTCACGTCCTCATACTACTTTATACATTCTATTGCTTGATGAAATTGATCTGATGAATTGATGTCATATTCTTCACTGATGAAGTATATGAGTTCATAAGCTGCACTAATTCATCTGCAGGATGATCAACCCAAAGCCACTGAGTGGGTCCTCAATATTGGATGTACAAATCACATGACTGGTGACAAGAATCTATTGATGGATGCTCCCTTGTCTCCATCGCATCTGAAGCATATCATCTTCGCTGACAAAGGCAAAAGTCAGGTATTGGGTCTAGGTAAGGTTGTGATCTCAAAGGATCGACACATGGACAAACTCATGCTTGTCGAGTCCTTAGGGTACAACCTCATGTCTATCTCAATGCTTTGCAATCTTGATATGGTTGTTGTCTTTGGCAAGTATCATTGTGTTGTGATCATGGAAGCTGACAATTCCAAAGTCTTCGAAGGCTTTAGGAGAGGAGACTTGTATATTGTTGATTTCTCTATAGGACCACAACCAGCCGTGTGCCTACTTGCAAAAGCTTCAGAAGGCTGGCTATGGCATCGACGACTTGGTCATGCAGGCATGAGGAATTTGCACACGCTTGTGAAGAAGAAGCATGTCATTGGCATTGAGAATGTCAAATTCCTCAAGGATCACTTATGCAGTGCCTGTGAAGCTGGAAAGATGACCAAGGCCAAGCATCCAGTAAAGACTATCATGACTACTACTCGCCCATTTGAATTGCTTCATATGGATCTCTTCGGTCCTAACCATTATTCTGCAGTTACAAATTATGGATCTCTACATGGCTTTGTTATTGTTGATGATTACTCTCGTTACACATGGGTACACATTGTTACTTACAAACATGAAGTGCAGGAAGTCTTCAAACGATTTTCATCGAGGGCTTCAACCAACTTTGGTGTGAAGATCAACACATCGGAAGTGACAATGGAACCGAGTTCAAGAATTCTGGTCTTGATGACTATCTTGATGAACTTGGTATTACTCATGAGCTATCTGCTCCTTATACTCCTCAGCAGAATGGCGTAGTGGAGCGCAAGAACAGGACTCTTGTTGAGATGGCTCGCACTATGCTTGATGAATACAAAACGCCTCGTCGTTTCTGGATTGATGCAATTGATACTGCGTGCCACATCATCAACACAGTATATCTTCACAAATTCTTAAAGAAGACTGCCTATGAACTCCTCACAGACAAGAAACCCAATGTGAGTTATTTCAAAGTCTTCGGTGCTAAATGCTGGATTAGAGATCCTCATCACAACTCTAAATTTGCACAAAAAGCACATGAAGGTTTTATGCTTGGTTACGGAAAGGACTCGCACACCTACATAGTCTTCAACAACGTTCTTCTCAAGGTTGTTGAAACTGTAGATGTGCGGTTCGATGAAACTAATGGCTCGCAAATAGAGCACCTACCTTTTGTGATAGATGAACCAGCACCTGAGGAATCAATCAAGTTCAAGGCTACTGAGGATGCCATTCCTACCGAAGAATCTACTAAAGAATTCATTCCAGAATGTGAAGAACGTCGAGCGAATGCACCTGAAGAAAATGATGAAGAACACGGTGCTGAAGAAAATGCTGATCAAATTCCTCGACAACAACCAGCTCATCCTCGTGTTGCAAAAGAAGTGCAAATTGAGAAGATCATCGATGACATTGAAGCACCAGGTCCTCTCACACGCTCAAAAGCGTCACATTTATCTAACTTTTGTGGGCACTTAGCTTTTGTCTCTATCACAGAGCCTGCTAAGGTAGATCAAGCATTTCTGGAGCCTGATTGGATTCAGGCCATGCAAGAAGAATTACATCAATTCGAGCTCAACAACATCTGGGAACTGGTCATACATCCAGATCCTCGCAAGCACAATATCATTGGCACAAAGTGGATCTACCGCAACAAGCAAGATGAAAATGGCCTTGTGGTGAGGAATAAGGCACGACTTCTATCACTTTATATCAAATGGATGTGAAAAGTGCATTCCTCAATGGTAAGCTTGAGGAAGAAGTATATGTTGCTCAACCCCCAGGTTTTGAAGATCCAAAGCATCCTGACAAAGTCTTCAGACTCAATAAGGCCCTCTATGGCCTCAAACAGGCCCCTCGGGCGTGGTATGATACTTTGAAGGAATTCCTCATGAAGAAAGGCTTCAAACCAGGTTCACTCGACCCTACTCTTTTCACTAAATCTTATGATGGTGAACTGTTTGTGTGCCAAATATATGTTGATGATATTATCTTTGGGTGTACTGACCAATGTTACAGTGATGAATTTGCCTATATGATGAGTGAAGAATATCAAATGTCTATGATGGGAGAATTAAAATTCTTCTTAGGTCTTCAAATTCGTCAACAACGCAATGGCATATTCATTTCTCAAGAGAAATACATCAAGGATGTACTGAGGAAATTCGGCATGCAAGATTGCAAAGGCGTCAAAATTCCTATGCCCACAAATGGCCATCTATGCACTGATGAAAATGGTATTGACTTCGATCAAAAGGTATACCGCTCCATGATTGGCTCTTTATTGTATTTATGTGCATCTAGGCCAGATATTATGCTTAGTGTTTGCATGTGTGCCCGATTTCAAGCTGCACCGAAGGAATCACACCATAAGGCTGTGAAGCATATTCTTCGATATCTAGCTCACACACCAACACTTGGATTATGGTACCCCAAGGGCTCGGCTTTTGATCTCATTGGATATTCTGACTCGACTATGCTGGTGACCGTGTGGACCGCAAGTCAACATATGGCACATGTCATTTCCTCGAAGATCTTTGGTCTGTTGGTCCTCGAAGAAACATAACTGCGTATCACTGTCTACTGCTGAAGCTGAGTACATTGCTGCTGGTTCTTGTTGTGCTCAATTGCTGTGGATGAAGCAAACTCTCAAGGACTACGGCGTCAACGTGAAGAATGTGCCTCTCTTCTGTGACAATGCGAGTGCCATCAAGATTGCTCACAACCCAATTCAACACTCGAAGACAAAGCACATTCAGATTCGTCATCATTTTCTTCGTGATCATGTGTTGAAGGGCGACATTTCTATTGAGCATGTGAAGAATGAAGAACAGCTAGCCGATATCTTCACAAATCCCTTGGACGAGAAGAGATTTAGCAAGTTGCGGTGTGAGCTAAATATCTTAGAATCTTCGAATGTTGTTTGAAAAGGACACTCATCCTAACACTTATGCAAAATTGATGACTTAGGTGTGCAACACATGAAGAAAAGTTTTTCTTCAATCCATGAAGAATAACACTCTAAGTGTGAAGAAATTAATGAAGAATTTGATTCTCAGAACCCTACGACAATTGTACGCGGTGTCTGAAATCATCATTCTTATACGGTGGGTCACGCCACCACACAAGTTGAAAATCTTCAATTTGAGTTTTTCCTCAGTTGTTCATGTTCTTCAACTTTGCATTGTCTTCACCATTTCCATTGTTTTTCTTCATTGGCTATATATATATATGAGTTTATGTCCTCTACAGCATTCACTTATTGCTATTTCTTCAAGTTGCTTTTTCTACTAAGTGAATGTGATCGGACCCTTCCCCCTCTATGCTAAACTTAATCCAATCTATTCACAAATTCTTCATGTGCGTTCTATTTGAAACTCGTTCAAAATCTTCACTGTGTCCTTGTCAGCTGAAGAATTTGCGAACGGAACGTTAAACTTATCTTATTCAAAACTTTCGTTTTGCCGCTCAAACCGTTCCGCATCTCACAAAAACACTTATCTATTCACCCATGATCTCACACGATCTCCACTTCTCAGTACGTGGGTGACACATGTCAAGCGAATGAGAAGGGTCATGGACACGTTCGTCCAAATTTTTCGGGTGAACAGTTTTTCACCGTGGCTATAAATACCCCCTCCCCTTCCTTAATTCTCCTTTACTCCGCTCGACCTCACTCCATCTTGAGCTTCTCAAACCCTAGCGCTGCCGCTACTTCATCGTCGCCGGTGAGGAAGAGCTTCGCTGCCTCGACCTCGTCGCCGTCGTACTCGGGCCGGCCGCGGATTTCTTCCCTCCGCCGCCGCCGTAGCCGTCTTCATCTGCCAAGTTAGGGCGTGGAAGATCTGCATTGATGAACTTCACATCTCCACTTCCCAGTTCGTCATTTTCTTCGTCCAGGGTAAGTAAAAGTTACTTTTACAACCCTCTTTGATTCAAATGATTTCTACAAAATCTTCAAAGGTGTTTTTCTTCAAATTCTCACATGCTAAAACACCTCACATGTCATCTGCTCTTGATTCATTTCTAAGCTATATTCTTCTTCAAGATTCCTCAATTGTGTGGATTTCTGATCTATACAACTGTGGAACCTAAGACAAAGAACGCTTAGTGAAATTCTTCAAGACTCATCTGGTCAAATTCCTCAAACTTGTTCCTTTTATAAAACCTTCTGAGAACGCATATGACCTCTCCAAATTCTTCGCAACTATACTCTGTTCACAGGTACACATGTCCGCTGCTGAATCACTAGGTTATCATCAACTTAACTCATTTGCAGCGTTCCTCGAAGAAAAGTTGCATACATCTTCAGATAATTCCATTGTTCAAATTCCTCATCTGAAAAAATGGCTGATGGAAAGAAGCCACAGAAAGGAGGAAAGAGGCCTGAGTTCAATACTGCCTTTGAGATCCCCGATGACATATACAAAGATTATTGCACTCCTGATTAGGCCAAGTTTGGTAAGGAGGACAAAAATCAGCGCAAGGTGCGCATCCATAGGATAGAGAGGAGATGGGCAAGAGAGTGGAGGGAGTACAGGTATGTAACACCCAAATACATGAAGAAATTCGCAGTCAATCCTCCATGCCCAAGACCTCCATTGGCACCTAGCCAAGAAGCAGATCCCACTAGCCTCAAGCGCGCTGAGGACAATCCTGATGAATGGGCCAAGCGCCAGGCCAAGTTGGCCAGACAAGCAAAAGAAGAAGTGAGGAAATTCAACGAGGACTCTGCTGCTGCTGCTGCCTCTGCTGAGGCTTCTGCTGTCAAGCCTAAGAAGGCAATGGCCAAGAAGCCTGCGCATAAGCCCAGTGCTTCATCTTCAATTCCCTCAAGGCCAAGTTCCTCAGCAATGCCCTCAAAGACCTCATGGCCAAATCCTCAACCTGCTCCTGCTCCTCCAAAGTCCTCAGCTCCTCCGCCAAAGTCTTCGGCTGCTCCAACCAAATCCTCTGCACCTGTGCATCTCACCACGTGCCAAAGGACAACAGGCATCTCTATTGCCTCAGGAGCTTCTGCTAGTTCCTCAGCTGCACCAAACTCTTCAACGGGACACTCTCTGCTGAAGACAAAGGCCACTGCTGGACGAGGTTCTCGCCCAAGTCCTCACAAGAAGCAGGTCGCCTTCCAAGTGCCGTCTGATGAAGACGAAGCTGATGATGATGAACTTGCAGAAATCATCAGAAAGAGCATCAAAACATATAACCTTTCTTCTTAAGGGACAGAGAGACCTTCTAGGGGGAGAGACCCTCAAAAGATGAGAGAGATCTCCAGGGGGAGAGGATACTTAAGTAGAAAGTATTTCTCAAGGATCCCAGATGCTTGGTGTTCAAGAGGAGAGATGTCCACATGTCTTTTTGAGGGAGAGACATGTTCATATGATCTGTTGTGCTCAATTTTGCATTAGCATACATTAGCTCTGAACTTTAGCTCGATCATCAGTCATATCTTTCAGCTCTGTTTTCCTTGACTCTGATTTTCTGTTCCTATCTTCTCCCAAAGTATCCCATGTTAGATTCAGGGGAGCAAGACATCTAAGGGAAAGAGATCATTTAAATTCATTGCATATCTTTACTCTTGGGTACATGTCTAATCCAATGTGGTACTCAGTACTCACTCTCTACATGTCATCTCGGTCTTGGTATTCTTGTGGTTTCTTACATTTTGCTCTGGCTAGTAGATGCATCTGTTTTATCTAACCTTGTTTTCACAGGTTCATTCCATCCTAAGCCAACTCAAGACCACAAGGTAAGTATATGCATCACAATCATGTGTATGAGGAATTCTTGCTGATGTACATATTGTTTGCAAGAAGGACTCATGGGCATGAAGGTGTTCTCTTTAATACTTTTGCTCGATGCATATAGCCAAGATACATGTAACACATTGCCTGCTCTATCATGGTTATGCTATCACATGCTTCTATATTTCATATTCACATGATTTCATACATGTAGGGGGAGCCTATGCTTGTTACATGTCTTTCCAAAGCTTTACTTCCTATTCTTTATATCTTTATCTAAAGCTTTGATGTATGTTGCCATCAATTACCAAAAAGGGGGAGATTGAAAGCACAAGTGCTCCCTAGGTGGTTTTGGTAATTAATGACAACATATCTCTTGTTGGACTAACACTTTTATCTAGTATGTTTCAGATAAGTTCAATAATGGAGTGGCATGGACTAAAGGATGTGGGAACTCCTTCAAGATGCTAAGGACAAAGGATTGGCTCAAGCTTCAAGCTCAAGACTCTTCATTTTACATTTTAGTGATCCAAGATCACATTGAGTCTATAGGAAAAGCCAATACTATCAAGGAGGAATGAGGTGTTGCTTAATGAGCCTCTTGCTTCAAAGTGCTTAGTGATATGCTCCAAATACCCTCAACTACTTTCCTACTTCCACACATTTGTCCTAAACCTAAAGTCAAACTCGGCCCCACTGATTCTTTCTATCTGGCGCCACCGAGTTTGGATGTCTTAGCCACTGCCACAAACCCTAGGCAAATCGGTCTCACCGATAGGGATCTCGGTCTCACAGTGATGGGATTGTAATCTCTCTGTGTATGTCCATTATCAAAATCAGTCTCACCGAGTTTGAGCAATCGGTACTACCGAGATTACAATGCAAACTCTCTAGTTAACTTATTATCAAAATCGGTCCCACCGAGTTTGATAATCGGTCAAACCGAGTTTGCTCGACCAACTCTCCGAAAGCTTATTACCAAAATCGGTCCCACCGAGTTTGTATGTCAGTCATACCGAGATTACGTTATGCCTAACCCTAACCGAATTGGTCCCACCGAGTTGCATTCGGTCCCAAGAAAACCCTAGCAGTCGCATTATTTGCTAAATTGGTCCGGCGAGTTTAACGATTCGGTCCCACCGAGTTTGGTAGATTGTGTGTAGCAGTTGGGTTTTGTGTGGAGGCTATATATACCCTCCACCTCCTCTTCATTCGTGGAGAGAGCCATCGGTGAACCTACACTTCCGACATCCTATTTACGAGAGAGAACTACCTACTCATGTGTTGAGGCCAAGATATTCCATTCCTACCATATGAATCTTGATCTCTAGCCTTCCCCAAGTTGCTTTCCACTCAAACCCTCTTTCCACCAGATCCAAATCCTATGAGATAGAGTTGAGTGTTGGGGAGACTATCATTTGAAGCACAAGAGCAAGGAGTTCATCATCAACGCACCATTTGTTACTTCTTGGAGAGTGGTGTCTCCTAGATTGGCTAGGTGTCACTTGGGAGCCTCAGACAAGATTGTGGAGTTGAACCAAGGAGTTTGTAAGGGCAAGGAGATCGCCTACTTTGTGAAGATCTACCGCTAGTGAGGCAAGTCCTTCGTGGGAGACGGCCATGGTGGGATAGACAAGGTTGCTTCTTCGTGGACCCTTCGTGGGTGGAGCCCTCCGTGGACTCGCACAGCCGTTACCCTTCGTGGGTTGAAGTCTCCATCAACGTGGATGTACGATAGCACCACCTATCGGAACCACGCCAAAAACATTCGTGTCTCCAAATTGCGTTTGAATCCTCCAACCCCTTCCCTTTACATTCTTGCAAGTTGCATGCTTTAGTTTCCGCTGCTCATATACTCTTTTCATGCTTGCTTGCTATATGTTGTGAATGTTAAACTTGTGCATAAACTCCACTCAAACTTTAAAGAAACTTAAAAACTGCAACTTTGGTACTTAGTGTCTAATCACCCCCCCTCTAGACACCTCTTCTCAAGGTCCTACAAGTGGTATCAGAGCATTGGTCTCCATTGCCTTGGTTTTATCACCATTTGAGGAAGATGGATGAGTCTACTTTGGGGAGTCTTAGACATAGAGTGCCTATTCTTGATGGAGAGTATTTTCGTGAGTGGAAAAATGAGTTGCTTGTTATTTTCAATCAATATCATTTTAACAAGTACATTGCTAGCCCTTGTGCACCTTATGTTGATCCTATGCATCCAACCCATGATGAGTCAATTCACATGGTTAGGAATCTTAGAACTGCCGAACTTATCATTAGAGGATTGCCTAGAAACTTGATTGGATGTTTGCCTACTTTTAAGTGTGCCTACACCATATGGAAATTTCTTGAGGAACGATTTCCAGATTATTCCTTGAAAAATCTAGATGAAATTCTCCATAAGTCTATTTGAGCTTACAAACCTTATGCGTGCCAAAGGAAATGTTGGTATTATTAGTGACATTATTTCCGAAGCTATAAGAATTCATAGACAAGATTATTGTCAAACTCATTCTAATGAATCACCCTCTCTAGGATTTGATCCACCACATGACGATGTTGAACATGGATACTATGATGAGGATGATGATAGTGACTTCGATCTTGATGATGCAATGAGACATTTTGGTCTTATGGCAAATCTTGAGGATATATGTCGAGGAAAGGAATGGGTTCTTGATAGTGGATGTACCAATCACATGACCGGAGATAAAGACATGTTTACGTGAGCTTGCGATAATGATAGTCCTCGAAAGTATGTCACTTTCGGTGACAACTCAAAGGGTAAGGTGGTTGGCCTCGGTAAGGTGGCCATATCACATGATAGCTCCATACAAAATGTTATGCTCGTTGAATCTCCTGGTTAGAACTTACTTTCAGTATCTAGACTTGCTGATTTCGGTTTCAATGTTCTATTTACTGAAGTAGATTGCCAAGTGTTTCGTCGAGATAATCATAAAATGGTCTTTCTTGGTGTGCGTAGAGGTGATCTATACATTGTTGATTTCACTAAAAGGCTCAACCTAAAACTTGCTTCACTGCTAAATCCTCAAAAGGCTGGTTATGGCATAGACGATTAGGTCATGTTGGTATGCGAAACCTTGACAAGCTTATTAAGGGGAATCGTATCCTTGGAGTTAATGATGTCATATTTGATAAGGATAGACTTTGCAGTGCTTGTCAAGAAGGTAAACAGGTTGGAGGAAGGCATCCCGTGAAGAACATCATGACCACGAAGAGGCCACTCGAGCTACTTCACATGGATCTCTTTGGTCCCAACTCTTACAAGAGTCTCGGTGGAAATTCTTTTGGTCTAGTTATAGTTGATGATTTTTCCAGATTTACGTGGGTGTTCTTTCTCGATAATAAATCACAGGTCCAAAAGATCTTCAAAAACTTCGCTAGGAAGGCCCAAACCCAATTTGAAGTGAAGATCAAGAAGGTTCGCAGCGACAACGGAACGGAGTTCAAGAACGCAAATGTGGACACCTTTCTTGACGAAGAAGGATTTCACACGAGTTCTCGGCTACGTACACACCTCAACAAAATGGAGTTGTTGAGAGGAAGAACCGGACGCTCATCGAAATGGCGAGAATGATGCTTGATGAGTACAAGACGTCGAAGCACTTTTGGGCAGAAGCGGTTGAGACAGCTTGTCATGAAACAAATCGCTTGTATCTTCACAAGCTACTCGGCAAGGCGGCATATGAGCTACTCACGGTAACAAACCCCAAGTTGGATACTTTCGAGTATTCGGCTCAAAGTGCTACATTCTTGATAAGCATCGTCGTTCTAAATTTGCTCCTAAGTCTCATGAAGGTTTCCTACTAGGTTATGGCTCAAACTCTCACACTTACCGTGTCTACAACAATTTCACCGAAAGGTTGAAGAGATGGTAGATGTGAAGTTTGATGAATTTAACGGCTCGCAAGTAGAGCAATTGCCAATTGATGTAGGAGACAAAGATCCTTCGGAAGCAATCCAAGACTTGTCTATTGGCAAGGTCCGTCCAACGGAGGTGAAGGAGAGTACCTCGTCGTCCAAGTGGAAGCTTCTACTTCACGACAAGGTGAACCAAGAGTTGATACGGAAGCATCCACAAGTGGGACACACCAAGATGAAGAAAGCGAGGAAGTGCATCAAGACGAACGTCAACAACCTCCTTCTCCACCACAACAAGAGAACGACAACGCCAACAATGAAGAAGGCCAAGAAGAAGAACAAGATGAAGAAGATGTTCAACGAAGACCCAAGCAAAAGCTTTCACGAGTTCGAGCAAGAATTGCTAAAGACCATCCCATCGAGCAAATCTACAATGATATTCAAATCGGGAGAATCACTCGCTCTAAAACTCGTTTGGCTAACTTTTGTGAAAACTATTCTTTCATCTCTAGCATTGAACCTATGAAGGTCGAAGAAGCATTGGAAGATCTGGATTGGATAAATGCTATGCATGAAGAGCTACACAACTTTGAGAGAAACCAAGTTTGGACATTGGTTGAGAAGCCCGACAACAACCACAACATCATCAGTACAAAATGGGTGTTTCGCAACAAGCAAGATGAAGATGCACAAGTAGTTCGCAACAAAGCATGTCTTGTCGCCCAAGGCTACACACAAGTCGAAGGTATGGACTATGGTGAGACTTACGCCCCCGTTGCTAGACTTGAGTCCATTCGCATCTTACTTGCCTATGCTAATCACCATGATATCACCTTGTACCAAATGGACATTAAAAGTGCTTTTCTAAATGGTGAAATAGAGGAGGAAGTTTATGTTAAACAACGTCACGGCTTTGTCAATCCTAAGAAACCCAATCATGTTTACAAACTTCACAAAGCTCTTTATGGACTTAAACAAGCTCCTAGAGCATGGTATAAATGCTTGACCAAGTTCCTTATTGAAAAAAGGCTTTGAAATTGGGAAAATTGATTCTACTCTTTTTACTAAAAGGGTTAATGGTGAACTCTTTGTGTGCCAAATTTATGTTGATGATATTATATTTGGTTCAACTAACCCTCATTTTAGTGAAAAGTTTGGGAAGCTAATGTCGGAGAAGTTTGAGATGTCTATGATGAGTGAACTCAAATTCTTTCTTGGTTTGCAAATCAAGCAAACTAAGGAAGGTACTTTTGTCTCGCAAACAAAGTACACCAAGGACTTATTCAATACAAAGGTATGACTACACCCATGCCTACTAGTGGACATCTTGACTTAACCAAAGATGGTGAACCAGTTGATCAAAAGGTTTATCGCTCTATGATTGGTTCATTGTTATATCTATGTGCTTCATGTCCCGATATTATGCTAAGTGTGTGCATGTGTGCACGATATCAAGCTGCCCCCAAAGAATGTCATCTTAAGGCCGTGAAAAGGATAGTGAGATACTTAATCCATACACCAAATTTTGGCATTTGGTATCCTAAGAAGGCCTCTTTCAATCTTGTTGGCTATTCCGACTCGGACTATGCGGAGACAAGGTTGATAGAAAGTCCACTTCGGTACTTGTCAATTTCTTGGTAGATCTCTTGTGTCTTGGTCCTCCAAGAAACAAAACTCGTATCCTTATCCACCGCCGAATATATATTGCCGCGGGTTCATGTTGTGCTCAATTACTTTGGATGACCCAAACTCTTAAAGATTATGGGATATATGTGAGACATGTTCCATTGCTTTGTGATAATGAAAGTGCTATCAAAATTGGTCATAATCCTGTGCAACATTCTCGAACTAAGCATATTGAAGTTCGTCATCATTTCATTCGAGATCATGTTGCTAAGGGTGACATTGATCTTAAGCATGTTACTTTTGAAAAGCAATTAGCGGATACATTCACTAAACCTCTTGATGAGAAAGTGTTTTGCAGGTTAAGAGGAGAATTGAACATAATTGATGCTTCGAACTTGGAGTAGAAACTCCATTGGATACATGCACGACATGAGCTTATGACTAATCCTTGATATTTCTCTTATGATGAAAAACTTATGTCTTGGATATATTTGTATCTTGCATGTTATCTAACCCATGTAGGTACTAGGTTGAATCAAATTCCATGAGGTTGAAACCTACTCATATCTTGAGCAATCTCTACATCACCAAGTCTCTACACAAGGTGGTTGAAGACAAGGAAGCACGAAACCATTCAAACATATCCTTTGACAAATTCTATGTTGAGTTTCATGATTGTCATTTTTGGATATACAAGTGCTCTTCCTTGCAAGAACTAACCCATGTAGGTAGATGGACTCAAATTCCAAGTGGTGCTCCAAATTCTTGATGAGCTACATCAACCTTGAGCAACCCACGCAAGTTCAACTACATGGACAACACCACCAACCAAGGTATGTTATTCCATCTTAGAGAAGCTTTACTCCGAGTCATGAGTTAAAGCAACTCGACAAGATGTGAATACATCAAGATGCTTAAACGGAAAATGGCAACCCCATTTTGAGATTAAACGATGAGTATGACCTATGATCAAGTGATCTCGCTTGACTCCTAAGTCAATATACTCTAACATAGGTGACTTTGTCGCCGACCATCTCTAGATGAAGTTCTCCTGTGTTCTTTTCTGAGTTTTTGCATTTGTCTCATGCATTTGTGTTTCCCCTTTCAAAAAAACTTCATCTAGATTTCTTTATGTTTTCTCTGCATTTTCTGCATCTAATTCCTTTCATATCTTTCAGTTAATTCCTTGCAAATCTTTGTGAGATCTTACTAGTCTAGTGAGCTGAGGTGACAAGTGTTCTCTCTGCGATGAACTCGGTTACACCAATTTGTTATTTTCGTACCAAGAATCTTTTGAGACGACCAAAACATACCACTCGGTGCCACCGATTTCATAACAGAAAAAACTCTTTGCCACATATTCTGTGTTTCTTCTGATCCAGCTCCACTCAATGAATCTTGTCCTCTACAAGCATCACATTTTCATCATGCTTTGTTCTGTGTCTCAAGGACCAAACCCATTCGACAGACTCGGAAGACCCTTCTTCGAAATTGATGTCAAAGGGGGAGAGAAAGAACATCAAAGCTTATCATTTGGAGATAGAGAGAGAGAGCATCAAAACTTATTACCTTTCTTCTTAAGGGAGAGAGAGACCTTCTAGGGGGAGAGACCCTCAAAAGATGAGAGAGATCTCCAGGGGGAGAGGATACTTAAGTAGAAAGTATTTCTCAAGGATCCCAGATGCTTGGTGTTTAAGAGGAGAGATGTCCACATGTCTTTTTGAGGGGAGAGACATGTTCATATGATCTGTTGTGCTCAATTTTGCATTAGCATACATTAGCTCTGAACTTTAGCTCTGATCATCAGTCATATCTTTCAGCTCTGTTTTCCTTCAGCTCTGATTTTCTGTTCCCTATCTTCTCCCAATATCCCATGTTAGATTCAGGGGGAGCAAGACATCTAAGGGAAAGAGATCATTTAAATTCATTGCATATCTTTACTCTTGGGGACATGTCTAATCCAATGTGGTACTCAGTACTCACTCTCTACATGTCATCTCAGTCTTGGTATTCTTGTGGTTTCTTCTGTTTGCTCTGGCTAGTAGATGCATCTGTTTTATACTCATGGGCATGAAGGTATTCTCTTTAATACTTTTTGCTCTGATGCATATAGCCAAGATACATGTAACACATTGCCTGCTCTATCATGGTTATGCTATCACATGCTTCTATATTTCATATTCACATGATTGCATACATGTAGGGGAGCCTATGCTTGTTACATGTCTTTCCAAAGCTTTACTTGCTGTTCTTTATATCTTTATCTAAAGCTTTGATGTATGTTGCCATCAATTACCAAAAAGGGGGACATTGAAAGCACAAGTGCTCCCTAGGTGGTTTTGGTAATTAATGACAACATATCTCTTGTTGGACTAACACTTTTATCTAGTATGTTTCAGATAAGTTCAACAATGGAGTGGCATGGACTAAAGGATGTGGGAACTCCTTCAATATGCTAAGGACAAAGGATTGGCTGAAGCTTCAAGCTCAAGACTCTTCATTTTACATTTTAGTGATCCAAGATCACATTGAGTCTATAGGAAAAGCCAATACTATCAAGGAGGAATGAGGTGTTGCTTAATGAGCCTCTTGCTTCAAAGTGCTTAGTGATATGCTCCAAATACCCTCAACTACTTTCCTACTTCCACACATTTGTCCTAAACCTAAAGTCAAACTCGGCCCCACTGATTCTTTCTATCCGGCGCCACCGAGTTTGGATGTCTTAGCCGCTGCCACAAACCCTAGGCAAATCGGTCTCACCAATAGGGATCTTGGTCTCACCGAGATGGGATTGTAATCTCTCTGTGTATGTCCATTATCAAAATCGGTCTCACCGAGTTTGAGCAATCGGTACTACCGAGATTACAATGCAAACTCTCTGGTTAACTTATTATCAAAATCGGTCCCACCGAGTCTGATAATCGATCAAACCGAGTTTGCATGACCAACTCTCTGGAAAGCTTATTACCAAAATCGGTCCCACCGAGTTTGTGTAATCGGTCATACCGAGATTACGTTATGCTCTAACCCTAACCGAATCGGTCCCACCGAGTTGCATTCCGGTCCCACCGAAAACCCTAACGGTCACATTATTTGCTAAATCGGTCTGACCGAGTTTAACGATTCGGTCCCACTGAGTTTGGTAGATTGTGTGTAACGGTTAGATTTTGTGTGGAGGCTATATATACCCCTCCACCTCCTCTTCATTCGTGGAGAGAGCCATCAGACTGAACCTACACTTCTAGCATCCTATTTCTGAGAGAGAACTACCTACTCATGTGTTGAGGCCAAGATATTCCATTCCTACCATATGAATCTTGATCTCTAGCCTTCCCCAAGTTGCTTTCCACTCAAACCCTCTTTCCACCAGATCCAAATCCTATGAGAGAGAGTTGAGTGTTGGTGAGACTATCATTTGAAGCACAACAAAGAAGGAGTTCATCATCAACGCACCGTTTGTTACTTCTTGGAGAGTGGTGTCTCCTAGATTGGCTAGGTGTCACTTGGGAGCCTCCGACAAGATTGTGGAGTTGAACCAAGGAGTTTGTAAGGGCAAGGAGATCGCCTACTTCGTGAAGATCTACCGCTAGTGAGGCAAGTCCTTCGTGGGCGACGGCCATGGTGGGATAGACAAGGTTGCTTATTCGTGGACCCTTCGTGGGTGGAGCCCTCCATGGACTCGCGCAACAGTTACCCTTCGTGGGTTGAAGTCTCCATCAACGTGGATGTACGATAGCACCACCTATCGGTACCACGCCAAAAACATCCGTGTCTCCAAATTGCGTTTGAATCCTCCAATCCCTTTCCTTTACATTCTTGCAAGTTGCATGCTTTATTTTCCTCTGCTCATATACTCTTTGCATGCTTGCTTGCTATATGTTGTGAATGTTAAACTTGTGCCTAAACTCCACTCAAACTTTAAAGAAACTTAAAAACCGCAACTTTGGTACTTAGTGTCTAATCACCCCCCCTCTAGACACCTCTTCTCAAGGTCCTACAAACGCTGCACATCACCGGAGACTCGGAAGATGTGAATTCATGGGTGCTGGACTGGATGTCTGAAAGTACCCACTACAAGGCACCAACTACTGAATTGCTTCGTGCTTTACCTCTCAGTCCTCCCCTTGAAGCTGCTAGTTGCGTCTACAGTGAGCCTGAGCTTACAGATCACTATATGCAAGTGCTGATGAAGCCATTGAAGCCAGGTCATGCTCCAAGAACTAAATTCCTCGTGAAGGAATTACTTTATGTGCCTCGGACTGTCTATCGCATTCTGACGAAGACATTGAGTCCTATCAAGGGCCACGACTCGAATGAAGAAGAAGTCGTTGGCATCATGAATAATCTGCTTTTCAATATCATGCATGGAGTTCCTGTCAACTTCCATGATTTCTTCATGAGGACTCTAGCCAATGTCGCAATGTCACCATTTGAGTTGAAGCCTTATGCTCCGTGGATTATGAGATTCATTAGAACACGGTCTTCACTCAACTACAAAGCAGATACTCTGAATCACTGCAGCTACTTGCCCCGATTGAAGTCCTCAAAAATGCACATTTTCCTCAGCTGATGACAAGGGCAAGGCCTCTGCTGTTGTAGATGAAGGCATTCGTCCATTGGATGGTCAATTTCGCAAAGCTGCATCTTATTCCACCAATGACGACTCTGCCACCCATGACTCTACCGCCAACGCAACCAAGCCAAATCCTCAAGGCACAACTCCCAGGGTGACGACTGACCGTGAGCTTCTCCTCAGTCTTCACCAAAAGGTTGATCGAAATCACAAATGGGTCAAGCGTCAGTTTGGTTCAATTCTTCAAAACATGACTGCTACCCATAATGCAGTGAAGAAAAACCATTACTACCTCCATGAAACCTTCAACCATACATGGGTTGTTCTGTCTCACATTTATAGCGCAGAAGATCTGAAGAAAATGGGTCTCAAGGAAGATTTTGACTGGTCTGCTCCTCCACCGAAGAAGTACAAGAAGGTCAAGGTTCCTTCCTTAGTGGCCAGCTCCTATTCTTCATCGCGCGACACCGACGAGCATGAAGACTTGGACGACACTGCGGCAGGCCTAACATCAACAAACGACCCCAACAACGTTGGCGCTCCTTCATCAACTAGATATTCTTCAGGGGCGTTAGTCCTCAGTTTCGATCCTTTTGGTCATTCGATGACAAAGGGGGATAAATTTGAGTTAGTCTTCAAGCGGGTCTATCTTATATGGGCGTTTTTTTTCTAAGTTATAACTCTCGTTCTTCTGATGACTTTGCTGGATCGAGTTGTAAACTTAAACTCTATGGCGACCTGATACTTTTGTTGTGGTTTTGTGCATGCTTATTCCTCATTAATGTTTATGCACGTATGCTGAATTATATCAGTCACCATATTTCATCATGCATTTCAAATTCTTCATATTATATGTTAAATGCCTGTATGAATTACAAGATATAGGGGGAGATCTTCATGATTCTACTCTTCAAGTGTGCATTGCTTCAAAAGCAAATTCCTCACTATGCACATCTTCAGGGGGAGTTTTTCTATATGTTGCAATCAAATTCCTCAATATCAGTATTTACACTTCATATGTTTATCCTCGTTGAAAACTTAACCTATATTGTCATCAATCACCAAAAAGGGGAAGATTGTAAGTGCATCTAGTGCCCCTTGGTGATTTTGGTGTACTGAAGACTTATAGGTTAAGGGTCTAATGCGTTTGTGAGTGTACACACGACTATAAGTCTATGAGGAGTTTGATATTTACACAGAAAGTCGACACCTAAAAATGAAGTTCTTCGACTGATGACTTTGGATTTCTGAAGACTTTGAAAGTGAAGAAATTGGTGTGCCCTTGAAGACTTGGCATTCATTCGAGGAACATGAAGCATGAAGACTTTTGTTTTCGTAGTTTCATCTTTTTTGAGTCTTAGGAAACACCGTACTGTTAAAGGGGGTCGAGGAAATACTAAGGAAAAATTTCCATGTGATGCTCAACTCAAAATCCTACACCTACCAATCCCTTCGAGTGAAGCCATTAGAAATCTCATACAGTTCAGCCATATTCTTCAGTGAGACGAAGTTCTTCTGGTCTCTGAGGAATTTGTTCTGACTGAGGAGTTAGGAATTCGCCAGTGCGGATTGCCTACACAATGAAGAACATGATAGCCCTGAGGAATTTGATACTCAAATTTCCGACCGTTGTTGTGCTACGCGCCAGCTGTCCCAAAATATCTACCCACCTAAAGGTCATATCATTGAAGGGCATTTATGTCTTATCATGTCGGGCTGCTCCCTAGGCTATAAATAGCCGCCCCTACAACCACTAGCTGGTTGGCTGCTCTGAGAGAAACAGACACTTGTCATTTGAGAGCATCCCATCCTCCGAGGACTTTGAGCGAAAATCATCGAGTGAGGAAAACCAAAACCCAAACACCTACAAACCCAAAGTGATTGAGCATCACTGAAGAGATTGATCATGCGTGGATCCGACGCTTGTTACCTTTGAAGACTGTGCTTCTTCCAGACGGTTAGGCATCATGGTCTAGAGCATCCAAGAGGAATTGTGGATCGCCGAGTGACCGAGTTTGTGAAGGTTCGGAAGTCACCTGAAGACTTACAGCGAGTGATTGGGCGAGGTCTGTGTGACCTTAGCTCAAGGAGAATACGGTGAGGACTGTGTGTCCGAGACTGTGTGTCCTCAGGTTTAAATACCTAGCCGCTCCAACCAGATGTACAACTGAGACATCAGTTTTAACTGGTCTACCAAATCATTGTCTTCACCGAGCTTAGTAGTTCTATTTCCTCAACTCTTTCATTTCCTCATTAAAGTTGTTGTGTGCTTGTTCATATCTGTTTGAAGACTTTGACTGAAGACTTTCTCAATTTCCTCTGTTCAATTTCTTCAGTTTGTTTGTCTTCATCCTGTGCTATCCTGTAATTACGCTTTCCGTATTCTATGCTTGTCTTCATTTCATCATGATGACTATGCTTGTGTTCTGTTATGTTTACTGTTGAGTACTTATTCCGCTGCTAGTAGTTCTTCGCAAGGAATTCCCTCACCCGCAAATTCCTCAGTGAAGAATTCATAAAAATCGCCTATTCACCCCCCTCTAGTCGATATAACGCACTTTCACCTAGGCCTTGTTTCCTAGCATTGCAATACCGTTTGTGATCACTTTTATCAATAGTTACCTTACTGTTTTTTATATTTTCATATTACAAAAACCTATATCTACCATCCATATTGCACTTGTATCACCATCTCTTCGCCGAACTAGTGCACCTATACAATTTACCATTGTATTGGGTGTGTTGGGGACACAAGAGACTCTTTGTTATTTGGCTGCGGGGTTGCTTGAGAGAGACCATCTTCATCCTACGACTCCCACGGATTAATAAACCTCAAGCCATCCACTTGAGGAAAATTTGCTACTGTCCTACAAACCTCTGCACTTGGAGGCCCAACAACGTCTACAAGAAGAAGGTTGTGTAGTAGACATCAAGCTCTTTTCTGGCGCCGTTGCCGGGGAGGTTAGTGCTTGAAGGTATGGGGAGGTTAGTGCTTGAAGGTATAACTTTAGATCTTGCAATCAAATCTTTTAGTTTCTTGTTTTATCACTAATTTATTTTATAAAAGAAAACTACAAAAAAATGGAATTGAGGGTGCCTCATATGCTTCATCTTTTTAATATCTTTCATGAAAATAAGGATCCCGCTAATTGTGCTAAATTGCTAGAGGATGAATGCATTAGAATGTTTGGCACTAAATCTTTGAATGATGAGCATGATTGCAATGTTGTTAGAATGAACTCTTTGAATATCCATAGTACTAATGATGATTGCACTAGTCATGATGAAAATGTCTCTTATAAGCATGTCAATTTTTGTGGAGTGCATAGAGTTTGCAAGTACACACCAAATAAGGAAGATGGATTTTGCAAGAGGCATAAGTATTTAGAAACTAAATGTTTTCAAGAGAGGCTAGATGTTTGTGCTGAAAATTTAAAATTTCTTCGCCATGCTTGTGAACTTTGCAATGAACATGGTCATTTAAATCTCCAATGCAAATTGTTTCATGATCGTATCGTGTCCAAAATTGTGATGATTTGATTTTCCTTGCACATCATAATGAACTTAGTTTGCTTTTGGGTTATGAAGAAATGAAACGTATAACTAAGCATATTCCAGACTATAACCTTGAGAAATTCCTCGATATTGATCTAGAAGAAATTTTTATGTATTGCACGGTCAATTGCATTGAAAATCCTTATATTGCCAATTACATAAACACAAGAAAACAAATATAAGATGAAGAGAATACTAATGAAAGGGAAGAGACTTCCCAATATCCTCCTATTATTTCTTATGATGAATCAGGTAACGAGGAGGAGCTTTCTATTCAACCAATCTCATTAATAAGGAGCTCAAAAGAGAGGGTTAAACCCACACATGATGTGAAGAAGAAAAAGAAAAAGACGGAGAAGCAAAGGTAGAGAGGTATCCCTCGCAAATGATGTTGCACCTATTACTCATTGTGATCATGATAATTGCTATACTATTGGTGCTATCCATACTACTAATGATGAGAGTGATTATGCTTATGATATGAAAAGGCCCAAGCTTGGGGATGCTATGTTTGATGAGAAATACACAATTTATGGAGGAACGCTTTTTATATTGGCCTTAAGCTTTTCACCCATTTTGGCAATCGATGCCAATGGGGGAGGAGGTTCATAGAGTTTTGTTCCTAAGCATTTGCATCCCATTCTCATGCATCATTGGTTGTTGCATTGCATGGTGATGCATAATTCCTTATATAAACTCTCTTGAAAGTGATTGTCATCAATTACCAAAATGGTGGAGATTGAAAGGACATGCGGTGCCCCCATGTGTGGTTTTGGTAATTGATGACATTCTCTATGTACTAATGGTTGCATTGAGTTATATTTGAAGGATTTGTCCGTAGGCATTTCTTGAAGTCCATGTGTTGGTTTCAAGGAGTTTATGTGTTGACCAAGGTGCTATTAAGGAATTATCTAAAGATTGGTCATGTGAGTGTTGTGCTTATTGCAAGCATGTCTTGAAGAAGAAGATTGTGTGATCATTCATGTTTACCTTCAAGACATAATCCAAACGAAGAGAGTTGGAAAGATTCAAGGTTGATCAAGACTAAGTCAAGAGTGAATCAAGTTGATCAACTCACAAAGCGTAAAAGATGTACCGAGAGTGATCAAGTGATCCCATGGTATGGTAAGCATTGTCCATTGCACTTTGTGTACTAACCCATGGTCTATGTGAGAGTCTATGTGGGGTTAGGTACGTGTCCATGGGCTTGCGTCAAGGAGAAGATATCATACAACCCATGGAAAGGATGACACCAAGTGGTGATCGTCATCAAGATTGCCGTGTGCAAGTTCAAGTGGAGCATCACGAAGAGATCAAGTGCTTGAAGCTTTCCATCCATTGTGGTGTTAATGGACTTGTGAAGATGTGCCGAAGAGTGGCTCACCCATAGTGGAGTATGGGGGAGCAATCATCTAGTCTCCATCGACCCAACCAATCAAGAAAGGTGATCCATCTTGAGGAGGACAAGATCATCATCATCTAGCTCAAGTGGATCATGTGCAAGGCAAAGGTTTTCCCTTGATAGATTTTCTATTTTACCGGTCTCATGGTGGTAGTTGGGAGACAGGGTTATAGGATCGATAGCCATACTATCAAGGGGGGCTCTCAA
This sequence comes from Aegilops bicornis, assembly GCA_021605145.1. Lineage (NCBI taxonomy): Eukaryota > Viridiplantae > Streptophyta > Magnoliopsida > Poales > Poaceae > Aegilops > Aegilops bicornis. Next base: position 478,474,048 of record CM038672.1, on the reverse strand, counting down.
GTGAGTATCTTGATCGTATCATTCGTTGAGAGCTCAAACCATTGCATCCTTGCATCATGTTTCTTGGTTGTTGTTTGGTTCTCTTTGTGAGTATTAGAGCTTATGGTCATCTTGATGACAAGCTTGAGTTCATCGAAAACGGAGTTTGCATGCGTCTTCTATGATGTTTTCGGTGTTGGAGGTTTTACCGGTCTTATCCGAGGAAGGGTTCTCACCATTTCTTTTGGGCCTTTTCTCATTTTCTTCTTATTGATATTTCTTTCAAGATTGTGTTATCCCTTGTCGCTAGCTTTCCAACAAACTTGGTTTCATCGAATTTGGAGTCCGTTTGCAAAAGTTGTTGCAGTTTTGGTGTTCTGAAAAGGCTGCAGCGGTACTACCGCGAATTGGAGCGGATGTAATTTTTTACTACCGCTCCAGAGCAGTACTACCACGACTCCTACAGCGGTAGTACCACTCCGGACCAAAATATCGTCCCAAGTCCTGCGGTGGTAGGCCCGGATGTATTTTTTTAGTACAGCTCGCAAGCAGTAGTACCGCTACCCTTTGGATAGTACCGTGATCCCTAGCGGTAGTACCGAGAGGACTAGCGGTAGTACCGCTCCGGCGGTTCTACTGGCCTTTCGCCTCCTCGCTGTTGTTTTTCAAAGGGGTAGTACCGCCCTAGCGGTAGTACCACTCCTTGGAGCGGTAGTACCGCTCTGTGCGGGCTGTGAGCATAACGGTTGGATTTTTCCCCACCTATAAAAGGGGGTCTTCTTCCCCATTGAACCTTATCCTTTGTGCTCGTGGTCTTCCCCCATTGTTGACCTTCTTCGAGCTTGCTAACTCTCAATCCCTCCAATGATTCTTGCTAGTTCTTGAGGGAAAAGAGAGAGGAGATCTAGATCCACGTTTCCACCAATCACTTTCTCCTCTAAGTGATGGGAACCCCTTGGATATAGATCTTGGAGTTCTTCGTGTTCTTCTTTCATTCTTCCTCTCATTTTCCTCCCTAGCATTAGTTGCTTTGGTGGGATTTGGGAGAGAAGGACTTGGGCACTCCGCGTGCCCTTGCCATTGCATTTGGTGCATCGGTTTGAGTTCTCCACGGTGATACGTGGAAGTGAAGTTTGAGAAGCTTATTACTCTTGGGTGTTTGGGCACCCTAGAGCTTGTTCCTCTTGGGTGCCTTGGTGCCCTAGAAGGTTGGTGGTGTTCGGAGCTCAATCATTATGGTCTAAAGCTCCGGGCAAGCACCGGGGTCTCCAATTAGGTTGTCGAGATCGCCCCGAGCAATTTGACGGGTTCCGGTGACCGCCCCAAGGGTTGCCAACGTGCACGGGTTCGGTGACCGCCCCCAAGGGTTGCCATTTGTATGGGTTCTGTTGGGGATGTAACTACTGAATATAAACCGCCCAGAAGGGGCCGGTTTACCCTCGGCTATAATTGGGGCCCACGAAGACTCAGAAGGAGGCGATTACTGTAGAGTTTAGAGGCCCGGAGCCCAGGGGCGAGTTAGGGCCCATAATGGTAAAACCGCCATAACCATGTAACTTGTGTTGTAAGATAAGAGAAAGAAGAGACCGAGCCGGACACTTGTATGAGCCGGCCTCGGGACTCTGTAGACCGGCCGGACGTCAACCCATGTATATAAGGGGACGATCCGTGGCGGTTTAGGGACGGAACAACAACAAATCGAGGCTTAGGCGAAGCTATAGCTACCAAGTCTCCGAAATCACATCAAACCCATCACAACTAGGCGTAGGCTTTTACCTTCATCGAAGGGCGAACTAGTATAAACTCTTGTCTATATGTGTCCTCTTTAACCCAACTAAGTTAACCCGTACGATGGCCCCGCGACTAAGTCCTTTCATGAGGACATCTGCCGTGACAATTCCACGACAGTTGGCGCCCACCGTGGGGCTATCGCACGATGGTTTGATGATCTTAGAGGGCAAGTTCAAAGGACTCGAAGGCTATCTTGTGGGCGGATGACCAAGAGTCGTCGGCAAGCTCTACATCGACGATGCAGGCAGGGCCCCGAGGCCGCTCGATTGAGTACGGGTACCGGGTCCCCTTTGGTGGCATACACGTGTTCATCGGCAAGATCTGTGAGCTGTGGCCTGGGCGGACATCTGACTGACCTCGCCGAGACGGCTCGATGGGCGAAGAAGAATCCTGCCTCGCTAAACCGGTTGTCAGCGTGCTCGTGGGAGTCATCCACGGAGGAGACTATGAGGGCGGATCAGCATCCGGTGGCGAAACCGTTGTCTACTCGATGACGAGTCGTCGACCGGGAAGCCGAGTCTCTGCATCACCGCAAGATGGCAAGATCGGGGCTGTTCCGACGATGAGAGTATTCCGGACCCTTTGATCTGCCCAACCGGGTTGGAATATTCATGGCCGGTACACAAGCGACGCTTCACTCTTCGACCGCTGCGCCAATGGTCGCCGGTTCAATAGCGGTGATGGCAGCCGGGGCAGGAGGCCCTGTGCGCCCGCCGGCTCAAGTCTTATCAGAACTATTTGATGCATTGGCTGTGCTCATGGCGGAGGCTAACCCGGCGGATCAAGACCTGCATAATGCGGAGATTGCAAAGCTGAAGGAGCAGATCACTCGTGCTAAAGCGGATCCGGCAGCCGCAGACGTCGAGGATGATGGCGGAGCGGCCGCTTTGGATGCGCAGCTTATAGGCTCATCTTTGGATTAGATCGCGTCGCATCAAGTCATGAAAAGAAAGTACAGATCCCGTTTGCCCTCGGTTTTCGAGGAAGAGACCTCTTCAACACCCCGTGAGCGAGGACGATAATCAGCCACCAGTGGTGAGCCGGGCGGAAGCACCTGGGACGGGCGCGCTGATTCAGCCCCGTGTGATAGATCTGCCTCGCCATCATACCGGCTCGCCTCAGGCTGTGCTAACACCTCCAGGTCACTACTCCAACCCGATGGATAACCTTGTTGCGGCTGCGGCGCGGTTGGAGGCGATTCCAATCGAAGGCGATTCACCACAGGCGGTGGAAACACGCAGGGTCAAAGAGCTCCTGAGGACGGCCCTGGCCCAACAGGAAGCGTACTCATACAGCCGTGATCGGATCCACTCCACCCCCCGCCCAAGCCGGAGTTATAGCCGGCACACAGATGAACCGGCCGTGTCAAGTAATGCGCAGCGCGGGGCACCTCGCGGCAACAACCCGGCGGGTGGCTTCGAAAACGCTCAAGAGGTGGTGGACCGGGCCAGGGCACGTAGGGAGGCCGAGTTAGCAGCACAGCATGAGGATCATCAGCTCGCACCGGTTCGACCGACCATCTTCGAGCCCGGGATTACATCTGGCTCTTTGGGGGTGCCTTGCCTCGTCCCCGCTTTACACAATGTACGCTTGCCCAAAGACTTCAAGGGGCCACGCAAGGTGCCCAATTATACCGCCGATCTGGCTCCAGAGGCGTGGATAGAAAGCTATGAGATGGCCATGGAGATCTTTGGACGTGGATGAAGCTGCATATGCAAAGTATTTTACCATGATGCTTGAAGGCACGGCCCGTACTTGGCTGAAAAACTTGCCACCCAATTCCATCAGTTCATGGACCCGATTATGGACCGGTTCATTCAGAATTTCAAAGACACTGTAAGCAGCCCATATGCATGGTGGACTTGGCGGCTTGTGTCCAGTGAGGGAGAATCCACAACCCATTGGAGTGCGCCAGCGTTTGAAGTTCTACATTCTTGAGACCGGATCAACACAGATTCTGCAATCTTAACTCGAGAGCAATTGCCGGTTCGAACCTTTAAAATTGAAGCTGGGTCGCATGAAGCGTTTTTGCAATGACATGGGCACTCTCATGGGCGTTTTAGTGAAGTACGCTGATTCTGATAGTACCAAGGATCCCGAGTCCGAGGAGGAGGATGGAACAGGGAAGGGAAAACAGACAGCAACTCCGAAGCGGCAGCATCACTCGGCGGTGTAACGGAGGAAACAAGCGTAAGGCGAATGGTAACATGGGCTTCAGAGCCAACACCAATGTGCAGGACAAGGGTCAACGGCGCAAGGGAAAACATCCGAACCGAGGTGGTGCGCCTAATCACAATCCGGACCGGTTGAATTATCTATCGAACCAACCTGTCCAAGCATGGGACGAAGGAGGCGCCAGCAAACCACCTCTGGAAGGATTGTTACATTATGCAGGAGTTCAAAAGTTCTAATGCTTTCCGGTATGATCAAGGGCCCAGCGGCGGTTCAGGGTCCGGCCCGGGTTACGGTGGAGGAAATTCCGGTCCAGGGTTCAATGGTAATCCGGGCGGGCAGAACAATCAGAACAATCAGAACAACCAAGGTGGTTACAATCAGCAGCAGCAATAGTCGGGTTATCAAAGCAATCCGAAGCAGTTGAATGGTGGACAGTATCACGTCTTCACCACTAGTTTGGACAAGCGAGACCGGAAACTTCAGAAGCGGGCAGTCAACGTGGTTGACCGGCCGTGCCTCATTACCTACGCTGGTCAGAGCAGCCCATTGTGTGGAGTAGAGAGGATCATCCTCCCCGGGTTGATAATCCGGGTCAGCTAGCCCTGGTGGTGGCACCTCAGGTGGGAGGTTATAAGTTCACCAAGGTGCTTATGGACGGAGGGAGCAGCATCAACATCACGTACTACGAGACCTTCCGTCAGTATGGGGTTAACAGATAAACATCTCAAACCGTCCAATACGGTGTTCCATGGTGTGGTACTGGCAAGTCAGCATATCCGGTTGGTAAAATAGCTCGGAGGTGGCCTTTGGGGATGAACATGACTCCAGATCGGAAACATTGACATTTGAAGTGGTGAAAATTCAAAGCCCTTACCACGCCTGCTTTGGGCGGCCGGCTTATGCCAAGTTTATGGCGCGACCTTGTTATGTTTATTTGCAGCTAAAAATGCCGGGTCACAAAGGGACGATAACGGTTCATGGGAGCCGCAAGATCGCTTTAGAGTGTGAGGAAGGTGATGCGGCTTACGCAGAGTCGGTTTGTGCCATCAAGAGCTCAAGTACTATAAAGACAAGGTTGATCCAGCGGATATGACCCGTTGAAGAAGCCAACTTCTGAGCGCGATCCGGATCTGAAGTTTAAGTCGGCGGTGAGACTAAACTTGTTGACTTTGTGCCCGGTGATTCGTCCAAGCAGTTCATCATCGGTGCTAACTTGGATCCCAAATAGGAAAGCGGCGCTCATCGAGTTCATCCGTGAGAATCGGGACATTTTTTCATTGAAGACTTCTGACATGCCAGGTTTACCGAGGGAACTCGCTGAGAACACTCTTAATGTTGATCCCTAGTACAAACCGATAAAACAGTTCCTTCGCGGTTTAACGAGGAAAGGCGTAAGGCCATTGGAGAAGAGGTTGCGGGCTCTTAGCAGCAGGTTTTATCGTTGAAGTTTTCCATCCAGTGGCTTGCTAATCCGGTGCTGGTCCTTAAGAAAACGGCACTTGGCGCATGTGTGTGGATTACATGATCTTAACAAGGCTTGTCCAGCGAGATCCTTTCGCCCTCCCGCATTGACCAGATTATTGATGCTACGGCGGTTGTGAGCGTTTGAGCTTTTTGGATGCGTATTCGGATATCATCGAGATAAAAATGGCGGTTAAGGACCAGGAGAAGACATCGTTTATCAATCCCTTTGGAGCCTATACGCTATGTGTCTATGCCTTTTGGGCTCAAGAGCGCCCAAGCAACTTATCGGTGTTGTGTATGAAATTGCTTGCATGAACAGATCGGCCGCAACGTACATGCTTATGTGGATGATATTGTGGTTAAGTCAAGGAAGAAGGAAACACTGATTGAGGATTTGAAAGAAACCTTTGACAACTTATGGGTGTACAAGATGATGCTTAACCCGCCAAATGTGTTTTCGGTGTTCCGGAGGCAAATTATTGGGTTTCCTTGTGTCCAACAGGGGATTGAAGCTAATCCGGAGAAAATTACAGCTATCACCTCCTGGCTAAGCCAAAGTGTATCAATGATGTCCGGTGATTGGCGGGCGGATTGCCGCGTTGAGCGGTTTATCGGCCGCCTCGGAGAAGGCCATTCCTTTGTACCAGATCTTTGAAAAAGACGGATCGGTTTATGCAGGAGTTCACCGCCGATGAAGCATTGGAGGATTTAAAGCGGCAATTGGCCAACCCGCTGTTCTCGCCGCTCCCATTGACAAGGAGCCGCTCATTATATGTTGCTTTGCTAATGCAGGCGATTAGCGTAGCCATTGTGGTAGAAACGGAAGGAGGCAGGGAAGGAGTATCCGGTTCAACGTCCGGTTTATTACATCAGCGAGGTGCTCATTGAGTCCAAGCAGAGATATCCGCATTGGCAGAAGCTGGTGTATGGAGTTTTTATGGCAAGCCGGAAACTGAAGCAGTATTTTCAAGGGCATCCCATCACGGTGGTCAGTTCAGCTCCCTTGGGTTGTATCACATGTAACTGAGAAGCGATCGGCGGATTGCTAAGTGGGCCATAGAGCTTGGGCCGCACGATTTAAGGTATGTGCCTCGGACGGCAGTAAAATCCCAGGCACTTGTGGATTTCATTAATGATTGGATGGAGTTACAAGCGCCTAAAGAAAAGCCGGATCATACCTATTGGACCATCCACTTTGACGGGTCCAGGCAGTTGGAGGCTCGGGGTCGAGTTGTGTTAACTTCCCCACGAGGTGAAAAGTTTTGTTACGTCCTCCGCTTAATGTTCCCTTGTACTAACAATGCGGCTGAGTATGAAGCCTTGCTCCATGGTCTTCGGATGGCTAAGGAGATGAATCTAAGCCGGGTTAAGTGCTTCGGTGACTCGGACTTGGTGGCCCAACAGGTGTCAGGCACTTGGGATTCCAAAGACCCACTCATGGCTGCATATCGTCGGGAGGTGGATGTTGTTGCAGGTCATTTTAAAGGCTATCAGGTGGACCACGTGGATCGTCGGAAGAACGAAGCAGCGGACGCTTTAAGCCGGTTGGGCTCTCAACGCAAACCGTCCCGCCTAATGTCTTCCTTGATGTATTGCACAATCCGTCGGTACCAAGCTTCACGATGAAGTAGATTTGGCTATTCCTGATCCGGAGGCTCAGTTGGTGGCAGCCCTGCATGTCATTCCGGATTGGACGCTCCCTTATTTGGCGTACATGAGCCGGGGCGATTTACCAGAAGATGAGACGTTGGCCCGACAGATAGTTCGGCGGTCTAAGTCTATGACCATTGTTAATGGCGAGTTGCATCATTGCAGTGTGTCAGGGGCGTTTCAGCGTTGTGTGTCCCCTGAGGAAGGCTGTGAAATATTGCGTGAGATCCACGAAGGGGACTGTGGTCACCACGCCGGTTCAAAATCCTTGGTGGCTAAGGCGTTCCGCCATGGTTTTTATTGGTTGACTACCCATGCTGATGCGGAAGATCTAATCAGACGATGTGATGGTTGCCAGAAGTTTTCTAGGCGTGCTCATATACCGGCCCAAGAATTGAGGATGATTCCAATTACTTGGCCATTTGCGACTTGGGGGCTGGATATGGTTGGACCTTTCAAAAGGTCCAAGGACAAGAAGACCCACCTGTTGGTGGCGGTTGACAAATTTACAAAGTGGGTAGATGCAGAACCTGTTAGCAAGTGTGATGCGGCCACGGCGGTTCAGTTCATCAAAAAGGTGATTTTCTGGTTTGGGTTTCCACACAGTATCATCACAGATAATGGTACCAATTTGTCCAAAGGTGCCATGAAGGAGTTCTGCGAACATGAGCACATCCGGCTTGACGTTTCTTCAGTAGCTCACCCACAGTCCAATGGTCAAGCGGAAAGAGCTAATCAGGAGATCCTGAGAGGTATTAAACCCCGGCTTATGGTCCCTTTACAGAGGACGCCGGGCTGTTGGGTAGAAGAGCTACCATCTGTGTTATGGAGTATCAATACTACCCCTAATAGATCCACTGGATACACACCGTTCTTTATGGTCTATGGAGCGGAGGCGGTCCTCCCCAATGATATCCGTCATGACTCGCCTCGTGTGGCAGCCTATGTTGAGGCAGATAACGAGGCAGCACGGCAGACGCTTTGGATCGACCGGATGAAGAACGAGATATGGCGGCTGCTCGCTCGGCCATTTACCAGCCAGGATCTTCGTCGGTATCACGATCGACGGGTCGAGAACAGAACCTTTCAAGAAGGAGACTTGGTACTTGGCTCATTCAAGACCGACAGATATGCACAAGATATCCCCACCTTGGGAAGGGCCTTTTGTGGTCAGCAAGAATCTGCACAACGGGTCATACTATCGATTGATATTCGAGAGCATAAAGACTCACGACGCGTCGAAGAGGAGACCAACAGGCCGTGGAACATAGCTCATCTTCGGCCTTATTATACCTGAGCCATCGGCTCTCCTTATGTACATATTATGGCAATGTATATATTATGAATAAAAGCAATAAACTGGAGCCTCGGTTAAAGCGGGGTATCCGTTCTGTCAAAATCCGGCTTGGGTACACGGACTTGTTGTTTTAAAACGCCCTCCGGTTTATCCCTTGAGCTTGCTCTTCAGAAGCTTTTAAGATGTCATCTGGGGGCTTGGTCGTGTCCGAACCAATGCAACACCTTTTGATAGGCGAAAGCCACCAGATCACTTGGGGACATGGTCAAATCTGAACCAACACGCCTCTTGATCGGCCTAAGGCCATAGAGTCACTTGGGGCTTGGTCGAACCCGAACCATTGCCACGCCACTTGATCGGCATAATGCCACGGTTTCAGTTGGGGACCTGGCTGACTTGAACCATAGCTACACCTTATTGGGAGCTTGGTCGTGTCCGACCATGGTAATGCCATCTGATCGGCTCAGTAAAGCCTCTTTCTGCAAATTGTTATTTGATTTGTTGTTGCGTTTCTAAACCGATAACATTTTTTCAAACCGGTTCAACCAGTCAATTGGCGGCTTTCGGTTTATTTTAATCCAGAAATAGCTTTTCCGGTTTGACTTTTCCTGTTAACATCCCATTATGGAGTAACAGGGGGCCTAACATGACCCGGCATGGTTCACATGGTAAACCGGCATTATAAACACAGGAGCTGTTCTCTTTTGACGGCAATGGTTTATACAACCCCCGCTTCCAGGTTGACTAAGCCAACTTCATGCCCGACGCTGGCAGGTATTTTTGTATCACAAAATTTTGATCATATACCTCAATATTTCCTTACATATACATATGAGCGTCACAAGCCATTTGGCGACACAAGCCGCCGTGGCGGTCTAAGAATTTGTGATTGCAGGCAAAATAGATTGAAGGTTTCGATTATTCAATCAAAAGTATCAGCACCTCTGCGCGAAGGTTGTAGACTGAAGGCATAAAGGCATATTCAAAAACAAAAGTGCTGGTTATTCTATTACAAGGCCTTCCGAGGCCCAACATTTCGAATGGCGTTATGACTAGCAGCTTATGATGCATCAACCGGCTTGACGGATTAAGCTTCCTCGCCGGGTTGACGTGAAGATGATGGATCGTCTGGCGTCGGTTCAGCTTCTTCCTCTTCATCACCCAAGGGCGGAAGTCATTGGTAGACCACCAATCCGGTTTAAAGCACGAAAGACAACCTCTTCACTTATAAGCTCGGTCGGATCAACGTCGAGGGCATAAGTGTGCTTACGGGTTGGAGGAACAAGGTTACGCACTTACGGAATGACAAACTCCACCCGCCTGTTGTTTGCATCATAGAAAGAGCGGTAAACCGCCAGTTAGCTTCGCTGCCGATTGACTTCGCCAGAGGACGCACCTCCTTTGTTATTCGTTTGAGGGCGTCATTATCAAAGGCTTCATTGCTTTCTTGAGCGCTGGGAATCCCTTTGGCTATGTCACCGGATCAAGGTCCGCTATCCACGCCTTTAGCGAGTTAGAGCCAATAAAGTGCCAGCCGGGTCATGGATCGTTTCAACTCTTCAAGTTGTGCCGGAATCATGGATGGTCGGTCCAGCGTATCTTTGATCAAGGACGGAGCTGTGTTATCATATGACGTAGCGCATATGACTCGTTGGGTGCCGGTATACAGCTGCTCAATCAACGTGTATGCAGCCTTGAGCTTCTTCCGCATATCAGAGCCCAGATGAGCAATACGCTTCCCTCTACCGGTTTAAGACAGCACCGGTTAAACTGGCGGAAATATCAAAACGGAATAGTAATCAGTGAAAAATCTCTTACCAAAGATCGTAGAGGTCATGGCATTAATTTGGCGCTTTAGTCCGGTGAGCTCTTACATCACGGTTTAAGAGCCGCTTCAGCATCTTCTGCCCGTTTCAACAGCCCGGCCTTCTCCGTCTCCCAGTTGGCTTGCTCGGATTTATACCACTCCTTGAGCTGCTCCATAGTGGTCATGGCAGTTTTCAATTCGTCCTTGGCCTTGGTGGTTTCTGCTTGTTGAGTCTTCAGATTGGCACGAAGGTCCTTGAGTTGTACGGTTTCTTTGGTCTATCTCGGCTCGATAACAAATGGATCACGTTAGTTGTTTCATTATGAAGTCCCAAGCTCAATACTGGTATTCAACTTGGCACTTGGGGCTAATGGCTAATTGATCTCATCTTGCTACGGTGATACATGCTAAAGTACCGGTTCAACTATGCTAAGTTGAACCGGCCCTTGAGGCTACTACACAACAAAAGTACAAGAAAGGCAGAACTCCTTACCTCATAGCATTCCTTCATACGATTCACCAGGCCGGCTTCGAAGTCACGACTTGTGTAGAGTCGGTTCAGAAGCCGGAGTGCAGTTCTTGGGCGTAGAAGTTATCATAAGTCGACGTGATCAGTTTTCCTTCTCTTTACTCATGGCGATAAGTTCTTCCTTGGCACCGTGTGTTTTGATAGGGTGACCGGATTGCGAGGCGGTATAAGCGGTGCCCGTCACTACGACATCATCATCTTTGACCGGCTGGCCGGATTGGCATTCTTCCTTGGGCTTGGCGTTTCAAAGAACTTTTACTGTTCCGCTGCAGAACTTCGGTGGAGCAGGATGTGATGTTTCCACTTGGGCGTCCGGTTCAGCCTCCGGCGGCTTAGCATTGTCGTCTTGATTCAACCCGGCAGAACGGTTTTTAGCAACTTCGGGCTTTTCGCCATAATGCTCGGAGTCTTCTCCGGATCAGCATCCATGAGGGTCAAGGGTTTTCGCTTCTTACTTAAGCGAGCCTTGGTGCTGCAATATTCAGAGTTAGAATGTGATGAACCGCTAAAGCGAAGAAAACAAAAAAGAGCATTATGCTTACCCGCAGCAACTTTCGTGAGGAGGCGCTATGCGTGGTTGATGAACCGCCAGATGAGTTCAAGAGGCCCGATAATTCGGATCAAAGCGGATTGAGAGGACATCGGAAGAAACCTTTCAAAGGATAACGCTTTTAGGAGAACAAATCACCTACGGGCGACCTTTCGGGTTGGGGTGTCGTAAACCGGACGATGTAATTTGTTGACCGCTGTCGGGTCGTCTGACGCTCTTGACTGCTGTGTCTTCAAAGAAAGGTTCGGATTCAAATGAGCACGGGAGTGAGATTTTTTCACTTTCCGGACTGTGCGGCGAATTCTTTTAACTGGCGCAAGATCAGATTCGGAAGAAAGAAGGATTGCTCAACAGGATCGGCATGACTGGCTTCAGCATCATCCTGGGAATTGAAACTGTCAATAGGATGAAGGATAAAAAGAGACAAAGTAAATCAAGCTTTACCTCATCTTCTGATCCGCCGGAAGAAGAAGAATTCTGATTCTTCTTCTTCCGGCGGATCAGAAGACTCGGCGGTTCTCCTCTTACCAGCCTTCTTGGTGGTCTTGGACTTTACACGAGGAACCCGAGCCGGTTTGGCTCGTTTCCAGAAGGAGCTGTTAGCCTGGGAAGTAACACGGATTAATATATATCAATAAGGCATTAACATCAGAAGAGCGATGAGCGGTGCCTTACCGCAGGCGGTTTGTTGGAAACACAGAATGGGGCCAACCCGGTTTGGCTGCAGACGGAGACCGGCTCATCGAGCATCTTCGTCACTGTCTCAGTGACTTCAAGCTCAGTTACTGCTAGGTCATGACGTCTTTGAGGGTCTTTGACGCTACCAGTGTATTCGTGCATCAATCCGGGGTGGCGGCTTAATGGCAAGATGCCCCAAGAAACCCAACATCGAACAAGGTCAATACCAGTTAAGCCATTGGCCATTAGAGCCCGGAGTTTGATAATTTGAGGCGCAAAATTCTTCCGTTCTGCGGCGGTCAAGCGTAAAGGCAATGGGTGATGGTTGCTAAGCCGGTGAGGGCGGTAGCCCGGCAAGGGATTCTCGCTGTCAGGAGCGGTATTCCGACAATAAAACCAGGTTTGGTTCCAATCCTTCGGATGGCTATGGTGTTTTGCGTGAGGAAAGTCTACTTCCTTCCTTTTCTGGATTGAAACGCCACCCGCCCGTGTTAGGACCATCGAGAAAACTCAGACGGCGGTTCAAGTGAAAGAAATCTCAAACAGCTCCACAGATGGTTCTTCTTGAAGATAGACTTCACAGAAAACTTGGAAATTGCATATATTGGACATGTAATTCGGACCAATATCTTGTGGACGGAGTTGGAAACTTGCGAGGACATCCGGAAAAATTTCGATCCCAAGTGGCTGAATCTCGGTCTAAGGGCTGCATAAATACAATTACTTCGCCTTCTTGAGGTTCAGGAGGGCATTCGGTATCCTAACACGCCAATGGAGGACGTTTTGGAGGCTAAAGCGCCGGTGGTGACATATCCATTGAGTTGCGTCTCAGTGATCTTGGACCGGGCCCAATTGCAAGCTGAGAATTGTTTGGCCATTCCGGAAGAAGAGACTGCGAAAGGAAAAGTAAAAAACGATTCACCGATTAACGGTTCAGACATATTATACAATGCTAAACCGGCAGTTTGGCAGTCAGTTCCAACCTCCGGTTTAACTGAGGACTAATGGAGTATGGCGGATTAGCTCCCAAAACGTTAAACCGCCCTTAGGAGAAAGAGATGAATCTGGAAAATCTGCTAAGTATGGATGTAAACAGGTTTCACATATGAATAGAGTTAATTTGGATCTACCAAGATTCAAGAAGGAAAATTTCTGCGACCCATGCAAACCTTATAAAGGGCAGGGAAGTTCGTGCGTTCTAACAAGAGGGTCTGAACAAAAAGACAGATGTGCAACGTGCTAAACTGAAGGCGGAACAGTTAGTACACAGGATATACGCTACGGTTGGATTAAAAAAGCCATGGCAGAGCAGGTATGAAGAGATTAAGGATGAACACCTATGAACAACGACATGAACAGGAGCTTCAAGATGCAGATCTAGGGCATGAGGAGGAGCCTTACCCGATGCACAGAACAGCGGAGGAGCGCCGGGAGTCTCTGGTACAACCAGGTTGATGCAGCGGCCTTGCAATCGACGCTGGGCGTCAGAGGGTCGGAGGCGACGGCGGAGCTTCAGAGCTGGAGCGTCGCGAGGAAGAAGAAGCGCGGAAGGAGGAAGAAGAGAAAGGGCCTTCCGGTCTATTTATAATAAGACGGAGTAATTAACGGGCGCGAGAATAGAGGCGTTGAAAGCGGCAGACGGCGCAGCGGTCGCCTCGATTTCCGGGATAGTATTAAATGAAGGGAATCTTACTGTTGGGCTTCGTTAATAGAGATGACGTCAAGATGCTCTGTTGCTGTGGTCGAAGGATGACGTCACGGCGGTTCAACCAGATGGCGGTTTACTTAAATCTGAAGGAAGAGATTCAGAGCTTTCTAAGATGTTGAAGATTAACATGAACAGGTTCAAGTCAATCTGGGGCCTAATGTTGGGGATGTAACTACTGAATATAAACCGCCCAGAAGGGGCCGGTTTACCCTCGGCTATAATTGGGGCCCACGAAGACTCAGAAGGAGGCGATTACTGTAGAGTTTAGAGGCCCGGAGCCCAGGGGCGAGTTAGGGCCCATAATGGTAAAACCGCCATAACCATGTAACTTGTGTTGTAAGATAAGAGAAAGAAGAGACCGAGCCGAACACTTGTATGAGCCGGCCTCGGGACTCTGTAGACCGGCCGGACGTCAACCCATGTATATAAGGGGACGATCCGGCGGCGGTTTAGGGACAGACAACAACAACTCGAGGCTTAGGCGAAGCTATTGCTCCCTAGTCGTCGAAATCACATCAATCCCATCACAACTAGACGTAGGCTTTTACCTTCATCGAAGGGGCCGAACTAGTATAAACTCTCGTGTCTTTGCGTCCACTTTAACCCCTCTAAGTTAACCCGTACGATGGCCCCGCGACTAAGTCCTTTCATGAGGACATCTGCCGTGACAATTCCACGACAGGTTCGGTGACCGCCCTCAAGGGTCCCATAGTGGAATCACGGCATCTTGCATTGTGCGAGGGCGTGAGGAGATTACAGTGGCCCTAGTGGCTTCTTGGGGAGCATTGTGCCTCCAGACTGCTCCAAACGGAGATTAGCATCCGCAAGGGTGTGAACTTCGGGATACATCATCGTCTCCGCGTGCCTCGGTTATCTCTTACCCGAGCTCTTTACTTATTCACTTTACTTTGTGATAGCCATATTGTTTCTTGTCATATATCTTGCTATCACCTAGTAGTTTATCTTGATTAGCATAAGTTGTTGGTGCACATAGGTGAGCCTAGTTGTTGTAGGTTTTGTGCTTGACAAATTAATCGCTAGGTTTATTCCGCATTTGTTCAAGCCTAAATCGTAATTATTTTAAAGCGCCTATTCACCCCCCCCCCCCTCTAGGCGACATCCACTATCTTTCAATTGGTATTAGAGCCTCGTCTCTCTTTATTAGGTTTTACCGCCTAGAGAGTAAATATGTCGACTAGGGGTTTAGGATTCTCTGACACTTAGTTTCGATGGCACAAATTTTGATATTTGGGTAATTCGCATGCTTAATCTCTTTAGGGTCATGGACCCAAATTTAGAGCGAATTGTAGATATGGGGTTTTCTCCTCCAAAGGATCCCCAAAGATTATCTCTAGAGGATGAGAAAAAAATCTTATCTCAATGCTCAAGCTTCTAATGAGCTTTTCGATGCTTTGAGCAATGTAGTTATATTTCAACTCATGCCGTTCCGGGATGCTCATGAGTTGTGGACAAAGCTTCAAGATAAATATGGTGTGTCCAAGATTTGTGGGGATGATTCTTCTCCCTCCACCCCCGGTCGTGTTGCCTTCTCAACTTCTTCTACTTCACCTACATGTGGATTTCCACAAGGTAATGTTATGGTGAGTAGTGTTGGTCATTGCAATGATGATAGTGTGCTTATTGTTGATGACTCTTCATCACTATCTTGTTGCAATGCTCCATCTTTGGACTTCAACACTTCGAGCACCTTACATCTTTCACATGCTCGTGTTGGTAGTTCTTACATATCATGTAGAAATTGCTTGCTCAAATCTGATGATGATATGCTTGCTATGTCTTGTTGCCATGATAAAAATGTATCTATTTCCTCGAGTTGTTGTGCTAACAATGTAGAGGAAACCCAACACTCCATGGAACAAGATGTGGTCTTGAACGGTGCTTCAAGGGATCCTACATCATCATCGGTTGCTTTTTGCCTTATGGCTAAGGCTTCAAAGGTATCTCCCACTTTGAATCCCAATATATCTTGTGATGATATTGATGATGGCAAGAATGATGATGCTGTTGATTATGATGAAGAGAATGATAATGTTGCCTCCTTAAAAATTAAGGGGGAAATGGTTTTTAAAGCTCTTCATAAAAATAAAATTGCTCGTTCCAACTTCATGGAAATTATGTCCATTGCCACTGAGAGCAAGAAATATATTGAGGAGTTGGAATCTCATCCCGAGGAGCATGAGGTCACCATTGAGAAAATGGAAGGTCATGAGCATGATTACGCTAATGAGATTGCGGACCTCTCTCAAGCTCTTGAACTTGAACAAACCACCAAGGAATCTCTTGAGGAGACTTTTGCTCTAGAATTATCTAGAGTGAGGGAATCTCGTGATAGAGCTCATGAGGTGGCCAATGATTTTGAAACTAAAAATGAGGAGCTTGAAGTTGTGCATGCTAAACTCCTTGAGGACTTTGAGCACCTCGAAAATGGCTCAAAGGTCATTAAGAGTGAGCTCATCAAACTCACCGAGTCTCATGCTCAACTTAAAGATTCATTTTCAAAAGGGTTTGCCAAGTTGTCTTCTCTTCTTGTTGCTAATGATGATGCTTGTGCTACTAACTCTATCTCTTGTGAAGCATCCATATTGAAGGAGAACTTTGAGCTAAGGGCTCAACTTGAGTTGCTATCTAGCAATTATGGGATGTTGGAATAAAATCATGTAAAGCTCACAAGCTCTCATGATGATCTTCTAGTATCCCATAATGTGCTAAAGTTAGCTCATGAGGCCATGCTTGCTAAGGTAACATATAGTGAGCCTCATGTGGATACTAGCACTACTTTTATTCAAAATGCTATATTGCCTTGTGCTAGTCCTCGCGATTCATCCATGCATAATATTGGTACATCTTGTGATGAATTGCTTTCCTTGCCTTGTTGCTCTAAAGATGAAGCTTATACTTCCTCTAGTGCTTGTGTTGAGAGTAACCATGTAGAGGAAATCAAAGAGCTCAAGGACCAAGTCACTTCTTTGAAGAAAGACTTGGAGAAGTGTCATGAAGGGAAGGCCACGCTCAAAAATATCTTGAGTGTGCAAAAATCCCCCAATGACAAAGGTGGACTTGGATTCAACTCCAATAAGAAGAAGAAGTCCAAGAGCAACAAGAAGAAGGGCCAAAAACAAGTCAAGAATTCGGCCAAGATTACTTGCTTCAAGTGCAAATTGAAGGGCATCATGTTAGATCTTGCTCACTGAAGAAGAAGGCCATTAGTGACAAGCAACAAGGGAAGCGGCTACAAGTGCATTCTCATGCTCAACCTCAAGTTGAAGAAAGGCCTCTTCCCAAGAAGACTCAAGCTAATGCTTCTCAAGTTGAGAAATCAAGTGAGAAGAAAGTGAAGAGTAGACGTTCCTATATATGTCCTGAGAAAGGTCACCTCGCTTCTTCATGCACTAGTGGTAACTTATCCAACCCAATTGTTATTGATGACATCTATTCTCTTGGGAAGGATAAAGTTGGCAATGTGTTTGCCAAGTTTGTTGGTACTCAAAGTGGTTTGAAGCAAAGAACCATTTGGGTAGCCAAGCCTATTGTGACTAACCTATTAGGCCCCAACTTGGTTGGGGACCAACTAGCTCAAACTTGATCAATAGGTGTTGTTGGAGGGCATTGGATGGCTACATTATGAAGAATTAAGGGGACTTCATCACTCTTATTGTCTCAAGCCAAGTCAATTGAATCGTCAAGTTTATATCTTATATCCAATGTGCTTCCTTGCGGTAACTTGTACTTAAAATTGTTTACATTGAAAGTTACTTGCCCCTTTGCATGTTTTGGTTTTGTTCCTTGCATGTGGTTGTATATGTTGTGCCTCCAATTTGCTTATCTTGAGTAATCAAGTATGTGTGTGTTGGTTTCCACATCATATACGTGTGTGTAGTGCGTTGAGCCTTTGCACATCTTGTTTATTTCTTAGTTGGCTCTTGTGAGAGATTAATGGAATATCCCATTATGGGGAAGTGATGTGCTTTGTGCACCTCACAATCCTATAAATGTGTGTACATGAGTAATACCATCTAGTATTGATATTTCAAGATTATCTAGTCGCTATGTGATATGTCTTCTCATGGGAATTCAAATTCTAAATAGTCAATTAATTATCTCTTGTTGGATCCTTTTATTTGCCTCTTGTTTATCCTTAATTGGTATCACATTATGGGGGAGTAATATGCTATGTGTATATTACTAGCCTAGAAAATGTGTACATTTGAGATATTGTCACCTAGAGTTGATATTGTAAATTATCTTGTTCCTAGGTGGCATGTTAGCTCTACAAGTTCCAATTTGCTTTTTGTTTGGTGTGAAGATGATGTCGGATATCCTTGCTATCTACCACCGGGAATTATTTCCATTTACTTCTTGTATTTTGACAATTGTTACTCACTTGTGTGGTAGAATTTATTGATCATCTTTACATTGGCTTTTGCTTTTATTTGCCTTTTCTCTTGCCAATGAATGTATCAACTCCCTTTGTCTTCCATACCACTTGTGGATCTTGTTTATTTCTTGATCTTGTCTAGTGTTTTCTAGATATAGTGAAAGTGGTGATCCCACCTTGTGCATTTTGTATTCAAATGCAAATTTTCTATAATGCACTAGTCTTGGGGGAGCTATCATATTTTCTATAAAACACTCATCTCGCGATCCTTATCAAGTGTGTGTTGGTAGAAGGCAAGCCGTTTTCGTTTTGGTACTTTGTGCCATCATGAAACTTTGTAGAGAGCTTGGTTTGTTTGGAACCATCCTCTCTTTTGGGAGTTTGATATCTTTTATTCCGAGTGTATCAATGGATATCTCATTCCTTGATGTATCTTTTATGGATACCCTCCAAGTGATGTTTTATTCATTTGGTATTTTTCCTTCACTTGGTTTTTCTTTGTCTTTTGGTATCGGTTCTTGAAGGTCTTGAGCATGCATATTTACTTCATGTAGTCTCTGTGGCATGCCTTCTTTATTTGACCCAATATATAGGGAAACTCCACCAAGTCTCAAATTGGATGAGATGTGCATGAAATTCATTTACTTCTCTATATGCACATATTTATGTGGAGTTTGTCCTATGTATATTGGTGTTTCTAACTCTTTTGTCCCAATGAGTTTGGGTACCATTTTGTTTGTGTTGTTGTTCTAGGAACAAGTGGAGATGCATTGGATGCTCGGCTCACTCACAAGGAAGGTGTTGTCACCATGTGCTTATTGGAGTCAAGCTAGGATGATCAATGAACTACTTTGTACCTTCAATTGGTATCTCCAACATCCTTCCAATGTTATCTCGGTAACAAGTTTCTTCATATACTTCATGCACACATTTCTTGCATCAACCTTGTGTAGGTTGTATTATGGCATGTTATCCATTCTTTCTTGTGATACTTGTTTCCTTTCTCAAAGCATCCCAACAATGATGTCTTGTTGCTAGTTGTGATGTCTTTGATGTTCGTGTGCTTGGAATTTATTTATATACAATAAGACCATATCTAGCCATGTGCTATGCTCTCAAGCAAATATCTTATTGGTATATGTATGACTTCCTTTTGGATATCTTGTTCCTTCATGTAGTAACTATTTCGGGTGTACATCCTTCTTTGTAGATATATATCATCATGATTTCGTCTACCTAGAACCTTATACACTTGAGAGAAATTACATCTCTAGATGATATCCTTTCTTTCTCCACCTTGTCTTTCTTTTGTTATTTCTTGGGTGGCTCCGTGAAAGCTTTTGCCTTGAGTGCGTGTCTTATCTCGTTGCATCTTGATGCACTCTTGTGTGGTGAAGATCATTTTCCTCATGCTTATCTTTACGAGGCTTTTGCCATCTTAATTGGTCTCCCTCGTCTTGATGAGGCTTTCATCTTCTATCTTCACCACGGGTTGTCACAAGCACAGGTTCTCTATTTGCTTATTAGTAAGCTTGTGAACCATTTGCTAGTTGTGTGTGGGAATGATAGGCCTTGCACCATGTGCCTCATTCTTTCAAGACTTTATTGATGCTTGATGCTCATCCGTACATTAGTCTTCTCAAGTGCATTTCCTTGACTCACACACATCTTTTTGGTTGATCCCATTCTTAAGTTGCCTCTTTTACATGTTGCTCAACCATGTGTTTGTTGCTTGTGCTAGGCTTTGTTTCCTACATGCTCACTTTCTCTTGTTGTGAGTTTCTATTGATTTTCGAGGAGTGATGATCCTATTTTGTGCACTTGGTATCCTAATGCAAATATTCTAAGGATTGCACAAATCATGGGGAGCTTCACTAGTGTCTTTAGAACACTTCGTTGCTCTCTTGCACTTGTCATGAGGTTCTATTGATCTTGGGGGAGTGACGATCCTATTTTGTGCTCGGTGTATCCAATTACAAAACTAAATTGTGCGCAAATCATGGGAAGCTTATCTTGTTTCTCTAGAACACTCCTTTGCTCATATCATAATATCTTTTATTCATGTGGCACGTAGGATCACTGGTCTAGTTGGTTCAATTGGTATCTTTCGATAGCTTGCTTCAATTGGTATCTTTTGATTGCTTGATTGCTTGTTTCTCTCTTTGTTATGTCTTTGTGGCATATCATTCTTTTGCAATTTTTGGGCCTAAATATAGTTTGCCTTCCTCCAAGTATTTACCGTTGGGCATGTGTATTGCATTCCACTCTCTTGTTGAGAAATACACAATTTATGGAGGAACGCTTTTTATATTGGCCTTAAGCTTTTCACCCATTTTGGCAATCGATGCCAATGGGGTGGAGGTTCAGAGTTTTGTTCCTAAGCATTTGCATCCCATTCTCATGCATCATTGGTTGTTGCATTGCATGGTGATGCATAATTCCTTATATAAACTCTCTTGAAAGTGATTGTCATCAATTACCAAAATGGGGGAGATTGAAAGGACATGCGGTGCCCCCATGTGTGGTTTTGGTAATTGATGACATTCTCTATGGACTAATGGTTGCATTGAGTTATATTTGAAGGATTTGTCCATAGGCATTTCTTGAAGTCCATGTGTTGGTTTCAAGGAGTTTATGTGTTGACCAAGGTGCTATTAAGGAATTATCCAAAGATTGGTCATGTGAGTGTTGTGCTTATTGCAAGCATGTCTTGAAGAAGAAGATTGTGTGATCATTCATGTTTACCTTCAAGACATCATCCAAACGAAGAGAGTTGGAAAGATTCAAGGTTGATCAAGACTAAGTCAAGAGTGAATCAAGTTGATCAACTCACAAAACGTAAAAGATGTACCAAGAGTGATCAAGTGATCCCATGGTATGGTAAGCATTGTCCATTGCACTTTGTGTACTAACCCATGGTCTATGTGAGAGTCTATGTGGGGTTAGGTACGTGTCCATGGGCTTGCGTCAAGGAGAAGATATCATACAACCCATGGAAAGGATGACATCAAGTGGTGATCGTCATCAAGATTGCCGTGTGCAAGTTCAAGTGGAGCATCATGAAGAGATCAAGTGCTTGAAGCTTGCCATCCATTGTGGTGTCAATGGACTTGTGAGGATGTGCCGAAGAGTGGCTCACCCATATTGGAGTATGGGGGAGCAATCATCTAGTCTCCATCGACCCAACGCAATCAAGAAAGGTGGTCCATCTTGAGGAGGACAAGATCATCATCATCTATGTAGCGACCAGGCCCGAATGGATCTAGTGCTCTGTGCTCAGTGTCATCCCTGGATCAGTAATGCTGACACCACACAGTACTTCGAAGGATTTATAGAAGAGTAGCAATCACACACTTATTACATCGTTGTCCACAAGGGAACTTAATACAATAATCTGGCTTAAGGCCATCTAATAATAACAGCGGAAGGCTTGGAAGACAAGTGAGTCCATCAACTCCATCGGCATCACTGAGTATAGAACCACGACCTAACACCTTACTCGTCGTTTGAAAAGTCTGCAACGTGAAAGTTGCAGCCCGAAAACGGGTCAGCACATGGAATATGCTGGCAATGTAACACATAGAGAACAATGAAGCAACAATCCTACACTACATGCATATATGGCTGGTGGTAAGGCTCTACGGTTACATTTTTGCATAAAGCTGGTTTTTCCCTACATCAAAGGAATAATTTTATTTAACTATCATGGTGGTTGTTAAACATTGAGAATGGTTGACAAAGATCCTCAATCCCAATTAAAAAGTACTCATTAAAACCCAATAACTTTATTATTAGAAGTAACATGTTGAGATTCACATGATATTCAAGTACTAGATACTCAAGATGTCCATAACCGGGGACACGGCTAATCATGATTAGTTTTTACACTCTGCAGAGGTTTGGCGACTTTTCCCCACAAGACTCGATCGCCTCCGCTTGGTTCTCGTGACTACATGGTGTTTGAGAAACGGATGACCGAGACACGATCTTTCGTAAGCGCTTAGCACCTTACTTGTGGGTAGACCGGTACACCTACTTTCCCCTACATCTGCTAGTCTACCCGTAAGAGTTCGCACAACTTAGTCAACTATGCCAGAGCCCATAATTGGCTTGTGGCTGCACACGGAAGTTTCTAGTTTGAATAATCTTATGATCCCTTATAGCCTGGGTGGCGGTCCGAAGAAATACAGGCAAGTCCTGATAGAAACCAGGTGCCTCAATCCACCCAGATGTGTGTTTAATTTTCCACCTTAGATAATCCTTTAAATTTACAATCTCACATACATCATGGATATCACTCACCCAATCCACGGCTACTAGCATAGCATGGCATAATAAGCAAACGTAGAAGTAACTCCCAAGGTTTCATAAGTAAAACAGGTAATAGGTACTACCTCAATCTACTTCCCATCCCACAATTTAATTAGATCCTAAACATGCAAGTGTTTGAGGGCTTGATCTAATGCATAAAAACTGGGTATGAGAAGAGTATGATCAAAGTGTTACTTGCCTTGCTGATGATCCGCGAAACCTAGAGATTCGAAGTAACAAGCGGCGCACTCCGGGTGATCTAACGCAGAAAAACAACAAGCATACAATAAGTACTCATCTAATGCACGGGGAAATCTCGAATAAAAGATCTAACCAGATAGTTCAACTTAAGAACCCTGGTTGCAAAAGAATCGAATCAAATAAAGCATCGAAAATCGGAACTCGAGAGAGAACGACTCGGTTTAGCAAATCTGAAACTAAGTCAAAATTTTACAGTAGCAAAACTCTGTGTAAGTAGGTTAGTCGAACGGCGGTTTCAGAACGAAACTCCAGGCGCTGAATCACCGATTCCGATAAACGAGCAAGAAATAAAACAGATTTGAAAATCGGATCGTAAATCGAATCTGAAAATAACGGATTAAATCCGATTTAAAAGAAAACGAATTTAACGGATTAAATAACGGACGTTCGTTAACAGAACTAATCCAACGAACATGTTCATTGAAACGAACGGTTAGGTGAACGTTCATTAAATAAGAAAACCGAAAAATAATAAAAACCATCTAGGTTTTTGAAAAAAAAACCGAACAACGAACGGAAAACCGGATCGGTTTTTAAAGCAAAACCGGATCGGACGGGGCGGCTACCTCCGGTGGCCACGGGCGGGACTCGGCGGGCTCGGCGCGGGGTCCCATGGGGTCGGAGGGCGGCGAGGGCGGCGAGTGGCTCCGATGACGGCGGCGTTTTCGGCGGGCGGCGCAAGGCTCGGGTGAGGGGCGGCGGCGGCTCGGGTGAGAGAGAAGGGGGGCGCTGGGTATAAATAGAAGGGGTTGGCCGGCTTGGGAAGGGGCTGGGAAGGCTGGTTCGGCATGGTCCGACCCGGGACACGGGCGGCGGCGGCGGGTGGCGGGCGGCGGGTGGCTCACAAGGCGGGCGTGGCGAGGGAGAGAGGGAGGTGGGCGGGCGCTGGGTGGCCGGGCTTGGCCTTGGGGGCGCACTTTTTTTTTAAAACAAAACAAAAAGGATTAAAAAAAATACCAAACGAACTCTGATTTTAATAAAAATAATTTTCCACGAATCCAAAAAATGAGTCGAACAAAATGAACTTTAAAACGGCAAACATGCATAAATTTTAAAATGCTCATTTTGCCTAAGCAAAATAAATCTTCCAAAACCAAATTTTTGATTTATTTATAATATCTTCATTTTTCCTAAATATTGGGAAAGTCATATTATTACCTCTCTTAATTTTTTATAGGAAATACTTTATGAAGATATTTAAATTATTCAATTTATCCTTTTTTAATAATTTGAGAAATCCCAAATATGAAAATAATGAATCTTCCAACTCTCTCCGAGGGTCCTTGAGTTGCGTGAAATTTTCTAGGATCGGAAAATGCGAGAAAAATATGATATGCATGATGACCTAATGTATAACATTCCAAATTGAAAATTTGGGATGTTACAAACCTACCTCTTAAGATGAATCTCGCCTCGAGATTCGGGTTGGCTAGAAAATAGGTGAGGGTGGTCCTTGAGCAAAACTTCCTCTCTTTCCTGTGTGGCTTCATCCTCGGTGTGGTGGCTCCACCGAACTTTGCAAAACTTGATAACCTTGCTGCGGGTAACTCACCGGCATAATCGAGAATCTTAACCGGTTTTCCTCATATGTCAAGTCATCCTTCAACTGAATGGCTTCCAGTGGCACTGTGTCTCTTAACGGTACCTCTCGCTATCTCGGGGTGACATTTCTTCAATCGAGAAACATGGAATACATCATGAACTCCTCGATAGTCCTTCCGTAATTCCAACTTATAAGCAACTTCTCCCATGCGTTGCAAAATCTTATACGGTCCAACGAAACGTGGTGCTAACTTTCCTTTAACTCCAAAACGCTTAACTCCTCAAGCGGGGATACTCGAGATATACTATGTCTCCAACTTCATACTCAATCGCTTTTGGCGCTTTGAATCGGCATAGCTCTTTTGTCCGGATCGGGCTACCTTGAGCCTGTCTCGAATCAACTTAACTTTCTGCTCAGACTCCTTAATCAAATCTGGTCCAAACAACCGACGATCTCCGGTTTCGTCCCATAACAACGGTGTCCTGCACCTTCTTCCATACTGAGCCTCGAAAGGTGCCATCTTCAAGCTGGTTTGGTAACTGTTGTTGTAGGAAAATTCTGCATACGGCAAATTATCATCCCAGCTAGATCCATAATCTAGGGCACAAGCTCTCAAAGATGTCCTCCAAAATCTGATTGACTCTCTCGGTTTGTCCATCGGTCATGGGTGGAAAGTTGTCTTGAATTCCAATCGGGTTCCCAATGTTTCGTGCAACCTGGTTCCAAAATTTCGAGGTAAACCGGGTTCCTCTATCTCGATACGATGCTCCTCGAACTCCGTGTAAGCACACAATTCTGGTCATGTATATCTTTGCCAACTTAGCAATCGCTATAGGTGGTCTTGATCGAATGAAATGAGCTACCTTTGTTAAACGGTCGACTATAACCCAAATCGAGTCATATCCTGAATGAGTCTTTGGCAATCCTGTGATAAAATCCATGCCTAATTTATCCCACTTCCATTCGGGTATCGGCAATGGTTGTAACAATCCTGCTGGGCTTCGATGTTCTCGCTTTACTTTCGACATACATCGCAAACTGCTACATACTCCATAATATCCTTCTTCATTCCGGTCCACCGTAAAGTATTCTTCAAATCCAAATACATCTTGGTATTTCCTGGGTGAATCGAATAGGGTGAATTATGAGCTTCTGTAAAATCAACTTCACGATCTACGGGTCATTGGGCACATAAACACGGTCTTCAAACCATAGGGTATCGTGCTCATCCTCACGTAAATCCTTTAGCTTTTCTTTTGCTCATTTTCTCCTTTATAGAGGCAACTTCCTTATCCGCCTTTTTGGGCTTCTCCGATTTTGTCCATCGGTGTTGATCGAATCTCCAATGCTGCTACATAGCCTCTCGGAACTATTTCCAAACATAGCTCTCGAAGGTCCTCGGCTAACTCATTGGGTATTCCTCCCATCCTTAGAGTATTAACGTGGCTCTTACGGCTCAATGCGTCACCATTTACATTAGCCTTTCGTGGTGATAATGCAATCTCATGTCATAATCCTTGATAAGCTCTAACCATCTCCTTTGTCCGAGATTCAATTCATACGTGTGAAAATGTACTTCAAACTCTTGTGATCCGTGTACACTTCACAATGATTCCCAATGAGAAAATGTCTCCATGTCTTCAAGGCATGCACAACGGCTGCTAGCTCCAAATCATGGGTGGCATAATTCAACTCATGGGGCTTAAGTTGTCGTGAAGCATACGAAACAAATCTTCCTTCCTGCATAAGCACTGCTCCAAGTCCTCGACGTGAAGCGTCGCAATACACCTCATAATCCTTAGTCGATCTCGCAATATCAAGACTGGTGAGGTGACCAATCTTTTCTTCAACTCCTGAAAACTTGCCTCACAGTCCTCAGTCCATATAAATTTGTTTTCCTTTTTCAACAATTCAGTCATAGGCTTAGCAATCCTTGAGAAATTCTCAATGAACCTTCAGTAGTATCCTGCGAGTCCAAGGAAACTCCGAATCTCTCCAACTGTCGTTGGTGCTTCCCATTTGGTTACGGTCTCAACTTTTGTGGGGTCAACTGCTATTCCTTCTCCGGATATAACATGTCCAAGAAATCCAACTTCCTTTAGCCAAAACTCACATTTGCTGAACTTGGCATACAACGGTGTTCCCTCGGTTTCTCGTAACCAATCGCAAATGTTCCTTGTGTTCCTCTTCATTCTTCGAGAAAATCAAAATGTCATCAATGAACACCACGCATTTAACTTATCCAAAAACTCCATAAACACTTTGTTCATCAGGTTCATGAAATAGGCTGGTGCGTTAGTCGATCCAAATGACATAACGGTATACTCGTGATAGTCCATATCTCGTGGTAAATGCTGTCTTGGGTATGTCCCGCTCCCGAATCTTCAATCGATGGTACCACGATCGCAAGTCGATCTTGGAAAACACCTTGGCTCCTTGCAAGCGATCAAACAGATCATTTATCATAGGTAGTGGGTACTTGTTCTTGATTGTTACTTCATTCAATCCACGATAATCAACAACCATTCTTAAGGATACATCCTTCTTCTCCACTAGCAAAACGGGTGATCCCCAAGGTGAAGAACTTGGGCGTATAAAACCTTTATCCAAAAGCTCCTTAATCTGCTTCTTGATTTCCGCCAAATCGCGTGCGGGCATCCTATATGGTCGCTTCGATATCGGGCCTGTTCTCGCAAAAGTTCTATCAAAAACTCAATGTCTCTATCCGGTGGCATTCCCTGCAACTCTTCCGAAATACATCAGAAAATCCTTCACCATCGGTACTTCTTCCTGCACCACTCCTGATAGGCAATTAACTTGCGCTCTTCTCGGCTCGTGCCGTGATACATACTTAATCCTTCTTCCTTCTGGTGTTGTGAGAAAAATCATCTTACTTGCGCAATCGATGTTTCGTCCATACATCGATGTACCAATCCATACCGAGAATTACATCAAATCCTTGCGATTCCGTAATGATCAAATCCGTCGGAATACATGCCTTCCTATACTTAATGGCACTTGAAAACATCCTTGTTCCGCCATATACTCCACTCTGGTGAGCTTACTAGCAAAGGGGTTTTAAGAATCCGGTAGGTAGGCTATACTTCTCTACAAATCCCCTTGATATGTATGAATGCGATGCACCGTATCGAAAAGAACTAGTGCGATAAATGACTTAACCAAAACTTACCGACATCGTGCATCGGGCTGATCTTCAACCTCCTCCACATCAATGTGGTTCACCTGTCCCCTATTGAAAGGGTTGGGCTTCTTTCCAGAGCTTCCATTGCCATTTCCATTCGCCTTCGGACAGTCATTGGCATAATGCCCAGTCTTGCGGCACTTAAAGCAAGTAATATGACTCAGTCTACTTTGGATGGTGTTGACGGGTTGGTGAGATGTCTGTCCGCTGCTTCCTCCATTCCCTGCTCCCATTCTTGGTGCTGTTATGGTTATGCTAATTACCTCCTCCATGGGTATGCTGAAACTGAATTCCTGACTTAGGGTATAACGAGGTTTCTGCTGAGCTCCAGTTATACTTCCCTTGCCCATACTTCCGCTTACGGTTCTCAATTTCTGCTGCTTTCCTTCAATCATGAGGGCTCGGTCTACTAACTCCTGGTAGTTATTGAAACTGGCTACCATCAACGGCATGTTGAACTCATCATTCAGTCCTTCTAGAAACTTCTCTGTTTAGTTGCATCGGTAGCAACGTCATCCGGGGCATAACGTGCTAATTTACTAAAGTCATCCACGATCGCCAACAGCCCTTCCTCCTTGGCGTAAGTTGCGAAACTCACGCTTCTTCATGGCCATAGCTCCTGCTGAAACATGGGCATGCGGAAAGCTTGCTGAAATTGATCCCATGTGACGGTGTCTACAGGAGGTAAGTGGTCGTGAAATTCTCCCACCATGCTGCTGCGGGTCCTTCAAGCTGATGTGCTGCAAACTTCACTCTTTCTCCATCTGTGCATCCTGCAGTGGTCAGCTCCCTTCCTATTTTGCGGAGCCAGTCATCTGCTACAATCGGCTCGGTGCTACTGGAATACACCGGCGGGTTTAGTCTAAGGAAACGAGTCAGATGATCCGCAGGTGGTGGTGGTGGTGGGTTGTTGTTGTTGTTGTTGCCACAGTTACGTACCAATGTTTGAATCAGGGTATTCGCTGCTGGATCAGTTGGGTGATCTCTGGCGGGAAAACGAATCCGGGGGCGCGTCTCGGAGGCATCTGATGGGTTTAGAAAAGATGAGAATTTAGAATGGAATGAGGTCTAAGGGGAATCACTACCCAAATGCACATGAGCAAATACACACAAAATCACTTCATTCAATCAAACAAGGGCTTACAACGATCTAACTATCGCAAAAGTGCGTGTACTACAATGTTTACATGGGGGGGGGGGGGGAATACTACTAATATGTGGGGGATTTCTACTAATTTGAACCGGTGGAAGACTCCATAATGTCTGCTCCAACTTCGTCTTCAAAGTCGGGTTCACTTGGATCCGAATCGGTGTCGTCGATGTTGATGTAGTCGCTTGGGCAATCGACATACTGGTCTTCATTCCGGAGCGCCAACTTCTTCTTGAGTTCTTCAATCTCGTACTTAAGATCGTTATTGTGTCTTGCTAGAGCTACGATCTCGTCCATATAGTCCTTGCGAGTTTTCTTTAGTTCTTCTTCAAGTTCGATGATCCTTCCCTTTGCATTACGCAACTCCAACATATCATTGCACATCTGGTTCTCCGGTGTCGAATGTGCTGATTTAACTCCTGGATGAACGCTGCAATGGATCTATCCTTCTTGGTGCTGACGACGTCCCATTTGTCATCTCGGCGTCCGCAAATCTAGTAGATAGTGTCCTTGAGGTCTTCTTGATAAACTTCTCCAATGCGTCCCATGGTGATGTGAGCTGCCATGCTCTTTCCTGCACTCCAAGTTGGTGCAATCGAAAACACTATCTATAGGCTTGGTGATTGGGGCGAATGTCCTTCCCGAACGTGAGCGTGAATCTTCCAGCTCCTCTTGAGAGTGGCGTTGAAAGTCCCGGTGAAGCTGGGTAGTCCGATGTTCAGGTACTTGGTAACTTCCTTCAAGTGAAATCAAAAAGGTGTGCCTTCATCCGGTTGGGTGTACTTGATCTTCGCGTCCTTCATCCTAAAGAGAGTAGAAAAGATGAGGAGTTAGAAAATGGGAAGAGAATAGTGATCTATGGCTTTATCCTAGTGGTCGTGTCCTACCAGCGTGTGCTCGACGATACCATTCTCTCAGTAGCGACTGCAGACCGAATGGATCTAGTGCTCGTGCTCGATGTCATCCTGGATCAAGAATGCCGACACCACACAAGATTTCAAGGATTTATAGAAGAGTAGCAATCACACACTTATTACATCATTGTCCACAAGGGAACTTAATACAATAATCTGGCTTAAGGCCATCTAATAATAACAATGAAGGCTTGGAAGACAAGTGAGTCCATCAAATCCTTCGGCATCACTGAGTATAGAACCACGACCTAACACCTTACTCGTCGTCTGAAAAGTCTGCAACGTGAAAGTTGCAGCCCGAAAACGGGTCAGCACATGGAATATGCTGGCAATGTAACACATAGAGAACAATGAAGCAACAAGCCTACACTACATGCATATATGGCTGGTGGTAAGGCTCTACGGTTACATTTTTGCATAAAGCTGGTTTTTCCCTACATCAAAGGAATAATTTTATTTAACTATCATGGTGGTTGTTAAACATTGAGAATGGTTGACAGCATCCTCAATCCCAATTAAAAAGTACTCATTAAAACCCAATAACTTTATTATTAGAAGTAACATGTTGAGATTCACATGATATTCAAGTACTAGATACTCAAGATGTCCATAACCGGGGACACGGCTAATCATGATTAGTTTTTACACTGCAGAGGTTTGCGACTTTTCCCCACAAGACTCGATCGCCTCCGCTTGGTTCTCGTGACTACATGGTGTTTGAGAAACGGATGACCAAGACACAGTCTTTCGTAAGCGCTTAGCACCTTACTTGTGGGTAGACCGGTACACCTACTTTCCCTACATCTCGCTAGTCTACCCGTAAGAGTTCGCACAACTTAGTCAACTATGCCAGAGCCCATAATTGGCTTGTGGCTGCACACGGAAGTTTCTAGTTTGAATAATCTTATGATCCCTTAGAGCCTGGGTGGCGGTCCGAAGAAAAACAGGCAAGTCCTGATGGAAACCAGGTGCCTCAATCCACCCAGATGTGTGTTTAAGTTGCCACCTTAGATAAACCATTAAATTAACAATCTCACATCTGTCATGGATATCACTCACCCAATCCACGCCTACTAGCATAGCATGGCATAATAAGCAAACGTAGAAGTAACTCCCAAGGTTTCATAAGTAAAACAGTAATAGGTACTACCTCAATCTACTTCCCATCCCACAATTTAATTAGATCCTAAACATGCAAGTGTTTGGGGGTTTGATCTAATGCATAAAACTGGGTATGAGAAGAGTATGATCAAAGTGTTACTTGCCTTGTCGATGATCCATGAAACCTAGAGATTCAAGTAACAAGCGGCGACTCCGGGTGATCTAACGCAGACAAACAACAAGCATACAATAAGTACTCATCTAATGCACGGAAATCTCGAATAAAAGATCTAACCAGATAGTTCAACTTAAGAACCCTGGTTGCAAAAAGAATCGAATCAAATAAAGCATCGAAAATCGGAACTCGAGAGAGAAACGACTCGGTTTAGCAATCTGAAACTAAGTCAAAATTTTATAGTAGCAAAACTCTGTGTAAGTAGGTTAGTCGGAACGGCGGTTTCAGAACGAAACTCCAGCGCCTGAATCACCTGATTCGATAAACGAGCAAGAAATAAAACAGATTTGAAAATCGGATCGTAAATCGAATCAAAATAACGGATTAAATCCGATTTAAAAGAAAACGACGAACGGATTAAATAACGGACGCTCGTTAATGTAACTAATCCAACGAACATGTTCATTGAAACGAACGGTTAGGTGAACGCTCATTAAATAAGAAAACCGAAAATAATAAAACCATCTAGGTTTTTGAAAAAACCGAACAACGAATCGGAAAACCGGATCGGTTTTAAAGCAAAACCGGATCGGACGGGCGGCTACCTCGGTGGCTCGCGGGACTCTGGGCTCCGTGCGCGGGGTCCGCGGGCTGAGGGGCGGCGAGTGGGCTCGGCGACGGGCGGCGGCGGGCGGCGGCTCATGAGGGGCGGCGGCGGCTCGGGTGAGAGAGAAGGGGGGGCGCCGGGTATAAATAGAAGGGGGGTTGCTTGGGGAAGGGGCCAGGGGCGGCGTCTGTGTCCGACCCGGACACGGGCGGCGTCTGGTCCGTCTCCCGGACACGGGCGGCGGCGGCGGTGGCGTGGCGGCGGTGGGTTCACACAAGTGGCGGGCGCGCGAGGGAGAGAGGGAGGTGGGCCGGGGCGCTGGGTCGGGGCGCGGTTGGCTGGGCCGGCTGGGCCTTGGCCTGTGGGCGAGAATTTTTTTTTAAAACAAAACAAAACGGATTAAAAAAAATACCAAACGAACTCTGATTTTAATAAAAATAATTTTCCCCGACTCCAAAAAATGAGTCGAACAAAATGAACTTTAAAAACGGCAAACATGCATAAATTTTTAAAATGCTCATTTTTGCCTAAGCAAAATAAATCTTCCAAAACCAAAATTTTGATTTATTTATAATATCTTCATTTTTCCTAAATATTGGGAAAGTCATATTATTCCCTCTCTTAAGTTTTTATAGGAAAAACTTTATGAAGATAATTAAATAAATCCAATGATCCTATTTTCAAAATTTGAGAAATCCCAAATATGAAAATAATGAAACTTCCAACTCTCTCCGAGGGTCCTTGAGTTGCGTGAAATTTTCTAGGATCGGAAAATGCGAGAAAAATATGATATGCATGATGACCTAATGTATAACATTCCAAATTGAAAATTTGGGATGTTACAATCTAGTTCAAGTGGATCATGTGTAAGGCAAAGGTTTGCCCTTGATAGGTTTTCTATTTTACCGGTCTCATGGTGATAGTTGGGAGACCAGGTTATAGGATCGATAGTCGTACTATCAAGGGGGGCTCTCAAGTGAGTATCTTGATCATATCGTTCGTCGAGAGCTCAAACCATTGCATCCTTGCATCATGTTTCTTGCTTGTTGTTTGGTTCTCTTTGTGAGTATTAGAGCTTATGGTCATCTTGATGACAAGCTTGAGTTCATCGAAAACGGAGTTTGCATGCGTCTTCTATGATGTTTTCGGTGTTGGAGGTTTTACCGGTCTTATCCGAGGAAGGATTCTCACCATTTTCTTTTGGGCCTTTTCTCATTTGCTTATTATTGATATTTCTTTCAAGATTGTGTTAGCCCTTGTCGCTAGCTTTCCAACAAACTTGGTTTCATCGAATTCAGAGTCCGTTTGCAAAAGTTGTGGCAGTTTTGGTGTTCTGAAAAGGCTGCAGCGGTACTACCGCGAATTGGAGCGGATGTAATTTTTTACTACCGCTCCAGAGTGGCACTACCGTGACTCCTACAGCGGTAGTACCGCTCCGGACCAAAAACTCGTCCCAAGTTCTGCGGTGGTAGGCCCGGATGTATTTTTTTGGTACCGCTCGCAAGCAGTAGTACCGCTACCCTTTGCGGTAGTACCACGATCCCTAGCGGTAGTACCGTGAGGACGAGCGGTAGTACCGCTCCGGCGGTTCTACTGGCCTTTTGCCTCCTCGCTGTTGTTTTTCAAAGGGGTAGTATCGCTCCTTGGAGCGGTAGTACCGCTCTGTTTGGGCTGTGAGCATAACGGTTGGATTTTTCCCCACCTATAAAAGGGGGTCTTCTTCCCCATTGAACCTTATCCTTTGAGCTCGTGTTCTTCCTCCATTGTTGACCTTCTTCGAGCTTGCTAACTCCCAATCCCTCCAATGATTCTTGCTAGTTCTTGAGGGAAAAGAGAGAGGAGATCTAGATCCACGTTTCCACCAATCACTTTCTCCTCTAAGTGAGGGGAACCCCTTGGATCTAGATCTTGGAGTTCTTCGTGTTCTTCTTTCATTCTTCCTCTCATTTTCCTCCCTAGCATTTGTTGCTTTGGTGGGATTTGGGAGAGACGGACTTGGGCACTCCGTGTGCCCTTGTCATTGCATTTGGTGCATCGGTTTGAGTTCTCCACGGTGATACGTGGAAGTGATGTTTGAGAAGCTTATTACTCTTGGGTGTTTGGGCACCCTAGAGCTTGTTCCTCTTGGGTGCCTTGGCGCCCTAGAAGGGTGGTGGTGTTCGGAGCTCAATCATTGTGGTGTAAAGCTCCGGGCAAGCGCCGGGGTCTCCAATTAGGTTGTGGAGATCGCCCCGAGCAATTTGACGGGTTCAGGTGACCGCCCCAAGGGTTGCCAACGTGTACGGGTTCGGTGACCGCCCCCAAGGGTTGCCATTTGTACGGGTTCGGTGACCTCCCTCAAGGGTCCCTTTGTGGAATAATGACATCTTGCATTGTGCGAGGGTGTGAGGAGATTACGGTGGCCCTAGTGGCTTATTGGCGAGCATTGTGCCTCCACACCGCTCCAAACGGAGATTAGCATCCGCAAGGGTGTGAACTTGGGGATACATCATCGTCTCCGCGTGCCTCGGTTATCTCTTACCCGAGCTCTTTACTTATTCACTTTACTTTGTGATAGCCATATTGTTTCTTGTCATATATCTTGCTATCACCTAGTAGTTTATCTTGCTTAGCATAACTTGTTGGTGCACATAGGTGAGCCTAGTTGTTGTAGGTTTTGTGCTTGACAAATTAATCACTAGGTTTATTCCGCATTTGTTCAAGCCTAAATCGTAATTATTTTAAAGCGCCTATTCACCCCACCTCTAGGCGACATCCACTATCTTTCAATTAATGTTCCGATAAGTTGTTTGCTCACAAAATCCCTATGCATAGAAAGTGGGTTAGAATAAAATTTGCTATTCATATTCTTCATGATGCTCCCTCTATGTTTCAATTATTATCTTTTTTGTGAGCGTCATTGAAATCATCATGCCTAGCTAGGGGCGTTAAACGTTAGCGCTTGCTGGGAGGCAACCCAATTTTATTTTTGTTCCTTGATTTTTGCTCCTGTTTAGCAATAAATAATATATCTATCCTCTGGTTAGATGTGGTTTTATGTTTTAATTAGTGTTTGTGCCAAGTAGAACCTTTGTGAAGACTTGGGTGAAGTCTTTATGATCATGCTGTAAAAAACAGAAACTTTAGCGCTTACGAGATTAGCTGCCATTTTTTACCGGAGAGTGCTTTTAGGTTAATTATTTTTGCAGATGATTAATAGATAAATTCCTCAGTTCCACCAATTTATTTTAGAATTTTTGGAGTTCCAAAAGTATACGTTTGATACAGATTACTACAGACTGTTCTGTTTTTGACAGATTCTGTTTTCAGTGTGTTGTTTGCTTATTTTGATGAATCTATGAGTAGTACCGGAGGGTATGAACCATAGAGAAGTTGGAATACAGTAGATATTACACCAATATGAATTGAGAGTGATTTCACAACAGTACCTAAGTGGTGGTTTTATTTTCTTATACTAACAGAGCTTACGAGTTTTCTGTTGAGTTTTGTGTTGTGAAGTTTTCAAGTTTTGGGTAAAGATTTGATGGACTATGGAATAAGGAGTGGCAAGAGCCTAAGATTGGGGATGCCCAAGGCACCCCAAGGTAAAATTCTAGGACAGCCAAGAGCCTAAGCTTGGGGATGCCCCGGATGGCATCCCCTCTTACGTCTTCGTTCATCGGTAACTTTACTTGGAGCTATATTTTTATTCACCGCATGATATGTGTTTTTCTTGGAGCGTCATTTTATTTTGTTAGTATTTGCTTGCTGTTATTTATAATAATGTTTTGCATCTCTATTTTCAATAAAAATGTCAAGGATAGCCTTTACCATGCTTATTTTGCAAGTATACATGTTGCTGTTTCAAAACAGAAAGTTTATCGCTGTTGCAAAAAAATCCCTAGAAAAGTCAGAGTGTGATAAAATGCTGAAACCTTTTTCACAATAAGCTATGATAAATTTACTACAGTGGGAATTTTCTTTCATAATTTTTGGAGCTAGGGAAGTATGGATCTTTCTAGATTCTTCACAGACTGTCCTGTTTAGGAAGATTGCTGTTATGTTTGCACTGTTTGCATATGTTTGCTTGTTTAATGATTCTATTTGAGGATAGGACTATTAAATATGCAGAGGCATTTAGTATGCAATGTTGACTACTAATTTTAGTGATTTGCTACAGAAGAGTATGATAAGGTTTTTGCATTGGTTTATACTAACTTATCTCACGAGTTCTTGTTGAGTTTGGTGTGGATGAAGCTTTTGAGATTTAGGAAACCGACATATAAAAGGAATTAAGGAGACACAAAAGCTCAAGCTTGGGGATGCCCAAGGCATCCCAAGATAATATTTCAAGAAGTCTCAAGCGTCTAAGCTTGACGATGCCCCGGTTGGCATCCCACCTTTCTTCTTCGACAACTACCGGTTAGTATCGGTTGATCCTAAGTTTTTGCTTCTTCACGTGATGTTTGCTATTCTTAGAATGTCATTTTTTTGCTTGCTGTTTGAATAAAATATCAAGATCTGAAATTATTAAATGGGAGAGTCTTCACCAAGCTAAATAATTATTTAACTACTCATTAATCTTCACTTATATCTTTTTGGAGTAGTTTGTCATCTACTCGTGTGCTTCACTTATATCCTATGAGTAAATAGTTGAATGAGTGAATATCATATATCTGAAATTATATATGTTTCATATGCTTATACCATGGGGAGTAATGACTTCACATATGAGAAGTAGAGGTGGTAAATTTATTGAAGGTTAGCAGACATTGTATTGGTCACTTGAACAATTCATGAAAGAATATTGAGGGAAGAGAGATTTCACATATAAATATACTATCTTGGACATCTTTTAAAATTGTGAGCACTCATTAAAATATGACATGTTAAAAGGTTGTTGTTGGACAAGGAGGACAATGTAATGGGTTATGTTTTCTTATATCTGAAATAAAGTATATTGTCATGGATCATCCAACATGTTGAGCTTGCCTTTCTCCCTCATGCTAGACAATTCTTTGCACCAAGTAGAGATACTACTTGTGCTTCAAAACATCCCTTAAACCAGTATTGCCATGAGAGTCCACCATACCTACCTATGGATTGAGTAAGATCCTTCAAGTAAGTTGCCATCGGTGCATGCAATAAAAATTGCTCTCTAAATATGTATGATCTATTAGTGTGGAGAAAATAAGGTTTATATGATCTTGTGATGTGGAAGCAATAAAAGTGACGGACTGCATAATAAAGGTCCCTATCACAAGTGGCAATATAAAGTGACATTCTTTCGCACTAAAATTTTGTGCATCCAACTATAAAAGCGCATGACAACCTTTGCTTCCCTCTACGAAGGGCCTATCTTTTATTCTTGTCTTATACCTTATGCAAGAGTCATGGTGACCTTCACCTTTCCTTTTTATATTTTATCCTTTGGCAAGCACATTGTGTTGGAAAGATCTTGATATATATATATATATATATATATATATATATATATATATATCCAATTGTATGTAAGGCATCATGAACTATTATTGTTGACATTAACCGTGAGGTAAAAGATTGGGAGGCGAATCTATATGCCCCTCTCTGTCTCTGTGTCTGATTAAAACTTTGAACCCATAAATATCGCGTGAGTGTTAGCAATTGTGAAAGACTAAATGATAGTTGAGTATGTGAAGTTTGCTGAATCAAAGCTCGACATAGACTCTTCCTGAAAATAAGATGAATTGTAATTGTTTGATGACTAATAACACGGTTTGTTAGTTTTCAAGAAAGTTTATGATCTATACTTTAACATGTGAATAGTTTGTTACTTGATCATGAAAAGTTTTATGACATGAGCTACTATTATGACATATGATGATGCTAGAAAAGGTGATTGAAATTATCATTGATCAAACTTGTGCACCTGCTAGCATTCACACTTCATAAATTCTTTCTTTTATCATTTACCTACACGAAGACGAGCAGGAATTAAGCTTGGGGATGCTGATACATCTCCAACGTATCTATAATTTATGAAGTATTCATGCTATTATATTATGTGTTTTGTATGTTTATGGGCTTTACTAAACACTTTTATATTATTTTTGGGATTAACCTATTAACCGGAGGCCCAGCCCAAATTGTTGTTTTCTTGCCTATTTCAGTGTTTCAAAGAAAAGGAATATCAAACGGAGTCCAAACGGAATGAAACCTTCTGGAGAGTTATTTCGGGAACTGAAGCAATCCAGGAGACTTGCAGTAGACGTCAGGGAAGCTTCGAGGAAGCCACGAGACAGGGAGGCGCGCCCTACCCCTGGGTGCGCCCCCCACCCTTGTGGGCCCCTCGTGGCTCCCTTGACCGACTTCTTTCGCCTATATATATCCATATACCCTAAAAACATCGGGGAGAAGAATAAATCGGGAGTTCCGTCACCGCAAGCCTCTGTAGCCACAGAAAACTAATCTAGACCCGTTCCGGCACCCTGCCGGAGGGGGGAACCCTCACCGGTGGCCATCTTCATCATCCCGGCGTTCTCCATGACGAGGAGGGAGTAGTCCACCCTCGGGGCTGAGGGTATGTACTAGTAGCTATGTGTTTGATATCTCTCTCTCTCTCGTGTTCTTGATTTGGCACGATCTTGATGTATCGCGAGCTTTGCTATTATAGTTGGATCTTATGATGTTTCTCCCCCTCAACTCTCTTGTAATGGATTGAGTTTTATCTTATTGGATTGAGTCTTTAAGGATTTGAGAACACTTGATGTATGTCTTGCATGTGCTTATCTGTGGTGACATTGTGTAGGATCGAAAGTATGTCTAGAGGGGGGGTGATTAGACTACTTGACCAATTAAAAGCTTATCCTTTTCCCAGTTTTAGTCTTTGGAAGATTTTAGCTATCTTAGCACAAGTCAAACAATCTTAACACAATTCAAGCAAGCATGCAAAGAGTATATGAGCAGCGGAAAGTAAAGCATGCAACTTGAAAGAATGTAAAAGGAAGGGTTTGGAGAATTCAAACGCAATTGGAGACATGGATGTTTTTGTCGTGGTTCCGATAGGTGGTGCTATCGTACATCCACGTTGATGGAGACTTCAACCCACGAAGGGTAACGGTTATGCCGAGTCCATGGAGGGCTCCACCCACGAAGGGTGCACGAAGAAGCAACCTTGTCTATCCCACCACGGCCGTCGCCCACGAAGGACTTGCCTCACTAGCGGTAGATCTTCACGAAGTAGGCGATCTCCTTGCACTTACAAACTCCTTGGTTCAACTCCACAATCTTGTCGGAGGCTCCCAAGTGACACCTAGCCAGTCTAGGAGACACCACTCTCCAAGAAGTAGCAAATGGTGTGTTGATGATGAACTCCTTGCTCTTGTGCTTCAAATGATAGTCTCTCCAACACTCAACTCTCTCTCACAGGATTTGGATTTGGTGGAAAGAAGATTTGAGTGGAAAGCAACTTGGGGAAGGCTAGAGATCAAAATTCATATGGTAGGAATGGAATATCTTGGCCTCAACACATGAGTAGGTGGTTCCTTCTCAGAAACAGCAAGTTGGAAGTGTAGGTTTGTTCTGATGGCTCTCTCCATGAATGAAGAGGAGGTGGAGGTGTATATATAGCCTCCACACAAAATCCAACCGTTACACACAACTTGCCTAACTCGGTGGGACCGAAATGGAAAACCCGGTCGGACCGATTTAGCAAATCTAGTGACCGTTAGGATTTTCGGTGGGACCGACATGCAACTCGGTAGGACCGATATGGTTAGGGTTAGGGCATAACGTGATCTCGGTGAGACCGGTTTTGGTAATAAGCTAAATAGAGAGTTGGTCAGGTAAACTCGGTGGAACCAATTCGCTCTTTTCGGAGAGACCGAAATGTTATGAAAGGGAAACAGAAAGTTTACATTGCAATCTCGGTGGGACCGATCGCTCATCTCGGTAGGACCGAAAAGTTACGAAGGGAAACAGAGAGATTACAATCCCATCTCGGTGAGACTGAGATCCCTATCGGTGATACCGATTTGCCTAGGGTTTGTGGCAGTGGCTATGACATCTGAACTCGGTGGCGCCGGGTAGAAAGATTCGGTAGGGCCGAGTTTGACTTTGGGTTTAGGTCATATGTGGATATGAGAAAGTAGCTGAGGGTTTTGGAGCATATCACTAAGCAATCAGAGAGCAAGAAACTCATTAAGCAACACCTCATCCCTCATTGATAGTATTGGCTTTTCCTATAGACTCAATGTGATCTTGGATCACTAAAATATAAAATGTAGAGTCTTGAGCTTTTGAGCTTGAGCCAATCCTTTTATCCTTAGCAATTTGAGGGATCCACTTTTCTCATCCATGCCATGCCATCCATTGAGCTTTTCCTGAAATATTCATCTTGGAATGATGTTAGCTCAATGAGCTATATGTTGTTAGGAATTACCAAAACCACCTAGGTATAGTTGCACTTTCAATCTACCCCTTTTTGGTAATTGATGACAACATATAGATCAAAGCTTCAACAAATGATAATAAGAGTGTAAAACTTTGTCGCTTTGAGAAGTATGTGATAAGCAAGAGCTCCCCCTAAATTTGTGCATAGTTTAAGATTTGCTTTGGACTGCAAATGCACAAGGAGTTAGGCTCATGGGTAACTCTTCCATGTCACATACATCTTGGTGGAGCGCTCAAAATGATAATGATTAAATACATGCACTCATCACCAAGTAAAATGAATGATCATATAGGGATAAAAAGATAATATCATCCAACAAGCATAATTGTAGCATATGATCAAACACATGATCATCCAGGTATCACACAGACATAATGTATCTCAAACAAGCAAATAAAGTTTAACCACCAAAGCAAGAGAGAACAAAAAGCAACACTCTCTCGAAGCCTATGATCTATACATTTTTCTCCCCCTTTGGCAACAAGTTACCAAAAAGTTCATAGAAAATGCATAGTACTAAATCGACTCTCAGGCTTGATCTTCAGGTGGTGGAGTAGACAGGACGCCAAGGACGAAAGCATCTGTTGATGTAGATGGAGCTGGTGGAGTAGGTGCTGGAGCTGGTGGCACTGAAGCTGTAGCTGGTGCAGATGAAGTGGCTCTGGTATCATCACATCGCACTGCAGCCTGATCTGTGGAGCTCTAGGCACTCTGGCAAATGCATCTGTGGTTGACTTGCCCTTCATGTCCTGCATGTCATCTGTAGCTGCTCAACAATGCATCGGATCTCAGTGACCTTTATATCCATGTCATAGAACTTCTGCTCCATGATCCTCTCCAAGCTCTCCTGGTTTCGAGTCAAGGTGGCCAACCCCTTCTCAATCCTTAGAGTGGATGCAATCTAGTAGCCAATTTGATCTTGTTTGCTCTTCGGAAGGTACTGGGATGCCTCTTCCATTGTTGGCATCTTGGCAGCCTTCTCTGCCCTTGCCTTCTCCTTTTTGGCTTGTGCTTGCACTGAGGATGGTTCATCTTCATCCATAACCACTTGGTTGTCCTCAAAATCTGGATAAATAGGCATATGCTCCTTATCCAACAGGTATGTGCCTGTGCCCATCTTGGAGTTTATCAGCTCATGGATCTGTGGGGCATATCCACAACTTCTTTTCTGGTCAGCAGCTGTCCTTTTGATAGTCTCTACTATAAGGCTCATGACCTTGAACTTCTGTGGCGCATCAAATATATGTAGCAAGTTTATTGCATGGCCTCTGATCATCCTGTGATCACCAGACTTGGGCAAGAGAGTGTGCCTAAGGATCCAATTGATTGTAGGCAGACCTGACAGCAAGTGTTTCAATGATCCAAACTGGTGAGTCTCAAGATCTGCTTCAAGAATCTCTTTGTACATACGTGCCATCGTGTTATGATCCATCTTTTTCTTGGCATAGATATCCAAGTCATCCTCTTCCTCCTTTGGTGCATTGATCAGATTGGCCCATTCCTCAATAGTTGATTAGTACGTTGTACCTTCAGACATCCATATTATCCTGCCATCTGGATAGAAGTGGGTTGTGGAGTAGAATTGCATTATGAGCTACTCATTCCACTTTGTGAGCTTCTGCCCAACAAGGTCTGCAACTCCACAAGCACTGAAACTATCGTACACACCAGGATAGTGTTCCTCATTCTCCTTTATGTAGGTCCAGTCGACCCACCTCATATCACATACTATAGGCTTCTTGTCCAACAAGATTGTCTCATAGAAATCCTGTTGTTCCTTTGTGTGGAACCTGTAATCAACAGCAGTCCTTCTCCTGGTGGCATATGGATCTCGACTCTCTCCATAGCCTCAACCCCGAGTCTCTTCTGATCTTCATGTTCTCAGCCACAGGATGAGCATCATTGTGGTCTGAAATCTTTGGCTTCAACTTTCTCAGGATTTGCTCTTCATCTTCTTCTTCTTCAGCAACAGTCTCATGCATTGGGGCCTTGTTCTTCTCAGCAGCAGATATGTTCCTGGTATTCCTCTTTGGTGCACTCTTTGGTTTGGAGGCATCTTTGGGTGCTTCTTTGGGCTTTGATGATGTAGCCCCTGACTTAATAGCATCACCCATAAGCTTCTGAGCCTTGGGTGCTGGTGCAGCAACCTCTTCTTCTTCCTCCTCTTCCATCATGGAAGGCTTTCCAATCACTCCGCCATGGTCTTCTTGACCCTTTCCTTCCTTCTCTTTCCTTCTCGCAGCAGCCTCTTTGGGTTGGGATTCCAAAGATGCTTGAGTGGAGGCTCGGCTTTAGACATGGGTTGTCTTCCTGCCGGCCTTTTGATCTTCAGACTGGCTTAACTGCAGCTGAGCTATACTCCTTCTTGAGCACCTTTTTCTTTGAAATGGCCTCATCCTCATCGCCACATAATCTTCATCCTCAGATTCTGAGTTTCTCTTCTTCCTTGTCCTGGTAGTAGCTTTGGGCAGGTTGCTTGGGGTGCTTCTGCTTCCCTCATCTGAGCTGCTAGAGGGACTAGTGCCCTCACTCATCTGAATCTGCTCCTCTGACTTGTTCTGGTTGTCACTCCGTCGACATGTTGCAAACACTAATCGCGACTCGTGAATAGGTATAGATGAGATAGAGTGGATGAGCATCACAAAATACAGAGATTTTTTGCAAAAGAATGAGTCAAAAACTTAGTTTTAGTTTTCCACAAAAAGCATTTCCGATCAACTGATTTGCAAACTCGGTGATACCGAAGCAGCTTTTGGAACTTAAACTAGTGAACTCGGTCAGACCGTGTCACAGTTCGGTGGCACCGAGACTGCTAGGGTTTCACAAAGTCCTGAACTCGGTCACACCGATTTGCAATTCTCGGTCAGATCGAGAACCACATGTGCAATGGCCTTGGCCGAATCGGTGGAACCGAGTTCTGCAACTCGGTGGGTCCAAGATGGTTTCGGCGGAAACCTAACCCTAAATTTTCAATTCATCTCTAATCTACAGAGTGTTTTGACTGTATAGAGTCGTTTCAATCGTGGCAAGAATCATGATGAACACAATGTGCTAGGAATCGTACGGGGATAGCACTATGTCACATCCCCAGTTTAGGCCTTGCGTGTTTTTTCTTTAGCATCCATGCATCATGTTTAAATTTTATGAAAGTTGAAATGGGGAAGACAGAACCCCCAGAACCCCTTTTTGAATCCAACTAGGGTTTACTAAAATTATTTTCAATGAACCTGAAATGCCCTTCTAAAATGCTCGTCACCTTTGCTTTGGTTCAGAGCCTCTGTCAAAAGTGGTGCACAATTTTCTAGGTCATCCCAAGGTCTTTGAATTAAATCATAAGTATTTGATTTTGGGCATTTAAAATTATATATATTATTTCAAATGCCCAAATATTCTAAACAAAATGTTCCATGTTGGAAATATTCCAACTAAGGACCTGGTCCATTTGGTGAATTTTGAAGCTGTTTAAGTATTTTTAAAAAGTCCACAAAGTTACGTAAAATAGAAAAAGAAAACAAAATGGAAAAGCTTACTGGCGCCACCCAATCGCCCACTGCTGCCCAGCCCGGCCGCCAAGGCCAAATGAGCTGCTATTTGGCCAGCAGGGCAGGCAGTGTGCTCGACGGCGAAAGCACCGTGCCACGCAGCTGGTCGCCTTCGCCGCTTCCTCACCGAAAGCTGCGACGCTGAACGCTCTATCTCTCTCCCGAACCCTCGACACCTCTCCTCCTCCCCAGCCTCCTCCTCGCGCTCCCCGCCATGGCCGACGCCACCGCAGCCACGCTGCCGCCAGAGTCAGCCCCCGTCAGTCTGTGCTCCTCCCGTCAGGTCTAGGAGCTCCGCCGCCTCCTCTTCTTCGAGCTAGCTAGCCGACTTCGAAGGCCACAGAGCCCGAGGCCTTCAGACCAACCTCGCCTGACCTCAGCCGCCGGAGATCCCTTCGACGCCGCCAGATCAGCCCGCCCCGATCAAGACGGGTTGCCTCCACGAGTTCCCCGTGAGCTTAGCTATCTCCCCTCCTTTCCTCTCTCGCCCCCGAGCCGTGTAGTGACCGTGACGGGCTCAACTGCGACGCCCCGCATGAGCTCGTGCCGCGTGCTCCCGCCATCCACCGCCACCCTCGGTGTCTAACGACTCACCACACCGCTGTAGCATCTCACCCACTACTCCACGCACTTCACCGCACGCCGTAGCCTCGAAGTTCTTCCTCACCCGAACTCCGGCGGCCGCTTAGGTCGCCGCCGGGCGCCGATTCCAGCACCCCGAGCTCACCTAACACCACCAAGAGCTGCGGCTTGCTCCCAGCTACCCATAGATGCCCTCCATGCTCTTTTGGTTGCCGAAACGGCCAAAACCACTTCCGCCGCCAAGGTCATTGGCGGC
Organism: Aegilops bicornis; assembly: GCA_021605145.1. Taxonomy (NCBI): domain Eukaryota; kingdom Viridiplantae; phylum Streptophyta; class Magnoliopsida; order Poales; family Poaceae; genus Aegilops; species Aegilops bicornis. Next base: position 478,429,967 of record CM038672.1, on the reverse strand, counting down.
TAAACGCCGGTGTAGTTAGCGCTGACCTTGACCACGGGTGGGCCCTGGTTGACTCTCCTGAGTCAATGACAGGTGGGGCCCAACCCTGTTAACTAATCAGGATTAGTTTTAATTGATATTTAGTTAAACTAATTATGCTGACATACGGGACCCACTGTCAGGTTTGACCCGGACCGTGTCCCGTTGACCGCTGACATCACACTGACGTCAGGCTGATGTAGTAATACCTTTTCTGGATTTATTATAATTTAGGAAATTTCAGAAAATACCCAAACTTCTAAAATTCATAGAAAATCAACCGTAACTCCAAATCAAATAAATTATATATGAAAAATGATCAGAAAAATATGAAGAATCTGTTTATGCCATGATCATGCATGATTGAACAAGTTAACCTCACTGAATAGGATGAATCATGATTAGGGTAACTTATGAACTAGTATTTGAAGTTGGAGTTTAACCTTGTTTGAATTCCACTTCAATTAACTTGGCTTACTACTGCATTAGGTCAATTCAGTTCCTTAACATGACATGTCATTCATTTGTTTGTGCATTGCATTGATTGTGTTTCTTCTTGTTTGTCGGTGGTTGTTCCCTATCGATAGACGTGGTTTCGACGATGAGATCGATGACACTGATGAAGAACTATATTATCTTCAGAAGTGCCAGACAAGAAAAACCCCCTTGTTCATTCCGATACAATCCCACTCTCTCGCTCCTGCTCTCTTTTACGGCATTAGGACAACAACGATTCATCTGTTACTTGCTGCGGTAGCTGAACCCCTTTATCCTCTCGTGATGACTGTCATTCCACAAGAATTAGATGAAACCCACTAGCATGAGTAGGAGTTGTTTGAGCCCTGATGTGCCTACTCATTCATGCTTGTTTGTCATTCCTGCTATTGCTTAGAGTTGTGTCAGGTCTGATTCATCCGGGATGAATCGGAGGTGTGTGAACATGTCCTACTGTGTGTGAGCTAAGTGTGTGAACACGATTTGGTAAAGGTAGCGGTGAGAGGCCATGTAGGAGTACATGGGGGGTTGTCTCATTGCAGCCGCCCTCGTGAACTGAAGTTCTGTGTTTGTGATCCATGAATCGCCATTACCACGCATTGGGCCCGAAACCAATGGACCCTCTCGGCTTCTTAACCACTCTTGTCCTCATCCGAGTTGCAAGTAGTTTCGGTGTTTGTAGCATGTTTGGGGGCCGCACGCAACGCTGACCATAGGGGTGGGTTGTGTTGCGGTAGGCACGTGGCCAGTGTACCGATTCGCCTGCTTGGTGTCTCGGGAACCCTGCACACATCGCTCGGGCTGTATGGGAAACCTCGGCCGGACTCCCTGCGGATGGAACCCGAATAGGCGATAAACCTGGACTCAGGACTCGTGTGTTTAGGTAGGCCGTGGCCGACACCCACGTTGGGCTTCCGCTTGAAGGTTGCCGAGTACATGTCGTGTAAACGGCGGTAAATGGTGAGAGGGTGTGTGAAGAAGTACACCCCTGCAGGGTTATAAATGATCTATTCGAATAGCCGTGTCCGCGGAAAAGGACTTCTGGGTTGCCTATATCAGTTCATAGACAAGTGAAAGTGGATACTCTAAAATGCGCAAGATAAGCGTGAGTGCTATGGATGGCATTCTCTCGTAGGGAGACGGGAGCGGGCCATAGTGGTGTATTGATATGGTGAATATGTGGACTCGCAGCGCTACCAAAACAGTTACTTGCAAATGTAGTTCAGGATAGCCACCGAGTCAAAGCTGGCTTGTCGGTCAAACTCCACCACCCCCTTTATTGATAATGATGCATATGTAGTTAGTTCTGATGTAAGTCTTGCTGAGTACATTTGTACTCACGTTTGCTTATTTTATGTTTTGCAGAGCGACGTTAGTCTCGCTAGTAGTTCCGCTTGGACTTCGACATTTAGCTTGTTCTCAGCTACGATCTTGTGCCCTCGGCAGGATCTGGTAGATAGTCAGGCTTCTCAGCCTTTTTCATTTATAGTTGTCTGTACTCAGACATGTTTAGCTTCCGCTTGTGCTTTGACTTGTATGCTAAGAGTGTTGGGTCAAGAGACCCATGTTTGTAATATCTCGGTCCTTGGAGCCTAATGAATAAATATTTGAGTCGAGAGTTATGTTGTGATGCCATGTTGTATTTACACATATTGAGCATATTGTGTGTATGTTTGAAATGCTTGGTATGTGTGGGATCCGACAATCTAGTTGTTTATCCTTGGCAGCCTCTCATATGGGGAAATGTAGTCTAGTGCTTCCCGAGCGATAGTAGTCCGCTACAGCCCGGTTCACTGAGTCCGCTAGCCCAAAGACTACCGCTTGGACACTTGACTGGCCGGCATGTGTTTCACTTTGTTCCTATGTTCCGTCCCTCGGGAAATGTCACGCTGTGATATTCGAGTCCCGCTTAGCTCGCTACATCCCGGGATACCGGAGTCCTCATAGCCTGCTACAGCCCGAATTCATACGTTGATGACCGACATGCTCGATGTGATTCATGTATGCCTGTCCCCATGGGTTAGCGCCGCTTTGGGTTCACGACTAGCCATGTCGGCCCGGGTTCTTCATTACACGGATGCTAGTGACACTACCATATACGTGGAGCCAAAAGACGCAAACGGTCCTGTGCCATGGTAAGGCGACACCCGAGGGAATACCGTGCGTGAGGCCGCAAAGTGATATGAGGTGTTACCGGCTAGATCGATGTGACTTGGAATCGGGTCCCGATGTGTTGGTATAAGAGCTCGATCATCAGAGGATTACAAACCAAACCGGTCGAAGTTGAGTCTAGAAATGCTTTAGTTATGTAAGGGAATTGATTGTGGAAGGGAATGTAAGGCTCTTTTTACTCCTTATACCTCATGGCCTTCTGATCTGAGTCATCCTCTTCTCTTCTACGGGGTTTAAGAACTAGGCTTCTCATCTATCTATCAGGATGATGTGTTACTAATCCATAGACCTTTTAAGATTGTTGGTTTTAAGCCCCAGTTCAGTTCCTACTCTTTCTATATGTTAACTGTTGATCTCGGAACCTTGATATGATGTTGTTAAGTGGCTATGCCACCATTTTGCAGGATGTCTCAAATCATTTTGAGCATTTACAGCCGTTATGCTGTCCGAGTCATCCTGTGTCTCTAAATAGTCCGATGCATTTGCAAATCCTCTCTTCCGCTCCCAATGTCCTTTTGGTCGAATAAGCACACTAATCGGTAAGTTGATGTACTTTGTTGCCTCAGCGAGATGTTGGAACTATTATTATGACCCTAGGTGTTAGGAAGTCGCCTAGCAATTTAGCAATGCTTTTGTATCCCAGTGCAATGATTACGCTATTATTCTTGAAAGCATCCCGTGATGTTATTAGTTAGTAGGCATTCTATTCCTGGGTTCTTGAACCCAGATTCACCCTCCTTCATGTTGTTAGTATTTGCTAGTTCCTTTAGGATATTAGTAACTTTGCGATAGTCCTCGAGGTCCATGGTATTTCCTTCTTCCAAATACCATGAACTAGTTAAGGCAGAAATTCTTTGAATTAAAAGATCACAATCATAGTACTCTTGAGGAGTTCTACGTTCATAATTGTGACTCTGCCAGTTCTACCTTCTTCGCATGGGTTATCCGGAAGAAATGTTGAGCTTTGCTCGACATACTAATCTCTGCATCCACAACTCAGAAAATTATATGTTCCTTTGAGTTGCTCTCTTTAGTTGTATCCCGACCATCCTCTATCAGTTGATAACCAAGAGTATGTGTGCGATCGTGTTTATCGATGCATGTTATCCTTGTGGTCCGTCAAGCCATTCTATTCCAGAATGACTAGGAGAGACAAACTCCAGTACCTCATCCACATCTAGGATTGGGTCAAAGTAGTTGTATCCCGCAGATCAAAATGCCAATTCAGCTTTTGTTCTGTTCTACCCTGGAGTGTTACCATCTTTATGTCAAGAGTGTCATGAGAATCGCACCACCTCTTATGAATTCTTGATGCAGTGATACCCTCGCCATCATTATTCATTCCTCGGTCCCGAGTTGTTGTAATCGGAATGCCGACAAGTGAATTGTGATGTGTGAAATCAATACTCCGAGCAACTCGTTGCTTGGCAGCTAATGGACAATATCCTCATTCTTAGCGTGTGGGTTATTAAATCATCATCCTAAGATTGATCGTGCTACCTAGTCCTTATTCTGGTGCACACCTCGATTGATGAGTTAGGATCTTGTCAAGTCCTCACTCATTTGATCATGTCGTCTTGCCTCAAAAGAAAGATTGTTCCCGAGCTTAGTAACATACCGGTGGTTCGTGATTTTCCGAATATCTTCTCGGAAGTATTACCAGGTTGTCCCCTCGATCGTTATGTTGAGCTCGTGATCAAGTTGGTTTCTGTGAACCACCCTTTCTCCAAGAATCTGTGTTGGATACCCCTGAGCTAGTTGGTTAAGCCAAACAACAACTTGGAGAGTTGGAAGATAAAAGCTTGCCTGACTTAGTTCGTTCCAAAGGGATATTCTTGTATAGTGTGTGTTGAAGAAAGATGATATCTTCATCGATTGGTCCCTGTGATCAGTTGCTGGACCTATTGTCTTATTAATCCTTTGATTTGAGTGTGGGCTATCGTCAAATCAAATCAGTACCATCGATGTTCATAATGTTGTCTTACTCGTGGTTGATCCCTCGAGCATACACCATTACATCTTTTGGTATGACCAATACTATCACCATGTTCACATGATGGTGGAAGTCCAGCGATATCGAAATTCCGATGAGTTGTTGTTGAGCCCATCAGCAGCATTTTGTCTCCCCCATGATTCATGTTGAACATCAACCTAGTGTTGGAAACTTTATAAGCAATGCCTTCGTGTTCCGCTCATGAAGCTTATGTTTGGATGAAAGTAGTGACTTCCTCTAATTCATGTGCATCTGGTGCAAGTTGCCGCCGTGAATTTGAGAAAGGTTTGTTTTTGCCTCCTCTGGAATCATCCCAATTCAGTCATGCATACGTGTGTAGTATTCTGTGGTTCAGAGATTTGCAACCTTCGCTCTACATGTGTCCCTAGCACACCAAGCCACTGATTGATTTGTTCAAGGAGAAGGAGTTCCTTCATAAGAGCTAATCCGGACTTATGTAGGGACTTCGATATCCTCGTTGATGGTTCCCCACCTGAACTCAGTAGTGTTTTATTATAAGACTACTATACGGTCATGCTTGTCTCGAACAACATGTTCACATGTTTGTAGCAGAACCAGCTCATGTCTTGGAGCTTGCTATCGTAGCTCATTCCCCGAGAATCTCGCAACTCCATCTCGTCGATTTGTGTTGCAACTTTTCTTTTCAGACATGTGAGTCTGAAGTATCCTATTACCAATCGGATCTGAATCTCAGGCAGATATGATGGTTGGAGCATTCCCAACAGTTGCGTCTTGTTCCAGCTTGCACCGCTATTGTGCCAATTTCCCATGGGCTGCTCTCTCAGCAGTTGTTGTCCAGGACCATCTTCAAAAGCGGTCCTACCATGGGTCCCATCCATTTCCGATGATAAGCAAATCATCCATTGCGTTGTCTTCAACAAGGTAGTCCACATCATCCATTCTAGTCCGAGTATGTCATCCTTTCGAACTCTTTCAAATGATCGATTGTGATTGCCTTAGGCTGGTATAAAGAGTTCCAATGATCTATGGATCAAAAGTAATTCTTTTTGCCACTTAAGGGAGTAGTTCTTCGAGTCACCTTTCTCGAGGTGCCCTGTTACGGGATCTTGGTAAATATTTCCTCGCCACCTTGACACCATCCACCCTCTTTCTAAGCATGGAATTATTGCCCACCAATCAAACCTCGTCGTTTGTTCTTCCATCCCTCTCGATGTGTTTTGTGTCTCAACTCGAGACGTTTCAACATCTCATTCTGTGAGTTGATCGCGAGTTGCTCGATCTTTAAGAAGATCGATTCCTGCAGAGTTCCTCTCTGTCGTTGTCGTGTTGGATGAAGTTCTCGAAAGCAAAGACGTCAAGATCAATATGAAGCAATGGATCAACATCTTGAGAAGGACAGTTGGATCGTGAGGATCGTGTTAGCTTGTGACCCCATGATTTCTTACCTCACGCCTTGAATCTCGGACGAGATTCTTGTTTAGTGGAGGTGAGTTGTCACATCCCCAGCTTTAGGCCTTGCTTGTTTTTGCTTTAGCATCCATGCATCATGTTTAAATTTTATGAAAGTTGAAATGGGGAAGACAGAACCCCGTAACCCCTTTTTGAATCCAACTAGGGTTTACTAAAATTATTTTCAATGAACCTGAAATGCCCTTCTAAAATGCTCATCACCTTTGCTTTGGTCTTGAGCCTCCACAAAAGTGGTGCACAATTTTCTAGGTCATCCCAAGGTCTTTGAATTAAATCATAAATATTTGAGTTTGGGCATTTAAAATTATATATATTATTTCAAATGCCCAAATATTCCCAAACAAAATGTTCCATGTTGGAAATATTCCAACTAAGGACCTGGTCCAGTTTGGTGAATTTTGAAGCTGTTTAAGTATTTTAAAAAGTCCACAAAGTTACGTAAAATAGAAAAAGAAAACAGAAATGGAAAAGCTTACCTGGCGCCACCCAACTGCCCACTGGCTGCTCAGCCCAACACAAGGCCACCGAAGCTGTTTGGCTTGGCCAGCAGTAGGCAGTGCTCGACGGCGAGCACCGCATGCGTACACGCAGCTGGTCGCCGCCGATTCCCTCACCGAGCTGCGACGCGAAGCGCTCTCACTCTCTCCCCCCGAACCCTCAGACACCTCTCCTCCTCCCCAGCTCCTCCCCCTCGCGCTCCCCCGCCATGGCCGACGCCACCGCAGCCACGCCGTCGCCGTAGCCGCGCTCCCCGTCGTCCGTGCTCCTCCCCGTCGTGTCTAGGAGCTCCGCCGCCCTCCTCTTCGAGCTAGCCGAGCCCCGAAGGCCACAGAGCCCGAGGCCTCTGCACCAACCTCGCCTGACCTCGCCGCCGGAGATCCCTTCGACGCCACACAGATCAGCCCGTCCCCGACCAAGATTGGCTTGCCTCCACGAGTTCCCCGTGAGCTTAGCTATCTCCCCTCCTTTCCTCTCTCGCTCCCGAGCCGTAGTGACCGTGACGGAGCTCAACCAGACGCACCACCGCTGAGCTCGTGCCGGCGTGCTCCCGGCCATCCACCGCCACCCTCGGTGTCTAACGACTCACCACACCGCTGAGCATCTCACCCACTACTCCACGCACTTCACCAAGACGCCGTAGCCTCGAAGTTCGTCCTCACTCGAACTCCGGCGGCCGCTTAGGTCGTCGCTGCACCGATTCCAAATGCACCCCGAGCTCACCCAACACCACCAAGAGCTGCGGCTTGCTCCCAGCTACCCATAGATGCCCTCCGCGGCTCTTTTGGTTGCCGAAACGGCCAAAACCACTTCCGCCGCCGCGTCTAGCTCGCCGGCGGCTAAACGCCGGTGTAGTTAGCGCTGACCTTGACCATGGGTGGGCCCTGGTTGACTCTCCTGAGTCAATGACAGGTGGGGCCCAACCCTGTTAACTAATCAGGATTAGTTTTAATTGATATTTAGTTAAACTAATTATGCTGACATACGGGACCCACTGTCAGGTTTGACCCGGACCGTATCCTGTTGACCGCTGACATCACACTGACATCAGGCTGACGCAGTAATACCTTTTCTGGATTTATTATAATTCAGGAAATTTCAGAAAATACCCAAACTTCTAAAATTCATAGAGAATCAACCGTAACTCCAAATCAAATAAATTATATATGAAAAATGATCAGAAAAATATGAAGGATCTGTTTATGCCATGATCATGCATGATTGAACAAGTTAACCTCACTGAATAGGATGAATCATGATTAGGGTAATTTATGAACTAGTATTTGAAGTTGGAGTTTAACCTTGTTTGAATTCCACTTCAATTAACTTGGCTTATCGCTGCATTAGGTCAATTCAGTTCCTTAACATGACATGTCATTCATTTGTTTGTGCATTGCATTGATTGTGTTTCTTCTTGTTTGTCGGTGGTTGTTCCCTCTCGATAGACGTGGTTTCGACGATGAGATCGATGACACTGATGAAGAACTATATTATTTTCAGAAGTGCCAGGCAAGCAAAACCCCCTTGTTCATTCCGATACAATCCCACTCTCTCGCTCCTGCTCTCTTTTACGGCATTAGGACAACAACGATTCATCTGTTACTTGCTGCGGTAGCTGAACCCCTTTATCCTCTACATGACCTGTCATTCCACAGTAATTAGATGAAACCCACTAGCATGAGTAGGAGTTGCTTGAGCCATGTTGTGCCTACTCATTCATGCTTGTTTGTCATGCCTGCTATGCTTAGAGTTGTGTCAGGTCTGATTCATCGGGGATGAATCGGAGGTGTGTGAACATGTCCTACTGTGTGTGAGCTAAGTGTGTGAACACGATTTGGTAAAGGTAGCAGTGAGAGGCCATGTAGGAGTACATGGTGGGTTGTCTCATTGCAGCCATCCTCAGGAACTGAGTTCTGTGTTTGTGATCCATGAATCAGTTACTACCACGCATTGGGCCCGAAACCAATGGACTCTCTCGGCTTCTTAACCACTCTTGTCCTTGGTCCGGGAGTTGCAAGTAGTTTCTGGTGTTTGTAGCATGCTTGGGGCCGCAAGCAACACTGACCATAGGGGTGGGTTGTGTTGCGGTAGGCACGCGGCCCGGTGTACCGATTCGCCCGTTTGGTGTCTCGGGAACCCTGCACACATCGTTCGGGGCTGTATGGGAAACCTCGGCCGGACTCCCTGCGGATGGAACCCGAATAGGCGATAAACCTGGACTCGGGACTCGTGTGTTTAGGTAGGCCGTGGCCGACACCCACGTTGGGCTTCCGCTTGAAGGTTGCCGAGTACATGTCGTGTAAACGGCGGTAAGTGGTGAGAGGGTGTGTGAAGAAGTACACCCTGCGGGGTTATAAATGATCTATTCAATAGCCGTGTCCATGAAAAGGACTTCGGGTTGCCTATATCAGTTCATAGACAAGTGAAAGTGGATACTCTAAAATGCGCAAGATAAGCGTGAGTGCTATGGATGGCGCTTCGTGAGGGAGACGGGAGCGGGTCCATAGTGGTGTATTGATATGGTGAATATGTGGACTGCGCCGCCTCAAAACAGTTACTTGCAAATCGTAGTTCAGGATAGCCACCGAGTCAAAGCTGGCTTGTTGCGCCAAACTCCACCACCCCTTTATTGATAATGATGCATATGTAGTTAGTTCTCGATGTAAGTCTTGCTGAGTACATTTGTACTCACGCTTGCTTATTTTAAGTTTTGCGAGAGACGTCGGTCTCGCTTAGTAGTTCCGCTTGGACTTCGACGCTTAGCTTGTTACCTCGCCTACGATCTTGTGCCCTTGGCGTGATCTCGGTAGATAGTCGGGCTTCTCGGCCTTTTTCATTTATAGTTGTCTCACTTTCGGACATGTTTAGCTTCCGCTTGTGCTTTGACTTGTATGTTTCCGAGTGTTGGGTCATGAGACCCATGTTTGTAATATCTCGCTCCTGAGCCTAATGAATAAATATTTGAGTCGAGAGTTATGTTGTGATGCCATGTTGTATTTACACATATTGAGCATATTGTGTGTATGTTTGAAATGCTTGGTATGTGTGGGATCCGACAATCTACTTGTTTATCCTTGGCAGCCTCTCGATATGGGGAAATGTAGTCTAGTGCTTCCCGAGCGATAGTAGTCCGCCATGTACCGGTTCACCCTAGCCCAAAGACTACCGCTTGGACACTTGACTGGCTGGCATGTGTTTCACTTCGTTCCTATGTCTGTCCCTTCGGGGAAATGTCACGCGGTGATATTCAGAGTCCTGCCTAGCCTGCTACAGCCCGGGATATCGGAGTCCTGCTAGCCCAGTGCTACAGCCCAACTTCATACGTTGATGACCGACATGCTCGATGTGATTCATGTATGCCTGTCCCCATGGGTTAGCGCCGCTTTGGGTTCACGACTAGCCATGTCGGCCCGGGTTCTCTGTCATACGGATGCTAGTGACACTACCATATACGTGAGCCAAAAGACGCAAACGGTCCCAGGCCATGGTAAGGCGACACCCGAGGGAATACCGTGCGTGAGGCCGCAAAGTGATATGAGGTGTTACCGGCTAGATCGATGTGACTTGGAATCGGGGTCCTGACACACTGTGATCGAGTCCATAACCGAGATCGGTGATGAACTCGCTACGGCAGCAACGGCGGGGATGAATTCCGTTGACGGCGCCGGAGACCAGTGACAGGAGGCGGCTGGTGACGAGGAGGACGATCCGGAGACCCTGGAGGCAGAGCGAGCTATGCGCGGGCGAAGGGGTTTGGAGGAAATTTCCAAATTTTTGCCCATGAGTATATATAGCCCGACCCTGTCGGTGTGACCGAGTGGAACAACTCGGTGGCACCGAGATGCATAACTATTGACAGTTACAGCAACTCGGTGTGACCGAAAAGTTCAAATCGGTTGCACCGAGATTGAAAACCTAGATCGACTTAGTGATCTCGGTATGACCGAAATGGAAGAATCGGTCAGACTGAAAACCACAAAGAAGTTTTGGAAGTTTAAGTCTATGATGAATCGGGGACTCCGGGTGCTCCTCACATAGAGTGTTTCGAATCCGACTTGATCAAATTTTGTGATGTAGCATGAATAGAGTTTGAGAGGAGAAGAGCATAGATAGCTAGAGAAGGTTCTTAGGCATTCTTGTCCATCCACTTGGCCAAATAAAAAGAAACCAATCAATCAAAACCACAAAGTGGATGTCCTCGAATGAGTAAAATATGCAACCAACATGCTCACACAATAAAATGACAAATGAAATATGTGACAAAGCATGCACAAACAATTCTAGCATCTATCAAGCAATTGGCGATGACTAGGTCATCTATATATGAGTATATTGACTTAGGAGTCAAATGAGAACATTTGATCATAGGTCATACTCACCGTTTAAGCTCAAGTGGGGTTACCACTTTTACATAATGCATTGTTGTGTTCACACCATTAGAGTTGCTTTAGCTCAATTCTTTAGAGTAAAGCTCCCCCTAGATGTGAGACCCCCCTTTAGAGGGATGAACTAACCTTGGGTTTTGTCGATGATGACTTCATGTAGGTGTTGAAGATGTGGATGCTCAATGTTGATGAAGAACATTTGGAGCAATCCTTTTGGAGTGAGTTGCACTTTCAATACCTACACGGGTTAGTCCCACAAGGAACAAACAAGGATATCCATAGACATAGAGTGATGCACACATAAGATGATGTCTATGAAAGCATTAGGTTACCTTGTCCATTGTCTTACCAACAAGAGGGTTTGTGACTCCTTGAGCTAGTGCAAGATGTGGAAGTTGATTGCACTCGTTGTTGCCAAAATGATATGAGTGAAATATGTTGGCGGAGTCACCCTCAAGAACTCTCTAGTTCTTCTTCTTCGGGATCCACATCATCTTGATGGGAATCCTTGGAGTTGTAGTCGCATTTCTTGATGAAGTAGAACTTGTCGTAGTCTTGGGAACCCACTTGACCAAGGCCTTAGGAGCTTCTTCAAATGCATCAATCTCCTCTTGAAGCTTGTCCTTGCCTTTTTGCTTGTGGTCTTGTGGTGGAAGATCATCTTGAGCTTGTGTCCCTTTGAAGGAAGTAGGATGATACTTCTCTTTTTGAGGAACAAACTTTGTCTTGGGATATTGATATTCTTCCCACTCAACTCCATTGGCATTGAACTTTCGTTCAAAACCAACACCTTGATTCTTCCGTATGCTCGTTCCTTGCTTATGCATAATTTCCTCAAATTGCTTACTCCCGGCAAGGCTCTTGTAAACACCTTTCTCTATAATTCCCTTCAATAAGCTATTTTCTTGCTCAAGTATAACTTGGCTAAGAGAATCATTAGTGGAATCAAGAGAACTACTAGAAGCAACAGATATAACATGATTATTGTTACTACTAGAGGAAGAATCCTTCTTGTTTTTGTTAGTTGATTAGACTTGAGGCATGTAAGTAGATAAGAGTAAACGCTTGGCAATGTAAGAAGAACTTTTCTTATGAAGATCATCATTGGTTGCCTTTAAGAACTCATGCTCTTGCTCAAGATTGAGCTTTTCAAAGCGTAACTTCTCATGAGTCCTTAAAAGTTCTTGATGATCTTCTAAGATAGTTTCATGAGCTAACTTAAGAGTATTTAGTTCTTTAGTTAGATGCTTAATCTTCTCCTTATCATTGTCATTCGTTTTATCTTGATTAGCATGATTAATTGACGTTTCATCATAGTATTCATCACTAGAGTTGTCAACAAGTAAATCATCATCACCTAGCAAGTCATCTTCATCACTATTGAAATCAACATACTCGGAGTGTGTTACCTTTGGGCCTTTGGCCATGAAGCATCTTCCAATTCCTACATTTGGTGAATCAAATATGTCGTAGGAGTTGGTTGACACAAGTGCTAGACCGGCAACACCTTCATCTTGAGTATATTCGGAGTCGGAGTGATAACTTCTCTCGGAGTGATTGTCGGAGTCGGAGCCGGATAACCATTCACCAACATGAGCTTGATGTCTTCGTTTTGTGTAGCTCCTTGATGACTTGTCCTTCCTTTCCGAATCCTTGCTCCTCCGTGAGGGTCTTCGTTCATAACGATCATCTCTACTGCTTCTCTCTCTTGGTGGTGATTCTTCTCTTCTACTTCTTCTTTTTGGAGAATCTTCTCTTCTTTTGTAGGGTGCCGTACACTCATTGAAATAGTGTCCGGGTCTTCCACAATTGTAGCAATTACGCTCCTGACTAGAAGATATTTTGTCATTATAGGACCTTGACTTGGAGCTTCTCTCTTTGCTTCTACTCTTGTAGAATTTGTTGAAGTTCTTCACCATTAAGCTCAATTATTCATTGAAGGTTTGTTTCTCACTTGATGATGTGGGGGCTTCACATGAGGCTTTGTAAGCACCACTTGACTTGTTGTGAAGTTCCTCCTTATCCTTGAGCGACATCTCATGAGCAACAATTCTCCAATGACTTCCGTTGGCTTGAGATCTTTGTAATTGGGCATCATTTCAATCAATGTGCACACGGTATCGTATTTTCCATCCAAAGCTCTTAGGATCTTCTTGATGATGAATTTGTCGGTCATCTCTTCACTTCCTAAGCCGACAATCTCATTTGTGATAAGAGAAAGCCTAGAGTACATTTCAGCGACACCTTCTCCATCCTTCATTTTGAACTTGTCAAGTTAACTTTGGAACACATCCAACTTGGATTCCTTGACGGAGTCGGTACCTTCATGCATATCAATCAAAGTATCCCAAATTTCCTTTGCATTCTCAAGACGGCTGATTTTGTTGAATTCTTCGGGGCACAATCCGTTGAAGAGGATATCGCAAGCTTGAGCGTTGTATTGCAGCATCTTCAACTCTTCCGCAATAGCTTCATGGTTCGGTTCTCTCCCATCAAAGAATTCACCTTGCAAGCCAATACACACAATAGCCCAAACGGCGGGATTATGTCCAAGAATATGCATTTCATCTTATGCTTCCAACTAGCAAAATTAGTACCATCAAAGTAAGGACCTCTACGGTGATAATTTCCCTCGCTAGACGCCATACTCTCCTAGGTTGTGAAACCAAGGCTATGACCAGCAAAAGCTATGGAAATCAAAGCAAATGGAAACCAAAGCTCTGATACCACTTGTAGGATCGAAAGTATGTCTAGAGGGGGGGTGATTAGACTACTTGACCAATTAAAAGCTTATCTTTTTCCCAATTTTAGTCTTTGGAAGATTTTAGCTATATTAGCACAAGTCAAAGAATCTTAACACAATTCAAGCAAGCATGCAAAGAGTATATGAGCAGCGAAAAGTAAAGCATGCAACTTGAAAGAATGTAAAGGGAAGGGTTTGGAGAATACAAACGCAATTGGAGACACGGATGTTTTTGTCGTGGTTCCGATAGGTGGTGCTATCGTACATCCACGTTGATGGAGACTTCAAACCACGAAGGGTAACGGTTGTGCGAGTCCATGGAGGGCTCCACCCACGAAGGGTCCATGAAGAAGCAACCTTGTCTATGCCACCATGGCCTTCGCCCACGAAGGACTTGCCTCACTAGCGGTAGATCTTCACGAAGTAGGCGATCTCCTTGCCCTTACAAACTCCTTAGTTCAACTCCACAATCTTGTCGGAGGGTCTCAAGTGACACCTAGCCAATCTAGGAGACACCACTCTCCAAGAAGTAACAAATGGTGTGTTGATGATTAACTCCTTGCTCTTGTGCTTCAAATGATAGTCTCCCCAACACTCAACTCTCTCTCACAGGATTTGGATTTGGTGGAAAGAAGATTTGAGTGGAAAGCAACTTGGGGAAGGCTAGAGATCAAGATTCATATGGTAGGAATGGAATATCTTGGCCTCAACACATGAGTAGGTGGTTCCTTCTCGTAAAATGACAAGTTGGAAGTGTAGGTTTGTTCGATGGCTCTCTCCACGAATGAAGAGGAGGTGGAGGGGTATATATAGCCTCCACACAAAATCCAACCGTTACACACAACTTGCCAAACTCGGTGGGACCGAATTGAAAAACTCGGTCGGATCGATTTTGCAAATCTAGTGACCGTTATGATTTTCGGTGGGACCGACATGCAACTCGGTAGGACCGATATGGTTAGGGTTAGGGCATAACGTGATCTCGGTGAGACCGATTACACAAACTCGGTGAGACCAATTTTGGTAATAAGCTAACCAGAGAGTTGGTCAGGTAAACTCGGTGGGACCGGTTCGCTCTTTTCGGTGAGATCGAAATGTTATGAATGGGAAACAGAAAGTTTACATTGCAATCTTGGTGGGACCGATCGCTCATCTCGGTAGGACCGAAACGTTATGAAGGGAAACAGAGAGATTACAATCCCATCTCGGTGAGACCGAGATCCCTATCGGTGAAACCGATTTGCCTAGGGTTTGTGGCAGTGGCTATGACATCTGAACTCGGTGGCGCCGGGTAGAAAGATTCGGTAGGGCCGAGTTTGACTTTGGGTTTAGGTCATATGTGGATATGAGAAAGTAGCTGAGGGTTTTGGAGCATATCACTAAGCACTGTAGAGCAAGAAACTCATTAAGCAACACCTCATCCCTCCTTGATAGTATTGGCTTTTCCTATAGACTCAATGTGATCTTGGATCACTAAAATATAAAATGTACAGTCTTGAGCTTTCGAGCTTGAGCCAATCCTTTTATCCTTAGCAATTTGAGGGATCCATTTTTCTCATCCATGACATGCCATCCATTGAGCTTTTCCTCAAATATTCATCTTGGAATGATGTTAGCTCAATGAGCTATATGTTGTTAGGAATTTCCAAAACCACCTAGGGATAGTTGCTCTTTCACATTGGGGTATTCACGTGATCTACTTGATGTATGTTTTGGTGATCAACTTGCGGGTTCCATAACATTGTGAACTTATGCATAGGGGTTGGCATACGTTTTCGTCTTGACTCTCTGGTAGAAACTTTGGGGCACTCTTTGAAGTACTTTGTGTTGGTTTGAATAGATGAATCTGAGATTGTGTGATGCATATCGTATAATCATACCCATAGGATACTTGAGGTGACATTGGAGTACCTAGGTGACATTAGGGTTTTGGTTGATTTGTGTCTTAAGGTGTTATTCTAGTACGAACTCTATGATAGATCGAACGGAAAGAATAGCTTTGTGTTATTTTACTACGGACTCTTGAATAGATCGATCCGAAAGGATAACTTTGAGGTGGTTTCGTACCGTACCATAATCTCTTCGTTTGTTCTCCGCTATTAGTGACTTTGGAGTGACTCTTTGTTGCATGTTGAGGGATAGTTATATGATCCAATTATGTTATTATTGTTGAGAGAACTTGCATTGAAAGTATGAACCCTAGGCCTTGTTTCCTAGAATTGCAATACCGTTTGTGCTCACTTTTATCAATAATTACCTTGCTGTTTTTTTATTTTCAGATTACAAAAACCTATATCTACCATCCATATTGCACTTGTATCACCATCTCTTTGCCGAACTAGTGCACCTATACAATTTACCATTGTATTGGGTGTGTTGGGGACACAAGAGACTCTTTGTTATTTGGTTGTAGGGTTGCTTGAGAGAGACCATCTTCATCCTACGCCTCCCACGGATTGATAAACCTTAGGTCATCCACTTGAGGGAAATTAGCTACTGTCCTACAAACCTCTAGACTTGGAGGCCCAACAACGTCTACAAGAAGAAGGTTGTGTAGTAGACATCAGCGGACGCCACATTTACCTGGAAATTGTCTGTCTGGTGTACCATTAAGCAGCACCGAAGATTTGCCAGAGGAGAACAAGCACTCAATCCAACTCAACCATATGTCGTTGAACCCCATACGTCTCATGATCTCCAACATGGAAGCTTATTGAATCGTATCGAATGCCTTCGTGAAATCTAGCTTGAGCACAAGAATCTCACGTCTAGACGCCTGGCACTGATGTATAAACTCAAATGCCCACGCCAAATAGTCTTGGATTGATCTTCCCTTCAGAAACCCATACTAATTACGGTGTATGACTTTCATAATTATTCTCTGAAGTCTATTGGCTAGAATTTTAGTTATTAGCTTGAGACAACGGTTAAGGAGTGTATTAGGCCCGCTGTCTCCGGGGACCTGTACTTATCATGTCGCTTGAACTAAAATAACCAAGTGTGTGTGATAGAATTATTGACAACATAGTGTTTAAGTTACCAGTCCGTCTTAACTAAGGTTAGCAACCTTCAAGACCTGATGTTACCATATTTCTGTTTTGAATGCAGTTGAAGAGTTTGAACACAAATGGTGGGTGATGATGGAAACGTATGTCCATACCGACAACGAACATTTCCATTGGCTATGGGAAAACATGGAATGTTGGGCCCCGACATAATATATGCACGATTTTTTCCATTCTTGCGGACCACGACAAGAAGTGAGGGGTTTAAATCTGTGCTCAAGAAGTATGTCAACCAAACAACTCACTGGTTGGATTCGCACAGCAGTACACTGCAATCCAGGATAAGGTGATGGCTAGCGTGTCCAAAGAGTAGTTGGAAACAGTGTACAAAGAAACCGAAATGTACTCGATGAATCCGCTGGAGTTGCAGGTGCGGGGGTTGTACACACATAACCTCTTCTACAAATTCCAGGTTGAGATGAAGGTGAAATCAGCCTACAGATGTGACACATTAGATGATGGTACATTCAAGGTCAGCTCAGTACGGGGAATAATGTCAAAATATGGGGATAGGGATTACCATGTGCAAGCAAACATGGATGAAGGGACATACTCATGTTCTTGCTGCAAGTTTTATCTAAACGGACTACTGTGCACACACATACTACAAGTGATGGACCAGATTGGAGTGTATGAGATACCTGAAAAGTACATCCTAAAAAGGTGGACTTGGGATCTAGAGGAAGATCGTATACAACCTGATTTCGAACAACCAATAGTTAAGAAGTCGATGCCAGAGGAGGGGAAAAGCGTCATGCGATATACGTTAATTCTAAAAGAATTTAAGGCATCAACCAAAGACGCTTGCCTAACAGATGATGGAACTAGACTGGCAAGAAAACACTTGTATAATTTCAAGGAGGAGCTTGAAACCTTGAAGAATAGTCAACTTAAAAAGCAAGAAAGGAAAAGGAAGAAGCAAAAGGATCGTTTCAAGGACAACCGGATCCCTGCTCGATTCCTGTGGGTCGGGTGAATGAAGAAAACTCTGCCAAACAAAAAACAACTTCCCCCAATGCGCAACAATAGGAGAACCCCACCACACAACAAACAAACGCCCCCAATGTGCAGCAACAGGATAACCCCCCCCCCCCCACACACACCCCCACCACACAAACACACACACACACACACACACACACACACACACACACACACAACAAACAAGAGCCCCTAATGCGCAGCGACAGGAGAACCCTGCCACACAACAAACAAGCGTGCCTTTGATGATACATGCTAGGAAAAAACAAGCATGCTTTTGTCTTCCAGCCCCCACATCCTGATGCAGCTCAGTCCTCAAATACAAAGTGGATCCTAGACCCACCCAAGCCTACAATGAAGGGGCGGCCAAAGTAAAAAAGGAAGCAGTCAGGTTTTGACATTGCGAAGCCTAAGTGACAAAGGAAATGTGGTGTGTGCGGGAGCGTGGACCACGACAAACGCAAATGCAACTCCCGTCACGAGATAAATGAAGAAGGTGCCTTGAAAAGGGAAATGGTGGCTACATTCTAATCATGGACCATATGTGCATGCTATCAGCATCCTGCTATGCCAGTTACCAGCATTGTATGATGAAGTTGTCATGGCTTTGTAGTCCAAGGTTTTTATATCTATATTTTTGTAAGCTATCATCACGTACCCTGATGTCTACTACGCAACTTTATTCCTGTAGACACGTGTTGGGCCTCCAAGCGCAGAGTTTTGTAGGACAGTAGCAATTTTCCCTCAAGTGGATGACCTAAGGTTTATCAATCCGTGGAAGGCGTAGGATGAAGATGGTCCTCTCAAACAACCTTGCAATCAAATACAAGAAATCTCTTGTGTCCCCAACACACCCAATACAATGGCAATTTGTATCAGTGCACTAGTTCGGCGAAGAGATGGTGATAAAAGTGTACTATGGATGGTAGAAACATACTTTTATAATCTGAATAAATAAAAACAGCAAGGTAGCAAATAGTAAACGGGCACAAAAACGGTATTGCAATGCTTGAAAATGAGGCCTAGGGTCCGTACTTTCACTAGTGCAACCTCTCAACGATGCTAACATAGTTGGATCATATGATTATCCCTCAAAGTGCAATAAAGAATCGCTCCCGAGTTCCTATTAGCGGAGAACAAAAGATTGGAATGGTTTGTAGGGTACGAAACCACCTCAAAGCTATTCTTTCCTTTTGATCTATTCAAGAGTTCGTACTAAAATAACACAAAGCTATTTCTTCCATTCGATCTATCCTAGAGTTCGTACTAGAATAACACCAAAGCAAATTCATATTCATAATACTCAATCCACACAAAGAACTATAAAGAGACCCCAAAGTTTCCGTCGGAGAAAAGATAATAAAAACATACATCAACCCCTATGCATAGATTACCCCAATATCACCGCGGGAATCCGCGAGTCGAATGCCAAGACACATATCAAGTGAATCAATATGATACCTGATTGTCACCTCAAGTATTCATACCGCAAGACATATATCATGTGTTCTATTCTCTGAATATTCAATCCGACAAGAGAAAACTTCAAAGGGTAAAGACTCAATTCATCACAACAAGAGAATAGAGGGGAGAAACATTATATGATCCGACTATACTAACAAAGCCCATGATATAAATCACGAGAGAGAGAGAGAGAGAGATGAAGGAATATGCCCTAGAGGCAATAATAAAGTTGTTATTTATATTTCCTTATATCATGATAAATGTTTATTATTCATGCTAGAATTGTATTAACCGGAAACTTAGTACATGTGTGAATACATAGACAAACTGAGTGTCACTAGTATGCCTCTACTTGACTAGCTCGTTAATCAAAGATGGTTAAGTTTCCTAGCCATATACATGAGTTGTCATTTGATTAACGGGACCACATCATTGGAGAATGACGTGATTGACTTGACCCATCCGTTATCTTAGCACGATGATCGTTGAGTTTGTTGCTATTGCTTTCTTCATGACTTATACATGTTCCTATGACTATGAGATTATGCAACTCCCGAATATCGGAGGAATACTTAGTGTGCTATCAAACGTCACAACGTAACTGGGTGATTATAAATATGCTCTACAGGTGTCTCCGATGGTGTTTGTTAAGTTGGCATAGATCGAGAATAGGATTTGTCACTCCGATTGTCGGAGAGGTATTTCTGGGACCTCTCGGTAATGCACATCACTATAAGCCTTGCAAGCAATGTGACTAATGAGTTAGTTGCGGGATGATGCATTACGGAACAAGTAAAGAGACTTGCCGATAACGCTATTGAACTAGGTATTGAGATACCGATGATCAAATCTCGGGCAAGTAACATACCGATGACAAAGGGAACAACATATGTTGTTATGCGGTTTGACCGATAAAGATCTTCGTTGTAACGCCCCGGATTCGATGCGTCAGGTGTCCTTGAGTTATTCGTCGGCGTTGCCATGTCATGTGCTTGCGTGTTGCATTTTGCCATGTCATCATCTGCATTTTATATCATGTCATCATGTGCATCTCATTTTGCATACATGTTCGTCTCATGCATCCGAGCATTTTCCCTGTTGTCCGTTTTCCAATCCGGCACTCCTATGTCACCGGCGCCCCCTTTTGCCTCTTTTCGTGAGCGGGTGTTAAACATTCTCGGAATGGACCGAGGTTTGTCAAGCGGCCTTGGTATAGCATCGGTAGACCGCCTGTCAAGTTTCGTGCCATTTGGAGGTCGTTTGGTACTCCAACGGTTAACCGGGTAACCGTAAAGCCACTCTCTCTTTGCAGCCCAACACCCCTTTCAAAGTGGCCCAAAACCCAGCAAACTCCCCTCTATGCTCTCGGTCGTTCGATCACAATCGTGTGGGCGAAAACCGTGCTCCATTTGGACTCTCCTAGCTCCCTCTACCTATATAAACACACCCTCCCCCGAAATTCGCGGATGAATCCACCCCTAACCCAAGCACCGCTCCTCCCCGCGCCGCCGGACGCGTCCTCCCCGCGTGCCGGACATGTCCGCCGCCACCATCCTACCAACCAGCCCGACACCTGTCTCAAGGCCGCTGTTCCCACAAGGCTCCCGCCTGCCTGGCTACAGGCCCGCATACCGCGCCGCCTGAAGGCCACTCGATCCCGCCTGACCGGCTCATCAAGCGCGCCGGGCGCTTCGCCCGCCATCGCCTCGATCCGCCGCCCGCCGTCTGGCTGCCGCTCCGCCGCCTCGCCGCCTTCGCCAAGGCCTCGCGCCTGGGCCTCAGGCCGAAGCGCCTCCGCCATGGCACCTTTCCTCGGCTGGGACCTCCATGGCGGCGCCACACGAGCTTCGCTGGGCACGGCGCTGCCAGATCCGCCGGGCGCCTGCCTCGCTGACCCGCCGCCAGCATCTCCGTGGCGCCCGTCGTTGCCGTTTCCTCACGGCCGTCCTCGCCGGAGTTCGTCGGCCTCGCCGGAGTTTCACCGGATCTGAAGGTGGACCAGATCCACCAATGCATCCGTCCAAACGCCGTCCCCATCCCGGATCCCTCCGTCCCGGAACGCCTCCGTCCCGGGTTGACTTTTCCCGGAGGTAAAAATCGACCAAGTCCCAGGATTACAGTATTTTCATGCCATGTTCAACCTGCTGTATCTCTGCATCCGTAGCACCGTTTCGTGCGTGTAATATGTCAAATTGTTCGTATCGACGAGTAATTCATTTCGTTCCATTGAATCATATTCATTTGAGTTCATATTGATGTCTGAATCTTCATTGCAAGAGTGATATATGATGTTAATCTGCCGAAACTGTTATAACTTAATGATTTGTCATTTTTGTTGCATTTGATGTGTGCATCCTATGAGGTTGATGTCTACATGTGTTTTGTGCTACATCATGCCATCTTCACAGTGGTGCCATCAATATATTTTTGTGAGTTGTGTAGTGAGTGCAACGAGCTTGTTAAGTAGGGTACTTGCTGTTGCTGTTTTGCATTTCTGAATCTGCTATATCATGATGCTATGTTAACCTGCTTCTACAAGTCAATCTATGCATAATCTGGAGATGTTCACTCAGGATGTTTTGCTATACATGTATTGCTCTATAAATCCATGCCCTTTGTTGCAATTATAGTTTGCTGTAGCTTGTTGTAATCTTGCTCCAAAATTGCTAAATAATGTTGCTGTCAGCCTGTTAACTTTAAGTTCAGTTTTGCCATGAGCTTTGCTAGTGCTCCATGCACCCTATGAACTTGATCTTGACATGCTTAGCTTCATAAACATGTCTTCTTACTGTGAGTTGCCTTTCCATGCCATGTATTGCTCTGTGGTGAGTGGTTCAAGCTCACCAACATGCCTACTTGTTATCTGTTTATGCCATGCTCCAGTTTCACGTCTGAATCTGTTTATGTTTTTGCTATGTTCACATGCTTGTAACTGTATTTTCTGACCCCTTTTGGCTTATGGTCAGTAAGGGACATTTGTTATATACTTTGAGTAGATTAATTCCATTTTCTAGTTTTACATGATACCTTGCTGTAGCATGTTGTTTGATAGCTCTAAACATTGCAACCTGATGTTATTTCTGCTATTTACTGAAACTGTTATTATTTGCAATCTTGCCATGTCTTTTTGAGCATGTTCTAGTAGTTTCTGGAGTTAGCTCAGTGTTCATGTTTTGACATGCTTTACCTGTACATCATGCCCATTCCCTTTGTTTTCACGTTGACATGTTGTAGCATAGTGTCTTGATGCTGGCAATATGCCTAGTTGCTATTTTGGACAGTTTGTTGTCATGACTTGTATAGGGTGTATGTGTTGAACCGTTGCTCCGTTTTGAGTGTGCTCTATATGAAACTTGCTTAGATTTGCATGTAGTTTCATATTATCATGTTGCATCCATGTTTTGAGGTGTTTTCTTGATGTTTGTATGCATTTTGCATCAATGCCTTTTTTTAACTTGTTTTGCTCATATCTTCTAGGCCGTAGCTCCGAATTTAATGAACTTTATATGTAACTTGACTAGAATTTCGTGTAGATCATCGTGGTGCATCTTAACTTTCTGTTTAACAACTTGAACATAAATTTTATTCAGATCTAGACCAATTTCGAAATTTGCATATGAGGACTTACCGGAATTGTTCTATGTTGTTCCCGGCCTCATTTAAACTTGCTTTCATGTGTTGCTCTTGTTTGCATCATCTTTTGCCATGAGTAGCTTCATGTAGCTTTGTCATGCATCATGCTTGGGTGTGCATCATGCCTTGTTCATGTGTGGTGTCTTTACCATGTTGTGTGCTTTTCTCGATAGTTCCCGTTTCGCTATGCGATCGTGAGGATTCGTTCGTCTACGCTTGGTTCGTCTTCGTGGCTTCATCTTCTTCATGGACTCATTCTTCTTCCTTGCGGGATTTCAGGCAAGATGACCGTCACCTTGGATCTCATTACTATCATTGCTATGCTACTTGCTTCGTTCTATCGCTATGTTGCCTTATCTACCACCTGCTTAACAAGCCTCCCAATTTGCCATGTCAGCCTCTAACCTTTGTCACCCTTCCTAGCAAACCGTTGTTTGGCTATGTTACCGCTTTGCTCAGCCCTCTTATAAGCGTTGCTAGTTGCAGGTGAAGTTGAAGATTGCTCCATGGTGGACAGGATTTTGGTTGGGATATCACAATATCTCTTATATTATTAATGCATCTATATACTTGGTAAAGGGTGGAAGGCTCGGCCTTATGCCTGGTGTTTTGTTCCACTCTTGCCGCCCTAGTTTTCGTCATATCGGTATTATGTTCCCGGATTTTGCGTCCCTAACGCGGTCAGGTGATTTATGGGACCCCCTTGACAATTCGCTTTGAATAAGACTCCTCCAGCAAGGCCCAACCTTGGTCTTACCATTTGCCTCACCACCACCTATATTTCCCTTGGGAGTAATTAACCCAAGGGTCATCTTTATTCAGCCCCTCGGCCAATGCTTGTCTAAGTGTTGGTCCAAACCAGAGCCACTTGCGGTGCCTCCCTAGGCAACTTGGGGTATCGTCGGTTGCCGTCGTATCGCTCATCCGGTGTTGCCACGAGAACGAGATATGTGCAGCTCCTATCGGGATTGTCGGTGCATCGGGCGGCTTTGCTGGTCTTGTTTTATTATCGTCGAAATGTCTTGTAGCCGGATTCCGAGACTGGTCGGGTCTTCCCGGGAGAAGGAATATCCTTCGTTGATCGCGAGAGCTTATCATGGGCTAAGTTGGGACACCCTGCAGGGTTTAAACTTTCGAGAGCCGTGCCTGCGGTTATGTGGCAGATGGGAATTTTTAATATCCGGTTGTAGTAAACTTGAAGTAAACTCTTCTAAAATACACCAACAGGTATGCGTAACCGTGAGTGTCTCTTTTCGGGGTTGATCGAGAGGAGAACACGGTTCTTGGGTTATGTCTGACGTAAGTAGGAGTTCAGGATCACTTCTTGATCATTACTAGTTGACGACCGTTCCTTTGTTTCTCTTCTCGCTCCCATTTGCGTATGTTAGCCACCATATCATGCTTAGTCGCTGCTGCAACCTCACCACTTTACCCCTTCCTTTCCCATTAAGCTTTGCTAGTCTTGATACCCATGGTAATGGGATTGCTGAGTCCTCGTGGCTCACAGATTACTACACCACCAGTTGCAGGTACAGGTTTATGATGATCATGACGCGGGAGCGATGTTGCTTGTTTTGGAGTTCTTCTTCTGCTTCTTCTTCGATCAGGGAATAAGTTCCAGGTCGGCAGCTTGGGCTAGCAGGGTGGATGTCGTTTGAGTTTCTGTTTATGTTTCATTCGTAGTCGGATGTTGATCTTGTATGATGATGATGTATTCTTGTGGCATTCGTGCCTTATGTATGTATCCCTATGTATTATGTAATGTTGATGTAATGATATCCACCTTGCAAAAGCGTCTTCAAGATGCGCTTCTATCCTTGGTGGGACCATCGAGTTCCTTTAGGATAGGGTCGCATCTTGGGCGTGATAAGTTGGTATCAGAGCCTCGACCGACCCTAGGAGCCCCCTTGATTGATCGTGTAGTTTGGTCGTCGTTGAGTCTAGAAGAAAACTGTTTTCGGAGTCTAGTTATATCGGAGAGTAGGAATTCTTTTTACTCCTCAGCCCTTCGTCGCTCTGGTGAGAAATCTTGACGTAGGTGTTTTGAACTACTCTTCTTCCCATTCAAATTTTTCTTTAGGTTCACGCAGCTGGTCCTCCGTTAGTTGTTCCTCAGCTCTTTTCACCCGGTGCATTTCCCGTCAAGTTGACTCGAGCCTCTTCTTCTTTGCCAAGTTCAATCCTCAGTTGTTTTCTTTTCCCACCCGCCCACCCTTTTTCTCCTTGGAACCGGAGTCCGTAATCGAGTATCCATCCTACTCGTGCGAAGTCTTTGCTTTCTTTCCTCAATGATTTCATCCGGTGTTTTCTCTTCAAATTGTTCGTCGGTTTCCCCTTCCAAGTTGCCTTTGTTTTTTCCCGCCCTCCCACCCTCTTCTTCCCGGAGCTTGGGTCTCTTTCGCGCATCAATTTCATTCGTGTGGAGTCTTCCCTCAATTGTTTCAACCAGATCCACCAATGCGTCCGTCCAAACGCCGTCCCCATCCCGGATCCCTCCGTCCCGGGTTGACTTTTCCCGGAAGTAAAAATCGACGAAGTCCCATGATTACAGTATTTTCATGCCATGTTCAACCTGCTGTATCTCTGCATCCGTAGCTCCGTTTCGTGCGTGTAATATGTCAAATTGTTCGTATCGACGAGTAATTCATTTCATTCCATTGAGTCATATTCATTTGAGTTCATATTGATGTCTGAATCTTCGTTGCAAGAGTGATATATGATGTTAATCTGCCGAAACTGTTATAACTTGATGATTTGTCATTTTTGTTGCATTTGATGTGTGCATCCTATGAGGTTGATGTCTACATGTGTTTTGTGCTACATCATGCCATCTTCACAGTGGTGCCATCAATATATTTTTGTGAGTTGTGTAGTGAGTGCAACGAGCTTGTTAATTAGGGTACTTGCTGTTGCTGTTTTGCATGTCTGAACCTGCTATATCATGATGCTATGTTAACCTGCTTCTACAAGTCAATCTATGCATAATCTGGAGATGTTCACTCAGGATGTTTTGCTATACATGTATTTCTCTATCAATCCATGCCTTTGTTGAAATTATAGTTTGTTGTAGCTTGTTGTAATCTTGCTCCAAAATTGCTAAATAATGTTGCTGTCAGCCTGTTAACTTTAAGTTCAGTTTTGCCATAAGCTTTGCTAGTGCTCCATGCACCCTATGAACTTGCTCTTGACATACTTAGCTTCATAAACATGTCTTCTTACTGTGAGTTGCCTTTCCATGCCATGTATTGCTCTGTGGTGAGTGGTTCAAGCTCACCAACATGCCTACTTGTTATCTGTTTATGCCATGCTCCAGTTTCACGTCTGAATCTGTTTATGTTTTTGCTATGTTCACATGCTTGTAACTGTATTTTCTGACCCCTTTTGGCTTATGGTCAGTAAGGGACATTTGTTATATACATTGAGTAGATTAATGCCATGTTCTAGTTTTACATGATACCTTGCTGTAGCATGTTGTTTGATAGCTCTAAACATTGCAACATGATGTTATTTCTGCTATTGACTGAAACTGTTATTATTTGCAATCTTGCCATGTCTTTTTGAGCATGTTCTAGTAGTTTCTGGAGTTAGCTCAGTGTTCATGTTTTGACATGCTTTACCTGTACATCATGCCTATGCCTTTTTTTTCAAGTTGGCATGCTGTAGCATAGTGTCTTGATGCTTGCAATATGCCTACTTGCTGTTTTGTACAGTTTGTTGTCATGACTTGTATCGGGTGTATGTGTTGAACCGTTGCTCCGTTTTGAGTGTGTTCTATATGAAACTTGCTTAGATTTGCATGTAGTTTCATATTATCATGTTGCATCCATGTTTTGAGGTGTTTGCTTGATGTTTGCATGCATTTTGCATCAATGCCTTGTTTAACTTGTTTTGCTCATATCTTCTAGGCCGTAGCTCCGAATTTAATGAACTTTATATGTAACTTGACTAGAATTTCGTGTAGATCATCGTGGTGCATCTTAACTTGCTGTTTAACAACTTGAACATAAGTTTTATTCAGATCTAGACCAATTTCGAAATTTGCATATGAGGACTTGCCGGAATTGTTCTATGTTGTTCCCGGCCTCATTTAAACTTGCTTTGATGTGTTGCTCTTGTTTGCATCATCTTTTGCCATGAGTAGCTTCATGTAGCTTTGTCATGCATCATGCTTGGGTGTGCATCATGCCTTGTTCATGTGTGGTGTGTTTACCATGTTGTGTGCTTTTCTCGATAGTTCCCATTTCGTTGCGATCGTGAGGATTCGTTCGTCTACGCTTGGTTCGTCTTCGTGGCTTCATCTTCTTCATGGACTCATTCTTCTTCCTTGCGGGATTTCAGGCAAGATGACCGTCACCTTGGATCTCATTAGTATCATTGCTATGCTACTTGCTTCGTTCTATCGCTATGCTGCCTTATCTACCACCTGCTTAACAAGCCTCCCAATTTGCCATGTCAGCCTCTAACCTTTGTCACCCTTCCTAGCAAACCGTTGTTTGGCTATGTTACCGCTTTGCTCAGCCCCTCTTATAGCGTTGCTAGTTGCAGGTGAAGTTGAAGATTGCTCCATGGTGGACAGGATTTTGGTTGGGATATCACAATATCTCTTATATTATTAATGCATCTATATACTTGGTAAAGGGTGGAAGGCTCGGCCTTATGCCTGGTGTTTTGTTCCACTCTTGCCGCCCTAGTTTTCGTCATATCGGTATTATGTTCCCAGATTTTGCGTCCCTAACGCGGTTAGGTGATTTATGGGACCCCCTTGACAGTTCGCTTTGAATAAGACTCCTACAGCAAGGCCCAACCTTGGTTTTACCATTTGCCTCACCACCACCTATTTTCCCTTGGGAGTAATTAACCCAAGGATCATCTTTATTCAGCCCCCCGGGCCAATGCTTGTCTAAGTGTTGGTCCAAACCAGAACCACTTGCGGTGCCGCCCCTAGGCAACTTGGGGTATCGTCGGTTGCCGTACGTACTGCTCATCCGGTGTTGCCCTGAGAACGAGATATGTGCAGCTCCTATCGGGATTGTCGGCGCATCGGGCGGCTTTGCTGGTCTTGTTTTATTATTGTCAAAATGTCTTGTAGCCGGGATTCCGAGACTGATCGGGTCTTCCCGGGGAGAAGGAATATCCTTCGTTGATCGCGAGAGCTTATCATGGGCTAAGTTGGGACACCCCTGCAGGGTTTAAACTTTCGAGAGCCGTGCCCGCGGTTATGTGGCAGATGGGAATTTTTTAATATCCGGTTGTAGTAAACTTGAAGTAAACTCTTCTAAAATACACCAACCGTGTGCGTAACCGTGAGTGTCTCTTTTCAGGGTTGATCGAGAGGAGAACACGGTTCTTGGGTTATGTCTGACGTAAGTAGGAGTTCAGGATCACTTCTTGATCATTACTAGTTGACGACCGTTCCTTTGTTTCTCTTCTCGCTCCCATTTGCGTATGTTAGCCACCATATCATGCTTAGTCGCTGCTGCAACCTCACCACTTTACCCCTTCCTTTCCCATTATGCTTTGCTAGTCTTGATCCCCATGGTAATGGGATTGCTGAGTCCTCGTGGCTCACAGATTACTACACCACCAGTTGCAGGTACAGGTTTATGATGATCATGACGCGAGAGCGATGTTGCTTGTTTTGGAGTTCTTCTTCTGCTTCTTCTTCGATCAGGGGATAGGTTCCAGGTCGGCAGCCTGGGCTAGCAGGGTGGATGTCGTTTGAGTTTCTGTTTGTGTTTCATTCGTAGTCGGATGTTGATCTTGTATGATGATGATGTATTCTTGTGGCATTCGTGCCTTATGTATGTATCCCTATGTATTATGTAATGTTGATGTAATGATATCCACCTTGCAAAAGCGTCTTCAAGATGCGCTTCTATCCTTGGTGGGACCATCGAGTTCCTTTAGGATAGGGTCGAATCTTGGGCGTGACAAGTTGGTATCAGAGCCTCGACCGACCCTAGGAGCCCCCTTGATTGATCGTGTAGTTTGGCCGTTGTTGAGTCTAGAAGAAAACTATTTTCGGAGTCTAGTTATATCGGAGAGTAGGAATTCTTTTTACTCCTCAGCCCTTCGTCGCTCTGGTGAGAAATCTTGACGTAGGTGTTTTGAACTACTCTTCTTCCCATTCAAATTTTTCTTTAGGTTCACGCAGCTGGTTCTCCGTTCGTTGTTCCTCAGCTCTTTTCACCCGGTGCATTTCCCGTCAAGTTGACTCGAGCCTCTTCTTCTTTGCCAAGTTCAATCCTCAGTTGTTTTCTTTTCCCACCCGCCCACCCTTTTTCTCCTTGGAACCGGAGTCCGTAATCGAGTATCCATCCTACTCGTGCGAAGTCTTTGCTTTCTTTCCTCAATGATTTCAACCGGTGTTTTCTCTTCAAATTGTTCGTCGGTTTCCCCTTCCAAGTTGCCTTTGTTTTTTCCCGCCCTCCCACCCTCTTCTTCCCGAAGCTTGGGTCTCTTTCGAGCATCAATTTCATTCGTGTGGAGTCTTCCCTCAATTGTTTCAACCGGTGAATTATCGTCTCGTTTGACATTCTTCATCTCTTTCCTTTTCCGGTGGACTCAATTCAAGTTTTTCGGGTTAATCATATTATTTTCCTTCGAAGTGTTCTCCCTGCTCGTTCGCCTCTTGCCAGTTTATCCTTCCGGAGTGTTCAACACATATCAGGAGATTCGTCTGTGTTCGAATTAATTCGAGGTTGTCACCTCATTCAAATATTCCAATTGTGCGGGTGCATCATCTATCTGTTCATCATCCCTTTCCAACGGTGTTTTTATCTTCAGTGGGCCCTAACCCACAGGTCTTTTCCCAGGTCTTACCTGACTCTTCTAATTATTCTGGAGCCATTCATAATTCTTTTTCGAGCAAGACGTAAGTATGGATTCCATCAGTCGTATGCCTTCTCTGAGTTTGTTTTCAAAGTCTTTTCAACTTTGGATCAACATTTCTAGTATTCATTATCCCGGAACATCTCTCTAATTCTTCAAGGTGTTTATCGTCGTCATTCTCAACATTCGAAGGCCGAAGAAGAATTTCTCTTAAATCTTGTCCGTTCTCCCGGAGATTCATGGTGCTAGCTCAATGTTATCCTATCTAATTGTTTCCAGTCGTGCAATTCTTTTCATCCGTCCGGAGTATTTCAGGAGTTGTTTTGCCGTCTCGATCATCCGGAGGCCATCTTTTCAGAATATTGCTTCGTTCCAAGTTTTCAGATTCATTCCCCAATTATTCTATATCCGTGCCCCTTCGTTCATCTCAATATTCTTCCGGTGCCTTGTTCAAGTATTCTTTAATCAGCTCATGATCTCTTTGTTCTTTGCCATCTAAATCCCCTCTAGTTTATTTGTTCTTCCAATTCTTCCGGTGTTTCATTCTCTTTCTTCAGTCATTTCTGAATTTTAACGGTGGTTCTTTCAGATTCTTTTCCTTGATTAGCATATTAATTCATTCATTCTTTTTAATCCTACTGGTGGCTCATGAAGACCTTCTCAAGTTTGCGACATGTCACTTCTCAATCCTTTTCAAGAAGAGTAAGTAGTATGCAAAATCCATTGCTTGTCATCAATTTATTTTGATGAAGGATAAGCATACCATAAATCTTATTCTTATTTCATCAAAGTGATTAATCCTTTTCTTCGGAGTTTGTTCGTGAGGAATAAATTCTAGGTCCAAGTGTTTTCATCTTTTCTTTTCCGGAGTTCAAATTTTCCTCGGCCATTTCGTCGGAACCTCCATCTAAATCATCGCAATGCTCATCTTATTCTTTCATCCTTCAATTTCATCTCATCATCCTTTGGTCACCGGAGTTTTCATGGTGGTTCTTCATGATTTAATTCATGCTTCAAGAGTTCATCAAGTTTCATTCCATCTTCTTAAGCTCGTGTTCTATTCCTCCATGTTTTAGCCGGAGTGCTGCCTAAATTCTTTCAGTCTTATTCGTTTCTTATCTCGTTCTAACCGGAGTGGTTTCATAGTCTATCTGATTCAGTGAGCTTTCGATTCTCGTCATTCTCGTTGTTCGTCTCTTCTTCTCGAGTGCTTTCGATTCTTTGCTTCTTCTCTTGAGTTCTTGTTTCACCTCATCCATTTTACCTTCCGTCTCGGTCCTAAGATCTCGGGACGAGATCTCTTGTTAGTGGAGGAGTGTTGTAACGCCCCGGATTCGATGCGTCAGGTGTCCTTCAGTTATTCGTCGGCGTTGCCATGTCATGTGCTTGTGTGTTGCATTTTGCCATGTCATCATCTACATTTCATATCATGTCATCATATGCATCTCATTTTGCATACATGTTCGTCTCATGCATCCGAGCATTTTCCCCGTTGTCCGTTTTCCAATCCGGCACTCCTATGTCACCGGGCGCCCCCTTTTGCCTCTTTTCGTGAGCGGGTGTTAAACATTCTCGGAATGGACCGAGGTTTGTCAAGCGGCCTTGGTATAGCACCGGTAGACCGTCTGTCAAGTTTCGTGCCATTTGGAGGTCGTTTGGTACTCAACGGTTAACTGGTAACCGTAAAGCCACTCTCTCTTTGCAGCCCAATACCCCTTTCAAAGTGGCCCAAAACCCAGCAAACTCCCCTCTATGCTCTCGGTCGTTCGATCACGATCGTGTGGGCGAAAACCGTGCTCCATTTGGACTCTCCTAGCTCCCTCTACCTATATAAACACACCCTCCCCCGAAATTCGCGGATGAATCCACCCCTAACCCTAGCCCCGCTCCTCCCCGCGCCGCCGGACGCGTCCTCCCCGCGTGCCGGACATGTCCGCCGCCACCGTCCAACCAACCAGCGCCCGACACTGTCTCCCCGAGCAGCCCGCCCGCCCGCCTTGGTTGCAGCGCCAGCTCCGCCGCCCGGCTTCGATCCGCTGCCGACCGGCTCCCGCGGCCACCGCCCAATCCGCCGCCCTCCGCCGCCCGTCCGGCGCCGTCCGCCGCCGCCAGCTGGCCGGTCGCCTCGCGCCGCCTCGCGCCAGGCCTCGAGGCAGCGCCTCCGCCTGTGGCACCTCCCGTCGGGACCTCCATGGCTGGCGCCGCCCGAGCTTCGCCGGAGCTGCGCATCCGCATCCGCCGGGCGCCCGTCTCCTCGCCGGACCCGGCCGCCCGTCGTCCGTGCCTCCTGCGGCCGCCGCCGGAGTTCGCCTCGCCGAGTTTCGCCGGATCTGGAGGTGGACCAGATCCACCAATGCGTCCGTCCAAACGCCGTCCCCATCCCGGATCCCTCCGTCCCGGAACGCCACTGTCCCGGGTTGACTTTTCCCGGAGGTAAAAATCGACGAAGTCCCATGATTACAGTATTTTCATGCCATGTTCAACCTGCTGTATCTCTGCATCCGTAGCTCCGCTTCGTGCGTGTAATATGTCAAATTGTTCGTATCGACGAGTAATTCATTTCATTCCATCGAATAATATTCATTTGAGCTCTTATTGATGTCTGAATCTTCGTTGCAAGAGTGATATATGATGTTAATCTGCCGAAAATGTTATAACTTGATGATTTGTCATTTTTGTTGCATTTGATGTGTGCATCCTATGAGGTTGATGTCTACATGTGTTTTGTGCTACATTATGCCATCTTCACAGTGGTGCCATCAATATATTTTTGTGAGTTGTGTAGTGAGTGCAACGAGCTTGTTAAGTAGGGTACTTGTTGTTGCTGTTTTGCATGTATGAACCTGCTATATCATGATGCTATGTTAACCTGCTTCTACAAGTCAATCTATGCATAATCTGGAGATGTTTACTCAGGATGTTTTGCTATACGTGTATTTCTCTATCAATCCATGCCCTTTGTTGAAATTATAGTTTGCTGTAGCTTGTTGTAATCTTGCTCCAAAATTGCTAAATAATGTTCTTTGTCGACTGTTAACTTTAAGTTCAGTTTTGCCATAAGCTTTGCTAGTGCTCCATGCACCCTATGAACTTGCTCTTGACATTCTTAGCTTCATAAACATGTCTTCTTACTGTGAGTTGCCTTTCCATGCCATGTATTGCTCTGTGGTGAGTGGTTCAAGCTCACCAACATGCCTACTTGTTATCTGTTTATGCCATGCTCCAGGTTTCACGTCTGAATCTGTTTATGTTTTTGCTATGTTCACATGCTTGTAACTGTATTTTCTGACCCCTTTTGGCTTATGGTCAGTAAGGGACATTTGTTATATACTTTGAGTAGATTAATTCCATGTTCTAGTTTTACATGATACCTTGCTGTAGCATGTTGTTTGATAG
The DNA here is from genome assembly GCA_021605145.1 of Aegilops bicornis. Classification (NCBI taxonomy): domain Eukaryota; kingdom Viridiplantae; phylum Streptophyta; class Magnoliopsida; order Poales; family Poaceae; genus Aegilops; species Aegilops bicornis. Next base: position 478,396,841 of record CM038672.1, on the reverse strand, counting down.
CTCTAAACATTGCAACTTTGATGTTATTTACGCTATTAGTAAACTGTTATTATTTGCAATCTTGCCATGTCTTTTTGAGCATGTTCTAGTAGTTTCTGGAGTTAGCTCAGTGTTCATGTTTTGACATGCTTTACCTGTACATCATGCCCATGCCTTTTTTTCAAGTTGGCATGCCGTAGCATAGTGTCTTGATGCTTGCAATATGCCTACTTGCTGTTTTGGACAGTTTGTTGTCATGACTTGTATCGGGTGTATGTGTTGAACTGTTGCTCCGTTTTGAGTGTGTTCTATATGAAACTGGCTTAGATTTGCATGTAGTTTCATATTATCATGTTGCATCCATGTTTTGAGGTGTTTGCTTGATGTTTGCATGCATTTTGCATCAATGCCTTGTTTAACTTGTTTTGCTCATATCTTCTAGGCCGTAGCTCCGAATTTAATGAACTTTATATGTAACTTGAATAGAATTTCGTGTAGATCATCGTGGTGCATCTTAACTTGCTGTTTAACAACTTGAACATAATTTTTATTCAGATCTAGACCAATTTCGAAATTTGCATATGAGGACTTACCGGAATTGTTCTATGTTGTTCCCGGCCTCATTTAAACTTGCTTTGATGTGTTGCTCTTGTTTGCATCATCTTTTGCCATGAGTAGCTTCATGTAGCTTTGTCATGCATCATGCTTGGGTGTGCATCATGCCTTGTTCATGTGTGGTGTGTTTACCATGTTGTGTGCTTTTCTCGATAGTTCCCGTTTCGTTGCGATCGTGAGGATTCGTTCGTCTACGCTTGGTTCGTCTTCGTGGCTTCATCTTCTTCATGGACTCATTCTTCTTCCTTGCGGGATTTCAGGCAAGATGACCGTCACCTTGGATCTCATTAGTATCATTGCTATGCTACTTGCTTCGTTCTATCGCTATGTTGCCTTATCTACCACCTGCTTAACAAGCCTCCCAATTTGCCATGTCAGCCTCTAACCTTTGTCACCCTTCCTAGCAAACCGTTGTTTGGCTATGTTACCGCTTTGCTCAGCCCCTCTTATAGCGTTGCTAGTTGCAGGTGAAGTTGAAGATTGCTCCATGGTCGACAGGATTTTGGTTGGGATATCACAATATCTCTTATATTATTAATGCATCTATATACTTGGTAAAGGGTGGAAGGCTCGGCCTTATGCCTGGTGTTTTGTTCCACTCTTGCCGTCCTAGTTTTCGTCATATCGGTATTATGTTCCCGGATTTTGCGTCCCTAACGCGGTTGGGTGATTTATGGGACCCCCTTGACAGTTCGCTTTGAATAAAACTCCTCCAAAGAAGGCCCAACCTTGGTTTTACCATTTGCCTCACCACCACCTATTTTCCCTTGGGAGTAATTAACCCAAGGATCATCTTTATTCAGCCCCGGGCCAATGCTTGTCTAAGTGTTGGTCCAAACCAGAGCCACTTGCGGTGCCGCCCTAGGCAACTTGGGGTATCGTCGGTTGCCGTCAGACGTCTTGCTCATCCGGTGTTGCCACGAGAACGAGATATGTGCAGCTCCTATCGGGATTGTCGGCGCATCGGGCGGCTTTGCTGGTCTTGTTTTATTCTTGTCGAAATGTCTTGTAGCCGGATTCCAGACTGATCGGGTCTTCCCGGGAGAAGGAATATCCTTCGTTGATCGCGAGAGCTTATCATGGGCTAAGTTGGGACACCCCTGCAGGGTTAAACTTTCGAGAGCCGTGCCGCGGTTATGTGGCGAGATGGGAATTTGTTAATATCCGGTTGTAGTAAACTTGAAGTAAACTCTTCTAAAATACACCAACCGTAGCGTAATGCGTGAGTGTCTCTTTTCGGGTTGATCGAGAGGAGAACACGGTTTCTGGGTTATGTCTGACGTAAGTAGGAGTTCAGGATCACTTCTTGATCATTACTAGTTGACGACCGTTCCTGTGTTTCTCTTCTCGCTCCCATTTGCGTCTGTTAGCCATCATATCATGCGTAGTCGCTGCTGCAACCTCACCACTTTGCGCCTTCCCTTCCCATGACGCTTTGCTGGTCTTGATACCCATGGTAATGGGATTGCTGAGTCCTCGTGGCTCACAGATTACTACACCACCAGTTGCAGGTACAGGTTTATGATGATCATGATGCGAGAGCGATGTTGCTTGTTTTGGAGTTCTTCTTCTGCTTCTTCTTCGATCAGGGGATAGGTTCCAGGTCGGCAGCCTGGGCTAGCAGGGTGGATGTCGTTTGAGTTTCTGTTTATGTTTCATTCGTAGTCGGATGTTGATCTTGTATGATGATGATGTATTCTTGTGGCATTCGTGCCTTATGTATGTATCCCTATGTATTATGTAATGTTGATGTAATGATATCCACCTTGCAAAAGCGTCTTCAAGATGCGCTTCTATCCTTGGTGGGACCATCGAGTTCCTTTAGGATAGGGTCGCATCTTGGACGTGACATTCATAGAATATTTGGGAGCCGATATGAACATCCAGGTTCCACTATTAGTTATTGACTGGAGATGAGTCTCGGTCATGTCTACATAGTTCTCGAACCCGTAGGGTCCGCATGCTTAACGTTCGATGACGATCGATATTATGAGTTTATGTGTTTTGATGAACCGGAGGTTGTTCGAAGTCCTGGATGTGATCACGGACATGATGAGGAGTCTCAAAATGGTCGACACATAAAGATTGATATATTGGAAGGCTATGTTTGGACACCGGAAAGGTTTCGGATGAGTTCGGGCATTTTCCGGAGTACCGGGAGGTTACTAGAACCCCCTGGGGAGTTAATGGGCCTTAATGGGCCATGGTTGGAGAGAGGAGGAGGCGGCCAAGTGGGAGGCGCGCGCCCTCCAAGCCCAATCCGAATTGGGGGGGTGGGGGGCTTTCCTTCTCTCCTTCTCCCTCTTCCTTCTTCTCCTGTTCCAACTAGGGAAGGGGGGAAACCTACTCCTACTAGGAATAGGAAGCCCCCTTGGAGCGCGCCATAGAGAGGACGGGCCCTCCCCTCCTCCACTCCTTTATATATGGGGTAGGGGGCACCCCATAGACACACAAGTTGACAGGTGTCTAAGCCATGTGTGGTGCCCCCTCCACATATTTCCACCTCGGTCATATTGTTGCAGTGCTTAGGCGAAGCCCTGCGCCGGTAACTTCATCATCACCGTCACCACGCCGTCGTGCTGACAAAACTCTCCCTCGGCCTCAGCTGGATCAAGAGTACGAGGGACGTCACCGAGCTGAACGTGTGCAGATCGTGGAGGTGCTGTGCGTCCGGTACTTGATCGGTTGGATCGCGAAGGCGTTCAACTACATCAACCGCGTTACTTAATGCTTCTGCTTTCGGTCTATGAGGGTACGTGGACACACTCTCCCTGCTCGTTGCTATGCATCTCCTAGATAGATCTTGCGTGATCATAGGATTTTTTTTTTTGAAATACTGCGTTCCCCAACAGTCGCATCCGAGCCAGGTCTATGCGTAGATGTTATATGCACGAGTAGAACACAAAGAGTTGTGGGCGATAATAGTCATACTGCTTACCAGTATGTCATACTTTGATTTGGCGGTATTGTTGGATGAAGCGGCTCATACCGACATTACGCGTACACTTACGCGAGACTGGTTCTACCGACGTGCTTCGCCCACATGTGGCTAGTGGGTGTCTGTTTCTCCAACTTTAGTTGAATCGAGTGTGACTACGTCCGGTCCTTGTTGAAGGTTAAAACAGCACACTTGACAAAAAATCGTTGTGGTTTTTGATGCGTAGGTAAGAACGGTTCTTGCTAAACCCGTAGCAGCCACGTAAAATTAGCAACAACAAGTAGAGGACGTCTAACTTGTTTTTGCAAGGCATGTTGTGATGTGATATGGTCAAGACGTGATGATATAAATTGTTGTATGAGATGATCATGTTTTGTAACAGAGTTATCGGCAACTAGCTGGAGCCATATGGTTGTCGCTTGATTGTATGCAATGCAATTGCCATGTGATTGCTTTACTTTATCACTAAGCGGTAGCGATAGTCGTGATAGCAATAGTTGGTGAGACGACAACGATGCTTTGACGGAGATCAAGGTGTCAAACCGGTGACGATGGTGATCATGATGGTGCTTTGGAGATGGAGGTCAAAGGCACAAGATGATGATGGCCATATCATATCACTTATATTGATTGCATGTGATGTTTATCCTTTATGCATCTTATTTTGCTTAGTTCGGCGGTAGCATTATAAGATGATCCCTCACTAAATTTCAAGGTACAAGTGTTCTCCCTGAGTATGCACCATTGCTACAGTTCGTTGTGCCGAGAAACCACGTGATGATCGGGTGTGATAAGCTCTACGTTCACATACAACGGGTGCAAGCCAGTTTTGCACATGCAGAATACTCGGGTTAAACTTGACGAGCCTAGCATATGCAGAATTGGCCTCGGAACATTGAGACCGAAAGGTCGAGTGTAAATCATATAGTAGATATGATCAACATAGTGATGTTCACCATTGAAAACTTCTCCATCTCACGTGATGATCGGACATGGTTTAGTTGATATGGATCACGTGATCATTTAGATGACTAGAGGAATGTCTATCTAAGTGGGAGTTCTTAAGTAATATGATTAATTGAACATTAATTTATCATGAACTTAGTACATGATAATATTTTGCATGTCTATGTTGTTGTAGATCAATGGCCCGTGCTACTGTTCCTTTGAATTTTAATGCGTTCCTAGAGAAAGCTAAGTTGAAAGATGATGGTAGCAACTACACGGACTGGGTCCGTAACTTGAGGATTATCCTCATTGCTACACAGAAGAATTACATCCTGGAAGCACCGCTAGGTGCAAGACCCGCTGCAGGAGCAACACCGGATGTTGTGAACACCTGGCAGAGAAAAGCTGATGACTAGTCGATAGTTCAGTGTGCCATGCTTTACGGCTTAGAACCGGGACTTCAATGATGTTTTGAACATCATGGAGCATATGAGATGTTCCAGGAGTCGAAGTTAATATTTCAAGCAAATGCCCGGATTGAGAGATATGAAGTCTCCAATAAGTTCTACAGCTGCAAAATGGTGGAGAATAGTTATGTTAGTGAACATATACTCAAAATGTTTGGGTATCATAATCACTTGACTCAGCTGGGAGTTAATCTTCCGGTTGATAGTGTCATTGACAGAGTTCTTCAATCACTGCCACCAAGCTACAAAAGCTTCATGATGAACTATAATATGCAAGGGATGGATAAGACAATTCCCGAGCTCTTCACAATGCTAAAGCCTGCGGAGGTAGAAATCAAGAAGGAGCATCAAGTGTTGATGGTCAAAAAGACCACAAGTTTCAATAAAAAGGGTAAAGAGAAGAAGGGGAACTTCAAGAAGAATGGCAAGCAAATTGCTGCTCAAGTGAAGAAGCCCAAGTCTGTACCTAAGCCTGAGACTGAGTGCTTCTACTGCAAAGGGACTGGTCACTGGAAGCGGAACTGCCCCAAGTATTTGGCGGATAAGAAGGATGGCAAAGTGAAAGGTATATTTGATATACATGTTATTGACGTGTACTTAACTAATGCTCGCAGTAGCACTTGGGTATTTGATACTGGTTTTGTTGCTCATATTTGCAAATCGAAACAGGGGCTATGGATTAAGCGAAGATTGGCTAAGTGTAGGGGCAGGCTGATCTGGCCCACGAACACCTATGGGACCGGCGGACCGAGCCCCTTTCGGTTCGGCGGGGAGGCGGAATCGCCTGAAGAGCAGCGGTCGGCGAAGCACGCGAGAGGTTTACCCACGGAGCTCTCGGAGAGATAACACTCCCTCTTGCTGCATGTGCAGAATGTATTGCGTTCTTGCTCAGGAGCGCTGAGTGCTACAGTACACACGAGCTGCTAACGAGACTGAGCGTGGGGGGAACCGACCCTTTCTACGTTGCGCATGGGCCTCCTTTTATATGCTCAAGGGGTCTCCGACAGGTGGCAACATAGACAAGGGCAAAAACGGAAAAGGAGTGGTTGGTACACCTACTTATGCGATTACGATGTACCATACCTAACCTGACGGCGGGGGACAAAGGCATTAAATGCCCGTCTCGTCGCCCTAACGGTGCAAGCGAGGGACCGTCGGGCGCCACCGCTTGCCACGATGGCAATCTTGTCGGCGCCGCTTGCCACCTCGCACGCTGGCTGCCTGACCTCTCGCCACCTTGGCGCTGGAAAAGGTCCCAGGCGACACGTTAGTGGATGTCTTTGGGCGTGGAAATACGAAGAGGTGGTCTGCTGACAAGCGCCTTGTCGCGTTGTTGTCTTGTCGCGCCGGAAGCTTGTCGCTCATTGGGCCTTCCGGCAAGCTCCTCTTGCGGGGCCTCGTCTTTAGGTGCCTTGGGTGGCCTTCCCAGCAAGCTCCTCTTGCCGGGGCCTTGTCTCCTTGGCTTGAATACTTTGTTCTTGAATGGCTCCAAAGGAACCACGGAGGACCTTGGCGGTCACCCGGTAAGCCTTGCCGCGGAGGGCTGCAACTGCCCGTGCACTAGTTCGGGATACTAGGGTACCCCTACTCTAGTATACCGACAGGAGCCTCCGGGCCTGGGCCACACACGGTGCCGAGCGCTGTTGGGCCAGGCCCAAAACAGGGCACAGGCACACACGGCCTGGGTCACGCCGTTACTCACCCCGGACCCACCACGCCCTCCACGAACGGCACGTCTCGAGTGCGGCTTCGTGTGAGAGATCGTGGGCGAGATCGTGGGGGTTTCTTTATTCGGAAAAACGGAACGTCCGCCCCTCCCTCTTTATAAGCAGGGGAAACAGGGGCAGGTCGCTCACCTGCTGCCGATTCTTGTCCAATCTCGAGAAAACCACCGCTGCTCCCCCTTCTCTTCAAGGCTGAAAAGAGCAGCGCTCCCCCATCGCCACCAGCATCATCAACGCCGCGATCTTCCTCACCGCCTCCGCCATGGCTCGAAGTGACAAGGGAAGGCCATGAAGTCGGCCGAGGCGCAGCTGACTTGCGGCGCTGCGGAAGGAGCGGCGATCTTTCCCCAGCTTCGCGCGAGGGAGCCGAGGGAGAACTACTACCTCTTACGGTTAACGGAGGCAGCGCATCCGGCGACGAAGGTACTCCCCGCAGCTGCTTCGGAATTGGCCCCGACTGGGTATCCCTTCTTCGTGCTCTTCTTCTACTGCGGGCTCTGCCCGCCTTTCTCTGAATTCTTCTGTGACATCATGAACACCTACGGGTTCCGCCTCCTTGATTTCACCCCCAATGCCGCTCTGACCATGGCAGTGTTCGCACATCTCTGCGAAAACTTTGTCGGAGTCCACCCAAATGTAGCCCTTTTCCGCCACTTCTTTTTACCCCGAGTTGAGAGAGAGCCCCTTCTTGGGAGGAATCGCTTGGATCTCCAGGTCGGCAAGAAGGAAGCCTATCTGGAGGGAGAGCTCCGTAGCAAATGGGAGGAATGGAGGCGGATTGGTGCTGGATTGTTGAGGAGAACCCGCAGCCACTTACCGCCAGCGCGGACCCGATGGTCTTGGCAACGATTGGAGCAATCTGGCCCCGGAAGGCGCTTAGGCTGAAGATCGCGATCACCCGAATCCTTCGCCTTAGACTTGCCGGGGCTCACCGTCTGCACCGTTGGTGCGGACTTTCTTCGCCGCTGCATCGCCCCCTTTGCAGGAGAGGAGGAGACCTGCACAGGAGTTTGAGCGGCGAGATATCATGAGGCTGCGCCCAGGCCTCAACTTCAACTTCACCGTCTTGGAGCTTGTGCGATGCTCTTAGATCTGTTCAAGCCCGATCCTGATCATCCAGAGATGTTTAGGTTGCCGAGGCGTCGTTCATTGTGCAACAATTCGCGCTTGACCACATCCGTGCAATGATGCCGTCGTGCGACTCACATGGAATTGTCCCAACTTGGCAAGAGCCGGCGAGATGGCGTCGTGCGGCGGTTCTTTGACAATCTGGTAGAAATGCCGATCCGCTACGATGAGCGGAGGGGCCTCACCGCGACACCACCGATGATGAGATGCAGCGCGCCACCAGTGGAAGAGGCGGCAGCAGCCGCTGCCGTGGCGGTTTGGCTTCACTGTGGAGGAGGCAGAGGCAGAGAGGCGGCAAGCCTTGTCGGCGAAGGAGTTTGCCGGCGAGGAAGAGCTTGCCGAGCCTAAAGCCGAAGTCGGCGAGCCCGCCGAGGGCGCATCCTCCCCACCTTCAAGCAGCTTGCCGCGAGCGGAGCCCCCAGCTCCACCAAGACGGCGTCTTCGCAAGGCCGGAGATGTAGCGGGGCGGCAGACGGGCCAACAGCCGCAGCGCCACACGACTCGCTCCACCGCGGCAAGCACTGTTGCTGCGGGAGCACCTCACGCCGCTGCGGCAACTGGAGCGGGGCCCTCGCAGACCACCGGTTCCGCTCCCGCCAAGCGTCCAAGGGAACCCACTCCTCCGCCTCGTCGTACTGGAGGCGGGCCAGAATTTGATCTCTCCGCGCTCAACTCCGACGAGGAAGAAGAAGAGTAAAATTCCTTGGTGTACTTGCAAACAAGAGCTCCGACGAGGACGCTGGCCCAGAGAATGTCGAAGAGAGCCAAGACCCCGGTGATCGTCGTTGAGGACGAACCCACTGCGACAGCAGGAGGCGCGTCCGAGACCACCTTGCCGGATGCGGCAACTCTTCTTCAAAGCAGCCCCCAGCGCAGCCCCCAGCGTAAGTATATGGTCTACTTCTTGCTGTTCGGCGTGCATGGGTGCTCTCTTTGCCGATATCGAGTGTTGATTTGTGTAGGAGCAGAGCAGCCTCCTTCGCTTCGACTACGCCGCCAAGGGAGGATTCCCGGCAAGGGAGCGTTCTCCGGCAAGGGAGACTTCTCCGGCAAGGGGCAGCTCTCCGGCAAGGGATGGCACCAGCGATCCCTTGGCGGCGGAGACCATGACCGCAGACCCCGGCACAGGTAATCTTCTTGCCTGAAAACTTTCCTTTTGTTCTTCTTCTGCTGATTTTCTCTTTAAATATTTGCTTGACTTTTCTTCATCCATCCACCACAGAACCAATGGAGACCGAGGTCGTCGGCGAGGAGGACGTGCGCGGCAACACTGATGACGCCACCGCCATCGAAGAAGAAGCTGGCGCTGACGAGCCCGTCGGCGAAGAGGCCGCCAAAGCCGCTGCTGCAGGCCGGGCGAGGGTCTGGCGATCGCCAGCGACCACGAGGCCCTTGAGGCGCTAGGCGCTTCGCCGACCGCCGATCCTCCGCCCGTTCTGGCAGCGTCAGACTCCGAAGAGCCCCAGCCAGCGCCTATTTTAAGGCCGTGATGGCGTCTTCATCAAGCTCCCATGGAGTCGAGCTCGAAGCGCCCGGCGAAGGAGAAACCTTCGATGAAGAGCTGCTCGCCTCCGCTGGATTGACGCTAGTCGACGCGCCAAGCAGTAGCAGCGGCGAGCCTGAGGAGGAGCAGCTACCGCGGAAGCTGTTGTCGCTCTACCGCGCCCGACAAGCCAAGCTGGAATCCCGGGAAGCGCTTGTCGCGAAGGCGGGAGCAGACATCGAGAAGCGCACGGAGGAGCTCCGGGGCCGCAACCAGGAAGCTCTCCGGTCCTTGGCAGAGGAGCGGGAGTGGCTTGCCGAGGAGCACAAAGCCTTCCTCCTCGAGAAGGCTGAAGCTGAGGAGCAACAGCGGCTTGCCGCCGAGAAGCTGTCTGCGCAGGAAGGCGAATTGGCGCAGCGGAAGGTTAATCTTGATAGCCACGAGGAGGATCTTGCCATGCGCGAGCAAACATTTGGCGGGGCTCTCAAGGAAGCAAGGGATCTTGCTGCATGCCGAGGCCGCCAAGAAGGAGCTGGAGACGAAGGTGGCAGATTGGAGGCCAGCCTCAAGGAGAGCGGCGAGGAGCTTGCTGCACTCAAGCACGAGCGCGAGAAGGACGCCTACACTCTTGGCGAGCTGCAGGGCCGTCTCGCCGAGAGGAGCAAAGAGCTCAGCGCCGCCAAGGACTCCAATGCAGATCTTGAGTTGAAGCTAACTACTTTGACCCAGACGCTGGACGGCGCCAGGGAGCAGGAAGTGGCCTTGAAGGAGAAGATCAAGGCCGACGAGGCGCTGGCTGGCGAAAGTCTTGTTGCCGCCTAGAGTGCCTTGAGGAGAATGTGAACCTTTGGACCGAGGGTCTGCAGTGAATGTTGCTGCAGCCATCGACGAGGAGCTGGCGCGGTGGGGATGGTGGATCTTGGATATTCCTCCGACGAGCATCTCCAACCCAGCGCCAAGCTCAGCTTGTTCTTCAAGGCGTGGTGGACGGCCCTCCGGCGACTCGGGAGGAAGTCCCAAAACAGCTGGCCGAGGAGTCGCGCCAGATCTGCTGAGGAGCACTCCAAAAGGTGCTGATGAAGGTGGCCTTCCGCAATCCAGGCCTCAACCTCACCAATGTCCTCAAGTCCTTGCCGCCGGATGCTGATGTGGAGGCGCTCAAGACCCTTGTCGCACCCATCGTGGACAGGGTGAGTGGAATCAAGAGGTTTGAGGGCGATCGCGTAGATTAGGCCGCCCGTTTTCTCTTTCCCTTGCCGCTGCTGGTCATGTCATGAGAACAATTCATTAGAGCTGCGGCAAGCTATCTTGTAATATAACTCTATTTTGGGTATCAATTGCTATGTTATTTCCTTTACTTGATTCCTTCCTTTGTATGTTTTTGCCCTCGCTTTTAGGGAACTTGTCATTGGCACCGAAATTCTGAGCGCTTGAGTGCGGAGACGCCAAGACCTTCTTTGGCGGTGCCGCTTCCGACAAGCAACCTTGTCGCATAACTAGTCGCAGCTCACTTAAGTTGTTGAGCGGACTCGAAACAAAGTAAGGGCGCGACTAGCTACGAGTTGGTTCCTCTGCGCATAGGTTTTCCATACAAAGGACGGTCGTTCGAGGAAGATAACTTAAAAAATTTAAAACTGATTGCTCAAATTTTAGCAACTTAGCTTTTCTGTCGTTTGCTTCCCGGTAAGGCTAGGCTTCCTCGGCGGACGCTTGGTCCACACCATTATCTTCTCCTTTCCCCCGGCAAACTTGTATGCGAGGGAACCTTCCTTTCTTTGAGAAAGAAAGAAGAGAAAATAAAGATATGGAGCCTTATGGCTCGTTATCACTTACCAGGGGTAGGTGCTGCACAAAGTGTCAGATAATGCATGCAAATAGAAGTAAAAAGCATGAAATTGACAAGGTGTGCAAAGCATGCTAGCTTTACTTATGCACGGGGTCTGCGCCCGGCTTTGTACAAAGGATTACATGCAACAGCGGCAAGACTTGTACAAAAGGTGGTTGCCGGAACAGGTTCCGGCAACCGCTTCTGAGTAAAACTTACGAAGATGCTCAATGTTCCAGGAGTTGCTCACCGGAATGCCATCTTCGGTCTCAAAGCGGACAGCGCTTGAGCCTAGTGATTTCGTTTCACCCGGTAAGGGCCTTCCCACGTCGGCGTCAACTTGTTGGAATTCTTGGTGGACTGAACTCGCGAAGAACAAGGTCGCCTTCCTCGAGACTTCGGCATTAACTTTATGCGGTTATGGTAGCGGCGCAAAGCTTCTTGGTACCGAGCAGCTAAATGCAATGACTGAAGGCGATCTTCCTCAAGGAAGCAGCGCATCATCTTGTCGCATTGCTCTTGCTCAAGCTCATCATAAGCGAGCACTCGGCGATCCGTATCTGAGTTCCGTGGGAAGAACTGCCTCTGCTCCATAGACTAGGCGAAAGGTGTGCGGCGGTGGCTCGATTTGGCGTCGTCTGACCGACCAAAGAACCACCGGCAGCTCCTCAATCCGGATTTCTTCCGCACTTGTGCAGCCTGTCGAAAGTTACGGTCTTGAGCCCGCGCGAGCACTTTAGCATTGCCCTCTCCGCTTGACCGTTGCTTCTCGGATGAGCAACGAAGCGAAGCAGAACCTTAGCGTCAAGATCTTGGACGTCTTTGCATGAAGGTGCGGCTCGTGAATTGCGTGCCGTTGTCGGTGATGATCCTTTTAGGGATTCGAAGCGGCAAACAATCGACTGAAGAACTTGACTTGTTGTCTTTGTCACCTTCCTCCTTGCTTCCACTTCCGGCCACTTTGTGAACTTGTCGATTACAGCGTACAAGTACTCAAAGCCCCAAACGGCTTCGGGGAAAGGGGCGAGGATGTCGAGCCCCAGACCGAAAATGGCGAGGATAAAGGGATCGTCTGGAGAGCTTGAGCTGGCTGGTGTATCTGCTTGGAATGGGCCGCACGCTTCACACTTGGTTACTTGTGCGATTGCATCTGGAGGGCTGTCGGCCAAAAAACCTTGCGGAATGCTTTGCGGCAAGTGCTCTGGCGCCAATGTGGTGACCACATATGCCTCCATGTATCTCTATAACAGCTTTTGTCCGTCTTCCCGGTGAATACACTTCAACTTCACACCGTTGAGTCTTCTTACATGCGGTGTGTTGTCGACAAACTGGTACATACTTATTTGCCGGGCTACTCTTTCCACTTCTTCTTGCTCTTCGAAGTTCTCTGTCACGAAGGAAATGGACAATCTGCTGCGCCCATGCTAGAGCTTGCGGCTCGACAACAAGGACTAAAGGCACATCTGCTGCTGCGGGAACATCAACTTCCACGGCGAGAACCTGCGGTTCAGCCGGAGCTTGACGTTCCCCGGCAAGCTTGTCGGAGCAAAACTTGTCGAGGCGTGCGCTTCAACGAAACAAACCCTAGGGCTTGTCGGAGCAGATCGCTCCTCGACTGTTGGTGTTATCTTGGGGACCTTCTTGGCGGCGGCTTCGGGAAGCTCTGCCGGAAAATAGTCACCAGAAATCAACTTCCTCTTCTTGCTCTGTCCGGTTGATGGTGTTACAGACGGTTGAGTCAGCTTGAGCACAAAGATCCCTGGTTCCACAGGTAACTTAAGTGCGGCGCACTTCGACAGACCATCAGCAATGTCGTTCTGAGCTCTTGGAATATATTCCATCTGTAGGCCGTCAAAGTGCTCTTCTAGCTTTCTCACTTCATCAACATAAGCTTCCATCAATGGACTCTGATAATTCTTGTTCACTTGGCGGATGACAAGCTGTGAGTCACCCCTGACAATGAGCTTCTTGATCCCAAGGTCTACTGCGATCCTGAGACCGGCAAGCAAACCTTCATACTCTGAAGTATTGTTTGTTGCTTGCTCCTTGGGAAAGTGCATCTGGACCACGTACTTGAGGTTCTCTCCGGTAGGTGCAACAAGTAGCACGCCCGCACCGGCGCCTTGCAGCGAGAAGGCACCATCAAAGTACATCAGCCACTCTTTGCTTGCCTCCTTGACAGGGATGCTCGTTTCTGGAATTTCTTCATCTTGTGTTGGCGTCCATTCTGCTATGAACTCCGCCAATGCTCGCTTTGGATAGTTGATGTGCTCTCAAACTTGAGGCCAAAGCTTGACAGTTCGATGCCCACTCGACAATCCTGCCTGTTGCCTCTGGATTTTGCATCCTCTTCACGGAAAAGCGGGTGACAAGCTGTGATCTCATGTGCCAGAAGTAATGGCGCAGCTTTCTCGAGGCCATGAGGAGGCCGAAAAGCAATTTACGCACACCAGTACCTTGACCTAGCCCCTGCGAAGAGGCCCGACAAAGTAAACTGGGTGCTGCACCATTCTTTTCTGCATCTTCTCATGTGTCTGCGCAGATCCATCCTTGTCGGGACCAGAGCTTGCCGGTGAAGCCCCCTGCTTGTCACTGGATGCATCTGCCATGGTTGCTAGCTCATCATCCGCCTCCCTCTCCGCTACTAACGCAGCACTAACCACTTGATTGGTTGCCGCTATATACAGCAGCAACTTCTCTTGTGACCTAGGTGCGACAAGTGTTGGAGTGGAGGAAAGGTATCTCTTCAAGTCCTGCAGCGCAGCCTCCGCTTCCGGAGTCCATTGCATCGGACCTGCCTTTTTCAAAATTTTGAAAAATGGCAGGGCGCGCTCAGCAGACCTAGAAATAAACCTGCTGAGAGCAGCTACGCAACCGGCAAGCCTTCGTACATCCTTGACGTGCTTTGGTGCTTCAATCTGCTCAATGGCCTTGATCTTGTCGGGATTGGCTTCAATTCCGCGCTTAGACACGAAGAACCCGAGAAGCTTGCCAGAAGGGACTCCAAACACGCACTTCTCGGGGTTGAGCTTGAGGTTGATCTTGCGCAGATTTGCAAAGGTTTCGTCTAAATCTTGAATCAGAGTCGCCTTGTCCTTGCTCTTGACCACTATGTCGTCCATGTAGGCTTCCACATTCCTGTGCATTTGCGGCTCAAAAGCGTCATGAACTACTCTTGCAAATGTTGAACCAGCATTCTTTAACCCGAAGGGCATCCGTACAAAACAGTATGTGCCACATGGGGTGATGAATGCGGTCTTCTCCTCATCCTCTTCTGCCATGAAGATCTGATGATATCCTGAGTATGCATCCAGAAATGTAAGCAAATCACATCCGGCCGTGGAGTCAACAATCTGTTCGATGCGCGGCAAGGGAAATGAGTCTTTGGGACAAGCTTTATTGACATCGGTAAAGTCGATACAAAGCCTGCATTGCCCGTTAGCCTTGCGTACAACTACAGGATTGGCCAACCACATAGGATGGAGCACTCCTCTGACAAGGCCTGCTGCTTCCAATTTCTTGATTTCTTCTGCGATGAACTCTTGGCGCTCCACTGCCTGCTTCCCGACTTTCTGCTTGACGGGCCGCACATGAGAACAAACGGCAAGATGGTGCTCAACTACTTTCCTGGGAACACCGGGGATGTCAGACGGTTGCCACGCAAACACGTCGACGTTCGCCCGCAGGAAAGCAACGAGCGCGCCTTCCTATTTAGGGTCGAGAGGCAGCGATGGTGAAGGTACCACCAGTGCCGTCCTCCTTGGCGGACACCTTCTTGGTCTCTGGTGGAGCTGCCATCGTCTTCTTACACTTGCCGGTGGAGCTCGATGGTGCGTCCTCGACTGTAGCGCAGCACTCCGAGGAGGTGCGCTTGCCGGAGTGGGCATCAGAGCTCTTGCTGGACTTGGTCTTCTTCTTCCCCCCGGGAGCTTCAGCGGCAAGTGGCTTGCAATCTGTTGCAGCTGCTGCTTCCCGGTAGATCTTGTCGGCGCAAATAAGAGCATCCTTCTTGTCGCCAGGGACAGAGATGACACTTATCGGGCCTGGCATCTTCAGCATGTTGTATGCGTAGTGAGAGGCTGCCATGAATTTGGCAAGTCTTTGGGCGGCCAAGTATTCCATTGTAAGGCAATGGAAAGTCAGCAACGTCAAAGGTGACCCTCTCAGTCCTGAAGTTCAACTCGCTGCCAAATGTCACCGGCAACGTGATCTTGCCCTTCGGCTTGCTCTTGGAATGTGCCGGTCTCTTCGAGCTCGCCATCAGGGATCAGGAGTTTCTGGAGCACCGCAGAGGAGATCAGGTTCAAGCCGGCCCCGCCGTCAACTAGCATCTTAGTGACCTTGAGGTTGCGGATAGTTGGTGAGACCAACATCGGCAAGCACCCGACCGCGATTCTGCGATCGGTGGTCCTCAATATCAAAGATGGTAGGCGTCTGGACCATTTCGCAGGCTTGCGTGACTCGATGGATGGTTCTGCTGCATTGACTTCCGCATCCTTTGCTTGAGCTGGCGGTGTGAAGTATGCAGAACAAGCACCGCCGTCAACACACGAGGACCTCTGTGGCTTTACGGAACTCCTGCTCATCGGCCTCGTCATCATCCATGTCTTCATCATCGTCGTCGTCTTCATCCTTGTCGCGGCCGTGGGAGAGTCTGTCTCCTTGCCGCTGCTTGGCCTTGCCGCGGCGTCCTCCTCGGCCGGGACGTTTCTTGCTAGCTCCTCCAGCACCCTCCTGGGCCTTCTCCTTGTCGCGCCGTTCATATTCAGCCTTCTGCTGCTCGACAAGCTGCTCGACCTTCTTGCAGCTCCGGAGGTCATGGCCCTTGGTGCGGTGGATCTTGCAGTACTGCTTGTTGGAGCCGTTCTGTTTGTCGGCGACCGCCACAGCCTGGCAGTTGGCGCCAGGGGCAACCTCCTTGCCGGAGCTACCAACTTTGGCTTTCTTGGCGCCACCTCCGTTGCCGGACTGCTCAACAACTAGCACACCTTTGCCTTTCTTCTTCCTATTGTTCCGCCGCCGGTTCTTCCTTGCCGGGGCGGTCTCCTCACTATCAGATCCTCCTGCTTCCGTATTCTCTCCGGGGAGTCTCCTCCCTTCCTCAGCACATGCACACTTGTCGGCCAGGGCATATAGCTCACGGACGTCTCTAATCTTGCACATCGCCATCTCCTCCCGCATCCTGCGGTTTCGCGTTTCCGATGGAGCAGCTGATTACATGGCGGGGTGGACATCTGAGATGTTGTCTTTGTACACGGCTGAATCTCTGAATGTACTTGCGCAGGCTCTCCTTCCTTACAGGCGGCAGATGAAGGTCGCTTTCTTAGCCATGGGGCTTGTGGCCGCCTGTAAAGGCGCCGACAAACTGATGGCATAGATCTGCCCAAGAGGATATGGAGTTGTCCGGCAAGTGCATGAGCCAGGATCTGACATTGGGCTTGAGCACCAGCAGGAAGTAGTTGGCAAGGATCTTGTTGTCTCGCCCCCGGCAGCCTGCACCGCGATGGTGTAGATGCTGAGGAACTCCGACGGATGCGTCTTGCCTTCGTACTTCTACCGTACGTCGGCTTGAAATTCTTCTTGCTGGGCCACTGGACTTGCCGCAGCTCACGAGTGAACGCAGGGCAACCTACCGCGTACGGCAAGTCGCCTGGTTTCTCCGGCGCATGCATGTCGACAGAGGGCCTAGCGCGCTTGTCGGATTGACGCCGCACTTCTCTTGGCGCTCGATGCGAGTTCGGCGTCTTCTTCTTGTCGTTCGTGAAGAACTTGGCGCTGATCGCGACGAGCTCGTGGATCCGATGATGCGGTGGAGTCATTGTCGAGGTGGATCCGGAGAATCGGCGGTCTTGGCCTTCGGGCGGAGAGTGCATGGTGGTTGCACCCCACGGTTTCATCGCCACCGGCTCGCGTTTAGCAGTCTGCCGCGGCAGCGATGCACTCGGTTGCGCGGAGGCGTCGCCGTTAAGCGAAGCCGATGAGACTACGAATGGTGGCCCTCCATTCGTCGACCTTGTCGGCTGTTGGAGGGTAATCTAGGAGCAGTTGAGTTCTCGCCAAAGCTTCTGCTGGAGTGGTGGGTGGCAGTGGCGATCGGCGCGAGGAGCGGGATATGCTCGGACTTCTAACTATGTTAGAAGGAGCAGTACCGGGCGACCGTGCCTCGCTCGCGCCAGCATGTTGGCGTGCATGCTGGTCTTGAGCATCCCGAGATCCTCCAGCTCGATCTTGGTCCAACGAGCGTATGGCATTGTGAATGCCATGACGCTGTCGGTCTCGCGCCTCCTGAGACGGGCGCGGTGCATGTACGGGCGCCGAGGCCTGTGCAGCCTTGTCCTTGGACTTGGCAGCACTATGATCTCCCCCATCGCCGTCCATTCTTCCGCCGGCGTCTACCCCACCGCCTGCTTGCTCCGGTGGTGGTGGGTTCGACGCGGACGGAGCTTCTGCCGCCGAAGACTTCTTCTTCGGTGGCATGTTGATGAAGATGATGAAGATCTAGCTCACGTGGACGCCGGATCAGGTTCGCACAACCTCGACGCCCCCTACGTGGCGCGCCAAAGATGTCGGGGCAGGCTGATCTGGCCCACGAACACCTATGGGACCGGCGGACCGAGCCCCTTTCGGTTCGGCGGGGAGCCGAGGTCGCACAAAGAGCAGATCGAGGCGAAGCACGCGAGAGGTTTACCCAGCTTCGGAGCTCTCCGTAGAGATAACACTCCTACTGCTGCATGTCTGAATGTATTGTGTTCTTGCTCAGGAGCGCTGAGTGCTACAGTACACACGAGCTGCTAACGAGACTGAGTGTGGGGGGAACCGACCCTTTCTACGTTGAGCATGGGCCTCCTTTTATATGATCAAGGGGTCTCCGACAGGTGGTAACATACACAAGGGCAAAAACGGAAAAGGAGTGGTTGGTACACCTACTTGTACAGTGTACAGTGTACCATACCTAACCCTCACGGCAGGGGACAAAGGCATTAAATGCCCATCTACGTCGCCCTAACAGTGCAAACAGGGACCGTCAGGGGCGCCACCGCTTGCCACGATGGCAATCTTGTCAGCGCCGATTGCCACCTCGCACCGCTGGCTGCACAGCCTCTCGCCACGCGCGCCTGGAAAGGTCCCAGGGCGACACGTTAGTGGATGTGCTGGAGCGTAGGTACAGAGAGGTGGTCTGCGCATGACAAGCGCCTTGTCATGATTGTTGTCTTGTCGCAAAAAGCTTGTCGCTCATTGGGCCTTCCCGACAAGCTCCTCTTGCGGGGCCTCGTCTTGTAGGTGCCTTGGGTGGCCTTCCGGCAAGCTCCTCTTGCCGGGGCCTTGTCTCCTTGGCTTGAATACTCTGTTCTTGAATGGCTCCAAAGGAACCACGGAGGACCTTGGCGGTCACCCGGTAAGCCTTGCCGCGGAGGGCTGCAACTGCCCGTGCACTAGTTCGGGATACTAGGGTACCCCTACTCTAGTACACCGACACTAAGGATGACGTGACGATGCGCATGGGAAATGGTTCCAAAGTCGATGTGATCGCTGTCGGCACGCTACCTCTACATCTACCTTCGGGATTAGTTTTAGACCTGAATAATTGTTATTTGGTGCCAACGTTAAGCATGAACATTATATCTAGACCTTGTTTGATGCGAGACGATTATTCATTTAAATCAGAGAATAATGGTTGTTCTATTTATATGAGTAATATCTTTTATGGTCATGCACCCTCGAAGAGTGGTCTATTTTTGTTGAATCTCGATAGTAGTGAGACACATATTCATAATATTGAAGCCAAAAGATGCAGAGTTGATAATGATAGTGCAACTTATTTGTGGCACTGCCGTTTGGGTCATATTGGTGTAAAGCGCATGAAGGAAGTCCATACTGATGGACTTTTGGAATCACTTGATTATGAATCACTTGGTACTTGTGAACCATGCCCCATGGGCAAAATGACTAAAACTCCGTTCTCCGGAACAAAGGAGTGAGCAACAGATTTATTGGAAATAATACATACTGATGTATGCGGTCCGATGAATATTGAGGCTCGCGGCGGGTATCGTTATTTTCTGACCTTCACAGATGATTTGAGCAGATATGGGTATATCTACTTGATGAAACATAAGTCTGAAACATTTGAAAAGTTCAAAGAATTTCAGAGTGAAGTGGAAAATCATCTTAACAAGAAAATAAAGTTTCTGCGATCTAATCGTGGAGGAGAATATTTGAGTTATGAGTTTGGTCTTCATTTGAAACAATGTGGAATAGTTTCGCAACTCTCGCCACCCGGAACACCATAGCGTAATTGTGTGTCTGAACATCGTGACCGCACTTTATTAGATATGGTGCGATCTATGATGTCTCTTACTGATTTCCCGCTATCATTTTGGGGTTATGCTTTAGAGACGGCTGCATTCACGTTAAATAGGGCACCACCTAAATCCGTTGAGACGACACCTTATGAACTGTGGTTTGGCAAGAAACCCAAGTTGTCGTTTCTTAAAGTTTGGGGTTGCGATGCTTATGTGAAAAAACTTCAACCGGATAAGCTCGAACCCAAATCGGAGAAATGTGTCTTCATAGGATACCCAAAAGAGACTGTTGGGTACACCTTCTATCACAGATCCGAAGGCAAGATATTTGTTGCTAACAATGGATCCTTTCTAGAGGAGTTTCTCTCGAAATAAGTGATTGGGAGGAAAGTAGAACTTGATGTGGTAACTGTACCTTCTCCTTTATTGGAAAGTAGTTCATCACAGAAATCAGTTCCTGTGACTCCTACACCAATTAGTGAGGAAGCTAATGATGATGATCATGTAACTTCAGATCAAGGTACTACCAAACCTCGTAGGTCAACCAGAGTAAGATCCACACCAGAGTGGTACGGTAATCCTGTTCTGGAGGTCATGTTACTTGACCATGACGAACCTACAAACTATGAGGAAGCAATGATGGGCCCAGATTCCACGAAATGGCTTGAGGCCATGACATCTGAGATGGGATCCATGTATGAGAACAAATTCTGGACTTTGGTTGACTTTCCCAATGATCGGCAAGCCATAGAGAATAAATGGATCTTTAGAAGAAGATTGAAACTGACGGTAATGTTACTATCTACAAAGCTCGACTTGTTGCGAAAGGTTTTCGACAAGTCCAAGGAATTGACTACTATGAGACCTTCTCACCCATAGCGATGCTTAAGTCCGTCTGAATCATGTTAGCAATTGCCACATTTTATGACTATGAAATTTGGCAAATGGATGTAAAAAACTGCATTCCTGAATGGATTTCTGGAAGAAGAGTGGTATATGATGCAAGCAGAAGGTTTTATCGATACAAAGGATGCTAACGATGTGTGCAAGCTCCAGTGATACATTTATGGACATGTGCAAGCATCTCGGAGTTGGAATAAACGTTTTGATAGTGTGATCAAAGTATATGGTTTTATACAGACTTTTGGAGAAGCCCGTATTTACAAGAAAGTGAGGTGGAGCTCTGTAGCGTTTCTAATATTATATGTGGATGACATATTGTTGATTGGAAATGATATAGAATTTCTGAATAGCATAAAAGGATACTTGAACAAGAGGTTTTCAATGAAAGACCTCGGTGAAGCTGCTTATATATTGGGCATCAAGATCTATAGAGATGGATCAAGATGCTTAATTGGACTTTCATAAAGCACATACCTTGATAAAGTTTTGAAGAAGTTCAAAATGGATCAGGAAAGAAAGGGTTCTTGCCTGTGTTACAAGGTATGAAGTTGAGTCAGACTCAATGCCCGACCACTGCAGAAGATAGAGAGAAAATGAAAGTCATTCCCTATGCTTCAGCCATAGGTTCTATCATGTATGCAATGCTGTGTACCAGACCTGATGTGTACCTTGCTATTAGTTACCAGGGAGGTACCAAAGTAATCCAGGAGTGGATCACTGGACAGCGGTCAAGAACATCCTGAAATACCTGAAAATGACTAAGGATATGTTTCTCGTTTATGGAGGTGACAAAGAGCTCATTGTAAATGGTTATGTTGATGCAAGCTTTGACAGTGATCCAGATGACTCTAAGTCACAAACCGGATACATATTTATATTGAACGGTGGAGCTGTCAGTTGGTGCAGTTCTAAGCAAAGCGTCGTGGCGGGATCTACGTGTGAAGCGGAGTACATAGCTGCTTCGGAAGCAGCAAATGAAGGAGTCGGGATGAAGGAGTTCATATCCGATCTAGGTGTCATACCTAGTGCATCGGCTCCAATGAAAATCTTTTGTGACAATACTGGTGCAATTGCCTTGGCAAAGGAATCCAGATTTCACAAGAGAACCAATCACATCAAGAGACGCTTCAATTCCATCCGTGATCAAGTCAAGGAGGGAGACATAGAGATTTGAAAAATACATACGGATCTGAATTTTGCAGACCCGTTGACTAAGCGTCCCTCACGAGCAAAACATGATCAGCACCAAGACTCCATGGGTGTTAGAATCATTACTATGTAATCTAGATTATTGACTCTAGTGCAAGTGGGAGACTAAAGGAAATATGCCCTAGAGGCAATAATAAAGTTGTTATTTATATTTCCTTATATCATGATAAATGTTTATTATTCACTGGTGCGCGTCGGTCCTAAACAAACGGTTTTTTACCCCTTTCCGCGACGACATTTGGGACCGTCGCCGAGTGAGTGTGTGCGATAGGGTGTCCTTCCCATAAGACCCAGAAATCGTCGGGGATAGGCCCTCCTGGGACCCAGGCTGGGGCCGTGTGCGATCGGGCGAGGCACCGAAACCCAATCATTTCCGTAGGTATGTACATCCCAGACGGTAATCCGAGAAAATCGTCTCCGTAGGTATGTACATCCCACACGGTAATCCGAGAAAATCATTTTTGTAGGTATGTACATCCCACACGGTGAATCCCAGAAAAACATTTCCGTTCGTATGTATATCACACACAATCAATCCAAGGAATACGTTTCTGTTCTTATGTACATCCCACACCGTCAATCCATGGAAAATGTTTCCGTTCGGATGTACATCCCACACGGTTTTATGTATACGCTCGTGTGTGAAAGGTGTAACTATCACACACGCTCTGCCTTGGTTAACTGATTGCTTTCATTAACTACATCACACACGATTTTATGTAGAAAACTGTGTGGCATTGGGCTATCCATCGGAAGCGCTTTTACTGCTAGAACCGTTTGCAAAGGTTCATGACCGTCTGTTCTATTTTTTTCCTGTAATTTATTTTTATAATTGGAAATTTTGAAAAACAAAATGTGCAATTCAAACTCTCAGCACAATGGTTCAACAACGAATCCATAAATAAAACTGCCAGTACAATATGTTCAGTAATTACAGGATTAGGTAGCAATTAACTATGATGAACCACGGTATTTAAAGGCAGTAAAGGTGAAGAGACAAGTTTAAATCATTTTGACTGCCGACGGTGTTGAAGAAGCGGAATGCCCATAATATGCCTTCCTGCATGCCATAGGCACGAACCACTTTTGTCCAACCCCTTGTGACGATCGCCCGCCCATCCTTCACCGCCTTGAGGAAGACTTCTAGAGCATTATCATGGTAGCATGAATTATATACTTTAACCTTAATTGCCTCCACTCCGGTCATGTAGTTTTCAAGGTAATCATCAGTAAATAGCTTCGGAAACCACTGAAAAGAGAAATATCGAATCGAGGTCTAATAGAGTAACTTGTTGTGGGCAGGGGGGAAAGGAAACACATTACTTACCATCCAAAAGTTCACTGTTGTCTTCGACAAAGTGTACATAAAGAGCTTAATTCCAATCACCCGTTTCTTTCGCTTAACAATCTTTCTTAGTTTCCTCACTTGACGCTTGTTCATGAATATCTCACTGCCCCATACACAAAAGGGATCAAAGCGTGGATCAGTACCCCTCATATATGTACCTATAAGCAACCAGTAAATGTTAGAAGCTAAACTGAGATTGCACAAATGATGTAAAATACAACTACCTATGTTCCTAAGTACAAGTTATTTTTAGAGATTTCAATATGAACTACATACGGATGTATATAGAATTAAAGATATAGTTTAGATTAGAATCTAGATTCACTCATTTTGCTCCTTATGTAGTCTATATTGGAATCTCTAAAAATACTTATATTTAGGAATAGATGGTGTATAAGACATGGGATGCAGCTAACCTCGACGACAAACAACAACATCGCCCATTGTAGCCCTGTGTAAGTACATGTAAAGCCACTGTTAACTACAACAGGGTTAACATTCACCAAAAATAGTAAATGGTAATAAAACGACAGCATCTGTAGTGATATGTTCATTTCGAAAGAGTAGCACGGTAGCAAAGGGACGGATTAAAAAATGGATACAACTGTTAATTGCATCAGGCTTAACAACATCCTAATTCATGTTTTATAAGTTTGTAGCCATTGAAATACAACTCTTTAAAAATGGATACAATTGTTAATTGCAACGGGCTTAATGGACATTGAAACCAGTACTGATAAAAATGCAATTGGCAGAGTTAAGCACCACAGGGTAGGTGCTGCCAGAGCAGATAATGGCCCAGTTGTCTATAAAAAGGTAGGGAAAATAGCTCAAATGTGTTAGGCATGTTTACTACTACACGCTTAATACATCGACAGTACAAAACATAGCCATTAATTGCAACTGGTATTGGTAAGATTGAACTTGTGGTTACATACTTGGTAAGTCCTGAGAGGTATTTGCTGGGGCACTTCATCTTAGCCAGAGCCCGCCCAAAGTTAGCGGCGGCGGAGGCGAGCTGTTCCTCCGGGTCGAAGCGTGGATCAGTGCCACTGACATGTGTATCTACAAGCAACCAGTAAATGGTAGAAGTTAATCTGCAATTGCACAAATGATGTGAAATACTGTAAGACATGGGATGCAGCTAACCTTGACGGCAAACAATAGCATCGGCCGTTATGACCCTGCGTAAGTACATGGACAAGCATGTTAAGTACAACAGGGTTAGCATCCACCCAAAAAAGCAAATGGGGCAGCATCTCTAGTATATCTTCATTGCGGAGAGTAGCATGGTAGCAAATGGATAGATTAAAAAATGGATACAACTGTTAATTGCAACAGGCTTAACAACATCCTAAGTCATGTTTTGTAAGTTTGTAGCCATTGAAATGCAACTATTTAAAAATGGATTCAACTGTTAATTGCAACATGCTTAATAGACATTGAAACCGGTACTGATAAAAATGCAATTGGCATAGTTAAACAACACAAGGCAGGTGCTGCCAGAGCAGAGAATGGCCCAAATATCTATAAAAAGGTAGGGAAATTAGCAAAAACGTGTTAGGCATGTTTACTAGAACATGCTTAATACATCGACCGTACAGAGCATAGCCATTAATTGCAACTGGTATTGGTAAGATTGAACTGGTGAGTACATACTTGGTAAGTCCTGAGAGGTACACTACAAAAAAAGACACATCCGTGACATTTTGGGCCGAACGAAAAAATTTCGGTCATACATATGACACTTCTATGACGATAATTGTGACAGAACCCGGTATCATCATAGATGTGGTGGGCTCCTACTTCTATGACAAAGAATCATGACAGAAAATGGGCTTTTCATCCTGGGCGGGCCGGAGATGCAGCTGCATGACATTCTTTGGGTCGTCCATGACGGAAAAAACCGTGGTAGAAGCGAGGGGTAGGAAAATTTCGGGCAGGTGCCGGTTACGGTGGGAGGTCGGGGGCCGAGCGATGCGCGTTTCTCTCATACACGTACGCGCGTGTGTGCGAGGCGTTGGCTCTAACTGAACCCGAGCGAGGCGTTGGGCTCTAACTGAACCCGGCGATTGCAGACTGCGAGCTACGCGTTCATCGAACACGGCGATCGATCGATGGCTGTTAACTGAACCCAATGGAGCAATTCCTTCGCTACGGCTGCTAACTGAAGCCGATCGATTGGATGAACAGTGAGTGTTGCGCGGGCGGGGGGGTTGGATGAGCGATGGCGGTGGCGTTGCCTCTGGATGAACTGGACCCGTGGTGTGGAGGGTTGGATGAACAGTGAAGCGGTGGAGGGTGGCAGTGAAGGGGTGGTTGAACAGGACCCCGTGGTGTGGAGGGCTAGATGAACAGTAGACGGTGGAGGGGTGGTTGAACAGTAGCCGGTGGAGTAGCGCGCGGTGGAGGCTGGATGAATAGAAGCCCGTGGAGGCTGGAGGAGGTCGATGGTAGCCCGTGGAGGCTGGAGGAGGTCGACGGTGAAGATGAACATGAAAGTGCAACTATCCCTAGGTGGTTTTGGTAATTCATACAACATATAGCTCATTGAGCTAATGTTATTCCAAGACTATTATTTCAGGAAAGCTCAATGAATGGCATGGCATGGATGATGAAAGTGGATCCCTTAAAATACTAAGGACAAAGGATTGGCTCAAGCTCAAAAGCTCAAGACTCTTCATTTTACATTTTAGTGATCCAAGATCACATTGAGTCTATAGGAAAAGCCAATACTATCAAGAAGGGATGAGGTGTTGCTTAATGAGCCTTTTGCTTCATGTGCTTAGTGATATGCTCCAAAACCCTCAACTACTTTCCCACATCCACAAATGACCTAAACCTAAAGCCAAAATCGGTTACACCGATTCTTTCTATCCGGCGCCACCGATTCCAAAAGTCATAGCCACTGCCACAAACCCTAAGCAAATCGGTCTTACCGATAGGGATCTCGGTCTCACCGAGATGGGTTGCAATATCTCTGTTTCCCTTCGTAACGTTTCGGTCTAACCGAAGTGAGCGATCGGTCCCACCGAGATTGCAATGTAAACTCTCTGTTTCCTTTTTGTAACATTTCGGTCTCACCGAAAAGATCAAATCGGTCCCACCGAGTTTACCTGACCAACTCTTTGGTTAGCTAATTACCAAAGCGGTCTCACCGAGTTTGTGTAATCGGTCTCACCAAGATTATGTTATGCCCTAACCCTAACCATATCGGTCTCACCGAGATGCATGTCAGTCCCACCGAAAATCACTAACAGTCACTAGGTTTACTAATTCGGTCCGACCGAGTTTAACTATTCGGTCCCACCGAGTTTGGTAAATTGTGTGTAACGGTTGGATTCTGTGTGGAGGCTATATATACCCCTCCACCTGCTCTTCATTCGTGAAGAGAGCCATCATACTGAACCTACACTTCCAACTTACCATTTCTGAAAGGGAATCACCTACTCATGTGTTGAGGCCAAGATATTCCATTCCTACCATATGAATCTTGATCTCTAGCCTTCCCAAGTTGCTTTCCACTCAAATCATCTTTCCACCAGATCCAAAACCTATGAGAGAGAGTTGAGTGTTGGGAGACTATCATTTGAAGCACAAGAGCAAGGATTTCATCATCAACACACCATTTGTTACTTCTTGGAGAGTGGTGTCTCCTAGATTGGCTAGGTGTCACTTGGGAGCCTCCGACAAGATTGTGGAGTTGAACCAAGGAGTTTGTAAGGGCAAGGAGGTCGCCTACTTCGTGAAGATCTACCGCTAGTGAGGCAAGTCCTTCGTGGGCGACGGCCATGGTGGGATAGACAAGGTTGCTACTTCGTGGACCCTTCGTGGGTGGAGCCCTCCGTGGACTCGCGCAACCGTTACCCTTCGTGGGTTGAAGTCTCCACCAACGTGGAAGTACGATAGCACCACCTATCGGAACCACGAGAAAAACATCCGTGTCTCCAATTGCGTTTGAATCCTCTAAACCATTCCCCTTACATTCTTGCAAGTTGCATGCTTTAATTTCCGCTGCCAATATACTCTTTGCATGCTTGCTTGAATTGTGTGATGATTGCTTGACTTGTCCTAAATTAGCTAAAATCTGTCAAACTATAAAATTGGGAAAAGGTTAAGTTTTTAATTGGTCAAGTAGTCTAATCACCCCCCCTCTAGACATACTTCAAGGTCCTACAAGTGGTATCAGAGCTTTGGTCTCCATTTGCTTTGATTTCCATAGCTTGGTGGCCATAGCCTTGGTTTCACAACCTAGGAGAGTATGGCGTCTAGCGAGGGAAATTATCACCGTAGAGGTCCTTACTTTGATGGTACTAACTTTGCTAGTTGGAAGCATAAGATGAAAATGCATATTCTTGGACATAACCCCGCCGTTTGGGCAATTATTTGTATTGGCTTGCAAGGTGAATTTTTCGATGGGAGAGAACTGAACCGTGAAGCTAATGCGGAAGAATTGAAGATGTTGCAATACAATGCTCAAGCATGTGACATCATCTTCAACGGATTGTGCCCCGAAGAATTCAACAAAATCAGCCGCCTTGAGAATGCAAAGGAAATTTGGGATACTTTGATTGATATGCACGAAGGTACTGAGTCCGTCAAGGAATCCAAGTTGGATGTGCTCCAAAGTCAGCTTGACAAGTTCAAAATGAAGGATGGTGATGGTGTCGCTGAAATTTACTCTAGGCTTGCTCTTATCACAAATGAGATTGCCGGCTTAGGGAGTGAAGAGATGACCGACAAATTCATCATCAAGAAGATCCTAAGAGCATTGGATGGAAAATATGATACCGCAGCACATTGATCCAAATGATGCCAAACTACAAAGATCTCAATCCAACGGAGTCATTGGAAGGATTGTTGCTCATGAGATGTCACTCAAGGACAAGGAGGAACTTCACAACAAGTCAAGTGGTGCTTACAAAGCCTCAAGTGAAGCCTCCACATCATCAAGTGAGAAACCAACCTTCAATGAAGAATTGAGCTTAATGGTGAAGAACTTCAACAAGTTCTACAAAAGAAGAAGCAAAGAAAGAAGCTCCAAGTCAAGGTCTTACAATGACAAAAGATCTTATAGTCGAGAGCGCAATTGCTACAATTGTGGGAGACCCGGACGCTACTCAAATGAGTGTACGGCACCCTACAAAAGAAGAGAAGATTCTCCAAAAAGAAGAAGCAAAAGAGAAGAATCGCCACCGAGAGAGAGGAGGAGTAGAGATGATCGTTATGAACGAAGACCCTCACGGAGAAGCAAGGATTCGGAAAGGAAGGACGATTCATCAAGGAGCTACACAAAACGAAGACATCAAGCTCATGTTGGTGAATGGGTTTCCGGCTCCGACTCCGACCATCACTCCGAGAGAAGCTATCACTCTGAATCCGAATATACTCAAGATGAAGGTGTTGCCGGTCTAGCACTTGTGTCAACCAACTCCTACGACATATTTGATTCACCAAATGAAGTAATTGGAAGATGCTTCATGGCCAAAGGTCCTAAGGTAACACATCCAGTATGTTGATTTCAATAGTGATGAAGATGACTTGCTAGGTGATGATGATTTACTTGTTGACAACTCTAGTGATGAATACTATGATGAAAGGCCAATTAATCATGCTAATCAAACGAATGACAATGATAAGGAGAAAATTGAGATTCTAACTAAAGAACTAAACACTCTTAAGTTGGCTCATGAAACTATCTTCGAAGATCATCGAGAACTTTTAAGGGCTCATGAGAAGTTACGCTTTGAAAAGCTCAATCTTGAGCAAGAGCATTAGTTCTTAAAGGCAATCAATGATGATCTCCGCAAGAAAAGTTCTTCTTACATTGCCAAGCGTTTACTCTTATCTACTTACATGCCTCAAGTCAAGTCTAGTAACAAGTACACGAAAGATACTTCCTCTAGTAGTAACGATAATAATATCAAATCCAATGTTGTTGCTTCTAGTAGTTCTCTTGATTCCACTAATGATTCTCTTAGCCAAGTTACACTTGAGCAAGAAAATAGTTTATTGAAGGGAATTATAGAGAAAGGTGTTTACAAGAGCCTTGTCGGGAGTAAGAAATTTGAGGAAATTGTACGCAAGCAAGGAAGGCACCGGAAGAATCAAGGTTTTGAATGAAAGTTCAACGCCAATGGAGTTGAGTGGGAAGAAGATCAATACCCCAAGACAAAGTTTGTTCCTCAACAAGAGAAGTATGATCCTACTTCCTTCAAGGGGACACAAGCTCAAGATGATCTTCCACCACAAGACCACAAGAACAAAGGCAAGGACAAGCTTCAAGAAGAGATTGATGCATTTGAAGAATCACCTAAAGCCTCGTTCGAGTGGGTCCCCAAGACTACGTCAAGTTCTACGTCATCAAGTACAACTACAACTCCAAGGATTCCCATCAAGATGATGTGGATCCCGAAGAAGAAGAACTAGAGAGTTCTTGAGGGTGACTCCGCCAACATTCTTCTCTCATATCATTTTGGCAAGAACAAGTGCAATCAACTTTCACATCTTGCACTAGTTCAAGGAGTCACAAACCCTCATGTTGGTAAGGCAAGGGACAAGGTAACCTAATGTTTTCATGGACATCATCTTGTGTGTGCATCACTCTATGTCTATGGGTATTCTTGTTTGTTCCTTGTGGGACTAACCCATGTAGGCAAGTTGAAAGTGCAACTCAATCCAAAGGATTGCTCCAAATGATCTACATCAACATTGAGCATCTACATCTTCAACACCCACATGAAGTCATCATCGACAAAACCCAAGGTTAGTTCATCCCTCTAAGAGGGGATCTCACATCTAGGGGGAGCTTAACTCTAAGACTTGAGTCAAAGCAACTCTAATGGTGTGAACACATTAATGCATTATGTAAAAGTGGTAACCCCACTTGAGCTTAAACGATGAGTATGACCTATGATCAAATGTTCTCATTTGACTCCTAAGTCAATATACTCATGTATAGATGACCTAGTCATCGCCAACTGTTTGATAGATGCTAGAATTGGTTGTGCATGCTTTGCCACATATTTCAATTGCCATCTTATTGTGTGAGCATGTTGGTGCATATTTTACTCATTCAAGGACAACCACTTGTTGTTTTGTTTGATTGGTCCTTTCTTCTTTTGGCCAAGTGGATGGACAAGAATCCCTAAGAACCTTCTTTAGCTATCTATGCTTTTCTCGTCTCAAACTCTATTCATGCTACATCACAAAATTTGATCAAGTCAGATTCGAACCACTACGTGTGAGGAGCACTTTCGGAGCCCCGATTCGTCATAGACTTAAACTTCCAAAACCTCTTAATGATTCTCGGTCTGACCGATCCTACCATTTCGGTCCTACCGAGATCATCAAGTTGATCTGAGTTTTCAATCTCGATGCAACCGATTTGAACTTTTCGGTCTCACCGAGTTGCTGTAACTGCTCACAGTTATGCATCTCGGTGCCACCGAGTTGTTCCACTCGGTCACACCGACAGGATCGGGCTATATATAGTCACGGGCAAAATTTTGGAAATTTCTCCGAAACCCTTCGCTCACAAGATCAACTCGCTTCGCCATCGTGGCCTCCGGATCGTCTCCTCGCCGCCAGCCAGCCTCCTGTCGCTGGTCTTCGCCATTGTCAACGGATTTCGTCCCATTGCTGTTGCCGTAGCTAGTCCACCGCCAAGTTAGGGTATGGACTTGATCTTTGTGCTATCCACGTCTGATTCCTAGCACATTGTTTTCATATTGAATCTTGCCACGATTGCAACTCATCTATCCAGCCAAAGTAGTTCATAGAATAGATGTGATTCAAATTTTTAGGTTTAGGTTTCCTCCGAAACCATCTCGGACCCACCGAGTTGAAAAACTTGGTCTCACCAATTTGGCATATGCCATTGCACAAGTGACTCTCGGTCTGACCGAGATTTACTAATCGGTGCAACTGATTTGAGAATTCTGTGAAACCCTAGCAGTCTCGATGCCACCGAAATGAAACTCGGTCCAACCGAGATCATCAGTTTAGATTCCAAAACTGCTTCGGTATCACCGAGTTTGAAAATTGGTGGATGTGAAATGCTTTCTATGGAAAACTAAAACTGAACTTTTGAGTCATTCTTTTGCAAGAACCTCTGCATTTTGTGATTCTCATCTTTTCTATCTCATCTATAAACTCTTCACAGGGTCAGCAGTCAGCTTTTGTAGTATGTCTGATCAAAGTGACAGCCAGAACAGGTCAGAAGAGCAGATAGACTTGAGTGAGGGCACTAGTCCCTCAACTTCAGATGAAGGGAGCAGAAGTACTCCTAGCAACTTGCCTAAGGCTGCTACTAGGCAAAGGAGGAAAAGAAATTCAGATTCAGAGGATGAAGATTACAGGGCTGAGGAAGATGAGGCAACTTCAAAGAAAGAAGTGCTCAAGAAGGAAAGGGTCATGAAGACCAAAAGGACTGCAGGAAGACAACCAATGTCTAAGGCCAGAACATCAACTCAACTGCCTGAAAATCCTGATCCCAAAGAGCCGATTCTTTGAAAGCAAGAAGAGGAAGGAAAGGGTCAAGATGACCATGGCGGAGTAATTGGGAAGCCTTCCATGATGGAAGAGGAAGAGCCCATCGCACCAAAGCACCAAAGGCACCAAAGCAAATGGGTGATGCAATCAGATCGGGGCTGCCACATCTAAGCCCAAGGAAGCACCCAAAGCTGCCCCCAAGGCCAAGTTCAGACCAAAGAGGAATACTAGGAGTATTCCAGCTGCTGAGAAGAACAAGGCCCCAGTGCCTGAGGATGATGAGGAAGATGAAGAAGGACAAGTTCTGAGGAAGCTTAAGCCAAAGATACCAGACCACAATGATGCCCATCCTGTGGCTGAGAACATGAGAGTCAGGAAAGACTCGGGATTGAGGGAATGGAGAATGGAAGATCCATATGCTTCAAGGAGAAGAACTGTTGTTGACTACAGGTTCCATACAAAGGAACAACAGGACTTTTATGAGACCATTCTGTTGGACAAGAAGCCCATTGTCTGTGACATGAGGTGGGTTGACTGGAACTTCATCAAGGAGAATGAAGAGCACTATCCTGGAGTGCAGGACAGCTTTGTGAGCTGTGGAGTTGCAGATTTTGTCGGGCAAAAGCTCACAAATTGGAATGATGAGCTTATCATGCAATTCTACTCCACAAAGACATTTCTACCCAGATGGGAGAATTGTTTGGATGTCTGAAGGTACTAGGTACCAGCCAACTGTTGAGGAGTGGGCAAAGCTGATAAATGCCCCAGAAGAGAATGAGGATGACCTAGACATCTATGCAAAGAAGAAAAAGGATCACAATTCAATGGCTCACATGTACAAGGAAATTCCAAACAAGGCATTAGCAACTCACAAGTTTGGATCAGTTCACTTTCTGCTATCAGGGTTGCCAACTATAAATTGGATTCTGAGGCACACTTTGTTGCCCAAGTCAGGTGACCAAAACATGATCAGAGGGCATGCCATCAACATGTTGCATGTGTTTGATGTGCCAAAGAAGTTTAAAGTCATGAGCCTGATCATTGAAACTATCAAGAGGACTGCAGCAGATCAGAAGAGGAGCTGTGGATATGCACCTCAGATTCAAGAACTGATAAACTCAAAAATGGGCACAGGAAAATATCAGTTGGATAAGGAACACTTTCCACTTTATCCAGACCTTGAGGACAATGAGGTTATCATGAATTAAGATGATCCACAATCAGTTCAAGCTCAGGAGAAGAAGGAGAAGGCAAAGAGGGAGAAGGCTGCCAAGATGCCAACTCAAGAGGAGGCATCTGAGTATTTATTGATGAACAAGAAGGAGCAGCTTTGTTACTTAATAGCATCAACCTTGAGGATTGAGAAGGGATTGGCCACCCTAACTCAAAATCAGGAGAGCTTGGAGAGAATCATAGAACAAAAGTTCTATAACTTAGATGTGAAAGTAACTGAGATGCAGACTGCAGTGGAGGAGCTACACGAGGACATGCAGGAGAGGAAGGGCAAGACTACAACCAATGTGTTTGCCAGAGTTCCTAGAGCCCAGAGGTCATTAGATGTGCTAGTGACTGACACAAGAGCAACTTCGTCTGCACCAGCTACAGCCTCAGTGCCACCAGCTCCAGCACCTTCATCAGCTCCAGCTCCATCTACATCAACTGAAGTCTTCGTCCAAGGAGCCATCTCTACACCACCACCAGAGGATCAAGCCTGAGAGTCGATCTAGCACTATGCATTTTTTATGAACTTTTTGGTAACTTGTTGCCAAAGGGGGAGAAAAATGTATAGATCGTAGGCTTCGAGAGAGAGTGTGTTGCTTTTGTTCTCTCTTGCTTTATTTGGTGGTTTTTCAACTTTGTTTGCTACTATGTTTGTGAGACATTGATGATCATGTGTTTGATCATAAGCTACACTTACGCATGATTGATATTATCCTATCTATCTTATGTGATCACTCACTATGCTTGGTGATGAGTGCATGTATTCGTTGTTTATTATTTTGAGCGCTCCACCAAGATGTATGTGACATGGAATAGTAACCCATGAGCCTAATTCATTGTGCATTTGCAGTCCAAAGCAAATCTAAAACTATGCACAAATTTAGGGGGAGCTCTTGCTTATCACATACTTCTCAAAGCGAAGATGTTATTTAAATCTTATTATCATATGTCGAAGCTTTGATTTATATGTTGTCATCAATTACCAAAAAGGGGGAGATTGAAAGTGCAACTATCCCTAGGTGGTTTTGGTAATTCATAACAACATATAGCTCATTGAGCTAATGCTATTCCAAGACTATTATTTCAGGAAAGCTCAATGAATGGCATGGCATGGATGATGAAAGTGGATCCCTCAAAATACTAAGGACAAAGGATTGGCTCAAGCTCAAAAGCTCAAGACTCTTCATTTTACATTTTAAAGATCCAAGATCACATTGAGTCTATAGTAAAAGCCAATACTATCAAGAAGGGATGAGGTGTTGCTTAATGAGCCTTTCGCTTCATGTGCATAGTGATATGCTCCAAAACCCTCAACTACTTTCCCACATCCACAAATGACCTAAACCTAAAGCCAAAATCGGTCACACCGATTCTTTCTATCCGGCGCCACCGATTCCAAAATTCGTAGCCACAGCCACAAACCCTAAGAAAATCGTTCTTATCGATAGGGATCTCGGTCTCACCGAGATGGGGTTGCAATCTCTCTGTTTCCCTTCGTAACGTTTCGGTCTAACCGAAGTGAGCGATCGGTCCCACCGAGATTGCAATGTAAACTCTCTGTTTCCTTTTTGTAACATTTCGGTCTCACCGAAAAGAGAAATCGGTCCCACCGAGTTTACCTGACCAACTCTCTGGTTAGCTAATTACCAAAATCGGTCTCACCGAGTTTGTGTAATCAGTCTCGCCGAGATTACGTTATGCCCTAACCCTAACCACATCAGTCTCACCGAGATGCATGTTAGTCCCACCGAAAATCACTAACGGTCACTAGGTTTACTAATTCGGTCCGGCCGAGTTTAACTATTTGGTCCCACCGAGTTTGGTAAATTGTGTGTAACGGTTGGATTTTGTGTGGAGGCTATATATACCACTCCACCTCCTATTCATTCGTGAAGAGAGCCATCAGACTGAACCTACACTTCCAACTTACCATTTCTGAAAGGGAACCACCTACTCATGTGTTGAGGCCAAGATATTCCATTCCTACCATATGAATCTTGATCTCTAGCCTTCCCAAGTTGCTTTCCACTCAAATCATCTTTCCACCAGATCCAAAACCTATGAGAGAGAGTTGAGTGTTGGGGAGACTATCATTTGAAGCACAAGAGCAAGGAGTTCATCATCAACACACCATTTGTTACTTCTTGGAGAGTGGTGTCTCCTAGATTGGCTAGGTGTAACTTGGGAGCCTCAGACAAGATTGTGGAGATGAACCAAGGAGTTTGTAAGGGCAAGGAGGTCGCCTACTTCGTGAAGATCTACCGCTAGTGAGGCAAGTCCTTCGTGGGGCGACGGCCATGGTGGGATAGACAAGGTTGCTACTGTGGACCCTTCGTGGGTGGAGCCCTCCGTGGACTCACAAGAACTGCTACCCTTCGTGGGTTGAAGTCTCCACCAACGTGGAAGTACGATAGCACCACCTATCTGAACCACGAGAAAAACATCCATGTCTCCAATTGTGTTTGAATCCTCTAAACCCTTCCCCTTACATTCTTGCAAGTTGCATGCTTTAATTTCCGCTGCCAATATACTCTTTGCATGCTTTCTTGAATTGTGTGATGATTGCTTGACTTGTCCTAAATTAGCTAAAATCTGCCAAACTATAAAATTGGGAAAAGGTTAAGTTTTTAATTGGTCAAGTAGTCTAATCACCACCCCTCTAGACATACTTCAAGGTCCTACAGAACAGTATCCCGTGGAGTCCTGTTTTGCGGTACGCCACACCCCTCCCGATGAACATGACCCCCGTTTCAACCGTAGGAGGTCCGTTTCCTCCGTTTTGCGGTACGCCACACCCCTCCCGATCAACAGGACCCCTGTTTCGGCCGTAGGAGGTCCGTTTCCTCCGTTTTGCGGTACACGACACCCCTCCCGATCAACAGGACCCCCGTTTCTACCGTAGGAGGTCCGTTTCCTCCGCTTTTGACGTCCACACCCTCCCGGTCAACAGGACCCCGTTCTCAACGTGGCCGGTCGAACACAAGGCCGCTTCTCCGCTTCGCGATACGCCAGGCCTCGTTTCCATCGCCTATTCCGTCCAAGCCGGTTGGCTCCCACGCGTTCCATTGCCTCCCGATGAACACAACGCATTTCGTTGCCTCCCCATGAACACGACGCATTCCGTTGCCTCCCCATGAACACGATGCATTCTGTTGCCTCCCCATGAACACGACGCATTTCGTTGCCTCCCCATGAACACGAGCCCTCGCTGTACGTATGCGCGACTAGGCGTTCGAGACCCCGTCCGTATGTACACATACGTGGCCGTATTTTCTTTCTTGCACCCTGGCGGTTGTACGTACGGGCACATGCTACGTGCGCGCCTCTACTACGACACGTGCGCGCCTCTACATTGACCAGTATGTACGTACACATTCGTGACCAGGATGACAATGCTACGTACGCTTTGACCGGGTGGGTCCCGACTGTCAGGCACTTCCTTGCCTGCGAAGATGTAGCTGGTGGGTCCCAGCAGTCAGGGGGTGAATCGTTTTGTTTTTTTTTTGCCCAGACGCACTTCCTTGCGTGCGAAGGTGTAGCTGCTGGGTCCCAGCAGTCAGGGGGTGAATCGTTTTTTTTGCCCGGACGCACTTCCTTATGTGTGAAGGTGTAGCTGCTGGGTCCCAGCAGTCAGGGGGCGAATCGTCTTTTTTTTCCCGGACGCACTTCCTTGCGTGCAAAGGTGTAGCTGGTGGGTCCTAGCAGTCGGGGGGCGAATCATTTTTTTCCGGACGCACTTCCTTGCGTGCGAAGATGTAGCTGGTGGGTCCCAGCAATGGGGCGAATCGCTTTTTTTTCCGGACGCACTTCCTTGCATGCGAAGATGTAGCTCGTGGGTCCCAGCAATGGGGCGAATCATTTTTTTGCAAATACGGTGGCCCGTCCGGTGGGTCCCCGCCGTCGTGGAGGAATAATTATTTTGGCGCGTAATAAGGAGGCACTTCCTTGCGGCTGCCGTGGACCCGGTATCGACCTCTCCACGCATGATCCACGTCCGATAGAATTCGTTCCTTGACCACGTTGACCACGCCGCGCCGAGAGTACCAGGGCGGTGGACGACGGCGAGGCCTAGGAAGGGGACGACGCGGAGCCGGGGAAGACGCGGCAGTGGATGCACACACGGAGAGGAGTACGAGGGTTCACTGGTTCGGCTGCGCTGCCGTCGCTGCAGAATAACAGGGGGTGTGGGTGAGTGGAGGGATGGCCCGCCAGTGGGAGTAGTAGGGGCGGTGAGGCCTCATGGCAAAGACAGCCGCCACGGGAGGCAGGAGCAGCGGCACGACCTGCGCCGCTTTGGGCGGCCGGAGCAAGAAGACCAGGGTAGAAGAAGCACGATGGTCGTTGGATGGACATCGACGGTCACCGCAGCTAGAATCGTTTATATTGACTAAGTTGACAAAGCCCTTGGTACGCCAACTTAGTAGGCCTGGTGTCAGCTTCCGAAACGGTGCGCCCAGATGTCGGGGAGGAATCATTTTTGGGCGGTGAAGCTAGAATATCCGAGATTGAAGAAGAAGACGGCATCCGCTGGATGGACATCCAACGACCACCGCCGCTAGAACCGTGTGTTGACTATAAGTTGACAAAGCCTTGCATACGCGTCAACTCTGTTTTTTAGGGACGCACAACTTAGTAAGGCCGTAAGTGTGTGGAAGAGAACTTATAGCCCATTTGAGATTTGTAAGAATGTGTAGCCCATTTTTGAATTCTAATGGAATTTACTACAGCCCATTTACAGTTTGTTAAAAGTACAGCCCATTTCAACCAACCGTTCAAAACAGAATTCAGTAAAATTTCCCACATTTTGATGGGATTCGAATATTTTTATCCCGAAATTTCTAGTCAGATTAAATACAATTTCAATATAAATTTATATTACGTAAAAATCCAACGAAACATTGCGCTTGCAACAATTAATGAAATTAAAATTTTCAATATTCCAAAAATAATATTTTATAAAGTAATCACTGTTTGGTGCATTTTTCTATAGTTACTACCCAGTTTTTATAATTACATCCCATCTATTATTTCTTAAAGCCCATTTTCTTGTCAAGCCTAATGCATCCCTCCTAGGAAAGATTTACAGCCCAGCGGGGCGGAGAATAACAACTTGACCTTGCCTGGGTATTCCTAAAAAAATATAGCTGGGCTAGCCATTTTCAGCTTGAAAAAATTAATATTTGGGCTGGATATCTGGCCTGGGCTAGACGGGCCACAGCCCGCCCAGTTAATACCTGCAGCGATGTTTTCATTGTTGTTCAGAGGAGAAAAATTAATATCTGGGGTAAACATCCAAAAACTCTGCAGTGCTCACACCTCAAAAACACAAATACTGCTCAAGCTGCTTGGTCCCAGCTGTCGGCCGCTTCTTGTGCAATTCTCTCGTTTATTGACTACTCCCTCCTTTTCGGTTTATAATGCTCAATTCAAAAATCTCACCAATCAAGGTAGATGGCGAGTGGTGGAATATTTTTGTAGTTTTGCAAAAGCACCTAATTAATGCTCTTGTTATCCTCAAAAATTATGTTTATCAATGCATTAATTGGTAATGCATGCATGCATAAAGTACATGCATTGGTCAATTTTCTCTTAATACTTGCATGCAATGATTTAATGCACCTTGGAATCTGAACATGTGATGGAAAACAACCATATTGATCCTTATAAAATGGAAAAACTAAAATTTTGAGATAAGCCCTATAAACCGGAAAGGAGGGAGTACATAGGTTGACAATAGTGTGGGACCGTGATGTCAGGAAACCAGAAGGAAGCAAAATAAATTATAGTTATATATATCCACCCGAAACAGTCAGCGCTGGTCGTCCCGCTTCCTGGTGCAGGCGATTGCTCCGCCTTCAAATGACACAAGTGTCATCCGTCCGTCCATCTGCCGCACACATTAATGATATGCGGTTGCCGAGGCGGCTACTCCGACGCCACACGTCCGTCCCTCCGCCCGCCCACCATTGCTATATAAACTGTTGCGCCGGCCATAGCCGCAGTCATCCACATCCGTTCCCTTTCTCCTGTCCACACCACTACTTCCCACCATGGCTTCCTCGCGCTCTAGCGCTCTTCGGGATGGGCGGACGACGGACCACAAGGAGATGGCAGCCATTGCTGCCGGATCGCTGGCCGACAGGCAGGCTGGAGGACGACGACGCCCTAATGGAGAACATGGTAGTCGATTTATCCGGTGCCAACCCCTCCTCCGCACCATCCTCGCCGGTGCATTGCACCATGACCATCGGCGAGGCCCGTGCCCAATATATGGACAGGGTGAGGCCGATGCGTGAGGAGCAGTTCCGGGAGGCACAGGCCAACGCCGCCTACAACCACCATCTCCTCCAGGAGCACCTGCAGGCGGAGGAGCAGATCACCGCGGAGCGGGCGGAGCGGGAGGTGCTGCTCGACTCGTACCGCTCCACCCGCAAGGGCCGCCTCGAGCGCTGGCATTACCGCATGCGGGCGGCGGAGGCTGCGGCCGCCTACACAGAAGCTAGCAAAGAGGGCGATGAAGCGGGCGAGGCGCTGTTTGGCGAGACCGAGGACGAGGCAAAGGACAATGCCGGCTCCGACGAGTCCCGCTCATTGGCGTCGACGACGCCTGCTCCGCCGAAGTTTCGCGGCGCCAACAACGAGGCAGAGGACACCGCCGGCTCCGCCGAGGCCCCGCGGCGCCAACAACGAGGCAGTGGACACCGCCGGCTCCGCCGAGGCCCCGCCTCGCCAACAACGAGGTAGAGGACATCGCCGGCTCAGCCGAGGCACCACCCTGCCGGCAACATGGGGGAGGATTTCCACCGCTCCGCTGAGGCGCCGCCCGCCGGCAACAAGACAGAGGACATCGCCGGCTCTGCCGAGGCCCCGCCCCGCTGCCAACGAGGCCGCGCCACACAGAAAACGAGGAAGAGTAGAACACGGTAGGTCGCCGCCACTCGGGTCCAAGTAAGGCCACCGCTGCTACCCTCCGGTTGAAGCCAAGCTAGGTGGGTTGACCATTGACGGCCGGTTAGCTTCTTGGCGGCGACGTGGAGTCGGAGAGCTGCGCTGGAGAAGAACGCTGCTTCTACTTAACTGCTTGTGCAGTTGGCTGATCGACACGTGGGCCCAACAGGCCACATGTCGATTACGCAATCGCACCTGCAGTTAAGTCATCAAGCTTCTGCTCGCTCACGGGACACAAGTGGGTAGCTTCAGTTAATTAATTATACCTCCAGCGCACCCCTTTTTAGTTTTTTTCGAAAAGGAGGATGACCCCCGGCCTTGCTACGTCTTGAGCTTGCGTTGGTTTTCCCCGAAGAGGAGAGGATGATGCAGCACAGTAGCGTAAGTTTTTCCCTCAGTTTTTGAGAACCAAGGTATCAATCCAGTAGGAGGCCACGCGCAAGTCCCTCAGACTGCACAAAACGATAGCTACTCACAACCAACGCGATCAGGGGTTGTCAATCCCTTCACGGTCACTTACGAGAGTGAGATCTGATAGAGATAATATTTTTGGTATTTT
Source organism: Aegilops bicornis (assembly GCA_021605145.1). Lineage (NCBI taxonomy): Eukaryota > Viridiplantae > Streptophyta > Magnoliopsida > Poales > Poaceae > Aegilops > Aegilops bicornis. The sequence goes on along the minus strand of CM038672.1, from coordinate 478,356,750 downwards.
TGGTATAAACATGCAAAGTGAAAAGTAAAAGGCAAAGTAAAACAAAGCAAGTATAAAAGTGATGGAGATTGATATGATGAGAATAGACCCGGGGCCATAGGTTTCACTAGTGGATTCTCTCAAGAGCATAAGTATTCTACTGTGGGTGAACAAATTACTGTTGAGCAATTGACAGAATTGAGCATAGTTATGAGGTTATCTAGGTATGATCATGTATATAGGCATCACGTCCGATACAATTAGATCGAAACGATTCTGCATCTACTACTATTACTCCACTCATCGACCGCTATCCAGCATGCATCTATAGTATTAAGTTCAAAAGAACAGAGTAACGCTTTAAGCAAGATTACATGATGTAGAGGAATAAATTCATGCAATATGATAAATACCCCATCTTGTTATCCTCGATGGCAACAATACAATACGTGCCTTGCAACACTTTCTGTCACTGGGTAAGGACACCGCAAGATTGAACCCAAAGCTAAGCACTTCTCTCATTGCAAGAACTACCAATCTAGTTGGCCAAACCAAACGGATAATTCGAAGAGACTTGCAAAGATAAATCAATCATACATAAAAGAATTCAAAGAAGATTCAAATATTATTCATAGATAAGCTGGATCATAAACCCACAAGTCTTAACAAACACACCGAAAAAGAAGATTACATCGAATAGATCTCCATGAGAGAAGGGGAGAACATTGTATTGAGATCCAAAAAGAGAGAAGAATTCATCTAGCTACTAACTATGGACCCGAAGGTCTGAAGTAAACTACTCACACTTCATCGGAGGGGCTATGGTGTTGATGTAGAAGCCCTCCGTGGTTCCGTTCCGAGGCAAGCCCTATGAGGCGGCAACAGGTGCCACATGCCAATGATTGTGCACGTCAGGGCCGGCGAGCAGCATGCAGCAAAACCATCTGAGTTGCACTGCACGGGCTAGGCTGAGCGTGACGTTTGTGTGCCAGCGGTGGGTGGAGGAAAGCAAGCTGGGTGGGAGGGGGCAGGCGCGCGAGGGAGTCGCGTGGTGTTCACATGAAGCGCGGGGGCCACGTCGGAGCTCTGGAACAGGCCCCAAGATGGGATCTCGTGGATACAGGAATTTGCGGCGGTGGAATTAGGTTTTTGGCTCCTGTTCTGATCGTTTGGGGATACGTAGGTATATATAGGAGGAAGGAGTACGTCGGTGGAGCGTCAGGGGGCCCACGAGGTAGGGGCGCGCCATCCACCCTCGTGACCGCCTCTGGCACTGCTTGGAGTAGCGTCCAAGTCTCCTGGATCACGTTCGGTTGGAAAATCACGTTCGAAGGTTTCATTCCGTTTGGACTCCGTTTGATATTCCGCTTTCTTGAAACAATCAAATAGGCAAAAAACAACAATTTCGGGCTGGGCCTCCGGTTAATAGGTTAGTCCCAAAACTAATATAAAAGTGGAAAATAAAGCCCAATATAGTCCAAAACAATAGATAAAGTAGCATGGAGCAATCAAAAATTATAGATACGTTGGAGACGTATCAGGCATCCCCAAGCTTAATTCCTGCTCGTCCTCGAGTAGGTAAATGATAAAAAGAGAATTTTTGATGCGGACTGATACTTTGGCATAATCTCAGTGTAAATCTTCTTAATCATGGTATGAATATTCAGATCCGATAGATTCAAGACAAAAGTTCATATTGACATAAAAATAATAATACTTCAAGCATACTAACAAAGCAGTTATGTCTTCTCAAAATAACATGGCCAAAGAAAGTTATCCCTACAAAATCATATAGTCTGGCTATGCACCATCTTCCCCACAGAAAGTATTTAAATCATGCACAACCCCGATGACAAGCCAAGCAATTGTTTCATACTTTAACATTTTCAGAACTTTTTCAATCTTCACGCAATACATGAGCATGAGCCATGGATATAGCACTATATGTGGAATAGAATAGTGGTTGTGGAGAAGACAAAAAGAGGGAAGATAGTCTCACATCAACTAGGCATATCAACGGGCTAGGGAGATGCCCATCAATAGATATCAATGTGAGTGAGTAGGGATTGCCATGCAACAGATTCACTAGAGCTATAAGTATATGAAAGCTCAACAAAAGAAACTAAGTGGGTGTGCATCCAACTCGCTTGCTCATGAAGACCTAGGGCATTTTGAGGAAGGCCATTATTGGAATATACAAGCCAAGTTCTAAAATGAAAAATTCCACTAGTATATGAAAGTGACAAAATGAGAGACTCTCTATCATGAAGATCATGGTGCTACTTTGAAGCACAAGTGTGGTAAAAGGATAGTAACATTGTCCCTTCTCTCTATTTCTCTCATTTTTTTATTTGGGCCTTTTCTCTTTTTTTGCCTCTTTTTTCGTCCTGAGTCTCATCCCGACTTGTGGGGAATCATAGTCTCCATCATCCTTTCCTCACTTGGGACAATGCTCTAATAATGATGATCATCACACTTTTATTTTTCTTACAACTCAACAATTACAACTCGATACTTAGAACAAAATATGACTCTATATGAATGCCTCCGGCGGTGTACGGGGATATGCAATGAAACATGAGTGACATGTATGAAAGAATTATGAACGGTGGCTTTGCCACAAATACGATGTCAACTACATGATCATGCTAGCAATATGACAATGATGGAGCGTGTCATAATAAACGGAATAGTGGAAAGTTGCATGTCAATATATCTCGGAATGGCTATGGAAATGCCATGATAGGTAGGTATGGTGGCTGTTTTGAGGAAGGTATATGGTGGGTGTATGATACCGCGAAGAAAGGTGCGCGGTATTAGAGAGGCTAGCAATAGTGGAAGGATGGGAAAAAGTGTGTATAATCCATGGACTCAACATTAGTCATAAAGAACTCATATACTTATTGCAAAAATCTAGACGTTATCAAAGCAAAGTATTACGCGCATGCTCCTAGGGGGATAAATTGGTAGGAAAAGACCATTGCTCGTCCCCGACCGCCACTCATAAGGAAGACAATCAATAAATAAATCATGCTCCGAGTTCATCACATAACGGTTCACCATACGTGCATGCTACGGGAATCACAAACTTCAACACAAGTATTCTTTAAATTCACAACTAATCAGCTAGCATGACTCTTATATCATCATCTTCATATCTCAAAACAATTATCAAGCATCAAACTTATCTTAGTATTCAACGCACTCAAAAGAAAGTTTCACATATCTTGAATACCAAGTATATTAACATTAAGCAAATTACCATGCTATTAACGACTCTCAAAATAATCTAAGTGAAGCATGAGAGATCAAGTTTCTTTAAAACAAATCCACCACCGTGCTCTAAAATATCTAAGTGAAGCACTAGAGCAAAAATTATCACGCTCAAAAAGATATAAGTGAAGCACTATGAGCAAAACTATCAAGCTCAAAAGATATAAGTGAAGCACATAGAGTATTATATCAAATTCCAATTCATGTATGGCTCTCTAAAAAGGTGTGTACAGCAAGGATGATTGTGGTAAACTAGCAAGCAAAGACGCAAATAATACAAGACGCTTCAAGCAAAACACTTATCATGTGGTGAATAAAAATATAGCTCCAAGTAAATTACCGATGGAAGTGGACGAAAGAGGGGATGCCTTCCGGGGCATCCCCAAGATTTGACTTTTTGGTGTCATTGGATTATCTTGGGGGTGCCATGGGCATCCCCAAGCTTAGGCTCTTGCCACTCCTTGTTCCATAATCCATCAAAAGAATTCACCCAAAACTTGAAAACTTCACAACACAAAACTCAATAGAAATCTCGTGAGCTCCGTTAGAGAAAGAAAACAAAAGAATACTTGAAGGTACTGTAATGAACTCATTATTTATTTATATTGGTGTTAAACCTACTGTATTCCAACTTCTCTATGGATTATAAACTATTTTACTAGCCATAGATTCATCAAAATAAGCAAACAACACACGCAAAACAGAATCTGTCAAAAACAGAACAGTCTGTACTAATCTGTAACTAACGCAAACTTACGGAACTCAAAAAATTCTACCAAATTTGGATGACCTGGAAAATTTGTTTATTGATCAGCAGCAATTGGAATCAGTATTTTGTCACGTTCTGGTGATTTTTAACAATTCGGGCACTGAGCGCAAAGTTTCTGAAAATTACAGCAAGATCAAATAACTATCATCCAAGAAGATCTAATAGGTTTAACTTGGCACAAACACTAATTAAAAGATAAAACCACATCTAAACAGAGGATAGATGGATTATTTATTCCTAAAGAGAAGCAAAAACTAAAAAAACTAAAAATAAAATTGGGTTGCCTCCCAACAAGCGCTATCGTTTAACGCCCCTAGCTAGGCATAAAAGCAAGGATAGATCTAGGTATTGCCATCTTTGGTAGGCAATCCATAAGTGGCTCGCATGATTGATTCATACGGTAATTTTATTTTCTTTCTAGGGAAGTGATCCATGCCTTTCTTTAATGGAAATTGGAATCTAATATTCCCTTCCTTCATATCAATAATTGCACCAATCGTTCTAAGGAAAGGTCTACCAAGAATAATAGGACATGAAGGATTGAAATCTATATCAAGAACGATAAAATCTACGGGCACATAATTCCTATTTGCAACAATAAGCACATCATTAATTCTTCCCATAGGTTTTTTAATAGTGGAATCCGCAAGATGCAAGTTTAGAGAGCAATCATCAAAATCACAGAAATCTAGCAAATCACATAAAGTTTTAGGAATAGTAGAGACACTAGCACCCAAATCACACAAAGCATGAAACTCATAATTTTTTATTTTAATTTTAATAGTAGGTTCCCATTCAACATAGAGTTTTCTAGGGATAGAAACTTTCAACTCAAGTTTTTCTTCATAAGATTGCATCAAGGCATAAACAATGTGTTCGGTAAAGGCCTTGTTTTGACTATAAGCATGAGGAGAATTTAGCACGGATTGCAACAAGGAAATACAATCAATTAAAGAGCAATTTTTGTAATTAAATTCCTTGAGATCCAATATAGTGGGTTTAGCAACATCTAGATTTTTATTTCTTTAAATCCCACTTTTATCAATTTCATCATCAAGATCTAAAAACTCCGAATTCTTAGAACGCCTTCTAGGTAAAGGAAGATCATATTCAGTTTCATCAAGATTCATATTGCAAATCAAAGATTTAATACGGGACACATCAATAACTTTTAGATCTTCATCTTGATTTTCATAGGAATTGGAAGAACACGCTTTAATAAAGGCATCTTTGGAAGCACGCATCCTAGCAGCTCTTTCCTTGCACTCATCAATGGAAATTCTCATGGCTTTGAGAGACTCATTGATATCATGCTTAGGAGTAATAAATCTAAGCTTTAAAGAATCAACCTCAAGAGAAATTCTATCAACGTTCCTAGCCAAATCATCAACTTTAAGCAATTTCTCCTCAAGCAAAGCATTAAATTTTTTTGTGAATTCATAAACTCTTTAACACTACTCTCAAATTCAGAGGGCATCTTATTAAAATTTCCATAAGAGTTGTTGTAGGAATTTCCAAAATTATTAGAAGGATTACTAGGATAAGGCCTAGAATTAAAATTCCCTCTATACGTGTTGTTACCAAAATTATTCCTACCAACAAAATTCACATCCATAGATTCATTGTTATTCTCAATCAAGGTAGACAAAGGCATATCATTAGGATCATAAGAAACACTCTTAGTAAATAATTTCATAAGTTCGTCCATCTTTCCACTCAAAACATTGATTTCATCTATCGCATGCACTTTTTTATTAGTAGATCTTTCAGTATGCCATTGAGAATAATTAACCATAATATTATCTAGGAGTCTAGTAGCATCTCCTAAAGTGATTTCCATAAAAGTGCCTCCATGGCCGAATCTAAAAGATTTCTAGAAGCAAAATTCAATCCGGCATAAAAAATTTGTATAATCGTCCATAAGTTCAAACCATGAGTAGGACAATTACGTATCATTAATTTCATTCTCTCCCAAGCTTGTGCAACATGTTCATGATCAAGTTGCTTAAAATTCATAATATCGTTTCTAAGAGAGATAATCTTAGCGGGAGGAAAATACTTAGAGATAAAAGCATCTTTGCACTTGTTCCAAGAATCAATACTATTTTTAGGCAAAGATGAAATTCATGCTTTAGCACGATCTCTAAGCGAAAAAGGAAATAGATTCAATTTAACGACATCATTATCGACATCTTTTTTATTTTGCATATCACATAAATCAACGAAGCTATTCAGATTAGTAGCGGCATCTTCACTAGGAAGGCTTGCGAATTGATCTTTCATAACAAGATTCAACAAAGTAGTGTTGATTTCACAAGATTCAGTATTAGCAAGAGGAGCAATCGGAGTGCTAAGAAAATCATTATTATTGGTATTGGTGAAGTCACACAATTTGGTAGCATCTTGAGCCATCTCCAACACACGAGCAAACAAAAGGACGAGGGAAAAGGCAAAGGGAAAAAGAGGAGGAGATTCGAAAAGAGAGGGCGAATAAAACGACAAGGGTGAAGTGGGGGAGAGGAAAACGAGAGGTAAATGGCAAATAATGTAATGCGAGAGATAGGGATTGTGATGGGTACTTGGTATGTTGACTTTTGCGTAGACTCCCCGGCAACGGCGCCAGAAATCCTTCTTGCTACGTCTTGAGCTTGCGTTGGTTTTCCCTGAAGATGAGAGGATGATGCAGCATAGTTGCGTAAGTATTTCCCTCAGTTTTTGAGAACCAAGGTATCAATCCAGTAGGAGGCCACGCGCAAGTCCCTCATACCTGCACAAAACGATAGCTACTCGCAACCAACGCGATTAGGGGTTGTCAATCCCTTCACGGTCACTTACGAGAGTGAGATCCGATAGAGATAATATTTTGGTATTTTTGGTATAAAGATGCAAAGTGAAAAGTAAAAGGCAAAGTAAAAACAAAGCAAGTATAAAAGTGATGGAGATTGATATGATGAGAATAGACCCGGGGCCATAGGTTTCACTAGTGGCTTCTCTCAAGAGCATAAGTATTCTCGATTGGGTGAACAAATTACTTTTGAGCAATTGATGTAATTGAGCATAGTTATGCGGTTATCTAGGTATGATCATGTATATAGGCATCACGTCCGAGACAAGTAGATCGAAGCGATTCGCATCTACTACTATTACTCCACTCATCGACCGCTATCCAGCATGCATCTAGAGTATTAAGTTAAAAAGCAGTAACGCCTTAAGCAAGATGACATGATGTAGAGGAATAAATTCATGCAATATGATAAATACCCCATCTTGTTATCCTCAATGGCAACAATACAATACGTGCCTTTGCAGCCCTTTACATCCTTTGGGTAAGAACACCGCAAGATTGAACCCAAAGCTAAGAACTTCTCCCATTGCAAGAACTACAAATCTAGTTGGCCAAACCAAACGGATAATTCGAAGAGACTTGCAAAGATAACTCAATCATACATAAAAGAATTCAGAGAAGATTCAAATATTATTCATAGATAAGCTGGATCATAAACCCACAATTCATCGGTCTCAACAAACACACCGCAAAAAGAAGATTACATTGAATAGATCTCCACGAGAGAGGGGAAGAACATTGTATTGAGATCCAAAAGAGAGAAGAAGCCATCTAGCTACTAGCTATGGACCCGAAGGTCTGAAGTAAACTACTCACACTTCATCGGAGGGCTATGGTGTTGATGTAGAAGCCCTCCGTGGTGGATGCCCCCTCCGTGAGCACGGAACAGGCCCCAAGATGGGATCTCGTGGATACTGAGGAAGTTGCGGCGGTGGAATTATGTTTTGGCTCCTGTTACGATCGTTTGGGGATATGTAGGTATATATAGGAGGAAGGAGTACGTCGGTGGAGCATCGGGGCCCACGAGGTAGGGGCGCGCCAGGCGCCCTCCACCTCGTGACCGCCTCGCACTTCTTGGAGTAGGGTCCAAGTCTCCTGGATCACGTTCGGTTGGAAAATCACGTTCACGAAGGTTTCATTCCGTTTGGACTCCGTTTGATATTCCGTTTCTTCGAAACACTGAAATAGGCAAAAAACAGCAATTCTGGGCTGGGCCTCCGGTTAATAGGTTAGTCCCAAAAGTAATATAAAAGTGGAAAATAAAGCCTAATATAGTCCAAAACGATAGATAAAGTAGCATGGAGCAATCAAAAATTATAGATACGTTGGAGACGTATCATGCCTCTACATCTGGGAGATGCATGCGGCCACAAACACCCCTTTTTAGTTGAAAAATGTTTATATGAAATCCAATCGTGTATGAATGAATTTATTTCAATTAGTTCGAATTCCTGTATCACTCGCATTGGATGAACATGCAAAACAATACGTACTAGCATTATTCCCAGGTTGATCACCACGTTTGCAGCAGTTTCACATGTACTCCCTCCGGTCCTTTCTAGTCTGCATACAAGTTTTGTCTGCAGTCAAAGTATCTCTACTTTGACCAATCTTATACAAAAAAGTATGCACTTTCACAATGTGCGAAGTAAAAGGAACAGAAGGAGTACAAAGAGTTTGAGCAGCTTTTAGCGTTTACGTACATTGCAATCAAACACACAGGCACGGCAATTCATAGAGAACATTCAAAACAATCGATGATTATGCATCTCAGCAACTCACATGTCGAGGCAATATTTACTTCACAACTAAAGAATAAAGAAAAATTGATTGCCCGGCTAGCGACAAAAAGGCGTCCCATTCGAAAATATCAAACGCATATCTTGCTAAAATCATTGAGCAAAATTTGACAGTGTTGTCCCATTCCAAAATATCAAATGCTTACGATTGTGGAATGGGCAGGGTTTGCCATCAGTTCGGACATTGACATGGCACCTCGTGCTAAATAAACCAACTGTTCTTTTTGTGCAGTTCCACCAAAATCAACCAAATTCGCGCGTAGCTTGTATGATTTCGCCCTTATATGTTGCGACGCCTTGAACTTATGGGCACCTCCTTTCTTGTGGTGGAAATGAATGATTCGATGTATTCATGAACAATTTGTGCAGTTCCCGTTGAAATCAAGCTGAGCACCCTATGCGCACAAATACAAAAAAGTGATTAGTATAAAGCAAATTGTACTATGAATTGACAGTTTCAATAGGCACATACATGGTCCATGTAGAGCACACTTTTAGAAAAATGGAACTCACCAGAAAGAATCCTAGAACAACATTGTACTCGCGCATCACAACAAAAAATGGAGATTTTTCAGTCCTTCTGAGCTGAAGTTAGTTTGGTCTTGTGGGGAGTAATGTAACCATCCTTCAACTGCTCCTTCTGATGAGAAGATAGACAGGGCTTCTTCATCCTGGCATAATCGGAACTAGTCACTTCACGTACTCCATATTCTTCTTCAGAGGAAGATGATCCATGTTTGCTCGAAAAAAAGGAAAGGAAATATTTAAAACAGCACAGATGAAGCACTTCTCAAGGACAATACCACTTTTTCATGACACTATCTAAACAGTAGCACAACACCAATAGAATGACAAAGCTCAATCATATGGATGAAATCAGTGGGTGAGTACCAACATTTGTGAGGAGGCTGATTGTGTAGAGCGTACAGATGAAGCACTTCTCCGGAACCATCTGTTGCTATCTACGGGGGTGGCCATGCTTATTATATACTCCTCGATTAGTTTAATGTTTCCAACATCTTCTTGTGCAGTTCCACTAAAATATATGGTATCTTCAAAGAAGATCCCTGTTTGCACAAGTAGAGATAATTACGTATGGCATCAAATCAGTGGCAAAACAATTGCTCGTTCCAGCCGTAGCAATAAATTAAGATGCAAAACTATATCATTACTTGTGTCATCACAGTTCCAGTGCTTCATTACAGCACCGAGAGTTGATTTTTGTTTTTCTTCCGTTTGTTCTTCCCCTTCATCACTTGGTTCAAGAAAGACAAGCTTCGCCTTCAATGTAAGATTTGGCATGTCAATTAGGGAGCAAAAGTATAGTACTAAACTTAATTTTCTGATGAAAGTGGCAAAATACAGGCCAGCAGTTGTGAAATATCCTTATCTTACCTCGATGGGATATTACGGTGCATATACAGATTGGAAGTCTTGCCTCCATTTGTGTAGTTCACTAAAATCAAGCAACATTATCATACAAGTAGCACAACATATGAAAGCACACTGCAGAATCATGTGAAAGAAGGCTAGTACTGACCTCTCACGATGTGGAATTCAAACAACTCACAAGAAGAAGATCTGAACCAAATTCGCCTTAATGGATAGGAAGTAAGATCTCCTCTTGTGAAGTTCCACTAAGATCAAGCAATCAAGCAATGTTGTCGGTGTGACATTTTGGTTGAACTGCACAAAACACTCTTAAAACAGAAGTGTTTTGTGCAGTGCAACAAAAGGTCACAATGGCAATGAGGTGAAGTAGATAACACTGTTTACACAGAGGTGCAAAGGAAACAATTAGTGGTCAATAACGGTGGATGACACAAAAGCCAACAAAAAGAAGCATCTACCTTATCTAAATGGGAAAGAAAGCAAGACAGTAGCATTTCTCAAATGGTGGCATTGATTAATATTAACATAGAGATTATATTAATAAAATTCGTTAAACATGTAATTTGCTTTTAATTGTGGCATTGCATCTATTTTCCAGCAGCATTATTAGAGGGTGTTTGTTTACAGGGACATTTTGGTGTAGGGACTAAAAAAACTTCGTGTCAATCACATCTAAACCAAATAGGAGGGACTTTTCGGGACTAAAAGTGGGCATTTGGGATTAAAGAAAGAAGACCCCGAGGGAGTCTTTTTGGGAAATTCCAACAGTTGCCCCTGCCACGCATCGCACCTTGTTTCTATTAGTTCATTACTAGGGGTAACATGGTCTTTTATCATGTCATTTAATAACCTCTAGTCCATGTTTAGTCCCTGGAACCAAGCAGGTAGGGACTAGGGAGTTTTTAACCAAACAAGGCCTTAGATTAACAACAGCTAATGAGTTGCATGGGACAGTGGATGCACCAGCACCATGTGCATCTTCCGATGTACTATGGTCATGCACAGTCTATTGCAACAAAGAACAAACAACCAAGGAGCATATTTGTGTTGGTCCCAGTTTTGTTATCTTTAGACACCTTTCCCTATGTGAGCGCAAAGCAAATCTAGTCCTGCTCAAACTCTACTGACCTTGTCCCTTCCTTTCCTTTTTGAACTAGTACTTTCGCCCTTCCTTTCCTCTTTGAACCACGTCCTAGATTTATGCGATACAACTTTCCCCACTACTTTCCCCATTCCTTTCCTCTTTGAACCACGTCCTAGATTCATGCTATACAACTTTCCCCCTTCATTTCCTCTTTGAACCACATCATAGATTCATGCTATATACAACTTTTCCCACTACTTTCCCCCACTCCTTTCCTCTTTGAACCACGTCCTAGATTCATGGTATACATGTAGCTAGAGCAATGCATGTGGAGTAAGTAAAATATACCTTAAGGTTCTTGGGGCGTGGTTCGGTGGGTGACGGGACAGCTGCGGAGAAGAAGGCGTCGGAGGCCCTCCCGCGCCGCCGCTGGGTGGAAAGTGAACAGCAGCGCCCGTAGTGGATTCCCTCCCTCGCCGACGGCGACAACGTTAAGCCTCCTTCCCTTCCCGATGGACGAATCCTGCCGGCTCTTTGAGCAGCAGTGAGGGGAGAGAGAGGCCAACGAAGTCTTGTTTAGATCTGGAGAGGGCGAGAGAGTGTGAAGAGAGCAACTACAAGCCGAGGCTCCAGTGAGAGAGGCGAGAGAGTGTGAAGAGGGCAACTACAAGCTGAGGCTCCAGTGTATATATATCTTGGAGATAGAGTGTGAAGCATGCAAACCCTAGAAAACATTTTGACCGGTCAAAGAATCCTCCTGGCAAAAATTATGCTCAAGTGTAGTTATCGAACCCGAGACCTCAAGTTTGATGAGCGAACAGGCTAACCAGCTACACAACCCTCCCGTTATGTTCAACAAGAGGAAAATAACCTTTTATACATTCCTGCATTCGTGTGACAGGCATGCCGTGTTTTTTTGTGTGTGTGGGAGTCATTAGGATTTCAATCATAATCGTGTCATGTGGCTTTGGTGGTAAGACTATCCATAGTGGTGTAGAAATAATGAAGCCTTAGTCACCTTACCTCTCTCCACGTAGTACGTTGGGTCCCACCGGTCGGGGGGTGAAACAAACAAATTAATAAGAAAAATTAAAAGCGCCCGGTGTGTATCTTACTACCTCACACATCTCGCTCTTTGCCGGGAACACTGTCCAATTGATCCCTCTGTTCACTCACGTACTATTTTAAGTGAATCCTTATTATAACATGCACACAAATTTTGGGCACTTGTATTCGACTTAAGTCGGTGTGCCTTGTATCTCGTATACTTACTACTCCCTCCGTCTAGGTGTAATAAGTCACGTTAGAAGGTGCAACGGGACCAAGGTGCGTGCGTGTGCGTGTGTGTGTGTTTAACAGCATGTGTGTGTTTAACAGCATGTGTGTGTTAGAGAGTGCGACAGATCGACCTACTCCTACAGAGATATGGTGTGTAGTGTACGATTTTAGCCGCGTGAGTCGGTGCATCCTCCCGTGTCCGGGCGTGTCCGGTAGGGACATGTGGACAGCTGCCATGCCCGCTCCTGACCAGCCTGGCCCACCCAAAGCCCCTCCATCGCCTGCGCGCGCTTCCCGCCCAAAACGGTCAGCGCCGCTCCAAAGAATCGGTGCCGCATTCATGCCCGGGCAGAGCGGACGCGACCTCTCACTGGCGCAAGAGTGATGGTTGCTTCGTCCGTCCAACTTATTGCTAGGTCTATGTGATTTGACGGCTCATTGGTCTATTACTGAGGTGGTAGGACTGCTGGATGTCCCACACTTTCGGCGAAAGGAGGTAGTAGATTGCAATTTTCTCCATTCTTACAGCGGAGGAGTGCAAGAGGAGTGAAAACACGCAAGCTCAGTGACTACATGGCCCACCTCACACTATCACCGTGCGACACCTAACTCTTTACATAGTACTCCCTCCGTTCCTAAATATTACTAGATGAGTCCCCGCGCGTTGTCGCAGAACAGCGGTATATCTCTCTGCGCAAAATTATCGATTTCATAGAACTAAAAAAAATCTATAACCGCATGACAAATGTGGTAGCCAAACTAAATAAACTCCCATCATCATTTAGATCATCCCACGTAAGGAAAAAAGATCAGCCAACTCCCTCTTGCATAATGGGATTATATTTTTCTTTTTGACATGTTAACGGGACTTAAAAGCTCACTTACATGCATGTTACCAGTGCATGCTTGCATGCAGACATGTTGATGTGATTTAAAACCCACTCACATGCATGTGCCATGGTATTTCAGCATGCTTACATGTGGCTTAGTGCAGAGCCTCTCAACGTCTAGATCAGACGGCTATTATGACTGATTTACTTCATCTCGGCTACGTCAATTTTGATGATGTGGCTCAAGGAGAGGATAGAGAATTCCTAGTAGTGGGGGCTAGCTATTACTAGTAGATAAGTCTTTGTAGAGATTCCACTAGGTGAACTACATACGGAACAAAATGAATGAATCTACACTTAAAATGCATCTATATACATCCGCATGTGGTTAATGGTGAAATCTCTACAAAGACTTATATTTAGGAACGGAGGAAGTACTAGTATAGTACTAGTACGTACTGTAATTTATTAGCGAGATAAATTTGTACAATGCTGTGAAGCTTCCAGCTCCTGTTACATGTATCTTGCGTCCAAGGTTGCCCGTTGCAACATTTCATCAAATAGAAAGGAGACTAACATGCATGCTATTGCATCTCAATGATTGATAGATCATAGCAAATATGTACTCCCTCCGTTCCAAAATAAGTGTCTCAACTTTGTGCAAACTTTAGTATAAATTTGTACTACTACTAAAGTTGACACTTATTTTGGAACAGAGGCAGCTAAAGAAAAAAATGATCCATGCATTCCCTAGCCCTTGAACCGTGAACCCTGACCGGGCTTCAATTTTCTGGCAACGTTCGAGCTTCCTAATAAATGAAGTTTGCAACCTTTTGACCGTCGGATCATTTTGTGCAGTTTCACCAAAATCGAGATGAGCATCCCTGTGGCAAAGAAATTGAAGAAGCGTGATTAGAATAAGATTACTAGGACTAGTTGATGAGACATAAACTCGTCACAAATACAGTATGTAGAAGTCAGTAGAGGTATCAGGTATGTACGGGGCAAAGAAGTAGAGAAATATCCACAGGGAGTGATGTGGGCAGCTGGAGCAATGGTGCAAGCCGGCTGTAAAGGGAGTTGTACCTGAGGGATGTAGCTCAACCTTGAGGAGGGCGGCGGGAGGCGGCAACTGACCACGTCGCGGCAGTGAGCAAGGGACGAAGGCAACCTCACCGGCTTTGTGAGAGAGAATGGCAGGGACCCCTGATCGGGACATGCTGACAGTGGGTTTTCGCCGTCGGCGACGGCCACCGCATCTACACTAAGCATCCACCCCTTCCCCAAGCGGACATGATCCGCCGGGATGTTAGAGATGTGGCCACAGTCGTTTTGTGCGAGAGAGTGTGAAGAGAGCAACCCCAGCAAGCAACCGTGTAGGCTGGCCCGTCCCCGACTATGTATATAGTGGAAGCGGTTTCCTTTTCTCTCCATATGAACCTATCATATTGCGACGTGCCTTTGAAGAAAAAAATTATTTATAAATGACGCGGCACCTACTACTCGTTCTCCTATAACCTTGCGCTTGGCATCTCCAAAATATTAACCTTGCAATTGGCTCTTCGCCTCTTGAAGTCGAGCAATAATGGTAGTGCAGTATATATCGTTACGGCTATATGAGACCCGAATGAATTGCTGCACGTCCACCACGTGGGCGAGGGTCGAGGTGAGGGAGAGTGCTACTACATACGAGCAAAATGAGTGAATGTACACTCTAAAATACGTCTATATACATCGGTGTTTGGAGTATGTACTAGTAGTTCATATTGAAATCTACTAAAGGACATATATATTCCAAACAATATGATATAATCTCTATAACCAAGGTAGTAGGGACGAGGAGTAAGCGGAGGGAGTAGTATATTTTTCTCCTCGTCCTGCGAGCCATCAGCATGGGCGTAGGGAGGAGCAAGCTTCACCTCATCCTCTGAGCCACCGCGCCCGTGGGCGGGAGACAACATACTAAGCAAGCTTCTCCTTGTTCTGCGAGTTGTGGGACACATCAAAAGTACTCAGTGTATAGAGCCTTGCCTCTAAGGTAGGCCCCACATGGTTTGCCTATTTTTTAATTTAACATAACGCGTCAAGTCGCAATTTGTTTGTTCACCCGTGGTAGACGATCCTCCCTCCACCAAGTGGACAACCAAGACACGTGCCAAATTACCACGTGGGTTGCCTTTTCGTCTGAAATGAGCTCCACCGTGTACCAGCGGTTGTGGTTGGGAAAGAGGCAGAATGCGTGCGCCGTGCATGCACCTCTTCTCTTCGTGCACGTCCCCCGCCTACGTGGTTGTGTGTGAGAGATACAAACCGCGTTCGTGAGTGTTTTTTGTTTTGTGGTGGGGGTGGGGTGGGGTGGGGGGTTGATTTCGTGAATTATTTGTGGGAATATGTGTCGATGACATCTCAAACAAAATTTTGCATGCAATGTGTGTGAAATGGAGGCCTATCCATATCATACATAGAGGGCTCGGGCAATCCACGAGAAGAGAGGGAGGGGTCATAGCTATCGATAGAGTCGAAGAGAGGATCAAGTGGGTGGGTGCGAGATCGATGAAGAGAGCCATCGAAATTGTGTGTGTGTGTGTGTGTGTGTGTGCAAGTCAAAGATATAGGGCGACTGGCCTACCGGAACGTTAGAGGGCACATGTCAAGTTTGTGTGTGGCAGGGAGACATGACTAGAGCGCTTGATGTATCGGTGTGTGTGGGGTTGGGGTGGGGAGGGGTAGGCAGAGGCCTAACTATAGAGGTAGAACGACTCATATATGTGTTGAGAAGGAGAGACCCAGCTATGTCTTGAGGGAGATCGGTTGACATCCATACATAACTGAAGGACGGTAAATATGATGGGATGAGAGAGAGAGAGAGAGAGAGAGGGAGGGAGAGGGAGAGGGGTAGAGTCTTTGGATGGGTGATGGAGTTGCTTCTCGGAGATGTTGGGAGAGGCCTACTAGACAAACTAAGGGTGGAACTGCAATGTTATCAATAAGAGTGGGGATGTGTTTACGTGTGTGCTGTGCGTGATAGATCTGTCGGGACGCATCCATGGATGATGAAGGGGAACCATGTGTTTGGTAAGAAAACCTAACTAGATCGGTAGATCAATTGTTGTTTGTCAGAGGAAGGGAGAGACATAACTAATGAGGTAGATCAGTCGATGTGTGGGTAAAAACAAGTTATAATGACCTAGCTGGCTATATGTATAGCAAGAGATCGGTCGGTGTACGTCCATTTGTTAGAGGCAAATAAGGCCCAGCGAGACGGATAGACAGAGAAAATGGAGCTAGGAGGTGGTGCGAGAGGCCCAACTACTAGCTAGATAGGGGGAGGAGTGTGCGGTTGTGAGATCGATGAAAAGAGGGGCGGGAGTTTACACGTGTGTCAGACCATATGAGAGACACGAGGCAAGGACACATAAAGGAGGAGATTGAAGTTGTGTGTGTATGTTGTAGGCAGGCATCGCTGGAGAGGTTTATCGATCGGTGTGTGTTGGAAAGGGGTTGTGGAGACTCTGGGAGAACGACCTAAAGAAAAAAATGAATGTGCCCGGTGGATAGAATGCCGAGGGAGGGGGAGGGAGAGGAGGGCGTGTGCATGCACGAGAGAAAGTTAGTGGTAGCTACAAAGGCTAGAGGATTGTGTGGGTGTAAGAGACTAACAAAGATCATAATTTGATATGAAAGCGGATTCATATATTTGAATAGGAGATCATAGTGTTTTAAACATTGCGTGCATGAATATAGCGGTGATACACGTGTTGTGCACATGTTATACCATAATGTGATAATGCATGGCGTTGGCAACTCACAGCTAAATGTCGAACAATCTAAGCCATATTATACATCAAACAATCTCACATTTTATTTGAATTTGTGATAATGTGCGGCGTTTGCAGCTTACAACTAAATATCAAGCAATCTAAACAATACTATATATCGAACATTCTCACATTTTATTTGAATTTGTGGTAATGTGTGGTGTTTGCAACTCACATCTAAATACTTGTAGGCGTAGGGGGCGGGGCACCATACATAACGTGATAAATACATTATACATATGAGACATGGTTTAGATTATGAAGATCTAGCTAGAGCTAGAAATGTAATGTGATTTGAAATCAAAATAAATTGGATTCAAAAAATCTAGTTCGAGTTCATATAGTACACATAGTTCATATGTAACTCGAGACTAATCATGTGGTGTGCTTTGAAGATAATACACAAACAATGGTTTAACTTGACAATAATGATGATTGTAGATCTTATTAAAACATAGAAACGAATTCAAATGCTTTGACTTCACAACAATCATTACTGTAGATCTTATTCAAATTTAGTTCATATTGAAGCGGTAGTATATACGTTTGGAATGCACTAAAACGTTCATTTGAGTAGTAGGTTGCATGCATTATACACGTGGCGAAATATTTTAATTGAACATAACATGAATTCAAATTTTTGAATGACATTTGTAGTCTTGCATTGATTTGGTACGATTACACGTTAGGCTTGTCCGAAATTTCAACCAGCGCCTTGTTAGCCCGAAATATTTAAGATATATCTTTGTCTCGTTGTGCTCCGACAACTCCCTCCATCTCAACCCGCACCTTGCTATTCCGAAATTACAACGCGCGCGAAAACTCCCACCTCCTGTGAAATCCCGACACGCGAAATGCCCGTGGTACCCATGAACCGAAAGAACCGCCTCAAATCGGTGGGGGGTACTTTCCTAACTTACCCCACATTTCGGACAAGCGCGTCTCTAAGCCATGGTTCCCACTGCCATCCCATCCGCCCACCCATTCATACACCGAGGCCACGAAAACCCGCGATGAAACCCCACACCCTGCTCCGTCCGCCACCCAGCCGGAGCCTCTTCCCCGACGACGTCGTCCAAAGCAACACCTCGACGTCCCTCATCCACCGTACCGGATGAGGATCCGTCATCGATCTCATCGTCCCGCCGGTTCAGCCACCCCGTCCTCCACCTCCAAGGAGCTGCCCCGACGTTCCCCTCATCTTTCACGCCACCTCCATTCCCACACCACCGTCTTCACCTGCACCACCGAAAGAGCATCGTCATCACCGTTTCCTCGGATGAAGCTGCGGCCTAATCGGCGCCACCAAAGAGGTTGTACACTAATCGCCGTATTTTCTTCTTGATTCGATCTCACGGTGATGCCGGCGCTCGGTCCCGAGCCGACACGGCGCGGCTCCATCCACGGCAGCATCGCCGGCCACTTCCTCCACGGCGTCGCTCCCTCGGCGGCGACGTCCACATCAGTAGGAGCTGCTGCTGCTTTAGCTCTCGCTCGCGCTGCTGCTCTGCTCTTGCTCTCGTTCCCCTGCCTGGTCTGCTCTTGCTATTGCTCTTGCTCGCGCTGCTGCTCTCGCTCTTGCTCTTGCTTGCGATGCTTTGCTCGAATTAGCTACACTTGATCGGTGAATCGACTTTTGGGTCAGTCGATTTTCAAGGGGTGGGCTCGCCGGGTTGAAGGAAGAACCAGCCGCAGCGGGGAGGGGGGCTCGCCAGAGAGGTACTGCACTATCTATCTTAGGGTTCAGGATGGGGGCGATGGTCGCCGGCGGTGACGGGGCGTTGGCGGGGCGGTGGCGTGGGGATCGCCGGAGAAAAAGCTCGGCACGTGGGGGCCTAGAGGGATGGTCGGGGCGGCGGCGGACCGGTGGTGGGGAGTGTTTTCGGGGCGGGCAGGGCGGCGTACCGCCGGCCATGGGCGGCGGGGGGCTGCTGTTTGGCCGGTGGTGGCTGGCGGCTCAGGGGGGTGGAGGTTGAAGATGAACCGCAGGCCCTTGATTTCGTATCCAACGGCTGCAAAATCGACTGACCAGAGATGAAAAAGTCAGTCGACCGACGTGTAGCCTCACCCTGCTAGTGCATTTAGTTTCGACAGCAAAATTCAGTTTCGACAGCAAAATTCAGTTTCGACAGTTAGGTTCAGTTTTTACAGTTAAGTTCAGTTTCGACAGTTAAGTTCAGAGATGAGCGGCTGATGTATTTTACATCTAGCACTTTGTGGTTATGTATTTTACGTCATGTATTGGAGATGCTATTAGAATTCCACTCAGGTTAACGTTGTTCGTTGTCTCTCTTGTCTTGCTTCAGCCTCGGCATCGTACAACTCACCGGAGCTGCTCCAACGACGAAACCCTCCATCACAGCGGAGCAGTACCTCGGGCTCCATCTCCAGACGCCTAAGATCTTCTTCCCCTCCTCCGACAGCCAAGTCAGCCGGAGCATCCTCACCAGCCAACCCAATCACGCTGAGATCGACATGGCTTCGCCAAAGAGGTTGTACACTTGTTGCATCTCTTTTTACTCTACATGTTATATATATTGTACATCGAGCACACGGATTAGTTCCTTTAGTGTCTCCTTGAAAAAAACGTAGGAATTTTAATTTTCACTTGTCCTCCTTTTCAAATTCCTATTCATGAATCACAAGACTAAGAGATAGTAGCATAATAGCATTATAACCGTACATTTTCTTGTGGTTTGACTTAATCTCACCATGCTTCTTTGCATCCTATGATCTTCCAATTGTTGTGAATCAAACACCCAGATTGGCAGAAATCCCGTGTTTTTAAATTCTCTGTTTTGCACGTGCATTCCTATCCTATTCCTGTCTATTTCCTATCCCTGCATTGTTGGAATCCTCCAATTCAGACGAGCCCTTACAGAATTACTTCTCTTACAGATAGTTGTCAAAGAAAATCTTGTGTGGTTTGTCCCACTCCTGCTGCGCCGTCGTCCACCCCAGCTCAGCTGCTCCAACGACAGAAGGGTCCAGCATAGCAGGGATCCGGCCTCCAGACTGTCTTTCGCCGCCTCAGATCTTCTTCCCCGCCGCTGGCAGCCATGAAAACTGCATTACCATCATCAACCGAGAAGATGACCTCGAGGAATACACGGGTCCACAAGAGAGGTCGCACTCTTTCGTGTTTGCTTACGTTATGCATCGCTTAATATTACATGCTACTTTATCGTCCTGTTCATCGATTAGACTCTGAGTCAGCTCCAAACTAATGGTCAAACTTGAGTTTTTAAATGGTTGTGGGGCACATATCGGGGCCGCTATCAATAGTATCTATCTACTATCTGGTTAATCTCCGGTGTCTACTATGAGTTTCATGTTGGGTGGGAAACAAGCGATAAAGAAGCCATATCTGTATTTATTAACTGAAGCCATTATCACTGCTATTATTAGTTTTGGGTCTATCCACATGTTGCTACCATCACTCTGGATTTACGCATGCACTCCTTACATAATCTCACTATGTTTTATTCCTATGCATGAGAGTTATTGTAAACAATGGAACCGAACATGTAGAGCAAAAGAGACGAGCCTTGCGTGGCGGTATAATTTCATGCGAGATGTCGCTCCATGGTAGGCGCAAAGGTAGCCCCCTCCACGCATTTCGGATTGTAATCGAGAGGAAGATATACATTACGAGGGGATTCGGAAGGAGAAGATAACTCCTATTTACCCCCTGAGGTCTTCGCTCTAACTTGGCATGCTGATATTGGTTATATCATGCATATGGTGTCTTGCATTGCTTACTTTATACATCAAATAGGTCATCTGCTTAGTTTAGACATCCTTTGTGCGAATACCATCTGATTAGTTTATTCATTGTTTATGTGAATTATGCAACGCCACCTTGTTTAGCCAGGCATCATATATGTGAATTTTGCAATGCCATCCTGCTTAGCCAGTCATCTTATATGTAAATTATATCAGGCCATCCTTTTTTTGTTACATATTACATTTTTCAACAATGTTAGTACATTCAACTGCTCTTCGTGTGCATCAGCCATTTGACACGGTGATGGCAAATTCTGGAGTGAAAACAAGGTCTTCTGAGCAGATTATGCTATATGACGAAGCGCATATCTCGCTGGTTACGGATAGCTCCTCGGAGGAGGATTCAGAGACAGATGACCAGTCCTATCCCCCCCCCCCCCCCCCGAGGTGTGTATGGTGTCTTGCATTGCTATGCCATTTGATTAGTTTAGACATGCTTTGTGTGAATGCCACCTGTTCAGTGTCTAATTACCATATATATGAATTATGCATTGCCATCTTGGTGCAAGACATTATATATGTGAATTATACAATGCTATCTTGTTGCAAAGGCATTATATATGTGAATTATGCAATGCCATGCTGTTTAGCTAATCATCATGTATGCGAATTATATCATGCTATCATTTTTTTGTATTACGTGTTCCATTTGTCGAAACGCGTTTGTATATTCAACTACTCTTCATGTGCATCAGCCATTTGAAGCGGTGATGGAAGTATCTGGAGTGAAAACAAGGTATTGAGAGCAGACAATGCTACCTGCTTGAAGCGAGACATCTTCTTTGGCTACAAAGAGCTCCTAAGAGGAGGATGCAGAGACTAATGACCAGTCCTATTTCCCCCCTGAGGTCTATGCTCAAACTTGGCAGGGTTATATTACCCATGTCATGCATGTTGTCTTGCATTGCTTAGTTTTTACATCATATATAGATTGCCATCTGCTTACTTGCTTACTATATAAATCATATATTTGAATTATATCATGCCATCATGTTTACATAGTACATACACATCATCTATCCGAATTATGGCATGGCAACCCATTTAATAAAGACATCATATAGTTATATCATCTCATCCTGTTTAGTGTTTACAGTCATCATATTTAGAATTATGGCATTCTATCCATGAATGTATGTGAATTATGGCATGCCAACCTATTTAATAAACACATTATATAGTTATGTGATGTCATCTTGTTTACATAGTATCATATTTTGAACTATGTCTTTACATCTTTTTTAGTTAGCCATCATAATGTGAAATTGTGTCTTGCTATCCTGTTTAGTTAGCCATCATATATGTGAAATTGTGTCATGCTATCCTGTTTGGTTAGACAACATAAATATGAATTATTTCATGCCCTCTTTTATTCCCCACTATCCATTGCACCTATCTATCATACAATGTCTATACTTTCAATTACTTTTCTTGTTTATCAGCCATTTGAATTGGAGAGCGTGATGGCAGTATCTAAGGGAGTAACAACACGGTCTTCAGAAAAGATAGTGCTACCAGTTGATGTGGATAGAACCATGGTTGTACTTGCCCAAGGACCAGATCCACCACACATAACCCAAACTCTCATGATTGTACCCCTACCCGGTTAGGCGAGAAAACCATTTGCACCCCTTCTAACCCCAACCCGGCAGATAGTAACCCGATTCTAGTTGACACAAAGACCGTCTCCACCACAGAGCACC
Source organism: Aegilops bicornis (assembly GCA_021605145.1). NCBI lineage: Eukaryota > Viridiplantae > Streptophyta > Magnoliopsida > Poales > Poaceae > Aegilops > Aegilops bicornis. Next base: position 478,334,194 of record CM038672.1, on the reverse strand, counting down.
CAAACACGAGCGGTTAGTAAGGGAACTGCAGTGCCCAAAGCACGAGGAACACCACTCCGAATCCCAACTCAACGCTTAAAGGAGAAGAAGATTTGTTCTCAGGCCAGGTTCTGTAGCTATGGTTCATACTCCTTTACTATTGCATTATTTTATTTACTCATACCAACTATTTTCAAATTTGAAGGATGGAACTGAAACTCCAATGGCGCAACAGGTATGTTTTAAACCTGTTTCTTTAACTGGTTTCTTTGTTGTAACCTGCTCTATGTTGATTTCAGTTTCAATTGAATAAACGATTATGTTCTCATGTCATGCACATTACAAGTGTTGTTATTGATCTATAGTTACCCACACTTATATTCTGTCTATTACGCTTTGTCTTGAACAAATATTATTTGAACTGTGTCTCTATCTTGATATGGCAACAAAAACTAGAATGATATAGACCATAAAGTGACCATGGTACATAGATATATGTTTGTTTCATGTTGTTATCCTGTCCACTTTACTACTGATCTCATTTACCAAAATGAGTTTCATATACAACATGGTAAACATGTGATGTATGCCTTGTTTCTCTTTTAGAATGCGGACAAAATATTGGAGAAACGATGCAGCGTTATCAAATGGTAAAGGAAGTAATGCAGATAAGGTTCAAGATAGTGAGACATCCCTGTTGATCTCCAAGAAAGCTGATAAAAACTATCTTGACGACAGTGAGGGAACCCAAAAGTCCTGTCTTCATGTAGTGTTCGAGATTCTTGGCCACTCACTGGCACAAGCTCTTGAAATCGCTGCCTGAATCAGTTCGTCTTCTTGAGTCTCAAGTTGAAAGACATCGATCGGATGTCTTTGCTGACAGGAAGTCAAGGACCGAGGAAGTCCCTGCAGAATTCGGATGCATATTTTACGGTGCAACGACAAGCGCCGAGGATTTAAGCGCCAAACAAGAGAAAGTTAATAAGCTTGCTAAGCATCTTGCCAGCATTATGGGTACCCAGGATATTGTTTCTTGAGATCTTCTGAAGTTGTTTCAGTTCTGGATTTGTTTTGCTGCGGCGTTTATTTGCGCTGGTCGCCAACTTTGACAACCAGTGTATATGATCTCCTGCTTTGTTCCCTATATTTGCACTGGTGGCGAACTTTGATGCCCAGTGGATGTAATATGTGTAACAGCCGTGATAGCCTATCATAAGTTGCTTGCTTATTTATTTCCTTGTTGTCTTGTTTATTTGTTTGCTTGTAGTCAGTGCAGTTCTTTTTAAAACTAGGCCACAATAACCATGGGCTAATATTTACTGTAGTGACACTGGGCCTCCTACGGGTCGTAGAAATAGTGGGCCTTCTACGGGCCATAGAAACAGTAGACCTTCTATGGGCCGTAGAAACAATGGGCCTTCTACGGGCCATAGAAACAATGGGCCTTCTACGGGCCGTAGAAACAATGGGCCTTCTACGGGTCGTATCATCAATGGGCCTTATACGGGCCGTATGACCATAACGGGCCATTGTTAATAGGCCGTATTTGATGATGCTATGAAACGCCCAACGTATTAACGGACCACAAACGGGCCGATGTAACCACGGGCTGAATTTGGCCCACAAACAGAAAATGACAGTAAAGGGCCGTAAGTAAACGAATGCTGGAAATGAGCCCAAGAATAAACGGGCTCTGATAAGGCCGAAAGATAACATTTGCTGGAAACGGCCCAACTGAATAACGGGCCCTTAATGGGTATAAAGTGATATACTGTTCATTCTTGGCCGGTTCACCACGGGCCATTAATGGGTGTAAAGTGATACCTTTATTCATTGCGGTTTCACCACGGGTCGTTAATAGGCCAAGAGTTACATAGGGCCTCATATGGGCCGAAAGACGTCATGGGCCATACATGGGCCAGAAGTGAAAACGGGCTGGAATCATATTGGATGGCCCACATGACGCTACTGGGCCTAATTCGGATAGGGCGTAACGGGTCGGGTTAGCGGGCCGTAAATGGGCTATATGCGAATAGGCTGTTAACAGGCTTTCCATGGGCCGGCCCACCACCTTTTGACCAAGTCAAACGGGCCGGCCTTTTCACAGGAATGGGCCTCTGTTGGGTCGTGCCATGTGTCGACGTATCATGGGCCTATACGTCCAATGAGTGGATGACATTTGTCCCAGCGGTGAGCCGACACGTGTTTCCTCCGACCAATGATGATTTTACATGTGGAAAATCCCCATTGGTCGGGGCTATTAACGGGTTATCGGATCCAAAACCCGACCCGATAGCTTAACGGCGTTCCGTTACGGTGGATGCCACGTGTCGGTCACCCGTGACGAAAGCACTTCTGTGACGCGCGATTTATCGTCATGGAACTTCCGTGATGATAATTTTGGTAATGTCATGGAACACTTCTACGACAGCACAGGTATGACTATCTTGATTCTGTCATAAATTTGTCATGGATGTACATGCATGACAAAAACGCGACCTACTGTGACAAACATGCATCATCACGGAAGTGTATTTTTTTTGTAGTGGTAGTTGCAGGGGCACTTCATCTTGGCCAGAGCTCGCCAAAAGTCAGCGACGGCCGATGCGAGTTGTTCCTCCGGGTCGAAGCGTGGATCTGTGCCACTGACATGTGTACCTACAGGCAACTAGTAAATGGTAGGAGTTAAACTGCAATTGCACAAATTATGTGAAATACTGTAAGACATGGGATGCAGCTCACCTCGACGGCAAACAAAAGCATCGGCTGTTATGACCCTGCGTAAGTACATGGACAGGCATGTTAAGTACAACATGGTTAGCATCCACTAAAAATAGCAAATGGGCAGCATCTCTAGTGATATCTGAGTCATGTATTGTAAGTTTGTTCTTTGGTATTGGTGAAATTGAGCTGGACACGGTAATATTTGAACATCACACACGGTGTAGTAATCGAAATAAACAAGGCACGAACATGCTTAATACATCAACCATACAAATCATAGCCGTTGCAAGTGGTATTGGTAAGATTTAGCTGGTCAGATCTTACCTGTTAAGTCTTGGGGGGTAGTCAGGGGACTTCATACGGGCGAGCACGCACCATGTCGGCGGGCGGAGGCGAGGTGTTCCTCCGGTCAACACACACAGTGACCATCATGCCATGGACCACCATCAGCTCTGGCGGGGGATTTGGAGGCATGAGGATGTTTCGCAGCGCCATTTAAGCAATCGTATGGGACGTGATAGAGATCGATGGGTTACTGGCTGGATCCAAGCGAGCGTAGATGTGGTTGAAGCTATGGTTGCGGCGGCGGCGGTTTGAGATGCTTGGTAGGGGAGGCACGAGGGAGGGATCTTGAGGGAAGGGATGTGGTTGGAGGAATAAATTCTGAAATCACGCGCCTAATGAAAATTTCGGTGCGAAATTTGAAACTTGGGCGGGGGAAACACACAACACACACGAAGCACGTCAAATACTCGTGTGCGAGAAAAAAGAAAGTTGGCAGATCCCGTCTCCAAAAAAATGTAGGCGTGTACTTGATTTTTTTCGGTCAATGGTACGCCTGGTTTATTAGGAAATATCGCTGCGTAATCGACTTATGGGTCATTAACGCAAAAAACACAGACGGGTACGGCATAGAAACCGTGTGTTTTGTGATCTTCTAATGATTAACGCAAAAAAACGCACACGGGCACACATGCTAATCAACGCTCAAATCCCTCAAAAGATGCTCTTACCGACATTGTATGTTAATACTACAAACTTAAAGTACTACTGGTAATTTGCTCTAATACTACAAACTTAAACTACTTCTCACATCTTGCCGTCGTGGCATGCCGGCGAACGCCGGCGTTCTCCTTCCCGGCCTTGTAGGCGGCAGCCCATCGTGCTTCGATCTCCGCCAAGCTCTCCTCACCACGGCATGCGGCCTCTTTATTCTTGCGGCGGCGGGTCTCTCTTTTCTTGACTGCTTTCTGCCTTTTCCGCTCCTTCTGTGCGGCTTTGTCCGCCTCTAGATCCACCACGCATTCGGCCATGGCAGCCTCAAAGTCCACGCATGTAACTGTCTGGCCGCCGGCGGCGATGAACTCGGCGCGGCGAGATGCCATCGCTTCCTTACCATGTGTGCGATCGCGGGCGGCGAGGAACATGGCGCAGCGGGATGCCATCGCTTCCTTACCAGTTACTGTGCCTCGCGGTTCCATGGACGACGCCTGGAGAGAGCTCTGGGACGGAGGGGCCGGGCAGCCGTACAGTGCGGTGGTATTCAAGAGCTCATCGATGGAGGGGCCACGCATTCCATTGAAACCTCTTCCCATTCCTTGTAAAGGCTTGAGAAAATACTAAATACCACGAGTATGGTTTTTCCAGACCGTTTTTGTGCACCCTTTCATGCACCAATTGTTTGAATTTGAATTACGTACATTAATGCCTACAAAATGCACATAATCCCCTAAATATTGTAAATGAACCCGGAAAAGTGTCAAATTTGAACACGGTGATTAGCAGGGTTTATGTTCATCTAGAAAAAAACTCAGGGATGAAGGACAAAGAAATTTGGATTCCCATTCAATCTCGGTGATTTACTATCGCACACGATTCATCTCTGTCGCCTCTGCAAACCGTGTGTGTTCACTCACACATGCAAAAGGAAAAGAAAACCCTCGCCCACTTTGTCCCCGCTCACTACTTGTGAGACTCCTCCGCAACTCGCACCCCTAAGCTCGGCAATTTGTTGGCGTGAGGCGAGGTCGTGCTCCAAACGGCACCGGATTTTGCCTCCACCGCTTTCCGCCGCCTATCTGCACCGACGTTCTAGACTCTGGTCGACTGGGGTTTTCTGCGGGATTGGGCCGGGATTTTTCTCATGGGGAAGGTAATCAACTTAATTATCAAAATATTCACTCATCTCTTATCGCAATCCGTCCGTCGCTGTTAATCAACCGGCGGAAATCGCCGTGGAATCATTTTTGTTCTAGCTGATTCGTGGGTGTTCATTCATGTGTGCACAGTGCGAGCACAAATCGGACAACTGTGGTTGTGGCCAACCGGAAACGAAGTTCTATCTCACCATTCCGGATGACTTCAGGGAGCGCTCGTAATGTTCAATCTCAACCTGCCACGGTCGGCATGGCCTAAATTTGTGAACATATACCGTCTGTTGCTACATTATCTATATATTTGCATCAAATCTTTGTTACATTATTTATTTTTAATTCTATATTTTTGTACTTTGCTTGCATCTATATATGGATATGTTCTATCAGTTACTCCCATATTTGCATCTTGCTCGGTTATTTCAATATATCTAATTTACGATCTTAATTTTCATTTCAAGCAGTACATCCCTTGCTTTGCAAGAACATGAGTAGAAGGAAATCTTGGGCTTTACTTTGCTGATGACTCCCAGGATGTCATATTGATAATGCAACATGGATATACAATGACGGTTAGCGTAAAACTTGGTAAAGATGGTCACTCGTATTTTAATGCGGACCTTTGGAGAAAAATGTCTAAGTGTTATGAACTGAAAGTTGGCAATAAAATTCTAGTGTGTGCACCACAGCCTGGTCTAATTAACATGGATGTTTACTTCCCCAACGTCACCGGCCAATCAAAGTTTGATCGAGGTTAGTGTCCTTTCAACTTTCTCCATGCTGTCATATTACTATTTAAGCAACCAATTGATCACTATTTAAGCAACCAATTGCAATATCATATTCTGACTCCGTTCCTAGGCAGTAACAAATTTTGTTTACCAATTTATGTGCACTATATATTCTTCTGCCATGTTCTGAATAAATAATACCTTTCCACCTTTTAAGCGGGATATGTTGGATGCATAGTGAACGATATGTATGTTACTAAGCGTACCAAATTTCACTGGAAGGGCTTGAAGCATGTCATAAACTTTGTTGATAATCTGACGGAGATAGCACAGCGTATGAACTCTGGATTTTGGATGGTATTAATTAGACCTATGGTGCACACATTGAACAAGACCAATTGTGTGCACAAAGCGCTGGTAAAAAGTCTTATTTTAATGTTGATGCTCATAAACTATATATATCTTCAACGAGATGTTACAATTATTTTTTATTCTACATGTCAACAGAAATTGCCCCCTGTAGCCATTCCTGAATCGATTTCCCGGCGTGGTCGATGGAGCCATTCAAATTAACAAGTTCTCGCTTCTCGTGGCAATGCATCCATATTGGAAAATTGGAGACACTGTTCTACTCCTGCTCTACCAAGGCACAGGAGGGCTCTTCCTTTTCATTGACGAGATGTCGAGTCGCCGTGATCAAGCTGCTTCCAGTGGATAGTTTTGGTTGTTGGCCCTCAGCCTCTTAAAATGTGCTAAATGTTACTATATATGTTAAGTATGTAGATATGGACCATATGGTTGTTGGCCCTTAGCGTCTTAAAATGTGATAGTTGTTACTATGTTAAGTATGTACATATGGACCATAAGGGTGTCAAAACCTTGTTACGAAGATCCTCCTTTTGTCTAATAGTGTAACCACTATATATATATTTACTAAAATGTTGTTACCCAAGTTCATAAATTTTCATGGAAAGTATTAGTATCGTACACAGTTCATTGAGTTTAAGCGTGTGCCCGATGTCCAGAAGACATTTGCATATTAACTGTCCATATTGCAAATTCACACACATGTTCACATAAGGAAACGTATGTGTAACATACTAATCATCGCACACGAGTACTCGCAGACGCATCATGTGCGATACTCCTAGCCACCGCAAGCAACTAGTTTGCATTTTTCAAAGTTTTTTGTACACACAGAATCACACATGAAGTAACTATATTGACAGTCTGTGTTGTAATTTCTCATCGCAAACAATTCACCCGAGTCGGCTGTTTGCCACGTATCACACACATCTTGTTTACACGACTCGTTTGTGTTCTTTTGGCTCATCGCAAACAGTTCATCCATGTGAACTGTATGCTGCATATCACACACATCTTGTTAAGTTGAACCGTTTACATTGTGTTCCCTAATCGAAAACAGTTAAATGCGAGTTAACCGTATGCCATATATCGCACACACATTGATATGGCTGCCCGTTTCTATTCTTCTACCTCATCGCAAACAGTTAGAATGGATTAACCGTGTGTCCTGCATCGCACACACATTGTTATGGCTGCCCGTTTCTGTTGTTCTGCCTCATCGCAGACAGTTTGAATGGATTAACCCTATGCCCCGCATCGCACACGCAACTAAAATCTTAATCGTGTTTGATGCAGCCATCATCGCAAACGTTTTGCACCTTTTTGACGGTTTTTTTACACCACCGTTTGCGATTATTGCATCGCACACAGTTTCGGCAAAGGGTCTCTGATCGTAGTGTCGCGTTAGCAGTCTCCTGCATTAGTGATTCATGCTAGAATTGTATTAACCAGAAACTTAGTACATGTGTGAATACATAGACAAACTGAGTGCCACTAGTATGCCTCTACTTGACTAGCTCGTTACTCAGAGATGGTTAAGTTTCCTAGCCATAGCATGAGTTGTCATTTGATTAATGGGATCACATCATTGGAGAATGATGTGATTGGCTAGACCCATCCGTTAGCTTAGCACGATGATCGTTTAGTTTGTTGCTATTGCTTCCTTCATGACTTATACATGTTCCTATGACTATGAGATTATGCAACTCCCGAATACCGGAGGAACACTTAGTGTGCTGTCAAACGTCACAAAGTAACTGGGTGATTATAAAGATGCTCTACAGGTGTCTCCTATGGTGTTCGTTGAGTTGGCATAGATCGAGAATAGGATTTGTCACTCCGATTGTCGGAGAGGTATCTCTAGGCCCTCTCGGTAATGCATATCACTATAAGCCTTGCAAACAATGTGACTAATGAGTTAGTTGCGGGATGATGCATTACGGAACAAGTAAAGAGACTTGCCAGTAATGAGATTGAACTAGGTATTGAGATACCGACGATCGAATCTCGGGCAAGTAACATACCGATGACAAAGGGAACAACATATGTTGTTATGTGGTTTGACCGATAAAGATCTTCGTAGAATATGTAGGAGCCAATATGAACATCCAGTTTCCGCTATTGGTTATTGACCGGATATGAGTCTCGGTCATGTCTACATAGTTCTCGAACCCGTAGGGTCCGCACGCTTAACGTTCGATGACGATCGGTATTATGAGTTTATGTGTTTTGATGAACCGAAGGTTGTTCGGAGTCCCGGATGTGATCACGGACATGACGAGGAGTCTCAAAATGGTCGAGACATAAAGATTGATATATTGTAAGGCTATGTTTGGACACCGGAAAGGTTTCGGGCGAGTTCGAGCATTTTCCGGAGTACCGGGAGGTTACTGAAACCCCCCGGGGAGTTAATGGGCCTTAATGGGCCATGGTGAGAGAGAGGAGGAGGCGCCCCCCCCCCCCCCCAAGCCCAATCCGAATTGGGGGGGGGGGCTTTCCTTCTCTCCTTCTCCGTCTTCCTTCTTCTCCTACTACAACTAGGGAAGGGGGGAACCTACTCCTACTAGGGGTAGGAATCCCCCTTGGGGCGCGCCATAGAGAGGGTCGGCCCTCCCCTCTTCCACTCCTTTATATATGGGGGAGGGTGGCACCCCATAGACACACAAGTTGACAGTTGTCTTAGCCGTGTGCGGTGCCCCCTCCACATATTTCCACATCGGTCATATCGTTGCAGTGCTTAGGCAAAGCCCTGCGCCGGTAACTTCATCATCACCGTCAGCATGCCGTCGTGCTGACGAAACTCTCCCTTGGCCTCAGCTGGATCAAGAGTACGAGGCACGTCACCGAGCTAAACGTGTGCAGATCGCGAAGGTGTCGTGCGTTTGGTACTTGATCGGTTGGAACACGAAGACGTTCGACTACATCAACCGTGTTACTTAACGCTTCTGCTTTCGGTCTACGAGGGTACGTGGACACACTCTCCCCGCTCGTTTCTATGCATCTCCTAGATATATCTTGTGTGATCATAGGAATTTTTTTTTGAAATACTGCGTTCCCCAACAAGAGAGAGATCAAACACATAACTACTGGTACAAACCTTCAGCCCCGAGGGTGAACTACTCCCTCCTCATCGTGGTGGCTGCCGGGATGATGAAGATGGCCACCGGTGATGATTCCCCCCCTCCGTGAGTGCGGAAAAGGGTCTAGATTGGTTTCGGTGGCTCTGAGCCTTGCGGTGGCGGAACTTCTGATCTAGGTTAACCCCGATGGGTTTCGGTATATTTCGGAATTTATAGTGCAAAGAGGGGGTGCCGGAGGCCACCGAGGTGGGCACAACCCACCTAGGCACGCCAGGGGGGCCTGGCGCACCCTGGTGGGTTGTGCCCCCTCGGGGCACCCCCCAGGTGCTGCTCTGGCCCAATGGATGTCTTCTGGCCCATAAAAAATCTCCGTGGAGTTTCGTTGCGTTTGGACTCCATATGGTATTGATTTCATGTGATGTAAAAAACAAGAAAAAAAACAGCAATTGCACTGGGCGCTGGATCAATAGGTTAGTCCCAAAAAATGATATAAAGTAGCGATAAAATGGTTGTAAAACATCCAAGAATGATAAAATAACAACATGAATACTTCATAAATTATAGATACGTTGGAGACGTATCAGCATGCCCAAGCTTAATTCCTACTCGTCCTCGAGTAGGTAAATGATAAAAAGAAATAATTTATGAAGTGTGAATGCTAGCAAAGTGCATAAGTTTGATCAAGGATAATTTCAATCACTTTTCCTAGCATCATAACAGCAATTCTTTCTCATAAAACTTCTCATGTCATAATGGCATCCAATTCACATGTTAAGGTTCAAACAATGAACTCTCTTGAAACTCAACAACCTATGTTCTCAGTCACCAAGCAATTACAATTCAACTTATTCAATAGAGTCTAAGTAAGAGCTCCACATACTCAACCATCATGTAGTCTTCTGTGATTGCTAACACTCACCGCATACACATGAGCAAAACGTTTCAACCGGACACATAGAAAGATAGGGGCTTATTGTTTCGCCTCCCAACGCATTCACCTCAAGGGTGATATCAACAATAATAACTCGTGCTGCCCATATTCAACTGGACATATGTGCCTAGATCTTTCCTCACCAAATGATGCTTGCCAAAGGAGAAAAATAAAAAGGAATGGAGAGAAAAACTTTGACTCTTTGCATAAAAGTAAATACTAAAAAGTAAAAGATAGGTCCTTCGCAGAGGGAAGCAGAGGTTGCCATGCGCTTATTTGTTTGTATGCTCAACTCCTTAGTGCAAAAGAACGTCACATTATATTGCCCCTTATGATAGCAACCTTTATTATGCAGTCCGTCGCTTCTATTGCTTTGCCATCATAAGTTCATACAACGCTCAATTTTCTCTTACACTAAATGATCTCACACTTTTAGAAGCAATTTTTATTGCCTTATTGCACCGATGACAACTTACTTGAAGGATCTTGCTCAATCCTTAGGTAGGTATGGTGGACTCTTGAAGATAAGATTTGGGTTTAAGGGTTTTTGGATGCACAAGTAGTATCTCTACTTGGTGCGGAATGTTTGGCTAGCAAAGATGGGAGGCAAGCACCACATGTTGGAGGATCTATGACAATATAACTTCTATGTGAATATGAGCAAACATAAATCATTATGTTGTGTTCATTGTCCAATGGCAACAATTTTGGCATATAATATTTTGATGGGGTCTCACAATCACAAAAGATTCCATGATAGTGTATTTGCATGTGAAAGTTCTCTTCCTTATACTAATTATTCGTGAATTGCTTGTATGACCAATGTTGTGATTGTCAAGCCTCAAAAGGTTTCACTTTCTAAACCCAAATGTGAAGCTACCACTAGGCATGATATTATTTAAACTTCATGACATTCAATTTATTCAACAATTTACTCATAGGATATAAGTGAAGCACAAGAGTAAATGACAAACTACTCCAAAAAGATATAAGTGAAGATCAAATGAGTAGTTTAGTAAATAGATAGCTATGTGAGGACTCTATCTTATTTAAAACTTTTAGATCTAAGTATTTTATTAAAACAGCAAGCAAAATAAAATAAAATGACATTTCAAGAATAGCACACATCATGTGAAGAAGCAAAAACTTAGGATGAACCGATACTAACTGATAATTGTTGGTGAAGAAAGGTGGGATGCGTACCAGGGCACAGGGCCGGGCCGGTAAAATCTGGGGCCCTATGCGAAAATAAAAAATGAGGCCCTATCTTATGTAACAAAGTATGTTGTACTGAAACACAAGATATAAATGATGAATAAAATAAAATTATAGTGATATGACAGCAGATATCAATTGGGGATTATGCATCAATGTTTGACAATTAAATGAACCGTCTAACTCACCTACTCTTGTGTCCCGTCAATACTGCTATGTTGTGATCTTGAATCGAGGAGCAATAATGCAAGAACATATCTTTCCATTGATCCCTGCGAAAAGTTAATTATGAAATAAGAATTAGGAGAATATGAATAGAATTAGGAGTAAGAAGCCAGCAGCATTCCCATGTGCCTCAAGAATCCGAGATCACGAGAGGAATAATCAATGGATGAGAAGTTGCGAAGCGATAAGATACTGTATTTGCAATACCAAAACTAACGTACAACATAACCTCGTCCCGCAAAAAAAACTAACGTACTACAACTTAACCTCATCCTACCTCTGCCTATACCCGTCGCCGTGTCGTCCATCGCTGTGTCGCCGGATCTAGATGTCTCGATGGCAGGAGGCAGGAGGATGTGCATGCGCCATGTCCATGGATTCTCGATGCGATCGATGGAGCAGAACTAAACCGCCCTTTGGTTACAAAAATGTAACATCCCAAATTTTCAATTTGGAATGCTATACATAGGTAATTCATGCATATCATATTTTATTGCATTTCGTTTCGCGATCCTCGAAATTCTAAGCAACTCAAGGACCCTCGGAGAGAGTTGGGGATTTCACGATTTTCATATATGAATTTTATCAAATATTGAAATAAGGATCACTTTGGTTTTAATTTATTTTCTCTCCAAAAAATATTTCATATTAAAATATATGAGAGGAGATAATATACTTCTCCAAAATATATGAAATATTGGAGGACAAATATTAAAATCAAATATTTGAGTTTATTCAGAATTTATTGCAATTTTATTTTGAATCAGGAAAAAATACGCGTTTTTCAAAATTGCATTTTAGGCCCAAATAAATGTTCACCTTGTCCGGCATATTTTTAGAGGACGGGGAAATTTTATTTCGGGATTTTTAGAGTCCTTTTAGTATTCTTTTCTTTCTTTTTCTGCACGTTAGCTTTATTTAAAAAAAAGTGAACCGACCTACGGGCCGTATCCGGCCCGGACTCCCCAGGCCAGGCCGCCTTTAAAAGCCGCCTGAGCCGCCCCCGCAGCCCAACCCCGCCACCAGCCCGCATGCGCCTCCCGAAACCCTAGCCGCCACCGCCTCGAGCCACGCGCCGCGTCGCGCCGCCGCCTCCGACTCGCCGGAGTTAACCGCCGCCGCCGTTTTTTCTCGTCGGTTTATTTTGGTAAACCCTAGATCTAGATTCGTTTTTTTATTTTTCCAGTTTATTTCTTTAGATCGGTTTTTCCATCGGTTTATTTATTTTGCGGACGTTCGTCCATTCATTTGTTTAAACGAACGCCGTTAGTCACAGACAGCGAACGTTCGTTTGTTAACCTGTTTGTCAGTTATTCTTTTTCCAGGGTTTTTCGCGATTATTTTCGATCGTCATTTGTGACCCGATTTTCGTTTTAGTTTATCTTTTCGCTCGTTTATCGGAATCAGGCAATTCAAGCGCCTAGATCTTCCTCGAAGCCCTCTTTCTGTTTAACCTACTTGAACAAGATTTTGGAGCTGTAAAATTTGACTTTAGTCCAGATTAGTAATCGGATCTTGTTTCTCTCGCAGTTTGAGTTTCGTTGCTCCGTTTGATTTGACTCTTTTTGCAAACTGGAGTTCTTAAGTTGAACTTTCTGGTTAGATCTTCTTATTTGAGTTTTACCCGTGCATCTTTGCTTGATTGCTTATGTATGCTATTATGCATTTGCGATAGAATTCCCGGAGTGCGAAGCGTGCTACTACGAGTCACTAGGTTTTGCAGATCGTCAGCAAGGCAAGTAACACATTGATCATACTCTTTTCATACCCGGTTTTTATGCATTAGATACAATCCTC